>OX382212.1:5262949-10220449 GCA_947507515.1 Eulithis testata
ACAAAAAAAAACATTGAGCTTTAGGAAAAAACAGTGCACAGGGACATCGTAGCATTTTTTTTTACAAACTATAATTATGATGAGACCAGCCGATGGCCCATATTAGGTACACTCTTATAAAGTAGAACACTTCCATTGAAATTTTTCTAGCTACTTATTGGCTAGCGTATTGGTTTGAAAACAAAAACATTACTACGTGAAATAAAATAGTTGTAATTAATCATTGACAAAGTTATTTTTCCGATACTTCAACATCTATGTTTATAACGTGATGGCATTGCGTGCTAAGGTACTGCGTCTGATTGCCTCTTCTGTCGTATGTTTTCATTGTGTTCTGTTATGTCCTGAATCAATGCAATTATTTGCTCTACGGTTGGTAGTTTAATTGGTGATTTGGGGTCAAACTGATTATAAAAACAATAGTGATGATGAGATAAACTACAAAGATCTCACCCTGGTACACAAATCGCACTGTGGTTTTTGTATGAAACGACTTTTTATGCATACCCACTATCAAAAATATTGAATGGTTAGCAATCTGAGGAAATGCCTAAATGCTATGCTATGCTAAATGCCTAAAAACTATAGCCTATCTAGCCTGTATTTTAAAAAATATGACACGTCATGATTATAAAATAAATCTTACCTCTATGTAATCCAAAGCCGACTGGTATGGATAAAAGGGATTTTTTACTTTTTTCCGGACTGATTTATCAGTACGCTCCAATACAATGTCTGCTAAGCAGTACTTGGTGGTCAGTTCACTATGAGTCGAAGCCCAAGGAGTATTCATGCACTGATCGAAATTTCCTAATTGATAGCGGTTCGCGAAAAGTAGACCTTGTGGTTCTGATGACTGGGAGTCCCAATCTGTATGACAAAAGTAGTTTTATCTAAAGAGGGTCAAGATGATCGTCATTATTATTTATTAATATTTGTGTAGCTATTTGGTACATATTTCGAATTGAGTGTTGGCTCTATGTACGGCTGAGTCAAAAAACACAGTCAAATGATAAACAATGAAATGAATAATAGTTGTTTTAAAAACTTACCCCATACAGCCCACAGTGTGAAGTTCTGCAAGCCATGAAGCATGCGGTGAATGTGGTCCAAACAAGGCTTTTCTTCCGGGTTCCAACTCAGACTGTCCAACGAGAATAGTACATCGTCTAAATATACATTGATCTCTTCTACTTTTTCTTCTTTTGTCGCATTATGTTTCTTATTTTCTTCGGGCTTAGATAAATTTTCCCGCGTTTTATTATCAAAGAAAAACTGAGTGGTCACCTCCGCCGTCTTCGTGCGATTGGTGACGACGTGACAATTTGTTTTTGCAGTGAAGTAAACGAGGGTTAGGAGAAAAACACGTTTCATGGTTCATCTGACAAGGATCTAATATAACTGAAGCTTGAATAGAAGGATGATTCGTTTTATGCGAAGCATTGCATAAAGAAACCATTTAAAATTATGGTAGGCGTGGTAGCACGAAGTACGTTATACTACGTTATAGGAAGGTAAACGTCATACCCTGCAATGTTATATTTGCTTTCTTGTGGTGCGTCTATAATGTTAATTTCATCTCCTATTCTAATCTCTACCACTCTCTGTTAGAGGTATCGACCTCTTTAGTAACTTTGACAAGTTTATAAAAAGAAGAAAATGTTTAATTTTGTTTGTCTGTCAATGTTTTGATTTTACTGAATAAAAAAGGCTATAGTTGTGATAAATGTTTCTTTACTTTACCATTCTCTACTAAACTTTCTACTATCACCTATTACAAAGTATGCATTTGAGTTGTTGTACATAATTATTTTATCAGCAATCTAGTACAGGCTCTGTTTATTTTGGGACTAGAGGGCGTTGTGTGAAATGTCCAAGAACATTTATTTATTTACTAGCCGTCTCCCGCGGCGTTGCTCGCGTTAGTGTGTGACTTTTCAAAATTCCTTTCTTAGTGCACCCCTACACTATATAAGGATACTACTCTCCAAATTTCATACCTCTAGGACTTATAGTTTAGGCTGTTCGTTGATTCTATGTCAGCTTCAAAAAAAATTGATATATATTGATATTTACTAACTAGACTATAAAAGTAATTACGTACCTAGTTTACGTATGAATAGATAGTTTCCTATAAACATTAGGTACATACCTACGAAGCATAGGTACCATAATTAGTATGCACACAAAGTAAACATTAAAAAAGTTCCACAGCGCAATCTTTCGAATCTACTGCAATACTGGTCGCTATGGTTTAGGGGTTGGTTGTGAAAAGGGTGCAAATGGTTACTTAGTTTATAAAATAACTCATAGATGGCAGCATGTTTTATTATTTAATATTTTCAGACTGTAGACCTTTGTAATGTGTTAAAAAATAAAATAAAAACACTGGGATGATTTAATAATTTATTATCAATGCATATAATATCTACAAAAAACATTGAAACTACAAATCGATTTAAATAAACTAAATACTCAATAGCAATGTTAAAGTTTATATTATTTATTAATTTAAGTAAATATGAAGTACACACTAACACTACTATACAAACTTTAAACTATGTTTATATATCAAAAAAAATGCTTGATAGTTAGATCACTTACTAAATGCTAAATTACTAGTAAATTTTCTAGATTACATTTGCGGATATACAATCATATGTTTCGAGGAATTAGTGTATATTAAAATTATTTTGATAAAGGGTGATTTTTATATTGTCAAGCAAGATAATGTATCTATGTGATTATTTGATGAGGTTGGCCAGTTGGGGTGATATTTATTGTTTATTTATTTATCAATGGGACAAATGAGCTGACAAATAATGTTTGTGGAATGTATCGTAAACTTTTTGTTTCTAAATTTCACTGTAATTGTTCTCTTTGACATTATTTCAATATGCTTTACATTTATATAGTAAACACTAGTCAAACTAGATAATAATATTATTCAATTTTTATATTATGTTTTTAACTACATTATATTTTACGAAATAAACTAAAATTACACTAAAATAACAACTATGTAAATGCTATGTACCTACGTAACTACAATATTTTTTATTTTTGTTTTGATGTTTACTAGAATAATACATTATAATAAATTTTTAAATAATGAATACAATTTATTAATTAATCTTAATATAAGTTACTGCAAAATATTATATTATTTATTTAATTGAATATTAACCAAAATGTATAAAATACTATGGTATCACGCTAATAAATAAATATGATATGTGTTTTACTAATAAATAATTTATTTTGCTTAAATATCTAAATAGCGTTTTCATATTTACATCTTTGGAACGCATTGCAAACCGCACACTGACTAGTCTTCCACTCATTTCGATATATTTATTTAAATTAATTCAATACATCTTTTTTTAAATGTAGGTATATTAAAGTATAAACTATGTATTCCTATACCTATTTATCTTTGATTTTAATTTAAATCTATGAAAAAGTGCTGCTTATTCTAGAAGTACAAATGAAGTCAATCAAATTATCAATCGATTATACAATACACGTGCAATATCATTTTCAGTTTTTGTGTTTGTACCTGATAAATCTGATAATAATAATGATGATGATGACACCAAAATACAAAGTAATTAGTTACTGATACTTTGTAGGTAGCTATATAAATAAATACTCATACAATGTTACACAACGCCCTCTAGTCTCAAACCAAGCAAAGCTTGTAATGTACTATGAGAACTAGATTGCCACAATAGTTAAAGGTTTATCCAATAAGACTAATTTATTTTTTTGTATGAATAATTGTAAATGAGATCATATTAACTAAAATTAATAAAATGACTATGTGTTGAGATCTTAACTATTTTTTTTTTCGTATCAATGAATTTTGATTTTGTAAAGTGACTAGTAATTAATAATAACTTATAATAGGTGACTAATAAATTGACTAGAAAATGGTTTTTCTTCGACTAAAACTTAATAATTATTGACTCAGTAAACGTGACTAGTTATGTTAGATTACTCTAAAAGTAATTTACTTCTTGATATAAATTCAGACTAGAATAACACGAGACCAAATTATAAAATATACTAATGAATGACTAGGATTCACTTTGACTAAACATAAGGACCAGATAATCACCTAACAATGCACTATAATTAATTACTATAGTGATACTTGCGAACCTAATTCTGGTTAACTTCTATACCTCTAAAAGACTAGTAAGCTACGGACTAGATTTTGTAATAACAAAAATATATTTAGTAGATAGAGCTAAAATTCAAGTGATTAGAAAATAATATATAAAAAAAGTATTAAAAAAACTCGCAGTATGTTGTATCATATTATTGTGTACCTTGCTTACATAAATATTTAATTTAAAATGTATGTCTGTTATTATTGTGATTTTAATGTATCAACTATGTCCGAATACGAATAAGTAAATAATAATTTTAATGGTTTAGATTTAGAGTAAAGGGTTAGTTTTATTTTCTTGGATTAAAATCATCTATATAGTTTTTTTATATAAAATGAAATAACCTATGGAATTAATTGCCGTGTTTTAATTGAGGTATGTTCGTTTATTTTATAATTTGTGTTATATTTTCGTTCTACTTTCAATCCGATGCAATGCCTGGTAAAATATTGATGAAGACGCTCCATGGGCATCTAAAAATATGCCCTGCACGATCAATACTGGCTCTTCTATCTAGTCTCGATCGAAACTTAAGGTTTTATGCATTGAATGTGTATCACAAAAACAGTCTTATTAATTTGAACAGGTATTTTGGGAAATGAATAACTGAAGAGAATTATTACGATAAAAAATAATATTGTCGTATACGAACTGAAGTAGAATATTACACGAATAAAAAATAATAATGTTATGATGCGTGGATTTGATTTGCTCTGATTGACTTCATTCGCTTTAGTGATTATATTTTTTTAATAGTTTTTTTATAAACATCCAACTACTAAGGTTATGAAATGTGAAATAAATAAACATGGAATTATAAGTACTGTTGAGGATAATAAGGCAGTAACTGAGCCTAATGTCACTTCTAACCAAATTATCTTCTGAGAATTAAGCGATGTTACTGTGACACTTTATAACCTTATTATGAAAGTCTACATTTACAGTTTAAAAACAAAACTAAGAAGAATATACCTTAATTAATAATGCTACTTCCACGCGAAATGTCTAACACTCGCGTGATAAATATTTTGGAATGATGCTGCAGGAGATCAAGTTATTTACAAATTATTCTATTAATCTACATTATAAATTTAATTGCAATTACATAATTACATGTACTATAAAAAAACACACAGAAACCGAGATTAAAACACTCGTAGTTAGCAATCACCTTTTGACCGGGCGACATCGATAAGAGGATCTAGTACCTAAAACTAAAGTATTATGATAACAATAGGTAGTATTTTTTAAATAACAAAGTCAATAAAAAAAAATGATTTTATGGTATTCAAAAAGATTAACCAAAACAAAAACTATCCCAAAAATATTAAAAATCAATCCAGTGTATTGTGATATCTTGTGTAGTTAAAAAATGTTTTCTGCAGTTCAGTGAATATGTTTTTCCAAAAAATCTTACCATCTAAGAGAAGTAAAAGTGCGAAGTGTCGCCATACCCGCTGTATCCATACAGGGGGTTGGAGATCGGCGCGTACGCCGGGAACCGCGGCACCGGCCGCAGCACGCGTCGTCACCCGTCCCCCCCGCCACCTTCGTCCTCAGACCCCGTCACGTCCAACGAACGAGAGTCTTCGGAGGAACAGGAGGAGACGCAACGAGCGCGAACGTTCTCCCAGTTGACGCTGACGTCAGGTGTTGGGGGAATTTTACTCCAGAAGGTATTGAAGTTTACGTCTCGAGTGGGTTCCTGATTAAAACGGATCGTTAAAGTCACTGATTTTTTCGTTTAGGGTCTTCAACGTTTTGCTTTATTCAGCCAAGTCTTTTCCTTACATGCCTTGGACTTATTGACTCAGTCAGTTTCTATTGAACTCACTGGTGCAATGAAAACTGACTCCAAGTCCAACTTGACTTGTATTCCAAGGTTACTCTGGGAAACGGATATACAATGCACCAGCTCAAACGTTTTTGAATCGGTAGTCAGTAATGTTCAACAAAATATAATTTGAATAAAATTCAAAATTGGTAAGTAACCTAAATATAGCAATTTTTGTACCTATAGCACAAACTGCTGAAAACTAAATGTCCTGCAAAACTTCTAGGAGCTTTAACATGAGTTAAGCAGCGTTTCGGTGATCGTAACGCACAACGCTGCGGTGTGCAGCTCAACGCAGAGTACCGAGTTTGCTCCTCGCCGCTGACGCAGACTGCGACGTAACAAAAGACCATACTAGACGTTTTCCTTACAATTATGTGTCCGGCGCTGCGTGTTGCATACCGCTGGTTGTGCGTTACGATTTCGAGACCAAAGCTTAAACCAGGCCTACACTCACGCTTAATGAACCACCTCAGGTTCTGAATGCTAATACGGAAGTCCAAACAAAGATACAGAAATTGTACGAAACTAGTCAAACCACTTACCGTTGGCTGATAAGTAGGATACTCCGCGTGCACTTGCCGAAACGCCGATGGTTCCTTCTCTGGCTCATTCTCAATCTGTTCGTGAGCCAGTAGATGTTTCCTAAGGTACGCTTGCCTACGGAACATCTTTCCGCAGTGCTGGCAAGGGAATCGGCCAGCGTCGGTAGTCGGCGGCTCGCGGCGTTTTACGACGCCGGGGACGCGAGGTTTGTGCCAACGGCGATGAGAAGCTAGGTTTGCTGGGCAGTTGAATACCTAAAAAAGTTCTTGTATTATTATTTTACGTTGGGTTTTGTTATTTACTTTTGATCCTACTCCATTTGCCGCAAGTATGTTAAATTGCAAGCAAGTTAAATGCGTTTTTTGTCAATAAACTCTTTTGAAGTTTTTGGTAAAAAATGATTGATCAATCTACTATGGGCTCTCCGATGTTCCCATATTATGTTGATAATGGTCAATGATTAAATCTTTGATTATGCTTTATGCGCTATGCTTTTTTTATCATTCTCAAATCTGGTTTCATTGTTCATTTTTATCCATCTATCTCTTTTGCTAACTGTGTACTATTTACGCCATAACATGTGTCCCAATTCTCATTCCCAGAGATAACTACTAACATCCACCCGTCACGCATGGTGCGACATATCAATTAGGAAGCGCCAGTCGAAATATTTCGATTAATTTGCTACCGAGCCCCATTCCCATCAAAATGGCCCAAGTGTTCGCCCTCGTATGTTCTGTTCCCACAGACTCATCTCACAGGTTATCGACTCATAATCGGTGATAAATTGAAATTTTAGATAACATGATAGAACAATATGGTACCACAGATGTTCCAGATAAAATCATCATTATAATTAATATCACCGTAACAAAAATATATTAATCAATGAACGGACTTCTTATTTTTATATAACGGGAATTCGAAAAGTTTAACAAAACTTGAGATGACTAATTTTGTAAAATTTAATAATTATACCTTAAAACTAATTATATAGGCAAAAAACTCTGACTCATAAGATATAAAGGCACTTTTAGAGGCAGATTCAGGCGTGGTCGAGCCTGTTTGCCACACACATATGTTTATTCTTGATGGGTACCGAACCTACGACCCACAACACGGAACAGCTTTTACCAACTGAGCTATGGCTGTGACACCTGTCACAACCGCAATATAAAACCAAGGGACTTACCTTATCACACTCAGGACATCGATATTCAATATGCACAATCCGGGAGCATCGATGCTGGGCAAGCGCAAACGCGTCAGTGTACAGTCGTCGGCACAGTCGGCATATGTAACGGCCTAGCTTGTTGTCGATAGAGGCAATCAAAGCTTTTGCCTCGTCTGTAATCTCCACTACGTTAAACGCTGGGTCTATATCTCCCTATAACAAAAAATAACAATATAAAGCCTACAAAAAAGCATGGAGACGCTCTAAATACAATTACCAATAACTAACTGGGAATGTAGTGATCATCATTTATGGCCTGCGTTTTCTTATTTCGTATTAATCGAGTAAGCTTACCACGCGAGCTCTAGAAACTAAACTTTTATGAAACCTACAATTACAGCTATTAAATAATTCCATGTTATTAAGTTCATTTTTATTGCATCTAAATTGAACGTTTCTGTGCTATCTCAATTCAAAGAAAACGTACTGAAACGATTTATTTAATGCTTAATGTGAGTGAAGAGTACTGTCCACTGAAGCACTATAACACAAAATTACATGCACAATATTTTAACATAGTCAGACTCGCCATTCACTTCAGACTGTTTTAAACGATAGACTACTACGAATGTTACGAATTCTTTTTTTAATTTTTTAATATTATTATGCATCTCTTAGTTAGCATCTATGACAGGGATAATTTAAGATAGATAATACTTTATTGTACACAAGGATTAGGTACATAAAAATCTTAAAACTAACTATGTATGGTACAATGGGCGGCCTTATCGCTGAAAGCAATTTCTTCCAGGCAGGAATTTAAGGTAAAGTAGTGACTTAGTAGACAGTACACCTTAATGTTCCGTATCCCACCCTTGTGTAAGCGTCGCGGTTCACCCCTAGCACTGTTATTAGTGCAAAAACACAGCACAATACTCGATTTCATACCTGCTTAATTGCCAGCGATAAGGAAAGTCACCCTACAGTAATAGTATGGTAGGAACGTCTAATTAATAGTTCCTGTGCAACTACGTTTATTGTACTGTTTTATTGCAAGCATTTCAAGAAGTTATTTGGTTTATTAGTAATAAAATATGCAAGCTTACGGTTGAGTTACTAAAAACTAGATGAAGATTCAAAATGCTATTTCTAACGCACAATAAGTATGTAAGCTGTTTTTGAAATAGAATAAGACCTAACTGGAAGATTCGTTAAAACTTTACTAACCTTTCGAACGACAAGTGTTTCATCTTCAGCTAGATCGCGGATGATGGTACCGGAGACAGGAGATGTCTTATCTTCATCAAACATGAGTCGTCGCACCGCCTTGCTCTTCTTCAGCGGCGGCTGCACCGGCTTTGGTGATTTCTTAGGTCTCTCTTCTACATCTTTTATTTCAACAATATCTGGAGAACTCCTGTCACTCCTCGATGGAGTTTCAGGCTTTTGAGGGAGACAACTTTTGAGCTCTTCAAAGAACTGTTTCGTAAACTTTAGCTTTTTAGCTTCTGGACTGTCACTATCGTTCGAATTCTCATCATCTTTTCTCCTCTCAGATTGCTCAGTTTCGGTTGTAGTTTCTTCAAAGTGACGAAATATTTTCGGTGATTTCTCTTGAACATCGTCGGTTTTTCGTTTTTGCAAGAGTTGGGGAGGCGGAGTACAAGGAGGGGTAATTGGTGTAGTAGATTTGAGGGATAAGTCGAGAGGTACTAGAGGCTCGTTGTAGTATGCCAAATATTGCTGTAAAAGAGTAGGATGTTGATGTGGAACAAGATCATGAAGATAGTTGCTGGAGAGCCGAGATGTGGGAATGGCATATTGCTGGTAGAATCGGGAAGTGGCAAGTCGATGAAAGTGTGGTAGAGCTGCCTCCATATTTAGAAACTGTCGTAGTCTTTAGTTGTCCCCATGTTGAAAGATTGATTTATCCGACCTCATTGATCTTGTTTTTTTTTGTCTGCAACAAAAGAAACGTCTTTTGTCCGCTCTGAAGTAATAAAATAAGGTGCAATCGTAATCAGAGGTGACAGCAAAACAGGGTGTGAAGAAGCTTTCGATGGGCGAGTGGTCTATTTCTCTGATTGCGACCGACGCGACGGGCGGTGACCAATTCCATATCAGGAAAATTGATCTTTTCTTCAATCAATTGAAGATGGATAAAACGTTTTCCACGATTACTTAGTTTTTGCGAAATGGTTTGATATTTTTGAGAAATAAGAGGATATAAATTGAATATTTAGTATTTCATTTTTTGTTTTGCAAATGCAATTTACATCTATGTCACAGTGTTATTGTCAAAGCTTGTGCTAATTTTAGTAGTTTTTATTAATACAATATTAATTAAAATAAAATATAACAATAAATATTAAAATAAGATATAATAAGCGGTTTCTATCTAAAACCACTAAAAAAAAGATCAAGAAAGTTATAACAACTTCAAAATGTTTTAATTATTACGAATTGAATTTCATAACTAGAACATCAGTCAGGATAAATAATTAGCAATACAATTTAAATTCATTTGGGCATAGTAACAGCCTATTTCAACAATATTCGAGAGGTGTGAACTCCTTGAAGTCAGAAATGCAATAGAGGGGCGAGTCAAGCACGCGTTCCGTTTTTATAGGATTTTTAGTCATGCGACCATCCGCTTATTCGGCCATTCTGACAGCTGGTCGACCTCGACCACAATCATCTAGTACAGCTCCAGGAGATTCCCTTCGATGATGGTGCGGTCATGATGATGCTCCGCAGGCAGGCTCAGGTCAGCGAGGCTGGAGGCACGAACTGCAGTAATGGCGCCATGGATTCAGGCGCCTGTCATCAGAGTTGCCTAGAACAAGCTGGGATGAACCAAGCAGGGTGTGTTTTCTTGAACTGAAAATAGAAAACACACAGTTAAGATCATTCTGTTATCCTAACCAGGATATACAGAGAACCTGTATATCTTTCAACAACAGACAGAGGCACCGTGTTAGCATGTCTTTGGTTTGTATGCTTCAAAGTTGCTAAAGTTTGAATCGAAACTCGAGCATAGACTTCTCTTCAAATTTTCATCAAGAAAAGTGTTGAAAAATCCATGCCAGAGTATAACTCAAATAAGCAATTTTCAATTGAACTTGTAATGTCAAAATCAAAATGAGTCTATTTAGGAAAATCTAACGGATCACATTGAATCGTCACAGAGATAAGTGACCATAGTACCAAGAGCTCAGTTCCACCAATTCACAACAAGTTAAGTTCTATTCAGTTCCAACCACGGCTTGATCAATTTTCAGCTCAGCTGAAACGTTACCGTGAAGTTGAATCGAAATAGCCCAAAACAAATGAAAAGCCACGGCTCAGCCGCGTTTAGCTGACAAGTTTGTTAGTGGAATTGAACTACAGTGTTTTGCGTTCAACGTGCGACATCTACATCCATCCACAAGACAGAGGCGCCCAGTTTGCGTGTCTACCGCGTTCGAACGACAGAGGCGCCAAGTTAGCTTGTCTACAGAATCCACAAGACAGAGGCACCCAGTTAGCATGTCAAGGCGTTCAAATGACAGAGGCGCCAAGTTTGCTTGTCACGGCAATTAACTGGAAATTCAATTACAAAGTTACACATCAGCATGAAAGGATTCGAACAAAGTAGGTTACAAAATTGCAACACAAAAACACAAAACCAGACTTATAAACAAGAATCGCGACACCGCGACTCAGGGATTCACTCCCTTTATCAAGCAACTATTTCTCAGCTGCAACACCAGTTGAACTAATCGCAAATCAACTGTACCAGTATCTGCCTTTATCGAGCAATCAATGCTCAGCTACAACACCAGTTGAACCAATCGCTAATCAACTGTACCAGTATCTGCCATCATGAAACTGATGTCTCATCACAAGAGACAAACCCTTGTACCGAGGGCCTTAGTGCGTACGTTTGACGTTCACCGCAACGCAAACTATAACTTCGCATGGAGAACCATCAGTTTAAAACTTCCAACTGCACAACTTCCACTCAAAAGCACAGCTCACACGAACCCTGCAACATAGCATAGCTACATAAAACCAACACTGAATCATAACTGTCCACAACACAGTTTAAAACTATCCAGCTATATCTACGTACATCAATCACACCTGTGACTGCAATAACTAGCCAACTATACATCAACTTATGTTTACTACTCCGTTAGTAACAGTCGGTCAAAAATAACAAGCACTGGCTCGTAAGTATTTGACACCCATCAAACTACGTTACTGCAAGTAAGAACTACTATCAAGGTAACTCAATCATGTACCTAAACATTCTGAGGTACTATCAACGAAAGTATCCAACAAGACCAACTATTGCATCTGTTTCATGTTTACCAGGGTAGTCTGTAAAAACTTTGAACTTATTCTCGCTCGGTCTAACCTGACATTCAAAACTTTTACAACCAAATACTGCTTCTGTCTAAGCACACACTAGCGTCACTAATCCATCCATTGCATTATTAAACTGCGCCAACTGTGGCCGTGCAATGCACTCACGCATTGACTTATAAAGCTGCTCACTACAGAAAATGTTTACCTCGACTAAATACAGGCACTATTTACATTATTTGCAGGAGACATAGGCTACATAGACAACAAAAATACTTTTCTCTGATAGAAAACCATTGATAGAAAAACTAGGACATTCATGACTTCTCCACTAAACGAAACCGAATGTCGACTTTTCATTTAAATTACAAAACAGAACAGCAAAACTTTGCTCAGTACCTTTTCAGCTATACACTACCGCTAGAACTGCTCGATCGTCAAACACTTCGAAAAGCTAGTGTCAAAGGCAATGCAAGATATCTCACTCAACTTGCTACAGGTAACCACGAATAAACACCACGGTATTAACTCATCAAAAGAACCAATCTTTTGCATTGTTTACACTGAAATTAATCTTTCGTGATAGTTCAATGGTCAAAACAAATACACAACCAAAATCATTACATCTGCGCTAACTATACTCGTACACTATTCGGCGGGACAATATCCACGGTCTATTTTGACATAACCAAAACTTGCCAAAAACAAACAGAGTTGTTTTCTATCTACCTACTACCGGTAGATAAATGACAAACAATATTATGAGCGACAACTCCACCAACAAAACTGGCTGAAAAATCTGCTAAAAACAAACACAGTTGTTTTCTATCCACATACTACTAGTATATAAATGATAAACAATATTCTGAGCAACAGCTCCACCAACAAAACTGACGTGGTAGAAAATAGAACTACCGCTTGCATCTCACTCGCTCATAGAGAACACATTGTCATCTTTCGACCATCTTCCGCTTGCTAAACGGACAAAACCAGAATAAGGACACACTCGATCAAAGCAACACAACAAAGCCCTTAGACTTACATCACAAATAGCTTGGTCACTGTTTACCGGCAGCGACATAAACACCAAACAGAATACTAAACCAAAACCGTTCAGCTTGAACAAAAACAGTTGACAAGATTCATCGATCATGAACCACCAGTTCAGCATCAATCATCAGTAAACCTGAATAAGACTTCACACACGTTCTTAGCTAAAAACGATGCTAACATCAACACATTACCAATGACCATGGCTCCTTCAAACTCTGAAATTTCACACATTGTTACAATACGACGATCTGTCGATCTGTCGTTCTGGCAAGTAGTCTGCTACTCGCCAATCTCAGGGAATTCATCCACACACTCTAGAGCCAAGGTGGTCACGCACCGTCCGGTCTCAGAGGATTTCCCTCCCACAAACACTCACTCAGGTTGTGGAACAATAAACATGCCGAGGTATTCCCTATAGTGACTACAACAAGGTACCTCCAAACCAGGTGGTTCCAAATTCTTCAAGAGTCGGCAGCGCACGTGTGTCACCTTTGGTGATGCAGGCATCCAAATGCCAAGGTAACCGCTTACCATCAGGCGGTCCGTAAGCTAGTTTCAATTTAGCTGTAAAATACACTGTTAAGAACATAAGAACTCTCACTTTTACCAAGGGAGAAGAAATGCTCGTGGCGTAGCTTGCCAAGCCAACCTTCACCGATTACCAAAGTTAAGCAACTTTCTTCCCAGTCACTATTTGAATGGGTGACTGCTAGTGACATTTGCATCTGAACCATCGGTCTTGAACTTACTTAGCGGAAACAAAAGTCAATCCTGCGGGTGGGTACAAATAATAAAATTGACACAACACATTTCCACATTATTCTTATTTTTTATTTTATTACCAGAACTCGCTCGAGTTCAACCAAAAATAAAATAAGTATGACGACTGCAATTTGCATATGACACCTTTGTCTGGCAAATCTCGAACGATTCATCACACCTTTGACTTATATGAAAGTCTGTACAGGCTGTAACAAACAAGTGTTCTACTCATCAACTCAAAGTGCATTTATCAAATTGTTACCGTTGTAGCGACGGTACAAATAATGAACTACAGTCAAAAACTTTGCACAGTCCTCACCATCAAGAGGAGTCATTTTTAAAGTGATTCGCATGAGTTGACAAGCACTACACGTAATTTTTATTGATCATACCTTGAACTAGAGGTTCACACATACATTGCTCACTGTTCACACAAACAAATGCACTCCTTCACGATGAGAGATCATCTGGCTGTACCTGTAATCATCTACACACTCATGTTACTTTTTTGAGGGACGATGAGCATGTCGACCTCCGGGAAAATATCGCTAACTCAATGTCAAGGGGTCAAGGGTAACCCAGCCATACACACAATGTTTTGGTTACCAATTGCCTCGCAAAATATGATGTGTGGGTACTTCAAAATGTCTAAATGCTTAGCACTGATTCAGAATTAAAAGCTAGACACGTCCACTGTTCATCAACATGTCTGTACGTACGTATATAAGTAGACCCTAAAAGGGCACTGAATAACCATAGTTCCGATGCCACTATCTGTAGAGGCATCCTACAATTCTTGATAAGAAAGAAAACTTGTTTTGTAGATCGTTATTTCGCAGAAAAGACAGTAAAGTCATGACCTGGATTTAACAGAACAAACATAGCCACTTTTCGATGTTTTTCGATCTACCTTCACACATAGGGACTAGATTTAGGTCACAGTACACATATATCTTTAGGTACTAGCACTAGAAAGAACCTTATCTGTGTATTGCACAAGCGCTGGAGATGGCCAACGCCACCACATAAATGTATAGGCACGTAACTATGCACCAGTTATTCCACGTATAAAAGTAACAACCATCGTTCTTTGCTATGATCTTTTGACTATGATACTGCGCATAATAAGAGCTTCGCATCATCTACCTTACGTGGCATAACAGTAACTATCGGCACACATAGCCTCATAAAAAGTTTGCAATATCGATTCTGCGTGAACATAGCAGTGGTTTAAACTCAAGTTCAAAATAAACCAACTACAAGCCCTTCAGGCAATTAGCTATCCGGGATAAGCACTCGCTGTCCTTCCAGCGCGTTCAATTCGTTTAACCTTTTTGCACAAAGAATCGATATCACGCAACTTTATCAAAGATCGAAACACAATAATGGTTGGATCTAACCTTGCTTAACGCTCTCAACGTTCCAATGAGGCGTTCAGTGATGTCCAACGACGACACAGCACTCTCAAGAGGCTCACACGTTGTGCTAGCATCCCAAGCCGGCACTGATACTGAGGTCGCGGACTCTGCAACCGGCACTGGCACTGCTGGGAGCAGTGGTTGACTCGCGGGTGTGACTGCGGCGTGTAGACATGATGATCAGGCTGCAGGCAGTCACAATGGCACATAGGTGCATCCGTTGCCATCGGCACCGATGACGCAGCACTCGTTGAGGGTACACACTTTTCTAAACACTTAGAAAGATCATTAGTACTCCTACCTATTCCTATCAGGCTTAGTTTCACCACTAACCATGATTCTACAAGAAAACTTTTGACGGTAGACTTCAAAAGTTAATTCACGCTTTAGGCCAGAGCTAGGATAGGACTATTGAATTGAGTCCCATCCCACTTCTGAAATAAGCGGTTTCTATCTAAAACCACTAAAAAAAAGATCAAGAAAGTTATAACAACTTCAAAATGTTTTAATTATTACGAATTGAATTTCATAACTAGAACATCAGTCAGGATAAATAATTAGCAATACAATTTAAATTCATTTGGGCATAGTAACAGCCTATTTCAACAATATTCGAGAGGTGTGAACTCCTTGAAGTCAGAAATGCAATAGAGGGGCGAGTCAAGCACGCGTTCCGTTTTTATAGGATTTTTAGTCATGCGACCATCCGCTTATTATATTTTATAAAAATTTATTAATTTAGTTGAAATGTCACAAATGTCTCTAAAACAAAATTAAATTCCAGTTGTTCTAGGATCACCAAAATTACCATTGTCAAGCTCAAATTGTCATCTCAAAAATCCTCTTAGGATATATTGCGGGGTTTATTTAACCCCGCTACCTAATTACAGTCAAGATACGCTCCCACGGTCACCCCCTATGCAACCCCTAATGCAATTCATTGTTTGCTGAGTAAATACCGTAAATAAACTTGGGTTTGCAATCGGGTTAAGTTTGTATTTTTGTGCAATTGGGCGAACTTGATTAGGAGTTAAAAAATTATTGGCACGTGTCTGAAATGAAAATTAAAAATTAAATGAATGATTTATTTGATTTCATTTTATAATTTTTATTATTAATAGTTTTCCAATAACTTATTTATCATAGTATACGCTGTTTTGTATAAAAAAATTCCAATAAAAATTAGTCTGAAAATGTCAATGACCGTTTATGTACTTAAAAGCAAATACCAAGGGTATTTTTTTATAAAACCAAATTTCGTTCTTGCCTATTAAAGACAAACGTAGCTAAAACCGCGTTAATTGCTACTAAAATATGCATAAACGACTACTAAATTAAATTCAAAATTGGATTTTCACACCATAACATAATAATTACTGGTGTTACTTCCTCATCCATACATATTTTACAGATCCGAAAAGCAACGACCGAGGCAAGACACACCACCCTTGGACGAGGTGTTTAATTAATGTAAGCTGTTATTAACCTCTCTTCGTTCTCTTTGTATTCTTATTATATTAAAAGAATATATAAATTAATTTTAATTCAAAAAACTTCATAAAAATTAATTTACAGAAATTTTCAGGAAGTAAAAAGGTTATATACTTCTGTCTTATTACATTGTGAAATTATAGTAGGTATTAGCTGTGGTAATTTTTCAACCAATCTTTCACACAATTTTACTTTCGAAATACACCAAAAGTACACTGCCATAAATTAAAATAATAATCTATACCATTCCGGTTTTCTTACACGCTTTCTACATCTAGATGTAGAAGAAATTAAGTTTTAAAACTTAATTTCCAACAGAAACTGGACTGTATCAAGCTCCACTTACTTTACTATTTGTACTACTTCCCAGGCTAACTTGTTCGGTTGTAAGTTTCATACGTGGTATCAATATCCTGGAAATTTTAATTAAAAGAAAAACCTATCCTTAGTTTGGGACTAGAGGGCGTTGTGTGAAATGTCCTAGTATCATCACAATATTTATTTAATTTTTGAATTGTAAAGTTTTTTTACAATAACACAATGACATATACAATTTATTATTATCTTTTTACAATGTTTACCTTGGTTGGTCATGATAAGCAATACAAAGCAACCCTAAGTTCTATAAACAAGATATTTTGACTAAGAACCCCTTAATCACTAACTTGAGAACATTAAAATCATTTTCCGCAACATTCTTACAGAAACTTCTAATTTCTTTCTACAAATTACTGGCACGGTACTAAACAAATTACTTAGTCGTACCTACGTAATTAGTATTTGTAGCCTACCTAGATCGGCCTAACTAGGGCGGTATGTTAAAAAGTAAAATTATGGTTCAAAAACCAAGACAAAAAATTATTGAATAATTATGTAATTATTTGTAACAATAATATAAGCGGATTACAAGACATTTAAAAAAATTTCATCAAGTACAGCTAAATACTAGCACGTAAAAAAGCACAAGGCAATAAAGAAAAGAATCAAATCTCTACCAAAGTATTGCATCAAAATATTGACTGCAACCCCTTTCTACACAGATAACGCACCTGCATTTTTGTGCGTAGGGTGTTACTATGGAGAGAGCTTTTTGTGACTCACCTTTGAAAGTGTTCTTCTGCTGACTCAGCCGGCGACACCCCTGACGTACGCGAAATTTAAAAACAGACTGTATTTAAAAAAATATTTTGAATGCTGGCTGCAACGAGAAAAACTTTTTGTAGTAGAGCTTTTAAAAATGGAATCAACTTTTTTAATTTAAACTTTCGAATTATTATCGTGGAGGTTTGATGGGTGTAGGGGTGCGCGGTCCGCTCAGTGGAGCGGTCGGGACAGGACTGACAGAACCTGGCGCGTGCGGTGGCACGAGCCCTAGTCCAACCCCTCGTACAGGGTGTTTCATCCGTAAACTTTACTGGATGCGTTTTTTTAATGCATTATTCAGCTGCGATGTAAGATTTGAGATTGCAAACACATTTTGTTTTTGGTGTTCTACAGTATACTTTGCAAAAGGTTTTTGAATATTTTTTCTTTTAGCCCAGATAGACAATTAAAAAAAGGTTAGATTTCAATTTAGAAAGCTCTATCAAAGCTTTACTAGTAACATTTAGCTTTTAAAACTTAGCCAAACTAGTAAGCAGGGCCTCTACTCTGAATAATGACTTACGAAGATTCGGTAGCGTTGTTTCTGTTACACTGCGCAATGACGCTGTCACTTCGCAAGAGCCCACGTCATCGTTCGAGATGACCGCGCAGTGTAACACAAACATCACTACCGAGTCTTCGTAAGTCATTATTCAGAGTAGAGGCCCTGAGCCTAATAAGAGCCAATAATTTTGCCACCCCTGTGTATCCTCTGTCTCAAGCCAAGCGTGACAGTTTCCGATGTGGTTTTGTTCGTAGCATACATAACTACTGCATTATGAACTATTCTGTGGTACTGTTAATATTGTCACAGAATCTATAGCACTAACATCTTGTACTTGAACGTACCCCTATTCTTAACAAGTGCCTACCGGGTGGCTTATAATTTAAGCACCCCTTTATGGGTTTCACTTGTAAGTTCAATATCTTATCTTGCAACAAAAAAACTCCGTCGCCCTTCCTTAAGTACAGATTACTTTTTATTTATTTTGGTTTTGAGGGCAAAACATCTTTTCTGTTTTAATGTTTGATGTCCGGGTCAAAAGTGTTCCAAACAACCTGTGAATTAAATATTATTATCACCCAAAGGATAGATGACATAGGTACTATGATATTTTGGTATTTTCGTAGACCTCTACAAAAATAACAATAGGCTACGGTACTTAGTACTCATAGGGGCCCCATATTCTGCAAGTGCTTACCGGTGCCTTGTTTTTTAAGCATATTCCGGAAGGTAAGTTGACGATAAGACCCGTATTGTCAAACGTGTTACCATCGGTATTCAACAAGTGATTGGATGTAGACTGATAGTATAACATGGTGGTATTTTGGGACTTTTTCAAGGTGAACTACGTAATATTTTGTTATTTATATCTGGTTACGTTTGTATGTGTTTTTTGCTGAGGACGGACGTAATTTTGTGATGTTGTTAGTTTTATTTAACTGTAGTATTCTGTACATATAGTATTGTAGAAAATTTTAGATCACCTTGTATTTAACGAAATATTGGTGCAATGCTACTTTAATATTTTTGCAAAAGCAGTAGAGGTCTGCTTTTTCTTGTGCACGATATATTTTATACCTCAAAAATATTTTACATTTATCCCACCGCAAAGTAATATGAAAGGAGACACAGAGAGTCGGTTGGGCGGTTCATCACGCCGCCCGCCCAGGCTCGCCGCCCAATCCGCGGATGCCCCGCCCACAGACCAACGAGACAAAATAACTAATTGAATGTAATTCAATTATGAGTCGAGTATTCAATTATCACAAGCCGTAGAATCAGTGATATTGTTTAAAGGGAACTGGCGCTAGTAGCTCGCACGTGTTAGGTTCACTCGCTGGCTTGTCATATAATTTGTGGTTCTTTTGTAGCGTTCAAAGCTTTGGTATTTATAAGGAGGCTTTATTGCTCTGCTATTCAAAACATCAAAATTTCGGCGTGTTAATAATGTTGCTGTGTAGAGCTCATAATAGCGATATTAATCATTACTGTAGAGTAGTGTTATAGAGATTAATCGTAGCTTCATAAACACGATGAAAACTTATAAAATTTATTAGTGACAATACTAAAATAATGATTAAGAATTAAAAATATTTACCAGTAAAAAAAATATCGATATTTTATTTTATAACAGTGTTTTTAAACGGCTACATAAGTATTTGTGAGAAGGAAATATCCTCTAATCGCAGGATCAAACTGCAACCATCAAAAGACAAAAAGCTTGAATGACACAACTGAGTACATACCGACAGGGTGAAAAGCCCTCAAACCCCTTGCAGCGTCCGGTTGTATGCGCAAACATAAATGAACCTTATAGCGGTCAATATACCTTCGATTTTGCGGTGACCGGTTTCTCAAAAAGTTGCATGCCGTGCAGTGGCTACGGGTATTAAAATTGAGTTCTAAAGCTGCTGAAATAAAACTCAGTTTGCCCTGAAATAGTTGGATTTCACTAGTGGTAGGAATGTACTATCGCCGGAACTACGAAGCCGTACTCACGCACGCGCCGGAAGTTGCGCCCGCGCATCCTTCGGTGTCGCTTACTGCCGGCTGGACTGTACTTAGTATTGATTACTAGTACTTAGGTTTTTTTTTATTAATCCTAAGGTGGAATGACCTGTGTCAGCTGGTATGACTCACTTTCATTCACTTTTTAGTTTTTGCTTACATTTTTTTGACCCAAAGTTTTTGAGAACCCAACCTCTTTGTCGTAGCCCGACTGACCTACAAAGAAGAATCAACAAAGTGTTTATTTTGTTTTTTTATTCTAAACGCAATATGAACTAAAGATAAAGCAGTAAAAAAGTTTTGAAAATTCATATTCGTCTATCACGATGCGTAGACGTTTTTTTTGTTAAGTAGTTCTTTAAATATCACCTCTATTTGCATGGTTTAAGGCGTGGCAATCATGGGTCTTCAAAAAAATAGTGTCAAGCAGAAGTCTGAAGGTGGAGCAACTCAAAACATACGAATATTCCCCAGAGGAGTGTTCAGAACATCCATGTGAATCTACTCTAGAATTTACCAGGGTAATTATTTCACTCCTGGGTTCCAATCAGTCATGCTAATTGATGTATTCGGGAGTTCTTGGGAGGCGCATTCCCATCGCATGTCGCACTTGTGCGTTCACACGCTGACGGTGCATCCTGCTGATTGATTGTACGTTGGGGAATCTAATTGCAGTTTCAGTATGCAACTTTTTTAACATAATGAATAACTGTCGTTTGCATAATTAATACTAGTATATGCTGTAGGTAGTTCGTACAAACTTTCAATAAATAAATAAGTGAATACCATGAATTTTTATTTCACCACACGACACAACACTTTGCTTAGTTTGAGACCTGAGGGCCTAATACGACTTTCGGTGTGTAAATCTGGTGTAAAACGTCTGACGCCCAGAGTCAAGCCCAGAAGCTTGATCAACACCAAGCCGTAGTCCGTACTCGCGCCGAGCTTCTCAAAGAATCCGCTCAGTGCCTCCATACAAATTAGCGCCCACTGGTGTACTGGGGCGTCAGACGTTTCACACCCACACTACACACTGAAAACTTGTAGGCCCTCAGGTAGATTAGTTTGTGTAAAACACTCAGCAGTGGGTGCAAACGTGAAATGATGATGATGATAAAAGTGCACAAAGAACTTGCAATGTGAAAACGTAAAGCGCAAAAGAGAATCAAAATAGAGTGGTTACTGGTTACAGTGGTTACCGTGCTGGGATCGTACCAATAAAACAATAGACAAGCGATCAGGCTCCGTGGGAACGGCGGCCGGAAGGATGTCTGTCAACAGGCTCGAGTGTTGCAGCACACCTTTCATAGGTAATTGTTTCCTCGATGGGGATGTAATGAGGTTCCCGGTGAGAACGATGCGAGGGTACTTGGAAACACAACATGCAAGGTGAGCTTTATTCAAACCACATTTATTGTCTGCTGATTATTTGGCACGTTTAGTTTTTCACATCATCAGGAGTTTACCTAGTAAGCTATACCAAGTAAGGTACGGTAAATTATAATAGGGAACATTTATCTCAGAAGTTTTTTAAAAATTACCTATACCTAAAATAAAGGATACTGATGGGCTAGCGTCATTGCTATTCAGCGCGGCAATGACACCCTTCCGATTGGTACTGATTTGGACCAGTTGAGCGATCTATAAATCGTTTGCGATGGTTAGTAGATAGCTCAACTGTTTCATGTGTATTTTGTAAATATTGTAAATACTGTATTACTTGTAATTTTGAAAATTATTATTCCTAACAAATAACCCCTACACCCCGATCCAACGATAGTTCTACGATAACGCTATTTCCCATTATCGTCGTATTTTTACCGTTACTATCAAATTTCGGTATCGATTCGGACAATACCGTGAAAATCAGTGTAGGGGTGCGCACGCGTCTCCAGCCAACCAATCAGAGGCCTTCGAATGGCAGATGCGCACGCTTCGCTATTGTTACCCAAACTAGGACTTATTCTGTGTCTTCTATTGTTTGTCGGGATAAAAGCTGGGGTGGCATGCGTGTGAGAGCAAACATACGAACTAAACATTACTTTGGTGACGTTGAAAAAACGGTAAATTATGATACTTGCAACGGCTTTTGATCTGATAAAGACTAAGCGGGGCGGTGGTGCGATTTTAGTGCACTGTATAATTTGCAAAGTACCTACTTACTCTGCTACTTATTAATACATTAAAAAATATCATTTTTTCTTGATACAAAATCTTATGAATTCGAACCAAACTTAGCCACTAAAACGGATCTTATCATATTTTACTTTAGTGTCAGTAACTTACCTACGGTCTTAATTATCCCTCTTCTCCTCTCAACTTAAAGTTTAATGTAATTTTATTTACAATTTTTAACTTTTTTCTAAAAATCAATGGTGTTTCTTAAAATTAAACTAAGCTTTAAGCCAGTTTTCGTACCTAAAAATAAGTCACTCGGATCTGCCTTGATGAAATTTAAGTAAGTCCAAGTAGTAAAATTTGATTGTGTGTAGCTTAAGTTTCAGTAAATCTTGGGTACAGATTTGCTAAAACTTAATTCTATAGTAGTGTATTGTGAAAATGTAGAGTAAGGTCTGCACAAAAGAGAATTGATCCAAGCCTAATAACTTGTTTATCAGACGTTGCTTAGCAACGCTCGGTCCGTGCCGTGCAGGTGTGCAAGGATTTTAATCAACTGATTGGTACCGACATGCACGCACACACTTACCCTAAACAAATAGGGTAGGTGAATCTATTCGCATCTGTATCGATAATGGAGTTTTTAAAAGCTTTTTGTTCGTAAAAAACTTTGCTCGAAATAATACTTTTTTTACTAAAACGTAAGAATGATAAATCGGTAAATGAATCAAAATTATGTGACTAAGTTACGCTAGAAGTCAAAGTTTTTTTTCTGACACAGTACCAAGCTAAAAAGCCATTAGTTGTGCCAAATCGTCTGCCCTAGAGGCGAATAAAAATATTTCATGTAAACATGAATGGAGTCTTTATACTAACCCCTCGGCTTATTCTTCATAATAGTGAAGCAATTTACGAAGCATACTCCGTTGGGTGCGAAAAATAATAGAACTAACGTAAAATTTTCACTTTGACCAAGCAAAATCAAAAACTGTTCGCATGTGCAAGGGATAATGTATCTTAATTGTAGTAGAATTACAGCATATATTTTATTGAGCAAATGCGAGTCATTTAATGTGCAATGCTCTTGACAGTGGTATTGCTTTGATCCAAGGGATTTGATGTTGTAATACCGCGTGTTAAAGCTTATTTTACTGTGAAAAGACGTAAAGTGTGATACAAGTACTGTGAAAAAATATAAAATGCGTGGATCGCGAGTCGTGCGCCATGACAGTGCATGCTGCGTACGCGCACGTGTCTGGCACGCGCCAAGTAATGCACCTTGCTAGCATCAGCAAAGAAAGTCAATGATACATTTCAAGATTTTTTTAAATATTTTTTTCTAGACCAGATTAATTTGTTAGGTGTAGGTAGGTAGGTACTTCTTTAGGCAAAATGTCAAAAATACAAACGTATTATTCACTTACATGAACTATAGTTATCCGGGAGGTACCTAATATAATGACAGAAAGTAAAAGTCTTGTATTTTGCCCTGTAAAGATAAACTAATTTCTCAGTTCAGCCAGAGGATATATTTACTAAAGCGCAGTGCTTGTGTAGCGACCGCCAACGTATACCGTACGTAGGAAAGGTTTATAAACAGATTTTAGAATAATTTTATTTTCAATCAGTTGTAAAAGATGTAACTATTTCTTTTTCTGTCAAATTGAGATGAATCTCTTTTCATAGTAACAAAAGATACAACTCGTACATTGATTTAAAATAACCAGTTTTTTTTTATGTTTTTGCTGTCTGTACCATGATTTTTGTATAAAGAACCGGATTATTTCATTGTGTTTTCGGTGGACGCGGGTACTGGGGTAAGCACACCTATGTATTCACATTCTTTTCGGTAAATCCGTCGTGAGTAATATGATGGTGAATGAGATTTTATTATTTCCAGTTGTGGAGCTTCACCTTTTGCAAACATTGTATCTGATGGGTGGCTGCAAACTTATAAATTAAATTGTACATTCACGGACTATATCTTCACTCATGAGCTCTGAATGTTTTTAAACCGGTAAACGCTTCAGATTTCTAAACTATACGAGTATCAGTTCAGTATAAGAACGGAGCAGTAATTTACCAAGTAAAAAGGTAAAAAAAATAACTAATGAGATGAAGAAGAAATCAGAACTAAAAAAAACATATTCATTAAAATCGCATTTAGAATTCATCAGCAATCTGTTTCCATAGTACAAGCTCTGCTTAGTTTGGGACTAGAGGGCGTTGTGTGTAATGTCCAAGAATATTTATATTTATATTAATTGTCTGATAGATTAGGTACTTAATTTTAGGGGCTAGTTCTTTGGGACTGAGCCTAGAAGAACGGGCAAAGGTGTGGGATCACTCTAATTTCGATGTTTTGTAGTGTTACTAGAATAAAACAACCGGGTCAATCCTTGCATACAGGGGTCAAGGGGTATGATTTAAGGGTAGGTACGGTTATGAACGTATGAAAGTTTGGCCTATACATGAAACAATCTTTAGAAAAATCTGCGCAATTGAGATAAGTTTAGGACATTGTTATTAATATAGGTATGTAGAGGTACTTTGAGAGATTTTTTTTAAACTACACATACACAAGTACCCTCAGGTACTCACAGACTGGTTAGTGTATGACAAATGCCGGTACAATCGTAAAGGTGACAGTTGAAAGGTCCCGACAGCTGCACGACCGTGATACGGGCAGGTGTACATGCACCCTTATATCGTGCTACAGGGTGATGTATGCTCTACATTGCGTTGAATATTACAATTTGGAAAAAAAAGCGTAATAAACTATTTATTCGGTTTGATGCGAGCGAGTTGTTGTCACCCGAAAGAAACTTAATTGTATCTATTGAGATGAGAATATAACAATGACATCAAAACGGTTGGATATGAATACCTTTGTAATGTAGGTAATATAGAGATCTCAGTTCTTTTGGATAATTTTGACAAATATGTTTTTTTTCTAATGAACCCTATAAATAATAATAATAAGTTTTCAAAATTCTTTCAGGGCGTCTAGTCTAAGCGACGCGTGACCCGAGGGCTGGTGATTATCTAGGCCAGCGTATCAGCATTGCTATTCAGCGCGGCAATGCAGCCAGTGTCTTGGGTACGCTTACGACTGGTACTGATTTGGTCCAGTTGAGCTATCTATAAATCGTTTGCAACCGTTTGTAGATAGCTCAACTGTTTCATGTGTATTTTGTAAATATTGTAAATACTGTATTAGTTTTAATTTTCTTTGTATGGTTTATAATAATAGGTACTCATCAAAATAATGTTACTTTATGACTTCTTTACAATTTCACCAATTACCTATAGACCTAAATAATTATGTATTCTCTCTGTAACAATCACAATAAATACCTACTATCAGAAGATTCATCAATAAAATACAAAAAATGGTCCTGTATAACGTAGAGTAACATTTGAACCCTTTCTGATAGCAAAAAGGGCATAGACGGTATTGTACCATATCTGCATGTCCAGTGGACCGAGGGGAATGCGGGCTCACATTCATTTCGCCACTCATTACGCGCACTTGACAACGTTTGTGCTCATACGCGATTTGAATGAATTTTTTCAACTGCTCTATTCAGCGACTTGCTTTTATAGAAAATGTTATAAACAGACAAACTATGTACCTACACTACTTTATGATTTCCGACGTACACTACAAATGCCGCAAAATAAAAGCTAATCTATCACTTACTCGTAGTTTCAGCTAGAAAGATAGAAAGAAAGAAAAGACATTTATTTTGGACACACTATACATACATACATACAAACACAGATCATATAATACTATACTGGATACAACTAAGCTCCCACTTATCTATTTGGGAACTGCTGCCTTGCTGTCCGGTAACCTTTTTTGCATCTTCCATTGCATCCCTCATCGTCATCCTACTAATATTATAAACGCGAAAGTTTGTAAGTATGAATGGATGGGTGTTTGTTACTCTTTCACGTAAAAACCACTGATCCGATTTGGATGAAACTTGGAATATATATTGTCCGTGACCTGGATTAACACATAGGCTAATTTTTATCCCGTAAAATCACCGGGATCCAACGGGACGCGAATGAAGTCGCGGGCGGCATCTAGTTCTAAATAAATCAATTGCACAACCTACTATCTTAGGCGTCTGGCAAAGATTTCCAGAGCGCCATTATTCCAGACCGACTTCATGTAAACCCTTAATATAGGCTTCTTCTCTGTATAGTTTGTACGTTCTCTATTAGATAACCTTTTTCTCCAGTATTTCATAATCAGGGGGCCGAAGTCCGACAAGCAAAACCAGTATTTATAATCATATCCAACACATTAGCACCTTAGCTCACCTGTACGACTTGATACGTGCTCCCCTAATTTCCTTGAACTTGTCTTCAAGAAGGGTGCAACAGGTGCTTGCTGCCTTGACCTGTTTCTTGAGGGGTGCCACTCGTTAAATAGTAGTTTACCATTTCGCAAGACGTAAGGGGAACTACACAATGTAAGTTTCTCAATGCAGATATTGGTACAAACAAAGTATAGCGTATAAATACCTAGGTATAGGTAAAATATAGCAAGCCACAGGACGTGTTTCAAGATCCTACAGTGTGGTTATATAAGCGCATTTTATAATGATGTTCCGTCGATACAACGTCACGTCACATCACATCTTACCGATGCATCTTACTTAGGTTATTTTCTTCTTCTTCTTTTATTTATGGTCTCTGTCCGTCATCAGTGTCAACGGAATCATTTGAAATAATTAATAGTCAATTTTATAATGATTTTATACTCTCCACTGCAGAAAGAATATTATGCAGTTAACAGTGTTTAAGTTGAAGACCGCAGTAGTTTATGAAATACATAAATTAGTCAAACTTTGTAAAACTGACACATCTAATTAAGTTAAAAACAGTATGTCGAGTGCAGTATTAACAGGAAGCAATGGGAATGAGTCTATTATTGTAATTAGCCACGCAGCTGGGCCACCGCAGCCCTAGCACAAATGTTTATCTGTATTTCTACGAACACGTGTAGGTCCTGATAATATTCCCAAAAGCTATTTTTTTATTTCTTTATGAAAAAAAAAAAAACTAGTAACAAAACTGCTCAACCCAACCAATGAGAAGCTACAAAAAGTTGGCTTATTCGTCAACTCGCGAATGTCAAACTTGCGGATGGGCGCGAGTTGGCACCTTCCGATTTTACCTATTTTTTTTGTTCGCCAACTCGCGCCTACGATAAAGTACAAAATAAAAAAAGGCTCAAAAGCCTATCTTAGGAGAGACTTGCGCGTTCAAACGCGAATCTGCTGATAATGATGCTGACATTGAGTTTACTGCGGTTTTTGAAACTAGGCACACGGCAATATACCCGTAGTTGCTAATCAAAAAAAAGCCGTACAGTTTATGTGTTAAAAAAGAAAAAGAGTTTACTACTCTACAAAACGGTATCTACTAGGTACGATCATTTTTGTTTCAAAATACAATTTCAAAAATTAGAATTCTTGACTTTTAGTTTACCGAGAGCCTCAAGTGAAGCTCTCGATTCTTGTAGATATCGGGTTTTCTCCAACATCTGATGGTTTGGAGTTTAAGAGGCTTCTGGCTCATGTCCGTTAGATATTGTATCCAACAAGTTCACAGGAAGATATTGTTCAAGTTTGCTTGAACATTTACCTTCGTAAAGCTAGTGCACACTGCACAATATCAACGTAGCGTTTTTCAACATAATAGTTCAATAAAAAAAAGTTTATACCATTTCTCTCTAAAAAGCTTATTTTATTCACTGAAAACAGTGAATAAAAAACACCTTTACTCACTGTTTTGGTGTTTGAATTTAGAACACACTAATATATGTTTGACCTCCATCTAATTATTGTTTTTGCGCAAGGAGGTAGTAATTGGCTATATAATCTCCAATCTTTTTTTTTCTCGTAGTCATGGTATAAAGTATAGTATGCAACTCTTGAATAAAACGGATTTATACCGAGGGCCATGAACCACTCACGTCGTTCAGGATTCTAACACTTGAATCATCATAAATCACTCCCTACGGTCGTGATTCAGTCATTAGAATCCTTCAGTTGCTCGTGATTCAATTATGGCCCTCGCTTTAAATCCGTCTTTTATTCACTAGTTGCATAATATACTATTTTTAACTGTTAAAAAAACAACCTAGCTCAATCGCAAACCTGGAAGTCGAATAATAGTCATCATGAGTCCATAAAATAATCTCTTACTGTTTTTTGTACCGACAGGACGGTAATAATAACCATGTAGACAATAAACGAACGAGGCTAGTTGCATAAAGATTTGTTATAAAAAGATGACATACACACTGCACAAGGGGGCAATCGTTGTCTCATAAAAACCTATAGGTATTGTGACTAAATAGTGACTTTAGCGAATTTTAGCGCGTTTTTTATGCCGTCAAAAGCTTCTTGTTTTCGCATATCGGTTGCCACGTCGCTTGACATTATGCTGGGCAGCGAAAGCAGTTCTGGAGCTTACAATATGGAGGCAGAGCTATAATAATTTATCAAACAGTGTATATAGGTAACATCCGACGCTACCGTTACCAGTAAATCAAATTTTATTAAAAAAGTAAACTTTCTGCAAAAACTACTTCCGACCCCATTGAACATCTGACGAGGTGAATGAATTGGGGTGCTCGAGTGATATAAAATGTACTGTAAAGTTACGGCCACACAATTACATTCCGGCACACATCTGTCGGCGTTTAGACAATCACGATACGTCACGCGATTTTATTCGATGGCGAATGGTTTTGATCCTCGAAGACGGGGTGAAAGTGCGTTTCTATTTTCACTAGTTTTTCTAAATATTTTACTGTTGGAATCGATGTTTCTTAAAAAATCAAGTCAATCAGTCTTGTGAGATTGCTGAAAAAGCAATAATAGTAAGTTATTGTATAGTAAACAACCAAAAAAAAATGCCAACACTGGCAAAACAACAGTATTTTTGCTGAAGATACAAAAAACGGCAAAGCCCTACAGGTAGGTACACTATTTTCACAAGATCCAGTCGGAAATTCCAAATGGCTACAAATTGAATTTATATAGCATTTTCCTAGGTATATCTAAATGTTTCAGAGAAAAGAACAAAAGAAAGGCATCGAGAAGTATCAAGACTTGACACCCTCCGTAGTACAACGACAGCTGCGCGGCCACGGTACGCACCCGCCGCATTCATACGCTAATGCGCCGCCTTTTAATTACGCACGCTGATAAATCTGCGCGCGCGTGTCGCTTCGCTCGCGTGGACACAGCCTTATGTTGTAATAATACTAATGGGTCTACTACCTAATGAGTCTTACACTTGCTCTTATAGTGTCATAGTATTTTTATTAGAAAGCTTAGACACGCTACGTCATGAAAACACTATTTATTTTATCAGCAAGCAATTTTCGAATTGAAAAGCAGGTATTTAAAGAAACCAGTAGAGCCATGGAATTCCAACTAGCGATAGCAATGATCTGTGTAAAAATATCTTTGAACAATAGGCATAGAGCCCAAACAGATCCATGCCCTGAGGCCCTGAGGTATGTTTTTATTACAATCAGGCGCAGATGCTTGGGGTCGATTAATCGGTAAATATAATCGAATGTGGCTTTCGTGCTGTAATGTGGCATTCTGACATCTGGATTATGACTTTATATAAAACATAAAAATGAATCATGATGTTTAAACGACTCTTAGAATCCAGTTGTTTTACTTAACTTTTTACGTGTTTTTAGTACTTATTGTAGCTTAATTTATAAAAAAGTTACTTGTTTGGAGATTGCGGCTCGTTTGCTTAGGATTTTACGATTATAAACGATAATGTAACCTGCTTATTCGTACGTAGTAGTTTTATTTTTTCATCAAATAAATTCCCCAAAATGTGTGACATATTGATAATAAACGATAATAAGCAATAATGAGTGGAATGTGGCATACAATTAGCCCACGTGCGATACTTACGCCAAAAATGTCGGTTGAAATGCCGGCTTTGATTCACCCCCTACATTACGGACAACTATTTTGCGTGATTGGAAACTGCGTAATTGACCCTTTGTTACATTATTTTGTTATTAATTTTAGGTTAGTGCAGGGGTTGTAAAATACTGTCAAGTTGAAACATAATTACGAGTCTATAAAACAGCTATTTTTATTTAGTTAAAATACCTACAAATAAATTTTCCTGGACATTTTACACAACGCCTTCTACTTCCAAACTAAGCAAAACTTGTACTATGAAAACAAGACCACGACCCATAGCACTGATTAACTTCTGGGAACGGTTAATCCAAGTTCTATTATTTAAGCTTCATCTATGCAAAAAACACAATAAGCTTTGTCGAAAACACTCTAGCATTGAAACTTAGGTATCGCATCTATAGTTACTTATAGAGTTAACGTTTTTACAATCAAAAGAAATGTTAAGAGTGAAGGGGGTTGACCATCATGATCGTGTTTTAGTTGGGATATGACATTTAATTTAAAACTATTGCATCCGGTCACCCCACTGTGATACATCAAAGAGTAAATATTCTCGAGATAAAGCGATATGTCAAGAGCAAAATGGACTCCGCGTCGAGATGGTAGTGATTTTTATTCTTGTGGAGTTGAGATTGGCAAGTGGTCAATATCTAAGGTAAAGACGTCTGCAAAAGCTATTAGTCTTGGGTCCCCTGGGACTTGTGAGGGTTGCCATGACTTGTAACTAGTTTAGGAAGTTTCTTGAAAAAATTGAAAAAAAGTTTGAGGTTTGTTTCACCTTAAAAAAAACCATACCTACCAACTAAGTGAAATGCAAGCCAATATCAAAATTCGGAAAAGCTTTTATTGAAATGTGTACCATGAAACAAGAAAGAAAAATATCAAAGGAAATCCAAAAAAAAAAAAACCTTTGGACATTACACACAACACCCTCTAGTCCCAAACTAAGCAGAGCTTGTACTATGGGAACTTGATTGCCGATATAATAGTTATACACATTTTTTTTGTAAATACATACTTATAATATAATATATACTTATTAAACCGCATTCGGAGTAGTATCAATGACCTCGGATTTACCCAAACCTTTTTTTTATGACTTTATAACACTGCACGATTTAATTGGTTTAGATGAAACTTATCACTATCACTATATACATAGTATAAAACAAAGTCGCTTCCCACGGTCGGTCTGGCTGTCCCTATAAATGCTTATATCTTTAAAACTATACGCAACGGGTTTTGATGCGGTTTTTTTAATAGATAATAGTGATTCAAGAGGAAGGTTTATATGTTATATACAATATAATACGCATATCTAATATAGTAAAGAAACACAGATAATTTTAGAGGTTTCTAATGTGAAACCTCTAAAATTACATTGCAAATGCTGGCAGAACCCTACGAGATAGAAAATAATGTACTACAGTATTGTACACCGTACCTATATCAAGACATTCTGTAGTTTATTTAGTATCAGCATTGCACCCGTGCGAAGCCGGGGTGGTAAAACGTAAAATTAATTTATTTTTTATTTTCGTACCATGGGTGCTCTATTTGGATGTACTCATCAAAGAACACACGCCTTTCAGGAAGCAATCATGCGTGCAAACGATGTAACCAAAACGGTAACGGAACTTTCAATCTGCTGACGTCATGACACCCCTGACATAACCAACATAATTTACTACCACCTAGAATTCAGAGTTCTTTAACTTCTTGTATTAAAGTTGAAATTCGCATGTCTTTTGGAAGGGTAAAGTAAGTGATGCATAGTTGTTTAGACAGATACATTTTATTCGCTGTACATTGAATATTGGGGGTGGAGGCCACTTTGCAGCTTGTTTAGCTTCCGGCCGTGTGTGAATGTCACCTTGCGGTACATTACTGTTTCTATGGAGATCAACGGACTTTACCTGCTTTTTATTTCAACTAAGCAAAAGCTTGGGGACCACTTTTATACCACTTTTCAATTTTAGATCCCAAAATTGACCTTCTGGAAATTTATGGTGGAGGTCTGTGTCCAGGTAGTAGACTTCTAAAGGCGGACCTGACGATGTGGTATCATGCAGATACCAGATTTGCCATAGTTATGATGCATTATTTTTGTACATTAATATATTGTGGACATACGCCGAAAAATATATTCATTTGAAAGTCTATACGAGCACTATAGATGGTTATGTATTTCCATATTGTTGATGTAACCCTAGTACTAGGGGTACTCTGCCTCCAGGCTAGCATTATAGTTATGTTACAATATTACTTGCACTATACGCGCAATCGCCTGCAGGCCAAGTTTGGAAATAATACTGGCTGCATGAAAAAACATGAAATATGAAAATGGATTGAAATTAAATTGAAATAGATTATATCATAAATATCATCTATGAGATTCTTAATAGTACAATTCTCATTTTATTTTAATCTATACTAGCTACGTCGTAGCATGCTATGGACTTGGTCACTATCATGTCTTGCAAAATATTTCTCACAAATACATAAAATAGGTAGAGTCCTTTTTCCAATGTGTTTGCAACTTTTCTTTTTGCTAAGTAAAAGCTTGGTACTTGCCATCTTCTACGAATAAATAAAACATATTCATATTATAGCTTGCCAGTTTTAAAAAAGCATTTCTAAAAAGTTCAAACGATAAATTATTCCTCTGGAATATATCAAGTAACACAAAATATAAAAACAGTATGATTTTTGCATAATTGTTAACAAGAGCTCTTGATTTTAACTTGTTATTGAAATACCTAACTAATTGTTATTTGTCTGCAGAGGCCGAGTTTATTAAAAGGTGAAGATAATTAAAATTAAATTAAGCTTGTATCTTTGACGCCAGCTCCTGGCAATATTTTTACTAAGGGCTCTTCTGCTGCTGAAGAAACAGGCGTAGTGATTGCAGCAAGCTTTACGATAAGATTTTATTTTTTAAATAAATGAAAATTACAGTTTGTACAATTTGTACATACACTTTTGACCACATTTATTTTTGTACATACTTCTTTGTACATTTATTTCGTGAGTATTATTTTCGGTGGATATACATACTTATATTTGTAAGTATACTCAGCTTTATAAGTAGGTCAAATTAAACTTCTTTGGTATTACTTCCGTGATAGAAGTTTAAAAATGGATATATGAAAAGTCACTTTTTTATTTCTTTTTCCAATTATTAATGAAAAGCCAAACATTGTTACCACTATGTTCATCGATACAATAATGCATACTTGTCTTCCCATCGCCCTATTCCCAGCACTATCCCTCCAAGAAGTGATAATGTCGAAGTTTAAAGGGAGTAATTACGACAGCGCGTTCTCTTCTGAATGGACTTCAACCCCCTTTTCACTAAGAAACTAAGTCTAAAATATTGATAAAATCACGCTGAGTGACTAAAATACTGAGTGGCTTTTACGACTTATTAGCGACGTTTAGCTCAATATAATTCAATACAATTTTAGATAAAAAAAATAATGAACTGGCAAGGACATTTAAACAACTTGTACCCAGTTGTATACGACCGCTCTGCCATGAGTGTAACGAATAAGAAGAAGAGACCCAGTTGTAAAAAATTGTACGACCTATGTGTGACCTGAGACATTATCAGTGGCGGATCCAGGATTTTGGTTTGGGAGAGACTTGACTCACGATGTCGGTTTAAGGCGCTGGTCTTGACCCAGCCACAGATCATATAATACTATACCAGCTATTTATGGTCACAAATCCTTTTCCGCCTTTGGGTAGACCCAGAGCTGGATCTGCTAGTTATTAGTACAGCAGTGCCAAAATCTGAAATATTCTGTGGCTTACATTTGGTAACATTTTGTTAGTTCAATATATAATATCTGCTGATAACAGTGTTGATTTTTGGCACGCTTTTTAGTGAATAAGGGGACTGGATCATGCCTTATGAAACAAGCGATATTTAAATGAAAAAGTATTTTAGTTTACTGCGGCCTAATTTTTTAGTGAGTTGGTAACAAAAATATGCTATGCACAAGAAAACGTAACATGAAGAAAGTTAATTACCGTGAAACCTAGTCGGGTGAAAGTTTTCCAGCTAAAAGCTCTCACGCTACTGCACTAACATTAGTTTACGACGCAGATTTTATGAACAAGTAACTACGTAGCTCTCAGTGCCGGATTAAGTCAACGCGGGGCCCGTAGCAACTTCTATCAAGGGGCCCTTGGATAGTTTGAGCTTTACCGAAAATTGTGATTTTATAGTATATTGTTGCCCTCAAGCAAGAAGCTAAGTACGTACTAATCGGCGAGCGAAGCGAGCCGCGAATTTTTTTGTGTTTTTGAGCAATATGATTTGAAAAAGTTGATAGATTTTACGTTTTACGGTCAGAAAGCGTTGGTGCGCGGAGCCCCCAAATGCGCGGGGCCCGTAGCATTTGCTACGTGGCTAATCCGCCACTGGTAGCTCTATAGTTTGTTATTCAAAACCTTGTGCAGGCACAGAATAGATATAGTACTGGTCGCTTCTACACCTATACCTAGTTATAGAAATACGTTGAGGTAAGGCTAGTAAGATGTAGCAAGAACTTAAACTTGTGGATCTCTGGTATAAGATACTTAGAAGGAGTTCGAGAAACGCGTTTTTGTGTTATTTAATTTGTCGTAAAATCTAAGCGACTATACGCGCAGCAGTGGGGGGGATATCGTTGTGTTATGAAAACCTGCCAGGTTTAAGCCTGGCAGGTTTTCTGAACTGTTTTCATACTAAATCATTGGTATTCTATGACTAAATAGTGACATTAGCTCGTTTCAGCGCGTTTTTTGCTGTGAAAAGCTTCTTGTTTTCGTATATCTGTAGCCACGTCACTTGACATTATGCTGGGCAGCGAACGCAGTTCAGAGCTTGCGATACGGAGGCAGTGCAGAAAGAGTTATTGAAGTAAAAAATATGTTTTACAAAAAGTTAGAAAACCCAAATACCTGAGCCAAAGATTAACTTTTGTGGGTACCTATCAGAACACGTAATAGCAAAAAGACTATTTAGTAGAATTGACTAAGGTGCAAAAATGACCTTGTAGCAAAACGTCTGGAAATTTAAATATTCTAAAGACAAGTACTTACAGTCAGCCTAGTATAAATAAAAAAAAAATTAAGTTTTTAAAACGCACTGCTTGTTTTTAAAAAGTTCGCACGACGTTTGTAGCTAATAGCTAGTATTTTTATGTAAAATTTCATAAGTATAAAAATGCATGCAAATAATCAGCAAATTGTTATGAAATTAAGTTTAATTACTTGTGCATAGTAATTTAGTTTGTATAAGAATGAAGGCAGTTAATATTACGCTAGCACGGAATTATGTGACCCTGGAAATCATTTTGTATTGGAAAATTACATCAGTGTAATTCTCTGGCAAAATTGAGACTCTGTCCGTATTCACATTTACTGTTCAAGCACCGATCCTAACTCAAGCATAGATTTTGAAAAAGTTTTAAAAAACGTCACGCTAAATGAGACCTTAAAATAAAAATAAAAGTTTTAGTAGACTTTCAATAGAGGGCGCTGGGGAGTATCCTACACATGCCGCTACATTGTGCACTGGGCAACTGAACATGCAGCTAGGCTTATTTTGTAGTGTCTCAGGTTTTGTGATTACTACGTTGTCATGAATAGGTACTTACTGCCCATATTTTGATTACTACGTAATGTTTAAGCCTCGTTTTCACTAGGGGATATGTCGCGGGAATAAGTCGCTCCACATCACGTAGTTCTGGCGACGCAACGTCGGGCAACGTCGCGCGACATCGCGCGGGACACGTGAATTTCGTGTCGAGCGACAGAGTCGCAGAACAAATTTCCCCTAGTGAAAACGAGGCTTTACGTTCGTCATAGGAGCATCCAAGGATTGGGCGCTTTTTAGCGCAAAACGCAGTGAATTGTCATCTATCAGACTTGCCAATTCGTCAGCTTCCGTCGGCAAAACACACCCAAAATTGGAAGCTAAACGCTGAATAAAGTTATTTGCCATGAATGCCTCCGGGCACAAATTTCAATTATTGACGCATCCGAATAGTTCTGTAGGGGTCGCGATGTACACTCCAGTGCATAAAGTTATGAAAACTTTTTCCATCCACCAAGTAATCATCTTTACGATTTCATAGATAGTTGAAAAATAAAATAAATAGATAACAGATTCACAAAAAAATATTATTAAGAATTGTCGCGAACATCACCTCTAAATAATAATAAATACATTGGACATTACACACAACGCCCTCTAGTCCCAAACTAAGCAGAGCTAGTACTATGGGATTGCTGATATAATACTTATATACATATTTTTGTTGTAAATACATACTTAGTAACACCCAGACATAGAACAAACATCTATGTTTGCCACACACAAATGTTTGTTCTTGGTGGGGATCGAACCCACGACCCACGGCACGGCAGGCAGAGCTACTACCGACTGAGCCATGACGCCTGTCTAAAGGTGTGATCCCAATAAGTCTTCATAATCAACCCCTCATCGCTGGCCACTTGTTTGGCTGTTTAGTGAGTGTGTGGACTATTGGCAGGCCGTTTAGTGGTTTGCATCAAGATCTCGTGAAGTAGAGCCAAAACAACCAACGGTTTCACACATCTTCAGCCTTTACTTCGTGCGAATTAATCATCTGTTCAAAATCTTCAGAACTCGCGAGTGTACTATAAAGTGGGCGTATTCATCTCATAAAGGGGTCAAAATATTTTATTAGCCGTGCGATTTTAAACGTAGCAGGGCGACAACTAGATTAGGATGTACTCGAGGCGGTCACGACGAAATGCGACAAATCGAGTGTTGATTCTAACCTACCCTTTACAATTTGAATACAAATCTTATATTCAACCTTATGCTCTAGAATATACGGTTCAAGTTTAACAAATAAATTAGCTATAGAAAAGTAAGTGAGGGGAAGTTTTTCGATTTGCCTCGCAGTGGTCACGAATGAATGCAGCACAGATTGGCGATGTCAATTGCTTGAGATTCAAACATGAGAATTGAATTATACACAGAATAATTGGTACCTCGGCACTTACTTTCGTAAGCTCTTAGCTTCACACATCCAGTCAAACCTTTAATCGTAAGTAGTTTTGTTGGATCAGTAAATTGTAAAAGTACTTGTATACTTACTATATCTTTGCAGATCATGCAAAAAAGCTCCGTTGTGGAATTTGATCCTGCACTTCATAACATCTCAATCTGACAACAAGAATCCAGTAGAAATACTGAAAAAATATTTATAGAGTGCTTTGTCTGTTATTTGTTGTGCTAAATATAGAAAGACGCTTATTTTTATAAAATATTCATGAGCATCTCCCCTACGTCTGAAGATCCTCCCCTTTCATATAACTTGCTAAGTAATTCACCAGTTTAACCGATTTTTGTACGCTTCAATGTTTTTATTAAGTGTCTTCAAATAAGATGTTTTGAGGGTGAAATTATAAGCAATTCCCGCCTTCTGAAACATCAGTGTTTTTCCAACAACCTATTCAAGTTCGCTAGTGTATAATTAGTAATAGCAGGAAGGATTTATGGGTGCAGTGCAATACCTCACAGGGCACGTCTTTAGTAAATGTGCTCAGTGAGACAATCCATTTTAATATATAGAGGTTAGGTACCGCTAATAATAAGGTGGGCCAACTGTTTTTCTATCATGTAATTTCATACAAAATTTTAGTTCTGACTATCCCCTCTCAAATTATCCTCAAAGGTCTTAGAAGATATATTTTATGAATACAATAATGATACTTCATTTTTTAAATCTCAAGTTATCCTCGTCCTAAGCAGGGAATGGAATATTAAAATATCGCGGAGATGTCAAAAACAAGTGCGTAATTAGAGAGTACGGCTGACACGGCTACAATACTCTGGTGTCAACACCACACTGTAGCCGGCTGCCGATAATGATCAAGTACTATGACTGACATTAATTGTGCGTTCAAACGTAAATACTGTATTAGTTTTAATTTTCTTTGTGAATAAATATAGTAATGCTTAAATTGCCCACTCGTCGAAAAAGTAATTATTTAATATTATTATGTACCTTAAAGACTTTTAAAATCAACTTGATGTTTTTGCATTTGGTTTTGCTTCTTTTTTATTAAAAGGGCTTATTTGATTTTACTATGTATCTTCAGGAAGTAAATCAATTATTTAATTTCTCTACATTCACCTTATTTGTATTATAGTAGGTACATAGGTAACCTGCATAGTAACTTCTAGGTATGTAAGTAAGTTTTCTTGAATTTCTTGTCAAAATATTTCTTCTCACACAAAGACAGCTAGTAATGATCTCTCTATTATATCCAAAGGTTAACTAAATCAACTCTCAACTTCTGTCAAAAGTTAACCACAGTTTAAAATAAAACCATTTCGTTTAAATAGTGACATATAGTCAGAGAATAGATTACTTAGTAGAAATAGTGGCAAGAGGTCCTAAATCCCTAAATGTTTTTTATGAGAAAATATCATATTCTGTTCGTGCAAGTGATACACATCTTAGTTCTTATGATATATAGATAGATAATACGTTTATTTGTGACTGAAACACATCAAAGTTTACATTACAGCATAAACAGGAAGCAATACTATTGCGTAAGTAACAACTAAAACTAAAATATAAAACATTAAAACAGGCGTCATTGCTCAGTCGGTAGTAGCTCTGCGTTCCGTGCTATGGGTCGTGGGTTCGATCCCCACCAAAAACAAACATTTGTGTGGCAAACATAGATGTTTGTTCTGTGTCTGGGTGTTTCTATGTATTATAAGTATGTATTTACAAAAAAAATGTATGTATGTATTCTATCAGCCATCTAGTTCCCATCATACAAGCTTTGCTTAGTTTGGGACTAGAAGGCGTTGTGTTACGAGTATATTGTGTCCGTGAATTATTTATTTATTTATTTATTGATGTTTGTTAAAATACGTAGGTGCGCTAAGTAAGTTTCAAGGACTCTACCAACGCAATAATGATCTTAAAAGTATTCAGTTATGTGAAAAGATTGGATTCCAAGATCGTATGTGATTCTGCTTTCATATAGGATTTAAAATCTCCTTTGGAAGTCTCCATGGTATCGTGTACTTATTCTGGTATTGAAATACAAACGTCTGAGTATTGGATAGATCATCGTTTAGAAATGTCATTCATTTCCATGCAAATTGATAGTCAGTGATTTAAACTCTATTTTCTACCTTTAAATTATAATGTAGCCTTACTTTGTAGTATTTTAGGAAACTGTATAAACGTATTATTTAGGTACGTAAGTAGATACTTACCTAAATAATACTTTTATACAGGAAAATTGGCACCTTACTACTTTTGAAACTGTTTCGTTTGACAGAGCTCTCAAATACTGATTTACTAAACGGGCGTGATGGGATTCACAGAAAATGGCCTCGAACTTTTGGTGATAGTAGGTACATAAGGTTGTAAATAAATTAATAGTTTTAATTTGTGTTTCAATAAAAAAAGTTCTCTTGCGATTGTAGCACGCCAATTTGGCTAGAGAAACAGAATATTCTTTCCGATGCCGCCACGCCATCTCTATTCAATCAGTGTGACCGTACACGGCGCTGAGAGGCTTAACTCCGAAGCGCCGACACATCCTCAGGGATTCCATTCGTTCTCACCTGCTTGAAAAATTCAATGTTCAAAATACCCTGTGAAATGACTTCGGAAAATTCCTTGGAAGACACTTTTTGTTTTGGCAGAATGAAGAAGAAATAAACCAACCAAAATATGTCGCAAGCTTATAAAAAAAGAATTGAAAATAAAAGAAAAGAAAAATAGATATATGAAATGGTATAGAAGAGAAAACTAAGTAGCGGATGATCATTAAAAAATCATATTGCAAAATCTGAGCGTCACACAAATAGACCATCTCAACCCTAAACGAAAATGTAAACGGGAAAGAATGCTCGGCTCCCTTGATAGTTATTTGATATGATTTATTCATACGAACAGAGCGTTCGCTTCGCTAAATGTTTACTCCTAACCAAACTGGAAAATGTGTCCCAATTTGTAAAAATTTAAATCTCGCACACTAATCGATCTCTTTGAAAAAGTTTTAATCCTAATGAAACTGTAAAATATGTCCAGATCTGTAAAAACTCCCACGTATCCCTCATACTTTGTGTGTGATACAAACACACACTTGAATATAAGGTACAACAACGTTCATCATATGGCAATTTGTTTGCCATATTGGGAATGACGGAACGACATCGCTATAACACCGCCAGATTTGTCTCTTCCTGAATGACTCAAAATTCTGTTATGAAACAAGTGGTATTAATATACCATCATTTAGCGCGTCACCCATTGCAACTGCACTGTTACTATGTCACCCATTATGATACGCCAGCCGCCTTTGCTATCGTACATCTCAAATATCGAAGATATCCCTCACTGTTTTTACCGAGATGTAATAGGAATAAAGTCCTATTTCAAATGGAAGTTTATTTAATAGAAAATACTTTCCGAAATGTATTTATAAAGCCATTATGGTGTTTTTATTTTAAAGCTGTTCTTGACGGCTGCTTGTTATGCAAATGCAGATGCGGGGGGGTGTTAGTACGGGCTTTGTACAAACTTTAATGTTTACTCATATGTTAGCTGGTTGATTAATAGCCATATTCTTAGTTGTTATTTCGAATAATTCTCGCCTCGACTCAACCTCAAAATCGTGCTTTGGTGATGACAACTAAAAAAACCAAAACACGATTTCGAGGTCGAGTCGAGCCAAGGATTATTCAAGGTAAGGACTTATAAAGATAAGTTCATAAAGACCGACTAACCGCAATAACAAAATAGAGACTTGACGAAAGACGAAGACCTAAATTATTTATTAATTAAGTATATATTTGACTAAATTACGAAATTGATCATAGAAAACATACTTTTTACATCAATGAGTCGTAGAAAATGGTTTACAAAATGCTGCAAAACTATATATTTCCCGGGAAACGCAAAAGTACATTTTTAAGAATAATTCCCCCAACGCGTAGCTCCGTAGCAAGTGCTACGACAGACGAACTTTCGTAGCTCGTCTCAAAATGCCTACAGCTTACGCGTAGCCACTCTACGGATTTTCTTGGATAACCGCTTTGACAAAATTCATATCTCCAAAATTCCTCTTCAACCTTTCCATTAGTTGAACAAAAAGGGACAAAGGACTGCTGATAAAGTATGCACAATACGCCCCCGTAATCTCTGAGTGGAGGATCGTACCAAATCCGCCCCGCCCATTACCACAAGCCGCTTAGCGTACCTACTTATGAATGTAGGTACATGTAGTTTGTTGCAAGCTGAAACTTAATTAATTATTAAGGACATTTCTCTAGGTGTGTGGTGTTAAAATTACACTAGGGAGGTCTGCGCGTAAGAAAATTGTGTCAAAATTAGAAAACTACATTATCCTCACATTGCTGCATGAATAGGTACTTAATTTTCCTGGCTCGGACCTTGACTACTAACTTAAAAAACACCATTATTGATAGACAATCATAAAGGTACGTTTACGCTTATTCAACATTCTGTTGAAGCAACGGATTGTCGTACAAGCAACATGTTTAAAGCAACAGTAAACAAAGCAACATCGACCGTTTCACAAAATAAGGCTTGTTGAAAGATGTTGCTTGTACGCACAGCTCAAGGTACATTTACGCTTATCCGAAATTTGTTGAAGCAACGGATTGTCGTACGCAACAGCTTTCAACATGTTGCTTTCCACAAAATTGCCTGTTGTTGAACAGATGTAACATTACCTTTCCATAGATGAATAAAACAGCCAAACTCATAGTTTGTATAAAATAAGTCAAAATAAAAGCAGCTGTTCTGTCATAATCATCTTTCTAACATTCAGTACATATTTCAAAACATTATAACCCGCACTGTTTCTACAAGAAATTATGTATAAAAACTGGAGGTTTCATACTAGGTATGTTCTCATCTGTGGCAGGAAGCTGGGCCGTATGTGGCATCCTGAGTGCCACATGCATATTTGATGCGTGCTTAATGCGCAGCCCGCAAAGAGGATTGTGGCTACCGCTAAATGGTGCCACTCCCTTTGTTGTTCGCTGAGGCTGGCCATAAAGCTATGTTGAATATCTGCTAGTATGTTTTTTGAAGAGCTGAAATACAAAAAACACAAATATATGTTTTTTTAACCTGACAAATTAGTGAGATGCATCTATAATTGAATTTTTAAATCAAAGTAAATGCGGTCGCAATCAATGTTGAAAATATTTCTACTAATGAAGTAGGTATAAAACTTTTGCAAAATTAACAACAAAATCATCAAAAATTTCCATAACATAGGTAATGGGACAGTTTTAAATTGTTTATCAACTTATGTTGCGGACTGTACGTAATTGTAATTAGGTGTGTGGTTATTTGTATACAATCGAACAAATAGTGATAACTAGCAAAAGATATCAAGGACTCCGTTAGTACCTACCAACCGATTTCAGTGATCGTGCTATATCATCGCTTAACATCAAATGAGATAGTAGTCAAATGGTTACCTATATTAAATAGCAAGCAAGCAAGCTCGTATGAGTTAGTGGCCAACAACGTACAAAAGTAAGAAATGGCCTCTTCTGTTATAAAAATTCTAATAAGACATACTAAGTATAAATAATAAGTGTCTATGTTTTTTAGATAAGTATCTAACAAGATATTTTTATTCAATTCTAATATGTAGAAATCACAAAGAATTTCCACTGTGATCTCAAAAAATAAATCTTCTCCAATTCAATACTAGACTCATGGTTCGCGATTTCCGAAGAATGTCCCACTTTATTAGATTCCGTAAGCCTATTCATCACCCCCGTGCTTTTGAGGCATTACGTATTAGTGAATTGCGATCGAACATCTCGTATTACGGGCCTGTGATCTGCCGATGATAATAGACTGACAGTATTAGGCGATTACACACGATTGTGGTGCTCAAAGTTTTACATCTTTATAACTTAACTAGCCGTCGCCCGCGGCACTGCTCGCGTTCTAGACCATTTAAAGTGTGACTTTTCAAAATTCCTTTCTTAGTGCATCCCGACATTATGTAAGGATACTACCCTCCAAATTTCATACCTCTAGGACTTATAGTTTAGGCTGTGCGTTGATTATCAGTCAGCTTCAAAAGAGTTTTATATATTTAGAAGATAGAAAAAGATGGAAAAAATTCTAGTGCACAATATCATACAAAATAAGTTCTAAAAAAGGCTACAATTCAATAATTACCGAAGTGTAGTGTGAGGAACGTGGTATGTCGTCGGGCCTAAGATGCGCACCGCGAGATATTTGTCATGTCGTTCTGTCAAAATGTAACCATTTTGTACCAGTTTAGGAACTATTGCATTATCTGTGGTACCTAATGGTGTCGACAAAACGCGCCATAATATACACTTTTGACACTTGTTAGTCGTCGTACCTCTCTGAGGACGAGATAATAGTCATGCAGAAATGTCAAAAGTTGAAAATTCAAAGGCGCGGTTTCTCGACAACATTACCACAGATAATGCAATAGTCCCTAAACTGGTACAAAATGCTTACATTTTGACAGAACGACATGACAAATATCTCGCGGTGCGCATCTTAGGCCCGCTGGTCACAGATTGATAGCTAACATGCCATCTCGTATCAATGAGTAAACTGAAACCGAGTTTTTTGGCTCAACTGACATTTTGTATGGCCTACTTTTTTTATTTTGACGTTCTGTCTGATATTTTGATTGCGTCCATGTATAGACGATTTTTTTAGATGCAAAGCAAAAAATAATAAATGTGTTTTTGTACTTGCATTTCAAATTCCCAAATCGACCACTCTATTACATAAATAAGCACATTTAAACAAAGTAAACACAGAGAAAATATAAAAAAACAACAACTAGGCATTGTTTTTTTACACGCTTTATATTAGCTTCACTTGTATGTTTGTTTGTAACCGACTCCTTTGAGCGCGATTTTGACCCACTTTAAACGGCCAGATTTCATTCAAACTTTGTAGATTTATCGAGGATCGATCGATACACTAATTTGATAAGATTATTCCATTATTCAATTTGCAAAATAAGATTTTTGTCAATTTATATAATTTTCAACACGCTTTGTTAGCTGTTGTAATGAATGTTGATTGAGTTAATTTTGTTCTAATAAAAGTTAATAAAAATTAAAAAATATATATATACGCGTTTTATTAAATAAAATACATTTTTTTTCTTATTTACACTATTATTAATTTACATTCCTTAAAAAAAATTACACTATTCTTAAATCAAATTTATTAACATTTATTTTTTATTTTTTTAATATGGTTATCTATATAAAGCATGTTTTTTAGTTTTTTTTAACATTTATTTATTTTTTACTTATAATTATTGAGAACCACTGCGTATCAAAATATCAAAAGATGTTTGTGCGGCCACCTGTATGATTCCATTAAGAATTACAGAGGATTAGCCATAAGCTGATGAACAATAAACTGAACTTGCTCATAAAATATTATGTGAAAAAAAAGTAATACCTATTTACGATTAGTTATTTATTTAAGAGCAAAATAATATCACTTGTTCGTAAAAATCCAGCCCTGAAACTAGATCAAGGAAAATAGAGATTGTATAGTATAAGTATCATATTTTTGAAAAAGGTAGATCGTATTGCAAACACTATATGGATAAAGTTTTAAGATGCTGTATGCAATAAAGGTACACTTAGGTCGTTTTAAATTGTGATAGGGTCACTTAAAAGAGTGAAAGTAACTGCAAATCAACGCATAGGTACTGATCTAAGGCAAACCCTATTAACTTAGAGTTTCTCGATTTTCAATCTGATAATTTTAGTTTAGGTTTTTTAGGTATCTGCGTTTGCGGAGTGATTAACACTGAGATGACGAATGATAGAGAAGAATGGAAGAAAAGAACAAGTTGTGCCGACCCCACTTAGTGGGATAAGGGCAGAAAGAAGAAGAGGTATCTGCGTTTTATATTTAGTTATACAATAGTAAACTTTTTTTAGTAAATATATATAATGAAACTAGATAGATAGATAGATAGAAAACTCTTTATTGTACACCACTTATACATAATTTATAAAATAAACACATAGTTCATTATTCTTATGTGAAGTACAATGGGCGGCCTTATCGCTATGAGCGATCTCTTCCAGGCAACCTTTGGATGGACTGGATTTTATATGAATATAGTGACGGTGTAATAAAAAAGACTACATTTAATTAATTTCACCATCTATGTGCATAAATTAAAATATATATAAACTACATAATAATACTTACATGAAAAATATTCCTACTAATATCATACCAATACCACATAAAGACACTATAATAACCATAACATAAATAGATTGTAAAATATAATAATTTTATAATGATGAGTAGTGACCGATCAAAAGCTTTTTGAAGATAGGGAGAGATTTGGCTTTCCTGATATCAACAGGAAGAGCATTCCAAAGGCGAATGGCTTGTACAGTAAAAGAATTTACCTACGCTTGAAATTATTCGTCTTACATTAAATATGATTGTACATAATAGGCCTACTTATATCTTCTTATTTTCGTACCACACACTGTCCAAACCACATGTCCACACGGTACATACATACTGTCTAACCAATTTATCTCCAAGGCAATTGATAAAAGAATTTCCCGACTTTCCCTCACAATACCTTACATTGACAACAAAAGTTAAGCCCTAAATATCTTGCTGGTCAAATCCTACCTTTGTCCAATCTAAGGCTTTCATTCGACGCGGCTTAGCTGGCTTTGTATGGGCATCTTAATACTCGTATTGTCGGTGTAATTCTTGGGCGTGCGATGGATAGAAATGGTGATTGATATACGAATTGCGGGATCTTCTCGTCAATTGAACTAATTTCAGATTCTTCTTTGAATAAGAAAATAAAGTTGTGATAAGTATTAGCTAAATAATTATTTTTATCGGGCACAGATTTTTTTTTCAGTAAACCGTTCATGGTCTTTGGAAGTAAAAAATACAAACAATCATTTTACACAAGATGATGATTGAATAATAAATTAATAAAACATCCATGGACATTTTGCACAACGCCTTCTAGTCCCAAACTTAACCGTAGCTGTACTACTGGAACTAGATTGCTGTGATGATAGAATAATAATATACTTTTTTTTTATAAATTACTTTTAATACATGGTAACATCCACCCAATTAGGTCTATAGTTAAATCTAATTTTGGTATGAAAAAGTAACAGCTTAATAATAATATACACGGTGTAACATAAATACCCTATAAGTCCGAAGGGGGGGTATTTTACAGGTCATCGCGAACAGTAAAAATAAAACTAATAAATTTGTAACTAAAACTAGCTACCTACCTAAGAAATTGGAATGCACTTTGCTAGATCCTACTTACAGCTACCTACCCATACCTATCTAACCTAGTTGCTATACCTACCTAATGGCTATCGACGCTAAGACTCATGTAGCATTATTCCTATAAACCTGGTGGTTTCCTTAGTGCTATAGTACCAAATAAGTTATTATGTATTTTTAAAACAATAAATGAAAAAAAAAAAAAAAAAAAACAGTGTTTGTTCTACGACTTTTGAGATTTCGAAGTTTTTCATTCATGAAATGAGCTCGTAACTTTTACTTAAAATGTACCTTCACACAGCTAGCGTGTGCGTGCGACGAGGTAGGATGATACCTACGTGTGCATGCGTGTGTACGGGTTTACGCAAGTAGTAAACAGACGCCTAGGGTTGTCGCAAATTTCTAAAATAATAAAAGTTGTACATTTGTGTGAAAATTTCAATTACGATTTATTGACCCTTTGCACACGTCCAAGCACTCAGGTGGTCGGTCTGATTACGCCCCCTTCAGGCTTATAGGGTAATTATGTTACACCTTGTAGATCGAAAACCTATATTATTTTATACACAGGCAGCTTAAAGCTGATACGTGTATATCACCTAATATTGTCATATAGGTAAGCTGTTGTACTTTATAGGGCTCTATTAGGTATCAAAAACCGAAATATGTAGCTACTTGTGTGTGCAGATATAAAATAATATGGATAGTTACAGGATATAGCAGGCAGTCAGTCTAGAAGAGAGGAGACGACATCGATTTCCATGGAATTTTTCCATTATCTCGGAAATTGCGCACTCGATCGAACGATTTATTATTTATCAGCACTCATGGAATAAATATTGGTAGTCTGACTGGAAGATGAAAAGAGATTAATATAGTATAGTCAACATCATAAGTAAATATCTCATGCCTAAAATGCAGCAGCATTTAATTTTTTTAAACTACGCAGTAAAAACTCGTTAATGATAAAAATGATCAAAAAAAATATTATCGAGCCAATAAACAATATGGCAATTCCGAAACGCATGCTTCGATGCTTCCATATAACAAAAAAAAATAGTTAAAAAAAAACTCTAGTTGCTTATCTTATATTCTGTTTTACTGAGATAAATACGATAAAAACAAAAAAAATATGTGTGCAATTCGCACGTGGTAGAAGTGAAACCTTCAAAAACCAATATGCAGTACTTCTTTAGTTAGAAAAGGTTCTATGCTCATGTTGCCTAAATATGAACTAGATGGCGCTGCTAAGTTTGGACGGATCGTAGAACGCGCTATCGAAGTGTTTTGCGTTTTGTGGGGGTTGAACTGTCGTTTTTTCGTTTCATCGCTTTTTCGTTTCATCGACTTTCAAATCACAACGATGCTAAAGAAGTTATCACTTCAAAAAGTTGGTTTTCTGAGTTTCATCTTCAATGCATTTCACACATTGACGCTTCCCCGAGCTTACCACGTCCAGTTTTCCCTCAATGAATTCTTCCTTTGTCCCTCGCGGTCACTGTGGAACTCAAAAGCTTCGTAACGACGTGGTTTTCTCAAAGTTTTGCACTTGCACGCATGGCTATCATCATTTTAATTGTGGAGCTACCTTGCTGGTATTGTTATTGAGCAAAATATAATTAAATATGCATACATGTACGTAAAAGATATACGTAGGTACCATATTAAGGCCTGTATGCTGATTTATTGCTAAAGCACTGATTCGGACTCAAGCATTAGTTTAATTATAGAGGGAATGCGATTGAATGGTACCTATCTATACTAATATTATACAGAGGAAAGATTTGTATGTAAGTATGTTTGTAACGAATTTGCTCAAAAAGTACTAATCCGATTTGGATGAAACTTGGAATATATATTGTACGTGACCTGGATCAAAACATAGGCTACTTTTTGTCCCGGAAAATAAACGGGATCCAACGGGACGCGAACGAAGTCGCGAGCGGAAGCTAGTACAAAACATAAACATTACACACATGCAGCTAACTGCTTTATAATGTTCAAACCATATACAGGGTGGTCCAAGTAGTAACGTTCAAAGAAAAAATCATTTCCCCACATTCAGCCAAAAATATTTAAAAAAAAAGTTAAGTTACCATAATTACATGGGGTATTTTTAAATACCCTCGGGTGTGGGGAATTTAGTTTTTTTTCTTTGGACGTCGAAAAGAGCAATTTTCGATCATCTCCATCCATCGACTTCCCGATGCCGTCGGTCCAATTTGTTGGGTCGGTACTTCGTACGACTGTTCTCTCTGTAGGAACTTGTATAAATGTGACAGGTGACCTACTAACATCGCAAGTATCATAGCATTTCATTATTTTTTTGATGTTGCCTCAATGTTGCGCAAGTTGCGTAATATTTTACTAAAATAACATCATAAAAAGTCAAAGCAAGTTATCATGATAAGAAATTATACTATACGTAGCAAGACTTTTATACAAGCTGGCTTCTCTCTTCTGTTTGAGAACTAGACTCTAGCCAGCTAGATTAATTTCTTCAGGTGATTTTCAGGGAAACCTTCTCTCTCGTTATTAGGCATTTGCTTTTACATAGCTTTTATTACCTACGTGATCTTCTTTTCTTTCTTTTTTCTTCTATAGCTTCGATGGTCTTTCCCTTTCTCTTCCTAACTACTCAATATGTTAGTATAGTACCTACTAGTTCTTTTTCTTTTATTCATGGCTTCTGTCCATCATTTCGATAATTTTGACAGTGTCAAGTGATATCTACTATTAGTTACCTACAGGAAAACCATCCACGGGAAGATGACGGATTTAGAACAAGCTCATCCTTATGACGCAGTTGCTATGACGGTAAATAAATTTGGTATTCCCGTTTATGCATAGATACTAATAACAGAATACCAATGTAGGTATTGGTATTCTGTTATTAGTATCTTATACAAAGTAGGAAAACATATAGTAAATGGTTTTGGGAATACTTGCCAATTGAATGAATACCTAACATTTATTTACAAAGAATAAATAAATAAATAAATAAATAATAAATATTCACGGACACTTAACACAATGCCTTCTAGTCCCAAACTAAGCAAAGCTTGTACGATGGGAACTAGATGGCTGATAGAATACATACATACATTTTTTTTTGTAAATACATACTTTTAATACATAGAAACACCCAGACACAGAACAAACATCTATGTTTGCCGCACAAATGTTTGTTCTCGGTGGGGATCGAACCCACGACCTACAGCACGGAAGGCAGAGCTACTACCGACTGAGCCATGACGCCTGTCAAAGAAAATTACAACTAATACAGTATTTACAATATTCACAATATTTACAAAATACACATGAAACAGTTGAGCTATCTGTAGGCTACAGTCTTGAGAATGAAACAGTTATTCCCATCGAGCCCACCGGCCGGCTCACTGTTGGGCCAATCCACAGTGGAGGTATTTCTACTTCTAGTAGAATCGTGCATCCACAATGTGTAGTTCATCGCTAGTATAACAACCAGTGTCAAAGAAAATTCATATCACATTCTTCGTCAATTCCCATAACCTCATAGTAGGTATGGTCGGTCACCTATCACTGCATGCCCTTTCACATCAAACGACAGTCGCGTTCACAGTAAACTAAACCTTACTGTGTCACTCAATAAGGTGCAATTTTGTAAGTAAAGTTACACGTGGGCCAATATTTGATTATCACACATCGCTGGTCAAGTATTTATCAATTAATACAAAATTTAATAGAGCAGGCATCTGGTCACGCGCCCGGGAACATTCCATGTAATCAAGGTCTTTTGGATTGATGCGAACAGTTTGAGGAGCATTGTTCTACCTGCGTAGAATGGATATGATCGCCGGCTAGATACGAGTGTTGTAGATATCATTTTGTCATTTAGAAATCACAAACTAAATTTTATTTTAATTTGCAAAAACCACACTTAATGAGTTTTCTCGATAGCCCCTGTAATTCTCCTTTACTGCCTCATCTAGTTAAATAATACTAAATTTAAACTTTTTCCTGTGATATTATTGTTTATAGCGCATTTGTTAAAAGTAGAGCTATTCTTGATAACTAGGATGGATTAACCATGCTGCTCAGAGGCAGTTGATACCAAACATATACCTATAGTTGACCTACTTGATTAAAAAAACCAAACATCTACGACCTTCTGATAGCATTGTAGAGATCTGTGATTATGTAGAAATCGTAAAGCCCGTATTCGCATTTCGGACTCAAACAGATTTTTATATGAAAATCTCTACACAAATTTATGCTTGAGTAACCATTTTTTTATCAGAATACGAGCCTACAATTTTTTTATCCCAAAACGAGGGCGCACAAACTCGCGACCCTTTGTCAGGCTAATCTATTCGAGGGTCAATCTATAGTATAATAAAAATAAGCAGACAAAAAAGAAAAAAATTTTTTTTGGGTTTTACGTAAGGTAAGAAAGAAAACCAAAACTAATACAGTATTTACAATATTTACAAAATACACATGAAACAGTTGAGCTATCTACAAACCGTTGCAAACGATTTATAGATAGCTCAACTGGTCCAAATCAGTACCAGTCGGAAGCGTACCCAAGACACTGGCTGCATTGCCGCGCTGAATAGCAATGCTGATACGCTGGCCTAGATAAGATAAGATAATTTATTTATTTCATCAAAGTATACACTCATATTACACGAATACAATATAGGTGTCTAAAAGTTAACGCCATGATATTCAAATATTTTGAAACCAAACCTACACGTTACTTCCCTTACAAATGAATAAAGTAGAAATTATAATCAGTAACGTTATTTTATTAGGTACCTTGCATAGTTTAACCCGTGTTTAACTAGAATTGTGCGTAATGAAACCATATTTTTTTCGGGCCATAGAGAATACTGCTGGTACGTGTACCTACTAAAGTCACTGGTGACGCTGAATCCTGGTCTTTTTGTGGTTATGTTATAGATTAGGTACTCGTAACTATGTTGTTATGTATGTAACTATAATAGTTACAGAAAAAATTCTTACCAATCCCTAACCAAGCGGTTAGTAACTTTAAAACGCATGGTTTTCCTTCGGATTTCCCGTCAAATACAGTCAAAATGTTCTGTTGTTTTTAAGTGTACTACTATTATCAATAAATGCCTGCTAAAATTCTTTTTCATGGTCAATTTAAAATATAATACATTTTGTGAGTGGTAAAAGGACCCTTGCGAATCTAATTTCCGCCTCTGGGACCGCCCTAGAGTAAAAATAAACAAGAGACTACCTACAGGTTGGCATGCCAGACTATCAATAATACGCAATATGCAGTATCACGATTCTGTATTTTTTTGTATGTGTGTTGGCAGCCAAAAGCTTAGAATTTGTTTTCTAAGCTTTTGGCTGCAGCCTAAGGTGGAGAACGCTTACCCATAATCCACCTAATCGATCTTTTCTTGAAAATTACTAGGTTATATTGATCAGGAAATATTTACGATGCCAGAAATATTGACGGTATTTTGGTTATTAATATTTAAACAGAAGCTTAATTAGAAGTAAAATTCTAGGAATAAAAGGCTTTTTAGTATGTATTTGTTTTATTTATTTATAAAAACTTGAGTGGAAACCATGGATAGGTGTACTAGTTTAGTGAAATTATGCAATCAAATAATGCAAAACAACAATGACTTCGAATACATAATAAATAGTTAATACCTACATATATTATAGTAATATACAAAAATAAATCAACTAATTAACTATAGTATTTATTTAAAAATATTACTTGCATAATCTGGGTAATACCTATTTATTTACGTCTGCGCCATTCTATAGCTAAAAATAGGCTTATATGTATTTATATTTTACCTCAATTCGGGTTGCAAGGACAGTCAGCAAAAGCTAATTGATACGTGATGCAGTGAGTTAAGACCTCACTCGACTGCTAACTTCTGAAAAACTTCTACCTTACAGCGCCCTTATAAGGTCGTCAAATCAGCTACCTTACCGTAGAAACTAATGGACATATTATAATGGACTAATGGACATACTATACAGCTTTAGCCGTTATTTTCTAACATAGTTTTGAAATATTTTCTAATGTAAAACTGTTGTAAAAATAATATGAACCGCTGATGACTTGGACTGCTCGCTGCGAGATAAGGGCGTGGTCATAAATGTTACTCACTAACAGTATTTTCTTAAACTGAATTACGTACGGATGGTATAAGTACCTGCATGTAACGATTATGTTACGGTCAGAGTGATAAATATGGCTAGTATTCATAGCTACCGGTCAGTATGAATAATAACCGCATGATTTGGTCAAAGTGATATTGCCAAGAGATTCATCACCTTAACTGGTTATTTACAAAATTCAAGGCTGGTCTCGATTAAAATGATGAAACCCAAATCATTGATTTCTTTATAATCCTGACTGAAAACTATTTATTTTATAAGAGAGATAAGTTTAGTTTAATGTGTCAATCTTCCCGTTGTCATCGCATTGTAGCTCTAAAACGAACAGGTACTTTGACTTCAATAGTTTTAATAAGTAGTCTTGATATTAAAAACCAAAACACAGTTTTGTAGTTGAAAAAGATCTCTGACATTGTACAGTTTAGTAAACACTTTAGTTGATCTTAAAGCATTCAAATTAGAATACCCACTAAAGGGTTTTATGTACAGCATCTAAGAAGATAGTAATCAAAACAGACAAAATCGATTTGCGGAATCAGAATCGTTTATTTAGTAGATCTGCACATTTAGTTTATCCAAAACTTTAATTTAAGTTTTTGACTTTTTTACAGTTTTATAATAGTATAGACACAGATTATATAATACTATACTGCTTTATCACTTTGACCGTAACTTTTATGTCACTACCTACCGTAAAAATATTGGAAACCTGGCCACATAATGTGGTTGTAGGTTTTAGGTAGGTAAGTAACTTACCTGGTTTATATGAACAATCAGGGGTATAAATAGTTACCGAATCCCACGCCAGCTCCACTTTTATTTTGTCGTGGACTCAATGACACGTTTCTTGTATACTCGTACTTAATTTGCACTAAATACAAAAACATGACCGATTACTTATTTAAAATGTTTATGTTTAAGCTTATTATCTTGTTCCTTTTTATTGCGTGTTCTAAACAATGTCCTTCTATGTTATCAACGGTGAGTTTCTAGAATTACTTACTTTATTTAGTACTTACATCCTTCTAATTTCAATTTTAGCATTGATAACGACAAGGGGTGGTTGCCGATGGCATATTTCCCGTCTTCTTCAACTTCTTGGTGGTATAAATAAAATCATGGTCCCGCGGCTTTGACACTAGGATCGTTATTTACGAAGACAGATTAGAAGAAATTATAGAGCAATTCATGAGGCTTTCTCTGATAACTTAAAATCCGGGGTATTCAATAAGCACAACAAATAATAGCTCTCGTTTACTTAAATTTATGGACATGTTTTTATTTTTTAGGTAAAACTATCAAAAAGAGTTTGCGTTATCGGAGCTGGTATAGCAGGATTATCTACAGCTAGATATTTGAAGGAAGAAGGCATAGACTTCACAGTGCTCGAAGTAACAAAATACATAGGCGGCACTTGGCGGTATGACCCTAGGACAGGCAATGATGAGAATGGGATTCCTTTGCATACCAGCATGTATAAACATTTGAGGTAAAAATACTTAAACGCTTCCAACTTCCAAATCATAAAACAGCATTGTTCGGATAGCTACCTATGTCTTTATTTGTATGCCTAATAAAAGTCTACGAAACAGGTTGAGTTGAATAGGTACCTGAATATGAAAATCTTGAAAATGTAGCGAAAGAGAGTCCCCTCCAACAGAGTGAAACATAAGCCTTTTTTTTTTCAGAACAAATTTACCAAAACCGACAATGGAACTTAAAGGATTTCCCATACCTGATGACGTACCATCATTTCCTAGTTGGAACATCTATTATAATTACTTGCAGAATTACACAAGGCACTTTGATTTGGAAAAAAATATAAAAGTAAGTTACAGAGATGTTTTGAATGTTACTTTTGGTTACTAGACTTTTATTAGATACTACGTACTCATTTTATATATTTCAGTTCTTACACAATGTGGTACTAGTGAGAAGGGAGGGCAACGTATGGAAAGTGAAACATGAACATGTGAAAACAGGGGAAATCTTCGAAGAAGAGTATGATTTCGTTGTACTTGGCACTGGTCATTACAACAAACCCAACATGCCTAATACACCCGGAGAAAACATATTTAAAGGTAAGAAAGGAAATCAAAAGGAACAATCTATGTGATTTTTACTCGTAAACTCGGTACCAAGTTTTTACGACCCACCGACCACAGCCGACTTCAATGATAGATCCCCAATTATAATAGAACAAGCAGTTGTGACTTATGATAAATTGAATAGTGTACCGCGCAGAAAAACCATCCATAAAAGGTAACATTCTACGTTTCGGTGGTATTAACGGTGATTTTTATATATTTCAGGTTCAATAATTCATAGTCACGACTACCGGGTCCCAGAACCGTACGAAAACCGTCGTGTCCTATTGGTCGGAGCAGGGCCCTCAGGCATGGATATTGCTATGGATGTGGGAGCTGTGACTAAAACACTAATCCACAGTCACCACTCAAAGGTCAATTTCAAGACCACCTTGCCTCCGCATTACGTGCATAAACCAGATATCCTGAAGCTAACGGAGCATGGAGTTATGTTTGTAGACGGGACGTATGAACATGTGGATGATATTATTTACTGCACGGGTGCGTAACTATATCCAAATAATAAATTGCTCATCCAAATAGTGACCGCAAAGAACGTTGCTTAACTTAGATAACCAGTGAAGATTGGCTAAGCAAGCTACGCCACGAGCAGCGAGCGTTAGTGGCATTTACATCTGAGCACTTCCGTGCTTCGGAGGGCACGTTAAACTGTCGGTCCCGGCTCGTTGTTAAGCCACGACGGAGGCCTTAAGGCCGCCTAAAAACTCCGTCACCAGAGTTGGCCACTATAAACTCATACGAGCTTGCTTGCTTTTATAAATTGCTCCTGTGGCGTGTTTAGTATCTGATATGTTACTTCTTTATTCTAGGATACAGCTATGACTTTTCGTTCCTCGACGAGACTAGTGGTCTGAAGATACAACCTCGCACCGTGGTTCCTCTGTACCAAAACATGGTCAACATCAATGAGCCTAGCATGGTCATCTTAGGGATTGTCACACTGGTTAACTTTGTCGTTTGTTTGGATGCGCAGGTAGTTACCGATCTTATTTTTGAACATTCTTTTGACATGTTTGAATAAATGAAAACAATTTTCACCGCTAACTTTTCTATCATATCAGTCTTTGTTTGTCATAATATGTGTAGCTATTCACAAAGCAAATTACGACTAATAGAGCAATTACCTACTATATTTACAAAATACACATGAAACAATCACATTTTTACTCCAACAGCAGAGCGGCTAGTTCACATACTTTTACTAATCTAGGATTTGGATAATTTTCATTTTGTTTGTCACTATATAGGTCCCTTTATTTAACAAAAAGTTTATTTTCAGGCTCGCTACACCTCTGCAATGATAAAAGGAAAGTTTATTTTACCTTCCCGTGAAGAAATGATGCATGTTTGGCGAAAAGAGGCTAGTGCCGCCCGTTCCGCCCATCTCGCCGGGCTTCCACGGTCATTTTCATCAATCCATGCCTTATTTAAGAGAGAGGTAAATTCCATTCATATAGAATATTCGTTCTAGATGCAAGATTCCTCAGCAACGTAGCTTACCTTAGCTCTGATGGAAAAGCACCCAGCTGGTGGCTATAGTACAAATCATCAGCCTATACTACCATTGGTACCGACATGACATCACTCTCCACTATCAGTAGCACAAACACTGAGAAGCTCAGTAACATAAACAGAAAATTTTCTTTTATTTCAGAATGAGTACTACGCAGAACTATCAAAAGAATCTGGCATAGAGAGGGTACCCCATGTACTGTATAAAATACGAGCGGATACCATCAGAAACATGTTCAGTAACTTTTACACGTTTAGGAACTACGCTTATACGGTAGAAGATGACGGGTCCTTCACTAGAGTGCTCGAAAAAAAAAATAGCTTAGCACCATTGATCTACCGGGGCTAGGCAGTAGTAGTAATAAAGGGTATGTTCACACAGAGGGTCGTTATTTACCAATTTTATCAATATTTTTCAACAAATTTTTATTTAAATTATTTTTCTGGATCTGGAATACTGGAGTGTGTGTGAACTCACCCTTACATCTTTACCCGCTATGACTGAAAAATACCTTATTATGATAAAACGCACCTATATGTATACCAAAAATACATACCACTCGCATAAAAAATGAATTGGCGAGACGTTCTGGTTTGGAGTAGACGGTGTTTTGTTTTGTTTACCTATACATACAATATTAGTTGCTATTATTATTTTTAAGCTATTATTTATAAGTACAATCGATTTGTGAGTACCTACTGAGATTTACACCATTATTTATATAAACACCAGTGTCTACTTACTATAATATTTGTTAGATCATCAAATTCATCAGTTATTAGCGTAACGACGTATAAAACTAGTTAAAAATGTATTTATTTTATAAAATAAATATGCATAAACATTTAAAAAAATAACACGATGTTTTAGTTCACGCACAAATAAGTATTCAATGGATTATGCCATTGTTGGTAGGCTAGGCTTCTCCAGTACAGAATAGTATAGTACTTCTCTAGACCCTTAACATAATAAATCTCTCTGTCATGTGAAAGAATTATCAGTTGCTCTATTTATTTGATAGTATCGATCCCAACCAATGCCTTTGCTCCATTATTATTTCGTCACAGACCCAATAACACGTCCCTATTAAAATTTATAACTATTATTTATAAACTACGATTATTCATAATGTTTATTAATAAGTTCAATACTGTGTGCATTTTTGTGCTGTATTGTTATTTCAAGTTATGCTTTGCAACAAGTTCAAAGGTGAGTTTCTATTTAGTTTCTTTATACAATCTTTTTCTTAATAACTTGTACCTAAATATGATTGTAATGTTCCCTAATAGGTAAATACTTGAATATTAAATAGATAAGTAGGTATTTAAATTAATGTATATTACTTACACCTAATTTTTATTATTTTAATGCGGAACTGAAGTTTCGCAAATAAAAAAATCCAACAAGTAGATACCTAGATAACGAAGTAAGATAACCCATACTAGTAAAGTATACATATTAGACAGTGATGATATGATAACTATTCGCGCAAAAACAATGACAGATAAGTCATTTAGAGAAAAAGGCCGTGCCTACTTTGGACACGAATTTGTTCGTACGTAAACGTACGAGTAATGTTCGTACAAATTGAGTGCTCACACTGAATACGTTTTTCTCCGTCAAATAGTACGACTGCGTAATAACTCCCAACAAGGGGCCTTATTCACTATGACCAATACAAGCGCGTTACGCAGCACGACAAGACAGCGGCGTGAAATCGCCCTATGCCTATGCCGTATTTCCTATGCCATAAATGTCATTCCTTACGGTGACGTCATACGGTTACGGCAAGGAATCTCCTAAGTCATACAGAATAATGCACAAGCTCGGATTGTATTTGGACGTCGTAAGTAAACGTACTTATACGTACGACTGATCGCATGCATGTGAGCGCTCCCTTAGTCCTTGGAAGGTCGGTATCATTCGTGCTTAGTCGTACGAATCAAATTCGGATGAAATCGTATCCAAAGTGAGCACGGCCTTAAAGTCAAGGCTGAGAATGCCTCAAACTATGACAAGGCGTATACGACATTTCGGTATGCACATTATAGGCCATACTTTAAAATAGTCTTCGTAAATCCGTCGGGTAACCCACACGGTACCTACTTATCTCAGTTTTGTTTTGATAAATGATGTTAGATAAACAAGTTCAAGGTGTCTACTCGCAAAATGGTTCACTGAAAAAGAATTAAAATGGTATGTAAGTATAACGTTGTTACCTTCAGGCCCAATTGTTTCCTATAAAAACTCATTGTTTTAACTTGTGCTAAATTATCTAGTAGGTATGCACCTAGAAAGCGAGTCAAATAAACCCGTGCGACCATTGCAGCTATTATCACTTGGTATTTTGATAAATTCTTGAACTTGGCACTCAAATCACTCCGTCCCATGTCAGTCCGATTTGTGGTTGTGTGTGACGCCACGTGACGTATTTGCGTTGCTTTGTTTTAAGCTTGACACTAACCAGACCGTTTACGAAGACAGTTTGATATATTCTTACGCTTTTTGATATGTACTAATAAATGTATTTAAAATTCTTCAATTTTTTAGGAAATACCATCAAAACGTGTTTGTGTAATAGGGGCTGGAATAGCAGGGTTGTCTACAGCTAGATATTTGAAGGAAGAAGGCATAAACTTCACAGTTTTCGAAGTAACAAAATACATAGGCGGCACTTGGCGGTATGATCCTAGGACAGGCAATGATGAGAATGGGATTCCTTTGCATACCAGCATGTATAAGCATTTGAGGTAGGAATCATACGTAAAACATTTTATTGCAACTCTGAAAAGGTTCAAAATCGATCTTCATGTAAATATTATGGGAGAGGCCTATGTCTAGTTACTTACTTAAACTTCTATATGATAATGCTGATGATGACGATCACATGACCGAGTTTTTTATCTTAATTCTTAACTTGTGCGGATTTTTGAATATTAGTATCTTAGAAATTTACAAAAAAATATATTTCTCCCTACATTCTTTTTTCAGAACGAATTTACCAAAGCCGACAATGGAACTAGGAGGATTTCCTTTACCCGATGACGTTCCATCGTTTCCTAGTTGGGAGATCTATTATAAATACTTGCAGAATTATACAACGCACTTTAATTTAGAAAAACATATAAAAGTGAGTTTTAAATTAAGTAGTTTGGATTTCAAAAACTCTTACGATTATTAAGTTTATCCTATGAAAACTCAATTTTTCAGTTCTTACATAACGTGATACTAGTAAGAAGGGAGAACGATGTGTGGAAAGTGAAACATGAACATGTGAAAACAGGGGAACAATTTGAGGAAGACTTTGACTTTGTTGTCGTTGGCAATGGACACTTCAGTAAACCCAATATGCCTGATACACCTGGTCAGAATATATTTAAAGGTAAAAAGAGCGCAAAAAGGCCGCCAAACACGCAGAACAATTAAAAACCATAAATTTGTCTAATTTCAGGTTCAATAATCCATAGTCATGACTACCGCGTCCCAGATCCCTACAAAAATCGTCAAGTTCTAGTAGTCGGAGCAGGGCCTTCAGGCATGGACATTGCGATGGACATTGAGACAGTAGCCAAAACGTTAGTCCACAGTCACCACTCGAAGGTCCAATTCATGACAACCTGGCCTTCGCATTACATACGAAAACCAGATATCCTGGAGCTGAAGGAGCATGGAGTTATATTTGTGGATGGAACGTACGAGGATGTAGATGATATTATTTATTGCACAGGTAAAGAACTGTTTAGAGTCACTAACACTTATATTATGTTATCTGTTGGTGGCATTGTGAGAGCATTCAATCGTGGTGGAGTGTATTATAGATTGGATCAGTCTGACCATCTCATCAGACCTGACCACGGGCCATAGGATCTCTTGCCCTTCACCCTACAAGGCGCTCGATTCAGGATTTTTAGGTTATAGCTTGAGAATTACCTACTCATTGAACAGTATTTTCGTACGGAAATTCAAGTACCTAAATTTCATTCAGTTACTACTAGAAGCGTCACTGCAAAAAAACTTGTCAAGCCAAGATTTAGTAATGATTACGGTAAAAGAACTTCAAAATATTTGGTCCCTCACCTTATTAATAAACTTCCAATTGAAATTAAAAACAAAATCTCTCCGAAAAATATTAACTACACGTTAAAAAAATATTTTTTAAATAACCTTAGTACATAAAATGGAGCATCCTTTGTAGGTCGAGCGCATGCACGCTACCTGCAAGTGCGGGTACCTACCTCGTTTAACTGGCTGCGCGCGCGCCCATCACCCGTGCGCCGCGCGCCGTGCCTTGCTTTTGTTCTGTACGCATCACCTGATTACAATGTTATCTTGTCAGGGTGGTGTGCATGCGCTCGTTCGTTCGATATAGATACCTACGAGAACCTAGTGTCTAGACAAACCTTACCTAGGCTTTAAGGCACTATTCAGTTTTTTTTTATGTGTTATGTTATAAATAAATAAATAAATAAATAAATAAATAAATAAATAAATAATAAATAATTCTTATTTGTACAGTCAATCTTTCCTTTACTTGTAGCTCAGTAAATGGTATTATTATATCTCCGTTCCAGGATTCAACTACGACTATCCATTCCTTGACGAGACAAGCGGACTGACGATAAGTCCTCGCACTGTGATTCCCCTATACAAGTACATGGTGAACATTAACCAGCCTAGCATGGTCATCATAGGGCTTGTTATAAGAGCTTGTTTGGTTATCGCTTTGGATGCTCAGGTACCTTACCCTCATGGAACTTATTTCGAGACCGTACGCTATGTAATTTTTGACCCACAATAGGCATTTGTACACCAATACCTACACGATATATCTGTTGACGATTCCGACATGTCAATGTATCAAAAATATTGGTGTCGGCGCGTACACAAGCTCATAACCACTATAAGCACCACTTTTTTACCATCGTAAAATATTTGCAGGCTCGGTACACCGTAGCATTGGTAAAAGGTAACTTTACTCTGCCTTCCCAAGAAGAAATGATGCAAGATTGGCAGAAACACGCTGATGCACTCCGGTCTAAAGGGCAACCACTGTCGTTCCTTCATGTCTTAGCTGAGAAAGAGGTGAGGAAACTTCTACACGAATGTAGAAGAAAATTTAGTGAATTCGAACCAGACTAGAGGATACTAAACTAAAACAAGACAGATGGTTTTAGAAAATGGTCACTGAAAATATTCCGCAAACCGCAAACGAAATCTTTCCGCCTTCTCAAAAGATATTCAGTCAAAAACTTTTTTCAGGACCAGTACTATGCAGATTTGTCAGCAGAATCTGGCATAGACCGAGTACCTCCAGTCATGTTCAAAATACGGGAAGAAGACACCAAGGCTAAGCTTGATAATTTGTACACTTATAGAAACTATGTGTACACGGTCAAAGATGATGAGACGTTTATCAGAGCGCTTGAACTACCTATAAAAAATAATAGCCTAGTACCGTAGAATTTCTAATTCGCTAAAGTAATAGGCAATTGGGTTGCAGACCGAAAGTTTTAAGCTAACTTAGTTCCGCTTACCTAACATACATACTGACGATGTGCGATGATGGAGACTTGTGTGCAAACTGTGCAAAGTTAGAGTATACTCGTGTGCAAACTATGCAAACTAAAATAGATGAAAAACTGCATCAGCTACTCGAGTTAAGTTACACTAACCCCCAAATACTGAAACGTTAGTTGGATTTTGAATATTTGCAAATATTATCTCTAAGTAATGAGTAAGGTACCACGTGTAAAATTGAGAACGCCATTTTTTATTATTTTCTTAATTTTACGTTGTGGTTTCAGTATATTCAGCCGTATCTAAGTTAGCTAAGCTTTCGGGTTTTCTTCTTCTCTTAAATAATGGCCTCTGTCCGTCATTTCGACAGACAAATTTTGCCAATGTCAAGTGATTTAATTGTAATAATTTATGTCAAGTCAAGTCATTCGTCAAGTCGGCCGTCGTTTGTTTTGAAAAGAAAACGGTGGATTTTCTCTTCAAAACCTAACACGAATTTTCACATTCAGAAAATCCACTTTACACACATTTATTCCAATGGCTCACACTTTATGTTACGACCTAAGTATTATTGGTTAAAACAACAATACTCACAATAACAAAGAAAAGTGCTATAATGTGTCGTTTCAAAAAATGACAAAACTCGTGTCCTTTCGGGTATTGGGTGTTTCCACATTGCCTGACATTGACACCTAGATACGCTATACGCTATCAATATGTCAGTGGGTCGAATAACAATATTGGTGTTGGCACCATGTACGGTGTTAAGGCATTGTCCTTTCTGACGACATCTTCTAAGTGTCGTGTTGGCAGTGTGTAAAAACAGGCAGGGGTGTTCTGTAAAGACCTTTGTTTGAGCTATCAGTTGGTACTTACATACAATCAAAATAACACCCTACATGAGTGTGCACGCACGTGCGCGATAGTCTTACGTCTTGCCTTTATTGTCTTTGCTATTATATTCGTCTGTTAAAAGTATATCTTGACGTCTTATACAGTTCGTGCTTGTAGGTACTTATCACGTTTTTGTGAGACCGGAATATTTTATAAAAAGTCATGATTAAATATAAAAAAATATTTTATAAACAGATATTTTATTAAATTTTTATTAGTATAATTTAGATCACGTACTTATCATTATTTAAATAATCATTGTAAAATTTACTGGTAACAGTCAGTTATTAATAAAATATTAAAAACTATCTACTTATGTACTTACTTACTTAATATGATTTCTACTTAATATACTAACAAAATATTCATTGTGTAAATACGCGTGTATCTTTTGCTTTAGGCGTAGTTTAATCGTCGGAAAATATTAAGTAGCTATTTCTCCAGTATTTATTTTTAAATCGAAACCTATTCATTACTTCCTACTCATTTTCTACCGGACTAAACTATTCTCAGGCTCGTTCTTGTGTATCTACTTATGATGAAACAACTTTTCAGCCAGTCTGAATCGTGTAGACATAAATAAAAAATGCATGTTTTTGTGAGTGATCAAAATAGCTGCCTAACCTCCATTTCATTTCAGTATCTTCAATATCATTTCAAAATCTTGGCTACCATAAATACTCGTCCAACTTATAACTTTTCATTTACACTAGAAATTACGGGTAACTCCCATTTGTTCTATAGGACCGTTTTTAAAACCTTTTTTATCCCTGTAGTTCCATGGTAGGACTATTGAAACTAGCCCATTAGGGCTAGTTTTCGTTTCAATAGTCCTACCCAAATGGAAGTTACCAGATATTAGGGATAAAAAAAGTTTCAACAGTTCTAGACGTAACAGTTCTATAGAACAAATGGGAGCCACCCGAAATTACCAGATCAAGGAAATATCCATAACAAAGGGTCTGGGGCAAATTCGATGGAGCCCAGGTCCCACGTTTTTTTTTTAACTTGCAATGATGGAACTTTGTTTGTTACAATACACTTACAATGCAGTTTTAAAAAATGTAACAATGTCATTATAAAGCAGCGGGAATCATTAGTTATTAGACTTTTTCAATGTTTTTTATCGTATTTACAGGTGTTTACGTCAAAATAATTAGGTACTTTATTTTGCATTTTCGTGACTGTTATACAGATTATGATAAAACCAACAGAAGTTACAAAAATTAATTTAAAAATTAACTAAATGTATGCAAATCGGGACCTGAAATACCCCAACGCCTTTAAAAATAGGTTCTTTTTACTAAACCTTAATAGGACAACTCTCTTCCAAACCCGGCATATACTTCCTCTCGTACGAGTCATCGAGTACAGTCCACTCGTAATCTCTGAAGTTCAGGAAATCTTCCAATCGGTTCTTGGCGTTGAAATCTCTCATAGTTATGTAAATCGGGGGTACTCGGGGAATCCCTGCTTCTTGAGTCAAGTTCCCGAAGTATCGGTCCTGGAAATATGAGTTAGCTAATTCAATATCTGCGGCTTTAGCTAAGTTGTTAATAGAACATGAGAACAAAATGGTTGTTGAACAAATGGTGTCCCCCGACTTGTAAGTAGACACTAAACTTTCTAATTGTGTAACGCATATTGGTTATGTACATCAAAATAAATACTTAAATTTATAACATTAAATTATATTCAAATCATTTATTAACAAAGAAAATTAAAAAAAAACAAATAGAGTATTTACAATATTCACAATATTTACAAAATACACACTTTCTTGGACTTTTAGGATAAAATTTGAAAATCTCAAACGGTGAAGAAAAATTTGAGGAAACAAATACAAATCAAGTTATTCGTGAAGAGGGGGCAGTTTTCTCAAACCAAACTTACCATATCATCGCCAATAACATTAACATTGACGATCTTCATACCCTTCTTCTGCGAGTCGTAGACATGGTTCAGCCAACTCTTTAACATTACTTCTTGGGGCGGCAACTCGGCTTTACCCGCTGCAACTGCGGCTGCGTAGTGAGCCTGGAAATGAAAAAAGAACAATAGCCTTTATTTTTTACAGGTCTAAATCAATTTGTCAATTCAAAGTTATTAATTAAAATTCGGGAAGTTTATTCTAAGTCACTCTCCACTCTCTTGTTTATTCCACGAAGAAGAAGCTGGGACTCTCTTATTTTCAGAAAGAACCATTTTGAACCTTCTCCGTTCATTGACACAATCTTTATGAAGTCAATATTTTGGGTCCATCAGTCTATTTTTTATTTATAAATACAATGAAATGACCACAAAATCAAAGAAGTATCACCAACTGAGTTATTTCTACGTAGCAGACTCTACCAAGATGAGAATGTCGTAACACAGCCAGTAAATTAGTTCCTCTTCTAAAATATGGACCGCCTTAAATATCTGGTAATGCTACGATGGTAAGAGATAATGATGGGATGATACGAGGTGGTAAAGGTGGCCATACACGAGGAGCTTGAAGCAGTTTCAGTCAACTGCTTCAAACTGCCCGTGCGTATGACCCTTTGTTCTCACCTGTGCATCGAGGCATTTGTTGATGATTTTCTTGGAAACACCCACGAACATCATGCTGGGATGTTTGATGTTGACCACGTGATTGTATAGAGGTAATACGAATTTCCCTGTGCTAGTCACTCCGCTGGTTTCGTCTAAGAAAGAATGGTCGAAGTTGTAACCTGGAACCGATAACGAGGTATCGTTGTAAATAATAAAAATGAGCTATGTGTAACACAAAAATTGTATAAAATGTTATAAAGTAACAAAGGCACATGCTTGTAATACGTAGTTCAGCATACAAGTGGATTTTTTGAGACGAGGCAGTAAGGGTTCTTTGGTAAAACCTATTCTGACGCATTCACAGGTTGTAAAAAATAAACAGTCACTAATCTTTTTTTGTGCCAATCGATCTTGTTGGGTTCAGAGTACCTACAAGAAATGACAGAATACCTTTGTTTAACTTTTCCTTATTTTGTATTGCAAGTACACAAAACAAGACATAAACTAAGCTCAGAAATACAAGAGTTTTATTACAAGATTTTTTCGAAGAATTTTTCCATGGGTAAGGTAATTGTTAAAAAAGTAAATCTAATCAAACTAAAACATACATAATATACATAAAATAATTTTCATGACAGTAATAAATAAACATCTTGATCAATTTCCGTGTATGACTGCATTCAATAAAACGTATCTGAGAAATAATTATGAGAAACCTGTTTTGATATTGCACAAGACGCATCAGAGTAATTATTTTGAATATACTGTAATAACCAAAGTCCTATTGACTGTAACCTCAGCATCAGAAATTGATAAATTTTTAATAATTTCTAAATTTTAGATCTTTTTCCGTAGGTTCCTAAATACACTCGAGAGCAATGATTCCGGGTCACTTAAAGAATGTTAAAAATCTCGGAAACTAAAAATGATAGGTTAATGCAATAAATTGTATTTAATAGACAATGTAATACTCCTTAAATGAAAGTAAAAAAATATGAGTCACCATACATTTTATTAACACAAAATTACATAAAGAAAAAAACTGCTGATGTAAAACAAAAATAGGAAACATGAAATTTTTGAACTTTATTACGATTTGACTTGAATTTTAATACTTCGTATTGCCTCCTCGTGCTTCCATTACTGCGTTTACGCGGTTTGGCATGCTGTACACCAAGTTCCTTATACGATTTTGGGGAATATTCTCCCATTCCTCTGTGAGAGCAATTTTGAGCTCACGAAGCGTGATTGGGGGAGGGTTTCGTTGTTTTACGCATCTGCCTAGCTCGTCCCAAGCATGCTCGATCGGGTTGATATCCGGGCTGCGCGCTGGCCACTCCATACGAGTAATGTTCATCTCTTGAAGGTAGTCATTCACAATCCTACCTGTATGAGGTCGGGCATTGTCATGCATAAATATAGCATCCTCACCTAAATTGACCATAAATGGACCAACATGATCATTGAGGATTTCTTCCACATATCTTACGCTAGTTAAAGAGCCGTTTTCTATGATCACCAGCTCTGTGCGACTTTCAGAAGAAATTCCGGCCCACACAAGTACAGACCCACCACCGTAGGCTACTTTTTCTTCGATGCATGCTTGCTTGAATCTTTCCCCTGGTCTTCGATACACTCTGTGTCTTCCATCGTGCTTGTAGAGCATAAATTTTGATTCGTCGGAGAACATAACTTTTGACCAATCTTCAATACTCCAATTTACGTGGCTCTGGGCATATCTTAGTCTTGAAATACGATGCCCACGCTCCAGTTTAGGGCCGTTTGCAGGTCTAAGGGGTTTTAAGTTAGATTCAGCAAGCCGACGTCTTACTGTCCATGCACTTGGGTTACTTCCTCCGAGGCGTCGAAACTGATTTGTGAGTTCAGTTCCTGTGAGAAAGCGATTTCGAAGCATGGTGTTCACCAAGTATCGGTCTTCTCGTGCTGTGGTACACCTGGTTCTGCCCGTTCCTGGTCTGCGTAGGTTAGAACCAGTTTCTTCGTAACGTCGGAGAACTCTTTGTACTGTTGACAGCGACACACCGACAGTCCTGGCTGTATCGCGCTGACTCCGGCCGGTTTCCAGCATTGTAAGTATTCTGGTGCATTCTTCAGGCGTAAGCGACATAATTTCAGCTTGAATAATGAATATAGAGCACTATCAACATGGTTTATATACCCACATAAATGACAGATTACAAACAAAAGCAAAACCAAATGCTGTAATTTCGTAGTTCCATCTTCGAAAGTGGCCCTTTTTCAAATTTGATTTTTTTAAGATATAACTTTACAATAACTAAGAAGTTTTAATACCTTCATTTAAGGAGTATTACATTGTCTATTAAATACAATTTATTGCATTAACCTATCATTTTTAGTTTCCGAGATTTTTAACATTCTTTAAGTGACCCGGAATCATTGCTCTCGCGTGTAGCAAGCAAATAGACATAGGTACCTACCCTATAACTTAAATAGGCTCGGTTCAATTGAGGCTTTGACCTCCAATTCTAACTTTACTATCCAAAGTATCCAATCAAAGGTTTGACCTTGTAAAATAAAGTACTTACTCGTAATTCAAATTAAAAATTCATGACGTAAGTTGGTGAACAAGACCAACCATTGTAAACCTGCTTTAGTTTTTTGTACATTTTCTTTATGTTGTAAGTATAGGTTGTAAGTACATTATAATAATGGTTAGAATTCCCCGGTATTGCTGTTGGACTTTATAACTGTTGGTAATGAATTAAAAACTACTAGTAGTACGTAAATATAATCTATCTATACTATTATAAAACTGTAAAAAAAACAAAAACTAAAATTAAAGATATGGATAAACTAAATATGCAGATCGACTAAATAAATAATTCTGATCCCAAAAATCGAGTTTGTCTGTTTGTTCGCGGATCACGCCTTAACTACTTGTCCGATTTCAACGAAACTTATACCATTCGGAAGCCCTTTTACCGGATTGAAACATAGGCTATATTTTATTGAAATCATAGACGTGGATTCTTAGATACAGCTTAAAAACAGGAAAACCAAGCAGCAAGGTTCATCGTATGCTGGTTGACAGATATTTTGATGGAAAGTGTCGCACGCGTACGAAGTTGCGGGTATCAGCTAGTACCTATTAAATAGGTAAAAATATTATATCAGAAATCTAGTTCCCATAATACAAGCTTGTTTAGTTTGAGACTAGAGTTTGAAGTGTGAAATGTCAAGGCACAGATTATATAATACTATACGTCAAGGTGAGGTCTAAAACTGGAAGAACAAGTGACAAACAGAATCATCGTACCTGTGGCAAAAATAACATCATCAAACTCTTCATAAGTGCCGTCTTCGAAGACAGCTCCATTCGGCGCGAACGTCATAATATCCGGCTTTTTAATATAACTCTCCGGCAAGTTAGGCTGGTTGTACACTAAGTGATGACTGTGGACCAGTTTGGAAGTCACGTTAGAAAGATGGACGGAGAGGTCAAGACCGGAAGAACCAGCGCCAACGAGAAGAACCCGCCGATCTCGGTATGTCTCTGGCTCTTTGTAATCGTGACTGTGAATCATTTTTCCTGAAAGGGTATAAAACATCCTACTAATATTATAAACGCGAAAGTTTGTAAGGATGGATGGACGGATGTTTGTTACTATCTTAAACGTAAAAACTACTGATCCGATTTTGATGAAACTTGGAATATATATTGTCCGTGACCTGGATTAACACATAGTCTCGAAAAATTAACGGGATCCAACGGGACGCCAACGAAGTCGTGGCCAGCACCTAGTATTGAAATAAGAATCGTTCGTTTATTGTATGAGTTAGTGGCTAACTTTGGTGACGGATTTTTAGGCCGCCTTAGGGTCTCTATCGTGGTTTAACGACTGCTAGAGCCGGAACCGACAGTTTAACGTGCCCTCTGAAGCATGGAAAAGCTCAGATGTAAATTCCATTAACGGTTACCCATCCAAATTGTGGCCACTCGGAACGTCGCTTAACTTAATTGGTGAAGATTGAATAAGCAAACTACGCCACGAGCACTTTAAAATGTGTAAAAAGAGATCTTATAAACGCAGAAAGCAGTTTGTAGGTAGCTAAAGAGCAGTTAACTTTATGTGACCTTTGTTTTTCTAAGGTCATGTTGTTGCTTAAAAACGTCGTTTTGTAAACAACTCAACTATTGTAAAAGTTACCAGAGATTGGTAACAGCTTATAACACGATTGCTGCAGAGTTTTATTGAGCATATTAGCTTCAGTGTATAAGCTAGTATGCATAGCAGACCTTCTATAGTTTCCATAACTTTCAGTCTTTGCTATTGACTGTTTGAATTGTTTGTTTAAATCTTATTACCTAAGTATCGTTATTTATTTTAATTATTTTATTTGACCTTATGAAATATTTTGACATTATTATGCATTCGCATTACTGCAATGTATCCTTGTGATATATAATATTCTGCACCTAAGCATTTACATTTGTTATTGTTCTTTGAATACTTGAGGTAATTCATTATTATTATTATTTTAATCTTATTTAAATTAATTTGTATGTGACCTGTAACTAAAAATTACCAATAAATGCGTATGACTTATGACATAATAAAACTCCGACTCAAGTGTACGAGGCACACAGTACAGTTCCCTCGAATTCATAAACTAAGAGGCTCTTCTTAGAGGTAGTTTCTGGCGCTAGTGAACTATTTCTACCGCCAAGCAGTGATTCTCGCATGACTGTATTCCGGTTTGAAGGTTATGGGTGCAATTACAGGCACATTAGACCTTTACGTCTCTGAGTGGTGGGCGCAGTGCAATGGATCACAGGCCCCGTATCGCAAGCTCTGAACTGCTTTCGCTGCCCAACATAATGTCAAGTGACGTGGCTACAGATATACGAAAACAAGAAGCTTTTGACGACAAAAAGCGCGGTGAAATGCTCTAATGTCACTGTTTAGTCACAGAATACGTATGATTTAGTATGAAAACAGTTCAGAAAACCTGCCAGGCGCGCCGCAGGGCACTACCTCAGTGGATGTGCTCGGTAAAGCTTTGGTTTCGTGATAGTAATGCTCAACGCAGCGTACCGCGTTTGGTGACGCATAGGTACGCATACTGCGACGGAACAAGAGACCATTCTAGACGTTTTCCATACGATTATGTCGCACCGCATGTCGCATACCGCAGCGTTGTGCGTTACGATCGCGAAACCAAAGTTTTAGGTATAGGCGGTATCGGTATAGGCAATGGTTACCACTTAACATCAGGTTGACCATTGACTAGGTAACCGTGTTACATCATCGACCACATCATTGTTTAACATCAGGTGGGATTGTGGTTGCCTATATAGTATAAAAAAGAAGTCTTGTTCCATCATTTAGTCGTATAAAAAATTATATTATGTATAGTGTGGCAAACAGAGTTAGAGCTCTACCACAACTCTACTTTAGCTGTGTTTTATAAGTAGATATACCTGTATTTATATATAAGTAGTACTACGTATTACCTTGAAACATCTCCTGTCCCACGATATTCGGCCAGTTGGGCGATCGGTACTCTCCAGTCGCGATGATCACATTGTCACAGAACTCAGTTTGGCTCTGTTTGGTGTCAGACTTCATATAGGTCAGACTCCATCGGTCTCCTACCCTCGTGACTAGAGTTACTAAACTTCTGAACTGCAGAAGAAAACAGTTATAAGACTCCGGATTCAAAAATGTGTAAAAACAAAAGAGAAAAGAAATGGCACAGTAAAAACCTGTTTTAGTTCTAGAACACTGAATTAAATTAGCAATATGATATCATGTTTATTAAGATTGCGTATATTTTTTGGACTCATCGGAATACTGGATCTCGGCCATTTTAGCCAACTCTTTTAACTGTCTTTTTGTTTGGTTTGGTTAATTGAAAAAATTGACTTGAATGATTTCTTTGTTTTTCTCTTTGCCTGGTTTGCTATACCACAGATCATATAATAATATACGCTTTAGTGAAAATACATTTTGTCAATTATCTATCGACACGAAGATAATCAAACTCTACCTACCTACATATAGGTATTAGAATAAACTAGTGGCTCTGGGAGCTGTAGACCTCGCGAGCATACTAAATATTCCAATATTCAACATCATCAATCAACATCATCAATGTCGTGTAAGGTGTTTTCTGAAAGTCTTTAAGTGCACTTTTATTAATTTCTAATTTGAGGCTTATTATTATGCTGATGCTCTCATTCAGTGAAGGAAAACATCATGAAGATAATTATCAGTTAGTATTCTAACAGCGACGAAACGCTTGCAGCCTGTCACGTATTGAAAACTAACTATAATGCAAAATGTTGTGTGTGTGTGATGTGATGTTTTTTCTATTTAATTTTGTAAATTTTTGAGGAATGTAATGTGCAAGTGCATTTTCCGTTTTGTGATTTTTTTGATCTTTTTGTTTTTTTTTGCATCATCTTGTGTAGAATGAGGTCCTTTGTGTTTCTCTCAAATTTGATTGAAAACCATCGATTGTTTGATGAGCTATCCTGTTCATCATGCTGAAGATCCTTATCAGATCTTCGCCAAACTTTTATGAGACCAACTTATAGTTACTACCTTTCAAATAAAAAAAGAATAATCGAAATCGGATCTCATTTGGTGGAGATATCCAGTATATCAAATAGCCCCCTTTTTGCCCTTTTTTTGGGGAAAGTACCCCTCCAATCAAAAATCCCCGACGACAAAAAAATTCTAATAAGTCATATAACCTGTGTACCAAGTTTCGTCCAGATCGGTTGAAAAATGCGACCTGTAGAGGAGAACAGACAGACAGACAGACAGACAGACAGACAGACAGACAGACAGACATCCGGACAAACGCATTTTTGGTCAATGTGGAAACTGAGACGCTTCGCTCGCTTCGCTCGCTCGGTCAATAAATATTTGATCATAGGCTGCTTAGCGCATATTATAAACTAGCTGATACCCGCGACTTCGTACGCGTGCGAAATATTTGACCAAAATATCTGCCAACCACTATACGATGAACCTCGTGCCAAAGGCTTCTTTTGGGTTAGAGAGTTCAAGCTGTATCTAAGAATCCATGTCTTTGATTTCAATAAAATATAGCCTCCTTCTGATTGGTATAAGTTTCATTGAAATTGGTCCAATAGTTAAGGCATGATCCGCGAACAAACAAACAGACTAACAGATGAACAGACAAACTCGATTTTCGTAATCAGAATCGTTTATTTAGTAGATTTGCATATTTAGTTTATCTATAATATTTTTAATTTTAGTTTTTGGCTTTTTTACAATTTTATAATAGTACAGACGATTTCACATACTTTACACAAATAGAGTGCAAACCAGTTGACTATATCAGACCATATTGACAAGAATCCGGAATACATCCACAAAAGTCCGGTACTGGAACATGTTTCCAGTTTCCATACTGGGATTCGTGAGTTACGGTGTTACATTGTATTATTAATTATCTGTAGCTAATCGAGATTTTCCTCTTGGTTTTTTCTCATTTAGTAATATAAATATGCAAATGTAAAAAAATGTATTTTTGGATATGGTGTGATTCATAATATTACGGTTGAACAGAATTTGAAAGTTGAAGGGCATCATTTATTTGAGTAAATCTAACATCCTATGCCTTGTCTTATTTGATCTTGTAGTTGCGGTAGATCCCAAGCCAGCAGTGATTTTTAAAAGAATTCGGTTGAATAAAATTTATATTTATCCTGTCTGAGTCTGATTATTTTTTGAGCATACAAGCTTAAGATAGCTCTCATTTACTCTACATAAAATAGAGTTATCTTAGTTGTTCAAATAAAAAAGAGTGACGGCAGTCAAAAGACTCATACCTAAGAACTTAAATCACACAAACCAATTGAGTTGAAAGTGAGAAGGATAGACGTAATCGTTGAGAAATCCTACCAGCTTTGTGTGCAAATTGCCTTACACACTAGTAAGCTTGGATAACATGCATAGCACGTTTTGTCAGTAATCTTGTGACTGTGTGAATGAAACATGAAAGGTTTGATTGGTATTTGGTACCTATAATCGAAGTTGTACTTGGTTACGTACGAGTGACACATAAGTACGTATTGTTTGCTGTATTTTCTTTAGATTCCTTGCATATATTTATTTGATATCTCGAAAGTTCTAAACCACAAGCTAATTTGCTTTACTAAGTAAACTATTTAACCTAAGTAAATCTTATTTAATGTGTAGTCTAAAAATATATACCTAGTGAATTTGTCTGTTTAGTAACAACAACTTGCCCTCACTTTGACCTATACTTAACTTTATTTGGGTAAATAAAAACTGCTCTTCCAAAAATAAAGTCGTGATGTTATGTATCATGTTATTTATTATGTTTATACATGTTTGTTCTGAGTCTGGGTGTTACTAATGTATTATACGTAAGTATGTATTTACATATTTATATTATAAGTATTCTATCAACAATCTAGTTCCCATAATACAAGCTTCGCTTAGTTTGGGACTAGAAAGCGTTGTGTAACATGTTCATGAGTATTTATTTATTTATTTTATTTATTTATTAAATGGACTCCTACTACCTTAAATTAATTGATTTTATTTTATTTTAGACTTTTAGGCCCGTATATCGATGCAGAAATCGTTACTCAAGTATATATTTGAGTAAAGATTTTCATACAAAAATCTATGCTTGAGTCCGGTTTAGCACTTCAGCGTATGCAAACAGATCTTAGAAACTTACTTGAATGTTGTCCAAGAAGCCGTATTTCTTAGCAAAGGCCTGCAAATACTTGTGCATGCAATGTCCCGTAGGGTACGTGGCCGTTCCTTCCGGGAATGCAAAGTCGTAGTACTCCATAAACTGCTTGGGCGTGTTCGTCCTGAAATACAAATAGACTATGAATTGTAGAGGAAAATCGTTTAGATATGCAGGGTGTTTAGTGATAGCACTATTTATATAACTCTAATTCGAATGCTTACAATTATTATTAAGCTCAGATTGAGGAACACATGTACGACATCTTTTTTAAAATATCACAGAGTACATAAAATATTTAGCGCCTTTTTTATTCTAGCTCACTTACTCAGTACTTATGCCTAGTGCAATGTTGTTTACTGCCTAGGAATTATATTTTATGTACCTACCATGTTAAATCTTTTTTTTTTAATTTTTAGTTTCCTTCTTATTTTGTTGAAGTTGTTGATGAAAGCTCACCTTAATCCTTTGTACTGACTCGTGAAAACTGGAAGTCCATCCTCATCGACCCCCACGTGGGGGTCGAACCTCCAAGTCCCCCCTACATCCTTAGTAGCCTCGAACACTGTGAAGTCAACACCATATTCTTTCAGGTACCTAGCCACGCCCAGCCCTGAATAGCCTGCACCGATGACACAAATTCTAGGTGAAGTTTTAGGCTGAAAAAAAATTATACTCTAAGTATTTATGGGTCTACGTGAAGGTCCGAAAACATAATTTGGGTATAATAATAACAGACCACACTTTCTCTCGAAAAAGCGAAAAATTAACTGCAATAAAAATGTTGACATTTTCAAAGGCTTGCATTTGGAAATAGTCAAATTTTTTATTCTTTTTCTATTTATCTGGGGTGTCTTATACATTTCGTATTAGTGTCAACACTTCAGAGTTCCTCTGAATATAGATTTTTACTTTTCTTATAAGATAGCAAACTGAAACTACTTATCAATCATTTTTTCAAAAATAAAGACCTATATGTCCTCCTATGGTAGATAGAGGTGTATGCACCTTCAGTTTCGATAAATATCTTAGCATTCGTGCACCCTGTTTATGTGAAGTCTTTGTTTTGAGCTTGTATCGTTAGCTATTTCATTTTGACACAAATTTTATTTTCAAACTAGAATTAAAACCTACTTGACCCTAGTTCATAAACAATTATTTTTGTTAAGTAGAAGTGATTTATCTAGCCTACCTAATTAGTGAAATAAACAGTGTCAATGTTGCCTAATTGCTTTAGTACCTACCTTGTTAGTAGGTTAATTTAGATAAATTAGCTCCACATAAATGTGAGATATTTTTTAAATATATATTAGCAAAATAGCTATTCACTTGAGAGTCGATTAGCTTACTAGTGTTACCACAATAGTAATCTGGGTAAAATTAATAAGGAGAATGGTACAGCCTTGAAGTTTGCTATAACACCTTTAAATGAACGGTACATTCTATGCCAAAAGTAAATTATCATCTGACAGAGATTCTATTAAATAAAAACTTGAAAAGTATATACTTTTTATCAATTCAAGATAGAGTACTAACAAAAAGTATGATGCCAATAAAAGCAAGATATCGTCCCATTCATCCCACAATTGGGACGAAACCCAATGGGATGATCAGGCATGAACGTGACTTTTTGACGCTGACTGTACGTGGATTAGATTGCCTTTGCATATCACAAAACCCGTTGCATTTACATTTGTGCGTAATTTTTAACGGATTATTGGATAAGTAGATCGTATAGGAAATAATTATTTTTATGTTTATGATGTAAGTAGGTAATTAAGTAAGTCATGACAAATGATTTTGTAATGAAATAAATATTCATGGACACACAACGCCTTCTACTTATACAGTACACCTAATAAGTAGGTAGATCTTGGTTCCTTATAAAGTGTTCAGAGAAGGTGTTTATTTGATACATTTTTTATTTATCTATCTAATATGTAGTAATAAATATAATAATAAATATGTAATAAGTATACATTTATATAAAGATTTTTTGAAGTTGTAAAAAATAAAATGCTTAGACGGTGCCTCCAAACCTAAGAAAAATAAATTGTTAGGTCAGAATTTTTTACTCTACTCTCTACAATTTGTGATTATATACCTAATGCAATCGAAACTAAAATTTGAATATGCGTTTTTTTTTATTAAAAGAAAATGGTGCCCCGACTCATAACTCAAAGCTCTACGGAACAATACATTAGACCCGAACCTCTGACCTTTTAGGATAGTAGAGTAGATTCTCACGCTTGTCACCGAGCTACCGTGTCATGGAAAAACAATAGGATAAAACTAAGTGCTGAGTCGCGTGATCATTAATCTCTTGAACTTAGCTTTCTTGCCATTGCAACATTCGCCAGACTGGAAACATGGTAAGCAGGTTTAAGATGCCTTATGTAAGCAGATATTATTTCATAGCGGTGTAAGTTGTACAGACTAGACCAAATAGACCTTATTTCATGTTTACATGCTCCTAATTTTATGATATGAAGTAGAACTTTCTAATCAGCGTACGTGGGTCACCAATGTGGAGAAGTTTGGAGTGCGCTTCAACAATAAGGGATCGATTCGTAGACTATAGTATTACAGAGCTGCACAAATCCAATTTATGTCTATTTGTCATTTTTAGTTGGGGCACAGACCATATAATACTATACGTTGGGGTCACCGATGTGAACGTGATTCTTTACATAAAACTGCAACTCAAATGCTGTTTTGTGGGGGATCTAACTTTTTGGGACTAAATAATCCCAGTGTCGTCTACAAATAGTAATGTAATTGCAATAAAGAAGCTCAATATAGGAAACTCCTTGCAATGATAAACTAAAAATATGTGCTTCGAAACGATCGCGACGCCATGACGCTATTCGTCATTGTCCCTTTTCCTCAATAAACTGACCTTAGATTATCGTGCCTTCTTGGATTGTTAAAACATTTAGCTGTGTAAAGGCTTATCCAAAGATTCCCACACATGAACCTTGACCAACAAACTGGTTACAATGCAAATCCACTGTAATTTTCGTCGCTGTCAAGGATTACCAGTTGTCCGACTTCGATATAATCAAGTAGGATGCTCATGGAATGCTTCAGATATTCGCTTTTGCCACACACTGCGGTGCGATTTTCTTGCAGAGCTTTTTCGTACAACTTGCTGCAAGTTCTAGTAAAGTAGGCACTATGTACATACTACTATATCTATTCAAGTGCGTCAAGTCTGAACTATTTAGCAAAAAATCTATGCTTGATTGAGTACGTCAATGCAAAAAACAAAACACTGTGTAATTATTCCCAGCTAGCATCGAGTTTTTAAATAATAATTTATAAGTTTAAAAAACTGGAAAAACCGACTTTAATTTGATACGCATTCATCATCAAATGATGATGATGATGATGATGATAGCAGTTCATTGGGACTGTTCTATTGATCGTAAACACCACAGAAAAGCAAAATACGCAATGTCGTGTACGTGGATGACGTGTTTTTTCCAGTTACTCTTAATCAACTGACAAACTACTGAAAAATATACAACCGAATTGATACCTTTTTCCTCTTTTGAAGTCGGTAACTTATGCTTATCGAGAATCCATCTCATGACCTACCTTCCGGTTTCACCATCAGATGATGATGATGCTGATGATCATAAGATGCATTGGGAATGGTCATGAAATTCATGGGAACTGACTTCAATTTGAAACGTTGAACCTTCATCGTTAAATAATGATGATGATGATGATGGAAGTTCATTGGGACTATTTTATTGATCGTAAGCACTACAGAAACGTCACAGGAAAGCAAATACGCAGTGTCGTGTAAGTGAATGACGTGTTTTTTTTGAGTTATTCTTATTTAACTGCCAAACTACTGAACTGATTTTGATAAAAAAATTATGGGACCAATCTGGAAGCATACCCTTTCAGATAAAAAAATAACTTTTGTTCTGAGGTAACAAACATAAAAAAAATACAACCGAATTGAGAACCTCCTCCTTTTTTGAAGTCGGTTAAAAAATGAGCTTGAGTCTTGCTCTATACGAACCCGAGGCTATGTTTTTCTAGGGCTTGACTTTTTGTTTTAAGACTATCGTGGGATGATAGCATGTGGCTGCAATGAATCATTCAGTTGCATTTATTTATGTTCAGTCAGAAATTAATTCTCAGGTGCCATCGTCAGTTAGTTATGGTGGCATGCGGTAGTAAAATCAGTGAACATTGACCAGTCACCTACCGTTACCGGCATGCTGCGGGAACATAGAATACAACAGCTTCTTCTGCGCTATACAATTAATGAAGGTATCTCTTCATACCGGCTTATTTATGCAGTGTCGTCATTTTTATTCACTAAGCAACTATAGTGTACGTGACATGACTGTCTGGATAAGAAACTACTAGCACAACATAACATACTTTGTAAGTATAACGATAACGAAGCTTATTCTTTATTATTATTACGTTACAGAAAATCTTGGTAGGTAAGTAAGTACCTATATGTAAAAAATAGATCTACAGTTAAGTATTTATACAAAATAAATTTAAGAATACATTATGTACCTACAGTTTTATTAAATTTTTACAATTATTTTTATTTAGATTGTAAAAAAATGCATCCGTAGCGTAGTTGCTACGCTACGGACCAGTAACGCGTTGAAATCTTTTATACGGCCAATTAGGTAATCAAGTGTAAAATAAAATTATTGTAATTATGTACGTAATTACCAAAGAGAATGCAAGTAATTACTTACACAGACAGATTTTAAAAATACTATAATTGATTCCTAACTACTTTTGTTCTTATTTTTTCTTATTCCCAGAATTTTACATTACATTTTTTCTAAAAAGTATTTATGTGAAAAAATATAACCTCATTTGTGACAACAAAATCTACAAGTTTTAGTAACCAGTCATCTCCAGATTCTTTAAGAATGTTAACCACACGTACATACCTAAATACCAAGTAGATAGTAAATAATGATGGTTTTAGACATTAATTTTCCTGTCGACGGCTATCGTTAAATAGCGTTGTCTTATGAATGGAACAAGCAATGCAAGAGAATGCAAACCTACTATCTACTTAGTCTGACCAAGCGAACTCTGCAACAAAATAAATGGTGACCTCTTCTTTTATTTTTCTAGATTGTCAAATCGTTTTCGCGGTAGGTACAGGCGCAAACGGATTGACAATAACATTGAAAAACCACAGTCAAACTTTACCATTCACATACATAGCAATTTATTTTTTATTTATTTTAATGAAATAAATAAAATAAATATTCACGGATATTTAACACAACAACGACATTTAACACTGGTTGGAAGTCGCATTAGAATTAACCAAACCGGTCGCAAATTACACTAATTAATACAAGATATTATTATAATTATTATCTATTTATGCACTAAGTTAACAAATACTACACACTACACAGTAAGTGGCAAAATGAACAAAATTCAATTTAATAAATTATTATCATCATCATCATCATTTGTGACCTTCGGTAGTCCAATTTTGACCGTAGGCCTACGTTCGAATCATTATTATATAATAGATATTACCTAATATATTCTACGTGCTACAAAATTGTCGTGGTCGGACTCTATCTGCACACCTATCGCAGACATTAGTCGACTCGGCCAATTGTGAAACTTCCCATTTTCATATCTATAGACATTTTGCACTTTCCGCACTTCTAGTCTGCTCCACTACACAAAGAGAATCAAGTTTGCCCGAAGTTATGAAGTTATAATTATTAGGTAGAGTCACACCGTGACGGAATTCACAGTATACCTCTACCACTAAGGTACTACCTACTATATTTTATTCTGTGACAATCAAAAACAAACTGTTATGATGTTGAAAAATGTGCAAAACATCTCGAAGCAAAATGAAGGGGGAACAAGTAAGGGTGCCTATTTAGGTAGGTTTTTATCCAGAAAGCACCACGGCGCCGGCGACGAAGCGCGCGAGGTTTTGAACCATAATCTGATAAAGTTATGACTGCAGTTTGAAATTGCACTCGCTGAGGTGCTAATTTAAAAAAAAATACGCAGATTTGCATTGCACATAATACAATCCTATTCACCATACTAAATTGATTACTACATAATAAGTGGGTAAACACAGAGTTCTTAAGTACATACCAGAGAGAGTCCATCAGTGGTGGCTTCCAGAGTTAAATTCACCAGGCAAATAATCACTACTCTCGACCAAAACCGGCACGCCATTTTTTTTTGTTTACTTTTAGAACAAAAAGTTCGATATTAAAACGAAGACGCGTGAGCGGCCAGCACCTCGTCAGTGAAGTGGTATCGAAGTGAGATCAAGTTTGTAGAGGGCTGGTAATGTAGTAGGGATCTACCGGCCTTGGCCGCCTCGAGGCTCACTGACTCACATCCTGCCTTAAAACTTGCTAATAAATTAAAATATTCATGCCATTAAGTTTATGTATAACCTATCTAAGCATCTTAACTTCATGGCGTGTGTAGAGGTATAATATAGAGGTTGGTACCTGGGTAGTAAGAGGTGTAAAACTCGTTTTTCCCCAGTAAGTTGTAAGCACAAAACCATGTTTTAACCACCTTAGCAGGTAGATAGGTATTGTGTTTACCTACCAACCCCTGACCTATGTCATATCCTATAATTACATATACTACTTTTTAAAGTTATCCTAAAAAGTTATACGACCATGTTAAGGGAAAGTACCTACCTAACGCATTATAAAGATAGGTAATAAGGTAGATACTGTTATGGGCAAAGATAAGTAAACCACGGCACTTTTCTCAAAATTGAGTATTCGGAATGCCGCTAGAGCGGTGGGTGTGCAGACCTAGTGCAGGCCTAGGGTGTTTTTGGTAGAACCATGAACCAATGAAACAACTATATAAAACTAATCTCTACAAAATCAAAATTCAAAATATAAAATCAGTTTAATGTACAATAAGCGACATCTAGGTCGTGGCCGCAAAGCAAATGTTTCTTCTTCTATTGATGGCCTCTCTGTCCGTCTTAAGGTTAGACCGCACTAGGGCGGAACTGCACTACAGCGGAGCGTCGCGTCAATTAGCTTCTATATTCTTTCCAAGTAAATGTACTAGCCATACCGCACTAAGCGGCAACGGAACTGCACTGCAGCGGAGCGTCGCGACAGAGTTGGGCAACTAGGCAAAGTTGACGCGCTCGCGACGCGCAGTTCCGCTGCCGCTAAGTGCGTTATAGTAAGCGGCGCGTCCGCGACATTTGCGAGGCATCCATCTATATTATACTAGCTGTAGCGCCCGCGGCTTTGCCCGCGTGGTAGGTACTCAGTAATAAAGTAACACATAAACTATGCTTCCTGTTAACTTTATAGCGAGATCTTAAGTAGGTACCTACTACCTACTTACCTACCTACCCACTTAGCTACTTCTTTAAATGTGGCTTCAGAGGCTGGTATTTTTTACCTAGGTACGCTATCGCCCTTCCTACTTACACCTTTCGTAGGTATTTTATTTTTTTGTAAGGACATGCTAGGTACCTACCTAAGCTTGAAACAAACCAATTTTTCCATACAAACTTCAACAACTAATAGCACAGCGAATTAGTGTTGAGCTAGCTTTTTTAAATACAGATCTTATTTATTTAGTTTGATGAATATAGGTACATGCCAATTTTGGTATTTATAACTTCAAGGAATACGATTTTGCATACTAACGTTGAGGCCCAGTTTGACCCAGTCAGGGGTTAAATTTGTTAAAATCCCGTCTTAGCGGGTGCTATGCCATGTAATGAAAGTATATTCCAAATTTTAGCCCTAGCTTTAGCGGTCTGGCCTGGAATGTGATAGGTAAGTCAGGTCCCTCTTCTTTTATATATATATACCGTTCACACCAATTTCATCCATCGCGTTCAGTGGTTGCCAACCGACTGAGAGATAAAATGCCGCGCTGCTGCAGTTCTAGTGCGTTATACCGAGCTACATTGAAAATGACGCGACGCTCCGCTGCAGTGCAGTTCCGCCCTAGTGCGGTCTAACCTTTATTTTTCCGACACACCAAGTAAAATCAAGTCAATGGTTATGTCACTGTCATATAAAATTTGTTGTCATGCCACTGTCATTAATGTAAACAAAAACAACAAGATCGAAATGTTATACCTAGATTTATAATTCAGATTTCTATTTAGCTGAGTTTTTCAACAGATTTGCAGTATTCTTTAATTAGAAATGTCTCAGGACGCTGGAGATATCTCAGACTACAAGGTATTTTATCGGTACCCATTTGAAATCATAGGACATCAATAAATAAACTCACGATGAATCCAATTCCGTTTCAGCTACCACCGGTACTGGAGGATCTCGGAGAAAGGGTCAAGGACTACATCCTCAAGCCTGAGAGACTGTCCATACACAGCTGGGAAAGGTCGCAAGGTCATTGGCATCGTGAAAGCAATTCCTTATTCCGGTTTTATGACGATTTTGATCCCGACACTACTTTAGAGGTAATTTCCCGGGAAAAAGACACTTTAGTGTACCTAGGTAAATAAATAAATAAATATATCCTTGGACAATACGCCCTCTAGTCTCAAACTAAGCAGAGCTTGTGTACTATGGGAACTAGGTTGCTGAATTTGGTGATATTTATAATACTTATTTTTTTTGTAAATACATAATCATGGTACCTAGTAACACCCAGACATAAAACAATGACTTAGCCATAACACCTGTTAAATAAAATTGTCTGTTTTTTCCATTATAATTATGTAGGTAGGTACACTAGGAACCTATGTCAAAGACACTAAAAAGAACCATTAATACTATGATCAGCCATTCAAGTCATCAAAGAGCGTACTTATCACAGGCATTAAACAAAACTAGTATATTTATAGCTGAAAACGGATGACATCACATCAAGATGATACCTAGTCAAATTTTTACCTCTTTACAATTTCAGGGTATTAGAGACTTAGCAACAGGAGAGATTACTCATTTTGAAGAAGTCCCAATACCAGATGAAGATGAAGAAGACGGTATATCAATGGCACGACCACCTCTACCCCCTGATCAGGCCACTAGAGGCACGGTTATTCAGAGCCCGTTCTTACCGGCCGGGTTTGATGAAGAAGTTCTGAACAAAGTACTGCAAGATGCAGCATTCGAAGCTAAACTTGATCTTGAGAATGAAGAGATTGGAATGTTTTTGGGAGAAGGTATTATCAATATCAACAAAACTTTCATAATTTTTTAAACTTTTCTGTGTTTAAGACTAAACTAGTTATGAATAATTTTCTTTACAAATAGAATTTTTACCGTAATTTATCAGTTTTATCTTGATAATTTTTGCTAAGTCAGAAATCATATTCAGCTTTTAATTATATTAATGGTATTATTTGCTTTGGATTATTCCATAGTGCTTAACGGGCTTTATCTAATGACAATTTATCAACTCTATTTTCTAGATCTACTATCAACAGTTCCTGGTTGCAATGAAAGTGTGCTATTTGCTAAAGATGGCTTCACACTTCTTAATGAAGACAACCAGGAGACACAAAATATACCAGAAGCCAAAGATGATATTGATATTAAGATTAATATTGAACAAAGTAGAGAAGCTGTGAATACCCATGCTCATTTATTAGGTGAAGTTGTTTTTTTCTTTTTTCACTAACTTATACTGTCTCACGACTGGGCAAAGGTCTCTCCTATCAACTCCACTCTACTTTCCCCACTAAGCTATTGTGCCATCATGTCCTCAGGCAATGTTAAAGTTCTTATTATTATAGAATGTAATATGACCTAATGATTATAATATGCATCAGTTTTAAATTACAGATTTTTGGAAAGCTGATGAAGACATCCAAAGCCAGCTAAACAAAGCAACGAAAAGTACTGAAACAGAGGCTGATTCGACAGATGACAACTTCCTCGGACAGTCTGTTATTATGCCTAAGATAGAACTGCCTGAGATACCTATACTGAACATAACCAGTTCAAATATAAAGCAAGGAGCGACATCAACTGAATGGGCAGAGATGATTGATGTTTCGTTACCCGTACCAGAGTTTAGAGAGAAGTTGAAAGATATGGCTCATACATATCCATTTGAGTTAGATAACTTCCAGAAACAGGTACTTTACTTATACTCTGTTATACTGTATCAAAACAAAACACAGCCTCTGATATTTTATGAACCGTATATATACATACATACATACCTAAACATTTTTATGAACATCACTATATTAGGCTTAAAGTAAACACCCCTGTATTAGTCTATCTGGTATCTTGGGACTAGACAGCGCTGTGTGATATGTTCAAGAGTATTTATTTATTTATCTCATCCTAGAAAATACTGAATGAGTTTTGCTTTACTTTCAAACCCATCCAAAGCTAAGAAGGGTGAGATAAAATCAAAACTCATGTTGCAGGCTATTTTGAAACTGGAAGAAGGTCATCATGTGTTTGTAGCTGCCCACACATCGGCTGGAAAGACGGTGGTGGCGGAATACGCTATAGCTATGTCCAGAAGAAACTGTACAAGGTAAGAAGTATCCATTTACTGTGTTTGACCCTGAACAATTTTTCAGCACATTTTTGGCCACAATAGAGACTTAATTTTACCATTATCCTATGAAAAGGTTCTTTTTTCGACTATTGAAGTGACTATTAAAAAACGTATGACATCTGATCATGAACCAGACTCCATATTCAGACAGCCTTCAATCCTCTAAAACAAACTATAAAATAGAACAGGTTCTCACTGACGTCGACGTGCAACATTCGTGCCCACGTGTAGTTATCAATGGCTTTTACAGGGCAATCTACACATCCCCAATCAAAGCACTATCCAACCAAAAGTACAACGACTTCAACAAGATGTTCGGTGAAGTTGGATTACTGACGGGCGACTTACAAATCAACTCAACTGCAACGTGTTTGGTTATGACAACGGAGATCCTGCGATCTATGTTGTACTGTGGCTCTGATGTTACTAGAGATCTCGAGTTTGTGGTATTTGATGAGGTGCATTACATCAATAATGCTGAGGTAAGTGTTAACGTACTATCTTCTGCTCGTGGCTTTAAGGGTGGTAATAAAAAGCCTGTTTCTTCCAGTTCAGATTATATTTATTTTCCAAATTGGTGCAGGTGTTACTGAATCGCAGGCATTTACAACCGCATTTGCATTTACAATCAGAATTAAAATAATGAGCTAAGAAACCTCACCCATAAAAAAATCCTTCAGTTTCTAGTATCTGAAGGGTTTAGTGGTGAACTCCGGCCCGAGGATAGGCGACAACTACACAAGTGGCAATCACAATAGGCCATCTAGGCCACAGTGATATTATAGCCGCAAAAATATAATTAAAAAAAACTATTAGCCTCAACTTGAATTATTGGAATTAACAGTTTCTCTCCTACCTTTTTGTTGCCACATACAATTATGTATTTACAATTACAACGGTCCGCATTATCAACCATGGTGTTTATATTTTCAGCGTGGTTATGTATGGGAAGAAGTACTTATCCTACTGCCAGCCCACGTGACCATAGTGATGTTAAGCGCAACTGTACCGAACACGCTACAATTCGCAGATTGGGTGGGACGGACTAAGAAACGCAAGGTTTACGTTGTGTCGACGCCGAAACGACCGGTGCCTCTCTGCCATTACCTTTACACTGGTAAATTGTTTTTCTTACTTATTACCCATTCATTGTCAAATCATATCGTATTCTCTATTTACTCTCGTGTCCGCTATGTTGCATCCCTCTAGCACAGATAAAGTAAACGCTCCATAAATAGTGATGTCTTGCGTAATACTAGTGTTGCAAGTAACGTTTTCGAAAATCGGCTTATACTAGGTAGGTATACCAAAAAAATATTCCTAGGCATAGGCCTTCCTCACAGATTTGCAGAAACCCCGATATTTTTGTGTATTCTAGGTTCTGGTGGAAAATCGAAGCATGAAAGATTTAAGGTGATAGATCAAGACGGTAACTTCCAACTGAGAGGTTACAATGAGGCATTAGCAGCAAAGAAATCCAGAGAGAACGACTTTAAAAAGAACTTTGGACCTAAAGGTGAACAGTAGAAAACAGAGAATAGCTTGACTATCTTTGCTCATTTATTCTGTTCTTCGAACCTTATATTGAGGTTATAAAGTAGTAAATTGATTAATGATTTTATATGGTTTTGTTATTTTCAAGGTGGAAAACAGTTCATGAATCCAAAAGCAGAGCAAACTATGTGGATTGCGTTCATTGATCATTTGAGGCAGAAAGAAAAACTACCCGTGGTTGCATTTACACTATCACGAAATCGGTACGAAACACATTCTTATTTCTTCTAATTTGAGCTCTATATATTTATTAATACAGTTGAGTTTTTATTGCAGCTGTGACCAAAACGCTGAAAATCTTATGTCCGTCGATTTGACTACGGGAAAAGAGAAAAGTCATATCAAATCTTTCTTCCTAAGATGCGTGCAACGATTGAAAGAGCCTGACCGTAAACTGCCGCAAGTAAGAAAACAAACTATTATAATCCTTATTTCCCAACAAACAAGATGCAATTTTACAAAGCGCTCATTCTTATGTGTCACACAAAACTAATGTGTACTTACCACAGAAGGTTTGTGTGGGTGCTTAATACAGTACAGTAAAAGCAACTCCTATCATGAACAAGGTACATTTTTGAATTTTTTTTTATAATTTCAGGTAATAAGACTTCAAAGAGTATTGGAAAACGGTATTGGTATTCATCATAGCGGTATCCTTCCAATGCTGAAGGAAATCGTCGAAATGCTTTTCCAATCAGGATTTGTGAGTACCTATTTTGATGTCTTAGAAATTTTAGAATTGAATGATACTTTTGAGGCGCTATTGGTGCTACTTTTAGAATCTAGAAAATAGTACGTTTTGAACCAAATCTTTTTACAAATTAATTTATTGTAACTTTTCTAACTGAGTAGGTAAAATGCGAAAAAATGTAAATTTCACTAATATTCCAGCCATCTTATTGTAGTCCGTGTCAAATATATTCTGTGACAGCTGGATTTAGCTTCATCTTCTCCATACCAAGAAGATTTTTTGAAATGTATATTTTGCGATGATATAAAAAATACGTTTCTTATACTGGACCAAGCCTATCGTGTTACGGGTCTATCTTATAAAAACTGCCAAAACAAGACATTAGGTATTGTTTTAAGATTTATAAAATGAAGCTTATAATATGAACCTATGCAGTTGGTAAAGCAAAATACTTTGTGAAAGCTTATTTTATGTACTACGTATGGTGTTACTTAGTGTTTGCTCGATTAGAATTTTCCTATGCAAAATGACACTAAACCTAGCTAGCTGTCAAGAAACGCTTTCAATGAATTATTTGGTATTCAGGTGAAGATCCTATTTGCAACAGAAACGTTCGCAATGGGCGTAAACATGCCTGCCCGTACCGTTGTTTTTGACGAGACGAGCAAGTTTGATGGTATTCAGCGTCGGACATTAGCCCCTGCTGAATATATCCAGATGGCTGGCCGGGCTGGGAGACGAGGTAATTTGATTCAGGCGTGACTTTTCAGTCTTAGTAATACCTTGTAAGGCTTTTTGTCAAAGATTTTGCCCTGGGAGGTAGCTACTAACACCGTACCTATTTCTACCGCCAATCAGTAAATAAATAATAAATATTCTTGAACGTTACACACAACGCTCTCTAGTCCCAAACTAATCAGCGCTTGTTCTATGGAAACTAGATTGCTGATATACTCGTATTGCTAAGTTCTGGATTTAAAGGTTGCCAGTGTAATTACAGTAATATGCCCCACAAGGCACATTCCCAGTGGGCGGGTTCAGTGAGGCATTGCCTTGTTATAGGCAGAGATTACAGACTAATACAAAGTACAATAAATAAATAAAATGAACAAGAAATGTAAAAAACATGAATTAATGAATACATTTTATTACAACAACCTTACAAACTAATAAACAAGGAATATTTTACATGTACATACAACGGGCGCGCTTATCGCGATTTTTCCAGACAATCGTGTTGGCTATAAAAAAGATCAGTGCTTTGACTTCTTCCAATATTATACTTTCTTCCAGGTCTGGACAAGACCGGCACAGTGATAATAATGTGTAAAGAGGAAGTACCAGATCTAATGACGCTGAAAGGCATGATGATGGGAATCCCTCAGAAACTGTCCTCTCAGTTCAGACTCACTTATGCAATGATACTGAGTTTGTTGCGGTAAGTTCGTGTAACCACATAATAAATCTATGCATCTGATCTTAAATTTTCTTTGAAAGGAAAATCTTTAGGGAAGATTCATGAAATTATAGAGTTGTTGGTTCCACTGGCTTAAGAATTACAATGATCTTCGCATTTTTTTTTAATAAATTTACTTCTAGAAGTTGTAAGTAACTAAACTTATAAAAAAACAATTAAATATTTTAAGTATGGCACTCACTCACAGTTTGATTTTTCTTGTTACAGAGCCGAAACAGTATCAGTCGAAGGAATGATGCAACGTTCGTTCCGAGAATTCAGTCAAATCCTGCAAGCGGATAACTACAGGAAACAACTGGAGTTGGCTGAGAAAGAGTACACGGAGAAATGCAGCACCCCTCTCGCTTCACACCTCACCCCCTTAGCCACCTTCTATGATATAGGTAGGTTTTTGTAGGTCATAGAAAGTTTTTAATAGATGGCGTAGCTTACTTAGCCAATGTTAACCGATAATCTAAGTTAAGCAACGTTCTGTGCTGTCACTATTTGGATGGGTGACTGTTATTGGCATTAACATCTGAGCGCTTCCGTGCTTCGGAGGGCACGTTAAACTGTCGGTCCCAGCTCTAGCAGTCGTTAAGCCACGACGGAGGCCTTAAGGCGGCCTAAAAACTCCGTCACCAGAGTTAGCCAGTAGCTCATACGAGCTTGCCTGCTTAATAGATCAAAAGTTATGAATTGAATGGAATTTGAACACAAGGAATACGTACTTATGTTAGTCAGCTAATCGAGGATCGAATTCGACGCTCTTCTTATGTCACGTTGTGCGCCGCTACCGAGCAAGTTAAAAACCATTTTATTCTTTGAAACATATCTTTACCACATCAAAAATTATATGACCACTAGGAATTAGGAGAATAAATAATAATAATTAAAATATCCTAGGACATTTACACACAACGTCCTCTAGTCCCAAACTAAGCAGAGCTTGCACTATGAGAACTAGGTTGCTGATAGAATACTTATATACATATTTTTTTTAATACATACTTATGATACATACATAGCTTTTTTCTATTATTGGTATATATTTTCTCATAATAAGTTTTCTTTTTTTAGCCATAACGTACATAGAAGTTCTAAACGACATAATGCCGATACTACTCGGTCAGGCGAAGGTTGCAAAAGAAATGGTACCCGGCAAAGTACTGATCATATCTTCAGGAACTTATATCAATCAACTGGCTGTACTTCTAAATTCGAGCGGTAAGCAAAATCGTGATTTCTCATTATAAAAATTGCCTAACGCGGCGACTGTCAGATTTATTCGTGATCACTCTGTTGCCATCTCTGTTACCCTCTAAAATGAACCGGAAAGTGTACTTATCCCACAGGGTGGTACATTTTCTTAAAAAAATTTAGTGGCGTCCTTACTACTTTGTCTACGTATATAGGTAGGTATCATTGCATGCTATTTTTATTTTTGTTAATATGATTAAACTTCTTAACTACCTACCCTACCTATTATAAGAATTACCACTTAACTACCTACCACAATGTAACAGACGTTTCTTAATTCATTTCATTTCATCTTTGACGTGAAGTTACATGAAGCAATTAAATTACCTACAGGTCCCCGCCAAACTCCATACAAAGTTCTAGTCCTAAACACAAATGAACAAGACACTACAAAATACAATTTCGATATGGAAGATAACTGGTACCGAATGATAGGATTCTCAGCTATGTATGACTACATTGGCACAGACGTCGGTACATTAGAGCATGCGATCATAACTATTGCGCCGAAGAATATAATCGCGATCACGAAAATGACTCTGAAAATTGATGAGAAACTGATTATTCAGGATGTGGATAAGAGGTCGATGCCAAGGTGAGTTTTAAAACCATCGAAATAATAGCTTTATAATATTTTTTTTATAATTTAAGCGTGTAGTTTGCTTCATTCTAAAACTTTCTTCGTTCTCATCTTTGCCACTATCCAAAATGAATGAATATTAATAGTTTATAATTCTCGTACGACTTGTTTGGTACCTATAAAAACACGCCATATCACCTTTTTGCACGCCCAGGAAGACTGGTAGACAATGATCTTAGCATTAAGTCCTCCTAGCACTACTTGTTTGTTGAGTGAACGTTTTAATTAAGATAATGAGATAAAAAAAAAAATGGCTTCCTCAATTTGTTACATCTATTACAATTGCTTATAGTAATGCGTCCACCAAACTGCGTCATCGAAAGTCTAATGTGCCTGTAATTGCACCGGCACCCATTACTCTTCAAACCAGAACACAACAATGCGAGCATCACCGCTTGGCTGCAGTAATATACAGCAGTGTTTCCTATATAAACTCTTGGCCTTTGCACATTAAAAGACACAAATACAAGACAAGAAAAATGTCCTATGGCGCGTCTTATCCAACATAAAAAAAATATATCTTGTAATATGTACGTGCTCATATAAAGAATCAAGCGACTGAATGTCTTATCGACATTTCTCGTAAGAAACAAGAAGAATATCTTATAATGTGCAAAAAGCCTTAAAGATATACTATTTTGTTGAACGATGCACATTGCTGCTTCTACGTCCTAAGGTTCAAAGACGCTCCAGTGGGAGCAACTTGCGCCAGCGCTGTACAAGAACTCTCGCGATTATCTCACGCGGTGAGAACGGGAGCGACTACGTTAGACAGAGTCAGTCTTACGCAGTCGCTGTCTATAACCACAGGGGAAATACTGCAGACATTGGACAAGATGAACAAATGTTCGGTAAGCAAGCGTACACAAGCATTCTAGAAATCCCTGCGTGTTCAACCTGCGAATGAGATTTTTGGGGTTCTTGTACAATTATCCCTTGCCGGCAGTCGTTAAGGGGATAATTGGATAAAAACTCCAGAACAAGAAGTAATATAATAACACTATTACCGAAAACTTTGAAGGGTTGAAGTACCTATCAATACGAAATTTTTCAATGAAAACACCAGTGTAAGAGTCAAAATAAAAACAATTGTTTCATACACTTTTGCTAAGATCCGACCAACGAATCTTATTATACCTTTTATTTCTAACTCGTCATAAACTTTTACCTCAATTCTATTCAAATAAAAAATTACCTACCGTATAGTCTCCTCATTTAAATATTTTTTACAGAGTGAACTAGAAGCACACAAGAAATCAACTGACATAGCGAATTTCAAATCAGAATTCGCGACGGTGTACGAACGGAAACAAGCTGAGAGGAAACGAGACAAATATAAACGTCTCCTTTCGTTTGAGAATCTCGCTCTATATCCCGACTACCAGAGAAGACTACTGGTTCTAAGGGAACTGAATTATATCGATGACAAGGACGGCGTTATACTGAAAGGTAACGAAAGAGTGAGAACACTATTTTGTAAGCAATCAACGCTAATTTCCAAAATACACCTCGTCTCATAAATAATAAGGTTCTTTTCACGTTAACAGGCCGGGTAGCCTGCGGAATGGCGACAAACGAGCTGATAATAACTGAGCTCGTCTTCCGAAACGTTTTCACGGAAAAAGATCCAGCGGAAATAGCGGCACTTCTCAGCTGTTTTGTGTTCCAAGCCAAGACACGCGAGGATGGAACACAATTGCCTGATAACTTGGCGGATGGAGTCAGGGCGATAGAACAGATTGAGGGCGAGCTGGCGAATGTTGAAGCAAAGTTTATGGTGAGTTCAATTATCTTTGGTCTATAGTCTATACCAGGGATTCCCAAAGTGGGTTCCGTGGAACCTAGGTATTTCATCAAATAAATAAAATAAATAATAAGTAAATATTCACGGACACTTAACACAACGCCTTCTAGGCCCAAACTAAGCAAAGCTTGTACGATGGAAACTAGATGGCTGATAGAATACATACATAATTTTTTTTTGTAAATACATACTTATAATACAAAGAAACACCCAGACACAGAACAAACATCTATGTTTGCCACACAAATGTTTGTACTCGGTGGGGATCGAACCCACGACCCACAGCACGGAAGGCAGAGCTACTACCGACTGAGCCATGACGCCTGTCGCGCGGTTTCTCGACAACATTACCACAGATAATGCAATAGTTCCTAAACTGGTACAAAATGCTTACCTTTTGACAGAACGACATGACAAATATCTCGCGGTGCGCATCTTAGTCACTACACGATGGGAATGGTCACAACTGTCAACTTTCTCATTCTGAAAGCTATTTTGAACCTTCAAAGGGATTCCTAATATTGAATCTTATCATATAGTGAAACTCCCAAAATTGTACTAATATATGTATGGATGTATGTTTGTTACACTTTCACGCAGAAACGTTACTACTGATCCGATTTGGATGAAACTTGGAATACATATTGTCTGTGACCTCGATTAACACATAGGCTACTTTTTATCCCGGAAAATCAACAGGATCCAACGGGACGCAAACGAAGTCGCGGGCGGAAGCTAGTAGCTCGATAAACCCATTAAACGATATTAGGTACAGATAATTCCGTTCTGCAAATTGTATATTTATCTTCCAGGTCAGCCAATTCGAAGGTCAAGCAGTGAGGTTGAACTTTGGCCTAGTTCAAGTGGTCTACGAATGGGCGTTAGAAAAACCCTTCGCAGAGATCATGGAACTAACTGACGTGCAAGAAGGCATTATAGTTAGGTGCATACAACAATTGCATGAGGTGTGTACTGTTATGCAAAGGTTAAATAAAAAAAAAATAAAAAAAAAACACTAAAAAGTATGAAACAAGAAAATATTCTCATCTGAAATTGTTATGTACATAGTTGTTTAGAAGATTGCCGTGGTCAGATTAACATACTTACATATTTACATACATACTTAACGGTCAAAATACCTCAAAAACCCTCTTTTTTGCTTCGCCGTAGTCGCGTAGAAAAAGCTTGTGTGTAAATTGTAAATAGTGCGTAACGAACTTGCTCTGTACAGTAATGTTGTATTCTTATATGCAACAGTTGGGTCATCTGGTAGAGTTTGTTCCAACACTATTTCTCATTAAAAAAACATTTTCACGTCCACAGTTGCTGGTAGATGTGAAAGACGCAGCCATGCTGATCGGTGACCCGAATCTCCAAGAAAAGATGATGCTAGCTTCTACAGCCATTAAACGAGACATCGTGTTCGCTGCCAGTCTCTATACAACGGGAAAGGACTCTGTGATAATCTAAAATACGCTGTACAACCTTGTGTTAGAATTCGAAATTGCATGCTGACCTCGTTATAAGATAGGCTTGTACATAAAAAAATTGTCGGCTGTGGGGATAAGAGAGTATGGATCCCCTTGTAAAGATTGTATTTAGCAAAGCGTCTAGTTCTATGTAATATGTACTATTTTTCTGTTGCTGTGACATCAGATGCATCAACTTTTGTCACTGACTGTACCTAAATATTACAAAAACATGTAAGTAAATGTAATTTTGTATCAATTTTTGTACATAATAAACTACCTACATACCAAAACAATGCACTACTATAAAAAATAGTGCGTGGAGTCCTTCCGCGCGGAAGAAGTGAAACTTCGAGTGCCACGCATTATTAACTCTCGCTCTGTCTCTTTCTATTCCCCCTTCCCAGGAGCGTTAAACGTCAAAAGCAACCTTGTTGGAAGTCGCATTGGAAGTTTCACTTCAAAAGTCTTCGTTACTACTTCTATTCTCCAAAAAGAATACCTAATATGTAATTTAAAGAGTTATCATTTTTAGCATCGTCGAACTGCACTGCAACTTATAGCAGGGTGAGGGAGGGAAGGGTCTCCATGAACTCCTTCATAGTTATTATCATCCTTCCATGCCATAGAAGGGATGAATAATTAGTGCCATCGACCCAATAGACGCTTAAGGGCGAACGCTTTCAGCCACAGACAGATCTGATGATGGAGTCGATACACTTACACATACTAGTAATCTGTGAGTCGATATATCTGTAGGTATCTGTACTATTGCATTTGAAAATCGAACTCATTCGTTTTAGCATAGCAATCGGAAGCAAGCAGCTATATCCGCTTGACAGGACTTTGTCAGTTGAAATGCCAGTACCTACTTACTTATCAACGAGCAAAGGAGCAAAGCCTTAGGCCCGTATTCCGAGACAGAAATCGTTACTCAAGCATAGATTTGAGTAGAGATTTTCATAACAAAATCTATGCTTGAGTACGGATCACTGCTTGAGTAAGGCTACGGAACAACAACAACAACTTCTTGTTTTGTGGCTAGTTGTCACAATTCTGCCAGTGTCGAGTTCGCTAATGCTAGAGTCATAAACATGAGGGGAGTGCGGATACGGGCTTTAGTTTTTAAAGTCAAAGCCAGTACAAAATTCAAAGTCAGTAACGTTTAAACATGTCAAAGTCATTGTCACTGTCACTAAGTTCAACGTAATCAAAAAAGAAGAAGAAATATAAATCTATATTTTGTCATGATTTTGTTGATTTCATTTTTTCATTGCGTACATTCGTGACTTGTGTAAATTCAATGTTGATTGAAATAATTTAGGACATTAAATTCAATTTGTGTTTTGTGTTGAACGTTTGATCTGCTCATCTGCTATTGTCTGGCTTTTACCGGAGACGTAGGCCGCTCTGATGAGGCTGCCAAGTCCGAAACTCTTTGTAAAATAGAAATATAAAAGCGCAAGATGTTGCAAGACGAAGAGTTTGAGGAGGAGATGATGACCCCGGAGCGTATCGCCGCTCTGGGGTTCAAGCCGCAGAGCGAAATGATCATGAACCACCTCCTACCATATGCTGCTAAATTGGATGTGGAGTCCAATACATTCCTGAATGAAGTGAAGACAAACCTGGCTCAGGCTGTGATGTACCGGGAGATGAAACCGGGTTGTGGTGTATGGTCTTCCAGGCTTATGAGGTTAGTGTCTTTATAGACAGCTAGCTTCCGCCCGCGACTAAGTAAGACTTATGGTTCGGGGATGCTACAATATTGCTGCCATCAACCCAAAAATGAATATTTTAGGAGCTGGCTGGAGTAGACTTGACCTGGGGACAACACACAAAACACCCCATGGTCTGTTGTTATTCTCTGTGGTACATTAGTGCAGATGTTATTCCTGTACCTTGTATTTGAATTAGAACTAGTGGTTCTTTCCGTCTGTACCTTCACTCTCATTGTTACTACATAGATAAAAAGCTGCATAGGTGCTTCTAGTTCATACGCATGTATGCAATTCAAGGTTTACTGTAAGACATTTTTAATAACAAATCTCTTTACTTTTCTAATAAACAGTGATATTGGAAAATTTAAAATAGAAATCTCAAATCTTTGTGCTAAAAATAGTATAGTTTCATCAAATTTAATGTTTCTAATGGTATACCTACTCAGTCTAAAATAATCTCCCAGGCACTTGCAGTGTTCTTCACGGGATTAATGCTCATTTAATATAAAATAAAATAAAAGAAAATATATTCACAAAGAAAATTACAACTAATACAGTATTTACAATATTTACAAAATACACATGAAACAGTTGAGCTATCCACAAACCGTTGCAAACGATTTATAGATAGCTCAACTGGTCCAAATCAGTAACAATCGGAAGTGTGTGCAAGACACTGGCTGCATTGCCGCGCTGAATAGCGCTGATACGCTGGCCTAGATAATCACCAGCCCTCGGGTCACACGTCGCTTCGACTAGAATAAAATAAATAAATTAATAATGCTCATTGTATATAAAGTAACACTTATATAAAGTTACTCCATCTAAACATTGTCCCGGGCACTACAGTGTCCCATTAAGAGTATGCATAGGTTGGCGCTGTATAAATCATTAATTAATAAATGTAAAGGCCTAAGATAAAGTTGCTGGGATATCCTCGAGTTCAAATCAAATTCATAATTACTATGAAAACTTCCTATGTAGTCTAATTATATTGTATTGAATGTAAATCCATGGTTTAGTATTAACCTTTGGCAGCTGCAGCAATGTTCGAAATATCCTGGCCAATACCCAGAACTTCCTTAAAACACCTGACCTTAGATCTCGATTATCATTATGACTTCATACTTTATTGTTATGACATACAATACATTTTACATTGATACTATACCTACTATATTTATTTTTATATACCTTTTTATTTATTTTGTATACATAATTGAAATGTAGATGTTTCCAGAATTACACTTATAAAATAAAAATAACTACCTACCACCTACATACTTATGAGTAATCATGAATAAGTGAGCAAATTGACACATTAAAAAAAATACACTTATTTACCTGCCACATGTATGTAAAGTAGACACTTATCTTGGTTTAATGTAGTTTGTCCCATCAAACAATACCACACAAACGTTAAACAACTGTAACATCACATCATCATCATTGGCATTGCAGCCGACGGTGGGCTCTGGCGTGATCGTAACTGTACATGTGCTGGAATATATTCCTCCATCTAACTACAGCCCAACCATTTCTTTAATTGTGAGAAAATGGTCTCGAAAAGAGTAAACTGTAATTTAATTTAGTATAGAGACTATCTAGTCTAAACTAAAACTGAAATAAAAACTGAATACCCAACAAAATTATCTTTGTAAAGGAAAAGACAAAAGATACATTACTGTTGAGCAAATCTATAGAATGCATCTTTGTTTTTTATATGTGCGCTACTCATGACGTCAATGTGTCTTGACCATTAATCAACAAACTAAATGCGTGTGTCATATTCCATACTTGCCTTGTCTCATGATCTATCTTATAACACTTGAGGGGATTATTTTACCAGAGTTGATTTTTATAATAAGTATGTGTTATTTTTTCACAGATATGTCAGACTGTATGGCCTTAAGTTCAGCAAGGAAGATCATATAACATTTATAAAACTGACCTATGAACTCTTACTTATACCAGATCTAGAACCAAACAAGATCCACAAATTCGGCACTATGTTTATCATGCTTGCAAAGTAAGTAGTCCTCAAAGTCATTGGGGCCTTCTGATTACATAACAAAATATGCTTTTATCTTTTGCCTTCTTTTGTCAAACAGTTTAGTGCAGTGGCTAATGATTGTCTGACTGTGGCAGTCAAGGTTCGATTCCCACTGCAAGACAAACAGTAAATTTTTAGAGACATTATTAAATTTTAATTATAATTAAATATGTTCAAATTCTTAAGAAATGAGTACCTACCGCATGGGTAAAAAGTATTTCAATTTGTTACAGAAAGCGAAACTTAATTTCACCCGAGGAATTGACATTGCCGTGGCGCCCTCTCTTTGATTTAGGCAAAAAATTGTTCAAAAACAATGCCACTGACATCGGGATGTACCATTACTCATCGTAAGTACCCATAATTTTGTTTTCCGCATTTAAAAGTCTGAAGGTAGATGTTTGTCGATCGCAGCGCAGCGCAGACGAAATCCTACATTGACGTGGCGAAAGTATCACCCAGGCATCATGTGAAACTTCACCTAGTATTATAATTTCAATATTTCCTTAAGAATATTCAGCAAAACAGAATTAAAATAATACCAAAATTGTGTGTTTAGGGAGAAACAAACTGGTAAACAAGAGGTCGATATTCTCCAAATGATTCGCAAATTCTTGTCGGGTTCAGGGCTCGATGACGCTCTGAACTATTTTGGCTTCGCAAAGGAAGATAAAGAACCCACGTAATGACTGAAATTCTCTGATTTTTGGGGTTTGGCTTTTATTGGCACCGGTGGCAGATGGATTGGGCTCATTCATCAGCAATAAGATTTACCGAATCACATATCTCCTATTAATTTAGGTTACAGTGGGGGGTCCCTAAACATATCTATACATACACGGAGATATAGACTTAGGTCTACTTTATTTTACTTTCACTCGAGATAAGATCTAGATCAATAGAGTTATTTCTAGGTACGTACGAACTGGGAAAAAATTACAAGCAATATTGAGGTTTGTGTACACTACCTTCAGTGTTTGCTAACAGTAGATACACTTTCGTTTATTTTATGTACAGCAATTCCATTTACGCTTCACACTCATATTGTTGTCTAAATATGTCAATGGGTAACAGGTGCATGACGTTAAAATGTAGATTAGAATTAAAACTCAAATAACTAATATATTTTTTCAGTTCCCTGGAGTGTTCATTCATCTCTATGGTGAAATGTGCAAGACCGTAAGTAAGACTTTCCATCACCTAACCATGAAACTAGTAGTTCGCACTGAAATGATATCTCGCGATGTTCCCAAAAAAAAAAATGCCAGGACGCGTTTGTTCTACTCTAGCTGAGGTAAGATTTGCAAATCGCATTTCTACCGCGATCTAGCTGGTTCCACTTTTACCTGAACTAAAAAACCATTGAAACTCTAAGAAAGGGAAACTCACGTTATACTGGTTTTCCCATTTTTAAAATTTACTCTATAGCTCAAAATCTACACTACGTAATCTTCGCTCGCTTGATCACATTACTGTCATTTTAGATACTTTCCACTGTCCGCTACCAGAGAGATACTAGACGAAATAATGCCCCACATCAATCCCTGGTCCACGGAAGTGTACATGATCGGACAGCTGACTATATTCCTGCCCGTGGCTTTGCCTCCGCAGTACGCTGAGTACGGTCACAAGCTGTGGATTGATGAGCTGATGGATCTGTGGGATACGTGCTATAACGCTCCTTGTGGCGCAAGTGTGAGTTTTGGCAGACTTCAGAAGTGTTTGTAGATTCCTTGATACAAAAAAGGATTCGTTTTCATATTGCGAATATTTTTATAATATCCCAGAAGTTATGAATCGAGCGAGAGCCTTCCCCTGTTATAAAAATCTTTGTAACTATACTCAGAGCAGAAGTATCACTTTTTATTCAACCTATTGTGTCCCACTGCAGGATAAAGGTCTCCCCAAAAATTCTCCACTGGTTCCGGTCATTGGCGGTGTTCAATAACTTTTCGAAATTTTGGAAGTTTTCTTGTTATTACACCCGGCATATTCAGCAGTGAATTTCTTTATGATGATCATAAAGAAATTTTTCTCAAATCTCAAATTTCTTTCTTTATTCATCATAATCATGATTTAGATTTAAATTATGAATCATAAACTGAAATTGAATATAGGTATCAATGATATTTCAGTTTCAGTTTATATCTATAACCATTCTCTGTTCAATACCAGTGTAATTTTCAGGATCTAATAGTAATTTTCGCTGGCTTAGCGAAGCGGAACCCTGGCGCTATGGACTGGAGTCCGTACGCTCCGAAGATGTTTTCTAAATTCCTGAGCTCTCTCCATCTGCCTGTCAGTTATAAAGACATGCATGTTACGTCGAAGCAAGGCAGCCTGGGTGAGCTCTCTTGTTTTACCATATGCTAGCTATGTCATCGAGGAACAAACACCCAAACTTCATTACTTTCGCATTTATAACATTAGCAGGATTAGTATTTCGAAGTTCCCTTGTATCGAGTTTCGGGTTGTTCTAGGCTGTTGTCGCGAGGAACTGACACCTAGAATGATCCTTGTGAACTGAATAAAAAATAATTAATAATCTTGAGCCACCTAATTTGTTAGTAATCTTACCGGCTTCGTGGACCACATACTTACGAACACTTAAAAATGATTATTCAATAGTGTGATTATTTAATTACTTTCTTTGAATCGTGACTCCGTAAAACCATATTTCCATCAGCGCAAAATGCAAATATCAGTTCTTTCAGACGTAAAGTACCTCGCGTCGTGGATAGTATGGTGCATAAACCCGGACGGTGTGATTCTACAGCATTTGCAGTGTTTCCTCGACGCAATAGAAAGTTACCTGCACAGTGCCAACTCTGGCCGGTGGTCGTACCGTCTACGGGACTTTATTAGGAAAATCACTAAGGAGTTTCTCAACAGGTATGCAATACAGAATACTAATTTTAATTGTGTTTTGTTTTTTCCACAAGATGACAAAAAGTTATAATATTCGTAAATTTTTCAAACAAAATTTTGTATTACAGAGTACGTCGCGAACGAAAAACTAAAGGCAAGGTTAACTGGGAGAACAAAACCCCGGAAGCATACAAACTGCGCGACGAAGACATTACTAAATTCGTCGAAATGCTCCTAAACCCCACTCTACAGGCAGTGTACAACCGATCAGGGTCGGACATCTCTATTGCACTTCAGAATCTGGCTATACTGAGGCCGGCTATGGTCATTCCTCCTCTCATAGACCGGTTACGGGACTCCTTGACATCCCTAACGGAACCACATAAAGTTACCGTGGGAATGACAGCGGTCGCGTCCATAGCTCGACCGTTACTCAGAGGCGAAGATGCGGGCTACCCCGAAGGTCCAACCCACGTGGTCCCCCTACTTTTAGCTATCCTACCAGGACTCGATCCAAACGACATCAAGAAGACTTTAGTGAGTCTGCACTACATTGTGATCTTCGCCTGGATGGTGCCTCTCATAGACTGTAGCTCAGCTCACGAGTACTGGAACGATTTGACCGAGCAAGAGCTACTGATTTGCGAATCCACCGCTCAACTAGAAGACTTTGTTCTGGTTTTCCTCGACAGACTGTTCGTGATCATAGAGTCTAGCGTATTAGAAAACGTCAGATTGGATACGAAAGATCTAGAAGTATTTAGAAGCAAGACCGACGCTATTATGGAAACGGCGATATCGTCCGCTTCCACAGCCATCCTCATGCAATCCTCGTTTAAGATTTTCAAAGAGGCTTTGCGTAAATTCAAGTCGTTCGCTACCGAATCTACGTTTGAGACTAACGTTTCTGGTAATATGGTCGGAGTTCTACTCAGAGTGTTTGCAAGGGTCAATCCGGAAGCTACTTTAGCTGCGTTCCTGCCGCTTCTATGCGAAGAACTTCTAGAGCTTTTGTCCGACGAAGCTTTGCACGATGACAACCCCTCACGTGACATACTGTACAGGCTAGTATTGCTCGGCTACGTGGTTGAATGTGATGGAAATGTTTTGCTCAAATACATCCCGCATATACTCCCCGTTTTGGACCGAGCTCTGAAACTAAGCAATAAGACTGCCCAAACGCGAGCATGCGAGGTTCTCTCCAATATACTTCAGTATTTCTCTATAATTGACGTGAAAGAGTGGAAAAGCTCCTCTAAAAACTACCACGAAGCGCCAGAAAAATGGTTGCCGATCCGAGAATGGGGCAAGGGGAGTCCCTTGAAGGAAGTTAATTTACAATGGCATATACCCAGCGCCGAAGAAGCTCAGTGCGCGCAAATGTTGATCGATAGATACCTCAAGCCGGCGACAGAGAAACTGAGGCAATGGTCCGTGGGGGAAATATCTTTAGACCATCAGGAAATGCTTCGTACCTTGAGCATAGTGAATGCTTGCTTGTCTTGCACTCTTTTCTTCCCGGCGCCTAATGAAGAACCTAAGTCGCTGTAAGTATTTTAGACTCCTGACTCATTTATTGAATCGACATAGCGATTGTTGGTAGTGTTCAGTTTAAGCTGCATTCTTAGGCAATAGTGTTCAAAATGCTTTCTTCATTTCAGCATAGATTCGCTAGTCCCAGCGACCATACTGCCGTTTTCGACTGGAGTAAGTCACGTGGTGACAATTGACGGTGAAAACGTTAGATGCGCGCTCGTTCGTTTGATGACCGCTGTGCAAGCACGCATGTTGGCTGACAAATCCGATGACACGAAGTGCTTTGAAGCACTCATACAGGTAAATGACGAAATTTAAATGAAACTTAAGCTCGTTTCTAAAACAAAAACAGTGCTCAAGTTTGAACGGAGTATTAATTGGACTCCCGTTTCCGCATTTAGACTCAAAGTTGGCCCATTATATGTGACAGTTTGAAGTTTTAACGGAGGCTCAAGCAGAGAATCTTGAATACGATTGAGTTTGTCTCTTCCTGTATTGAAAGTCGAAAATCATAGAAAATTCTTGAGTATTTAGACATCTTACTTTTATCACTTTAAATGACTCTCAAGACAAAACTTTAGCTTATTCAAGCATCAAGCATAAGGCGCTATATGTTATATGTATACTGTCTTTTGAAGTGGTGAAAAGAGTTCAAACTTTAACTGATTGAACTTTTTGTTTTCAGATATGGGATCGCATCCTAATTGGCAGAGGATCTAGGGTTGCCGCCTTCGAAGCAAGGCTCCGTACGTTCAGCGCGCTCGAACGGGCGATGGACGGCAAAGGTAGCGACCCTAAACAGGGTTACACGAACGCGTTTGTCAGAATTCTAATAGTGGATGCTGTGAGGATTGCCGATGAGACAAGAGCGGAAATGCCGTGTGAATCTGGCATCACTGATACTGCGCTAACTGTACTCAATTGTCTGTTCGATTTGTGTATAAACACATACACGTCGGTAAGTTTCTTTTTGAAATTGGCGCAACCTGTAGGATTTGCAAAAAGTGTTTGATTTTTTTAAATTATTTTTTATATGATTGACTAGCTTTCGCCCGTGACTTTAACTGCGTCCCGTTTGATCCTGTTGCTTTTCAGGGATAAAAAGCCTATGTGTTAATCCAGGTTACGAACTATGTATATTACAAGTTTAATCCAAATCATATCAGTAGTTGCAGCAGGGATCGTGATTGAGACACAAACATCTAAAATTTGACATTTACAATATTAGTAGGATAGGATTCTGAGAAAGAAGTGTTAAATCGCAAAAAAGTTACAACACGTGAACAAAGATACAGACAGTCTCAGACGCTTATTAAAAAAAAATGTGTGTAATTCACACGTGGTAAAAGTAAAACCGTCAAAAAGACTTTCAAATCACAACGATGCTAAAGAAGTTTTCACTTCAAAAAATTTGCAAAAAGTGAACGAGTTTGATCGAGACTTGAACCCACGCACTACGAGCTAGTCTCGATTCGATCCAATCCGTTAGACCGCTTGGCCAGCAGTCTCCTTAGAATGCGTACGAAAATTAGCGATCTCTCTTTTCGTTTCCTCGCTTTTTCGTTTCATCGACTTTCAAATCACAATGGTGCTAAAGAAGTTTTCACTTCAAAAACAATCATATACCTACTTATATCTTTAATAAATTCTGACATTACCTTTAATAAATTCTGTCTTCCAGGTACGTATAGCTGCCCAGAACCGTCTAACCTGGATGTTCACTTGGGTATCATTCTCATACCGACTGCTGACGCCTAAACTTAAAGCCATTCTCGAAGGCAAAGAAGCAGAGGAAACTCACGAGAAACATAAGGGAGCATTGTTCATTCTAATGGCGCCGAGAAACTGCCCTTTGGTAAATAAACAGGATTGGGAAGCATTGAGGGAACTTTGGCCTGCGATTTTGAAGTCCCCGCTTAGTGAGAAACAAAGTATACATAGGTGAGTGCAAATAGAGTTTTAACTACTTACTCGCGCTCGTAGATTGCTTAATCAACCTTCACCGATTATGTAAGTTAAGCACCGTTCTGCGCGGTCACTATCTGGATGGGTGACCATTATTGGCATTAACATCTGAGCGCTTCCGTGCTTTGGAGGGCACGTTAAACTGTCGTTCGCGGCTCTAGCAGTCGTTAAGCCATGACAGAGACCTTAAGGCGTTCTAAAAACTCCGTCAACAGAGTTGGCTGCTAACTCATACGAGCTTGCTTGCTTGCTACTACTTACTTGAAAAACCACTGATTTTGTAATGTTGCATCGTAAGAATTAGCTTTATCTAATACTCAACCGAATCTTATAATGTGACGTCACATCGCAGAAATTTGCAGATAATATGTTTCAGTACTAAGTTAAACCACTTGCTTACAGACTCGAACAGCTGATAGGAGATCAGATACACCGTCAATTACCAACTATCAACACCCGTCTTGTAATAACCGACTCAGCTGTGGAAGCATGCAGACCTCTGCTCAGCCAATCACAGCTGACCGATCCTAATTTCATCTCTCTTTTCAACACGGCTAAAGAGAGAGAGACTGCACATTGGGACGAGGTGGAGAAACATTATAAGGATCTGTTGCAGGAGTTGGTTGATGTAGCACATCAGAGTAATATGTGAGTACTTTATCATTTAAATCTTAGAACGTCAAATGCTTAGACCTTCCTTGTAGATTTCAAGAAGCGAACAAGCCCTCTTACTATTGTTGAACCGATTCTAAAACACTAATATATAGCTACACTAATCCAGTATACGAAGCTATGTTTTATTTAGGTAAAAATTGGTAATCTCAATATTTATCAAAGTTGGAGAAACGCAGACAAAGTTGCGGTTAGGTCACGTAGTTTTCATATAAAATGATTTTCAAAATTGTTATTATTTATTATTAACTTATTAGGTATTAAAGATATTCAACAGGGTTACACGAACACGTTTGTAACCCTGTTGAATATCTAATACATGTAACGCCATCTATCCTTAGAGGTATGCCCAGCCAAAGTGCTTTTTAGACGAAGTAGTGAAACAATTATAGTCTGGACCATTTTTCAATTAATTCATAAAAAGACATAACATCTAACATGCAGTATTTCCCCAGACAATGGCGTCGCCTAGAACTAGCAATGCAAATGATCACCTCCTGTTCGTCGCTACAAACCTACTATTCAATAGAAGTGGTGAAACTCTGCTTAGAACTACTACTTCATGAGGACATCACAGTGAGACGAACTGCGCTCAGACTCATGCACTTTATACTGAAGCAATGCAAGCCGAAACTTAAGAAAATTACTGTGGATCCGTATGAGTTGGCTGGTTGTGAACGCCCGAAAAAACGAACGCCTGGTAAGACAATCTTAGTAACTTTATCTGCAAATTATCTTATTATTAACCAACTTCCAAAAAGGAGCAGTTTCTCAATTCGGTAAAATTTTTAAACGTTTTAAAACCATCACATAAGAACCTGTTTAAAAAAATATTTTTATATTTGATAATAAAGATATACTTATTATACTTTCTGATTGGTTAAAAATTTCGTCGAAATTGATTTATTTCTCTATTTTTTTATACTACTAGGCTAATTACTATTGGTTTTAGGATGTGTTGTTTGCATAAATTTTTTGTCATGTCATACTGATTTTTCCAGGATACCGAAAAGACTTAGAATGGGCTATATGGTCACAGGATAAATTCCCTTTAGATGACTCTGAATGGGACAAACCAATTCTTAGAAATTCTGAGTTTGGATTCTACGCATGGCCACAGAAGTTAGAGGTAAGTCAGAAACTAGAGGTTTATATTCAGATGCCTACTATATTTAATTTCCTACCGAATTGTTTTAGACATCTGCACAGATCTTGGGTCCCAAATAACCACAATAAATGTAAATCTAAAAGAATGTGTACCACACAATACCATCAACTGATCCAATTAATTAATAAATAACATAAATAAATAACTTTTCTAAACGACAGATTCCTTATGCTCATTTCGGGAGATTTTAGTCAAATAGAGATAAAGTCATATCTCGGTCGAACACTCGTTTCACCCACTAGTCATCATGTTTTCGACGTCATTTTTACGTAATTTTTCCTAGTCTTATCTCCGCCGATGAGCCTTAGGGCTCAAGTCACGTGACTAATCCTATACATTTTTGACGTTTTCTATATGTACTTACCTACTCTAGCGATTGTAAATACTTAAAAAGGCTGGAAAAGCAGATATTGTGTTTGCGATACATTAAACTCAAGAGTTTACTTTCTACAGATGGCAGCACCAGCGGCCGAACAAGTGTGGCAGTCAGACGATCCGATTATAGCTGAAATAGAGAATAATATACTGAAATTCTTTACTGACGAAGAAAAAGTCACCAAATTGGTTGGATTCCTGTCCGCCGAAGAGAAGAAAGGCAAGGACAAATTTAATGGCCTGCGGTTTTCTGTTATGAGGGTAAGTAAGATCTATCCTAGTAAAACAATACATTCTAACACGTAGTAAGGCATGATTTTTACGGAAAAGTGGAATATTATGACCACATAACGATTTGAGATGAGAATATTTTCTTGTTTCGTACTTTCTAGAGCGTGTTTTTTAAGCAGTCTTGTTCGTCTTAATGTGTTCAGATTCGATGAACTGGATACGGCAAGGTCTGATGATGACCAGATCCAAGGAAATTTTGAATAATAAATAAATATTCTTGGACATTACACACAACGCTCTCTAGTCCCAAACTAAGCAACGCTTGTACTATTGAAACTAGATTGCTGATAGAATAAATAAATAAATAAATTTCTTTGGACATTACACACAACGCACTCTAGTCCCAAACTAAGCAGAGCTTGTACTATGGAAACTAGATTGCTCATATAATACTTATATACATTTTTTTGTTGTAAATACATACTTATAATACATAGTAACACCAAGACACAGAACAAACATTTATGTTTGCCACAGAAATGTTTGTTCTCGGTGGGTATCGAACCCATGACCCACAGCACGGAAGGCAGAGCTATTACCGACTGAGCTGTGACGCCTGCGTTTCATGATTGGGGGTTAAAATTATTGTAAAAATCACCACATAGTATAAAGCAAAGTCGCTTTCCGCGTCTGTCCTAATATCTGTATGTATGTATGCCTAGATCTTTAAAACTACACAACGGATTTTGATGCAGTTTTTTTAATAGATAGAATGATTCAAGAGGAAAGTTTATATGTATAATACATCATCATCATCATCACTGCATTGCAACCGTGCGAAGCCGGGGCGGGTCGCTAGTAATCTGTATATATATAAAATTGGAGGTGTGTGTCCCAATATTTCACTTTACAGCCAAAACTACGCATCGCAGACGAATAGTGTTTGTATAGCAATAGGTACAAGGTTCCCATCGTGCACTATGGTGGTTGCAAGTCGATAATTATAAGGGTGTAAAAGATACGGGGGTTGAAACATGTTAACTTTAAAAATGTGAGACTATGTTCTAGAAATTTCTGGAATGATCTAGGAAGTTCTAAAATCTACGTTTAGATTTTGATAGAATGAGAATGTTCTAGAAAATTCTAAAATGATCCAGTAATTTCTAGAATGATCTAGGAAGTTCTAAAATTTACGTTTAGATACTGATTGAATGAGAATGTTTTAGAAAATCCTAGAATGATCTAGGAATTTCTAAAATCTACGTTTAGATTTTGATCGAATAAGAGTGATTTAGAAAATTCTAGAGTAATCTAGAAAGCTTTGAAATGTTTGTCAACATTCTAATCGGTCGAAAATATTCTGGATTGTGTCAGAAACTTTTAAAACATACTAAATAATTTTAATATTAACAATTAGGTACCTAACTGTATTATTAAAAATGACCCAGCGAAGTGGGTATTCACAGCTAGTTATGTAAGTAGGAGTAGGATAGCAAAATAGCCAATAGCATTAACTTGTTAAACTTACACCTTACTTTTTCTGTACTCAGCTGTTATTCGCACACTTCGGCGATCCAGTCTTACAGCCGTTCTTATCCCACGCGCGAAAACACGTCGCGACAACGTTAGAGGCGTCGCAGCGTTTTGCCGCTGAAGTTACGTCAGCGGCTCTCCGCGCTCCGAGGTATTGGACGCGGCCGAAGCAATCGCAACTCTATCGCGACGCACTACAGCTCATCAAAGCAGGTATTTATTCTGCACATTTATGGATCAATGTGATATTTTTACTGAACCTTTGCATTGTTATTCTCTCGACCCTGAAGCTCTGCAATTTCACATAATTACATTTAGTTATATTATATCTTCAAAAATGTTGAAATGTGATAGCGAGAGGGTTGTCTGCCTTTTACATACGCCTTAACATTAATTTACTATTACAGGTTTATCCACAATAACCCCAGAAACACTGGACGACTGGGGTACATGTATGGCAACAGGTGTAGACAAGTTAGATCCCATGCGTGGTGCTGAGTTACTTGAAGGTTTAGTCGAGTTATGCGTGCCGCCAGCGAGTAGCGACGACGAACTCGATACAAACACGTCTTTCATCATCTGCGCTCGACTTTTTGCATTACAGGTTAGAATTACTATGAAATAGAGGTCCCGTCACGGTTTATTAGCGCTCGGTGAAACTAATGAAGAAGTGGAAAAGTGCTTCGCGCAGCCAAACAGATCTAAAGTTTTACTTCTCTGCTTTCAAAGTTAGCGCTATTAATCCTTGCCGGTACCGGCACCAAAGAAATGTCAGTGACCGATGCAGAATTACCAAATTGAAGTGGCAATGGGCAGGTCATATAGCTCGCTGAACAAACGACCCTTCGACAACAAATGTTTTCAAATGGTATGATGAACAAAGAGTAGCGTAGGACTAATATTTACTATACCGCGTTCACACTATGCCCATGCCGCTGCCGGAATGTATGGCGGCATCAATGCCGCGGACTTATTGCCACAGCAACATCGCCTTTATTCTCACTAAGCGGCATGGGCATAGTGTGCACGCGGTATTAGATTTCGTGAATAAAAGACTAAATCTCCAACTCATCCAATAAAAAAAAATTGTAATAATACCTAATCATACAAAACGTAATGACGATTCAAAGTGATCAGTGAGATTTTATTGAATAAAAGATTTTTGACTTTGACTTTGGAAATCTACGAGAGGTCTATGTGAAATCCTACAGGCTAATATAATGATGATATTAACTGTTATTTTTTTCACTATAGGGGGCACTAGGCACACTGAAATGGCGCACAGCGAAGCTAGCAAAGTTGATACTGCTAAGGCTTGACGCTGCCAACTTCATACAACACCCGTTCCAGATCGTCCGAGAATCTGTTGGCGGGTGAGTCAGTCAAAATACATTCCGCTATACAAGACAATTTGAGATGGGGCCCCGTCTCAAAATTCGATCCTGTATCTTTTGTTATTACCAAAAAAGTATAATAATAAAAAAAAAAACTTGGACATTACACACAACGCTCTCTAGTCCCAAACTAAGCAGAGCTTGTACTATGGAAACTAGATTGCTGATATAATACTTATATACTTTTTTTTTGTAAATACATACTTATAATACATAGTAACACCCAGACACAGAACAAACATCTATGTTTGCCGCACACAAATGTTTGTTCTCGGTGGGGATCGAACCCACGACCCACAGCACAGAAGGCAGAGCTACTACCGACTGAGCCATGACGCCTGTCATTCTCAGTACTCAGTAGTAGTATTCTCAGTTACTGGTATCGATACGTTTGTTGCATTTTTCTAAACTAGACTTGACAGTACTAAAAATGTTGCCGTCCCTTTCTCATAAACTGAAACGACAAGGACGGCTATAATTTTAGAGCTGTCAAATTAGGTTAGTTTAGAAAAATGCAACAAGCGAATTGATACCACTGTACCTCTATCACGAACAAATCTGACAGTCGCCGCGTTAGCGTATTCGAGTTACATTGCGCGTCACTGCCAGATCGACTGCCAACCGTTGTAGTGTCACCGCGCAGTGTTCTCGGCTAAGCTAGGGTTACGATACGGTTGCGATTGTCACATTTATTCGTGATCAAGGCACTGATACATTTAGGTAGCAAAAACGCAAAATTATGAATATAAAGTTAAATAATTAAAAAATCTTGACAGTGCCAATAGCATTAGTAGCCTCTGCTGCAATGAGGATCAGTCACATTTTTTTTTGAGTATGCAGATTTATAGCTATAAAAAAACCATTAAATACTGTGTTTTTATTTTTTTAATCGGATCAAAAATGACCAAGATACAGATATTTTAGTTTGTTAATATAAAAAACGCGCGCGAGAAATACCGCGACCCACTGTGACGTCATCAGCCGCCACGTCGTCGTGCAGGTAGCGTTTGCATTTCGTTTTGGTGGTAAAAATGCCGTCTTATAAATATTGCATTGTGCCAAAATGCAAAAATACCAGCTTTACCGCGCCTAATAAACTGTTTTTGACTGTGCCGAAAGACGACAAAATAAGAAAAAAATGGTGTAAAGTAATGAGGAGAGATGACAAAACTCCTCTATCAAGCAAAAGTAGCCTATACTGTTGCGAAGATCATTTTGACGTAAGTACCCAGTATGTAGATTCAAGCTCCTCGAGTACCTAACTGTCTATTACCTTGGGACCTAGTAGATGATAGGTTATACCTAGAGAACCTAAGTACTTAGGCATCGTTTTATCATATCGCCGATATGAATCATTAAAAACTAGCTACGAGCTCCATCTAGCGTGTAGGTATATTTTCCGCCGCTAGCAGCGGCTCGATCAGAATGCGTAGCTAGCCGAACGTCCCAAGTAGGTATTTCAGACAAAATATAATAGATGCCGCGTCGCGCATCGTCAAACGCGCAAATATCACACCAGAAAAATGGCGTGGGACGATTGGGTGTTTTTGATGCGAGCCACTTTTGTGGAAAAAGCGGTTCAGTGGCAAATTTGGATTTCCGCTGCTAGTTTTGATGTTTACTCATACCGAAACCAGTACCCAAGTAAACTATCAAACACAATGAAATTTGAGCCAGGGCTGTACTCAGACCACTGCCACGAAGTTAAAGGGCGGGTGATTTTGTCATGCGATAAACGCGATCTGTTACTAAGCCCATACCACCCATTGTATTCCACTATGATGTTTTTGTTCTCTATTGTTATATTTTTTTATGAGGATGCAATAAAGTATTTTCTATCTTCTATCTATCTAAGCGCCTGAAGTCCGGCGGCCGTCCCCGCGCATCATGCATGCCCCGAGCCCCTGCCAATTTGAACGAGTTGTCAGTTTAGTTGTGCACCTAAAGTAAGAGTAGGTAGTAGAGCTCTTTGTGAAGGGGTCGTCCGGGGAAGTACTACCACCATGCCTTTTTCTGCCACCAAGCAGCATTCCTGTGTTTCGGTTTGAAGAGTGTGGTCGACGGTGTAATTACAGGCACATGAGGCTTAACACCTTTTTGCCTCAAGTTGATGGACGCAGGGCAGTGCATCGTAAGGCACGTTCCTACGTGCGTGACCTGCGAGACAATGCTTTGTTATAGGTGATGGTTATCATTTCAAATCAGGTGGGCATAGGCTTGTTCTATAAGCGTATTTATAAAAAAAAAATTGGACTAATATTTTTTTTGTACTTACAGTTGGAAATGGACATGGAAAACTATATAAAATATAAAATGGTTGGTGGCCAAATGAAATTAAAAGAAGGAGTTACTCCGCACAAATTTGTTTGCCAAAGGACTGAAGAGAGAAATCCTGTAGAAAGGCCTGGATATAAAAAAAGACAGCAAATTGAATATTTCGAAAGAGTGCTTAATCCCGACATTTGCCACGAAAATCTTATACCGCAAGAAGAATTTGTACCATGTGAAGCTACTGATTTAAATAATAGAACAGACGATCCTTTAAAAGTTGACATGACTGATACGCTAGATTGTCCAAAACGTAAATCTGTTGCGGTGCAGGTTAATATTAAGACAGGAAAGTATCGAAGCAAAGCTACCAATACTGACACCGACTTCTTTATGGTCCCTGAACTGAAAACAAATAAATTAAAAAAAAACCGGTTACGGAAACCGTTACTGAACGAAAGTATCAACTCTTTCACGAGTTCTTCTTCAGCATGTGATAGTTTAGATCCATTCCTCACTGAAACTACACAAAGTGACTCAGAAGTGGAGAAACAAAATGAAACTGAATCATTTAAGAAGCATATGCAAGAGGGAACTTTGAAGGCTATAACTAGAGAACCGAAGCTTTTTCTTGGATTACCACCTGCTTCCTATGCATGTATAGAATATTTGTGTAATCACATCAAAGTATCTCTTACTGACGTATTGGTAACTATGAAAAAAATCAGATGGCGTGAGCCAAATTCTATGCTTGCTATTCATTTTGGCGTGTCAGAATCAACAGTAGCCAGACGTTTTCGAGAAACATTGCCGAAAGTAGCACAATGTATGCAAGAATTGGTGTTTATTCCTTCACGTGATTATATTCGTTTGAACTTACCAATACCATTCAGGAAGCGATACGCAAAAGTGGTCAGCATCATAGATTGCTTTGAAGTTCAAATAGAAAAACCTTCTGCAGCTGTTCATCAGGCTCTCACTTGGTCACAGTATAAAAATGCAAACACTATAAAATATTTAATTTCTATAACACCTGATGGGTTTATTAATTTTATATCTGAAGGGTACGGAGGAAGAACTTCCGATGCTTTATTATTTGAAGACTGCGGCTTTCTAAATATGCTATCCCCTGGAGACGTGGTAATGGCCGATAGAGGTTTTAAAAACATAACGCATTTATTGGGACGCCAAGGATGCACACTTTTAAGACCTCCAAGTGTTAGTGCAGGTACAAAACTTAACAAAGAAGAAGTCTTGGAAACAAAAAGGATAGCAGCTCTTCGAGTTCACGTAGAAAGAAGCATAGGGCGATTAAGGGAGTTCGAGATGATTGCTCCTCATGCATGCATCGATATAAAATTTGTGAAAATGTTGGATTTTATTGTTTTAACTGCGTGCGGTGTAGTTAATCTTCAAGATTGTTTATTTAAATAAAAAAACCGTTTGAAGGAAAATAAAGATCTTTAAATTCTAACGAATAATGTTTTATTTTTATTGTATGATATACATTCAGGCAAATGTTTGTTGCAGTTTTTCCAGAACAGCTTTTTTCCAAAATGCAGTACATCCGGATAAAATAGTCAAACAGTAATTTTCGTCATAGTCAACTTCGTGTATAGCTAAAGACTTATCCTGTTCAAACTGAGGGCTCGCTATGCAAAACAAGCATTTTCTTTTCTCTGCGAAATACATTTGTAGTTGGATTTGGGCTTTGCACTTGTTAGAGATTATGCCATCTTTTATGTAGGATTCTGTAGTTTTTGATGATGTTGGGCATTTAATTTCGATAACATAATCTTTTGTTATACCGTCTGGTGTAGCACCTAAAATAGGCCAATCGCTTTTAAGAAAAAATCCGCACTTTTCTATGGCGATATCCTTCTTCTTGCTGATTTCTCTTCTTACTTCATGTTCCAACGTCTTTCCCCGTTTCATAGGTATAGTGTCTTTAATTTTTTTGGCTCCAAATATTTGTTCAACTAGAGCTCCGTCATATTTTTTACAGTGAGCAGCTTCGTAAGCTTTTGATGCTGTTATTCGACAGTACCGTAGCTCGAACCACATTGAAGATTCAGATTGTTCTGATGTGCTTTGTTCTACAATTTTGCACTTTTCAGTTGTCATTTTACTTGCACAGTAATTCAAAAAGTTTTCAGCATTATTTTGTGGCTCTTTCATAAATGTTTGGTATAGGAAATGGACAGATAACTCCTTTCCTTCGTGTTCTTTTATATACTGAAATAGCTGGATTTTGTGTCCATCAGAGTGAGTTTTCAAAACATCCGTTACTCCTTTTAAAAAGTATCGCTGACCTGAGCTTGAACTTATCTGCAAATCCGTTTGGTCTATTCCAATCTCCTTAGCTTTAATAAATTTTAATGTTGTGCCAACTTTTGCTAATTTAGGTTTAGCCCAATAACATTTAACTTCGGTGGGTGAAGCCTCTTCACTACGACGGTGTAGCCACATCAAGAAAGCAACACTATGTTTGCAGCCCCCTTTTTGTGCTGCGCAGTCTTCACATTCGGCGATTAGAATTTGTTCATTTCTTTCATTACATTTCAAAACGCAACCATAACCCTTCTTTTGTACTTTATGCTCTGGAGTTATTTTCGCCTTAACAGTGCAAATGTCACCTTCTCTTTTAACTTGAACATATCCGATTGCATCATCTCCATAAGTTTCACGTGCTGACCTGAACGAACAAAACAAACTTATTTATTGTAAACAAACACCAGCGCCTAATGTTAAAATAAGTGGTCTTTACATGAATATACTATACTAGCTACATGTAAATTAACTATACTAGCTGTTACACGCGGCTTAAAAACTTTGACCCCATTTGATCTCCTTAATCCGGCCCTTTCATAAAATTATTTTTAGAGTAGATGGAAAAATACCAAATAGGTAAGTACTTAAGTTATAATGAACTAAAACAATAGGTATACCTACCTACCTACCCAGTGCCAGTTTGTCCGCCCGATTACAAAAAAAAAGTAGGTAGGTATAGGTACCCTTAGTAGCTAGGTAGGTATAACTAGGTAGGTACGAGCAAAATCATTATTTATTACCAGCGTATCGAGCAAGGTACCTAGTCAGATACCTACCTGATCCAAAGAATATTTTAATGAAAATTAAGTAATCCAGAAAACTCTCGTGTTCCGACCAACCAGTTAATAGGTATGAGTAGGTCTTAGACCAGGGGTAGGTAGGTAAAGAAAAATTAGGTAGGTAGAACACTAACCTTTTCATTTTGTCCCCTCGAATCTCTGCGCCGGAATAACTTGCATTATTCTTAAAAAACTCTGCCACCATAAAAGAATCTACTTTCGGCAAATTATCCGATTGAGCTTTAACAAAACCGGCCTCCATGTTAGGTAGGTACCTATCGATCTATTTTGCAATGAAAACTCAATAAACAATGTTATATTATTAAATCACTTTATGTAATACGCCAAATTATAGTAAAAACTAAACAAAAACGAATAATCCACGCCACGACACGAGCGGCACGGTGAATAATCTGAACCAAACCAGCAATTTTACACGGGCGGAGGGCGCGCGTTATGAATCGTGACGTCATCGCATTCAGCGAAGCTCCGAGCGTGCGTTTTGAAATAGCCGAAAGTAAAACTTTGATAACTTCGTCATTTCTTAACGGATTTTAATAATTTAAAAAACATAATGCTCAGAATGTTATAGCGCATATGGCTCCATATTTAGAAATCAAATATTTAGTCGTGTGACTGATCCTCATTGTCCTTATTTTTTTTTTGTAATTACAAAATGGTGGCGTATATTTTGCAGGCGTCAGCTCAGTCGGTAATAGCTCTGCCTTACGTGCTAGGTCATGGGTTCGATCCCCACCATGAACAAACATTTGTGTAGTGCAAGCATAGATGTTGGTTCTATGTCTACACTATTATATATAAGAATGTATTTACAAAAAATATCGGTATATTCATTTACATTGTGCAGCAACCCCGCAGAGCTGTCAAACTAAGGGGAGGAGAGCAGATTCTTATCACGTTGAAAACAGAGTTTTTAGTATTCGTAGTAAGGTTTATTTTGTGCATGTGCACTGCTTTTGTCATTAAGAATGCTTGAACGCGTTTGGTGTGAAATAATAAGAGGAGCTGATCGGCTGCGATCGCGTACTTTTTCTCGTTCGCGCAGCCGTTCGGCTCCGATTCGCTTTCAGATCGCTTCCAGCCGGTCTATGTGAAATAGTTGGCGGCTCTGCTCCAATCAACTCCAAGCGTATACGATCTGGTCTGTGTGAAAAGAAAAATGCACGCCAATGCTCTCCGAGCCGGTCTGTGTGAACGGACCCTAAGTAGTCTTTACCGCGCAGTCTATCTCAAAATTACAATACGTACTCTACGTATCGTCGTTTATCGTTTCGCAGAGCAATAAGTAAAACAGTCAGATTTTTTGTGTTCTATAAATCGACGTTATTATTATTATAAGCTTCTTTCGCCCTTATAAAGTTACTAGCGACCCGCTCCGGCTTCGCACGGGTGCAATGCAGTGATGATGATGATGTATTATACATATAAACCTTCCTCTTGAATCACTCTATCTAGGTATTAAAAAGGCTGCATCAAAATCCGTTGTGTAGTTTTAAAGATCTAAGCATACATACATACATACAGACATTAGGACAGACGCGTGAAGCGACTTTGCTTTATACTATGTAGTGAAGCTTCTTTCGCCCTTATAAAGTAATAAGTAAACCTTTTGTCTTATTAATTTTATTTGACTACATTTCTCGTTCCAGTCTGCTAGTGACGATATTCGACACGGAGCTAATTTTCCCTGGACTGGAGCCTACTTCGCCGGATTTACCGCGTATTTCCGAGTTCCTTGAAAGTGTGATGCCTCGCCTTGCCGCTCTATATGACGAGAACGGTGATATTGGTAAGAAACAGCAGAAAAATAGTATATTATGCAACTAGTGAATAAAAGACGGATTTAAAGCAAGGGCCATAAATGAATCACGAGCAAGTGAAGGGTCACGACCGTAGGGAGTAATTCATGATGATTGAATCACGAGCGTAGCTAGTGATTCAAGTGTTAGAATCCTGAATGACGTGAGTGGTTCATGGCCCTCGGTATAAATTATTATAGGCCGTTTTATTCAAAAGTTGCATAATATACTTACAATACATTTCAAAGAAAATTACATACATGGTTAGTTGATAAATGTTTATATAAAGTCAATGATTTGTTTTTATAATTTTAACCAATTATTATTGAATCTGAAATATGTTATTATTACCATTTACCTAATTATTGATTATTGTAATTACACCATATTTAAATTTAAATTATATTAACATAATAAGCGTAATCTTAATTTTGCATGCTGGGTTTCTCTGGCGAAGTGTGAGAATCAATAATTTATTTAAAACCTACTATGTACCACTCTTCACGCAAATAAATCATTCATTCATTCATATACCATGACTATGAGAAAAAGAAAGATTGGAGAAACAATAATTAGATGGAGGTTAAATATATTAGTCTGTTCCAAAGTCAAACAACAAAACAGTGGGTAAAAGAGCTTATTATTCAGTTTTCAGTGAATAAAATAAGCTTTTTAGAGGGGGAATGGTATAAAGATTATAACACAAAGGTCGCGCGTGTCGACGCTCGCAGAGCATCGACTATCAAGCTGCTCGACTCGTAAATGTCCCAAGCGACGTCGGGCGACATCGCGCGGGACACGTGAATTTCGTGTCGAGCGACAGAGTCGCAGAACAAATGTCCCCTAGTGAAAACGGGGCTTAAAAATCTTTAAAAGAGTGGATATTTTCTGTATAAGGCGTCAATGCTCGGTAATAGGTCTGCCTTCCGTACTGTGGGTTTGATCGCCACCAGAACACACATTTGCGTGTGGCAAACGGGTGTTTGTTCTTTGAACTTTATAAAAAAGTATAGGTATAAGTATTATATCGGCAGCCTAGTTCCCATAGCTTTGGTTAGTATGGGTCCAGAGGGCGTTGTGTGAAATATCCAAAATAATATATTATTATTTATTACTTCGTATCCACAGTGATAAAGCCAGCGACATCAATGGCCGTGGAAGGCACCAGCCGAGAGGTAGCCAAAGCGTCAAGTCCCGAGATGGTCTCGTCTATGATCGGTCAAGTCGGCGGCATTGCCGTTGAAGTGGCTAGGATTACTCCTGACGAACCGGTCACTGATGACGCCTCACAGGTTACTAATATTTTGACATATTCTGAAATGCAGCGTAAGAAATAAATAAATCTTACAGAATGTTCAGAAATAAATCTTACAGAATGTTCATGTTAGAAAGACAGTTTAGCAATAGTTTTTACATACAGAAAGCATAAATAGTAAAATCAGTGAAAACTAACTCTAACTACGCAGCATTTAAGTGCAGTCTAGCTTGACTAGTTTAAAATTGCGTTTGCTACAAGTCGTTAAAACGGCGGCTCATAGGAGTCCTTTCTTTACGTTGCTAGTTGCTACTTTAGTGCAACGTCGGTAATCATCACATCATTGTTTAGAAGTCTACTGCTGGAGGCACAATTTGGACCTTCTCCATTGACCGGCTGCCCACAATCTTGTGATATTTAGAAATATTGCACCATTTCTTAGTTAAAAATGTCATATATAGAGTCTAGTGCGGGGATGGTGAACCAATAGCACGCGTGCCATTCAACATTTGTTTAGAAAAATGGCACGTTGATAAAGGTTCGCCATCTCTGGTCTAGTGTGTTCGCGATGTTTACCTTCACCATTTGACATCATGTTTTTAGGGCTTGTACACAAAACTGCGGTGCGACGCGATGCGTATTCGCAACGCAGAAAATTGAGATACGAATTTTTGCGATGCAATTTCGTGCGTCAAGGCGTGTCCCTTCCGCGATTAGGGTGACCATTCCTTCGACGACTGTCAACCGTACTGAACGTATTTTGAAAACTAGGTCGTGACATGGATCGTAAAAAGAAGTGTGCACTTTTGTTATTGCTTAGGAAAAGAAACAAAGAAGACTTGCGAATCAATTCGCAAGTTCTTGCGATGCGTCGTGCGTGCTCGCAGATTTTTACGATGCGACGTCGCATCGCAGTTTTGTGTACAAGCCCTATATAATAAGTTACTTTTCAGGCTGGAGACCGTGAAGGCAATGACTCATCATCAGATACTGAAAGCACCACACTCATAAACCCTCTGCGTCCGCCTCACAAGATAGTGATGGAGCTGAGACTAGGCGGGGACGCTGCAGGTCCTAGCGCTGGTGATCACGCTAAAGCCGCTAATTTACTGACCACAGGTATAATATCGTAGCATAAAACTGGTTTATTCCATCCAGTCCTACCAGTAGTTCGATTATCTAACTGTTTTATTGTTGTTCCAGTGCTGCGGACATGCATGGGTATAACAGTGCGCGGCATGAACAGTGAGACGGCGTCGCAGTACGTGGTGTCGGGCGCGGCGTGCAGCGTGGCGCGGCGCGGTGCCGGCGCGGAGGAACTGCCGCGCGCCGCCGCCGGGTACCTCGCCGCCGCCGCGCTGCAACACCACGCCGCCGCCGCATTCGACCGCGCACTGCACATCGCACACCTCCGCGCACAAGGTAAACACTAGCTGCCTCACGCCGCCGCCGGGTACCTCGCCGCCGCCGCGCTGCAACACCACGCCGCCGCCGCATTCGACCGCGCACTGCACATCGCACACCTCCGCGCACAAGGTAAACACTAGCTGCCTCACGCCGCCGCCGGGTACCTCGCCGCCGCCGCGCTGCAACACCACGCCGCCGCCGCATTCGACCGCGCACTGCACATCGCACACCTCCGCGCACAAGGTAAACACTAGCTGCCTCACGCCGCCGCCGGGTACCTCGCCGCCGCCGCGCTGCAACACCACGCCGCCGCCGCATTCGACCGCGCACTGCACATCGCACACCTCCGCGCACAAGGTAAACACTAGCTGCCTCACGCCGCCGCCGGGTACCTCGCCGCCGCCGTATTTTTGATATAATCCTTAGTTTTGGTTGGTTACCGTCAAACAGTGGAGTGGTTACCCTTCCTCGTTTGTATGGAAAGGTGTGCGACTTGTTCAACCTTAAGTTACGACCTCAAGTATTATTGGTTAAAATTCCACCAAAATTAAACAACAATAGGTACTCACAATCACACAAGACTGTTTTCAGTAAAAAAAATAAGCTTTTTAGAGGGGGAATAGTATAAAAGATCATTCTTGAATCTAATATAGTTTCTAACTGTTGTTGGTCCTGCAGATCGATCATGGTGGGCCCGCCTGTCATGCCTAGACTTCGCTCAGCCGCTGTTATTCTACGGCCTGCCTTACCTGTGCGCGAACAAGGAACGCGCAGTCATCGCAGAGAACCTAGCTCTACAACTGATGCGTGATCCTCGGATAGAGGTAACTACACCATCATCAGTCTGAAGGCATCATAATATTAGATTGTGTGATGATAAGTTGGTACTTCTTACACATTAGGTGTTGTATCACCAACACTTTTTTTTTCCTTGTAACTTGAAACAAAGGCTAATAAAAATATGTTTCCAGGTGCGACAATCAGCAGCAAAACTTCTGACAGGACTCATGCACTGCCGCGCTCTTCCTGACGAAGACAAAACGCTCAGAACTCTCACGCGCAGTTGCCGTTCTAAAGAGTTAGTTGAAAGGCACTATGGAGTCCTAGGTTTGTGCTCCTATCTCGCATCCCGGCCATATTCCATCGGCCCAAAGCTGGGAGATGTCTTAGCGGAACTAGCGAGGCACACAAACGCACCGGACCCAATACCAGCAACCATTAGAACGACGTTATCAGATTTCCGAAGAACACACCAAGACGACTGGCAAAAGCATAGAGATCAACTTACTGAAGAGGAATTAGATTTACTAGCAGATCTTACTTCACCGCCTTCTTATTGCGCGTAGAGTACCTATTTCATAATTTTAGGTAGTTAAATGGAATCACGCTCGTTCCGCAAACGTTCGTAAGAGACGGGTTGGTCTTTTATTTCCTTAGATTTATTTGTAGACCCTATTAACACTGCAGAGAATTAACCTAAGGTTTTACTAAAAAAACACTAACAAGTCAAAGCTCAAGCCGTTATCCAAATCAATGTTTATCTGACTGGATACACTTGGTAACAACTGACAGATCTTTGTCTAATGCCGGGGCGTAAAGCAAGCGAAAGCTCGCGACAGGTTTCACCGATGCGTTGTGTCCAAACTGATGCAGGTCCCGACTACCGAGCGTGCGACGAAGCCCCTCGCTAGCCTTGAGCATTAGGTTTTCTATGTGCATCCCGGTTGTGATCACATAATTAATGTGTCAGACACTCAAACCAACAAAAGGCCTGATGGTCTATGTATTTTTTTCTTGGGGTAAAGTTTTTTTTGCGGTTTTACCTATACCCAAATAAATTGTTGGTATTCAGTTATTCATACTTCCACACTTGAAGCACGGTGGAGGATGCTCTTTGAGATATTTTCACCCCAGGTGGTGGTCTGTCATCTTCATTTTAGGCAAAGTTACCTACATGAGTATCTAAATTGTTTTGACATGATAATGGTTGTGGATAATTATACATGCTGTCATATACTGTTGAAATATAAACCAAATATTATTGTACCTAATTCGTAAAGATGGTTTGATATTTTATGGTTTGATGGTTCATATCAAGATATACCTCTACTGCTGGGATTCTAGAGATTTTTTTTTTTTTTTTTTTTTTTTATACAATATAGGCAACCGTTTGACCACAATCTCACCTGATGTTAAGCAATGATGTGGTCTACGATGTAGCACGGTTACCTAGAAGATACCTATTCACTCTACTCTTGAAAACTTCCAAATTATAGTCATTCGGGAACACAGACGCCGGCAACGAGTTCCACTCTTTGGCTGTCCGCATAATAAATGTAGACGCAAAGCGTTTAGTGCGGATTGGTGGCATATCAACCATGAACGGGTGTCTCGTTTCCGTACGCCTAGTGGTCCGGTGATGGAATGGGGAAGGGGGAACAAGCTCAAAGAGTTCCATTGCACACTCCCCAAAATGTATCTTGTAAAATACCGACAGGCTAGCTACTTTCCGACGATGCTCGAGGCTCAGGAGTTTAGCCTCGACCAACGCATCGTTACCAATGAGCTTTTTAGCTCGTCTGTCTATGGTCTCCAAGGCCTCAAGCTGGTATTTAGCAGAGCCATCCCAAAGGTGAGAGCAGTACTCCATACACGATCGGACTACATAGAAGACCTATTTTCTCATTGAGATTTGTGTTCCTTCCAGTATAACAGTTATTGGGAGAATGTTTTGATCTAGTTATGAAAAGATATGACTGCCTAAATAATTTGACAGAAATTTATTTTGGGCTTGTATGTATTATTTTTTTATATTTTGTCATTTATAATTTCCATTTAATTTAGATCTGTTATTGGGACTAGGTGTTTGTAAATACTATGAATATAATATACATAACGTAACTGTTAAATCTAGGTTCTTATTGAAATTTAATAAATATACACATGTGTATGGCTGAATTTGTTTAATTTTTCCCCTGTAAGCATTTTTATTTAGGTAGATACACTATCATTTAAGATCTGAAGAACCTCACTAACAAATGCGTCATGAAATCGCTTTAGATTCTTGACTTGTTATTATTTGTACCTAAGTAGTAACATAAATACATTTTTAATTTACTAATTGATACATTATAACATTTTGAGGTAAGTATATCCATTATTAAAATCCTGAATGCAGCTTTAATAAATTACCCTAAATAGTGTGATCAGCAGTTACCTACGGTCTTCAACATCTGTAACAAAGGATTGAAATTATACACAATACTGATTCAATAATGGGAAATCATAGAAAAATTCTTTTACATGGTTCTGTTTGGTCAGCGGGTCAAGACAATCATAAAGTTAGCTGCATGGAAAAAGCTTCATTGAACTAATGCTTAACATTGAATCACAATTGCCAAGATCCATCCACCAGATTGTAGTATCATTACCAAATCTACTTGCACCGTTATTTCTCTCCTGACATGTAAAAGTAAATGAAATACTCACTTTTGCCGTCACATGCCACAATTTTGACCTTATCTACTTTTGCTATCTCTTGGACCTCACGGAACTCAACATCATTTAACATAAAGGTCCAAACATTGTCACAAAACCTGAAACAGAATTAGGTAGGTAAATTTAAATATTCCCTTTTTCCCACTGCATCAGAACCTCCAAAGCGTTGGTGAAATGAGCGCTACAATATGGCAGCTGGGAATATATGTTAGAATCTAAAGGGTGGAAACTTTTTTTTTCATACTACTAAGTAGGAAAACAAGCGTACGGCCTGCCTGATGGGAAGCGGTTACCGTAGCCTATGGACGCCTGCAACACCAGAGGTATCTTAACTTTTAGAGAGTCTAGTTTAACAGTGATATAGGAATAGTAATTTACCTGTACGTGTTCAATTTGCCTGCTTTGAAAGTTAGCCTTGACTTCACTTTGTTTGATAGAGCCTGGTTGATAGATTTATCAAATTGTAACAAAACTTTCACCGCTAGTGCCGGCGTTATTTGACCATACTGCAAAGATAACACCATGAATATTAGTTTATAGTATGTTCGTAGAGAAATAGTGGCAATGTTATTGTAAACAAACCCACCTGAATAAGTTCATCGAGGCTTTCCTGCAACGTATTTCCAACTGTGGTGTTCCTATACAGTTGATAAGACATTTTAGTTATTATTCTGTATCAAAACTGCAGAATTCGAAAGAAACACGATACGATTACACGAAACAAATTAAAAACCCCTTGAATTGAAAGAAAATCCCAAGCACGCAACACAACACACACACTTGCATTGCGGGCAGGTTTAATTTTTTTTTTTAAATATTTTGTTCTCATTCTGACGCTGGAGGCTTGTCTTTTTGCCAAGTCTTTTTTGGGCAACATAATTAGTGACAGTGCTGCCAAGAAGTCTAACCGGGTTGAAGTCGCACCAGGTACATAGCCTAAAGTCGCCTAATTTTTTAGTGAAAATTAGCCTAAAGTAGAATAATAATAATAATAATCTTTTATTACAGAAAAAGGAACTTAGTACAAAACATGAAATCAAAAAGTCCTTATTATAACGAATGCTTGACAATGTACATAGATTAGTGGTATGTTCAGTTTCACTATCTCTTTCGACTCTCTAGCGACAGGCACCTAAGTAAACTGTAAAGGTTAGACCGCACTAGGGCGGAACTGCACTGCAGCGGAGCGACGCGACAGTTAGCTTCAATATTCTTTCCAAGTAAATGTACTAGCCATACCGCACTACGCGGCAAGGGAACTGCACTGCAGCGGAGCGCCGCGACAGAGTTGGGCAACTAGGCAAAGTTGAAGCGCTCGCATCGCGCAGTTCCGCTGCCGCTTAGTGCGTTATAGTAAGCGGCGCGTCCGCGACACTTGCGAGGCATCCATCTATATTATACTAGCTGTAGCGCCCGCGGCTTTGCTCGCGTGGTAGGTACTCAGTAATAAAGCAACACATCAACGATGCTTCCCGTTGACTTTATAGCGAGATCTTAAGTAGGTACCTACTACCTACTTACCTACCTACCCACTTAGCTACTTCTTTAAATGTGGCTTCAGTGGCTGGTATTTTTTACCTAGGTACGCTATCTCCCTTCCTACCTACATCTTTCGTAGGCATTTTATTTTTTTGTAAGGACATGCTAGGTACCTACCTAAGCTTGAAACAAACCAATTTTTCCATACAAACTTTAACAACTACTATCACAGCGAATTAGTGTTGAGCTAGTTTTTTTAAATACAGTTCTTATTTATTTAGTTTGATGAATATAGGTACATGCCAATTTTGGTATTTATAACTTCAAGGAATACGATTTTGCATACTAACGTTTAGGCCCAGTTTGACCCAGTCAGGGGTTAAATTTGTTAAAATCCCGTCTTAGCGGGTGCCTATGCCATGTAAAGAAAGTACATTCCAAATTTTAGCCCTAGTGGTCTGGCCTGGAATGTGATAGGTAAGTCAGGTCCCTCTTCTTTTATATATATATATATACCGTTCACACCAATTTCATTCATCGCGTTCAGTGGTTGCCAACCGACTGAGAGATAAAATGCCGCGCTGCTGCAGTTCTAGTGCGTTATACCGAACTACATTGAAAACGTCGCGCCGCTCCGCTGCAGTGCAGTTCCGCCCTAGTGCGGTCTAACCTAAGTTAAAAGAACTGCAGTATAAAAAAGGTCACAGCCGTTCTGTCTTCCGAAGTTAAGGACTACACCCCGCTCTTCATATTCCCCCGATCCGATACTAAATAATTTTCTATTATGGTTTTCTAATCATTACTAATAAAAACTGAAAGCTTAACGATGTAGTAGCCCATAATCGCCCTAATTTATTGTCGTTTTCCCCTCTCCTCGATAGCCTATCGATACCTACCTTGGACAAAAGACTTGGCAAAAGAACAAGCCTCCAGCCAGCGCGAAAACAAAATTAAAAAAATGTACAAAATTGTACCTGTGCTATCATGGTAGATACTATTAATATTAATATTCCTTTTCATGAAAGAAGTCCCGCGGAAATTTCCGGAACTAAACTTTAAAACTAAATTTTAAATTAGTTGTCAGGTGCTGTTAATGTGTTCGGATGCTAGTGCGTTTTTATTTGGTTTCTGTGATCAAAGTCTTGTTTTCAATGCCTAAAGTTGTTAAAAGTGCTGCCCGAGAAATAATACTTAAGGTCGACTACAGCGCCGCTTCTGCGGGACTTCTTTCATGGAAAGGACTCTAATTAGCAAATAGATTGCTCGCCACAGTCGCCACCACTGAAGTCTTACGGCACAAATGGGAACTAAATACGGAGAATGGGAACTGCTTTTCTGCGAAATCAGCGCCGCGTCTATCGAACTTCAGTGGTGGCGCGGACTCTAGTCCAATAATCGTATTCAAACTTTGACAGATAGGTACCTAGGTACTAGATTACTAGGACCTGACTAGGATGCTGTAGGTTCACAAGCGATCCCCAACCAAGAGCGAAAAACGTAGTAGTAGGTGGGTAAGGTACACAATCTAACCTACTTTACCTAATCTTGGCAAAATATAGAAAACAACCAACCCAGTGTCTATCTCTAGTTTCTTGACAAAATTATCTTTATACTTAGTTGTCTTTCTTACGAAGACCGTCAAACTTATAACATCCCTTCCGTTTTTCGGTCAGTGGTTTAATAAAACCAAAGAATTTCTTTTTAGCAATGTTTGCAACAAACTTTGCAAATCACATCGATTCGCATCTATCTGCTTTTATTACCTGAACTACAAAATTATAGAAACTTAAAAATGCGTTAGGTTTTACCAATTTTATAATATTTACAACAACTCAAAAACTATTTAATAAAACGTTTTTGGAATGTCTAAACAAAGACCTATAAATAATATGACACCTCACTTGATATATATGTACTACATAGGTACTTTATTTTTATTGTACTCCCCTTGGACCCTTATAACTTTAAGGTGGTTAGAGATGGCTCGGAACCGCTCTTTTTACAAATATGTATATGTTAAGGCGAGAGACCTATGTGCAGCTGTAGACTTCTATGATTAAGGAATAACAAAACAACAGCGTTGGGTTTGCAAAGTTTATTTGGGTAAATAGCTCAGTACAAATTCAAACCATTATTTAGCAGTTACTTTAATATAGTTAACTACTTATGTTACTTGGGTATTTCTACAAAATAACTTTAATAAAATTATCCGTAGTAGGTACTATTTTCTGCCACTGGTGTAGACGATGAATGGTGGCGCGGAAATCTGAAAATAAAGAAAACTTTTAAAATATGTTTTTAGTTATTACCTACCTACTAAGATCGTGGGAAAGTCACGAGTCACGACTTCACTTCATTAGCTTTGCAAAAAAATCTTTGCTAAGTTTAATAGGTAGGTACCTTTGGATTTGGATTTGTTTGTTGGATGATGGATTTGTGGGAAATCGTCAAAACTAAGGGATAAGTGAAAAATCGCTCGTGTGATAAATGAATCCATTTCCATTAGAAGCTTCGTCTAAGTGTGAGAGGTGGGGTTTATTTTAAAAAGTTACTATAAAAAACTGGAAGATTTACAACAGTGGCGGATGAAACTTACCGTAGACGATTGTTATGACATTCCCCAGATCTTCTGGCATCCAAATAATCTTCTTTCTTCATACTGTCATCTGCTTCAAGACGGGGTTCTGAAAATAACGAAAAACATTAGTTAAAATGTCGTTTCACTAACTTGTTTTTTGATATCGTAGTTTCGACGTACCTATTGACAATTCACTATAGCTTCAAATAAACTAAATTATTGGGCATTTTGTTCTTTATAAGCTACCTATGTACCTTCTTACAAATTTTATTAGGTACATAAGTACCTACCAATAACCAATTGTTAGGTTTTAATGCAGATTAGAGAGCAATTACTATTGAAATGACACGAAACTTACCGTATATTATATCCATGGTGGCGTTTCTTCCTATTATGTATGTTCTGCTTGATACTTCTATATTTATTTTCATAATAATCTTGTTTCTTCATAATAATCTTCTTCCTTCATAATGATCTTCTTTCTTCATAATAATCTTCTTTCTTAATAATGATCTTGTTTCTTCATAATAATCTTCTTCCTTCATAATGATCTTCTTTCTTCATAATGATCTTCTTTCTTCATAATGATCTTTTTTCTTCATAATGATCTTCTTTCTTCATAATAATCTTCTTTCTTAATAATGATCTTGTTTTTTCATAATAATCTTCTTCCTTCATAATGATCTTCTTTCTTCATAATGATCTTCTTTCTTCATAATGATCTTCTTTCTTCATAATAATCTTCTTCCTTCATAATGATCTTCTTCCTTCATTATGATCTTCTTTCCTCGTAATAATGTTTTTCCTTAGTAATGATCTTCTTTCTTCATGATAATCTTCTTTTTTCATTAAGAGTTTTCTTTTGCGTCGCCATGACTTCTGAAAATAAAGAAAAACATCAATTAAAACACACATATTTTGTTCATATAACTTGTTTTTTAAATCGTCCGAGCGCAATCACCCTGAAATGTAACATGCGAAACTTACCGTATATTATAATCATGCTGGCGCTTCTTCTTAATATTTTCTGCTTTATACTTCTATATTTATTTTTATTTTATAAATAATCTTCGTACCTAATAATGACTTTCTCTTTTCATAATAATCTTCTTTTTTCATAATAATCTTCTTCCTTCATAATGATCTTCTTTCTTCAAACCGGTCTGAAAACAAAGAAAAACAAAAATTTATCAACACATATTTTGTCCGAATAACTTGTTTTTTAAATTTTCCAAGCGCAATTACCACTGAAATGTAACGTAAGAAACTTACCGTATATTATATTCATGCTGGCGTTTCTTCTTAATATTTTTTGCTTTATACTTCTATATTTATTTTCATTTTATAAATAATCTTCGTACATAATAATGTTTTTTTCTCTTCATAATAATCTTCTTTTATAATGATCTTCTTTCTTTATAATAATATTCTTCCTTCATAATAATCTTCTTTGTTCAACGGTCTGAAAATAAAGAAAAACAAAAATTAATCAACACATATTTTGTCCGAATAACTTGTTTTTTTAATTTTCCAAGCGCAATTACCACTGAAATGTAACGAAAGAAACTTACCATAGGTATATTATATTCATGTTGGCGTTTCTTCGTATTATTTTCTGCTTTATACTTATATATTTATTTTCTTCATAATAATCTTCTTTCTTCATAATAATCTACTTTCTTCATAATAATATTCTTTTTAATTAATTTTAGTAGTAGTAAGGCTCTCTAAGAGAGAGCTCGTTCGGGGAACTGTACCACCTTATTTATGCCGCCAAGCAGTGATGGTTCCATTGAGATTAAACACCTTTACGTCTCAGAGTGATGGACGCAGTGCATCATGTGGTTCAACAGCTTGTTCCATAACTTTTTCTTATAAAAATATCTTCACTTTAACTTTATCTTCATATTAATCTTCTTGCAAACGAATAATTTTCTGTCTCCTAATAATCTTCTTTCTTCGTAATAATCTTCTTTCTTCATAATAACCATCTTTCCTTGTAATAATCTTCTTTCTTCATAATAATGGTAATAATATTATTTGTATTAATTATTTTTCATAAGCTGTCCTTTTTTTTCATTTTCCTCACAAAATGTATTGGTATTTTCATATTCTGTAAATAATAACGGGTAAAACCTATTTTAGTTCTATTTGATACCATCCCTAAATATTCTTTTAAAATCTTTTGCTGTAATTTTATGTTGAGTAATTCTGTACTTTAATGTCCTTTTATTCAACGTCTATTACCTTAGTTTCTCGGTCTTATTTTCAATTCATGTTTTCTTTCTCCGATGGCTTCATGCTTCGATGTTTTCTTTCTTCGACGGCTTCTTGCTTCGATGTCTTCTTTTTTCGACGGCTTCTTGTTTCGATGTCTTCTTTCTTCGACGGCTTCTTGCTTCGATGTCTTCTTTCTTCGAGGGCTTCTTGCTTCGATGTCTTCTTTTTTCAACGGCCTCTTGCTTCGATGTCTTCTTTATTCGACGGCTTCTTGCTTCGGTCTTCATTCTTCGGCGGCTTCTGGTTTAGATGTTTTCTTTCTTCGACGGCTTCTTGCTTCGAGGTCTTCTTTCTTCGACGGCTTCTTGCTTCGATGTCTTCTTTCTTCGACGGCTTCTTGCTTCGATATCTTTTTTCTTCGACGGCCTCTTGCTTCGACGGCTTCTTGCTTCGGTCCTCATTCTTCGGCGGCTTCTGGCTTAGATGTTTTCTTTCTTCGACGGCTTTTTGCTTCGAGGTCTTCTTTCTTCGACGGCTTCTTGCTTCGATGTCTTCTTTCTTCGACGGCTTCTTGCTTCGAGGTTTTCTTTCTTCGACGGCTTCTTGCTTCGATGTCTTCTTTCTTCGACGGCTTCTTGCTTCGATGTCTTCTTTCTTCGACGGCTTCTTGCTTCGTGTCTTCTTTCTACGACGGCTTCTTGCTTCGAAGTCTTCTTTCTTCGACGGCTTCTTGCTTCGATGTCTTCATTCTTGAACGTACTCTTTCTTCGTCTCCTAATTTTTTTATTTTTTTTTATTGGCTAGACAATTTTTTTGCCATTTAGCTATATTTTTTAACTATTTAGTATTTGCTTTTTTATACTAATTGCTTTACTTATTTTTTATAATATTTTTTATTCATAATATTTTTTTATTCTTTTTAAATAAACTGTAAAAAAACTTTTAATTTCTTATACTTACCCAGCTGGCTACAACACTCTTAATAGGAATGTATGTTTTCTCAAACAGTCGGTCTCCATTAATCACAGGATTCTTTCGTGATTTCATTATATTTTATTTGTGTGCGTGTCTGTATTTGCCTCGAAAAGTTTTTTCATAGGAATAGATATTTAATTTAGTCAATTTACTCGTAGTAGGTATAGCGCTGTATTCTTGTAGATATCAATTTAGGTAGGCACAGCATTACATAATTTACTAAAGATTTGTTTTCACCTCCGTTAAGTTCCAAATCTGGCTTTAAAATCACTTTTGTTTAGATTAGGCTAGCTCAAAACAATTTCGTAAACTAGCTCCAAACAGCATCTGCGGAAAATCATTACTTCCATTTTTGCTTACCACTATTATTTCTTTGAAGATTGCTTTGAATTCGTCCTGTTTCAACCTTTTTTTTAGTTCAACTTCACTCATTCACTTATTATTTTCACTAGTACAAAATAGTTTTATATTAACGCTGGATATTGCGGCACAGTTGCATGCGCTATGATCATGAGTAGTATTATCTCTATCTGGATCGAGAAAAGGATCTGTGGACAACTTTTGTTAAAGCTTCGTCTTATCATCAAGGGTCTGTTCTCATGGTGTTTGCATTTTCGGTGAAACTTTCTCTTCGCCTTGACTAGCCTTTTCTAAAGGTACCACGGTGTTTTCCTGCTACTCTCTTGTGCATCTGGGGAGATTATTATCATGTCAATCTTTGTCTTACCTTCGTTAAGTGTATGGCGTCGTTTGCTTTAGGTCCGGTCGTGGGTGATCCGTTTACGCCAAAATTTTAAGTTTTAAAATCTGAGGACAATTTTTGTTAATAAACAACTCCCTAGAGATGATTCTTTTAACAAACAGCATCTGCGGAAAACGATTACTTTCATTTCTTCTTACCACTATTGTTTTTCTGAAGATTGATTACTTTTTATTCGGTTTCGGCCTTTTTATCACCTTCTACTTCACAACTTCACTCATTTTTGCTTGCAGTATGATCACGAGTACACTTTCTATATTATCTTTATATGAATCTTAAAAGGATCTGTGGACAACATTTGTTAAAGCTTCGTCTTATGGCCCGGAGTCTGTTGCTTCTTCGGTTATACCTTTATCTTCGCCTTACTATCTATCTATCTTTTTTATAGGTACCTTCTAGTGTTTTAATGCCACTCTCTCGGGAATCTGGGAACATAATCATCATAGCGATCTTTGTCTTACCTTCAGGATAGTGTTTGGTGCCTTTATTCGCTTTCGGTTCCTGGTATCTTTTTGCTGCCTTTAGTAGAATGATTCCTTGACACTTAAATCTGAGGACAACTTTTGTTATGTGCCTAAATCACCTCAAGGTAACTTTTCAAATCACGATTTCGGGATTTTCTTTCTTGTTTACTGTTCTTGACATAATTCAAAATCAAAGATGTAACTTATGTACCTTTTCTCGGTCTTGGAATCTTGGAAAAAAATTTCTTCTAAATAGTAAACATTTCTCGTTTCTTACCTCTATTTCGCATGCGACGATAAATTATTTAATTTACTATACTTTTTTTTAGTTATGTATCTATCGCAGATATGTCAGAAAGAGTGCTGGATCTGGAAACAACTTTGGTTTATGTTTACCTCTCTTTGGGCGCAGGCTCGTCCGTTATCAAAGTGCAGCTGTGGACAATAGTTAGTAGTTTCGATACACCTATGCTTACGGTGTTAGGTATTCAGAGCTGATTTCTATTAGGTCTTTTATATTCACATTTCGTAGACGATTCTCCGTCTTAGTAAGTAAACCTGGGAACAATAGGTTATTCTTGTTTCTTACCTACCATTTCTGCAGAATTTCTGAAACTGGTGTTTATAATCTTTTATTTTGTTTGGCAAAAGCTTACTTGGTTTTCTCGTACGTAAACTATTTTCAGCTTATCATCTGGGAACAACATTAATTAACGTACCCATACCTTTGTTGGTTCTTTGTTTTGGTGTTTTTGATGTGTTTCTTCGCCATTATCTTCAGTTGTAGGTTCTTTTATTATAATGTTCACTGAGAAACACTTGGATTCTTATTTTCACAAACATTAGCTTTTTTATTTCACTCTTTAACATAGCCAGTTCGTATTATTTTCCGTTTTGTATTAAAATAGGTACCTGAAATTATTAGTTACTCACGTTCTTTTTTTCAGCGTTGAATTTCAAGTTTGTTCAATAAATACAGGTGAAATATAGTTGATGTGATTGTGATACGTCTTCGTTTCATATTTGATGTTCACATTTGACTTAAATCTAATGAAAATGATCACGTTGTTTCATACCACTCACGGAGCACGTCGACTCTTCTAATAAACTTGCAAACGGATTCTTGTAGACTTATAAAATAGGTGTGGCTCTTCGGAGATGGCACTTTTTTGATGGACCAAGCCTGGCATTATTTTTATTACTGGAAAAAAATGCGACGAGCATTCCGTAGCGGATACGTATTTCCGTAGCGGAGTCGACGGGGAAATGATTTCCCTGGTTAGCAGTAATTAGTTCATTAATTTTGTACCTGTAGATTCGCAAGTTAGGTTAAAAGCTGAAAGTAAAGGGGTTGGTTCTTGCTGTCGATGGTTTCAATATGGGTCACGGCCTTGATATTATTTTTGTTCTTGAAATGGATATAGGTTTCTTAAGCTTTCAGTGTTTCGTTTGTGTCTACGTAAGACCAACTTACTTGCGCCGTGTTTTTTAAGTCAAATTCTCTTGAAGGCTTTTAGGTACCTAATTTCTAGTGAGTTTCGTAATAATAGCAGAAAAATAACATGCGTATTATTAGACCATGTGCACTAATATGCAGGTGTAGAGTATTGCATACCATTCATATTATGTAAGTATTTAATCGTACCTCAAGGTTTGCAGAAACACCTGAAATCTGATAAAACATGTGCCAAACTAGGGCATAATATATACCTACAATTCAAAGTTTAAATTGAGTCAAAAAATTATAAAACATTAATTAGGTATATTACAATAAGGTAGTGATAATTAAATTAAAAATATCATTATCAATAAAGATCTGTAAGAGTGTTAACAAAATTCCTGAAATTATGATTAATTTTGTACCTGTATCTGTAAATTGCATAAGTTTAAAATTTCACATACCCTAGGTAAATGATGATTGATAATTATGTAAAAAAATAGGTCACAAATTATAAATTTACGATATACTTAAAGCATGCTTTGTTAATGGAATGTTATTTACAAAATAAGGCAAATTGGTAAGACAACGATAAAAGTATCCAAATACATATAAAACATACCAACACAGACAACTCCCAGGTGTTTTTTATTATACAGACCGTTCTGTTAGTCTTCAATTATCTAATTGCTTCGGTACACAAGCGTTATGATCTTCCAGGCAAGGTGCTTACATGCGTCCATAATGCAGTACGTTCATACCAATGTTGACAAACAAACAACTACTTGTGCGCATTCCATAATTCCTTCACCGTGCTATCATGACATGGCAGCATCTATGAAATAACATGACACAAGACACAAATATGGGATTACCGGCAAATAAATGCATCAAAAAGGCTAATCAGTTGCGAAAGTGGCGTTACCATAGCGTAAAACAAAAATAAACTTCGTCAAATGAAGCATAAATACACATAATATTCGACAATGCCTTAAATTGCTTACATTCGTATTCTTCTACTGCTCCAAGCTCGCATGAGTTACGCTCGTGTAGTTGGCACGTGATTAGTAGAATTCGGCAGAATGATGATTGACCTGGACAAACAGTCATGTTGCTCACCCTGTGAAGGCCCTTGCCGTCAAATAGTGGGAAACGAGTGGCCGAGAGCATCTGTGAATAAATTATTAGGATACCGTGATGGTGATCAAGACTTACCGAGTAGGCGGAGCCGGAGAGCTGCGTAGTCGACCACGAAGACAAACGCGCAGGCTGGCAGACCACGGGATCCAGGGCTGGCTTGCAGACACGCAGGCTGGGCAGACCACAGGACTCAGCGCTGGCCTGTAGAGGTGCAGGCTGGCAGACCTCAGCACGCAGCAGACGTGCAGACCACGGGACTCAGGGCTGGCCTGCAGAGCGCAGGCTGGCAGACTACAGGACTCAGGGCTGGCCTGAAGAGGTGCAGGCTGGCCGAACACAGGACTCAAGGCTGGCCTGCAGAGTGCAGGTTGGCAGACCACAGGACTCAGCGCTGGCCTGTAGAGGTGCAGGCTGGCAGACCATGGGACTCAGGGCTGGCCTGCAGAGCGCAGGCTGGCAGACTACAGGACTCAGGGCTGGCCTGTACAGGTGCAGGCTGGCAGACCTCGGCACGCAGCAGACTGGCAGACCACGGAAATCAGGGCTGGCCTGTAGAGGTGCAGGCTGACAGACTTCGGCATGCAGCAGACTGGCAGACCTCGGGACTCAGGGCTGGCCTGCAGAGCGCAGGCTGGCAGACCTCGGCTCGCAGCAGACTCGCAGACCTCGGGACTCAGGGCTGGCCTGCAGAGCACCGGCTGGCAGACCACAGGACTCAGGGCTGGCCCGCAGTGCGCAGGCTGGCAGACCACAGGACTCAGGGTTGGCCTGCAGAGGTGCAGACTGGCACACCTCAGCACGCAGCAGACTCACAGACCACGGAACTCAGGGCTGGCCTGCAGAGCACCGGCTGGCAGACCACAGGACTCAGGGCTGGCCCGCAGTGCGCAGGCTGGCAGACCATAGGACTCATCGTTGGCCTGCAGAGGTGCAGGCTGGCAGATCTCGGCATGCAGCAGACTGGTAGAACACGGGACTCAGGGCTGGCCTGCAGAGCGCAGGCTGGCAGACCACAGGACTCAGGGCTGACTTGCCGAGCGCAGGCTGGCAGACCACAGGACTCAGGGCTGGCCTGCAGAGGTGCAGGCTGGCAGACCTCAGCTCGCAGCAGACTGGCAGACCACGGAACTCTGGGCTGGCGTGCAGAGCGCAGGCTGGCAGACTAGATTCAGGGCTGGCCTGTAGAGGTGCAGGCTGGCAGATCTCGGCATGCAGCAGTCTGGCAGACTACGGGACTCGGGGCTGGCCTGCAGAGCGCAGGCTGGCAGATCACAGGACTCCAAGCTGGTCTGATGACTTGCAGTCTGGGAACCATTGCGACAGGGCTGGCCTGTAGAGGTACAGGCTGGCAGACCAAGGCACGCAGCAGACTGGTAGACCACGGGACTTAGGGCTGGTCTGTTGAGGTGCAGAGTGGCAGACGACGGGATTCAGGGCTGGCCTGCAGAGCACAGGCTGGCAGACCACAGAACTCAGGGTTGGCCTGTAGAGGTGCAGGCTGGCAGACCACGGCACGCAGGGCTGGCTTGCAGAGCGCAGACTGGCAGACCACAGAACTCAGGGCTGGCTTGATGACGGGAAGGCTGGCAGACCACGGGCCTAACTGCTGGCCTGCAGAGCGCAGGCTGGCAGACTACAGGACTCGGGGCTGGCCTGTACAGGTGCAGGCTGGCAGACCTCGGCACGCAGCAGACTGGCAGACCACGGAACTCAGGGCTGGCCTGATGACGTTCAGGTTGGAAACCACAGGACTCAGTGCTGGCTTGATGACGTGCAGACTGGTAAACTACGAGACTCAGGGCTGGTCTGATGACGCGTAGGCTAGCAGACCACGGGACTTGCCTGCAGAGGCACAAACTGGCTGACCACGGGATTCAGTAGAAATGCAGAGCACGGGACCCATGTCTGGCGCGCAGGTTGACAAGCCGCATGACTCTGGCTAGCTTGTAGAGGTACAGGCTGGCAGACCACGGCACTCCGCAGACCGGTATGCTGACCGACACGGCGCAGTATGGAGTATGCCTGTAGGCCACGGGCACGGGGCTTGGGGCTGGCCTAGGCAGATCATGGGACTCAAGGCTCGAATGCATAAGCGCAGCCTGGCAGGACACGATTGCAGGGCTCGACTGGGTAGCCCACGGTACGCAGGCTTCAGCACCCGTCGAGAAAGACGAAGCTCGCTTGCTTATGGGCCTAAAAAATACAGTTTCGAAAATAGCGAGGTATACCTACGCGCATTACAACGCTCGCATTAAGGTGATTAGAGAAAACGCAAGCTTTACCATGTTTTCAGAGATTGCGTCTCAGGATTGATGTGCAGGGCTGCGCAGGTTTCGTGGTCATTGGACAAAAACACGTGCGTCAGAAACTTCAGGTGCGTCTGCTGCAGAAGCATAGGTACCTATAAAAAACAGGTTTGGAAATAGTCGGCAGACATGTAAATAATTTCAAAGGGCTAAAGGCGCGCAAGCTTATACCTTTTTTAAAACTGTTGGACGCAAAGTCAGAGCTGTGCAAAGATTCCAAGGACTTGAAGATAACTGCAACAGGCCAGGCTTGGAACTGGCAGGGACTGGCTCGTGACGCAGAAGTAGTGGCGTGATTCCAAGTCCCAAATGAGCAAGTGTCTTCAGGCTTGAATACCGAAATCATGCGTCGAAGTGCTCCAGCAGATGCCATAGATAGTTCAGATCTAAATCAACATTTTCTGTCTGTAAAGACAACAGGTTACGGCGAAGCTTGTTTCATCCGAAGGCAATTTCCCTCGCAGGATACTCGACTTGTAGCTGTATGATATAGGTATAGATATTGTATGCTGATGCAGATTGCTGCGATTAAAGGGTTAGTGGCGCAATAAAAACATTGATTTTCAGGAATTTCAGCTCGCAAAATACAATTTGGTCTTTAACACGCTGGGTAGTTGAAAGTGGCTCCGAGTCACAGGTTTGCAGGTGCAGGTGGTTATATATGAAAACTTGCAACATGCTTAGATTATAATGCTGGTTCTTGTAGACGTTACAAACGTTGGACATAACTCTTGTAGATGTTACGTGATTCAGTGCCTTTGATTTGCATTTGTGTGGCCGAAAGCAGTATGTTGTCAGTAGGACATGCAGGAGAGACAGCTCGCTGAAGAGATAGTACCAGGTCCGTAAGGAAGGTCTGTGAAGTAGTAGATTATGCAACAGAGTTATAGATACATTACGGCCACTGCTGCGGTTAACATGGTGACAGCAGAGGCACCGTCAGCTGACGTCTAGACGGGTCGATGCCTCGATGACTGAAGATCTTGCTTAGCAGATAAGTCTAGCTGAGACTGATAGGGCTCATTCTTGGCGAAACATCGTGGTTTGTAGCAAATACTGGGAACTTAAGTAAATAGACATGCAGAGCTACACTCTACGTTATAAAAATCTATTTGTACAGGTATCCAACGGGCTCCTTTCGCAGGCAAAATTGGGTGTACCACTCCGTGCTTATTCAAGTACCTACTAACTACTCTTTATCATTATGTTTCGATGGTAAATAAGCTGTCGTCACAAAGTCTACTGGCGGGTGACGCAAGAGACGATGATGAAACCAGTTGTGCTATGTAGAGACACCAGTGGGTAAGGCTGAGACAGGTTCGTTATGTAAGGCAGCAGCCGTTTGTTTCATCTTCTGTGCAGGGCAGCAGTGGTGAAGGTCAAGTTATACACGCTGAACTCTGGCGAGGTAGCAACGAATGGTCAAACTCACTGTGCAGGGTAGCAGGGGCAAAGGTCAGGTTATACACGCTGAGCTCTGGTGAAGCAGCAGCGAATAGTCGAACCCACTGTGCAGGGCAGCAGGGGCGAAGGCCGTACACGCTGAGCTCTGGCGAGGCAGCAGCGAATAGTCGAACCCACTGTGCAGGGCAGCAGGGACGAAGGCCGTACACGCTGAGCTCTGGCGAGGCAGCAGCGAATAGTCGAACCCACTGTGCAGGGCAGCAGGGGCGAAGGCCGTACACGCTGAGCTCTGGCGAGGCAGCAGCGAATAGTCGAACCCACTGTGCAGGGCAGCAGGGGCGAAGGCCATACACGCTGTGCTCTGGCGAGGCAGCAGCGAATAGTCGAACCCACTGTGCAGGGCAGCAGGGGCGAAGGCCGTACACGCTGAGCTCTGGCGAGGCAGCAGCGAATAGTCGAACCCACTGTGCAGGGCAGCAGGGGCGAAGGCCGTAAACGCTGAGCTCTGGCGAGGCAGCAGCGAATAGTCGAACCCACTGTGCAGGGCAGCAGGGGCGAAGGCCATACACGCTGTGGTCTGGCGAGGCAGCAGCGAATATTCGAACCCTCTGCGCAGGGCAGTAGAGGCGAAGGACATACACGTTGAGCTCTGGTCAGGCAACCGCGAATAGTCGAACCCGCTCTGCTGGGGTGAGGATCATACATGCTGAGCACACATTGTAGCAGTTGATGGTAGACCCACAAGGTTGTAGTTGTTATTTCGTAAAACAATCAGCGACTTTATTAATGTTCGTTCCATTTCATTCATAACGCGTCATTCAAATCTAGCTAAACAGAAAAAAAGAAAAACCACGGTAATCAAACTAACCTACTTAAAACGAAAATCGACTATGTAATATGTAGGTACCTATAAAATTTATAGTTTTTATTGATCAGAACTCATTAATGTTAATGAAAGAGACCATTACCAGCTGATAGTCATCCATTAGGTAAGCATTACCTACTCCAAATTATTATGATCGTTGATTCTAACAGATTTTCCTTTGCTCTTTTTATTGTTATCGTCCTTTTCATCATTCATTGTTACAACAGTATCTCCTGATTTGATTAGAATATTGTGTTCGTGAATAGCTTTTTACTAGCAGCACTCATTTTCCATAGTCTGTTTTATCCTTTGCATTCAAGTTTTTTGAGCTAAATAAATACTGCAGGCAACATCCATACGAAGACGGGTTACGATTTTAGGAAAAAAAAAGTTAAGATGCAAATGTACCAACTCGCATTTACATTAGTTTCACAAGCACTCGACAAATTCTACTATATTTTTAAGCAGTAGGTAGTCTACTTACTAAAGGTATACTCATTTATAACGATTTTTAAATGTTCATGCATATTAATACACATTATAGGTAGAAAACTATCGGAATCATTTTGGATACCAACTGCTCCTACAGAAACAAAAGCCAAAAAAGTTTGTTAAACTAGAGACTGGTAAGCAGTTTCGTCAATCTTAATTATACGATTAAAATATATTATGTTACCTCCAAATTCTGAGCATCTTACTTCCTTTAGATTTATCATTTTCATTGGATCAACTAGATTCTTCAGTTTTCTTTGATTGTTGGTGAGATAGCTAATCGACAGATGTGCAGGCTGACAAGTTGAAATTGAACTCCATTGCAATATTATGTATGTTTGTCAGCTTCAAACTTTCAAAACAGTAGTTTCAGACACGCAGTAGTTTCAACTGCGGAATGCAGAGAGCGAAAGCAGCAATGCAGTTCAGAGCTCCAATCAATGTGGCAGGACTACCAACGAGCTGAGCAAACAGAACACGCAACACCAAAAAAAAACAATAATGCATAAAAGACAGTAATCTAACATTACTTTCTAACAAAGTAAAAATATTTACATCAAAATCTAAAGAAAAAGATACCTACGACAGCAACAGTGGATGTGTGCGGCGTTTCAGGCTACTGCTACAGATACTTTCATAGATAGAAACAGAGCCAGTAGGTCATACATACTTGGTACAATTGACGCTCGAGATGACGATGAAGTTTCAATTTAATTTGTGAGTTCTTCCTGACGTAGGTAATAGTCGATTTTATTATAAGTTCCTTGTCAAATCTCTGGTTATATATAAATAAACTCACTATACCTTTACAGCTCAGCTTACGGGTAATGTCTTGTAAGTATAGTTTTACGATATTCTTGCAGTGTGCCATATTTAGGTTCAGTATAGAGATGGACTTATCTTGTAAATCAGATACGATGTACTTTAGTCGGAATAGCCACGGTGCATGTGTATAGATTCATTGTTACAACAGTATCTCCTTTGATTAGAATATTTTACAAAATGATTAATCATTCACCTTGCCCCATGTTCAAGCTAGACACAATAGAGCATGCAATAATAGTCTAAAATACCATTCTCCGAACCGCCATACCTCCTTGCTTGGATTTTATTTTCACGTTCAATACATTCGTGCTCTCAAATCACCTACATTCCTTTTAATCGTTTCCTTTGTGCATAAGGTTGAATGAGCTATGGATTCTTGAGATCGCTCCGGGTAGCTAAGAGATTCCATTCTACCTGAATAGATAATGGTTTAGAACAGATAAGGGGCCGAGGCCCCGTGCATATTGTTAAGATATTCAAAATAATTCAAATACCACAATGGATGCGATAGTTGGTTGCGTGTATTCAAGTGCGTTTCATTGAGTTAGTCGACAAAGGCCAGCTGCAAGGTTGGTATAGATGCCACCGCGACCTCAAAACACCTGCCGAGCAAAAGCTAAACAAAAAATATTTAGGTTTCCCCGAGAGGAAACCTTTTTATATAAACCGCACCGCGGCCAATTTATGTACAGATCTTATCGTGTGCATTCCACATACCTTTTTCGCATTACAGGTAGTTGCTAATAAGCATTATTGCAAATTTTATATTATAATGGATTCCGTTGGGTTTATACTCTGGATTTTGTGAGGACAGTAATTCGTCATTTCATTTGCATGAAATTTTGAATAAATAATGAATTATTTATTGATGATTGTGATACGATGGTTCATCAGAATAAACTTTATGATCATTGTTGCTTTATCTCGAAATTTATAAGGTATGCTTATATATTTACTGTGAATTATCTTCATCATTGTAATATTAGCACTCGGCGTGGGTAGTAATTTCGATAAAACTGGTTGACTTTACATTTTTGATAGTATTAACTGCGCGTAGTGCGCGTGCTTTAATTAATTTGAATAAGTAATTGAACATAAATCTGAAATCAAAAGAAAGTTTAGCGGTCCCTAGCCGTCTCACGACGGGAAATTATGTCACGGTCACGACATAGTTTATGTTAGACCAAATCTTGTTAAGTTTATTTATAAGAAAGATGTAATATTAATCTGAAAGCTCTGTGAGACCAAACACTTGCCTATTTTAGTTCAGTTAGCTAACAAACTTTTGATCACGAGTCACTTATACCTACCAGTTATTTATAGAACTATCCCTCAACGAAAATTTAGACACACAGGCAATCAGCTTCATAATACATCTAACGAGAGTTCATAGGTATATAGGTAGTATAATAGTTTCATGGTAGATTATTTCCATCAGTTATAGTTCAATACCGTGGAACTTATCTGAGCTTAGGATGTGTGACGTTCCACTTGGTAAGCCTTCACCGCAGGGAAGAGCCACCTTGCTTTCATAGTTGTTAAGCATGAAGCTTGCTCACGAAATCTCGTTCCGCTCCAAGTAACTGGAAGATTTTCAGAATAATCAAAATATGCCGCAATACTATATTTCCTAAAATGCTTAACTTACTCCACCACTCACACTCAACTGTATAGTTTCTACCTATGAGAATAATATAAGGTATTGTCAATAGAATAAAACAATTTCCTACAATATTTGGTACCATTCGAGCGTCGAAATTGCACTTGACTTTGATAGGTGGAAGCTTAAGTTCATCTTAAAGTTTGAAAGTACCTAAATGTAAGCCTAAGGTCCATATTCAAAAACAATGTTCAAAATTGAATCTAGTTTCAAGCACTTGAATTTGACAAAACTCTGTGCTGAGTCCCGATTCAACCTTGAATATTGTATCTAAAAACTTGACTAATCTCGAAAAATGTATGATCACAAAAGCAACTCACCGTAACATCTATCCGTTACACGTCAGTCCCTATTATCTTTCAGTTTATATCCCTAGTATCTCCAATTTCTTATCAGGTTCAGTTTATCGAGCTCGTTTAGATGTCAGTCCCGGAAGTTTCATCAGCCCACGTTCATAGAAAGTAATTGTTGTTATCCACATCCGACATTATTGCTGCTTCAAGAATTTTGATAGTTTGCCTACTTGTTAGATTCAATGCGCTTCTCCGTTTGAGTGTTTCCTTCGTGTCCGTAGTCTTTATAACGTTCTCAGTGGATTGTGAAATATAAGTTACAACGACTCGGCTGTTACCTAAAAGTGAAAGTGTTGGGTGCCTCCGTCGGCGACCTCACTCGGCTAGCTCCCTCTCGCTCGCTCTCGGCTAACCAGATCTCCATCGCACTCACAATACATTCGCCTGTCTGGAGGAAATGTTAATGACAAAACGCCCTACCGATCAAATGTTACGCTAGTACGAAATATGTTTACATTTTTGGTGGTATGAGCATTTTCTGACGTTCGTTGTATCGCGCAAACAAATGACTCACCGAAACAAAAAATTTGTGCTAACTTCTTAGTTTGAGAACGTTTCGGCGCTGCAGGGCAGCAGGGTTTCGGCTTGGAAGCGATCTGGCAGCCGACAGCTGAGTCGAGTGGCTGCGGGCGGCACAGCCCGACGAGCGAGAAGGTCATAGTGTGTCCTGGCTTAGGGTGTGGCACAGCAGGACTCTGGGCTAAAGGCATTGTTACACGGCAAGGCCCCCGGAGGGGCCAAACAGTAGCACATACTAGATTGTTCTAACTAATCATTGAAGTGATGACGCAATCACCTAACGGTTACCTAGTGGGCTGACGATTGGAACCTCGGTCACGTGAGTTAGCTCGGCGCAGAGGCAGGGCGGATGTGCCGTACGCATGCGCAGAGAATGACGCAGCTCCGCCCGAGATGACGCATATACAGCAACGCTCCAAGCAACTGCGCAGTAGACTCCGCCATTGTCCTCCGTGTCGATGATGCGATGACTCATGGAATAATACATTTAGGTTTGTGGTGAAGATTCAGATATGTAAATCAGGGGCCGACAACATTTTTTTATATAATATTCTTTTATTTTCATACTTAAACATATGTTACAATTTTCTTATTCAATATGAATAAAACCAAAATTCCAATTTAACTATGACGGGATAGAATAAATCGAAACATTTACATTACTTTATGCTAAAATTGAACTAAAAATGGACAAAATTCACGATACCGTTACAAACCCATGTGTAGCTCCACGACGCCCCAGCGGCGACCAAGATGGCGGCCGTCGGATGCAGACCCACGCGAAACGCAATGGGACTGTAATTTAAAAACATCCTACATATATCACAGATACTTACAAAAACCATTAACTGTCCTAACTTTCTAGGTCCTAGTGAACAACTTGCAATGGCTTTACACTGTCTAATTCTTTGAAAAAACTATCTAAGCCGCTGAGATCATTCTTCCATATATTATCGACTTTTTCCCGTTGTTGTCTGGCGAGCTCTTCTTCTTTATTGCTTAGTCCAAGATCAGCTTGCATTTGCGCCCACCTTCTAGCACGTTCTCTTTGTTTCGAAACGAGTTCACTCTCAGCACGGGTCAGAGAGTTGCTCAAAATGGCGATTATTCTCAAATCGCGTTTTCTCTTTGTCTTGATGCTTATTGATTTACTTTTGACTTGGCGAACCCAGTTAGAGAGGGATTCGGTTTTACTTTCACAAAAATCAACGATAGATTTCTCCTTATTACTGTAGCCCATGGTTAAATTATTAGGGCAGAACAGAAAAAATGCGGTGAGGTTACACACCTGTATCCAACCAGGCACAAGAGCACTTTGTAGATTGCTGTAGCACTTCACACACAGTCACGTCCACGCTTACTCCATGTCGAGCGGTTAATGAGGGCGCATGACGTCATGGCCTCCTATTTATACCCAACGCTAGCGAGGGCCGCAGCTGCGTAGTTTTCTACAAGATGGCGGCCACCCAGATGAAGCCCATTGGTCAAACGGACGCGAAGCGCTCCGAAAATAAACGAACTAAATGGATCAATACATTGTTCCGCATGCTGTACTATCGACACCAAAAGTACTTAACCTACGTATCTATTTAATTATTATTTCCTTAGAATAATGAAGGAACCTCAAAGTAATTTTTGTATAGCAGTTAATAATCGAAACAAGTAAACCTAACAAATTTCAATGAAATAACGCTAAAGTAAGATTCATGTTTGTTTAAGAGTAGTACATAAACGAACATTTAAAATATAAAATTTACATAGAAGAAATAAAGTTACTTCAATTAATTGCGCGTTGAAGTCTTTTGTATGGGTATTCATGATTTTATTAAGTTTTATGACATAAAACCATGTAAGCAATTTCTATTTTATATACACGTATTATTTCTTTAATATTTCGTGAAGTAAAAGACAAACCTTATTATTTTGGAAGTCATGAGTAGATTTTTCGTCAGGGCCCGGTCAATAGTACCTACCTATAAGTATAACAGAATTCGGAGCGCGTTGGTCTTTTGCAAAGGACATAATTTACATACAAGCCATAGATTTCACAAAATATACGGAAAGCTCTTTGACATCTTCCAAATAATGTTAAACTGCTGTATTTTATCATTGACACTTTTGTTGCCGACTGTAGGACTCCATGTTTTCTTGGCGTGGTATGGATGGAACGAACTACTAAAGACGACATGTTTTTAAAACATTTTGCTAGTATTTATAAACCGTAGCTAGTGGGACTTCAGAATGATAGTGTATTATACTTACCTATCTATCAAGTGCAAACATGCATACTATTTAAATTATTTAGTTTGGAAGAAGAATGGAACTGCGTAGTTATTTTAAACTAGCAGCGCCTCGCGGTTTCACCCGCGTAATTCCCGTTCCCGTGGGAATTCCGGGATAAAATATAGCCTATGTTCATCAGGGTTAATGTAGGATTCTAATGGTAAAAGAATTTTTTTAATCGGTCCAGTAGTTTCGGAGCCTATTCAATTCATACAAACAAACAAACAAACAAAAAATCAAACCTTTCCTCTTTATAATATTTGTATAGATGTATAGACAAAAGGTTGAGCAATGACTTTCTGATGAAAGGTTATTTCTCAAATTTCGAATTTCTAATAGGTACAATTACAAATTCTGTGGTGTTATTTATTTCAACACTAGCTTTCGCCAGCGTTTTCGTCTGCGTCCTGTTTGATCCTCTTCTTTTTCCGGGATAAAAAGTACGCTATGTATTAATTAATACAGGTTATGAACTAAGTAATATTTGCCAAGTTTCATCCAGTAGATTCAACGTGATTGAAACACAGACATCGAAATATTTAAACATCTAAACTTAAACATTTATAATATTAGTAGTATAGTTAGTCAAATGAAATTGTGAGCATGATATAAAATTCATACAGAAAGAACGCCTTATCAGTATATTATCGCAAATGTTTGCATGAAGGCCGAGGGGTGAGGCATGAACCGAGCGGGGCGACGGGAGGTGAAGTACGGCGCGGGTGTCATGCGACAGGGTATTGATCGAAGGAAGGCCCCCGCAAGGAGTAAATTCCAACTAGGTAGTCACACAGAATAAATAATAGTTAGTGGGTAGGTACTTTCTGGTGGTATTTTCCTTCGACCGACAATAATAGACCAACCTCGAGCAGAAGGCTCGTATACAGCATTTTAAATCCAGACTCAAACTGCACACAAACGTATATTTATGAAATATTTTAATGAATAGATACCTAACCTATAAAGAAAAACAAAGAAAAACTAGTCTTCATTTAAATTTGAGCAAAAATGCAACACAAGCATTAGGTTAGTTAGTACATACCTACCTAAGGTACCCTTAGGTAGGTATGTACTTATTTTACCTACAATATTTTTGTTTTTTTTAAGAACTTTTATGGTACATTCAGCATTAAATTTTCTCAATTTGAGGATAGATTTTAGAATTTTAATAGCTGAACTAAGTAAATATGATTTTGAATTCAGTGAGTATAGAACTTCAATTTTTACACAGTAAAAAATATTTGTTAACTAGCGACCCGCCCCGGCTTTGCACGGGTGCAATGCTGTGATGATGATGATGTATTATACTTATAAACCTTCCTCTTGAATCACTCTATCTGTTAAAAAAACTGCATCAAAATGTGTAGTTTTAAAGATCTAAGCATACATACGTATACAGACAGGCGCGGGAAGCGACTTTGCTTTATACTATGTAGTGATTATTTTATTTAACTGTCAGTTACAATTACTACTGCATTGATGGTAGGTACGATGTTATCTATTTGTGCTATATATTGTATTGAATACTATACCTAAGCAAAGCTGATATCTTATCAAGTTCAGTGAATAAACCTGCCATTTACGCAAAAGAGACACGTTTTGTCGTGTTTCGCAATATGTTCTTGCAACAGATTTAGATTTCACATAACAATACTTTCATATCGTTTATTCTAGAAGAATCAATACTGGTGCGCTGCGCACGCAGACTACGCAAAGCAGGTAGAATAACGGTCGGATGCAGGGTGTGGCATTCTATAGAAGCACAAAACAAGAACGTTCCAGAATCTTACTGGGCATTCCTTTGTGTGACGTGGGAATTTAGGGTTGGTATTATTAGACATGTAGCTTTACAAGAACTACGAAGGGGAGTTAAATTCGCTTTTACATTGGAAGGGTCATTTTTTAGTTACTGGTTTCATGAGAATTATATTACGCAGTTGACACAACGTGACGCTATTCGTACAAAACATTTGCAATGTCTTTTTGCTTACGAGTGTAGATAAATATGAAACGATGAGCAATTCGTTTTAAAGAACTTTATTGACTCTATTGACTTTATAAATTTCTAATTTTATTGTTACCTATTGTTCGAAGTCAAAACCTCTTTATTCCATAAACTCGTGAGGACTCGGCAGGTTCGTGAGGGAAGACCTCTTATTGGCCCATCAGACACTTAATTTAAATTACCTAGCTTAATCAGTAATCAGTCTTCAAAAAAATCAGGATTGATTTAGATTTACCATTTTGTTGCAACCAAAACTGTTTCCCTATTGGACTTTTGTAGGTGGGTGCAAAATACCTATCATTTAGTTTGATTGACTGTAAAATAGATCATACAGATGGAAAGTTTCAACAACCTACCCATATACCTACGCGCTACGTAGGCGTCTTCTGTATAGGCATCTGAGAGCGGTATGCCACATACCTATACCTACGTTTGATCAAAATATTCTCAAGATCAAAGAGGCAGGTACATTACTTCAGTAGGTATATGATCTGTGCGATAGGTGTAAAAGCAGGCAGAATATTTTTAACACTAGGCCACAAGGATCTCTAATATGGAAGATATTTTTTTCGTAAACCTCTCTAATTAGGTAGGTACGAGTATTTAAGTGGGTAATAAGTTGCTTGCTAAGGTCCGGGTGTAATTCCCTAATTAACTTACTAATTAGGTTAAGACTTATTAATTTCGAGTTGAGTTTATTCACATAAATTGCTCTTATCAGTGTATTATCAGTATTAGGACACTGCTAATAGGTTCTAAAGATTCATTACGGTACTTAAGTAATTAGGAACTTTAACTTATAGGTAGTACCTATATAAAAGAACATTAGGTAGGTAAGTATTTAATCTTAGCAACCTAGACTAGAAAATGTACCTATTAATTTGACGATGTATGAAATAAACTTTGAATCTTTAACAACGAAAACGTTATTATAAGACAAATAGATAAAATACTTGGAATGAATAACACGAGTTATTAAAACATTAAGACGAAACGTGACTAATATCAAGCGATGTGGTTGAGTCACATGTTTATCAAACAATTTAACTTGGTTTTAGTGATAATCTTCTTTACAGCATAACTATAAGGTTGTATTTCGTTTGACAGAGATGATAATGGCGTAAATTCAAAATGGCGTCTTGTCGGCCATTGTTTGACGTCACCCCTGTCTGAGGCAGGTCACACAGCCGAGGGCAGATGTGTGTAAGCAGCTGTTATAACGTTTGCAACGTACTTTTAACGTTTTTGTCGCTCAGATGAAAATGTTATTGAACCTTTGTCAGTCATTGGACGAGAAACAGTTGTTTTTGTAAATAATCTACTTTAATACGAACTTTCTCATACATAAAAATAATACATTACAGGTTTCCTCGAACTGTTTTCGAAGACTTATTACCTAAGACTAGTTTCAAAAATATAATAAAGCCGTTCTCTTTAACTCGGACAATAATGAGTACAAAAACATACCTTGAGTATATTCTTTTAAACTGCAGCGTGAGACATTATTAATTTCTGAAACAAAAAGAAACATTCAAGTCTAATTATAAAAAGTCACAAATACTTTAGGTGCAAAACGTCTAAGTATGTTCTTTTGTATGACATTCTGGGAAATAGGTAGACAATGGTTGAATAGGTGGTGTTATCAGAGACAGAGAATGGCATTGTTCTAAAACTTTACCATGGCAATCAACTACAGGGAAAACATCCCCTGGGTATAGAAAGAGTCGTTTTTAAATGGAATGGATATCCTGACAGCAAAATAAGTGACATTTTGCCTAGTGAAATTGTAACCTTACATCAAGCTAAATTGCTAGCTGCTAGAAAACTACCCTATGTTAAGGAAGACTTTAAAGTACCTGGGTACCTATGTAGTTTCCTATGTATTTGCCACCGGGTTGTGTGATTCGTTATTTTACAAAATAGATCCTAAGAATGTACACTGTTGATGACTCATGAAGTGATCATTCGGTTAAATCGGGTCACAATAAAACTTATGAATTATTTTAATAATAATAATAAAAAAAATACTAGCTACTTATACAATTAATTTAAAGAACATTCTCCTTCGTCTGAGTACATTTTTTTCCGTTCCCGAAAAAGATGGGCGATACAAACTCCACTATATAAAAATATGTCATTGATGTAAGTATTCTATCAGCAATCTAGGCCCTTTATTAGGTAAAATTTTTGCTTAGTTTGGGACTAGAGAGCGTTGTGTGAAAAGTCTCAATTTTTGAAGTGAAAACTTCTTTAGCACCGTTGTGATTTGAAAGTCGATGAAACGGAAATGACGAAGATGAAACGAAAAAACGAGGAAACGAGAAGACAGCTCCCTAATTTTCGTACGCATTCTAAGGAGACTGCTGGCCAAGTGGTACGGATTGGATCGAATCGAGACTAGCTCGTAGTGCGTGGGTTCAAGTCTCGAGCAAACTCGTTCACTTTTCGCAACTTTTTTGAAGTGAAAACTTCTCTAGCATCGTTGTGATTTGAAAGTCTTTTTGAAGGTTTCACTTCTACCACGTGTGAATTACACACATGTTTTTTTTCTATTTTACTACTTACTTTGATGGGATGAAGTGCGTTAGTTAGCTGCAGTCCCATACTTCTGATAAGTACTACAGGCGGTAGGTCGACGGTGTACAATCGATGCAATGCTTCGATAGCCATCTGTGTGGGCACGTTGTGGCGTTGTCGAGATGTTTCATACTTCTTCATCCAGGATGAGTGGTCTGTGGGGATGAAACAATATAAAAGACGGTTCAGTAGGGTTACTTTCCATCACCGTTCCAAACTGGATCTACGGAATTAGATGGAAATCACCATTTGGCAGTGCAAATAGGATCCAGTTTGGAAAGGTAGTGGTTCCGTAACACCTATCTATTTTGACGAATGAACTTTTTTAGAGTCTTCCTACTTCGCCTGATTTGTAACCAAGTAAACGCCAATAAACTCTTGGCAAATTCGTGGCAGCCCTAGCCACCGATGAGAAGGTAGTGGTCGAGAGTACTACAGAGCTACACGACATTCGATCCATGTAAAGTTGTATATTTTGTAATCGTCTATCCACGTGCTGTTTTTATATACCATGCTTAGACGAGCAATTCTTGTATCTCTGAATCTCGGAAACGGCTCCAACGATTTTCATCAAATTTAATATACTGGGGATTTCGGGTGCGATAAATCGATCTAGCTAGAACTCATTTTCAGAAAATGTCGTTTTATTCGTGTTTTCAAGTAAACACTTAAACAGAATAATGTGACTCTTCCCGACATCTATTGGCGAATAATAATAGTTTATTTTTATTTTTTTGAAGTTATAGCTACTTCTAATCCTTAATAGATGGCAGTGTTGAGCATAGAACCTTTCCTTACTAAATAAGTACTGCATATTGGTTATGTACATAAAAATAAATACTAAAAAAATACCAAGCAAAGATCGGTCAACCAGCTGGTACTTACTAATATCTAATCCGTCGTAAACTGCCTTGGACAGCAGTTCTGTGAGATCTTTGACGTCACCGAAACCGAGGTTGACTCCTTGCCCTGCTAAGGGATGTACCCGATGCGCTGCATCGCTAAATAAAATGTATATTTAAAAGCCTTACATAAGCAAAAATATATTTGTGAAGGTTTTATTTATAAAATTAGGAGATTGCCTTTCTGATGTAGCGATAACCTCTGTCTATAACTCGTGTAATGCACAAACCACACTGACCACGTCCACTGAGGACGTGCCTTGTGAGACATTTCACTGCGTCCATCACTCCGGGACGTTAAGATGTTAAGTCTCGTGCGCCTATAACAAGTTACATTGTACGTGCAACTAAACGTTGCATTTATGAGAATTATGATGTTTTCATAAACTCTATGCAAACTTATCTTGCCTAAAACTGACACGGGGTTGTAGCGCCATCTATTGGCAACTATTATAAATAAGTTGTAAAGCTCTTCTCCGAGCGTTCGGCTTCTAGGTTTATGTTAAGGGTTTGATTAAACGTAAAGCTTTTTGAAATTGTCAATAGATGGCGCATTTATTTTCCTAACCTTATACCACCCAACTGCTGAGCGGAAGAATCATATCTGGGATCCGCAAAAGGCCAGATTATCAGTTCAATTTATTTATCAGGAGCATAAAATATCAATCAGGATAATGGCCGAATACTCAAACGCCACTCAAACCCCACTCAATTTAAGTTCCGCTTAAATTATTGCCATCTCTTACAAATGTCAAACAGAGGCAGAGCAATTTTAAGTGGTGCTCAAATTTGAATGACTTTTGAGTATTCCAGCCTAAGAGTGTCAAAACCATCCCCGCATTTGGAAAGGTTAATATTGTCGCTGTAGAGGACACCCAAAAAAGATTAACACTGCGTACTGCAAAGTCACCGCATGTCACCGCAGTGAATGGGTTTGCCATCTAACTAAAAGGTTAGTGCACCCATAACTTCCAGATATCACAGTATAAACGGCTTACCCGATCAAAACGACTCCAGGCGCGATATATCTAGTGCTGTGTCCAAATCCTAGAGGAAATGCAGCTCTTGATGATGGCGCTATGGAACGCACCGAAGGAGGCAGTTGTCTAGTGGCGCCATCTGGAACGCCGACGCGACGAAGAACACTTGAGACCCAGGATGTTGCGGTGTCTACCGCACTACTCCGTGGGTACTCCTTCCACTGAAAAGAGCATGGGGGATTTCAGGTCCCGATTTGCATACATTTAGTTAATTTTCAGATTCATTTTGTTATTTATAACTTTTGTTGGTTATATCATAATTCATTATGCAGTAGCAATCACGAAAACGCAAAATAAAGTAATTATTACTACGAAAACACCTGTAAACAATATTGAAAATGACGCATTTTAAGAAGTAAAATGTCTAATGATTCCTGCTTTTTATAATGGCATTGTTACATATTTAAAACTGCATTGTAAGTGTATTGTAACAAACAAAGTTTCATCATTGCAAGTTTTAAAAAAATGTGGGACTTGCGGGCCTAAGATGCGCACCGCGAGATATTTGTCATGTCGTTCTGTCAAAATGTAAGCATTTTGTACCAGTTAGGAACTATTGCATTATCTGTGGTACCTACTGGTGTCGACAAAACGCGCCATAATGTACACTTTTGACACTTCTTTGTCGTCGTACCTCTCTGAGGACGAGATAATAGTCATGCAGAAATGTCAAAAGTTTAAAATTCAAAGGCACGGTTTCTCGACAACATTACCACAGATAATGCAATAGTTCCTAACCTGGTACAAAATGCTTACATTTTGACAGAACGACATGACAAATATCTCGCGGTGCGCATCTTAGGCCCGCTGGGCTCCATCCAATTTGCCCCAGAGCCTTTGAACGTTCGTCATTACAGAAGTAGAGAGTACAAATCCATACGATTTCATGCAATGTTTCTAATCATGAAAATGATTTGGCTGTCTATCCCAAAAGTCTAACCGGGGACTCAAACCCACACGACACAGGTCGCGTCATTTAGCTCGCTGGGTTTTTATTGCTGCATATTTTACACGCTTTATATTAGCTTCACTTGTATGTTTGTTTGTAACCGACTCCTTTGGGCGCGATTTCGACCCACTTTAAACGGCCAGATTTCATTCAAACTTTGTAGATTTATGGAGAACCGATGACAATACACTAATTTGATAAGATTATTCCATTATTCAATTTGCAAAATAAGATTTTTGACAATTCATATAATTTATTACCATCTACGAATCGAGGCTTGTGCTTTGACATTTCTATGACAGCGAAAAGAGGGTACGATTCTAACGACTATCACGAATTAAGCACCTTCTTACCAAGGCATCATTCAATGCATCAACGAACTGTTCTTCAGGGTATTGCAACAGTTCTTTCGCGTTGTCCTTCCACGTAGACCATACGAGAGAGCTTCGTTTGGAGTCTAAAGGCAGGAGGGCGACCGGCCCAGTTGGTAGGAGACGCTGCCACGCTGTCGTATTAACACATTCCTGAACAGACATAAAATAATAGTGGATTATTATATTTGTGTGACAATCATCTATCATACTATTGGCCGAATACTCTAAGGCAACTCAAACCCCACTCACTTTAAGTTCCGCTTAAATTATTGCCATCTCTTACAAATGAGTAATGTCAAACAGAGGCAGAGAAATTTTAAGTGGTGCTCAAATTTGAATGACTTTTGAGTATTCCAGCCTATATCTCTCTATGTATATGTTATTCAAATAAGGTGGAAAAATTTCCACCCAGCATGCGTGTGTATGTTTTACGTATACTACAAAGCTCATGTTAACTAGATTTTGTATAGAGATTGACCTGCAGCGCCCCTAGCGTGAAATTTGCAGATGATTCTCCACACAAAAATATAGTAAAATTAAAATGTTCACACGGAGAACAGAGTAATTTTCCAATATCCCATTTAAAGGTAAACCATTTAAATGAGACCACTTCCTATGAAGTTTAAAGGACGGCACGGGCGGCTGATGTGTTTAACAAAACTGTAAAAATTTGTTTGACACGCCGATTACATCTTTTTTTTTTATTTATTCAATAGGCAACGCCAACAGTGCACATAGTTTACAATACAATAATCACTTTTGAAAACCTTATTCTATAAAATGTGTGTCAATTACAGGCATGCACAGCATTTGCAATAATATTATAATGACTACTACAGACAACTACAGACTTCTTCTTCGTCAAACATGCACCTGCTGCCCGTCCTTCACCCCTGTAAATTTACAGGGAGTGGACTGACTGACGCGGTTTAATTACCTATAATAGGCAGTATCGACAAAATCCTCAAATGCTGAACGTTTTTTACGTTTTTTGGCTCAAAAAACTAACCGCTGCTTACCAATGCTACCGCGGCGAAACTTGTTTTTAGAGCATACATAGAAACAAAAAGTAATACTACGTACATTACGTACGGGCTATAAGTACTTTTCTTGCAACCACCGTAACAACATAGTTCTGAGATTTATCACTCAACGATTAGCTTCAAGGTAAGCAAGATCTTATAGCACTAGTTTTTTTTTAAATAGGTAGGTAGTGTATAGTTTAGTTCGTTACTGACTATTACAAATATGCAGTCATTTGTAATGTATCGTGGCTTCCTAACAAGTCTGTAGATAAAGCAATATGTGTATGGGCTTAGTTTTTTCTGGGTAACAGTTAACTGCGATGATTGGTTCTACGGCAGATCAGTTATCAGAAGACATAAAAATGAGGTCATCTGGAAATGGAGTAAGTCAGTCGAGAACCCTTGGATAAAAAGAGGAATTTTAAGGTGCCATGTACGTTTTGCAGATCTCATAGTTTTTTGTGCCTGCGTGTCTCCGAAATGGAAACTCCTAATTCCACTAACGAACTATTCCGCTGAAACGTAGCTAATTCATCAGTTTTCTGGTATTTCGTATTCTACTATCAAACTTTGACGGGTGAAAAGAAGCTAAACTCTAGTTTTCTTTCTGTTTTTAGGCCAATTTGATCCACCTGAACCATAAATATAAAAGCACAAAACCAGCAAGCTCGTACGAGTTAGTGTCAAAACTCTGGCAGAGCATAGTGAAGTTGTATGTTTTTGTCAGTTTAACTTACCTCTGCTAGGTACACAGTGGCTACGACGCCCATCTGGTCGTAATTCCATGACAGGTACTGAACTCCCATCGCGTTTCGAACAGCCGAGTTGGCTCCATCAGCGCCAATCTGCAAATTATTGCAAATAACTAAGATCTAAAGTTCTAGAGATACCTACCATATTAGTCACAGAATAGAGCTTCAAATTGGGTATTTTTACTGGCTGGAGAGGACTTCGATTCATCACGAAATCTAATAGAACTTTGACAACATTTATGTTTGAGACATTTGGATTGCAAGCTTACAATAGAAAACGTACTTTGTGTGAACTATTTGTGAACGTTTTATGTAACGGAACAATGCTAATGGACATTTCAGCAGAATGTTCCAAGAACCACACTTTGAACGTTTAACTGGAAATTTGCATCACATAAATTAATCAGATCTATTCAATGTTCGATATAAGCATGTGATAAATAATGCGCCGACGAACGGTCTTAAGAATCTGACAATAACATTGATTCAGAGTTACGTTTAATGTATGGCGAAACTATTATATACACTGTAGATAAATGATAATAAATGCTCGCTTTCTTCACAAAATAGATCTGTTACGAATATTTATTATCAGATATCCAGATATTTAGTTTTATAACCTGAGTAAGCCTTCAATAAACATTGCCTTCCAATAATTTTCATAATCTTAAACTCCCCGTTTAAATATAGAAAATAATAACAAAGCTAGCAGCACGTTAAGATTTCAGCAGAAAATTACGAGTTTATTAGTGAGTGTTCTTCATTAGGTACAGTTGTGTACGGCGCGGGAAACCTTACGATGTTTTGAATCGTATTAACCAATTTAGCACGTGTACTTGAGTTTAAATAAATATTGTGATGTTTAAAACATTATCTGGTCTACTCTTTTATCGCAGGTTTAAAATAAATTGCATACGTGCGTATGAGAGCTCAATTTAGATAACATTAAAAGTTTGGTGTAACTTTCAGCAATTAATTGTTTCCGATGTTTGTTTACTCTGTTTCATACAAATGACTAAGAAAATATAGTGAATTTTTCGGTGACGGTGAGGCAGATCTAGGCTTGCAAGCTTGCCATCTTCACTATGATAAGTTTCAGAGATTCGATTAAAGATAAACCGACGGTAAGTCCTATATTACTAAACCATATACACATTTTCCTAAATAACTAGAACTTTCGAAGCTAAGGTTTCTTTCTAAGTTAAGGCAAGTGTAGTGTAGGGACGCCCTTCAGCAGGGTGGGGCGACGACCTGCGAAATGTAGCTGGTAAACACTGGATGAGAAGAGCTGAAGACTGGGCTCAGTGGCTCGTCTTGGGTGACACCTACGTTCAGCAGTAAACTGATATTTATTTATTTATTTATTTATTTATTTATTTATTTATTTATTTATTTATTTATTTATTTATTTATTTATTTATTACACAGCTGCTTAAATAAAACTTACAGTCTAAGACCACAGGAGTCATGGCTCAGTCGGTAGTAGCTCTGCCTTCCGTGCTGTGGGTCGTGGGTTCGATCCCCACCGAGAACAAACATTTGTGTGTGCAAACATAGATGTTTGTTCTGTGTCTGGGTGTTTCTATGTATTATAAGTATGTATTTACAAAAAAAAATATAATATGTATTCTATCAGCTATCTAGTTCCCATAGTACAAGCTTTGCTTAGTTTGGGACTAGAAGGCGTTATGTTAAATTTCCGTGAATATTTGTTATTATTATTAAGACCAAAACGTTTTATGAGCCATAAGAGCATTTAGATGCTTAAGAAACATATACAAAGCCTAATGAATTGCCTTAAATTTGTATGGAATTTTATCCACCTTAGGTGTCTGAGCAATGAGAATATTCAGAAGTGTGAGTGAGTATATAGGTTGATGATGATGATGATGAATTTTCTAAGGCTCAAAAAATCAGTATTTTTTTATTATTCTTGTGTCTATGTAGGAAAGTTGTCCTTAGCATATCAACTTTATCACGGATATTCGTTCTTCAGATTTACGAAATACAAACTTTATTTAATTAGTAATTCATTTAGCTCATCCTCTAAAATGTACACCTAGTCAGAGTTCTATGATTCATTTTCCACTATATTTGTATCAAAACCATAGATTCGCTTATAGTACGATTAGGATGAAGAAAAACAAAGAGAGCCGCGATGAATATGTTAGGAAAGATTCCCGCAAAACCCATCAGCTGAACGTATGTCTAAACAAAAGTTAAAATAGAATAACTAATGTAAACTTTACAGTTAGCTACTTTTATTTATACAGCAAATATCTTTAGGTATTAGATGGTGTGAAGTACCCGAAAACATACTATGTGTGTTTTAATACGGAACCACGAACAAAGCTGCTCAATCCATAACCTACTAGCATAGGTAGTTCTACATTGTCCTCCGAGGCTGTAAATGAGTTGTACAATAAAGTTCACATAAGACAAATATGTAGCGATAGTTTCACACGATTATAATTGGCACTAATGATTTTGACTATTTTTGTCTTTCTATAGGAATAAAAAAAAAGCGCCAAACAGCTATCGAATTTTTCCATGGTGCACAAAACCTATGTATCATCATTGTATAAGCATAATATCATAAAATAAGTTTTATAGTTAATCCTATTGTTTGCATGAGTTTCTCACGCAGCATATGGTTTCGGTCACTTTATGGCATGTACGATAAATAGCTCCACTTTATATATTACAGAAATTCTCGAAATATCTTGCCTTGGTATTGGAAGCTGTTCAATATCGCTTCCACGGATTTGGAAGCTATACCTCTTTTTGCCGAAATATTTTTTTAATGACTTATTTCAACATTGGGTGCCTAATTTGTAATGTAATGACTGAATAAAGCAAGTTGAAAATTTATAATAATACCTATGGCTCAAATATTGTCCAGAACTGTTATGTAACTGGAATCATTGTGTCACTGGACTGAAAATTAGGGCGATTTAAATATTTGCGTAGGAGGCCACGTCGCGTTGTCGCCACATCAAAGAATGTAAATACACTCGAGAGCAATGATTCCGGGTCACTTAAAGAATGTTAAAAATCTCGGAAACTAAAAATGATAGGTTAATGCAATAAATTGTATTTAATAGACAATGTAATACTCCTTAAATGAAAGTAAAAAAATATGAGTCACCGCATACATTTTATTAACACAAAATTACATAAAGAAAAAAACTGCTGATCTCTCCTTAAAACAAAAATAGGAAACATGAAATTTTTGAACTTTATTACGATTTTCTTGAATTTTAATACTTCGTATTGCCTCCTCGTGCTTCCATTACTGCGTTTACGCGGTTTGGCATGCTGTACACCAAGTTCCTTATACGATTTTGGGGAATATTCTCCCATTCCTCTGTGAGAGCAATTTTGAGCTCACGAAGCGTGATTGGGGGAGGGTTTCGTTGTTTTACGCATCGGCCTAGCTCGTCCCAAGCATGCTCGATCGGGTTGATATCCGGGCTGCGCGCTGGCCACTCCATACGAGTAATGTTCATCTCTTGAAGGTAGTCATTCACAATCCTACCTGTATGAGGTCGGGCATTGTCATGCATAAATATAGCATCCTCACCTAAATTGACCATAAATGGACCAACATGATCATTGAGGATTTCTTCCACATATCTTACGCTAGTTAAAGAGCCGTTTTCTATGATCACCAGCTCTGTGCGACTTTCAGAAGAAATTCCGGCCCACACAAGTACAGACCCACCACCGTAGGCTACTTTTTCTTCGATGCATGCTTGCTTGAATCTTTCCCCTGGTCTTCGATACACTCTGTGTCTTCCATCGTGCTTGTAGAGCATAAATTTTGATTCGTCGGAGAACATAACTTTTGACCAATCTTCAATACTCCAATTTACGTGGCTCTGGGCATATCTTAGTCTTGAAATACGATGCCCACGCTCCAGTTTAGGGCCGTTTGCAGGTCTAAGGGGTTTTAAGTTAGATTCAGCAAGCCGACGTCTTACTGTCCATGCACTTGGGTTACTTCCTCCGAGGCGTCGAAACTGATTTGTGAGTTCAGTTCCTGTGAGAAAGCGATTTCGAAGCATGGTGTTCACCAAGTATCGGTCTTCTCGTGCTGTGGTACACCTGGTTCTGCCCGTTCCTGGTCTGCGTAAGTTAGAACCAGTTTCTTCGTAACGTCGGAGAACTCTTTGTACTGTTGACAGCGACACACCGACAGTCCTGGCTGTATCGCGCTGACTCCGGCCGGTTTCCAGCATTGTAAGTATTCTGGTGCATTCTTCAGGCGTAAGCGACATAATTTCAGCTTGAATAATGAATATAGAGCACTATCAACATGGTTTATATACCCACATAAATGACAGATTACAAACAAAAGCAAAACCAAATGCTGTAATTTCGTAGTTCCATCTTCGAAAGTGGCCCTTTTTCAAATTTGATTTTTTTAAGATATAACTTTACAATAACTAAGAAGTTTTAATACCTTCATTTAAGGAGTATTACATTGTCTATTAAATACAATTTATTGCATTAACCTATCATTTTTAGTTTCCGAGATTTTTAACATTCTTTAAGTGACCCGGAATCATTGCTCTCGCGTGTAGTTAGGCGAGATTATAATCCAAAAATGATTTGTGTTACTCACTAATTTCTAATTTATTATGACTAGCAAGAGAAACACACAGAACACGTGTAGATTGCATAAATAAGAAATAAAATATAGCACATTGAGAAATGGGCACAAATCGCGCCGGTAATATAAATAAAAAAGTTGTAGGTATGTGTGCAATGTGTGCATGTATTAGTTTCCCGAATTGTGATTAAATAAATAGGCGGGGATGACACGGTCGAGAGAAGTTTTCTGTTCAGTTTTCAGTATATCGCTAACGCAGCGTCGATATGATCCGCACATACGCGCAACGGTCTCGAAACAGTCGGAACGCATCACTTCGAAGCGAAAATTCCCAAAAAAATGTCAAAAAGAAAAAGGTTAATAAAATAACTCTTTCTCGCTCTCTCCGAAGCGGTAATGCGCAATATTTTTTTTGGAGACAAAATATGTAATAATAATCTAACAGCCGCGAGATTTCCTTTGATTCGCCAAGAGTATAACAGTTTTGCAAATCGTTTCAAATTAAATTTATTTCTTTGAATATGTAAAGGTCCTTGGAATATAAATTTCACATTTTAAAGTGATAGGTATATTATAACAATGGTGGGAGAATACTCCAACTAAAAGTTCCTATTGACTATCGTGTAAAAACAGGTTCTGTCTTCTACATTGGTGCTCAAGTTTTTCCTTGTGAGCTGTTAGTATAACTAGTTTATTTTTTGGTGAATAATGAGTTTGATGTGCGCGTAGGTTTTCCGCGAAGGCAGTTCGCGATGGTACGTCGGCATGAGCGAGGTACCGGAAGCTGGGGAGGAGGATTTGGAAGCGGGCTACATATCGAGCGACGAGTCCGCACATGGGGCAGACCTCGCCGAAAGGCTCAGAGTAAAACCTTCCAGAGATATTTGGGAGCTCGGTAAGATTCATCATGATTTTGACAATACGTAGTATTAACTTATAGACAGACATGGTAGCGAAGGCTGTTAAAAACAATGTAAGCAAACGCAGCGCTTGAAGGGTGCACTTTAATAGAAAATGCTTTTGGAAAGCGAGGTACTAAGAATTCGACTGTCGCCTAGATACGCATTTAAATCTATTTTTCAGAGGAAATTCAATATATGCTAAGCCATTTACCACACGCTGAAGAGATATCTTTACTAGTAGAAGCGGGGCAGTACAACGAGACTATAACAATGGCCACACAATCCCATGAATGTCTAAGAACATCAGTACTGTGGGCTTGTTGGCTCGGCAAGAGCCAGCTTTTAGCTCATTTGTTGAAGGTTAATGGATTTGATCCTAATACCTCTGATGATGCTGGCAGGTGAGATGATCAAGACTGATTTATTTTTTCTATTGCTCTACAACAAGTTTAAAAATTGATTTATGTGTTCTAGGACCTGCCTGCACCTAAGCTGCTTGGTAGGCAGTCAAGAATGCGCCAAATTATTATTGGAACATGGAGCGTGTCCCAATAGTTGGGACACATCAAGTGAGACCAAAGCGACACCTCTACACTGCGCCGCAAGCGCAAAGAGTTTAGCTTGCGTCAAGGTAAACAGGATACAGACTTGAAAGGTGACCCAATTCGAATAATTGGGAATTGGGGCTAATGTTAATTATATTATTGCAGGTGTTGATCAGCCACGGGGCAGATGTGAATGCTGGGCTTGCGGAGCGGTCGCCGTTACACTATGCAGTTCTCAGTGACGCACCGGAAGTGGTCAGCGAGTTGCTGGATGCCGGCGCATGCCCGGACACTCCACAGGTGTGTTCTGTTTATATTCCATTTAAACTGTGTTAGAAAAACATTGGAATGCTCTTTACGATTCAAACAACTTTATTTTCAAACACTGAGATTTTTGAATGGCACGGCTAAGGTGATACCACTGGTGATATTTAGGAAGCATAGTTTCATCATATTACATTGGACAGACCCTTGTATTCAGTAATTCATGAAGGATTGTGAAGGACAACTAAATTATCAATAGAAACTAAAAGTACAGCTTAGCGGCGAATGATTTCAGGTGTTTACGGAGACGCCCCTACACGTAGCAGCGTCTCTGGGCTCAGCAGCTTGCACCAAGCTACTCCTCGACGCCGGTGCTGATGTCAGAGCTGCGCTGGGCAGCGGGAAGGCAACTGCTTTACATCTCGCAGCAGAGGACGGCCATGCTGAATGTGCTAGGATGCTCTTGGAGCATGGAGCTCATATCGATTGGCCAAACTTCAGAGGGCAGACACCGTTGCATCTCGGTAAATAAACTGAACACTTATATTTTATGAAAATGTATCAAAATAATAATGACCTGGAACTATTTACAGCAACACTAGCACAATCCGTGGAGGTTGTAGAACTTTTAGTTGGAAAACGTGCTGACGTCAGAGCAAGAGATAATGACGGAAGGACTCCTCTCCACGGATCTATTGTCAGAGGAGCGAGGGCGTGCGATGTGGCAAGACTACTTCTCACATCTGGGGCTGATCCGAACGCGCCAGACAACTTTGGCTACACACCTTTACATATCGCGGCGTTAAATGAGTTCTCAGCCTGCGTGTTGTTACTGCTTGGTATGTGTAAACAAAATGTCCATTCACCAAGTCGGCACACCCACATGTTTTCAATCCTGTATTCAATGATGCTAAATCTGGATAACAACATTGTGGTAATCGTAATATTTTACGAGGTGCTTTCATGCATACACATTAAGCTATTTTGATTCTTAATAGTCATTAATCACATACCATTATCCCTAATAAGTTGTAGTTTAGTGATCATCTTTAACATTGTTATCTTGAGTATTCAATATCATGTTTTTTCTGTTTAGATTACACTCACAAAGGGATTTCTTTATCGTCTTTCAGATTACGGAGGTGATGTGACCCTTAGAACAAATGGTGGAGTTTCGGCCCTATCTTTCATAGTTCGTCGAGTGCCTGACGTGGTACCCCGGTACCTTTGCAAGTTCGACGACGCTGTGCACGTCAGTGAACATGAATTGGGAGACGTGGACTGTGAGCTGACAATCGACTTCAGGCCTTTGGTCCCTTCCTTGCAGAGAGGCGAGGCGGAGTTGTTACTGGCTTTTGTTGAGGTATGAAGTTTTATGAGATGTATTGTTATTTTTTTAAAGGTTTCTTTGTGCCCTTAAAACGATTGTTTGGAAATTGATTACAGTGTTTTTATTTGTGGTGATTTCAGGTCGGCCGCAAAGATATCCTGAAGCACCCAGTGGCGGAAACGTTCCTTTTCTTAAAATGGAGGAGGATTCGAAAGTTCTTTGTCCTAAGTTTCATCTACCATGCGTTATTCATATCATTGTACAGCCTTTACATTCTTCGTAAGTAAACTCGAGTTAAAAGTTGTACTTGGTTTAAGCGCACTGTTCGTTCGTTTAATTTTTGTTATTTTTTCAGAGATTTTCCTATGCGAAGAGGTTACATGCCAAGTGCCTTCTTATCTCCGACCAGTACAATACCTGATTATTCTATTAAACTTGTGCTTCCTGCTAAAGGAGATTTTTCAGGCATGCCTTGATTGGTCCGCTTACATACGACAATGGGAAAACTGGCTTCAAATTCTTATTATTATTGGAGTGTTTTTGTGTAGCGTAAGTCATTTTTTTTTTCGCTATAATAATGTAGAAAAAATGTTCTGTGGAAGTTTGTTTTCCACTTATTAAAAACATTATTAATATAAATTAATTTCTCTTTATTTACAGATTCCAAACTGGGACATAGAGAACGGTGTAATAAAGACAGACACATCAGATTGGCAACACGATATCGCTGCTATAACAATCTTCTTCTGCTGGTTAGAGCTCATGATGATAATTGGAAGATTTCCGACCTTCGGGTTGTACGTTCAGATGTTTACGACCGGTAATGTTACGCCAAGATATTTTAAATAATGCAGTAAGCATAATAGTTGAGGAATCTTGATGCATATTTGGTTCTTTTCCCACGTTACTCTGACCACACATTCCTTACACACAAACACATTCACCCTCACACCTCACATCTGAGCAAAGCCTGCGATAACCAGATTCTTACGAGACTTGGTCTTTCGCAGAGCTTTCCTCTACTTACACACAAATCACAAACGCATAATATACTCACAAACAACACGAAAACCTGGGCTGCTTAACTAGAAATAACTATTAGATTAAATATAGGTAGGTATCTAAAACGAAATAGGTAGGTAATGAACTTTTTCTTACTATTACTTAACTAGGTACCTACCAAAACACTACTTACCAATACATACCTAATGATTACTCAACTTAGTTAATGTTTTCTCCTACATAAGTGCTTATCAATGTTATGCACCTATAATTGTTCACCTAGCAATACCTACTGTAAACAGCCGAAGCAGAGATCCCTCGCGTCTACATACAAGTTTTACTTAGTTAGAGCGAGGAGTCAATGTATAGACTCCACAAAGGTTTAGCTATAAAGCAACTACTACATAACTAAACAAGTACCTACTTAATTTAAGTGCCTTCTTTTAGATTGCTTTTGTAAACCTTTTTATTGAAAATAAATATTATTATTATTATTATTATTATTATAATCTGTATGGTCACTGACTGAGTCAACTTTGTTCCAGTGACTGTCAACTTTGCAACATTCCTGCTAGCGTACAGCTGCATCCTCATTGCCTTTGGCCTCGCCTTCAGTGTGCTATTCAGCAACTACCCAGCGTTCCACTTGCCTGCTGGCCTCGTCAAAACAGTCATGATGATGTCAGGAGAACTGGAGTACGAGGATATCTTTTACAACAACTGCACGGATTCGCAGACACATTATCCATTCACAGCGCATGCCATGTTTCTGATTTTTGTGCTGCTGGTCACGGTTATACTGACGAATTTGCTAGTTGGATTGGCTGTCAGTGATATTCAGGTGAGTATTTGACCTGCGTTTCCTTATTTATTTAGAATAAAATCTCTGTAGAGCCCAAGACTACACTGAAGCGATTGAAGTTAGATGCTAATGTTCTTATTCTCTTCGTATTGGTATTTTTAAGCTCCGCTAGCTAAATTAGCTGCTAAATCTTTTGCTATCTCTTTTGGTTATCATGCAAGTAACAATGTCAGAGTATTAACAAAGCCGCGCAAAAATGACAGGGGTTTATAATAATTTGCCTTTGTTTCAGGCTCTACAAGAAAGTGCTGGCTTGGACCGCCTGGTCCGGCAAACACAGTTGGTTGCACATCTTGAGAGTATGCTATTTAGTTCTCTGTTGACGTGTGCGCCTAAACAACTGCTAGCGGTTTTGAGATGGGGTGCTTTGCTGACCGCTTCACACATGCGGACTTTGAATGTACGCCCAAATGATCCTAGGGAAAGTCGGGTAAGATATTTTTGTACCTATTTAAAACTATTGCGATTGGAACTCAAAAGCGTTTATAATTTTTCTTTATTGTAATTTCAGATACCCAAAGAACTAATAACGTCCATCTACCGAATGGTCGCCAGTAAAAAGGATACAAAGAGAAGTATACGTAAAAATAACAATTACGAATTCAGACTTCGTAGAAGTAAAGACGAGGAGGACAGAAACAGACAGGTCAAACGAAAGAGCAACCTATATGATCGGTACTCATTTGAAAGTCAACAGGTGGAAAGGAGAAAGCGAACCACGTCAGGTTCAACGACAGATCCTTTGAACTACACAAATTCTTTCTCAATAAACGCTATACAGGAGATTTGTATGGTTGATATAAAGAATCAGCTATTAGAGTTGAATAAGAAAGTCAGCAAGCTGTTAGAAGCTGAAGCAAAGGAGCGCAAATCTAGTGATGCGCAACCACCGTGATCGTAAGACACTGTAGTATTTGAAGTGAGGTGCTATTTAATATGAATAAATACATAGCTTTATTTAATTTAATAATTGGTGTATTGCCTTGGTTATGTTATAATTAGTTTTTTAGGGGATGGATTTGAATATATACCATAGATAAACAATTTAAAGAGACCCTACGAAGTTTAGAGCTTGAAAAATTAAATATTTGTCAAAAACAATCTCTCAAAAACTAAAAAATCTGCTCTGCGCGTAATCCCCCCTGTATTATCTGTACTGTATGTTTCCAGGGAGTGGACTGACTTACCTATAGGTCACATACTACTCCTTGTTAGGTCATAGTAAGTCTAAAGTTAATTAAGTAAAAGTGCCTATTTTATATTTTGTTAATAAATAAAGTTGTTATCATGTATCCTAGTCATATTAAATGATTAAGTAAAAATTTCGTTTAACTTACCAAAAGCTGGCAAGTGTATGTGTCTCCATTGCTCATCTTCACAACACTCTTTTGACTTGGGTCTTCCCCTTGCGGCAAAGTGTACCCAGAAACCTTGGATCCATAGTTTATATTCAGGTTCTCATTGTTAGTAGCGGAGATTTCAGTATTGATTGCATGTAGAAGGACATCATTTTCTACTATGTAGGCTACATCATCATCCAATATTTCTGCACTGCTGAATGAAATCATGGCTTCAGAACATGCATCCCACACCTGAAAAATAGTTATGGTATGGTTGAAACATAACAGAAGTTGAAACAACTTTGCCTATGGTGGAATCAAAAAAAAGTGTTCCTTATATATACCATTTCAGCTTATTATTATATTTGTACCCTTTCTTAGTAGGTCGTCTTAAATTAAAACACTCTAGTTCAACCGCTTTTGGGATAAAGTCAAATATCTTTTATTCAGTAAAATCATAACGATTATTTTGAATTGTCTTATAAACAAGGTGACTCTAAGTGGCATTTCCTCGTGACCATGACTAAATGAACCGGCAAGAAACTTATAAAATAATCTCGCTAGAAATGTTGTTTGACTAGCCGGAATTCCGTAAAATCTAGTGATAAATGCATAGAATAGCCCACATCATCAAAACTACATTTTAATATATTCTGTGTGGGTTTTAAGCATTATTTATTGATTTGGTGTGTAATCTTATTGATAAACGAGTTGATCAAGTAACACTAACTATAAGTATTAAAGATGCTCTATGATTTATGAATAATAAAATACCTACTTATGTATTTATATTCATAAATATTACATAGGTAGGTAAGGTATTGTAGGTACCTAAAATTTCAGAAGACCTATATAGATTTTGCATAATAAATGAATAAAAATAGTAAATTATTTATATACTTACTTGCATATACCGTACAGGCTGTAGTCTCTTGTCCTCCACATGGTCCCAAACATTGAGAGCGCTCATCAGAGATTTAGTGGATTGGTTCAATGCGACAACTCGGTTACTGTACTCCGGCTTCAAATCAAAATAACTCTTAGAACCACTTTCTAGCAGTAGGATTTTCAGGTTTGAAAGGAGGGAATCTTTTGCTGAAATATTAGTAACAGGCACCTATTAGACTTGTGTGAACCAGTCTTTTAAAATGTGTTTGAATTTGTACTGTCTGTACCGAAGAGCTCTAAAGTAAACTTAGAAAGTTGCCCTTAAACCTTCTAATCTACCTACTAGTGTTAATATCCTTTTAGCTACCCTTGACCCTTGTATATATCATTGTTTATCATCTTTTATTTATATGAATAACATAGAAATTTATTTTTGTACATATTTCCCTTTTGTATATATTTTTCACCTTTGTTTATATATTGTTATTTTTTTGTGTATCCCTAACCCTGCTGATACTCGCATGTCAGATCCCGCGCTTTTTTTAATATATATGTTTCACTAATTTTTTTACGCAAAATGGCAAATGCACAAAAACACTGAGACTCCTATAGGAAAAAAAAAACTTTCTAATTTCTGCCTTGGTATCTCTAGTTAACGTAAAAAAATCTATAAATGCTCTGCATTCACTATTCACTGCTAAACAGCCCTGCCTGAAAACCAGCGCTGTTTAGCAGGGTGGAACTATCTGCCCTGTTAGACAGCAATAAGCTGAGTCAGGACCGATTTCGCTGCATACAACGTGGAACGAGACTAGCTAGTACCCACTTGTTACGTTATAGGTTACCTATAGCTATTACTTAACTATTTGTTTGTTTTTTGTAGGTATCTTTATGTTTGCTATATTTTCTACGTCCGTTCTGTATTTTTCTGTATGAGCCCTAGTGGCCACTACCTACCTCATCTCATCAATCTACACGGGTTCACTGCTAGAAATAGGTATATATTTCAAGAGACGAGGTACTGACTGATCCTTCGACTCTTCACATCCAGTGTTTGGCAATTACATTTCATTTTAGCTGATTGTGACCACACATAGCCAGAGATAGTCTATTTTCTATGACTACGCCTTTAATACGGGTAGTTAGGGTACGTAGGTACTGAGGCTTAGAAGAACTACACATACCCATAGCGCAAGCAAGAGTACATCCAACCATTCCTCCACCGGCAATAATAACATCATAGTTCCCTTGAAACTTCTCTTTGTCCACAGTGCTCATTCTTCGAATCCCCCCGATGGCTTTAGCATTGTTGGTAATGTTTATTTTCACAAATCTCGAAATGTTTTTACTTAAAAACATTGTTGTTGTGAGGTTATGTATGTACCTGTTGCGCACAATAAAATAGGTAGGCAATTTAATTATAAGAACTCGAGCTAGCGGCCAGTGCTTTTGAGGAGATAAGAATACTCACAATTTTTTATAATATAAAGAGAATTATCTGCAGTCGAACAAATTTTTGTTTATTTTGCTCAAGTTTTGTTTTCCAGGTTTGGCAGGCAGGTTTGTTCTTTTTTTTCTTCTTCTTTTTTATGCCCTATAGGCATAGAAAAAAAATACTATAAGTCAAGTCAGTTGTCTGTCATTAATTTCAACAGTTATTTTGACATTGATGTTACTTTTTTATGAATTAGGTAAAGACAGTGCCAGTGGCTTGACAAGAAAACTAAGAGCGCGCAAAAATTCAAATTCAGACAGAACGCCAAGAATTGCAAGGGTTTGGGTATAATTTTATTTTATTTGTTCTATTTTATTTATTTATCTATTAGTCCGTGACTATGAGGTACTTTACCTAAACGATTATTGACACTTGTTTTTAATCTATCTACCTACCTACTTACTTATATAAAATGTGAGAGTATTTTATTTTTTAACTGTGTAGCTACTTGGGGGAGTTGTTATGAGGTTTTTAGGAATAACCTAAAATAAAACCAACGGACGTATTACCAAATAGGTACAGGTACCTACCTACTTATAAACAAGTTTGTTTGTTTCCATGACAATGAGCGGCACAACACAATCCGATGTTAATTCTTCTTCGATTCTCCTGTAAATATGTAGTTAATTAACGGTATGAGTCATTTCAGTAGTGTTTTTAAAAACTCGTGTATAAGAGTTCCAGTGGATCCAGTTAGCAAAATGCCAAAGACAGTGTACGAGCGTAGAACAAAAAATATAGTGCGACCGCAAAGTTCCATCGATACGACGACGTCGTCATGCTCGATAGCGGCTGAAGACATCGATGCGGATAAACTGAAGAACTTCTACAAAAGTATACCAGACTACAACGATATCAATCACCTACCGGAAGATGAATTCTACTCTACGCTGAAATCCCTTCGAGAAAAAAAGAAATTGATGCTAGGGATCGCTATAGAGCACATTGATGACTGCGATGGTGATATCGATAAAACTTTGCACTTGCACACGAAGTCTCCGGATTTGCCGAGCGCGATTCCAAATAAAATTAAAACTAAAATGAACTCTACACTAAGGAGAAAGTCTTCTGAAGCAGACGGAAATCTCATGAAAAACGATTCAAACAAAATGTATAATTGTGGAGCGCATTTGGAGACAAAAACAGCGACATGTTTGAAGCAGCCTGCAAGAAGGTCAAGTGTCGATGATGATACAGATAAGAACCCCAAGGGCGATCTGAAAGTTACGTCATTGAAGAGCAATTTGGAAAAATCTAGAGCTGAAAGACCAAAAAGAAACCATTCTGCGTGTTCTATTACTTGGAATGATAAAGTAGAGCCAAAGACTGAAGTTGACGAAAAGTTCGATCAATTCTTTATTCAGAAGCGGCTCTCGTGTATGGATGATGAATTTAAAACAAGGAGTATGCCAACCAGTCCAATGAGAATTAGACGCAATCGGTCACCGGCTATGAGTAAAAGCATCACAATTCCTAAGCCATTTAAAATGACTGAAAGGTAAATACGATGAATTCCACAAACTTCAAGTACTTACCTACCTACCTACTTTTTTGTTTCTTTTTTTATTTTAATCAATGGTGTCCCTCTGCAGGGCAAAGGTCTCCCCCAAAATTTTCCACTGGTCCCGGTCGCTGGCGTTGTTCCACCACTATCTTATGTGAACGTCGAGATATAGATTTTTTCTTTTTTAGAGACGAAGAGGACCGAATGGTCAATGAACTCCGGAGTCTCCAGAAATCATTCTCCGACGACATGCTTTATCAGAAATGCAACAGAAAAAAGTTTCGTGCCAACCCTATCCCTATTGAATCAAGGATTCTGCTCTACGACAAGATCCTGGAAGATCAGGCCATGAGGTTTTTGGGACAATAAATATGGAACACCCTGTATGCTTCTTTTTAGTAACACTTTTTTTTCTCAATTTTATTTTAAACTTTATTAAAAAAAATGTTCTTTCGTGCTTTTAAAATGTTTTTGCCATGACTAAAAAAAACGTTGTGAGCCAGTAGGTACATAATGATTAGAACGTCTCTACCTGCCTTAGTACACGCGAGAGCAATGATTCCGGGTCACTTAAAGAATGTTAAAAATCTCGGAAACTAAAAATGATAGGTTAATGCAATAAATTGTATTTAATAGACAATGTAATACTCCTTAAATGAAGGTATTAAAACTTCTTAGTTATTGTAAAGTTATATCTTAAAAAAATCAAATTTGAAAAAGGGCCACTTTCGAAGATGGAACTACGAAATTACAGCATTTGGTTTTGCTTTTGTTTGTAATCTGTCATTTATGTGGGTATATAAACCATGTTGATAGTGCTCTATATTCATTATTCAAGCTGAAATTATGTCGCTTACGCCTGAAGAATGCACCAGAATACTTACAATGCTGGAAACAGCCGGAGTCAGCGCGATACAGCCAGGACTGTCGGTGTGTCGCTGTCAACAGTACAAAGAGTTCTCCGACGTTACGAAGAAACTGGTTCTAACCTACGCAGACCAGGAACGGGCAGAACCAGGTGTACCACAGCACGAGAAGACCGATACTTGGTGAACACCATGCTTCGAAATCGCTTTCTCACAGGAACTGAACTCACAAATCAGTTTCGACGCCTCGGAGGAAGTAACCCAAGTGCATGGACAGTAAGACGTCGGCTTGCTGAATCTAACTTAAAACCCCTTAGACCTGCAAACGGCCCTAAACTGGAGCGTGGGCATCGTATTTCAAGACTAAGATATGCCCAGAGCCACGTAAATTGGAGTATTGAAGATTGGTCAAAAGTTATGTTCTCCGACGAATCAAAATTTATGCTCTACAAGCACGATGGAAGACACAGAGTGTATCGAAGACCAGGGGAAAGATTCAAGCAAGCATGCATCGAAGAAAAAGTAGCCTACGGTGGTGGGTCTGTACTTGTGTGGGCCGGAATTTCTTCTGAAAGTCGCACAGAGCTGGTGATCATAGAAAACGGCTCTTTAACTAGCGTAAGATATGTGGAAGAAATCCTCAATGATCATGTTGGTCCATTTATGGTCAATTTAGGTGAGGATGCTATATTTATGCATGACAATGCCCGACCTCATACAGGTAGGATTGTGAATGACTACCTTCAAGAGATGAACATTACTCGTATGGAGTGGCCAGCGCGCAGCCCGGATATCAACCCGATCGAGCATGCTTGGGACGAGCTAGGCCGATGCGTAAAACAACGAAACCCTCCCCCAATCACGCTTCGTGAGCTCAAAATTGCTCTCACAGAGGAATGGGAGAATATTCCCCAAAATCGTATAAGGAACTTGGTGTACAGCATGCCAAACCGCGTAAACGCAGTAATGGAAGCACGAGGAGGCAATACGAAGTATTAAAATTCAAGAAAATCGTAATAAAGTTCAAAAATTTCATGTTTCCTATTTTTGTTTTAAGGAGAGATCAGCAGTTTTTTTCTTTATGTAATTTTGTGTTAATAAAATGTATGCGGTGACTCATATTTTTTTACTTTCATTTAAGGAGTATTACATTGTCTATTAAATACAATTTATTGCATTAACCTATCATTTTTAGTTTCCGAGATTTTTAACATTCTTTAAGTGACCCGGAATCATTGCTCTCGAGTGTATATATACATTGAGATATTCTTACTTAGTTATTAGCTACACTTGAGATACACCGATAAAGTTATGCACATAAAACAATGGCCTTCACATCTGTTTTGACCTTTGACTCGCTTCATAAATCACTTCATCATCATTTGCATAATATTATCATCAGTGTTTATCTACAACTTTATACTTACAGTAGCGAATATACCTACAAAACGCCATCACATATCATATACCTAATACGTTATAATAAAAACTGGTAGATACCTACCCAGTAAAACTTCTCTGCCTAGTAGATAAATAGAGAAGCTAAGCTTTTTAAGGTTATTCATATTTCCGTCAAATTCTGATGACAGAATAAGTAGGTATACTTACATTACTTACCTTTGGGCCATGTTAATGTTTTGGCTTGCTGTCGATCGGACAAAATATGTTATATTGGGACACAATGTCCCAATTGACACTTTTAATTTTAAAATTTTTGTTCCACACAATTATGATTATGATGATGATTAATTATGATGATTTAGGTACCTATCAGGGGTCACTTTTTTCCCTTGCCCGATGAACAGAACGCTTGGTAGTGCCTAGGACACTCTTATTTTTTTGGTAGGCTTGTTCAGCATCAGATCACACCTATACGTACCTAAATCTGATTCCATTCAGATTGTTCAACACTCTCTTCCAGACGGGCCATCACAAAGATAAACAGTGAAGCAGAACTCAGAGCTCAAATGAAACCGTTCAGCTTCACAAAACGAGAGGAAAAAAGCACCGGCATCTGTGAACGAGCTACCCACGTGCTTCCTAAGTGTAAGAAGAAGAAGCGATTCAGGGCGCGCCCTGTACCTAAGAATTTGTTCTCCAACTATTTCTACAATCGTGTGAAGGAAGATGAATTCTTTCGGTGAGTAGACCTGTTTTCGTCAGGGACCTAATAAACAAGAAATGGTTCACCAGGATAGCATGAGTTTTTGCCGCAGTAGGTAATCTTGCCTCCTTCACCGTTAACAAAAACAAGGTGAGGAAACCCTTGGCTTAGTCAGCTCCGCACGTATTGATCTTGTCTTTCCTGTGGATATGGCTGACTAGGCTGAGAGGATGGTATAGGTGCTGGGCAAGCCTACTCCATCGAAACATTGTCCCAGGCACTACAGTGTCCCGTTAGTGTAGGCATAGGTTGCCCCCTGACGCTGTATAAATCGTCTTCAATAGATGTAAAGGCCTATTATTTATTATATAATCTTGCCTAGGATGCTACCTAGATATCATCCTCTCAGCTTATTCAGAAGAAAGGTATTGTATAAAAAAACTACTACCTACGTGAGAGGCTAAAATATACTCTTCTGTTAGCCGAATGGCTGATATTACTCACGATATTTTTATTCGTCGCTTGGGGCCCATAATTTACTACGAAAAGAAAAATCATTTCCTAGTGTCCTCACCTCACATTGCATTTTATATATCGTACCTACTTCCAGTTAAAATGAGAGGTAGAGTCCTTTTCATTAAAGAAGTCCCGCGGAAATTTCCGGAACTAAATTTTAAAACTAAATTTTAAATTAGTTGTCAGGTGCTGTGTTCGGATGCTAGTGCGTTTTTATTTGTTTTCTGTGTTCAAAGTCTTGTTTTCAATGCCTAAAATTGTTGAAAGTGCTGCCCGATAAATAATACTTAAGGTCGACTACAGCGACGCGTCTGCGGGACTTCTTTCATGGAAAGAACTCTAGCATAGCATCAGACAACCTAGAAATTTTCAAGAAAAGAGTGAATAGGTGGATTATAGCTAAGCGTGCTCCACCTTAGGCTGCAGCTACACTTACCACCAGGTGTGCTGGCAGCCAAATGCTTAGCTATAGCTCATAAAAAAAAACTTGAGAGGTGTCAAAGGACACCCGGATGGAACGAAATTTCTTGAGGTGTTGTTTTCTTACAGTAAGTACACAGAAGCACCTAAATTAAATCAAAAACTTCCAACAATACCTACCTACATTCATTTGTTTTCTTCCTGCACCAATTTATTCGAATGACGTTTTCAAAGTTTGAAAAAAGTGTCGTTACAACTTTTGGTCTTAATTTTTTCCGTCTAGCCCCCTTTCGTAGCGCGCGATAAGGAACTTCGTTCCAAAAGAGATATAGGCCGCTTGTTCCGTCACTTTTCCCCAAAATCTTTCAGTTCTATGAACAAACGCATCAGAGCTGAAGAGATGCTCCGCACAGCCAACTATCCCGGTTCTATGGCAGCTCGCGACCGAAGCCGTCTATCCACACCAGCGGCCCACAGTGACCTGCCTATAGATCCGTCACCTGCTGCTGCGTCTTCTTCTTCCTCTGATAGGCGATGCGCGAGCCCCGTGAAGAAGAAACGGGATAAAGGGAAGGACTTCATCACTACAAGCCCTCAGCCGTTCAGATTCAACACTGCTGATAGGGCTGCTAAGAAAGTGAGCATAATTTTATGATTTACGGGTAGCCAAAATGATAACAAAATAATTTTTAGCTAAATTTTTCCATAGAAAAGACTTCAACGCGCTCATAAATGTCCGTATTGAAGATAACTTTATGGCATAGAATTATTGACATGATTATATTTGATTATATTTTTAGCATTGAAAACTTTTCTTTAGCATTTTTTTACACTTCTAAACAGGGTCAATCCGACGGTAGCTAACTTAGATACTTAATAAAAAATAATAACTAAATATTTTTCATACAAAAGACTTCAACGCGCTTCCAAAATAGTACCTAACCGTTTAAAGCATTATATTATTTTTCTGGTATTAGATTAGCCGATAATCTTTACTTGGCTCTTTAGATTGAGCAATAAATTAGTTGCGAGTAGATACCTAGATATCGTTTTTCTTATACAGATGCAAGAAGTAACAAAGAAAATCTACCAAGACAGTAAAAGCACCGAAAGCATTGGAGGCAGTGTAGACGGACCGAGAGCTAGAGCGTATTCAGCGCTTGAACTTCGCGCTTCAGCTGCTGGAAGGTCAAACCTCGCAGCGCTGCTCAGAGCTGAAGCGGTTCGAAGGAGGTTTGAAATGGAATCGGCAAGGAGGTTAGCAGAGCAAAGGCGGAGGAACGAAATGAAGCATAGAGATCGAATTCTGCGGTCGAAGCCTGCGTGGCACATGGTCAAAAACAAGTTAGTATTATATTAGTAGAATAACGCTAAGAAATAGTTTTGCGAGGCCAATAAAAAAAAAACAGTTGAAAACAACGTCTGTACCGAGAAAACTATTTGAAAACCCATGGTCTACGAAAGCTACTAAGTACCTATGTAGGTAAGGATAAATAATACCATTTATAAATCTTTTTTGGGTGGCCTATTTATTGCATAGTCATAGTCGATAGTCAAATTCAAAAATTTTAAATTGGTTAATATTCCTAGTAGCTGGGTAAACTGGTTCCGAGTGCACTGACTTTGCACTCGGGGTCAGATCGTTAATTCAAATCAAGATTTTGAGAACACTAAACGGTTTTGCTTCGCTGCGGCGGCGGCGGCGGGGAATTATTTTATTTATTTATTTTATTTTTAAAAGATTGGGTACCCACCCAACACACGTTTACACAAAACAAATCAAAGTAAATTTAAAAGGAAATAAAATGTGTTCTCATAATTAAAGGGTACCACAGCATGGGTAACAAGGAACAATCAACTTATATAATAACATAAAGTAGGAAGTATAACAAAGCTATGTATAGGATCAACGTATGCGTGATTCATGACCCTAACATTGAAGGTTTAATTGGTTTTACATCCCTCATATTCAGTAAGTAGGTCCTTATTACCCCCAAATGGGGCTTGTAGGTGACCAATTAGCGCTCTAGGGTAATAATGTAGCTAGAAAAGCCCTAGGGCGGTAAGTAATTTGAGGGAAGAACGTGTAAATGGAAATATCTCGGGCTGCAATTGATGCCTTACAGCCCTTTGCTACTAATCTACTATTTTTAATAAATGAAAAAAATGATGGATTGGTTTGTTAATCTAGCCTAAAGTGATCTTAATTTACTTTGTACAATTGTAAAACGAGTATAAGCTTTCAACTTTTTGACTACTAAATGATTGGGTAACCGCAACTCCGCAAGTGATAATATTATTTCAGGGGTTCTGCTCTTCAATACAATACCAATTTGACATTAGAGTTTTTTAAACAACCTTCTCTCCATAGAAAAAAATACTCATTCTTCTCTCTCTCCACCTCTCTCTTGTGTGTTCTTTTAGGCAACTGAACTACTATTAGCTACTAACTACTACTACTAGACTACTACTACTACACTACTACTACTAAACGACTACTACTACTAAACTACTACTAAGTAACTCTTCTCCTTATCAGCTGTGAAGAAGACATAGCAATGCGTCTCCAAACCCGTCGCGATGAAGAAAGGATGAGACACGAAGAGTTTATGCACGAAATGGAACTTATGTACGGAAGAGTTCAAGAGCAACCGATGCTTTTTGAAAGATACTACGCACCACGTTCTTTCTCAGCTTTAGACGCTATCGAAAGCATCGAGAAATCTCCTAGAAAGACTAAGAAGAAATCCGGTAAGAAGTATCATTACAATAGCCCGACTAGGTCCAGAAAAGTGTCGATAAACGATAATGCTGAGTTCCACAGTGATGTGGCTGAGTACCTGAATAGTATTAATATTGATGACAAAATCTCTGATTCAGAGGTCAGTCTTGAAAGAGTCAAGTTTTGATGTAAACAGGAAAATTAGTATGCGTGGGAGTGAGCCTTGCGGTTCGTATCTCCAACGTTTCATTTAGTATTATAGTACATTCTGCCTGTAGCAACCCCGTCGATGTAGAATTAAGTAGTTGTTGATAAAAATAAGTATTAAGTAGAAAAACGTAGAGAAAAAAGTTGATTTAGCTAGGTAAAGTACCTACATTGGCTTAGATATTTTCCGTTCAAATAAATAAATAAAAACATTACATATGGTAATACTTTTTTTGTCACAATGAAAATTACAACTAATACAGTATTTACAATATTCACAATAATAAGTTATTGTTAAAAAAGTTGCTTCTCAGAAATAATAACACTAAAATACGATCTACCTACCTACTCGTATAAAATTAATGGTTTTGCTCTGAATAGATAATGTAGGTATACCTATTCCTAGTAAAATATATTGGTTATCGTATCGAGACATTTTTTTCTAAAGCACTAGCTGTACCCTGCCACGCTTCGCTGTGTAAAAAATAGATAAAAATGTGGCAGCTAGCCACAAGTAAGTAAATCGGGCTGACGCGATAGTTTTGTGTCCCGCGTCGCCAGTCGTCTCTCCCCGCTCGCAGAGTATAAACATGTAGCTTCGTTGGTGAAATAAATAAGTAATTATGTGGAACACCGAACTTTATCATTACATCCCGAAGAATTAGTATACAGATTAGAAGACCCCCACATTCATATATCATTTAACCCCACAATTGGTGACCCCCACAAAAAAAATCCTTGATGCGGATTATATATCATTCTAAAATTTCAGCTCGATCGGTGCAGAACTTTTTGAGTTTTTGAAGCGTACAACATAAAAATTTTATACATATATTTAGATGACGAAGCTCCTTCCTAGAAAAAGCTAAGCTTTTTACAATTTTCTTAGGGTCTCTCCATTGGTAAAGATATCGGCCAATATCTTCATAAGTTTCTCTTTATATTGGGCAAGCCTAAATAGATCTTCCAAGTTCCTGATCCCAGTTAATTGCCTGATGTTGCAAAGTCAAGATGTTACATCATGGTAAGTATTGCTTTTTCTCAAACATGCTTGGAAATTAAAGCATTATTTTGGCAACCTTCTTCGAGATAAATCGAAAATGCAGTACTGGCCAAATACATGCGAGCAGCGGCCAGATAAAAATGTATGAAAATTCATTGCTGGCGTGTAATTTAGAAATGAAATGATCTTTTACTCCATAACATGGTAATCCGAAAGCGCGATGGGTCGATGACATCGTAAAGGTCGCAGGAAACACCTGGTTGCGGCACGCACAAGACAGAGAAGGCTGGCATAACATGAAGGAGGCCTATACCCAGCAGTGGGTGATACCGGGCTGAGATGATGATGATGATGATGATGATGATGGTAATCAAGGAGGTAACTTATCAACGGTTTTATTCAAATTTCGAAAAGGCTTTCAAATAGAAAGCTGATTATTTAAAAAAAAAAAAACACTGTAACTTCGTTGTTCGTTATTGGTTTTGAAAAGTAATTGTATTTTCAACTAAAAAGTTTTGCCTAGATACTTAGTTTTAATTTCCACGCATTATTTGAGAAAAGTACTATACAAGCCTTGGCCGCAACTAAGGCATTGATGGACTCACGTATGTGGGCCGAGTCGAATCGGCCCACATTTACACGTTCTACCCTCATTGCCGCTGCAGTAATGTAGTAGTATCACAGAAGCAACATTATGCGACGCTATTACGTTTTGACGCGCTTTATACCGCTTTTTCATTGACCAGCCTTTATTATCCATGAGATTCTGTAAAGTAGGCATGATTCTAAACAATGAGGGGCGTTTTGAGGGTATCGTTTTGACCACTAATGATAGTGTCGAGAATCCAACTCAAGAATTGAGGCACAAATACGTAGACCCCTGGTTTGTTGATACCACACTGTGTGGGTCCGAAGGAGACCACTCCAACTAAGTAGGTTTTCGGCCCATCTAAAGTGTCCAAGACCTGAAAAAGAAATAATAAAAGCTTCGATCACAACAGGCTGTATGAATATTCTTAGTAGTTTCAGTAAAAATAACGATTTCGAGGTTAGTCGAGGCGAGGATTGTTCAAGGTAACAACTAAGAATATAAAAAAATATTCACGGACATTTAACACGACGCCTTTTAGTCCCAAACTAAGCAAAGCTAGCATAAATAGTATATTATACCATGACTACGAGAAAAAAAAAGATTGGAGGTTGTGTATTCAATGCTATAAAACCTCCTTGCGCAAAAACAATAATTAGATGGAGTACAAATTTTAATATATTAAAATTCAAACACCAAAACAGTGCTTTTTAATCAGTTTTCAGTGAATAAAATAAGTTTTTTAGAGGGGGAAAGGTATAAACATAATGTTCAGTACGGTTGGCGAAACACATGATCAAAACATGCGGAGCAGAGTAAGCCGCGGATTTGCTTACGATGTTTTCTTTCACTGTTTCTCATAGTTTAGTCACAAAATTGATATAGTACTTCATGGTTTAGTTTTAGGAGAATACTTATCTAACACAAGGAGCATAGTTTGAAGTAATACCTGCATAGCGGGCCCTCCAGAGTCTCCTCCACAGGCATCTTTGTCTTTCTGTGCGCCTGCGCACAGCTCTGTTTCCGATACCTGGAACTGCTTACCAAATGTGTCACAACGCTCTGGAGGCACCACTGGAATCTAGAAGAATGTTGGATTTATCACTACCGTACACTTGGAAAAATGACTTGCTGACGTTTCGGACAAAATATTTTGGGACAAATTGTCCCAATTGTCACTTTTGATTTTAATATTTTTGTTACTGACGTTTTGGACACCATCAAATGGAAGCTGTTGAGTACAGTCAGGTAAACAATTTTTAAGTAAAATATGATGCATAGTAGGTGCCAAATAACACCGCAATACAGGTCATTCACCTACCTTCAATTTATGAATGGTAAACAAACAGTACTGCGAGATTCGAGCGATTACCGTCTTAGCGGCAGGTTTGTATGGAAAGCGACAGAATTAGCCATTCATAAATTGAATTTTGCGACATCGTTTTAAAGGTGGGTGAATGACCTGTATTGCGGTGTGATTTGGCACCTACTATAGCTATTTAAATTGCTTTGCGGTGGTTCGATTTCCATACTATTGGGAATGTGACTGGAGTTCTTGGAAACACATTTGTAGCATGTATTTCCGAACACAATCATACGTAGTAGAAAGGTAAGTGACCGGTGCTCCAAGATATGAACTCTCAGTTAACAATGGAAAAGCCAATTCCGGTTCATACCTCGGCATCGCTCTATCCTGTTAAAGCCAGTAAAATAAACGCAAAAAAATATTTGTGAATTGGTCAACTTAGATGGTTACTTAAACCGAGGGCAGAAGTTAGTAACATTTGAAAAAATTCTTACAGAAAGTACTTGTAACGTCTGTGCTCGCTCTTCTGTGGTGATGTTCGTTTTGCCCCAACCAGCGACGGTGATGAGATCACCCTGGATCAGTTTAATTTGGTGTTCTTTTTCTCGAGGAAGGCATATTGGAGCCACGTAATCTGTAACCAACAAGGGAATGCACCACAGACTGTAGTCTCAAAATTTTTGTCTGTATGTACTACTATATTTATGGACGTGGTAACGTGCTATTATGTATAAAGGTAATCTACAGTGAACTTAGATCAAAACTATGTCCTTCGAGTGTGATCTTGTAGCATCTTTATGCCCTCTAATAAACGTTGCTAAGCATGGCTCCAGGTATCAAGCACTTTTCAACTCACTGCCTACGGAATTGAAAACTGTGGAGAGTCCCCTTCAATTTAGAAATAAAATTAAGAAATTGTTGCTCCAAAGAGTCTTTTACTCCACAGAGGATTTTTTGACAAGCACTTTTCATTAATGTATTCATAAATATCATAATCTTATTTTAAGGTTACACTAGTCGCCCACCTTTCCATAAATTTAAAAAATACAAGCTTAAAAGACTTACCATACGAAAGTTTAGAAGCTTGTTTTTTTTTAATAAATACTTTTTTTACGGTTTGGGGTGTACACAGACATAGATTATGACGAGATAAATTGATATAATCCTTTGTTTTGGTTGGTCAGCGTCAAACAGTGGAGGAGTTACCCTTCCACATTTGTATGGAAATGTGTGCCACTAGTGTAACCTTAATTCTATTTATTAATCTGACTTTATTTTATCTAATTTTCATTTATTATTAGTTATTATTATATCAAATCAACTTTAACTTTATTGCATGAATCTATAAACTGAGCCTTATCTTGTGTACCTACTTATTTTCAAATACGATTGTAAATAATTGCTATTGAATAAATAAATGAAATGAAATGAAATGTTTCCTATTAAAACTCTTACCATTTAAATCAACGGGTTCGTTCAGCTCAATAACAGCAATATCGTTATGAAAAGGTGGATTCTGGAAACTTGGGTGGACTATCACGTGCTTCGGCTCTCGATCCTGGACCGGTGGTGCACAGGTGCTTTCGTTGCAGTCAGGGTCCTGACGAGAGTCGTACTCCCCCAAATGAACCTTGACTCTAGATGAAATAAGTAAATTAGAGATTGTAAACTCAATTTGCGAGAGGTATCTATTTATAGTAATACGAATATGTAGAACGAAAAGCAAATGTGCTCTCTATATAAAAAGTAATAAAAAATCAAATAAATAGTTATAAAAATCTATATAAAAAAGTAAATGTTTGAAACTCAGATTCCCGTTTTTTTTATCTACTAACTAAAGGAGAAACTAATATGAGATGAGTGGATGTACCTATAAATAATCGTTTATTCTAAAAATCTATTTTCAGGCTATCCAGCTAAATAAATAAGACAAAGCAGAAAGCTATTTTGTCTATATGAAATCGTTTCCTCAAGATTTTTTCAACAAGTTAGGTATGTAATTAAAGGAAAAATAAATCATAAAACCGCCACAAGTAAAAACCTAAGCTATAAACATAGTCAAATGTTGCGGTTTTTCCTATTGCAGAAATTAATTGAACCTATAATTATTATTATCTTGTACAGTTATTATAATATGTACCTAGTAGGTAGAATATTATTAATTGATCGAGTGAGTGAAGCGAACGAGATCTTAGTGACAACTTGGGCAAAAATGCTTTGTATGTTTGAATGTTTGTTCTTCGAGATCTTTTGAACCGCTTATCCGATCTCTACAGAATTTGGTAGGTTTACGGATAGTACTCTTAAGTTTTACTGGTTTGTTAAATGAAGTAAATCGGTCAAGGGGTCGTGTAGTTATGAGGGTCCAAAGGGAGTACAAAAAAAAGTCATACAATAATATCAAGTGGGGAATATCATATGATAGAATTTTGTTTAGACATTCCAAAACCGTTTTTATTTTGATTCTAGGTCTAATAGTTTTTGAGTTGTTGTAAAAATTATATAATTGGCAAACCCAGTGTAACGTGAGCTACCATTTCTTGGAGTTTCAATGATTTTGTAGTTTAAGTAAGACTGGTACTTAGCTAGACGGCGATTTCGGAGCTAATTGCAAAGTTTATTACAACCATTGGTCAATAAAAATTGTTTGGGTTTAACTAACCTCCGACCATCACAAGATCTCAGTTCGGAGCGAACTACTAGTATTATATTATTACCTACCTACTCTAAATTTGTATGACATAGTAGGTAACAAACTGTTCGTGTTCAAATTTAAACTGCGAAATACTGCGAGTCAATTTGAAATAGCCTATGTCTCTTACTTACATCTTTTTATTTTTTTTAACAATCATTTTCTGAGATTGAAGAACTAAACTACAGGGTTAAAAATCTACGCAGCCACATTTTACTGAATATTTTCGTGGTCTATTGACTTACAGTTCTATTTCATAATCATCGAAGTCGACGCAATGCGCCGCTGTGACCACATGCCGATCTGAGATGAGCACGCCTCCGCACAGCCAGTCCAGTCCATCATCCACTGAAATAAGTTTACAATAACTAGTCTCAGCTATCATCTTGAAATTGAAATTATAACAAGCTGGACTATACGAACGAGTGAAACACCGCAACATATTGCGGTGTTTCACTCGTTCGTATAGTCCAGCAAGACTCAATCACTTTTTATCTCATAAAACCAGCCAGTTTTTAAACTGTTTTCATTCATTCATTCAGGTACCTATTTCAAACTGCTCCAGCGTCCGCGAGCTAAAAATAGCTTGGAGTTAGTGAACAAAACAAAACTAAGGTTCTAGAAGAACTGAATTGAAATTGATGTTTCCGTCATAATCCCCACCAGCCAGGATAGTGGGGAAAACGCCAACATTTTTTTGTAGATTGCTATAATCCCCACTGGTGGGGACAACTTAGTGGGGATTATTACAATAACCTCCGTTTTGTTGATGTCGACAATAGACAATAGATAGACAGCCTTTTTTCTGACAGTATAATTACCTTGGTATCCAAGTCGTATGATCCAAGGGAATTGGCCTAGTGCCGCGTTCTTCCCCCCTATAATACGATCCGCGACACTTTCGCCACAGTCATATTCGTCCAGTATAGCCCAAGCCGGGTGGTCTTCCGCTTTGCCTCCATCTTTAACCAATAGCAGTGGGTAAAGTAGGAGCTTCCGTTCCCTTATAGCTTGACAGAGCTGGACAGAGCTACTTTATTTAGCTCTACAAAAACTTTTATCGAAAAACACGTTCGTGACCATTGTATTTTAGAAATACTGGCCATAGAAAAAAAATACTCATACTGGCTTTTTTTTTTAAACTTCTGCTCTACTGTCATAGATCAGCTCATAGAGAAGCTCTACACCACCTAGAGGTAGTCTAGAGACTAGACCTAATGGTCGTACCAAAACATGGTTTTTGTCACCATTCGATTTTTATGGTCATAGGGCAAAGTCAATAAGCTGGAATATACCCATATACCCAAGTCATTTCATTAGTCACCTCAGTGACCCTAAACACGTTATTCAGTAAAATAACCTCGCGAAATCGCAACTCGCAGTTTTGTTAAGAATAAAACCTCTTTTTTGTCCTGCGTTTGAGGAAAACGAACAAAAGACTAGTAAACGGTCAATGACCGCGAAACTGTACCTAACACAACTGAATTGAGAACCTCCCCTTTTGAAGTTGGTTACTTCCTACAGTGCCTTTTATAAATAAAAATAAATAGTTAGACGAATTTAATTCTACTAATCACAAGGTAGAGATAATCAAACTTGTCTTACCTACCGCGTGGTATTTCCTCAAAAGATCGACCTACCTACCTACATTACCTATCAAAGTATTTTACCTAACTGAGTATCTACCCAAATTGACGTTCTCCAGTCGCTAGAGAATATAAAAATCAAAATATAAGCGTATATTTTGATTTTTATATTCTCTAGCGACTGGAGGCGTAGGTATACGTAGGGACCTATGATGTGAACGAATTCACGTGGCCTTTCCCATACATTTTTGACATACTGGGGCGGGGGCATACGGTAGGTGTCCCAACTAGTAGTAAATCACTAATTCATGTCCATAAACCTGATTGGGTGCAACAACTGCTAAGAATCTATTATGTATTTTACAAAATTCTTCTACTCACCCGTTTGGCCATATCGGAAAAAAACTGATAACATCACTGTCGTGTAAAACAGATTTCTGGGCAACATTTTTCGTAGTTCTTTTTGAAAGTATTAGCTTCCGTCTAACTACCTAGGTATTTAGGTAAGTACTAAGTTTATTTTCGTGTCACTCAAGTCAGGCATTGTAAAAAGCGTACAAATAATGTTAGTTACGGTGTGTATCGGTTTAACACTAGAAATAATTAAAAACCTACATACAGTAAACATTTCTTTAGCCACCATTCCGAAAGAAGAGGTTCTTTATTACCTACCCTATGCGATCGATGCTCAATTCATTTGTTTTATGTTTGTTGACATTGCATGAAACAATGCTAGCGCAAAAGAGAACTTTACATATATTTCAATTTAGGGTAAACGTATACCTACCTATAAATCTATAAATATAAAAAAACTTGGGAGGTGTCAAGGGACACCCGGATGGAACGAAGTTCCTTGAGGTGTTGTTTTCTTATAATATTTTTTATAAGAACCTTAACGAACCCTAAAAACAAAAACTTTCAACAATACTTACATTCATTTGTTTCGGTTGAGAACGTACAGGTACAGGCACACGATATTAAAAAAAAACTTCCTGCACCAATTTATTCGAATGACGTTGTCAAAGTTTGAAAAAAGTGTCGCGACAACTTTTGGTCTTAATTTTTTCCGTCTAGCCCCCTTTCGCTACGCGCAATAGGGAACTTTGTTCCAATATACCTCTTATAAATCTTGGAAAGTGCGTGTGTACCTACTTATGATTCTGATAGAGACAATGATATAAGGAAAGTTATTGGAGCTTGAAAATATTCGTGATTGGTGATTCACAACACACCATCATAATATACATAAGGCACATGTTTATATTCTTTATTTAATTTAATTTACCTTTTTGTTATACCTGCCTGGAATTACCGCTGTGCAACTCTCATGAGACATCTAACTCTATAGGTACGTAAACTTATTGCATGTTAGCATAATCTGCGTGGAAGTAGGAGGTATTTCAAGTTTGTAGGATTCCGTATGTCTAGAATACTTATAAGTACAACGGGCACACAATACCAAGTTCGGAAATTGTTACTAGTTTTCCGAAACTGAAAGTTCGGAAAACAGTGGTATACCTAGTAATGAAGTGGGCCATTTTATATTTCTTGAAAAGGTCAGAGATATATTAGTATCGGAAGATTGTTATATAGGTACGTAGTATCTATAAAAGTCGGAAAGAAAAACGAAGGTTACGTACAAACGCCTCAGACGCGAAACTTTTTCTCACTTGTCCATTATTAATTCTTAGATATTAACCTACTTAAATAGTTAATTAAAATTCTTGTTCATATAAAACCTGATCTGTGACATTGGTAACCTAACTGGTTCGGATTATAAAGGAACCCGCTGTCCGTCTATGAAGATATTATACCTAGTAGCATACTGTGACTAAGATGCAGTCTTTTGTTTGATAACAAACACTTGGAAATATCAGTTTGTAAATAAAACAATGTTGTTCCTTATACCCATCACATTTCTTATAGCGCCAGTTCTAACTGGTGATGGTAAGTAAAATAACACTACAGAATACGTAGAAACTATCTAGAAGGCATATAAATAGGTACCTCATTCCATTAACATTGCGAACTACTTATGGTTGTACTTACCTACCTCCGTAATAACTTGTTTCTTAATGCATTCCGAGTATTTTTGAGTCCTTACTTAGCTATCTTTTCCTCAATTCGCACTGACATTATTCCGGATAATTTTTCGTTGAAACAATCTATAATATTATGTACTTCTCAATTAAATCTTGAGCATAGTTTCAAAATGTTTAGGTACATCATTTAATTCCAGGAAATATTACCATAGAACAGATCACCGCTACTACTAGCAGCCCGTCATCAGACAATAATGAAGAGCTCCTGGATGTTCAGAACCATCCTAACTTAGGGTTGTTGTCTACAGAATGTGGTTTGATTAGTTCTAAACTGAAGAGTGAAACGCTCCAGAATGAAATGCCTTGGATGGCACTGCTGTCATACAATACGTGTAAGTGCTCTATCACACTACCAATTTGCGAGCGAGTCCACTCGCGGTGAAGATTCAATACGTAGGTATTTTGTCAGTGGCTTGCAGTGTAAGATTAAAAAGGGCCCGAGGCAAATTGGATGGAGCCTAGGTCCCACATAAACCGGTCCTACCGTTTTTGTAAACTTGCAGTGATAGAACTTTTTTTGTATTTTTTACTTACCGCAGTGATTTTTTTATAAGTACAAAGGTTAATAAACCTTTGTACTTATACAAAATCACTACAATGCAGGTTTTATAAAAGTAATAACTTCATTAAAAAGCAGCGTAAATCGAAAGATGCCGCTTTTCCAAGGCTGATTATCGTATTTACACGTGTTTACGACAAAATGATTAGGTACTTCACTAAGTAGGTATACGTTTTTATTATTGATATTGCATAACAGATTTTGATAAAACCAACAAATACCTACCTACTTTTAAAAAACAAAAATAACTAATCGTGGTATGAAATATGTGAAAATTGGGACCTGCGATGCCCCAACGCCTTTGTTGCTGAGAAAGCATAATCCCCGAGTAAAGATCTCTTTTATGTTTTGCCAGATCTGGCAGTTTAAACAATTACCTTTTTGAAATTTCAGTGCAAGGACACAGACTAGGCTGCGTAGGAACTCTCATCAATAAAAGGTACGTTCTGACCGCTGCGCAATGTGTGATCTTTCTCGGAAACAATACTTTTGACGGTGTTGTCCTTGGCGAGCATAATGTGAGGACAGACCCTGACTGCAGTACTGCAGGAAAAAAACCTTACTGCAGCCCTAAAGTTCAGGTTAGTTCAGCAATATTCAATGCTACCAGGAGGAAATCAATCTAACACCTGTCTTATAAAACCTTTGTTTTTGTAGATTGTTATAATAGAAGAGATAATACCACATCCTGGATACAGCCTTGGTGGCTCAAGGCAGGCATTTGCTGACGATATTGCACTTGTAAGGCTTGCTACACCTGCAGACTTTAGTAACGGTAAGAACAATCCTCTAGAACCGACGTAAAGTCTCTGTGCTACCACAGCGTGCTGACTTCCGAATGCTTTTTCGCTTTGAAACATGCTAAGTCAATCTAAATTTTACAGGAACAGTGGGATCTCTGTGCCTGCCCGTCACTCCAGCACTACAAAACGAGTCTCTAACTGGTTCCCTTGACGGACTGGTAGCTGGGTGGAATCTTAACGGGTTCAAGCTTCTATCTCCAGTGCTCCAGAAACATTCAGTGTCAACAATTAGCAATGAGGAGTGCCAGCTGGCTTATAATAATGGGTGAGTTCTGCGTACTCTATTTTTTTATTCACGTTAAGAGGCGCGTCATTGTTTAGTACTGATGCTTGACTGTAGACAGCTACTATAAGCCTAATCTTAAGGTCCAACTAGTCGCCCACCTTTCCATACAAACGTGGAAGGGTAACTACTCCACTGTTTGACGTTAACCAACCAAAACTAAGGATTATATCAATTTATCTCGTCACAATCTATGTCTGTATACACCACAAACTGTAAAAAAGTATTCATTTAAAAAATACAAGCTTCTAAACTTTCGTATTGAAAGTTAAGTTAAAGAAGACGAGATAAATTGATATAATTCTTAGTTTTGGTTGGTCAGCTTCAAACAGTGGAGTAGTTACCCTTCCACGTTTGTTTGGAAAGGAGGGCGACTAGTTGGACCTTTATAACAATTTATGTTATCCTAATTTCACTTACACCAGGTTTCTCTGTAGGACACTGATATAGGGTAGTGCGACAAACTTTAGAGCCGCAAGGACTCGTTGACTTTGGTTGAGGCTACTCTACCAACTAATATTTCCTTCCTTCTGTCTCACCTTTAAAATCATCCACCTCCTCTCAAAGGCATTGAGATAAGATAAAATCTTAAAACCTCTATTTCAGAACAATCTCCAATCCACCCCGTATAACTGGCAAGCACGTTTGCATCAAAAGCCATGGCGGCTGGGATGACCCCGGTGGCCCATTGATGTTCCCTGGACCTCGTGATTCGGACCAACGCTACATTCAGCAGGGCATCGTCTCATTCGGACCTACGAAAAGGGGTAGCAAACTGCCTGAAGTGTACACAAGAGTTACTCCCTACGTGAAGTGGATTTTAGATAACAAAAAGAATAAAATGATTTATAAAATACAGAGACTTTTATGCATAAATCAAACATCAACATTTTTAGATAGGAATTTCACGCAAAAATAACGCATAGGTAGCTAAGGTACGCTAAGGAGGTCAATTCAGTTCAGGGTGTCTCAAAATAGTGTTTTCTGACAAGCCCTCTTGGTGCTAGTTTAGGCTGCATTTATAGTCTACGAGCATTGATGTTATAAATATTTTTCATTGTCTACGGGTAATTAAACAGCTTGCTACCAGCGAGTAAGTAGGTACCTACATAAATGTTAAAGATGCGTAGCTTAGTGTTTCCCCGCAGAACAGGTTTGCTAATAATCGTCCACATCTCGATAATCTGGTTTTCAATTGCCTCAGTTATTTCAATCATCGCATTCAGGCAGACATGTTAAGAAAACATGGTATCAAAAGTTATTCTGAATTGGTGCCGGTTGCTTGTGTCTTGACTTGATTAACTGTTTATTATTCTATGTACAGTAATATATATATATAACACAATATTCTTATAATTATACTCATTCTTATAATCACAATAAAGATGAATAACACCTTATCTCAACATTTTGGTCGTTAGTAAATTCCCAGTGATGTCAATTTGCCGTGCATCGTATCTGCGGCAGGTTCTTGGTCGGGTCGGTCTTAATATTAAATAATTATCATTTTATAAATTGAATCATTTTAAAAACGGCTGTGATGAGAACATAGTGGCCACGATGTTGCTCTTTATTACTTCCGTGACGTGCTTAATAGTGCCTGTGATAAGTAGTAAGTATAATATATCTAATTAAAGTTGATTTTCTTAGAAAGCTGCGCGGAAGACAATAATGATGGACGCAGAAAATGGCGGTGACAATATACTTAACTTATTACCGACGTTATATTTTATTAAAGTCACTAAAGTTCCATATTGTAACAATGATAGATAACACAACACAAGCGGACCCAACATCAACTTACGACAAATAAACAAATGCAAGCGAAGTTGTTATTAGAAACATTATTCACCAGGAACTGAAATCTCGTAACAAAGCCCTACCATAAATATATATGACACCTCACTTGTTTTTTTTTACTCTCTTTTGGATCTTCACAATTTTACAACTCCTTGTCTGATTTACCACAAAATCATAACCAGTAAAATGTAATAATAAGGTTCGATGTTATTTTCTTGCAAACATAACGCCAATTTGCCCAAATTAACAGTAAGATCTACCTTCGATCACGTAAAACAAACAACCGCTCTAAAACGGTGTTTCTGACATAGTAGGTCAATTATGTAGTCAGTTATAGGCGTAATTAGTGACCAGTTAATTCATTCGTTAAATTTTTTAGGGTATCACGGAGACAGTTGCGGTGGCCGTGTCAGCCCAGGGATCTGTACCCCCTTATCGCAATGCCAGCCTTTAATGGAAGAGATCAGAGCTGCTGGCAGCCCTATGCCTATGTACTTGAGCAATAGACTGAACGGTTTGGGTTGTGGGTACACAATGGAAGAACCTTTGGTAAGATATACCTAATGCTAAACTCATAACACAAAAACTCCTAAGACGCAGCATGGGACACTTAGCTCGCCTGTTTTTTAGACACGCTACTGTAAATTATTAGAGAAAGGCTGATCAATTGATAAATGCTTCTTTAATGCTTCAACCTATTGGAAATAGAGTAAGTTATCTGTAGTATTCTGTCATAGACTAGCTAGATCATAGAGATGAGAGGTAAAGAAAAGGTTCACTCTAGTTCACTCACCCCAATATGTTCAACTCATTCGTTCTTGTCTTGCCTGTCATGGCGTCGTACGTAATAGGTGTAGCGAATAGGTTTCCATAATAAATAAGATGTACTAAATATAACTTTCCTAAGCTTAATAAAAGTATTTGATTGTGCCATGGAATTCTTCTTTATTCTATAGGTTATGGGCCCAGAGTCCTTGGTCAGTCAGATCGACAAAGATTAGCGTAGGAAAAGTTGTAGGAGTCTGTCGTGCCACCACGAAAAAAGGCTAGGCAAAGAGAGCGTGGAAAAGTGTTTCTAAAGCAAGAACACCAAAAATATAAAGATGACGACACAAGTAAATCAAATACCTAAATTGGAAAATGAAAATTTCTCGAACTGGTTATTTCGAGTGGAGATGGCAATGGATGAAAAAAGTTGTAAAGATGTTCTACAGAAAAATATCAATCTCGATGACAAAGATGTAAAGAGTAAAGACGCCAAAGCAAGAAACATAATAGTACAAGCATTATCAGACAAGCATCTAGAATATGTAAGAAAAGCAGGAACAGCCTATGAAATGATAGAAAATTTAAAAAACATTTTTGAAAGAAAAAGTACATTATCAAGCTTATACCTGAGAAGAAAATTAATAAATTTAAAATGCAAAAAGCAAGACAGCGTAGAAGAGCACTTTAACAAATTTGATACAATAGTCAGAGACATAGAAGCAAATGGAAGTAAAATGGATGAGAAAGAAAGAGTGTGTCAACTATTACTAAGTTTAGAAAACGCTTATCAGCCGGTCATTACAGCATTGGAGGCATCTGGAGCTGAGCTCACAGTAGAGTTCATTAAATGCAAAATGCTAGATGCAGAACTTAAAGAAAAGAACAATAAAGACAGTAAACAAAGTTTCACAAAAGATTATGCTTTTCAAAATAGCTCAATAAATTGTTATAACTGTGGAGAGCCTAATCATTTTGCCAGAAACTGTCCTGGCAACACGTCAGCACATAATCAACAAAAGAGAGGACGAGGTTATCAGAGAGGACGAGGCTATCAGAGAGGAAGAGGTTATCAGAGAGGCCAAAGTAGCTACAGAGGAAGAAGTGATAATAGAAATTCAAATGCAAATGTTACAGAAGAAATAAAAGAAACAGAATCATTATCATTCATAGCGGCACAGGCCCATGCAGCAACAAATAGAGACAGTGTAAATAATGAGATAAAATTTGTGATTGATTCCGGTGCAACACACCACATGATCGATGAAAAATATGAGAAACATATGACGGAAGTAAAAGAGATACCTGAGATAAAAATTCAAACAGCAAATAAAGCTATGTTGTCAGCAAAGAAAAAGGGAAATATAAATGGTATAACAGACAATGGAGAAAAAGTCATTATAAACGATTGCTTAATATTAGGAAACCTATCTCAAAATTTAATATCAGTAATGAAACTAAATCAGAAAGGCTTCAATGTTGAATTCAACAGAAATTCATCAAATATTAATAATGGTGAAGTAAAAGTAAATGTGGACAACAATGGGAAACTTTTTACTCTACATTTAAATATGAATAAAGACAACGCATTGATCACAAATAAGACAGATACCAATTTATGGCACAGAAGACTAGGTCACCTAAATCATGCAGGCATGAAGATACTGGGAGTACCTTTTTCAAATATGAAATGCACAGTATGCATGGAAGCAAAGGGAACACGCTGCCCTTTTACTCCAACAGTAAAACCCAGAACAAGGCGAATTGGAGAATTGATTTATTGTGACATTGGTGGACCAATTACACCAGAAACCATGAATGGAGAGAAATATTACCTGTCAATAATAGATGATTATTCACATTTTACTGAAGTACATTTACTGAAAAGAAAAGATGAAGCAAAAGATTATATTATGAGTTATATAAGAAGTCTGCGTAATGATGGTTTTTATGTAAAAAGAATAAGAACAGACAGAGGCGGAGAATTTGTGAATGAGGAACTAAAAGAATTCTATAACAAAAATGGTATAAGACAAGAAACCACATGTGCGTATACACCACAACAAAACTCAGTGTGTGAAAGGATGAACAGGACACTAGCTGATAGAGTAAGAGCTATGTTGTTAGAAACTTCATTACCTAAGTACCTATGGGGCGAAGCGATCCGTGTTGCAGCATACACCATAAACAGATCCCCCTCTAGAGCACTCAATGGAGACACACCGGCCAATATATGGTTTGGAAAGAATCAACTAGAGAGACTGAGAGTCTTTGGTTCTAAAGCGTGGTGCATAATTTTTCCAAGGCCAAGTAAACTAGAACCTAGAGCAAAACCTATGATTATGATTGGATATTGTGGTTCAGGGTACAGATTGTGGGATCCAAAAACAAATGAGATAATAATATCGAGAGATGTTCGTTTTGATGAGACCGACTACAAATATGATCATGGAGAAAGATATATATTTTCAGACGAAAGTGACACAAATGAGTCCAGAGAGCAACCACAAATAGAACAGGAAAGAAAAGAGCAAATATCAAGTGATGAATATGAAAGCTCAGATGAAAAAGAAGAGAATATTCAAACAACAAAAAGACCAATTACAATGCCAAAGAAATATGAAGACTATGATATGAGTAATGTAGCCTATGCATTATTGACAGAAGACCCTACAAGCTACAAAGAAGCAATTGAACAAGGAGAGTGGTCAGAAGCTATACAGAAAGAGCTAGATGCACATAGAAAGTTAAAAACATGGGAAGAATGTGAATTACCAATTAATCAAAAGGCTATCGACACAAGATGGGTATTTCGGACAAAATCTGATAATACTAAAAAGGCAAGACTCGTTGCAAAAGGTTTTCAGGAAGAAACAACACAAAATGTCTATGCACCAGTAGCCAGAATGACAACAGTAAGGTTATTCTTAAACAAAGCTGTTCAAGAAAATTTACAAGTCAGACAACTCGATATACCAACAGCATTTTTGAATGGAAAATTAAAGACAGATATATTCATAAAATACCCAGAAGGAGTACCATACAAGGAAGGAAAAGTACTGAAGTTAAAAAAGGCACTATATGGACTAAAAGAATCCCCACGATGCTGGAATGACACATTGAACAATTTCCTGATAAAAAATGAATTTGTCCAGTCACAAAGTGATTTTTGTCTTTATACTGCAAAGAGTGTATACATACTAATATTTGTAGATGACATCCTAGTAATTGGAAATGGCCATAATATTATAAAGAAACTACAAGATGAATTTCAAGCAAAAGATATGGGGAATATAAACAAGTTCTTAGGCCTAGAAATAACAAGATCTAATGAAGGAATGAAAATAAAACAGACACAAATAATCGAGAAACTTTTATTAAAGTTTAATATGGTGGACTGTAAGGGCGTGGATACACCTGTGGAGGTTGGCCTGAATGTTAATGAAAGGGAAGAAATTGTAAATAATGTTCCATACAGAGAACTTATCGGATCATTGATGTATCTAGCAACAATCAGCAGACCAGACATCGCATATGCAACAGGATATCTCAGTAGATACATGCATTGTCCAACACAGACTCTATGGAAAGCTGGAAAGAGAATTCTCAGATACCTGAAACAAACAAAAGATACTGGATTAGAATACAAGAAACAAGAAAATAATCACTTGCACAGTTTTTCAGATGCAGATTGGGGAGGTAACCGAGATGACCGCAAAAGTATCAGTGGAGTAGCCATATTTCACCGCGGAAACTTGATCAGCTGGAGCTCGAAGAAGCAGGCAACCGTTGCACTCTCTACCGCTGAATCAGAGTATGTCGCAGCACAAACTGTAAGTGAAACAGTGTTTATTATCAAAGTGTTAAAGAACTTGGACTGTGACAAAAACTTAAATTGTTATTTGTTTATAGACAATCAGAGTACTATAAAAATGATAGAAAGTTATGAAAATAGTAAGAGAACCAAACATATAGATATAAAAGTTCACTTTATAAAGGATATAGTAAACAAGGGTTTATTGATAATAAAATATGTGTGTTCTCAAGAAAATAGTGCTGACATGTTTACCAAATCATTTTCGAAAGTCAGACACCAATATTTGTGTAAATTACTTGGTTTAGAATAAGTTTTGAATATGTAAGTTGTAATGTTTACTACCTTGTCAGTAATAAGTTGTATCAAGCAAAGAATGTAAACAAAGATTGCTAAATTATAGATTTAGCAAACAAGCAAGCAAAAGGAGGCTTCTTCTTCTTTAAATTGAAACATATTGTAACTGTCAAAGTCAAAATACGATTGATTGTCAAATATTTTAGAGTTGCCATAGTATTGTTATAAATTTCGTTGGCAAGTTAGCAAGTCATTTTTGTTTTGTATAAGTTTAAAAAAAAAATGAGACTTGAACTTGAGCCGGGGTATTGGAAATAGAGTAAGTTATCTGTAGTATTCTGTCATAGACTAGCTAGATCATAGAGATGAGAGGTAAAGAAAAGGTTCACTCTAGTTCACTCACCCCAATATGTTCAACTCATTCGTTCTTGTCTTGCCTGTCATGGCGTCGTACGTAATAGGTGTAGCGAATAGGTTTCCATAATAAATAAGATGTACTAAATATAACTTTCCTAAGCTTAATAAAAGTATTTGATTGTGCCATGGAATTCTTCTTTATTCTATACAACCTAATTAGATTCAAGCCGATTCAAGCCGAACAATTCCTTTATCTTGCAAGCATACACGCATGTAGGATATAATTTGCTACCTGTTCGAAACTTAGCATAGCTAGATCTACTGCCAATTATTGTTCACAAAACATACATTTGCAGGTCTGCTGTTCAAGCCAAAGCTCAGAAACGAATAAACCCAATACGGTAAAGCCAACTATCGATGTAAATCCGTATAATAATTGGGATTCCAACGCGAACTCGATAGGAGCGGATAGCAATATCAGGCCAGATGAACCACATTTTGACGACGAGCCCGAAGATGTGTCAGATCACCCTAACCTGAGTCTGCTGCCGACACGTTGTGGGTCTATAGACAGCAATAGGATCATAGGCGGAAACCGAACGCAATTGTACGAGATGCCTTGGATGGTCCTTATATCATATGACGAGGGTATGTCAACTACCTTTACTCAAACCAACAACTTACCAGATTTAGGGCCAACTCTCTGTATCTTCAAAACATGGTTAAAACATAGGTACTGAAGATCATTCGAATAGAGTCAGGTTATCTATCTTCGTCTATAAAATAATCCAAAATCATGATAAAACCCATGAAGAACCGTTTTAATACAAAGCTTGGTCAGAGTACAGCAAAGGGTGTGCAGTAGTAAAAAGACTTTTTTTTTTTTTTTTTGACCAAAGCTTTGTGGGAGCAACAATTGCATTTATATGGTGATGTATTATTTACTCTTTGTCTTTTTGCTAGCACTTTAAAGTTTGACAAGTGGTGCCTCTATTCCAATAAAAATCGCTGACATCCAGCTGACATGCATGTTCAATCCAAACTTCAGATGGCGTAAACAAGCTAGGGTGTGGAGGAACCCTCATCAATCAGTGGTATGTGCTTACGGCAGCCCACTGTGTCGAGGTCGGGAAGCGAACGACAATCGACGGTGTTATCCTCGGCGAATACGACTTGAGGTCAGACCCAGACTGCGAAGTATTGGCAGGGAAAAGGAAATGCGCGCCTAAAATTGTGGTAAGACCAAGACCTTTTGCGTGTTTTGAACTTTTTACTTTAGGGTCTTGGACCAATAACGGAATACAGCTTAGGAATTCTCTACAGATGAAGCCAGATCCAAACTGCGTAAAGGAGCAAGTGTTTAGTTGTGCATCTAAAGTTGTGGTAAGACAGTGCCTCGTGGTGCTGTAACAACCTTTGAAAGCTTCAGAATGTTATTATTTGTATATGTGTTGGTTAAACTTGGTTCGCATGACTTATTAAAGAAAGTAGAGCTAGACCAGCGAATAAAATAAATAATAGCCTCGGTGGCTGGACTGGTATTCAGTTTAGTCGATCTAATATGTTCGAATTCGAATCCTTTGCATGGTAATAACGTTTTGGAATCGATTGTATAAACGGGATTCATTGAATGTTTAGATTGTGCACGGAACAGTATAGTTTTGGCTTAGTGGGTATTTGATTTTGATGATCGATATGTCGATGCATGTGCCGGGGAACGACTCGAAAGTAAAGTTTTATAAAACTTTTTATTTTTTTGGGACGTTGCTGGGTCCATCACTTCACAAATCCTCCTTCCCACAAACGTATTCGTGGCGTAGCAGGTAGATAGTGATTTCTGTATGTAGAAAAACTCAAAAAAAGTCATTTGTGAAGTAACTAAATAATGTTTTTATTTATATTTCAGAATGCAAATATCGCGGAAGTGATACCTCACCCTGGATACAGGAGGAAAACATTATTCGACGATATTGCGCTTATAAGGCTTGCTGAACCAGCCAATTTTGATTCAGGTACGATATTCCTACTTCACCCCCTATAAGACTAGATTTACTCTTATGCTGAAGACAGCGTCGGATGATGCCTCGTAGAACTGTCATTTGTCTTACTTATAGGTATATACCTGTTTTTGACAATACATACCTACTCACCTACTTATAATTGTATAGTAACACCCAAACTATAACAAACTGCTCCTTATGTTTCCTCTACACACAAATGATCGAAGCCACAACCCACAGTATGCCTAGACCTATACCGATTAAGCTGTAACGCCTGTCGAATACCTTGTTCTTTCAGATTCAGTAGGCCCAATCTGCTTGCCATACACCCGTGAGAGGCAGCAGGACCAATTAGACGGGTTATTTGGACTAGTGGCTGGTTGGGGCCTCACAGAGCAAAGGATACAAGCCGATGTGCTTATGAGCGTACCACTGCCAATCATACCCGATGCTGAGTGCCAGGCTACGTACAAAGGGTATGTTAGCAATATAGCTAGTAGGTACTATAGTCACATGAGTATTAAAATTCTTTGAACCAATATTATTCTCTGTAATGTCGCACGCCAACCTCCTTATTACACCACGTTTGGGTTGCCTGGCAGACAATGCTTTCAGCATTAAGTCCACCCTTTGTAACAAATTTATAATTTTGTGCTTTATTGCACAAAATTAGAAATTATTAAATAAGTATTAAATAAATAAACCATGCAACGGAGCGGGGTACTGAAGTGGCCTCTTACTGGGCGGCGGTCATAGCCAATTGATTCGAACGAAGAAGTATTATTTGCGGTGCCTGTGTTCGTCATTGTCATTACTATGGTCACAGAATACATATATTCAATGCAATTCCTTGGATCTATCAATAGCCTATTGATAGATCCAAGGAAGATGCCAGATATTCAGATTCTATGAGACTATGAGAGTTTATAATAATCACACGCGCGTTTAAATCTTTTGCATGAAGATTGCAAGAATTTTCAGGTGTGCGTATGCGTAGTATACACAACCATCTTGTTTGTAGCTCGAGTTCAATAATATAACTTGAGCGTAGAGTTCAATATGATATAGAAAATAGAACTTTATATAAGTACTTACCTAATAAGAGTTTTTTTTTCTATATTTTAGTAAACCCCAAATATACAAAGGACAACTATGTGCGGGTGGCATTAAAAATAAGGATTCCTGCGGAGGAGATTCTGGTGGCCCTCTTTTGTACCCAGGGGTGGTCGGTTCTGGAGGTGCTCGGTACATCCAGCGTGGAATTGTCTCCTTTGGACCCAAGAGATGCGGAAGCGGAAGTCTGCCTGGCGTCTATACAAGGGTCGCTTACTATATGAAGTGGATTTTAGATAATATGCGTAGTTAATTCATAGTTTTATGAAAGTATTCATTTCACTTATTTTACGAAACAGATAATAAATAATAACTAACACACTACCTAATTACTAAAAATACTCTTTTTTAATTAAATTATTAAAAACTGCTTGAAATATTAAGAAAACTTTTTGGACAATATAATTAAGACGTTATAAATCAATCATTTTGGCGTTGTCGAAACGCGTCATTAAAATGATAGAATGTGTACGTACACCACGTTCAAATGCAATAAATATGAAAAAGAAATTGTATAACAAAATGTAGGAAAGGAACTAGTAGGCTTCGGAGAGAACATGTGATGTGATGTGCGCCTGCAACACCACCCCATGTGGCAAGGAGTACGAGGATGGCGGCGAAGCAGAAGCATCACAGAAAGGGGGGAAGCGAGGCAAGGGCAAGAAAGAAGATGATGCTCCTCCACCGACGGTAAAAATCTTTTTCCCCACTCACCGTAGACTGGATCAGCTCAAAAACGTGATGAATCTAACTAACAAAGGAGGCGTATACCCAGCAATAGGTGAAGTCAGGCTTATTGGTAATGGTGATAGTTTTACACCTGCACCATACGCCTCACATAATAGAACTCGCGGCGCGCGGCGTAGAATATTGAAACATCGCAGGGTCGTCTTAAATAGCACCAAGGAGGCCTCTTCCTAGCCGTGGTGAAGGCTGGTTGATAATGATTATGACCTATACCCAAACATTGAAAAAATTTCAGACGTTTCTACCATACTAAAATTTCTAATACGTAGGTTCTAATTCTCTACAGCTATAGCTATCAGTACCCAAGCCTGACTATCATAGCTAAATCGATTGTTGCAACCAATGCACCAATCAGTTGTATTTTATAGAAAAATATATCTTTAAATGGTGCATTATATAATGTTCCTAACGTCTAGTTTTTCTCGCCTCATTGGTTCTAGGTAATAAGTTTTGAGGCATTCCTAAAATAAGGTTTATCCATTTAAGCCTACGTTATTATAACAAGGTTTATTTTTATTACAGTGGCAAGAGAGAATTGAGCACTTCAAGAAACTAGCCCTCAAGTTACTCTCCGACGCTCACAAGTTTTGTAAAAAAATAGAGAAAGACCCTTTTCAACGTCAGGTAGTCAAAAGTACCGTGTATTACAGCTTAGGTCTCAAACTTTTCAGTGATCTGGCGAGGCACCTGGCGCCTAAGCCATGTGGAAGTCAAATGTAATGTGCGTTGTATCTATAATCTACTGTTGATTGAAATAAACATAAATTGAAATGCTCTTGTAATTTTGTTTGAGTAGTACGTAGTTTAGTAGGTTTTTTTTCGCTAGCATAAACTAACTTCAAGAGGCAGTAGGCAGTCGTTGCAGTGTGTTATCCTCATAAGATGTCAAGGTTCATGTCTCCAACATTATTTGCGAATAGTACCTATAGGTTACTCACTCACTAGATAGTCAGTGGGCTTTGTAACTCGTTCTTAATCGTTATTAATATCTATCAAGTTGTTATTTTTCCTTCGCCGCCATCATGTTATGTAAGAAGGCAACTCTTGAAAAACTTAAGATATCTTTTTTTCGATTTAATATAATATGAGAAATACTAGTGCTACGTACCTAATAGGTAACAATACAAGCTACTTAGTAATAATAAGTTGTTATAATACCCACGAGTAAAATCCCTAGTAATCCTATATTTTAGGAGAGTTTGGAAAGGAAAGTATAAACCGAATGATAAAAATGCGAGCTCGACTATTAGCTATAGCACTCAGCACACAACAAGGAAAAACCAAGTATTGATGACCAGTGTCTATTATTATTAAAGATAGCGTCACATCATACCTACGCAAGCTCATGCGGCATTCGTGTTTTTAAAAATATTATTGTTGATAAGTAACCTTAAGTTTGTGGTCGGAGGCAAAGTCAGGGCCAGTTAACGAGAATCAGTCGTGTAGTGTCCGTCCTCAGAAGCACATATTGATAGTAAATGAGTCTCACCAAAACGCAATCATTTATATAATGTTTGCTTTACACAAAAGGACTGTTCTCCTGTGCTGTGTGTTTCTTGTGTCAGTGACAAACGTCGTTGGACGTAAGTAAACCTGTTTGCTACTTTAAAAACCTGTGTTTAAATTTTGTTGACCTTACTGCAGTCTAACCAGTGTGTCTTCGTTTGCTATTATTTGCAATTTTAGTCGTACGCCACCAGTTTTGATATTGCTAAGTTGACATCATAGTCACTAAGTGGTTGGTATTTTATTTTTATTTAATAGACTGTTTCTGACCAGCAAGAAATAGTGGTTAGTTTGCCTTGGCTGCGTGTATGAACTAAATATTTCCATAACCTGATGACTGATACAGAACAACGTAATAATACTCGTGATATTATTATGTATGTTTAAGAAACAGTGCCTGGACAGAAACAAGAATATATCTGAAACATATATTTAAAAAAATGGTTGGCAATACGTAAGCTACTACACTAATTAGCTAAGGCTGGAATACTGAAACGTCATTCAAATTTGAGCACTACATAAAGTTGCTCTGCCTTTGTTTGACATTACTCATTTGTAAGAGATGGCAATAATTTAAGCGTAACTTAAATTGAGTGGGGTTTGAGTGGAGTTTGAGTATTCTACCATAAGCTACCTAATTAGTGTTGTTCCATAGTGCAACAAAAAAGTAGTCAATACAATGTTTTGAACAGCACTTATCACAGGGAAACTATGTCTGGGTATATCAGAATCTCTGTAGACAAATATCCAACCATTTTGCATCCAGATCTAACTAGGTAGATAGCATTAGTATTTTTTGAGTAACTTCATCAGGTTTTACAATACAAAAACTTGCAACCTAGGTACCAAAACATATAAAAACCCCTACTGCGGTTTATCTGTTCATCTTTTATGATGTGATATAGACAGATATTAGTCGAGGTAGGTAGGTAGGTACTTATATCAGATGTTCCTTACCAGCCTGCTATCGACTGGAAAGGAAGATAGATGCTTTATCGCACACCACTCAAAGAAATTACATCAAAATAAGTAGGTACCTATGTACCTGGATTGGTTTGGTTGGTTATTGGTGGTATGCAGTATCATCAAATACCTAGGTATTACTTAGTTAATTCATTCATTACTTAGTTACTGCAAGGGTTGATGGCTTACAATCCAGTTTTAACCACAGCAACTTATAAAAAAAGGTACAATAGAATACATGAGATTGGCACGTCATGCGCCACTGGGCAATGCAGAGTATTGTAGTCTCACGATTCCATCATAATCTAGATTTAAATACCTAATGTTTTTAAACTAATAGCTAGAATATTGATAATCCCATGTAACAAGCTTAGGTACTCTCGGAATAGTTACACCCCTGGTTTGCAAACGAGCACATTTAGGCCCGTGATTTAATGCTCAAGCATAGATTTTTGTATAAAAATCTCTACTCAGATCTATGCTTGAGTAACGCTTATTATCAGCATAGGGGCCTCAAAATCACAATTATTCCAAGTTTTATCGGGTTCATTCGACGGGTTCATTGGTAAAGCCTCTTATTCGGACGAATTAGTGTTGTTTATTTGTTGGTTCGCATAGTAGGTATGAACTTTCAAACACTTGTCGATTCTGCATTGGAATTTGCCCGCTGAATGTTTGCTTGCATTTTTAATCGACTTCAAAAAAAGATAAGACTTAATTCGGTTGTATTTTATTTCCTCTTTTTGCGAAGGTGGCATGACCTCAGTTTGGGGGAGTCTAGGTAGACTACAATAGATGTAGGATCCTAGTTCTGATCAAAAGGTTTAAAATTCTTGAATTCTGATTGGTCAGTGGTACTGATTAATTTTATTAGAATAAATAAGAGAGCTTATCGGAAATTCCATTAAAAAAATAACGACAAGACCGGTTTAAACATCGTTGGTTATCATTATGATCATATTCATATACCCATGTTGAGTATGTCAGCATGTCTTTATAGCGGGGAAATCCTTTTCATCGATTTAAATATACTTACTTTAGCTGCATGAGAAATATTTATAAGGAAATGTAGCTTATTCAATTATGCATTAAAAGTACAGTTTACTGCATAATTTAACTTATTCTAACAGTTATTTGCAAAATTATCAAGTTGACCAAGAAACAACCGCAGCCTGTGGCCACATCTACACAGCACTGTCTGAGCAGGACATCCGCCGACCATAAAAGTATTTTGTGGTAGACTATATGATCAAACGAACTTCTAAGTGAAGTTCGATCATTATTATATGAGTTGCTTCATTAGAATATATGAATTATTACACTGTAGTTTCCTTATTTACATGGTAACTCCGCACATTTTTTAAAGATTTTTAAAACAACTAGAAACGTATTTCCGGTCTGTCCCAACCCTAGTGCGCCATCTTGTTGTTTGTTCATTTTTTTTAGAGCTACGTAACCTATACAAAACTTTCTATTTGATGGGAAAAGCCTTAGGGAGGGAGGGTGTTCATATATTCTAATGAAGCAACTCATATAATAATGATCGAACTTCACTTAGAAGTTCGTTTGATCATATATTATATATTCGTTGCTTCATTATTCATATATGAATTATTACACTGTAGATGTTAAGAGCAGAAAGTTTTCAAATTAAAAGCATAATTATAATTAAAGTTTTAATCATAATAACACATACAATAATTTTTATCACTTCCTTAAGTACCTAAGTAAGTTTACTACTAAATAATAATTCTTTATCATTGACAAATTAACTTATTGATTTTGAGATGATAAACAAACAGATTGTGCAAATTCGCTTTCATTTATTATAGTTCGGTTGTAAAACCGGGCAAAAGAGTTGGACGAGCTAGTCCAGCCAGCTGTCTTGCGAATAGTTTCGATATTAACTCCAGCAGAGCTGGCAGCGGAGGTCGACGCATGCCGCGTATTATGAGCACCAAATACACTTATGTTAACCCCGCTCTCTGCCAGGACTTGTTTAATCCATCTGCTTATGGACTGTGTCGTAGCTGCCTTGTGAGGCCTTTTGCTTGGTATTCACATAAGACGCGAATATCCAAAGCCCGCGCTGCTCACACCACTTCCATAGTGACCGAGATAAGTCGTTAAGGTGGGGGTATTGTATACCTCCCATACGATTCACATAACTAATTGCAGTTGTGTTATCTACACGTAGTAATATTGCACAGTTAGTTACATTATTGGCAAAAGATTTCAAGCCCAGAAAAACAGCCATTAGTTCTAAGTAATTTATATGGTTTGCTTTTTCTGCGGCCTTCCATTTACCACTTACTTCCTTGTTCTTACATACAGCACCCCATCCTGTTCTAGAAGCATCGGAATAAATTTCGAGTTCAAAGTTTGGTTGCCTCATGACATGGGATGTAGTATGGATGTTTGACGACCACCACATTAGATCCTCCAATATAATCTTAGGGAGGTTAATATTGACTTCATAATTGTTATGTCTAAGCAAAGCTAGATATTTTTGCCGTTCTAAAACCTTTGTATACATCCATCCGTACTTAGCTGCCGGACATGCGGCAACCAATACTCCAATAAGTTGGGCGAATTCACGAATAGAACATAATGGTAACTTAGTAAACTTTTTAACCAACTTTGCAATTTTACTTCGTTTATCGGAGGGTAGACTTATGCTCAGACTTCGCGTGTTGTATACAAACCCTAAAAACTTGCTGGATTGTAGTGGCATCAAACTACTTTTGTCGTAGTTGATGACGAAACCTAGACAACGGAGTAACCTCAAAGTTTCTTTGACGTTATCTTCACATTGATCGTAATTATTGCCTATGCATAGAATATCATCTAAATAACACACGGATGGAAAACCGCGAAATCTGAGAACAGCTAAAACTTCCCTCATCAGTTTAGTAAATATCTGAGGTGCTACAGATAAACCGAACGGGAGAGCATTAAAGGCGTACGTGTAAGTTTTGGTGGAATTATTAGGTCGAAACTGAAATTTCAAATACTTACGATCAGAAGGTCGAATAGGCAAGAGGAAATATGCATCCTTCAGATCGATGGTGGCTAAATACCCATCACGTGGTATTAATTTACACGCCGTTCGGTAATCTTCCATTTTAAAATGCTCATTACGTATTAATTTGTTTAAAGGTTTTAAATTTAATATAAAACGTTTGTCGCCGTTAGGTTTTGGAATGAGGAATATTCTGGAAATAAATTGGTCATTTGTTATACTGCATTCAGAAATAGCACCTATTTTGATTAATTGATTAATAGCCTCTAACATACTTAAGTTTTCAGTGAATGATAAGTTATTTTGCGGTATATGCGACTGACTTACGACTGATCGAAATGGTATGGAATAACCATACTTTATCCAATCCAGAACTACATTGTTGTTTGTTATTTTTAACCAACAATCGTAAAAGTGAGTAAGTCGGCCCGCATGTACCTGAGCTAGCGGTGACTTTGCGCCGGGACACGTGATTTGTCCTGGGTCGTACTCCGCTGCGGCTGTTGTGCTGGCGCTGTGTAAGGTCGGCGAGCTCCTGACGTCGGTGCTGGCCTCCTGTTGTAACCTCCTCGCCCCCCCCTGTTCGCCGGGTACCGAGGAGGCGCGTTCCAGTTTCCCTGGTAGGAAGACCGATTGCCGGAAGTCGAGGCCGTGGCTTTTTGAGGCTTAGCAGGCTTTTTTATAGAGAGACCTTGTTTCTCGATAGCCTTGGCGGCCTTTATTTTCTCTGAAAGCGATGATCCGAACAACGACTCGTCTCGCTCGGATTCGCTAATCATGTGCAAAAATGATTTGTCCAAACTGGGTGTGATCAGCTTCGTACGGCTCTGCGTTGCTAAGTAATGTGAATCACATAACAGTCGGCAACCATTGCTTAGATGTTTCATCGCTTGGACCTTGTTGTCGCTCTTTAAGAGCAAATCCATACCTCTGTTGATGGCCGTTATACCCGCACCAAGCTGCTGTTGTGATGATGCGACAGTTTTATCACGATTACGAACCATGTTCGGTACAGCGGCCGAAATCTCTGCGTTCAATTTCGGCGCTTGTAAGAGCTTACAGTTGTCCGGTATCAAATAGTCTTTGAGCAGTTTATCCTTGCTTTCTTTGGGCATACCTTTCTTGAGTAAAGGTAGCCACAATTTCGACAAATTGTCATGAATGTTTTCGCCGTAATCAGGTGAGTCGGATGTGGATTCCCCAAGAGCGGACAAAAGTTCTGGGTCCAGCTCTGATGCGACTTCATCTTGCAGACTAGGCACACCCAATTCGCTATTTGGGTCGGGATTATCATTTAATCCCAGCTCCGCGTCTTGTGTGATGCCTGGTTCGACCGGTGTTGACTCGTGGATTACGTCATAGGCTTGTCCGTTTTCCTCCTTATCTAAAATTACAATTTGCATTTTAGATTTTGAAAAAGAAAAATCGAGGGTAGTTGAAGAAAAGAAAAATATTTTTTCTTTTAATTCGCAGAGGAACGTTACATCTGTTTTAGATTGTACGTATTTTCTGCTTAGGTCATCGTTGGAGACTCGCAGTCAACCCCAATGCCAATTGTTACCTAATTAGTACCATTGTTCAGTTTTGACATTGTCATTGTCAAGTTGACGCATTCGCGCGTCATTCTGTCCATCACCTAATATAGGTCACGCAGGTCACTGAACCCCTATTGGTTAAAATACAGGGTTCATTCATATAAAAAAAGGTGTAACGGAAATATTTCGTAATTAACGTTTCTATCTAAAACCAGTATCATATTGAGACTCTTGTCGAAAATATATCGTTGTCGTGTCGATTATTACCACAAAACTAGCATCCTCGTTAGCCTTCCTGTGCATTCAGATAGTGTGTAGTTGAGTGAGCCTACGTAGAAGCCCTAGTCAGTGTTAAGCGTAGCGGTTGCGGAACCCTGAAGATTTCGAAGGAGAAAACTAGCTAGTCAGTATCTGGATGATCTGACGGACCTGCCTACCCAAACGTGTGGCAGGCGCTTCAGGAGAGCCCTCCAGGATATCGAGGTACGTGGGACACTTTCATTGCACCCTGTATCCATAGGTTACTGGTTTTTCGGGATCTAGTTTGTGGCTTGTCGTATCGTTTCTTTCGTAATTGTATTTTAATTTTATCGTTTTAATTTATACAGTCCACTTAATCGTACATTTTGGTCCTTCGAGCCGGATTTAATTGATAAAGCAACCTATGAACATTTTCGGTTTATATTAGGCTGATTTATTTGTAAAATTAACCTAAGGACATTTCGTCCGTGGATCACTCATAATATTACCAAGGTGATCTACGGCATATTTTGTCCATTGCTATTTAGTTAATTAATCCACAAAACACTTTGTAGTCGTTTTGGTTAGTTTTTAGTTGATTACGAAACATTTTCCAGAAGTCCTACATACTTGCGTGTCGTTTTATTTTATTTCAATTTGTCGTTGGAAATTTAATAAAAGCGTAGGGTAGGCTTCCCTGTATTTTTTTGTTTGTTGGTAGTTTGCTTGACGGTGTGTTAGCTGTTAGTCAGTTTCACTATCAGTTTTTTGTTGTCGTTTCGTAACTGTCAGTGTAACTGACGGTTGTAAAGACACTAACAAACCGTTCATAACGTTCATTCATTTCATTCATTCTTTACGTAAAATAGTCTGTGATTTCGCTTCTTTGTTTACCTACTTGTTCTATTGTTTTATTTTGTACACTTGTAAAACAATAGAACACAATGTCTACAGAATCGAAAAAGGGTGAATCGAAAAAAGATGAATCGAGAAAGGGTGATGAGTATGACTTGTTAGGTGATCAAGACAGAATCACGCGCGATTATGCTAAGATGAGGATCGAGTTACTGGATGCATCGGATCTTAGCGGTGTCTGTGAGGATGATGTTTCGCCGATAGTTAATGAGTTTCACACAGCACAAAAAAGGGTGTTAGCAAAGGTGTCTGTGTTGGATCAAAGAGCCGAATGCTCTTATACCATCGACTTTGACAAAAAAGTACGTAATATCTTGTGCCGGTTACGCAAACCCGAGGTTAGAATAAATAAATCCAGTAATCTTGCCAAGTTACCGAAAATTTGCATTAAGCCCTTTGATGGTAAGTTGGAGAACTGGGTGTCTTTTAAAGATTTATACGATTCGCTAATTCATAAAAGAGATTTGCCTGATGTGGAGAAACTGCATTACTTACTATCAAGTGTGCAGGGTTTTGCGTATGACCTGATTAAAAGTTACCCGTTGTCGGATAAGAGTTACATGTTAGCTTATCGAGCCCTCATGCAATATTATGACAAAAAAAGGAATATTGCTGTTAGTTTCTATGACAAGCTCCTAAATTGTGAGGGTGTCAAGAACAAAAGTAGTTCAGAATTGCAACGAGTGCATCGAACATTTATTGAGAATATGGCCATTCTTTCAAAATATGATCTACCAAACCAAGATTTCATGTTGTTTCAATTGGTTTGGTCCAAATTGGATGTCGCTTCTCGGGAAGCCTTTGAACTGCAGTTGGATTCTGATGTTGACATACCCCAGTACGATGATATCATGTCCTTTATTGATAAACGTTCTCGTGCGTTGGAAAATTGTCATAAACAGCAGGTCCAAAAGCCGGTTACAGTGAAACATAATAAATCATCTCTGGTAGTGGCACCAAAAGAGGAATGTGTAATTTGTGCTGAGGTAGGACATAAAATAAACAATTGTTCGAATTTCCTCAAGCATTCTGCCACTGAGAGATTTCAGCTAGCAAAGGAGAAAAGGTTGTGTATTTTATGCTTAAGTCCTTCTCATACAGTTAAGCGGTGCACATCTAAAACAAAATGCAATAAGTGCCCTTACAATCATCATGCGCTGCTACATTTTGGTGAAGTTGCACCCGAACCACAACCTTCAACGTCTCAAGTTGCATTGGCCGCTTATGCCCCACACACTGAAGCTTTATTTTCGACGGCTATAGTGTTAGTTAAAAATAAATTTAACAAATTTGTTCGAGCACGCATTCTACTGGACAGCGCTAGTGCATGCAATTTTATTACTAAGGCATGTGCACAGCGCCTAGGATTGAGAATTAGTTATTGTAATCAGTCGGTAAATGGCATAGGTCAAGTATCGACTGACATACTTGGATCGGTCCACTGCGAGATAGTTTCTACAAATGGGGACTCCTCCAACACACTGTCGCTGGAGGCTTCTGTGCTTCCCACAATTTGCTCAGATATGCCAGCTGGGAAAATTAATTTTTCGTCATGGCATCATATTAAGGGGTTGGATCTCGCTGACCCTGACTTCAACAAACCAGGACCGGTTGACATGTTGGTCAGTGTCAACGTCCTCGCCTCAGCCTTGTTGCCTGGTCTAATTAAAGGTAGACATGGTCAACCCGTCGCTATCCCCACTATTTTCGGGTGGATATTGATGGGGGAGTGCGCGGTTTCTACCGGTTCTTCTGGTTTACAACGCAACTCTGTAAATAATCAACAAAATTGTTTTTTCGTGTCGAACTTGACTCTCGATAACTCGATTAGGAGGTTCTGGGAATTGGAAACTCTCGATCCACCCAAACCCATAGCTCTGTCCAAAGAGGAGTTGGCCTGTGAAACTTACATGGGATCTTCTTGTCGTAGAACTCCTCAAGGTAGGCTAGTGGTACCTCTCACATTTATTGACCCTCAAAACAAGCCTTTATTTTCGAATTCTAGAGAAATTGCTATGAAACGTTTTCTCAATTTAGAAAGGAAGTTCAACGTAAACCCTAAGTTTAAGGCTGCTTATGTGGACTTCATGGATGACTACTTGAAGAGCGGCCATATGGAAGAGGTCGTCCCACCTTCGTCGAATGTCGGTAATTTTTATTATATCCCACATCACGGGATTTTGCGACCTGGTTCAGCAACCACGCCGCTTCGAACAGTCTTCGATGCTAGCGCCACGGACGCGGAAGGCCGGTCTTTGAATGACGTGTTGTTGCCTGGTCCCAAACTACAGAAGAATATTTTCGATCTTCTGATTCGATTCCGTTGGCATGCTGTTGTGTTCACTGGGGACATAAAGCAAATGTACCGTCAGTTTCTCGTATCATCCGCAGACGCTGACTATCAGCGCATCCTTTGGCGAGCATCTTCGGATCAGCCAATGCGAGACTTTCGATTGTTAACAGTGACGTATGGTGTTTCGTGTGCCCCCTATCAGGCGTTATGGTGCATTGCTCGATTGGCGAAAGAATTTGCAACCCGCGCTCCACTTGGCGCAGCAGTACTAGAGAGGGATACTTACGTTGATGATGTTGTGTCTGGATCGGACACCGTAGAATCAGCTGTTCGCATTCGTGGAGACCTTCTAAAAATCTTGTCGTCAGCGGGTCTTCATCTTCGGAAGTGGACTTCCAATCATGAAGATTTCTTCGACGGGTTGGCCTCTTCAGACTTGTACGTGGAACAGTTCCACAACTTCGAAGACATTCAAGATATATCTCTGAAGATTCTTGGCATGTTGTGGTCTCCTAAAGCAGATCAGCTCACATTCAAAACGGAAGCAGTTAATAGTCGATGCACGAAAAGGTCGATTCTGTCGGACATAGCTCGGATTTTTGATCCGCTAGGGTTGTTATCGCCTACTGTATTCCTCGCAAAGTATATTATGCAACTGTTGTGGCTGGCTGGCGTGGACTGGGATGAGGACGCACCACTAGAAATTTCGCATGAGTGGATCAGATTTAAAACTCAGTTATCGTCGTTGAGTTCTGTATCCTTGCCCCGGCGGATGGTTCTTGGCTTCAAAGTTCTCCAATTTCACGGCTTCTGTGACGCTTCCGAACGTGGATACTGCGCCGTGATTTATTGTCGTGTAATTCGTGAGGATCAGTCAATCGTAGTGCGCTTGTGCTGCGCCAAATCCAAGGTGGCTCCTCTTCGGAAACGGTCAATCCCGCGATTGGAATTGATGGCAGCTGTACTTCTGTCAGAGCTTATGTCGTCTGTCGCTGTGTCGCTCGAAGGAATCCATAGTCTCGATAATATTTTCGCATGGTCTGACTCGAGTGTAGCCTTGACTTGGATCAGATCTTGTCCATCTCGTTGGAAAACCTTCGTCGCCAATCGAGTGACAGAAATCCAGGACAATATACCTCCAGATTGCTGGCAGCACGTGTCCACTTCTGACAATCCAGCAGATCATGGCTCGCGTGGATTGCTGCCTGCTGAGTTGGTACAGTGTACAGCATGGTGGTCGGGTCCAACATGGCTTTCTCTTCCCCAAGCGAATTGGCCGCAATCGTCGTGCTTGAACGATGGATCTGCGCTGGAGGAACAAAAGATTTTAAGCCTATTTACGGCTAATAATGCCGCCTTTGTCGATGGCTTGCTAAATCGGTTCTCCTCTTACAAGCGGATTGCCAACGTTCTAGCATATTGTTTTCGATATATGCACAATTTAAAAAACCCAAACGCTCGGTCAGTTGGTCCTTTGTCCTGCGCTGAAATGAATAACGTCACAAACTTCCTTGTAAAACATGTGCAAGAAGGCGCATTTGCATCTGAAATTCGGTCTATTACAAAGGATAAATCACGTTCGCTTTCGAAAGCGATTCGAAAATTGTGCCCTTTCTTAGACGCAGATGGGCTATTGAGGGTGGGTGGTCGCCTTTCCCACAGCCAGCTGGGCTATGACCAAAAGCATCCGTTGCTACTGCCTCGAACGCATCGTTTCACTGCATTAATCATTGACGAATACCATCGTAAATTCTTGCACCCTGGGTTACAAACGCTGCAAAATCTGCTCGCCCAAGACTTTTGGATCCTGTCGCCAAAAAGGGCTATTCGATCAGTGATCTCGTCATGTGTCAAATGCTTTCGAGTAAGCCCTCGACTAGCAGACCCTCCTCGAATGGGAGAGTTGCCCATTTATCGCATTAGTCAGCTGAAGCCCTTCTCGTCTGCTTCAGTTGATTACGCTGGCCCGTTCGACATTTCGCTCGGACGTGGTCGAGGTGTACGCACGTACAAAGGATACGTGTGTGTTTTCGTGTGTACTGCTACAAAGGCAGTGCACTTAGAGCTCGCATCCGAGCTCACGTCTGAGGCTTATTTGGCATGCCTTAGGCGTTTTATGGCCCGCAGAGGCCGTTGCTCTAGGTTGGTGTCCGATCAAGGGAGGAACTTCGTGGGAGCTAACAATTTATTGAAGGATCTGATGTCTCAGGCGTCTCAAACTGAGCAAGTGGATTTCGTATTCAACCCGCCAGGCAGCCCACATTTCTCAGGCTTAGCTGAGGCTGGTGTGAAATCCATGAAAACCCATCTTGCCCGTGTCGTTGGTTTGCAACGCCTGACGTACGAAGAATTTAATACATTGTTGACACAGATCGAGGCTCTGCTTAATTCGAGGCCATTGTCCCCTCTTAGTTCGGATCCAAACGACCTATCAGTTTTAACCCCAGGACATTTTTTGACGTTGGAACCATTAACTATTCTTCCATCGGACATGTCGTTAGTTGATGCCAAAATAAGTGTACTTCATCGTTGGAAGTTAATCCAAAAAATGCACCAAGATTTTTGGCGAAAATGGCATCTGGAATATATGCATACGCTCCAACAGCGTCATAAATGGTCAGACGCACAGCCTAACATTGCTCTCGGGACGCTCGTATTAATTGTAAATGAACAATGCAGCCCAATGAAATGGAAACTCGGCCGCGTAACACAGCTCCATATGGGTGCTGACAAAACCTGTAGAGTCGTTACTCTTCGAACCGCTACGGGTGACTGTAAACGGCCTGTTGTAAAACTCTGCATACTTCCAATGCCGCTTCCAGACCAGAGTGCAACATCCTAATGTTAGGTTTTAAAGCGCCCTTTTGTTTTGTCGTTAAATGTGTTAAAAATAAGTACTGTCAATTAATATTACTTTGATTTTAAATATTTTTGTTTTCGTATTTTTTTTTGTTATCGTTTTTCGTAAATTTTTCGTATTGTTTTCACCTTACTTGTTGAGTTATTAATAACTTAGTGAAAATACTGTGTATTTTGGTGGTCGGAATGTTCAGTTTTGACACCTGTCATTGTCAAGTTGACGCATTCGCGCGTCATTCTGTCCATCACCTAATATAGGTCACGCAGGTCACTGAACCCCTATTGGTTAAAATACAGGGTTCATTCATATAAAAAAAGGTGTAACGGAAATATTTCGTAATTAACGTTTCTATCTAAAACCAGTATCATATTGAGACTCTTGTCGAAAATATATCGTTGTCGTGTCGATTATTACCACAAAACTAGCATCCTCGTTAGCCTTCCTGTGCATTCAGATAGTGTGTAGTTGAGTGAGCCTACGTAGAAGCCCTAGTCAGTGTTAAGCGTAGCGGTTGCGGAACCCTGAAGATTTCGAAGGAGAAAACTAGCTAGTCAGTATCTGGATGATCTGACGGACCTGCCTACCCAAACGTGTGGCAGGCGCTTCAGGAGAGCCCTCCAGGATATCGAGGTACGTGGGACACTTTCATTGCACCCTGTATCCATAGGTTACTGGTTTTTCGGGATCTAGTTTGTGGCTTGTCGTATCGTTTCTTTCGTAATTGTATTTTAATTTTATCGTTTTAATTTATACAGTCCACTTAATCGTACAACCATAGTTTTAGGAAATGTCAAAGTTATTAACTCGCAGTTAATCCCAGTGCATTCCAAAGCTATTATTTAGTTAATTATTCAGTGTCAGTAAATATTTTACACTATTTAGGTACATCGTATGTCGTAGGTAACAATACACAAAACACTTAGCACTTTACTAACCTTCACTATCCGACGACGAATCAATTGGGGAAATTATCCTCCGTCTTCGTCGTTCACTTTCTTCAATTTTCTTTATTTTTCTTGCGTATCGATCTATTTGAGACTGCGCACTTCTTTTCGGCATGATGTCGGAAGGCGCGTGCGATAGTTACCGCGCACAAAAAAGGAATGAACAAACAACAAGATGGCGCACTAGGGTTGGGACAGACCGGAAATACGTTTCTAGTTGTTTTAAAAATCTTTAAAAAATGTGCGGAGTTACCATGTAAATAAGGAAACTACAGTGTAATAATTCATATATGAATAATGAAGCAACGAATATATAATTATTTATTGATCATCATTAACAATTTCCAGAGAAATGCAATGGCGGTGCGAACTGCATTGTACTCGAGAATTGCAGGGGTCTATACGCCCAATTGCAGCAGGGCACCACACGCCGGCTCACCGAGTTGCTGAGGGGTCTCCACTGCGGGTTTGATGAATCGAACCGGCCTATGGTGAGCTTCCTAACTGCTATTAACTTTTGCCCATTGTGCAGGTGTTTATAGATTGATCTAAACATCGATTTGATGGCGTAAAAAAAACGATGGTCTATTACGAAGTATTTACGAAGACTAATTTTGTTTTTCCTTAGATACCTACCCACCCACTTAGGTAATAAATAAGTTGTACGTACTGTAATGTCCACGCTTATAAGTATAAGGTTGATTTTACGATTGTTAGGTTTTCATATTGTTTTTTTTTTCAGATTTGCTGTCCACCTGCTTTTGTGAACCCTATCCTTGAAAGTGTTGATCCTCTTAAACTGCTTCCCGATAACAAGGTGTGCGGTATTCAGAACAATGACAGGATCACTGGAGGAGTGCAGACTGAAATTGACGAACACCCCTGGATGGCACTGCTGCAATATACTAAACGTGAGTTTAAATCCCCACTGATGGGGATTGTTTTAGTGGCCAACTAAAGAATAAATTGGGAATATAATTATTCCACCTTAACACTAAAAAATTAAAAATCATGCATTTATGTAAGTAACTACTCTCAAAAATAATAGATCACTCTACGCTATGGCAAAGTTCTACGCTACGCCAGCTACGTAGCGTTGCTGCGTAGGGCGCTACGCAGGTGCACCCAAAGACAGCGTAACAGTGCTACTCCATTAGCTACGATTGCGTACGTAGCGCGCTACGCAGATATACTCATCAATATTATAGTGTAGCAAAAGTCTACGCTATAGTTTGATATTTTTCATTCATTTCACGTTCATTCGTAAGTCTTCGGTAGTATAGTGGTAAGTATCCCCGCCTGTCACGCGGGAGACCGGGGTTCGATTCCCCGCCGGAGAGGTTCTTTTTGACAAATTTTATTATTTTAGTCATAAAAGTGAATAATTCGTAAACCACGTTATAATGTAATAGATAATTCTGATATTTCAGCGGTGGGCACTGGCTTCTACTGTGGCGGTGTTCTCATATCTCAGAAATACGTTCTTACGGCTGCGCATTGTGTTGGCAGCGACTTGCCTCCAGGATGGAAATTGTAAGTCTGTCTTATTTATAATTTTCTATTATCTTATGCAAAGTCGTATTGACTGAATGACAAAACTAGCCTAGCATCTTCATATCAGTGTAGGTAAGTATGTTGCGTACCAGCCGATAACGACTTGACGTTCAATTTAACCTATTAGGGACCTACCTACTTGATACGCAAATTAAAAATGTGTTCCGGTACAGTTTTGGAAAAACGGAGCACTTATTTAAACTAAATTGATACCACAGAATACCAAAAATATTACTAGTGCATATCTACTCACTCACTCAAATCAGTAAATTGCGATCCGGTATATGCGTCCATGAACTACATATTTATCATACTTCAAAGCACACCTTTCCTCTACGCAACCATCGATTATTATAAGAAATACACTACATTTCTGGTTTGCGAACCATATGAACCAAGAGTCGAATCTAACCCAGATGTGTATCCTGTCACCGGTGCAGCGCCTGTTTTGATAGGTGTGTCGTCAAATTCACATGGATGAGAAGAATTTTGAATAACCGGGCAGCCCTGATGCTAAAGGATTACCTCACAGAAGTCATAGAGTACTGTAGACGTGCTCTGTGTGGAGCATTGCACTGCGGCCATCAGTCGTGTACACGTTCCTGTTTCAGATCCCAAGTTCGTCTCGGCGAGTGGGACATCGCATCCCCCATAGATTGTGCAGAGGATGACTGCAGCCCTACCCCCCAAGACATCCCGGTCGAAGAGATCATCCAACAAGAGCAATACGACACAGAGGATGTCAATCAACTGCATGATATAGCTCTTTTGAGGCTTGCGGGGAATGCCCAGTACAATGGTATGTGCACTTCTCCCTCGTCTGAGTATTATTTCATTAGGCGTCATGGCTCAGTCGGTAGTAGCTCTGCCTTCCGTGCTGTGGGTCGTGGGTTCGTACCCCACAGAGAAAATACATTTGTGTATGGCAAACATTGATGTTTGTTCTGTGTCTGGGTGTTACTATGTATTATAAGTATGTATTTACAAAAAAAAATGTATGTATTTATTCTATCAGCCATATTAAGTACCAACAGACAAAACTATTACTCAGAATGCGGCTTTAGTTCTTAGTGGAAACGAATTGAATATTGAATCGAATTCACAACTTCTGTATGGAGAAAAATGGTTCTCGACCAGCTACACTTCATACAAAACCGTCCTCGATTTTCGAGAATGAAATCGAATAAAAATCAAGACTCCACTACTGTGTGCTTCCGTATTTGATGCTTTATTTTACGTATGATACGCAAGATCAAACGAATTGCCACTAGATAATTGGGACTCTTACTTGGTGCATTCAATTATCAAAGTACTTTTTTGTAATATGATTATTGGTTTTTCAGATTTTGTAAAGCCAATTTGCCTACCTCTAACAGACGAATTGAAACAGAATAGTTTTATCGGACAATATATGGAGGTAGCAGGATGGGGCAAGACAGAAAACAGTGAGTTTGACTATTAATTTATATTCATGAACTCAAGCTCAAACCATAGGCTAGGCATACAAATATGCAAGTACAGAGATACTCCTAGAAACACAACTCTGAATTAGTACAGCGGAAGAACTAGATAATAATATACCTCGATAATACCTACCATGCAAAAACTAAGTCAAGTTCACTCTCAAGTACAAACTAGCTAGTTATAGAAAGTTTTCCAAGAACGTTAGTATGTGCACTCTCCAGATATTTGTTATTTACTGTTTAATTCTGTTTGGCAGAAACATACACCGGTTTTGGTAATGCCAATACCCCCGACGAGTGGTCAGGTGTGCAGCATCCCCCCTAGTTGACATAAGATTTTAAGCTGCTTAGCATAATGAAAAGTCTAACTTGTGATGGAAAGCCAAACGCTGATGCATGCGTATTTTGCAAAGCATGCGTTGAAACTGCATAATACCTAACCAAGGCATATGGTTAGCCTTTATACTATTTATTTATTAAATTCCTCGTAGCAATAACAGCAAGCACTAGGTACAATCTAGCTAGTCCTACTAATATTATAAACGCGAAAGTTTGTAAGGATGGATGGATGGATGGATCGATGCATGTTTGTTACTCTTTCACGCAAAAACTACTGATCCGATTTGGATGAAACTTAGAATATATATTGTCCGTGACCTGGATTAACACATATGATACTTTTTATCCCGTTCCCGGGGAAAAGATCCAGTCCAGCTGTTCATTTGTTAGAAATGGTATAGCAAAACACAACTGACAGCCTGAATAAAATCTTTTTATGTTGGTGGGTACACAACCTGGCCGTAAATAATCAAATTAAGAAAACAATAATTTCATTCTTAATGTGTACAAAAATGATTTTTTTACAAGCAATCCTATTTGGATGAAACTTGGAATATATATTGTCCGTGACCTGGATTAACACATATGCTACTTTTTATCCCGAAAAATCAACGGGATCCAACGGGACGCGAACGAAGTCGCGGGCGGAAGCTAGTAAATCATAAATGCCTATGTCCCGGTAGTTATAGAAGAAAATGCTTATTCATATTTAATCGCGGTTCTACCAGTAAATAGTTCTAAGCAATACCTGATCTCTACATTTTGCTATTCTAGCCAGCGAATCGGAGGTGAAGCTCAAAACGCGGGTACCGGTCGTCTCACTCAGTCAGTGCGCCAGTGTTTTCCAAAAAGTGAACCGAGCAGTGAAAAACACCCAGATCTGCGCTGGTGGGGTTTCCGGCAGAGATTCCTGTCGAGGAGACTCAGGTGGTCCACTAATGGGCCACTCCCTGCAGGCCAATAACTGGATGGCAGTAGGAGTAGTTTCCTACGGACCGTCACCATGCGGAACAGAAGGATGGCCAGGTGTCTACACAAGGGTTGGAGCTTACGTTGATTGGATATTGTCCAAATTACGACCTTGAATTGACTGAGATTAAACTGTACTTTGAGTTATAATTTCTTTTCTTTGCTAAATTGTCTGTAAATAACTACTATTGAATATTTTTTTACTTCACAAAGTGCCAATGCTGTTTTTTTATGTTAACAACGCTTTATAGTAAAAATCTATAGGTACTAAAATATAGGTGAACTATTAATATATATATTTGTGATGAATAATCACTGTTAATGTGCCATGATGCCAATATGTTCTCTTGCCCTTACGAAATATACTCTCTAACACAAATAATACATTCAAAATAAAATAGTGATGAATAAAAAGTTGTATTTGATTTCAGGATTTATTTAATATTATGTACTTTTAAATAATTTAATATTAAATAAATATTATGGCCTTTTTCTCATTCAATACCAGGAGGGCTACTCTCGACCATAGCCGCCGCGCCGCCGTTGCCGTTCCAAATTGGATCCGGATTTTGACAGATTTTGTCATATTGTACTGAAAAATGACACGACTTCTATCAAAATCCATGGATCAGGATTGGAACTGTGGTCGAGTGTAACCCAGCTAGTCCTGCCAGCACCTTTCGATCACAACTTGATGCCACACCACATTTACCTACCACCTTGGACGAATTAACACAGAAATTCGTCCAAGCCTACCTACCACTTATTAAGTTGAATCTAAATATTCCAGAAACACTTTATTAATATAATTAAAACAATTAAAGTTGTTGTAAACGGTAAAATTTAAATCATACAGTTGCTTTCTATACAACTAATACAAATAATAAAAAATATATTATTTAAATACTGGTTGGACTTATGCAACATTCCAGTTGCTTTCTCGATATTCATGATCTTACATAAATATATTTTTGTGACATTGTGTTGAATTTCATATTAATAAAAGATATTTCTTTTGTTAAATGTACGTAAACTTATACTAAATAATTTAAGTATAATAATTATATAAATGTGGAATGTTTTCTTTACAGCAACAATGGAAATACTTGAGATTCTTTAGTCATTTAGGATATTATCAAATCAGTCACAAGTTTTATCTTCAAAGAAAAGATAAAAGTATTACATTTTAGGTTAGCTTTCGTTAATCTATTATAATATGTATAAACCGCATTTCTTTTACGTATTACGAATTATCTAATCAGTGGGTTATCGACACTTTTTTTTTCAGCCTCGTATTTATAATTGTTCATTATTCAACAATTTTTTACGAATATTTTAGACTCAGCTACCGCTACACGATTTAATATTTTACGGAATAAAAAATATTACAGTTATGTAGTGCCTATTAAGGCATAATTTAAACTAGTAACCTTACACTAAATAGTAATAACGTTGATAGAATGTATATTTTGTACCTCAATACATAAAACAAGTAATTAAATGTATTCTAAGCTTGGCACTAATTTTTTTCAATATACTATTGTATATATTATATTATAAACACAATACTAGGCTTATTTAATCTTTTCACATTTCAAAAGATTTGATTTCTATTCCTGATTTAAAAGCCTTGGTTAAAGATAATATAAAGACTAAAAACTTACTTAGGACGCTGCCGTGATTTCAACTGGTGCTGCCTCTTGTACGATAGCTGGCTCAGTTGGTTCTTTATTACCCTCGTCATTCACATCACCATTTAATGGCTCATCAATAGTTGGAGAATGGACCTCTCCAGTCCCATTCTGAAGTTCCTCATGGTTGAACTGAGGTCCATTCTCAATCAACTGTGGGCCATTTTCCATCAGGTCTTGGAGCTTTTTACCAAAGTCTGGATCAGTTTCAGAAACACCTTTCACGAGTCGGTCTTGATGGTCCTCAGTCCACGTTGGGTACCACTCGTTAAACAGCTTAATCTGAAAAACATATTTTTATCTGTTATTTTCTTTCCTTTCTCATTATTATTGCTTAATACACAGGCAGCTTACAGCTGATATGTGTAGATAGATAGAAGATAGAAAATACTTTAGGTGAAGAAAAAATAAGAAACAAAACTTAAATTTATTGTACAATGGGCGGTCTTATCGCTATACAGCGATCGCTTCCAGACAACCTTGGACGGAATGGACTTTAAGGTATAATACAAGGGGTGCTGTATAAAAATAAAGAGATTGGAAGAAAATAAATATTTTACACACACATAGTTTTACGCAAAATAATAATAATAGTATAATAATATACATACATGCTAAATATGTACCTATATATACATACATATGATTTAAAATAAATACTTATAAAGACTTAAGGTGTATGTCACTCAATATAGTCTGCGCTTTTGGTTTATCTAGTCTTTTTTTAGGGGTATATTCATATTGGTCTTCTAAAGCTGAGCTAACTAAAATAATTGCTAAATTTGTTGTCATCCCTTTTCGCCGTCATGTAAGTGACAATGATAGAGCATTATTAAAGCAACGCTAAAATGACAGTTAAATATGAGTAAAGGGGTTAAGCCATAAACCAAAAAGTTGAATAAAAGGATTAGTTTTTAAGTGCTATTGGGCTTTTTTAAAAATTTGTGTGATCAATATTCTCTATTCAACAAGGAAGCAAACAAAAGATACTCACACGGCACTGAAACAAGCTAACAGGCTTGTCCTCACATGTCAAGCCCGCTAGGGAAGCGGCCAACAGCTCAGGTCGGTCACCCTTAGCTGCAGCTAAAACAGGCAAGAAGTCTTCTTTTTGCAATTCACTGAACTCTCCAAACCATTGCAGCAAGTAACGCAGCTGTGCTTCTGAAGTTAGACCTTGAGCTGACATGGTGCGTGTGAAGGGACGATAATCACCTGGAATATTCAAAACTGTTGAATAGGTAAGCCTTGTTTTTCCTCGGCATGAAGTAAATATACTAATGACAAATAAAATAATATTATAATTTACATTAAACTGATTCCAAAGCAGTGCAATGCCTAAAAAAATTTCTATAAGTCTTACCACACGCCAGCTATGTTGCTATGAATTGTTGGAGTAATTATTTGTACAAAAACTGTTACCAATTTGGCCTTGTTTGAGTCACTCCATTTAGATAACAGCTCATAGGTACATACTGGTTATTACTACCTATACTAGTAATAGTCTGAACTACCACAGTACATTATGACTGTGTAGTTTCGAATGTCTGTTGCTTTTAGTTGTATTAATTTAAACAAAAGAACATCTTTGCAAGTTAGATACGGGGGAATTTTATTTACCCTACTCGGTACACACACATTGACAACATCACTCAAGCACGCAAACATGTAAAGATGTGCAGGTAATATCAATGCCTCATATTCTTTAAGTCAGAACAAACACAACGCCAGAACCTCTGACTGCCAGAGAAAAAAGTAAGCCAGACAGGTAGGAGCAAAACAGAGTAAGTGGTAGGAAAGAAGGTACAAACAATTGCAAACAAAAACAAATAAAAATAGTGCTAGTTAGTCCTGTCCTGCTCTGTAGGTACCCTAGTGCGGTTGAAAAGGTTGTTCTCAGCATATGCTGCCCCACATGCATGGACCATGAGATGGAGAAGCGCTGGTTTTCAGAAACAACCAAGGCAGGATTTCGTGGGCAAAAAATACATATAAATAATAGATATTAGATAAGTAGAAATGGTAAAGAAATGGTTATCTTACACTCTGTTACTACAGACAGACAAACAGCAGTTTCCAATAACACACTCATGTTTATAATAGTTCAAAATAATAAAACACTGCGCGATATCAATGAGGTACCTTCTATAGCGCTAACACTAATGCAACTGCGGCGACCTGCGTCTGCGCACTTGACTTGTTTTCGCCTTTCAACTTGTTATATCACAAGTTTCACTTTCTCTGCAGCCATCGATTAGCATTTTTATTCAAAAGGTAGGTGGGTACCTAACTACCTTCTTAGATTATTACGTAAATATAAAAGTGGAGTTCAAATAAAAAAGATACTAGTTGCTAGGCACCTTAGTACATTGGTTCGTAATCGTAGCTGTGCAATAATTAATTTCTAGGTTTAGGCAGGTAGGTACCTACCTATTTTGCTTATATTATGCTGGCTGTAGAACAGCTTAAAAGATAGATACCTACGGTACGAAGGAGTCTACAAAACTAACTTACTTTTCTAGTAAATAGGTAACAACTTAGGTTTTCCAGTACTTTTCACTACAAATCAAACAAATCCACGAGTAGAGAATATTTTTTTCTGTGTTCCACAACAAACATGCAACAAACACAACGAACGAACGAGACTTCTTCGTCTTTTATTTGTTTTATGTTTTCTTCTTTTATTTATGGCCTCTGTCCGTCATTTTGAAAGACAAATTTTGCCAGAGTGTAGTCTTCTTCTTTTATTTATAAGGCCTCTGTTCGTGTAGTCAAGTCGGATTCGAGTTCTGTCTGACATTTTAAGGGGAAGTGCATCAGCTCTACCCCTAATAATACTTGAGGTCGTAGCCTAAAGTTTTAATGGTTTATGTTCGACCAAAATTACTACTTTTTCATCAGTGGGTGAAAGCTCATTTCACCCACTGATGAAAAGATTTTTTGACCAAGATATGAGTGATGTGACGTCAGACCTATTATATTAAAATGTCTGCATAAACTGAGCATATGGCCTCTGATGGTCTGCCTAATATTATGTGAATATTATGTGGTACCACTTGACTGTCTACCCATAACAATGCATACTACAAATCACGTTCAACAGCGTCAATCACTGTTTCTAGGTACCTTCAAATCGGAACGCAGGTACCTATGCAGGCTATCTGTATTCAGGCTTGGCTGTAGAAATGAGTACCGTGTTCAGCATACACACGGTTACGCAATAAATAATGTTAATTCAAAAATCAAGCATTTTCTACATTATGCTCTTCTAGGTATGCTGAAAACATTAAAAATAGGTAGGTAGGTAGGTAAAATGACTGAAAACTGGCTGAAATAAGTAAACTTTATTTTTATAAAAAGTCAAAATTATTACAATGCTTTCGTAGGTGCATAAATTTAAGTTGTACTAAAAGTAGAATCTAGAACCTAGCTAGTTAATAATTTAAAACATAGGTACCTAGCATAGGTACTATAGTTTTCCAATCAGAGACTTTGCTGTCTTGGTAGTTCGGAAAAACCTTTTAGACTTTCAGCCTTCTGACGTTTTACAATATTAATAAAAGTAAGTAGGTAGATAGATAAACGTAAGTAGGTACCTACACGTTCTTTGATCTAAAACATATTTTATTCAAATAAATAATTGATATGAAAAATGATTAGAACATTGTATGCTTAACCTGTTACCTATTTTTCTCGATGGCATATAAATTAATGAATGTAAACGACATTTATATAACCTACCTATTATTCAATCATATACCTAAAAACTTTAAAGTTAAATTAATTTAGTAGGTTAGGTAAGGTTGTATATGATTAAGTTAAATATTACTGGATATGTCACACTATACGAATTAAAACTTATTTATACTATTACAGGAAGTAGATGGCTGACATGTAGCTTTTTTAAATTTGAGCACTGAGACCCAAAATCATCTCAAAATATTTTAAATAATGTAAAATATTATTTAGGTAGGTTAAACCTATAAACGCACCTACAGTGATGCAAATGTAAGGCATTGGCAGATTGACTGTAATTTGTCTTTTTTGAGAATAAATTTCTTTAACCTTGACTTACCTACTATCTTCTATATTATGCTATAAAAACATTCTTTTACGTCATTCGTCTCAATGCTGGGCCAAGGTCTTCTTCAAAACCTTTCACTTTTCCCTCTCCCGGGCCTCCTCCCACCAACAATAAAAAGAATATTCTTAAAATTACATATTTGTTTCAAATAACTAGCTTCCTTGTGTACCTAGGTATTGTTTTTACTGATGACTAGACACAATTATTTATAAAATAAGTAGCTATCTACCTACCTATTTCTTACCTACTTAATACCTAAACACTAGGTACCAATCTTTAGCGTTTATTTTAATGTCTGTAAAACACGGTTGTAAGTAGGTATGTATATTATGTACTATCACCTGATATAGTACCTATAAAAGTACTTGATGGCACAAAAATGTCTAAATATCTTCAAAGCTACTGCTCTAAGTACCTATTCATAAAAATTGTACACTCCTTGGCTCATTTTCAAGCTGTACATAGGTAGGTACCTATATCTACTCGTACCTTTAAACTTTCAATTACAATTTCAGATTAAAATAAAAATTAAAGTAAATAAATACGTCTCGAACGTTTTGTGAAAATCCTTACTTTCTGATCGACTAGCGAAGACGACGTAGTGACTCTACTCCGTTCGCGTTCAATGCCTACTCAACATTTTCTTTTTCAATAATTTGATACTTGTTTTGATAGACTACCTACTTTTTACTTATCTACTTATGTATCACAAGAAATTGTATCAATCAACATCTATATCAGCAAGAGTACACACTTAGTATGGTCTATATAATCTATTCTCATCAGTTCAACTTGCAGTTCTGATTTTGTCTAACAAAATAAACGCAAGCATTAAAATATCACTACGAGCAGTTTTTGTGTCGCACAATCATGCAAGTTGCAATGCAAGTGAACCAGTCAGCATGCGCCGTACAAAGTGGGGACACTGCATTATTTTCCATGGGAGTGACCATGATCGCCGTCATCACCGTGACTGTGTGAGTGGGGAGCTGTAAACAAAATAAAAATCTTAGTTTTACAAACTTGACTGAGTAAATCAGAAGCAGAATCCAGAATCTAGATGTGTGTAGGTAAGGCGAGCAAGATAAACCACAACAGACCGTGCTGCAAATAGAATAAAACCTACCTAGTGGCAAACGTCAAATTAGAAAAAAGAGGCAGGGATGCTTACTGAGTAGCTGAAGTCCAAACATAAGGAAGAATCCAACAAGCGATGCAATGTACTGTAGGATGCCTGATCGGTCGCCCTTCCAAATTTCGAAGAAGATGACGTATAGCAGAGTGCCCGAGGCTAGACCCTGGAGAATTACTGATGGTACACCAGCAGCCGCGGCACCTGCACCTCCGACAAGAAGGATGCCGATTCCAATTCCGAGAGGAGATACAATGGCAAATGTTGTAATGTAAACCATAGACAGCCAAGTCTTGGTGCGTGTAGCAATCAATTCGACGCCAATACAAAAAGCGATGACAAGTTTGTGGGCAGAAATTGCGCCTAACATATACCTGAAAAAAGAAAGATAAATTATAATCAAAATAGAAAAATCACTACCTACTTATTGATCTGTGCCTACGCCTAGTCTACACTGCACTATAAATAGGACGTTGTTGATCAGACTACAATATTGAGAGATTAAAGTAAAGTGACGCGTGACCCGAAAGCTGGTGATTATCTGGTTCAGCGTATCAGCATTGCTATTCAGCGTGGCAATGCAACCAGTGTCTTGGGCACGCTTCCGATTGGTATTGATTTGGACCATCTGAGCTGTTTATAAATCGTTTGCAACGGTTTGTAGATAATTCAACTGTTTGAAATGTATTTTGTAAATACTATATTAGTCGTTATTTTCTTTGTGAATAAGTCTATGTTTGATATCTAAGTCGGAATAGTTTAAGATATAAGTCGGTAGGTACGAAAATAGAACAGCCAGTTTTTGCTCGAGAACGTATATAACTTGCTTGTCCAAATTATTCACTTGACACTGCAACATTGCTCGTCAAAATGACGGAAAGGGGCCTTAAATAAAAGAAGAAGAATTTGCTTGCCTAAACTCTTCTTCTTTTATTTATGGCCTCTCCGTCATATCAATATTATTATCAAATGAATGAGAGCATCAGCATAATAATAAGCCTTAAATTAGAAATTAATAAAAGTGCACTTAAGACTTTCAGAAAACACCTTACACGACATTGATGATGTTGAATATTGGAATATTTAGTATGCTCGCGAGGTCTACAGCTCCCAGAGCCACTAGTACGTAGTTTCTACAACGTAAAAAGAAGCAGGACTCTCATTAACAATTTATTCATTCATAATAAAATAACATTACGGATTACTCTAACAAAATTACACACTGAAATCCAATAGTATTTCAATGCTGAAATCTCGTTTTGTATGAAACGTGATTCAAATTTTGATCCCGTTTCATACATTGTTCGTTTTTCGAAACCACGAGTCTAGTTCGAGAGTTTAGCCCATACTTTGTCTGTGGTTTAGCCAGTCTGTTTGCCAGTGTCAATATTTCGAAAGTCAGATGGTGGATTTTTTCGCAAAAAATGCAACCGTTCAGTAGGGTAGGTAGGTAGGTTCCCTTGGAAGCTTGGAGTAGAGTCCTTTTCATGAAAGAAGTCCCACGGAAATTTCCGGAACTAAATTTTAAAACTAAATTTTAAATTAGTTGTCAGGTGCTGTTAATGTGTTCAGATGCTAGTGCGTTTTTATTTGGTTTCTGTGATCAAAGTCTTCTTTTCAATGCCTAAAGTTGTTAAAAGTGCTGCCCGAGAAATAATACATAAGGTCGACTACAGCGACGCGTCTGCGGGACTTCTTTCATGGAAAGGACTCTACATATACCTACCTACCCAACTAGGTAGGTACCTACATTATGTTCTGTTTTATTAGGTTTATGAGGAATAAAAATTAATATAAAAAAATGGTACCTACATTCTATATTGGTAGGTAGTTACATATTATACATTATACATAGGTACATACATAATTACCTATTCATTCTACATAATTTTGCCGCATTTCGGTCATTATCTTAGGTAGTTATCTATGGCTGAGTAGGAAAAGTTTAAATTAGTTAGGTTTGATTCGATTAGCACAGAGTTCATTATTTTCTCAACCATGCCAAACCCAAAAGTAGTTAAAAGTACTCCTACTCATCAACAGATGGCGCTGTCGGGTAATGAATAAATAAAACAATTAAATATAAAATAGAAGAATACAGAAAAATCTAATGATTTTTGTAGATTTTTTACTTACCAAACATTCTGTGTGCTAGACTCTAAGCCAACGGCAAGACCTTCGAATAGCTCGTGGATGGACAGCGCTAGAACGATAAGCAAGCCTCTTAGAGCGGATGTGACGTCATCGCCGACGTTTACGGGCATGTGGCTGTGACCTCCTGGGCCGTGGAAGTGACCATGCCCATTGGTGTGGCTTTCAGGGTCCTGAAATACAAAAAATATAGTCAAAATTCAAAATAAGTAGGTACATTTTTCAGGTGCCAAATAAGACCGCAATACAAGTCATTCACCCACCTTCACCACGATATCGCAAAATTCAATTTATGTATCGCTAATTCTGTCGCTTTCCATACAAACCTGTCGCTAAGACGGTATCGCTCGAATCTCGTAGTACTGGTTGTCTAGACATTGCAGAAGTTGCAAACCTTTTTTTTTACTACCTACCACAGTGTTAAAGAACCTATGAAATTTTTTGGCCATATTTTTTCAGTGCTCCTACACCGAACAACTTTTTTTAGCTTAAAAAAAAAGTTTCCATCATAGAAAAAATATACTTTAGTCTATGATGTTAGCAAACATTTTTTTCCGGATGCTCAAATCTTCAGGGTAAGGTGATGATGATGATTAAAATAAGTGAAATTTTTTGAGATATTTTGAATTGCAGATGAGCTACGTACGAGTTACTATTACACTTACATTTTATTTAACAAGTAGGTAGGTACCGTTGAGGTAGTAAATACATCCTACCTACCCGTAGGTTATTATGTTATTTCCTACCTAGTACTTACAATAACTACCTACGTGACGATGAAGTGATCTGATGATTAAGTCGATGCATCTATAAGTAGATGTACCTATTATATTTGAAAATTCGAACTAATTCGTTTTAGCATAACAATCAGAATCAAGCAGCTATATATCCGCTTTTTGACACTTGACAGTTAAAATGTCAGATTTGGGTGTTCACGCACACAAATGCATGTATACATACATCCGCCATTTAGTAAGTTTAAGTTCATATAATGCTGAATATCAAAACAAAATGGCCAACGGACGTAGGTAGGTACTTACCTTTCCGTTTTTTATAGAAACAGGTTCAACCAGGTCTGCGGTAGAATTTGTCACGCTCTCGCCGTTGCTTGAGCCTCCGTGATTGCTCTTCCTCACACTCAAGTTTCTTACTAAAGGAGCAGACTGGCCCATCTTCTCTCTGCGGTGGATGTACACATGGACTAGCTCCTCCACCAGATACATAATGAAGAAACCACAGCATGTTAGTAGGGGAGTTAGGGAGAAGTCGAACTCGCGTAGAGTTCCGACGTCTGTAAAAAAAGAAAGAAAAAAAATGAGAACCAAAATTTGCTGCAGACATTCAAAGCAAAGTGTTGCTAAGGCTACAAAGGTCTTGTTTAATTGTTTTTCTTATTTAAATAAATAAATATTCTTGGACATTTATCACACAACGCTCTCTACTCCCAAACTAAGCAAAGCTTGTACATGGGTATATATTTATTTATTTGTTCTTTTCACATAGTAAATATCATATTAATTCGAGATATTCCGCTGGCGTGCAACATAAGAAAACATGGTGGTGGTAAAAATAAAGCAAAATGGACGTTTACATAACGTTTCAACTTAGTTTTTAATCGCGCTTATAAAAAAACCTGTCATTACGGTACTGATGAAATCTTAAAACAATCACTACGGTTTATCAGATTTCTTTATCTGGCATGTTGCAAACAATCACATTCCGTTCGCAACAAGAACATGTTCTTTTGCTATCTATCCGGAATCCGGTGCTATTAAACGTGTTAATTAAATGTAGGTTCATAATGTTATGTATGTATATCTTATCTACAAAGTCAACCCTTACCTAGGCCTCGTGCTTACAACGATTTTAGGTTGGTCCATACTGCATAGGTACAGCAGATGGTGTCAAAGTTCCTATGTAATTAAATAATGAACATTGAATAAAAACGCAGCGTTATACTCCCACTCCCCCTAACAATGTGTAAAAATTGTTTATGGTTTGTGTGTTTCTGGTTAGTTAAGGACTTGGACCTATGTGCGTTGTTTTAGAAAAAATCAGTGATTCTAATCTAGCTACTTTGGTAGAGTTAGTGAAAGAAAGAGTAAGGCTATGTTTCTGATCCTCTGAAGAGTTTAAGAACCTCTTTAGATTAATATAATTATTGGCTTTTACTAACAGTAATTATTTAAAAACCTAAATGTACTTACCTAGGTACTGAGCTAACAAAGCTACACAAAGTAGAAGAGGTAGCACGACTGGATCAATGGCAAAGAAAGTGGGGCCGTTGGAATATGCGCAAGAAGCAAGTGTTCGAGGTCGGCCGCTTTGTCTCCTTTTAGTTTATTTCTGCCGAGTGGATATTGTATTGCGAACTACCTACTTAGGTATTTTGCAAACAATCTAAATAGGTTGCATACGTTATTTTAAAAATCATAGAACTGATTTGGAAACCGGTAAAAAGTACGAAAATCGGCCTATGTCCAACAGTGGACTTTTACAGGCTAAGGCCCGTATGCGGTGCGATTACTCAAGCACGGACACAAACATAGACAAATCTATGCTTGAGTAACGATTTCCGTGTCGGCATACGGGCCTAAGTATGACTTGACACCATGGTAATCAGTTATCACAGTAATAATAGTTACACTGTTTAGATACATCATAAGTTTATATTTTATTTTAGGTACTTATTTTAAACGTATATTTCTTGTTGTCTATTATTAGTAGAAGATCTCGTTCGTGCCATAGACTTTGTTACATACCCTATAGATTTTATTGTTATTTATCTTTCTGTAATATTGTATATTGTAAATATTTTATGTTTTGCTAGTCTATAGAATAACGCCTTGGAGTAATCCGTAATGTTATTTTATTATGAATAAATTGAATTGAATTGAAAAAAAAATTGAATTGAATTGAATTGAATTGAATTGAAATTGAATTGAATTGAATTGAGTATGAAAGAAAAAAAATAAAAAAAAGTTTTGTTTAAGAAGAAGTTTATTTGCAAAGTAGTTTTATTAGATATTTTTTTTGGGAGATTCAGTGAGTACTTTTGTCAGTTTTAAAAGTAGCTAACCTTCGATTTAAGGTATTCAAGTGCTTGACACAATCTTATCTAGGTAGGTACCCATATTTAAATATTATAACGTAGAATGCGTTATCATAACGAATTTATTTTCGTTCGATTACGAGATTAGGTGTAATAGAAGTAAGTAGATCTACATACTTTGATTAAAATATAAGTAGGTAGAGTGGAAACAAACTAAGCCGTGAGTGTAGAAGTATTTGTATGGTAGGTACATTCAAAGACAAAAAGAGGTTCGATGAACATTATTTCTGGTAAGTATTAAATTAACTGCCAATACTGCCATGTCATACTGCTGAAAGAAGGATCAGTTAATGAAACTATTTTCTTTGAGTAAAGGGCGAAGGCCCAAACGTATTGCACGTGTGGATCTTTAACAATCTAGGACACAAAGTTACTGATATAATTTATTCACAGTCAAACAAACCAACATTTACCCAGTCATAAAATGGGTAAATGTCAATAATGTGTTAAATTATTTTATTTTTGATCGATGTAAGTATACCTACTATCGAATTAGGACCCCTGTAAAGACCCCTTTATGAATGTCAATAAAAAAAATAGCCACCGTTAGGCCAACTAAAAAAACAGCTTTGACTTTGTCTAGATTATGTAGGCCCTGAGCGCAATAAGCATGCATGCATTCAAAGCCCGCAGACCACACAATTATGCATCACGCTAGGTTCAAACAGGTTGCAATACCTACGTCAGCCAGCAACAGAGTATGAGGAAAATATGAAAAGGTTTAAAACGAATGATTCAACAGTCGTGGGAAGCTTTTACCATGCGGGAATAAGGATGCTAGGAACGTGACTGTACGATGTACAAAAAGATAAAATACACCGATAACTGGCTATTTGGGTTAAAATGGTAAAGTAGGTACGATTTATCTACGTAAGTAAAAGTTTTTGCGACACTGATTACTTATTTTATTACGTAATTACAGAATTATGTAGGTATAATTGGTGGATATTGCTTTAAATATGTACATAATATATGTAATCAAGTAGGTATCTATTATTATTATTATTTAATACTTTATTGCACAAAATTATAAATTTGTTACAAAGGGTGGACTTAATCTATTGTATTATTGGAATAAAAAGTATATAGTAGAGATGATCAATTATTATAGTAGAGTCACAAGCTGTGTCTGACCGCCTCTTAGGCCCGTATTCCGAGACAGAAATCGTTACTCAAGCATAGATTTGAGTAGAGATTGTCATACAAAAATCTATGCTTGAGTACGGATCAGTGCTTGAGTAAGGCTACGGAGTACGGGCCTTAAAGTGTTCAATAAAATGTCGCAAGTTCCTGTTAAAAGCTTTTTGTCGTTGCTTTGCGCTGAGATCGCCACTAAGCACGCCATTTTAGCAACCTTGAGTTCAAGGTTACAATCTACACTAGTATACCATAACCTTGAAAATAAAGCCGGTGTTGTGATTAATTCTAACTTCAACACGCTAACGAGGTAGTTGAACTTTCTTGGGTAAATATTTATTACGTAGGTAATTACCTACTTACCTTGGTAACGGGATAGGGTGTAGTGTAGTCTTACTAGCCACAACTTAATTTTTTTACTATCACGGATTCATAACAACAGTTATGTCCGTTTTACACATCCGATTTCAAAATTCAGTTTGAATTTTAAATGATTCCATTACGAACCCAATAATGAACTGTACCGAGAAACATAAGTAGGTACCTACCTACCTACTTGCAAATAACTCGGTCATCAAATCGTGAGAGGTGAACTGAGGAAGTGGGCCATTCGATTATCTAATCGGAAATTGAGAAACAAAATAAACAAACAGATATAAAATAAAATGAAACCATTAAACTAAAAGCCACCTACGTGTGTGTCAATTACCTACCGTGAAGTTTGCTGATTTTTATGTTTTCAAGTCCGGCAAAAACTATAGAATTAATGGCAAAAACACATTATACTGGACCTTAACATTTGGTGATTTTAAGTAAAACATAGAATTGTGATGTTATTTTTAACCGACTTCAAAAAAAGGAGGAGGTTCTCAATTCGGTTGTATTTTTATTTTTTATGTTTGTTACCTCAGAACTCCGTCATTTATGAACCGATTTGAAAAATTCTTTTTTTATCTGAAAGGGTATGCTTCCAGATTGGTCCCATTTTTTTTTATTAATGTTTCTTACCTTAGAACACCGTCATTTATGAACCGATTTGAAAAATTCTTTTTTTATCTGAAAGGGTTCTTCCAGGTTGGTCCCGAACTGACATCATCATCATCATTTGATGATGAAGGCGTATCAAATTGAAGTCGGTTTTTCCAGTTTGTTAAACTTATAAATTATTATCCAATGCTCACATTTTTACGTTTTCATACTTTCAACTAGGTATTCTAGAGGTGCCGTGTACCTATTAGCTGTACTACTCACTTTTACTTACCTAAATATTCATAAAGTCAATTCGTTATACTGCTGATGACAAAACTAATTCTACATAATAATGGATATTTTAGATACGCACCTATGTAGGTATGTAGTTACATCAAACATGCACCTATTATATATATTTTTTTTTTTAATATCTTGATAGAATTCAAAGTAATTGCAAGTTACCATTGTTTACAACTAATAGATACAGTATTTACAATATTCACAATATTTACAAAATACACATGAAACAGTTGAGCTATCCACAAACCGTTGAAACCATTATTTTTTATTTTCAATAATAATTGTAGGTCTGTAGCTTATTTAAGAAAAGACCAATGATGCAAAGTGGTGCAAAGGGACAAATAAATAAAACGATAAATACCTACCTACAATGTTTTGTTCATTGTTTATTCAGATCGCGTAGTTCATTTAAACATCAAACACAAACGGTGTTACATACCAATTATGTAGGTACATAAATAGTTTAATTAGGTACCCAAGCAGGTACCTACTTGCGTTTTGTTTTTTTTTATAATTCACAGTTCTGCGTACCAATGGCATTGGTATTCGTAAAGTCAGTCGCATAATAACAATATGACGTTTCTTCTTTGTATCTTTTGATTCCGTGTTGTCATAAACTGAATTGGTGTCATTGAGACCATATCTAATGTATCTATACCTCCAAGGTATGGTTAATTAACAGAAAAAACTGATTCATCATCAAAGAAACTGTAATACAAAGTCACACTCTTTACTTGATTAGTTCAGCATAAAAATAAAACAAAAGTTTTTTACCCACTTTGTTGCTGTCTGTAAAATAATGTAGGTACATCGACAACTACCTACCTAAATTTTCCTTACATACCTTTTTTCATCTCATAAGGGGGTTAAAGTAAAAAAATTGTTTCAAATTCTTTAAACTTGTGGTTTTATGATGTCTTGGCAACACAACCAGATTTGTGGTCGTCGTAAAACGGTCGTAAGTAACGGCCGTTATCTTTCTCAAGTGTTTGATAATAGAGTGAGAGTATAGAGTATAGATAAGATTATTTCCTTCATGTGTTTCCTTTGTGTTCTATACATGAAATACAATTTGTAGTAACTATGTTGCAATGATTTATGCTTCATTAATCCTAGAAATTATTTATTTCTTAGTTTCTATCGATAAACGAAGTCCTTATCTTACTCAATTTTGTAAAGCTTTGTTATTACTGACAGTGTTTATTTTGTATAAAAACGTACCTCCCTAAGAAGCTACTACATACGTACGTATAATTAAGTCCCTACTTACTGATCTCCAGAAAAAATCCCGTGTTCTAAGAGTTTGTAAAAGTTCTGTTCTACAAAGTCATCAACCGATGAAATACGTTACTTTTAAAATTATTTTACGGACGTAAGTTTTTCGACAGTATTTATTACATTTTGGAAAACCCGCTCGCAAATTCTCCTCTGGTAATTTTTTCCTCACGTTGTAATCTTGCTGTTTCGAAGAATTGGCGATCTCTGTCATAAAATCACTGATTCATTTATTAGTTTTTTAATTTATAGGTAATAATCGTTATTTTGTGATGGTTTATTTGACGAAGCATGTTTTACAATCACCGTTGCTTAAGATTTGGTTTGGTTTGAGTAAGTACTTCTTTTTTTTTGAAAATTTTTGCTTAGAGGCTTGTATCACCCGTTCTTGCAATCGAGTTTGACTGACAACTGACAATATTGCTCTACAAAATGATTTCCTTTACTTTAAATAGTAGTTGTAACAGCGTTTTAAATGTTACCATGTAAACCTGTACTTACCCAACAATTAACAAAGAAGTTTATGAATGGAAGGATATTTCAATAATCCTTTGTTTGCAGAATCAGTGATGCATGTTGATCAATGTTTTATCTTGTTAATTATTCACATGTCAGTAAGATACTTCAATTTGTTAATAAACAATGTACTTACTTAGGTACCTATTTAACTACAAGTCCTTAATGTGAGAAGTTACCTACAAACTAAGTACCTACATAGGTATTAGGTAAATGAATAAAATATAACAATGTAAATACTGAATAAGGAACAAAACAGCCGATTAATGCAACTTAAAGTATGTCTTTTTGGAATTTGAAAAGCCTATAATACATATATAAGTATTAAATAAAAATAACTCGATAAGATACACGTTCTTAGATAAATCGATCGGTAGACGGTAATTAATTGAGATTCCAGATTATTATCAAGGTAGGAAAGGAAATAAAGTGGCTGACACTGTCACTGTGATGATGATAGTGATAGAATTTATAGTTGACTTTCTTCTGCAGGAGCGTCCAGCAAGCCGAACGCGATGAGAATAAATTGAAATAAAACAAAGCCGTTATCATTTTGTAGTCAAATCGCACTTCGGATAACCTAACCGATTTTAGCAAAAGATATGCGATGCAAAATGAAGTTTTTTATTAATGAATGCGGATCTACTTGGACTGATGGTCATTTTAAATAACAACTATCAAACCAGTCAGTTACTTTAACGATTGTTTTACGATACTGCAAAATGAAAGCCAAAACTGCGCAGTGCAATTCCATTAAATGTTCCAATAATGTGCGAGGCAATAAACGGTCATTGCTATTATGTAAAAGGCTAGAGATTTCTAAAGGATGAGATGAGAGCGTTGACCTTTCGTAGCAATGACTCTGATTTATAGAGATAAATCAATCTCTCACATCTAGCTTAGCTGTCTCTGCAGAGTTTCAATATTTTGAAATTGAAGGCCCGTATTCCGTAGCCTTACTCAAGCACTGATCCGTACTCAAGCATAGATTTTTGTATGAAAATCTCTACTCAAATCTATGCTTGAGTAACGATTTCTGTCTCGGAATACAGGCCTAAAAAACTAGTAGCACAGTAGGTAACGTTTATCGTTATTAGGTACTTTATTGTATCGGGATTATAGGCCGCATAGACGTACAATAAGTAGAGTAAGATTACAGGACTTAAAAGCAATAAAAACCTAATTATTATTATTATTACACATCTTATTCATCAGCACTAAAACAACACTGGACGAAGATACTGGAAGCGGTCAGCTTTTGATGTACCAAAAGCTGACCGCTTCCAGTATCTTCGCGCTTAATGATGCGTTGACCAGGTCTTGTTGGTCAGGATTACAATACTATAGACAAGTGTAGGAAAAATCATGTACTTAGACAAGCAAGCATGTATTAACTGTTTGATTTGGTTGAACTTTAGTTTGGTTATGGATGGGTTGTGGTCGCGGTCGTGCGAAATACGCGTACCTAATACTAATTCGATCGAAATCAGTGCTTTGCTTATCTACATTACATACCTCTGCTAAAAAATGGATAGATTCATTATTCATTTCTATGTTTTTGCCACCAGCCTACTAAGAATTTGATAGTTTATTATATTACTCTGCTACTTTATACTTAAGTATCTGTTATTTTTTTGCTCCAGAAAATTGCTATTGCATTTTTATTCACCGTAACCGGATCTGAAGTAATATTATCCTCTAATGCATGATTCATATTGTCCAACTACTGGTTAACTTATCTAATAAGGACTGAATTCGCATTCCATCCAAGCAAAGCAAGGACCGAGCACGAATTCTTTGCATTCGACAGTAGCATTGGACATTAGGAAGTTTGCAAGGTTTTTATCTCGTTGTATATCATTGCACAAGGTAATGTTTAATATTTGGTGATTGATTTGAAAATAAGAAATAATGATTTTTTCGTTATTTGTCCTAATTCGTCAGGGAAGCGTTTTTATATTTTTTCATTATGGTATAGGTACCTACTCAAAAGTCAAACGAATACGAATGACACCGTAACTGCACTATACCAACAACGCAAATAGGTAAATCCTACTCAGTGAATCGCGTTTTTTTTTTACTAATCATAAACAATAACCTAAGTCCGTGAGTCAAATTGAGTCACCAAACTTCCAAGACTCCTTGAAGAGAATATGTACAACTAGCAGTCGCACGCGGCTTTGCTCGCGTGCAACCCTTAATAAAAAATAAAAAATAAATAGATGTTGGCCGATTCTCAGACCTACTCAATATGCCCACAAAATTTCATGAGAATCGGTCAAGCCGTTTCGGAGGAGTACGGGAACGAACATTGTGACACGAGAATTTTATATATATATAAGAAGATTACTTAGGTTTTGAATTAATTTATTCGACCTCTTTGGTATATCTGTGGTTCAATCTATGGAGGACCTGTTTAGAGCCACGCGTTGTTGGCAAAATTCTGTGTATTCATTTAGGTATTCATAGCACAACACCTCTGTAGATAGAAAGGTGTGAATATTTAGTAAAAATCTATTTTTAAACAATTTAATTAAAGTTTGCATGGTTTTTACTTTTTTAGGTAAATCTAAAATCCAATAATTTGAAGACATATAAATGCTAAAATGTATAAAACGTGGCATTTAATTACTCAAGAGCTCTCTCAAATTAAAACTACTTACGGCGCTATCTAATTTTCCCGAAGTAATTTCGCTAAAGGTAAAAAGCCCCACTGTCAAAACCACATTTCTACAGAACGTTTCGCTTTCCACAATTCGTACAATTTATAAATTCCAACTCATTTTAGATCCCTGCGACAACTTTTGATACTTACCCAGATTGAAAAATTTTGCTGATATGAAAACTGTAAATAGAAGTACTTTTTTTATAGTAATTCAGAAAACAGAAAACAGGTTTTAATTTGATCTAAGTAAACTAGAATTGATAAGCGGTGATTTCCCGGAATCAACGAGTTTCCTCGTTAAAACCTTAAAACTAGATTTGACGATGTCGATTGAAAAGATTTGAACGTTTGTAGTTTATTGAGGATAATGTGAGAATAGTAGGAAATTAATAAACTATCACCTTACTCACAGCATTAACCTTATTAAAAGGATACAGAATAACTTGAAATTTATATACCGCAATTAGTTCTACTTCGAAATCTTACGAAGGTTTACGGTTAGCAGTTGGCTGAGGATAATAGAATGGTTATAAAAAAAAAGGTTAGGGTTGCGGTATAGTATTTTATGATCTGTGGGTTAGGTGAAGTACCCAAATTAGAAAAAAAATAGGTTTAGGTTCTAATCCAAAGCCACTTATAAAAAATACCTACTTATTATGCAGAACGTTTACCCATAGCGTTTTTGACGCGGGTAAAAATAAATTATGTACCTACCATATCGTAGGTAATTATGATAGTAACAGAATATTATTCCAGCGAAATTTTATTTAGAATAAACACAATGTTGTTAGCTACTGCCTGACAATGGGGGACCTGAAATAGGTACTTAATAATAAATGCACTAGGTTGTACATATATAATAATTGAACAATCGTATTACTTAGTAGGTGCTACTTACCAGTATGCATAAATAAATGCCAATTTCATGACTATAAGTCGAAACAATAGACCAGTAAAATAAATAATTCAAAAAATAATCATGAATCAGTGTTATCGTTTCGACAATCGACAATGCATTGGGTATTATTTATTAAGTACTAAGGTACATGGTGGGTATTTATTATACCATTCATACCGAGTACGTAAATGTAATTAATATAATTTTTCATTCATTGAATTGGTAATTACCTAGACAATAATTATTATTGTTTGGTCCGTGTCCGGTGCAGTCTTACCTCAGAATATACAAATACTTCAAGGAAAGTCTAACTCTATGCATAATTTTCTAGGGCTTTATTATCATTTAGTAGCATTTGCTCACATCTTTTTCCGCATAGATTTTCTTTCATTTTCTGCAGATTCAAACAAAAAAATATACTTAACTATAGATAACTCAAAGCATTTTGAAATTAAGAACCCTTTGGTGTAAAACGTACCAAATAAGGTAATTCCATCAAAATTGGTTCAGCAAGCAGCGGTTGGCCGTGAAAGCGAAATAAACTGACTTTCGAAATTATATTGCCAGTATATCAGCATTGGTGTATCAAAAAGTATCATTATTGTTTGGGTAATTATTTACCCATTGTCTAAATTGTTTTTTCATTGACGTAGAACAGGTTAATGCGCCTTTTTCTACGTCGTCAGTGTCTGTTATTTGTATCAAGGTAACTGATTTGGTATTTGTTTTTAAATAATATTACCTGTATTAAAAATACCCTAACTGGTTATTGTGCAATTAGTAAACGTTAAGTACTATTAGATAATTAAATGTCCTTTGGACTCCGGCCATTCACACATTCTAATGATCGTAGGTAAATAAGTAATGTTTATTATAGCTACCAACCTTGAAAAAGTACTTACATACCGACAACCATGGTGCGATGCATTTACTAAACGTAGGTAGGTATCAGCTTGGCAAAAACGTCTTGAAACGGAAGTAAAAAATCTCCGAAGATGTTTAGTTCCGTTCAGTTTTGTTTTACTTAATTTTTCAAGACAAGTATTCGTGTTATGGACAGTTATTAATTTTTGAAAGGCTAGATTAACCAACTCGGAATATCGATATTACTTAGGCCCGTATGCAGTTTTACCTTTCAAGCACTGATCTGGACTCAAGCATAGCCAAAATATTTTGTCCGAAACGTCAGCAAGTCGATTTTTTTACTTAACTTTTTTAGTTTTGTATTGTCTACTCAAATCTATGCTTCAGCACACACAGATTATAATATTATAATCCTTACTTAATATTATAAATGCGAAAGTAACTCTGTCTGTCTGTCTATCTGTCTCGCTTTCACGCCAAAACTACTGAACCGATTTAAATGAAATTTGGTATACAGATAGTCTAGAGCCTTGAGAAAGGACATAGGCTACTTTTTAATGCGAAAAAATGGTTGTAAGGGGTTGAAAGGGGGGGGATGAAAAGTTGTATGGAAGTAATTAAAAATGCTACCCTAAAGACACCTTTCCACGCGGACGAAGTCGCGGGCACACCTAGTACTAGATATACCTACTATTAGTAACTAAATTGGCTTGAGTAACGATCTCTGTCAGAATATGAGCCTACGATCGCTAGAGAATAGAAAAGTAATCAAAATGAAAAAGGCTTTTGCAAACAAACAGTAACGTTACCATTTTTACACATTTTTGACGTTTTCTATCTTTAGCGGTTGTAGAATGTCAATTTGACTTGGGGTGCATTTCAGAGGTCAATAAAATGTCAGTCGCTATATTTTGGATGGTAACACCAAAACAAAGTTACAAGCAAAAACATTGAATACTTTTCTTGAATATGTTATTAAAAATATCCGCTTATAGGTACCTACGCTGAAAAACATGCGAACTCCAAAATCGTAGCAAAAATAACGCGGTGGTCGTGTAAAAATAAAATCTAATAAAAAATTTGGCTATCATAAAATTATTCAACTTTTGACCATCACGAATAATAATAATCTAATATTTGCTACAAATCCGACATTTGTATGCAAATTTACTTTATGTTCTTCTTATGACAAGATACCATTCAGATTCTTGCACGTAGTTTAATAACGATTAGGCTATAGGTACATACGTAAGCAATTTATATAAGAGCAGGTAAATTAAAAATCAATCACCGGAAATCAGAGGTATCTGGTGTCTACTATCCGAGTTAAATCAACAACAATGAAGGTAAACGAGATGGAGCGCTAGTTTAAAAATTAAGTAATTTGTACCTATAAGGTATCTTATAGGTATCTTAGTTGATGCCAAATTGTATTGTTCGTTTTGCTCTCCAATTACACAAACAAGTATCAAGGTCCATCCAAGAATGAGGAAGCATAATTTTTTTTTTATAGTTTACGATAAAAGGCTTAAAATCACTGCAAATTACACAATTACGGAGACAACGCACTGGTAACAAGGACACTTTAATTTCGTAAGAGCATAATACATGCCGAACAGGAGTGAGTACTTTTACACTATCGACCTACGCAACCGATAGATCTAAACCTGTCTCAAGAGGTTTGCTTCTGCGAATACTAAGTAATATTATGCTATTTCAAGCTTTGAGTATTTCCAGAGAACTGTCTAAAATAAAATGTACTCACGTTGCAGGTAGAGCACGTTATGGTCCACTTCTGGCATTAAGTGCATAAATGTAGTTGACAGTAGAACACCGCCTCCGAAAGAAAGCAAGGTCATCACCAGCCGGTTGGTCGACTTAAGATTCCCAGCGTCTTCAGCGGACACCCAATGGAATTTCTTGGCCAACAGCAAGGGTGCTAGACCGCAGATCATGGAAGCACAAAAAAGGACTGCCATTGAAACGCCCTTTGCCAGAACGACTCCCTCCGTATCATCGTGATGATGATCGTCCTCGAACAATGCTACGTCTTCCACCGACATTTTAACTTTTGGCAGGTTTCGGAACCGTTTGGATTTAAGCGAAGAACTCAAGTGGAGTACGGTTTCTCGTGGTTGGTTTATATACGCGGATTGATAAGTAGTTAATCTGTCTGCGCGTGCGCCGGCGGAGACCAACGTGCGTTTACTATGCGCGCCGGCCGGCAGCGCGGTGCAATCCACTCCCGCGCAAGCCTCCGTAGCGTAGTGTCTATTACCTCTTCTGTGGCAGCGTCAAAGCCTTACATATGTTGGGCAATTATTTTCTTGCATTACCAGCTATTGTAAACGATGCGGTTATTAGTTTAGTTGCTGTTTCTGCCAATATTTGTGTTTTTTTTTAAAACGTTAGTTTGCTTTAGGTTTCTTGTAGGTACATTTACATTACATTTATTTTTATCAGATAGTTACCTAAAAGTATTACTTAAATAAGTAATATAATAATTTTATTTCGCCATAAGACCGTGTAATTCAATTTAAAATCCATATAATATCCTTAAACCTTGCATGGATTGAAAATATATAAAGGTCAAATTCGCAGAGACAATGTTTGACTACAAAATTTGGGATTAACATTTTACTGTTAAAAAATACTTACTTACCTTGACAACTGTACACAGTGACACGTCTACTGGGATAAATAATGACTTTTCGTCGACCTACTAAACCACTTTTCTTACCGACTGCCTCTATATATGTACCTATGTAGCTGTGTACTTACCTAACAGGTGCAAATTTAAGTGCATAAGTAGTACCACTTACAATAAATTAATATTCAACCGATTCAATGAATGATTCTTCTGTTAAATAGTACTTATTCATTTCAAGGTCTTGCGCAAGACAGATCATTTTTCAACCTGTCTCGTCGAGATCATACCTACCTAGGTATGTATGTAAAATATCGTAATGCAAATTCGGTTAGGTATACTTATTAAGAATCAAATAACAACAGATACTTGCATAATTCTATTACTACCTACTTATAGACGTTCTAGATCTAATGAAAGAGCAAATGAAAGAGATAAAGATCTTTACAGATAGCGAAAAACTGTCTGAGCTTGGGTCTGTTTGACAACCTATGCGATAAATTTGATAAAGGCCAAATTTCAATAAAAAGTAATAGACATTCCGATAGAAAGACAAGAAACGTACATAAAAAGAAAGTAATCTAATTGTGGCAGCTGTGTTTTGGTTGTATAGGCGACCAAGAAATTGGTTTACCACTCTAAGGCTGAATATCATTTGCACGTACAAAACATCAAGGGCTATTTTCGCTTGACAGATTAATAACTGCTACGTCAGAATCTGTCATTCCTGTTTATTTAAACTCCTTAGCGAATAATTATGTTACTGGGAGATGTCATCAAAAGTGGTAAACCAATTTCTTGGTCGCCTATACCTACCTAGCAGGTAATCGTTAACCATCGCGGTTGACACAAAGACTGGTACTAAAAGTACTTACCCCCTTACGATCTTGCATAACTTTATTCAGCTGTTTAAATTATTGCTGTCACCTACTAACAGGTAATGTGACAGAGCTAGTGACAGAGCTAGACTTTGATTCAACTGTTTAACTATTCGTCTGTCGTAAGTAAAGCCCTTAGGTTTTGTTGGGTGTTTATCATCATGAGTTAAGAAAGAGAAACCCATAAAGTCACATCGTGTTGTAACGCTCCTGATGACTAACTGACTAAACTAACTTGCACATCTTGACACACTTCCACAGTTTGTTTTATCGTTGCACTGGCAAGATACCGGAGTACTAAATACCAGCGATGCGCATGAGAATATGTAAGGAGTATGAACAGAAATTGTCAAAATTAGAGAAACAAAAAACAGAGCAGGCTCTACTTCAATAATAGTACGAAAATGACTTGAACAAGTTACCGCCCGTATTGACACTTTGACAGTACAGTGGTGTCGCTTCTTCTTCTTTTATTTATGGCCTCTGCCGTCCTTTTTCTAAACCACTTCTAAACCACAGTTCTAAACTAACCTAATTTGACAGCTCTGAAAATGTTGCTATCGGAAACGACAGAGATGGCTATAATTTTAGCGCTCTGACAATTTAAGTGACATGTGACCACATAATTGACAACATTCTGACGGTTTTTGTTCTCTAGCGATCCTAGAGTGTCAAAACTTGGAAGAATATAGTATAAATCGGGATCATCTACGATCTACATAGTAATTTTACTCTGAGTTTATGCTGTTTACCCGCATGTAACAAATGTAACAATACTAGATATGACACATGTGAGTTTGATTTATGATTTTACAATAGGTAAGTAGGTACATATTTTTACCTATATATATATATATATATATATAGATAGGTATTTACACTAAATACTGAGTTTATTACAACAGTAAAACATAAAAATGCAGTTAATAGTCAACTTACATTAAGTACTGAGTATAACAACAGTAGGTAAAACATAACCTATGCAGTTAGTAGATATAGTCACATTATAATAGGTACCAACCTACTTATTTCTACTAGAACAATAATGACAGTCGACCAAATAATTGCAAAAAAAATCATTTATATTCATGGCGAGACCGTCTAGGTATTTTAAATGTTTCTTTCTCCAGTCCAGAATTAAATAAATAAAAATCTATCGATGTAGGTAAACTACGTTAGGTAGGTAAGGTAGCTAGAAATATAAACGATATCCTGAAAACTAGTATGATTTCCCTTCAAAGGATTCCCGTTTATTACGGAAGTTAGTAATTTAGCTGTTAAATCTCTCCTACATGATTTTGACAGATTTTGTGTCATTTTGTACTGAAAAATTACACAACTTCTGTCAAAATCTATTGATCCCGATTGGAACTGTGGTCGAGAGTAATCCACCAGTGCTTGAGTAGTAAACCAGCATACGAGCTCTAAAGGCTGGGGTCGTCAAATACAAATACAAATACGTCTGTGGGGAAGGGTAAGGGCTGTGCTAAGAGTGTAAGAAAAGGTTGAAGGTACTTTTTTCAGGTGTTGCTAATATCTCAGATATCTGTAGATGATTCCTTCTGACTAAAGTCTCTACATGACGTTTCTACACTAGTGTGAAAGAGCAGCAATTACTACAGCATTTTCTTACATTTACTAGGTAACTAATTATATTTTGTTCACCTAAATCCTACCTATATGCTTTCTAAAAATTAAAATATTCTACTGCGTAGTAAGTACCTAGACCAACTCAGTCAGCCGTACGTTTTAACTATACATCTTAGACTAAGTAAGTAGGTATGAGACATGTATTCTAAGCCATTAATTTCTCTGAATGACATTGGGACTCCAGCTCTCGTATCGTGGCGGCAACAGCGAGACCACATTGCCCAAGAAATACGCAGTGAAGGTCGATTTAAGAGAGCTGTTTGGAACATACCCAATCCTCCTGGTTTTTGATGTTTGGGTATGTTCGGTAACCCCAGATAAAGTACGAAACTTACGCACATTTTTATTTTCTTTTTTTTTTTAAAGTAAAAAACCAAAAAATTGTGTAGGTACGAATATTACATACTTCTTAATTTAAGTTCCCAGTTCACCTTTCATCAAAGTTAGTACTCAGCATTACAGAAATTGATGTTTTGTTGGAAATTCTGATTATGACGGACGAAAATTTCCCGAAGACCGGTTGCAACAAATTGGCATCTCAATTTGTTGCAACCGGTCTTTGGGAAATTTTCGCCCGTCAGTATTATTTTAAGTTCCTACCTACGGCTTGGGGGTCCTAAAATGTTGCATGTGATAGCAGCTGCTATTTTCTCTACGGGTATAAAAAAATCGAGAGCGAGCAAAATCATTTTAGACTGAAATTTGCTTTTTAAGTAATTTGAAATTAACGTAAGTAAACGACTTATGATTTTGACTTATGGTCTAGTTCTTGACGTGAATTCTGATTTACTTTACAGATTGATGTTTTTTTTAGTCATAGATTTTTATGCACTTTCTTAAAGTGAAGTTTTATCGTTCAAATATTACAATTTTCTCAGCCAGTGAGGTGGTCAAGCTCATGCCAATTATGTTGATGTGCCCAGGGAATCCCGTCCGGTGGCTTCGAATCCACTACGAGATTGAATCGTGCCGGCTCGCCTTTTGTGAGCCTTCGATTTTGTGTGCCTTTTATGAATTCTTAGAGAACTCGTTGACCCGGACGTGGCTTGAGAAAATGTACTTAGGTATTAGGTAGGTTTATTAATTCGCTGATATATTAATATTTAGTTTCTAATTATTTGATTTTATTTAGACATGAGGAAGGTCTAACGTGAAGCCATAGAATAATGTAAAGTGGTTTTATGTGTCGCATAAAATGCTACGCGTGCGCATATCCCATACAAAAGACATAAACGCGAGCCCGTAGCATTTACCTATCCGTGTAAAATACACTGCTGGTGAAATAAAAATATGTACCTACCTAGCTGTAATATAGCGCCAAACACTACCTGTTGCACGTTTTCATACTACCACCGATACGAGACCAACACGATATCGACCGATATCATTATTTATTCGGCGGCGGCGCCGTGCGTGGCCCATAATTGTTGTGAGTCATCGGTAACATGTCGGAGCCATGTGCAAACGCCCATTTGTTGTAAATATACAATGAGACTTACTTTTTTATCCTTATCCTTTAAGTAATATGTTTTAGGTAAACTCAACCATGTAGCTACAACCTAATAGCCATTTCCGAGTACCAAACATAGAATAGAAAGCAATGGCAATAAAAATGTCACAACAGTGACTGCCGCTTTAAATCTACCAGTCCTTATTCTCTAAAAAACGGTGTCCGATAAAATATTGCTGATACTATTACCGCTACTGCTAGGTTCAATATTTAAATACAGTTTGGTATGAAAAATCTGCTAAGAACCTTACTTTCCTACTAAGTATTAACTAAACCGGAGTGGGTGATACTTTTTTGTCTCAGTGAGTAATCCGGTATTACATATTATTGGACTACCGAGCCAATCTAGTGCGGTTATATTTCGTCCGGTTATTTTGACCGTGATTGACATGTCTCTGCTGAGTAACGACGACAGATTTTTGGAAAACTTGTAGCATAGAAAACTTCGAGAAAGGCTTGGAGGGACAGCCCGTCCACGCAAATCTCGTTAAAACGGTAAACAACCTGCAAGTAGAGTAAATACATTTGTCTTGTCGTTGTTTATAAGGAAGCAGAGGTTTCTGCACATTATAAAATATCATCATCATTTCCCTGCCCTTATCCCACGCTAGGTGGGGTCGGCACAACATGTTTTCTTCTTCCACTCACTCCTATCGTTCGTCAATTCTGAATCTACTCCTCTCACATTCATATCTTCGTTCACACAATCCAACCACTTCTTCTTCGGTCTTCCTCTACTTGCATACCCAGCCACACTCATGTTCATAACTCTTTTCGTAATATGACTTTCATCCCTCCTCATTACGTGTCCATACCATGCTAATCTACCACTCCTCACCTTTTCAATAATAGGCGCCACTTTCACACTTCCCCTGATATACTCATTCCTTATTTTATCCAACCTCGTAACCCCACACATCCATCTTAACATTCGCATCTCAGTAGCATGCACTCTCCTTTCATCCGTCTTCTTCGTTGCCCAACACTCTGATCCATACATCGCGACAGGTCTGATAACCGTCTTGTAAATTTTCCCCTTAAGTTTAAGGGGCATTCGCGGGTCACATATCGTATAAAATATGACTGAATATAAAGGTAGAGTAAACAAAAATTGTTTGAAGCAAATCTCTCTAGTAAGTAAAGTAAGATCGTCTGTACGCTGCCTTATATGTACGTTATTTATCATTTCCATAAATTTTCATTAGTTCTAAATTATCTAGGTGTTTTTTACAAATACTTTATGTAAAGTTATCTTGATTGGATAACATCATATCAAAATCCTTATATAAAAACGTATAATAAATAGCTAATAAGTAAATAATAATCCTAATAAATCGATTATTACGAGCTTATCGTTGGCGTGACAGTCTAACGAAAGTGATAAACGAAATTAGCCTTCAAATTCTGTAGATCATCATCATCAATATCAATATATATATGAAACTCTTTTGAAGCTAAGTAAACTATAAGTCCTAGAGGTATGTAATTTGGAGGTTAGTATCCTAACATAGTGTAGGAGTGCACTAAGAAAGGAATTTTGAAAAGTCACACTCCAAAGGGTCTAGAACGCGAGCAACGCCGCGGGAGACGGCTAGTTGCTGTATATGCCTAAGTAGTTGCCTACGGGATTTTTTACATGTAGGTACGTACCTACACTAGATACCCAGTTTTTTAATATTATAGATTTTATGATAATTAGTTAGGTACCTATAGCTACCTAGTTATATACCCACTGATAAGCAAAACAGCATAATTATGACATGAATAAAAAAAAACAATGCAGAAAATTTGTTACAGAGCGTTTTTACACTGGCCGATACCTGTACCAGTATTATATGATCTGTGCTTGTACTAATATTCTATTCCGATACCGATAAATGTCTTATGTAGTCGCTCTAACAAAAACGTCGATGTGACTCGCCGATACGGTGTAATGAATGTGATTTTTGCTTGGTAGGTAGGGACAAACAAATTTAATGTATGACATTAGCTACCTTAGCCTATTTACCTGTATCTACCTAGATTTACTTACCGAAATACTTATTGCGTAAGTTTTTTCAGATCACAATAATTTAGTAGTTATTTAATTTACCCGTCCATAGTAAAATATAGTATTATATGATCTGTGGTAAAGATAAGTAAGTACTTAATACTTATATAGTTTCGTTTACTGAATAAGAATATTTTTATCTTCCCTCGATAAAACATAATAGAAACGATAAAATGTAATTTTAGCCGAGAAACGTGACATTAAACTTGCAGATATTATTCACTACGTACGTGCTATCCATACTAATGCAGACTACAGTACACCTAAGTACGTCACAAACACGTAGTAGAGGATTGGGTATTCCCTTCTTGAGCGTGTGAACGCAGTCCCCTGGCTTCGATGCACCTGTGTGATTCAGAGTGTACATATACCCATACCATTTTCCATTTTGTCACTACGTTAATAGACATTTTCCTCCTTGTGTTGTGTACTCACTAGTAGCAGAAAGTTAGAAACGTATGCTCTATCTACGCTTGTTTATATACTTACCGGAACTGGACAATGTGAGTTCAGAAGAATCTCTACCATATACATAAGTTTAAAAAACTTATTTTATTTGAGTAGAAATAGAAATAGAAATATAATTTATTTGCAACACAAGTAAAATGTAACATATAAATAATAAATAAATAAAAGAAACCAAAACGTAGTTGATAGAACACCTAATTATAACAACAAAACTAATCATCGCGCTGCAAAATGGATCCTAACTCAGCATAATGCGGGTTGAGAACAACCCACGCTGGTCTTCCGTTAGGACCAACCGTCCAGCCGTCTTCATCATCAGATTATAAATGATGATGACAGTCTAATGGGCCATTCTTTTTAGCTGTTTTTATTTAAAAGCCAAACTACGCATCGACTTCTACGCAATAGAAATTCGTTACAGATAAAAAAAGATATAAATTATTATTTATTGATTGCAATGGTTTGTAGATATAGTAGGTGCCAAATAACACCCACCTTCACCTCGATGTCGCAAAATTCCATTTATGTATGGTAAACAAACAGTACTACGAGATTCGAGGGATTACCGTCTTAGCGACAGATTTGTATGGAAAGCGACAGAATTAGCCATACAGCAATTGAATTTTGCGACATCGTGGTGAAGGTAGGTGAATGACTTGTATTGCGGTGTTATTTGGCACCTACTATAGCTCAACTGTTACATGTGTATTTTGTAAGTATTGTAAACATTGTAAATACTGTATTTAGTCTTTTGTTTGTGAATAAACTTTTAATTTTATATAAATGTATAAGTAAATGGCATTAATAAAAATGACTTGAGCATTGTTGCAGCATATAAGAGCCTTCAGACTTCTTTGCATTTTGATGACTCAGACTCAGTTAAATAATACAAAAAAAGTTGCAATTCTGAATCTTAGTAAATCTAGGATGTGTACTAATGTGTAGCATGATAATAAGAAACATACGACTTCTAAAACCGCGTGCAGACTATGCCCATGCCGCTGCCGGCATGTACGCCGCTTAGTGAGAATAAAGGCGATATTGCTGTGGCAATAAGTCCGCGGCATTGATGCCGCCATACATTCCGGCAATGGCATGGGCATAGTGTGCACGCGGTATAACGTAGTTTTTCCTTGTAGAGATATTATGTACCACACCGTCGCGTCGTGCGCCGCCACCGCTGGCGCTGCCCACTTGTAATCATTTTTATCAAAGGTACAAAGAAATTGGCCTAGCAATATAGTACCGATATAATCAGGAACGTAGGTATCAAAATAATACATTTTTATGATTTTATCACATAAAGTAGCGATATCAAACGGAATTGCGTTTAACGAGCGATAACAGCGTTTAACACTTAACGACCGTTATCATAGCGGCCGTTACATTCAAACTTGATTGTATAAAACGTGCAAATGATATCATATCCTATGTACAGTACAATTTATTTGGAATTACCTATCACAAAAATACCTATTTCATCGAATGGAAAATTTATTAGGATCATTCCCAATACACTTATTCTTCTTCTTCTTCTATTGATGTCCTCTGTCCATCATTTCGACAGACAGCTTTTGCCAGTGTCAAGTAAAATATTTGAAATAATATAAGTCAAGTCATTCGTCAAGTCGACTGTCGTTTGTTTTGAAGGCAAAATGGTGGACTTTCCCTTCAAAACTTACTTGGACACCAATTTTAGCATTCAGAGAAACCACTACACACATTTATCTCAATGAGTCACACTTTACATAATAATATGTTACCTCAAGTATTATTGGTTAAAATTCCACCAAAATTAAATAACAATACTGACAATAACGCATTTCAAAAAATGACAAAACTCGGATCCCAGTACTTATTCAATTTATCGCTCAATTTTGCATTATTAAAGTCATCATGTTATGATCTGTGCAAAAGTGTAGATAACAAAGCAACTTTGTTTTGCTGGGGATTTGAATTTTGAAATTTTTTGAAAAAACACATAGCATTTTTATTTTAATAGTTTTTCTTGTGTTATTGTGAGTATTGTTGTTTAATTTTGGTGTAATTTTAAACAATAATACTTAGGTCGTAACACAAAGTGTGAGTCATTGGAATAAATGTGTGTAAAGTGGTTTTTCTGAATGTGAAAATTCGATTCCGGTTTTGGAGAGAAAATCCACCATTTTCTCTTCAAAACAAACGGCAGCTGACTTGACGAAGACTTGACTTGACTTATCATTTACGCAAGACAAACACTAACCAACTAATTTAAATAAGGGAAAAAACATAACGTTAGACTAGGCGGTATTGTTTTAAAACTATAGCCTGCTCGTAGGAGCGAAAAAAAACAATTGTTTTGCTGTCAAAAAATGGCTCTTTCTGACCCATATTTACGCAAGACATACAACTAAACAAACTAACTTATGAGAAAAACATAACGTAAGACTAGGCGGTATGGTTCTAAACTATAGCCTGCTCCGAGGAGCGAAAAAAAAAAAATCTTTCTGACCCAACTCTACTTTTATTTTGTTATATTATTGTAGCGCAGATCGTTATTCAGTAAAATCACAAATAGGTAGGTCATTTTAGGTGCCAATAACTCGTTACGGAGCCTAGAGTACGCCTTGACACTGACAGAGTTGCGGAAAAGAACGTGTCTTATATAAATAGGTTTAGCGTACACCATCTATATACAAATTTAAACATGATTTCAAGGGCGTTGCGGAGGCGCTACGTTGCTAGCGCTATAACGATTCGTTATAAAATTGTAATGAGTTCCGCGTTATTCGTTACTTCATAAATAAACATTTCGTAGAATGGTGGTAGGTGGTAATAATAACACATGCGTAGGTATTTTGATTTGATTAAGAATTAAAAACACCAGAAACCTTGCATAGCTCTTTGAGTGTTTTTTCAGGCTAAAAGATGTAATTAACTTCTCTAAGTTGTTATATACCTACAGGTAACCCACATAAGTACATAAAAATACAAAATACAACTACAAAATTCATTTATTTACCAAAGGAGTAGTTGCTAAAAGTACATGAAATTACCTGTGGTCTTCTGTCCTATACAGTCTTAGTAACGTTGCGTAGAGGTAGGTAGAGTCATAGTATTATATAATCTGTGGTAGAGTAGAGGTACGAAGGTAGAGCACAGAAAATCTTTGAATGTTATGTTGAATCTTTTACCCACTTAGGTGGCTATGGTCCAGGCATGCGTCATTGATCATTCTTTCAAAATCAGTACCTAGACCCCAGCCTCAGGCGCAACGCAAACTCAAAATAGCAAACAAAGCCCAAGGCAGAGTTGCATAAATTAATTACCGAATTAGCCATCTACCGGGGAGTAGCTTTATACGTTTTATCATGCAATTATACATTAGCAACAGATAACGCTAAAGTCAATCTAATGTTAGGATTTGTTATTTCAATGCCGGATGGCGCCATCTAGGGGTGAGTAGTAAAAACTTGTGTCAAATGCTACATTCACAAAGATAGATGGCGCTAATGTCAAATTATATTTTTTAAAACAAACAGGTACAAATGGTACAATACACTAGGCTCGGCGGCTCGGCGATAATTTTGTATTTTGAGATTTTTACGCTAAAAATTGCTGTATTTGGAGTTTATTGAATAGCTTATTTACATTGCGCATGACTATTTATACCGAAGGTCAATGCGCATAGTCAAAGGATTGCGCATTTCGTCATTTCGTGGCTAACCTCATCGACCAGCGACGACGCTCGGGAGGAGGCAGCTGTCAAGAGCAAAAAGCCTTTTGATCTCGTCATTGTGCTGTATTTTGGTGCTTTGTGGGTGTGCTGAGTGACTACGATAGTTTTTTGTTTTACTAAGTGCTAGCAACAAACTAGATCCATCAGGTGAGTGGCTTTTGTTATATTTTACCCGGGTTTCTGAGCCTAGAAACACAGAAAGAAATACATTTATCCGTCAACCTTCCTGTACCTACATTATCTACCTACGCACACATAATTTCGAGAAAAAGTTGTTGGAGTTTGTCTTCAAAATTAATCTCACTGATTGCTCTCAGCCCGGCCCGGCTAGCCCCTCTACTCTACACCTCAACACCCATAATTTTAGACAGACTTATCCTAACTAATAAAAAGCCCGCTGGATAAAAAATTATATGTGTAAAATAGAAGAAGTAGGTAGGTTATGCAGTATGCTACATCTTAGAGTCTGATGTCAGTAAGTCTTTTATGTTTTATTCAAGAAAATCATAAAGACCGTTTAGAATCGCCTGTTTAGTTAATTAGGTAAGTAGGTACAGTAGTCACAGCGATTCTTTGTCTCACCAAAGTTAAGCACCACACCCCCCACTCCACACGTTCCTCCAATTCGAACTAAGAGTAAGGTCTGCGGAACTACCTGTGGCTAAGTTCAGAGAGACATCGATTGAGTGTGACTACTGTACCTAAATACTATTCTAAGAGCCAGTTCATCGAGACCAGAGCCTAGAAGAACAGACTCTTGCCTGTTCTAAGTACGGCCTTGTTTCTACCTTTTTTTTGTATGATCCTTCTTACAAAGAAATAGATTGAGTGTGGTGCCATTTGAATCAGAGGCTATTTAAGTAAATCTAAGAAAACCACAGAATAGATGTAGTACCTATGTATTACATACACCTATTCTGTTGTATAAGGCAAGGCAACACATTGAACTAAATTAATGAGATGGATATATTTCATCTGAGGCAAAGCTCTGACTTGGTAAAACCTGCCCTCAACTTATCAATAAATTCTGATCCTGTTCAAAAAAATGCTATGGATCTGCTAAGATGCTGATATTTCCTGTCAGTACCGCCATGTGCCTGTACTATACTAGCTTTGACATGTGAAGTTAGTTTCTCACCAAGCTCATAAAACATATAATTTATTTTTAATTGCTACATGCTCTGTTGAAAAAGAATATATGCAAAAGAGCAACCTAAACATAAGTTTGATTTTACAAGTTTCCTTCCTACTAAATAAATGTAGGTATTTTGCAACTGATATGAATAGGATAAAAATAAAATTGTAGTCTTATTTACCTAAAGAAGTCACATTGTTTGACTGAACAACCAAACCCCCAATTAAGTTTATAAAAATATCATAAAATATAAATAAGGCTTTTAATTGTGTTATCACTCCGGCCTTCGTGTATCAGACAATTCTCATTATTAATTATCGCTTAGAGACCTGCTGCTGTCGTAACAAGAACATTGTGATTTTGTGACAGAATAAAATAAAAAATAGGTAAACTTACCTAAAACCACAGATTATATAATACTATCTAAAACTATTGTAGGAAAACTTTATGAGAAAATGATTAAACTTTAAACAATGCAATTTTAACAGATTATATCATCTGCACAGTCATAGCTGAGTCATAGGTATGTAATCTACAACTTATGAAGTCATTAGTCATTTCTTGCTTGATTTCTACCCTAAATAGTCTACCAAACAGTGGCATAACTACCAGAGGGCTAGACGGGGGCAGTGCCCCGGGGCCCCCAAGTTCAGGGGCCCCTCTATCCTAATAAGGTAGAAAATTTTAAACCAATAACAGCACTTTGTTGACTAAATGTGAACTCAAGACTGTGTTGTATTGCTTATTTATTTGATCCCCACCGAGAACAAACATTTATGTGTGGCAAACATAGGAGTTTGTTCTGTGGTTGGGTGTTACTGTGTATCATAAGTAGACCTATGTATTTACAAAAAATTATATATAATTATTCTATCAGCAATGTAGTTCCCATAGTACAAGCTTTGCTTAGTTTGGGACTAGAGAGTGTTGTGTGATATGTCCAAGAATATTTATTTATTATTATAATTTTTTTTATATTCTGTTCATCAACTTAAGCCGGAAACAAAAACTGATGGGCACGGGGCTAAGCCAAGTGCACATCAGTGTGTACGTGTGGGTGTGTGACTACGTCCTATTATTATTAAATATACACAGCTTGAACAATACCTCAGTCTGGCCTGGCCCAGATCTTCCAGTTCTAAGAGGAAGATAGTTTTGATGACCCTGGTGATTTGCATCACCCGTGCGTCAAGCAAAAACGTAAAACCATCAAGTAGATAACATAAGTAATAAATAGGTGAGGTACATTACCTACCCTGCACCTAATCTCTTGCGTATTTTTTGCTTAAACGTCATTGATGTTACAATATCGTTTATTTATTGATTCAAATCCCCATCATACCAACGTCATTGTTTCGTCGCCCACCCTTTTCGAGAACATTCAGCTTCATGTATCGTTCTTGGGTCCCAAATAGTAATTATGGTAGTTCACTGAACCTATAGTATTATATAATCTGTGACTGAACCATCAAAAGAGCGTCATCGCGTCGGATTTGTAGTAGGATGAAGCGTCAATCACTCTCTATCCCATGACACCAACCAATCCAATGATGCTTTGTGATGGTCCGACGGATTACTAGGCTGTCTGGGACCCCCATTAGAATCATCTTCTGGACGAAGTCTCGGCAGTCTTATCTGTCTTTGACGGTGTTGTGGAGCGCATCATCATGTGGCTTAGCAGCCATGGTCGATCTGATCGGACCATCTCAGTGGACTGCGTTCTCTGGGGCGTTTTTCAGGCGAAGTTGAATTGTCATTTTCTCTGTGAATAGACCTAACAGAGCCTTTTAATTTTGCACTGATCTAGGTAGGCTACACCAGAAGTTAGGAATATAAAACCAAGTGTATAACACACAGTAAAGAAAATACTAAACAAGACGTTGACAAAGAAACAGAATTTGACATCAAAGGTGAATAAACTATTACGTAGTCCAATAAAACACGTAGGTAAAAAGTACGACAAAAAGAGTTCTTCAATTATGCTGTAAGTAAACCGACACGCTCCATTTATCTTGCAATGGCAGAGTTTTAAATGGGTTCTTACAGGAGAAAGTGTTTCGTACCCATAAAGAATGAAAGTACCTAAATAAAATCCACGCGAAAGTTTGTAAGGATGTATACTACTGTTTTTGTCCTATGATATTGATCTCCTCCGATGCCTAGGAGTAAACTCATCGGCACCAAGTATACTTACCTAACTTGGATCAATAATACAATTTTATTGTTGATCGAAGGTACCTTAGTTAGCACTAGCACTACCCTTTTCTTATAACATTAATTAGCATTTTCAGTAATAACTAAGTTTCTGTATACATTTCTATACGTATATATTTCTGGGACTCTGCTGAAATCCATACTGATATGTTTACGTAATAAGTTAATAACCAAGTATTCTTCCTTTTCTCTCAGGCAAAATTGAGTCATACAGGACAATTGAAACCACCTTTAGGTGCTAAGTTCTCAAACATTCTCGTCTCAATCGTACGAACAAATATAGGTACCAGAAACATATCCTACTCTACTACGTAGAATTTGGTATTCTGTGCTTCTATCCCAACTAACTACAAACTAGAATCTGATACGTGGTCGGCATCAATACCCCGACCACCTCCGTAATTAACACGCATCCCTTGTTAGCTCCACTCCTGCCTTTTTGAACAATTACTTTTGTACGAAAAAGCCTTTTATTTATTAAATGAAATGCCGTGTGTGGCTTTTGTGAACATTTCAAAGCCAACCACAAAGATTACTATACTCAATTTGTTTTCAACTCATCTTTTCGTTTTGACAACTGTTTATTTGATTTCGCTATGGAGTAAATTATCCTTATTGTGTAATTCAAGTAGTTGACCATGTTCTGAGTTTTTGCGCATCCTAATAATTTGGATAGGTGGACCCCTATTTCGATATGCCCTGAATGCCCACTTCGCTTGGCGTCGACAGATTAGATTATTATGACGAAGGTCCTGTAACAATCTAAAATACTAAATGGTACCTTTGCTCTATACGAACTTACTGATAGACTATTATATCTCAGAAATCTCTCGCCGCGATTATCTCAGAAAAATATGAAGGTAGGTAGGTACAGGTACTAAATGCGTGAGGATACAAGGTCTTGCACTGCCAAGATAAAGGCCTTAACGCGATTAAAATTGGTTTTGAATATATGTTCTCATTTCCAAAAAAATAAATGATATTCCGTTGCTTTATTATTCAGATATGATTTAGTGGTTTATTTTGGTAACACTGCTTGTTATTCTTGCAATTTATACAATTGATAGTATTCAGAAAATATTCATTATCTTTTTGGACAACTGAATTCTCACAATGTGAAGTTACAGGACAATATGGAGCCAAAACACTATTCGTTTGGTTATTTAAAGCGTGTCTCCCTCCCCGCCATTATTATTAAAATTGTAAAGTTCGTCGCCTTTTCTCGACTGACGTTTTCTTGCTTCTGGGTTCGACGCTCTCCAGCGTTGGCAAAGACGGCATATGTTTGTTAAAAACATCATATAATCGGGGCTAGACTAGACTTTACTTTCATATTTTCACAAGCTTCGCAAATGACGTCATAAAGTTGTGTGATGTACACTATCTCTGATCTCGTTTGCGAGCTGAGTTTGGAACACGATGGGAACTGAAATCTAAAATGAAAATCTTATAATTTTAGTAGTTTTGTATAAAATGTCTCAAATGCAGATTTAGAGATTTTGTTTCTATTCTTTTGACTTAAATTCGACGTGTCCCATCGAGGGAGCGGAAACTGGCCCATTGTCACTACCTGGATCTCTCACGATAAGGGTTATTCCCAAAGCGATTTTCGTACCTATGTGATAGATACTGTAAAACATAATTAGGTTTATATAATGGCACCGTTCCCTACAGACAGTCTAATACATCTGATCGCCAATATATTTACATATAATATATTAATCATATAAGATGAGTTTAATTAAAACACTCGCAAACACTAAAGTTGCAAACGCTGGGGGTGGTAGAATGGGACTTAAGGGGGGATGCGCGCGTCTATCGATTTTCCCCTACAGCCTCGAGGACTGCTCGTTGCCTCTCGTAGCTGGTCCCCAGAATATTACCAACGTAATGTACACTAAGTATTAAATAATGTTTAAGATAAACATCACATATGGCTTTTAGCAGCGATGCATTTTATTTTAAGCTAATTAGGTTGCTGTTTTTAGCTATTTTTATATTTCGCTTTTGCGACTAGGTAATATTAAATTTCTCAATTATTCTATCAAAGTGCTTACTTAGGCCTTTTAGAACAAGCCTACTCCATTTAAACACATTCTAGCGTGGTCGCGCACCGTCCGGTTTCAGAGGAACTTCCTCCCGCCAACACTCATCAACACTCATAGGTTGTGGAATAATCTTCCTGCTGAGGTTTTCCCTAGTGAATACAGTATGTCGCACTTCAAAAAAGGTGTTTTAAAATTCTTCAAGGGTCGGCAACGCGCGTGTGGCACCTCTGGTGTTTCAGGCGTCCATAGGCTACGGTAACCGCTCCCATCAGGCGGGCCGTACTTTGTTGTATAAATAAAAAACATTGTCTCAAAGTGCCTACACAGCTAGATACCTAGATAGGAAAGCCTTTGAACATAATGAGCCAACCGTCCTAAGTTTTCCCGTTAGGCTTCAACAAAATGGTATGAAACCACTTTTGTTTCCAACTCTAGTCCATAAATCAGTCCGGCAAAACCGCAGAGCTCCTTTCGCCGCTGTATTTCATCATAATAAAAGTCCCTTACATATTTCTTATTCAGGACGTAAACTTTAGCATCCGATCCGTACAAAATTATGCGTCGACCCGACCAATCTCGGCCCACTAGTCCGAGCACACTAAACTTGTATTACATGTTAGTGCCTTTTCCGAAGAGAATATAATAAAAGCTTAGGAAAATGAGAATTTATATTGAGGCTATTTTCTGAAGATGTACGGAAGGTCGTCAGGGTACGGGTGACATTTGATTGTACGCTCCTAAAATCAGTCTGCCCTTTCCTGTTAGAACTATTTGTTTAGTCCTCAAGGCTCGTTGAAAGACTTCCGAATACCGCAATTATGAAGGTTTTCCAAATATAATATATTTTTCAATTCACGGGAGCCGATGGATAATGTTATTTATTTTGTAAACTTCCAAGAAAATACTGAAACAGAACAATGTAGCTTTCGAAGCAGGACTGAACGTAATCCCCTTCGCTACCCGGGTGCAAACTGTGCAAAGCGCGATAAAGTATTGTGCTCGTAAATACACTTGCTGTAAAATTCTACCTTCAGATTTTAGATTGGTTTCTGCTACTGGTAAACTCTCCGTTACTGTATTTTACCGATTGTATGCTGCTAAGCTTTTGTTTTACGATATGCTCACATTACTAACTAGGTTGTATTATTATCATAATCATTGCAGTAGGCAGTGTAGACAGGCATCCCCTCAAATTGTTATAAGTTAAAAAAACTTGAGTATGTCTAAGGAGTAAACTCTTCTAAGGAGCTTGTTCAAACATATTTAAAGATAACGAAAATTCAGGGTCTAACAAAATAGACTTACGCGTCATTCAAATGGGGGATTCTACAAGTAAATATATTTCCAGATATTATAGCTCTTAATACTTATTCAGAATTTCGAAACTTCTATAGTACCTATTATATGATCTGTGCTTCTACTTATGTACATCTAAATCTTGGCCTTTACTCCTGAATTCGATTTCAACAAATTGGTTGAATATTGGAATGTGACATTTTGTTCCGGGGCGGAAATTGAGGTATAACTGGGTATAACTATTTTCTACGCAATAGTGAACGCGCACTCGTTGAAGGAAATTGTCACGTTGACCAATCGGAATTGGAGTCGGGAGTAAAGTGATTTCATGTGACAGTCTTTCAGTTTGTAAAGAAACAGCAAAAACAAAAACAAAACTATTTAATATGCATAGGTTTTCTTATCTCAAGATTTTCTGAAGGCTACGCGTCCCATAATTCCAAGTCCTGGGGCGCTCAAGGCGTAAAGTTTCAGGCCGTCCGTATACTGCAGAGAACATTACCGTAACTCAGTAGAGCTACGAGTACGTGCTTATAGCGCCCGCAACGGCAGTTTTTGCTACTACTTCATATTATACTCGTAGTGAGGCATGGACGTCGGTTGTAAATTTATCTGTTAGAACAATTTATCCGAGCCCTTACTATTTCGGTATTTAGATGACCGGATATCACTTCAATTTTTTATTGGACAGAGACAATACAAAATTTTTTCTAACTATTGATTGGACTCTGCATTTAGATACGGAAAATGAAAGCAGGTATCTTTGTACCATGACAATTTCTTTATTGTTCATAATATTACCTAGTTTAAAATGGAAATGAAAATGGTATCGATAACAACGCTTATCAAACTAGTACATTGTGTATTGTCCTTTCGAAAATTTGTGTACATTTTGTTCAGTCTGGTGCTCCTTCTAAATCCGTACCAAACCAGTATAATGCCTACTGTATTAAATAGTACCAGGCGGAGACACGTTAAATACAACAGTCCTAAGCAACCTCTGAACCAAGGCATTATTAAAATTCTAAGGTCAGCCCTTAACATAGGAATACCTATTTCACGTCCACTTGAATATATAACGTTCTAAAGTTTCTGAAACGTGCTCTATAAAACCGAAGCTCTATTTTCTTAATATTTTTTGAAGAAGCTGTTGTTCTCGCTAAAAGGTAAGTTTTTTATGATAAGCTTTTGATAAAAATTTAAACTGAGAAATAAAACTCAATAAATACTTTATTATTACACTGGTAGAAAACGATTAATCCTTGCCTTGTGGTTCACTGAATACGAGCTACCTAAAATGTCTTTTCTACATTCTTTTCTATAACATTTTCTATATTATAACGTTCGTTTCCTAAGTAAAATACGATTGTGGTACTGTTGCATGTAGAGTTGAAATGACATGACAATCTCGCTATCACGCGATCTAATCGAGAAATAAGGGTAATCGAAGTACTTACTCGTACCTACAACATGCGACATCGTTAGCTTTCAACACTGCCTGTTATATTAACTTCACAAACAGCTCTCTGTAAAAGTTGCTGTGATAATAACATGAAGGAAGAGAGGTTCAATTATAAAGTTGGCATCAACTTATTAAAAGTTATGCTGCACTAACACAGTTGTATAGCTTGAGTAGTGTCTGACGGAATAACTACGCGTTTGGCGAAAGCTCAATATACCTATCGATTACATAGAATTGCACCGTATCCAAGTTACCATGTGGAGTTGAAGTCTAATTTCTGTCGACTGCAGAAACTATTCATGTGGAGTCTTCCACATCGGCAGCCACTCGAATGTAATCAAACTGCCATTAGAAGTGGGTCAGACAGCCTGCTTCGGGAATATTGCCAAAGTTCTATGCTTTACGAAGTCTCCAGATTTCATTTATATAGTGTTTCTGAGACTGGTTGGAATGAACCAGATTCAGGTGCCTTTAGCACGTCGTCGTCATACAATACAAAGGATTCTGTAAGCAAGCAAGTCTGAAATTCTGTACGTGATTGCAAAATCTGATGTCATTGATTTGGAACGAAGCTTGGCAGATAGGTATCTGTTTTTATTTGGTTAGGAATATGAACACGTATGGAATAGTAGTAAGAGGCTATAACTACGTATAACAAAGTAGAGATTTTGCTGAACATAAACGTGCTACATTTATTATGCAAATAAATATATAAGTGTTTACCTGATTATGTGTTTCAAGGGCTAAAAGAAACGGAAGAGCCAAACTCAGGCTCTTCCAAAGTTAGTCGCATCATCGCTTTATTATCCAATGTAGAACTTTTATGGATTCTCCCCAGAATAAATTTCCCCATTAGGAGAGAACAAACAAGGACATGCCGCTATTTTGCTGATCCGGTCACGTCATAACCGAGCTCATTAACCGCAATCGCGGATGACAAACAGTCCTGACTCCTGACTGTTGGCTGTAAAGAGGTGGTAAAAACGAGGTTGGTCTCCTTCCTTTGTTCTGCCGCGTTCAAGGTCGGGCCACCCAGGGCGCCCACTGGGGGCCCTCCATGCGTATTTACGATGCTCCGTAAGTTCATGGCTCAACGGAATTAGACGCTATAAATATAATAATGATCCTGATGTTTGCTGTTGTCTGCACTTGACACAAGTTACGTCATTCGTTATTTGATGCTGGTTTGAAGACAATAAGCAATCAGCCAAGTAAATCAAAGTTTACGAAGTGAATCGAGCCCTCATTACCCAGCTGTTCGAAGTATAGAATAATAGAAAACTCCAGGTGGAAACTGTGGAGTGGAACTCATGGGCGGAAATTCGTGGGCACCTGTCCAACTGCCAATTGAGAAAACAAAAGGATAACGTTCCGTTCCCGTAGGCACAACTCGAGGTAACATTTCAATTTACCTACATACCTTTTGTTATTCTCGCTGTGCCCGAGAAACTGGGCTAGATTTAAAATATTCAGCAAGCCGGCCTGTTTGTACTTTGTGCATATTAGATTAAACTGTCCCCCAACGATGAAACTCTTAACATTGCTTTGTTGATAGCACTTGCTTGCAAATCTTTTTATCGTCGACACAAGAGATCTCAAGCAGGTATCCCACTTAAGAAAAAAGAACCTCGAGGAGATAAAGATTTTCGAGATGAAAATGGCTTTTTTACATAAATTCGAGTATTTTTACATCGGCCTTGACACGTTTATATAAGGAAATCGAATCAATGTAAGCTGAAGGACAGGTCTCGTTTCTCCGACCCCGCCCCTTGAACTTCGCATTGAATGAAATTAAACAAATAATTTCATTAAATTCTATTACTTCATTCCTACTTCTGATAATTTCAAAACGATGATCGTCTTATCAATAAAATTTACATCGGTACCCTGAATATTTAATGGAAACGCTAATTTCTTTTAAAATTTAAAGCGTCTTAAATGGGTCAGAGCCTGATTCAACACTATCTAAAATTCAGCTTGATATTTTAGCTAACCCCTGATATTTTATTTAGAGAACTAAGCCCGTTAGCTAACCTGATATTTTAGAATTTTAAAAGTTAGCATTGGCCCACTTCAAACGCTTCATATGGGGATTCTAAAATTAAACAAATAATTAAGTTTTTGATATTGTTCTTACAAACTAGTAATTTTCTAAGTAGTAATTTGATAGCAACTTTATGTGAGTTTTCACTTCGTATTTCTTACTTGTAAGTTCATTAGATAGTTACCAGTGTAATTAAGATGCAAGGTCATGCGTGTGTTAATACGAGGTCACCAGTCACCACTACACAGGTTACGTAACTAGTAAATGGAGAAAAATTTGTCGTTATTTCAGAGGGTTGTGTGTACTAATTACTAAGGTATACCTACTAAGTTTAATCACAAGGAACAAGAAGATTTACCAAAGATCAAGCCAATATGAATATGATATTGCGAATTGTGTAAGGGCTTGTGGAAATTTAAGTATCCTATTTTGGCAGAACGAAATACATTCTTGATAATATGAGTAGACAGACAAATGACTAATGTAATTGAGACTGACCTCTTTTGTAAGACTTGCTGAGAGGAATGACTCGTTTGTCCTACTGTGTTGTCCCACCACTGAAACGCATGGGGTGGAAACAGTATTTATAAAGTAAACTTGATTGTTCCAGAATGCCGGCTGTAGCCCCACCCCCGGCTGAGAATGGAGGAGCTCCAAGAAGTGAGCTGGAACAGCTGCAGATGCGCGCCGGACAAGTCACTGATGATGTTAGTTGTAGTTTCTATATTAGCAACGATAAGAACTAGAAACTAAATAAGTTCAACATTGAAGCTTTGCGTGGTTTTGTCTGATATAAACAGAAAAAAAAATCTTAAAAAGATCTTGAATTTGGTTAAAAGCCAAATATAGAGGTGAACCGAAACCAGACGTACCTACATCAGACATTATGAACATACATGAACCAACAATACTTAGAATTCAATTTAATAGGGATCCTAACTTGAGATGATAAGTTTTTGAGGAAGTTGCAGTAAATTTTTTAAAGTCCTCAAATTTTGATTTTGGTATACAAGTTATTCGGTATTATGATGATCACTTCCTCATTTCAGTCATTGGAGTCTACCCGGCGCATGATGCAACTATGTGAAGAGGTATGTGTGATAGCTTCGTATTTTGCAATACTCAACAAAATCAAATTAATAAGATAACTAAACCTAATACATCTAAAATCGATAATAATATAACTTGGGGTTTTGTATTTGCTGACAACATAATTCGTATGTATGATCTACTTGTATTATGGATTAATTATTAATTCAGTACCAACAAAATTTACTGGGAGCGGAATAATATTATGGAATGGAACAAGTTCTTAGCCTCGAGAATGGAAATTGTGTCTGAATTTGATATGAAAACAAAGGATATTAGATATATCTTTAATTTTTGAAAGCTCATATTTAGCATTTAAATCCTGTTTATTCACAAAGAAAATTACAAGTAATACAGCATTAAAATGTATCCTATATTTCATATCAATTTTAATGAATCTTAACTTATTTTCTAATGTGTGCTATATTTTAAAACCCTGTATTGATTTTCCAAGCGTGCGAGACCTCTGGAACTTTCCCATCAATCAATTTTATTATCTCTTTAAAATTGTAATACTGTGCGGTCGCATCCTGAAGGGTCTCAGTTGAATTGAGAATTGGTTTTCCCCACATAGTTTAATTATGTTTAGTTGTTCTGTTGTTTGTGATTATTTGTGATCATCTGTGAGAGAGGTGTTCTCGATGCGAGGGAGTGAGGGGTATAGCGGAAGTGTCCTGGATAGCCCCAAGCTCGGTTGGTCTCCGAAGCCACCCCCGACCCCGTAGGGCGCAGCCTCTGCTAACCCTGGCTGTTGTGTTTCGATGTCGCTACTTATCATTTTGTTTTATCTATTTCTAAATGTGTATGTATTTATTGTAGCTATCCGTTCATTTGTTCTTTTTTGGTTTTCATATCCTTCATTGGGTTTTTATTATGTAACCATTATGTTGATATAACCATACATAAATATATGGGTGTTGCATGATCCGTGCCTTTGTGTCCGACAATGTTAGACCTCTATATAGCCCTTTGTGTTGTTCGTAGTGAACTGTATATTTTGTGAGTAAACCTTTCGGGCGGACCGGCCCTTGGAACTGACAGTTAATTAATTGAACGTAATTAAAAGCTACTTCACGATTTAAATGTACAATTCCAAGAGCTTTAACAAGATTTAAAATTTAACCGTCAGCTCCCAAATTTGGCCTGATTGCTGTTTTAGGTTCCAAAGCATGAGCCCATCATCGACCACTATAGACTCCCAAGCCCTATAGTATGAATACTTCTCTGAAATTAGTGTCCCCTAGTGTAATTTGACCCAAATGTGCGCTTGTCTGTCTGAAATAGTCAATCCATTGTGCTTGGGCTTGCTTCGAAATGAGAATTCTGTATCCTGATTTACGGATTCCGCCTTTGAGGCGGGACCACTTCTTTCAAACGCACTTTCTACTACTTTTCTCCTTCTTTTCTGTTAACATTCCGTTAAATCTTTATTACCGTTCTCCTATGACTTCTTCAGCATCAATATATCTATTCTGACACTTACTGATTGATCCCTGTGTCAATAGCCGTGGAAAACGATCAGTGTTTTGTTGATGTTCTATCCTGTTTTAGTTTTGTATCTTAGGTCTCTGTGTAGTGGCTGCTCTCTGTTGTTGACTGTATCTATTTGTTGTATGATTTCATGCCTTGAACATTCACAATACTGTCAATATATGGGCGTGTACACACCCCCATACCTGCCACTTTACTCCAACAAATAGATCGAGCTACACCTATGCAAACTCTCACACATACAAATCAAATGTTTACATGATTATTTGTATTTATATATACTAAGTTAACTATATATTTTACCCTATATAAGATCTACATTTGATTTCACAGTTATTTACGTTCTAGCATCCTTTTACATTTAGTTATATATTTATTTTAACTGAGCTAATATATCTATGTCAAAAATGTTACATTCAAAATTGAACACAGTACCTACAGACATTACTCATACAACTGTTGATACCTCAAGAATGATGGCTCCTAATGATTCTCTCTATTCTATCTGCTTTTTAAATAATACGGTAGTCATCATCTCTAGCGGTACCTACTGTTGTGAAACATGTGTCTGTCCAAAACTTACTGCAACATGAACGCAAGCAACACGAACTCACACCAGCTGCCCGTCAGCTGAGCAACGAGACTCCTCTTCCAGTCCACTGTACCCCTCACAACTAACATACTCTCTGACTTTTTGTTTCTGCGGCGTAGAGCAAGGAGGCCGGCATTCGTACTCTGGTCGCGCTAGATGACCAGGGAGGTGAGTGATCTGCAAAATTTGCAACACTACATTATTTACATTTTTATCTATTTTACCTTTTCGCTAACTTTGTTGAGCATCGTAGGGTTTTCAGCCGACCCGAAGAGGGCCCGCCGATGTAGAAGATAAGGGGGTAACGCGTCGGCTACGTTTTCCAACGTCACTGCTAATCTAATGCAAAGGTGCGGGCATCCTCAGTAATAACCGTCGACATTTACGATTCACACACGGATGATAACACCCATGCAGGAAAACCCACATCTTTGTATAATTGATAGTAATGTAGCTAATATACACCACTTGCACAACTTACAACGAGCTATCTTCCCCTACTTCAGGCAGGAGAAGACATTATACAAACTGTAAATCCGGTTTTACCGCTACTTATACATTCTGCATTTCAGATGTTCGTACTCGACTCTTATTCGTCTACTTACTTTACCTAAATCACAAAACGAATCTAAATGAACGAGCAAAGTAAATTCGAAACGCTTCTCCTCAACGCACGACTCTTAACATCACACAAATAAATTCATGAATCATATTAAACTGAGCACAGATGAAACTGAATCTGGTTTTACTTGCAAGCTTTACTGCATGCATGTCGTTGTGGATGCGTATTGCGTAGTGTGTGTTAGTGGCGGCGCGCGGCCGGCGCGTGCGACGCGACTTGTCGCACGCGGCGGTCGACGCGCCGCAGCACGTGAGCACGCCGCCACGCCACGCCACGCCACGGCACGCCACGCCACGCCACGCCACGCCCGCGCCACGCCGCGCCAATTGCCGGCGCACCGCACTTGACCACCCACACACCCCTACCGATATATCTCTCTCCTACCGATATATTATTTTGATTTGTATTTTATGTATAGAGCGAGGACGCCGGGGGGCAAGCGCTTCATATGTTGAGTCACCAGGGCGGTAAGAGTTAAACTTGACACGTGGGTAGTCGTTGAGAACGTCTGTGTTTGAATGTGCAGTAACAAATTAATCTCTTTGTTTTTCTTTGACGTTTCTCTTGAATAACGACTTATCTGATTCGATGTTGCGTGTGTATTCTATATGTTTCGATGGGGATGACTTAAGTTTAGTGTATATAGATACGCCCGATGGCCGTTCGTTGCTAATTGTCGCAAAAGACTGTTTCTATCTTTTGCTAAAGATTTAATTTGAATGAGCTGCGCAATCTATTTAGTTCTTCCGTTGGTAAAATTTATCAGCTGGAACGCTTTTTATAGGTATATTTATTTATCTTTCCGAATCTCTCTCTTCTAATGACTCTGCGGTACTGAATGTAATGCGCGTTGACCGATGTCTGTTGGACGTATAGTTTAAATGGTGTACGCCTTCATTTCCATGCAATAGCAGCGTACTGTTAATGTTAGAAGTAGGTCTGTAACTGTTAGCTCGATGCGATCTATGTCTGTCTGCGAGGCCGCCCCTCGCCACTACATATTAGTTTGTTCATTTATCTCCTTCAACTAATCAATACTTTGCTATTTTCACGTTTCATTTAGGAATGGCTTTATGGAAACGCTCATTTGCTAAGTTGTTTTTGTTTGAACCATGACCACCGCGGAGGGTTGGCGTCGACTCGAGTTCGCCGACGCCGACGCCCGCCCTCTGCACATGACCATGTATTGTTTTGTTTTGTTTGATTAGTTTGAGTTGTGTTGAGTTCCGAGTTGTACCGGCGCGGCGTCCGCGTTGCCGCTGACGTCGCGACCCGGCTCCCGACTCCTCACGCATTCGTTTGGCGAGCTATAGTGACATCATTATTGTGTTGTAGAGTCACGAGGTGGGCATGAAAACCCTGGTCATGCTGGATGAACAGGGCGGTAAGCATCCAGTAGTACCTAATATTTTGCATCACTCATAATTTAGTACAGCTTGTGTCTGAAATGCCAGTTCAGATAATTTAATACAGTTCGGTGAATGGCGATGATTTTTGAAACTAAACGTTACTGTTTGAAAATGTGCTAACAGTTTATTAGTAATGGATAAAACAGAAGGTAAAACAATTTGTCATGATCATTAGGTTAAATCAATAATATGATAAACTGCATCAATTGATCTCTGCCTCCACAGTTGAATGCCACTCTGTGGGCTGGACGAGATTTTCTGATAGAGTTAAAAAACGTTATTTTATTTAGTTTATTCTCACGCATCTAGCTATGCACGACTATTTCAAATCTTGCTGTTGGTTGCATGTCTATTAGTATTTTATAAAGTTTGAATTACTTACAAAATCTAAATGTTAGTTATTTAAATCAAAGTAATTTAAATATCACATAGTATCAGCACATACATCATTTTGTATCAAATTTAAAGAATTTTATTAGTTAACCCGATGAAGTGTAAGACACCCATATTAAACACAACCCAATAAAACACAAAGTCCTGTTGTTGCTTTGAGATTCGTTTACTAATCCTCGTTTTCACCAACCAACTATATCTATGCGGTCTCAAACGCTTACGAATTGCCCGTCAGTTTGTCTGTTCTGAGATACTGTCCGTACGGCACGCGATAGCGTGCCCTAGAATAAATGGTGGCTGGTGAAAATGGGCATGATACGATTGGGAAGATCTAGAATTGCTTTGGTGATGAACAGAGCTTGCATGAGCTTACTTAGTCGTTGTAAAACTCAGCTGAATTACACAAAATGTGTCTTACACTTAGCTCGGGTTATTGTCGAGAGCGTTGAGAATTTACAAATTCAATTTTAAAGTAAAGTCAAGAAGTATTAACGTTTGTAAAAACGAATTCGCTAGGTGCTTTCAACACATTGTCACTTTTGATAACAAGGGCGGTTCTAAAGGTTGTGTTTGTGTGTGACAGAGCAATTGGACAGGATTGAGGAGGGAATGGATCAGATCAATGCCGACATGCGAGAGGCGGAAAAGAACCTCTCTGGCATGGAGAAATGTTGCGGGATCTGCGTTCTGCCATGCAACAAGTATGTATACACTTCTGATTCTTAGCCCTTTTACCACAATAATGAGCCAGTGGGTACCAATTTCTACACAATTGGGAATTAATTTCTACGAGTTTTACTATGTAGTTTTCTATCGGCAATTCTTCAATTCTGTGTTCCCAATGATTCCAATGATTATAATTTGGAAATTTTAAAGAGTACAGTAAATAGGTATCTTCTAAGTAAACATGCTACATCGTTGACCACATCAAACCTTAACATCAAGAGCTTAACATCAAGTAAGATAGTGGTCAAACGACCTATAATGTATAAAAAATTTACCATTTTTGTGTAGCGACGAAGATTTCAATACCTCAGATTCAATAATATAGGTAAGATAATACCCCCTTTCGGAGTACCATTAAAGCATTCCACAAAATAGGATCGTAACTTTTTGAACGTGTATTTTTCAGGGGAGCGTCGTTCAAGGAAGACGATGGCACGTGGAAGGGAAATGACGACGGTAAAGTTGTGAACAACCAACCTCAACGCGTCATGGATGAGCGTAATGGAATTGGCCCACAGGCTGGATACATCGGCAGGTCTGTAAACCAGGAGTGACCACTGCCCACTGTTACACAACGTAAATGTACTTTCCAACAATAAACTCGTAGCGTAGCTTGCTTAGTCAATCTTCACTGATTTATCTAAGTTAAGCGATGTTCTGTCACTATTGGGATGAGTGACCGTGGTATTTACAACTGGCACGTTACACTGTCGGTCCCGGCTCTAGTAGTCGTCAAGCCACGACGGAGGCCTTAAGGCGGCCTAATAACTCCGTCCCCAGAGTTGCCCACTAACTTATACGAACTTAAATTTTCTAGTCTCAAAATTTGAAATTGGGTAGGTACATATTATTATGTATAATGTAGCAGGCATGTTTGTTTATATTTCCAGAATAACAAATGACGCACGCGAAGACGAGATGGAAGATAATATGGGACAGGTGAACACCATGATTGGAAATCTGCGCAACATGGCTCTAGACATGGGCTCTGAGCTCGAGAACCAGAATCGCCAGGTCGACCGCATCAACCGTAAGGTAAGACTGCATAGACCGCACGGTTAGACCGCGTTGACTGCATAATCGGTCTTAATAGGCGGCCCCTGACTCCAATAATGCCGATACAATATCTCTGTAAAGTATCGGCTTCGCAGTTAGATCGCGTTGACTTCACAATAGGTCTTAATAGGCGGCCCTGACTCCAATAATGCCGATCCAATATCTCTGTAAAGTATCGGCTTCGCAGTTAGACCGCGTCGACTGCACAATCGGTATTGATAGATGGCCCCTTTTAAATTCAACAATGCCGATTAAATAGCGATTTCAATTCTTGCTCAATGCAATTTTGATTACCAACGGTATTCCGGTCGTGGTTAGCTATTTGAAGATCGATATTAAAGATAATTAAGCGATCGGTTAGAACTCGATAGCACGAAAAGAAAATGTCACTTCTTCGACCAATCGGTATTGGATTCAGGAAATCGAAAGTAAATTCTTAAATTTCGGTATACCGTTGGCTTAGTTTCATTCCAGTTAACATCTCTCTCGCGTGTCGCGTAGGTGTACGTATTCTAAATTTTTGGAGCACGCTATTTTTTCTTTAAACATAGTAAATAATTGAATATGGTTCTATATTTGGTTATCGCATCGTTGTGTCTCCTCAAATAACGGCATTGCGTAATCTCTTCAAAAATGTATTGTATGTATACATTTTTTTTTAAATAATAGCGCGTGCTCCTTTGAAATTGTTATTTATAGCTCACGTAACCTGACTTCTCGATATTGTGATTTTCTTAATTAACTTTAATTTACCTCTGATGTTGTGTGAGACCTTCAAAATTTATTCTGAATAAATTTTGACGAGTCTCGCTTACTTTTCATTGTCATTCTCACCATCTATGTGTGTGTATGCCTGTCACCTTAGTCGTGGTCGTGTTAATGACTTTCCAAGCTTATCGGCATTCAAAATTCTATCTCGCTTACCTCTCAAGCATGTCCTATCGCCGTCCTTTCATTCCTGGTAGCCTAGACTCGATTGGCTGTTTTGAAATTATGTGTTGTACAGTCTACAGGCTACAAAACACGTACCCAGACTTCCCAGTACTAAACATTGTACCAATCATTACCACACTACCGAACAGTATTGACCAATGTTCGCTCATACTAATCCAAACCTAACCATATCACTAACACTGTCATTCGCTAACATAACATGTGTTGAAAACAGCGACTGTGTATACAAAAGTTGTATCAACATAATAAATACATAGAGTTGTTACTACCATAGAACAGTAAAACATAGAGTTGTAACCCACAGTCGCTGTATACTTTACTGAACAGAAATAGAAACGATACATGTTTATATCATAGGGCGAATCGAACGAAACAAGGATAGCGGTTGCGAACCAGCGCGCCCACGAGTTGCTGAAGTAAACATCAACACACACACACACTCACCCTGTCTCGTGGTTACTTGCATTCGTTACAAATCAGACTAGGACATGTTTGTACTTCTCTCTATCTAATTGATATGCGTCAAAAATCTTTGCTCCTATATAATTTTTGTTTTTATTCATATGACGCATAAGTTATATGAATAAAACAAAAGTATTATTAGACAAACATGACCAGAGAGAATAGAGAGTGACACATTTCAGTCCTATTCTTATTTGAAGCTTGTTACTTTTTCAACTGAAATATACCTATCGCTTTCCAACAATAAAAGCTGTTGTGCATATGAAATAGGTATTTTGTTGTTGGTAACAAAATGAAAGCAGTTTTTTAGTTATTCTTGAATGACAAGTACAGTGTTATATAAAATAATATCAAGAGGCGCCAGAATTTAAGTTCATAGATTTCTCGGTAAATTAAGACATCGGAATTTACTGTATAATTCTGAGTTGACGCCGAAATGGCCTGCTAAATGTTTTGCAACGTAATAAAAAAATGTGCCATTTCTATTTTAACTCTGTACTATGTGTGGGTAATGTTCACTGGTTGCAGAGTTTTTTTTATTTTTGTAATTTCAGAAGCTCATTTTTTTTAGCTTTGGCATATTGAATATTTTTTTCATTGTTTACACTATTTTAGTTTAAGGTTAAAGAACAGATAGTTCTACTTAAATTTTTACGTAAGTTATTATTTTAGTTATTACTGCGACCAGTCATAAATATTCTCTTTCCTGTATACTTTTAGAAACTCAGTTAAAATAGTTATTAAACAATCTAACTTACTACTTCTTAACATAGCAGTACTATACTGTACAATCACGTACAGTATTTATTAAATTCAACCGTATTTAAATTGAAAGATACATCCTTAAAAAGAAAAATGTATCAAACAATTTTTTTTAGTCAAAATGGCGAGCTGAGGTTTCATGTAGAAAATTTTAGATTTTTAAGATTTCTATTATTTAAAATACATTTATAATTTATTCTTTTAGTTGTAGTTTTGGTACTAAATTCAAATATTTAGGTGCTCGTGTGCAATATGATTTACAATGTCACAAAAAACTTTAATCATTTTGATATTTAGTTTTCTCCTCCCAATAATATTGTCAATAAGAAATATCTACCTAAACGGTTAATTATTTTGAGAATATGCATTTACCCCTTGTTAATAGTGTAGTGTTATTGTTATGAAGCTAGATTAAAATGTATTATAGCTAATCGCAAAATATTAAATTATTTAAACCCTATATTTAACCTAGCTAAAGTTATAATTTGAAACGCTACTTATAAAAGATTTGAGTGTTATAGAATTGGAAAAACATAAAACCGTATAAGTACTTACCTAAATCTTTAATCGCTTTGCAGTATACATAAAAGTTTATGTATAAAACACCATTTAATAACTCGATTATTAATAGCACGGGCTATAAATATTAAATACACAAAATAATTTCAAAATACGTAGTACTTTTTAAATATTAGCGCTAATACCCACGAGACGGTTTTCCGCTGGAGCTAAGCCCGGCGTCAAATCGGGTCTACGTCCGGTCGTCAGTATTGTATGGGACACTATGAAGCCGATCACACGGCGCCGACGCTAGCGCCGGCTCCCCGCGCATTACTGCCGACCGGACGTAGACCCGGTTTGACGATAGGCTTAGTTCCGGCGAAAAACCGTCTGGTGGGCATGAGCGCTTACTCTTTTTTTAAACTAGCCTACTTCGGTTTTGTGTAAAAGTGATGTCTGGAATTTGTGAATGTATCGATAGAGTATGAGTTGATATGTGATAATAGAATGAATATAAGAAGAAATAGTGTTTAGCTTAGGTGATGATGATACTTTGCCGTGGACAGGATTGTTATATTGCATCGTGCTACGTTACTTTTTCATAGGAGCATTTATGTAATAACAAATATCTGATATTTAAAAAAATCATAACATATTTATATTGAAACAGTACAATTAATATTTGCTCGCGGCTTAACTGTGGTATTCATTTCAATAAAGTAAAAATTACATCCAATTATTATATTTGTAGGATATCAAACTAATATCTGGCTTAAATAAGCCTCATATCTAAAACTGCATACATATCTGCTTCTATGGAATAGTACAATAGCTAAAATTGTATCTAAAATAACATAAGCTGTAAAACTTTCATTTGTAATTTATTATTAGTCAATTTTATTTATTTTTGTGTAATCAATAAATCGTCATTTATTGAATATTTTATTTTATTTTTATTTCCCATTATGTTTTGTTTGTAGAAAGTTTGACTTAGATTTTTTGTTTCTTTTATTTGATTTAAGAGAGCAATAAAGTCGGTAAATATAACAGCTAGAAAATGTAAGTAGCTAGGACAATATACTTTAAGTAATTATACAAAGTTAACACTAAGATTTGCGTAATCATCAACTATATTTGAGTAGTCGTGACGTGTTATATATAAATTATATATTCTTTGATAAAAAAAAACAAAAGCTAGAATTAGTTTAAGATGTTCGTGTGTCTGACTGAAGCAGGTCGCATTGCCATTATCTTACTCGTTATCAATACATTTTAAGAGAATTGAAATATATTAGGAAAAAGCAAGGAGTGGATTGCGGAAAAAATAGCAACTGACAATGAAGCTAAATGAAATAGCGTTATTATTATTACCCCTATATAACCAACCAACCAATTATGTTGGTAACTGACGTATTATACGCCCAAATTACGTTGACCCAAATGCATCCACAATCCGGCTCCTATAGTAGTTTTATCGGGAGTAGTATTACAGTGCATACACCACGAGACTACCTCACAATCACACAAACAAACACACACGTCGGTGACAACCGTGAGTATATTTTTTATCTACTGCATTTAACTTGAACACGTGTTTGCTTTTTGGTAGCATTTCGTGTCAAAACAATTTTACTGAAAAATATTGTTTTTTTTTTTCAATGTTTGTTGGTTTTTGTTTTGATATGAAGTCTACCCAATGTTATGATTAAATACTTGATGGTTCTTGCACGATGCCAAACTTACAAGGACTAATTTGCGATTTCAAAGCTTTCGTAATAAAAAGCATAATATTGGCATATTGTACAAGAAGCATTAGCTCAAATAAAGGTTTGTCACACTTGACGAAGCATTGACCAGAGATATAACTTAAATTTATTTTACCTAAAAAAATTTTTGGGATTTTAACCAAAATAAGGCTCATTCCCATTGAGCCCACTACACTGCTAGGTATTCTGTGCATGTAGCACATTGCTGGGTGTATTTACCTACCCAGAAACGTACAAGAAGTTCAGTGGTCTAGTTAGTGGGCTCAATGGAAATAAATCAGAAATTGGTTAAATTCTATGACACTGTTATACCGCGTGCACATTATACAAATACAAAAAACATTTATTGCCTCAGTAGATATTATAAAAGGTACAAGGTTATAGTTAACGTAACTTCGATGAGGGCAAAAGGGGTGTCATTATGCCCATGCCGCGTGGTAAAAATAAAGGCGATGTTGCTGTGGCATTAATGCCGCGGACTTATTGCCACAGCAACATCGCCTTTATTCCCACTAAGCGGCGTACATGCCGGCAGCGGCATGGGCATAGTCTGCACGCGGTATTATGTATTGAAAATTAAAATCTGAGTAAAAACGTCAAGTGAGATTCGACCTCATACTGTCTTTGTATATTTAGCTTTTGTGACAAACAGTGGTATTTTGCCTAGAAGTTTGCTCAAGCTAACTTTATTGCTTCAATGATCTTGCAACTTTGTGTATATTACATTTTGTCAGACAGAACGTAAACAGAGTGTATACAATAATAAATTCCAGTTACTCAAACAAATAATTGCATCGGAAAAATTACTTAGGAGTATATTTCTTATAATAATTTCAACTGAAACTTTACAATGATACTAACATTACTTACTTAAATGTTCCGAAGTACACAGAATTATTTTCAATTTTAGCAACTCTTAAACCATTGATCTAACAGTATGTCTGTGTCAATTCTATCTTCTAAATCTATTAGGCTTTATACCTACGATCCCAACTTTGTTTTACTTTAGCAATCTTCAAAGTAAAACCTCATTTTACTATGCAACGATCTATTATTACGCCAAATATCGTTGTTTATTTACTACGAATACATCATTATTTCTAAACTATATCCAATTCTGAATTGGTTAACATTTGAGACAAGCTTGCTATAGTAGGTGCCAAATAACACCGCAATACAGGTCATTCACACCACCTTCACCACGATATCGCAAAATTCAATTTATGAATGGCTAATTCTGTCTTTTTCCATACAAACCTGTCGCTAAGACGGTAATCGCTCGAATCTCGTGTTTACTATACATAAATTGAATTTTGCGACATCGTGGTGAAGGTGGGTGAATGACCTGTATTGCGGTGTTATTTGGCACCTACTATAGCTTCTTGACACCAACAACTAGTGCTGCTTAAATAAGATCTATAGTTAACTAATATTTTGTTACTAAAATATACTACACATTTTCAGATTTAATTATACAGTTTTCGGCAATTTGTGTAACGTTCATGTCACTTTGAAAAGCGTACTTACCAGACTTTGATCATTGTTCTGTCATGTGCCACAAATGGCCGAGTACTGTAAACTATATGAAGGGTAGTTTCTAATATATTTGTATGTTTATAGGGTGAAAGCAACGAGACACGCATAGCCGTTGCCAACCAACGAGCGGGAAAGCTTCTCAAATCTTAAAATCATCAAAACAAAGCCATCTCTTGAAAGAACCCAACTATCACCGATCAATCAATTGTAAGCTTTAACTCCAAGTAGCACAGTTCAAATCTATCACAAAGATAATCTTTGGTCTTCTATTTTCAATGCGACAATAAACTCTCCGTTGTGACTAGAATATTTCTATGAGAATTGAATTGTGGATGGTAGTTGGGTTTCTTTCAATTTAAAACGGTAAGTGCAGTAGTAAATCGGTACCAATGATTGGTTTTACCAACACACAGAAGGCGAGGTTCACGATAAAATGATAAAAGGATGTAAAAAGTGACAGAGGGCCTAGTACGAGTTTTAGTTACATGCGAGTACACAAGTTGGTGTGGACCAAGCTTCTAAAAAAATCAGTGTCTTTATACAAATCAGCGCACACTGGTGTGCTGTGGGCCTAAGATGCGCACCGCGAGATATTTGTCATGTCGTTCTGTCAAAATGTAAGCATTTTGTACCAGTTTAGGAACTATTGCATTATCTGTGGTAATGTTGTCGAGAAACCGCGCCTTTGAATTTTGAACTTTTGACATTTCTGCATGACTATTATCTCGTCCTCAGAGAGGTACGACGACTAAGAAGTGTCAAAAGTGTACATTATGGCGCGTTTTGTCGACACCAGTAGGTACCACAGATGATGCAATAGTTCCTAAACTGGTACAAAATGCTTACATTTTGACAGAACGACATGACAAATATCTCGCGGTGCGCATCTTAGGCCCTAGGACGTTAGACGTTTTACACCAGATTTACACACCACAACTCGTACTAGGCCCTCTAGTTCTAGATCAAAGTGTAATCTAGAGTTCATTATTTTGATATAATACCATCACAGAAGGGCCCCGCCCAATTAACTTGTCAGTAATAGCAATTCATCTTAGGCGATTTACATTGCGCTATAACGCGACAGCGTTGCGAAGTCTAGTTGTAGGTTTCGCGCAGTGTAACTCTACCTGCTATTTATCTCGCCACTCTACTTATAGAGGTGTAAACAGCTCATAAAGCCGTCTCTATACACATATAAAACGTGTCAGGTCGATGCTCCTGTTGGTAGTTACAAGTAGCTTATCAACGTGCTTTTATAACCGGTGTAAAGATAAAAAAAATCGGGTCAATGTCACAGTCAAGATACTGTGGGCGATGCTTAGTAAATATGAGAGCAAAAATTCCGGGTTATTTATAATAATTTTATCTTGGAAACTGAATGCTACCTTAGTGAAATTATGCAAGTTTTTGCTCTCGCTCGACTGTACTTTGGAAGACCGGCTAAAGCCTTGGTCTCGCGATCGTAACGCACAAGGCAGCGATATGCAGTATGCAGCGCCGGACACATAATTGTATTGAAAACGTCTAGTATGGTCTTTTGTTACGTCGCAGTCTGCGTCAGCGGCGAGGAGCAAACGCGGTACTCTGCGTTGTGCGTTACGATCGCGAGACCAAGGCTTTGCCCGGTCGTCCAAAGTACAGTCGAGCGAGAGCAAGTAATTGTTTAATTGCAAAACTTGCATAATTTCAGTAAGGTAGCATTAAGGCCGTGCTCACTTTGGATACGATTTCATCCGAATTTGATTCGTACGAATACGCACGAATGATCGTACGTATAATTACGTTTACTTACGACGTCCGAATACAATCCGAACTTGTTGGGATTTATCACGCAGTCGAACTATTTGACGGAGAAAAACGTATTCAGTGTGAGCACTCAATTCGTACGAATATTACTCGTACGTTTACATACGAACAAATTCGTGTCCAGAGTGAGCACGGCCGCCCTAGAGCTAGACAAAATGTCAAGGCACACTGACGTCGAAGTGAAGCGAGGCCAATTTACATGACATAAGTTTCTTCCTGTTGCATACAATTAAATAGAAGCAGTTAATACTTGCACGGTCTAAACAAACACGTAACATTATTGATCTGTTATACAAGTTTTGGATCTTTCTTGGTGTCAACAGCACATACAAGCAATTCTTGTATATATTTTTCTCGTGTATTCTTGAAGGTGAATTATTGCGCTTCATTTATTACATGCAGTTATCACTCTTGTATGTACAAGAAAATGGCATATGTAAACTTTAACCTAAAAATTCGAATGCGGACGATTGCGTATGATATTTTTGATTTGAATGTTTGCATAACGCTGTGTAGATTGAGGTCAATATGCTTTGCAGGTGTTTAAATTGACGCTTCGCTTCGACGTCGTCAGTGTGCATTGACCCAAAGAGTTAAAAGAACGACTGCGGAACTAAAATGTATTATAATATAATATATACTAGTAGTTCGCCCCGAACTGAGATCTCGTGATGGTCGGAGGTTAATAAAATCCAAACAATTTTTATTGACCAATGGTTGTAATAAACTTTGCAAATCGCTTCGAAATCGCCGTCTAGCTAAGTACCAGTTTTACTTGAACTATAAAATCATTGTAACTCCCAGAAATGGTAGCTCACGTTATACTGGGTTTTCCAATTTTATAATGTTTACAACAACTCAAAAACTATTAGACCTAGGATCAAAATAAAAACGGTTTTGAAAAGCCCTATCATATGACACCCCACTTGATATTTTGGTACGACTTTATTTTTTTTTAACTCCCTTTGGAACCTCATAACTTTCCAACCCCTTGACAGATTTACTTTATTTTTCAAACCAGTAAAACTTAAAAGTACTATCCGTATACTTACCAAATTCTGTGAAGATCGGATAAGCGGTTCAAAAGATCTCGACGAACAAACATACAAACATACAAAGCATTTTTGCCCCAGTTGTCACTCAGATCTTTGTTCGCTTCGCTCACTCGATCAATAATATATAAGAAGGTATTTAATTATCATTCTAGTTTAAAAGGTTTTGGTTATCGTACATACCCGTCCATTTTTGTGTTGGTGAACTTCACTAAAGATTGGCTAAAGAACTTGACTTACTCTAAGGTTTGTGAATATTTTGTGCATTTCACGAGGACGCGTCCAGTGGTCTTTATGTCGTTGGTATAAGAAACGAAATGCAATGGTTCACGCGTCGTCTGAAATGCTTGAATAAAAGCGTACGATGTTTGATACTGTACTAACCTCATTTCAACACACCAACTATTATAACTTAGAAGCTAACTTAATCTTGCCTAAGATAAGTCATATCGTGCTTTAAAACTCATTATAAATAAAAAGCTAGGTAAGTTATGTACCATCGGTACTGATCTCTACTGATACTAATATTCCTGACGTCTTATTTTCTTTTGTTTACAAATAGAAGAAATTAGTTATGCTATGAGTTAAATTTTAGTAATGTGCCAAAATTAATATTACTTATTTGCAATCTTTTCTTTAGCATATTAGCACGCTATAATAGTATTGTATGTGTAATATTTATTAGTTCTTGGTATTCGTAAATCGATCTATCAGTTGGTGGAAAGATTTTGATTTAAAAAATGAATTGTCTTAAATGATGTGCTAGTTTTTAATAAATGTTTTGCACCTAGAGCACTGAACTGTTATCGTTAACACGGCAATTAAATATTTAAGTGTAAAGGCTCAACTATATTATTTTGAACGTAGGCTGCAAATATACCGTGATTTATCAAATCTTGCTTGATAATGGTACTTTATTTGAAATATTTGTCAAGACTCAAGGTGTCACAATTTTGCGTAATTTATAGTTTTGTTTTTAGATTAAGATAATGGTGCCTGAATTTGTGTAGTTTGTTTTTCTGTATAGCAATTTTATTTAACGCATTTAATTATTTAGTTAGTTTTTTCATGCATAGAATTTTGTATTGGGTTCTATTCTAATAAAAAATCGTAGTTCAAAATATTCATAGGCGTTGCTCACATAGGTGGATGTAAATCAGAAGGTTAGTTGAACACCGCCTTAGTCCCTAGAGTTAGAAAGCAAACCGTGTGAAACAACGCTTATAAATTTGTTTATTGTAATGTGATTACAAAATAAATTGCAATAGTATATTAAAAGTATATCAATAGTTGAATGTTTAAAACTTTACGACGTATTACTTAAAGTGTATTGTAAGTATGACGAATAATGTGTACCGGCCTTAGGAGTAAAGATTAATGAGTACATGTTTGAAGGCGGTTTTGGCTTGACAAAAATATACTCGTGTACCAGATAGCGTTAAGAGTTTTCGAAAATTTCTCTATGTCTTTTTCTCTCAATATTAGTTACTAAGAGTTAATAATATTCAGTAAATATTTTAATAAATAAAAAACAAGTATTTTAACGGTGTTCTCTTGTATTATTATGCTGTGGACACATTGTTTGCGCCACTTTAAATGAAACTGAGAAACAGCTGATTGCACTGTAATGTGTCCACAACTCGTAGGATGGTTTTATATCTGCTATTCAAAATATCATAATAGTTCTATGAATAACCGCCTGCAAATTCTACGTATGTTATCAGCCTAAATAATAACTACCTATATATTATTATATTAAATAAAAATTAAACTATTTTCTTTAAAAAATAGTAAACGATAGCATAAAATATTAATTTCCAATTACAATATTAATTTGTTAAACTTAAATTTTGTTTTATTTAAGAACCCCCTTAACTTATTTGAAATTAAAATATAATGTTATTTTAGTATTTTATTTGGTAACAAAATAATTTACTTATATTATTTACGTAACATCACATACACTGTCATTTAAATGCTAACAATATCAAAACAATGCACTGGCTCACTTTGACTAAAAATTCAAATGAGTTTGTAAAAACTCTACGTCAAAAAGTTTCATTTATCTAGTAGAAAGGCTAAATTGCATTATCCTTCAGCCTTCATATTCATGTAGGTAACTAATGCTAATACATAGAAAACCACTAAGAAATTCGCGCGAACAAAGTCACGCTGTCACTTTGTTGCAAACACTTTTAGTCGAATACTCAAACCCCACTCAATTTAAGTCACGCTTAAATTATTGCCATATTTGCCATCTCTTACAAATGAGTAATGTCAAACAGAGGCAGAGCAATTTTAAGTGGTGCTCAAATTTAAATGACGTTTCAGTATTCCAGCCTTGATTAATTATTTTAGTCATACTTTTAAGACGCACAACCATAAATGGGTAATCCTGTGACACAAAGGGACATAGGTACTTGGATATAGTTTGACATAATAGAAAATATATTTTGGATATTTGTGGATCCGCGTTGCGGCATACGAAAGGTTGAACTTTCGAACAATGCAATGATTGGACAATGATCTTCCATGTCATACTCGTATTTACAACTTGCAGTCAGTCTTCTATTCTCGTTCACACAACTGTAAAAAAAATTAAATAAATATCTTTGGACATTACGCACAACGCTCTCTGATCCCAAACTAAGCAAAGCTTGTACCTACTATGGGAACTAGATTGCTGATAGAATACTTATATATACTTATACATTTTTTTTTTGTAAATACCTACATATTTGGAATACATAGAAACACCAACACCCAGACACAGAACAAACATTTACGTTTGCCACACACAACTGAGCCGTGACGCCTGTCACAAAAAAGAAATAATAAATCAGGGTAAAAAGTAAAAACTCATCGCCAGCCTGTAGAATACTAATGGTATTACTAGACCCCATAATTACCTAGTAAAAAATATTTTGGGTCTTCTCCATTTACAGACTTTCTGTGAATGTTCTCTGTCTATATGGTGGGGAGATCTTTCCAATTGATTCCTTGGATTGCCATGTTTTTAAGAAATGCAAAAGCGTGTAAAATATGTGTTTTTTAACTCCATCAATTTCGCTTAATATTTTATGTACCTATATTGGGGATATTACATATAGGTAGGTAGGCACCTAATGCAATTAGATGACCTTGTACCTACTGTTATTATCTCGCGTGACTGAATTGGAATTAGGTACAATAGAATAGATTTCGTGGGATACATGAATTGTCACTAACGTTGAAAACCAAATAAGTGCCTATAGGTAGGTAATGAGAAGTGCGTTCAGATAAAAAAAAACTTAAGATAGCGTGTGAAATACCTAGTCACAGATTCATAATATAATTTATCTTAGAACCTTGTTTTGCAAATCTTTTTTTATATACAAAAATTACTTTTCATCCAGCCTAAAAATATAAAGTTTCGTCTAAAACAGTTCAGCCGTTAATGTGCAACTTAACTTTATTAGTTTATCGATAAACCTGGTATAACCTCGGTATAGTTTTATAGTGTCGTGTACTTTTCGAATTTGAAACAACTTGCCTAGGGTATGCTGATAAAACAAAGCTGAACTAAATTCCGAGGTTACGCTGTGTTTTACCCGACTTCGCGGAGCAAACGTTGCATATTCTAGAACATTTGTAGTTTTATACTTACTAAGTTCAACAGCAACCTCCAAGGATAGCATAATGGAGAAACCGAGTAGAGAGCAGACGAACTGCAGTAAACCACTGCTTCTGCGCCAAACTTCAAAGAACACCACGTAAACCAGGGTTCCACATGCAAGACCCTGGAAAATAGATAAATTGGAACTGTTTAGAGGTTCAAACTTCCGATATCGGTTCGAAAAGAATAACTAGATTAGCTTTGTTGAATGAAGGAATGGTTTTCACAGTTATTCAGCTGAACTTGCTTACTGAGTGTGTGTGCTCCGTAGTTGGTATAAGTATTGTGCCAGTAAATACGATATGCTCTTGTCTAGTTCCAGCCCGGGCTTTTATAAATAGGTGCCTAGGTACTTTAAATATTTCGCACAGAATGACGAATTTATAAATAATCGGAACAAAACAATCTTACTGATAAAGAGACAATCAATCTATTTACCTACCATCAAGTTAATGCGGATGCACTTAGAATTTGGGAGTTTTATTTAGTAAACTGTTAGATTATCCTCGACATTTTATCAAGTGATGACTTATAGGTAGTAATTCAATGCATCTTGAATTTCGAAAGAGCGATATTCAGGACTATTTTTGCACGCGTTTTGAGTTGAATTTGTGACCGGATCCCGCCACAGGCTTCAGTTTTCGGCAGTTGTACACCTTGAAAAGCTTAAAAACGGCAACTAAAATAAAGCTTTACAAAATTAAACGATCTACCTACATGACCAACTTACCTGCAAAACAACTGAGTATAATCCAGCCTCGGCCGCCCCGGCTCCCCCCACCAATAAAATGCCGATGCCAATGCCCAAAGCCGACATAAAAGAGAAGGTGAATATGTAAACCAAAGACAACCATCGCTTAGTACCGGCCGCCAGCAGCTCCACGCCGATGCAAAACGCGATTATGTATTTGTGCGCTGATACTGCTGCGAACATGTACCTGGAAAATAAAATGTTATTAGTCCTGCTTTGCCTTTCGGATGAGTTTCTGCGTGAGAACGAGAAAACTTGTCGTCTATGTTTTAAACTAGACGGTTTAACCATTCCTGGTTTAGGATGGATTAGGATTGAATATTAATTTCGGGCGGGTTTTAGAACACACAAAGTACCTAATTATGTTGTTCAATTAAACATTTTACATGAAACGGAACGTTAGAGAGGGAAAAGATCGCCGGTAATCTGCCATCGAAAAAAGATTGAGATTGAGTTGAGTTATCGGCACATTCGGCACGCGGATGGGAGATTGATCTGATGATATGCACCAATCCAGGATCGATTTCAAATGGATAGAAGATACATTATTCATTTTGGGCATTATTGAACAGTAGAGACAGATATTATAGTAGGATGTGTAATCTAAAATTGAGCGCCCCTACAGCGCGTTTCAAAAGGACCCTCAAATCAAAATTATTAAATAGGTAATATATATTTAGCGTTCTTAGCAAAATAGAAGCGAAATTGAGAATACAGTTCTAAAGCTTACGTAGCTTCATAAGTATGTACCTATGTACTTGCCTACTTCACTACCGGTATCATAAAAATTTGAAAGTTATTGGTACGTAGGTAGTAGGTACTTACAATATAATTTCAACGAGTTTCAGAATAGGTATACAGTTATCGTAAAAACTTTGAAACACTTAATCTGATCTAATCATAAAGCCAATTGCCCAATATTGATGATTACCTATTTAGATTATACGAATTACATATTACTACTAAGTATAAAGCAAAGTCGCTTCCCGCGTCTGTCCTAATGTCTGTATGTATGTATGCTTAGATCTTTAAAACTACACAACGGATTTTGATGCAGTTTTTTTTTAATAGATAGAATGATTCAAGAGGAAGGTTTATATGTATAATACATCATCATCATCACTGCATTGCAGCCGTGCGAAGCCGGGGCGGGTCGCTAGTACTTACCTAAATAGAGTTAGTACGGTGTTATCCATACCTAAAATGTTTTACGGTTTTACAATGAGCGGCACTAAAAAGCTTAAACATAATCTGAAGTACCTTTTTAAAGATAATACTTATTTTTTATACCAATTACCAAGGTAGGGACACCAACCTATCAATTTATCAGCGTTATCATGTTTTTTCCGGCTTTCGGTAAACTTCTGGACACATTCTATCAGTGCTTATTAGGTGACTATTTGCATTTTCAAAATAAAATTATGATAGGCGATGGGCTAGGCACAATAGATAAAGTTTAATAAGTTGCATTCTCTGCTTCCTCCAAGACTATGGTATCACGTCAACCTACGGGTTTTGTATCCATGTCCCATTCCCATATTAAACTTAAAGAACAATAGTTTTTTAGGAATTCTAAATAAAAGTGTATAAAAATTCATCTTCCATAATTTCTTAGCGTGTGCTTACATAGGGAGGTTCGTAAGAAACTCAAGCCTCGTCTTCGAAACCTTATCTAAAAGTACTTAGAAATATCAAATAGGCAAAAGTGACATACCAAACGTTACCAATAGACGACTCCAAGCCGACAGCCAGTCCTTCAAACAGTTCGTGCACAGAAAGGGCGAGCACTATCAGTAGCCCTCTCAGAGCCGATACCACAGAATCGTCTTCAACTACAAGATGACTGTGTCCAGTGTGCCCATTTGGCGCATTTTTTATATCCGTCTGTTTTGTAGACGACGGTACTTCGAATTCTTCGCTAATACTCTTCCGCAAGCTAAACGAGCGTGTGGGATTCCTATCTTCGGGCGTTCCTCGACTGTTGATGTATAAGTGCACTAGCTCTTCGATTAGGTACATCATAAAGAAACCGCCGCACATTATGAGCCCGGCCAGAAATATCGGCATTTCAGCAATATCGCCCGCATCTGAAAAACGAGAGAATTACCTAAGTAACTTATTTTTTCTCACGATGATCGGCGTCATCGGACCTTTGATACCGGAGCTATAGAGCTACGAGTAAATATACACTTAATCATACCTAAGTAAATATCGTCCGATCGTCTTAAATAGGTATAGAAGAGTAGCAAGCAAGCTCGTATGTGTTAGTGGCCAACTCTGGTGACGGAGTTTTTAGGCCGCCTTAAGGCCTCCGTCGTCGTGGCTTAACGACTGCTACAGCCTGGACCGACAGTTTAACGTGCTCTCCGAAGCACTGAAGCGCTCGATGTAAATGCCACTAACGGTCACCCATCTAAATAGTGACCGCACAGAACGTTATCAGTGAAGATTGGCTAAGCAAGCTACGCCACGAGCGCTTCATATACACGCGAGAGCAATGATTCCGGGTCACTTAAAGAATGTTAAAAATCTCGGAAACTAAAAATGATAGGTTAATGCAATAAATTGTATTTAATAGACAATGTAATACTCCTTAAATGAAGGTATTAAAACTTCTTAGTTATTGTAAAGTTATATCTTAAAAAAATTAAATTTGAAAAAGGGCCACTTTCGAAGATGGAACTACGAAATTACAGCATTTGGTTTTGCTTTTGTTTGTAATCTGTCATTTATGTGGGTATATAAACCATGTTGATAGTGCTCTATATTCATTATTCAAGCTGAAATTATGTCGCTTACGCCTGAAGAATGCACCAGAATACTTACAATGCTGGAAACCGGCCGGAGTCAGCGCGATACAGCCAGGACTGTCGGTGTGTCGCTGTCAACAGTACAAAGAGTTCTCCGACGTTACGAAGAAACTGGTTCTAACCTACGCAGACCAGGAACGGGCAGAACCAGGTGTACCACAGCACGAGAAGACCGATACTTGGTGAACACCATGCTTCGAAATCGCTTTCTCACAGGAACTGAACTCACAAATCAGTTTCGACGCCTCGGAGGAAGTAACCCAAGTGCATGGACAGTAAGACGTCGGCTTGCTGAATCTAACTTAAAACCCCTTAGACCTGCAAACGGCCCTAAACTGGAGCGTGGGCATCGTATTTCAAGACTAAGATATGCCCAGAGCCACGTAAATTGGAGTATTGAAGATTGGTCAAAAGTTATGTTCTCCGACGAATCAAAATTTATGCTCTACAAGCACGATGGAAGACACAGAGTGTATCGAAGACCAGGGGAAAGATTCAAGCAAGCATGCATCGAAGAAAAAGTAGCCTACGGTGGTGGGTCTGTACTTGTGTGGGCCAGAATTTCTTCTGAAAGTCGCACAGAGCTGGTGATCATAGAAAACGGCTCTTTAACTAGCGTAAGATATGTGGAAGAAATCCTCAATGATCATGTTGGTCCATTTATGGTCAATTTAGGTGAGGATGCTATATTTATGCATGACAATGCCCGACCTCATACAGGTAGGATTGTGAATGACTACCTTCAAGAGATGAACATTACTCGTATGGAGTGGCCAGCGCGCAGCCCGGATATCAACCCGATCGAGCATGCTTGGGACGAGCTAGGCAGATGCGTAAAACAACGAAACCCTCCCCCAATCACGCTTCGTGAGCTCAAAATTGCTCTCACAGAGGAATGGGAGAATATTCCCCAAAATCGTATAAGGAACTTGGTGTACAGCATGCCAAACCGCGTAAACGCAGTAATGGAAACACGAGGAGGCAATACGAAGTATTAAAATTCAAGTCAAATCGTAATAAAGTTCAAAAATTTCATGTTTCCTATTTTTGTTTTAAGGAGAGATCAGCAGTTTTTTTCTTTATGTAATTTTGTGTTAATAAAATGTATGGTGACTCATATTTTTTTACTTTCATTTAAGGAGTATTACATTGTCTATTAAATACAATTTATTGCATTAACAAATCATTTTTAGTTTCCGAGATTTTTAACATTCTTTAAGTGACCCGGAATCATTGCTCTCGAGTGTAGAAGAGTAAAATACATACTTAGTTAGTAGGTATAACGTAGGTAAAAAATCGTAGATTTACTCCGCCGTAGTCAACAGTTGACACATTTATGTACCTACCTGCATTAGCACATCGCTGTAAAAATGAAACAAACCATGATCGTTTTGTCCGTAATCATCAATCAAGGGTAGGTATTCGCATTTTACATGTAGCCAAGTAGGTACTTATTCATTTATTGCCTCCCTCCCTTTTTTCCACACTTCTCGATATTTGGCCAGAGTTGGCCAGTTAGGTAGTTTCATGGCTATCAAGATCGTCCTATAGTATTGCTAATAAAAAATTACCTACCTACTATTACTTATGAAACTGCGTATACATTTAAATCCCCTAGGTAATACTAGGTATAGGTTTGCCTTTATACCTATGTAAGAATGTTAGAATAGTTAGGTACCTAGGTAGGTAGGTACATACTTACATAAAATTGTATTAGGTATTTATCATTTTATAAATACATTCTGACAGAAACATACAACCATGTACAGGTAGTAGGTAGGTACAAGGAAAGAGAAGCAGTCTTCCTCAGCGCATTTAATTATTCTAAAATGCGTTGAAGGTACGTATTGCTGGTGCTCAATAAGATATTATATTTACACTAGCTACATACATAGTTATTGGCTAGGTACCTACCTAGCCACTTTATGTACTGCACTTTATGTAAGTAAGTAGCAGGTTAGGTACCTACCTAACCTGCTACTTACTTACATAAAGTGCAGTAGGTACCTTATTCTACGATAATCTATGCAGGATTACTCAATTCATAAGGTCTCTCTTGTCTCCTACCCACGACTTGGCACCCACGAAGACAAGACACCGTGGGACATAGAAAGCCGTAATAGCTCCAACTCTGATGATGAACGTAGGTTTGAACCGTGGGAAGTAATAAATAAATAATACCTCACCTTGCAGCAATTGAATATTATCATCCACTTCAGGAAGGAGATGCATGAATGTTGTCGCGAACAGAACTCCCCCTCCGAACGCCAGGAGGCCCATCACCATTTTATTCGAAGAGCGCAAGTTCGGGTCAGTCGATTTCGTGAACCAGTCGAACTTGAAAGACAAGAGCAGTGGTACACATCCCACTAACATGGAAATGCCGAAGAGGCACACCATGGTGATGATTTTGGCCATCAACGCATCACCTGTTGACGCCGCCGGGTCGGTGGTGAAATTCAAATTCATTTTCGATGTTTACAAACAGCTGCGCACGCGACGATGCCTCTCAGCAATCAGTGATCGCTCGACTGAGGCTAGGATAAAAGTGTGCGACTGCGGCGTGCGTCCGTAGGAGGGCTCTTGATAACAACACATTATTAGTGATAAAATAGCATGCTTGTATGCATCAAGAAACCGCGAGTGGTGTGGTGTGGCATGCGCCGAATAAACTTCGCTTTCTAAATTGGTGATCTTGACCTTTAAAATTTTCCCATTCAAAATGCTTATTTTGGATCAGTTTTTTAGTTTTTGGTCATCTTGTATAGGTGCCATAGCATTATTGCTCATTATCCTAGACCTAGAACAAACAAAACTGGCATTAGTCATTTAAACTGTAGGTAGGTACCTACTTAACAAATATATAATATATGTAGCTATGTGTGCAAGCACAATAGAGCATCTGTTTCTTTTGTAACATTCGTCTACCTACTTACAATGAAGATAAATAACACTTAAACAAACGTTCAAAACGTGCTCTAACTTTTCTTTTACAAAGTTCAGAATTATCAACAAACCTAGTTTATTTACTACATTATAAAGATAGTTAAAAGGGTTTTACACTCGAATGTAGCTAGGCAATGGTATACCCAAGTTTTAAAAAACTGTCAAACAAAAGGGTAGAAATTAATATAGTACCTACTAGCAACACAGCATTCCTAAGTTCAGTCATCTCTCGACTCGAGCGAGTTTAGTCTGTAGATAAAGTAACAGGATGTGGTGTTTACATCGGCGCCGCCGCCGCCCCGTTCTGAATTAACTAACGTCAGTTGTATAAAAGTTGTATGTACCTACCTTAGAGTTAACTTTTAAAGGTAGGTAGGTACCTAGAATGTGAAATAACAATGAAGAAAATATATTGGTATTTAGGAGTATTTGTTGTTGCTCTAGTTAGTTGGATATATTGGAGCTCTAGCACAGAATTCAACAAAGCTGTCATATTTATAAAGAACAATAACTTGATCAATGATATACTGATCCATCCTTCTAATACAACATGTCTAAGTAAGTACCTACCTACCCACACAACTATTCTGTAAGCAGGCAGTTTCTGTACCTAGGTACCTAAATTAAAAACATACAACAACACAGAATTATAAAACGTAATTAGGTAGACCCGTTTAAATGCGTACATGACAACCATGAAAACACAAAAGTTAATTTGAGTTCTATGTCAAGCCTAATAGCTTTTCAAATTACCTACCTCTTTGCTATGTAGGTAGGTAATCATCAAACTTTTAACATAGCATTTTGTTCAGGGTTCTGCAATAATTGTGGACAGAGATATCCAAGTGTCTGCTTCTTATCGACACACACAAAGATTAGAAAATGAAATTAAAAACCTTAGCATTTGGCGTTAAATCATCGTACAGAATATAAATTGTTTGAAATTTAAGATCGCCAATTCCTGCTGATACTGGTGACATCTTACGTGGGACATGTGGAACTGAGGAGTGCCCATAGGAGAGCCATGACTACAGAACTACTGCGGACCATGAATGCAAGCAGGGTATTCCTTTTAGCCGGGATACCAGATAAAGAAAAGTATGATTACCTACGTTTGTAGATTACCTAAATAATTGCTAGTCAAAACCTATGCTTTGAAAATGTTTCAGATACATTACACAAAAGTCAATAGAAGACGAAAGCGAAGCATTCGGCGACATACTCCAAGGTTCTTTCACAGAACACTACAGAAACCTCACATACAAGCACCTAATGGGCCTTAAATGGGCTTCAGCAGAATGCAGTCAAGCATCATTCATCTTAAAAGTTGACGACGATACCGTGTATAATATAGAAAGAACTTATAAATTACTTTTAAAAGAAAATCTAGACAATACAATGTTGGGTTACATGCTGAACAATACAAAGCCTAGAAGAAGCAAACAGAACAAGTGGTATGTTACCTTCGGCGAATATTCTAGAAGTGAATATCCTCCATATTTATCTGGATGGTATTATGTAACCACTCCAGGAGTGGCAGGAAAAATTATCAATGAGGCGGTTTACCATCCTAAATTCTGGATAGATGATATTTTGGTCACTGGGATATTAACTGAATCACTGAATATTAAACTTCGTCAATTGCCTCAGAACTATTGGCTAGAATACTATGAATTACTAGAATGCTGCCTAAATGAAATGGTAAAAGCTCATGTGATGTGTGAATATGTGGTGGGGCCAAATGGCAACAGAAACAATTTAATTTACGAATTCAATAGTGCTGTAAGAAATTGTGATAACTGTACAAAAAGGTTGGAAGATAAATCATTGAAGAAATCCTGTGTTGCTTTTAGGGCAAGAAATATTTTTAGTGAAGGAGCTGCTGAAATACGACATATTAAATTATAAAAATAGCAATAAATATCTAAATACCTACCTAGTCATATTTGAACAAATTCGTGTAATATACATATAAATCAACCAATGAAACCTTAAGATTAATAGTAACGATTTTAATTTGATAAGATAGGTAACTGTACTGTGATGTCAGCCGTCCAAAGGTATGATAAGTATCTTTTAAAATAGTAAATTTGTTAGATAAAGTTTATTGAATGTTAAAATATTGGCCAATAATGATAGCAAGATTAGATTTATTTTATTTAGCAACATGATGATGATAAAACCTAAGACAATAATATTATGGCACTTATTTTTTACTTGTAACTTAAACTTAATTTGATAAAACTTACTTAAAATTGGAAACCGTCATCAGATATTTTCCAAGAATATCTGAATTTAATGAAACTTAACAAAAGTAAAAAATATGAAATGTCAGTCTAATTCACATAAACAACATTGAGGAAGAAAAAAATTAACTAAAGTATAATTGTGCTAAAAGGGGTTCCATACCTAAAAAGTATCAAAGGAACCCTATTCTTAGGCTATGAACCATCAGGATTTTAGCCAATCATTGATGATTGAACTGCCATTAACTACAGTGTCTTTAAAACCCTTCACAGTATAAGAGGATTGATACCAAGTAACAGTATCCGTTGATTCTATTTCATGGAACTGAATGTCTTCTGTTTCAACACTTTCTGGTGGTGTGTCAGTTACAGCATCACCAAATATCTGGATATCGTTACAACATGCAACACCGTCTAGATTTTTAGTCCGGAAATCAATAACAACAATTTTAGAGTTTCTTGGTATCCGACAACCACTGGTCTCCTGGAAGGTGTCATAGTTTATGACAGTGTTGTGACTGCTAGTCTTTTTTTTCTTCAAGAATATGTACATGTTTGTTATTGGTATAGGCTGGAACATAACTTGGCTTAGTTTTTCAGCAGTTACAAGAGATCTGAAAACAAATTATTATTGTTATTATGAGCCTTCCATGTCCCACTGTTGGGCAAAGGCCTCCCCTTCTTCCCTCCACGCTGTGCAATCTAGCGCTGTGATGATCCATTCAGAAAAAACCAATCATAATCTTCATAATTTCAGCCCATTTGCACCTACTCTTGAGTATAGGCCTCCTCTTTATTATAAATAATTTATTTAAATATTTTGGAGTCATCAATACCAAAAACTTTCTCTAAATAAAATTATGTATTCATCTGACACTATTGCATACATAGTAGGTATAATTTGAAGGAAGTAAGTAGTAGCTATACCTAATACATGCACTGAATTATGCTCTAAACCTGTATCCCGTATTCTATTATGACATCGGCCCACCACTTTTTGATCTACCAGCCTTCTGTTTTTCAAATTTTCACCTACCGCATAAATGTTTTTAAAAAACTAATAATATTTACAGAGTAAAAATAATACTGCTTACTTGAAAACATTTCGATGAATTTTCTGATCCGTAGCAATTAATGTCGAATGACATTGAGGTTTGTGGCACGTTGTGGGCAAGAGAAGTCTGTATACTTCCTTCAAAGTCACAGAAGAGGATCCCAGTGCTATGCACACCTCCTCAGGGATGGATGATCCGTTTATTTCTTGAAGGAGACTCTAAAATGAAAAGGAGAATTATCTGTTTTCTTATTTGATTCCTTTGAATGCTGAATTTATTGGTGATATAAGAAAATTGTAAGTATGATAAGTACATGAAAGGCTTATTTATGAAATATCAAGTACCCTCTTATGTTATAAAATGAGTATATATATATACGTTTCTATTTTGATATAGGCATACCTATATATATATATATATATATATATATATATATATATGCCTATATCAAAATAAAAACTTGCATGCATGCAGTGCTGTGAAAGAAGGCAGGTAAGTAGGTACCTTTATGTTATAGTCTAAATTTTCTAGCGCAGTCGACGCTGTGCGAAAGTGTCTTTCCGAACTAAATGTTTCCTTTACTTCCTTCTCGTTACCCTGGCTCAGTTTCTTATTTATAGCTTGTTTCAACCACGGATATGTGTATGGAATCTGCTGTCTTTGATAGGCAATGAACTTCACCAACTCCACCACTATGTGTCCGCAAGATATTGGTGTTATCTGATCACCTATATTCAGATCTATCTTAACTGGCTTCGAAAGACTGGAAGAATTCATAATTGAATGATAAAATATTAATAACACAACAACAAAGTCAACAAACTTGATTTTTGAAAATAACGAACCGAAAAATCTTCAACTTCTTGGTTTGGACGACATATTATGTCGTTTTCCCTTAAATGCCAATGTCAATGTCGTTCATATAATACAGTCCTAACAAAAAAAATATGTGCGCTGCCCTGCCCTGCGCGCTGGTCTTTTTGTGATCAGGATTTATTATTCTTCTGAGAAATCTCATTAATCTACTTTCTTTCTTTTTCTATACAAGTTAGGTACCTACTACCTAATATGTCCATAATATAGATAATAACATGTACTTACCTAGGTATACCTACTTAGTTTAGTTTTAAGTGAAAGAAAAGGTACCTACCATAGACCTACCTACATGTAAGTACTTTCTTCATCGAAAACAAACTTCACCGATAGCCACGGAAAAAATTGTTAGCTAAGTTCTGAATTCAAATTTAGTTTGGCGCAATTTGAATATTTTCAAAATTGAAGTTTATTACTCAACTCAACGTCTTGTCAGTTTTGAGGTGTTTGAAGAGAAACATTTTCAAAATAATTGAAAATGTTTCGCATGCCGTACGTCTCACAGCTTATTGTGAAGAACAAAAGGTATTTTACGTGTTCTTCTCACATTTATGCAAAAGATATAAGATTTGGTCCAGATGTAAGGTCCTTGATGCTGCAAGGAGTTGATGTCCTTGCTGATGCTGTTGCAGTTACCATGGGTCCTAAAGGCCGAAACGTTATTCTTGAGCAATCTTTTGGACCTCCTAAAATAACGAAAGATGGAGTAACTGTTGCCAAAGGGATTGAACTAAAAGATAAATTTCAAAATATCGGTGCTAAGTTGGTTCAAGACGTTGCAAATAAAACAAATGAGGAAGCTGGTGACGGAACTACAACAGCTACTGTTTTGGCTAGAGCAATTGCAAAAGAGGGGTTTGAAAATATTTCAAAAGGAGCCAATCCCATTGAAATACGAAAAGGAGTAATGCTGGCAGTAGAAGCAGTAAAGGAGAACCTCAAGAAAATGTCAAAACCAGTCAGTACTTCAGAGGAAATAGAGCAAGTAGCCACCATATCTGCAAATGGAGATAAAGCTATAGGGAAGTTAATAGCCGCAGCAATGAATAGAGTTGGTAAAAATGGAGTCATAACCGTCAAAGACGGGAAAACGCTAGAAGACGAGTTAGAAATAATTGAAGGAATGAAGTTCGAGCGTGGTTTTATATCACCATACTTTATCAACTCAACTAAGGGACCAAAAGTAGAGTATACCAATGCTTTAATTCTTTTCTGTGAGAAGAAAATATTTAATGCTACGCAAATTCTACCAGCGCTAGAAATTGCAAACGCACAAAAGAAACCTTTAATTATAATTGCTGAGGAGCTTGATGGGGAACCTCTATCAGTTCTTGTTGTGAATAAATTGAAAATTGGACTTCAAGTAGCGGCAGTCAAAGCTCCTGCGTTCGGAGACTTACGAAAAAATATTTTGATCGATATGGCAACTGCGACTGGAGGCGTGATCTTTGAAGATGACAACAACCTAATAAGACTTGAAGATTGTCAGCCTGAGAGCTTTGGGAAAGTAGCTGAAGTTATTATCACTAAGGATTCAACAATTTTGCTGAAAGGCCAAGGTAACAAAGACGAAATTCATCAGCGAATTGAACAAATCAGAGATGAAATGGAAGAAACAACCAGTGAATATGATAGAGAAAGACTTTCGGAACGATTGGCTAGTCTACAGTCTGGAGTGGCCGTTTTAAGAATTGGAGGGTGTAGTGAAGTTGAAGTAAATGAAAAAAAAGATCGTGTCAATGATGCTCTTAATGCTACTCGAGCTGCTATTGCTGAAGGAATTGTACCTGGAGGTGGATCGGCATTACTACGGTGTATTCCTGCTCTTGCAAAGCTAAAAGCTGCTAATTCAGACCAAGCTACAGGGATTCATATTATCAAGAAAGCTTTACGTACACCTTGTTTAACAATTGCAAGCAATGCAGGGTTCGATGGATCGGTAGTGGTTTCAAAGGTGGAAAACATGAGCCACGATTTTGGGTACGATGCTTTGAATAATGAATTTGTGAACATGATAGAGAAAGGTATTATCGATCCTACTAAAGTGGTTAGAAGAGCTATTACTGATGCCAGTGGAGTAGCTTCTCTTCTTACTACAGCTGAAGCCGTTATTTGTGATGCCATTAAACAGAAGGAAAAGCCTTCTCCAGATCTTGCTGGATTGGGTGACTATTAGAGAAAAAAATAATATAGTTTCATTATATTTACTACTTACTATAGCTCAGCACAGTATTTTATTTGTATTCGCTAAGTTTCAGGGATTACAAAACCCACAAACAGCCGAGCAAAACTATATGTAAGATCATTGTCTTAAGTAGTCTGTTAGAACTGACTATGTGACTATGGGTAACATAATGTAGATTTCAATGGAGTTTTTCTAGAAAATGCTTCAAACGGATCAGAGAAGAAAAGGCGAATACGATATGAACTGCCTAACCTACTTCTTTGTCTACGTACCTACCTAACTACGTAGGCAGATACTTAGGAGGGAAAGTGGACGGGTGCTTTGCGCAGATAGAGATCTTCCACCTTTGTGGTCATGTCATACAGACTGATACTGAACATCGAACCCGCAAATTTTTTTTTGCAATAAGGCACGCAAGCCTTTTTAATTTTTGCCAAGCTCGGTGCCAAGCCAAGTCAACATATATATAATATTGACAGATGATAAATGACGTATGATTGACATTGACGGACGCAGAATTTTTAGCGGGAAACAAATTGACATAGGCAGAGCAGCTGTTTTCTTGATTCGTATTTTACAAAACTAAATAAATTGAACAATAGCGAATTTCTAACAGAAATAAGGCCTACGCACAAAGTGACATAAAACATGAAAGTTTTAGAAAAACAATACAAAGTATAGAGGTAGGTATCTAATAATAGATCTACGCGACTCGCAAACAACAAATAATGTCATGGCACAAGTTCTGGAACCCACAAACATGACTGAAATTACTGAAAATGTAAACGCCAACATCGTGAAAGCCTCACAGAGGAATGCAAGTAAGATGTGGAGCACTGCTGCCAATAGCTTTAAGGGCAACCTCCAAGTGAACGGTGATAGCGAAAGTGATGAAGACGCCCCAAAACAACGAGTAAAAAGACGTATTCGTAAGTTTTCTGATTCCGATGATAACGAGAAAAGTGATAGTTTGAGTGCTCTAGAAGAACCCAAAATCCTTAAAAATAACGGCGATGATAGTGACGCAGTGCCCTTCAAAGGTATTGTTCAAAAGTCTCGAATTCGAAAAGTGAGTAAAGAAAGTTCCATAAATTCTGATTCAAATAATCTAGACCAAGTAGTGACTGCTGGGAAAGACAAACCTTTGTTTACCAGTGACAGTGAAAGCGATACTCCCATTTTCACAAGTGTCCTTCACAAATCCAGGATGCAGCAACTTAACAATGCAAGCTCTTCAGATTCTGATGAAGCAGTTAAATATGAAGCACAACAGATCAGAAGGAAAAATAAAACAAATAAAATTAAAGATAAGTTTAAAAGTTTGATAAGTTCCCGATTAAAGGAGCGCTCGTCAGCTGGAGATGAAAACAAGTCTCCTAAAAATGATCATTCTGAAGAGTCTGAGGACAATGAAGCTTCATCCATTGAAAAAATTAAACAGGTAGGTTATTGATCAATGTTAAATCCATGGTTAAAAATGATTGGTTTCAATTGTTTTTCATAGTTCAATTACCTACTTAATGTTTGCTACATTATTTCAGAAAATTAAAGAGAGAATGACCTACAAGCCATCCATATGTGATCCTGACACATCTGATGAAGAAACTGAAAGAAATAGTCTGAAGTCCATGCCTAAGCAGCAGAAAGAACGAAGAACTATACCAATATCTCCAAAACCAAAGCCCCAAAGAGTAAGTTATATCTTATTTCAATTGTATTATCAGTTCTAACCGAGATCAAAATTGTACAAAGTTAAATAAATAAATATTCTTGGACATATCGCACATACATTTCTATTCTAATCATTAGACATAATAATATTACGGAGCAGTCTGTGAAGCCTGACTTATCCTCGGTTATACTATCATATTACCCCTTGCTTTCTTTAAGTAAGAAATCTTTGCTACAATAATTTATAATGCATTGAACTCCACAGATGTCTGCCAAACAAGCAATGGAAAACATGCAAAAGATAAAAAGTGAGTCAAACAGAATGCTAAGAGAGAAAGAGGTCTCCTTACCTTACCATAGACCTAAAGCTTTATCTTTAAAAGATATTATGAGCAGGAGAAAACCAGCAGTGTCTTCTGATGGGAAATGCTTGCCGATCAAGATGAATGGGGAACAATTGAAACAATATGCGTGAGTATACCTAAAAAAGAAACTATTGGAATAACAAATACATTAAAAAAAAGATTTCTTTTACAGAAAATACTATTCATTGTATACCAGACATGGGTGAGGCAGATGAGAGGTGTGGGAGGAAAGAATCAACCAATAGTATCATCACTTCACATTATGAATGAAGTGACACTATTGGGTGGATTTTTCCACTGTTCATCTACCTTGCACATTTTTAATGGAAAAGCAGATTTACTGATGGTGAATTATTTGTTTTTACAGGCAAATGCTTGAGGACAGACAAAAACAAATGATGGAACTGTGGCAGAGTGACACTGATGAAGATAATGATGATGAACAATCTAGTGAAAAAGTTACTAGTGATAAAAAACCAGACACTGAAGCAGAATCTGTTGAACTAAAATATATTGAACCAAATGCTAAAAATATAAACATCTCGGTTGAGGAAAATGATAAGCTATATGATGATATTCTAAGCAATAGTATAATTGAAGAGAAAAATGCGAATACTTCTAAAGAAAATGATACTAATCAACAAACGCCGAATGACGATAAAGTGACTGAAGAGCATGATTCAGAAACTAACATGAAACTAGTTTTCAATGAATCAGAAACATCTATTACTGAAGATAAACAAGACAATAGTTATTGTGTTACTGAACAAGATACAGGAAACGAAAAAGTTAATGATACTAGTGAAACTTCAACAGAAAACAAAGACTTAGGAAGTTCTAAAGTAAATACAGAAACAGACAGTCAACTGGTTTCCCTACATTATGATTCAGAAAAGCTTGATAATGTCAATGAATCTATACAAACAAAAGATAAATATGATGGTGAATCTAACACAGTGGATGAAGAAAAAAATTACAATAGAATTGAAAATATTGATGAAGAAATTGAAGCTATGGATGTAAATAATGGCTTTTCAGATGATGATATGAACATTGAAGATATTGATAATATCATTGAAAATGCGGAAATTATTAGAGGTGAGTTTTTTGATATGTAATCAAAATCTTCTTAAATCCTCTTCACCATTGCTGGTCATTCTACTAATATTATAAACGCGAAAGTTTGTAAGTATGGATGGATGGATGGATGGATGTTTGTTACTCTTACACGTAAAAACTACTGATCCGATTTGGATGAAACTTGGAATATATATTGTCCGTGACATGGATAACACATAGGCTACTTTTTATCCAGAAAAAATAACGGGATCCAACGGGACGCGAACGAAGTCGCGGGCGGCATCTAGTCATTAGATATTCGATTAAGGGCTTCAGTTCAACATCAATACTTCTGAAAACTGGTTTTCGAAGCTGGCTGACGAATAACCTCATAACTTAAAAATAGCTCCACCAATTTTCACCAAACTGCAACACCCGAGGTCACAAGCGCGTTGCCGACCCTTGAGGAATGTTAAAGCATGTTGTATCGAAATATTTTTCTTTAATGTTCCAGACTTTGAAGATAAAGTTAATTCCCAAGTACTGATCAGGGACAGGCCACTGAACTTAAACCCTAAGTTGACAGGCTCGCCAGGAATGGTGATCGATTTGGACGATAGTGATGCCTTACCAAAGAAATCTGGTGTAGAGCTGCTAAAGGAACGTTTCACATTCTTTGCTAAACTGAAGACTCCTGATGAGTTGGAGCGGGCTAAAGAAAGACAGTAAGATATTTTCATACATAATATAAATGAGTTTTGATACAATTTATTGCAAGGTGTGTTGGGGCAATGGGTAAGTGGAGACTTCATTTACTTGATTCACTCTCATATAAATACGTAATTGCAGGCACATGAGACTTCAAGATCTTTACGTCTCAGAGTGATGGACGCAGTGCATTGCCTTACAGGGCACGTCCTCATTGGACTCTGTGAGGTAATGCATTGTTATAGGCAGAAGTTACCACTTAATATCAAGTGAGCTATCAGCTTGTTCCATTACTTTTATCATAAAAAAAAATGATTTCACAGAATAAAACCAGGTAACCAACATTCGAGACTAAAGCAAGAGCTTGAAGAACAAATGGCTGAGCAGAGATCATTTGAATGGACCAAACGATTAGATGATGAGAAACAGCAGCAGAAAGAGTTGAAAGAGTTACGAGGAGAGGAATCTGATGATGAAAATGATATTGATAAGCTTGAGGCTAAGCTTGAAGAAGGTTAGTGTACCTGCATTTTTGTAGTGAACTTTGATAACTTCAATTGATTTTTAACTACTAGGTTTGCAGCAATTGAGCTATACAGTTAGAAAAGATTGATGCATCTTTGATACCTTGAATGTGAAGAGTCCAGGCATATTCGATTTTCCATTTTTTAGTTAAAACGTTTTTGTTCGACGTTTATTATTAATCGGCCATCATCAGTATTTCCTGAAAGATTTTCAAGAAAAGAGTGAATAGGTGGATTATAGCTAAGCGTGCTCCACCTTAGGCTGCAGCTACACTTACCACCAGGTGTGCTGGCAGCCAAATGCTTAGCTATTGCTCATAAAAACTATGCACACTTTCTATATTGTGTGGACATAAAGGGACATAAACCGATTATAATTAACTGTTTAAACTTTGTGAAGCGCTCCTGGCGTAGTCAATCTTCACTGATTATCTAAGTTAAGTGACATTGTGCGCGTGACCGCGCAGGATGTCACTTAAGTTTGGATAGTATTTGGATGGGTGACCGTTAGTGGCATTTACATAGACGGAGGTCTTAAGGCGGCCTAAAAACTCCGTCACAAAAGTTGGCCACTAATTCACACGAGCTTGCTTGATTTTTAGGAAATAAAGAAAATGAAGCGGACGAATCTGCAGACGAAAGTGACGACGAAGAACTTGTTGAAAATGATATTGAAATGAAAGACAAGCCACGAACGAAGAACCCAATGCTAGAAAACGAAGCTGTAGAATCAGACTGTGATGACAATGAACAGGGAAATGTTCTAGACCATCAGGATGATGAGAATTATGTACAAGGAGATGAAATGCAAGGTAAATAATGTTCAACACGCTTACTTAATGAAGCGGTTTCTTCAAATAATAAACTTACTGGTTTACCTTTTAATAGTTTCATAAATTTATTCAGCTGTTTAAATTATTATTTTCTCTTAATAACAGGTTATGTCAAACATTGAAAGAGCTATAGTAGGTGCCAAATAACATGGAGATCCAGGTCATTCGCCCACCTTCACCACGATGTCGCAAAACTCAATTTATGTATGGTAAACAAACAGTACTAACGAGATTCGAGCGATACCGTCTTAGCGACGGGTTTGTATGGAATGCGACAGAATTAGCCATACATAAATTGAATTTTGCGACATCGTGGTGAAGGTGGGTGAATGACCTGTATTGCCGTGTTATTTGGCACCTACTATAGAATTTAATCAACTGCTTAACTATTCCGCTTTTATAAGTATGATAAGTTTCTTTTGATAATACCGTTTTTTTTAGGTGACGATGAGAATGAAGATGAGGAAACAAGTGACGAGAGTGAATCCTCGGACTCTGAAGAAGAACAGCCAGCTGCAAAGAAAGGCAGGATACTGAAAGCATTTGAGGATTCTGATGATGAAGAAACGAAGGAAACTAAATCGGGAAGTGATGATTTATTGGGGAGCCAAGCAATTTCTCAAGGTACGGCTTAGGTTCTTGTATTAAACCAGTTAATTTAAATTTTAAAGAGATTTTGAATACGGAAAATTTCTCTAAACTTCTAAAAATATGACGAGATTTTTTTTACCATCAAGTTTTTTAACACTCATCCTTTTTAGTTTTTAGTTCAACAAAAATTTTTTTTACTGTTTTAGTTTCAGATGATGTTCTTACACTAGCACAAAGACACAAATCGGTATCAGAAGACCTATTTACAAGTCCAGGCAGCAGTTTGCTTGCATCATCCCAAAAAGCTAAGACCCAGACAGGACCCGAAATACTAGAAAATGATGTAGATTTGGGAACACAAACATTTTCTATACTTGATTCTACTAATAATACAACTGTTGAGTTGCTGAACGTTGCTGGTATGAGCAGTTCGGAGAAATTGAATGTGCTTTGTGAAGCACCTTATGTGAGTATATAAATGGCATATATAATTTGTGGCATTATAATTATCTTGTTTTGGTTGTCAACACGAATCTGACGCCTTAAAATAACAAAGGCGTTTATACTTTGTATTTGTATACTACGTAATAAGACAGCAGACAAATAACCAAAGAACAATCGGGTTCAAGTTAATAAGGAAAAGCTCTACCTTCCTTTCAGTTCTAGTTGAAGTTTACCTCATGCCAGTGCGATTATCAAAATAATCTATTTTACAGTACATATTTTTGTATAATAGCAGCTATAACATTTTACTATATTTTCCAGGATAATCTAAATGCAGTCTTAATGTGTTCCTCCGGTCCTTTTTCACAAAGCTTACCACCGCTACCTATAACTCAGACGTCGCAGTCCCAAGCTATAGGCGAAAATATCTTAGAGCTTTGCACTGGAAAGTTTTACGATAACGAGTTTGTATCGCAAATCGAGGATAATAATCTAACGCCTTTGGGCGCTTCCCAGGATTATGACAGCCAAAATTTAGATGGTCATAGACCAATTTTAGATGATAATAGACCAGTTTTAGACGAAGATAGACCAAGCTTAGATGATCATGTACTAAGATTGAATGATAATAGTAAAGCTGTTGATAGCGGTCAGGACATAAATGCTAAGAAAGATAAAATTATAGAAAGTCAAATAAATGTACAAAACAATAAAGACATTGATGCAGTCCGTGGAAACTTAAATAAAAGAGAAATAGATATCGAATTAAGTCTTATAAACCAAATTCAAAAAGTAGATGATAACCTAAAATGTATTCTGGAAGAATTAGATGATCCTGAATTCGATACTCCGAAACTGAATAGGTTCTTCTGCGGAGCTACGCAGAAGCAAACCGACTCGAAAGTACAAGAAGTAATCAAAAAGAAGTTTAGAATTGATTCCGACGATGATACTAACGATGCGAAGGGTGAAACTAAGAAACGGAAAAAGTTGAAAAAGAAAAAGGCTGAGAAAAGAGCTTTGCAGATATCAGGTAAGTAAGAAACAATATTTTTTTCGACACACTGTGACAATGCGAGGCATACTCATCTTTCATCATTAACTATCATGTTGGGTCTAACTAATAATTATAATTTTCAGATGATGAAGAAGATTCTGAGGAAGAAGAAGTAGAAGAGTATGAATCAGAGATCGACGAGGAAAACGAAGAAAGAATCGTAGAGTATGACTCTGAAGAAAATGAGGTAAATAGAGATGGTGATTTATGGCAGTTTAGCTATAGACGATCATCCATGTTAGTTTAGCTATAGTAAGCAACCGCATAATTTTAATTCTTAAACAAATATGGCCCAAATAGCTTGTATTGTCAGAACTAATAGGTACTCATAATAACTAATACTCATTGGTTTAGTTTAGACTCTAAACCAATGAATTCAATTGAACTCAACGCAAACCTCTAAACTTTAGAGGTTTGCGTTGAGCTAAATTGAATTTGCTACACAGTTAATAACTTTCGCAGTTATGCTTTCTGTAGTCTCTCATTTCAGCACTTATCGTAAATTTAAATTTCAGATAGAAATAAAACCCCAGAACGAAAAACCTTTGAAGAAAAAGCGAAAAGGCACGGAATTCTTCGAGCAAGAAGCGGAGTTGACATCTGAAGACGAATGGGCAGGTTCTGGAGACGAAGACGAAGCTGGTTTAGACCGGATGGAACGAGAGGCTGGTGATGATGAGAGCTTTCACCAGGGTCGGCTGCAGAGGGAACTAGGACAGATCCACATGTAAGATATCTAATAGAATGTAGACTTGTGTGACAAGTTTTTGTCAAACCTTTTGTCCGACGGAAGACGCAAAGAACCGGGACACAGATAATTTAGTCTTGACGCTCCAAACCTAATATAGTGGAAGCACGGACTCCTGAAAAAAGCTTCATGGCCCCACATTGGGGGCATCTGGACAGGGAACGTGCTAATGTTTGTTCATTGGTGCTAAGTACATACCTACCTGTCATTAAAATATAATAAAAGTAAGTCAGCAGTTCAGGTAGGTACCATCAGTACCTACTGTGCTAACTTGCTTATTAAGCTAAGTGCATCTACTTTGATCTAATTAACGGATTGTTGCTAGGCATGTTTTTGTACTAATATAAAGTCTTCAAAAAACATTATTGGAACGAAGTTCCTTATCGCGCGTTGCGAAAGGGGGCTAGACGGGAAAAATTAAGACTTCAAACTTTGACAACGTCCTTCGTGGTGCAGGAAGGAAACAAATGAATGTAGGTATTGTTGGATGTTTTTGTTTTAATTTAGATGCTTCTGTGTACTTACTGTAAGAAAACAACACCTCAAGGAACTTCGTTCCATCCGGGTGTCCCTTGACACCTCTCAAGTTTTTTGATTTGATTTGAAGTTGGGTTCATCCTTGATGACGAATCCAACTTGACCGATGACGAGTTGACGTCTGAAAATGATGGATCGAGAGGCTCGAGATGATTAGAGCTTCCACTAAGAGTTGGTTGCAGACGGAGCTAGAACAGAGGTTAATAATTCCTTTCTCTTGTAGGCGTGATGTTCTTGACCAGGATAAGAGAGAAGTTAGAATAATTCAAGAGCTTCTGTTCGAGGATGGTGATTTAGGCGCTGGCGGTCGACAGCGCAAGTTTAAATGGAAAAATCTCGGTACGTACTATGTATCGTCAATCTCATCCTACTAATATTATAAATGTCAAAGTTTCTATGTTTGGATGTTTGGGTATTTGGATGTTTAGATGTTTGCATGTTTGTGTTGCAATCACGCTGCAACTGCTGGTCCTTGAAATATATATTATAGTTCGTAACCTGGATTAACACATAGGCTACTTTTTATCCCGAAAATAAACATGATCAAACGGGACGCGGACGAAATCGCGGGCTGAGGTTAGTTAAAAATATAAAGAGTGCGGCCAATCCATTTGTTGACCGAAATCGCGAAAGAAAACTTGAAATAACACAAAAAAATAACGATTGTTATTTATAAATCTGTGCTTACAGATGGCGGCGAAGAGACTGGCACAGGAGCTGATGAGGTTGACACGCAGGAAGAAGAATTTGAATCTGAAGAGCAATGGAGGAAGCAAAGGCATGAACGAGAAACATTCCTTAGGCAGATGGTGAGGTCACTTTTAATTCGCATTTCTTCAGTCCGATATAACTTAGAATTAGCAAAGTAAAGTCGCAGTGGGCAGACTATAGCTCGCAAAGCTAACACCTGCTAAGGAAAAGGTTGTGACTACAAACTAATTCAAATTCAAATAATTTTATTTCTCTTTTAAGCTATTAGCACAGAAAAATTATAAATCCAGGTCCCTTCTCTCGGAAGAGTTAAACAAGTATATCGTAATAATAATAGGTAACCTAAGGCCGTGCTCACTTTGGATACGATTTCATCCGAATTTGATTCGCGCGTAAACGTACGACTACGCACGAATGATCCCGACCTTCCAAGGACTATGGGAGCGCTCACACTGCATGCGATCAGTCGTACGTATACGTACGTTTACTTACGACGTCCAAATACGATACGAACTTGTTGGGATTTATCACAGAGTCGTACTATTTGACGGAGAAAAACGTATTCAGTGTGAGCACTCAATTCGTACGTACTCGTACGTTTACGTACGAACAAATTCGTGTCCAAAGTGAGCACGGCCTAAATCTAACTAAACTACACTCGAGAGCATAGAAATCGCACATAGAGGCATTTTCCTACATTTTAATTTCGACCCTTATTTTTTTTTTAAATTAATGTGATGTTGCAAATATAACTTAAATTAAATTGAAGTACACACTGTTAGCTTCCTAAAAACACAAAATGTCTAGCCTTGACCTTCGAAATCATAACAGTGGCAACTAAACAATAGAATGGCCTAAATTAGCTCGTTTCAGGTAGCGCGGTTTGTGGGACTTTGAGCAGGTATAAAAGGTTAAAAAAACAATAAATTTGTGAATGCATCGATTTATTAATACGAGGTATTGCCTTGTATGTTGTGATTTGAGAGCTAAAGAGCGTAGGGCATAATCAATAAATGGCCTCCGTCGTGGCTTAACGACTGCTAGAGCCGGGACCGACAGGTTAACGTGCTCTCCGAAGCACGGAAACGCTCAAATGTAAATGCTACTAATAGTCACCCATCCAAATAGTGACCGCTCAGAACGTCGCTTTACTTAGATAATCGGTCAAGCAAGCAAGTTCGTATAAGTTAGTGGCCAACTCTGTTGACGGATTTTGTAGGCCGCCTTCAGGCCTCCGTCGTGGCTTTACGACTGCTAGAGCCGGGACCGACAGTTTAACGTGCTCTCCGAAGCACGGAAATGCTCAGATGTAAATGCCACTAACGGTCACCTATCCAAATAGTGACTGCGCAGAACGTCGCTTTACTTAGATAATCGGTCAAGCAAGCAAGTTCGTATAAGTTAGTGGCCAACTCTGTTGACGGATTTTTTAGGCCGCCTTCAGGCCTCTGTCGTGGTTTAACGACTGCTAGAGCCGGGACCGACAGTTTAACGCTCAGATGTAAATGCTACTAATAGTCACCCATCCAAATACTGACCGTGCAGAACGCGGTGAATATTGACTAAGCAAGCTACGCCACGAGCGTTTCCTATCGTTCCATTGTTGTACAACAAATATAAATACAAATTCATTTATTACCAAGAGTAGTTACATAATTTATAATACTTAAACTTTTATTCCTATTGTTCCAGCAAAATAACGGAGATCTCGACGATAGTCTGAACGTTAGCATCAACAGAACGACTATAATCAAAGCCAACTTGATGTCCAAAACCATGTCTACGTTACTTGAGGAGAATCAGAATCACCCTGATGCAGATGAATCAGTTGAACATGAGAAGAAGAAAGACATCCCTAGTCCTAAAAAGCCTTTCTCTTTACTACAGGTAATCAGGTTTTTATCAATCAATCAAGTCATTCATTTGCATAAAAATATGGTAATTAAGTACAAAGATGTAAAATTATAAATAAGTGCCGCATATTTTTACCAAAGTGATTGGCGTGCAAAAGTTTCTAGGTCATCAACTATTTACTACGTTCGCTAAACAACACATTATAAGTAACTGTAACATCAAAAGTACCTATTTACCAATTAATAGTTGTAGTTTAATCATTTCTCACGGCTCATTCGGTATAGCTTCATGGGTCATGGGTTCGATCACCACTGAGAACGAACATCTGTGTGTTGGCAAATAAGTTGTGTGTTCTATGCCTGAGTGTTAATATGTTTACAAACAAACCATGTATTTAAGTATTATATTAACCATTTGTAGATGATTTTGGGGGAGACCTTTGCCCAGCAGTGGGACAAAAAAGGTTAAAAAAAAATATTTAGTTCACATAGTACAAATTGACAAAAAATATATGCTTCTTGATTGACTTGAGTATTTTGTCAGCATAAAATCCTTAGAGATTTTGAATCACGTTAATATCACAGGATAGGGAAACTTTAGGGGGGTTGGGAGGCCTTTGCCCTGCAGTGGGAAGATGTAGGCTGAAAATAATAATAATTACGGCATTGTCATAATTTATTTATAATTACATAACTTTTCTAGCAGAGCTACCAAGGCTCCATTCTAAACCGCGGGAAGGGAGCTCTAGCGCGGCTGGCCGCTTTGGCAACTCCCCTCGCAGTTGACGACGACGCCCCTAAAGGGAAATCAGCGGCTACCAGCAGTAGAAGAAACTTCGTCTTCGCTACTTTGACTCCTGAGGCACCTAAGGTGAACATGAAAAACCATAAATAAAATAGATGCCTATTCTTACCGCATTGATGCATACATTACTGTGCTCCGGTTTGAAGGGCATGGAGAACGGTGGAGTTACAGACATATAATGTGACGACACTAACACCCTCTTTCTTATATTAAACAGGCTGAAAGTGAACAGTCCCAGATACCTCCAATGTTTCATAATGTATTTTGTAGATATTGTAAAAGCAAGCTCGTATGAGTTAGTGGCCAACTCTGGTGACGGAGTTTTTGGGCCGCCTTAAGGCCTCCGTCGTGGCTTAACGACTGCTAGAGCCGGGACCGACAGTGTTCAGATGTAAATGCCACTAACGGTCACCCATCCGAATAGTGACCGCGCAGAATGTCTCTTAACTTAAATAAAATCAGTGAAGTTTGACTAAGCAAGTGCTTTGATATTGTAAATACTGTATTAAATATATATTTTTAATCTAATTTCAGGTGACGAAAAGGAAAGCGGTTACGAATCCTGGTACTCCAGCACTGGTGAAGAAAATGAAGACTGAAGATAAACAGAACATGTCCAAGAGTAGGTTATTAGATCATTTGAAAGTGTAAATAAGTACATTTTTAGCTTGATAGTAAAACTAATATTTTTATTACGTGACAACTATAAATGAGATAAATATTTTTTATAAATGGTTTCATAGTTTTAATACAAAAAATGTCCTCAATATGTATCTCTCTCTTGACCTTTACCTTTGCCATTATTGACGACACCGGAAGAAAATTAAAAAATTCCCGCTATATTTTTCTTTAGGTTGGTGTACCTCTAGATTTGGGCGGCCAGTTCAACAGTCTTCTTTTCCCCAATAAAATGGTTCTAAAATTACTGTCTTTTCAAGCACCACGTTAAAGTCGGAATGGAGACTCAAGCATATAAAGCAGTTTGATATAAAAATAAATGTAATGGAATCAAACAATCAAAGATGGATACCTCCACTGTACTCATCTTTGATTGTTTGGTTTCAAGTTTGTGAGTAAGCGCCCAAAACCAACACTTGCGATACCCGACAGAGGTAAATAAGTTAAAAAGTGATTGCTACAGTTAAAACCACACTATCTTGCTGAAACGCAGCTAATAGTTTTTACATACCTAATCTTTTTTCGATTATTATACTATCTGACAGCTGAAACGCAGTTGAACCGTGGTTCAAACAAAGTTTGAATGTAGTAGTAGGTAGGTACGTAGTTACGTATACGAAACAACCGAAAACAGGCTAAAAACTACAGATCAACTGACAAGCTCGTCAGTGGAATAAGGCCCTTGGATGTATACCGTAGCTACGCTACAACACGGTAGGTACCTGCAAAAAAATTCTATGGCAATATTTAACTTCTACGTTGGTGACATTGTGCTATGAACACATCCGTCCGGTTTCAGAGAATTCTCACCCCCTTGCTCTTTTGTTTCGTATTTCTGTCCCTGTCAAACTTCAAACAAACCAGCTGTTTTATTCCGCATCCATCTCTGTCGTTTGCCGTACGTACGGCGTGCAATCGCGGCGCGGCTGGCTGGCGTTCTCCGTCGGTGTTTCAATCAATGCTTATTTCTTGTGGCTTTGAAGGTTCGCGAAATATTCTAGTCAATTAAAAATCAGTAAATAAGCGCGATAGTACTCCTGCCAAAGGACGTACATAATAATATATCGAAATGGCGAAGGAAAACAATGAAATTACCGACTGTGTAAAAAAATGCAAAATTCTTCTGTTGGATATTGAAGGGACAACAACATCGATCAGCTTTGTTAAGGTAGGTCTTATGAATTACCGGCCGGTGTTTGGTTTCTAAGCATGTTTACAGGAAAAATAGCGTGTCCATGGTACTTCTAGTTCATTTTTTGTGTTTCGATGCTGTTTCCCGTTAATTTGGGCATGCAAAATGTTCGCGTTTTCGGATGCGCAACATGGAGGACGAAATCAAAATGGTACCCCGGCTCATGCCGCTTTCAATTCATTGTCGATTTTACCACGTGTTATCACATAAAACTGGACCAAATCCCTTTCTAAATTATTCTGTAGTTAGCTGGCTGGAGTGACAATTGGGCACATGTTCGGTTTATCAAAACTTTTATCCGATAACACGAACGAAATTGCGTCTCCTTTGTATTTATCTAGCTCGTTTTATTCCCTCCTACCCGATTATTTGATGCTATTAATCTGTATTTCTATGAAGGCTCTAAATCAGCTTACATTCGTTGAATTCATCGAAGTGCCATAACGCGTAAGAAAGCGATATGCCGGCTTGAACAGCTGTTCGAAGCAGCTGGCTGTTAAAAAATGTGGAACAGTTAGCTGTCCAGTGTCTACTTTCAATAGACCTCAAGAAACTATAGCTGTCTTTGTCATACACGCCAAGCAGCGTTATAAGTTTGATAAAGAGAAAAATATAAATATGTTTGGAATGAGATAGCTGGAATAATTTGGTGCTTGGAATTTTATGTTGGTACCTACCTAGTGAGTATACCTACCAAATATTTTTCTGAGACAATTTTGTATGATGGTCACAGATTATAATAGTTGGTACTGCAATATGGTCAACAGATATCATGTACATAGGTACGTACCTACTTCATCCCTAATTTGTCTGGAAGAGATATTGTGAAGAGACACTGAGGGATTTGATATTTGGTAATTTAATTTGCAAGGTTTTTTATGAGAAACAAATTATGGAACTGATAGCCCACTTAATGTTAAATGGTCACCTTTGCCTATAACAATGCATTACTAACTGGACCGATTTGAAAATTCTGTCACTGTTGGGAAGCTACACTATCCCTGGGTGACATAGACTTTCATATTATATTAAAAAAAATAGGGATGTAACCCACGGTGTAAAAAAAGACCTAAAAAATTCCTTACCTAAAAAATTTTGGTCAAATACCCTTGCAAAGCCGGAACGACTGCTAGTAATAAATAAATATCCTTGTATCATACATTTGATACAACACCCTCTAGTCCCAGACTAGGCAGAGCTTGTATTATGGGAACTAGGTTGCTGATATAATACTTAAATATTACAGCAAATAAGTCTAAGATTTTATAAAATGGTTGAATAATGGATAACATGATTCTTAACTAATAGTCTCCACCCACGCGTTGACTATTAATAATAGTGCACACACTATGTCCCAGGTACTGCGGGATCCCGTTCATTGGGCATGGGTAAAAAGTGACTCCTGACTCGGGATAAAACATCTAAATTAGATGCAAAGGCTTGAATAAGTTGTAGAGCACAAAACTATTTGACAGGCGTCATGGCTCAGTCGGTAGTAGCTCTGCCTTCCGTGCTGTGGGTCGTGGGTTCGATCCCCACCGAGAACAAACATTTCTGTGGCAAATCATAAATGTTTGTTCTGTGGCTGGGTGTTACTATGTATGTAAGTATGTAATTACTAAAAAAAATTATATAAGTATTATATCAGCAATCTAATTCCCATAGTACAAGCTCTGCTTAGTTTGGGACTAGAGGGTGTTGTGTGGAATGTCCAAAGATATTTATTTATATATTTATTATTTATTATTGACGAACCTTATTTATACAATAAATTTAAAATGTAAATGTTGATTTAAATATTTTCATGCTGGCCTGCATAATCAGACCTAGGAGTATGGACTCCACTTGATCATATCTGATCTTTGAAATTAACTGAATTTATCAAACTGCAATGTTTGAGATTCCTCAAGCTGGTTGTCATAGCAGATGAATAGCCACATAACTTTGAAACGGTTACACCAATTTTCACCAAACATAGCTTAGAACCATCTCAGATCAACCAGCTTTCTCATTAAAACATAATAGTTCGGCCTTTCAGAGCCACGAGGGGAACAGGCAAACTGGCCATCAAACTTATAATACCCCTTCAGTTTTTCGGTCGGGGTCTAGAAATAGCCACATCAAATCCAACCCTTTGCAACTGGACCCCTTATTTAATTACTCCGATGGTATTGACGAATGGATTACGCTATCAAAGGGCTCCTGAGTTGTGATAGATTGGGGTGTACGGAACTTAAAAAAACTGAGATGTAAGGGTGTTTTGATCACCTGTCTGTCCTATGTTCGCCAGTCGGTTGCCCAATGTTTGTTTTGTTGTATTAATAGTGTTGTATTTGCTCAAAAGCCCATGTCATGTGTCTGTAAGACTCCTATTAAACGGTTACCTATTGATTGAGAGTAGGATAGAAAAAAGTAAGTTTGTATGAGTTAGCGGCCAACTCTGGTGACGGAATTTCTAGCAGGGTTCGAAAATATCCGATATTTATTATAAATATCAAAATATCGGATATTTATGATGATGATATAAATAAATATTCACGGACACTTAACACAACGCCTTCTAGTCCCAAACTAAGCAAAGCTTGTACGATGGAAACTAGATGGCTGATAGAATACATACATACATTTTTTTTTGTAAATACATACTTATAATACATAGAAACACCCAGACACAGAACAAACATCTATGTTTGCCACACACAAATGTTTGTTCTCGGTGGGGATCGAACCCACGACCCACAGCACGGAAGGCAGAGCTACTACCGACTGAGCCATGACGCCTGTCATATAATATAATATCGGATATCCGATATATATCAAAAGTTTGATATATGTATATCCATTTTGTATGAAAGCCCTATTATTATTTTATTGTATTATTTATGTATACTGTTTGCATATGTGTTACATAAATATAATACATTATTTAAAAAAAAACTAAAAAGTTTTTAATGTTTTTTTTTTTTTTATGTACTTAAAATCAGACAAATGAAACCAAAATATAAAATCTTCTTCTATTCAATAATGAAGTAAAATCGTTTCTGCACTTTGTTAATTACTTTCTTTGTAAAAAAAGAAGTGGCAGAAGGCAGAAGTGTTGCCATTTACGGATTAAAACTTACTATTAGGGAATATCTTTTAACTACTTCAACGCCATCTATATTTGGGAAGTAAACATTCAGTAACAAACGCCAAAAATTGCTTAATAATATAAATTTTTTAAAATATTTTTTTATTGATATATATCATAAAACATCACTTGATATATATTGGATATATATCGGATATATATTATGATTTATATCAATTAATATATATCCATTGATATATACCCTCGAACCCTGGTTTCTAGGTTTTCGAAGGCCTCCGCGACTGCTTTGAGCCGGGACTGGTAGTTAGCGCTCAGATGAAAAAACCACTAACGGATACCCATTCAAATAGTGACCGCGGAGAACGTCGCTTAACTTAGATAATCGGCGAAGATTCACTAAGCAAGCTAAGTAAACTGGGTACGCCATGAGCGCTTCCAAAGGATGAAAACATTAAAAACGAATACCGCACTTCGTTGATACAAAACAACTTTGATTTTATTAATTAATTCATGACTGGACACTGGTCACCGTCTAACCTGGTGGTTTCTATATTTAGACCATGTTCGGTCTACATTGTGGCTACACGGCGCACCCTGGGGCGTATTGGCATAGAATAAAATAGTATTCATTTGCAGAAGTTTCATTTCGATGATACAGGATCATTCAGAGGCACTCGCGTGTGTTTAAAAGTCAGCGCGGTAGTTCTTATTCTTTTCAGAGTTACGTTTTGAACAACGCCCAACGCCAGTGCTGTTATGTAAGTTCATATCTAATCCAGTACTCTCTATAATCAGAGTAATATCAGTTATTATAGATTGAAAGCTTATTTAGAGTGGCAGAGGGCCTGGTGGTGGGTCGTTCGGCTAGGTAGGCTCGCTATCCGGTTTGGATACCGCGGCTGGCGCGCGAAGTTCGTTCACCCAACAACTTGCCGCATCGTAGACGATGCAGTTTCACCAGGATATCACGTTATGCTAAAAGTACTTATTTCTTGGTCAACTTTAGCTTAGAACCATTGCTATGGCGGTTGCCTGCCACGCCCTTCATTCGGTGCAGTCGTACCTGAGACGTAAGAAATAATATCACTAAAATAATATCTGAATTGTGATTGGTCGCGGACCATCCATCCATCCCGTTTCACATCTCCCCATCTCGCACAGGTCAGACTGCTGCGTATCGATTTTACCGCTCGCAGCCGCCCGATTGAATTAAAATGCAGGCTTTGGTTGACAATGCATTAGCTGCGAGTAGGTGAAAATTATTGGCCGATATGAGATCTACCATGTAAACTTATACAAGGTTACGTGATTGATTGTTCTCGCAATAAGCTAATTGGGTAGGACGAAGATGCAACAGCTTTCAAAGACATCTCTAACGACTCCTAGTTTCTAGATGCATAGGTACTTTGCGTGATCTGCAAATTTTTATAGGTATTTGTTTTGTGTTTGGTTGGCCCACCCTATATCATACCCACGATAAAGGGTTTCTTAGTAGTTTGGGGTGGGATTAAGACTGATACTTAGCCTGCTGCGTATTTTTCTAATGCTAGTTCCTGAATGATAATCTTAATCGGACTTGCCAGGAAATTAAAGATGGAGGGCTGACAGTAACAAAATTTAACAGCTTTCACTCTGCGTTCAATTTACTACAAACCTGTTCTTGTGAATATGCCCAGACGTGGTACCTATGAAAGTTCCCGACATCCTTCAACCTACCTACCTACAGAGAAATCGATAGAACGTTGGCGTTCCTGCCGGCTGAGAGCGGCGCTCCCGGCTTGTTAGAGCGAGGTTTTCCCTGAATTTGCTGTGTTTATATGTATTTACTAGGTGCCGCCCGCGACTTCGTTCGCGTCCCGTTAATTTTTCGGGATAAAAAGTAGCCTGTGTTAATCCAGGTCATGGACAATATATATTCCAAGTTTCATCCAAATCGGATCAGTAGTTTTTACGTGAAAGAGTAACAAACATCCATCCATCCATCCATCCATACTTACAAACTTTCGCTTTTATAATATTAGGAGGATAGATAGTACATGTAGCCTATTCAAGTTGAAGCCTTACACTGAAATAATAATATTCACCGTCTGATCTTTTGAGGGCTTGAAGAAAAAACCACGTCGAGTTAGGTACCTTGAGATATTGAAAAGTATTCGCAGTCGCACTCGAAATGTATACCTGAGATTATACGACCCTAACTATCATAAAGAAACACAAAGCAATGTAGCTTACAAAGGTTTGATAGTTCGATGTGCTAGAATGGTAGCCTCATTCTGTCAAACAACAGTTACCTGACACCAAAATGCAGTTCAGTACGATAGCATTTTGCCAGTTGTCACCATTTGGTAAAAGTTGATCGGATTTAGGTTTAATTTTATTGTAATTTCAGTTAAAAGTTTCTTAGGTTTTGAAAAGATTTCGTATATTTACGCTTACGCATTGACATCTCTTCAGATTTCTTGAGTTTAGAGGATCTTTGGGGATGTTGAAAGGAGATCAGATAGAACAGAAAGCCGCGTCATTGTTTCTAAACCACATGTACTTTTACAAAAGCAACCAGACGAACGTTTCTGCTTATAACAATTACTATTGTGTTTGGTCTCCGGTCCATCGAGGATATACTTCACTGTGTTATTTCACTGAACGATACAAAGTATCGCGTCTTTGTAGCACCGGCTCCACTGATTCGTAGTTAGCATCCAACACCCTTAAAATCCGGAAACTTGCACTAGGCGACAGGAAGGGTTTTTAACCTAAGAAAAGCTATTTCCCCGAACGAACTCTTTCCGCAAAAAACTACTATACCCTATAAAACTTACATGACACGTTTGAATAGCACATATGAATGTTTCGATTGTTACAGGACAAGTTGTTCCCTTACGCGGAGGAAAATGCTAAAGGATTTCTGGAAAGCCAGTGGGAGAACGAAGACGTAAAAGAAGCAGTTGCTGCGCTTCGGAAGCAAGCAGCAGAAGACCAAGAAAATAGCGTTGACGGCCTTGTGACTATTCCTGGAGAGGTAAACAGATGTTCAGATTTATTTCATTGACTTTTAAGACTAAAGAGAATGTGGAAAGAAAATTATAAAAGATTGTGTATCAACTTTTGGTTTACGTGTGGAGCCCAATCTACAGTAGTTTCGCACAAAAAACTCATAAACGTGACTCAACCATGTTTTGATTAGATATTTTCGTAGAAAAAAAACTCAAGCATTGATGGGTATTTTGCCAGCATAAAAGCCTTAGAAAATCAATAACAAAAAAATTCCGTGTTTTTCCTGCGCACTTTTCTACATACGCGTTTTTATACTGATAGTATATCTTAATACCTAGTTAATTTATATGTCTCCAAAGCAAATTCCTTACTATCCGATTTCTAGGAAGGACACTTTTTAGCCATGTCCATTGACAGGCTACCTGTGATTTACACAATAACGATGGGTAAAATAAATTAGTATGGAAATCGAACCACCTTAATGTCACCACACGCTCGCAAAGCAATTTAAATAGCTAAGGGCGGATTCGTCCAAAAGTCATGATATTCCTGAATAAGTATCCCTTGTATAACTTTACTCTTTGATTTTATTCCCAGATAAATGCGTTTTTGTTTTTCCATTGCAATCTTGAGAGTAGCCAATCCTAGGTATTGTTATTCTGTATATACATAAAAACCAACTTAATTCAAAAAACAATTGCTTAGAGAGCGCAACGCAATAATACATGTGCACACAAATTATCCGGGTGTCAAGTTGTCAATATCTATGAAAACAAACAGCTGTTTTGTCAAATGTAGCAGCCGCGATTAAATTATTTGACAGATAACTTGTTTATACCATAGATTTTGGCAGTATAACGATTTATTCTCGGATAGACAAGTTTTTCTTGGAATAAGACTTGGTAGAACAAAAAGTTTCTAATCACTAGAGTAATTATTGATTTTATTCGCAGTATAAGACTTAAACTGCGTATAAATAGTTTTGTCGAATCCGCCCTAAATCATATTTTGCTTAAAAATAGTTTACCTGACTGTACTCAACAGCTTCCATTTAATTTTGTCCGAAACGTCAGTAACTAAAATATTAAAAACAAAAGTGACAATTGGGAGAATTTGGCCCAAAATATTTTCTCCGAAACGTCAGCAAGTCGGTTCATTACGGTATGTTCTTACCGGTAAGCCGGTTCCGGTATTATTTTAGTTAGAGGATTTATCAAATAATCTGTACACGGCACCTAAATTTGGTAGTGTAGGTACGCCACACTTGTTTCGTTCGGGAGTTTAAAATGTCTGAAGTCACTTCTGATCAAAAATATTAAGCTCTTAGATTTAGGTTTTCTCCTCAATTTCTGTTCCTCGCGCTGTTAAAGCGTCTCACAGGATTTATATGAAGATCTAGGCTCTGAACTGACATCCGGGATTTAACACTTTTATTCTTCTGCTTCTAAAAACCCGAACTTGACAAAACCTAAACTACAAAGGACACGGGAACGGGATACTGGATTGATAAAATTTCCTGCCTGGATTTTGAAATATGTCTGTACTGAATTCAATTTCTATTCTCAATGCCAATTAATTTATTTTTATTTGTCAATGAAACATTTTATACCCAAAGGTTATCTTTGGGGTCAAATATCGACACATACATAACAAAACAACAAATACGCAAGCTTCTTGTATTGTCTACGTTTTTAATTGCTTACTGGGAACTACTGGTTGAAAACTAAGTGGCTGTCTGTTTTCTGGATCAACAATTCGAAACGTCGTGAACCTATATTATTTATTTGCCAGTAAATGAACATAATAAGACGTCAGCTGCTGAATTTCCCCCCAAATATTTGTAAAGCGATTGATCTTGTGCGGCACCCATCGTCGCTCAGCAACCTTAAGCCACACCGTCTTGGCATTAAGACGGGGCTTTACTACAATATACTTGCTCGTAAACGGTGAACAAAAATCATGGGGAATCGGCATATTACAGAGCTAAATGCGCAGGGCTATTCCCCGTAAACGGTGAAGGAAAACATCACAAGAAATTGGCATGAAGTAGTGCTAAACACGTTGGCATATCATCATCAATCATTATCAATATTATATAAAACTCTTTTGAAGCTGACTGATTCAACGCACAGCCTAAACCGTAAGTCCTATAGGTATGAAATTTGGAGGGTAGTATCCTTATATAGTGTAGGGTTGCAATTTTAAGAAGTCACACTCTAAAGGGTCTATTTAGAACGCGAGCAACGCCGCGGGCGACAGCTAGTTGCTCATAAACAGTGAAGAAAAACATCGCAAGGAATTAAAATAAACGATTTCATTTTATTTCATTGGCATATCGTAAAGCCGCGGTTAATGACAAATTTTACGCAAGGAGTAAAATTACTACTACGACTAGGCTCACTGAATGAACCCCATACAGCATTATCGGTGACTGATATAATGCACCCGGATATAGGGTCACTCACCTCCTCGATTTTTACAATTCGCTCTACAATTTCAGATTTAAACGAGAGATTTTGAAACGAAAGTAGTTTGAATATAGGTAAACATCTGACTACTATAACCTAAACCCAGCTAGGTAACCAATATCGCGGCGAGATGTAGTGTATAACACGACCAATGATTCGATGTAGAAAATATGAAAAGAAATCTGATGTTTCTGAATTTTTATATCATTCTGCTTTAATTTCAGGATGCGACCAAAGACGAGCAGATTGAGGGTCTGGTGAACAACATGAAGTGGCAAATGGCGGCTGATCGTAAGGTTGGGCCGTTAAAGCAACTCCAGGGACTTATCTGGACGCTTGGATACAATAAGGGAGATATCAAGGGCCAGTAAGTGTTTTGGTTCAGACTGCGTACCCAACAGAAATGTGCGAGGAAGATGAGTGGTGGTCTAGTAAGAAATCGACCAAAAATGTCTCTTCATTCGTAATGTGACGTGACGACTATTAGTGGATTTGCTCACACATCTCTGATGGATACGTATACTGGTTATCATGTCATAGCAATCGTAATTTTCCTGCCTTTTTCTTCTATCAGCTGTCATATCATGACACCTGTTTCGCTCATCATTCTTGACACCCATCCATTCATGTGGATGTGGAAGCAATTATTCATTGCTTATTGAGTGTCTGCGTCGGATTCAAATCACGGTTGTGCACCCGGAGAGTACATTCAAGAAACGAATGTTTACTCAAAACCGAAGGAAAGCATCGTTTGGAGATTCCGCACCTAACTAACACTGCATAAGACATCGTGTGAAACTTTAATCAACAAGATGCAAGTCTACTTCCTAGTTACCTCATCTCATCCACGCCCGGATTTCTGTGTATGTTTTATTAACTCACACACAACCTTTGTTATTTTTAATACGCCCAACATACTGCACCAATTAGCATACACCAACTTAGGCTTGTGACATAAACACGGGCAAAAACATGAAATACGTAAGCAAGTAGAAAACAAAATGAGACAAAACAAAAGTGTATCTATCTCCTGGCACCGCCCATCTATTAGCTACAAATAGGCAATACAAGGTCTTCCGTTGGAACCGTAGAAGTTATCACGGATGTCTGCCGGTAGGTAAAGGATCCGTTTGCTCAGACGATACAACTTGACATTTACAGATACGCACCTATAACTATCAACCCCACTGGATTTTTAAGATACTCTAAAAATGATCGTAGTCCCACATCCCATGAAACAGCACGGGGATAAAAGTGGGCTACATTTGTTGACAGATAAATAGCTACGTCTCGTTTAAACTCACGCACGTAATCGAGCATACCTAAAAGTCTAATGGGTGATCAGCTACTGATCCAAAACTTAATAAATTCCAGTGTTTACGACGACGTATTCCCGGCGCTCGAGCTTTGGGTTTCCACGGAAGGCCAGAAGGTGTACATCTACTCTTCAGGCTCCGTCCAAGCCCAGAAGCTTCTATTCAACAAATCTCTAGCTGGAGACATGTTGCCTTTGATCGAAGGACATTTTGATACGGCTGTGGGAGCAAAGCAGGAGCCTGCTAGTTACGCTGCTATTGTCGAGAAGATCGGATGCAAAGCGGAGGAAATACTGTTCCTAACTGATATTCTTAAAGGTTTGTTCTCATTTCTCATTTTTCTGAGGGCTCTGGTGGTACGTCATGAGACCTATGTTCAGTAGTGAGGGCGTATACTGTGGCTATTGTTTGGACATCATTGGTTTTTTTCCCTTGTTACATATTTCAACTTAGACATCTTTACGAAACTTGAGTAACAAAAGATCTCAGAAGACTTCTTGTGAGGTTTTAGAATCAATTGCGTCGGGTTCAATAAAAATATCACATTGATCCAAACAAGTTTTCTAACCAAAAAATGTGCACTTTAATTTATCGCATTGGTATAAGTTTTTTGGTCGGAAAACTTGTTTGGATCAATGTGATATTTTTACTGAACCTTTGCATTGTTATTCCCTCGACCCTGAAGCTCTGCAATTTCACATAATTACATTTAGTTATATTATATCTTCAAAAATGTTGAAATGTGCGAGCGAGAGGGTTGTCTGCCTTTTACATACGCCTTAAACGTGGACTTATGCATAAACCAGAAAGAACGATTGTGGGAATACTTCATCAACCGAATTCTCGCGATCCTATAATAAGGTGATTTATCTGATGTACAGAGGCAGAAGCAGCCCGCTCGTCAGGCCTCCACGCAGCGCTAGTCAGCCGCGAAGGAAACGCGCCGCTACCGACTGAGGCGGCTTCATTCCCTGTACTGCATTCCTTCGAGCAGCTTACACTCACCAACAAACGGAAGCCGGACCCACAGGTGCTAACACGATGATTACTACTCGCTTTGCATGATATTCTATATAAATACAGGCTTACTGGAAACTTAAGGTACAACAAAAATAAACCCGACTTGGTAATATCTCAATTTAGAGTCTTATCACAACGCAATACGTGGACGATTCCACTCGCCGCTAATTATAGCGCCATACAAAACACGTTTTGCGTACCCGCCGGGTCAATAAAAGAAAATGAATAATTCATTTTGGGGAGATGTCGCTATCTTGTGTACATTTGTGCACTTCCAATTTCATACGACACAATATATACATACAATAACGCAAGATAGGGAAAGCCCACGAATGTATACAATGTAGCGTAATTATGTTGTTTGATTAATATCTATTGGTGGTAGTACTAGTCACGTGAATGTAGTTGGTGGTGGATTGATTTATTTTGTGCATTGCTGGTGATAGAAGCTTTACTGTAGTGGAAAAGTAATGGCTGTAGAGAAAAAAACAACATTAAGTTGATTTTTAATTAGTTAATACGCTAGGTGCGCGTGGTAATCATGTATGCATGTATTTCAAGACTAGTATACCGCGTTCACACTATGCCGATGCCGCTGCCGGCATTAATGCCGCGGACTTATTGCCACAGTATTATCGCTTTTATTCTCACTAGAGAGCTAGGGGCATGAATTTGGGCCGGCAGACGGGACAGAGGCATGTTCGTGTTCACACTATGCTCGTGCCCACTTTCCTGCCCAAGTCCCTACCGACTGCGGCATAGTGTGAACGCAACAATAGACCTTGTTATCAAGAAACCTGGCGCGAGCTAGGAATAGTTATACCTTGTCTTGATCGAATGTGAAATAAAAAAAAGGGTGTAACTATTCTAAGGCTCGTATGCCGATACAGAAATTGTTACTCAAGCGTAGATTTGAGTAGAGGTTTTCATACAAAAATCTATGTTTGAGTATGGGTTGCTTGAGCAGTAAATCCCCATACGAGCCTAATTTTACGCACGGTTTAATGATAAAATTATACAGTGTTATGTTCGGGCCTGAACTTAATTTTCAAAGAAATCAGCTATAAGATTCCTGTTATGTAGGTAAGGTTACCTGCACTAAAATTTGCGTATTACTGTTACTAATAAAGTCTAACTTAAAACATATAAAGAAGGGAGGAAAATAAAAACAGGAAAGAGGTGTGAGTGTAAGTTGTATGTACTTACACTGCTTTCTTGTGTACCTCAATTTTTTTTTATAATAGTTGTATGGTATGGCTTTTTGTTATTATGTACTGATATCATATTTGTAACTATAAACCCCCAATGGGATCAATGGTTTAAAATACATTGAGTACTCGAACATCATGTGAAAGTAGAAACTTGAAAATAAATAGGTATAATGTATATTGGGTTTTGTATATTATTCTTGTATGTACCTTTTGTTAATACAGTTTACAATAAAACACTTTGATAAAGAACAATTTCGTTTTACTTACTCCCTTTACCTATATTGTAAGGTAACGAAGGGCAGTTACACTGTAATTAAATATTGGCATTTTATATATCGCATTTTGAGGGCGTAGAGCTAAATTAATATAATATTATTCTGTATTTCAGATAAAAAATTGCAACATCTACTCATTTTATACATACAATCATGTTTTTACTGTCTTAGATACAAAAATCCAAACTTAAATATTTTTAAAGAGCTAGGCATGACCCTTTCTGGATTTTCGAGAGTAGGTATAATCATTAGGTATAAATCTTTGACATTAAACTAAAGTATAATCCTTTATGCACTGACGTGTTTTGCTCTGATTTATTTGGCAGGCGCTTGGTATTTTCCCGAGGAATCAATACATTCAATAATGACTATAAAGAATAACATTGATAAGAAATATCTTTATCAATTTCAGGCTGAGGAAGTACCCGCCAAAGTACCCAAGACTGATGCCTCGAATGATGTGAAGACTGAATCTGAAACTGAATGTACCAAAGCCAATGGTAACACTGAGCCTGTTGATGCTATGGAAACAACACCTGTTGTGGAGAAACCTGAAGAACCAGAAACTATGGACGTGGAAGAAACTCCTAATGTTGTAGTGCCAGAAACTAAAACACCCGAAGTGAATGAACCGTTGAAAGAAACCGAGACTGTCGTTGCTGAAGAGGCAGATATTACCGAAAAAGATGTTCCGATGGATGAGGTAGTGACGGATGTACCTGCTGCCGCTGAATCTGCCGAGACTACAGTAGCAATGGCTGATTCGATAGAAACGGCAGAGACAGTCACCGATAAGAAAGTTACTGAAAAAAATATCGCAAAGGAAGACGACGTGACCAATGTGGTGCTCGAAGCCAAACCGAGAGTTATGATGGTTGATGCTGCTACATTAACTGAAGATGTTGTTGTAACCGTTGCCGTCGAGCCTTCTGTAACAGCCAACGTCGATCCTGTTGAATCTAAACCTACAGATGCGATAACAGAACCCACTATTATCGAAAAAGCTGCAGAGAATTCAGCTACCGAAGCTTCCGTTGAAGAAACAAAAATAGAAGAAACTACTGCAGCTGAGATTACTGCTGATATAGATCAAGTCATAGAATCAACGACTAACGTCGTTGTTGCTAAAGAGGCCGCAGACGTACTTGCTACAGAATCAAAAGACATTGAAGCGGATTCCTCAATTCCTGATGTGGTTGAATCCAACAAAAAGGCTGATATTACTGCTGATACGAATACAGAAGTAATTCCCACTGCAGATTTGAAGACTGAGGAAGCTGTTGAACCCAAACCTTTGGAATCTGCTGCAAATATTGTGGCAGAAGCTAACGCAGTGGAAACTAGTGGCGCTATTATTATAGTTGCAGAAATACATGAATCTTCCAAAGTATCCGATCCCACGGAAGCTGCAGATGCTGTCGTTGATGAAAGCGCTACTGTCACTGAGACAATAGAGTTTGTACAAAACGGACAAGTAGCTAAACCAGAGGAAATGGTGGTTGAAGATGTAGAAAAAAAAGTTCCTGATCAGAAACACCCAGATGACGCGCAAACTTGTGTGATTGAGCCCGCGGTAGAGAAAATAAAGGAAAAGACTGAACCCAATGAGACTGCGATGGAAACAGATGCTGCAGCAGTGACTGTGGAAAAAGTTGAGACTGTTCCGGAGCTAAATGATTCCGACGAAAAAGGCCAAGGTGCTGCCCAAGAGGCCAATCTGTCTACTTTTGAAGTGAAAGACATAACAGATGATAAAGAAAGCCTCAGTGAAGTAGCTGATATCATCGATGACGTGGTGCCCATAGTCGAGGAACCATCAGAGCTCGAAGAAATGGACGAACTGCAGAATGCGGGAGATGTACTAGAAAAGGAATGTGATGAAATCCTATCGAAGGTGCAAGATGTTACCAATTTGGATTACATGCCTGTAAAACCCTTGCATACAATCACCGAAGAAATGGAAACTGAAAATATCGATACAAGTGACATTGTCGAAGGAATTCTAGATACTGAAATGGAGTTAAGCATGAAGGGCCAGGACATTGATCTGAACACGGTTCAAGAAATCACTGAACCAAAAACGGATACTGATGAAAGAATCGGTAAAATTGATCCGGGCACCAAAAAACCAAGTGAGACACCTATGATTAACGATGTTGTCGAAGAAAAAATGGAAGTCAGTTCAGATGCCGTAATAGCTACAGAGAAAACCAACGAAAGCATTGTCGGACCTGGCAATGATAGCGCTAAAGAAGCCACACTCGAAACAGTAGTAGAAAAAATGGAAACAGAAGAAGTAAAAGTAGAGTCAGTGAAGCAAGTTAAGGCAATGGAGCAAGTTGAGAAAGAAAAAGTTTCTGTGCCAAAAGAAAGCAAAACAGATTTAGAAATACCAGTAGTCGTTGAACCGGCGACCAGACCAGACGAAACTGAAGCGAAGCTGGAAAACGTATCTGACAAAGCTTCAGTAGCCGTAGCACAAAAGAACGGCGGTTCACAAGATGCCAAAGTAGATGAAACCACAGATTCGAAACTGAACGGAAAGTCTAACAGTAACGAGATTGTAAAACTGAACGGAGATGCCCGCAAAGAAGATGATTTAAAGTCCCGTCTTACAGCAGAGGCTGTCAAAGAAAAAGTAAACGGTTCTAATGGTAGTTCTGCTATGGCCGAAAATGTAAAGGCCGACAATGTTGAAGTCGAAACACCCGACATCAAAGTAAAGACGGTCGCCGCGGACGATGCCCACACCCCATTAGAGCAACCCGTGGAAGCATAAATTGATTCGGTAAGTTTTAAAACAATAAAATTGTGTGTAGTAGGTGCCAAATAACACCGCAATACAGGTCATTCACCCACCTTCAAAACGATGTCGCAGAATTCAATTTATGAATGGTAAACAAACAGTACTACGAGATTCGAGCGATTACCGTCTTAGCGACAGGTTTGTATGGAAAGCGACAGAATTAGCCATTCATAAATTGAATTTTGCGATCTAGTTTTGAAGGTGGGTGAATGACCTGTATTGCGGTGTTATTTGGCACCTACTATTGTGAAAATATGTGTCATATGTTTTGAGGTAGTGTAAAATGGCCTCTTGTTCAAATTTTGATTAAATACTATAATAGATCATTATTCTTTGACATTACGCATAGTCCCAAACTAAGCAATGCTTGTAGGGGAACTAGATTTTCCTTAGTACAAGGATTGATTTTTTATACTTTTATCGCCCAAATAATAGAATAAACATCTATGTTTGCCACGCACAAATGTTTGTTCTCAGTGGGGATCGAACCCATGACCCACAGCACGGAAGGCAGAGCTACTACCGACCGAGTTGTGACGCCTGTCTAGTCTGCACAACACAGGATTTAACTATTTAGGTCTTTAATGGAGCTCATTTAATGAAGCTGGATTTATCGTAATCCCTCATTATGTCAAAGATTTTTTCGTCAGTTCCTTCCATCTGATCTTGGGTTCCTGACACTCTAGATCTCAGAGGAAGCATAACTACTACTGGGCCTTGTAACATTTTAAACCTACAAAATATTCATGTTCACTGTTATACCGCGTTCACACTATGCCGATGCCGCTGCCGGCATCAATGCCGCGGACTTATTGCCACAGCAACATCGCCTTTATTCTCCCTAAGGAGCTAGGGCATGAACTTGGCGATGTTGCTGTGGCAATAAGTCCGCGGCATTCATGCCGGCAGCGGCATGGGCATGTGTGAAGGCGGTATAAGTAAAATGCTCTAAAGTTTGACGGTTTTTTTTTCAGTGTTGGTGGGGCGCAAACGCCGGGAGTCGCAGCATTGTTGGTTTCTATCTCAGGAAAGACGAGATCCGAGGTTGCAATCTCGCAACGCTCATTTGTGTACAACTGTCACTCAAACTGTCATTTGTGTACACTGCTGACGAAAACTATTCCGTATGTATGTAATGTGACCAGTGAATAATAAGTGTTTCATATTGTGAAGTTTAATCTGTTGACAAAAAACACTGAATGTAATCGATCACTATTAGTCTCTCTTTTTTAAGCTAAACTAGTTTTTTTTTAATCAGCAGATTGACTTCACAAACATTTTATAATAATGTAGATACTGTAAGAATGGCTATCTATATCTAACTGTATCAGAATGATTTCAAAGCTTTTTTATATCGCATTAAAATTAATAAGCTTAGTTCTGATTATAACACATTATAATGAGCACTTTGAAAGAGTTAAAAAAGTTTGTTAATTTCATTGAGATATAGAATGTACACAAGTGTCAATTCAATATCGTTGCGAAAAAAATGTGCCATGAAAAATTTTGTAATCTGTATATTTTGATTTCGTAAACTGCTTTTGATGAAGTTGGATATTGGTAGACATGTAATTTTTAAACCTTGACGTAAGTAAAATAAACTTTAGCGAGTAAGATTTTGGCATTCCCGAATTTTATTCATAAGTGCGTTTTTCTTTGAACTATTTATAATATTTATTGACCTTAATTTTGATTTGGTGCTTTAGACCGCGAGTCTACGCTCTAGGAAATTCTTACTAATGACTAAAAGTTTGGGTGATGACGCAGATATTCCGCGTACTGTTTTGCTCTTCAAAATAGATCAATTTCAGCTGCGTTGCAAAACGCGCACGACGTTCTAACACAGGAAAAGCTTCGCGGACGGGACATTAGTGCCTCGCCCGCGTAGGCTTTTATAACGATTATAATATTAAAAATCCAAATAATCATAAAACAAAGTTGTAAATGAACTCATCAATGCATTTTATCGCATTTGAGCGAACTTTGGTAGTTTTGGCGACTCTTAGACTTAAATATTCCAAAAAATGGACTACATAGATCTTGGCGTCCCACTGTACCTGCGTATTCGCGATTGCATACAGCATACAAAAGATTTTTACATTTTCTTACCCGTGGAATCGCGGACTTTATATTGTATACGTATTTTTATTATATTTAAAATGCAATCCACTCAACCAGCAGTGTACACAAGCATAACCATTTGTCGTATTAGTTAATAATAAGTATTAATTGTAATGTGATTTTTAATTTTATCATAATGTGTATACCATAATATAAAATACTCGATTTTTGATTTATTTTACCCACTGCCAAACTCTGCCATGTTTGAAGTTGGTTTCGGTAAATGGTGTTCAATGTGATATCCAACGTGAGAAGACTGTTAGTGATCGTTTAGTAAGGGGAGGGGGCTGTGCTTTATTTATTCGCGCACAAAACTGCATTTACGTATTTGTTTGGTTTTGATTTATTGACAAAATACTAAGCGATTTAATTTTACTATGATTTGTATGTAAACGCGCTGAACTTCCTTCCGATAGGGGGTATCGTAGTGTTGCTTTGTTATTTGTGCTATGAAGAGTGGCGATATGCTACGTAGTGCTTCGATTTTATAATCGAGCAATGTCTGCTATTGGATCTAGTCGAACCATACTCGAATCTCGTGTTCCCATTTTTGACTGACTTGTATTTAATTATTGGTATTTTATTTTGTAAGCTATAACTTTGGTTCCTGTACGACTTAGTTTTAAGGTAAGGGAAAAGGAAATGTTTTTTTCGGAAACCAACTTCAAAGCAAGCATGAGCAACTAGACTGATTTTTTGACTTCTCATGATTGTATTTATCCACAAACTCTGGAAAGAAATGAAATTGGATTGTAATCAAAACTCCGTTTTATGTTCGATACTATTCTGTATAAAAATCTTAATTATTAATTTTAATTGTCACTAACTAATGACGTTAAAATATAATGGATGTAGAATATCTTGAGTGTTTTTCTTATTGCTCACCTCATATGCGGGTTTTTGCAGCGAGAAGTAATACTAAGCATGATGCTTCTTGTAATTCTATAATAGGTGCCAAATAACACCGCAATACAGGTCATTCACCCACCTTCACCACGATGTCGCAAAATTCAATTTATGAATGGCTAATTCTGTCGCTTTCCATACAAAGCTGTCGCTAAGACGGTAATCGCTCGAATCTCGTAGTACTGTTTGTTTACCATACATAAATTGAATTTTGTGACATCGTGGTGAAGGTGGGTGAATGACCTGTATTGCGGTGTTATTTGGCACCTACTATAGCATTTCAACTTTGGCATTCCCTATAATTTAGAGTAGAATAGAAAACTCTTAGCATTCCCTATATTTTGATTATCCAGACCATTTCTCTGTGTGCTTGGGTTACCTTCGAGATAAGTCAATGAAAACATCATGTTGGCAGGATAATCAGATCCGAATCTATTTAGCACTCGTAACTAGCCCGGATTTAAAACCGAACTGATGCCTTCGTCCTCTTAAACTCAAAACGTTAGGTAACGGGAGGTCATCGACTTCGACATACTTCCAATAACCTAGTGAGTATACATGATTTTATTTTAAGTGAATGAAGCTTTATAGGTATGGGTACCTACCTACTCTGGGGGATATTAAAAGCTCCTTCGTCTAGAACTGAGGAGACGAACATAACGTAGGTACCTCGTGAAATAAAAGCGCTGAAGGAGAAAAGTCTACTAGTCTACCCATCCATTAGAAATAAAGCTTTGACAGTCCTATCATAAGCAGCCTATTCGGTATGTGTCTTATGTCTGAAGAGTCTTGTTGTTGAAAACTGGTAAATTAGCAGCATTATGAGGCAGTATCGTTCGTTGTTCACGGTATGGAAGAAGTCCCGAACAAAAAGGAAAACCTAACATCTACTTGGCTGCATTCAAATAAAAATAAATTTGAACCCTGGCCGAATAATCTCGGTAGTAGGTACCTAACGGGAGGTCTGCGAGATGTGAAGGTTAGAATACAAAGGCATAGAAACACTAGAAACACTGCGGTCAGAACGCGCGGACATGGGGCTACTATATGTATAGTGGTGTTATCATTTACGATCAGTCCGAAGAACCGGACAATCGGACATAGCCGGCTATCTGTACCTAGCCTTTATTTGGCCGGACTCTTCAGTTGAGAGCTCACTAAAATTGAGTTCATAATATTTAGGTTTGTTGTAGTTCAATGCATAGACTAACCAACTAAAAGTTTGTTTTTCAGATGCGACACTTTTGCTGGAGTAACTTAGTGCAGTCAGCGTTAGAAGTTCAGAATTTTGTAATTGTTTATTAGCCTGAATCAAATTTTATCTTTATGTTTAAATTAGGTTTAGTTTTCAGTTCTTTATATGGTTGGAAAGGGTGAAAAGTTGCTTAATTTTCAGTCAAAACGTTAGCTCATTATTTACTAAAACTTTCGTAATCATCCGGCTTTTTGCCAGAACTGCATGAAATGTTAACCCTAAACGAGGCAGGCTATTCTCAAAGCGCTCGCTGTCGAGTTGAGTACCGACCGCAGTGGACATAGTGGTGGTCGGAAGTCACGTAGAGCTGAGCAGTGAATGTACAGACAAGACATACAGAATAACGTAAGATTCACCGAGGTTTCTATGGTTTCTCCGTTTTGAACAAATGACATTTAATTGATGAATTCTCCACTTACCTACCTTTGTTGTGTGCGATACATGATATTAAGCCAAATTTAGGAGTCTGCAAATGGGCCAGAAGTTTCAAAGTGCTTATATCCCTTTTTCAGTTATTCAAGAAATTCTAACCTCGGCCGGCGATGTGGAGTTTTTCAGAAAGCTACAGTGCGCGGCGATAAAGATCGCACATATCGCAATATCGCCTTGAGAGTAATTGTAAAAGCTAGAGAGATAGAACAGTGCAAAGTTTAGCGTTTGAAACACGAAGATCTTGCGAATATTTTGTGTCGATCGATATCCTCGCTAATAGCCGCCGGACGTGAGCTGACGTCACGGATTCTTGTGCACGCGCACTTGCCTGACTCATGCCAGCGATGTGTCACCGCGCCTTTATGATCCTGCCTGTAGGTTTGAAGACTGGCAGTACTAGCATACCACCTTTTTAGATCCGGTTGCTAGAGGTTGAATGTGACTGAGGCTGAGTGCACATTGCCAACTTTTTGAAGTGAAACTTCTAATGCGACTTCCAACAAGGTTGCGCTAAACGTTGAACGCTCCTGGGGAGGCGGAATAGAAAGAGACATAGCGAGAGTGAATACGTGGCACTCGAAGTTTCACTTCTTCCGCGCGGAGGGACTACTCAGTTTTTTTTTCATTAGCAAAAGGAACAATCTGATGGCTCATATGAAGTTAAGTGGTTGTCTCTGCCTAAATCAATGTATATAATGCACGTCCAATGAAGGCGTGCCCTGTGAGCCATTGCGTCCGTCAGACAGAAGTGACGTTGTTAGCTTGTAACAGCCACAATATTTTTACTGAGGTGCCTGTGGCCTTTACCGTTTGCGGCGAGCGTGCTGTCAGACTAGCCCTTGTAAAAGTAGTGGTCGCATGCCACACGAGGCGATTGCGGTTCTCATGTGCGAATACCCTTACTACCGTTGCTTCTTCGTTAGATCTACTTATGGTTTCAGGCACACCACGCTTTGAGTTAGGTACCTAAGTTATTAGAAAGTCAAATCTCAAAATGTAGGTACCTACTACCAAGTAATAAAAAGTCAAGACAGTCCAAATTACAGCATTCTTTTTTTCGTTACGTACCTACCTACTATCCGTTGGTAAGTACTTACCTAGCAAGGCTAAGTCTATTCTTGATGGATGCTCTAAAATTTACCTACGGACTTAGTAGTAGAGGTAGGACTTATTAGGTAAATTTAAGCCTACGGATGCATAATTTACTTCACAGATAATATCACAGTGCAAGCAATTTAATAATAACCGCTAGATATGTAAAAATAACTAAGCTAAAATAAGTAGAGTCGCCGAGTCGCTCGATGTAAAAACGAGCGGATGGTATCGAGAATGGAGCAACCGGTATGGCCCCACAGTCTCGTCGGCGTTGCCGCAGCTAAGCAAACAGTCACTACGCTGGACAAGTATCTTTGATAGTGTTGCGACCAATATTCCGTATCCGTACTTGCTTTTACCAATCCTCTTTAGAGTATTCGACCTTGAATTATATTTAGCGGAGTAAACCAACAAAAAAAGCAGTGCTTCAATTGATGAGAGCTGGCAGACACAAAAAAAGTCGAACGGCCTAGGTAGGTAGGTAATGCCAAACATTTTATTTTGTCAGGCCCGTAATTTGTAGAGTCAGGAACGAATGACTTAGGTCTGGAATCAACTAGGTCAGTATCAAAACTGGCTTTTCTTCTATAAATTATGATCTAAGCATCTAAAAGTAAGTCTATACCTAATTATGTCAACTTTCTTTTGGGTCTAAGGCCCGTATTTCGTAGCCTTACTCAAGCACTGATCCGTACTCAAGCATAAATTTTTGTATAAAAATCTCTACTCAAATCTATGCTTGAGTAACGATTTCTGTCTCGGAATACGGGCCTTAGTTCAGACACTTGTGTCTCATCATTAGGAATCTTATCTAGGCTTATCTATATATACCAATATCTAGCAAAGGTTTTGTAATGTCTCAAATCTTCATTAGGTATTTTATTTGCACTCTTTTGCTGAGGTACGGAACGCCCAACCGTATCATCATCATGAACCTATATTCGTTCACTGCTTGACTTTGGTCTCCCAAGACGCGCCACTGAACTTGTTCTTCGGCTCTTCTCAACCGTATCCGTAACCACTAACCATTCCGTATAATAATAATAATAATAATAATAATAGTTTATTTGTTCAAAAAGAAGTACATTAAATAAAAACACCATGTACAAGTTAGTACGTATGATTTGAGAGTTTCGACCGCGCGCATCACTATTTTATATAACTTGGCGTGGACTTGTGGCAGCAAGGCTTGTTGCGCCACGTTCACCGGCGTCCATTCCATAGCTAATGGATGAGGAAAACGTAGTCAAAGAGACCACTTACATTCGACAATACAGTAGTACCTAGGTGCCTATAGGCACTAACTTAGGTAAATACCTACCTATCAAAAAAACATAATTGGTAAAATGTAACAACTTCATGTTTAGTACGTTACCTATGTACCTATATACCTAGATACTATATACTGTTTAATTGTAATGTTAAATATCAGCTGAATTTATTTGAATTTAATTGTAAGTAATTAATTTGTTACATGCTGCTTATTTTTGACGTGAAATTTTTCTTACCTCAAACAAATATATTATTCACTAGCCGTCTCCCGCGGCGTTGCTCGCGTTAGGGTGTGACTTTTCAAAATTCCATTTTTCCGCTTTTCTGTTGAAATTTTTCCTTAATTTTCTTTGCTATAAACCTCACGGAGCCCGAGACCTTTCCAACGAATGCAAAACCGTGGAAATCGGTTCAAGGAAAACCCGACTTATTTTTATATAGTAGATTATAATAATTACATAGGTAGATACCTATTGTTAGGTTAGGTTTCATTCGTAGCGTGCTGTTTCAGGAAGCTTGCAAGACTTATCAGCTGTTTGATATATGTTCACACTGCAGTACCTAGTATATAAGATAAGATCTGATTTTTAGGAACTTTGAGAAGATCAATGTGATCAAGGCCATTTTTGTAAAAATACGAGTTTAATTTTGATTTATTATGTGCATACAAGCACCTAAAAGTGATAATAAGACTGCTACTTTACCCATTATTTGAAATACGTTTTAATTGAGTTATTTTCTAGAAAATTTTAGTCTAGGCCTAGGTCATTTGGCTCTGGTTTTCGAGTTAACATTAAATACATAATAAGTAGGAACACACATTGGTGTACCTAATAATAAATTTTTAGTTCTAATTAGCACCACTGCACTGACGTAGGTATACCATAAAACAGTTCTGAACGAAGCGATAGGTACGTAGCATTATAATGTATGTGAAGTAATGAATTACTTTGTTTGCTTTCGTAGCACACGTAGCAGTGCTACGAAAATCGTCACCAAAGTCCACTTTGCACCGCATTAAATAATGCACACTAGTTAATTAGTAAAAACTAAACAAGAGTACAGTCCAGCTTGTTATGTGTAGTCCATATAATATATTCAACGCATCGCATCGCCGTGTCGGCAAAGGAATGTTTTCCTTCCACCAATAAAAAACTGCATGTATTTATTTACAACTAATTACTAGTGCTCGGGTTCTGCACTCTACGGGGTAGGTACTTCCAGGACGAGCAGGTGGGTTGGACTGTTGGATATCAATGGTACAGTAGTTACAAACTTTGTGGTCCTTTTTTATATTTTGCATTCATTACCTATAATAATAACATAGGTATTAGCACAGAATTGATATCAGCCTGCTATAGGTACCTATTTATCACAAAATACGTGTGGTGTAGAGTGTATTGAGAATCTGAAAAACCGTTTACATTTTCAACGAATAAATCTGCTACAAACTGACACAGTTTCATAGATAGGTACGAAAACATCGAAAATACTTTCGCTAAAATATCGAAAGCATGATGCCTCAGCAGAAAATGCAGTGGTTTTGAACGGCTTAGGACGATGCCAAAGAGCACTCACAAAACACTGTCTACTGCACGTAGAGACGCGTTCAATCACTTGAATGTAGAAACATTCTTTAGAACCATTTTTGATTTTTTTAAGTCTAGAAATAAATGTAGATCTTACGTTATTGACGTTTTAGAGTAGATTTTTGTTTCAATATCTATCTTTTAAAGCAAAAAAAAAACAACAGGCTTTACTCTTCATGCAGAAACTAAGTAATGATAGCAGGGTACGTAACTCTCAAAATAGACAATAGGTATCTGTAGAGTTGAGTAGAGAATAATGCTAGTTGACTGTAAGTGAATTCTGATTCGTGTTATTTTCAGTTTTTTCCATAAAAAGTTTTTCAGCCGAACTTACTCAAACACCTCTATGTTCCCGCGCCCAAAACTTTCGTAGATCCCTGCGATCATACGTCGCACTGTGTACCCTTGACGGCTCCAACAGGGGTATCGGGTGCGTGCCCCTGTGCCCTTAGTCCGACCCCACGCCCGCTGCCCCTGCGTCCTTGCACACCCTTACAAAGATATTGTACTCTCGATCGTTTCGCCTGCACGCTGAAATTTCGGGTTACGCTGGCCTGGCCCCATACTGGCCTGTCCCCGATGTTGATTACCAAGAAAAATGCAGTCTGCTTACGTTTGTTTGGGAAATAAGTAAGATCCCTTTATTTGGGAAAGTTCAAGGTTTTGTGAATTAATGCTACCTCACACTAGTTATTACGTAGAACAATTATTTTTCCTAAACGCACGTTTTCGGTCGACAAACCCGTTAGACTAAAAAAAAATTGACCATGAGGACACCCCCGTCGGTCGTTTAGTACAGTATTTATTCTAGTTTCGGACTACCGGCACCTCGTCCCACTGGGACGAAACAATAACTTCAATTTTATTAATATTTCTATTACGGTCTCGTCCCAAAATTTGTTTCAATACAAACATGAAGTGAAATACTGTCAGCGACATAAGCGTCGATTAATGACCTTATTCAAACAAATGAATACCTTTCTACATCATACTAATATTATAAACGCGAAAGTTTGTCAGTATGGATGGATGTTTGTTACTCTTTCACGTAAAAACTACTAATCCGATTTGGATGAAACGTGGAATATATATTGTCCGTGACCTGGATTAAAACATAGGCTTCTTTTTATCCCGAAAAATCCACGGGATCCAACGGGACGCGAAGTCGCGGGCGGCACCTAGTACTATATTATTTTGAATAAAGGTTAGGACCTTTTTAATAGATCACAGTATTTTTTCGGTTTAGGTACTCAAAATGAAAACACGCTGTCTACCTAGTTAGTCGGTTAGTGACTGTTCTGCTAATAATAAATCTATGCGGTTTTCATAAAATCTTCATTTTATATCGGCTTTGTAAAATCTCCTGTTGCTGCCATGTCACGTATTTGACAACGAAAAGAGATGCACAAAGTAGGGAATCGAGCGGAACCTTGATCAACTGAAGAACTAAACCTTTTTAGAAATCTTGAAAAGTATGCAACATAGAATTTTCGTATTGGAAGAATTTATCACGGCTTTCTTAGTTTTCGAGAAAAACTTAAGTTCTCCTATGGAAGGGATAGGGTATTTTGCTACCTCAAGAATATTGAACCGGTAATCTTAGTTTGTTACATATCTCTACCATTTACCACCATACAAGCTGCTCAAATATTTTTCCAGAATTTTATTAGAAATCTCTGAAGACATTATTTTACAGCTAATGCTGTATTAAAGTAAATTAGCAAGTAAGTAGATAGGTAAAAGAGAGGTCGAATCTAAATAGGAATTCACGTTGTTTAGATTTAATTCTGATTGAAGATTTTGAATAGGCCGTATTTTCATATTCTGTAAGGCACGTTGTTCTATGAAACCTGAAGTTATGAAATTTACTTTTGATGCCGACTGTACGATCGAGCATGTTTTCACAGCAGCGGCACGTGACGTTTTCTCGGATTCCAAGATGCCGTCCGGCAGTGAACAACCGTTGGCTAACTCAAACGGGCACTTAACGTGGATTCCCATATTTTGTATGACTTCATTCTATGAATTGGGTGTATTAAGTATTTTTATAAATAGAAAAGGACAGTTTCCTACCGCAGGATAAGAAGTCCCGAACTCAGGTAAAATGCACAAGGGGCGAGAAAAGAAGTTGGTCACTATTGTTAAAGTCTAGGCAAGCAGCTGGCGGTGTCTGGCTTCACTGGAAGAACGTTTCGCTGTTTGAAATGTTTTCCAGTATTTTTATTTATAATTTGAACTAACAAGATACGAGCTTACTTACAGTAAGTATACCTATTCTGTGTCATAATCGGTGCTTGGCTATCAGTGCGTTGCTTAAAATACAGCGGCCACCTTTCTCCTCTTCTAACAATTCGGCGGGTCGGCGGGTTCCGCCTATTCCCACGCAGCTTTCTAATTTTCGATCATCTGACCTGATTTTATTTCCGTGACTCTTTTTCCTGCATCTATGGTTTCCTAATAAGATGCTACTGAAATAATACTCATTTATAGATAATCCTGTTGATATTGATGGGTAGTGTGATTTTTGAGCGTAGTTCTTTGTGAGTTTTGTCGAAAACCCATTTTTTTTCCCCCTATAGATCTTTTTTTTTCGTTTAGTTCCTTTTAACAAACGTTTCACGAAGATAACTGAGCAGATACAGTTTTATACATAATTATGTGTTATTTGAAAAATATCTTCGTCACAACGGTCTACCAAGTGGGGTCAGAGTAACGATAGCTCTACTTACCATAGAAAGTTCCAGATTCTGTGGACTTGAGCTGAGCATGCGACGTCGTCGTACACTTGCAGACACGTAAAAACATGAACCGCGTGGAAGTAAATTTAGGACACCCAATGGACCGAGGACATTGTTGAGATCGCGGGAAGTCGATGGATGGAGAAGGCCCAAAATTGTTCTTTCTAGAATTCTATCGAGGCCTATGTCCAGCACTGGACTTCTGCAGGTGACTACTAAGTGGTACCTTATTTTTTTCATCGATAACTATTCTGATTTATTGGCATTTATGATCATTCAGGGTGTCTAACTTCTAAGAATGTCTAAGAGAATAGCCGCATGTTAAAAAATTATGTTCGGCTTATAAAAATATTTTTGTAAAACTACTTATTTTTTGTAAGTTACATAAAAAAATCATTTCCATGCTACTGCTGGAAAACTACTAGTTTCTGTATGATGTTTTCCTTCACCGCGCGTAAGCATCGGTGTTATTTGGAAATGCCCACGCTACTGATAAATATTGAAGGAGTGGGAGAATTAGGATAGATCTATTCATAGGTAGATGGCTATAAATACGTTTGTGGGTGTATAGCAGTGGGTTACATACAACACAATTATGGTTGCTACTAGCCAATAGGCACAGAGGCATCCACAAGAGTAATAATACGTAGGTAATAATTACGAATTAAGATACTTATTGCGTGCATAGCTCGGCTAAGTGGGTTCTATTTATGTGTCCTACGCTACAAACCTATATTATATAGCCCAAGCCAGCATCTAACCAGAAATACAGAATCATGTAGATACTATCAACATCAACAAATTAATCTGCTGTGGCCATCGACCACTTGTTCGAAATACATTCTGATTTCAGTGCTTAAGAAGGTATAAGTATTTAGATAAGTCAAAAATGATTTTTGAAAAAAAGTATAACTATGATGTTTCACTGATATTTCCTCGAATCTAGATAATCAAACCCAAACCTCGCGCGCCTCAACTCTCGAACAACGGACAGCGTCCGAAGAAAAACTTTACCATTACACGCTTACATTCAGGATTCTGCATTCGTGGTGTCAGCAGGGCACCGTCCAATTCAACGAAATTCTTTTATTCACAGCGTTACATAAAAATTTTGACACCGAATTTGTGGCGCTCTACCAACGCGCATATCGGCCACCCCTCACCAAGAAACCCAAGCGACACACTTCTATCTCCTTTCTCCATACAGGCAGTACCAGTTGCCGTACCATATCGCGGTCGAAGTTGGTGTCGTGGTACGGAGGTAGCTGTTTTTCTGATGCGATCACAAACCGGTTGACCATCGGCGTAATGACGACGCGGCCGTGGCTGAGACTCAGCGGTATAAATATCGAATACCTACTTTGCATTCGTTGAAATAGGTATCACTATTGTAATTTGACTGAAGAAAATTAGCTTTGTGTAGGAATATGCGAAACATGGATAGTGAAGGAGCAGAGTCAAGGCTTTTGACCAGAGCCTAGTTTAGTAGAGATCATGTTGCGTGGGAAAGACTGGATATTTTTATTTGTCAAAAGACATTCTCAAGTGCATTCTATACCTATATAGAAATATCCAAATTAATCTCATCTCTTACGACAAAATTCAAGCTCAATTAGGTACTATATTTTTTACCACTTCTTGTGTAACCAGATACCTAGGTATTGTCGATGATGGAACTGGAAGGACATTCCGTGCAATAGCTTCTTTCGCGCGACATTGGTTATTGCGAAGTAGGGTCACCATCTCATCACTAAACAAGTGCATTGACCCCGGGGTCAGCAAGACAAACAGAGCTTTTGAGTTGGGACCGTATTCACAAGTGACATACCCCACCCATAATATGCATAATTGCAACAACAAGTAATTTGGCAACAACAAAAGTATTCTTAATTAGAATCTTTCTTTTCTTCTCTTCTAAATATATAAAACTCTTTTGAAGCTGACTGACAATCAACGCACACCCTAAACTATAAGTCCTAGAGGTATGAAATTTGGAGTATCCTTATATAGTGTAGAGGTGCACTAAAAAAGGAATTTTGAAAAGTCACACTCTAAAGGACCTAGAACGCGAGAGACGGCTAGTATTTAATGTAAGTGATCGGTAAAACAACACATACGGTGAGTACTACAATGTACTTAAATTTGAAAAATATACACGCTTTATACGTATGACAACTAATAAAAATATTGTAGAGAAGAACAAGAACTAACAGGATTGGCATAGAAGCAAATGTTTTGGTAGAGCAGTTTGTTCAGTACTATTAAAGTTCTAAAACGTGGGTAAAAGTCAATGTGGGAGTTATATTGTCATCAAGCCAAGGGTAGTCAAGTCAGTCAGGAGTATCCGTTTAGGTACATTATGTACTATGTTGTGCTCGAGTCAGAAACATTTCACAGCATCCACAATTTCACAAACAAGATGATTCGTGCTGCAAAGTTACGATGGATATTATAGTGAGTGACTTATAGATAATTACTCGTTTCGTATTAAATTTTCCGGATTTCCGAAGGGGTTTTTGGCGTAATAAGACGGACTTGTAATTCGAAGTCCTAATTAAATAGGCTTCAAAAACCACGCCGCTGCCGAAAGTTGTTTATTCAAGGATTTATAACTTGGACCATACTTCTCTCACGAAGTCTAAAACAGACTTTGAACTTTCAAAGCTCATTTCGAGAAAGTTTTTTTTTCACGGAAATTATGTAAGTATAGTACTATTTTTAAACTGTTTTTTTTTTAAATTAGATGTACCTAAACCAAGAAGATCATTTCATATTAGATTTTTTGATTCATTTCAGATTTTTTTTTCTATTCTCGAAACGGAAACGTCCAAGACTACCGCTCTTCTATGTCTGAAACTGCCATGAGGACCTATCATACTCTACATTCAAAGTGCTAAGGTAAAAACAAAACCTATTCTAGAAAAGAAATACAGCAGTTATTTATTAGGATCGAAAAAATACTGGAGTCGTCATTGATTAAACTTCAAAACAAAAGTCCGTTGTGGGTACTTTCGCATAAAATCACGAGTGAAAAGAGCAGGAAAGTAGGACGCCATATTGGATTGGGATTGGGTTCTTTTGTGAACGGGTCCACAGACTAAATTGTAATTAGTATGGCAGCGAGTGGTCGGCCACGTGCCGCATGCCGCACGCATCTGCCGAGCGTTGACGTCATGAGCACCCTTCGTAAGCGTCTCCGTTAATCAGGGGATTCCAATCCACTGTTATAAATTTGATTTTAAAACGAAAGCAGGAATCCTAGGTACTTTTAAAAGTAAAAAACTAGAGTCGCAGTAGGAGATGATCCTTAGATTTTTTATGATCAATTTTAAAATATAACCACCGGTTTTACTTTGATGCTTGAATAATTTTAACATAGACGGGTTTCATACTCCAGGGATGCATTGGATACAGATCCAGTTAAGTGAAGGAATACCTGAAACTAATAAATAATTAAGTTGGAATTTAATAAATTAAACGCGAGAAAACAAGAGAACCGTTGTAATAAAACCGATATAGGCAAGCGCGGCAGCGCGCACGCGCAAAGGGTCCTGGCCTCCCCTTCCTATTACGCACTCTATTTAGGGGCTGATACAAAGAACGAGTCGGCCTCACTCGGGCCTATCTATTTTGGTCTCACTCCGGAATATTGTCATAGACAAAGTTATTAGATTCTGAACGCTCGTTCCCGGACCAGATAAATAATGGAGGTGAGGAAAAATGAAATTGGCGGGATAATGCACGAGGACGTGGTCAGAGGTTCATGGGGGTGCATGGAAAATTAAATTTGCTTAAGCTAAAACGTATATAAAACTACAGACACGAGCCTAAGACAGGCTCTAAAAAAACTCAATCAGAAAAAGTTAAAAAACTACTGAATAAACTGATAAAAATAATGAAAATGATTAGGAATATGAATTTAAAATTCCAAATTCGTACCTATTCAATGTTCGCGATTGCTGTCAAATTTGCTGTTATATTTTGGATGAACGATTCAACCATAGTAGGTACATGATAGTACTTATCATAATCACACTGGGTTTGTATAGGAGTTTACCGCTTAATCAGTCCAAAAGTCTGAACGTTTCTTCAGATTGTTGAAATCGCTGCAGGACAGGCTACAAATCGCAATTTCATAAGTGAATCGCCATAGCAACGATGTTTTTGAAAAAGGAAAATGCGCGTTACCATAGCAACTAGGTGGAGCTCGAAACTTGTCTATTTTGAAATAAGTTCTCGCTGTCGCCAACCTACTGACTAGGCTTATGTTGGAAGATTAGAAATACTCATGAAATACTAGGAAATCTACTTATCCTTTCCTGTGTCTACTAACTATCAAAAAAGCCAAAAACTATATTAAAGATATGGATAAATTAAATAGGTATGCAAATCTACTAAATAAACGATTCTGATTCCGAAAATCGAGTTTGTGTGTTTATCTGTTAGTTTGTTCACGAATTACGCCTTAACTACTGGGCCAATTTCAATGAAACTTATACCATTCGGAAGCCCTTTTTTCGGATTGAAACATAGGCTATATTTTATTGAAATCAAAGACGTGGAATTTTAGATACAGCTTGAACTCTCTAAGCCAAAAGCAGCCATTTGCTGCGAGGTTCATCGTATGCCGGTTGACAGATATTTTGGTGGAAAGTTCCGCATGCGTACGAAGTCGCGGGTATCAGATAGTTTTTAATATAATTTATTTGTAATTGATTGTATCTAATATCCTGTCTCACTGGATATATCCTCTTTCTAGACACGCGATATTATTTGAGGGATATCGTTGTGGGCTATTCTACTAGGGTACCTACTCGTACTAACGAGAACGAGATTATGGTTACTGGGAGAACAAAGTTGTTCTGTCACAAATCAATTTGACATTTCATATTACTTAGTATGCGTCATTGTGAAAATTTGGATACTGGAGGAACCACCACCACTCTCATTCTCAAAGTTACCGAACAGAAAGAGAAATAATTTGCTGTTCTATGTCCATATCGTAGTGCTATGGTAAAAAATAATTTCAGTTACTGAAGAATCCAGTCGTTATCAAAGTTAATATGCCAAGATCATATCAATTGCCATTCTCTAGAGTATTTTATCATTTACTAGCTTCCGCCCGCGACTTCGTTCGCGTCCCATTGGATCCCGTTAATTTTCCGAGATAAAAAGTATCCTATGTTACTTCTAATACCTCCAAGAAAAGTTTCATGATGATCGGTCAAGTAGTTTTCGTGTGAAAGCGCAGACTTACATTCACATTTATAATATTAGTAGGGATACCTAAAATAACATCATTGTAAAAACTGATTTGGTTAGGTTAGGTTAGTTACCTAGGATTACAAAGTTACCAAAAGGATAGAGAAATCAGTTGCCATTTTATATTCAAAGCTGCTGTAGTGATTTCGATTACTAGAGGAACCAGCATCAGTAGCGCAGAATAGAAACATGAAACAAGTGCTTAATTAGTTCTCAAAGTTAGAAAAATGACTCTGAAATCAATTACCATTCCATATCCATTAATAGAGCCATCATCTCGATAGTAAACAATTAATTTGTCAGCATTATCTCGGCGTGACCTTAGCCGGGGGCGGCTTCCGGCGGCCGGCACTTCCGGCCTTCGGGTAGAATCTCGATAATGACTGATACAGGGCAGTTATACTGAATACAGCCTTATTATTTCACGTGTAGTGGTTATTCTTCTGTTTCAGTTTAGATTTTTCTATATTACTAGCTGATACCCGCGACTTTGTACGCGTGCGAAGCTTAGCACCAAAATATCTGTCAACCAGCATACGATGAACCTCGTAGCAAATGGCTGCTCTTAGTTTAGAGAGTTCAAGCTTTATCTAAGAATTCATGTCTTTGATTTCAATAAAATATAGCCTTCCGGAAAAAGGGCTTCCGAATGGTATAAGTTTTATTGAAATAGGTCCAGTAGTTAAGGCGTGATCCGCGAACAAACCGACATACAGATAAACAGACAAACTCGATTTTCGGAATCAGAATCGTTTATTTAGTAGATCTGCATATTTAATTTATCCATATCTTTAATCTTAGTTTTTGGCTTTTTACAGTTTTTTAATAGTATAGATAGATAGATAGATAAGAAAGGTAGCAAAAACGGGTAACTCCCATTTGTTCTATAGGACTGTTTTTAAAACCTTTTTTATCCCTGTAGTTCCATGGTAGGACTATTGAAACTAGCCGATTAGGGCTAGTTTTTGTTTCAATAGTCCTAAAAATTGAAGTTACCAAAATGGTTACCCAAATGGAAGTTACCAGATATTAGGGATAAAAAAAGTTTTAACAGTTTTAGACGTAACAGTTCTATAGAACAAATGGGAGTTACCCGCAAAAACACTATAGGTAGTGAATGTATTGGCAACGTATTAGTGTAACTCGGATACGTTACCGCTATATGATTGTCAACATTTTTTGTACTGTCCTCCCAGTTCCTTTCTGCATTCGCAGCATCAGAAAATTACCTGCTGTCGTTTTGTTTGGCTCTCATGTTTTTAATTAAGCGGCGCTTTCAGCAACTTCCACGGAGTTCCACGAACAGGCTTTCCACGCTGCCTCGGGCACTGTCTATGAACCGGACTAAAGTAGAAAGATTCTTTCATAAAACGATAAAAATCGAGGTCCCGTGAAAGAAAAACAAACGAATAAACGGTTTGGATTTACTAGGAAAGCTACATCAGCTTTTAGGGACAATTTATATTTCCAAAGAACATTCAATTACTCGATATCCTTCAAGCACCGGTCCAGTGAATGCCTGTGGGTTTCAATCGTGCACCAAGATATCTACGTGCCAGAGCTCTTTCACCATTGCAACAAATGATTCTAATGTTTGGACTCCTTGAACTTTCTCAGACATCCTAAGAACTGCCGCCGAAAATAGGCTTAAAAAAGAAAATATCTAAATGTGGTCTTATGTACTCGTATCATTTAATAACTGCTCTTCACAAAAAGATTTAGGAATTACCTAGCCAGAAAAGCTTCCAGCAACCAATATGAATAAGGGCATATCTTCTAAATATATAATACTCTTTTGAAGCTGACTGACAATCAACGCACAGCCTAAACTATACGTAAAGAGGTATGAAATTTGGAGGGTAGTATCCTATAGTGTGCACTAAGAAACCAATTTTGAAAAGTGGCACCCTAAAGAGTAAAATTAGGATCAAAGATTTAAACCAAATAATGCGTATGCCGCTACCACGCGAGCAAAGCCGCGGGCGACGGCTAGTTATTTTTAATATCGATGTCCAAAACGTGTGTATTATCCAGTTAAAGCTAATTAGGTACAATAATAGTCAGGCTGGAACTAAGCAGACAAGCAACACCATAGCTTCTCCAATTGAAAATAAATACCTACCGGAACCTGGAAAAGCTTTTACCTATTTCGAGACGCCGCCATTTTGAGTTTCAGTTTATCGATGGATTAATTGAATTAACTAGCGAGCATGCGAAAAACAGAATTTATTAAAATTAGCGGCTAATTTTATATCAATTTTGCTGGCGACCAACTAACCATTGCGAGTTGGATGTGCATTGGAAAATTTGAATTCACACGAACAATATAATTGTAACTGGGTGAAAATTAAAATTAAATAAAAAAATATCAAATTAAATCGTTGTGGTCAGTATTTTAGTTACCTAAACTTTTTTCGAATGATTCCTAAGGATGATGTAAAATTTTACAAGCTGTGAAAAAGTGGCTGCGGCGTAGTCACACAAGATGGACAAAAATTGATTAGAAAATATCAGTAGAAAGAATGCGAAAACCACTAAAAGGGATGTTAAAAGTTTGAGGCTACAGTGTTTGTTTGTTTGTGTGACTTCGTAGCTCGTTAAAGATTGATATTTCAATGCAGTTACACCGAATTCTGCACTAAGTAATGTCCTAGAAAAACTGATAAGTAGAGTACAAAAATACGTTTTGTTTTGTGTCCAATATTTTATGTGTGTGTCACTGTATGTACCTATGATGCTAAAGACTATCGTGCCATGCTTTTTAGATTTTTTTCACATTCGTCAGATCCCGTCAAATGAGCACAAGCAGAAGTAGGTCCACTTACATCGTATAGGTGGTAGGTAAGGTACTTTCCCAGGCACGACCATTTTGGTAACTGACGTGTACTAATGTCTGCCGTGTCTCCGCAACATTACTGCCGTCTTATGACCTTTGAAACCCACCCCAACTGTATTAGCCCAAAGTGGAAAGAGCAAACCCAGAGAATACCTAATGTGGTAGCTAAGTATCAGCCCTCACTACGGTGTATTCATTCGCGTTTCTGATTATAAAATAATCTCAGAACTGGAACGCCCGCGGTGGACATCTACTCAAATCTGTCAATAAGTATTGTGGTCAAACGTAATGTGACAATAATGTGTAAAAAAACATACTTGTTTAATATCCCATAAAATTGGGATACATTATGCATACTTAACTCTTATTGTGTAAAGTTTAACACAAGAAGCAGTATTTTGCCACCAAGGGTGAGGTGGTACACCGTGCACCATATGAGAGATGTTCTCCAGAGTGAGTTTGATCAGGAAATGCCAAACAGGCTTCTAATAATAGAAAACAATGAGCGATTGTGTTCGAGCATTGAATGTCGAATCCTAAAGCTGCAGTGGCCAATCGGCTCGCAATCCGACGTTCGTCCGACTTTTTTTACGCTTAAAAATTATCGCTGAACAGAAAAAAAATCGACAGCAATTTTTCAAAGAAATTCTTTAGAAGGCTATCATGAACCGGAAAACGTAGGACGGCAGACTCAGTTGGATCAACAACATTGTGAAGGTCGAAGGAAACCGGATTCCATATCCTACAGCTTCACGCTCAATTTCTAGGAATCTATAAGGAAAGTCTTTGAATTCTTCAAACGACTTAGTTACGGATCACTGTAAGAGTCAGCCAGTGGTCTCCACTCTCCACCAGCATGTGACAGGTAACAGCTCTGCCTTCTTTACTGTGGATTGCGGGTTCGATCCCCACCAAGAACAAACATTTGAGTGTGTATAAGTAAGTATTAAAAAAAAATTTGGTGTTCTATCAGCAATAGTTTCCATAGTACAAGCTCTGCTTAGATTGGGACTAGAGAGCGTTGTGTGAAATGTCCATAAATATGTATTTATTTATGATTTATATCCTCTGTCCTCTGTCGGACAGGACGCAGAAGAGGCTGGCATAACATGAAGGAGGCTTATACCCAGTAGTGGGTGATACCGGGCTGAGATGATGATGATGATGATGATATTTATATCTACTTATTTAACCAAGAGTGTCTCTCTCTTTTTCTAACTTTTGTCCCTCATGGTCAGCCTTCCTCACACACCTCCAACTAGCTCCATCTATGACGTCCTCTTTGGAAACGTTGCATGCTCTCATATCGTGGTCCAACACATCTGTCCAGGTGGTGTTTGGTCTCCTTCTGGGTTTCAATCGGTGACAGTTCCAGAACCTGGTTACTATTGTAATTGAGTGAATTTGTTTTGACAATTTTGACATGTCCATTTCATACCACCTCATTCTGTTCTCCTACAGATTCTCTGCAATGTCGCGTATTTTTAGGCTACCTCACACATAAACACTCATTACCATTACCTAGTCGAACTGCTTCTGTCCATCCAAAGGTTGTCTGGAAGAGATCGCTTATAGCGATAAGACCGCCCATTGTACCTCATACTTAAAACTTATTTCTCTTTTTTTGTTTTTCTTCTTATCTTGGTGTGCAATAAAGAATATATCTATCTACCAAAACGAAAAAAAAAATCAGTGTAATGAACATGCAGAACGTGCAAAAACTTGTCGGAGGCAGCACTTGAACCTGCACCTCTCTGGTATCAGGATAGTACTGCGCCGTAAAGGCTCACTTTGTAGGGTTCCTCTCTTGGGACAGAAGTTCACCGAGAGGTAGCCTTTTTTTTTAGGGTATTTTGTAGACTCTTTGCGAACGTTTTGGTAAGTAGGTACAATCAGTGATTGTTTATAATATGTTTTAGAAACTTCTTAGATTCTTAGGTTCTTTATTTCACACAGAAAAATATGAACAAACAAGTTAAAACTAAAGATATGTACAAAGCCGAGCTTAACCCTAATAAGAGTTTTCTTCCAGCAAACCTTTGAGGCATAAGAGAGGATTAAAATAAAGAGGTGGTATTGTGTACTATGAAACTATTAGGATGATCTATTATCAATGTAAGATTAAACCTACAAACTAATATAACTTGTGAATATTTCTTCTATAACTTTTGCACGAGTTTAAGTAGATATAAAGGCACGATGAGGCCTTAAGGTGGCCTAAAAACTCCGTCACTTAACAACTTTGTGTCTCAGAGAAATGGGCGCAGTGCCTTGTTATGTAGTAAGTAGACTAAGTAGTACATAACTAGCTCTTTCTGTTGAATACGTAATATAGATACACATAACTGTATGTACTATGTATATTACATACCTTTATCTGTTTGGTATCGCTCTGAAAAGCCTCCAGGCATTTCCAGGTAAAGGCCTGGATACATCATCACGGGCAGTGTGCCGCGCCAGCTCACGGCAGCAATCATTGGCGTTGTCGACGCTGGCTCAAGTTATGGCGCCGAAATCCACCGCCGTGATGATGTGTCCAGGCCCTAAGTATATAATATTGTGTAGATTATTATAAAGTATGCAAATTATTGTGATACATAGGTAACTACTAACAGTGATACATCTATTAACCACAGCTATTGCTTACCAATATTATACAGGGTGAACTACCTCGAAAGTACACCCTGTATATGAACGGTAGAGAAGGACACCAATTTGATAGAGTATACCTAACCTAGACGTTTCAGGACTACATTTTATTGTGAACTCGAAATACTTAAGTAGGTATTTCGAGTTCAAAATATAAAGTTTCGAGTCATCTTTAAAAACTTGAATATCTAGGAAACCATGAATGCTAGCCTACAGAAATTATGCCAGCTAGTACAATTAAACAATGACTTTTATTTAGTTAAGAAGTTATAAGCTTGGATTCATGGTTTCCGCGATATTCAAGTTTTTACAGATGACTCGAAACTTTATATTTTGAACTCGAGTTTTTATAGATGACTCGGAATTTTATCTTTTGACTGTAGATTATGTAGATATACATAAGTTATAAAGATACATATTCTTATTATTGATAGAAAAAAGCTCATCAAACACAGCGATGACAATAAAAACCCTTAATACGAAATAAAACACATTCTAAAACCTCATTAAAAATATAGCGTTGCGTAGCAAACAATACGACCGCTACGAAAGTGCTACGAAATACCTAGTTTCAAAATATTATTGTGTGAAAGTTACCGGTTCCCGCGCATTGTATTTTGGCGGGAACTTATTCTGGGGGGGTACTCACCAACAAATCTGACACGTTACGTACACCTAGCCCATTCGACATACACTGCACGTTACCTCCAGCTATACCGCCGATCGTTGCAGAGGCACCGCGCAGTGTATCTCGATTTCGATAGTCACATTTATTTGTGGTAACATCTTTGGTAAAGGCGGACGCACGCGGAACGAGTTTATGTGTGACGCACCGACTGACTGGCGCCACCTAGTGGCTGATGGCGTAAGGCAGAAACAGCTCTTTGTTCGTACAAGATTATTGTTGGATTCTTTAGCTTACAAGACAGTATTTCCTAACTAGGTAGGTATGTATTTATTTTAATTAATTAAATATTTGTCTTTTCTAAGTCTTATTGCTGTCTTTAAAAATAATGATTTTCTTCAACTTGTACCTAGTTGTATCAACTTGGCAGTTATAACTATACTTGGTAAGATTTTGTATTCCTTCTATAGTATTTGTCAGTATTTGTAAAATGTAGAGCCATTTTATTAGACACTGATTTGCTTTAAGTTCAACTTTAGTTATAAATTAGAGATGGGGTACCAAGTATTCATACTGCATAGGGATGGGCCAAATATTCATTTTATGTTCAGTATTCGGCATGTTCGGCAGCTTTACCGAACATTCGTATTCGACCGACTATTGGTTTGGTAAAAGTAACGAACATTCGGCCGAATATTCGTATTCTTTGTAATCGCGATTCGGTACATCGACTCTTCTGTAAACTCCAGTTATTTTTGACAAACTTTTTTCACTTGCCTACTACTGTTTCATAAAATACAATTTTTTTTCCACTCAAATATTTTTTATGTCGGTACTTACCTAAGTAAGAACTACATTTAGCTACATTTTCGTTCTTATAAAATGTAGTATATATCTGATATACTTAGTTAGTTTGGTACCTAAATCATGATTAAAACGCTGGAAAAACATGCGAAGCACAAAAGGCAGTACATATTTCACTCATCGGAGCTTCATTGTGTCGACATTACGGTCACGTAATGTAAAGTGGAACCCGGAAAAACTACATTCGAAATCACAAGCAAAACGCAGCTCGCAACTCGCGGGCGACATCTCTGAACCGCGAGACAAACTTCAGCCTGAAATGCGTTTACGATCTTTATTATCGGCAGCCGTAATGCTACAAATTTAGTTCTTGCCCTACAAAAAGCGTTTCTCCTTTCATAATAATAAGAATACGTAGAGTCGCTAGTCGGGTCGGTTGGCGCGCTCGGCTGGTTCGATACACACGGACGCGGCGCGGCGGGCGTGTGTGCGTGGGCGCGCGCCTGTGTGCGTGCCCTCTCCCTCCCGAACGCCTCCGTCCGGGCCGCGACCGAACGTAGCTTTCTGTTCACTTATATAACGACATACGTACATAACCCTGGTAAATAATATACGCTGTGAATAGCGTTCTATGTGCTGCCACCTAGCGGAGCGGTTCGGTTTCACGCGAACATAGCTCACGGAGTATTATTGCAGTGTTTTTCAGATTTTCCTTCCCGCCATAACATGTTCTTGTACCATTCACAATATCTTTGACTTGGTTTTGTTGTAACATTAGGGTTTATTGCTTGGCTAGGCGAACTTTCATAATTTTGTAGAATACCTATACGTAAGTATAACCTATAAAGTTCTTTTATTCGTAGGTGACAAAAAAACAGCCATTGCAAGTAGAAGAGTAATATTAATTTTATCAAACAAGTTAATATTAAATTAAAATGTTGGAAAAGTAGTTTAACTTATCATGAATTTATAAATATTTTCTTTTAGGTACTTATAATTTGTGAAGTCGCTTGATTAGTAAAGTCCTTATCGTTATTTTTCAAAATAAAAAAGCAATGTAAATTCCACGCGCTTTACGATTATTAGGATTTTCTTTAGTTTCAGCAACAAATAAGACGAAAAATCTAACCCTAGGTATTTAGTACCCAGATCGCCTAAGTAGATACTATTTTGTATCTTATTCAAAGTGACTTCGAAACCAGTACCTCTATCACGAACAAATTTAACAGTAGCCGCCTTAGCGTATTCGAGTTACATTGCGCGTCAATGCCAGCTCGACTGCCAACCGTTGTAGTGTCACCGCGCAGTGTATCTCGGATACGCTAGCGTTACGATACGTTTGCGACATTGTCACATTTATTCGTGATCAAGGCACAGTAGGTAAATACTTATAAATATTGAGATGTCAACTGCAACTTCTTGGTTTATGGATTTTGCAACTTGTTGTTAATATTGGGATGTCTGAGGCCGAAAACATTGGTTCGTAAAGAGCTGGTTACACATTAGTTGCTGACAGTGGACATACTAGAATTATTAAAATTATAGTCCAATATTGATCGTTTTTGGTCGTATTATCTTTTTTGAGAAAGTTTGTATGTAAGAGATAGGCTCGTTGGCGTAAATTCACATTTATTTGGGTTAAACGACTCTACTTAAATTTTAAATATGTATTTTCAAAAGAATCGAACCCGCAACCCGTCCCTCATGCTACAGCTACGCAACAAAAATCCTACGCCATCACGCGCCTTAAAATACAGTTTGCATAATATACCAATAGATGGCGCTTCTTGCTTTACAAATCTTTCGTAAACACTGCTACGTTGTTTCGTTTTCGACTTTGCGGTGTTTTGAAATTAAAAACATTATTTTTTTACTTCTTTATCAGTACTTAATATCTACTAGTGAGAAGAGAAGTATTATTCTCACTCTCTTCTTTGAATTCTCATCGTAAGTGGCTCGTAGGTATGTTTACGAGTTGCGTTCTCAGAATAATGAAACGTGATTCACCGTCCCCGATACAATAGGGTCAAAGTTGGTATTTATTGTAACTAATTCTAGAGCGTGAAAAAACTTCGTAGACTGAATTTAGTACCTTCTTCTGCTTGGATTTAAGCTAGGGGTGGGTCCCGTGACTGCATCTGCAATATTGTTTGGTTTCACACGCATCACGCAGTTTTAGGGGTCCTCTGTGAAACGATATAGGTACCTTCTCGTACCTAACGTAAATATGGACCTATAAGTACAAAGATTTGCAATGCGTGGCATTGTACGACTCGACTGCGAAGCTCGTGTATGTAACTCAAAACGTCAATAAGAACCTCGTTCATTTTGCGAGTAGAACCCCACAGATTAAGGCTCTACCCTCTCTGAATCAGCGAAGGTAATCACAAGCTGCCATAGAGTTGGGAACTGCAACAATCAAAGAGTACTTATGGGAAAAAACAACGTAAGACTAGGCGGTATGGTTTTAAAACTATAGCCTGCTCCGAGGAGCGAAAAAAAAAGCATCAAAGAGCTAAGTAGAGTTGGGATACACAACACAGCGAGGCGAAACGCAGGCAGTAGAGCATGACTGCATTACCAACCAAGGAGGATAATACCCACATCGTTCTAAGGGCTTTCATTCTACCAATAAAGTATTCTAAAACTTTTTGTATAATCCGTATATGTTTTGGTCGCCCATTTTATGCCGTGTAATTTTTCGAGAACTCGGATATACTTAGTTCGAGAGTTTTGTTGGGCTGGCTAAGATCCCAATCCAAAATGGTAAGTAGAGTTGGGCTACACTACGCAGCGAGGCGAAACGAACACAGCGGAGAATAAGCATGCCCTGCCCACAGAAGATAATTTAAAAACATTGTTCAAAAATACTTTTATTCCACCAGTAAAATATTTTAAGCACAAATCTGTACATGATCCGCCTTTTGGTCACCCGATGTCTCATCATCATCATCAACCTATATCAGTCCACTGCTGGACGTAGGACTCTCCCAAGACGCGCCACTGAGCCCGGTCTCCAGCTCTTTTCATCAAATGTTTGTCAGCTACATTTCGGAGATTATCGCCCCACCTTGCCGATCTCTCATATTACACCATATAAAGATAGTGTGATTTTAAAAATTTTGAAATCAAGGGGATTATTATACAAAAAGTCTCATAATCCCCTTGAAGGGGACGGCTCAAATGGGATTATGAGACTAACCCGAATCTAGTTCGAGTTTTATCGAGCTAGTTACAATCACCAAAAAGTGGTAAATAGAGTTGGGCTACACAACACAGCGAGGCGAAACGCATGCAGCGAAGCATGACTGCCATGCCGCATGCCAGGCGTCGCGCGTCGTGCTCGGTACGAGGCGGCGGCACGCGGCGCGCCTCTGTCTCTCACGTAGCTCTATGCTATTTTACTTATACCCATTTTATGTAGCACTGGTAGAATGCCCGCGACTTCGGTTACTTAGATTTACTGACTCTTTTATGAGGAAAGTGATGAAGGCCACTTAATAACAATTGGTATCTTAATTTTTGTACAATGTAAGTATTGTAAAAAGCGTCATTTTATGGTTATAAATTTTTTGTAAGTCTAAAAAATATTTTCTGAAACCATTCTAAGTAATATTTACTAAGAAAATACGGTTTGCGCAAAAACTAACCCAAACAGACAGACGGACGGGCAGATTTGTTCAACGTTGTGAGATTTCTTTTTGATTGTGTACAAGGTCGATGTACTGGATCGGAGTGGAGGTATCTAAGAATGTCTGCCATAGACTAAACTTTAAACTAAACACTACTTTTGATAAAACTAATTTGACGAAATACATATTTGATCGAGTGAGCGAAGCGAACGAAGATCTTAGCGACAACTTGGGCAAAAATGCTTTGTATGTTTGTATATTTGTTCTTCGAGATCTTTTGAACCGCTCATCCGATCTTCACAGAATTTGGTAGGTATACGGGTAGTACTCTTAAATTTTACTGGTTTGTTAAATGAAGTAAATCGGTTATGGGGTCGTGAAGTTATGAGGGTCCAAAGAGAGTAAAAAAAAAAGTCATACAATAATATCAAGTGGGATGTCATATGATAGAGTTTTGTTTAGACATTCCAAAACCGTTTTTATTTTGATTCTAGGTCTAACAGTTTTTGAGTTGTTGTAAAAATTATAAAATTGCCAAACCCATTATAACGTGAGCTACCATTTCTTGGAGTTTCAATGATTTTGTAGTTCAAGTAAAACTGGTACTTAGCTAGACGGCGATTTCGATGCGATTTGCAAAGTTTATTGCAACCATTGGTCAATAAAAATTGTTTGGGTTTTATTAACCTCCGACCATCACGAGATCTCAGTTCGGGGCGAACTACTAGTAGTGTTGAATGAAAAGGGTATTTGTATAGCGCGCTTGCTCTTCGCGCCTGCGCCATTTTCGTTTTCATGACTACGGCGTTTGGTAAATGGTTATTGGACACAGCGACCTCTGTGACACGGTGACTGTTCGGCTGAGCTGAGACGTAGGTTTGGTTCCCAAGGCAACGAAATATATTTTATGGGTTTGTGCATTCCTACTGGTATTTTCATGATATTACAAAAATAGAGTAAGTACATAGTTAACATTTTTTTTAACATGCTCCAACTCAACTAATAAAAAAAAATGTAATAGTAAAAAACGTAATGACGTTTCAAAGTGATTAGTGAGATTTTATTGTATAATTTTGACTTTGACTTTGATAAAATTAAAGTTTTTTAATACTTGTTAGTTAGACAGGCGTCATGGCTCAGTCGGTAGTAGCTCTGCCTTCCGTGCTGTGGGTCGTGGGTTCGATCCCCACCGAGAACAAACATTTGTGTGCGGCAAACATAGATGTTTGTTCTGTGTCTGGGTGTTACTATGTATTATAAGTATGTATTTAAAACAAAAAAGTATATAAGTATTATATCAGCAATCTAGTTTCCATAGTACAAGCTCTGCTTAGTTTGGGACTAGAGAGCGTTGTGTGTAATGTCCAAGAATATTTAAAAAAAAAGATGCCAGGGGTAAAAACTTTTTTCCTCTTTCGATTCTGGATGCGTATTTATAAGTTATATAATCGATTAGGCTAACTAACATTACGTACAGGATATTTTAGTCTATTACGGGGAATCCCACGCTAGCCACCTCTACCAATTACAGCATTCTTAACTCTACGCCATTTTGAAATAAGTCTTAAAATACAATACGGGGTCTTGGCCATCGTGAAGTTAGCCGTTTCAATGCGCAATGGAACTTTTTCGAACAAAATTGTGTTCACGCATCACTTCACTATCGTGAAAATCTACCAACACTATTCTTACTTAGTACAAATTTCATCTTTTTTTTAGCTCTACATCTATGAAAAGAGATCTTGAACCGAATATAGAAGATTTTTCTGAAGTAATTTCAGAGCCAGATTCACCGCCAAGCGTACCAGTGATCTTTGACGTACTGTACTATAAGTAAAATATTTTGTGACGATTCGGACAAAATATTTTGGGACAAATTGTCCCAATTGTCACATTTGATTTTAATATTTTTTGTTGTGACAATTCGGACAACATTAAAATTAGCTGCATTGTACAGTAAAATAGAAGTTTGGAAAAACTTAAAAAAAAACAGAAGGCAAAAAGTATATATCTTTACCTACATACTCATACTCGTATCTACAACTAGATTGCTGTTAAAATAGTTAGATATTTTTTTTTGTAAATATGTACATACATACTTATGATACATAGTAACATCGTACAGAACAAACATGTTTGCCACACACAAATGTTTGTTCTCGGTGGGGATTGAACCCACGAACCACAGCACAGAAGGCAGAGCTACTACCGACTGAGCCATGACGTCTGTCATATATTAGTACCTTGGTGTATATTGCCGAGTAAGTGCAAGATATCCAGAAAGAGTAATATTTTGATGTCACTTTTAAAATCAGGGTTAATTGAGCAAATATTATTATAAAAAAAAGGTTAATTTATTTTTGTGATCAACTCTTTTTGTATTTTGCTGCGCGCCGTTTTTCAAATACCAACGCCCACTACGAATGAAACTCGACGCATTCTCATTCTCACTCGTGACAATTATAAGTCACCCGAAATGTGTTGCCGAAGTCATATTATGTGAACACTTGTTTAAAAAGGTGTTGGTAAACTTCTTATTCAGATTGTTAGGAATCTTTCAGAGTTGAGTTACAAGCCTGGGAATATTTTTCATAAAATTGGTGTCATATTAGCGTGGCTTTAAAACACAATCTGTCATTGTCACTTACATGATGATAACAGATTTAGCAGCCATTTTAGCTAGCGTAGCTTTGGACGATCTATATGAACAAGACCATAAGTATTTATACACAAAAGGTGTGAACATAAAATATTTACCTACCGACACTCATAATTTCATGCTAAAAATGGCAATTAATATTTAGTTTTTTTTCGTAGCACTTCGTAGCAATCTCGTAGCATGTTCGTAGACTACAATAATTTCGAAATTCTAAATAATTCTGCTTAATTTCGTGCAAGTGATCTGTATGCAATGAAGTAGCTTGAGTCAAGATTACGTTCATCGAGGAGTGTCATCGAAAACTCACGAACTTCTAGGCTAATGCGAGTTCATTGCGACTGGAAACGATAGTACGGAGTTGTTTTGTTGAATCGCGGGAACAGAGACTGTACCAACTGTTAGTCTTCTGTGGTCGCAGCAGAGTGTCGACTTGAATGATAGAAGTCGAACCGAAGGGGAATGACACCTTTTTCGAGCATACTGCTGCCAGATGGCAGCCGGGCGTACATTGAACGCAATGTCGGGGACGTGGTACGACAGGTGATGTGGAACCAGAAATGTATCAGCAACAGATACAAACAGTTGTGATAAAGTTTATGAAAAATATGTGGAAATTAAATTATTTGTTAATATTGTGAAAAATTGTTGGATTTTTTTTAATGCAGGTTATTTATTTTTCTTACTTCTATATAATTGCAAAATACTTATGTATGAGTATAATCAAGTTTTCGTAAATTAGTCGAAACTCCAGTAGTCGTCGAGTAGGACGACCCAGAATCCCAACTGTGGGCTTCAATATGACATGGCTGAATTGAAGGTCAAAAGAAAACAGAGTATTGAAGAGGGCACGTAAACAGCCAAGACAGCACCATCACCCTGACCCGAAGACTCTGCGGTCACTTCGATTCGCTAGCCATGGACTTGTTTTGCTATTGGCAAAGATCCTACCTGCCACTTAATTCCAAACCCTATTCTCAGAGCTGACGGCGCAATTTCTATTGTTATCACTTGCCCTGATAACGTGCAAACGCCAGTCAGTGAAGAGCCGTAAACGAAAACATATGTTTATTGTTCGTCCGGGACGAGAACGATTTGAGATGATGACGTTTCGAAACGACAACTCGCTCACTGAAAAAGGGTAATGAGTTTTGAGCGAAGATAGAGATAGTAGAGTCGAGGAGCTGGTAGAGCGAATAGCGAAATAATGTCAAATACGCAATGACAAAAAGAGGCGTTATTTCAAAATACCTATTTCGGAATTTCAGGACCGAAATCAACTTCATAACAATTAACGATACGACCCCCGCCTCTAAATTCCTCGCCCCGAGCGTGCCCGCTATACATGGCGATACGACGCCTTCGCATAGATAGAATAGAGAGCGGTTTCGGAACGCACCAGCACAGGCGAGAGACGCACACAGCCGATCTTCTGTGTGCCTGTGTCTGTACAACCACGCACACTTGCGCGAGCCTCTCGTCTGTACACGTGCACACAGGCACGCTGCCGGTGAGCGCTGTTCACCGCACTCTGTGAGCGCAAACAACCATCTATAAGGCCACGCTATAGCTGACGGAGGAGTGGGCCACGCCTCAGGCCGGTTACTCGATACTGTTTTCTTTGTTTAATATTTTCCATGGAAAAAAGTATGAAAACCTTTAAACGAATCCTAACACTATATTTTTCAATTATAGGCATATTTGATAGCAATGCCAAGCTGAAAGTTAAGCAAAAATTGATTTTATTTAATAGCTTTATTTATTTTAATATTACAAACATTTTTACAACAGGAACAGTCACCTTATATTGTCTAGATCACTGTTGGGACGCATAAAATATAAAGCCATAATATACTATGGCATAATTTTACACTCCTTACAATCTATTAACATATTAGGCATTACCAAAACCACAACTATGGACTAGAGGGCGTTGTGTGAAATGCCTAACGATATTTGTTTATTATATACGCATATCGATATTAAATCATAGTGGTCAGAGGCCTAATTATAAATAAAACGTCTAAATAGTTCGCTTCTCACATGTCAAATAATACACTACTTCACAATCGTAAATGAGGCTAAGATATATCTTTATTACTAAGTGTTATTTATATTAAAAAACCTAGGTACTTCATTTATATAGAGTACGCTCGCTACGCTCGTTTTATCCGCTAAGTATTTAATTGACGTATAGTCATAATTAAAACAACTAACCTAACCCATTTTTCCCACTTCTTATCAAATAATTTAGAACTACTGCACAAACATTTTAGGTCAAATAAATATTAGGACTTGTAGGTTTATTCTAAACTACATATTACTTCAACGAATGATTATAATATGTCTAAAAATTTGATGCAACTTAAATGTTAATCCAAAAGAATATAAATACTTTGCCTACAAAAGCAGTAGGTATGCCCAAAAACTGTTATGCAAAAGTATCCGTATGCCATAATAATAGTTATGCTGAACTTAATTATATTGTTAAGAGTATTTAGGATAAATTAAAATAATATGCGGCTTAAAAAGTATCCCATCCTGTATTATCCTGACCCTGTATATTTTTTGGAGTAACAAGTGTTCCTTGTGCTGTTCTAGATTACGAACTAAATTTAGTCAAAGTTTCAACCAAATCGATAGAGCTGTTGCTACGTGTTTGCGTAACAAACCTATATACATACATCGAAGTACCTTTAACTGGCTTCTTATTCAATGAATTAGATACTAATCATCTCGAGAAATTGACGGTAGTAAAAATGAGCGAGCTTTGGAAAAAACTCTCAAAATATGATGTATTATATAGTCTCACTCAAAAAACGGACTAAGCCGCAGTTAGATCCTATTTTATGACACAAAGTAGAATTATTAATTGATGTAAAGTCATGTTAATAATATAAAATATAAGCTTAAGTAAATTAGAACAACAAGTAATTTTATTTTATAAACTATACAAAAAATCAATTCGTCCAAGGATTGTCTGAAATAAATCGCTTTAAGCGATAGTGCCACTCATTGTACATTTAGATGTTTGTTTATAAGTACTTGATCTATTGCTTTTCTTTGTTTGGTTTAGCGTACAATAAAGTGTTTCATTCATTCATTCACCCATTCAATCATTCGTCTTACCCGTAATACTTCATTTTAGCATTCATATAATAAGGGTCTGATAATTGGTCATCATCATCGTCTAATATGAAGTATAACTAAAATCACTGAAACTTTCACAAGCCATTATTTTCTGTGTTAGCTGCTACGAGGCCAAAGATCTCTTTAAAAATAGAATTATTTAAAGTTGATTCAATATTCCAATTTCTACAACGCACAGTTAACAACTATCTCTCATCAACATTTTACAATAGGACCCACATGCAAAAGTTATATTTTACGTTGCATTGCAATATACGGTCTCAAAAATCTTATGTGGGGGGGGGGGACAAAAACCTACTTCTGATGGTAACACTTTTCTAGCCAAATGAATTTTTAATAACAAAATGTGATAAGTTATATTATAAAAATATAGTCATAATTTAATTCTGGCAACGTTTTATGATTGTGTATCTACAAAACCCTTAAATAACAATGAAATATAGACTACGCATGCTCACTTGAAACTACTTAGTAACTATTTCTTACGAATTATTTCTATAAAAAACAAAAGGTTTTCTTATGCAGTGTTTTGTATTATTTAAGCTTTTTCTCATACAATTAGCACGACTTGACTAATATTTTAAAATTTTTAATTTGTAATTTTTTTAATGCTTTGCAGAACTCAATATACGTTCAATGACAGCTTACCTTGCACTCTATATTTTAGCATGAGAACGAATTCAATAACTCATTCTACTACTTTAAAAAATCAAAATTAAACTTCCCATACAAACTAAATAGTAAAATGGTGAATCGGCTTGAGGCGCGGCCCGGCCGGTATATTTCCGACATAATACCGCTGCGTCGAGCGATTACTACTATATATTCTATATACATTTAATAGCTATACAGGCGCGCATAGAACTGGCCGTACTTATGTGAGCGCTGTGCCGCGCACACAGCCAGCGCTGTAGCGCTTCATAACGCAACACCGTCTAGTCATACTAGAGTCTTCAGCGCTTGAGTGAGACGCTTTCTAGGTAGTCGGCTTATTATTATCGTAGATTGGCGTCGGCGCAACTACACGGCGTTAGAAGGACGTTCCGTTTTAAATATCAGGTTTTATTATTATGAAGAGCGGCGCAGCAGAGTGCGGACGGCGACGGCGGCGGCGCGCGGTGGACGGTTGCGTGCGATAACATTTGACATTCGTAATTACTCGAGCGCGGACGGCGGCGGTGGCGAGGCCGGCTCGCGGACATTCCGTGGTCCGCGGGGCCGGTCGCACAAAGAGGTCGCGCGTTGCGTCAGCCTCCGTCGCCCGTCGCTTGCTCCGCCGACGCCGTCGACTCTTCCGACGGACACCGCTCCGTCGTTGCCGTCGTCGTCGCCGGTGGCGTCGTGCGCCCGCATTTCGCATACACTGCCGAAATACACTAGCCTTGGCAAACATTGACTATTTCTACACGACTCTACGACTTCCGTATTCGACATCGCAGAAACCACACGACTCTACCTCAAGCTTCTACACCTTCCATCATCATATTTTCATAGTTTTTCAACACAATCCATACTTAATATAAGCTACAAAAGAAAACTAAGACTAGTTATTTTACTATCAAGCATGCACTTAATTTTAGTTAATTTCCATTGAAATAGTAAAAAAATAAACAAAGAGAAAATTCGGTCTCCAAATTCTGTTTATTTCGAATTTTCCAAACGACGGTAATGAGTCCAAAATTCGGTCGGGACCTAGAGGTATTGGAATTGGTGCTTTATAAACGGGGAGTAAGGTCGACTCTAGGTCGAGGGTGTCAGCCGATGTCAAAGAGCAGAGAGTAGAGATACCGCGCGAGGAAAACATTGAGAGCACGCTGTGCCGATACCACAAACTCGACTCGATAACACGCGAAACTTCAACTACTTCACAATCGAGAATTCTTTGGTAATACGTATTAAGAAGTTGATTCGTCGTAGGGGCTATTTTTGCTGTAGCTTGCTGGCTCGTTGCTTAGCCATCTACGCGTTGAGTATTCAAATTAAGTAATGAATTGGATCGAAAACTTTGCAATTTTGACTCTGCTATAAATTCTATGGAATCCATAGCATTTAATTTAGTTTACTTAGCAGAATTCAAAGATTTACCTGTGCAAAAAGAGCATGACATGAACATTATTTTCTCAATACTTATAGAAAAAATAGAATACTTCTATTGCGTGAAGCTAGAATGGTTTACCTACGACATGTTACTAGGTACCATGTTTTGTTTTGAGTGACCGCGAATTCACGTTTAGGCATGTACTACCTACTAGGTACCTTCCTGTTATCATACGAGCTCTACCTACGTGCTGCGGGTTTCCTAATTTCTTGCATTCGATGTAACGTCACGCGTCTTTGATTACAAGTACTACGTTATTATCTATGGAAGGAACGAGTGGAGCGGCAATTTTGAAAAAAGAAATAGATCTTTACTCTGAATGGAAAATGTATTCCAAGTTATATCAAGACACTGATCCAAAATGTCTTTGTTTTCCAATCATTCTTACAGTCAGAGTTAGAGTTGATTACATTATTTGAATCTCAAAACTCTTAACATAGTTTTTATCATAATTATTACTATTTTTTTTAGGATTTTTATGTCATATACCAACTTATTCTAAATTTAAATAAAGTTTACCGAGCATTGCGAATAGTTTTTGAGACGACTTTGTTAGTAAAGTGACGAGAGTATTTTACTATGGACTTCAAAGTTGCAAACTCGAGTTGACTCGACTTGGTCCATGTAGGAACGCGATGAGCTGAGTTGTTGAAATTGATGCGAGTTTTTAACGTAACTCGACTTCGTCTTGAGTGGCGCGATGAGTTGAGTTGAGTTTTTCGACTGTTCGGCTGACTTGACAAAACTGGACCCTCAAATTGGAGCAAAATTGGGTTTTTGTAGCCGCGCCAGTTCAGACTGAGTCAACTCAAGTTGCCGCAAGTTCAACTCGAGTTCACTGGTTTGCATTACAACATGAGTCAAATCAAATATGAACTTAGCTCACCAATTTTAAATACACAACTTATCCTAAGACAAACTAGACATCATTATCACAGGCACTTGCAAACCCACTGCTGGGCAAAATTCTTCAGACTCTTTTCATTATAATTAAGGGTCTTTGGTTCTCGGATCTTTTCCGACAACTCAAAATTTAGCTTTTGAGTTTGTATGCGAAAACTTATCGGAAAAATCAATACACTTTAGGTGGTATTGTGATGTCATAAAAAAAACTACTATAATAATACATTACTTGTAAAACTAGGTAAGTATTACTTTTTTACCCATCGAGCCCACTATGCAAATGAGTGGGCTCGATTGGATTTTTTTTCCCATCCGGCACACCAGTAGGCCGGCCGTCGGGCTCGATAGGAATAAGCCAAAGCGGGAATCAAATCTAAACCTCTTGCGTATCTGCCCGTCAGCCATCCACTGCACCACAGTAGCCATTAAAAAGAATGCCGGTCTTTTTCAAATAGATCAAAACCAATATACTCAGTTAATTAAAAAAAAATCTTGTATGTAAGTAAGTAGGTAATACTTATTTCTCACAAACCAGGTTTCATACGAATCCATTTCAAAACCAGTTGGCTCTATCGGTACCTACGGAGGCGCAGTTATTGTATTTTACCAAAAATACTTACAGTCTTATGTAGTGGAATTTAGGTTGATAATTGCGTGGCGGGATTGTCATTACAAATGTCCAAAATTATATAACTTTTACGACCAAACTTGCTTCATGCTCCCACCTAATATAAAATTAGGCTCAAGGAGAAGTAATTTTTTACTTTTTTCTTCTAGTTCTTCTTCCTGTCCTTATCCCACTAGGTGGGCTTGCCACAGCATGTTTTTTCCTTCCATTCCCTATCATCTGTAAGTAGTAATTTACCATGTAAGTACATATTTCTCTGACTACTCCTTCTTGAATAAATACTTGGCTACATACACGCTAAGTACAGTAAAACCATAGGAAGTTGCCCAAACAACGGTAGAAAACAAATGATTAAATTCTAAAATATCATCGTTTGATGCTGACTGTACCTAACCTACCTACTAAAGTCCATTAAAATGAAACTGGTGGGTTACTCTCGACTGCAGTTCTAATCCGGATTCACGGAATTTGATAGATCTCGTGTCATTTTGTACTGAAAAATGACAGGATTTTTATCAAAATCTATGGATCCAGATTGGAACTGTGTTCGAGAGTAACCCACCTGATGGGACGTCTAGAGTTGGTAAGTAAAAGTTACTACGTAAGAGAAATAATTACTAATTTTTACCAAAAAAAAAAAACCTGTGCGTGCAGTCCCTACGCGCGGGAGAAATTTTATTATACTTTGAGTGCCACGCATTCACTCTCGCTCTGTGTTTAATGTGAAATTAATTTAGTATTTATTTTTATGTATTTAACCAATATGCAGTACTAAATTTTCACTTGAACACTGCCACCTATTATATTTTGATTGTAGCGTATTATAGTCTCTTTCTATTCCCCCCGCTGTCAGTTGGAAGTCGTTTATCTTCAAAAACACGGGCGGTCAAATGCTGAATTGCTGAACACTGCCATCTATATTTGATTGTAGCATTTGTAGCGTATTAGCCTCTGTCTCTTTCTATTCGGGGGGAATAAAAAGAGACAGAGACTATGTCATCCCTTAACGAAACGTTGTTGGAAGTCGCATTAGAAGTACATATAACTTCATTTACTTTTTTTTACTTGAAAAAGTAATTCTTTGGAACTTGTCTTGAAGTCTATCCCTATAATTCAATCGCAATATTCATTACAAACCCTAGATTTGGTATCAAATTTGGTATCAAAGCACGTGACTTCAAAAAAATCATGCTGTAGCTAGGTACAGTACTCTGTACGGTTAAGAATTCACCCTGTAGCAAGCGCGGCCCCCAACCAAGGTTGACTATACGACCAACGGTTGTCGCAACGATCTTTGGTTGGACCTTCGGCCAGCGTTCTCGAATGGTCAACGAGGTGTGTGCTTTGCTGTGTACTCCACTTCAAATGCTGAACGGCACTATATATATTTGAGACTAGCTGATATCCGCGACTTAGTGCGTACTAAGTGCGAAACTTTCCACAAAAATATCTGTCCACCAGCTAACGATGAACCTAGCAAATGGCAGCTTTTGGTTTAGAAAGTTCAAGCTGTATCTAAGAATCCACGTTTTTGGTTTCAATAAAATATAGCCTATGTTTCAATTCGGAAAAAGGGCTTCTGAATGGTATAAGTTTCATTGAAATTGGTCCAGTAGTTAAGGCGTGATCCACGAACAAACCAACAGACAAACTCGATTTTTGAAATCAGAACCGTTTATTTAGATTTGCATATTTAGTTTTACTATTTCTTTAATTTTAGTTTTTGGTTTTTTACAGTTTTATAATAGTAAAAAGACTAGTGGATATATTCGGCTTCGCACGGGTATTCAACAAAAATTTCAAAGTTTGTTTGGTCATTTTTAAAACCTTTTTTTACACTTTGTGTGAAAAAATTAATCATATTATCATTGTTACTAGTAACTATTGTAAAAATCTCGGGAAATCAAAGGATAGCAAAAGCTCATACACATTCTTCCTAGAAGTAAATGAAGGTTAAGCAAAGGACTTATTCAGGCTGATGTAAATGATGACTTTCAGTGTGAAAAGGTTCGATACTCGAAATAGTTTGTACCATCAAAATGTTGACGATTTTCGTGGTGATCCTAATTAAATACGTAGGTGTGCGGGTAAGGGGGAAATCGAGCTTATACGAAAAAAATATAAGAAGCGTCAAAGACAAACTTCTATTTCTGATGAAGAAGTACTGCCCACTGATTTTGTGATTAAACAGGCTGAGCTTTTTCTGAACCACAGAACTTTCCTGGCACGCAACACCAAGTTACACCCAGCAGTCAACGCAAAAAACCTCTAGCAAATTCAACTCTACCTACGTAAAAGTACGGTTCAATTTAAACCACAAAAAAAGTTTCCCCAACATCCATTGAATGCTTATAAAAAAGGAAATGTGTCAAGTGAGGTCTAGTCCTTGTGAGGCTTTCTTCAAGACTGAAGCTTAGATTTGTTTTTATAATACAAATTCCTCGGATTATAAAAAAATATGAAAGAGATCAGACTAAACTAGTTTCCAAAGAATATACCATATCGTCCACCATAGCTTGAGCTTCGTCGAGGAGAGTTAAAAACAGCAATGGATTATGGACGCTAAATAGATTACTATAAGACACAAAATGCGAATAATAACGTAGCTCTCAGTGCTAGAAGTTTTTCAGGAAAAAGTACCGGAGTTCGTACAGACTTAATTACTATCCAGTGCAGTTAGTACAAAGAAAAGTGAAAAGGACAACATCGAATTGATAATTTGTAGTCAGGCAGGAGAATGAATAATTAAAGATTTATAAAATAAAACCCGTTTACTTCTAACTAAATTATAATGTATGTAAACGAAATAACTAAAATTAAAATTAAAATGAATATTTTACTTGTTTCTTGTTTTGGGTATTTATAGTATAGGCCTCCATCATTTTTTTTTTCATTTAAAGGTTTACAAGATATAGATACTGGGATTACCACTTTAATTCTTGGTTTGGTTTACTAAATATGACGGTTGTGCGTGGTATTCGAGAAAATATTATTGACTACTAAGATACGCAAAGTAGTACATCTAGAAAGTTAAATTGCTAGAATATCCAATTCTAAAGAACTTCTATAAAATATAAAAATAAGAACTAATAAGTATGTAAACTTATATTTATTTTTTAAACTAAGCGATAGCTATTCTTCTCCACTTCAACTGTTGCTAAGTAAGTGGTTTGATTCCGTAAACTTTACCCCATCATCCAAACTTTTAACCTCAAAAGTTTACATGGTGGCTCTCCAAGATAGCCTTAAAAGTCCCTAAGCTACTCAGTAGGCACAGAAATGCTATAAGCCATCGTCATAACAAGGCACAAAGCCAACTACGGTAGGTACCAGTCACATCACACCGAGGCTAATCAACAGTAATCAACAGAGTGACGACAGTGGGAATTAACACGACACACAAGTAACAACGGACTAGGTAGCCTTTTTAGTATGAACGCATTGGTATGAACACGAAGACGCATAAACTCGATGTGATGTGAGTATAGAATAGTTACACCGTGTTTTGTCTCTTTCGATCGAATCTGAATCTGTTTGTCAATGCAAAAAACAAAACACGGTGTAACTACTCCAACTTACATCGAGTGCAAAAGATTAATTTAGCGATTCGATTTTGTTTTATTCCTACTATATTAAGGGGCTGATAACCAAAAAAAAACCAAACATACAAACAAGTTTTCCGAACAAAAAATGTTTTTTTTTTTAGCTTATTTTCCACTTTTCATTTGTATAACTTGTTCGGGACAAAATTATATTTATGCCAAGAACGATGGAAAGGAAAAATGAATACATACTCTTCATTCTCCTCTTTTATCTACGTAGTTAAGTTGAACGCATGCTTGCTTACGGCTTACGGTAAGTAAGTCGATGTTGGTAATACTATTATATTGTTTCTCTGAGTATATTACACACTTGACGTCGAGGTTTGAGAATTTGAGATCAATTGCCAAGTCCTGGGCCTACCTCTTCACAAAGCTTATAAGTGTTCAAAGGACGTGAAAGTGGTGATAAATATAGATTGGGAAAATTTTCCCATAAATCATCACTAGTCAAGTACCTACTACACAAAACTGCATGGTTAACTATATAAGTACCTAGTTATAAAATGATGCAAACTTTTCTATGTATTATAAGTATGTATTTACAAAAAAAGTATATATTATGTATGTATTCTATCAGCCATCTAGTTCCCATAGTACAAGCTTTGCTTAGTTTGGGACTAGAAGGCATGTGTTAAATGTCCGTGAATATTTATTTATTTATTTATTTCAAAGTGTTTTTTTTTACTTCTGCAATCGATGCACCGTTCTTCTTCTTCCGTAATTTTTATTGGTGAAAAATCCAGAAAAACAATGAAAGCAGAGCCAAACAAACGATTAACAGCTTTGCGTACACTTTTCAAGTTTTATTAAAACTCCTGCAAAAATATAGTGGGACCAAAGATTATAATTATTATAATACATAGTAGCAACCAGACAACGCAAACATCAATGTTTTGAAAAAACACAGAATGTTTGTAATTGGTGGGGATCGAACCCACGACCCACAGCGTGGAAGGCGCTCTGCCTTCCGTGCTGTGGGTCGTGGGTAATACCGACTGAGCTGTGAGAGACACCGTGAGATGCATGCGACAAATAAGTAAAAGTGGTAAAAACATTATAATATAGTTATTATTTTGCCCCAAAACCTACGTTTATTAAGAGTATCTGAACCTACCTCAAAGAAAATTGTTTCTAAGTAAAACTTCATCTGCCTTTGCTTAAAAAAAGACTTTAAAAATGACGTAAGTATAAAACGCTATTTCAGTAGAACCTTACAAGTTATTATTAGGTACAGAGATGACGCACTTTGACGTGCGTCTCGTTTCAGGAAAATTCTAAAATCATTACCACGCGATACAGTAGAAATAAGTTAAAAATAAGGTTTTATTAAAACTTGAATCCGTGGAAATATTATGGTCCGTAGTCGTCGTAGAACTATTTGTAAGAATGGTAGCTTACGGCTTACGCTCTGTATCCGTCATCAGCGAATCTCCGCAACAGAATTTTGACGGACATAAAAATTACCTAAAAAGTGACAGAAGAAACCTCTGCTTAGTGTGTTAGCAACATCCTACTTTGACCTCCGTATTTTCACAGATTCGGATCGGATGTAGTGCGTAAAGCAATATCCGAGTTTGGTCCGAGTTTTAAGATCCGTATTCTCACGGATTCGGAACCGATAAGTGCGTAACCGGTAATCCTGCCGTAGGTATTAAGACAAATAAATATGTCAAAAGATAATTAATTTTACCAATAAGTAATGATGATTATAGATACTTGCTTATTTTAAGTAATACTTAAGTATAAGTAAGACGTTTCTGAGTGCGGCTATAAGAACCTTCACTCACGTGGCTTTGCGCGTGCTATGGGACTTGGAAGAAATAATAAAAGTCTCAAACTGCAACTATGTATGGTGTACAAACTTAAAATTGTCAAAATTAATGATGAGAATGTCGCACTACTTTTTTTGTGCGAGGTTATCATTTTTAGGATTACAAAAAGCATAAAGTTACGTGTCAGCAAAATCCCGGTTCTGAAAATGATGCTCCAAAAATAGAGTTTATAAATAACAAATAATTTCGACAGCAGTTCCATGATACACAAAAGGCTGTTGTTGGCTTTTCAAGCGAATTCGTCAGCTTTTATTTAGTTAAAATTTAATAATCCTGCAACTACTATTTTGGACTAGGGCGATTAATTTAGATAGCTACCTGTTAGAAGTTTCTAGTTATATTTCACAATATATCCTACATACCCAGGATAGTTCTCAGCATTTGAAAAAAAAAGTCACAGACAAGGATATTACGCAATGTCATGCACGTGGATAATATTTTGTTTATTAGGTACCTACTAGTTATTTTTATACTACTAGTTATTTATTCACTGAAAACAGTGAATAAAAAGCACTATTGGTGTTTGAATTTAGAACACACTAATATATTTGATCTAATTATTGTTTTTGCTCAAGGAGGTTGTATAGCATTGGCTATACAATACAACCTCCAATCTTTCTTTTTCTCGTAGTCATGGTATAAAGTATAATATGCAACTCTTGAGTAAAACGGATTTATACCGAGGGCCATGAACCACTCACGTCGTTCAGGATTCTAAAACTTGAATCATCTTGAATCACTCGCTACGGTCATGATTCAGTCGTTGGAATCCTTCACTTGCTTGTGATTCATTTATGGCCCTCGCTTTAAATCCGTCTTTTATTCACTAGTTGCATAATATACTATTATTTAAAAAAAAAAAACAATCTGGAAGTACTCATTCAGATGAAAAAATCAAAGTAAGTAATCGGTTTATAAATAAATGCGTTTGGATTTCAGAGTTAAGAGGTGACAAACATGAAAAAAAAATCAACCAATTTGAGAACCTCCTTCGTTTTTAAAGTCAGTACTCAAATTAATATAGGTAAACAAAAACATGGCAGTGTAGGCATCTAAAAGATATGGCCTCATTTGCCATCCTGCAGTAAAACAACACCACGAGTAACGTCAGCATTTGACAGGCTTGTGTCTCAAACTACTAATGCAGCGAAATGTGGCTCTGTTGCGCAGACGCAGCCAACTCAGCCAGCACTCTATTTTGAGGCTTACGCCTTAGAACATAAAGTTGAGGGCTAAAACAGTGTTATGGACATATGTTTTAACTTTTGCAGCTTGGGACCCGCGCACCTTGCGCATAAAATAATCGTATCTTGCTATAGTGTGAGTTTTTACAGCGAAATTTTGATGTTTTAGGCATAATTTATAGCAAAGTTATGTGTAGGTACTTGTACACTTTTATTTTGTGGTTATATGTATAGCTTTTTATGTGTGTCTAAACTAAATGTTGATCGATGCACTCTTTACTAAAAAATGTAGATCGATATACTCTTTACTAAGTTTTAAATGAATCAAACATTGTTTCAAGTTAAGTATCTATAATGTATTTTTACCAAAAGATAGTTTTATTACTGAAATTATACTTGTTGTATATTATTATCCTAACTAATATTATAAATGCAAAAGTAACTCTGTCTGTCTGTCGCGCTTTCACGCCAACACTATTGAACCGATTTAAATGAAATTTGGTACACAGATAGTTTAAAGCCTGAGAAAGGACATGGGCTACTTTTTTATGCGAAAGAGGCGGTACCCAAAGACACTATTCCACGCGGACGAAGTCGCGGGCACAGGTAGTATTATATACTTAGGCTTGGCCGAATTATCACAAGTCCAAGTAGGCTAGAAATAAATAAATATTCTTGGATATAAGTATCACACAACGCTGCTATCTAGTCCCAAACTAAACAAAGTTGGGAACTAGATTGCTGATAGAATACTTTTATTATCAAAATACATGCTTATGGTACATAGTAACACCCAGACACAGAACAAACATTTACGTTTGGCACATCCAAATGTTTGTTCTCAGCGGGAATCGAACCCACGACCCACAGCACGGAAAGTAGAGCTACTACCGACTGAGCCTTGATGCCTGTCGTATTGAATATTATTATGGTTCTCACTAAAGTTCTTAGTTAGTTGTACTACCTACTTACCTATGTAACCGAATTTACTATGAACATTAGACATAAGTAGAAGTAGTTAGAGTTAAAATGTAAAGTATATGTATAACTATAGCCAGCAGTTAAGCCTTCATAGGCCACCCATAGGCCTCCTTGATCGAGTGAGCAAAGCGAACGAGATCTTAGTGACAACTTGGACAAAAATGCTTTGTATGTTTGTATGATTGTTCTTCGAGATCTTTTAAACCACTCATACGATCTTCATACAATTTAGTAGGTATACAGATAGTACTCTTAAGTTTTACTGGTTTGTTAAATGAAGTATCGGTTATGGGGTCGTGATGTTATGAGAGTCCAAAGGGAGTAAAAAAAAAGTACAATAATATCAAGTGGGGTGTCATATGATAGGTTTTTTTTAGACATTCCAAAACCGTTACCAAATTCTGTGAAGATCGGATAAGCGGTTTAAAAGATTTCGACGAACAAACATCCAAACATACAAAGCATTTTTGTCCAAGTTGTCACTAAGATCTTCGTTCGCTTCGCTCACTCGATCAATTATGATTCTAGGTCTGAGGCCGGGTGCCCACTATGCCGGACCGGTAAAAATGCCGGATCCGGGATAATGTAAATAGCTCTATATAAATTGTACAGCCACTAGCCCTTCCGGCAGTTTTCCCGGCCTGGCATTTTTGCCGGTCCGGCGTAGTGGGAACCCGGCCTAATAGTTTTTGAGTTGTTGTAAAAATTATAAAATTGGCAAACCCAGTATAACGTGAGCTACCATTTCTTGGAGTTTCAATGATTTTGTAGTTCAAGTAAGACTGGTATTTAGATAGACGGCGATTTCGAAGATAATTGCAAAGTTAATTATAACCATTGGTCAATAAAAATTGTTTGGGTTTTATTAACCTCCGACCATCACGAGATCTCAGTTCGGGGCGAACTACTAGTTTATAAAATTATCTTAAAAATCTTCGTCAAGGTTAATTATTAGATACCCTTCTTGCTACTGATAAGTACCTATAATGCGAGAATCGACACGCACATGTAAATCTTATATTTTGGTATTATTTTATATTACCAAAGTATATTTTTGCAAGACTTCACTTTGGCCACTAAATTAAATCTCTCAGTTTAAAGTTGGCGCCTAATGCATTTTCCCAACGCTAGTAGGTAATGTCGGCAGCAATGATATCGATCGGCGCACTCCCCATTGCTGTGATGCAACCATCGCCACATCACACCGAACGAACAATACCAGGAATGTACTGCAAGAAACCTAGCCGCTTTTCTCAAGACATGATTCGCAAAACGAACATCTAAACACAGTAAGGGCGTAGTCAGAAGGCAGCCAAGTGGCGCACTCTCGCGAGGGATGAACGAACAGATAAATCTGAGAACTATGGTATTTAGCGTGAATTTCAGTAAAAAACAGTACATTGCTACTTTTCAAGCGAAGCGCTGACATGGGTATAAGAGATTCGCCGCAATGTACATCGTACATATCTCAGCGCGCGTGATAGGGTCGCGAGCTCGCGCGTGGTGAGGGGGGCAGGGTCGCACAGCTAGTGCGGCCTCCGGCCCTCTCTTCGCCGCAACGCAAATCGTTGAAATCAAAACTTTCACGCTACGAGAGCGCTACGAAGTTTTACTGCTACGAACTTCCTGCTACGCCAGTCGTAGCGCGCCGTACTCAAAACTTTGTTCTGAAAGCTTTTTTATTTGTCACTTTGTTATCAGCAGCCAGCTGAATACACAAACTCTTTTTATGCGAACGATAGGATTCATATTTCAATACCATACCATGATAGTGTGTTGTTTGCTATCTAGTAAGAATGGACAACAGTCTTAGCCGGCTGTTGCCGGCCGGTCTAGTTATGTAACATAGTACTTAATTGACAAAGTAATGAGACAAAATCAATATATTCTAGTAATCAGTTGCTATGCTAGTACAACAAAAATATTCAACCCTCAACACGCCTCACCATCGCCATCTATGCTTCAAACTGGCACTAAAACAAAACTTCCGACAAAACTTATCTTTAGTTGCCAGCTGAAGTAGGTATGCAAGTTAATAAAGTGAAAAACATGGGTATTTCCAGCGCTCGGATAGATAGGGCTGGCGCGGCGCGGCGGCGCGATGGCGGGCTCTCAGTTTTGTTGTTCGTGGAAGCAAGTCGCAGGTGGGCCGAGGCTCGCCGAGCGCGACCGAAACTTGCCGATCTCGGCTCCGAGGCCGAAAGCCGTAACCGCCGCACCGCTCCGCTCGCCTCAGTCTGCGCTTGGCCACCATCCTGCTCGCTAGTGACTGTGACGCCAGTGCTGTGAACCAATTTGACAGTTGTCGTGATCGTGTTATGTTTTCGTATCGGAACTATGGTGTATCCCAATGAAAATGTGGAGTGATTTTAACGTAAGTACATTAGATTGTAAGGATTAGTAACTATAAAATATTATTACAACCTTTCTTTTACGAATTTTTAACAGAAACTTTTGTAAATTTCATGATTTCAATAAACAAATGTATGGTCTTATAACTAGGATCCGATCGATAGCTCAGCATCATGCCCAAGGAGTTTGAACAAGTTTATCAAAATTTTGATGCTTTGCTTTTCCTTTAAAAGTGGGTAGACTATTGCTTTGTTCAATTATACGCTGCTAAGTCTTATATTATGAAGACGTTCTTGAGCTCTCTAGTAAATCCAGTAAGTATTTTAAAGAAAATAGTCAGTAAAAATATTTTTATTTACTAACTACAAACTTTTTGAGGGATAATATCGAAATGGAAACGTTGTAAAATATATTTTTATATCTTGTGTTCAGTAATTTACACAACTTGGTGGTATGCATTGATTCATATTGTAATGTTTTCGCCATGCACAGACTTTTGTAAAATTGGGCAACATAGAAAGGTCGGCTACGTGATCCAAAACCTGTTTCCTAAGTTTGTAATCAATTACAAAGTATAGATTCTCTGAAAAATATTATTGAAAGATGTTCGCGCCTTTTTGAAACTGACAGCTCAGCGCGTTTCCGGCGACCTGTCAAACGCCATGTGATAGATAGAAGGGCGCATTCGGTGGAGTTTTAAATCAAAGCGCGGTATGCTAGTCGAATCTCGATAACTGCGCGACGCCCGAGGCAAGCGAGACTCGTCACAGAAATACGTAGCTGCAGTTGTCTCGTTCTTGCACGTAGGTCGGTCTCGCTCTCGCACCGGGTGTTTTTGTGTCGAAGCGGGTTTTTTGTCGGCTATGCGAGGCTGACGAGGCCCCGCTCGCTCGAGTCGACTGACTCCACAGTCCACATTAATTATCGCCGAGTTGGCTAGCCAACACGAACGCACTTTACTTTCTATATTGCTGCGTTATTCTTGAGTATGATGAGTTTCTGTAACTATGCTTGAGTATTGGTTAAGCACAGCTATTGCCAAGCCCCTTGTCATTTTCTTATGTTACATGCATAGTAATAAGAAAACCCTAAAACTTTATTATAGTTCCTGAGATATCTTACCGTGGGATTCAAACTCACTACTACCAGTTATTACGAAGCTTCTTACCAACATTCCTGCTTCTATTCATTTACCGTTCCTAAGAGCAGTCCGTATTCATACCATGACGTCATTGGCCAAACCGTACCCATTTCACAATCGCCAAGTTCTGGTTGCAAAATTTTTGCAAAACTTTTGAAAAGCGTAGAGTTGTGTAGAAGCGAGATCGCGTCACGCGAGTGTTGGGCTTCGGGCGAGGCGAGGGCGCGTTGCCATGGCAACCACTAGGGCGCCCCGCCCAGCAGCGCTCTGACCCGCCTCTTTCTAGAAACGTTAAAATTACTACTCGGTTGGCAACCCTAGCACATGCTACACTGACAAAAACTGCGGCGTCGAAATAAATTTAGTAGCAAAGGACAAGCTGCGATAGCTTTCAATGATCCGATTTTTTTAATTGTAAAAGGTTTTTAGTTAAAAATTTTTTTTTACAAAAACAATACTTTGCGGAAAGCGTTATTATTATATTATTACTATGCGTTTCTTATGTAGATGTAGTAGTATTTTTTTGGTAACAAAATATTTTCAAATCTCTTTTTATTTAGAATTTCGAAGCCTAAATATAAAAACAAAGCCAACCAACATTCAGTCTAAATATTAGCTATTTTAATTTTAATAATTACATTCAAAATCGTTAGAAAAGGCGTAGTACTTTGACCGCTACAGGACTAAGTGCTACGCAGGACCCTCTACGAAACCTCTACGGTTACCAAGAGACTTCAACGCGTCACGGTGCAATTATGACTTTTCACATTTCCGTATATTCTTTACCCGAGTACGGCAAAGCAAAAAGGAGGTATTATTATTACATACAAATAAGTAAAACATCAGAGTAAGTTTATACCTTGAATAAGACAGCAAGAGAAATGGATTTTTATATTTCTTTTTACCATAAAACCCTAAACTAGGTTAGATTATTGTATGAGTACATTAGATCTACGTAATTAGGTTCTATATTTTAAGATTACAAAACAAAACGTAGATTTAAGTCATATCCGAAGAAGAATCTGGACTCTAGTAAATTTTTTCTGAAAATTACGGTCACTGCATTTGTAAATTAATTGTCATAATTTTTGCTACGCGTAAAAATAATGTTTTGCATTCCAAAGATTTCACCGAAAAACTACAACTATTTGTAGAGTATATTTTTAGAGAAATACTAGCTGTCGCCCGCCGCTTTGCTCGCGTGCAACCCTTATCACTAAGGGGTATGAAAAATAGATGTTGGCCGATTCTCAGACCTACTCAATGTGCCCACAAAATTTCATGAGAATCGGTCAAGCCGTTTCGGAGGAGTACGGGAACGAACATTGTGACACGAGAATTTTATATATAAGATTATGGGTTCAAAAAAAGGCATAATTGTAGTCGTGACAAACGAAAAAAGCCTTAAAAACTTTTTTTATCCCTGTTTTACCGACGACTGTCGTTGGACTAGAATTTCAATCATGAATTTATTTAAAATTATTTTTTTCTAGAGCCTGATAGGTTTGGCACTAGGCCTAGGGGATGAGGGTGGATGGGGTGCGGAATGCGACTTGTTGCAGTCACGTGCATCCGTTAAGAAACTATTCACAAACTACCCTTATGTACACGACATTGTTGATAAGGTTCTGGGTTGCGTGGCTCTCAACTATCTTTTTTACCTTACTAGCTTCTCTCAACCTTATTGTAATGCTAAAGAGTTTATTTTGGTTTGAGCTACAGGTTATAGAACACGGCACATTGCCGACGGCAACGGTATATCCAGAGATATGTTACGTTTAAATTTATAGGTTTCGAAAAGTTGTTTAGTTTTCTCGTAGAGTCTTCGTTGATTCTATGTGCAGCATATAAAGTCCCCATGAAATATCACGTGAGTTTTATGATTATTAGGATGTTATTAACCTTTCAAGTAGCGAACGATTGCAGAAATTTATCAGGACGGTTTATAGAGACACTTTGCCACAGTCATGCTGACTCGACGTTTTCCGTTGATAAAAATAACTGAGCATGACTGACTACCTAACCTAATATTGTTCTCTGTGTATAAACAAAGTTGACAAAATGAGTGGAGTTAAAAAATAAAAATAGGTGCTAGAATATATTAATCACACATTTAAACATTATCTAATTAGATTATTTTAGATAAAATTTCAGGCAAAAAACTTTTTAATGTGTGGACTTCATCAGTTTTGATAAGACAACACGTTATAAGATAAATAAGAACTTTCCGCGTCGGGGCATGTTATAATAACACATTTGCCGTTAATTTCACGGCCGCGTTGTAAACAATCGACCACGTGGAGTAAAAGTAATAGTGTTAACTCATAAACAAATGAATGAATTAGCTATAGACCGCTACGTCATCGACGAAGACACGCATAATAATCGTTTATGCAAACGACCCTAATTATGTAAAGCATTATGAACCGTGCCGACGTGTTTTGACATACACTAACGACCAATTATTTGCCCATTGTGTGACTCAGTGAACTTGAAAGACACCATAATGTAGGGCATCGACATTCGATTGAGCGGCGTACTCACAACACCTGTTAGAAAAAAATAATAGGTATGCGGATAAATGTCAGGTGCACGGAATTGGGCACGCGATATTATTACCCAAACGTTTGTTGTGAATAGTCGTGCCCGACGATTGAAGCCTCCTTTTGTTACTTTGAAATATTAAAATAGCCATCAATACTATTAACTTTACAACTCATTTGTTTTGTAGTATTTTTTGTTGATACAACTGTTTTGAATTGAGTAATATGTCCATTCATATTTTTTACGTACATTATTGATACCATTAAACTCTGTTAAACAAAACATACCGGTATACCAGAATATTCAACTAGGATTCACAAAGCTAAATTTTTCTCTGAAAATACAGGAGACGCTATAAATCCGCCGCCTACACGAATCGTAGAGAATCGAGAACATTAGGGATAATAATAATCTTTGGCATTCGCGGAGCGTCGCCCGGTTCCACGCACTAAATATATTTCCCATGGCCTCAATGTCGCAGCTCGACCCAATTACGTTTGGCAATAAAACAATTTATATGTGTCGTTGAACCCTCTACTTTCGTGTACCGATACCTATGTAAACATTGCATCTGACGGGCGCGCGGCGGGCGGCGAGACGCTTCGACGCCAATAATTTATGTAAATTCACGTCATTGTACAAGAGTGATGTTTTTATTATTGCAATCTCCTTTTGGGGGTCAAGTTCGGTCGTGGAAAGTTTGCTGTAAATGCGGTAATCATTCAGAAAGTTTAAACATTTCGCTCACGGATCGTTTGTCAACTTTTGTTGTGCTTTGCAGTGTAAACTAGCAACACTAAAAGAGAAGCTTGTAAACATGAAAACGATAAAATGAGTCTGAACTTTGCACTTTTTTAGATTGCATAAGTAAGAACTAAATATAGGTAGGTAATTGAACTTATAGTAATTAGATGCGCCATTCATAAAATACAAAACAATGTAAATTTAACTATGTATATTCCTTCGAATACAAATGTTTGTTAATAGTTTTACTACAAGCGAGCGGATCGTAGCGTAAAATCTTGTTTATAATTCTGATAATAGCCTTATTAAATACCTACACCAGCAAATGTATTTAGTAGGTAGTAACCATTAATCAGTTATGAATGAATGGGTATTACTATATTATACGGCGTCGGTCAACAATATCGGGGCGTTGTTAACGTCATTTTATAATCATAAGCTCATAAATAAACATGGTGACGTATCACGATCACGGGTGATCAGCGATCGGAAGCGCGGCGCGTGCGCAGCGCAGACGGTATGTAAACGCGGATAATTATGTAACAAATTACGTTTTGACATTCAACAACGACACATTTAGCGCGGACATTAAGTAGATCAATGAACTTGAGCCGTTTGTTGTGTTGTCGTTACGCAACGATCGGCGTTTGAGTGAGATTAATGCGCGCGGATTATGGCACGCGATACATTTCAATTTACGTTCCGTTTCATTCATGCCTCGAGATAATGACGACGCACCTACTCCAAACGCTGTTATTTGCTTTACTTGTCGCTCCTGATGGGGTTCCCCCGGTCTGCCTGTCAACAGCGGTATTCATAAAGTGTTACATCTTGCGACCGCAACTCGTCATCGGCCTTCTCTTTTTATACGCATGTTCACTATCACTACCGTGCCGTGACTATATCGAGCAAAGTGAGCACAAGTACGAGTGCATATTCCAAGAAACTCTTGGTTGTTTGCCGATAGCTAACATATGCGGAGCGGATGGCTCGCAAGATTGTACTATTAACTTTAAGTTTGAGCACAAGACGGAGGGGTGAAGGGTGTACGTCTTCACCCATTGACGGTTGAAGCTCCGCGACACTTTCACTGCTCCGTTATTGCAGTTACTACGCGCCTACTGTGCAGCGGGGAGCGCCACCCCACTGCATTCACCCCTTGCCACCTCGCGTAGGGCACTTACACAAGGGAGCGCCTTTAAAATCTCCCGATACATTCCATCTTCTATTTTTAAAAATACTCTATAAGATTAGCAATTTCGGTCCAAGAACAGCGACCGGCCAACCAAGACAAAGCCTCGGCCTTATCGGCGACAGTATCTGTAGACGGGTTAAAGTGGGACAATGTCACCCGTGAGGGCTCGCCATTATTTGCGTAGACACGTGTTAGCTTAGCGGGCGAGTGGAGTGACAAGTGGGCGAGTCGTGACGGAAGTTTGTAAACACGCGGCCGTCCTTGCTCCCGGACGCGGGCCGTTGCACCCGTCAGCGCCACCGGCCGCAGCTCGGCCTGCCACTGCCAGTCACGCACAATCTACCTCCGCGTGTTCCGATATCGAATTTCTCCGTTCTATCAATCATGAATGAAAACGATAATGCTCCCTGATCGACCGTGACAATCGATTCGATTCATATCTACGCTCTAAGCACAGGTGTGTAATTAATGGTGCACAATAACAAACTATTATGTCACGCGCAATTATCACGAGAGTTATGCTACGTTAGACTGATGTTTTTGCATTGTTGTGGGTGTTAGGAGTTACCGAGAGAAGCGGTGGTGGCTGACGAGGCGAGGAGGCGCGGCGGCGTCACGTTGAGTCGAGGCGGGATATCGGCGCTGATTGATGGGCGATAGATAGTCGCGGCTCGACATTGAACCCGTCCGACAGCCGGTGCACCGCACACTAAATATATCTAGTGCGGACTTCCGCCCGTGACGTCGACCCACTGACGACGGGTTCCCTCGCTGAGCTGACGTAGCATCTACGTAACACATTTATTATTCTTTCTGTTTACACTATAAAACATCCATTTACATTGTTATTGTTTCGTGGGGTCGTCGCCTTATCTCTTTATTGCTTTATGGCTCGTTTGCGTTTATGGCGTACGTACCTGTCTCGTGAGACATCATGAATGAAATCGTCACTGATTGTGCATTCATTTGCTTGACGAGTATTCGTTACTCCTTATGATGGCGTAATATATAAAGTCGCTGTTGCTAAGAAAATGTCATCTGCAGCAACTGTAATACGAACGGCGACATCATACCTGAATCAAATTAAATATGCTCAAGTTTCGATTTTGACTTGAGCTTTGTAATAAACATACAAGCCGATTTTAGAAGCGGTGCTCAGATCAAAATCGGGTGAGAATCTGACTTTTTAACATAATAATATCAGTGAAAAATTGATAGGTATGTGTTTGAGCCTCGATTCAGATTTTGGCATTACATATTTCTGAATACACAACTGAATGAGGTCGATAATGACGAACAACTATTTGCTAACACTGTCTTATAAAACCCTGACATAATGGAATGTGTAGTAGGCAGGCACTAGGTAAAGTACCTAGTCGTGTAGTAGGGAATTGATAATGTTCGTTGTTAGTAAACCTTGCTCCCGGGACTAATCTTCTAAGTGCGTAGCGGAGTCGAGGGTACATCACCCCTACGGGGGGGTTCATTAAAAATTCATTCTTATTTCGTAGCTCGCACCTTAATCAGCCACAAGGGGGAGGGAGTACACTATCTACTGATTTATTACTTTGAAATCAAACCTAGCTTACGTGCAAGATTGCAAATAAAATAGGCGTCAGTAACTGTAGATAAAATACTCTTTCAGATACTTACGCAATGCATATTTTTTAGGTATGTTTTAAGACGGTAGTTAGAATACAAAATAACGTTTCTATAAAAAATAAGTTCAATGAAAAAAAAAAAGAAATATACTAAGAAACGCTAGCATAACTTAAAGGAGGTTTTAGTAGTGTTCTTTTTGTTACGTACCATACAAAAACGAGCGTCATTTACATATGCAAAACATGTACTAGCAGTCTAGTCATACAATGTACACAATACCTAGGTTAGGTACTTGTTTATTTAGCAAAACGTAAGTATTTTAATGTCATCAACCTCTGTTGCTTTTCCCCATAAACGAAATGCTATGTCATAGTGTTTTTTCTTTTCTATAAATGGATAATTACAGTAATGTAGATGAGAGTGTGTGCGTCTCGACATATTTCCCACCCTGTGGTGGTGGGTGGCTGTCTCATTCCAACCCTCACCCGTCTCTATCATAACCACTACCACCGGTAAATACCTACTCGAATATATCTAGAATTCAGGTTTGGTCGTAATCATAGATTTGAGTAATATTCTCATACAAAACTGTCAAATAATATATGCTTGAGTCTAGATCAGTGCTTAAGCAGCTGATGAAAATACGGACCTTGGTCTTAACAGGGCGAGACTCAACTATAGTTTTTTTTGACACTAATATCTGTAATTTATTATTTGGATTTAGACTTGCATATTGCTTTTGAATACTTACTAATATGACAGGTTTTAACATTAATATATGTTGGTACTGGGTGCCATGCTAGGTACGATAATTCGATAAACAAGCAGACCCCTTTGGCGTTTAATGGTCTTAACAAGTTTTTTTCTCAAAACAAATTTGTGCTAAAGTGAATTTTAGATGTCGTACTTAGTAACTTATCTATGTTTCTGAGTCAATCACACACGGGATAATAAGTATTGTAAAATTTTATTTGTATTCGTGAAAACTTGTGAAGTCGTAGGACAGTGAGTTCGAGAGAGTTGGTTTCGAGTGAGAAATGGTAGGGGAGTTTTGTTTGAGGGGTCGCCTACCATCCCCGCATACAGGCTTCCCCCACATCCCCCTCACTCCTAATCTCCTTTAGCCCTCCCGGCCAACTCGAGCCGGTGACGTCACAACTTATAGGTTTTTTTGATAATGAAAAAATGCTTTAGATTTATTATTATTGCATTTTTCGCCTCTTATTTTTGTGTTACAAGGTCACTGTATATCATTATAAACAAAAAGGTATGGAGATCCAAGTCTCATGCTATAAAAGGGTATTGGAAGATGAATGTAAATAAACCTCGGCACGTGACACATGTGAACATCATTGGACAGCTCCAAAATAAGGCACGACTTATGGGTCGAGCATCCAAGCCTTAATTGATACGATAACAATCTTTATTTAAGCAAAACGGCATTTTTTATAAGAGCTGTCCTAAACCGGTTGTTGAATGAGATGCGGCTCGCGGGAGTCGCAGGTTGCTATGCCGCACTACACGCATCAATCACAAATCAGCTGATAGGCGCCGGCTATTTTCCTTTTCATCTGGCACTTTATTTAATTAATCGTTCGCCGCGGGCGGCTGCGGCTGCGACCGGAGCGCGTGCTCACACTCAATCGCACACTACCGTTATACTAAACGCGCTATAAACTCACTACATTTACCGGCGTCGTTGTCGTGATCGGATTATGAATGAGCCACGTTTGATCTCACTTTAATCTAGTTCCGAGTCTCGTACAGAAGGCAACGCCCGCCTCCTTTTACATATTTTTATTTATCTCTGCGTCTGCGATGAGTCTTACTTTATTTGTTTTCAAAGTGTTTATTATTCGGCTGAATGGTTGCAATCGCGTGAGCTAGCGCCATGTTATGCCATGTACAACAATGGTGATTTTCACTCGTAACTGATCGTCAATGACAGACAACTGCAATGGACCGCAATAAAGAACCGTGTTTGCGGCTCACCGACCGGTCCTTTGTTCATTTATCCACGCGCTACTGAAACAGGTGCTCAGTTTTATAGGTATTATTTTGCAGTCAATGGAATTCGGCTTGAAAAGAACATAAATAAGCCATCCTTACAACAAGTGATAGTAGCCCGCATACGGTAACGAGCACCCCTATGTAAGTCAATTAACACGAGACCGAACGCCTATAATCCCTCGCTTCATCGCATACTTCTGTGGGTACCTAAAACTTAAGTTCGGTCAGTGTATTTTTCTGAAGCTTGTCTGTACGTATTGGGTAAGAAAACGTGTCGAGCGGGGCCACTGCGTATCGCAGCAGTGCGAGGCACTGTATTTCTCATACAGAGTATGATGTCGCAACGCAACCGGCGCGTCGCCGTCATGTAGCAAGACGTTGAGTCAGGTATCGAGTACAGATACAGAGAGCGGCGCTGGCTCCGCCGTCGACATCGACGGTTGAGCATTATGGCACGCATGCTGGCTGCGCGTGTGTGGGTGACGTCAACGCGCCACTTTCTCCATACTTTCGTCGCTGCTGGTGCGCTAAAAAACCGAGCTCGCTCAGTAGACGACGACTATTAATATACGATGCGACGTCGTATGCTCTGTCGCGCGAAACGATACGGAATTATTGTTTTCTAAGCGATGTGCGTGTCGCGTAATGTCCAGTATATCAACTATCCAGTTAGTGTTGTCCGACTCTCCCTCGCAGCTACATCATAACTTGCACGAGATTTAATTTAGGAATCTAGGAATCTGTTCCATAGACCACTAACTGTGTAGCAGTAGCGGTGCGCAGACGCTAATACGTCCCACAAATATGTAAAATCAATTCAGCGCTCACGCGCCATGGGTATTTCAGTCCGGTCTGGCACTATTTCAGACTTTTCGCCACCAATTTGCGCTTCGTTTGCGGGGAAGCATCGAACAAGTAAAATCCATTCGTAACCATCGCGCGCCTGTCTAATTAAGCTCCGTCATACTCTTCGAAGTCTCTATTACGAGCAGCCTCCAAACTTAGAGCAGACTATAACGCATTTGGTATTCAATCAGAGATTCTTGCTGAAGAAGAATGGTTTTTATGCTGGGGTAGTAAGGTCGATAGCGGGAGGGTGGAATGAAATTCAGCTCGCTTGGTGTGACAATTACGGCGATGCGGCCCGCCCCGCGCGCCGCAATCGATAGGCCTACGGGTGCGAGCCCGGGGCAGGCGGGGCGCGCGGGCGCGGGAGATGGTCATTACTTATGCAAAGCAGCATCGGCGTTGCTGCTACCAGCTCAGCCAGCAGTCTTGACGGCGGTGATCACAATCACCGAACCTTGCGAAGAAGCATGCGTCGACAGTACTTATTACAGCAATACCAAACACACAAAACTCGTATGTGAATACAAAAAAAACTCTAGAAAAGAACTCCTAAATTAAATACTCTTTCAAAATTAAAATCATTCATGACAATGAGAACGAAATACTATTTTATCTTCGCGCTACGGTCCCCACAATATCAAGCTATTCAATGGTTGGGGATCGGTGGGTTTGTGCGCTCCCTTCACTCGTTCCCTTCATGCTGTTCCATGAGAAGGGTCACCCTGTACTTTTGTGTACTCTTTATTCTACATCAAACGCATTGCTGTTTCAAAGTAACGAATGCAGAAAAACCGTTGAATGTATGAATAGAGGTAAATAGAGATTTCGCTAGGACTACGTGACTTAACATTGCAGTGATTTGAAGCGATGATGTCGTCTTATAAGCTGAGCTCATGAAAAGCCGGCGTCCTTACTCAGCAAGAGCTTTTGCGATAAAGTTTGCGCGGGAAAACTCATTCCCGCGCTTTATAACCTGCGAGTTTTCAGGGCGAGTGGGGGTTTATGTAACCTCCCTTCCCCGCAACCTTCGCTTCCACTTGTACATAATGTAATAAGCAGCCTGTGTTCAAGTTTCAACATTGGGAGCTCGCGCGTCGTGTTGAGTACACGTGCAACTCTTTTCACAACTTTTAGACGATAGTTTGATAAAAAAAACAAAACAAGTTGATGACACAATAACAAAAGATACTAGTCATCATAACATACGAGTAACTTATACGATAAGTAATACGTAGCAACCGTCTGCAGATTATGAAAGCTGGGCTCTCCTAATCCATCAACATTGTTTTCTTTATTTATTAAATAATGTAGATTAAGAAAAATGATAATTTGGTATCAATAACTTCTATCGTAAAATTGAAATAACAAAACAGTTTTCTTTCATAATTTGGCAAATTAATCACAACTTAATAACTCAATCGTTTATTAAACATCAATAAATGCCAAACAGGTAATAACCAAGCACGTTTATAACTGGCAAGTGCTTGGTATCGCGTCTTATCATTTGTTATCAGCCTTCAAGGTGACGCTTGATGTAACGCAGTCGATTGCACGCCGCCAGATAGGTACAGTTATGTGATTTGCTTCCAGAGTTTTCATGTAATTACCTACCTACCTAGGCTTTATTTAGTTTTATAATTTGAATCAAGGTAGAACCTTGAAACTATTAAGTTATGCAAGTAATCCACAACTCTTCAAAGTTAACGTCCTCTGACTTACTCGAATCGATAAATTATATTGCAAATTAATACGTAAAAAATCTTGTCGCAGATTATTTTATCCCGAAAAGTATACAAAAGAAACGGCACAGTATAAAGTTTTCACATGTTGAACGCTTCTTGTGCAATTATGTACCGTAATGTCGGCAAGGCCACGTGCTCGGTTGACGTTAACAAAGTTTTCCGATGCGGGGAAAACTTTGTGACATGTGAGTGGTAGATACTTACAATATGTGCTCCAACCCTCCCGCAGACCCCGGCGACGCCGGCTCCGACGTCGTGACTCAGCGGCGCCCTCGCGCGACGTCGCCCCGTCTGCCCCCATGGAAAATTTATACCCACCCTCTATATAAGATCATTACAATCTACCCGGCCTAAATTCAACCTTACCGCCTCTCCGTAGAGCTCTTTTCCCTTTGATTTCCTTGAACAAGACAAAGGAGATCACCAATTTTGCCGAAAACAAACTCTAACTCCAGGGGGATATAGTTTGTAATTTATGTGGCGATACGGCTCACGTGCTTTGAAAACGCAGCAGTGACGTCACAGGATGGCAGGGAGGCCCATCAACGTCTGCTAGATAATTACTTGTACTCTGAAATTCATTACAAGAGTGTTGTTTTTGTACATTGTCTGCACCAAAGTTGTTAGTCTATGAAAATAGAGATTATATATATTGTTGGACATTAATCCAGGTCCAAAATTCTTTGCCTTTCTGAAATTCCTTTTACAAGTCCTTTTTGAATCAACATGAAAAATAGAAGATCGCGCAGAACTGACAACAGCGGAGCTCTCCAGCTCTCCCTTAATTCCCCGGCTGGCGCGAGGTGGCGCGTCTAGAGAGCGTGTGCTTTCTCATCTCCTTAATTCGTCCTTCGCCGCAGCCCCCTTAATTCTCCCTGTAGCAATGCGGGGAGGACGCTCCTGCTAACCCGAGTTCGCCCCCCTTATTTATGCCCGATGGAGGCGGGTGGATGTGGGCGGCTGGAGGGTATCGACGTCCGCACACGCCACGTCGATGTACGGGTGAATTAAGAGCGAGTCGGCTTTCATTTTGCTAAAGCTTCCACGCTCGTGTGCTCGCCTTTCAGGCCGGTGCGGTGGTGTGCACCTCCTACGCGAGCAGCTCTCGACTCTAAGACGGGTGGGTAAGGTCACAAGCCCTGGAGCCACCCGACCCGCCGCCCAGCGTTTTATAACATCAGAGGGCGAGGAGGTGGCACTTTTTGTAGAAGGACTTTTTTGACGTACGTTTTTTATGTTTTACTCCGTTGGATTCGCTAAGATAACGACATCTCTCAGAGGGTGGGATGCGCTCTGGCAGAAGATACATAGAGTGATACAGAGCTCAAATATTTATAATTACAGAGTCGTTGAACATACAACTTTTATATAACTTCTAATATAAGTAATTTAGAATTTTTGCGTGTACCAATGACTAAGTCGTTAGGCACGGGAAAGAGTCTGCTTTGAATCAGGGTCTGCCAAAACTATTTTGTCAAGTTTGTAAGGGGATGGAGGCGACTCTACGAGGGTGGCTAAGTCTACGCACAACGTCTTCGGAGAAAGTGAAATTGAGTACAAGTTTGGAGAAATACACTGCTTGCCTCCCTCGTCCTCAGAGGAACGACTCGGGGGTGGTAGTCAGCAAAGGCGGCTTATAACAATTAAGTTTATTCATTTGAAAATATATATTCGGCCGGATGAAACCAACTAAAAAAACAACATTACGAACGTCTCTTGGCCTTTTCAATCAGTAGGTTCGTATTTTTGTAGCCTTCAGCTACGAGTATAGAGCTGAAGGTGGCCATGGTTAGGCTGTTGTAAAATGTCTGTATAGCGTTATACTCGTATCTTTGATGACATGGGATTCCGAACTGTTTGTTCTGGATGCGTTTCTCCTCTGTCTTTTCCAGACATCGCCGTCACGCTCATAAGGCAGGTTAAAAAAACGAGTGCGAGAGCCTTCGTGACGGTTGAACGACCTTTGTTAAGGTGTCGGTTTCGGGCAGGTTATTTAGTGCGGAGCGGGGTGGCTAGGTGGTTCTGTGGGTTGAGCAGGTGGCGCCCCCGGCCGGGTCGCCGAGCAACGGCAACTGGGTCACTCCGGGCCTGCCAGCCGCCCACCAATTATGTACACGCTCGTTACTGGACACGCGTTTTTCAATCACATCCATATTTAATTGGGCATCACGAAGCTGGAAAATGTGTTTGAACCGCCATGTTTTACCAGAACTTTATTTGAATTGCGTTACGTATTACTAGGTGATCAATACATGCAAATATTTTCAGTGGCATATGGCCACTGCGTTGTAAGTAATTTTATCTAGTGAGTTTTCACGATAATTCCAATCAACTCATCCGTACCTAATAAGCCTTAGTAATATTTATCTAAACTCATCTTCATCAAGGAAGCAAACGTTTTGTTAGTGTTGGCAAACGAAAGAGTTCTTAAACTTGTTCTTCATTTAAAGTTCGCACAAACTTTGATATCGAAAGTAGTTTTACCAAGCGCAGTTTGAGAGCTCCGCGCTTGCGGGTTTACTTAAATCTTCAGGAACTTCTTACAAGACAGAGCTGTGCCCTAACTTGTTGCATGGATGCACTGAGGGTGAGGGGTGGGAACGGGGGTGTCTTCATAGTGAATGGGCGCGAGATGTCGTGGCCGGCCGCCACGTGCGCGTATGGAGATGCCTCCATTGATAACCGTGACCTCGCCCTTATCGCCCGCCTGCCGATGACGCGAGAATTCACATCGAGCCTCTTAACTGCACACCTATGAGTATTGCCATACAAATACAAGGGCCGTTGAGGCGATACTCCTCGACGCCAGCTAGGTTCACTTTGTTAGAACGAATCAACGCTAGGAAGTGTGAGCGTAGTTCTGGAATACGAAGGCGTATCAATCAACTCTACGAAACCAAACTCTTCTTAGTCTTTCAACTCTTGCCCATATTATAATCGACCGTCTGAGAGATACATTATACAGATTTTGAACGCCAAGATGCAGCTGGAAGAGCAAGCAAATACAACCAAACATTAACTTACAATAGCGTACCAAAAGTAGACTTTTCGTATCTCGTACCGTACAGGGACTTATGAGTGCAGACATTTGGTGGAACTGGTCATAATTGTTCATAGTTTAATCTCGAGCACACAATCACTATTTAAGTCAAGCGCTGCACACCTCTAAACAACCAGATACGGCAACTTCCTTAGCAAAATAATAACGGGGTCGTTTGTATTCGTGGGTAATTAGCATTTAGCGGAGAGCGCGCGGGCGGTGCATAGCAAGTGCAGCCTTGACATTGACCGTCTCGTTGCCCTAATGTCGTCGCATCAATTGTCCCGATGAACAAAACCATCTCCGACCGGCACATAATAGTGTCGAAGCGATGAATGAGCACATTAGCGAACGAGCGGTGGCGGCGCGAGCGGCGGACCCGGCGCCGCGCCGAGTCATTACGCGCCCCCATTAATCACTGCAACAATCGGCCGATATCTCGCTATTTACAAACGCGGGAGCACGTGTTCACCGCTCGTACTACGCGGAGTGTATTGACCCATTTAGATAGCTCGACCTTCGCGCGGCCATTGTGAGCGAAAAACATAAAAATAAGTTTTATTGCGGCGTCGTTATGCGTATCGCTGCGCGGGCCACCCGTCACGCCCGCGCCGCCAACAGCTGATCGCTACGTGACATTTTTATTTTATACGCTCTCTTCCGGGGATTCTCCGAGATACGTGCCAGTGACGTCATTATCAGCCCGTGTACGCCCGCGGCCACTGATTTATTATCTTAAACGCGCGATGTAAACTCCACCCTGCGGACGGGTGTAATTTATGTGGAAATACGGCGCACCAGTCTACCAATGTCAGTGTTAAGCGAGCAAGAGTCGCCTAAACATCCTCTGGGCTCCATCCAGATATTCATTGCTGGTACGCCGTGTAGCTTGTGTCAAGAACGCGTAATATTTGCGTCAGCTGTACTTTTCATTCTATGAGAAATAACGTGATCCCAGCCGCGTGATGGTGAAGTCTGTAAATGTATTTCAAGATGACTTTCGAATAACCTATGCCAGTCAAGTATTGAGAGTTCATTAGCTTTTACAAAAAATATTTTGTATGAGGACATGGTTTCATAAAGTAAGATTGGTTTGGTTTTTAGGTCTGACGGTCAAAAAAAAAACGTTCCGTTCCATGAAATGTGGTCACTTTCTTCTTTATTTATATCTAAGTTAACTAGGTGTAGGATAATCATTTAGGTATGATAATCATTTTCAGAAGTATAAGTAGGTAAGTCCAATCCACTCTATTCTATAAACAGAAAAAAAAAACAATAAATCAGCTCTACATAAAAAGTATCATGAAAAACATGATCAAAGAATTAAAAAAAATTAAAAAAAATCCTTCTTTTTGGAACCCAAAAAGTTCGAAACGGGGCGCTGGAAAATCCGACATTTTTATTGGGTAACTTACTGCACTTTTCTACTTCCATTTATTTTTAGTACACTGAAAATGTACGCATTTTTTTTAATGAAGAAATATTAATTCTTACAATAGATTCCTAAATCTACTACGTAAACACTGCTTGGACGCCTTGAGTCAAGTCAATCTATAAAAATTCAGTAAACAGTTACACACAAGCACATTATGCTGATGCAGATAGCAGATGCCTGCTAAAGAGGAAACCTCGCCCTCTCAGTCGACATTCCAATCATTCAGAGAGCCAGCCGGCTTCGAAGAAGTGAGTGCGTCACGGGCTCTACTAACAAAAACTCACAGCATTTTCCCTTTCAACAGTTTCAACTCACATAAAAGTTGTATATAAGAGTTATAACGACAACCGCACGCGTACGTCGTAAACAATGCAATTCGGGGATTCCCTCACTTTTTATACGGGATCACATTCCTGAGGGATTCCTTTTGTTTGCTCAAACAACAGACTTTTTCACTCGTCACCTTGACTAATTGACATTGCATAGCGGAACATAAAGATTAGAGCATTCAACAATAACTGTTCAAACAGATGATCCGGTAAAAGGGACTGGGTTAGTAGAGGCGGCTCTATTTATATGTATATAGGTACATATAGGACAAATATTTATTAATCTATAGTGATAACTTTTATGGTTAAGCGTAAAATGTCATACCTTCGTATTTGTGGTACCATATTTTATGCTATATTATTATTTATACCCTACTAGTTAATACTACCCACCTAACGCACATGACTCTACCAAATGTAATGTAGGTACTAGATACCTAAATATTTATGTAGGTTTTAATTGAATAGGTATATTATTTTCTGAAGCAGACCATAAATCAACAGCATTGCTGTTTAATTATTCTTTACGTCTGTTAACAACAAAGTAAGTTTTTGAATTAGAGGCGTCAAAATGCCAAAACTACAAAATTTTAAAAGAATTCAGCACAGCATAGCAGTAGCCAAAGGCGTGAAATAAAAAGCTCACAGAAGCACGGCACAGAGCTGGTTGCGTCGGGCCACCAAACAGGATGTCGGACTGGTTGCGCGCACACACCCACACCCTGCGTGTGCGCACACGTCCGCGCGCACACACGGACGCACGGCCTCGCGGCCACTCGCCGCTCGCTCGCCGCACACGGAAATTAAATGTGCGTGCCAGCACCAGCTAGCAGGGTTGCCAAACATATCCATTATTCAGCTACGCGTTACGATATTCAATTATATAAACGTGTGTGCCGGCAGGCATCGCTTTGAAGAAACGCAGTCTCTTCTATGATCAACGGTTTTCAAAATAAGTCGGTGATGCAATCATTGCAGTTGCTTAGTACCTATACCTACCTGTAGTAGTTAGGTTAGGTACGTTTTGCTTTAGCAAGCAACAGATTTGTTAATTTTTTTACTAAGGTTATGTAGGTAGTCCATGAAAGCAGTCACTATTTTAAATTTTAAACCTTCCCGTTTTATTTAAAACGGTATTTTTATTTCTTTGAATTTGATTAGTTAAAGCTATTGATAATTTACGTACGATTAAAAGGAGTCAATTCTGGGTTACTGAAATACCTAGGTACCCTACAGCATACTAAGATAGTGGCCTTGACAGCAATAAGTTTAGAAAAAGTAACGGCAAACATCACCTGGGGCATTATTCTGTATGACTTAGGAGATTCCTTGCCGTAACCGTATGACGTCACCGTAAGGAATGACATTTATGGCATATGAAATACGGCATAGGCATAGGGCGATTTCACGCCGCTGTCTTGTCGTGCTGCGTAACGCTCTTGTATTGGTCATAGTGAATACTGTGCCACTGTGTGGCTAGTGTGGCAACCCTCGAGCAAGGCTTTGCCTCGATGCTTGCTTTGCTCGCTTTGCTAACCCTACTTTTTTTAATTCTCCGCAAGTTTGGTCACTGGCAAATATACCTTTATTATGTGTTATTAATTCTATTGACTTATGTAGGTAAAGTTAAATAGTGTATCTAATTAAAGTTATTGAAGTATTATGTTAAGGTTTTCTTGACAAAGTCGTGTAATGAAGTTTATTTTTTCTCTAACTCAGTACACATTTTATTCTGTCATACGAGTTCTTCCCCTTTGCAAACTAAAACCTCTCAAATTTCAACATATTAGATAGACAGGTGATTTAAAAGATATTCTTTAAAATAAAATGAACCCATATCGTAGCAGGTGCTGCGACGCGCGTCTCAAAAGTCTCAATGAATGAATAACTGAATTACCTCAGTGTAGTCACGTGCACTATTGTATACAAAAGGAGCTAATAGCCTAATCGGTCATTCGATCGCTGCCCGCCGCCGCCGATACTGCAAACGCAGCCTCATACCTCTTCACTGTTTTGTTTCATGAATGAAAAGCAAAAAGAAATAAAACTTTTACTACGGAGTAATCGTAAACAATTGAGTTATTTGTACCAAACCTTAACCGAGGCAATAATTATATACGGAAATAAAATAAGTGGTAAACTCTCGGTGAGCAGAGCACACCTAGTAAAATAAAGTTTGCGAGTTCATAAACGTATCAAGTTTTATTTGCTCTACATACAAAAAGCAGAGAAAAATTATAGGTGTAACGAGTAAACAGTACCTAATATTAGTCATTAGGTAAGTAAGTAACATAGGAATAGGGACATCTTTTTTTAAATAAATTGTATAGGTAAGAAATTGTAGAAAAATCTTATTTGAGGATTGTTTGAAACGTTTACCTAAATGAAACGGATTCTATTCTCTGATGCAGAAGGCCAGCTCCATAATGCAGAGCCGTACCACGGCCACACTTCACCCCACGCTATCAACCCCGCTTTATAGAGCGCTATAATATTATAACGTTCGCCGAGCTCGCTCCATCCAGTGTAGGTAGCTGTAGCGCTAGATAGAAGCGATGTTATTATGCTTTGCCTGTGTGCGCGTGCACGTGCACTGAGCGCACACACACATACAGCAAAGCCGGTCCCCTCGGCAGTCCGCCCCCCGCGCCTCTCCCCGCCGACCCGCGCACGCTACCTCGACAAGGCTTTAGCGCGCTGTGAGGCAATGCCGTTGCCGCGCCACCATCTATTCGGTCTCCACAATGCCATAGAAAGTCTCCGTACTACTCGCCTCGTCGACCGAACTTTTCCTATCTACCTTCTCGAGCGAGAGGGGCTATTATTGCACCGCTCTACGGCTCTACCTCGACGTATAATATGACTTCTCGACGCATGAAGTAGGATTCTTTATGGTTGTTATTTTGAATAAGCACTAACTTCTCGACGGAACGAGTAAACGGTGCGGTTATAAAACGCTGCATATCCAAGACGGGCGATAAAATAAACGTCAGACGTTTCCAAGTTTCGAGCGGAGAGAAGCAGAGACAAGTCGCGCATCAGAAAAAGAACTTTACGACAAGATTAGAAAGAGCGCGCGAAGCGGCAACGTCGCATTAAGCCGCGTTCCAGAGGCACGGAGCGGCAACGCCGAGCGCCAACGTCATTTACTAAATTTATTTTCATGAGCGCCAGCCAGCGCTGGCGACGACGATGCTACTACATACATACACAGTACACATGGCTCCGGCTCTCAGGCGCCGCGTGATACCGATATATACGCCTTGTGGATGTTATCTATTTTTGCATATTGAAACTAGTTGCGCGCGTATAATATTTTTTCTACCTTATTTAAGCGTTCAGAACTTTTGCCATCATGTAGCAATTGTCCGTACAATGGAACGGCACGTTTTCCGCAGAGCGATAAAGGGGTGACGCAAAGTGATTATTTGCAGCGTTGCGATGAGTAGTCGCTGAGTCAACGCAACGGCATGGCATGGCATGGAGCTAGCCAGTATATCCAGCGCTGACTTCACTTTACTCTGCTATCTATTTATTTTATTTGAGTGCCTACCTATGTACTAACCTTTGCTAAAAAGTTTGAAGCTACGACTTTTTTGATAATTGGGTTGACCTAATAATAATAAAATATTGAACCAACTAGGAAGGAAAGTAATATCTTGATGTACCTTATCTTACAGGAAAAAACTACCTAATACAAGTAGGTACGCTCTTATAAAACGTTTTAAAGTAATAATGTGTAGCAGATAGATACCTAGACAGTAGTAGACAGTTCGACGAAGACGCGTGTGCCAGCCACCTAATTGTAGGGGCAGGTGTAGAGGCATCTGCCGCCTGCTGGACTTGGCCTTTACTATTACATTTTTTATTGCACGTTTATATTGGCTTGCTACACATACACCGAGTTCCATCGGCACAAACGTCCGTCTGGTCTTAAACTAAAGTGGCAGTGTAAATGCAATAATTTGATAAACAAGCCTCGATGTAAAAGTCAACCCGCCACACGGCGCACATGCACGTCCATCATTAATCCGCGGCAGCTGGCGGTAGGATAGCTAGTTAGTCTAGTCTGTGGAAGGATTAACTACTGACCGAGTCCGTGAAATTATAGTGAAGAAGTAGGTAAAAGAAAAAGAATGTGCCTAGTGCCTAAGCTTGGTTAATCGCACGCAGTTGGAGCGATATCTTCTACCTGAGCGGACCCCAAAGCAGGGGCACCGCTCCGGGAGTGCATTGTGTTCCAAAAAAAACTGAGAAGGGTCGGATCGAGGATAATAGCGCACAGAACTCGGGAGGCACCCCACCAGGTATACGCCGTCCGTATGCCACTATCGATGTGAACTTTTTGTTACATGTTGGTCGACTCGGATTCTAGGCGAAGACATGAAAACTGAACAGGTAGATAGAGCATTTCACTAACTCGTAAGGTAAATAGAAAACGTGTCTCGTATGGCACAGTGACGGAAAATTATTAAGTCTGGAATAAACGAATAAAGCTTACCGATTGAAAAGATGACCTACAATTTCTTGTTGCTGGTTTGGTTTTCCCATCGTTTTCCAACGATGACCACTTGGAGTAGTGCGTCTTACGGTACTTTCGCCCGACGACTAGCGTTCGCCCAACCGAACGACACTCGCTTTGAACTAATCACCTTTACGATATTATTTTCGACATGAATGATCTTAGGGTTTAGAATATTCATTTATAGAGTTTAATACTCCGAGAAAATTTTATATAGGTGCTGAAACTTTGTCACACAACAAACATACATACATAGAAAAGAAAACTCTTTTAACAAGACATACATAGGACGCGGGAACTGTTGTGTTGAAGACCATAAGTGACATGACATCACCATGACATAGGTACCTTAATCCTTACCAATCCTACTAATATTATAAATGTGAATGTAAGTTTGTTTGTTACGCTTTCACGCGAAAACTACTTATCCGATCATCATGAAACTTTGTACACACATTTTTGGAGGTATTAGAAGTAACATAGAATACTTTTTATCCCGGAAAATTAACGGGATCCAATAGGACGCGAACGAAGTCGCGGTCTTGGTATAATATAATCTAAAGAAGGTTCAATCAGTGTCATGCTTCAACTTATAATTCAAACTTTTACTGCATTATGTTTCAAATTCCTGTAATGTTTGACGTGACATTTGAGCTCTTCTATTTTGCTCTGTTTTATCTATGGTCTGTGTATGGCATTCATATCGTTGGTGTATGGTAAACGTACTAAGTAATGGTAAATTCGTATTGTGTTGAATGTTTAATAGTCATGTGTGTAATCCGTGCTAGTGGAACTCTTACTAAATGTATACTTTTCATTATTGCAGGGTTCGGGCGGTGGGTGCGGCGGCAAGAGACGCGCCGGCTCGCCGTGCGAAGGCGGCGGCAAGGTAGCGCGCTGGGAGGACTCGATCGCACGTCTCGAGGCAGTGGCGGCCGGTGCTGGCGGCGGCGAGTGCTGGCGCGGCGACGAGGACGAGCGGCGAGCGTGTCGCCGACGTTGGTGCGGCGGCTGGTGCGGACAGCACGACACCATCCGCGCTGAGAACGGCAAGTCCTACTTGGAGTTGGGCGGAGCCGCGACTCGCGCCTGCTGCGACGGTCGCGCCGCCGGCCGCTGCGCGTCGCGCCGCTGCTACCGCGAGCGGCGGTTTAAGATGATGAACCTATGCGCGCTGAAGCTGGCGCGACTGCGGCAGACGGCGGACCCCTCGCTGCGGCGCTCCGTGCTGGTGTGCAACACGCTGCGCGGCATCGAGCGCGAGATGGAGCGCGAGAGTGTGGAGGAGGCTCCAACGGAGAGCAGCGCGTGCGCGGCGCGCTGCGAGCTGCTGAGTGCGCGTGACCCGGCGGCCGCGGGGCGCGCCACGCCCTTCCCGGCTCCAGCGGCGCCGGACCGCGACTCCGGCTACGGCGACGAGGAAACGCGAACCATCGACTGGGGCTCGGTGTTGAGCCTCTCCTCCCGGTCGGCGCTGGATCCCCCCGAGGACGCGTGGCCGGACGACTGGGGCTGGAGCGAGGATAGCTTCGTGCGGCTGCTGGTGCCGACGAGTTAGTGCTTGGCGCGCGGGCAGGACTCGCCCGCGCCCCTATGAGCCTGTGATACGCCGCCGCCGGCCGCCGCTCGGCACATCTAGTCGAGTCGCGCCGCGCCGCCTGCGCCGCCGTGCGCCCCTCCAGAGGCGACGCGACGCACGCAGTCAGTAGTTAGTATTATGTAATTGCTAAAGGGAAGGTGCTAGCTTCGGACGTGACGCAGGACTTGAACGCGAGCCGAGTTATTTTTGATAGTTTTATTTCTTTAAGTGAATTCCAAACCGAAACTGAAAAGTGACTTAGCTAATGACGTTATCATCGTATAATTAAACATGGGTGTTTGAAATTTTGTTGAAATTATTATGTAAATTATTAGGTAAATGCTATATTTATTATTATTTCGTTAAAACAGAAAAGTGATAGTTTGAAATTGTTTCTGTCTTGATATATTTTCTCCCAATGTATTTGAACAACGCGAATGAGTTTGGTTTCGTTGAGTCACTGTAAGTTGCAATATCGGAATCTAGTCTGTGATGTTGTGCATCTTCTTATTCAGAGACTTAGCTGAAATAAGCCCCGTCCGTCTCACTTGACGCAGTCTCTGAAGATGCGCGCCCTCATTGACCAGCTTCACTACGAATGTGCGTATTTAATGTGTGGACATGTGCCGAAAAGGTAAATGCATGAGTAAACTCTACTACCGAGTACTTGCACTAACAAACTCTGCAAGATATTGAGAGTGAAAAGCTCGACATAGTACATAGCAATGTACTTAATTTTATTAATGAACTTTCGATAGATACACATCCACAAGCAGCATTGAGTAACGGGATGTCAATTAAAACAAGCCTTAACAACTGCGACTATGAAAGTTTCATCTATTAGAATCGTGCATTTAAAAAAGCTGTAACAAACTCGACTGACTGTGGCTGTAGGTACTTAATACAACCTTAGACCGGAATTGAAAGTCTGTCCAGTAGTTCGAATGCCTCTCAACGAAGTCTCGCCTAACAGATAGTCTTAAGAAATATTTAATGGAGTACTTAACCAAAAATTGTCTCATTGAATAATTTATTTACTAACAGTGAATTACAGTTCCTATATGCAATTACAGTAAACTATTGTAAAAGTGGTAATTTATTTGGAATTCTTTATTCTAGTTTTTGTACCGTTTGTTGGGAGGCATTCGATAGCGTAAATTTGACAATGCGGAATGTTATAGCGGACAAAACTTGGAATGCCATGAGATTTGAAATGTTAAATATAAGGATTGGTAAACAAATGATAATGCCGGATTTAAGCCATAACCCGTTATTTCTAGTGAAAGAGTAACCAGGGGCATTTGAAGTCGATCCATCGAAATAGTCAAAGATATTGTAATAAACTCATTCATTGGTAACATCGGGTTGTGCGCGTCGCGTAATGGCATGCCTTAATTGAAACTGTATCATCAGAAGTAGTGGTCGGAAGACGAATTCAATGACATCCAGTTTTAGAATAATATTTTCGTTATTAATCCAATCGATGTGTATAAACAGTTTTTCTACTAAGTAGTTAAGTAATTAAATTTTAAGAGTAACGTACTTAAATTATTTTCAGTGAATGATTATTTGCCTGACGATGATTTTGATGATACTCGGCAGCCATTACGGTGCGTGCTTCGGGATTGGAACTGCATGGACCAAACACACCTAGCACGACAATTAAATAGAGCAAAGTACAAATTTCCATAAGTTGCATAAGTGCTCCGGCGCATGTTTGTCCACCGTTGTCAATTACTCAAATATTTGAATTGTGATTCGGTAGCTAATGAGAGAAACTATGTTCTTAATTGTAGTGTACATATTATGGAGATGGGCATTATGGCGTGTACGTTCGCGCCCTCTGTAAATATAATTGTAAAGTAATTTTATTGATGTCGATGTGGATTGTCGGGTAGCTCACTTTCGGCCTCGCGCTACCAACGTTTCGCACATTGTCGTCTATTACAACTTTATTCTGTCCAATTCACTCACCAAGTACAGATTTACAAGTTACATACGCATTCTATTGTAATATATTATGTCACAAAATTGTATTGCCAGTACAGACCAATAAATTAATGACTTTTAGTTTATAATAATTTTGGGTTTTGAACTCATAAGTGATGCACTGAGTTAAACGTACGAACAGCTCAATATTTTTTGTTTTATTTCGCTTAGATATTTTGTTGAAGATGTCCGTATGGTTGGTTGTGATGGTTTACTTAGTAAGTTACGACTCTTCGGCAAATAGTTCTGTTTTGCGTAGGTATACCTACTCAATTATATTTTACTATGTACCTATGTACTAACAATTATACTAGTAAGTCTGTTGTTTTTTGATTCTGTCGCATTTGTTGGTAACTTTTGACTTATTAAGTACTTAATTTACGTTCATACCCCACTCAGGACTGATGCTCTTCAACCAGGTGTGACAGAACCAAAGAATTCTGATTGCTTGCACTGGGTTTATGTACGATCACAGAAAGTATTTGTTTATCTTATGTTTCCAACTTGCTTTTTGATGACTTTGAATACATTTTGATATTCCTACCTAAATATAATATAACGTTTGACAGTAAATTTTTTGGGTCGTACTAATAAAACCCCTTTTATCCTGTCATTTTCATAAACCAGCCAAATAGTAGTCATTTTTGTACTTTGTGTAATTTTCCTAAAGCATTGGACTAAATATAAATTCATGTTTCTTCCTTGTATAACTGTGTATAGTACGTGGTGTGCATTCTGTATTGTATAAAATACTCGCTGGCTTATATGTTTGTGTTGTCATGTTCACCGTGTGTACCCCATCCTCGTGGAACTCGGCACTTGGAGTCCCATGGAATGTGTTGTGACCTTCAGCAATAAAATTGTTATCTCAGTTAGACTCTTTGTTCCATCCGTCTTCGCGTTGTGGTCTTTTCAAAGAAACTACCACAACTGTAACATACGTAACTATCTGTGTAAGTGTATCCTTAGTTTTCAATGCCATTGGTTACCAAAAAATGACAGGATTTTTTAATTAAAACGATTGTGAATATATTTTAGAAAGGAAATACTCTTGTTAGAAAATTGTGAAAACAATTTTGAAACTCCATTTTGCACATCGAATTGTTAATACGTTCCTCAAGTTTTCGAGTTTTTCAAAATTGTTTCTCTAATTGTCTAATGATAAATTATAATTGTAATATATTATTGTTTAAGCCGTTGTATCGAAAGTACGAGAACAGGAATAATTTTGTGAAACAATGGCACAAAGAATAAACATAAATATTATTATATATAGAAACAGAAATGTGGCTATAAGAGCAATTTTTATAATAAATATTTACTGTTGAAGAACCTCAGACTTATTATTTTTCATTTGCTCACACCTTGCATATAAAAAAATACTTTGAAGTTTACTTTCAGTGCTAATAAGATGAACAAACAAAACACCAATTAATGAAAATGAGTTTAACTTTAGTGAAGCATACACCTACGTTACCTATCTATCTATACTAGAATACAATATGTATCTTAGATAAAAAATTTGAACAAAGGACATGCCTAAACCACAGATTATATAATACTATACTAGTACCTAAACATAGTAAAATTACTCTCCAGAGTTTCCGCTGAAGCAACGTGGGCGATTGCCGATGTAGGCGGTTGCGTGAGTGGTTGGATATGTACCTGTAGGCTTTTTGTCATTTCCCGTATAAAAGGGCAAAATATGAAGTTATACTTCTTTATGAAACACATCGAAAATATGGCTATTTTACTCGATTTTAAAATTGTTATTTACTGCTCAACTAGTTATCCATTCGATGTACAATGGCTAATGGTTCCAATACTCTCAACGAAAATGAGTAAGTATTTCTCGAGGTAAGATTCTATAATGTAGCAAACTTTACTAAATAATTAATGGGCAAGAAGACGTGAAGAAGTGAGAAGTGATACTTTTTTTGTTAATCATTAAAAAAACTATCTACTCCTATGCCAAATCAAGGGCAGTCTACAGGGTTTAGTAAAAGCATCAATATGATATGACTAGGTGCCGCCCGCGACTTCGTTCGCGTCCCGTTGGATTCCGTTAATTTTTCGGGATAAAAAGTAGACTATGCGTTAATCCAGGTCACGGACAATATATATTCCAAGTTTCATACAAATCGGATCAGTAGTTTTTACGTGAAAGAGTAACAAACATCCATCCATCCATACTTACAAACTTTCGCGTTTATAATATTATATAATAGTAGGATTCCGCTCTAATTAGTAATATTTAGTACGCTACGTAGTTACGTAGCATGCGCTACGTAGCCGCGTAGAGGGTCTACGATCGTCAACGATAACAATGTCACATTTTTTTTCACATAAGTCACGCAATTATTATCTCCTGAAATATGATCCAAAAATAAGGTTAAGCCTAGATCGGACTACTGGGAACGAGCTCAAGGTAGTACCTAAATAAATAGCTATTTATGTTTTTTTTTCTGAAGACAAGTTTCCTAAGATAATAATCAATAATACATAGTTTTGTATGGATTGCACTATTTTTAATACTGCAGCTTTTTAGTGAACGACTTTTTTTATTAAGTTCTTTAGTCTTTAGTTACTACATACATGCACTCGTCTACTTACAGAATAATGAGTTTAGTTAGCTACTTGTACCGTGATCAGGCTCCATGCAGAGTTCTTTTATGCTTCCACATATCGCCTGAACGTCTGCAATCAAATAAGCGAATATAAACTTTCTGAATGTCGTTTTGAGAGTTCAAATTTCATTCTTCTGCAAATGCGCTAACACGACAAGACCACAGAATAGATAGAAAATGATTTCCATTGAATTTCACTAACTACAATGCATTAGGTAAACCATTATCCAAGTACTGTTAATTATCATCTGAATTATATCTAATTCCATTACCTTTAATACTCACATTCAATCCATGCGAAGATTCATGTGGACTTTTCCTCGGCAACCAAAAAAAAAAATGATAAAAAAATACAAAAAAAATAAGTAAGCGTTACAATTTTATTGAAACCTTGAGATATGCATGAGATAAGAAGGGTTTTAAATGTTTTACCTGAAGGCGGTTCCACAGACGTCACACTCATGAGGTTTCTCGCCGGTATGGATCAGGGTGTGAACAGTCCTGGCGTATGGTCTTCGGAAAGCAGCTCCACAGATATCGCATATATACGGCCTGAAAAAAATGCCTAGTGGAAAACACAGAAGAGCAAGCCGTGCTGGATTGAAATGAGCCGTATAATAGTGCTGATAAGACTGGAATTGGTTTGTGTTAAATGCGCGGGTTTAACCCATAGAAGGAAAGAGACTATAGGCACGTTTGGTAACTACATACCTACCTACAAAGGAAAAGCAGAGGAAATACGAGTAGAGTTTGAGTAGAGTTTGAGTTGAGTAATAAAATAGTATTATCTACTGATTTTAGATAGTAGGTATAATATAGCTATAATTACTAAAAATAAGTTGTACCAACGTACAAAGTTTTATCAAATTTTGCTGCGTATAGCGTATATAATTCAGCCAACGTACAAGTTATCGAAGCAAGCGATCCGAACAAAGCAATTTTATTTCAAACTTTCAACTCATTATTCTTGATTTCGAGCCAACTAGCGTCATCTATCCGAAGTAACACATAACAAAGTTTCACATGTTTTCCGACAGAGGCGCTGCTGTGGATTCTAAAATTGAATTTTACTGGCACGAAAAACATTTGAAATTAAGATGAAGAAACTCGGAAGAAAGGAGTTTTTTAGGTTTGCTAGTGTCATGTAAGGCGTATACCTACACAAAAGAGGTTTCATTTTAACCGAGAAGAAGTTTTGGCTTGTCTTGGCTAGCGGTTCTAACAGAAACAAATATTTTTCAAAGGTTTGGTATGCATCTACAAAATGTTATAATTAGATAGAAGGGGAGTTTTTCTATGTTCGCTCGTAAAAGTATGTCCATGTCTGGGGCGTAATGTTAACCTTTGGTCCGTGTGAATGCGTGCGTGCTCACGCAAGCGTGCAGCGGCAGTGAACGTCTTCGGGCAAGCAGAGCACGCGAAGGGCCGCTCCCCGGTGTGAGTTCGTCGGTGATCGTCGCGCTCCACCTACCACCGACACCATTTTCACATGCATTATCATACGAGAGCGTATCCAGGGTCCGAACTGGGGGTGACTCGTAAAGCGCTAGCTTTGGTTCTCCAGAGCGCCGAGTATGTGTTTTTGTTTTGATTTTCGACTCGCGTATAGCACACGCAAACGCATTCGCAAAGCGAGAAATTTCGTAGAGAATTGAACCATTCAAAAATCGCTATACGCGAGTTGAAAGTCAAGACAAATGCAGAGACTCGGGGCTCTGGGGGTAATTTATGACCTACCGGCCCTTTTCCCGACAACATTAACACAGATAATGCAATAGTTCATAAATTGGTGCAAAATGCGGGTTGGTTCCACTCAATGCCAGCTTTCTTCCCAGAGAATCCCGCGCGGTACATTTTGACAGAACAGCATGACAAATTTCTCGCCAGCGCATCCTAGTCCCGCTGGTATGTACCTATTTCTGAGGCTACTGGAGAACAAAAGCCAGCGTTTTACGAGTGCTTATACTACCTAGCTTAGAGCTTACGGGGGTTGAATTGACTTTGCCCCTTTTATCTATCCCTAAGTTTGTCTCTATTGTGAAACGGAAAAAATAGGCACTGGGAACTATAAGAAAATTTGCAGTGCCAATGATCTAACAATTGGCTATAAAATTTGTTACACGGGTTGCTATTACTGCTAAAGTATTTGCTGGTGCAAAAATGCAGGACTATAAAATATGTGCTATTCCCATCGAGCCCAGCGGCCGGCCCACAGGTGGGCCTATGTCAAAATTACCGTACTTATAAACTATTAGTAGTCCGGTCAAATTAGACCAAAAAATAAGGGTCAGGTTATTGTAACCTTGAATGTCTAAATTGACCGGACTATAGCTGATACCTACGACTTCGTACGGGTGCAAAACTTTCCACCAAAAAACCTGTCACCAGCATACGATGAACCTCGTAGCAAATGGCTGCTTTTGGTTTAGAAAGTTCAAGCTGTGTCTAAAAATCCACGTCTTTGATTTCAAGTTTGATTGTGTGCACCATGAAACGTTAGTCAGGAAACTAAACCACTATGGTGTGAAAGGGATTGCTCTTGAACTTCTTAATTCTTACTTAAGTAACAGAATTCAAAGAGTTGATGTTAATGGAAAACGTTCTCCGGGGTCAGAGGTAAAAATGGGTGTACCACAAGGATCAATACTAGGACCGTTCTTGTTTTTAATTTACATTAACGATCTACCACGAGTGGTTAGAAACGATCATGAGATTGTACTGTTTGCAGATGACACTTCACTTGTATTTAAAGTGAAACGACGACAAACTAATTATGACGATGTAAATAATGCAATCTCTAAGGTTGTAAACTGGTTTAATGTAAACAATTTATTACTAAACGAAAAGAAAACTAAATGTATTCGGTTTATTCTACCAAACGTCAAACAAATAAATGCCAATGTAAAAATCAAAGAAGATAATATAGATCTCGTGGACACCACAGTATTTTTAGGCATAACTCTAGATAATAAACTTCAATGGGGCCCACACATAGATAAATTGTCGAAGAGACTTAGTTCTGCAGCATATGCAGTCAAGAAGATCCGCTTCCTTACAGATGTGGAAACCGCAAGACTAGTCTATTTCAGCTACTTTCATAGCATTATGTCGTACGGCATTTTGTTGTGGGGGAGTGCTGCAGACATAAACACCATATTTGTGTTGCAGAAGAGGGCTATTCGTGCAATTTATAACATGGGTCCCAGAGAATCACTAAGAAATAAGTTTAAGAAAATAAATATAATGACAGTACCTTGCCAGTACATCTATGAAAACTTATTGTATGTTCAAAAAAATATCAATCTATTCAACAAAAAAAGTGATAATCATAATGTTAACACTAGAAATAAAGATAAACTCGCTGTTCCCACCACTAGGCTCACAAAAATTAGTAAATCTTTCAAAGGGCAATGTGTACGCTTCTTTAACAAAATCCCAAGTGATGTGTCTCAGTTGGCGATTGGCAAGTTCAAAAACGTAATAAAACAGAGACTTCTTTTAAAAGCATACTATAAAATATCTGATTATTTAGAAGACAAACAAGCTTGGGACGAACTAGCTCCAACTCATCCAATAAAAAAAATATGTAATCATACATAATCATACAAAACGTAATGACGATTCAAAGTGATCAGTGAGATTTTATTGAATAAAAGATTTTTGACTTTGACTTTGACTTTGAAATAAAATATAGCCTATGTTTCTATCCGGAAAAAGGGCTTCTGAATAGTATAATTTTCATTAAAATTGGTCTAGTAGTTAAGGCGTGATGCGCGACAAATAAACAGATGAACAAACTCTATTTTCGGAATCAGAATCGTTTATTTAGTAGATCTGCATATTTACTTTATCCATATCTTTATAATTTCAGTTTTTCGCATTTTTACAGTTTTATAATAGTATAGATAGATAGATAGTGCAAACACCTAATATTATGGGCCTTACTGATAATCGCTACTAAATATCTGTCTAAAACCTTACCTTAACTTTGAAAGCCTTAGGGCAGAGGTCACAAGGGTAGGGTCGTTCCCCAGTGTGCATTCGCATGTGGATCGCCAAATGCCCGGACTGGTTGAAACGACGCCCGCAGATCCGACAGGGGTAACCCTGAAGGAAAATACGTCATTGAGGGCACCGGTGGTGTTTTAGGAATATACGTCACCGGTAAGGGCACCGGTGGTCTAGTTAGTGGTAGAAATCAACCCCGCCTTCTGATTTTAAGGCAAAGGGTAAAGCCAGACAACCATCTCGCTCGAACATTTCAACATTCTTGAAGATATAAAAAATCTAAATGTAATTATGTGAAATTGCATAGCTTCAGGGTCGAGAGAATAACAATGCAAAGGTTCAGTAAAAATATCACATTGATCCAAACAAGTTTTCCGACCAAAAACTTGTACCAATGCGATAATAAAATGTTGAAATGTGCGAGCGAGAAGGTTGTCTGGCTTTAACCCTTCGCCTTAAGATCGTGGGTTCAAACCAGCGGGCCTAGGATGCGCACGCGAGATATTTGTCATGTCGTTCTGTCAAAATATAAGCATTTTGCACCAGCTTCTGAACTATTGCATTATCTGTGGTAATGTTGTCCAAAAACCATGCCTTTGAATCTTCAACTTTAGCATTCCTGCGTGACAATTATCTCGTCCTCAGAGAGGTACGACGACTAAGAAATGTCAAAAAGAAGGTGTGTTTTGTCGACAACATTACCACACAACAACAACAGATACCTAATGCAAAAGTTCAAAAACTGCTGCAAAATGCTTACATTTTGACAGAACTGTAGTGTTTGCACCTATTCAGTAGGTGCGTTACCCTGTCTCGCTTGCACGAGTGGTTAGGTAAGTGTCATGTGTCAAACTCCCGACCTGTCAATGTCTCCCGACGTGAGGGCGGGAGACGGGGGGGTCGGGGAGTTAGCCGACATATACGGTGGGTGATGGACGGAGGACAGCCGAAGACCAGCTCGGTGTACCAGTGAGCCAGGGATACAAAGTACAGTATTTTACAAGAACGACATGACAAATATCTCGCGTGCCCATCCTAGGCCTGCTGGTGGTATACCAATGAGTTTTTCTATTCGGAAACTTTATGTGCAATGCCGTGCTGTACGGCGTAGGACAACATCGTGAAGAAACCAGTTAGATTACCTTCTGTGAAACAAACTATTGTCAGACCTTTGAGTGGACTGTCCTCTAGCATCGAACTGAACGATTAAAAAGATTTAAAAGTAGGTAGATAATCTGGTTTCTGTCCAATGTACGCATCAGCGTAATTCTCTTAGCTTTACTAGATTTTATATTTCTCTGGTTGTAAATAGTCAAACACTGAGGTATGAAATTATATTGTTAGCTAACATTACTATTTCATTACTCGTTATTTTATTTCATTTATTATGGCCAACTAACAGTTGTTACAATGGACATTATTGGACGTATTATGACATACGAATTATCAGCGTACTACGAAGAGTAACGGACACTACGCAGTAACAAAAATCACACAATCAAGTATGTAAAAGTGTCAATTGGGACATTGTGTCCAAAAATATTTTGTCCGAATCGTCAGCAAGTCTAATTTTCGGCTGAAACTTATTCTGTGGATTGGACTTACCGGCTTAGAAATTTTGTGCATTTTCTTATGCGTGTGCAAAGCACACATGCTGCCTAGAACTTTATCGCACTCCTCACAGACGTACGCGGTCAGTGGCGCCCCCTCGGGCCGATCCTCACCTCTCTTATGCCTATAAAGCTCCCTGTGTAAACAGAATTTAGATTTCTTTTATTAGAGTTTTGGTCAAGGTTTAGTGATTTTTATTGTCTGATAATTCGTGCCCTACGAAGCACGGAGCGCCTTTATTCGTAAATGACACTTCTATGCAGTTTTTAATATACCTACGTGTGTTATTACCTAGGTATATATGATTGCTGTATTTACCTGTAATTGGCACACATTTTATAGATTATGGTTTTCAAAAGTGATCGTTGTATTGTAAACTATGAATAAATAAAAATTGCTATGTATTTATGATTTGTTTGATTACCTCACTGAATGTTTCTAAGTGCCTAGGCATTGATATTTTTATATTCGAAGAATATACTTTCGACAAGACAAAATCTAAAAACAAGCAGTTATAGCACGAAACTCTCAGGGATCTCTCAATAAGTTGCTTGAAAGTTTTCGGGAGTAGTACAGTAGGTAATACGAAATAAGGTCCATAATCAAATAGGTAAAAGTTCTAGATGACGGCACATGATGGTTTTTTTCTGGGATTGTACTACCAGCGCCATCTATTGGTTTTATAGTGAACTTTGCAAGCGAGTAAAAAAAACATTATAAAAATGGGGCAATTTTCAGAAAATTAAATTTTTATAAAGTGAATTCTTTGCTCCAAAAAAAAAATATATATCCAGGGCCAAGTTCGTAGCAACGTCGTAGCACCAAGTGCGCGTTGAACTCTTTTTCAAAAGCTATTTTCATTTAATAATTTTAAACAAAGTATTCTACACTTTTATAGAGCGCATCGGTAATTTCTAGACCACCTTATATTTGAACTTTAACTTTTCTTCCTTTGGAAAAACTCGAAAGAAAATAGCTAAAGTTATTAGTATAGACTTATTTATTACACAATTTTTTTATCTGTACGGGTAGCACTTGCGTAGAGCCAGAGGCGCGTTGAAATCTTTTCTATGAAAATATTTGTGACAGCAGACTGCTTTTACGTTTAATCTTTGTAATTTGACAGGCGTCATGGCTCAGTCGATAGTAACTCTGCCTTCCATGCTGTGGGTCGTGGGTTCGATCCCCACCTAGAACAAACATTTCTGTGTGGCAAACATAGATGTTTGTCTGGTTGTTACTATGTTTACTACTAGAATAGAGAGCGTTGTGTAATATGTCTAAGAATATTTATTTATAATTTAGATTCAAGATTAAATGTAAAGGGCTGATAATTATGATGATGGTTACCTACCTGGCCGTAGTAAACAGCTGATTGCAAGACCCACAGTTCCACATCTTAGTACTGCTGGAAGTGACGTAAGTTCTGCTTCTTCGAGTGTTCCTAGGTCGATGGCATCCCAGCAAGTGCTTCTTCAGATCTTCAGTAGAAGAGAACTGCTTTCCACAAGTGTCACATGTGAAACAGACGTCTGGGCATAGTGGAACGCAGAGAGACACGTCATCATTTAATGTGGTAGGGGTCTGGAAATACTAAACTTTTCAATACACACAGTCAAGCTCGTGGCGTAGCTTGCTTAGTAAATCTTCACCGATTATCTAAGTTAAGCGGAGTTCTGCGCGGTCACTATTTGGATGGGTGACCGTTAGCGTTTCCGTGCTTCAGAGGGCACGTTAAACTGTCGGTCCCGGCTCTTAAAGCCACGACGGAGGCCTTCTGAATGGTACAAGTTTCATTGAAATTGGTCCAGTAGTTTAGGCGTGATTTGCGAACAAACAAACAGACAAACTCGATTTTCGGAATCAGAATCGTTCATTTAGTAGATCTGCACATTTAGTTTATCCATATCTTTAATTTTAGTTTTTGGCTTTTTTACAGTTTTACCTTTATTATACTATAGATAGATGTTTACATAGGACATATACCCTGTGAGGCATGGCAGTGCGTCCGTCACTCTGAGACCAGAGTCAACTCTCCAAATCGAATCACAACAATCGAGTATAACTGCTTCAGTACAGGATAAGGTATGATGAATGAAAGATACCTCGTAGATTCCGTCCTCGCCATAGCACGTAAGACGGTGCTGGTCAAGAGATTCTCCATCAGCAAAGAGGCCGCTGCAGATGTCACATACAAACATGGTGTGCAACCTCCTTGTCGTGACGCAGCATTTTCCATTGATATCGATACAGCATAGCTGTTCTGAGAAAAGAATGAGTCTGAAGAAATTTTAAGCTACTACAGGCGCCATCTGTTGCGTTTCATGATACTGAGTTTGTGAAAAATTGAAAAAAATAACTACTTTGCATGCGTGTGTTAGAGATGTTAAGGCATTGCTAGATCACATAAATATAATATTTATATGATTAGAGCCACCAATCTACTTCTAATGCTGACTGTACTATAGAGTGTAGGTATTTAGAACTTGTTTGGTGCACGGTATCATCGAAATGAGAAAACGGCTACCTCTACATCATGCGTAATTAATAATACCTACACAACTAAAAACCCACGAAAAAAATGGACAATATGAATGTAATAACTTACCGGCAGGCTCAACTTCTACAGCGGTGGATAACACACGCTGACACACACGACAGCAAAGCCAGTCGGATTCGAAATCAGCACTGGTGTTGTTATTGTTTATTTCTGAAAATAAAATAATAATTAGGTACTCACCCTATGTACAATTGTACATGATTGTACATACCTACCTACTCTAGCGAAAAGATAAAAGTAAGGTTCTTGATTACCTACCATTTGTTTCAGATGTTACTGGCTGTAAAGTTTCCGGTGGCAGTTCCGGAAGATTTTCAATAGCAGCTAGATCCGCTTCCGTGATATTTGCAGAGGCGTGGAATGCGATGGTGTGATCCAGGAGATCAGCCTCTGTTGTGAATATATCGTGACAAATCACACACGAATGTAGAGCCAGTAAATCCGGCCCACAGTTATCAATATCCTGAAAAAGATAAAAAAAATTGTTTAGTTGAAGAACGCGTTCCGTCATCATCGGCTTGAAAACTTTCCTTTTATGAACGAACCGGAAACTCCCGGAAACCGGAAGCTCCTTAGTTTTTTTTTTCAGAATCACTAGAGTTGTGACTTGAAAATGATTATCCATACGATTATTAGAAAAGTGTTAGTGGTGCGTATGAAAAAAGAAAATCGAAATACTTGCTACGAGTTACCAACTTTTACTAATATTCTGTGGTTTTATGAATATTTACCTTGTTACTGTTTGCAGAATCTTGGAGTGGTATTAAAAACTGATTGACTGTGTTTTCATCTAGCAGTGTTGGCTCATAATTCAACTCAGATTGTATTACGTATAAGTTTGAGTTACTTGGTGCTAAAACTGAGCTATTTTCTTGAAGAAAGGTACTGTCTGCATTGAAGAATCTTCCAGAGTCGTTTGAATGAAATGACAACGGATTGGATACGTTGTTGATAATGGTTTCATGTACAGCATCTGGGACTGTATCAGTAGTATTCTTACTAAGGAGAAGTTCATCAAATGTTTCCGATAACTCCTTGTATGGATAGTCAGGTGGATCGAACATCATTTTCACGTTCTGAAAATAGAATTTAATATTCAATTTATCCCGCGCATCGATTAACAACACCTCTATCTCTATTATATGTCATAACGTATAGCAAACTCACTGTCAAAGTCAATCGGAACTCAACGTCAAGGCTTGTCACTCTACTCTGTTCTGTTTACAGTTTTGTTGTTTTGTGTTTTCCTTCGCCAAAACACTTTTAGCTTGTGAAATTGTATAAACTTACTTACTGTGAAAGCTCAAAAATGAAGGTCGATACAGCATCAACGCCGACAGACAAACCAAAGATACCATTACCGACACTTTCCCAAATTAACGCTGACCGAATAACTCAGGTGAGTTCGGCCTAGAAAGATACTGAATTTCATAACCTAATGTAATTAAACCTAAATCTTTGTGAAGTACTAGCCTGTTATTTTAAATAGTTCGTCTTATAACTATTACTTAGCATCCTGGCATTATTCAGCACTTTGTTATTATTTTGATAACCTCAATTCCCAGTGCTGGGCAAAAGTACTGAAACTTCCCTACCTATCTTGCTAATAATTATGGCAGCATCTTAGTAGCTACCCTGTAAACTATAAACCTGAATTAGTAGGGAGCCCATGTAGAAGATACTACAACTTATACCGTGCCATTACAGTCTGTTCAAAACCATTCGTTTTATTATTTAAACTGTACCTACTTATAGATCACAACGATTCAATAATCTATAGAGTAGTTTTAAATTTAACCCTAATCTATAACAGAAGAACAGGCAACATTATGGTTTTGTTCCATAATTCCTATTGTAGTTTCCTAGTCTCCATTCTATAAAGATAACACCTATACCTCTGCTTTGGTAATCTACTAACGCCCTATTCATTACTTTGTGGTAATGGACAAACTACCTATCAATAAAAAATATTAGTACCAGCAGTTTTAAAATTATGAATGGATCTACCTAGTAGTAGGTACATGAAATCTATGTGTAACTTGAAAATACATTTTATCAAAGAAACCAGGAGCCTACTAGTATTTATACAACCATTGTACAAATCTATGTAACACTCCTCATTGAATTGTGGTAAATCAACATGGTTGCATTGATTACAGCTTGCCAATCAGTACTGGTCACCGTCTACAAAAGACCAACACTTACCTTATGATGCTGCTATTGTGGAATCTATATACCAAGCTGAAATACTTGGATCCAAGTGAGTATTACCTATTTTCCAAAATGTTGTTTAGGAATATTTTCAATAACACTTTTACTCTCAGTGGTCAGAGCCTCACTGATTCAAACAAATGAAATTGCAGAGTCAATGACCTTATAGATGGGTACATTGACCTGTTTTATTCCTCTAATTTTCAAAATTTACTGGCCAATGACAGAAGTTGATGGGAGTTATTTGAAAAAAAAAAATTATACTTATATAATTTAATTGTCCCTATGTAAATAAAAAAAGTATATAGATAAATATGCATAATATACAAATAAAAAGTATGTTTGATTATATATCAAAGAAATACTTATTACTACATGATAACAAAATCCTTTTTTATAGTTCATTGTGAATGAACTATAAAAAAGCTTTTTGTAATTGCATAAGAATTAAAATCATTTTCTATTAGAATATTTTGAAAATTCTATTATATGTATGTGTGTGTTTTGAGATGAATAGGCCTTTACATCTATTGAAGATGATTTATACAGACAGCGTCAGGGGGCAACCTATGCCTACACTTAATGGCACACTGTAGTGCCTGGGACAATGTTTCAATGGAGTAGGCTTGCCCAGCACCTATACCATCCTCTCAGCCTAGTCAGCCATATCCACAGGAAAGACAAGGTCAATACGTGCGGAGCTGACTAAGCCAAGGGTTTCCTCACAATGTTTTCCTTCACCGTTAGCTCGTGTTAATGCGCATATAAATTTTCCGAGACGAAAAATCCATTGATGCACGACCGGGATTGGAACCCACGACCTTCGGATTGAAAGTCGAGGTACAATCCCACTCTGCCAACACGGTTTTGAGATTGTAGCTATCATATTGTTGCCAAATTGCCAACTGCGTTGAACACATTTATTTTTCCAGTTTTTCAGTTCGCCGTATCATGATGTTGGAGTTCTCCCAATACCTGGAGAACTACTTGTGGCCGTACTACGAGGCGGGGAAGGCGACGCACGCGCACATGATGTCCATCATTGCTATGATCACTGAAAAGTTTCGGGAACGAGTACCCGCTTGGCAGGTTCGTTTTACATTTAAAATAGTATAACTGTCAAGGAGGATACCAGAACCTATATTATAAACATGAAAGTTTGTAAGGATGTATGTATGGATGGATGTATGTTTGTTCCTCTTTCACGCAAAAACTACTGATCCGATTTGGATGAAACTTGGAATATATATAGTCCGTGACCTGAATTAACACATAGGCTACTTTTTATCCCGGAAAATCAACGGGATCAAACGGGACGCGAACGAAGTCGCGGGAACAAGCTAATGGTCCACCTAATAATGACCCGCCTGATGTTAAGCTCTATTACCTCACGGTAAGTCACCGACGATGATGCGATGTCCCCATTCATTGAGGTTTTATTCCTTCCACTAGTTAAGTAAGTACAGTACAGGTACCGGCAAGTAGCACTGACTTTGAATGCGCAAAAGTCGAATTTTATATCTGTTGGGCTGTAGTAATTACTCGTCAACTTTCACCGAGCGCTATTAAACCGTGACGAGACCTGTACTTGTTTGTCATAACAAGTTATTACCTACCTCGTCTTCCATTTCAGGCTTTCCTGAAAAAACCGGATCATTTCCCAGCGTTCTTTGAGCAAGTGCTCCAAGCGAGTGTAGCTGAAGACAGCACCGCTCGAAACATGCGAGAGCAGACCGGTCTACTGTTGTTCCTCAACCATTGCTTCGGCAGTATGGAGGTGCAACTGTGCAGAGACCAAGTGAAGCGACTTGTGTCGCTCAGTATGTGGGTCAGCCTGCAGGAAGGTGAACTATCTTTTTTTTTTACAAGTCTGTGTTGGCTGTGTTACAAGGCTTGTTTAGCAAATAAACCGTCATCTTAGCTTAGTCAACAGAAAAGACGCACCTATGTATTATGTGCGGAGCTTCCTAACCTTCGGTATTACATGTGTCAGTTTGAAAGAAATGGCATTGCTTACACAAGTGCTTATTAAAAAGTGACTAGATTTAAACCCCAGAACATAGGATAGGATATCGGGGTCGCTATAAATGCTATGAAACTCATACTCAGTCGATTTTCATCATTTTTCATGCATGCGTGCCGTTAGACCTAAATTCCTACGCTCGACCAACGTTCGCGACCGACGTCAGCGTAAGATAAATGCCGGCCTTACAAAATGCGACGTATTTTATAATAATTAAAAAAAATCTACAGGAAGACGAAATCAAGAGTTCAAAGCAGTACCGAAATGGAGAAAGTACTGGCGCGCGATTCAGAAGAAAGACAAACCGGAACTGATGGATAAGCTCAACTGGGAGCGACGATATCTCCAGCGGCTGATGATCAAGTTTATGAGGGTACTTGAGAGCATTCCGGAGAGTGGGGACCTGGACGCTCATGCCGTCAGGTGAGTCCATAATATTTTGTTAAGATAATGTGTGTTTGTGTGTTATAGTAGGTGCCAAATAACACCGCAATACAGGTCATTCACCCACCTTCACCACGATGTCGCAAAATTCAATTTATGTATGGCTAATTCCGTCGCCTTCCATACAAACCTGTCGCTAAGACGGTATCGCTCGAATCTCGTTAGTATTGTTACCATACATCAATTTTATTGAATTTTGCGACATCGTGGTGAAGGTGAGTGAACGACCTGTACTGCGGTGTTATTTGGCACCTACTATAGGAGGGGTAACATGATAAGTAATCACAAAGATCATTGAGTAGTCGTGACGCAAGGGTGACTTTTAGTGAGATACATCGGCCGATTAATATTAGGGCATTATTTATAACCCCTACCAACTTACTGGCTTTATGAAACAAATCTTAAAATGCCTACAATAATCCCTGCACCAACGAAGACTGCATAGTGGGTAGTATGTTACCACTGATTACTAATTTATTCTGCAGTTGGCAGAAAAGCAAAACTAATTGCTAGCCTCGAAAATCTAACGTGCTTTTACATCTCCTAGGTCCACATTAGTTTAAAACTGATCCATCTACTAAATAAATGCATAGGTGGCATGTGGCATCTCTAGGAGTTTTGAGTCTTCAGAACATTTATTTTCTCTAACATTCAGGTACTGCGAGCGATTCCTGGAGCTGATGATAGACCTGGAAGCTTTGCTGCCGACTCGACGTTTCTTCAACACGGTCATGGATGACTGTCATCTCGTAGTACGATGTCAGTTGGCACCGCTTGTCGACCGGCCTGAAGGACAGCTGTTTTCACAGGTCAGTGCTTACACATAGTTAACGCGCAGTGACAGTAACTGGAACTAATGAATGCGCGGTGGAGCGAACAGTATTCTTTACCTACCATTGAAAAGTTTGCTTTTCTCAACGTTTCGTTGGAAACGTGAAGAAATACAGTGTTCTAACATGTTTTATGACTAAATGTAAAGCGAACAAATTCTGTCATAACCGATTTAAATAGTACGCCTAGTTACCTTACCACTATACTCCGCGCGGAGGCAAGCTAATAGAGCTCGCGCTCTCTTGCACTATTGTATGAAAATGAACAGGATAAAGCGCGCTCTCTTGCTCTAATTGTATGAAAATGAACAGGATAGAGCCTTGATAGAGCGCGCGCTCTCTTGCACTATTGTATGAAAATGAACAAGACGGGACGATTTCCCTATTAGCTTGTCTCCGCGAACGGAGTATAGTGTACGAGTGTACTAAGCTGCGGGTTATTTTTTTATTTAACCTAAATCGTCCCACTGCTGGGCAAAGGTCTCCCCCAAAGACTTCCAAAAGCTGCGGGTTATTTAATATTAATTAATTAAACTCGCTCAGTCAGTTAGATACATTATTTTTATTAAAATAAACGGATTAAAAAATAAATGCTGTAAGTAAATAGTCATAACATAATTGAACTCACAAGTTATAAAAAGTATAAAATTAATAGGAAAAATTATATAATAAAATTGCCTTTCAATTAAACAGCTTAAACATTATCTTAAATACTGGGTTCTTATATTAAAATGGCTATTTTATGATTTTTCGAGGCCTAAAAGAGAGCACACGGTTAATAACATCCTACAAATCTACTCTAGGCGCGTTCGTAAGTACTGGACGGAAATCTCGTCATTTTTGAGCTTTATATTTAATAATACAAAAACATTGACATATTCATACATATTTCTTATATTTTAAATCACAATATGCATGGCGATATGCGTATGACATGGAAGTGCGTTCTTATAATAATACCTAATTCGTTTTCGCTAAAAACGCACGAAAAGTAGTGCAATATGAAAACTTGTGTTAAACTCTTACAAATAAAATAATTAAGTATCTTTGTGAGCTGCTGACTTATCACTTAATTTAAAGCTAGTAATGTCAAGTGTATGTACAATTTTTAATAATACCTACAGTATTTCAGAACACATTTAAGGCACAATACGATTCTAGTTGCCAAGTGCTTCAAAAGCGTTTTTTTTTAGGCTAAGAAAATTGCGTCTCCATAATACCACATTTCGTTTTTTTTTTTGAGATTCAATGGTATTCAACAATAATATTCGTCGGTACACAAACGCATTCTTCTATCAATATTTGGGTATTCGCTCTCAATACGACGGACATTTACTGAAGCTACATTTTCCATCTTTAGTCTTTCGGTGTCTTGTTACCAATAAATCTGACTTACGCACGAAATTGCTACACCGTAATTTGTCTCTTTGAAACTGCTTATAAATGCACTAGACAAAACACGCTGCAACTATGTACTAGGTTAATTGGCAACAAGGTACATCTTTTTAAATAAAAATTACAATATTACCTTTAGTAGTAATTTCCTCCGTTCATATGGGTCATCTCGTCACCCCATTCGCCCGTGGGCACCGGTTCGGCATAGCAACAACTCTTGCGCAATAAGAAAGTCACATGGTTCTGCCGTAGCACGCACACATAGAATATCAATACAGCTTGCAATAGGTTTACGAAGACGTGTGCGTATATCAACTCGTCGAAATTGAGCCACGAGAGAAGTAGGAAGAGCCATGCCGTTGTCATTATTAGGAACAATTGTAGGAATAGATCGAAACTGTAAGAAAAAATAACTTTATTACATAACCTACGAAATAATACCATTTTACATTTTTCAAAGTAAAGGCAAAATGTATAATTATGATTCAAGGCAAGTCATTCCAGATACTAGTATGTTTAACTAAAATAATGAGGTCCATGTTCAAAACTCACCATCCTTTTAACTTGTGATGAATCCTCCCATAAATATTTATTCTTTTGATGACTTTTAAAGTAGTCACGTAAAAAAACACGTTGAATATTATCGTGAACGCTACTGGAGTGAAAAATATCGCAATACCCAGCAGCCCTAAAACAATAAAACAGATTCAGGCCGGAATACTGAAACGTCACTTAAAATAGCTCTGCCTCTGTTTGACATTACTCATTTGTATGAGATGGCAATAATTTAAGCGTGAACTTAATTTAAGTGGCGTTTGAGTATTCGGGCGTTACAAGGTTATTTACATATCCGTAATATTTTTAGTTGGTTTAGTAAGTTTAGAAAACAACAGAATCAACAACATGTCTCTCTACACTTTGGGAGTCCAATTACGATAAATGGATTCTAACACACAAAACAAATAGGTTTCATTTATTCAAATATCTCACCTATAGTCTCTTGTTCCACATCATCAACCAGAATGGATGATGAGAACTGAGTCTTTGTCTTCCTGTTTGGATGCGTGCCCATATCGAGTAGGAAATGCGCGCAAATGGCCAGAGCAGCCATGCCCGCCACACACGTCCATACAACGCTGGAGTAATAGCAGTATTTTCTAACGTCTGTCACTCGCAGGAATACATTTCTAGACCTGAAAAAATAAGAACCATCTCCATAGAATAGCAACCTTTTTACAAACATCAGTGTTTTCAAAATATTTATTTATAACATCTCAATTTTCAATGGTACTCACTTGAACGTTTTCCAAATGTAAAAACCGAAACTATTCAACCAGAAAAAGGCACTTAGTAGGCTGATGTACAAAATAATATCTGAAAAAATAATACACATATTCGTTATGAAATTGCCTCAAATATTTCAGAAATGTCATAGGGTATGACTTAAAATCTACAATTATTATTCAAAGAATTACCTGTGATCATGAAACTGATATGGTTACTGAACTCTGTGAATATCCTGACCAAATCAGCAGCTTGGCTAACAATCAAGCTCAACATTATCGTTGTTATTATATTCCCAGCCAAGTCTCGTAATGTAGGCAAAACAAAGTATATTATAGCAATTAGTAGATACAGAATCATCGCTATAGCATGAAATGTTGGGTTCAATACTTTCTTCAGTACAAAACCAGTATCTTTCCAGTTTATTTTTACTTCGGGCACGCACACTAATGCACATAACCCAGTCATGTTAGTGTTTGTCATAAGTATCTGAAAGTGATTTTACTTATTAGTGAACAATATTAAAGATAGTATTATTTTTATTAGTTAATTGACCTGTGTTGAGTAAACGGTCAAAGTTGAAATCATAGGCGTATGTTCATATTGGTATTCTAAAGCTGCACTAGCTAAAATTGCTGCTAAATCTGTTGTCATGTAAGTGACAATGACAGATTTCTAGCGTCCACGGGCCCGCATCGCACGCATCGGACGCATCGCACGCATCGGATGCAACGGATTTTAGTTTGCCTTGTATAAAACTCGTCCGTATGGTGCGGATCAGTGGACGCAGTTGTACGAGTTTTTATACAAGGCAAACTAAAATCCGTTGCGTGCGATGCGTCCGATGCGTGCGATGCGGGCCTGTGGACGCTTGCCTTAAAGGTCTGTTGAAGAAAAACAGTTTGGCAATAAAGTGCTAGGTTCTTGTTATAATCTTCTTTGCTTTTGATTCAAACTTATCAAGTTGTATGTGATTTAGAAACTTACCTTATCCATACAATATTTACTTTGTTCATAAATATGAGACAATGGTTCCTTCACCACAGGTATGGCTATACTTTCGTGCAAATTAAATGGGTTGCTAACTGGTTCTTCTTTCATACTATCTGAACTATGCTCATGGTGTATTATATGTCTAAGTCTTCCATCAGTCAATAGGTTCAATCTGAAAACACAAATACCAAGCATCAACTAAATATTCTTTGTAATAATTTTAAAACTAGCACGGGAGGTAACAAATTATACATACTCATCTTCAGATTTAGGATTTCCCAGTAGAAATATAGGCTTACGTTGTGTAGTCTCACAGTCCGGAAGACCGAGCACAAACTGATAATATTTTACATTTGTATCTTTACCATCTTCAGTCTGGAAGCGGGGTTTCCACAAACCTGAAATATTTTTTTAGATGTTTGACTTTTGTAAATAAATGTATCAGTTAAAAGATGTCTTGTACCTACCTACTTTCAGCTTACATTTATGGTGTGTATTATGTTGAGGTGAAGTGGTATGCTAAATACCTACCTATTTATTTAGAACTTAGTATGCATGCTTGGTTACCCAAGAAGGAAGTGTCTAGTATGTTGGTTCTCGAGTTACATAGCTTGGCCCCACAGTTGTATGTAGTTATTGCAGCTTTCAGCAGAATTTTAATGTCGTATAATCGGCAGATGGGTACTTACTTTGATTGTATTGGTCAGCTAATCGGCAAACCGAGTCAATCATAAGCTCATTGTTTTCACAACATTTATTTATCTTCACAGAGTTTTGTTGCTCTGATAGGTCGTTTAGGTCCGTGTTTAGATCATTTAGGTTCACTTCAGCACATGTATTGTGCAATAATATCAATAAATAAATAAATGCAAATGCGAGATACATGATGCTTCGTAGAAAAACAGACCGCGTTTCTTGCTGCTTACAATAAAGGCACAAAGTATGACTCACAGCTTGTCGCAGTAACTATTAATTCCTCAGCATTTTAGCATAATCAGGACGGCTTTTTAGTGAACATTTCTGTGCCACACATTAGGTACGTGCAAATAAACAACTTACATTACAAAAATACAATCACACACAAACGAAACGAAAGCGAGAAATCGTTTTTGTTTTGGCTTTGTTTTGTTTCAACTTCAACTTCTTGGTTTGTGGCTTTTGTGGCTAGTTGTCACAATTCTGCCAGTGTCGAGTTCGCTGATGCTAGAGTCATAAACAAGAGGGGAGTGCGGATCAGTTGCTTGCTGCGCGCACGATTGGTTTAACTGTCACTGTCAAAATTATGACAGTGACAGAAAAATCCGACAAAGCCCGAGTGGAGCATTCTATTCTACTCTTGGGCCGAGGATCGTCTGCGGTTAGACAGAGGCACATCCTACCGTTACATTTATATAAATAAAACACGTACAAAACTTTAGCAAAACATATCTATTCTTAAAATTATCCATGCTTCTTATTACTTAGTTATTCTTCTTTAAAAATATATAGGTAGGTATGTATGAAATTGTATTAATTATTCCCTACTTGTATTGTGTAGATCAGATATCAAGTATGCAACCTACCTACTTATTAACTTACATAAAATGAGATAAAAGTAGGTAAGCCTCTATAACAAAGTATAAATAAACGGTAGATATCAGATTTTATATAAAAAAAATTACCTACCTAGGTATGTTTTTAAAAAAGTTTTCTAAGGCCAAACATTTAAAATAGGTACTGAAATAAATCCGTATATACAGACAGACGGACTGTAAGTATAAAACGTTGGCCTCAGTATTATGGAATCAACTCATAAATTATTATGAAATTTCTATAGTACGTAACCTAGTAGGTCAGTTTTGTAATAAATAAATAAATATTCATGGACAGTTCACAAATACAATAATAACAATAATTTTATATTTATATTTAATTAATTAGATTATTCATTATATCTACTATCTACCTACAGTGTAGTGTAGGCAAAACATTTTTTTAACTGTTTTTACATCTCATGTCTAGCTTATATTTTACAGGCCACTGGTAGGTAGGCAGATAGGATACCATGAAAGAAGTGCTAACACTGCTGTTTCCATTATTATTCCTTAAAATCGACATGCACGAAATTATATGAAACGAAAGAATGACCTAAATAAAATTGATAAAGTACTTATAAGTAACCGAAGAAGTAAAATTAAGAAAATGACAAAACCTATAATATTCTGGGTAGGTATTACTGATAACTTTAAAATCATGTCCCGCTCGGTATGTAAACAGAATAATTTCTCAGTGCATTGTTAGAGTTGTACCTATAATTCGTCTTTGTACCTACATCATGTCTTATCTTTTGATAAGTATGGAAACTTTTGTAGACGTTAGACTCACACTTGGCTCAATTTTAATTTATCGAATTACGATTAATATGGCACTAAAAATAAACAACGAGATTCTTTTAATTGCATTTAAAAGATCTATCAATGAAAGAAAATCTTATAAATTCTTTACCTAGATTATTACTTATCCTAGACGTTCTATGAACATTACATTCTTAGAGATATACATTCGAAGTTCAATGCACTATAATTATGACTCGTCCCTATAATCAGGAATCTACGCGATTTAGTAAGAATTAATTATGGCAAGATTTATAAATCTAATATGGCATCAAGACAGGTCAAAAACCTGCTGTATAAATCCGGAATAAAGTGCTTGATTTGGTAAATTTTGAACTAAAACCCTTGTGATCCGCGACTCTGTACCCTGTACTGTGCGGAATAGGAATTAGTTCAGTCTGACCTCAGCTGTATCGTCGGCCAGGAACTGCTGGTCATCAGCGTCGTCGTGGGGACTGAGTTTGTCCGCCAGCGGACGAGTGACTGGAAGGCAACAGTTTTGCTGAACAAGTCCATGCATGGCGCGTCTCCTCAAAACGACAAGAAGGAGGAATATCACCACTCCTTGCAGAGAATTGAACGTGTCCATTATTTTCCTGAAAATACAAATGGTCATTGGTTGGGCTAAACTTTTTTGATAGGTAAAAAAAATAATTAACTTATTAATTTAAAAGAGGCGTCCCGGACTCTTCTTAGACCAATATACTGCGTCGGTCCTTATGTCATTCATTCTCATTGAAAAATCTACAGCAAACAATATTTTGAAATTGTAAAAATGGTAGAGATGGTAGAGAACTTACCAAATAATATGGGATTCCCCATGAGCAAAGCTAGCGATTTCAAATATCCACGATATACCCATAACTAGGAAAAGTTTTAGGGATAGCAGGAATCTGAAAACAGAAATAAAGGTAGATTGGACCAACAAGTTGAGCACATTTTCCCCAGACATGGTTACCTAAATATTTTAGATTATAAAGTTATTCTTAATTATGTAAATGCGAAAGATTATTGTTGATATCAAATCTTACTTGTGCTTTAGGATGTTCAATTTGTTAACATCATATTTGATTGTTTCTGTCCATAAGTTGTAGGACGACATTGCGAATAACAATATGTTTGCTGTGATGAGCACTGCAATCGGGCCGTAGAAGAAAAACCAAGTTTCTGCTCTACCTGAAATAGAAATAATACCATGGTCTAGAGTCTACATGAATCCGTTTTAAAGTTCATTTAATGTATAAGAAAACCAGCCGTCGCCCGCGGCGTTGCTCGCGTTCTACACCCTTGAGAGTGTGACTTTTCAAAATTCCTTTCTTAGTGCACCCCTACACTATATTAGGATATACTACGCTCCAAATTTCATACCTCTAGGACTTACAGTTTCGGCTGTGCGTTGATCGTCAGTCAGCTTCAAAAGAGTTTTATATATTTAGAAGATAGATGGACCTAAAATCCCAACCTAAGAATATTTTTTTCTTAATCTCGGGACTGTGAACCCGTAAGCTCGTGACACAAATAATTTCTTGACATAAAAACCTGTTGCATGAAGGAACATGAACCTACTAATACGTAATGAACAGCGACTTACCGCTAAACCAACAGCTGCCGTTACCGAAGTCAGGCTTCCAATGGCTGCCCTCGGCGAAGTTGGCGATGAGAGATATTATGAGTAGCAAAATTGTGCTACCCCAAGCGTAACAGCTGTACAAGAAGTACTGCTTCATTTCGGTCTTCTTGATGTAGGTGGAATCCCTATGGAATAAAAAAGCAGTTAATTTCTCAGTTTCAATCACAAACATCGGTTTACATCTCTTGTGCAACAATGCAAGCCTAGATTATCCAGACATCTTTTGAATTACCTACATACATAGCACCTAATAGATTTATTATCGGGAAGACAGCATTACAGCCGGTTTGAGGCAAAGTTCTGTTTTATGAAAAATCATGTTAGAGGTCGTAGGTTCATCATTATTCAAAGTCAAAACATTAATTCGAGTTCAAAATATTTACTTAAAACGACGTAGGTATAACTTCTTCGAAAGATATCGGACGACATGTGCTAAAAACTGCAGATGGGAAAAACCGACAGAAAACCGTATTTTTATGTATAAATAAACGTAGTTAATCTTACATACTTGACTGATCTGTACATATTTATGCATATCACGTTCATCCAAAAGAAGGTGGCCATCATCCATGTGTAAACGAGGAATCCTGAAAATAATATTTGCACATACAAAAACTGCTGAACCGATTCTCATAGTAAAACGGTAAAACATTCTTGCATATAGCGGCTTCGACTTAAAAACGGGATAATAATATTTAACATTTGTGAGTTTTGCTATAGCTGAACACGTGTTAGATTGTGACAAAACCATTGGAACCAAACTATACCTACAAGAAGTTTAAGTCCTACTAATATTATAAACGCGAAAGGGTGTGAGGATGGATGTTTGTTACTCTTTCACGTAAAAACTACTGATCCGATTTGGATGAAACTTGGAATATATATTTTCCGTGACCTGGATTAACACATAGGCTACTTTTTATCCCGGAAAATCAACGGGACGGGACGCGAACGAAGTCGCGGGCGGAATCTAGTATAAAATATGTTAAAAATATAGTAGCTTACCTGTCACAGTACAAAGTTCGCCCCTAAAACCGGGACTGAGTTGGAGTATACCGAGAGATAAAAATCCTAAAGCCATGCTGATACACATACACATGTAACACAGGCCTTGAAGATCTCTGAAATAAAAAAAAAACTTCGTTCGTAAATATAGAATTCAAAAATATAATAGATTGAAATATTTTGTTATATATCATCGATTTGGTAGGTCAAAGAAATGATCTGAATGAAAAGAAGGTGGTATAGAGAAGAAAGGAGTGAGCACTGAGATGACGGCTAATAGAAGGAAATGGAATAATATTGCATGTGCCAACCCCACGTGAGGGATAAAGGCAGAAAGGTGCTGATAACTCGCAAGCTCTTTTGAGCATAAAGCATACTTAAATAACCCCATAAATTATGACATACCTTAATTGGGGTAGATACGTATACACGGCTAACGTAGCCATCAGGAACAACACCGATATAAGTGTGAGAATTCCGCTGGTCTCAAAGTCATTAGTACGGCCACGTTCTATTTGTTCGAAACAAACCAAAGCCACAGGTATGAGTGTACCATTATTGTACATCTGTCCAATGCAATATCTGGAAAGGCAACAATTATATACTCTTGTTCCAATTTTGTATCAGCGTTAGCCAAATAGTACACACCATTTGTCATCGAAGATGGTAAAGTCTACTTACTGCGAGGTGTCTTCGACGAACGTGTACCCAGGGGAGTCCTGTGTAGAAACCTTATCTCCATTCAAGATGATGTCTTTCAAGAGCATGCGGCCGTTTGTGCAGTTCATGCTTGTGAGCTTCTGGCTACCACATCTCCTCTGAATGCTTATTATCTCGTCATTGAGACAACATTTTTGTTTAGGGCTTGTCTCAACTGCTAAGAATGCTGAACAGCTGAGTACTAGTAGAAATATAAACGCCTGAAACAAGGGAAATCGTGATATTATACTAATAAAAAATCACATGAAATTATACAATGAGAAACAGATGACACAGCGTAAGTAGGAGTTTTTATTCGATTACTAAACTAGGTCAGTCACCAATAAATGATCAGTTGATGATATGTAAAGGGGCTAATGTGATTTAAGATTTGATGCTAAGGCCATCACTGCAAAATATACCTACTGAAATTAAAAGATACCTATTTCGCTCAACTTTGTCAGCGAGCGAGATAGCACTTATTAGAAGGAAGGTGTAGCTAGTATCTATTCCTCTTTTTAATACATGTTTTTGTAAGATAAACATTACTAAAATGTATCATGTAAACTTAATTGGCTATTAGGTACAAATTAATGTCTGGTGACCCAGGGTAACATAATTTGTTATCGATAGCACAGAACCGCGTAAGCGTGTTTGTTTACACGGTTTTATGAGATAAGTGCCGAAAAGGAATGTATTAACTTCATATAAAAGTCTTACCGTCTGCAGGTGAAAAAAAATGGAAACTATAAAATGTTTTAAATGTACTCCAGTTTCAGGCTATTTGCAGCTACTCAATCATTTACTTTTTTTATACTATATTATTGAGCAATTCGCTGAAATTGGTGAATTTAGATTTTTTTTAAAAACGAAACATTTTTTTTTTAGTTACTTTATTATGGAAGTTATAAACTGGCCTCAACAGGTGCCATTTGTGGTCATGTTACGTTAAGAGATAATATTATTATTATGATGTTCCCCAACAACCTTATCATCCATATTTCCATGTTGGTATATCATAGTTAAATATATTTTTTATGAATTTATTTAGTAAGGGGGGTTTATTAAGTAAGGGTTAATATTTAATTTTATGAATTCTCATATTTAATGCTTGCACATCCCGGATTGGTATTGCTACAGATCATAGTAGGTAAACTAATCAGACAGTTACTCAGCATAAACGTGAAGTTAAGAACTTATTCGCATTTGTTATAAACAATTGTGATTCTAGCTAAACTTCTTATACCTACTAATATTCTGTGATTATACTAACAACGTACGTACTGACTTTCTAACTAAGCTTACACATCCTGTATAGCTATACCACAGATTATATAATACTATACTAGTACTAAGTAGGTAAATTATAGTACGTGTAACAATAATTATGGTTTTGTATATCTGCAGGCCAGCACTGTGGTATTTGTAAACGGAACACTCTTGATAACGTTATCGTATCTTATTCCCTGCAATAATACGTTTCAAATAATAGGCAAATATGATGATTGACTAACACTACAGAAGAATAATATAATAATATGGTACCTAGGTAAGGAGGTAAAAACATTAACATTTAAAAAATCCCAGCTCTGTATAGATAATCTCTTGTGAGTGACTAAGAAATGAAGCTCTTTTGTTTATTGGTTAAAACTAGACTTACGCATTTGAAAATTGCAACTTGACTTTGGCGGTGATACCGCAGAATTCCGCTGTTACATTAAACTAACTTAAATCATATCAAAATATATAGGTCTTATTAAATTTCAGCTAATACTCTCAGTAACAATTTTTCTATTTAGCTGCGGGTACTCTTTCGTCAAATTATTCGTCATAAATTTTGATGCTGAGTTATTTGACGTTATTTGATAAATAAAAATGATCAGTTCGCTTATTCTAATGCAATAGGTTGATAGATCGAATAACGTTTGTTTGTATATCAATATCTTGGGCAAGCGTTTATAAATCGCTTGCAACGGTTTGTAGATATCTCAACTGCTTCATGTGTATTTTATAAGTACAGGTTCAGAAGATAAATTATAAATGAAAAATTAGTTGGAAAAATATTAAATAATGTCAATTATAGACCCTGCTTATAGCAACATTTGAATTCTAGTTGAATAAACTTTTACCTAGCGCAGCAATCGATTTTTTGTTATTTATTTGTAAACTGATTGTCATTGCAAAGCACACGTGTCATAAGTACGACTGGTCTAAAGTACTTTGCTCTCGCGATAAACGTTTATTTAGACCGGTCATAGCAGGGGTTTTGCATTTTTCTCGATTTAAATATTTATATTTAGATTTTGAGCGACTCGATTTAGCTGTGGTGCGAATGTTTTTCAACTTTACCATTGAATTGATGCAAAACATTTCTGTTTGTTCAACTATTAGATCGATTTCTATGTTAAATAAATTACCTACCATGTTTTATTACGTTAGGTTTACAGTTACGAATCGTTTTCTATTAACTCTTTTGTGTTATAAATTAAAATTTGCATAAACAGGTCAAAAATTAATCGAGATAGAAGATAACCAATCCAAATTATAACTCAAATCTTTCCTCAAAAAAGCTTTAACATTCGTAGATCAATGGCATTCTACCCTCCACGAAAAGTTAAATGAAATGATAATTCATCGACTGTTTTTGTATAAATTTCTAGGTTCTTCTCACATTTTGAATAAACTATTTACATTAGGTAGTTACTTACCTTCATAATCACTGTGATTAAAAATTACTTAAGTGTAGTTTGCACTAATAATGGTTGCCGCACGCGTCCTGCCTGACGACTGATCGAACAAGCGCCGTGCATGAAGTAAAAATCCGAGTTACGCACTCGCTGGGTCCGGTCCCGATAGCCCGAAGGGCTTCATAGTACAAATGTTTATATTTTAACTTGCCAACTGGGCCCATATTCTTAAGGCGGTATACTGGTGTACCTTAGCACCAACAAGAGGTTTTTATTATCTATCATCATACCAATAACATGAGCCTGTTTAAAAAATTTTGGTGGACTTTTTTCAAGATTTTTTTAGAGTGATATTTATAATTTGTTCTTTAATGCATGAAATAACCGACTTCCTAGCGTAAGTGCAAGTGACAATTTTTTTTTATCTAAAATGACAGTGTTTGAGCGAGTTCGGGTTGAATTTTCAACATAAAATTAAATATCGTAATACAGAATTCAGTGCTACTTTTCACTGAAATCTACCTTTAATGGTACTAATGTGAAAATTCCCAAAGTTAGTAAATTGACCCAAATGAATTGTTATTTAAGCTTGTTTTATCATTCGTAAGACTTATTAAGATAATGAATGCCTCAATTTAATTAAACAAACTCAAAATTACCCTCTAATCCAATAAGCAAATTGCTTTGAAAATGGTCAGCTGGGTCCATTTGGGCCATCAGCACTGGGCCCTGTTTGTGGGTTGCTCATGCGTGTGTTAGATTCGGATATATTATATAATGTTAATATCATGAAGTATATAACAAATTAAGAACCGTTAAATTTATATCGAACCACTATGACAACACTGTAGCTAAGCCTTTGTATTTTTACATTATTGCAACACTAAGTTGGTCTGTACGACGTTCACGTTGGTTGCGAATACAATTAGTATTTTACATTCCATCAAAATGTATAAAAACCTATTGATTCAGATGTATACTAGTTAATGTACTATCTAAATTAATTATATAATTTATCATGAATATCCCAATGTATATCAGTATCTAGATATGTATACTTGATTGTTTACATCCGATGATAAGATCGGTATTGTATAGAACTAGCAGTACTTTATAATCGTAATTGATATTGCTAAAATCATATACTAATTTATTATAAATATCAAAGTTCAGAGTATCCCCAAGTTATATTTTATATTGCATTATGTAGAATGTTGGATTGTGTACTGACTTCCGACATTTGTTTACGTCTTACAATGAACTGTAACCAACTTCACTTGGCTTTTGCCATAACGACCGGCACGATGTGAGAGGCAGTGTGTTGAGATTATTCGACGAGGACAGTCTTGTGTTGGATTTGGTACGGGTAACATGGAAGTCTATTGCCGATTTGATATCATTCAAGGAGGCTATGTGCCAACAAGTTATAAAGGTATGATGTTATTTTCTGTACCTACCTGTGTTAAGTAGGTAGACTATTGTGCTAGTTATAACCGTGGCTTATTCTAAGAAGTATTGTGTTAGCGACTGAGAAATAAACTACAAAGTATGAAAAGGATTTCTACATCTTTACTTTATAAAACATACCCATTTTGCATCCTGACGAACAGGCTATTATTTTAATCAATAAATAGCTTATTGACGAGTTTTAGATGATTTCTAGTAAGAGTAAAATGACTATTCAATTAGAGTAATCTATATATGGCTGGCTCTCTCTCTCTACATATTTATATAATCTTTTATATTAAATAATATATATATATATATATATATATATATATATATATAAATAAAATCTAACATCAGAAGTGGGATTGATATCCATGAATTTTCTAATGCCTTTCTTTTTGTTTTCATGTTGAAAAAAATTCAACGAGACGAGACGACGTGACATCAACTTCGATATAGAATCCAAACACAGCAAGGATTCTGAATGACCCATCTGCAACCTGTCCATCGTCACACAATGGAGAAAATTGGACAAGTATCTGCGACATGGAAACTACCCTCAAATCAAAGTTAAGTAATAATGGTTGTACTTTTTAGATAAAATATTTCGTTGGGGATTTATTTTGAGAATATAATAGAATATACCGTATTTGTAACATGTAGGTATATTTTATCATCAGTTAAAGTAAGTACCTATGGTAAAAAAGGGGCTAGTAGGTAAATAATATATTTCTTGTCAAATATTTCGAGAATTTAATTTTGAACTACCCGAGAAAAAGGTGGTTTTGAATTTAATGGGTATGATATGAACAATCACTTATAAAGAACGTTTATTACAATGTAGGTGTATAATTGAAATGTTCCAGAACTTTCTAAGAAAATATTAATTTAACTACCCTCAAAAAAAAAAAAAAAAAAAAGCAGGTTACCTAGTTTTTATCTGTATTTTTTCGGACTAAAGTAGTAGGCTATTGACGTATCTTCTTTAGTTTTCATAGATATCAAATTAATTTATTTTTACCCTGTGTTTGCTTGTAGTATAAGTTTAATGGACATGATGCTAATGCAATTTGTTTTCTGGTTTTCATATTGTTCCTGTTTGCGAAGAAACATCGGCACTGATGATCCATCATTCGTCGGCTGAGAGGGTATCTGATTCTATGTTTTGGCACCTGGCGATCGACACCACAGCGTTGAATGTGGTTATGGTTAATACATATGAAGTAAGGTATAATATTCTTGAATTATTATTTGTCCATGTAGTGTAAAATAAGAAGCGATTTTAAACCTGGCTTGGCTATAAGGTTAAAGATCGGTTTGATGTTGTAATTTGTTGATTGGATTATTTTTTTATTTGGATAAATTTAAAAGTTTTGACGATTAAACGCTGGTCAACTTTTGTTCTGATGTTAGCCTAGATGTCACTGGCAGCGGGTGACAGGGCTAACATGTCAAGATCATAAGTCTTTAAAAAGTGCTGGTCGATCTCTGTACTGATACATCACTGGAACTCACGTTGCAGCAGGTGATAGGTGATTGTATGTCAAGGTCAGAGATCTCAAAAAAAAATACTGCTGGTCGCTCACTGATCTGATGTTGGTCGGGTAACCATGCCGGAGCAGGTGAGAGGACTAACATGCCAAGATTAGAGGCTAATTATGGATGTGTACTTTGAGAGGGAAGTACATACTGGTCGGTTTGGCCGTGATGAATTATTTTTGAATGGGGAATGATCCAAACAATAAAATAAATATGTATGTGATGATAACCAAATTATTATAAGATAACATAGTCGCTGTAAGAGTGGCAAGAAAACAAACAAAACTAAAAACAAAAAAAAATGTTTGTTGGTCAGTACTTTTATGTAATAAGGTAGTTAATACTGTATTGCCTCTAAAGATTTACTGTGTGCCTTTGTAAATTTTGAGTCAGTATGGGCCGAGCATCTGTTTATTGTATTTTAGAACTTATGAAGATGATTGTAAAAAAAAAAGATCACCTAGGTAGTCGAAAAAAAAAATTACCCCACCGAGACGTTTCTTGCTTGTTCTTTTACTCGAGATGGGTCGGATAGGGTTGGAACAAGCGTAAACTTTATATAAGATCTGAAATAATTCTGTGATCTTTTCATATAATATGTCTGTAAAGCCACGAAAGTTTCTGTATGTAAAGATAGAAAAAAAAATGTTTTCTAGGTACTTCGGGACGAAGTACTTGTCAGTATGGCCGTGTTAGATTCGGATATATTATATAATGTTAATATCATGAAGTATATAACAAATTAAGAACCGTTAAATTTATATCGAACCACTATGACAACACTGTAGCTAAGCCTTTGTATTTTTACATTATTGCAACACTAAGTTGGTCTGTACGACGTTCACGTTGGTTGCGAATACAATTAGTATTTTACATTCCATCAAAATGTATAAAAACCTATTGATTCAGATGTATACTAGTTAATGTACTATCTAAATTAATTATATAATTTATCATGAATATCCCAATGTATATCAGTATCTAGATATGTATACTTGATTGTTTACATCCGATGATAAGATCGGTATTGTATAGAACTAGCAGTACTTTATAATCGTAATTGATATTGCTAAAATCATATACTAATTTATTATAAATATCAAAGTTCAGAGTATCCCCAAGTTATATTTTATATTGCATTATGTAGAATGTTGGATTGTGTACTGACTTCCGACATTTGTTTACGTCTTACAATGAACTGTAACCAACTTCACTTGGCTTTTGCCATAACGACCGGCACGATGTGAGAGGCAGTGTGTTGAGATTATTCGACGAGGACAGTCTTGTGTTGGATTTGGTACGGGTAACATGGAAGTCTATTGCCGATTTGATATCATTCAAGGAGGCTATGTGCCAACAAGTTATAAAGGTATGATGTTATTTTCTGTACCTACCTGTGTTAAGTAGGTAGACTATTGTGCTAGTTATAACCGTGGCTTATTCTAAGAAGTATTGTGTTAGCGACTGAGAAATAAACTACAAAGTATGAAAAGGATTTCTACATCTTTACTTTATAAAACATACCCATTTTGCATCCTGACGAACAGGCTATTATTTTAATCAATAAATAGCTTATTGACGAGTTTTAGATGATTTCTAGTAAGAGTAAAATGACTATTCAATTAGAGTAATCTATATATGGCTGGCTCTCTCTCTCTACATATTTATATAATCTTTTATATTAAATAATATATATATATATATATATATATATATATATATATATATAAATAAAATCTAACACGTGCGTAGTACTCGTGGGTAGTACGAGAACTACAAGTACGTTCAATGTACGATCATTAAAAACTTTTTTTAATTTTGTTAGGTATGTTTATTGTGATACGGATCACTGTGGCTCTGAAATTGTCAATAAGTACGCTATTTGAGGCCGAAAATGTGGAAAATGTGGTTTATTGATGATAAAATATCGTTAGTTACAACTTGTAAAAAAGTCATAGATACTGTTTGAAGAAAAAATCTGGCTCAAAATGTTGGGAAAACAAAGAAGCGTTTGGTAACATTTATATTTTCAGTCCTAAAATTTTTTTTCTTGGTACTTTTTCTTTCAGATCTACCATCTAATTTGAGGATTTAAGATCCTTGACTTTCATTATTTCCTTTAATGTTAAGAAAACCGCTAACGTTCTAAATTCAATTTTTAAGATTTACTGAAAATATGCTATGTATATTTTTCATGTTTGCTGTTTTCTCCAACTGAACCTATTATTGTTTACTTTAGCTAGTAATTTAGCACCTAGTCGTATATCTATTCTGTGACCTAATTGTAATATCTCAGCAATAATCGTCGAACCGTTGCTGTAAAAACATCGTAGGCGCATACCGAGAAATCGAAAATCGTATAATATCTAGATAATAGTTCATATCAAAACAATACCATACAATTCGATATTTTTATTTCAGATATTATTTTCAAACATACACAAACCCTATTCCAAATTCTAATTGTACAAAATTATATAAAAAAAATATCAAAACTATATACCTTTATAAAGGTTGTCTGGAAGAGATCGCTTATAACGAAAAGACTGCCCATTGTGTTTCATATTTGTTTTTCATTATTTCTTTGTATCTTTTTTTCTTTTATTTTGGTGTATAATAAAGATATATTATAATCTATCTAACTATCTATTTATATACAATTACGGCCTTACATAATAGTAATAATTGTTATTTTATTTAACTAAATTAGAAGAAGATGAAATAGTAGGTACCCACCTACTATTACTATCGTAATAAGTAAACGTTTTTACCCTTTTGTGACCTTGAATATCAACTAGCAGCGTAGCCACTACTAGCGCCAGAGCCTTTTCGATGTTTTAATTTTTTTTGATAACTATTATTGGTAAAACAAGTTTATTGGATTAAGTAGTAGTATCTTGAACGGTATAACAATATGAGCATTGATTTTGAGGTCCATTTCCCAATAAATAACGTAACGTAAGCATAAATAAAAAATAACTTAAAAATGTTATTACCTATATTAGTAATAATAATATTTATGAAGACATTTAGCGGTAATTTTTTGACTTAGTGACGATTCGGACAAAATATTTTGGGACAAATTCTCCCAATCGTCACTTTTGATTTTAATAATTTTTGTTGTGACGATTCGGAGAACATCAAATTAAGGAAGCCGTTGAGTACAGTCAGGTAAAAAAATGTTAAGCAAAATATGATTTAGCTATTTAAATTGCTTTGCGAGCGTGTGGTTACATTAAGGTGGTTCGATTTCCATACTCATTTATTTAACCAATTTGGGGGAAATTATATTATTATACTTAACAAGCAATTTTTATTTCTTTCTTGAATCATAGAACTTAAAATCAAGATCTATTTTTTTGATGACAGCTGTCAAACTTCAAACGCCCATATCTCGGAAACTACTCACCCTAGAGTTCTCGTTCCAAAACCAAATGAAAGGTGTGATCAAGATCAATTTTTTTGATGGCAGCTGTCAAACTTCAAACGGCTATATCTCGGAAACTACTCACCCTAGAGATCTCGTTCCAAAACCAAATGAAAGGTGTGATCAAGATCTATTTTTTTGATGACAGCTGTCAAACTTCAAACGCCCATATCTCGGAAACTACTCACCCTAGAGATCACGTTCCAAAACCAAATGAAAGGTGTGATCAAGATCAATTTTTTTGATGACAGCTGTCAAACTTCAAACGCCCATATCTCGGAAACTACTCACCCTAGAGTTCGCGTTAGATTTTCTTATATCTTTTGATAGAATTGAAGTATGGAAAGTATTTTTGTTGGTTTGTTCTTCACGTAAAAATAAAAAACAATAATTTTCTCTAGGAGAACTCTAGGGTGAGTAGTTTCCGAGATATAGCCGTTTGAAGTTTGACAGCTGTCATCAAAAAAATAGATCTTGATCACACCTTTCATTTGATTTTAGAACGAGAACTCTAGGGTGAGTAGTTTCCGAGATATAGCCGTTTGAAGTTTGACAGCTGTCTTCAAACATTTAGATCTTGATCACACCTTTCATTTGGTTTTGGAACGAGAACTCTAGGGTGAGTAGTTTCCGAGATATGGGCGTTTGAAGTTTGACAGCTGTCATCAAAAAAATAGATCTTGATTTTAAGTTCTATGATTCAAGAAATAAATAAAAATTGCTTGTTAGGTATAATAATATAATTTCCCCCAAATTGGTAAAATAAATTAATATGGAAATCGAACCACCTTAATAGCTATATCACATTTTGCTTAAAAATTGTTTACCTGACTGTACAATGCAGCTATTTTTAAAGTTGTCCGAATCGTCACAACAAAAATTATTAAAATCAAAAGTGACGATTGGGAGAATTTGTCCCAAAATATTTGGTCCGAATCGTCACTAAGTCAATTTTTTTAGGTAAGTACATAAAAAATTATAACAGTATCTAGGTACATCAGAAGATACTACAACCGTAATGCTGTGTACTTAAGTGTATAAGTATACATATATACAGTATATTGTGATAAAACTTAAAAATAAAGTTTAAATATTGATACTTAATATGTATTTTAAAACATTTAATAGTAAATGCAAATGTTTAGTAAATAACTATGCTGGTGAACTGGCGAGTGGCATTTTATTTTACTTAGAAATATTTATAAATATTATGACGAGCAGAAATTATTTCAAATATGAGTTACCAGTCAGTGTGATCACTCGTCGCTACCAGCTACCACGTAACAACTAGGTGCCAACCAATAACAATTATTGATTTGTACTAAATTACTTAAAATATGTTAAGTGAACAAATAAATGACAAAGATATAAAACTCTCAATGAAATATAAAAACATTGTAAATGACTAAATATAGGTACGTAGGTGGAAAGATGAGGTATTAGATAAAAGACCTAAGGGCTTTGCCCTGCACATTATAATGGACACCAATAGACTCCGTATACATTATGAAATAAAAACATTTCTCACGTTAACTTATTACTTCTGAATTAGTCATCAAATTAAGTCCACAGTTGCTACAGCTTTATTTGAGTTCTGGTCCAGACACTTAAGTTTTCTGCATATAGGATTATTGTCCATCGTAACATTCCAAAGAAAAATTATTAAAAAAATACACCTCGAAAAGTTTTTGAGTTAGCGATCAGTCATTGAGACAGCCGTGTGCTGTACTATGTCCTCATCAGCTTCATCGTTAACTGCCAGGTACTTCTCAACGGGTCCCGAAATGCAAGCTAGCCAGCCACGGTCATACATAGCCTTTATTACACGTTTGCGGAAGACAACCCAAGCCAGGAAAATCCATAAACCCTGAAGGCTTGTCACTACGTTCAGAGTTTTCCTGAAAATATTCATATGTTTACTTATTGTTCTGCGAAACTTGATAAGAGTTGTTTGACTGCCAAGATCGCGTATTTTTAAAATATTGGTAATAAACTTGGGATCATCATCAATGGCCATTTTTCATCACAAAAGATGCTTTTAAATGGTACCAGTATTCGAAGATGCAAATGCGACATATTTGGTCGCAGTTGGCGGCAAGGAATGCAACTCATGTCGAAATCTTGGCATAGTGCAATGGTAGTTTTCAATATATGTAGATAGGTAGGTATATATTTAAGTATGAAATTTACATACCAGAAAACATTAGGCTCACTATCAATGAATGTTACTAGTAATTCAATAATCCAAAATAGTCCCATCACAACAAAAAGTTTGAGCGCCAGGCCAAATCTGAAATAAAGAAAACTTATAACAACTGGTTTTTGACATTCCACAAAAAGAAAACTCAATCACTATCTAACTAGCAGCACAAGTAATAGTTTGACCCCGAAATGAGATCTCGCGATGTTCCCATAAAAGAAAATAAGAAGCAATTATTTCTAAAGCTATGGTTGAGATAAACTTCTCTATTTAGACGGTTACCCAGTCTTAAGAAATCATTGAAACTCTATATTCTGATAAAAAAATCGTTACTCAAGCACAGACTTTACCTGTATTTTATCGTCGTCACTTGACTAGACGCAAAGTTGGTGCGGCAAAAGAAAGAAGAAATGTAAATAAATATCAATATGTTGATAGATATCAGAACTGACAGCACGCTGTATAGCCAATGCCACAGATGTATGTTTTCATATGGGTCTGGAAAAGAAAAATAAAAATATTAAAACCCAATTAACAATTAAGTTAGTTAGAAAATACTCGAAAATTTTCAAAAAAGTTGCCGTATTGCCAAATCCCAATATATAAGCTCAAAAATCAAAACTAGTCAAGACAAAATCAAAGTATCTTGGAAAGTAATTAATAGTGAGACCGGAAGAGTCAAAACACATAACAATGTATTCAATCTTAATGTTAACGACACAATCATTAACCAAGATTACCGACATTCCAGTCTCTACTACAAAGTCTTTAAACTCTTCGCACATAATCGCAGAGTCACTACTTAAAGAAAATGTACCTGAGTTCAAAACATTGTTTAATTTCGATTATGTGCAACCAAATGACATTGTCAAAGCTTTTAAAATGATAAATGTAAGAAAAAACCACGGACCTCTGGGGCATTTCTGTTGCCGTTGTAAAATCCGTAATTGATCTTATCGCACCAGATCTAGCTTTTATATTCAACCAATGCATTGACTGTGGTGAGTTCCCTGACTTAATGAAACATAGTAAAACCTAACATAGTATAACCTTTATTTAAATCAGGTAGTCATTCTGACCCTACTAACTTTCGACCGATATCAGTGCTACCTACATTTAGTAAAATCTTTGAAAAACTTATGCTTAATCAGCTGCAAAGACATTTTGAAATAAACAACTTACTAGACAATAAACAATTCGGTTTTACAAAGGGTGGCTCAACCACCGACGCGGGTGTTGAGTTAATATCACATATTTTTGAAAATTGGGAGCAGTCACATGACGCCTTAGGCATTTTTTGTGACCTATCTAAGGCGTTTGATTGTGTGCACCATGAAACGTTAGTCAGGAAACTAAACCACTATGGTGTGAAAGGGATTGCTCTTGAACTTCTTAATTCTTACTTAAGTAACAGAATTCAAAGAGTTGATGTTAATGGAAAACGTTCTCCGGGGTCAGTGGTAAAAATGGGTGTACCACAAGGATCAATACTAGGACCGTTCTTGTTTTTAATTTACATTAACGATCTACCACGAGTGGTTAGAAACGATCATGAGATTGTACTGTTTGCAGATGACACTTCACTTGTATTTAAAGTGAAACGACGACAAACTAATTATGACGATGTAAATAATGCAATCTCTAAGGTTGTAAACTGGTTTAATGTAAACAATTTATTACTAAACGAAAAGAAAACTAAATGTATTCGGTTTATTCTACCAAACGTCAAACAAATAAATGTCAATGTAAAAATCAAAGAAGATAATATAGATCTCGTGGACACCACAGTATTTTTAGGCATAACTCTAGATAATAAACTTCAATGGGGCCCACACATAGATAAATTGTCGAAGAGACTTAGTTCTGCAGCATATGCAGTCAAGAAGATCCGCTTCCTTACAGATATGGAAACCGCAAGACTAGTCTATTTCAGCTACTTTCATAGCATTATGTCGTACGGCATTTTGTTGTGGGGGAGTGCTGCAGACATAAACACCATATTTGTGTTGCAGAAGAGGGCTATTCGTGCAATTTATAACATGGGTCCCAGAGAATCACTAAGAAATAAGTTTAAGCGAATAAATATAATGACAGTACCTTGCCAGTACATCTATGAAAACTTATTGTATGTTCAAAAAAATATCAATCTATTCAACAAAAAAAGTGATAATCATAATGTTAACACTAGAAATAAAGACAAACTCGCTGTTCCCACCACTAGGCTCACAAAAATTAGTAAATCTTTCCAAGGGCAATGTGTACACTTCTTTAACAAAATCCCAAGTGATGTGTCTCAGTTGTCGATTGGCAAGTTCAAAAACGTAATAAAACAGAGACTTCTTTTAAAAGCATACTATAAAATATCTGATTATTTAGAAGACAAACAAGCTTGGGACGAACTAGCTCCAACTCATCAAATAAAAAAAAATGTAATCATACCTAATCATACAAAACGTAATGACGATTCAAAGTGATCAGTGAGATTTTATTGAATAAAAGATTTTTGACTTTAGCTTTGACTTTGAGTATGTATACTTAACAATTTTTTATCGGTCGTTATCACGTTCGGCTTCATTCCAAAAGAAACCATAAAACCTATTTTTTTAATCATTAGTCCTGTCACAGACATTATCCGTTAGTAAGAGAGCCATTTATCGATCAGATATATGTATTTTTTCATAACTATTAACATATATCAATATATATAAGTAAAACTCTTTTGAAGCTGACTGATAATCAACGCACAGCCTAAACCATAAGTCCTAGAGATATTAAATTTGGAAGGTAGTATAGTATCCTTATATAGTGTAGGGGTGCCCTAAGAAAGGAATTTTGAAAAGTCGCACCCTAAAGGGTCTAGAACGCGAGCAACGCCGCGGGCGACCGCTAGTAAATTATATAAGCAGGACGAACTTGACTCGTACCTGAGTGCATGGCCTGTCGCCGTGTTAAATCGCGAAGAGTGGAAAGAGAGAAGGGAGGCCTTTGCCCTGCACTGGGACAGTATTGCAGCTGAATAATAAATAATAAAATACAATCTACTCACTGAACCAGCAGCTATGTACTCCTATGTCAGGTTTAGCATGGTCTCCAGGAAGGAAGTTTACTATCGCCATACATATCGTAAGAACTGCGGGACATCCGTATGCAAATAATGCATACCAAGCAAAAGTCTTCCAACCACGAGTTTCCACTGACGATGGAGATCTGGAAAAAAAAATTGAACGGCTTATATTTTTATACATTGTCATGAAAAACGGTAGTTCCTATACCTACTGATATTCCGTAACCAACACTATGCCAAGCCAAAAAACACTTTTTTGACAAGTAAAAAAACATGTCCAAATTGGTTACTAATGTACATTGTTATTGTACATGATAGGTAGGTATAATCACTTTGGATCACAGACGAGCAAGATGCTTTCTATAAAATGAATGAAAACCAGTTACTCGTACCTTAGGCTCAGCAGCAGTTGTATAGATATTGCAGTAGTCCAGAAAAATGATACCAGCAAAAAGAAGTAGGCAAAAAAACCTGAAAAATAAGAAAATGTTTTCATGAACAAACGATTTTTAGTACTTAGTCATTTTTGAATTTGTTATTTTTAATATAAGAGGGCTTTGTATTTTATTTCAAAATGTCCATAAATATTTATTTATTTAATTATAAAATTAAGCGTTCGCATAGGTACCTTTTGCGGCGCATAACGTCAAACTCATTCCAGTTAGGACTGTAGCGTCTTCACTCGTGAAACTTATTATTGCAAATATACCCAAGCCAATAGCCAAGCTGCTGCAAAGATTAATGAAACACGTGCTGAAAATATCACTGAAAAAATAAATTGATGTTATTGAGCATCTTACAAAAATCGTTGTGATCATTCATAATTATTAAATAATAAAAAACATATTAATATTTATTTTGGGAGAAATTATGAGTCGGCTGTCAACTCGGCCCACGTGAAACGAGTAGCACCGTTCATTAGTGATTTATTATACATCACTTACGATGAACCGGATAATTAAATTCCGTAGTTCAAACTGCTTTACGAGGTTATTAATTATTCTTTGTTTAGGGCTTAGTTAAACCTTTTTATAAAAATATCGTTCTCTTAATAAAGGCTTACCTTATTTCACTTAAAATAGCATAAACAATAACTGTCGCTGCGAGAAATACAACCGAAACAACTAATACATAAGCGATGTATTCTGCTTCTGGTTCAGCAAAACAAACTATGCCAACTTTCACAGTCGAGTTTGTCGGAAGATGTTTTATATCATTAATGCAGTAGCTGAAAAATAAATAAATTTAATGTTAGATGAATACATAACACATATTTATGTATTATTATTAATACACAATAATATGAAACTTACTTCGCGATATCTGTATACTCCGTTCCGTTGATATCAACTAAACCATTTTCTCTAAAAATAAATGTATCATACGTAAAAAAGGCAAATCCGAATTTACAATCAGGATTTGTGGCTGCTGTATGGTCACTGTCCGGTGTATAGCATACCGCTTGGTCTTTTACTTTTTTAAATGATAATAAATCGCCAGGCGGACAACACACCGCTTCATTTTGTGCTAAAGTTCGAGCAATCAAGACTAAAACACAGAAACATGTTATTTTCATCATTTTGTTATTTAAAATTACAACACTTTTTATTCTGTATTGGTTCTTTTCTGTTTTATGAACTAACTAAACTATACGAAGTTATCCAGGCCGGTTGCGCGGGCTACGTCTGACGCTGACAATTTTTTCAAGGCAACTAAATTCAGTGCCAAGCAACAAGCTCACACGTGTAGTGTGTGTGTACTGTGGACCACGTTAACAAACTGAACACAACTATTTTGGGATGGTTTTTTCGATAGGACTAAATGCTGACTTTCGGCAGCGCTATGACGACACAGCGCTACCGAACACCTATTTTGGGAGTCTCATTATATAGCGCCTATAGAGAATGAGAGTAGCCATCTGCTGTATCTAGATCATTATTAAATAAATCATTGGCTAAAATGCAAGAAATGCTTGCGTAGATATTGTCCGAGTGGAAGAACTAGTTGCATTTGACGCAGTTTAGTTATTTTTTCTTGAAGACTTTCCGGTAAGGGCAGTTGTGTTTGCACTGATGTTTGTAAGTAGCCACAGCACGGTGGATCGCACCCACACAAGAGGTCGGACGTAGAACTCGGTCATAGTTTCATAAATATTACCTTATGCCATTCGGTGGGCTTATTAAAACTAAGCAAAAGTTATTCTATTGTACTTTGTGCCTGGACTTCTAGTTCAGGTCGTGTGTGTGAATGAGATCCCTTGTAGGTACCCATATAATGTGAACGCAATGAACGCATATTTCGTTTTGTTTCGATTTCTGAACTATAGGGCCGACGACGGACGCGTCCCTTCTGTGATCGGGATTAACATAAATTCTTATTCGTAGGAATGAGGACAGTTTACAATTGAGTTTGAACTCGAAAGTAAAGACTATTATTTCTGCTACTCGAAAGAGAGGTTTTCATTTGATAATTTTTACACAGCATAGTTCCAACTGGCTCGATAGATGACGCTGACTGTGTGATTGCTGTAAACAGTGCTCGACCGACAGTCAGCGCTGACCGTACGTCGGCGTAGCTATATCTATGCAAGTCTATGAATGCGTACACAGCTACGCTATAAAAATACACGCACGTACCGTGCGTGAATTTAATCGTCAGTAATCATCAGTAATGTCCTATAAATTTTTTAGATTATTAAAAAAGATCCATTAGATGTAATAAAAGAGTTCAACTTTATATTATATGGGTATGGTATATAATTGTACTTTTAGGAGAAAAAAATTAAATAAAACATGATGTTAAATAAAATCATTTATTATTTTTATGAGTAGTGTTTACAACACTGGAAGATTTTAAAAAGTCACTTAATATTTTGGTATCATCATAATATTTTGGTAACTTACCTATGAGACGTCATTCAATCTTTAATAAATTAAGTAGACTAAGTACTTACCTACTAACTCTACTAACGTACATTGTTTTTCATATCGACTTCGACTAGAACCTTTTTAAATCTATAAGCTATAGCTAAAGCATCAATAACTCTTCATATTATTCTCAGAAATCATTATACAGATCATATATCATTATAAATATTCATGGACATTTCACTTAATATAGCGCTCATATAGGTAAATCTTGTACCACAGTATATCTAACATCTTGCACTATCATGATCATTTCACACAAAAAACATATATAGGTAAAACACATAAATCAGTCCACTCCCTGCAAATACACAGTGAGGAACGTGTACTGTACGCGGGGAATCGCGCGGTGAGCGTGCATTAGGTATACAGTGAGGGACGTGTACTGTACGCGGGGAATCGCTCGGAGATCGTCCAGTAGGTATACAGTGAGTGACGTGTACTGTACGCGGGGAATCGCGCGGAAAGCGTCCAGTAGGTATACAGTGAGGGACGTGTACTGTACGCGGGGAAACGCGCGGAGAGCGTCCAGTAGGAATACAGTGGGTGACGTGTACTGTACGCGGGGAATCGCGCGGAGAGCGTGCAGTATCAAAAGCCCGCGCCCGTGTATACTTTGTAGGGGTGGTCTGATTTAAATGGTTTACCTAATAGTCGAACTAAGTAGAGTCGAATCCTGTGATACTGCGCAACGTGATTTACGACACAGATTTTATCTTCGCGTTCTGACACAATTTTATGACCGATTACATGATGACATAGGTACACTATAAAAACATATTTAGACGGAGTGTGTTTTAATGGTCGTTCATAGGAACATCTGTATGCTGGATGACGTGGTCCTCAGCATCGCTTCCAGCGGCCAGGAACTTCTCCACCGGTCCGGATATACAATCTAACCATCCATGCCGGAGCATTGCCTTTACCACTCGTTTGCGTAACACAACTAAGACCAAAAATATCAGTGGTCCTTGCAATGTGTTCAAGACATCAAGACAAGCCCTGTAAAAAAAAATTGTATACTAATATTCTGTTATATTTATTATCAAGAAAAGCTTTTCAATAAAACACGTACCAAACGACGTGTTTTTTCGCCAACGAACCGACCATTTCAAAAATCCATAGTAGTCCCATCACAATAATTAACCGAATGGTCATGGTAAGCCTGGAATAAAATAACATATTGAGTTCATATAATTTTAAATACTGACGAAGAAGGTATTGAAGAGCTGTATTTGTAAAACTAGGTTCGCTCTACGACTTCTTATAGCTGATTTACACATTGTTAAGTGCAAATGCGAAGTGATTAGTTAACGTGTTTTTTGGTGTCAAGTGTTAAGTGTATTCAGAACGTTCACACAGTGTTTAGTTGATTCTGCTAATTATTACTCCAGATTGATCCATTCGTGTTGCCGAGCAATTATTGTTCGGAAACACGAAGCTCGGCAACTTTCAAGGTACAGGTACCTTAAAAGTAGAACCACCTGTTACGTATAGTGCTTGCAGTCTTACCTATAACGTAGTGCTCGTATATGACCAGATGAAAAGGAGTGTCGCCACACGATTGACGAGGTGTAAATAAATATAAAAATGTTAATTATTATAAGAATTGACATTACGCTGTACATGTAGTACCATTGTTGGTTTTCTGTAAAAGAAACTTGTGTAAATAATAATGATACCAATAAAATTTCCTGAAACACTTAGGTTACCTAACTTATCTACAACAAAAGGTACGGCTTAATGTCCTAGCATGTCACAAGATATTATTAATTTCGGCAAACGAAAAAATAAAATCATGTAAAATTAAATATAAAAAAAAAATAATGCACCGCATAAAATAATAAAAATATTACTGCGATTCACTAAATATTGGCTATACTTGTATGCCTAGTACCTGAACTGAATTTCTCGTAGTGTCCAGAGAACAAATTCTAAGAAATCTGTTTTCACTACTGTCACGCACGCATACTTTGTACGCTAGCGTTTTCATCTGGTTTTATATGTTTATGTGAATACAACAGCCTAATTGCACGCACTGTGTTTATTATCAATTAGTTAGGTAATATTAATTTTAGGATTCAATACAATCAGTTAACAATACAATCAACTCAAACAAAACTATCATTACAAATATTTACCTAAAAACCAGCAGTGATTGAGTCCTATACCAGGCTTATCATGTTTACCCGGGTGGAAGTTGATGATGGCCATTACTACAGTGAGAACAGTTGGACATCCCCAAGCGTATAGAGCATACCAGGTGAATTCTTTCCAACCGTGGGTTACCATCGATGGTTGCCTGTTAACAACAAGTATTCAGATTTAGACTCGTATTCTGACAAAATATTCAAGTTCGCATCAAGAAAATGCAAGCATAGATTTTGAATGTTTTGTATAAAAATCACTACCGGAATCTATCAAGATCTATCAAAGATATTTACAATTTTATATGTATGTATGTACAAGCCTTAGTTGATTCAACCGAATGCCAGTCATACATTTCAATAAGTTTTTGCGTAATTCTATACTTACGCAGCGCAAGGCATGCCACAGAACGTATATTTAGGAAATTCAACCAACACTACTCTCGCCAAATTGAAATGTGTGTGGCTGCCATTACAAAAGCTCCCAAAAACTATTGTATTACCTCGTGCTTCTCAGAACTTGTATAGATATAGCATTTGTCCAAAAAAATGCAGCTATTATGAAGAAATACGCCAAAAATCCTGAAACAAAATGTGTGTATAACAAAACACCACAAGTGGTAAAGATCCACTTTTCGCGTAGAACCATCAGTGTCAGTAAGAAAAAAAATTGCTGTTACGTGAATCTAACTGTAGTACAGTCAAAAGCAAAACTTCAGAGTCATCTATGAAAACTTGCCTATCTTACAAACCATGGATGCTAGCCATACTAGCTTAGTGTAATAAATTGTGTTTGATACAAGTTTGTTTAATTGCATATTAGCTTTCATAATTTTACTGCGCATTTATGGTTTCCAAGAGATTCAAGTTTTTATTGTTGACCCAGAGTTTTTGCTCTCGAGTGTAGTTTGGTATATTTACGTAAATTTTTGCATTACTGTACCTCTTGTTGCGCACAATGCCATATCAGTATATGTCATGAGCTTCATAATTGATAATATTGCGAAGCCGATGGCCAAACTTCCACATAGGTTTATAACGCTCTTTCCATGCAAATCTCTGTAACAAACAATAAGCCAATAAAACAGTTGCCTCAGTTAGACAATCTCAATATAAGAATTTTCTGTGATCGGATCGAATTTTCTGTGTTTCTGAAAATCGGTGTCTTTTTTTTCTTTTTCTTTTATAGGTAGGTACAGTGTAATATTTACTCAATCACGATACACTGATAAACTAAAACCTTTTTTATGAGAGCTGTGATGGAATAAGCAGATGGCCCAGTCAGCTGGGCCTTATTTAGGTGAGAATTAACCTTCTAAAGTTCTAAAATTTGGTAACCTTCAAGCAGATTTTAAAGAACTCAATGCCTCCGATTTTGTTGTTTCATTTTCCAAAAATAACCTAATTTGACAGGGTTAGTTCCACTCAATGCCAATTTTCTTCCCAGAGAATGTCACAGAATATTTGAATAAAATTTTATGTACCTAAATTAGTTCCAACCAATGCCATGACAAGAAAGTACAGTCAACGGTAACATCATAGTAAGATCAGCACTTAAATTATTGTCATCTTTTTCATGAGCTGAAACGTTAAAGACAGCTATCATTTTAGTGCTGTAAAATTAGCTAGTTTAAAAAAATCGATCAGAACGGACCCGTTTCAACTGAGTAACGCTGTCCGTCAAATAAATACATTTTTATCTTTGTTTTTGACAATTCTAAAGTAGAGAGGGAAGTATTTATAATTGCTGGCTATAGCATAATCATGGCATGGTGAAATAGGAACATATTTTAACTTAAACTCACCTGAGCTCTTTTAACGCGCCATATATACCAGCAGTCAATGTAAGGAACAGTACAGAAACTATCATACAGTATCCCAAAACGTGCTCTGATACGAACCCCGGTTCCTCTTCGTCGTAACATAGCAACGCTATTCTTCTGTTGCCTGTTTGGTTTTTGTTTGTCTCATTGCCAACGCAGGCCCTGTAAAAATGAATAGAGCTGAAACTTACATACGTATAGAGCTAGAACCAAACTTTTTGACACTTTCACAGATTAGATATAAATACGACACTTTCAAAATTAGGTACAATTTTATGAGAGTTTGGGCATATTTCACCATCCATGAGTAACACTATCTGTGAGATAAAAATATTTCCGTCTTTGTTTTTGACTAGTTGAAAGTAGAGACAGACATATCTGACTTGCTTTCGTCCGCGTCCCGTTTGATCCTGTTGATTTTCCGGGATAAAAAGTAGCCTATGCGTTAATCCACGAAATATATATATTCCAAGTTTTATCCAAATCGGACCGTAGTTGCAGCGTGATTTAAACAGAAACATCCAAAAACCTCGACTTTGACATTTACAATATTAGTATGATACGATCCTGCCGGCAATCGCAGGGGTCGTTGGACTGGACAAGGGGATTATTGGACAAAAGTTCCAGAAATCTCCTACGCAGATAGGATGGATAGCTGAATCATAAGATACTATTCTAAGAGCATTGTAAAAATAACAAAAAAAGAATAAGTGAATTGAATTGATGGTGAAATAGGTATTAAGTGATAGAACAAGCAAATGTCCCACTTGATGTTTAGCGGCCACCTCAACCTATAACAATGCACTTCATCGAGCACTCAGGCAGGAGACCTAAGGATGTTTGGTCTCACATGCGCGTAATGGCACGGCGGCGGCGGCTGCATCGCTGCTTGAAATAACTAGCAAAACAAGTATAACTTTTGCGGGAATCAAATGAAAATATCACGCTGCTTACTAGAATAAGTGCGTTGCGTATGTCACCAACCCTGAGTAACGCTATTTATGAAATAAAAGTATTGTAAAAAAATAAATAAGTGTAAAGACAAGACGATAATATGGGCTAGGGGGCTAGTGTAAAGTCCAAAAATTTTTTTTTTTTAATTTTTTTAACCACATTGTTCACCTACTTACCCCGAACTTAAACAAAATAAATATTCATGGTCGTTTATAAATATGTTGAATAAACTTACACGTCAGGCTTAATTATAGCCGGTTGCCTATTAGGAAACCCAATTTCTACATTTCCCTCCGCATTTATTATAAATTTAGTCTGTCTTAGTACGTTCTTGCAAGTTAGTCGTAGGCTTGAGGTGTCGTTGTTGGTTGGCATCCAGCATTTTCGCATTTTATATGATACAAATAAACCGGGAGGACAACACGCAATGTTATCATTTTCAGCTGATGATCGGACTACGATCATCAAAAACAGAACACTCAGGCACTTGAACATTTTGGTCGTTGATCACTACTGTTAGAACCATCCAAGACTATTTGTTTTAAAGCACTTAACAGAATGGTTTTTAACATGAACATAATATCTTAACGCACACTGATATTAAAACAACTTTTCACGATTTAAGCAACCCTTCTATTTTCATCGTTTCCAATATTCAGTAATGTTCTGTAATTCATATTATTTTATAAAAAAATATTTATTTTTAATTCATTAAACTGTCATAGAAGATTGGTACGACGAAATGTGTAAAACGCGTAGGTATTTTAAAATAACTTTGCTGTGCTAGCGCGTCAGACGCTCTTGCAAATTCAAAAGCGACTGTTGGTCGCTGTATGGGCAATACAATGAGAAGAAAACCACCGATCGCCGCTCGGTAAAACTTTGCAAGTTGAGCGTAGCACTACATGCACTTATATTCTGTGGTACCACCAACAATTTGACCACAGTCTCTTAATTGATTTTGAATCGATAATAATTTTATCGAAAATATAGATACTTACGTAATCGATGTTGGTATCAGATATTTTGCAGCAAACTGCAATCGAAGTAAAGTGCCCAACAAGGAATTATTCCTTTACACGAGTAGATATTTGTTCAACCAAGTTATTGTTGATCGAGATAGTAAAACATAAACATATCATTTAGGTTGTTCTGAACCATTTCTGAACTTTCGCATTCGAACATTGGTTACTGAATCTCCGCAGCGAAGGAGCTGGCCCAACAAATAGCGATTTTAGATTTTAGGAGTAAAGAATAAGAATAAGAATCATTTATTGTAAAACTGTGTAACAAGGAATTGGAGATGGAGATGGAGCAAACTGAACTGCCGTATTTGATAAGCGCATTTATTTTTTGTTGCAGCTCCTAAATATGCTAAAATTCTACGCTCGGTTCGAAATAAGCGATGAAACTGGAGACCCGATGACAGATCGTGACATGACGCTTCTCCATTATTCAAGAATAACATCTCTCCAGGTACGATTATACATATTGAAATGCAAGCATAATACTTTTTTAGAATTCCAATAACTTACCGTCTTTAAATTTCTGTACAGAAAGCGGCATTTTCAAAGTTTCCTGATCTGCGATTATTTTCGTTGGCCAATGTGGCAAGCGTCGATACACGGGAGTCTCTGCAAAAACACTTCGGAAATCTAAGGTAACCACAATATTGCAAATATTGTAAAAATTGTAATGCAGAATTCAGGCTCACGCCATGGTCTCGGCAAGACTGAGGCTGCATATCGAATCGCCCGAGAAGCAATGCCGATTCTCGGCGATAGCTGCATATGATGCCCATTCCCAAATGTGCTATCACTTAAATAGCTACGTGCACGTACATTTCAGATGTTGGCTATGTGCTTTTTAATTAGTTCCGTTCCACTTCCGGGCAAAGGCCTCCCCCTCTTCTCTTCACTTCTCACGATTCCTCGCCAAATTAGGCGTCATTATTATAGACATCTAGGTCGTCTTTCCACCGCTTTTTTGGCCTACCTCGTCGGCGATTTCCATCTTCGGGGAATTTCTTTTTAATTAAAGAATTTTATTTGTTTGTAGTGATAAAGCTCTTCGAGCGATAGCCACATACTTAAACCTTGTGCCACCAGAGGGAGAAGAAGCAGAAGCATCTTGGCATAGATTGGACAAATCATTTCTAAAGGAGTTATTGGTAAGTACTTTACTAATATCTATTGAATCGACAAAAAGCGCCGTTTTCTGTTGCTATTAAATTCAAGTATATCTTTAACCATGTTTTACCAAACATTAGATATTATCAATTTGGAAGTAATCGAGCAAGTTTATAATAAAGCAATAGTTGACAATTCTCAAATATGAAAACTTATTATTATATTAATTAAATTCACAGAAAATAACCTTGCTAGAGAAAAAAATATATGCAGACACTCTTATTTTATCCGTACATGCAAAATATATCTACCACCACTTATGATTATTACCTTTTAAAGATATCTCGGCATGAAAGACGAATATCGCAACTCGAAGAACTGAATTCAATGCCACTTTATCCAACGGAAGATGTAATATGGGACGAGAATGTGGTTCCTACAGAGATATACAGCGGTGAAAACTGTCTGGCTCTTCCCAAACTAAACCTTCAGTTCCTTACTTTACACGACTATTTACTGAGGAACTTCAACTTGTTTCGATTGGAGAGTACATGTAAGTTATTCTATATTTTGTCGTGGGTATTATCTATTTATCATATTCAACCTTCACAGCTGTTCTCGGCATGATGGCGACAACTTATCATGATTTATGTGCAACATTATTATTCCATAAAACACTGGCAACAGATTTTTCTTGTCTTTTTTTGTAGTAAATAAATATACTTGTAGTATAATCTGAACTTCAGCACGACATTATTTTAAGCATTATTTATCTCTTGGCAGATTTTTATGAGGCCATGCATATATCTTTTTATTTTACAGATGAAATTCGTCAAGATATAGAAGACGCTGTATACAGACTAGCGCCATGGTAAGTTTTAATATTGTGAGTTTCGCAAAAAAATTTATAAGTAACTTACTTTTACTTCTAAAACTTTGTGTTTTTTTAATGTAATTTGATCCATCTCTAAATTACAACTACGGCTGGGTAGATTATAAAATAGTACTTTTGGGAAAAAGAGATGAAACTAATTTTTTTTAAAATAAATTCTCAAAGCTCCTATAGATTAACTTTAATTTCAAATTATAGTTATCGACAGCAAATAAACGTTATGACACACAGAGTACCAAAAATACGTCTGCACGGTACAAAGTCTCGAAAACAAGTGAACGCGATACGCCCGCGCCGCGCTGTTTATGGGAGTTACCTAATAGTACCTTTACAATTCTCAGGCGTGCAGAAGACGACAGTGTAATGTTTGGTGGCTGGGCACGAATGGCTCACCCTATAAAGAGTTTCACGGTTGTGGAAGTCGCGAAGCCGAATATTGGTGAAAAGGCTCCGTCTCGGGTCCGAGCTGATGTATCAGTTACGCTCAGTGTTCGTAATGAGATCAAGCATGAGTGGGAAAGCCTTAGAAAACATGATGTCTGCTTCCTCGTCACTGTTAGGCCAACTAAAGGAATCGGTAAGTTCACGACATTTTACATCTACTCATAGAAATTTGGCCGTATCATCATTTCACTTTAAAATTTACCGTTATCTGCGTTGGGTGATGCAACGAAGCCTTGATGATCCCTGATTTATTTATTTCAGTCCCCAACATCATACACAGCGAATCAAAGAATTTGTTATCAACGCTAATTTACAGAACAGTTTATGAATATTTATGGGAGCATAATAAATTACACTAAAAATTTCCTCACCTCAGGTCTATTTGTTGCTCTGCTGAATTTGTGCCAGTATATCTTCACAAAATATCTGGCTCCAAACACTACAATAAAACATTCAAATAATTTACTGTAATTTACTAACCACAGGTACAAAATACGACTACAGAAAGAGCATGACAGATCAAGCCGGTATAGTATACGTAAGAGGTTGCGAAGTAGAAGGTATGTTGGACGCTTCAGGGAGAGTAATCGAGGAAGGCCCAGAGCCGAGACCAGAGCTAGATGGCGATACCAGAACATTCCGGTTACTGCTGGATCCTAACCAGTATAGACATGATCTTGACCGAGCCAGTAGAGGTACCGAGGTAAAATTTGATCTCTGTTTTTCCTTGCACGCTTCTTTAGTACCCATAGTTGTCTGCCTGTGCCACGAAGATTTAGACGGTTAGACTTTATAATTGTATATTCTTTCCATCAACTATGTAATATAAAAGGAAATGCTTACATAGTTTCTTCTATAGGACGTGTACGAAACATTCAACATTGTGATGCGTCGTAAGCCAAAGGAGAACAATTTCAAAGCCGTTTTGGAAACGATCAGAGAATTGATGAACACCGAATGTGTAGTCCCAGAGTGGTTACATGATATTGTTCTTGGCTACGGAGATCCGGGTCAGGCGCATTATACCAGGTAATCTGTCGAATTGTTTTATGAAAATTTTCTGATCCAATTTAATTTCCATAATTTTTTTCTTATTTTCTTGGTCTTGCTTTTTCACGAAAAGTATTGCAGAACCCTTCTTGTTTATTTTTGTAGAATATATTATTATTTTGGCTAAATATACCTTAAAATTTTGTTGTAAATATACCTACTTATATATTTTTTCAATCATTCATACTCATGATATAAAATTTATTCATCTGTAATCTAATTAGGATGCCAAATGAAATAGCAACATTGGATTTCAACGATACGTTCTTAGACATGGAACACCTCCGCAACAGTTTCCCAGGATACGAGATCAAGGTCCAGACAGACGATCCACGCAAATTAGTCCGACCTTTCAAGTAAGTCCTACCTTATTACGTGTATTATCTTTGTTATAAAATTGACTTCGTTGTTCAGTCGAGTGACGTCACCACAAACACTTTTGAAATTTGAAGTGCTCCGCTCAGACTGTGCCGCACCTCACGATTATCAACTATATATGAATTAGATATAGTAACTTTACAATATGTACGTGGTGGGATTAACCAAGTATACATATTATTATAATTATGTTATTATATTAGAACTTATATGAAAAAATATGACTTTCTATGAAATATTGTTACCTTGTGAGACTAAAAATAATATATTTAGTAATACTAAGAACCATCATGAGATATTGTTGTTACATGTGTGTTCGTTTTGCGAAAATAGGTACATACCTATTATTATACAATAGTTTGTTATTTTTTTTATAAAAAGAAGTATTGGTTGAGTTCCTATAGTAAACAACACACACACACAACTTACGTATCTACTATTTGTTTGTGCCAGCTGAAATTTCAGTACTTACTAGTGCGATAATTGCTGAAGGTTGTATAGTAGTATCTGAATACTTATTAGATCTTATCATAATATTCTACAAAATAACAAAGGTATTGACGTAAGTACTCGTAGAACGTACGCCCACAAAGTATATCTGGTTCAGAATTTTTTTTTTAGTTTAGCTCATACGTGCCCATGTGCTCATACTCACGAATATAGATTTCATAAAAAGTCTGACCTTGAAATCTGCTAAGTACTGAACAGATAAAGTCAGATTTGTTCAGATAAGTGGATTTTAGACCATGGGCCATAACAAGACAAACATTTTTTTAAGTATTCAAGCAATTTGCTTTTGTAGCGGTGCATAAATTTTGCTCGTGACTAGCCATTACTGCAACTGAAGAATTGAAATAATATTTCTACTTTACATGTAAATGTGTGACGAAAAGCACGTAGCCAACGTAACGCTGTGTGATGCCGTCACATTATTGGAAACAGGATTATTTATTTATGTTAAAAAGTGCTCTTTTTATGCTTGTCGAACTTTTTTGTTTTGAACGCTACAATTGACCCACGGGTTTTATTTTAGAGCAGAGTGATAAAAATTGCCGCCTGCGTAGGCCGTCGTTAAATGGTTTGAATAATGATTTGATTGATAACTGAGATGATGACTGATAGAGAAAAGTGGAGAAGCAAAATACCTTAAACAAAATCGCTCAATTTTACTCCCTTTTTTGTACAATATATTCAACCGTCTGGCCACAATCTCAAGTGATGTATCGTCGACCACATCATAAGCAATGATGTGGTCGACGATGTAGCACAGTTACATAGAAGATACCTATTCACTCTACTCTTGAAATCTTCCAAATTATAGTGAAACTATAATTTTGTAGTAAAAAACAATTGAAGTGAAACTGACTTACCGGCTTCATTTGTTTTAGATTGACGTTTGAAAATGTAATAAGGAAACAGCAGGTCGGAGACAATGCTATGGATGAAGACAATCCTAAGAAAGTGATCACAGTGGAGCCTCACGTTCAACCTAAGAGGGGACCGTACCTCTATAATGAACCGAAAAAGTTAGTTTTTTGTACTATGAAGCCTTCAATCCTACAGCCGGTTCAGTCAGAGACCGTTTTTACGTCATTCATCGAATCGCTCGTGGCGTAGCTTGCAGTCAATCTCCACCGATTATCTAAGTTAAGCGATGTTCTGCGCGGTCATTATTTGGATGGGTGACCGTTACTGGCATTTAAATCTGAGCGCTTCCGTGCTTCGGAGGGCACGTTAAACTGTCGGTCCCGGCACTAGCAGTCGTTAAGCCATGACGGAGGTCTTAAGGCGGCCTAAAAACTCCATCACCAGAGTTGGCCACTAACTCATACGAGCTTGCTTGCGTCATTCATCCAATCCAAAAAATATTGATTTTACTGCAGGCAAAAAGAAGACCATTGACTGCAGGTTATATAGGGTTTGGAGTAGTTTCAACACTGATATATTTTTCTGTTATCAGGAACAATATTCTGTTCACGCCGACTCAAGTGGAAGCCATTCGTTCTGGAATGCAGCCTGGTCTCACACTAGTCGTTGGACCGCCAGGAACAGGTAATAAAAAACTCATTCAGAAGAATTCTACGTATTGCAGTTTAAAATTCACTTACATTTTGCTGGGGTAGTTTATATCCAGCGCATGAGATACCATTTAAATAAACTAAATGTAAAAAATGTTTATTTAAAATAAGCTTTTCTAAAATTATCCATGACCGTGTCTGATCATAACAAGGTTGAAAATAATCGGCATAATAAAATTGGTTTTTTAATGGTGTTGATCAAGTTTTGTTGATAAAATCTGTCAAAACTCATTGCTTGTCATACCGCTAAGGCCTTCTGCACACTTGACGGAAATTCCGTCGCGGACCTTTCCCGACGGAACGTCAATACATGTCATGTCATCACTACATAGTATAAAGCAAAGTCGCTTCCCGAGTCTGTCCTAATGTATGCTTAGATCTATATAACTACACAACTGATTTTGATGCAGTTTTTTTTAGTAGATAGAGGGATTCAAGAGGCAGGTTTATATGTATCATCATCATCATGCAAAGGTTCAGTAAAAATATCACATTGATCCAATGCCATTTTTTTGGTTAGAAAACTTGTTGGGATCAATGTGATATTTTTATTGAACCATGGCATTGTTATTCTCTCGACCCTGAAGGTCTGCAATTTCACATAAAATTACATTTAGTTATATTATATCTTCAAAAATGTTGAAATGTGCGGGCAAGAGGGTTGTCTGCCTTATACATACGCCTTAAGCCTAAGGGTTACCGTATATTTCTAAAGGTAAAACCGACGTGGCAGTCCAGATAATATCAAACTTGTACCACAACTTCCCGTGGCAGCGAACCCTGGTGGTGACCCACAGTAACCAGGCGCTTAACCAACTGTTTGAGAAGGTCGCTGAGTTGGATGTAGATGAGCGTCATCTGCTACGTCTCGGACACGGCGAGGAAGCTTTACAGACTGACAAGGACTTCTCCAGGTATAATTTCTTTTTAATGATAAAATTAATGGATCAAGCTGATAGCTCACCTGATGTTAAGTGGTAACTTCTGCCTATAACAATGCAATACCTCACAGAGTCCAAGAGGACGTGCCCTGTAAGGCAATGCACTGTGTCCATCACTCTGAGACGTAAAGATCTTGAAGTCTCATGTGCGTGTAATTACACCGGCGCCCTTACCTTTCCAACCGGAACCAAGCAATGCGGGCATCGCTGCTTGGCGGCAGAAATAAATAGGGTGGTAGTACTTCCCCGGGCGAGCTCTCACAAAGAGCTCTACTACTACTAAAAGTAGTTCATCATCATCTTCCTACCCTTGTCCCACGTTAAGTGGGGTCGGTACAACATGTCTTCGTCTTCCACTCTCCTCTATCAGCCGTCATCTCGGTGTTCACTCCTTTCTTACTCATATCTTCTTTCACACAGTCCATCCATCTTTTCTTTGGCCTACATCTACTTCTACATCCGTCCACATTCATGTCTAGCACTCTTCTCTTTTCTACTAAAAGTAGTTATTATAGTTAAAAGATGCAGCGAAGCACGATATAATTACTTAGGGTCTTTTGAGGTCTTCTTGATTTCTTCAATGGTTATGGTTTGAGCACAGATCATATGATACTTACTGAGTTATTATGGACTTTGATTTTTGTCTATGAAGGGCGAAGGAATGCAGGCACTTATTCTGTCAACCCCTGACATCTTGATAGTAACCAAACCAACTAAATTTTAGAAATTTCAAGGCTGCAATAATTCCTTCCGATCTCGACCGCACACACTGATTGTTAAAAACTCAGGCCTTCGGGTTTTATGTATTTGGCGCCACCTTTGAGTATGTATTTTATACACCGTGTATATACAATGGCGACATTAAATTGACACACGGGAACACTACTTATTGATAAAAAAAAAAATGTACAATCAGCTGCACTAAAGTGTGTACGATTCGTTACTTTTAAACTAGTGTCACTGTGTTGCAATAGACATTTACAGGATAAAAACTAATAAATTATGAACACAGTTGATAATTTTACTTATTTATTTAGTATTTGGACCGTCAAAGTCCAAAACAATGCTGCGGCCCTACATTGAAAATTACGAATTGTACACATTCTAGTGCAGCTGGCTGTACTTTAATTCTTTTTTTATGAATACTAATAAGTAGCTCTACCCGTGTGTCAATTTAATGTCGCCATTGTAGATACACGGTGTAGATTCTGAACGCAAGATCACCACTTAGGTACAGTAGAGACCTCTGGCTGTTGCTAGGAAAAACAACAACCTAACTAATGTGGGCCCACAGATACGGGCGAGTGAACTACGTCCTAGCTAAGCGTATGGAACTGCTAAGTCAAGTGGACCGGCTCCAACAAGGACTGGGTGCTGGAGGCGATGCTGGCGCCACCTGTGAACTGGCGCACCACTTCCATGTGTACCACGTGAGGCCACGCTGGAGGGCTTTCTGCGATACTGTCGCTGCTGACAAGGTGAGCTAGTCCCTTTGCAATTTGTCGCGGTAGACCTGCAGAAAGAAGGAAAAAGATAATTGATATTAGCAGTTGAACATTGTCCAAATTATCATGATTGTTGCAGAGCAAATCTATTGAGACGATCGGCAAAGAGTTTCCGTTCCACGATTTCTTCGAAGACGCACCAAAGCCACTGTTCCCTGGAAAGTCTTATGACGAGGATATGGGAATAGCCAAAAGCTGTTACAGGTGAGTGTTAGATAATAAACCTCTGTCTTGTATTCTTGGACGTAAACACTTCGCGCGATTACTGCATCGTATATTTTAACCGTACACCTGGACTTAGGTTTGGTATAAATACCCGTCATCTTTATAAAAAGATTTAGTGTTTTTTTCTGATTTTATTTAAAACTAGTTATACGATGATCGATGAGTCATTTATAGTGAAATTCAGAATGATGCCATAATAGTTGGTTTTGCTTCTAGACTCAGGTAATAAACATTTGAAAGTCTGCCAAGATCGTAAATATTCCAACTCATAAATGATTTTAAATGCCTAACTATATTTCTTACCGTCTTGAAAAAAAGAGGAGGTTATCAATTTAGTTGTAATTTTTTTAAATATAAGTATGTTTTCTCAGAATTCAATCATTTATAAACCGATTTGTCCGAGAGGATTTATTTTTAGATTGGTCCATAATTCTTTTATTAAAATCGGTTTAGTAGTTTGAACACAACATTGCATATTTTAGCTTTCCAGTGACTTTTCAGTGGTTTTACGATCAATAGATCAATCCAAATGAACTGCCATCATTTGATGATGAACCCGTCAAGTAGTCAAATGACGTGGGTTTTTCTAATAAAATTATACTATCCGTAATTTTTAGATATATCGTGCATATATTCGAAGAGCTAGAAGAATTCAGAGCGTTTGAACTACTGAGGTCTGGACTGGATCGTTCAAAGTACCTTCTGGTGAAGGAAGCAAAGATAATAGCCATGACTTGTACCCACGCTGCTTTGAAGAGATCCGAGCTGGTGCAAATGGGTAAGTCAACAAAACATTAGGGTTTATCTATAAATTACGTCACACGTTAAGGGGAAGAGTTGATTCAAAGGCCCCAACGCCTTTGAATAGGTTTCAACGCATTTCAGGTCCCGATTTGCATACATTTTAGTTAATTTTTAGACTAATTTTGTTGTTTATAACTTCTGTTGGTTTTATAATAATCTATTATGCAGTAGCTGTCACGAACACGCAAAATAAAATAATTATTTTGACGTGAACACCTGTAAATACGATAAATAATATGGAAAAAGTAGCATTTTTCGAAGTAAAATGTCTAATAACTAATGATTCCCGCTGCTTATAATGACATTGTTACATTTTAAAAAATTGCATTGTAAGTGTATTGTAACAACCAAAGATCCATCATTGCATGTTTAAAAAAATGTGGAGCCTGGGCTTCATCCAATTTGCCCAAGACCCTTTTTCCCGTCTATTTGACTCAAGTGAGATAAAGTTGATGTCTCTTCAATGAGAGCAAAATACTTTCAATTGCCGTCTTCCGATTGCTCACTAGTTTCAGGTATTGATGTTAGTCACTGCTTTTTTGTACAAGGATAACAAAGGCTAGAGTTTTTTGTAAGAGGTACTCATATATTTCAATAGAACAGCGACAAATTTCGTTACATTTAGGTAAATTTCCTAGTTCCTTTCCTGTTGCGAAAGTCACGCCAAATACCGTTTTAGCAAACAAACATCTGATGTTTGTTGTATGATGCTGACAGATAAGCTAACATACATATTAGATGACAAAATGCCTGTGATATGACTTAGCGTTTGCATCAGTAGTTCAATTTAAAAGGCGTGCATATAATAAAAAATATTATGATAGTAAACATTCTTATTAACATTAAAAAGATGTTTTATTCACAAAATAAATTATGACTGATACCTACATACCTACCTATTTATAAAATATATATGAAACAGTTGAGCTAGAAAAGAAATCTATACTAATATTATAAAGAGGAAAGTTTTGTATTTTGTAAATATTGTGAATAAATATTGTAGATAGATAGAAGATAGAAAATACTTTATTGCACACCACAACTAAAAACTAAACATACTGGAAACATAACAACCTTAGTCTATGACATACAATGGGCGGTCTTATCGCTAAACAGCGATCTCTACCAGACAACCTTGAATGCAAAGGATTGTGTTGTAATCTACCTGGGGTACTTACTGCTGATAGTGTGCTATAGAAAAATAAATTATCTAGTGTGTAAACTACACACATACCTACAATACCTTATCATAAACTACATACCATAACATAAACTACATAGACTACTAAATACTGTATTCGTTGTAATTTTCTTTGGGAATAAACTCATTCAACCCGTAGATTTGATTGTTTGTTAGAATTGCATAGGCTCCGAAACTACTGGACCGATTTGAAAAAATATTTCAGCGTTTGCAAGCTACACTATCGCCGGGTGACATAAGCCTGTATTTAGTTTTCAAAATAATTAGGCATCCTTACTAAAACTCCAATAATGTAACGCAAGGTGTAAAAAAGACTTAAACAATTCCTTACGTACCTGATAAATTTTTGTTAAATGCCCGTTCGAAGCCGGGATCGGCAGCTAGTGTAATATAAGGCAGGATATTGCAGTTTATTAAGCGATTTCGATACTCTGTCCTCGCGCAGTCTGATATTCTTGGAAGTCTGCAATAGCCTCTGTGATAAGGTAAACTATTTGCCCAGGTGGTATATGTAGGTCAAAACTATAAGGCCTCTTTTATTCTCTACTAGACTCACCCGCAACTTCGTCTGTTATAGGTACACCATCGTACCTAACTTATACTACATATTTCAATTCCTACTTCATATCAGTCTAAATTGGGTACTGTATGTACAGAGCGAATCCGTCCTAAACAGAATCTGCCCTAAACTGCCATTTTATCAAGGACTTATAAAATACTCGTGTCATCGTTACCTATTTAATGTCACTGCACAAAATGTTTGTTATAGACTAGATTTGAATAATACGAGGGCAAAAGAGCCCGTATGACAATCATGAAATACCATCGGGCACAGCGGTCACAGAATTTCAGATTTGCTATGTCAATGACCTTCGATCTAGGTTTGCAAAGCGTAGATCTTGTATGGCCATGTATGTACTGAATACGTTGCCTCTTTTTTTTATACAGCTAAATGATGGAACAAGCCGTGGCCCACCTTAGAATTTTTTTTAAAAATTAAAATATTCACGGACATTTCACACAACGCCTTCTAGTCCCAAATTAAGCAAAGCTTGTACTATGGGAACTAGATGGCTGATAGAATACATATTATAATTTTTTTTTGTAAATACATACTTATAATACATAGTACCACCCAGACACAGAACAATAAACATGTATGTTTGCCACACAAATGTTTGTTCTCGGTGGGGATCGAACCCACGATCCACAGCACGGAAGGCAGAGCTACTACCGACTGAGCCATGACGCCTGTCCTCATGAACCTCATGTTAAATAGTTTATGATGTAAAGGCAGAGTCTCGTGTACCTGTAGTAGCACCCGCTGACACCCATTACCCAAAACCTGTATCAGAATTAAGTAGCGAAAACCTTGTTACTTATTAGGTATGTCCCTGATAATGACTGGATTTTTATAATTCTCTTGCATTGAAGCGTTACTTAGTTGAAATGGCATATAATATCTTTGTAAGAAGAATAAAAAAAAAGCTGTAGAAACCAGGCCGTTGTTTCTTGCCCATTCTTCTAGGCTCTAGTCGCGAGGAACTAGGTTAGTCTCATAATCCCCTTTGAGCCGTCCCCTTCAAGAGGATTATGAGACTTTTAGAATCATCTAGTAACACGATTCTAAATGATCCTTGCGATTCTACTGAAGAAAAGATTTTTCACGTTGTATTTCTTCCAGGATTCAAATACGACAACATACTAATGGAAGAATCCGCGCAAATCCTCGAAATCGAAACATTCATTCCGCTTCTGCTGCAAAACCCTCAGGACGGGCGCTCGCGTCTCAAGCGATGGATCATGATCGGTGACCATCACCAACTGCCGCCGGTGGTGAAAAACATGGCATTCCAGAAGTATTGTAACATGGAACAGAGTTTGTTTACAAGGATGGTGCGACTAGGAGTTCCGTATGTGGAGTTAGATGCGCAAGGACGAGCTAGACCGACGTAAGTATTTCACACATACATATTAAAATTTACGAAAAATTCTGGTTCTCCCTAACTAAAGTGTATGTCAAATTTATATATCGTAATAATACTATTTACCTTTAATAAAATTCTTCATGCTACCATTTATAAATTATATCCCAAATTTAGCTTGATAATACTTACTCGAATACCTTGTATAACGATCATGAATTTGCACAAGCAAGTTCTTTTTCCAGTAGCAAGTTGCATATTTTTATGTCTTCTAGCTTCTAAACGTTTAGGCCACTAGACCTGTCAGTTTAAGAGTACACTTACCTAAATGAATAAATGAAAAATGAAATAAATTCTAACTAAATGGTGACCGCAATATATGGTGGTTATGTTATAAGCTGTATTTATGTGAACCCTTGCTTGTAATTTTATGTGTGTTACATATAAAAAAAATTACCGCCAAAAAAGTGACAATTCTCAGAACTATCTAATATGATTACAAATTAGCTGACAGTATTTTGATGTCGTATTTGATTGATTTGTTTACGACTACATCATCGGCTAGAACAGCTATTTTTGCAAAGACAATGCCTACCCATTACCTTAGTGGTTTTATGTTTGGTAGGTTTACTGTGATCGGACCACCCATGGCTCGTGTGTGAGCCTTGACACGTCTGACACAAACGGGTTTAATCGAGCGTTCAGAGGCCGTAGCACAATTTTGTCATTCGTAATTCTTAGGTTATCTTAAGGCTTTGCCAAACAGAACGCGTACTTACGCCGCGGCAGAGCGCTAAGTTTACGCCGCGCTATAGCGCCGAATTGTGTTGTACTATGACGGTATTCTACTGTCACACAGAGCGCCGGCGCTAACTGTACGCAACGCTCTGGCTTACAACACAATTCGGCGCTATAGCGCGGCGCTCTGACGCGGCGTGAGTACGCGTTCTGTTTGGCAAAGCCTTTATAATCATCATTATAACCATGGATTGAACTATAGGTAAACCATCCTGCGAAGTTTGCACAGCCGGCCGGATAATTTTGTTTGACAAAACTGACAAATTTTGTATATCTTTGTCTATACTCCGTTCGCGGAGACAAGCTAATAGGGAAATCGTCCCGTCCTGTTCATTTTCATACAATAGTGCAAGAGAGCGCGCGCTCTATCAAGGCTCTATCCTGTTCATTTTCATACAATTAGAGCAAGAGAGCGAGCGCTCTATCCTGTTCATTTTCATACAATAGTGCAAGAGAGCGCGCGCTCTATTAGCTTGTCTCCGCGAACGGAGGATAAACGCATCTGTCCTCGTTATCCTCCGCTTAGCTTACACGTTCCTTACTAATAAACAAGTATCCCCTATTTCAGTTTTAAAGGATTTGGGTAATGCTGAGGTTTTAAAAATATGACATAAGTTTTTGAATTCCGTTACTTTTGAGTTTCGCAGTAAGACTGAGTCCGTGTTTTTTTTTGCCATTGTCAATACTAAACTGTTAGTATTGCCACAGATAATATTATAAATTGTATGTGCGATGACTTCGCTTTGATTATTCGGTCATTGAACTGAGATTTATACAACTCCTCATTGTCTGAGACTTGAGAGGTACCTTACCTACATCACTTTTTTTTCTCGAAGTAATTGACTGGATCACCCATCAACTTCGCCAACCTTGGGCTCGGTCTCGTGGTCACAATACTGCATTCAAGTTTTGTCGCGATGTCTTCATATGTACCTACTAGTCTCTGAATTCCTTTTTGTACGTATGGCTGTATTTAGATAAGGTTTACGTAATTTGCACAAGTGGTTGCCGTGAAAAACAAACTTGGTACCTATGTATATTTAGCGATTTCACTTGTTATCAAACATTATTTTGTACAAAACATTTCAGTGTGATTGATTAGCTTCATACTATCCAAGCGATAAGCGCATCGTAAGATGAAATTTTGTTCTATAAATTAATAGATATACAGACAAACAGACGTCCACATATCTCGTTTAAATGTTTATCTCTCTCTTTCCTAAGTATTTATTAATCCTCCACATCATATAAAGTTAATACACACCTTCCTTCTAAAAATGGCAATGATACCTTGGTTACTCATAGATAATATACAAATGTTAAAGCTTTGTCTGCATTTCCGTCAACACTAGGCTAGGTATCATTTGATATGACTAATTTACATTAGCATTAAATTTACATTTTTATACGATGTAAAAACAAGCAACAAGTTAACAAGCTTAATAATTAGTCATACGCTTTTTGAATCACAGAGCGGGAGGTCAGTATGCGCTCATATTTATGCCAAAGCAGCGTGTGGGTTTTAAGACAGTGCCTGAGTAGTAAATGTGAATACGAAGCCTAAGATACACTTATTTTAAATCTACCCGCATAAAAAATTTACTTTATTATTTACTTTCATACGTACAAGTGAATTCGTCACCGTATGCGGGGACCCGTATGCGGTCTACTGCTCAAGCACTGATCCGGACTCAATTATACATTTTTGTATGAAAATCTCTACTCAAATCTACGCTTGAGTAACGATTTCTGTATCTGCATACGGGCCTTACAGTCTTAGGGCCGTAAGATCAAAAGCAGTTTAATCAATGGATTTCGTTAACTACGATTACATTTGATCGATGGATTAATCTACTGTCATCTCTGTCAGTTTAAGCTACCGATGGTCGATTAACTACCATTGATCTTATGAAATAATCGGAGACTGGAGGTTAAACTCTATTTCGTGGTTTAAACCACTATTGATTTTACGGCCCTTTATGAAAAAAAAATCTTTAAACCGAAACATACCCACCACAGGCAGGCAGTTAAAAAAAACATGCAATTCCGATTTCCTTACTCACTTACCAATTCGTAAAAAGTTCAATGACAGTTACATTCTCCGAGAAGATTTAGGATGAAGGGATCCTGTTACTTTTGCAGCTGGCTTACGGGGTCACCTCAATTGCAAGCTCTCGCATAAACATGTTTCTCGCATAAATCGTTTATTCCCGTTCCTCCGAACGAAAATGAACGGCATAAATTGTTTGCAAATATTGCTGTGCGTTGCTGTGCAACCATAGCATCCATAGTGAGATTTTCAATCACTAATATCCGTAGGAATTTGAAATTTTGAACGTAAAATTTAAAGTACTCGTTAAAAATATAAATCTTTCGAGATCATTTTTATTAGCAAAAAAAATTGCTATATTAAATGATATCATGGCTTATCGTACTAACTAAAGTACGTTATCGTGTATGTACAGAGAGGTAAATTATTCATGTTACCTTAATGTTACATGGTTGATAAAAAAGTTTTCATAATCAATTTGCTGTAAATAGTTAGTATTTATTTATGTGCACATTTGTTACACCACGCTGTGCGGAGTCCCAAATTATCAAAAATAGTTTTCTTACATTTTTGTTTTAATAGAAAATAAATAATTTCTATTTCTATAGTAGGTGCCAAATAACACCGCAATACAGGTCATTCACCCACCTTCACCACGATGTCGCAAAATTCAATTGATGTATGGTAAACAAACAGTACTACGAGATTCGAGCGACACCGTCTTAGCGACAGGTTTGTATGGTAAGCGACAGAATTAGCCATTCATAAATTGAATTTTGCGACATCGTGGTGAAGGTGGGTGAATGACCTGTGTTGCGATGTTATTAGGCACCTACTATACAATTTTTGTTTTCAAAGAAAAGTTTGATAACAATAGCGCTTGTTCCACTGAGATACGTAAACTGCCTAAAAGCCGAAGACGTGCCACAAAGGCAAATATTGACTTCCCATTCTGGGCATGACGTAGTTCGCTCCGCACCTTACCTACCCAGAAAATAAATTAGTGTTTCACGTCAAATCTGATAAATAAGTGACGACATAGAGTGGCCGAGCTGAAAAGGTATGGCCGGTTGTTACATCCTACGAATAATTAATCCGTAATCTTTAATCTCATTCGCTAATGTTTACTGTCACTGTTACATTAGCCAATGAGATGAGATGTATGCGCCGATCTGTGCGGCACGCGGAATAAAGAAACTTTATGACTGAGCGAAGCGAGCTAAAATCTTAGATTGGGCAAATCGTTGCTGTGTTTATTTTTTCGTTTCTTTAAACCGCATAATCCGATTTGCACAAAAAGTATGTTAAAATATAGTACTATGACGATGTACTACTAAGGTTACGAGGTAATTTGGCCAGTGTGATGTGGAGATACAAAGTTAAAAGAGACTAACGGCCGAATACTCAAACGCTACTTATATTAAGTTCATGCTTAAATTACTGCCATCTCTTACCAACGAGTAATGTCAAACAGAGGCAGGGCAATTTCAAGTAGTGCTTAAATTTGAGTGACGTTTCAGTATTCGGCTCTAATAAATAAATAAATACTCATGAACATGTAACACAACGCCTTCTAGTCCCAAACTAAGCGAAGCTTGTATTATGGGAACTAGATTGCTGATAGAATACTTATATACCTACATTTTTTTTTGTATACATACTTATAATACATAGTAACACCCAGACACAGAACAAACATGTATGTTTGCCACACAAATGTTTGTTCTCGGTGGGGATCGAACCCTCGACCCACAGCACGGAAGGCAGAGCTACTACCGACTGAGCCATGACGCCCCCGTCTAAATATTAATAAAACTCTTCTCTTTAGAATCTGCAATCTGTACCGTTGGAGGTACCGCGCACTTGGTGACCTGAATCACGTGACCCGCCAGCCAGAATATCGCGCTGCAAATGCAGGTCTAAGACATGACTTCCAGCTGGTGAATGTTGACGACTTCAACGGAGCTGGCGAAACTGAACCCAGCCCCTACTTCTATCAGGTGAGAATGTGTAAATGTATCATGATAATCTGGAAGTCACGTAACCCGCCAGACAATAGGTACTGCAGGTCTAAGACATTATTTCCAGCTGGTCAATGTAAACATCTTCGATAGAGCTGGAAAAACCGAACCCAGCTATAGTAGGTGCCAAATAACACCGCAATACAGGTCATTCACCCACCTTCAAAACGATGTCGCAAAATTCAATTTATGAATGATAAACAAACAGTACTGCGAGATTCGAGCGATTACCGTCTTAGCGACAGGTTTGTATGGAAAGCGACAGAATTTACCATTCATAAATTGAATTTTGCGACATCGTTTTGAAGGTGGGTGAATGACCTGTATTGCCAAATAACACCATTTGGCACCTACTATAGCTAGTCCAATCTAGAACTGAAAGTCTCTCTACTTTGGTATTTAAACTGATAATATGAAACGCGTTCAGTTTGATTAATGTCCCAAACCGAAATCCTGGGTCAATTCCATCCCAATCCTAAAACCTGGATTTGCCTCCCTGTGAAAATCTGTTAAAAATGTGTAGGCACTTGAGTTTTGATCCAGACTTGAGCGAGCACTGTTCCCGAATACCGACTGAGATCTGAATCACCACAACCGACCCTATGGAACGCTTGGAATTACAAAGAGTTCACAGTCAGTGCATACAAGGAGTGCGTTCTTTTTGTATTTATTTCTGAAAATAACCGTTAAAAACTCCTTGAAGATTGTTACACTCCATTGTGAGGCTTACTGGCCCGTGACTCGGGTTACTTCGTCTTGCTCAATGAAGCGTTTGTTCTATTTTTGGAAGACTGGTATTTCGCCTTAAATGGCTTTGCATCTCTGAGGCACCGCGCCTACTCGTTGTATTTTAAGGTCTCCTGTATGTATACCTTAGTAGGTAAGTAATCGTTTTTGCTATACGATACGGACCACAGGTTCTTATATGTAACGTAAAAATCACATTAAATTTTTATGAAAAAAGTATTAGGTAGGTAATTAGGATCAGAATTGTCTGACCCCATACTGTCCCCGATCTTGATTACCGAATAGTTACTATCTTTGTCAATCTTTTTTATCGTTCTCAATGGTTGCCTTTCTTCAGTTCAATGAACCCCTTACAATGGCACTGTTATTAAATTCTCCAAATGGTTCGTCACTTCTGGTAAAATAATAAAGTGTGGTGAATCGATTCAACGCAGTCGGATCGAACTTAAAACCTTATTTTGATGCTAGCAAGTAGGTTTGCCAACCATACTGCTAACAGCAGTATTAGGTATACTTTTTTTGCGCCATAACACTGTTTACTGTTGAACAAAAATAAAGTATGCCTAAATACTGTTTCCACACCACACCGCCCACTCCATATAATAAAGTTCCAAATAAAAAACGTCTTATATAAACGCTGCAAAAAGGTCTAAAAATACTGTTTGTTTGCTATGAATACTGTTGATTTTTCTGTCCTAGACTTCAAAATACTTTATTTCTGTTATAAAAAGTTTGCAACCCTAAGTGCAGGTGCTTCACATTACCTCATTCGCCAGTATCCTCTCCTGATATACCTACATATTATTATTTAGGTCAGTGTACTGCAAAATCTGTATAATGATCCGAAGCATGACGTCAAACGAAAGGCTTAATGCACATTAAATTCCTGACCTACCTTACCTTGGAGTTTATAGACGAAACAAAGGGCATAATGACAATATTTCGAGAATCGAAAATAATCTTTATTGGTTTGAACTTTACACGGTGTTCCGGTGAAGGGGTTACTTATCTACCGTAATCGGTATCAACAAAGTTTTACACTGTTTTGTCTACCCAAGTGTGAACTAAGATTTGGTTCATAGCTGAGTCAAGCTCTATATACAATGACCTCTTACGCTCGAATGTGGTCCTATCCTTGGCCCTAGGTTGACTTTAGTAGGCAGGTACTATTGCTGATAAAGTTTGCTATCAAAACTTTAAAAATAAATACAAAAATGATAAGCAAATACTTCACCAACCACATGTGTTCATTTTCTTGGTTATAATAGCCCCTTTCTTTCTGTATAATACCTACCTACATTTGTAACGTTTAATAGTGATTACATCATACCTACCTACATATTCGGAGTCCTCAAATATTATGTCAGACACACTGGTTATACATGAATTAACGAACTATTGTAACTCAAAATAGAATGCCCTTGAAAGAGGTCAACTCCAACTCTATACAGGAATGAATTTCAAAAAACGACCTTGTAAAGTATTTTGACAGTGAATAGGAAAAATTTATTTACATAGTAGGTTTTACTAGCAGAATAAATTTGTCTTGTGTTGTTAAACTGCCAAAAAAACGTGTTACGTTGATTAATCTTGTCAAACATTCGTTATACTGAATAATGTGGGCACGTGCCAAACGTAATTTGGACTACTCCTTAGATATCCCCAAGAATCTTTAGTACCTACCGATAAATCTGAAAGCGTATCGTGTCTGAGGATTCGTTACGAGCGTTCTGCGTCTCAGTAGATTGAAGTAGCCTCCTGCATTTGTGTAAGTTTACCTACCGAAAAAGGATTATGTTCTAAGAAATGTTGGTTTCCTAAGTTGTCCAGCGTTAGCGAAAACGTAATCTATTCCTTTTTTGTGATATCAAAATGTAGACGTACTGTTTTGCAGATAGGTAGGTTTGTATGAGTTAGTGGCCAACTCAGAGGCCTCCGTCGTCGCGTCGTGGTGTCTTCTACTGCAGTTTGTCATAAATAAATGATCAAACGTGATCTCACCTCACGGAACCTAACCATCTATATGTATAGGATGATCCTAAATTATGTTACACCTTTGTTATTTATTCATATCCATATTTATTGCAAAGATTTTACATTCTAACTACGTGTCATTCTGGCGCCTACATATAGTATTCCACAGTTAACTAAAATTTTGTTTTTAATTTGTAATTTAGAAGACACCCGGCAGGTAAAGTATCGCATATATATGCTAATTCTGGTCTGTGATCATAAAACTAAAAATAAGGATTGACATCCTGGGCCTTACTTATGACAGACGAATAATTAAACAGTTGAATCAAAGTCTAGCTTTGTCACTGTTTGACATTACCTGTTAGTAGATGACTATTAGTTTATCCATATCTTTTATTTTAGTTAATGGCTTTTACAGTTTTTAATAGTATAGATATATTTATTTATTATTTTGTACAGAATCTGGCGGAGGCGGAGTACGTGGTAGCTGTGTTCATGTACATGAGACTGGTCGGATGGCCGGCCGATCGGATCTCCATACTGACCACGTACAACGGACAGAAGCATCTCATACGAGATGTCATCGACAAACGGTGTGCTGACAACCCTCTCATTGGACGACCGCATAAGGTAACATTATGTTTTGTTTTTTCAGGAAAAGAAGAACCTTTCTTACAAAAAAACCACATCGTTCGTGTATTTCTAAATATATATTTTAAGTATGTATTTGTTTATTTATTCTGACTTTGAAAATTTACGTTTTCTAAGAGGAAGTAAAATCTATATTTATTATGTATGTTCCATCATGTGTTTGGACTTACACCTATTATTGGAAATTAAAAAAGAATTTATGTTGGTTTATTTTTTAGTAAGTATTAAAAAATTGCTTGTTGGTAGAAAACATTTGAAAGACATCATTTACTTAAGATGTTGACTGTACCTATCAATTTAAAATAAGTAGTTGCATTTTTTATAGTACGTTCTAATATTACAAATATTAGAACGTACTATAATTTCTAATATTATTCTAATGTACAATAATTTTCATTCATAATATTGTTAGTACCAACGTCGCGTCGTAAATATTGAGTAAGAAACGGTAGCGCTCATTACACGACCACAAATTGATGTACGTACATACTACAGGAAGTTATGTTATTGTTACGAGCTGTGGGTTGATTGAACTAAAAGATTGGTTTGACCAAAAATACACGTATATTCAGATACTTGACACAAACTTAGTACACAACAAAAACACTAGGTCACAACTACAATACTCGATAAAGTTCCAAAACACTTGTACAATCGCACTAAATCACTCTTAGAACTCCGATGTTATCGCTTTCGTATCCGAAAACAGAACTGTCCCCGTCGCCGCTCAAAGCTCCTTTTATATCCGAATAATTACGCGCCAGTCGGTTCTAGCAAGTTCGAAATTTCGCGGGAATGTTCTAGTAATTTCCGGTGCGTGTTTACTCTATGGTTCACAAAGTAGTTCCGCTACTACCCAACAGATGGCGTTACTTTATCGATCAATCAATCAATCAATCATCTGGAACACCGACTTGACAGTGACAGCTTGCAAACGATATTTATTTAGTGTTGCCACTATCAAACAGTATGTGTTGCCACCTGTTCATTCGACACCAGTGACGTCGGCGTAACACTACCCCCTCCTAAGACATGCTCGTCCCGAGCATTGTTAGACCCGTAATGTCACGCAAGTCGATCGATGAACACGAACGAGATTCAGGTTTCCCGCAAAGCCTTCTGAATACAGTCGTTCTTCAATGCCTCTCTGCCATCTGTCCGAGGTCGTTTCACTGCTAGACAACTAGCGCAATTCCGGCACCAATCCTTCACATCATCTTTGCAGTGAATCCAGTAAAACCACTCTCGTATTTTCGCCAGAGTCCTTTTTACTCCCAAATGACCTCCCGTTTTCCCCTCATGGCAGAACTGCAGAACTTCAGGTACCATGGCTTTCGGAACAACCATTTGCAGGTTACAGCGGTTTCCTTGATCATCTTCCCATTTGCGGCACAAAATTCCATCATGGACAACTAAACCATCCCGTTGTGCCCAATAGCTTCTCATTGTTGTACTCATTTCCGCAGCATCACTCCAATTAGGCAAAGGTGCACCCGATTTTAACCACCCAACGATAGGCTCGATGTCAGCGTCTTCTCGCTGTGCCTGCTGCAAAGTTTCTTTCCATTCACTACTCAAGCCTGACCCCAGCGTGCTGACAGACACTGCTTCCTTAGGTTCCTGCTTGACACAATGTCTCCAGTTTTCCTGTTGCTGATGAATAGGGGTGCTAATCGTCCGTCCCTTACGTGGCGGTTCATTCTTTGCGGAAACCCATCTCTGGCAGTTAGATCTCAGATGGCCCTTCTCGCCACACTCGTAGCATCTGGGACTCAATTTCGGACGATTGTCGCAGGTCGTTTCCATCCTCCTGACGAAGACATTCTCCTTCGAATCCAGCGTGTTGCATTTCCTCCAGTTTTCCTGCATCCGGTGGGTGTAGGTACCACTCACGCCTCCTGTCTGGAGATGTGCCTTATCATCGACCACCCGTTTCTTGCAACTGGATTTCAAATGACCCTTTTCTCCACACCTGTAGCATCTGGGGCTGAACGTCGGTCGATTATCGCAGCTACACGTAGATGTTGTCGCTTCTTCCCTTATGCGAGGTGCTCGAAAATCCAGACGTGCAGTCTCCACCTCCAAAGCATGGGCCAGAGCTTTCTTCAAAGATTTATGATGCTCGAGACTTACAGCAGCTCTTACTTCCAGGTCTCGAATCCCATCCACAAATTCGCCTACTAAAATGGCGTCGATAATTTCAGGCTTAGATCGATACGCTTTTCGAACCAATCTTTCGATTTCCAAGGCCCACTGCTGTAAGTTCTCAGAGCTACGCTGAGTCCTGTTCTTTAATTCAGCACGGAATGCGCGCTCCAGATGTGCATCACCATAACGAGTCTCCAGCACTTCTAGCAGCTGCTCGTATGTTGCATCCTCTCCAAGAGCCTCTAAAATAATAAGAGACTGACCACAAAGGCTCAGTATAAGCGCGGTTTTGGCTTGCTCTTTTGTCCATCCATTCGTTTTGACCACGGCCTCGAACTGAATTTTATAGGCTAACCACGACGTGGTCCCGTCAAAAGATGGTGCCTTGAAGCCTCTAATCGCAGGTGTAGCAGCAACTATCGAAGCCGCATTCCCAGCTCCAGACTTCAGTAGAGCCTTCTTTGTATCGGTGAGCTGAGCTTCCACTTCCAACATCAACTCTCTCACACTTTTCAGTTCCTTTAAAACGCGAGTATGTTCTTCCTTCCATTGGATTTGTTCTTGCTCCAGACGGTTCAGCAATTCCTCCATCCAACGGTATTTCTCTTCCATCTCTCGGGCCTGTTGTTCCACCCGATAAACTTGCTGCTGTTCCTGCTGACGAGCTTGTACCTCCATCCCACGACTTTCTTTGTCACGGCGCAGTAGGTCCTCCAGTCCGTCAATTTGCTCTTTTTTTCGACGAGCCTGTTGCTCTCCCAGTCGGCGAGCTTGTTCTCTGTGGTGACCGGCTTGTTTCTCAAGCATTGTTATCACTGCTTCAAAAGCTGCAGACACAGGAGTTTGGACCACAGGTGATGGCAAACCTTCAGAAGTTCCAGCATTTGGCTCCATCATTGTTTCAGGAACTTGATGAAATACTCGTGCCGTGGATCTTTCCATCCGTCGTACATCCACTTTCAGCTGTAATTCACTCTTCCTGATACCTTCCGTGTCCTCCTTTGGTCGCTCCAATACTGTTCAATCCCACTTCTGACACCAAATTGTTACGAGCTGTGGGTTGATTGAACTAAAAGATTGGTTTGACCAAAAATACACGTATATTCAGATACTTGACACAAACTTAGTACACAACAAAAACACTAGGTCACAACTACAATACTCGATAAAGTTCCAAAACACTTGTACAATCGCACTAAATCACTCTTAGAACTCCGATGTTATCGCTTTCGTATCCGAAAACAGAACTGTCCCCGTCGCCGCTCAAAGCTCCTTTTATATCCGAATAATTACGCGCCAGTCGGTTCTAGCAAGTTCGAAATTTCGCGGGAATGTTCTAGTAATTTCCGGTGCGTGTTTACTCTATGGTTCACAAAGTAGTTCCGCTACTACCCAACAGATGGCGTTACTTTATCGATCAATCAATCAATCAATCATCTGGAACACCGACTTGACAGTGACAGCTTGCAAACGATATTTATTTAGTGTTGCCACTATCAAACAGTATGTGTTGTCACCTGTTCATTCGACACCAGTGACGTCGGCGTAACATTATTAAAGTGGCGTTGAGTGCTTTGATGTGAACTTTTTATTGGTCTTTAATTGTTTTGTCGCTCTTTTTTATTGCACTGTACTAATTTGAGATGATTTATCGATTTGGTACGTGAGCGACGACTGTTTCGATGACGTTTTTTTCGACTCTACTTTACTTCTGCTTTACCTGGCCAAATATAAGCATTTGTGAATTACATATGCTCTAGTCAAAATTTGGTGCTACTATTTTGAAGTAGCTTTAGTTTTTAGTTAAATTAGTTTAGATAATAAGTAAAGGTTGTCTGGAAGAATTAAACGATAAGACCGCCGATTGCAGGACTTTGCCTGTCCTTACGTAACTGTAAGTTGTACCTGTCCTCAATAAAGTTTTTATTTATTTATTTTATTTATATATATTAAATTAGCTTTCCCAGAAACGTTTAAAGCTTTATTTATTAAACTTTAAAGAACTATAAACATAAATTACTAATTTATAAATTGGTACTAGATTAGGCTGCCTCATGAATGAATGATGAGTTATAGGCACCTACAATTTTACGAGCTATTTTAAACAAATCACTTGGATCACTATATCTATGAACAAAACAAATTCCAGCTTATCAATAAATTCTGGAAATATCTTCTACGCTTTAGGAGATCAGGCATAATTAGAGGATTGCAGTTTAAAATGTTTTCTTCATCTTATAATATTCATATTTGAACTTAGTGAGACTATAACCCAAGGTGATTATCAATATAGAAGAGATGGAATATCAACATTTGTGTAATATCTTTTTACATTTTTCTCAAGAAAACCACAGTGATTGTTATGAAGTGGAATCCACAGCTTTTCCTTTGATACGAAAATGGTGGAACTCCCTAACTTTGTTGTTATAAAAATCTTATAAAGCTTGGATGTTATTATCATCAATCAATATATATAAAACTCTTTTGAAGCTGACTGATAATCAACGCACAGCCTAAACTATAAGTCCTAGAGGTATGGTATTTGGAGGGTAGTATCCTTATATAGTGTAGGGGTGCACTAAGAAAGGAATTTTGAAACGTCACACTCTAAAGGGTAGAACGCGAGCAACGCCGCGGGCGACGGCTAGTAAACCATATTTTCCCATCCGTAGGTGACCACAGTGGACAAATACCAAGGGCAACAGAACGACATAGCGCTAGTGTCTCTCGTACGCAGCAAGGCGGTCGGACACGTCAGAGATCTGAGACGTCTGATCGTCGCCGCGTCCAGAGCGCGTCTGGGACTTTACGTGTTCGCCAGAGCAAATCTCTTCAAGAACTGCTTTGAGCTGCAGCCTACTTTCAACCAGGTAATGTTCCTTTAGCACTAGATACATGATAAAACTTTAAAAAAAAGTAGTTCAAGTTCTTTATTGTTTCAGTTCTTAAGTTCATATTGTACAAATGATCTTAAGGCGTATGTAAAAGGCAGACAACCCTCTCGTTCGCACATTTCAACATTTTTGAAGATATAATATAACTAAATGTGATTATGTGAAATTGCAGAGCTTCAGGGTCGAGAGAATAACAATACAAAGGTTCAGTAAAAATATCACATTGATCCAAACAAGTTTTCTAACCAAAAAATGTGCACTTAAATTTATCGCATTGGTACAAGTTTTTTGGTCGGAAAACTTGTTTGAATCAATGTAATATTTTTATCACCAAGGGGCGAAAAAGTTGCTAAAAAACATGTACATAGACGACCCCCTAGCACTTTTTTGAAGCGATAAAGTCAACATTCATGTTCCTTCTAGCTGGTGGAAAGACCTCTTCAACTAGAGTTGGTTCCGGGAGAACGTTACCCAGCTCAGCGAGGTATAGCGGCGCCGGTACCGCCTGAGATGGTTCTCAGCGCACGCGACATGCCCCACATGGCGCGTCTCGTGTACGACATGTATCTCGAACGGGTGCAGCACGCCACACATCAGTATAAGGTAACTTATAAGTCGAACCCACGACCTTCCCAAAAATATTGCAACTCGTTATTCCACTGGACAAATAACTTAAAATAATGTATTATGTTAACTCTGCGTGCAGGCACTTTAATGCAAGTACAGGCCCCGACACGGTTTAATAGCTATCGGCAAAAGTAGAGGAGAATATTTATCTCTTTCTATATTTCTTTCCGAATTTCAAACTGTTACGAGCCGCTCTAAAAAGTTAAAATGTACAAAAAAATGATTTTTAACAAATAAAACTTATAATTTGAATGAATCAACCTCGAATAGCGTGGAATAAGAATAAATATCATTTAATGGAGAACTGTGTACAAGAGATCTTAAAAATAGTTTCAACAGTCCATTTTGGGCCCGTTTACAGAACATTGTTATAAGTAGTGGTGGTTAGTATTTGTAGTGTGAGTAATATTTTAGGATGTTGTTACAACTCATACCTTACTGATCACGTAGCGTTTGTTTGCCTAACAATGGTCTTACTTAGAATCGCCTCTCAACTAGGTACCTACTTGTACTAATGTAAACACTTAAACACTGTTTCTTTCTAAACAGGACGAGATGGAACCATTTTAAACATGGATTAACTTTTGGCAGAAGTTGAAAGGAAATTATAAGTAATCCCTTTGCTTTTGGAAATAGTTTTCATAGAATTTCGTGTTTTGTTAGAGTTACCAACTATGTTATTACTTAGTAATGTGGTAAAACAATGTTTACCCGCAGAGCTATCAGCTAAAATTTGCGATAATCCAGCAATCATCAATTATCGCGCAGCTAGCGATTTCAAAACGAAAAAATTGGTATCACGTACGAGACCGATGCATAATGGCTCGCTGATCGTTGGAATGCATTTATCGCGACGATACTAGCGCCATAGTGATCGAGTAGCAATAATTGGAAATAAGAAACAAAACAAAACAGCGTAGGTAATCTGTGGTAAGTAAGTACCTACCAAAATATGTTTTTTTTTATTGTTTACAATAATAAGTAGATACGTGATAAGGCCGCCGACACTATAGGACGCCGGCAGCCGGTTCCTTGCCAGATGCGCACTTTTGACAGAAGCCGGCACCCGGTTCCTTGCCAGATGCGCACTTTTGACAGAAGCCGGCACCCGGTTCCTTGCCAGATGCGCACTTTTGACAGAAGCCGGCAGCCGGTTCCTTCCCAGCACGAGCTATGTCCAAGAGTCAGTAAATCACAATTCACAATCCTTTGTCTAAAATCTAACAAAATAATCTATGTAACCCCTTTGATGAACTGCTAGAACCCAGTTTTATCACAAAAATCACAGCTTTATGAGGATAAATAGTAAGCTTTGTTGAAAACAATCGTAATGAATCGTAAAACAATCACTGAAAAGGTGTTTGCAATTTGACAGTTCAAATGGTTTGATAATTACTAAATTATTGTTGTCAAAAGCGTACGTGATACCAAACATTTGTTCGGATAGAGAAAACAATTGAAAACAATGCACATTTGTGTCACGGATTGTCCTGTCGATGGTTTGCCTTGGCTTTGCTATCATCACAGATTATATAATGCTATCATCGATACACGATACGAATTACCGATTGAGAAGCAAAAATTTGACGATTTCTGCTATATTTATGCGATTGCTAGATACGTGATCAGGCCGCCGGTGTTTTTAAGACGAACAATTTCGGTTATTCTGTAGGTCTGAAGTGTATCAAGAAATAAATAAATTAAGTAACCTACTACCCCATTAGAGATCCGTAAGATTTTATCGAACCCTTTTTCATTTCCTTGTAGGAGAGTCGTTCAACGTGGTCCGCTCCGGGAACCGAACGCGCGGCTCGCTCGCAACAAGCGGAACACTTTGTGCCATCCCACCCCGGCGCCGAGGCAGCCGACAGTGACGATGAAGACACGCCTGCAAAGGCTGCCTTCACACCAACAGAGATTGTCAACGAGATTGAAGTCCCTGATCATTGAATGTAGAGTAACGAGAAAGAAGAATCGGGACACGAACATTTGAATCTTGTGCTAAGATTTTAAGGATAATAAAGTTTATTTCGTAATATTATCTTTCTTTTTTGCCAGGTTAGTAATGTAATATTCAGTTCAAAATTCAACTTGCAGATAAATATCAACATATCAGCCAGCATGTATAAAAAAAAAATCATGTTGAATATTAACATTCATTTGACCAGGCTCGGTCAGTTTTTATCATTAGGCGTACTATAATATTACACTGTTCATTTTTGTTTTTCGATTTAGATGAATTAAATAGGCTCTAGTATCCAATTACTGCGTAACCCTACTTAATCGTCCTGAAACTCTTATTTGCTTTGGGAATCTTAGGATATGCTTAGGATTCTTTGAGAAATCGAAACAACCATCATGCAATAACATGTAAATTTATTAAAATCCACTTTAAACTTGCCTAAACTAGAAAAGTCCCTCTATCTCTCCCGTCTTAGTGTTCAGATCTATATCATAAATGCTAGGCCTGGTGGGTAGTCCGGGCATTTTGGAGATTTCTCCCACCATTGGGACCACGAACCGAGCACCCACGGATGCAAAAATTCCGTTTATCTTTAGGGTGAAACCGGTAGGGGCCCCTTTGATAGACGCATCGCCTGTTAGAGAGTTCGATGTTTTCGCCATACAGATCGGGAAACTGTCGTAGCCCTGTGAACAACGTAAAGACGAAATTTTGAGAGTTGCATCCTTGTCAAACCAGATTTATTCTATGCCTGTTTACTGTATTATATTGAAATTGAAAAACATGATACTCAAAGATATAAGTGGTCCATCGAATTGGACCATCCCTGTTCTGCCTATTGACAAATCCAGGACTGACCTTTACCCTTGGTATAGCTAGGTACAGACATTGAGGTAAGTACAACTGTCGACACATTCATTATAGTCTGACCTCACCGTGTGTTCCGTTTAAGCACAACATTAAACACAGATATTTATCATGATCCGTAAGACAATAAGGTAGACTTAATTGTAATACGAGTACATACCACATTGTAAAGAATGCCTACTACGTGAGCACATTACATATGAGGATTTGATATAGTTACAAATTCATGGTGTGAGGCCTTAATAAATCATTACCATAATGTTATCAAACATATCTAATAAATACATTTTAACGACTCTATAAACGTCAACCAATTTAATAAATCTCAGACTATAGCTGGGTACAGTCAACATTAGTAAACGATAATGTCAAAGTCAAGTCAAAGTCAAAAAATCTTTTATTCAATAAAATCTCACTGATCACTTTGAATCGTCATTACGTTTTGTATGATTAGGTATGATTACATTTTTTTTTGTTGGATGAGTTGGAGCTAGTTCGTCCCAAGCTTGTTTGTCTTCTAAATAATCAGATATTTTATAGTATGCTTTTAAAAGAAGTCTCTGTTTTATTACGTTTTTGAACTTGTCAATCGACAACTGAGACACATCACTTAGGATTTTTTTAAAGAAGCGTACACATTGCCCTTTGAAAGATTTACTAATTTTTGTGAGCCTAGTGGTGGGAACAGCGAGTTTGTCTTTATTTCTAGTGTTAACATTATGATTATCACTTTTTTTGTTGAATAGATTGATATTTTTTTGAACATACAATAAGTTTTCATAGATGTACTGGCAAGGTACTGTCATTATATTTATTTCCTTAAACTTATTTCTTAGTGATTCTCTGGGACCCATGTTATAAATTGCACGAATAGCCCTCTTCTGCAACACAAATATGGTGTTTATGTCTGCAGCACTCCCCCACAACAAAATGCCGTACGACATAATGCTATGAAAGTAGCTGAAATAGACTAGTCTTGCGGTTTACACATCTGTAAGGAAGCGGATCTTCTTGACTGCATATGCTGCAGAACTAAGTCTCTTCGACAATTTATCTATGTGTGGGCCCCATTGAAGTTTATTATCTAGAGTTATGCCTAAAAATACTGTGGTGTCCACGAGATCTATATTATCTTCTTTGATTTTTACATTGGCATTTATTTGTTTGACGTTTGGTAGAATAAACCGAATACATTTAGTTTTCTTTTCGTTTAGTAATAAATTGTTTACATTAAACCAGTTTACAACCTTAGAGATTGCATTATTTACATCGTCATAATTAGTTTGTCGTCGTTTCACTTTAAATACAAGTGAAGTGTCGTTATAGATCGTTAATGTAAATTAAAAACAAGAACGGTCCTAGTATTGATCCTTGTGGTACACCCATTTTTACCACTGACCCCGGAGAACGTTTTCCATTAACATCAACTCTTTGAATTCTGTTACTTAAGTAAGAATTAAGAAGTTCAAGAGCAATCCCTTTCACACCATAATGAAACAACATTTTATTTTCCAGCTATTATTAAAAAGTAAACATTTTGTTTTATAGGTGAGTAGTTCTATTCTAGTTTAGAAAATTAGATAACTAATCAATTTCTGATGCTGACTGTACGTAGATGACTCGAAATTTTGGCTCTCGACTGTTGGTATTTACAAAAAAAAATCCTATCTAAGTATTCTATCAGCAATCTAGAGCTTTGCTTTGTTTGGGACTAGAGGGCGTTGTTTATTTAATGGCTTACCTTTTCAGTAAACATCTTGATCTTCTCCAAAACGTCATCAGTATACTCGATCTGTCCAGCGCCATACATCTGAGTCGCGATCAGTTCCACCTTCTCCTGGATGGAGAGAGTGAGAGGGTAGAGGTACTTGAAGGTGGTCTCCGTCTCGCATGCATCGATGACGGCATCAGCGAGGTCTAAAGCACCGGATCCTCCTAACGCCCAATGGTCGCAGAGAACTGCTTTAAATGCGCCATTTTGTATTGCGTATTGGCGTACGAGGTTTAGTTCTGCTTGGGTGTCGTTTCTGTAAATGAATGAATGATTATTACTAATATTACAAACGCGAATGTTTGTATGTATGGATGCATGTTTGTATTATGTTTGTATGAATGGATGGAAACTACTGTATCTCTATCACGAACAAATCTGACAGTAGTATTCGAGTTATATTGCGCGTCAATGCCAGCTCGACTGCCAACCGTTGTAGTGTCACCGCGCAGTGTATCTCGGATACGCTAGCGTCACGATACATTTGCGATTGTCACATTTATTCGCGATCTTTAATCTACTTGAATTTGCAATACGCGCTACCGAATGGAAAATTTTCAAAAATAGATTGTAATAAGCCAGATGAACTATTCTTTTGTTTTTCAAACAGGAAATAATCAAGATCACTCGTGTTTGAAAATAGTTCACGGTTCCACTAAACGCAATGTAAACAAAACATGCCCGTCTGAATTGAGGGATCCTATGCTCACATCAAGCAGTTAGTTTTTAATAAGTATTAGTATTTTTAAGTTTCTTAACTATTGCACTTGAATTGAATGTTGTGTTCACCTGTCATTGGTGTGTGAACCAGTACTAGACCACTTGCATAATGTTTGGGAATGTTTCTGTATGTTGGTGTTCCTTTTTAATGAATAAATAAGCAAAATTAGGTAGGAAAATGTTAAAAATTTGCAGATCAAGCTCAAAATCAGGCAGGAAAGTGTTAGGTTAGAATTGGTAGCAATAATCCAAAAATTTAAGGTTAGGGAACATACCCGTGTTTGTTGACGGCAACCACAACCGGTACTCCGAATTTATTCCCGTTGCTGATGTGCTTGCCCAAGTTGCACAGACCCTTCTTCAACAACTCGAGATTCTCCTAAAAACAAAAGACAGAAAGAAACAAACTTTAGGACGTAAATGACCACGTGAAAAAGTTACAAAAAATATTTCATGAATTATGACCAAAAATATTATATGAATGAAAAAGGAAAAGTTGGAAACTAGATCTTATTCATAATAGGTAGTCTTCATTATAGTATTCTAAAGCTCCGCTAGCTAAAATGGCTGCTATATCTGTTGCCATCTATTTTTAGTCATGCAAGTTACAATGACGGTGTTTTTGAAAAGTCACGAGACTGAACACATATCTCGAAAATAAGATGATAAAAAGTTATAATTTTCTGGGGATTTTCAGTCGTAAAAAATAGCAATAACAAACAATTCATTTTAGTTTTTTTAACGACTGGGAATTTTTGAATTCCAAAGAATTTGGCATACAGCCATAGTGCAATCGATCAAGCGCTCTTTTTTAGGGTTCCGTGTATCAAGAGCAAAATCACATGCACACATTTCATCTTCTAATCTTATAAAAACTTTCAAGATAGTTGTTACTTTTGAAAATGAGAAATTGCTAGGTATTACCGATAACATATTGATGTTGTGGACTGTACCTGTCTGTTACGCTTAGGAAATAGTGACCAATTTATGAATCGTACCTCGTACCGGTACCTACTTTGACTGGAGGCCGTTATTGGGATCTAGTAACAGTTAGTAAAAATTCGAGAGCAAAAATTCTTCTTGGACACCATACTCGTAGGTATAGTGAATAGTGAAGTTATGGAAGCTTAGAGAATCAGAATCATTTATTTCATAAAATTATCATTCAGAGTTTTCACGATATTCAAGTTTTTATAGATGACTCGGAATTTTTGATCTCGACTGTAAGTATTTCAGCTAACCTTATTGCCTATTTTTACCTGACTACGCGGAGTAAATGGTAGGTTATGGGTTTATTATAATAAGTATCATTCAAAATTTACAATGATTTGAACCGGTTTTAGATGGGAATGCTAACGATAAATACAAAAAACGGTCAAAGTTTTTGAACTAGGTACAATTGAGCTTTGCGGTAGGTACCATTGAGGTTTACCAGCCGTCGTCGTAGAGGTTTTCCAAAAAAGTTACCTAAGTACTGGGCAAGAATTCTTTGAGCATCTACTAAAATAATTAATTAAATGCAGTCTTTTTTTATTACACCGTCACTTTCGTTAATATAAAATCTAGTCCATCCAAAGGTTGGAAGAGATCGCTCATAGCGATAAGGCCGCCCATTGTACTTCACATAAGAATAATGAACTATGTGTTTATTTTTTAATTATAAAGAGGTGTACAATAAAGAGTTTTCTATCTTCTATCTATCTTAACATACACACTTGCCCGAATCTATTTCCCTGCTGGTAAAGCCGATGGTTTTTTAGCGAGGCTAAGTACGGAGGTTGCTAATTTTTTCTAGGAAAATGAACTTTGGAAGAGCGCCATTAATTTTTTTTAATTTTATTTATTAATTTTCTGGGAAACCCCGTTTGCACTGAAAGAAATATCAACATAATTTAAAATAGTTACTTCAGTAGGTACTTAGCACAGTACAGAACACGAAGTTAATGTGGTAAAGGGGCGGGCCGATACTGAATAATCTCTACCTACCGAGTATTGCAATACGTCGAATGATTGGCATGTGGATCTAATCGCAAATTGATCGTTTGTAGACCTTATGACTAACCATTGTTAGAAATAATAGACCTCAACAATAAGTAGGTACCTAATCTACATCTCAGTAGGTAATAGAAGGACCTCGTAAGTGGAGATAAAGGAAACGCTTTTAAAGTCATACGTTTAAGGTTGAAGTTACAAAGTCGCGGTAGGTACACCAGATTCAATGAAATCTGAGCATTTATGCATATCGAATGGCAAACAGATTGCTGGTGTCAAAGCAGAACTAATCATAAATCACGAAATGATTCACGATAAGGCGTTAGCAGGCTTTATAGGCGCCAGACTTCTGTCATCATCCAAACGAAATACATTTCTTCATCTCATTAAATCATGATGATTTACCCTAGAATCCAGAAGAATATAAAGGGTCCTCTAGAGGCAGATGCTATATCGTTGAAACGATTTGGCGGATAGTTCAGTCTCTGTTTATAACTTCGGGGGTTTATGGACGCTTACTTTGGACACGTACCTATGCGAGGATATATTTAGATTCGTGCGAAGCGCAAGTGGCTAGGTTAGTCAATCTTAGTTAAGCGACGTTCTGCGCGGTCAATATTTGGATGGGTGACCGTTAGTGGCATTTACATCTGAGCATTTCCGTACTTCGGAGGGCACGTTAAACTGTCGATCCCGGCTCTAGCAGTCATTAAGCCATGACGGAGGCCTTAAGGCGGCCTAGAAACTCCGTTACCAGAGTTGGCCACTAACTCATACGAGCTTGCTTGCTTTATTTAGATTACAGGCTTCATTGCCTAAAAACTCTGTATATATATACATATATATATCTAGGTCCCCAACATCTTCTCAGATTACCAAAGTCATGATCAGATTAGTCAGCATATTCGTATATGCGGAGATGACGTAGTCGCGATTTTAATAAACTAAATTACATCACTGTAGATTTTCTGGACGTGACGTAAGACAAGTTTCTTGAATCAAGTATGAGCGCATTTTCCATTATTAATCTGATGATCTATCAAACCTAGCCTTGGATACAAATCGCGCAAAACTTTATGGCCTGTTTCGCACATCTCTCATCATGTCACGTGCCAACTACCTATTATGAAAACAAAGGTGCGCCTAAGTAAGAAAAGCGTGTGTTTGTCACCAGTTAATATTCTGACAGTTGACAATGAGGTTGCAACCCGTCACGAAAAAATCCTATTTAGTTAGGTCTTTTCCCTTGGTATTTAAGAGAATCAGCTCTATCCCTCTAAGAGGAACTACCTTTAGGGAATGTGCCCAAGAAATTCAAAATATCACTGACATCTTCTTCCCAGACAAGTACCCCATAGTGCAAACTAACACATAGACATCACGGAGCCCTGGCGACACTGGCGGACCACCGCCGTGCATTTTGAGCTGTTAAAACAATACCTAATGCTCTCTACCCCATACATGTGCCCCGTAGTGCAAACTAACCTGTACATAGACATCGTGGAGTGGTAGTCCTGGCGACACTGGCGGACCACCGCCGTGCATTTTGAGTGCGCGGACTGTCGCGACAATCACTGCACAGTGGGGCTTATCTCCACTCGCACGGCATTTAATGTCGAAGAACTTCTCCATACCTGGATTTAAAAAACTTATTCTAATCATGTTCTGCAATATACAGAAAACCAACCAATAAAATAGATGAGCATTTTTTTTACCAAAAAAGTGGACGAAATTGCCAAAATCTTACTGTTTAAATGATTCAAACTACCAATACCAAGACGTCTTTGAAAATAGGACCATTTCGTCAACTAATATAATAAATTAGACTCAATCAGACTCAATTAGCATTCTTGTAAGCAATACGAGTAGGTAAATAGCCCTATGTGGTGCCATCTACATAATTTTAAGATACTTACCAATATCAGACCCGAAGCCAGCCTCCGTAGCAACATATCCGTTTTCCTTGGCGAGTTTCATGGCGATCTTGTCAGCCAGGATGGAGGAGCAACCATGAGCGATGTTCGCGAAAGGACCAGTGTGGACTAGAACCGGAGTACCTTCCAAAGACTGCATTAGGGTTGGCTCGAAAGCATCCTTTAGGAGTACTAGAAGTGCACCAGTCATACCCTGGGAAGAGAATATTTTTGAGTGCTTGGTGGATTTTTTTTAATTTAATTTTCATTTCGTGATACAAACTGTCAGGCAATTGGCACCCTTAAATTCATAAATGATGTAAACGTCTCTAAAGGCTGCGCCAGCTGAATGCTGGTCGCAACGGTGTGGCGGACGATTCTTCAGCCTTTGTTTATGAAGGATTCTGGGGTTAGTCTATCACTGAGGTACGGTTCAACTGTTCTCAGAAGAACAGTAACTTTATCTGAGACTCTTTAGTTAGTCTCAGGATTGAGGCGCGCTGCAAATTATGCGATGCAGGGAAAACTTTACGGTCTATAAAAAAATTATGTACCTTTTGACTAAAAAGGAATATTGAAAATGTTCTAATTGAAGCGCTCGTAGCATAATCAGTCTTCATCTATTTATCTAAGCGATGTTTTGCGCAGTCACTATTTGGATGTGTGACCGCTAATGGCATTTACCTACATCTGAGCGCTTCCGTGCTGCAAAGGGGACACTAAAATGTCGGCTCTAGCAGTCGTCAAGCTACGACGGATGACAACATTTTTAGGCCGCCTTAAGGCTTCAAGATGGCCTAAAAATCCGTCAGAGTCGGCCACTAACTCTCACGAACCTACATACCTACTGTATAACGTGTGCGTAAATATAATCTAGCACTTGAGCGTTTCCCACTGAGATAGTAACCAAAGCTCTGCATCTGCATATGCTACAATTTGTCTATTTTAGAGAATTCCTAACATCTATTTACAACGCTCAAGTGGTGATGAATCAGAATTTACTAAGGTTTTTATTGGTTTTTGAAGGTGGGTTTTTTATATGTTTATATCTCTGGTTTTGCTTTTTATAATCTGTTATTATGAGTCATAAGCAAGAAAACACTCTTACAGATAACTGGAAGGGAGTTACTGCGCCGCTCGTATGTACTTCCTTTTATTTAAGATGCTATGTTATTTGGAATAAGATTATTCTTACGATTGAGCCTTTTAATTGGTATCATAAAATAACGGGTATTATGTTTTTACAATTTGGTGGTTTCGATTCCCGGTTCAGACAGGCGATTATTCAAAATTCTTTGAATGCGGTTTAAATTGTTTTTAAAATAAAAATAAAGTATTCTTTCAGTAAAATGTTCTATCTACATCATTTAAGATACTTTCCCTCCATGTGGCATGGCCGTAGGACACCCTGTATACTGGGTAACCTGCGGATTAACACATAGGCTTTGTCCCGGAAAATCAACAAACCGTAAACCAAACCGTCAACTGTTTCTTAAATATGTTTTGTAGATAAATATGTACTGTGAATATTATAAATACTGTATTAGTTGTAATTTTCTTTGTGAATAAAATATGAATTACCTAGGTTATTTATATACCTAAATAAGATTTATCTTATACCTTATCTCTGTATATCTTTCGTAGCTTGCTTAGCCAATCTTAACCGATAATCTAAGTTAAGCAACGTTCTGTGCGGTCACTATTTGGATGGGTGACCGTTAGTGGCATTTACATCTGAGCGCTTCCGTGCTTCGGAGAGCACGTTAAACTATCGGTCCAGGCTCTAGCAGTCGTTAAGCCACGACGGAGGCCTTAAGGCCTAAAGACTCCATCACCAGAGTTGGCCACTAACTCATACGAGCTTGCTTTTAGCATTGAAATAGATGAAATCCAGAATTAATTACCAGGTCATCAGCAGTGACAGGGTTGCCACTCTTGTCCAGTGCAACCACCATGCTGGCCAGTCTCGTTTTGATGTCATCAATATCATTGCCCAGAGCTAGAATAGCCATGATCTCAGATGCTACAGCAATATCAAAGCTGGTTTCACGGGAGAAGCCTTTTTCTGTCGGCGACTGGCCTACAGTGATCTTACGAAGGTATCTGTCGTTTAGGTCGACCACTGAAACAAATTGCTTATATCAGACCGAAACTTGCAGCCGTGTACCTTATAAGTTAAGGCGTATGTAAAAGGCAGACAACCCTCTCGCTCGCACATTTCAACATTTTTGAAGATATAATATAAGTAAATGTAATTATGTGAAATTGCAGAGCTTCAGGGTCGAGAAAATAACAATGCAAAGGTTCAGTAAAAACATCACACTGATCCAAACAAGTTTTCTAACCAAAAAACTTTTACCAATGCGATAAATTAAAATGCACATTTTTTGGTTAGAAAACTTGTTTGGATCAATGTGATATTTTTAATGAACCTTTGCATTGTTATTTTCTCGACCCTGAAGCTCTGCAATTTCACATAATTACATTTAGTTACATAATATCTTCAAAAATGTTGAAATGTGCGAGCGAGAGAGTTGAATGCCTTATACGCGTGCTAATTAATTGAATGAAAGTCTGAAAGTAGAGTATCTGGCCACGCTAAGTCTGCACTAAAAAAATAACGATTTGATATTGTTTTTATACTTGGAAACGTAACTAGAGGGATCGGACTCTCTAGTAGGCATAGAGTCATAGACTCATACAATGGTATCGATTTTTTTGTTGCATTTACCGTGATACCGTACCACAGGTATCGATTTTTTTGTTGCATTTACCGTGATACCGTACCACAGCCTAAAATTAAACAACTCCAAAGTTTAATTGTTAGCCACATTGTTAATTGGGCTAAACGGCACATAGCCTGTTATTTCAACAGAAAACGAATGATCTCTTAGTGGAGTAGGTACCTCTAGCAAATCAAAGCCATTTAGCATCTGCTCATTACTTCATTGAGATTTCCAAGAACTTTATTGATGATGATATGAGAATTGCATGCATTAATTATTTAGCATAGTTCTAGGACAGTTTATACGCATACATACTGCCGTACCGTTGCAGTATCTAATATTCATGGACATTTCACACAGCATGTACTATGTAACTAGAATGCTGATAAAATACTAATGTAATTATACTTTTTTCTAAATACAGACGTAGAGCAAACATTTATGTTAGCCACATAAAAATATTTGTTTTCAGTACCCACGACCCACGGAAGGCAGAGCTATATCGACGGTCAATGAGAAAAATCGGAAGTATTATAACATATGTACGTAACTACTATTTCTTTGCCCGTTCAAGTAAGAGAATTTTCACAAAATACTTTTAATCTTATTTTTTTTATACCTATTGAATAGACCATCTTTTGACTTCAATATCACCTGATAGTATAGATTTTTTTTCAATCAATCTTATCAAGCCGAGTATATTAAAACTCATTGTACACTAACCTGTGTTGTTATGACTTACCTCTATTCCACATTATTTTCGTAGTATCTATGTTCAATCTCGCGAACTTAGTTTTTTCTTCGTCCGTCAAGGAGTCAGGGTCTGTCTTGTTGATACCCAGTCGGTTCAGCCTCCGGAGTTGGATAGAAGAGAATTTTCTCACGCCCTTCAAATATATTATTATTAATTATTATATTATATTTATATTAGTCTTAGACCGGAATACTGAAACGTCACTCAAATTTGAGCTCCACTTAAAATTGCTCTGCCTCTGTTTGACATTACTCATTTGTAAGAGATGGCAATAATTTGACAGGCGTCATGGCTCAGTCGGTAGTAGTTCTGCCTTCCGTGCTGTGGGTCGTGGGTTCGATCCCCACCGAGAACAAACATTTGTGTGTTGTAAACATAGATGTTTGTATGTATTCTATCAGCCATCTTGTTTCCATCGTTCAAGCTTTGCTTAGATTGGGACTAGAAGGTGTTGTGTTAAGTGTCCGTGAATATATGAATATATATATACTAGTGGCTCTGGGAGCTGTAGACCTCGCGAGCATACTAAATATTCCAATATTCAACATCATCAATGTCGTGTAAGGTGTTTTCTAAAAGTCTTTAAGTGCACTTTTATTAATTTCTAATTTAAGGCTTATTATTATGCTGATGCTCTCATTCAGTGAAGGAAAACATCATGAAGATAATTATCAGTTAGTATTCTAACAGCGACGAAACGCTTGCAGCCTGTCACGTATTGAAAACTAACTATAATGCAAAATGTTGTGTGTGTGTGTGTGTGATGTGATGTTTTTTCTATTTAATTTTGTAAATTTTTGAGGAATGTAATGTGCAAGTGCATTTTCCGTTTTGTGATTTTTTTGATCTTTTTGATTTTTTTTGCATCATCTTGTGTAGAATGAGGTCCTTTGTGTTTCTCTCAAATTTGATTGAAAATCATTGATTGTTTGATGAGCTATCCTGTTCATCATGCTGAAGATCCTTATCAGATCTTCGCCAAACTTTTATGAGACCAACTTATAGTTACTACCTTTCAAATAAAAAAAGAATAATCGAAATCGGATCTCATTTGGTGGAGATATCCAGTATATCAAATAGCCCCCTTTTTGCCCTTTTTTTGGGGGAAGTACCCCTCCAATCAAAAATCCCCGACGACAAAAAAATTCTAAAAAGTCATATAACCTGTGTACCAAGTTTCGTCCAGATCGGTTGAAAAATGCGACCTGTAGAGGAGAACAGACAGACAGACAGACAGACATCCAGACAAACGCATTTTTGGCCAATGTGGAAACTTGGCGCTTCGCTCGCTTCGCTCGCTCGGTCAATAATTTAAGCGTCAACTTAATTTGAGTGGCGTTTGAGTATTCCGGCCTTGGTCAGTTAGTTAGCTACGCACGTATTGACGATGTCTTTCCTGTGGATATGGCTGACTAGGCTGAGAGGATGGTATAGGTGATGGGCAAGCCTACTCCATCTAAACATTGTTCCAGGCACTACAGTGTCCCGTTAGTGTAGGCATAGGTTACCCCCTGACGCTGTTTAAATCATCTTCAATAGATGTAAAGGCCTATTATTATAATAATATTATTATTGAAATCAAAATCTAGTAATCGAAAATATCTACTTCAGAGCATCTGATATTACAGGCCGCATCAGAAGTAGACCATATTTGCAGAATTCTAAAATTGTGTAGGTACCTAGTTGGCTCTAATCATAATATTTTTTTTATCCAAATACTATGTATGATAGAGTTTTTACTTCTTAATCATAGTTAGGATTTTTTTTATATTAAATAGACCATCTTTTGACTTCAATCTCACCTGAGCGACGATGAAGCCAATGGAGCAAGATGGTCTAGAAGACACTTATTCACTCTTGCCTTGAAGACATTCAGATTATAGTGCTCAAGAAAGACAGACGCCCCGTCATAAAACATTTTTAAAAGTCTTTTCATCATTTACTAATTCTGACTATACAATAAGACAATAAAATGTAATCAAATCAAATCACCTTTATTTTAGGGACCAGACGGTCATACAAAGGCCCGTCTTTTTGTGTCAGCTCGTGGAAGATTCTAGCGTCCATCTGTGCTGCTAGTAGGTTGTTGGCGGCGGTCACCGCGTGAATGTCACCGGTTAAATGTAGATTGAACTCTTCCATAGGGATGACCTGATAAATGTACATGTTTCATACTTTGACAGAATTTTTAAATTATGGTGCCCTATAATGTGGCTATAAATATTTGACATTGCACTTAATCTACTATTAATAATGATCATAATATAATACTTTATTAACATTAATAATGTTAAAGATTAATCAATCCATCTAAACTGTTTTTTAGTATGAGTTTTTTATTTTTAAATGTTTTTTTTCTCTAAAAGTTTGTGAGACGAAAATGAACTACAATATTTTCTTATGTATGTATTACTACTACTATGTGATCTACCATTCTGGCAAAATTAATAATTTTTGGATTGATTGAAACTACTCCAGTCAAATAGCTCACCAACTTTGCTTGGGTTCATTTTGAATTTCAAGAATTCATTTCTTATTTCTTTTTCTTTCAATAATCGGTTTTGTTAATTAATTTGTCGCGCAACGCAACCTGGAAAGCAGTGTGCAACGAAGCTAAAAACTGGAAAACATCGTGAGGAAACCGCTTGATGGTTTCAAAACTGATATTGTTCGACTTAGCAGTAGACCCGTTTTCAGAACCAAAACGCAACGATAGCGCGTTCTAATCGACTAGTGGCGACATCTAGTTTTATATTTGGAACTATATACAATACGTTTAACGTTTAAATACCTAGGTAGTAATTAGTTTGTGTTGTTTTCGTTGATAACTTCAATTTTAATTAATTGCGAAATAGGCAATTAACTTTTACCCAACTTCCCTTCCGCAGAACTAGACGTATTATAATGATCTGTGACTATACTGACATTATCTTGGCATTCTGACCTGCCTTCAGATGGCGAAGCATAATGCTGAGTCGAGATCTTTTCGCTGCTTTAGCATACATTTTATTACATTTACCTGTGAATATCCACCACCAGCTGCGCCACCTTTCACTCCGAAGGTTGGCCCTTGACTTGGCTGTCTCATACAAGCGAAGGCATTCCTGCCTCGGTGCGCTCCTAGCGCCTGAACTAATCCTAGGAGCGTCGTGCTTTTGCCTTCACCGAGCGGCGTTGGGGTTATTCTGTAAGGGTCAAACTCGGTCTTATTAATTCACTAGCTTCCGCCCGCGACTTCGTTCGTGTCCCGTTGGATCCCGGTCATTTTCCAGGATAAAAAGTAGCCTATGTGTTAATCCAGGTCACGGACAATATATATTCCAAGTTTCATGCAAATTGGATCAGTAGTTTATGCGTGAAAGAGTAACAAACATCCATACATTCATACATCCTTACAAACTTTCGCGTTTATATTATTACTAGCTGGATAGGGCGAAGTGGAGGAAGAATGTGAGGAAGGCTGACCCTACCACCATGTGGGACCAATAGTCGGGAAGAGAGAGATTATTACTAGCTTCCGCCCGCGACTTCGTTGTGCGACTTCGACTTCGTCGCGTCCCAGTGGATCCCGTTAATTTTCCGGGATAAAAAGTTCTTATGTTACTCTAATACCTCCAATAATATGTGTACAAAGTTTCATGATGATCGGTTAAGTAGTTTTTGCGTGAAAGCGTAACAAACAAACTTACGTTCACATTTATAATATTAAGTTTAGTAAGATATGCAGTAAGCAGAGTGATGTACGCAGTGCATTGCTGGTTACTAGTGACCGTTACATTTTTTGAACCTAGCTCCTCGGATTGTCAGATCCACGCGAGATTACACAGGCATGCTAGTGGTTAACAAAAATAAGAATCATCTAAGCCTTACCCCGCAACAACGATGTACTTCCCGCCTTTTTGGTGTTTCAGCCTGTCGAGTACTGAAAGTGATATCTTAGCCTTGGTCCGCCCGTACTGTGACACCTCGTTTGGAAAGAGACCGATCTCTGTAGCTAGCTCGCTGATGTCCTTCGGCTTTTGGGACCGGGCTATGACTATATCACTGTAGCAATAAATCATATCGTCACAAAAATATGTAGATCAGTCAGTGGTCAGGCGTGCTGTGAGTCGTGGGTTCGATCCCAACCGAGAACATTAGTGTGTGGATAAAATAGATGTTTGTTCTATGGCTGGGTGTTAATATGTATTATAAGTACCTTTGTATTTACAAAAACCAAGTGTATAAGTATTCTATCAGCAATCTAGTTACCATAGTACAAGCTTTGCTTAGTTTGGGACTAGAAATGTCCGTGAATATTTATTATTTACTAGCTTCCACCCGCGACATCGTTCGTGTCCCGTTGGATCCCTCTGATTTTCCGGAATAAAAAGTAAAAATGTGCACTTTAATTTATCGCATTGGTCGGAAAACTTGTTTGGATCAATGTGGTATTTTTACTGAACCTTTGCATTGTTATTCTCTCGACCCTGAAGCTCTGCAATTTCACATAATTACATTTAGCTATATTATATCTTCAAAAATGTTGAAATGTGCGAGCGAGCGGGTTGTCTGCCTTATACATACGCCTTAACTAGGATAAGATTAGTGTATATACCTGGGCGGTGGGGAGGTAGGGACGAGTCGCAGTGGGCGCAGCGACCAGACGGGGGCCAGGAACCGGTCAAGTTGCCGCCTGGCCGCGAGCACAGTGTTCTTCATGAGCATGGCTACCGTCATGGGCCCGACGCCGCCAGGCACCGGAGTTATTAGCGACGCCACTCCCAGCGCCTCTTCGAACGCTACGTCACCGACTAGACGCTTGCCACTGGCTTTGCTCGAATCTATTGTAACGTCAGAATCTTACTCCGCGAACTTATGCGTTTTATGCGAATTATATGAAAGGGGAACACGGGCTTTTTTTCTTCGACATCAATACAATGCAAATAAAAATTCATTATTTTATGTTATTATGACATTTTTAGTTAGCCACTGTTTTCTGTGTTAGTTTAAACTGTGTTGCAGAAAAACAGTAAGTACAATATAGTCGGTATTTCATTATGCAATCATAATTGTGTATTATGATAGCTTTTACAACGCTTCAGAACAGGGGTGCACGGAAAGAGACGAGGTTTGTTTTGTTTTTTTTATTATTGTTATTTGTTCTGTAAGTTTCTTCTATGTAAGATTCTTCTAGTAATAGAGTTATCGTTTTGGGGCCACTGTTTAGTATTAGTACCATCTATGTTAAATAAACAATTTGATTTGATTCGTTTTGAGGCGCGTATGGGCCACTGAGAGGTAACGAACTACAAATTAGCTGGATTGCATCTAAATGCTGGACAGCTAGAGTGGTTTTTCATTGATTGGGTACCAATAAAAAACCTCTTTAAAATATTGACACCTTTATCATGCGTTGTTTGCCTACTTTGAGGGAACAATGAATCTTTCTAAATACATACGTACAAACAAACGCGCGAAAAACATTAACCTACGTTTTCGGATTGTAACACGTAGAGCAAGAATTACTTTTTAGACACTTTACCAATAATAATTAGCAAACAAAGACGTGTGCTCTGTGACTGTCAAAGCAAGTGTGAGTTTGAAAAAACAATGCAATAAGTTAATTTTACGTGAATGCAAATGAGATGCACGATGCACCTAAATCACCCAAGATAAAGTTATCTAAGCACTTACAAAGTTCAGTTTCAGTCAAACCCGTTTGCTCCTTAACCACACCATACCTAATATCTTATTAAATAATAACATTTTGACAAAATATAAGAAACTTTTACTAATTTACTTAGATACGATACCATTACTATTTATGCAATATTATATTTTCTAGATATAAAAAATTCCATTATTAAAAAAAATATAGTAATTTGTTCCACTTAGATTAGTCGGCGTATATGAGTTAACTGCTTCAACTTTGCTTTTACTATGGGAATATTGCATAGATGTTTTATCAATATTTTGAACGATCTACCTGTTCCGTCCTTTGTCGCTTACACATGCTGTTTACAAACTCGTAAGCACATGAATACTACACATTTGTTTGAATTCTTCTTTCTGCTGTGAGATTTCATTAGGACAGGTCAGTACAGTACAGAATTGCTCTATCAAAACGACGTCGAAAACTCGCTTCATCAGTGGGTGAATTTAGTTTTCGGTCGAGATATGATGTCATTCCTATTAGATTGAAATCTCTACCGAACTGAGCATAAGGCCCCTGACCGCAAAGCTCAATGGACAGTATAATAATGGTCGAAACCTCACCTGGGATGGAGTTGATTCCACAGTCAATCACAATCGCTCCCGGCTTGATCCAAGATCCTCGAACCATTTCAGCTCTTCCGATCGCCACCACTAGAATATCAGCTGTTTTTGTCTGAAATAGATTGTACTGATTAGACAATTTGTAACTTATTATTATGCCAGAATGATTATGGGGGGGCTTAATTGCTTCAAACGATCTCTTTCAGACCACCCGAGTTCAGGCTCTTTTAGCTAAGTCTAACATAATTTAGTGACTGAGCTTACCAACATTAGGTATAGCTTACATAGAGACGTAACTTACGCTTCCATCTTTATGTACAACTTTGACACATAGAAGTTTAAAGGGTATATACGTACAATCTCAGATAAGTTCTTCGTCTTAGAATGGCAGACAGTAACAGTGGCATGCTCCCACTTCAGTAGTTCAGCGGCTGGTGTACCGACGATGCGGCTCCGACCCAACACGACCACATTCTTCCCGGCGATCTCTGTGCCAGTACGTTTGATGAGTTCGACACAGCCGGCTGGAGTGCACGGGATGAAGCCGGAGAAATCACCGCAGGCTATGCGACCTTCGTTTATCGTGTTCAAACTGTCAAAAAGACAAGCAAGCTCGTATGAGTAAGTGGCCAACTCTGTTGACAGAGTTTTTAGGGCGCCTTAAGGCCTCCGTCATGGCTTAACGACTGCTAGAGCCGGGGCCGACAGGTTAACGTGCCCTCCGAAGCACGGATGTAAACGCCACTAACGGTCACACATCTAAATAGTGACCGCGCAGAACGACATGGCAAAAAGACCAATAAAGTACTGGCTTTACAGTGAGTTTCCACTGATAAATAGAAATAAAGTAGGTAATGGGAAATGAGGAACTCGAAGGAAGATTTTTGACAAAGTTCGACTTCTGCGCATTCAAACCATGCCGGTACCTGTATGATGATATTATGATGGATAGAGCATAAAAGAGGAAGGAAAAAATAGGTAGATAAATGCTGAAACATGATTCCATAACGCTTTACCCGTCAACATCTTTGTCAGGAGATACTGCGTCGGTGATGCGGTGGTTATCGATGGCATGGGTCGAGTCCAGCGGCATCTGGACAATGATGCCATGGACCGATGGAGACTCGTTCAAGGCAGTTACTTTCGCCAACAGCTAGAGAAAACATTTTCCTTCAAAACTCCCCAACCCTACTGAAGATATGAACGACCAAAGTATAATAGAAAATAAAAATATGATAAAAACGTTCTGACAACTTCTCGTCTTGTGATAATATTGGGTAGAAACTCGTATGTGTATATCCATTATAGGGTTATTGGGTGTTGCGTTAATTTTTTCCGCAAATCGGTCCATATTAGTAATATACTTGATACCCTGACTTAAAGCTACTATCAGTATGAGATGTAATTACATCATGCGTTATATACGATGCGCGCAAACAATTTTATTGACTGATACGTCCTTATAAAAGTTATCGCAAATGTCAAGAGATCAAGGCTTTGCTGTGTCCATATATCTAAACAACCTATGCTCATCCACTTTTGGGTATTATTCCTCCTCTTTGTCACGCCATCCTTTGCGATCCTGCGCTAATCGAATCGAGTGTGCTCTTGCCACTTACAATATCGTTCGCCCACCTGGCTGCCGGTGTCTACCTATGCCCTCACTGTATCCATAATCATGATATATTGAAACAAAAGTGCCTAAAAAATGGACACCCTATTATAGGACAAATAATTATGTTACTTTAGTACTTTGAGTTAGGCACAAAGTATCAATGATTTGCTCAAAAACTACAGTAGCACTGACCTCGCTCTCAGTAATATCCCGTGGCAGCGCGATCCGTTCAGCCAAGATTCCTATATTCTCAGCAGCTTTCAGCTTCATACGAATGTAAACGTTGGAGTCCTCCCGTCCGCCCACCTGCACGATGGCAAGCTTGGGCTGGAAAGACGGTAACTTCGCCTTCGTCGCCGATACTTCTTGTCGGAGCTCATTTTCTATGGAACTAGAGAAATTAAGAGTTGTAATAGGTTCAGAACGAAACCGAATCGGGATTCTCTACCTACATATTTAACTCAATGAATTGTACCTAGGATGAGTCTGCTATCAGAGCAACAGACTGAACTGCTGTTAAAAAAATCAAACGGGTAGTAACTTCTGGTGTGCCGAATAGAATTGAATAACTTCGACCTCATATATATACTTACCATAATAATATTAAATACAACTAATAAGGTGGACTTTTCGGAACTAAGAGAGCTATCCTTCTAGGAAGCTGCAGATAGAGACAAAAGGTTAATTACCTACTTTGGAGAATTTACAGGTACCTAAGAATTAAAAAGGTTTGCCAACAAAGAGATAATAGGAACAAAACTGGTCTACTATTGTAATAGGTACCTAATGTGAGTATCTATAGGTAAACCATGAGACCACTCTCTACGAATTATACAGGGGTACGGGCGCGTGATTTTGTTTGACAATACTGACAAATTTTGTTTGACAAGCAGAGTGATTCGTTCAAAACGCGCCTGCTGCCTGCTCTCCGAGCAATCCCTCGCGTACACAGGACGTGTACGCGTAGGATCACTCCTGTTTTGCAGGGAGTGAACTGACTTACGTGGTTTAATTATAGACACTCTTACTGTATGCTGAGTAAATAATCATCAGACTAATAGAAGTAGGAGCCGTGATCGGATAATCAAATGGCCATCAAAAAAACACCATGAATTGATAACTACCCTGCTACTTGAAGTCCTGAAATCAGTTTTGCCACCATTTTGAAAGTGTTGCCCCACCGTCAGTTCAAGCACGACTGACAGATCACAATAGGTAATAATTTATAGCGTTGCAGGTGACCCATGATAACCCTAGAAGATATACGCAATACTAGGTTATTCTGGGTTAAATAGGTTTGCTCCAAACCATTAAATAACAGTTACAATTATATTACATAAGATTTGGAATAACTTAACGTGGCCGGATCTTTTGAAAATAATTCAGATTGAGGGATAATTTGGAAAACCGCTATAGAAATAGGTTGGAAGTTGCTTCCTGTTACAATCTCATGAATTTCAGGAAAGTTGCCAATATTGCAGTATAGATACTGAAACTTTCCAAGATCTACTTATACAGGAAGATTCATTGTTACATTATTGTATAGAATTTTTTTATATTTTATCCACTCTGTATAGCTTATATATGATACAGCAGTATAAAAAAACGTCATACCGTAAAACATTATCACAAAACTTTTTCATAACAGATGAACTAAACTTTCTTACAAAACTGAACATCGTATAGATTGGTGTTGTTTACACCACAACTGGATTGGGATAAACATGCTTTTATTTTGTTATTGAACTCCTTAGGTCATCGTAATGAACTATTATCATTAGTGATAAGAGATTGTAGACGCCAAACCCATCGTTTTGGAAGACGAAAACAATTGACGATTAAATCTTTAGATAGATGATATTTTATATTTGTGTTCATTATTATTCTTTGGCCTCAAAATACCTACCAAATTATATTTGACAAGAGTTCTACCGGTACGAAGCATGTAATCTAAAGTAATTGGAATCAGCTGTTCATCAAAATAACTCTACTAAATAGCACACTATCTTAAAAAATGTATGATTGTTATGATTACTATCCCTAAACTATTGGAAGGTTGAGTTGCGAAATACAATAAATATTATCGCTAACATATACTCAATTAAAACTTAAAAACTAAAGTAGGTACTAAAACAAAAATGTATAATTATAGATTAGTATATGTACTTACATTAAAACGGCATCACACTTTTCGCTCGACTCCCACATGTTTTTGTAATATTGCGTCACTTATTATCAGTACCCAAATAATTATAAAACAAATATATATAGGTAAGTATACTATAGTAGGAAGGTACTACGCGACACTGTCAATAGCGCAGACGAGACATACCGAATGTAAAATTTATGCTAAACTAGGCATCCAAACTACTTGTCTTTAAGTACCATTTTTGTTTACCAGCTGGGGTATAAAATGAATGTTTGTCATAGCGTGTGGCTAACTTAACCTCACCAAACCGGTTTTTAAATAGCGAGAATACAGGTTGTCTCAGAACTAGTATGTTTTCCCAATATGGTAGGTTTCGTGACACAACAAATACTTTGCGAGTTTGGTAAACTCATTGAATGTATAACAAAGTTGGAAAGCAAAGGGCGCCGGTCGAAATATCAGGCCTAATTATTTAGATTTAGATACATTTTTGTATGAAATTCAGAAATTTTATTTGCTTGGACATTGTTAATGTAGAGGTACAAGTAAAATATTTATGAGGTAAGATTATGTTACAAATGTCTCTGTTATGTACTATGTACTATCAAGACGGTGTGCAAATGTACAAAGATGATACTAAAAATAAAGAATTTTCTCTCCGGATATTTTATTCCATGGTAGAAATGACCCGCACACTAGTTCTTGGACACCTTGTATAATGGTATAATGGTCACTAATAGATAGTTTCTTACTGTAAGTACGCTTGTTATGTTGTTAGAGTAGACGTTTTTGATATTACCTAAGTAAAACCAATTTATGTAAAATCCGTTCCAATTCAATTCAAATACTTAGATGTGTTTTGTTATTATCAAAAAAATTATATAACTAAAGTAAAATAAATATAGTTGGAAATGAAACATTTTATATGTTTATACTTTTTATATTTGTTCAACTTGAACTGAAGTTGTAACTTAAAATTAACACAAAGAAGACCTATTAAAAAACTGTAGATAATTTGGATCATTTGTTTCAATGTTTCAGTTATTTTTATTAAAAAAATAAATTGTAGCAATACTAGCGATAATATGGCTCAATAGTACTTATTCTAAATTCGTATAATAGCATAACGTAGCACTTAAGTCACGGAATACCTAATAACTAATGGTTTAGTTTAAACATAGTCAAATATCAAGTAAACTTTATTGAAACTTAAACAAATTATAGCGAAAACTACTAAATTAATGTTTTCAGTCTTCTAGCATTGAAAAGTAGAAAACTGAAAGAATCACAATACTTTCCACTAGGGTCGAAAGGGGGCGTCCATAAATTACGTGACGTGTTCTAGGGGGGGAGGGGATCGAGCTAAGTCTTTCCAAATCTCACTTTAGGGTAGAAGGGGAGTCTTGGCAAATATCAAGTGATTATTTTTCTCGTAGAAAACGGTGTAAAATTGCGTGAAAAATTAGAATTAGAAGAAGTCCTTCTTCATTTTTGTTTGATATTCATTAATCAAGAGTGACCACTGAAACCAACATATCCAAGTGTTATTTAATTTTGTGATTTTAAATTACGGTAATATTCACAAATACTAGTCTTTGCTAGTCTTCAATGAAAGTAATAGAAAAGGTTTTTTTTTTTCAATAATCCAACACGTTTACAGCCAATATAGAAGTCTTGAAGAATCTCGCGTGAGATTAGGGCAGGGTGGAGGGAGTTGACGAAAATCTTACGATATCTCACCAAGGATTTAATCGACTCGTAATGTATGGACGCCCCAAAAACAGCAGTTGGACAACAATCCTTGTGCTCGTATGTCATAATAATCTAACATACTTTAGCATAATACAATTAAGGTTCATATTGGTATAACAATGAACAAATTTATTCACAAGGGAATATCTCTGCAACTACACTCAAAAAAAAACATATCTACTACTAACATTATCTTTTCAAACACCATTTATTTATCACTCGTCTAATAACAATCACACATATAGTTTTTTATTCACTCAAAATTCTATAGAAGTTTCATAGTCTGCAATTTAGCTGAACTTCAAACTATAAAGTTTCATTTCGAATCGCAGTATCGAATTGACGCAAAGATCTTACTAGCGGTTAAATTAACAGCTAAAGCTTATTACTATAATATCAATTCGATATTGTTTATACGATATTTAAACATTTTATATGAGTTTTTGATAGAGAGCAATAAACGTTTGTAGCTCGTATGCTCAAAAACACAAGCATCGATTTTTATATAGGTATATAATATAATAATATATTGTTATTATTTTATTCGTGAATGAATTATATACGTAGTTATAAGTTTTTTATATATAAACTGTTCGAAATGCTTATTTAACCTACCTTTTAGATAATTGGTCAGATATGTGAAATGTAAATCTCTTTTGAGAAAATCTAGAACCTTGATTCAGAGTTGAGCATTGTTGAAGCATACAATAACAGATCCAAAACAATGCTTAAATTGCCCCTGATTCTGTTGTTTCATTTGCCTAAACTGAAATTTGTTTGTTTCATATGACAGAACTAAAATTGTTGCCGTCCCTTTCTCAAAACCTGAAGCGATAAGTCAACTAACCTAGAAAAACTCAAACAAGAGAAAAACAAGAGAATCGGGGACATAAAGTATAGGAAATAATAATGGTTTTATGGACTTATGTACTGAGTTGTTATAGGAATAGTACATACTTTATGACTGGAACATATGAAAATCTTCTTCTTTCTCCATATGCGCATTGCTGTACAGGTGGATACGCATTGCGTGTGTCGGCATCGGGGCGGTGCCGCATAGTTTGCAACTTAGCTCGGCCGCTGATGATATTGGCGTCCTACGAAAAACACAAATTACTTACTAAATAGTACATTACTGCAGCGGCGAAATAGTACATTACTGCGAGTCAAAGACGAGGCACACATACGCAAGTCCATCATTGCCTAGTTGTGGCCAAGGCTTGTATAGTACTTTTCTCAAATAATGCGCGGAAATTAAAACCAAATACTTAGGCAAAACTTTTAATTTGAAAATACTATTACTTTTCAAAATCAATAACGAACAACGGAGTTAGTGTTCATTTGTTTTTTTTCAATAATCAGTTTTCTATTTGAAAGCCTGTTCGAAATTTGAATAAAACCTTTTATAAGTTACCTCCTTGGTTGCCATGATTATTTTTACAGATCCCCTTATCTATGTGGCTCATTCTAATTTTCCCCTGCGTAGGGGATTTCTGGAACTTTTGTCCAAAACTCCCCTTAGCTACCACGGCGACCGCCGCCAGGGGAAAGTTTGTAAGAGCAACGAACCTGCCAACAATCATTTTGAGATGATCATTTTCCCGCTTCAGTGCCATTAGATATTCCCTCGAGACGGGATGCAGTTCCTGCGGGGAATGCAGCGGGTACACTATAGCTCGCTCCACCATCTCAGGAACTGTTATTTCTAGGAGTTCATCGTCGGGGACTGAACGCCATTCCCACGCGTTAGGGACTGTTTGTGGTTCGCGGTGCTTGCGACGTTTCATTAGAAGCCTGTTGATATAAAAAGATATTTTACTATAATTTTAATAACGTCCAAATTTCAAATTCTTTTCATCATCTTCTTAAATATACTCTTTTGAAGGTGACTGACAATCAACGCATAGCCTAAACTATAAGTTCTTGAGTTATGAAATTTTGAAGGTAGTATCCTTATACATATAGTGTAGGGGTGAACTAAGAAAGGAATTTTGAAAAGTAGCACCCTAAAGGGTCTAAAATTAAGATCAAAGATTTTAACCAATTAATGCAGCGTATGCTGCTACCACGCGAGCAAAGCCGAAATCTAATAGACAGACTGACGCATTTATATTTCATATTATAGTTGCGATACAGGTACCAACTACTTACAGCTTTCAGTGATTTTATTCTGCCACTAAACAGCAGTAGTCTAAGAACTTACTTGATGAGATCGTCGCGAATAAACTTAGGTATGCGCGGGCGCATTTCGTCATCAGCCGTGGGCATTTCCTGGCCGTCCTTGCAATACATCATGTAGTCCATAAGATGCCGGATGTGGTTTATCTGCAAGTACAAAACAATATGATACAGGCTATATTAAGGCACAGTTTCACCAGTCTTGCTAACAGAGTGTTACGTAATCGAGCGTCAAAATGTCAAGCGACTAAATTAAAACGACGTTCAACGCTGTTTAAATAAAACGCAAGCAGATGTATTTTTGTTTAGCTGGTTTATATGGTGGCCGTCAGATCAGCGATTAGATTTATCAGGCTGACAGCCGATTACTCAAACGCAACTCAAACCCCACTCAATTTTAGTCCCGCTTAAATTATTGCCATCTCTTACAAATGACTAATGTCAAACAGAGGCAGAGCAATCTTAAGTGGTGCTCAAATTTGAATGACGTTTGAGTATTCGGCTGTGAAATACTCAAAAGTCATTTAAATTTGAGCACCACTTAAAGTTTGCTCGTGTAGTAGCTGCATACGCATATTTTGGTTAAAATCTTTGATCCTAATAGACCCTAAGGGTGCGACTTTTCAAAATTTCTTTCTTAGTGCGCCCCTACACTATATCAGGATACTACTGTCCAAATTTCATACCTCTAGGACTTATAGTTTAGGCTGTGCGTTGATTATCAGTCAGCTTCAAAAGAATTTTATATTATATTGATGATGATAACAATTTTAAATGAGAATATTTTCCTGTTTTATACTTTTTAGAGCAAATTTTTAAGTAGTCACGTTTTGGTATTAGAAATTGCTTTTTTTTAAACTTACTTTTTTACATACAGCTGTACTTACTGAGCCTATATCGTCGATGGACATGTCAGCGTCGATGTTGAGCAGTAGATCGTGTTCTGGGAAGTAAGGCGCACCCTCCTCGGTACTGCCGAGGCCGCAAAGTGCGCTCACATAGCGAGTGCCGCCCGTGTCGCGACGTAGTTCCGCACTGGTTAATCATAATCGATTATCTAAGTTAAGCAACGTTCTGTGTGGTCACTATTTGGATGGGTGACCGTTAGTGACCATTTACATCTGAGCGCTTCCGTGCTTCGGAGGGCACGTTAAACTGTCGGTCCCGGCTCTAGTAGTCGTTAAGCCACGACGGAGGCCTTAAGGCGGCCTAAAAACTCCGAGTTGTACTATAGCAACTAGATTGCTGATAGAATATTTAAATAATTTTTATTTGTAAATACATACTTAAGATACATAGTAACACCCAGACATAGAACAAACATCTATGTTTGTCCTACACACATAAATGTTTATCCTCGGTTGAGATCGAACCCACGACCCACAGCACGGAAGGCAGAGCTACTACCAACAGAGCCATAACGCCATGCCATTTGAAAAATGTTCTTAGTAAGGTAAAACGAGAGTGAAGCCCAGGTTCTATAAAACACAATTTATACATTTTAATAGAACTTACGTAGGACAGAATAGCAGTGCAATGAGGGCCGGCAGTCCAGGAATGTCCGGCATTAGTGTTGTGTGACGAAGAGTTAGTTTGCTGTTATGCTCGTTCTGGCCCACATTCGCTGCTACCAACAATCTGTAATGAAAATGTTGATTTTTATTCAGTAGGAATCACTTTCACGCTCCAATATCACACTGAAACAAAATCATTTAGTGTCTGCTAATATTTTTAGTTTATGCATGTAATTTTTTCGCGTGGTATTCAAATATTGAGATCGCTTATAGCGATAAGACCGCCCATTGTACCTCATATTTCTCTTTTATTGTTTATCTTTTATTCTTGGTGTGCAATAAAGGATATATCTATCTATCTATCTATCTATTGCTCTTTTGTGACGTCTGTCTGTAACAGTACAAAAAAACGCGAGTATTACCTCTCGTGTGTTTCCTGTGGTGCGGTGTCAAGTAGCACCGAGTTGACGGAATTCCATTCGATGACCACTTGTTTCTCGCGGCTTGCGTACATTAGCGTGTAAAGGGTCGACTCCAACGGACTAAAAATAAAAAGCAAGCAAGTTCGTATGAGCTAGTGGCCAACTCTGGCGACGGAGTTTTTAGGCCGCCTTAAGGCCTCCGTCATGGCTTAACGACTGCTAGAGCCAGGACCGACAGTTTAACGTAGTTAAACTAAAAATAAATGGAGAAAAAAGCACATGAAATAGTGTGCATCAATCGAATCATGCATGAGATCAGTTGACGTCGATCGATCAAAGACAACTCGGTTGTGGTAACATTCTAACGGCCGAATACTGAAACGTCACTCGAAATTTCTGCATCTCTTTTACCTTACCCTAGTAAGAGATGGCAATAATTTATGCATGAACTGAAGCGCTTCAGTATTCGAGTGTATGGCTCGTATTTTTATAAAGAAATCGTTATTCAAGAATTTAGGTTTTTGAGCAGAGAATCTCATACAAAACTGTAAAAATTTACACTAAAAATTTATTCTTGAGCGTAAATGCAAATACGGGCCTAAGTAAATTAGAAATTAGTTAGGGCTAAGGCTCACCTGAACGGCCCCTTCAGGCAGACATCAGAGTTGCATTCCTTAGGCGAAGGAGGTTCAATCTCCCACAGTTGGTTGTACGCCAGCTTAGTTTGTTCTTTGTTGTGTGCGCGTTTTTGAGCTAAGTTCAGCTCGTTTGCTGTTTGACGGAGATCATGGTTCAACTGTATGGAATATGTGAAGATTTTAACACTTAACACAGTATTAGTTAGTACGTATGAGTCAGTGGCAAACTCTGGTAGTTTTTAGGCCGCCTTAAGAGGTACCGGTAGGTTGTAATACTTTAATCTTGTTGATTGTTGTGTTTTTGGCTTCTGTCGTGGCTTAACGACTTCTAGAGCCGGGACTGACAGTTTAACGTGCCGAAGCACGAAGATTCAAAAGCCACTAACGGTCTCACATCCAAATAGTGACCGCGTAGAACGTTGCTTAACTTAGATAATCGGTGAAGATTGACTAAGCAAGCTACGCCACGAGCGTAGCCATCGTATAAACTAATAAGGAAGATATAGTTAAGTAGTACAGTGTGGATGCAGATGCAAACAGATGCCTTGTCGAAGTTGCTTCAAAAAATTGTATTAGCTATCCGGCTTTTCAATATATTTTCAATACAAAATAGAAAAATCACTGAAACACTGATATCACTTCACCACAGTCATACTTTCTTACAAATGTTCACTATCATACTCATAAGTCCATTGGGTGAAATAATAACGAACAAACCTTAGATTCGTAGCTCTCTTCACAAGGAATAGCGAATCCATCTCTCAGCAGTATATTGTTGATGTTGAGCTGGCCACCGTCTCCTAGCAGATTGATAGCTACCACTCCAAGGACCACAGAGTATACCTGCACAAATATATACACTCCAGTCGCCTATTTTAAGGAACAAGACAAAATACAAACAAAAAAATACTCCCGCCGGGTTTTAGGTTCTTGGTCGATCGGATTACGATTATTGCAAATATAAAATAAATTAATAAATATTCAAAGACATTTAACGCAACGCCTTCTAGTCCCAAACTAAGCAAAGCTTGTACTAAGGGAACTAGATAGCTAATAGAATACATATATGTATAATTTTTTTTTGTAAATACATACTTATAATACATAGTAACACCCAGGCACAGAACAAACATTTATGTTTGCCAACACAAATATTAGTTCTCAGTAGGGATCGAACCCACGACCCACAGCACGGAAGGCAGAGCTACTACCGACTGAGCCATGACGCCTGCAATATGCCGAATATGTTATTTACCATTCACACATGGCTCGCTCAGCATGCTTAGTGTGTACGTTTGACGTTTAAGTCACGTATACAATTCTGTAGAATCATCATTTTGTAAAATTTCCGCTAGGGGCGCTGCTCAATCTCTACAAAAATATCATTTACGTCAATTTTGTGGGATAAGTAAAACGTACACACTGATTATGCAGTAGTGTAAAGTGTTCAACATATTCGCTGTTCATGATGATAATGTACAATAATATATTTTCCTTCATTCATTCACCCATTCATAAGTTCAAGTTATTCAGACTTCTGCACATTATAGGCCTTTACATATCTATTAAAGATGATTTATACAGCGTCAGGCGGCCACCTATGCCTACACTTAACGGGACACTGTAGTGCCTGGGACAATGTTTAGATGGAGTAGGCTTGCCCATCACCTATACCATCCTCTCAGCATAGCCAGTCAGCCTTCTCTTTCTGCACATTACAGTCAAATAAAATAGCGTAAAACACGCGAACACCGAATAGCAATATGAAGTGTCACTATTACATACCTCGCCAAGCAAAGGCCTTCTAGCACTGAGCTCCCTAAAGTAATTAACAGCTTGTTGAGTCCAATGTCCATGGGGGTCTTGTAACGGTGGTGGAGCGAGTGCAGCCAGGCGACATCGCATAGCTAACGGTGGTGTCGTTTGACATATTCCGGGCGGTAGTACACGCAGCTTGGTCGTCGATATGCGAGATAATATTAAACCGATGTCTATAAACAGCACCTAAAAATAAATATTTATATGAACCACTGGATATTAACATCTTCAAAACCAAAGTAAAAGAGCACTATCTGTCTTTGTAAATTATAAGTATATATTTATATATAGGTAGGTATATACATATGTATATATTTGTATATGTATATATATTATGTCAGGTTAGTATATATACTTTAGTATGGTACGTATGTTTATGTAGTTTATATTAGTTTGTAGGTTTAATCTTACATTGATAATAGGTCATCCTAATAGTTTCATAGTACACAATACCACCTCTTTATTTTGATCCTCTCCTATGCCTGGAAAGGTTTGCTGGGAGAAAACTCTTATTAGGGTTAAGCTCGCCTTTGTACATATCTTTAGCTTTAACTTGTTTGTTAATATTTTTCTGTGTGCAATAAAGAATCTAAGATATTTTATTTTGATCTGTTGGTTTATGGTTGGCGAATATATCAAATCTATGCATTCAAGCCTCGCTACCATGTGAGCAATAAACGGATAATTCAACGTGTGGATCATGTAGTATTTTTTCGCAATCCTCAAATAAACTTACGGTATGGTTCCAAGAACTCTTTCTGAATCCTGTCTCTCTGCATGCTTTAAGATTCTGAGTGCCGGTTCCAACAACTTTTTCACTTACCCGCACCATGTCCCTAGGTAACAGTTTCAGTACTTTAGCCCGTCCAATGCCTTCGTGATGTGGCGCGGCGAAAATATCACCGCATTCGATTGCACCAGTGTGAGCCATCAGCGGAGCCTTGTTCAATGTGCTGTGGATCTTGTAGAGGTCGCTAGTTGTTGAGTCGTCGTCGTATTGGACCCAGAACTCACTGATGCTGCTTAGCTACACGCAAAAGAATATTTGTAAATGCTTGGCTGTGAAGAAAAATTTGAGTTGTACAGTCAATTCAAAAAGTGTCTACCGGTTGTGTCTGGTGAGAAATATCATTGCGTAATCATCATCATCACTACATAGTATAAAGCAAAGTCGCTTCCCGCGTCTGTCTTAATGTCTGTATATATGCTTAAATCTTTAAAACTACTTATTTTAATTAGATTGCAAAAATTCTTTGTATTTTTAAGCAGCTTGAAGCCTACTCCACAGATTTAGACATATCCAGATAAATAAATAAAATAAATATATATAAATATTCACGGACATTTAACACAACGCCTCCTAGTCCCAAACTAAGCAAAGCTTGTACTATGGGAACAAGATGGCTGATAGAATACAATTTTTTTTTTGTAAATACATACTTATAATACATAGAAACACCCAGACACAGAACAAACATTTATGTTTGCCATACACAAATGTTTGTTCTCGGTGGGGATCGAACCCACAACCCACAGCACGGAAGACAGAGCTACTACCGACTGAGCCATGACGCCTGTCCCTTAACCTTATCGGAAACGATCTTCGGACAGACTGAGGTTAATTAGTGAAGGGAAAGAGTGGACATTCTGTACGTAGTATTATAGAGTAAGCTTTGCTATAAACTCACCTGGCATATTTTCAAGGGGAAATGAGTTTCATCAACGTCCGGTAGGCGTGGCACCATCCTATCTAAATCCAGGTCAAGCTCGCGGTTTTTCATTTCTTGAGCTAGGGCCTCTGCTTTCTCTGGTCTATGGAAATAAAAAATAGGTCCAAGATTTCATTTTCAGTCCCGATAAACATAATAATTTTATTTCGGATAAAAATATCTAAGGATGTAGTTTAAGCGTATGCTGACAAATTAATCAAGCCTAAACCGATATCATAGATTTTTTTCTATGAAAAACTCTACTCAAATCTATGCCACTGAATGTGAAACTGTACATTTTTGGAGAACAATCTTTTACAACATCATACTAATATTATAAATGTGAATGTAAGTTTGTTTGTTACGCTTTCACGCGAAAACTAACTAACCGATTATCATGAAACTTTGTACACATATTCTTGGAGGTATTAGAAGTAACATAGGATACTTTTTATCCCGGGAAAATTAACGGGATCCAATGGGTCGCGAGCGGAAGCTAGTACATAAATAAAACAAAGTGCACGTTACCAAACTAATATAAACTAAATGAGTATTTACGGGAGTAACGGGATCCTGACGTCCATTTTCAGCTGCCTTGCCTTTATAGACTTGTAAACCGGGAGCACCACTTGACCAGGGATAGTCGGGTCCTGCAAAAGGTTACTTTTTATTACCATACATGACCTTTGTGGCGATACGTCAAATAAACGATAGATACGAAGCATTGTATTCGCAAGTGATCGTTTATCAAATCTCTCTTGCGCTGTTTGTTGGTTTCGATGAAAATGTTTGCAGTACAAAAGCAGCAGTGTATTTTTTGATAACATCTATCTGATGATGTTGATACTATATTACTACTGGTTTTATAGATTCTAGAAAGGCTCGTTATAACGACAAGGTGGATACATTGCGATCACAAGTTGCATGCTCCCGTGCGGTTTTTCCATTGACATTCATCTAGAGATATTTTACTGTGGAATTAGGTTGGTAAGTTCAGTTTTTGATAAAAATTTACTCACACCACTTTCTCGGTCACGTTGTCGAGAGCCACCAAAGCCATCGTTAAACGTCAGGAACACTTTCCTGTAAACAAAATAATTAGTACAAATCGTATACAAAAGTTCGTCCTATGACGGTGCATGGTATAAGGGCTTGTACAGAAAACTGCGATGCGACGTCGCAACGTAAAAATCTGCGAGCACGCACGACGCATCGCAAGAACTTGCGAATTGATTCGCAAGTCTTCTTTGTTTCTTTTTCCTGTATCTCCTAATCGCATCGCAGAAAGATGCGAAGTGCGTGCTCGCAGATGTGTACAAGCTCAAAGGTATCTTACTGGCTGTTTGAGTCAAAGATGACGCGAGGCTCGTCCGAAATCTGTTGTCGGATGACATTTCTTATAGCTGATGCGTACACCTCGCCCGGCTGGTTTTCAGGGAAATTCTTCAAGTAAACCTAAAAAGTAATTAAATTCGATATACATTACCATCATATTTATTTGTGTTTGAAACTGGAACATGCTGCCGATCATGTTTTCTGCACTAACTTTTTTAATGACTTCTACATGAACAAAGTAATAATTCATGACAATGCCTACCATTTGTCTAAAAAACACTAACATGGGCATATTAGTATGATCTACTCGCCTAAACATATAAAAAAACAAAAATAAATCGAGACATCCAACCCAACAATCCATTCCTATTTTATTTTGACTTTTCTAATAGCAAAACAGGGACAAATAGAGACATCTGGAGGAGGCTTTTACCCTCAAGGGATCCACATCCCTCACTAAAAAATAGGCTAAGATAAAATATATTAACACAAATAAAATGTAACTCTAAGATAAATAAATAAAAAAGATTTATAAATAAAAATATAGCAGTATTAATATTACCGTGTTTCTTGGATCCAAGCCGCCGAGCACTTTAACTGCATTGCGCTCTCGATCTTCGTCCAACGACACTTGGATAAAGTATTGTGGGTAGAACGCACCCGCTAGAATCACCTGGTAACAAAATAGACAGGAGATTTTATGAGAACAATCACCTGATAACAAGACAGGACTCTTTATGAAAAAGGCACGGAACAAGTAGATGACATACCCTATATTAAGAAATAACCGCTGTATATAGCAATGAATGTCAAAATGAGTTTTAATAAAATATCATAACCAATAGGTAAGAAAACTAAAGAAAATAGGTGTGATAATTCGTCCAAGAAAAAAAGTCATAAGCAAGAAAGCAAACAATATTTAGCATTACTTGTTTATAGTTTACCTTCAAAACCAGTGGTATTTCGTTCTTCGCCCAGGGTGAATTACCCTTGGCCGGTTCAATGCCCTCTCTGGATAACCTCTGCTTCAGTTCGCGAACCATATCGTCAGTTTCTCGCAGCGAGCGAATTTGCACGTAAAATCGATTTGCCCATTGCACTTCGCTGTTACCTTGCAGTTTGAAGTAATTTTGATTGCGGAGATGGCTCCATACCTGGGTTAAGGTACGATAGCATTGATTAGTTTAATGATTTTTACTTAGTCATAATCAGATTGGTTTATTATCTCTCTCTCTCTTCCCGACTATTGGTCCCACATGGTGGTGGGGTCGGTTTTCCTCACATTCTACCTCCACTTCGCCCTATCCATGAAGTCGTCTTCGGATTGGTTTATTAAATGTAATTTTTTATGCAATTATTGGCCAGTCTATAATCTACATTTCAATTAATTGCAATAAATGCAACTGCCTTACCTCACAGGGCACGTCCACCAGACGTGCGACATTGCACGATGCAATCGCTCTGAGATATAAAAATGTCATAATAATATGCTGTATAGAAAACTTACAGGAACAACAGTTCTACGGAATCGTTGTTCGATACATTTTTAGAAATTGAGATATTTTATAAACTGTGGAACTTACCTTATAGACATTCATGAAGGCGATACAATCGCTAGTAGACCCGTCAGCCCACGTCAGTTTGGAGTTGAAAGCATTCAGTCTCTCACGGAAAGGACTGCTGAATACATTCTTGGCGGACATTGCCGCCGCTGAAACGGAGATCTCACATGAAATCTAAATTATAAATGAAGCCATATTATTACTATGGTTATATTATCCAACTACATCTGTGTATGTGTATAAGTTGGGCGGGGTATGTCGGAGAAATGATCTTGGCGAGACATAATAAAAAAGTCTACTAAATTCCAGCACAAAAAATGGGGTCATCACTTTTCGGTTTACCATTGGGGTCACCGAACCACATCAACCTATTTAGAGTTAGTTTTTCTTACCCATAATAATACTTTCTTCCAGACACCCGTAGATATACCCCAGCATTATCAGTTTGGAGATTTTTACATCCAGTGGTAGTTTAGCCATCACACGACCCAAGTACGTGATCTCACCGTCATTCGGTACCCATTCATCATCGAGTGTCTTTTTCAATGCACCTATCTGTGACAATAAAATACTCAATTTTTAACCTGATGATAATCGTTACATTTAAAAGCCATGTTGGCCGAGTGGGATTGTACCTCGACTTTCAATCCAAAGGTTGTAGGGTTGGAATACCGGCCGTGATGCGGAATTAATGGATTTTTCATTTCGGAAAATTTATATGCGCATTAACACGAACTTAACGGTGACGGAAAACATCGTGAAGAAACCCGCGGCTTAGGTAGCTGCGCACGTATTGACGATGTCTTTCCTGTGGATATGGCTGACTAGGCTGAGAGGACGGTATAGGTGTTGGGCAAGCCTACTCCATCGAAACATTGTCCCAGGCACTACAGTGTCCCGTTAAGTGTATTAGGCATAGGTTGCTTCTGACGCTGTATAAATAATCTTCAATAGATGTAAAGGCCTAAGTAGTCATAAGGTTTATTGGGGAGGCTAAAATCCAATGTAGACCTGTTGAAATTGACATGCAGAATCTCCTACCTCTTTCAACACAAGCAGCGTGCGATGTATGTTAGATATGTCCGGCGGATCTAACGCCAAAGCTAATATTTCACTCGGAGGTCCCATGTCTAACATCTTAGCGAGTAGCACCAATCGCTCCAATGGACACCGCTTAATTTCTGGTGTACCTTCCTCTGACAAGCTATGCTGGAAATTGACAAATCACATGTACTTGGAGCCAGTTTTTCAGTAGCAGGCTGATTTTGTCTGACACATACCTAGTGAGGTTTGAGTAAATAACAGCTCATAGAACAGAGTGCAGTTTGTTTGTTGAGGGAAGGCATCTGAATGGTATAAGTTTCATTGAAATTGGTCCAGTAGTTAAGGCGTGATCCGCAAATAAACAAACAGATTAACTCGATTTTCGGAATCAGAATCGTTTATTTAGTAGATCTACAATAATCTACATATTTAGTTAATCCATATCTTTAATTTTTTGGCTTTTTTTATAGTTTTATAGTATACCAGATTCCACCCGCGACGTCGTTCGCGTCCCGTTGAATCCCGTTAATTTTTCGGGATAAAAAGTATCCTATGTGTTAGTCCAAGTCACGAACAATATATATTCCAAGTTTCATCCAAATCAGATCAGTAGTTTTGGCGTGAAAGAGTAACAAACATCCTCACAAACTTTCGCGTTTATAATAAATAAATAAATATTCACGGACACTTAACACAACGCCTTGTAGTCCCAAACTAAGCAAAGCTTGTACGATGGGAACTCGATTGCTGATAGAATACACACATACATTTTTTTTTTCGTAAATACATACTTATAATACATAGAAACACCCAGACACAGAACAAACATCTATGTTTGCCACACACAAATGTTTGTTCTCGGTGGGGATCGAACCCACGACCCACAGCACGGAAGGCAGAGCTACTACCGACTGAGCCATGACGCCTGTCATATAATATTAGTAGGAAGTAGGATAGAAGATAAAAAAAACCAATTTATTTATCAAGCTGTTCGCATTGTGTACTTACGATAGATGTAATACAGCGTTATGAAGTTGTTTGATATACGTTTTGGTACTACATTTTGAGATTACACTTCAAAATTCTAATTCAAATACATATATTTATTTCTCTCATGCTAATAACTAGGGTAATACAAGTGGTAACCTTGTATCTAAAAATAAACTAAGGTGGTTAAATTAGAGCTGGCGCCCAAAAGGTTTAATGATAAAACCTGTGTAGTGGGACACCAGGCCCACCTTCCGGCCTCGATACATTGTGAAGCTGAGTGCGATGCACCTTTTGCTACGTGAAAGCCTCCGACTGGACACATAAACTAAGCCAGGGCCTGTAAAATAGCATACCGAGTGGTAGACCATCACCTAACAGAAGTCTGGAAACATATTGGAAGCATATTTTTAAGTCTAAGTGTGTGTCTAAATAAACCAGCGAAGCAGTAAACTAAAAAAACCTGTGCGTGCAGTCCGTACGCGCGGAAGAAGTTATACTTCGAGTGCTACGCATTCACTCTCGCTCTGTGTTTAATGTGAAATTAATTTAGTATTTATTTTTATGTACTTAACCAATATGCAGTACTAAATTTTCACTTCAATATAAAAAGTAAAATGTTGCATGAACACTGCCATCTATTATATTTTGACTGTAGCGTATTAGTCTCTTTCTATTCCCCCGCTGTCAGTTGGAAGTCGTATAACTTCAAATGCTGAATTGCTGAACAATGCCATCTATATTTGATTGTAGCGTATTAGTCTCTGTCTCTTTCTATTCCCTCGAATAGAAAAGAGACAGAGACTATGTCCTCTCGAATAACGCAACCTTGTTGGAAGTCGCATTAGAAGTATAACTTCAAAAATATCTATGCTAATTTTATTACTAACTAGTAGGTCCTAAGTACTTACATAGAACTTGTCGTTGACGAGTCTGTATACGCGTCCGTCACGCACTCGGCCCGCTCGTCCGGCGCGTTGATCGCAGTTCGCTTTCGCCGCCCACGACAGCTGAAGTGTTGTAAAGTTGGTTTGGTCGTCCGCTACTAGTGTCTTCATGAGGCAGTAATCGATCACTGGAGGTTAATGATAGATTGAGTCTCATCTTTGAGAAAAAAACATCATACTAATATACCATTTAGAAATATGGATTCCAGATAATGCAAGAATAATAAAAAGATCGAGTTATCCAACAATCGGTAACCGACCAAGTAACTATCTATCATCATCATCATAATTGCTGGACATAAATTTCCACAGATAAGAGGGTTTTAGGCCTTTTGCACGTTATAAGATATTCTTCTAGTGTCATTGAGAAATGTCGATAAGGCATTCAGTCGCTTGATTGTTTATATGAGACCATACATATTATAAAGATATTATTTTTTATGTCGGATAAGACACGCGCATACAAAGTTTTTCTTGTCTTGCGTGCAAGTTCAATGTGCTAAAGGCCTTAGGCCTGCTGAAACCACCGAGGTCGTCCTACGCTGCGCTTTTTGGTTCATGAAAAATAACTAAGCCTGTTTTTGCTTTGTTCATTCATTTGTTGATCGACAGATGGCTAAAAACAAATGTTTTTTTATCATCATAAATATTTAACGATCTTACCATATTTGATGTCAGGTACAGTGATAGAACTCTCAGCGATATTAGTGGCCAGTATAATCTTCCTGCAGCCTTGCGGTGCCCTTTGAAACACCCTCACTTGTTCGTCTGCCGTTATCGTAGAATGCAGCGGTAGTACCCACCACTTGTAGCGAGCACATTGCGAGCCAGATAGTTTCTCACTAAAAGTATTATTAATTCGTCAGGAGACAGATGACAATAATATATAAAAAAAATAACAAACATAAAAAAAAAGAATTGGGAACTTCCTCCTTTTTTTAAAGTCTGTTTAAAACGAGTTGCCTAAACGATAGCGCTGCGCAAGGATCTTGAAATTTCATACAATACTATATAATAATATATACTATACAATAATATATTTCCCGCGGCGTTGCTCGCGTTAGAGTGTGACTTTTCAAAATTCTTAGTGCGCCCCTACACTATATAAGGATACTACCCTCCAAATTTCAGACTTCTAGGACTTATAGTTTAGGATGTGCGTTGATTCTATGTCAGTTTCAAAAGAGTTTTATATATATTGATTACATGCCTGTTAGGTCACAGAATACATAATGACTTGCTTTCGGTTAGGTTTGCATGATATGTATTCGGACATTGTCGAGCAGCAAGTGTGAAAACATCCATACATACAAACTTTCACGTTTAATTATTATAAGTAGGATAATCAAAGAGTTGCTTTTAGTGTTACAATATAAAAAGACTAAAGACAAAATAGAGGCCACTAACCGCAATTTCTCATCATTCAAGCACATAAAAAGCTCTTCAATCTCGTAGATTCCGGGCAGGAATATAAGAACTGACGGCAAATCAGCTTCCGAGCGATCTGTGTAGCCGTCCTCCTTTTGATCGATAATTTCAAACGCACTCACGAGTTTCACTACCAGGTGGTGCATTTCGGGCAATATGCAGGGCTCGCCGGTTTTGGGCGTGCATTGTTGGAGAATCTGAAATATTTGTAATTTATAAAATATTGCAAATATACACAAATCAAAAATTAAACCTTCTTAATAATATAATGTTTATTTCCTTATTTATTTAGACACCACTCTTTAGGTTTTAGACCACAGGCTTGGATGCACCACCCCTGTGCACTACTGGAAAGTCCACTAGGTCCAAATATCGAAAAGCATAATGCCCAGTTATACTTACAGCACCAAACTGTTTCAAGTCATTCAAGTAAAACTTCTTCACATTGAACATCTGATTTGTCTTCTCAATCTTGATGCATTCCGAGCTTTGCAAGCCCTGTGGAGTCGGTATCATGAAGTACTCCGTAAAAATGTTCGCTCTGATTGTGGCTGACATGAGGACTACTTTGACATTTGGTGAGACTGTGTACAGAAGTCTTTTCACAACCAATAACAGGAAGTCCATTTCCTGGCCACGCTCATGGACCTCATCGAGGATTATGTGGGTGTATTCGTTCATGGTTTTTGAACCCACTGGAATTGACAAGCACATTAGAAAGCAGCGAATTAATACCAAATCTTCTCAGTAGCAGTGTATTCTGAACAAGGTTATATCTAACGCAGTTATAAAACAAAAGCTCGATCGTTCAAGACGCGCCCCGCCCTCGGCAAAACACGCTTTTCCCCTTGTAAAATAGTTGCAACCTCACGACTCTACTCATTCAATGAATACGCGGCTAAAGACATAAATTATGAAAAAAGTGTACAAATTAGTTTTTAGAGTTTTAGCCATAGATGTTTTCACATTGACAAATCTGTAGTGCAGAAGTTCACTTACCCAGTTTCTGCAGTAGAACCCCTGTGGTTACATAACTTATCCTTGTATCAGTAGAGGTTTTGTTTTCAAGCCCCACCTGTTGATTTATAATGCTACAATCACAATATCACAATGAACAGATGAAAGGGAAATCCTTAACTAATTAAACAGTCTGCACTGCATACTCATAAGGGTTTGGGCATGCACAGAAGGTATCAATAAATTCCAACATTTTTATACAGATTATTGTATTAACATAAATTATTAGGTCAACACTCAACAACATTGAATATTCTGTGCCAGCAACTAAACTTTTGCTTTCATGTTTACCAAAACAATAACATTTCAATTCAAGCAGAAACCATTGTAAATCAAAGACATACCTGATAGCCAACAAGGCCACCGACATCCCATCCTCTCTCCTGTCCCACTCGTTTAGCAATAGAGATAGCTGCAATCCTTCTCGGTTGAGTGACCACAATCTTACAAGCTCTATGATTTTGCACACAGTCATCTAGAATCCATTGCGGTACTTGTGTGGTCTTGCCGCAGCCTGTAGGCCCTTCTATGACCAGAACTTCAGAGCTTTGTATGCTGTTCAAGATCTGAAATGGAATATATACATATTTGAGGTAGACATATAGGTTTTAGAGAAATCTATTTGGAACTCAGGCTTGTAGACTAACGCTGTGCTCAGTTTGGATATGATTTCATCAGAATTTGATTCGTACGACTACTCAGAATGATACCGACCTTCCAAGGATTATGGGAGCGCTCACAAAATAAATGCCTCCAATTCAGGCTTGAGCAAGCTTGCAGCATACAACTGTTAAATATTTATTTATTTATTTGTTTATAGACTAGCAGCTTTCGCTGATGTGTCTACGTCAGACAGTGTTAAGATTTTGTTGTAATTATAGTCTCTTATAACATAGATGTTTGTTCTGTGTCTGGGTGTTTCTATGTATTATAAGTATGTATTTACAAAAAAAAATATATGTATGTATTCTATCAGCCATCTAGTTCCCATCGTACAAACTTTGCTTAGTTTGGGACTAGAAGGCGTTGTGTTAAGTGTCCGTGAATATTTATTTATTTATTTATGTTTGGTAAATTCTTTTGAGCACTGATTTATTTGTTCGAAGCCAGATGTCTAGTTTGTTTTTGAATGCATTGACGGAAGTAGCTGTAACGACATCATCTGATAGCACGTTACAACGGTTTCACTTACTTTTTGCTTATAAGCATTGATGGCAAGTTTGTTGGTTGTTTCTTCCTTCTTTTGAAATGAGTATTTGCTGTAAACCTCCTTCATTGCTTCAACATTCAGTTCTCCAATGTTCATCAACGATGCTCCAATTGTAGTCAATTGTTCCAGAGACTCCAGCCCACCAGACATGCTTACAAAGTCTTTGCGTTCCATTTGGCGCTATACAAAGAAAGCTTATATTTGACTGTTTACGAATGAAACAAAGAATGAATGTTACTGATTCACTAACTTAGACCAATGCGTTAGGTACATGATACTGCCAGTATTGTGTTTTATTGACCTACATGTCCCATTTTTTAAGTCTATTATTTATCACAAAGTTTATTTTAATTTTTTAGAGATCGTTCTACTTCTGACATGTACGACATTATTTTAGTGATTTTTCAATAACTACTCTGAAAAGGCAGCTTCTTCTTCATGTCACTATTCACTATTCCTACAATAGGTCTAGGAAGCGGAGGGTGTGCAATAAAGGTGGATGCAAGTTAACTTACTCTTCGGTACATATCAGTTTCCTTCTCGCGAATTTCTCTCGCGTAATCAGTTCCACTTGGCACAACTGAATGGCGATGCTCTGCCTTCCTGTTTAGTTCATCCAAAACATCATGCTTTGAAATGCTGACACCGCCAGTCAGAGGACCCCGAAGTTTTATCATTTGAGACTTCGATGGAAAAGGGTTGTTGAGGAAGGCGCGTACCTCGTCCATGGTCACCGACCAAATCTTTCGGCAGAAATAAACTCCAGAACGAACAGAACGCCAAGGGCAGAAACACGAAGAAATCCACCCAGAACTTCACACTTCACAGCTTCACAGAAAAATCCCCATCCCACCGAACATCTATATCCTATCAGAAGAATGAGAAAAAAATCAAAATCAAACAAAAACAATCAAACATTCAAACATCAAACAAGCAAACACCGGCGCGGTGCAGAATCATTCAACCAACACACCCACAGACGAAGTATCACAATGGACGGAGTGAAATCTTTGGTAGCGTGTCAGTTTTATGTTGGTTGAGTTTCTAAATTTACATTAGTGTGTGTGAGTAGGGAAGAGAAACTATTACGAAATATATCGATAAAAAATGGTCACATACTCGTACCACAGATTATATAATACTATACTACTAATCTCGAAACACACTTAACTTTACTCTTTGTATTCAATGACTTAAATCCTGTCTAATTGAAAGTTCTTAACCCTGGTCATCCTTAAAACATTCAATTCTGTAGAAGGAATTATCTTAGGTTATTAAAGGTTCTAACGGTGTGTTCCCACAGCCTCACTTGTGAGCCGATCTCCATTCCAGACTAGGCATGCTACCATCTTCGACTACAGCGTCACTTAACATCCGGTGAGCTGCGGGCCTAAGATGCGCACCGCGAGATATTTGTCATGTCGTTCTGTCAAAATGTAAGCATTTTGTACTAGTTTAGGAACTATTGCATTATCTGTGGTAATGTTGTCGAGAAACCGCGTCTTTGAATTTTCAATTTTTCACATTTCTGCATGACTATTATCTCGTCCTCAGAGAGGTACCACGATTAACAAGTGTCAAAAGTGTACATTATGGCGCGTTTTGTCGACACCATTAGGTACCACAGATAATGCAATAGTTCCAAAACTGGTACAAAATGCTTACATTTTGACAGAACGACATGACAAATATCTCACGGTGCGCATCTTAGGCCCGCTGGTGGGCAAATGGCCTATGTTGTAAAAAAGGAAAGTGAATGTAATAATTTAGCTACTGTTGGCTAAACGCTTGGATCCTCGTACATAGCCTACCTATCAAGGAAATTAAGTAGCAGGAAAACAAAATAAATCAAACATGAGTTTAAGGCAAGAAAATAAGGTTTAATTCGCGGAAACTAATAAAGTCATAAAATATTTACATACTCATTTATGTGTAGGAACATAGATGTACAGTCTAAAGTTAGGTATCTTTTGTTTTTAGGTTTGACGATAAAAAAGTTATACCTATATTATACCACTACAATGGGCAGGCATGATCTCTTACCACCAAGAGTGCCTTGATCATTTCAGTACTTGTTATAATAATAAATTAAAACTAGTAGTTCGCCCCGAACTGAGATCTCGTGATGGTCGGAGGTTAATAAAACCCAAACAATTTTTATTGACCAATGGTTGTAATAAACCTAAAACAAAATATTTTATTAGTAACTATTAAATAGGAGATTTCTATGGGGGAAACCCGTATCTACCCTGTAGTGGGACGCATAAAACGGTTGACGCGATGCGAAATGTTAAATAATGATAAAAACTGTCATTTTAGGGTGCCCGCGTAGGTAAATAGGATTTTAATATAGGTAACACAAACAAGGGTTAAATATAAACAAAGGATACAACAACATGGTTGTAAATATCGATAAAATCTTTAGGACGCTGCAGGCACATCACTAGCCGGGAGGCGTAAAACAATGTATTTATTTATCACGAATTAAAGCTTTAAATCCACAGTTAACTAAGACTATTTGGTAATTATACGATGCCAGGGACGTATATCTTTCATGTAAAATACCTATATCACTTTAAAACTTCATTAATTAAGATATTTTTGCCAAAAAAACTTACGTGTGAAATTCTGGGTCTTTTACTCCACCTTTGGTTGTTCTTGATGGACAGAACACAGCACAACACGACATATTTCTTTAGACTAATGAACATTCGCTTGTAATAACAATCTTTCTGAATTATTTTAGCCTTTTTACGTACACCGGTAGCAATGTTGTGACCGACTAGTCGGTCACAACAAAGGGACACGAAGTGCACAGACAGCGCGCAGTTGCCAAACTTCCTATAGCTTTCTCTTTTACTCAACGTGATTATCATAGTAATAGATAAGGAAACAAGGCAATCTATCTATCTCGTATGAGCTAGTGGCCAACTCTGGTGACGGAGTTTTTAGGCCGCCTCTAGGCCTCCGTCGTGGCTTAACGACTACTAGAGCCGGGACCGACAGTTTAACGTGCCCTCCGAAACACGGAAGCGCTCAGATGTAAATGCCACTAACGGTCACCCATCCATATAGTGACCGCACAGAACGTTGCTTAACTTAGATTATCGGTTAAGATTGGCTAAGTAAGCTACGCCACGAGCGCTTCAACAAGGCAATGCTTTGACATGACGGGCGGGCTGGCAACGTCTTTATGGCTCCGTCCATTGTGATACTTCGTCTGTGGGTTTAGTAGACCGCCTAACTAGGCTCGGCCTAAAGTTAGGCTCGATTTAAAATCAAGTTTTGAGCACTACCTCTAGAGCCTCGCGAGGCCCTTATGGGCCGGCGCCATTTTGTTTACACTTTCCGACCACAGATTTTATAAATACCTTGTTTTTGTTTCTAATGATCTCGGCTCAGGATTTAGAATAAACAACCTATCTATCTGTCTTTATAATATTTGGAATTAGTAGTTCCAAATTCAAATTTGAAAATATTTCCGAATTTTCCGCCATTTTCCGGAAAATTATTTTCCAAAAAAATAAATTCAAAATCAAATACCTCTTACTATAAACAACCTTGTTTGTTCACCAGAGAATGACGCAATAAATCACTCGACCCAACACTCAAACAATGAAAAAATGTAAACAATCCACTTGACCTTGGATACGGTCGGGCCGCCCGTCTCAGGTACCCGAGCGGTGTCGGATTACACGCGTCACTTTTTGTTTACGTTTTATAAAGAGTTTTATGTTCGCCGACAAATGAGTTTTGTGGGTAGGTTTTTTCAACCCACAGACAGTGGAATACAATGGATGGTGCTAGTGGTGCTTGAATTCAAATATTTATCGAAAAAGTACATATTTGGTTATAAAGTACCGGGGCTCAAGAGGTTAAATAGCTTTGCTTAGTTTGGGACTAGAAGGCGTTGTGTTGAATGTCCGTGAATATTTATTTATTTTATTTATTATATTCTATACTATAGTTTGACCGTTACTGCCGTGCCGCTCCTGAGGTACGCGCGGCGAGGTGCGGGGCGAGGAACGCCGAGAATTGACGGCAGCGATTGGACGGAGGGAGCGATACTTCCCCCCTCTCGCCGCGCACGTAGCTCAGGAGCGGCACGTAACGGTCAAACTGTGAACGCTGGCAGAAATTTCGAACTCCGGACGATTGCCATAAAAAGAAAAAAACGGTCAAACTATAGATACAGTAGGTGCCAAGTAACACCGCAATACAGGTCATTCACCCACCTTCACCACGATATCGCAAAATTCAATTTATGTACAGAGCGAGAGTGAATGTGTGGCACTCGAAGTATATAACTTCTTCCGCGCGGAGGGACTCCACGCACTATTTTTTCATTCGGTTTTAGATTCTAGCTAGGTACTTTAGCCGCTTGACCCTACCTCCTAAAGGACTTTTTTATGAAATATAGGTATCGCTTTTGATATGATTTTCTATATTTCATATTTTGTATCGATATATCGGATAAGAATGTACCTATTGGCTACAAATATCGATATATCCATACTTTTTCAACAAGCACATTATGCCACATAAGCAAGCTGGTTAGTTTAGGGAAGGAAAGTAAAAAACAGTCACATTGGAATTACATATATATTTCGTAACACAATCAGATTAACAAAAATAGTCAGATCATCTATTTACGTCTACTATAATGTGGCATTAGGTAAAGATTGTTAATTAATAAAATTATAATAAGTATATCATTTGTAGGTACCTATTATTTACTACATACCTAGGTAGGTATGCGATTCAGTTCTGTATTCCTTATGTAGGTACTGGTAGACTAACTCAGAAGTCATAGTTTTAAAACTTTGAACCTAGAAGTAAATAGCAAGGCATTATTAGATCTGCAAAAACGTTGCAGTAGAAGCGCTATTTTGATAGAATAACATTGATATGTTGCGCCCTACTTAAAAATTAACTTCTTTGTTCGTTTCGATGTCAATATACCTACAGATTACAGGCATTTCTTTGGCTAAATCAATTCACCTGAACTGGTGAAAGTTTAGATACGTTCGGTATTTTTTCTCATTGTACACATAGGTGGGTAATAGTACAATTTATTTATTAGAATACACCAAGGACGTAGTATAATAACTTAAGTAATAGATATATGCATTGTTTATAAGCAGAGGTAGCCGCTTAACATCAGGTGGGCCGCCTGGTTCTTACGTCATTGACTCTTATAAAAAAAGCCACCAAATATAGTCATGTCATTGTGATGTGAATATAAGTAGCCTAGGTTTCTGCCCCAGTTCTTATATTAAATTACAGAAATAGGAGAGTTAGGCCCGTTCTCATCTGATTAGGTACGACCTATTTTATCCGAAGCATTTTTTTATGAAAAGTACTGGCAGGCACAAATGTGTTCGGATTTAGTAATTTTAATGGACTTGTTTTTGCATAGGTAATTATTTTGTGCGGTATTAATCTAATTATATTGCTATTTTAAAACTTAAAATATGAGCATAAACCTCTTTAATTTTTGTAACAAACACTAATCACAATTACCTATGTAGTTGTAAGAATACATGATGTATAATCTCCTTTTGTAGTAAAATCTTCTAATATTACGAAAAACTTATATGTATATACATAATTGGAGTTTAATAATTCACTCACTATTATTATACATGTCCGTTTAAACCCTTTCCAAATCTACTTAACTTTTTAAAAGTACAGACCTTCATTAGACCTTTAATTATTATGACTAAGAATTTAACAACAAATGGATTTTATTTTAAGTCCTGTACTAATATAATATTACTTAAATTAATGAATTTACATAATAATAATAAAGTTTTATTTAATCCCTTAGTGCTAATTATAATTGTTATTGGACGAACAATAAATTAAATCATTACACCAAACCGACAAATAAATAATACTACTAAGCTGGTTAGATTTGTGCTAATATTCAAGAAGAGCTATTAAACATAATAATATTATACACCATTCAAAATTCCTCTCGCATACCTAGGGCCAATCAGCAACAGATTTCTAATGACTGGAATCCCGGCACTCTACGGGTTAAAAAAATACGAATGGCCCTGGTACATGTTTGTTACATCACATCTAAGTTTTATAATCACGTCTACAAATTACTCTAATAACGAATAACAAGAGTCAACCACATACGCAAATGACGAATAAAATATTAAAAAATTTCAAAGCTGGAAAAATTTAATATCTACTAATATGAACAAATGAAAAACTAGAAGTTAAAATAGATTGATCTTATCATCTTAGTTTGCCTACTGAGCCTATCGTCATTTTGTTGTGCAGTATTTTGAATGCCAAAGGCCGATTTATAAGTTCTAAGGGCCGCGCCGCCACCAAAGGTATTACCGCGTTCACACTATGCCCATGCTGCTGCCGCCATTATTGCCGCGGACTTATTGCCACAGCAACATCGCCTTTATTCTCATTAGAGAGCAAGGCCATGAATTTGGGCCGGGACAGAGGCATAATCGTGTTCACACTATACTTGTGCTCACTTCCCTGTCGGCTGCGGCATAGTGTGTACGCAACATATTTAGGAGCCGATAATCAAAGGCAATGTTGGCAACACCGATCGAGCCGTGACGTTGCACGGAAAAGTATAAAATCACCTAGTGAATGAGTCAATATCGTTACTACGTATTGGGGCGGAAAGTCTTCACTGTTCTACAGATTTAGTCAGATCTAAAATGAATTCTTGTTAGTTTTCCTTAGAGGGCTGGATGGACCAACCCAAGATTCGTCTATCAAAGCCGCAACTAAAGAAGTTAATGGTCGGCGATATGTCTTCGGCCCAAGCGACTGAAGTTACCATGCGGCGGTGACCCTGAAAAAAAAAAGCACTTTAGAATTTGACCAATATAACGATGTCAATACAGTTATCGTGCGGATTGCGATTATTCTCATCCCTATCTAATTCACCGATGAATCTTATAATTAGAGAGAGACAGAGATGGCCATACCTGTCTGCTAGAGCGAGACGGACGCCTCAGCTTTTGTCCTTGCAAATCACACAGTCTGACTTGGGAGTTATCGTGAGGCATTACGATTATTCCAGCGCTGCTAATATCCGTGAACCAGATAGCCGGTTCACGGATGAATCTTATAACTAGAGAAAGACTGAGATACGTGTACCTGTCTGCTAGAGCGAGGCAGACGCGCCAGCCTTTGCCCTTGCAAATCGAACAGTCTGACTTGACGGTTATCGTGCGGGATGGCAATGATGCCAGCACTGCTGACCGCCACTCGGTTCACGGATGAATCTGATCGAATCGTGGCCAAAGCTGAACGCATGTTGCGTACGTCCCACACCTGAAGCATAAGAAATTATTATAATACTATGGTATCCAAGTAGTATTACTACATTTATTTCAATTTATATAGGCTAGTATTACGGGCACGTTAAACCGTCGGTCCCGGGTCTAGCAGTCGTTAAGCCACGACGGAGGCCTTAAGGCGGCCTGAAAACTCCGTCATCAGAGTCGGCCACTAACTCATAGGAGCTTGCTTGCTTAAAACCAGAACATACCTTGACAGATCGATCGTCAGATCCTGAGACCACTTTATCTTCGCGAGTGAATACGGCTGAGGTTACACTCCTGTAAAAGAGTATAAAAACAATAAGTGAGGATAGCGATATCAGCATAAAAGAATTACACCTCATATACTATATCGGTGGGTACATAGTTTTGCTGATTTTTTTATTATTATTTAGGTTTTCAAATTTCAAGCAACACCCTTTGGGTCACTGATCCAGTGAATAAGCTCCTACTAAAAAGCTACCGAACTGCAGCTGTACCTACACCTTTACTGAACAAATATTTATGTTCTGCATTTGTCTAGTACTTACTCAGTGTGCCCTTGGAATACTGAAACAGAGTGGATCGGTTCACGGAAATCCCACAGCCGGAATGTAGTGTCTCTAGATGCCGTCACAACAAGCCGGGAGCTGTGGTGAGCCGATGCGTGCGTCAATTCATGGTCGTGACCTGTCAATTGAACATTTATTTAGTCCACAGGTCAGAAATAAAATTGGTAGGTAATAATAGTACATTAACAGAGGCAATGAGGAAAGAACGTGTAAATATGTTCGAAATTTTAATATAACCTTTGATAAGTTACCTCCTTGGTTGCCATGTTATGGAGTTAAAGATCGTTCCATTTTTAAATAACACGACAGTAATGAGTTTTGTATGTAATTTATATGGCCGTTAAACACGGCGGCAATGGATTTTCATACATTTATTGCCGGCCGCTGCTCGCATGTGTTTGGCCAGTACTGCATTTTCGATTTATCTCGAAGAAGGTTGTCAAAATAATGCTTTAATTTCCAAGCATGTTTGAGAAAAGGTAAGTTTTCTAGAAAAATCTAGGCAAACAAACTTAGTTGGAATGATCTTCGATTTCAAGTCGATCGCAACCTATCAGCAATCATCATATCCTTACTGGGCCTTACCAGTGAGTATTTGCAAGCAATCGCCAGTCTCAACGTCATACAAATTGGCTGTCCTATCCCAGGACGCTGTGATGACGTGATCGCCGCCCGTCAACCAATCAGCTGCGACCACTACGCCTTGATGGCCGAGTAACTCTGTGAGCGGTGTACGAAGAACTTCGGGACGGTCGCCACCTTCGCCTAAGCTTTCTTCACCACCGCCTTCTAACTCTTCTTCTGATGATTGGCCACGCTAAAACATGATAAATTTGAATTATCATGAGATATTTATCTCCGTACATAAATGAAACTGGTTTCAAAAGTCGGGGTGTATCGTAAGAGTGTCAAAGCGACATAATCCAACATTTAGTTACTAAACTGGTTTCAAAAGTCGGGGTGTATCGTAAGAGTGTCAAAGCGACATAATCCAACATTAGTAACTAGTGTGTATATATAAATTTGATATAGTTTTGGCGCGTCACAACAAGTAATGTAAATTTGAATCGAGTCTTCAGCAATCATATACCTATAAAGCACTCAAGTTAAGAATATACCCAGAAATATAAGACTCTAAAACTGAAGCAATGATAAATTTTATTGGAACCACATGAAAAAAATACAAAAACTTAAAGTAAACACTTCTTACCGGTAAATCCCAGTTCACAGCAGCCTGCCATACATGTGCAGTATTATCACCACTACTAGTAAGAGCTATGTCTCGGTTAGGATGGAACTTTATAGAGTTAACTGATCCTGCATGCCCTGTGTACTGGAGAAGGCATTTCGCCCACTCCACACTCCAAACGCATGCTGTGTGATCTGTGGGCAGATAAAGTAGTTTTTAGACAATAGATGACTAAAGGTAGGTACGAGTTGGCAGCGGACGACAAGAGGCAGCAGCAGACGACGTGTCGCAGCGACACTACTGGTTTCTATGTATTTCTATGAAATCGCTCGACGACGCGTCGCTGGCTTCGTGTCGCTAACTACTGATGGAATTTCATAGAAATACATAGAAACCAGTAGTTGCTGCGACACGTCTTCCGCTGCTGCCTCATGTCGTCCGCTGCCAACTCGTACCTTTAGGGCCATAATTATGCTGATAAAGAAACCGTTACTCAAGCATACATTTGAGAACAGATTTACAAAAATTCACTCTTCAGTTCGGATCAGTGCTTGTGCAGTAAATCAGCATACAAGCCTCAATATTTATTTTTAAAAACAATTCTTATTTACTATAAGCATTAATGGTGACAATGGTGACCCTGTACATTTTTCTACTCTGTTGCTCCTGTTGATTTTACTATATAAAAGATACCTATACAATATCAAGGTTTTATGTATAACAGTCCAGCCATTGCAACATGTTTAAGTAACAAACAATTACAGCTATTATACATTGAAATTACCTATTAGTAATATTTTGTAAGTGATAACTCTATCACTTACAAAATATTACTAATAGGTAATTTCATGAATAGATGGAAGGCCTTGCATGATATGGGCTGATAGCAATGTTCAATATTATTTTAGACCAAGTCATGAAAAATTACACTCAAGGTCAATGATATTGTCTAACTAAGGTCTTTACAATTTCCTGTTACAGCATATTTATTTTTAACCATATAACTAATAACTATTTTATTATAATAGGCAAGGTCAGTTATTAGACTGTTATAAATGTGGAATACTTGTTGTTTGAATATTCTTTATCAAATAAATTGTTAATATAAAATTAGTACTATGGAAACTGAAAACTCCATGCAATATTCACACGAGACTATGGGGCATACTTATAAAAGCTAAAAAAGTAATGCAACAATTATAAGTAAGCAGGTATAGGTATAATAACATTTATAACCATTGGTGCTATTGTTATTATCTCATGTTTCAAGGTGGATAGGTGTGCGATTCTCAGAAGATATGCCCTGGGTAGGTAATCTGGATTTTATCTGCCTACTAGCCGTCGCCCGCGGCGTCGCTCGCGTTCTAGACCCTTTAGTTAGTGTGACTTTTCAAAATTTCTTTCTTAGTGCACCCCTACACTACATAAGGATACTACAGTCCAAATTTCATACCTGTAGGACTTATGGTTTAGGCTGTGCGTTGATTCTAAGTCAGCTTCAAAAGAGTTTTATATTATATTGATAAAAGCTATTCGTAATTTACTTTGAAAAAAAAATCTTACCAGCTGATGCAGTTCCAATAAGTGCCTGTCCAGGTCTAGCAGAAGTCACATCCCAGATGCCATCCTTATGGCCGGTAAACTCCCTGACTAGCTGACAGCTGTATGAGGGAGCTTTAAAGCTGGAAACTATCTTACTGGTCTGCACCCTCAACTTGTGACTAGCTTTGACCTTCTGCGAGTTGCTTTGTGATACTGAAGAATATATAATAGGCCTTTACACATCTATTGAAGATGATTTATACAGCGTCAGGAGGCAACCTATGCCCAAACTTAATGGGACACTAGTGTAGTGGAGTAGGCTTGCTCAGCACCTATACAATCCTCTCAGCCTAGTCAGCCATATCCACAGAAAAGACCTTGTCAATATGTGCGGAGCTGACTAAGCCAACGGTTTCCTCACGGTGTTTTCTTTCACCGTTAAGCTCATGTGGATATAAATTTTTCGAAACCAAAAATCCATTTGACCCCACAACCTACGGATCAAAAGTCAAGGTGCAATCCCACTCCCATCTTGAGCCTAAATGCGGAACTGGGAGCCAACTAATACCAATACTACCCACTCGGCCAACACAGCTTTTACTGAAGAATAGTATATAATTATAAAGGAAATAGACAAGAAATGGAAAAAAAACAATAGCACAATATTGTTATCTCTCTCAGGATGTCTCGGCAGATGAGGCACACCATGCCCTGAGATTGCAGTTGTTAGCTTATTTCCTCAATTAGAAAAGATCTGATAGGTCAATTATATAGTTAAAAGTATACATACATTTGACTTTAGAGTTTTTTCCTGTAGGGTCAAATTCAATGATGTCCAAATTAGGTTTGTCTCCGACATAGCTTTCTCTTTCCAGTTTTTCACTCAGTATGTCTATTTTTTCTTGCACTGCAAAAAGTATTAACATAGAAACAATGTGCCTACTTTATAAATATTCTTTTTTAGTGATTGGTAATATTGGTAGCTCAATATAGTGTATTATATCCTGGATATTGCCTGCATTTTAACAATGCTAATATTTTTATACGACCTACATTGCCTATAAAACAAAACACAAAGGAGTAATAAACATTCTACATGCTTTATAGACTGTAATGGGACTGTAATAATGATTACTTTAATAAAAAGATTGGAATGTTGATAGAATGCATTGTCTGGGAGAGGCTAGAGAAATGATTCATGTACATACACACCATTGTGCACTCTAATTACAGAGATAAAGTAAACAATACAGTCAGTCATACAACCACAAATTTAAGTAGAAAACTCACGAAATTAAAGCAGTTCTTACTCACAGTTTATGTTCTCATTGTAGAGAAGGTCAAATTCTTTTTCAATCTGAGAAAAAAGTTCATGAAGACGTAGCCTGAACACTGGTGGGATGGAGGTCTCAGAATCATCCATTTTCAGGTAGTTTGGCATTCCATCGGAATTTTCTGTGAGGGCCTGGAGCCTGCGTTTGCTGGATTTCATGGTCGAAAGGAGATGAAAAGTAGTGCACTGGTTTTCTTACATTACGAGTTGTTCTTGCGGCTCCTATAGCAAAGAAGTATACAATTTTTAGAGTCAACCACGTATTTCGTCTAATTTCGCGATTTCATGTAATTTAATATAATATTAGAACAATAAACTAAAATAAACAATAACACAACACACGACAATCTTTCTGATTCTGAAAAAAAAATATAGGTACCTTTGTCTTGTCATATCATGTTAGATGTCATTTCTGACTACCTACCTAATCCTCTTCTTTTTCTTTTGTCTATGGCCTCTGTCCATGGTTGGAGTAATTGAGCGACTGGTGACTAGTGATAGGCAACCTCTAGTGTAAAGGACAGAATATTGTGTAAATGAAAAATCACCAAATTCATGCTGGATGTTCTATGTATCGATATTATTCTCTAACCTCTCTCGCTACTATGTCGAATGTCGATGTTGAGGATATCTACCAAAAGAGTAGGGATAAAAAGGGATGACCCCTAGAGAATTTGCTCTTTTGGTTGTCTATGACACAGAGTACATTGTCTAATTTGTCTATGGTAAACAAATAAAAATGGCTGGTAAGCAAATGAGTTTTGTCAACGTAAAACTTTGTTTTAGCGTAAAGAACTTATTATAATCATTGTTATGTCTTTTACAGATCTTTACGCCAAATATAATTGTACATATTGTCAGGAAGAAATTGGTGGAGTGCGAGTAAAATGTGCCGAATGCCCGGATTTCGATATTTGTTTGCAGGTAAAGTAGCTTGGCCGCCATTTCTGTGTATTTGTTTTGGCGCAAAATTCAAATTTGTCAAAATACATCCAATTATTCTCTTGATTTTTGATGAAATTTCAGTGTTTTTCTCTTGGAGCTGAAATTGGGCAACACAAAAACGACCATTCCTACCAGTTTGTTGTAAGTTGACATAGTTCAAGTTTATAAAATCTCCCATGTATTCAGAAATTATTATTTACAAAAAAAAAAAAAATATTTTCAGGATTCAGGGGCCTTTGGAATATTTTTAGGACGCAGTAGTTGGTCGGCTAATGAAGAAGTTAGATTACTAGATGCCATAGAACAGTTTGGATTCGGAAATTGGGAAGATATAGCAAAACACGTTGAAACCCGGACCCCAGAAGGTATGAGACATTCTAACCATCATAAACAATACAGTCAATTCTAAATGATTGTTTAATAATAATATATAAATTACAGAGGCAAAAGATGAGTACATCACAAGATACTTGGACGGCAGTATTGGTCGAGCAACCTGGGGCAATGTGGAAAGTACAACCAGGCCCTCACTACACTGTGCAGATCGAGACGAAGGTCCTCTCGGTCCTAGTGCTGTCTCTCGACTTCCCCACCTTGCTGTCACAGTAGATGAAGCCTCACAACTTGGATACATGCCGAATAGAGATGACTTTGAAAGAGTAAGTGGTACAGCTCTTTTCATTTAGAAAATCAAGAAACCATCTATAGCCTGCACAATCTATGTTTTGTTTTGCATGATGGTTATGACCTTACATGCATAACCGACATGCAAACTCTAGCATGTATGGCCGAAAAATGTACAGTTATGCGTGCATGTACATGCAACCAAGCAAATATCAAAATTGATATTTTTACCACTCGGTTATGCATGCCCATGCATGCGCGCATGCATAACAGAGCGTGTGTGGCGTCCGACGAGCTTGCATGCACAGTTCTCATTAGGATAGTAGCTGTCTTACACAACCGTCACGTAGCTCCAACTGAGAGTTTATGGCAAAACTGTGCATGCAAACCCTAGCATGTAAGTGTAATATGAAGCTCCGTTATAACTCTCAGTTTTGCATGCAAGGTTATAACCATCATGAACAACCTAGCCTGTAGGGCCTGCATAATGGAGTTCTTACAATCTTTTTTTATATAGACATTGAATTGGGTAGCTTATCACAAGCTTGCAATTCAGTTACATGCCTAAATGTAATGCCTAGTGAAGGTTCAGAAAGTTTGTGTCCCAAATATTTATTCTGACAGTTGTATGCATCTTATTCAGCAATTGTTTAGTAGCCTAATAATGTGTAGATTATACTACTGTAGACAAATACCTATGTAAACAAAGACAGGAAAAACAATAAAACATAACTAAATAGGTATACATTAGTACTAACTTTTGTCACATAGTTAACTACTAACCTACTTTTATGGCATTTTTCTTTTGCAATTTATGAGAGAAAACTGTTTAGGTACATAAGCAATTTAATATTGCTGATTTGCAAACTTTAATTAGGTAGGTACCTACTTAAAAGTGCTGAATAATGTGCAAAAAGAATAGGTAGGTATAGGTACATCAATGATGTATGATTTTGATTTATTGACTACTGAGATATACGGACTAACTACAGGCAGTACAATTAAGTAATTTTAATTTATTCTCGATAATATTTCAGGAGCATGATCACGAAGCTGAACAGCTGATCTCAACACTATCCCTTAACTCTGAAGATGACGAATTAGATATAGGTAAGCTACTTAGTATAATACATTATATAGGTACTAATTTGCAAAAAAGTTTCCAATGGAAATTTCCTAGTTTTTGCCATAAGACAGATTCCATGATGGACTGAAATAAACTGACGCTATTGGTTGTCAATTTTTCCCACATTTTTCTGAAATAGTAGCCTAAACTAATAAAACATTTTGGTAAGATAACAATTTCGTGGTTTTCAGCATTAAAACTATCCCAAGTGGACATCTACACGCGGCGACTTCGCGAACGTACGCGGAGAAAACGCCTTGTGCGCGACTACCAACTAGTTACCCTTTTCTTCAATAACCATCGGAATAAGCTGAAAGCGCTTGGAAAACTTGCCAAAGAGAAGAAGTATGTATGACATAGATGACAAAATGGACGAATAGCGTTTATTACCGAAATTACCAATATTCGGTTAAAATTATTCACCTCCTCAGAAGAATTGAGGTTTTCGTAATCTGAGTTTAGGTTTTAAATGTCTTGCCTTTCCAACAGTCCTATAAACAATCGCATACGTCGCATATGTTTCATCCTTTTTAGCACGCTTTTAATGATCCACTTCAAAGAATAAAGAATAAAAGACATTTAAAGGGAGTGCTTCAGCCAAAGCACTCCCTTTGTATCTTGGAAAATTGTTACACGTTTTGAAATATTGCAGCCAATCACAAGGTTTGTCCTCTTGATATCTGTCTCTTTGACATCACGGGGCTTACGTAATAAAACGAAGACTTTTTTAAAAGCATACTATAAAATATCTGATTATTTAGAAGACAAACAAGCTTGGGACGTACTAGCTTCAACTCATCCAATAAACAAAAATTGTAATCAATCATACAAAACGTAATGACGATTCAAAGTGTTCGGTGAGATTTTATTGAATAAAAGATTTTTGACTTTGACTTTATTTATAATCACCTGTCAATTTCTGTCAGAAGTTAATCACCGATGACTCACCATGTAAAATAATGTCATTAAAATACTGTACCGTGATCCGAAATATAATATATATATAGTGAGATATAGCTATCGCCTTCGCTTCTTTCTACCTCTTTTCCTCCTTAACGATGCATGTTCGCCGTTTCTCTCGCACACTCCCACCACCACAGGCACAGAATCCCGGTAGGCCAGTGGATTTGGTTCGTCATTGACGTTGTTGTTTTCGCTTCGAAAGGACGTGCACTGGTAAGTGCTAGAATTTAGTTTGAACCTCTCTCTTTTTCAAATCTAAATTCTTGTTCCTTTTATTGAATCGAAATACTTCGATCAATTTTGTACCGTATATCACAAAAAATTCCACAAAAGAAAATTTTTTAGACTACCTGCGCATGTGAAAAATATCGTGATATTTTTTCAATGTGATTAAATTGTGATGAATTTAGTGATAATCTTTGAATAGAGTGCGGTAAGTGTCTCTAATCGTGTTCCGAGTTCGATTGTCAAGTATTTTTCTCCAAAACAAGAAAAGTTAAGCTGGAAGTTTTATTTTTCTGGTAGAGGTACTACCTACCGAATAACTTTGCTAATATTTTATATTAAACGGTGTAACCGTTCGGGTTTTCTTGTTTTTTATGTGTGATGGAGTTTCTCTCGTATTTATAGGTGGCAAAAGGCTTGGACATTTTATGTTTGCCAATTTTATTTTTTAAAAGGGAAGCATATCTACCCTCATTTTTTCTTACTTACGTGTTTAGTTTGTAAGCTTAATTTTTAGATTATTTTCAAAGGGTTACTTTGAAATGAGTGAGAAAGAACTCTGACTCTGAGTTACGACTATTTCATATTGGTTATAAGAGAAAGTCTTCGGCTGAAAGTGATTTTTTCAAATAGCAGGTCCGATAAGCAGTCTTCTGATTCTGCTAAACGTTCACGCTGTCACCGACGCAATAAACGTAGACATGATACGCATTCACATAAATATCATAAATTAGATCAACAGCATTTGCTGCTATTAGTTCCTCGAAGAGAACGCCGAGACTTTCTATCTTGGGCAAAGGCTACGCCTGCCCTTGACTGTCATACAGTTTTGTCTATAAGAAAATTGAAGATATTCTTGTAACAGGAGATTTCTCGAAAATTCTAGTGATGCTCTTCAGATAGTCTGCAGCCACAGAGCTGAAGTGAGACCACATAAATAAGAAGCCGTCTGGGCTTCGGTAACTTAATGTAACTTTCTATTTGACGCTGACAAATTCACGTCTGCTTTAGAGAAAATAAGAGATTCTCGTAGTTTTTTTGGCCACGCACAAAAGACCGCGTTTCTGCTACGCAGACTGGTCCTAATACTGCTCAGAATATAAGCGCTTCTAGCAGTTTCCAATATCACAATCAAACGGATCATAGTGCGAAGAAACAATATCCGACCTTGCGGAGCGATGACCTCTAACACGCCCTTCCGGGGCAGAGGCGGATCGTACAAAGATCGCAACGCACAGAAGTATGCGTTACAGACACCTTTCTCCTTCATCCCACCGGGATAGGAAAAATATCCGGAAATATTGACTCACCGAGTCATTTTCCGTGCTGTTTAACTGTGGCATTACCATAAAAGATGGAAAGAAAGAGGTGCTATCACTGTGCACATTATTTCAGTTTACCGTATCTCTTCTCGAATTGATCACCTCTTCACCTGCCCGAGCAACACAACTTTCGGCAAGCAACTTACGAATCCACAGAGATGTCGGAGCTATGGAAAAAAGGAAGACTTCCAGTCCATACATTCCAGAATGTCCTATTGCGAAAGTTTCTAGTACCTACCTAAGACAGAAGAGTCCATGAGACTGATATTTGACCTGATATCCCTAATCGCCTTGTTCTTACAAAGCCCTTCAGGTTGATCAATTTCCACAAGATCCAATCCCATCAATTAGCTAGCACGAATTGATTTTTCGCAAACATATTTTCACATATCAATCCACAGAACGCACAGGCGTTTTCTAAGCGTATTGTATCGCCAAGAAAAATGCGAAGTAATATTAGAGATTAATTGTCTGTCCTTCGGGCTAATCTCTGCACGAAAAACATTTGCTACTGTCAGCAATTGGATGGCCAAATGCTACGTCAAACGGAATTAGGCTTGTGGTGTACGTCGACGACGTTCTATTTGCAAATACGAGTCCTATTGCACTATAAAGCATGTCGGTATTGTTTATTTATTTATTTATAGGAAAACCGACAGCACATAACATAGATTAAGATTAGGTACAAAAATGGAAACAATTGTTCTAAATATTATGCTGAATTATCTAGGGTGGATGGTAAACCTCGAAAAATCCGTGCTAACACTAAGAATAAGCACAGAATATCTGGGCATAGTATGGGCCACCCAAACCAAAATGCCGCACAGCTTAAGAATAGCCATACTTACTTAAAATCTTGGAGATTCGAACCACGAATCTTGTTGACTTTCAAAGTCTGGTGCTAATAATGAATTGTGCCAGTTTTGCTGTCGATGGACATCGAGGGAGAGACAATCATCAATAAATGCTAAAACTATCATTCATTGCAATCGCATCTTAAAGTTACTGTAAAAAAGTCTCGAATTGGCGGCTCAGTCACCTAACAGGTTTCTCCCCGATACATGCGTCTTATTCCACACATTCTTGTAATAGACGCTTCAGGTATAGCCTGCGGAGCTCAGATCATCAACATGAAGCTATCGGACCATTGGATGCCTACAGTAAAAAATCTGTATTCGAACATGAAGGAAGGAACTCCTTGTAGTTCTAAAAATCCTAAAAGAGCAAGGTCCGAACCTACAATCATCCTCCATACACCTGCATTCCGACAAAAAGATGGCAGTAGCTTACTTATGTACACAACGAAGGAGAATCTTAATCTCAAAGTCTGCTAATCTTAGCACAATTTTTATTTTTATTATTATTTTATTCTGAACAGTGGATACCCACCGGATAGATCTACTAGCATACCACATTTCTGGTATCAACAACGCCGAGTGCGAGGTAATGCTGGAGCGGCAGCTGCTGTGCCGTGTACCCACATTAATATTCACTAAATGGGGCCCAACAACGATAGATGATTTACAACACGCCTAATGCGCGTAATGCTCAGGTACTGCACCCTAGACTACACGGACAAAAGAGCGGAATTCCACGATTCCCTAGCACAAAAAGTGGGGTTATCCGTTAGCATGGGTCATTCCCCCTCCGTTCCTGATCCCAAAAGTCCTTCAACGTATACATCAAGGTCGAGGTGTGTACCTACCTACCTAATTATAGTAGTACCTACTAAGGTGGAGAAAAAGTTCTTTTTTAGCGCTCAGATTTACGGAGCCGGACAACAGCAGCACTCTGGATGGACCATTTGAGATCTTCACCATGTCTTAGTGGACATCTTAATGAGCAACTCTCCTCAAAATGGGCAGTAAATGGAATTGGAAGTGTGAACATAATGGGGCGGGAGCGGACACCTGAAGGATTGGACTGGACACCAGGACAAATAACTCTTCTTTTTAACAGCTAGCGCCCTTCGATGATTTCGAACGTACAAGCCCAACTGAGCTACAAAATAATTTTACCAGCAGTAAACCTACTGGTCAGTACGTTATTTAGCAGATTTATTTTACAGAGAAAAACTTTCTTATAACACAATTCTTGTTCATAAGTCTGTAGTTTCGACACCCTGAGGTTACCGAGCACCTCGGTAATCATCCTTTTGTAAAACGAATTTTGAAGTCAATAGTACTGATAAACTCCGACTAAACCCTCTTTAGGGAGTGTTGATCTCGTTATACATACACAGTTGATGTCACAAATTGACTGTGATACTGACAGCTCCTACCAAATTTCTAAGCATACGGCTGTATTTTACGTTTATTCTCTGGAAGTTGCAATAGTATGTAGTACAGAGTATATTATTATGCTCAACAAAGAGTACATGATTCAACGCTCTTAGCTCTCTGATCTAGATTCTGAAAATGCCTTTATTCATGATAATTATGCAATTTTATGGCCAGTTTTTTTGTTGACTCAATTAGTTACCGTCGTTATCGACAGTCTGGCTAGCGATTTAACTCGAACCCCGATAGTACATGTTTAGATCCGGTTTTTTGGATAAACCGTTTAGGTAATAACAGACGATGATGATGATGATGATAATGGCGTCCTGGTTCGGCTAAAGTGGCTGTGTATGATGGACAGGCGTAATCAACTCTAGAAACTTATAGGACTTTGTTAATTGGTCCTTTCATGCGTTTTTTGATTACTTATGTACCCAATTTTGATGGTGAAGGTACGAGCGCAATTCGAGCATGTAAGTACCCCTGCGACGTAATCGTAAGTGATAGCCACCGGTCTAGCCTACAGCTCATCACGTTTCCTATCGAGCTCATCACGACGCTCGATTTCAAAAGCGTTCACTGTTGATGAATGAGCCGTCTCCACTCATTACGCTGTGCAGCTTGTACATTCTATTAAGAAGGCTCTATTTAGCATCTCTTCATGTGTCTTTTCAGAACGATCTAGATTAATAACTACCTAGTAGTTACTGTAGAAAGGAATCAGCAAACTAAAAATCTTTTGTTAATAGTTTACTACCTACTTGTGGTCACTGGTCAGCTTAGACTCGCGTCTCGCGTCTAGATGTGTATTTTTTGGATGGTTTTTAAAAAAAAAAAAAAAAAAAAAAAAAAAAAAACCTCTTAGAAGATGCTGATTTTATTTACGCTTCACCTGGTCAGCTATTGCCTCCAAAAGTTGGATTGAAGATATACTGAGGCTGCTCTATTATAGGAGATCCCAAAACATTTTTGAAAAAGTTCTACTTATTGTAGACAGATCAAGTACACGGAATAATTTTAATATGGTTTAACCATTTGTTCGCATAAGGTCAATTTCGCAATCGGTCCACTATTTTTTACGACTTCGATTTTTCAAGCAATTAAAGTTGTCATTTACTTGATTAACTGACTGTAAGAATAATAAGGATGACAACTGTTATTATTATTATTATTATTATTTTTTTTTTAATTTGAAATATCTGCTCTGCTTAGATAATGTTTAATGAAACGAGATTATATTTATATATTCTTACTATGAAATACTGCTCCAACCTTTATACCCTAATACCTACCTACGGTATAAGACTGTGGGTAGGTTTTGCCTATTTATGTAATTATGTGGGTACTACAGTAACCAATGTAGGTACCTAATGTATTATATACAGCAAGTGAGTTTAATCTCACATAGTCACATTGACGACATCCACCACCACCAGGCGATAACAAACATCTCTCACTATATATATATTATATTTCGGATCACGGTACAGTATTTTAATGCAAACGTTTTACCTGAAAATAAAACGTATATTAAAATACTTACCTGATCCGAAATATAATATTAATTTTAAATTCTGCCTGGTGGCTTAGCAAAAACAACAGCCAATGACGAACCAAATCCACTGGCCTACCGGGATTCTGTGCCTGTGGTGGTGGGAGTGTGCGAGAGAAACGGCGAACATGCATCGTTAAGGAGGAAAAGAGGTAGAAAGAAGCGAAGGCGATAGCTATATCTCACTATATATATATTATATTTCGGATCAGGTAAGTATTTTAATATACGTTTTATTTTCAGGTAAAACGTTTGCATTTCGTTTTGTTTTGATAGTAGTGACCAATAGTGAAAGGGAGAATTTTAAGCATTGTTTAAGTAGAGAGATGATTATAAGTAAAACCGCACATCTCTTGAAAATGTTGCGGTCAAAAGGTTACGTAAGTAACTATAACTTTATTTATTTTATGAAAAAAAAAAAATTTCAGAGAATTCACAGAACGCCTCCGCTGGACATCACAGTTCTACGGTCGCGCGGAACAATCCGGCGTCATAGCCGGCCTATGGAGAGAGCGTGAACTAAGGGTTCGCCTTGCGGAACTCCACAGATACCGCCTAGCCGGAGTGACTAGACTAGAAGAATGTGCACATTACGAACAGCATGCAGCACATCGGAAGCATCCTAACGGACCGCAAGTCGACGTGAGACCTCGCTACTTGGTACTTGCTTTTAGCAATGCGACGCTCGTGTAACGCTCAACTTCTATCCTAGATTAAAAAAAAAAAACGAGAAGTAACAAATGGCCCACCATTGATGTGATCACCTGACGTGCTCTGTAAGGCGACGCCCTGCATCCATTCTAAGACGTTGCCAAATTATAAATTTTACTGTGGGTATCTTTTAGTTGGTTAGTACCTGGTTACTTCTTTCGTGAAATGGTTAGTATTCTTCTCTAACATAAATTCCTATTGTTACAATAATATGTAATAAGAGCCCATCATAGGCATCAAGCAACAACAATGTTGCCATAGCCGAAACCGCCGAGAAAGACATCATCATGATGTATATAAGTATGTCTTAAAAATGGCCCATAATCTTAAAAGTGCTTGCAAAATTTAAAGCTAGATGATCTTACGACTGTATCCTATTGGTAAATCAATCAAAATATGAATAAATTTTTTGTATAAAAAAAAACTGAGCACCCTAACATTCCTGAAGTTTGGCGTTATACGCAGTGTTTACATTGGCATATCCATTATTTATTTTTTACCCGACTGTGACGAAGCAAAAAGGAGGGTATATTTAATCAACTTCTTATCATTATTTTATTTTATCAAAGTGACCGACTCAAATTGTGTTTAAAGTATTTTTCTTTATTTATATCAACTTTTTTGAAATGCACTTCGTCTGTTCATCTCCATAAACATTCCATGCATGACTTTAATTGAAAGAATACATGTGTCTATTTTTTTATTTACAAGAGTAAGTACATGCTTCATAAAATCATGCTTACGCTTCGTGCGGTGTTCAAAACCTCTTTATTAGGTGCCAAATAACACGGCAATACAGGTCATTTACCCACCTTCACCACGATGTCGCAAAATTCAATTTATGTGTGGTAAACAAACAGTACTACCGAGATTCGAGCGATACCGTCTTAGCGACAGATTTGTATGGAAAGTGACAGAATTAGCCATACATAAATTGAATTTTGCGACATCGTGGTGAAGATGGGTGAATGACCTGTATTGCCGTGTTATTTGGCACCTACTATAAGAAAATGCATGATTGTGACCCCAAGGTGTTATTATATTTATTTGGTGGGTAGTGCAAAATAGATCTGTCTCCTAAAATCTATACATACGTACCAAATACGTACTACGTATCTCTCAGTATTCTGTGGTACGTACTTTTCATAAAAAATTACAACCAAACTTTTTGGTTTGTACTACCATTACGCTCTCTAACATTGCGTAAAACTCCGTCACCAAAGTTAGTTAACTCATACGAGCTGAATTTTTTTACCATTACGTTTCGCAGGTTCGATTCCTGTTGCTACTAAATCATTCCTAGCACTACCCACGTTTCAACAATTGTTATAATCCAGTGTACATGGTAGGGTTTGATCCCGTATAACTGTTGTCTTCGCCAGGGCAGCAGTGGGTGCCCGGACACCAACCAGACAAGAGACCAAACGCTGAGCAGCTCGCAGCTGCTAAGAAAAAGGTAACATAGTGTTTGGCTATTTTTAACAGACTTCAACAAAGGAGAAGGTTCTCAATTCGTTTTTTTTATGTTTGTTACCTCATAACCATCATATCATATTACCGCGTTCACACTATGCCCATGCCGCTGCCGGCATTAATGCCGCGATTAATTCCGGACTTATTGCCACAGCAACATCGCCTTTATTCTCACGAAGGAGCTAGGGCATGAACTTGGCGATGTTGCTGTGGCAATAAGTCCGGAATTAATTGCGGCATTCATGCCGGCAGCGGCATGGGCATAGTGTGAGACGCGGTAAAGAATAAAGGCAATGTTGCTGTGGCAATAAGTCCGGAATTAATCGCGGCATTAATGCCGGCAGCGGCATGGCATAGTGTGCACGCGGTATATTGAAGATGATTTATACAGTGTCAGGAGGCAACCTATGCCTACACTTAACGGGACACTGTAGTGCCTGGGGCAATGTTCAGATGGAGTAGGCTTGCCCAGCACCTATACCATCCTCTCAGCATAGTTAGCCATAACCCCAGGAAAGACATCGTCAATACGTGCGGAGCTGACTAAGCCAAGGGTTGCCTCACGATGTTTTCCTTCACCGTTAAGCGCGTGTTGCGCATATAAACTTTCCGAAACGAAAAATCCATTGATGAACGGCCGGGATTTGAACCCGCGACCTTCGGGTCGTAAGTCGAGGTGCAACCCCACTCGACCAACACGGCTCTCTGATTATAAACACATCGTAAATTTTAATGTTTGTCCTGTGTCTTAGTATTTTGTTTTCTAAGCCTATATATTGTACCAACTTTCCTTAGTTCGGAAAATTATGATAAAGAGTCGCGTCGCGTGTGAAATGTCGATGACTATTGATATAGTAGGAGCCAAATAACACAGAAATACAGGTCATTCACCCATCTTCACCACGATGTCGCAAAATTCAATTTATGTATGGTAAACAAACAGTACTAACGAGATTCGAGCGATACCGTCTTAGCGACAGGTTTGTATGGAAAGCGACAGAATTAGCCATACATAAATTGAATTTTGCGACACCGTGGTGATGGTGGGTGAATGACCTGTATTGCCGTGATATTTGGCACCTACTATAGGGTAATGTGTACACAGAGACGGCGAAAGCGGCTTAAGTTCCACCAGCCCAAAGTGCACACGGGACGGAAGTACCGCATGTGGATGCTCCAAAAAGAGCTCATGCAGCGCCGGCTGCTCGACGCATCTGTTGACCAATAACGAAATACAGGTATTTATACAGATTCATATTCATTTATTTATTTTAAGGCGTAGGGTACCTAAAGGCAGACTACCTTCTCTCTCGCACATTTCAACATTTTTGAAGATATAATATAACTAAATGTAATTATGTGAAATTGCAGAGCTTCAGGGTCGAGAGAATAACAATGCAAAGGTTCAGTAAAAATATCACATTGATCCAAACAAGTTTTCCGACCAAAAAACGTATACCAATGCGATAAATTATTTGGTTAGAAAACTTGTTTGGATCAATGTGATATTATTACTGAACCTTTGCATTGTTATTCTCTCGACCCTGAAGCTCTGCAATTTCACATAATTACATTTAGTTACATTATATCTTCAAAAATGTTGAAATGTGCGAGCAAGAAGGTTGTCTGTCTTTACCCTACGCCTTAAACCGTAGGATCTTATAGAGAACAGTTACGTCAATTTTTGTACAAGTTAAAGTTAAAGGTATTCGTTCGCAGTACGGGGCGAAGTACTAGTTTTAAAATCCTGAAAACGTGATCTACTTTTGCTGCTGTCTATACGTACACGGATAGAGTCAACTAGCATACTACTCTATGCGAGTACCAAGAAGGTACCTAACACATAGAATTTACTTATGTCTTATTTACCTATTATTTGTAAGTAACCTTTACAAAATTAAAAAACATTTCATAATGTGACCGATTTAATACGTTTGCGTCATTCCATAAATTATCGCGTATTGTGTTATTGTTTGCGCAGTTGTCGCATTACCCTACTTTACTAATATCATTTACACAGGAGATCGTTGCTAAGCTGATTATGCTAGAGTTTCACTATTATTTATGATGAAAACCGGCATTACAAAGACGTAGAGTTTTTACTAAAATTAGTTTAACTACCTAATTGTACGCCCCGAACTGAGATCTCGCAAGTTCCCAAGAAAGTTAATATAAAAACCCCGTTCTTCATTGTTGGTCATCATGTGATCTTGAACTATAGACCATTCATCCATTTCATCTAATCTCAATACTTTGATATGAACTAAATGTTCCAAAGCTGATGAATATCATCATAACTCGAAAACGGCTTTACCAATTTTCACCAAACATGGCTAGGAACCATCCCAGATTAAATCTTTACTGGCAGACGAAACCGTCTCGGTAATTAGAAAACAACTATTAAAACGCTGTATTTCCGCAGTTGTGTACCGCGCTAAGTCTCCAACCAGCACAATACATCACCATGAAAGGCGTGCTTCTTCGCCGACCAGCCAACGACAGTGACCTAGACCACACAATCCGTCACTACCTACACACTTCCGGATGGATACGTAACTAGAACAGTCGTACTATCGACGACATAAGCGCCTTCCCTATACTAGCGAGCATCTTACAGCAATAGGCTGTAGGACTCCGCGCGTAAACGGAAGTGAGATATGTCCTCGATAGTACAGACCGCAAAATGTGAAAACTTGTGTACAGACAATTCGTTTATTTGATACGGACAATAATTTTCAAGATGTGTGTGTTTATAGTGTTCCGACACAGTAAAGATCACAACATTCGTCACTAGGTGCCTACACTACCTACACACTGGATACGTAACTAGAACAGTCGTACTATTGTCGACATAAGCGTCTTTCCGATTCTCGCGAGTATGTTACAATAGGTTGTGAAACTCTAGATTCAAAGAAAACGTGTTATGTCCGCGATAGTACAAAACGGAAGAGTGAACATTTTTGCACAGACAATCCAAGTTATTATCCTAAGTATTTCCATCGAATTGAGATTGATTTTAAATCAAGATTCGTCGTATCAATGTAAAATTTGATATGCGGCTGGTTTTTGTCTAGTGCCTGTCTCAACTTTATTAATACCTCAAAATAACATCCACCTAATGTGCCTTGCGTGGCATTGTTCAGAGGTTATACGAGTAAGCTTCATTCTTAGTTTCTGTCTGCTTATTTTTTTGACCAGTAACGACTGTCAGGAAATTCTAACTTCTGAGTCATGTCAAGGCTCGTCTAATTCTGAGATTGACAAAATGTTGAAATAATCAACATTACTATTTGATCGATTAAATATTGTGGCGGTAAATTCTTAGTTGGTTCTCATTTATTGTTTGGTGTCGCATATTAAATTGTAGGATGCTGATAGGTCTTTACTTATATGCTACACTTTATTTCTGAGATCATAATACACGGATCAGGAATAAATAATCATAAGCTAAGTCCACACCACACTGTGCCTTTTTTTAACCGACTTCAAAAAAGGTTCTCAATTAGTTTGTATTTTTTTTGTTCAAGGGCATGTCTCATTCAACAGCGCACGTGAAGTATGCCCGTGACGCATGCGCTATTGACAGTAAAAAGGCTAGCGCACGTTGCGAAATATGATTCAAGAACGCATTCAATGGCGCATTCAAGTATTGAATGCCATTGAATGCGCCAAATGAAAGTTGAGCATAAAGATGAAGATCAGAGTAGAAGATGAAAGGGCATAGTGTGGAGTGCATTATTTTATTTATTTATTCAAATTATTTAAACAAATTAAAGAGGTAACTTGAATTAATGCAGTTTGAACATAGGTCAATATAGTCAGTAAAAAAATAATACATTCATAAACTGGGGTGTTTGTAAATAATTAAGATGAATAAATTGTATTTTACAATAAAATATTGAATGTTACTTAGTTGTAAATAGTTACAATCAGAAAAGTTCAGCTTCGTTTTAGCACATTATATTTTAAGTGGATTTGGGTAAAATGCTCAACTATTTGTAATCTTATTTCAAAGTGATAAGGTTCGTAATAAGCTGTTTTGATAATCTTACGTTACATTTCATACAGCATCCAAAATTAAGGTTGATTTTACCTCACCTGTTAAGTTTAACTCGGCTCTCATAGAGCAAATGTACATAGTATGCTATTGTTAATAGTAGTTAATTTATAATTTAGAAAAGTACTTATCGGATTCGAGTTTCCACACGGTATAGCTAGTCTGACCACACTAAATCTGCAACGGAATGGGTAACCTCAAGAGATTATCATCCTACAGTAGCATCGTAATGCATACTACAGGTTTCAAATCGTCGCTGTACAGACCGTGCTTTCAACTGTATTCAAATTCTGCCATATTCTAAGCGCTGCAAACTTGGCGTGGTCTGACTCTAGTATCTGATACGTGGCAAATTGTAAGTCCATATCACCGTTTGTAATTTACCTACTATGTTCCTTACGATATGAAAATCCCATACCTTTTCTAGATAACTAAGATCTTTTAATATAATTATTTAATCCATTATCTTTATAAAGGCATGGATCCAAATGCTAAATTATTTAGTTGTATTTAGATGAATTTATCGAATGCTTGTGTGGTAGATTATGCCTGGTATCGATGGATGTTTGCATGGTATTATAAATTAAAAATAACTATTATGTTACATGGATAAAAGGCGACTTTGCTAGAGGTTATCTCTGCAAAACGATAGATACTTACATTGTTATAAAAGATCTCTAGATAAATATTCATAGCGCCTTCTAGCCCCAAACTAAGCAAAGCTTATACAATGGGAACTAGATTACTGATAGAATACTTAAAATAAGTACTTTTTGTATAATTTATAAAAACATTTTTTTTTATAAATACGTGTATTTATAATACACTAGAGGCCGCCCGCGACTTCGTTCGCGTCCCGTTAAATCCCGTTGATTTTTCGGGATAAAAAGTAGCCTATGTGTTCCTATCCAGGTCACCGACGATATATTTACCAAGTTTCATCCAAATCGGATCAGTAGTTTTTACGTTTAAGAGTAACCAACATCCATCCATCCATCCATCCTTACAAACTTTCGCGTTTATAATATATTAGTAGGATAGTAACACGCAGACAGAAAAAACATCTATGTTTGCCAAACGCAAAGGTTTATTTTCAGTGGGCAACGAACCCACGACCCACAGCACGGAAGGCAAAGGCTAAACGTAACAGGGGCCTTATTCACTATGACCAATACAAGCGCGTTACGCAGCACGACAAGACAGCGGCGTGAAATCGCCCTATGCCTAGGCCGTATTTCCTATGCCATAAATGTCATTCCTTACGGTGACGTCATACGGTTACGGCAAGGAATCTCCTAAGTCATACAGAATAATGCCCCTTAGCTGTGACATCTGTCAAATTATATTTCAGTTACACTGCGGGACTGCCATGTGAATTGTGTGTGCGCGACTGCACAGTTCCTGCCTTAGCGCACAGTGTAACACACTATCTTCGCTATAGTTTTGCAGATTAAACCTCTAACTTGAGTTCAGAGCATTCGGCTAAAAAAATCAGACTACCTAAGTACCTAGGTACTAAAAGGCGAAATTCATTATGTATTTTTGTACGATAAATAAATTGTACGATTGCAAGATAAAAACCTAAAACTCGTATGCTAAAAGAAATCGAGATTCAAAGAGACTCTTTTGCATCTCTCCATGGAAGTCAAAAATATATGCTTGAGATTTAGACATACGAGTTTCACTTTACCTACAGTTGAAATTTAAACTGATTGGGGTTTATTTGATTGCCTATTGATTGTCTAATCCTAATCTCTTGGTACTAAATAAGCTTGAGCGCCCGCTTGAATGCGTAAGAATTTATTCTGTATAGTATTTGTGAGCTGCGACTGCCGATACTAAACACATTTTATAACATAACACCAAATATGATTGATTCAGCGGGATCTTGACGTATGAAAAGAAAGTATTTCAATTTAGATCATTTCTATTGGATTCACTTTCGGAAGTCAACTAATGTTATGTGACAGTGGCTGTTATTATCTTATGTATATTGTATAAAATATTTTAACTAGGTATAGTTGTAATATAAAAATCATACATAAATATAGTACCAAAAACTTTCCTCATAATAACGCACATGAAAAGACAAGTATGTGAATGTTTTATTTTATCTCTTAAGATAGATGGGACGGTTTTAATTTGATCTCTTATATAAGGTCTTATGTAAAATACGAAAATAGTAAAAAAATAAAGTTTTTTTTAGAAAATTTAACTTCGGCTGAACTGCACTCTCGATGCTATTTTTGTATTTTGCATTGGGCTATAAGAAAGATGTGCCTGCATTTCATATAAGTATTTTTTTTTCTTTTTAGGTGTCTTTATAAAATACCAATAATTTTTAATGTAGGTACTATATTTAGTTTAGAATTACCTATTTTATATGTGTTGGTATTTCTAAACTCATAATTAATTTGGTGGTTAGGAAGGGGATATTATTGACTCATTAATTCACTATAAATAGTGTTTTTTCTTAATATTTATTTAATATCATTAATATTTACTTTTAAATGATCATAATTATTATGCGCTCGTATTGTTATCAATTTTCTTTACATAAATCTGAACAGTAGTAACTTGACACTCTTGGTTTTTTTAAGGTATCAATAGATATTATTAGTTACCAAATACCTAGCATATCTTTAGTCGACTGCAACAAAAATATTTTCCTATAATGGCTCAAATCATAAAAGTACAACTCTTTATAATAATTGCTGGCGTTATCTTTAGACACAAAAATAAAAAAAATATTAATATTTTCAAAATGGTTTTATTTGATTAGGTACATACCTATTTAACCTTTGGAACGCTTGGCTTTGGCATATCTGCTAAAGAAGCTGGGGATGGCCTGTTCTTGAACCATGGATGTTTTAGAGCCTGAAATGAGAGAAAACATTTGTAGAGGCTTGTAGGTAGAGGCAAGTGAGGGTAGGTACCTACACTAATAAAAGAATCCCTGATCGAAATCTATTACTGTGGTGTGTCACCTCAAACTGATAACTTTTGGAGGCACAATACCCGGGCCATAAGTACCTACCTCTTTAGCCGATATCCTCTTATCAGCATCATACATAATGAAAGATTTGACGAGGCTTAGCGCGTCAGGTTCCACTCCCGGTAGCAGTTCTGTCCAGGGAGTTGGCGTGGAGTCAGGGAATGTGATCTTATGGAAATCGGGCAGTTCTGCGTGCCCTGGCCATGACTCATCTGTAGGTGTTCCAAGGTGCTGGAGAACTATTGCCAGTTGCTCTATGTCAGATTCACCCTGGAAGAATTCTGGTAAGTTGTCAACACTGTCAGCGTCGTAGGCCGTGGACGGAATGCAGCCTAAAGGTCGTAAGGAGTCGTAAAAATAAAGAAAGGTATTCCTTATCTAACAGTGGATCAATTGGGCTGGGAGGATGGTGATTTTCTCCGAGGCGATTTTAAAAACTTACAGAAAATAATGGTTGTTTTGTTATCATTTCAGCAATTATACATCCAACGGCCCAGAGGTCTACCTTCTCGGAATAAAACCTCGCGCCGTACAGAAGTTCTGGAGCCCGATACCACCTGGAAAACGCCATATAATCACAGGCTGATGTGGTCTTCATATTATGTAAGTTACTCTAAAAAATATTGCTTAGGTCTATTCTCTCTAACCTTGTAGCAACTTGATGTGAATAAGGCCTTCCACCGTCAGGCCAGTAAAGCCGGGCAAGACCCATGTCTGCTATCTTGAGGATACCTTCGTGGTTTATCAGCAAGTTTGCCGGCTTCAAGTCCTAAAAAAAACCGAGATTTGGTATCTTTGCAATTAGTGGTACCTACCTAGGTAATATACATTCTTAAATCGGTTAATGTCGTGTAGCTAAGTATAGCAATATGCCTTAGAAAGACGCCTAGGTACTTAGTTATCTACCTTCGTAGGCCTTTAAAACGAACGATGTCGTCATGCACGGCTATGGTGAAAGTGGATGAGGATCACAAAGCTTACCCTGTGCATAACATAATGCGCGTGCATGTACCGCGTGCCTTTCAACATCATCATTGCATACGTCTTTACACGTGGAAGGGTCAGTTCCATCTGTTTGTGATGCAGCATCTCCCATAGCCCTGAGCACATGTACTCCAGAACTAACACCAGGCTGGTACCTCGAGGAAACATGTCATAGAGCTTTATTATCTAGAAATGAAAAAGTTGATAGTCTTCTCAATCGCTTAGGTATGTACCTAATCTGGTGGTTTTGTGCGCGTCTTTTCCCAGGTCCTAGTTAATCAATAAACAGATTACTAACATATTTACACCTCAGCAGCTGCAAAGCCTTGATCTCTCTCATTACATTGACCGGAATTCCATCCTCTAGGTTCTTGATGAGAATTTTCTTTAGTGCCACTTCACGACCGCTCTGTATATGCGTAGCCCTGAACACCAAGCCATGGGCACCTTCTCCGATTCTACCAGTCACTGAGTAATTACTGATTTCGCTATCCATTTTATTTTATTTTCTGGAATAGTGTGTAAATAAAATGTGTTTGTTTGATTTCTGCGAAAAGTTGACAGCGAAAGTCAATCAGCTAGTTGTTTTGTTGTAAGAAAATGGTTACTATGGTGACCTTTGATGATGACTGAATATAGAGGAGGCGTACCACAAGGGTCTATTCGTGGTTCAATTATATTTATGTTTTACATCTAGCGCGTAACCTGTAAGTAAATTGCAAACGTTGTTTACACAATGTGCTATATTTGCTCAGGTGTTCCAAAACTTATTATTCCACAACTATCATGTACATACTATAGAATAGTTCATTGCAATATTTCAAGAAAGTAGAGCGTGTTTTGTACAATTTAGAAAGTCGTGTTAAAGTTTTAAAATGGTTCTGCGTTTAATGAGTGCTGTGCTGTTAGTTTTTTACTTCTTAAATGTGGTTGAAGGAGCACATATCCTTGTTCTGTTCTCATCCCTCTCATATTCAGACCATTTAGTGTTCAGAGGATATGTTTCCATGCTTGCCCAAAGGGGTCACTCCGTCGTATTAATGACTCCTTACCCTGGACACTTCCAGCATCCAGATGTCGAGAGAATCGTGGAACTGGACGTTGGCAAAGAGTCAGCAGAGTTCTGGGATGAATTCAAAACGCTGGTCTCCAACACGGATGATTACTATCCCAGAATCAAAGCAATGAATGAACACTCGCTGAAACTAGCGATAGCGCAACTGAAATCTAAACAAATGACGGCACTTTTCATCAACCCGACTATCAAATTCGATCTGGTAGTCACAGAAGCTGATGTCCCGGTTCTATATGCGGTGGCTGATAAATACCAGGCTCCTCACATTACCATAACAACAGGTAGTGGCAAAGTACATCAGTACGAAGCCAAAGGAGTCCCTGTTAACCCTATTCTATATCCAGATGTTAACAGCCTTTACTACGGGAATCTGAGCAGTTGGCAGAAGTTGGTAGAGTTCCGTCGCTTTTATTACACGAAGACTGAGTACAACAACCACCTCTCTCTATCTGATTTAGCGGCAAATAAGATTCTTGGTTTGAAGAGGAATCTCCAGGAAGTTGAGAAAGATATTGATCTGCTCTTTATAGCCAACAGCCCTTTGTTGATTGGTAACAGGCCGGTCGTCCCTGGTGTAGCATTCGTTGACCGTATGCATATCAAGCCTGGATTCAAACTTCCTAAGGTATTTTTACTTTCTGCCAAGCAAAACATGTTCTCCAATTTATCTACTGGTCACTAACAATTGTAATCATGCCTTCAGGACCTTCAGGTTACACTGGACGGAGCAACCAAAGGTGTAATATACTTCAGCTTGGGCGCCATCCAGGAGTCGGAGCAGCTTTCGCCACACGTTCTGCAAACGTTGACAGATGCCTTCAGAGAATTGCCTTTCACGGTGCTGTGGAAGATCGCGAACACCACTGTGATCAATAAACCGGATAATGTTATTGCTTCAGCTTGGTTTCCACAGCAGCAGGTGTTAGGTGAGGTCTTGTTATTTCAGTCATGCGTAACTCTTTAAGATGGATATTTTATGCCCGTTATTTTATTTTATTTATTTATTTAATACTTTATTGCACAAAATTATAAATTTGTTACAAAGGGTGGACTTAATGCTGAAAGCATTGTCTGCCAGCCAACCCAAACGTGGTGGCGTAGTGAGGAGGTTGGCGTGCGACATTACAGAGAATAATATTTATCTTACAAACTAAGAGCTATACATACTACATAATTTAATATATAACTATATAATATATAACATAACAAATCAATAGAACATTACGTAACAAAACACAGAGTTATGCGATAAGGTAGGTTGCACTCTAAGCTGTGACTATGAGAAACTGTAAATTTTAACTCAAGTTGGTACTTTCATTCTAGATCACCCCAACGTAAAGGCCTTCATCACTCATGGAGGCGCTCGTTCTTTAGAAGAAGCAGTGTTTTACCAAGTGCCTATTGTTGGACTACCACTAGTCCAGTCCAGAAAATTGTTCATCAAAGAAATCACGAAACATGGAGCTGGTGAAATCTTGGACTCGTATTACTTAGACAAGGAGACTGTCAAAAAAGTTGTAACAAATGTCGCTACTGATGAAAAGTACGTTTTTACTTATATAATTTTACATAATATATTATTTACACTGTGGCTAGTAAAACGCCGCATACACCACCACGTCCAGTCCTACATCTTAGGTAGTGGTAGTTGATATTAACTATTTTCTATTGTGTCTTTTACAGTTACAAAAATTCTATGAAGAGGCTGAATGACGCAGTAGTCAGTGCAATAACATCAGGGCCCGAAAACGCCCTGCTGTGGACCGACTACGTTTTGGCGAATAAAGGCGCCCGTTATCTCCGCTCATCAGCAGTCTTCACAAGCTTCATCACAAATTACATGTTGGATGTAATCGGCGTCTTACTTGTGGTCCTTTTATTAGTGCTTTACTTCATTGTCGTCCTGTTACGATTAATTGTAAGACGTCTGTGTGGTTTCTCTTTTAGAAAACGTATCAGTGCTTCATCAAGTAAATTTAAAGCCTTGTAAATCGTAAATTAATTTGTGTACATAATTTAAAATTTAATTCATTAAAACTGTGTGATTACCTACCTACCTAATTCATAAATTTGCCTACATTATAGGTACCACCCTATTATAAGGCCAGGTACTTAAGTATACATAAGTTATGAACCTCCTGCATGGCCTATTTAGGTATAATAAGTAGGTATTTAGCATAGAACTGTATTCTACACAGCTCATTCTATGCAGGTAAGGAAACATAAGTCGTATAAATACCTACATTACCTACAACGTATCAAAAACCAAATCGGTTGATGCTATGGGTCATACGGGCGAATACTCAAAAGCCACTCAAGCCCCACTCAATTTAAGTCCCGCTTAAATTATTGCCATCTCTTACAAATGAGTAATGTCAAACAGAGGCAGAGCAACTTTATGTGGTGTTTAAATTTGAATGACTTTTGAGTATTTCAGCCATAGAGTCATAGTTGATGTGATTGTGACATCTCTCTATTTTTCCACTCCATTTATCCAATAATGTCAATGTCAATAATTTTAGTTTGTTAATGTCAAACCCAACAAACAAAAAACACAAACAACAGCTGATAGCGTATCTGTATTTCATCCGCCCGCCTGCCCACCGAACGGTCGTTAGCGATTAAACCGATCGGAGTGATTTGTGTTTACACAAACGTTTTTTGGCTATTCATTGAAATTATTCTATCATTTTGATTGATCTAAGTGTTGTGTTGTCCTAGTGTGGTGTTGGTTAGCTAACAAGGCTTATTTTAGTAGTTCGGATCCGTGTTTGAGGTTAACCTCAAACATGGATTTGGACGCGCCGGCTCCGCCGCCGCCGGTCCCTCCGGATCCCGATCCTCCTGATCCATCCCATATTACGGGTACTAAGCGTCGATTGGAGCCGGAAAATACAGCATCCGCTGCCAAGAAGATATCCTCTGACCAGGGGGTAGCTTCTATTCAAACTGTATATACCCATCCATCAATCGTTATTGGTTCTATTCTAGAATACACATCGTTGGATAATGGTCCATATGTTGTTCACGTTTCCCGTTCGGAGCCAGATTTGGCTGCAGGCACCACTATCAGACCGATTAAGTTTGGCCAATTTTTATCAACCCACAAGTTCCGTAACATTGTCCCCGATGGAGTAAAGCGTGTAGGACGCAACAAAATATCAGTTGAATTCCTTACCGCTGAAGATGCTAACAAATTTATTGTTTCCCCCATCCTTCCTATGTGCAAATATGTAGCATCAATTCCTACATTTAATGTTACCCGAATGGGTCTAGTGCGTGATGTCCCAACAGATTTATCTATGGATGAATTTGCAGAGGCCATAGTTTTGCCTGCAAGCTGTGGAACAGTATTGAAAGCCCGCCGTCTCAATAGGAAGAGTATAGATGAAGATAAGGTAACATGGGTGCCTACCCAGACTGTTGTGGTCACCTTCCAAGGTCAAACACTTCCATCAAAAGTCTTCTTGTTCTACACTTCTCTTCGAGTTGAACTGTACCAATACCCCACCATACAATGTCATACCTGCTGTAGGTATGGACATACTAAAGCCCAATGCCGTTCAAAGCCCAGATGCTTCCGTTGTTGCAAAGAACATTCCGGTGAAAGCTGTGAAGTCACTGAAGCCAACGCATACTGTTTACATTGCTCAGGTAAGCACTTTGCCACCAGCAAATCCTGCCCAGAATTAGAAAGACAAAAATCTATTAAAGCAGTCATGGCGCAAAATAACATATCATATGAAGAAGCTGCTCGCCAGTTCTCCAAAGTATCCCGCTCATACTCCGAGGTTGCGAAAGAGTTATTTTTCAACCCCTCTAAGCCCTCTCAATTTAATTTTTCACAGAAAGGTCCATCTCAACCACAGCAGTCCACTCATTCATATGTCAAAACAGTTTACTCATCTCCCCGTCCAAAGCCCCTTCTAGGTAAGTCTTATGACAAAGCTGCCCACAACGAAATAATTTCTACCCCTTCATATACGATGCCTAATGGTAGTGCTCTTGGTCTTAACCTAGGAGCAGCACCGCAAAATGAGAATATGCTTGAAACATTATTAACACTAATTATAAATATCATCCTTATGAACCCCCAACCCCTACCGTCCAACGTTGCCTCAAAACTTACTCAATTAGTTTCTCTCTCCGGTCATCATGGATCCGGTAGTCGTTCTGCAGTGGAACTGCCAGAGCGTCAGAGCAAAGAAACATGAAGTTCTCCACCTCATCTCAAAATTCTGCCCGTCAGTCCTCGCCCTCTCGGAGACATGGCTGAAGCCTGGAATTCATTTTCGGATTTCGGGCTACTCCTGTATCCGGGAGGACAGGACTGACGGGCACGCTGGGAGCGCCTTATTAATAAGACGCTCCCTTAGCTTTACTCAAATCACACTCCCTCCCCTTCCTCCTGGTATCAACGCTGTTGCTATCAGGACTTCTAATATCTCTTTTATTTCTATTTACATTCCTCATCCTGACTCTGCTCTAATACCAGATTTACATCTTCTTTTTTCTTCAATTCCTTCTCCCATGGTGATCATGGGTGATTTCAATGCTCACCACACATTATGGGGACACCATTCTGCAAACCTGTTTGGCTATTCTCTCTTGGAAGTTTTTGATGATTTAAATCTCTGTTTGCTCAATGATGGTTCTCCCACACGCAGAGTGTACCCTACACAAAATCCCAAGAGTGCAGTAGACCTTTCTGTATGCTCTCCTTCTCTCTCATCTCTTTCATCCTGGCAAATTTTACCTCTTTCTTATGGCAGTGATCACTTCCCCATAATTATCTCTATCTCTAACAGTGCCTCCCCTTTCCGCAATCCTTGCCCAACTCTAAAGTATAGACTCTCTGGCGCCGACTGGACATCATACTCTTCTACACTTGACCTAAAACTTGAATCTTCATCCTCTTCTTTAGATATAATAATTTCTCCTATTAATGCATATAACTCTTTTGTTGAAAATATTATTGACAGTGCTAATATTCACATCCCGTTAAAAAAAATCACTAAACATTTTAAAACATCTACACCTTGGTGGGATTCTGAGTGTACTTTAGCTGTGGCAATACGTAAGGAAGCTGAGCAAAATTACTATGATAATATGTCTGAAAGTAACTTTCTGAAATACCAGGAATCATCAGCTAAATTTCGAAAACTAGTCTCCAAAAAAAAGAAACTCAGTTGGATTGGTTTCTGTGAAGATCTCTCTCCTAAAACCCCGGCTTCCCTGGTTTGGAAGCAGATCAGAAGATTTAGAGGCGCTTATAATTCCCTTGACATTACTTCCAATGATCCCTCCTCATGGATAGAAGCTTTTTCTGATAAACTTGCTCCCCCATCAGCTCCTTCTTTAGATTGTTTACCTTCTCCTTCCTCATACATTTCTCCCTTTAACTGTTTCGATCAACCATTTTCATTTAATGAACTCACTCTTGCTCTTGATGGTCTGACTGACTCTTCTCCTGGTATAGATGGTATCCCCTATTCATTTATTATTAAATCGTCTGATAAAGCTAAACAAATTTTTTTAAACCTTATAAATTATTTTTTCGAATACGGCGTCATCCCTAAGCAGTGGAAAACTCAAATAATAATTCCCATATTAAAGCCTGGTAAGGATCCATCTGACCCTAATAGTAGAAGACCTATAGCTCTGTCTTCGGTTTTAGCTAAAATCATGGAACACCTCATCAAACATCGTCTGGAATGGTTAGTGGAAAATAAATCAATTTTGGCCAAATCCCAATTCGGGTTTAGAAAGGGTATGAGCACCATGGACAGCCTAAGTCTTTTGACTATTGACATTTACACAGCCTTTAAAGAAAAAAAATCTCTTGTAGGCGTTTTTCTTGATATTGCGTCGGCGTATGACAATGTTATGCTCCCGGTGCTCAGGAATAAACTTATTCAGCTGAACATCCCGGAGAAGCTATCTCGTTTCACATGCAACCTTTTGATGGAAAGATCAGTTATTATTAAATCTTGTAATGGTCTCTTACCTCCTAAAACTGTATGGAAAGGTCTTCCTCAAGGATCAGTATTAAGCCCTCTTCTTTACAGTATATACACATATGATCTAGAAAATACGGTAAACTCATTCTGCGAGGTTCTACAATATGCAGATGATCTGGCGCTCTATGTCAAAGATAAGTCCATAGAGACGGCTAAACACACTCAATTCTGCTCTTCATTATCTTGATGATTGGTTACATAAACACGGTCTATCCTTATCAGCATCTAAAAGCTCTACTGTTGTTTTCACTAGGAAAAGATCAATCCCTTCTGTAGAGTTATTCGTCAACCAGGATATCATTCCTCAATCAAATAGTGTCAAATTCTTGGGCATTATTTTGGATTCTAGAATGTCCGGCACTTTTCACCTTAATTCAACTGCAGAAAAATGCGAAAAGAATGTGAACATCATTCGTTCTCTTTCCGGTGTTTGGTGGGGATCTCACCCCTACACTCAAAAACTTTTATATAATGCTCTTATCAGGAGTCACTTTGACTATGGTTCTTTTCTGATGAATCTTTTTAATAAAGCTGGTTTAGAAAAAATAAACAAAACTCAGTCAAAGTGCTTACGTATAATCTTAGGAGCTATGAAATCATCACCAATCAATGCCATGCAGGTTGAGTGCAATGATCCTCCCCTTAACTTACGCAGACAATTTTTATCTGATAGATTCCTTTTCAAATTGATACAAAACTCAGACCATCCCCTTCTCCCTAAATTAAGTCTTCTTCTCGAATTGTTTGATACAAATAACCCGGAAAAACTTCCTTGCCTCCTTACTAGCTATATTAAATTCTCGCAACTTCCAAACCCTGTTCATCAATTTCCGAATAATCCACTCTATCTTACCCCATTTGAATCTTTAACTTTCCAGCCGAATATTATGCTACACTTCGGTATAGATAAGGACGCCATAAACGCTCGTGAAATTTTTAATGAACAAATGACTACTAAATTTTGTGGATGGTACGCTATCTTTACCGATGCATCCAAATTATCTCCAAATAGCACTGTTGGATCTGCAGTTTGGATTCCATTTACCAGAATCAACTTAAGTTTTAAATGCCCTTCCTCTTCATCAGTTTTCACTGGCGAATCTATTGCTCTTCTTGAAGCCATTCATTTCGTCAGATCCCATAACTTGAATAACTCCATTATTTTTTCTGACTCCAAAAGTTGCCTTCAATCTATCTTGTCCAATCCTTTTCGCTCAATATCCCGATTTCCATCTATTTTAAAAATTAAAAGCGCCCTCTATGATTGTCATCAACTAGGTATCAATGTAGTTCTCTCCTGGATCCCTGGACACTCGGGTATCCCTGGGAATGAAGTAGCAGACGCTCTTGCTAAAGATGCTACTAATATAGGATCTCTAGATCATTTTAAAATATATTCACACGATTTATGTCTCCTTCCTAAATTTCACCTCTTAGAATCATGGACCAAAGAATGGAACACGTCGAAAACAAGTAAAAGCAAACATTATGCGGACATTCAACCCGAAATTCCTTCAATCCCCTGGTTTTTTAAATTTCGCAAAGCTAACAAAAGTACTACTTCAACTATCTGTCGCCTTCGATTGGGACATGCTTGCACTCCTGTTTTTTTGGCCAAACTTAGGATCAGGGATCACTCTATGTGCGAATGTGGTCTGGACGAAGGAAGCGTCAATCACATATTTTTTAACTGTCCGAAACTTCGCCAATCTCTTTACGATATCCTTCCCCTTGAATTCCCCCGTCCTTTTTCATTTAAATGTCTCCTTTCTCAAACCTTTTCACCTTTGATTAATTATATGTTATGTAAGTTTATCCATATTAATAAGATTAAATTATGAAAGTGGTTTATTAATATCTTTGAAACTAAACTCAATATTTACTAAAGCTCATAAATATTATTATCAACTAATATTAAATGTTGTACTGTCTCTTGTTTTAGATCAATCTAATTGTCAAAATTTTGGTTGTACCTCCCTTTGTACACTGACCATATTCTTATCCGCACTCCCCTCTTGTTTATGACTCTAGCATCAGCGAACTCGACACTGGCAGAATTGTGACAACTAGCCACAAAAGCCACAAACCAAGAAGTTGAAGTATCTGTATTTTGGTTTTCATAGAATTCTACTTCATCTGCTACGGAAAACTTGATCTACGACTCATTCGGGTGTTGTTTCGAGACAATGTCTGATATCAGAACATGTCCGGGGCTGTACTGTGGCCGAACTTTCGAAGACGGAGCGTGGAGTGACTGCGGCGCCTGTCCCCGTGGATACCGCACAAATGCATCCAGCTACTGCCAACCCTGCTTCGATTTACCTTCCCTGTACGACTGGCAGTACTTGGGCTTCATGGTGCTCCTGCCTATGGTGCTCAACTGGTTTTTTATCGACTTGGGAGCTATTGGAAAAGGGTGTGTACTGGCTAGTTATTTATGTACCTAGTGCGTTCTAAAGATAAAGAGTAAATTATACTTACCTACCTACTTACTCGTAATTGCATGGAGCAATAGGTATCTACTTATTGAAAGAAATTGCTGGATCAGTTTTAGTCCTACAGTACCTTGATACATACGCAAAGACTTCACACATATGACTTAATGTTAGCCTGTTTCTTTTCTGGTCACGGGAAGCCAGTTAATGAAGAAGGCCCTAGATAATTCCCCCTGGAAATCTACGGAAGAGGCGTATGTCCGTTGGGTATTGAGTATGTTGAGGAGTGGACTTCTACAATCTGATATGACGATCACTGATGAACTATGGTGCTATAACACTTGCCTATATTTCCCATAGGTAATATATTTGCACCACGCACCACTTAACCTGTCTGGGGGTGACATGACAGCCTATGGTGTTTCACTGGCTGTTAATATAATGAAAACACTAATCTTTTTAGGAAAGACCTAATCCTCCAACACATTTGTGCCTTCATAGAGGTAGTAACAGGCACAGTGACTGCAATCCTAGTGCTGGCACCAACTGGGCACTTTGACTTATTTGTGTGTACACCCGAGCATCTGTCAGATTGGTACACATTGCTACATAATCCGCAACCTGATTATAAAGAGACATTGCATTGTACTCAGGAGGCTGTTTATCCATTGTGAGTACTATCTATCTATAATATCAAAAAACTAAAATAGCCAAAAATTAAATTAAAGATATGGTAATAAACTATATGCAGATCTACTACATAAACTCTTCGGTTCTAGATAAAACTGTGGTTTTCATAAGTTTGGAAATGTTTCTTTTTTGGTTAAACGATTGTATTCATGATTTCTGTTTGAGAAGTAAAGTTTTGTATTTGTGTTGTAAACTCGGTCTTTTGTCATCCAAATGAATGGTTCCTAAAATCAGAAGTGGGATAGAATACTCTCCTAGAAGATTCTGATTCCGAAAATCGAGTTTGTCTGTTTATCTATTGGTCTGTTTGTTTGTTTGCAGATCACGCCTTAACTATTGGGCTAATTTCACCTAAACGTATACCATTCAGAAGCCCTTTTTCTGGAGCGAAGGCTATATTTTATAGAAATAAAAGACGTGGGTTCTTAGATACAGCTTGAACTTTCTAAACCAAAGGCACCCGTTTGTTATATAGTTCATTGTGTTCATGCTGGTGACAGATATTTTTGTGGAAAGTTTCATTCGCGTTCGAACTTGCGGGTATCAGTCACTTTATAATAATAGTAATATTAGGATAGTGTAGTATTGAGTTTTTTTATTTTTCAGATACACAATAGTACTCCTCATCTATGTATTCAGTTTGCTCATGACACTCACATTGAGACCATGGCTGGTGGCATTGAACCCATCTCGTTGTGGACAGAGAGCCATCTACTATGCGATGTACTTCTATCCAATTCTTGTACTTATCCATACTGTTGCTGCTGGCTTGATATGTAAGTATCTATAAATTGTTTGTCTACACTCTTTCTTCCTAACTTTTTAAAAAGAATAGTGAATCAATGCAATTCTGAGCTGATACCTTTGCATGACTTCTCGAAGCGCATCCAGTATATGTACTGCATATTGTGAAATTGCACTGCTCCCATTACTCTGCCTTTTACAATTACAGACACGTGAGAATGAGAGTATACCTACTTCTATGTAAAATTTCCTCATTAATATTTTCTTCTTTTTCAGATGCCTCCTTCCCTTACATCTTCATCATCATATCAATGATGACGTCAGCATCACACTTCTCAAGGCGCACCGAGCAATCTGCTCCAGCTCTACTCATATCCTCCGTCACCGATATGAGAAACCTTATAATCATACTAGGACATTGGATAGTTCACGCATACGGAATTATTTCACTGACAGGTTTCAAAGAGCTGTGGTATCTGTCTTTGGTACCAGCTCCAGCGATGTTCTACGTCCTCACCGCTCAGTTCACTGACCCCGTGAAGATTCACAGCGATTGACAGTCCCAGCGCCCGTTTGTCAAGCTGCTGAATTGACATTTGCCTCGGACTGGCCGGGCCAGTTCGAGAATGACAGGGTTGAGTGTGCGGCCCAACACTATTGAAGTGTTGCAAGCGATCGCACCGTCTGATGAGCCTTTGAATACTCATCCGATATTCTACTACTAGTTGAGACTATTTCCCAGCATGATGTCCTCCATAGGTTATCCTATTCTTAAAAGTAAAGGAAGAATGAAAGAAATGGTGCACAAATCTAATATTATGGCACGGGCAATATGCTCTTAGATCTCTCTTTTGATAAGTGTAATATGCATATAATATTTAAATTGTATATCTAACTGTGTATGTATTTAAATAAGGATACTATAAATATAGTTAATCAACAGTTACTCCATTTCGGATGTATAAAATCAAAATTGTTGTATAAATAAGAATATCGTTAAGACTAAATACATAACTAAAATGGTTAGGCTATGAATGTGAAACATACATAAAGTTACATAAAGTTTTTATGAAGTTACATTATATGTTTGATATTTAATTGGAAAAGATTTTTGTAACCTATTTAAATAACTAATTTATTGATAGTCAACTTTTTATCCCGGAATTTTAAATACATACTACTTACATAGGGTAAGAGTTATTTTCTCTATACAGTACTTGTTATCAAGACTAGAAATTTGTTATAAAATGTTTAAAAAAATAGACACCCTGAAAGTTGGCCAAAAGCCTGCGGTCAGAAACTTTTCTGTTGCCAAGTTACTGTCGCGTCAGATGGAGTAGGTAGATAAATACACGACCTATATATTTATATCTAACGCAATAAATATTTTAAGTTTTATTTTTTAGCCTGGTACTTAATCTATGACTTTGCCTAGTCCTAAATAAAGGGGTGTTATCATAATATCACGAATAAACACGGTAGCGTAATTTGTAATATCTCGTGCATTGCGTGGCTTTTCGCCAACTCTTCTCAGCCAAGTGGTCTTTGAAGCGCAATGTAATTTGAACACATTACGAAAGTCGTATTTATTCGTGCTAACCTTGTGCAGTTATGTAAATTGCTGGAACCGTTTACCAGAATCCAATTACCTACAAAGAAACGACCGCGCTTAGCGCACTGAGCGCTGCTTCGTATGTCACCCCATATGGGGCCAAACTAATACGGAATGATGATCACTCAAAATATTGGGTGACATACGAACGATGACGAGACCACGACGTTTTACAAGTAGTAAGGCAGACAACCCTCTCGTATACGTACGTTTACTTACGACGTCCAAATACAATCTGAACTTGTTGGGTTTATCACGCAGTCGTACGTTCAGTTACGCGATATCACCGGTGCACTGCCTATTTGACGGAGAAAAACGTATTCAGTGTGAGCACTCAATTCGTACGAACAGTACTCGCACGTTTACGTACGAACAAATTCGTGTCCAAAGTGAGCATAGCCTAACAATGCAAAGGTTCAGTAAAAATATCACATTGATCCAAACAAGTTTTCTAACAAAAAAATTTGCAAAAAAAAACTTGTTTGGATCAATGTTATATTTTTACTGAACCTTTGGTCTGTAATTTCACATAATTACATTTAGTTATATTATATATCTTCAAAAATATTGGAATGTGCGAGCGAGAGGGTTGTCTGCCTTATACATACGCCTTAATACGTCTGTTTCTGCATCGAAAGAAGATACACACTCTGATTTGGACACACCCTGACAACTGTGTAGTGATGTGCCGCCGCGACGGCTGCTTGGTACGTGACGTAGAAGTCCGGCAATTACCTTACTACTCTATCTAGCTTTTTATAGTTAGCGAGTAATAGGTACATCTAACACTGCAAAAACATAGGTGATAGATGCGAGTTTAACATAAAAAACAAGACCGAAATAGTGCATGTAGCCCGTGCGTCTCTGGCTTTTGGGCCTTCAGAATAAAGTAGGTAAATAAAATACTACAAATACCGAGGACTATCGCTATCGTCATAGCACGCTATAGTTTAGTGGCCCTAAACGAGGTGGCAATGATACCAGTCCAAAGATATGCCAAACAAAGCTCAAAGATAAAAAGAAACTGCTATTTACATTGGCGGTCCCGTAATAAGCGTTTATTATTCGACTCCAAAAGGAAATGAGGTTTCAAGATTCGTTTATTTGTCCATTCATACTTTGCATATCTCGTTATGATCTCACTCAGCTATGATTAAGCTCATTTCCTCTCATCTTGAGCACCGACTATTCCTATTTTGTGAACATCTGATATCTTTTTTTTTACAGCGTCGCACAAAGACTTCAATACAACCAACAAAATGACCCTTGTCGCTTGAAACTAAAGTTGAAAGTCGTTTGCTTGTCGTAAAGTAACAATATGTATTTGATTGATCCTTCGTGATCGGGCTACAAATCGGAATAATTCGTGAGTGCTCCACATAAATCCCTCTATCCTTTTGGGTAGAGACAGAATTTGTATTTATTGGATCGGATACGTAGCTTGGTCAGGTTTAATACATACATGCCTAAGTACCTACCTATATGTATTTCGACTGCACAGTAGTTGCTTTAAGTCGATGCAAAAAAAATGGCTTGACAGCAGCGTAGAACTCATCCAATTTTCCTAGTTGTCTAGTCTCACTGAAATATAATAGAAACATAGCATCATTCTTAATATAGCTTACACCGTAGAAAATATATTTTTCAGCAGAAATTATGAGCGTCAACAAAATGGATGCATAAAATATAACCAAGTAATAAAGCTTATCCCGTAGCGCCTCGCTACATAAGGTCTACGGCGTAGACCACGTCGTAGATAACATATACGCCGTAGCAAAGTCGTAGCGTACATTTTAATTTTACCTTATTTCGAGTAAAACCAACCTCTGTTTTTACTTTTTAATAGCTTGTTGCAACTTCTAGTTGTTACAAACTTTAAACAAAGTGCACAAAACATTTGGGCCGCGGTCTGTGGTCGTAGAAATGAGCATTTCGTTCGTTTGCGGTGCGAAAGTGCAGACAATGTCCGGCCTTTGTGCCCGCATCTGTTATTAAAACTCCTGCGAGGCGTGATGCTCCGTGGGATGCATACGGTACACATAGTACGAGATCCGGCTGCAGGATTAGTGCGTTCATCGGTTTTTTGCTGAAAACCGAATTTTAATGTATATTTATAATTAGGAGAATATATATTTATCAAGTTGCCTATCAAAATTTGGCCGGTAGTATTTTTAATTAAATTATTTTTAATTGATTTTTGGGAAAAAATATCGTTCACTTGTTTTTTAAATAAAATAACGTCTACATCACGGCAATTTATATGAAGATTCAAAAAAATCACGGTTGCCGTTGCGCACTTGGCCGCACCTCTTCGCAGCCAGGTGTAAACAGGTATGATTTCGATACATTTATACGTTCATAACGTTTATTTATTAATTATATATCAAATTAAAGCTAATTTTTTTCTATTTATTATCATATATGGTTGCCTAATTAAATCTACCCGCAAATAAGGGTTGCTGGCTTTTAAAAATTATAAATATTTAAGGTAGAGTGAAAGAGAGTTAGCGCGTAACATCATTTGTCAGACGAGGATAGCGATTGCCGGCTGTGTGACGCTTTTAAGCCATTGTGCATGCGTCGAATGTTAGTGTTCTCAACCACCGAGGAGTAATAAAAATAAGTAATATAATAAATACTACAAAAAAAAATTGTCTTCCTTTTCAAAATGACAAATTTAAAAATTACAAAAAAAAATTAATATTGATTAAATATATTTAATATTGATTTAATATAATTAATATTGATTTAAAAAATACAAAAATAAAACCACTTAAGTAAAAAAAAAAATTTTACACAGAAAACACGACTTCATCTTTATCAATTTTATTTTACGTTAATTAATTTAATAATTTTTAGATGGAAAAATAGAACAACAATGTAAATATAAAACGTTGTGCATTACGAACTCCAAAACAGCGTGGTTTTTATGTAAGAATAAAAATACCGCAGCTGATATGTTGAGAACACTAACATTCGACGCATGCGCAATGGCTTAAAAGCGTCGCCAAGCCGGCAATCGCTATCCTCGTCTGACAAATGATGTTACGCGCTAACTCTCTTTCACTCTACCTTAAATATTTATAATTTTTAAAAGCCAGCAACCCTTATATGCGGGTAGATTTAATTAGGCAACCATATATGATAATAAATAGAAAAAAATTAGCTTTAATTTGATATATAATTAATAAATAAACGTTATGAACGTATAAATGTATCGAAATCATACCTGTTTACACCTGGCTGCGAAGAGGTGCGGCCAAGTGCGCCACGGCAACCGTGATTTTTTTGAATCTTCATATAAATTGCCGTGATGTAGACGTTATTTTATTTAAAAAACAAGTGAACGATATTTTTTCCCAAAAATCAATTAAAAATAATTTAATTAAAAATACTACCGGCCAAATTTTGATAGGCAACTTGATAAATATATATTCTCCTAATTATAAATATACATTAAAATTCGGTTTTCAGCAAAAAACCGATGAACGCACTAATCCTGCAGCCGGATCTTAGACTAACATATGCTTTGCAGCATAGTCGTCGGTAATCATGAAAACAACTTACACGGGTATTCGGTTCGGTGGATATGTAAATACAGTCACATACTATCTACCTAATAGGTTTCTTTTTTTGTTCCTGTTTTCGTGATTTTTGCAAACCATGTGAAAATTAGGAACAAAGACTTTTGAATGGCGACCAGGAAGGTGTAGTGTAAGACGAGCGGGTCAACCCCTTGTCTGACCACATTGTTAAGATCGCGGTAAACCAGGAAAGGGCTCTGTTCTTATTAGAAATCTTCTGGGAAGACCTATATCGAGCAGTGAACTTTTTTAGGCTGATATGATGATGATGCAAAAATTGCTCGCACCTTTTGGTATCAAGGTACATTACGTACAATTAAAGAGGGTGCTCGGTACAATTTTATAATCTGAGATTTACTAGTCGTATCAAGTTTATTTTAAGTTGGATAACAAGTCAGCGAGTTATGCTAGGTACTGATTAAAAAATTATGTTCAAATGCAGTTGTAACTTTTATAAGCAGTTCTATCATTGAAATTAATAGGTATAAAAATCTAAGGTCCCAAAATATAAGATAGGTAATCTGAAATGTTTGGTATACCTATAAAATTCTACTTATAACACTGCCACGGGGTTTCCTCAGTACATTTTGTATCGTAATATGTTTCCAAGAGCCAAAGAAATGACGAATATCTGCAGAATCAAAAAGCTTTGTGTGATGTGAATATTAAAGAGACCGCACTCGGCTTGTGATGTTGGGACACGGGTGAAAGTAATAGAAATCTTTTGTGTTGCGGATCAGAGGTTTAGATGTAGATTTCACTATCTTCTAAAATATATACTCACAAGGAAAATATATATTTATGCACTACTAGCTTTCGCCTGCGACTTAGCGTCTCGTTTGGTCCTGTTTATTTTCCGGGAAAATAAGTAGCCTATGTGTTAAGCCAGATTACAAACAGATTATTCCATATTATTATCTAAATCGGACCAGTAGTGTCAGTGTGATTGAAATTAAAACATCGAAACATCCATAGAAAAAGTGGTTCATACTATTGGGTAAGGGTCTTATTAGGTAGACCCTGTATCTATGCAACATAGCATAGAGGTAAATTATGCGCGACTGTGAAACTATGATACAAAATATTGTGTTACCTGGGAAGCGCTCAGATGTAAATGCCACTAGAGGTCACCCATCTTAATAGTGACCGCGCAGAACGTAGCTTAACATAAATAATCGGTAGAGATTTGCAAAGCAATAAGCTAGCTACGCCACGAGCGCTGCACGAAAACATATTGGATACGTATAGTAAGGTTATTCGCAAACTACAAATTTGCTGCAATACTATAAATAGAGCTGATGAGAGCTTCCTATTTTATTGGAGAATGCGTTCGTTAGAATACGCCAAAATTCTGAACAATATTTTATTTTTTATGCAGATAATTATTTTGATAAGGCCGCCCAGTGTACATTTAATGCAACCTGTTTTGTTTTATATCATAAGAATATGTTTCGGTGTTATTTATGTAGATAGGTACAATAAATCGTTTTCATTCATTCATTCATTCATTCATTATTGTAGGTACATCTTGAATGTTTTTGTTCTCAGGAGAAACGTAGGTAGTAAGGTAAGTTCCTCGTAAGGTACGTTCTGTAGGTGTATTCGACGAACAAAAAAAATTGCGTTTAGTTAGTTTGAATTATATTTGAATGACGGATTTTTTTTTCCAGCACATAGGTATAACCACAGATTATATAATACTATACTAGTAGTATAACTAATTTATGTGAGGTAGGTACCTAACTAAAAAAATCATCACAAAATTGCATGTTTCATGTAAGTAGCACCGTTTAAATCTGGAATAGTGCGCTTCGAAATATTTTATAACAAAAATGGCAAATTTAGTGGGTGCTGAAAAATATATACCTCCGTAAAATGAGACGACGCAGCGCATTGAAAGCAAAATCGCAAACCTGTGAACATTCTGGAACATTGAATACGAGAATATAACGAGGCTCTGTTGTTGACCAGTCATGCCTGCCATTGAATACAGGGACGTAAATAAATATATCTATCTAGACTTTCAGGATACCTGAGATACTTCATTATGAGCTCGTGTTTTTATTTACGTTGGGTTTACTTGAAAAGCTCCTGGAGGAAATAAAATTACGAGAGACGGCCCCACGGCTGTTTGCGTAGACGTTGGATGGTTCTTGTAATTTTATTTGAAAACTTGTGGTGAGGCTTGCTTGCTCTTAACTAATCAACTGTTCACAAGTGGCTTTAGTACAGCCTTTTCTATCGGCGTCTCACAGTTTCTAAAAATACGACCTACTTACGCAAGAAATTCTCATTGACTAATTTAGCCGTGGTAGTTTTTTATATACAACTATACAATAATGGAACAAGCCGAGGGCCCACCTAATGGTTAATGGTAACCACTGCCTATGCTCTGCTTACGGAGGATGTGTCCTGAGGCTGATCGTCTGATCATCATCACTGAGGCATAATTGCACTGGCACCCATAGCCTTCTAACCGGAACAATGCGAAATAAGGCGCAGAAATAAGTTCCCCAGACGAGCTCTTTCACAAGGAACCCTACTACTTACTGAATAAAAGATATTTCAGATTTGTACATGTTACATGTTATAGTAGACGTTGGTTATATTAGATTTTTACCCATTGCAAATTGAATTTCTTTGCGAACACTAACGGTATCAGGCACTCTTTTTATTGCGCGAAATACCTACGTAGACGCCCAATAACAAAATGCAATTTCCTATTTACAGCACCAAATAAACTTCTCGGTCTTGATCTCAGAGTGATAGCAAACAACTTTAGGAAAAGTTTGGGAAAGTATGAACGAGAGATACCGGGCTAAGGGCTAAAGCCAAAATATAACGTTCGTAGAGGGTCTACCCTCTACAAACGTTATATTTTGGCTTTCTACGAATATCACTATAAAGCAAAATGTGAAACTGCAATATTTTTTTCTACAATATCGTCTATGCTATGCCCTGTGACCACGTGGTCCGTCAGTACACTCCCCTCGATCGAACGACGTGAACTACTTTATCCTATTGGTCCAACTCATTGGACAAAGAGAAATCATGAATTGAACCATGAAAGCTTTCATGAGAATTTATGATTCCTCTACGTACAGTTTTACGTCGCGAGTATGTAATGTAGCTATTATTCCATCTCTAAGGTCGTATTAAACAATAAAAACTTTGTAGCTCTTGCCGACTCAAAGGTTCTCGTACAAATGTTTCGAAAAAGCTCTCGAGAGTCGGACAGTTATCTAAGAATTTTTATCGTCTGCAGAGGTCATTAAGATTTTTATATTGTTGCGATATAAAAGTACTAAGGTAGCATAATGGGTGCTCAAATATTATGTGAAAAGGAAATTATATCCCATTAGAAGTATCTTCCAGTAACCACCTAACAATTTTATCCTGTTGTTGCTTATTTTGCCAAGATACCTACTTAAGTATATTTATTTTAATTGAAATTAGTAAAATAAGAAAATAATTATCAATATATAATTTCAGTAGGAGTAGTCTTATTATACCATTCTCTCAGCTTACGAAAAATTTCCTGCCGCGCAGCCCGTGCCAACCAAACTAGCACCCTTATCTATACGCCTCCGATTAGTACCTACTGGATTTGGATCAGTTGAGCTATAGTAGGTGCCAAATAACACCGCAATACAGGTCATTCACCCACCTTCACCTCGATGTCGCAAAAGTTACATAACTATTGTCACGCCTTGGTTCAAAGTTATCAATATTTTTCTTGTCTCTATTTTCTGTATAAACACCTCGCGCGATTTAGTCTTAAAGCGATCTAGTCATATCTTCTGCTTAGTCAAATAGAGATGTAGTCGTAAAGCTCCTAACCCTCTTTAATTATTAGTCAGACAAAACAAAAATAGATTTCCGCTGTGAAAAGTTGCAGTTACACAATCTTGAAATATTACTATGGTAAGCATGGCACTAGTTAGATATGTTTTGTTGAAGAATAAGACATGATTTTTCATTTTCAATATGATTTTACTACGGTTGTAAAGTATACCCAAGTCACAACTGCAAGAATGAAGTCTCAAATATATGGGCGGGCGTCGCCAACGCATCGTTAACCTCCCAAGTTAGAACTTCGAACGGAATACTTTGAAAGTTAAATTTTTATTTGTCGAAAAGCTCATTGAAAGGCAAACTTTTGGCCTACTTTTGGATAAATAGGACGATCTTGCTTTTGCTTCTATTAAAAATGAACTGAACTAATTTCGTAAGACTTAGTGGCAAACTCTAGTGACGGAGGCTTCAGGCCTCCTCCGTCGTGACTAACGACTGCGATATTCCAATCGGTGGGCAAGCACCTGATGGATTTTGCCTGAAATACTGAAAGTTTTTCAAAATATATATGTGAGTTTTCAAGCGCTGTTTTGTTAAATAATGCTATTCATATCGGAAATAGGTACAGTCAGCTACGTAACTCGATTAACAAAACTTTTGGAAAAGCTACAAAACACATGGTCAAAAGCTCCCAAAGCATAATTGGACAACCAATTGTTCATCAACGTATGTTGCTGACTGTAAGTACCTGCCATTTTTAGAAAAAAATATTTGCAAATAAAATATTACAAATTTACAAAGAACGAGGTATTGGAAAAGGATTTCATTAAGACTCCATTTAAACCTGTTTGAAGAATAACGTTGAATCGTGTCTGAATAGGATAAATGCAGGTTTTTCTACCTTCTTAAATAATTTATCTGCAGCAGAATAAAACTGTTGCTAGGATACCTTACGTACCTATCCTTATAAGTAGGTAGAGTAAGCTCCATCAAGAAATAAAAGGCTCTCCACATAATCCGATTCAACCGTGGCTCTTTTGTGATGATCTAATGAGAAAATCAAACTATCTAAATATACATTTTACTATTTTGCTGCTGCGTGTGTGTGTATGCTGTGGGTGTAACTAAGAGCAGTCTTGCAATACTATAGTGTAACAGAGTCAAAAGTGAAAAAAATGATGAAACATGATAGGTGCAGATTAAACCCATGCCATTCCAAAAAAAAAACCACCGATGTGTTGTCGAAGGCAAGGAACCAGTAGCTACCAACATATTGGATGTTGCCAGCTACGAGTACTTTCCACATTGCCAATTACAACCCTAATGGCTAGCAATATTGCAGCCTACGCAGCGTATCGCATGCAATTTTGTTTCAGCGTTGCTTTAAAATTTACTACCGTATAAAGAGTTTGCTTTATCCATTTTCATTAAATTTCTGTTTAGCACCTGCATTATTTTGTTGTATGAATAAAAAATTTAAAATTATTGAATAACGAAAAGATAATCGAATACTGCAAAAAAAAACACCGACAGCATTCGTATTTACTTATTTTGTATTTTTTCGGAAATTTTTTTTTGTTTAGCATAAATGATTACAGAGAAATGCAGTAAATATCCGCGTATGTTCTGCGATTAGATTTTGAACAACAGAGTCGGCATACTGAACGTCATGTATTAAATTAAAATCAATAACCGGGTGAAAGCTTGACCTACTACAGTGATGTGTATTAACATGCCCAATGCCTAAGCCATTATTGTATCAGATGGACCTCGTTTCGGGCATCGGCTGAACTATATAGCTAAAACCAATTTTTTTCTTTATTTCGTTTTCTACTGCCCCGTAGATTTATGGAACCACTGTACGCTTTATTGCATGCACTCAAGACTACTCCCAATCGCTCAGAGAAAAAAAAAGTTACAGTGGCGAATACTAGTAGGTAACGAATAATAGCAGGTAACGTGAAAAGAGAGGGTTGCATTTCCTGTGTTGTATTATCCTTATGACTGTATAGAGGGTTCCTTATTTTTTAAGTTTTTTGTTGTTAGTTTGTTGGTCTCACCTAAAAATAAGCTATAACGTCAAAAGTAAAGTTTTTTTTTAGTTTTAAGCATCTACCTATATTTCTCTAGTTTATTTTTATCATTTTTTAAAAAGGAGTTTAGTGGTGGAAAGTAGCCGCTCATCACGAACCACTGATTAGTGGTTAGCCTACAGGCAGAGCCTAGGCTCTGTTCGCAGCAAAAATATTCAATATTCGCAGCCAATACAGTGGACAGAGTGGGGACGGGAGTACCCCCACCCCTCACGGTCGGTCCATTAAACCCCCTCGCCGCGTTTATTCGCCGGAATAGTGTGCAATAAAACGCGAGCACCGACCGGCCACTGGCCGCAGCAAAAAATACAACCTAAAAATTATTATTCTTCTGGATAGATACCCGGGATGGACTGCGATTTTAGGTGCGCAGATAAAAAACAGTTGAATGAACTGTAGAGTTCGACGAGGCATGGGATTTTGTGAATTTGGTACGTTTTCCTGAATGGAGTGATGAGTGGGAATGGTAGGCTGACTGCGCTTTCATCTTTCAGCCTCCTCGCATTGAATACCTCACTGCAGGGGCAAACGTACTTACTTAGCTCTCGGCACATTCAATACACCGATAGTTTTTCTAAATAAAAACGTGGATTTTCCCAGCCTGATAAAGATAAATTGGTGTTCTGCAAATTTTCCGCGCAGTTGTTAAAAGCACATATGCCTGCAAAAAGCCTAAGCACGAACGTATGTAGCTGGCTACGTTTGCAAAAAAACACAATTTTGTTTTGCTCAAAACGAACAGTTGCGTCAGTTTGTTTCAGCGTTTTTGTTTCGTGAAAAAATTAACGTAGCGCGTTCGTTCGGCCTGTCACACACAGTGGCGAGTCCGCACGCTAAACTTGATGCATGGAGTTATATAGAGATGTATTACTCTACAATATTGACCATACATACAAGTAGCTAAAAACCCATAGGAAACGAGATATTTTCAAAGGTAGATTTTTGTGACCTTTGACCTTGAGATTTTAATGTTCGCGGTTTTAGGAGGTCAAGATACAAGTTTATGCGAGTTTAGAGCTGGGTATCTCAAATTTCGAGATTCTTACCTAATTTTGACTAATTTGACTGGACTCCATAATTAAAGTGGTTAAAGTACATGAACTAAATGAGTTACCGGATCGATCAACGCGTAACGAGAAGCGTTGTTTGTAAGGAAACTCGTGTGACAAATCTTGTAAGACCGTTCGTAAAGACCATTGCAACAACCCATTAACCACCAAACAATTTGAAAGCATTCATCATTTTGAATTACGCCAGTAATTTCAAGTCAAATTAAAACAGTGAGAATTTAATTAAATGAGGTAATGGGTGCTTGAAAAAAATCGCAGCGGTCCGAGGGCCCTGCGTCCGACTTTAATCTTTACAGACTGAATTAATAGGAAGGTTTTAAACCAGTAATTCCCAAAGTGGTCCAGGTGGACCCCCAGGGGTCCACGGGAGACTCGACGGGGGTCTACGTTGGACGTGACAAAAAATGGGGGTCTACAATCGTAAGCAGGGGTGCATGAAAATTAATTTGGTTTCGATAGTGAAGAACTAAATATACTATATTTCTTTTTACCACTCCGAATGGGATGTTTTCTAAATAAAATTTGTAAGAATTGATTGGTCCTTGTGCTGAGTCACTGTAGATTTCAAAAAAAGTAAAGTTGGATGGAGTCACTTTTTCGATTGGCCAACTTTGCTTTTTTGACATCCACTCACAACACAATGAATTAAAATTTAATTGAAAATTTGTTTAGTCTACCTACTTTATTATCAAATAATTAACCCTATCAAGCAATAAATTATAACCTTTTTTTTTTTCAAAAACTGTTAATTCTTCGTTGAAACTCAGCCACAACACAACGCAAGTTTCCATAGATAAATAGATCTAATCTTCACTTTTTTTCGAGATTTAGAAATTAGTAGTAATGTAGATGCATGGGGTCCACCGGATCCAGCAAAATTTTGAAAGTGGTCTATCAAACAAAGGAGTCTGGGATGGGAACCACTGTTTTAAACGTAATGGGATATTTATTTTCCAGAAATTTGAGCCATGCGTTCCTAACGCTTGTATGGAAAAGAATTATTTTTCAATCAATTGACAAATCTTAAAAATGTGACTCATAAGGAATGTCATTTTCTTGTTTACCGTGTCTTTTTTACAAAAGAGTTCGGTACGTTCTTGACCACAACTTTTTCCAACAGCAACCAAACCATTCATGTAAAAAAAAGTTCCTTAATCTTCATAAAGTACCTACTTGATAAAGTAAAAAGAGGTGGTCTATGTTTCACTTGTCGTAGCAAAACGTAATCTATTTGAACATTTGAACCATCTTTATAGCGTTGCTTGGACAGGTCAAAGATTACACAGCAGAAATATTAAACATCCCAAAGAATAAGGTGTCGCAGTGTCTGTCCCAGGGGAAATGAAATAGCAAAATATATCCCCGATGCCGCATTTATACAGAAAGCAGACTGCTAAGTGCTATATAGTGTCGTTCAGCTTTATGTAACTATAATTATCTGAAAACTTGAAACATTATAAAATATGTCAGCGCTATAAAATCGACTAAATTAATTATTGCAACTTAATAATTAACTAGGTATATACTTTAGAATTCAGAAATAGCATTTGCCATCTATCAGATGGCAAATGCTATTTCGTGTATTCTATAAATGCAAGTATTAATAAGTTTTGTATGCGGCAGATCGTCGGTATAAAGGTCTAGCCAGTCGTCTATGTAAATGTGCTCGGAGATGGAGAGAACGTGTCTCCGACAGACTCCATCCACACCTCTGTTATTAGATTCTATTACGCGATGGGATTGCTTTCTAGTCATTCGATTTGCACGTGGATACTTATTAGGTACCAATATTATATTTACACCATGCACCCTTAATAAATGAAACTCATTTTCTCTACGATATTATATTCCGCACACCGAGAAACTGTGCCGAATAAATAGAGCAAATAAAACCTTTTTTCTCGTGATCCTACATACCCATCTAGGCATGATCCATTGCGTTGGATCACGTTCGGAATTTATTGGCCTCTAATAAAACAGAACACATTTTCTGCATTCCCGTGTAACGACCCACTGGCTCTACATGCGGGGAACCTTCTTGTGCCACGTACAAATCACAGATAGCTTTTCTTTTTTATTGTGTTTGGGCGCAGTGATCAAATTAAGCTTTGCCGAAGTTTTATGAAAAATACTGAATTGTCTTGGAAAAATATTGACTTACCTGAAGTATGATTTATGTGGAATTTGATTACCGCGCAGTTGGAAAAAACTTGTCCTTATACTCACCTACATATTTCGGTGTTCGAATTATAGTTGATCATAATATTATTATTTGGAAATGAAAATCTAATAAGTAACAATGTTCAATAGAAAACTGCATTACAATCCTCTGCGAAAAGCAAGAGGGGACTTTCCAAATACCTACTTATAAATATTCGATGAATTCGACAAAACGATGTGGTGAGAATTTCAGGTTTTCTGCATCAATTTACACGGTACACGAAAATGGGAATTTATCTGAATTTTCCCCACACAACCGCTTTCTGTTAAGGAAATTCGGTTTGGAGCGTTTGGCAAACAATTTATCTCAATAAGTCATTTCATTTACCCACTGCTCCGAGAGTACGGTGTGCTTATCGCTCTCGCCGTGGGAACACAATACAGACTTATTCTTTCGCTTCTAGCGATCGATGAAATTATTTCAGATAAACGTTTTTAACTATTTCATTTTTAATTATTTGCCCATCAAAGCTTTCATCTTTTGGATAAGAAATCTCTACAACTGGGTAGGAAATGTACAAAATAAAAGTTTCTTTTGAAATCAAAATCTCGTTTCATGAGAATATGTAGGTTTGAATGATTAGTAGGTAGGTTCGGTAGGTTTATGTTTGGTTGAAGTTCAAGTTCTTTATTGCTTTCATATTGCACAAGGGATCTTAAATAAATTAGGCGATAGCTTCCAATATGAACCCTAATATGGAACAAACAATATTAGCCGCTAGGTGGGTAAATAGTATACAAAAATTTATACTAGATAGATGGCACTGCAATATGCACTAAGCGAACAAAGCCGCGGCTGATATAGGCGGTAGTCTTTTAGCAATCACCATAATGGTTTTTCCTATCTATAAATAAGTATTTTTTCTCTGTCCTTCACTTGAGGCATCTTGAATTATTCAGATGAGAAAGGCACAAAGTAATGTAATGGAAATGTCTGGAAGTTTCCCCAAAAAATGTGCTAAAATGTTTTTTTCGTGGGCATTGTTAAAGTATGTACCTACACGTTATCATAGGTGCGTTGCTGTTGTTATATGTTTGCAAGAGAGCCAGATGTGGGCACTTGATAGATTTCCAAACAGTATATGGCACACCACATCAAAGAACCCGCGAAGCCTTTACTACATTCGTCATCATCAATCTATATTGGTTCACTACTGGACGTAGGTCTTTTCCAAGATGCAATCTTCGGCTCTTCTCATTCAGTGTTTGCCAGCTACATTTTGCAGATCATAGCCCCATTAGTCGGAGGTCGTTCTACACTTCGCTTGCCTAAACGTGGTCTCCACTCGAGTCTACACTTATTTAACAATAAATATGCCTGTTACGAAATTACTTCTGAACTAAGACCGAAACTGTGTTTCAGTTTTACCTAGTTAATTAACCGTATGCTGTACCTAACTTTTAGTAATAAGTCTGACGCGTATAAAACGAGCATAAAGCTACTGTGTTCCTATATAGTTTCACTCTATTTTCTTGAATTATTATCTATACTTACCTGTACCGTTTCTTTCAGTATTACGGTACATTGCTTTATGTTGAGCAGCTTAACAAAAATGTGGTGAAATGCGAATACATTTATTCAGCGTCGCAAAATTGAAATCTCAGGTGGTCGACTTGCCCGCTTGGAGGTACGACCAGCTTTTCTAGAACTCTCTCACCCCCTGTATCCTTTAAACAGAAGAATAGCGCCGGAGTATTTTAAAAAGTACCGGAGTTCTCATTGAATTGGACAGGTATCATCTTGGATTTGTATTCTGCAGGCAACCTTCTACCGGGCCAGTGATCCGGTGTGATTTGGTAAAAATTTCCGCTGTATTTTATATTTTATAGAATATCTGTTTATATTTTTACAGTGTCTGGTGCAAGTTGTTATTTAACCTACGCATTGATATTACTCACCTGTGGCACCTCACAATAATATCAATGCGTAGTGTACATGATGCTTACCAGCTTATAACTTTTGCAGGGTGAAACAGATCAAAGATACATTGTTTATTTTCTGAGCGACGCACACAACAAAACATAGTTTGAAGCTGTTTCATAAATGTTTTTACAGCAACATCTCGTATATGTAAAAGAAGGCGTAAGGCTGTGTTGGTAATAAAAGCTTCGATAGCGGGGCGCGAGACGAATTCCACCCAGCGCAAATAAGATTTGTAAGCGCGTGTAAGTAGGTACATACAGAGGTGCCATTGCACAGGATCTACGAAAGATTCCATTACTGGCGAAATTGGGAATAGTTGAGGTTATTCGTGTTTGATCGGCGAAACTGAAATTAGATTGGAATCGTTTGATCTCCAGTATTTATTTGTCAACGACATTTTTAGCCGACGTAAATATTCAGGCAAAATATAAAAGCAGGAATTCACTATGTATATTTCGATATTTTTATCTATCTATACTATTATAAAACTGTAAAAAGTCCACAAACTAAAATTAAAGATATGAATAAACTAAATATGCAGATCTACTAAATAAACCATTCTGATTCCAAAAATCGAGTTTGTCTGTTCGCGGATCACACCTAAACTACTGGACCAATTTCAATGGACATTCAGAAGCCTTTTTCCGGTTTGAAACATAGGCTATATTTTATTAATATCAAAGACGTGCATTCTTAGATACAGCTTGAACTCTCTAAACCAAAAGCAGCCTTTAGCACGAGGTTCATCCTATACTGGTTGACAGATATTTTAGTGGAAAGTTTCGCATGCGTACGAAGTTACGGGTAGCAGCTAGTAAATAATAATATCGTAGCGCTATCTTTGCTTTAAACTTCATAGATCATGCCTGTTAGTTTCTCTGACAATACTCTGATACCACTGGTATTTATCTCTCGTCCTAAAGACAAGACTTGGATTAAAAAACTCTGAACTCATGTTAGGAATAATTTGAACAGAATTTTGCTCTTTCATTTGTCTAGTTTCACGACTCTACGTGACTCGCAGTATATTTTATTACTAGCACATACAGGTGTGTATGTATAGCAGCGTCGTCTCGCCGGAAATTGGGATATTGGGAATAACTTGTGGATTTGACGTATAGATACACCATCGAGGCGCTTCGAAGATGTTTACTTCTCGGGTGTCTGTTGGATTTGGAGATTGAATAACTTTTGGTCAAAGATTTTATACTTACTATGTTTTTATAACGGCCACGCATATCATGTACCCAGTTCTAAAACTGTTCCAGGACAGTATTTGAGTAGATGCCGAGTTTAAAATTCAGAGGTTGGCCAACTCACAGATTAATAAAGACAAGCTAAATTAAATTGGGCATATTTTATACCAACCGAAAATGGTCTAAACGGGCATGTACAACTTGACTGGGGATATAAAACTTTATTTGAGAAAACGAATAGGTATTTACGCATGATCTAAAAATTTTGTGGTCGTGAGTTTGAACCTTATGCGGTTGTTCTACTTTCACTGAAGTAGAACGTGCCTAACGAATAACCACTAATTTCAACTAACCGCAGTCAAATACCGGGCAAACATCAACCAAAGTTAATAAAACGTTAATAAGCAGGTCGCAAAAGGATGGTGTTCCTAATTTTCCTTATGTTAAATAAGTGATAGTAATCATGAATGGAACTCATTTATTAGAACAAATGCCCTCAGCGAATTTATTGAAGCGCTTAGTTATTCCAATGACGCAATATTGACCAATAACTTTAGAGAGTTTGTACCTACAGCTTTTGCCTTAGATTGTTGATGATGATTTTTTTTTTTTTTTTTTTTATGCCATAGCTGGCAGACGAGCAGGCGGGCCACCTGATGGAAAGTGGTCACCGCCGCCCATGGACACCTGCAACACCAGAGGTGAGGCTAGTGCGCTGCCGATTGTTGATTGTTGTTGCCCAACGCGGTTGATTTGGCTGAATCACGATCAAATTAATTCATTAATTATGCGCTGTTACTAGCGGCTAACTAAGATTACCAAACAGTCAATAATCAGAGGCAACAACATAATAACAGTTTTGGGATATTGGGACGAGAGACTAGAAGCTGTATATTAAAACTGAGGGCAAGCTAACATATTCATCGCTCTACATAGCTCTACATACAAAAAGTGGCCAGTGTTTTTATTTAATGCTTTATAGCCTAACGCATTCTTGTTTTGGATGCTAAAATCTACTTTAGGTCGTCGGTACTTACCTAAGACGTATTGACTCGTCTTAGGCTAAGTAAATAGGTATAATAAAGTAGCAAAAAATAATAAAGTGAATCCGTAAATACGGCGGGCAGCAAAAGATTTATTTACGTTTAAAAACTCATTTGCTGACGGCGACGGTCGAAATAAAAAGTAACTCAACAGCTTGAAAAATATTATTTCAGTGAACGTGGGTGAAGGGGGCGAGTAATGTCCCTTAATGTGCCAGTAACACCGGTATTCTCCGTTAAAAAAGCTTTGCAAACTCTTATTACCAAGTCAAGTTTGTTGATGGAATAAGCCCCAAGGGTCTCTACTAATCGATCTCTACTAGCAGAAGCTGCTACTAAAATAATAATTTATAAGTTTAAAAAACTAGAAAAACCGACAGTTCGGGACCAACCTGGAAGCATACCCTTTCAGATAAAAAAAGAATTTTTCAAATCGGTTCATAAATGACGGAGTTCTGAGGTAAGAAAATTTAATTAAAAAAAAAAGTTCTGAGGTAACAAACATAAAAAAAATAAAAATACAACCGAATTGAGAACCTCCTCCTCTTTGAAGTCGGTTAAAAAGAATAGTACTTGTATTATTATAGTCTCATTGTAGTTTAGTCCCTGTATTTTTAATCAGCCACTCAAGCGTAAAAATACTTGACTAAAAATACGGGCGCTGAACACTCACCATTCATGAATTCTCCCCGAATAGACCGAATTTTATGCAAATTTCCTTTATGACCTTTTGGCATTTGACGGAGATTAGCGGCGGTGTTCGACAGTTTTATCGTCTGACTTGTTTTATTACATTTCTATTTGCTACAATTGATACAGCCTTTTCATTTTCATACGTTTCGCTACACATTTTTATGAATACAAGGTTGGTACGAGTACCTACTTACCTAATATTATTATTGATTTTGCTACAGTCGACAGTGAATGGAAAACTTTTTATTATTTTGGAAGTAAGAATCGAAATTCTGAAAAAGTGATTTAACTTGTTTTACTGTAAATACTATTGCTTTGTGGTAGGTATCTACATGGGTTTACAAAGTTTAATAGATTTATATGTATACGAAGTAATAAGTATATTTTTAAAGCCGTTAGGTCCATTAACAGTGTAGCAAAATAAAGATGGATGAGAACCATCGCCATCGAACGCGGGAGGAATCCATTTAAAAACTCATTTCTCACAGTCACGTAGGTAATGTTATAAGCTGTCGATCGCAGAACCCTGCAGGAGCTTCCAATACGCAATAGTTTTGCTTTTTAGTTTGTAATCTTTTTAGGGGTAATCTTCGGAACTACTGAACCGCTTCTAAAAATTATTTCACCAATAATAGGTAGCTACAAGGTTTTTTATATGTACGACATTAGGTTCTTAGTTGTTCTACCTTACTCAACCTCGAAATCGGCACTATTTCCAGGTTGAGTCGAGACGAGTTATTCGAGGTAACGACAAAAAATATCTCATTTTTTACAACAAGTTCGAGAAACGCATACAAAGTTCGCTACTGGACCACTCGCTACTCGTATTGTGAAATAAAATAAACGAGATCATAGACAGGATGCGATAGAGTAGAGATGAAAACAAAGCCTGCGATAGAGTCCGTTTACGTGTTCCGAATTGAACTTCACTACAAGAATTATTGAAGTTAGGAAGATGATTTGATACTTTGAAGTTGTTAATAAACAGTACTTAGCATTTAACCAAATAGTGGGGTATACAATACAATTTGTATTCTGTCCTTTTATATTTTTTTTATTATCGGTTAATTTCGGTATAAATATTATGTTTAATTTTATTAGATGAATATTATTTTGAATGTATGTATACCTATACGGACATATCTACGAGCATGTTACATGTGTAAAGATGAAATAAATGAATAATGAGTATACATCAGATTATCGAATCTATAATATAAACGGAATCAAGACACAGCCCAAAAAGAACTGTCTGTAACTTTGTGAATCTGTTTAGTTCGCAGCCGGCGCACACTGGCGGTCATCATCCACTTCGCTTATATTTTATCCAAGCTCCACTGATAAAGCTTGTTTGCTACTTCATAAACAATATAAACTTTTACAACTCAAGAGAAAAACGAAGAAGTTATAGATCGATAGCGAGATGTTTGCACAATCACTATCGATTATACCGTTTTAATTTAGTTATTTATGTTAGCAAATAGTTAAACGCCTTCATTTGTGATAGGTACTTAAGCTAGAACTTATTTAGATATTATGTAAGCAGTCAGCGACTAGGGGTCGGTTATGAAGTTCCGATCTTTCGTTTGACGTCGTCGGAGATATTCATATAATTGTATCTAGCTTTCTACTTAAGAGATTTTAGAAAGGCTATGGGGCTAGGCTGGGCTTCGCGCCCAATGCTTCAAGTGCACCTTCTACCTAAGAGTCCAATCACGTTCAAACTTTTGCTCCTATTTTTTCTACTTGTACTTTCATCAAACAACATATAATCTCGCTGCGAGTGAACGGCATCACGATTATAATCAGCGCATGGAAGCACATTGATACCTACGCCATAATGCCATCCAACATAAACCAGCCAGCCAGCACACGTGTAGGTACAAGACAATTGTGCAAAAGGACATGCATTCACCGGCTTCCTGATAAACACGCTGTTCCAGGCTTCAATAGACTATTGTTATAGCTAAGTTCTGGCAGACGAGCGATATAATTAGGCTCGTATTTTACTTAAGAACTCTTTCAGGCAGGTGGAGTAAGGCCTTGACCAGATGTGGCCTACAGGGGCTACAGGACACTCGAGAGGCCTTGGTAGACCAACAGCCGGACGGGTAGTTTACATTACATTGTTGCCGCTACCGGAACCATCCGACAGCTAGTGGCGAGAGGGTTGTTCTCAGCAGTAGGTTAGTGATAAGATAAGATAAGATAAGATAAGATACCTAATCTTTATTTGTCCTCAAGTACAAGTATACACAGTAGGTAGGTACATAAGAAAAAAAACAATCGATAGTTACTTTACTTTAATTAGGTAGGTAGGGAAACAAAAAACAAACAAATACGGGGGCAAATTGGCCCAGTCTCAGTGCTGCATTTCACAAGACAACATTGAGCTGTAGTTAACTTTGGCTGTGCTATGTCGCCCGTATGCAATCCCTGCAAACTGCGTGTTATGAACCGTTTACTAAACGTACTCGTAACTGGCAGCTGGTAGCGTTTCACATGATTTACGTGCTAATTATACAGCTGAACCTTATTTATATTGTGAAAAGTGTAGTGCCATGTAGAGGCAACACTATTCAGTCAACTAATCTGAATTATAGGCCGCTTTAAAACTTAATAAAGCAAATTACATAGTCGTAGCAGTTGAAGTTAAATAACACTTGCAATACCTACGCATTGCTGAGTTTTGTCATCGTTATAGCTATAGGTAATTTCGCGCTGAAATAAACTAAATTCAAACGTTTCAGTGCAAATAATCCAATAGATACACGCACACACACACGATCAAACCCATAGCCGTGGGCTACAACATAATTACATTTTTTGGGAAGAGCAATCTTTCATCAGCCAGAAAATTCCAATAAAAGAATATTGTTCCAACATGCACCAATTCAATGTTTAATTGAAAATTGTTAATTTCAATTTCCAAGCTGGAAATGCAAGAGACTATCTGAATTGTTTTATAGAAAGCTGAAACTTTAGAATCAAGAGCAGTGCTATAAGTTACAGACTCTTGAATCGGATAAAAAATAGCTGAAAGACCGAACTAGGTAGAGTTTTAATTAAACTGGTGAAGTGGTGTATTATAAAGTGAGTTGGCGGTGCTGTTATGCTTTCCTAAGACCCGGTGGCCATAATATTATGGAAACTGTAATAAAAGCTGCGGTGCCTTGAACTATAGAAAGATTATTCCATGCATTATAAAGAATACCTAAATGTGTAAGCTAGCGTTCATAGTTTCCACGATTTTTAAGTTTTTATAGATGACTCGGAATTTTTGCTCTGAACTAGTTTCCAAGGTTTAGTTTGGGATTAGAGGGCGTTGTTTGAAATGTGCATAAACATTATTTATTTAATGAGATATTTTCTGACGTATGACTTATCGTCCTTGCTGTTTTTTAACGGTAGACACATTTTAAAATCCAAGTGTTAAAGAAGCCATTTCCGGCAGTTTCTTTAGCTGCCCCTTTTCAGTGCACTCAATGGTAGAGTTCTACTCCTAACTACCTACATAGGTACTATATTCTCATGCAATTCTGTTGGGTTCCGCTGAAACCGCGTAATTAACGCTGCAAGTTCACTTGATTGACGGACAGTTCCGCTGTGCCTGGGTTTGTTTTTGAGGGTGGAATTCGCGTGGAATGTTTTTCTGACACGTGGTGGGTTTGGGTACGAAGTGGTAGGTTTGAAACTAAATTGAAGTTGGTGATTGGAGAACGCTATAACAATTTTTTTGCAGTTTTTTTGTCAAGATTTTCATCGTTTGAAATAACTACACTAAGTATTATATTATTGTAGATACACCTTTAACTGTAACTATTACTGCGCTATTATACCGGCTCCCATTGAATTAAAGACCATATAATTTTCTGTACAAGGGTGTTTGCAAAGTTTCATTGTTTCGGTAAAATTAAAAAGCTGCAGAAATGAACTAAAACAATGGGTGTTGCTTGCATCAAAAGTTTTGCAGTCGAGAGAAAAATCAAGGCCTTTGTACAGTCAGTATCAAAAGTATATGTTATCAGACGAACCTTCAATCAAACCAAATGTTTCATGAAGGAAAACTTGCTGATAATTATGAATAAATATTATGATAATATGAACGAACTATGCAACTATGCAGACCACGTTCACGTTACTCTATCACATGCGAGAAGTTTTATATTATGGTGTTTGCTGCCGGTAGATTACAATAATTTCCTCTGGTGCTCGCCTTTCTGACCCATCCGACCCATAATAATGGTTATATTGAAAGTAATATATACGCAAAACGTCGGTAAAGTAACATCTCAAAAAGGAACTTCCCAAGTTACGTAAGGGAATATTACTGAGCTGTAATGTGAAGTGGAGTAGCTCTTAAGATCATTACTTTCTTAGGTGGGCGAAGGCACATAGTTACGTTTTTATTGCAGGGCAAGGGATGTACCACAGTGCTTTATTGCCACGCTAGGGATGTCACACAAGAAGAATTTGAAAATGTAGATGGATATATAAAAGAAGTAAGAGTTGAAAACATACTAAGTAGGTTAGATTAACTACTTACGCGTGGTAGGTATTAGGTATTTTTGTGCTACTACGACTAAATCAATGTAGTATTTTAGTACCCGACTACGAGAAAAGAGGGTTATTTTATTTTACTAATAAGCCGGTGTTTTAGAATAGGTATCACGAGGATTACAGTCGTCAGCCGGTTTATTTCATTGCATTTTGTAACAAGCTGATCTGAAGTGACATACTCCTTCCGAGGTTATTTCGTTTTCGTACACTCTTTGGTAATCTAATTTTCTGGTAAGTGAGTACCTACAGTCAGAGCAAAAAGTGGCTTATATAAAATGAGCCATTAGTACTGCGGAATACATCAACTGTCAACTTCATACTGTATTTGATAACTGTTTTGAGAATAACCATGATAATGATGATCGCTAATCCTGACTACAAATATTTGATAGTAATAAATCAGTGTCGTTTGTCTTCTATAGGTACGCATCTTAGCTTAGTTTTTTTTATTAATAATTCAGAGAATGCTACTAACGGATACTCTGTATAAGAACCGAACGTGAGACAGTAAGTTTTAGCAACTTATCGCCATCATTTGTCTGGTTCTTACTGTGGACCGTACTTTTCATTATCAGGACCATCAGGATCGTTGGAGTCATCTAATTATTCAGAGCAGTAAACCGAGCAGAGAAATTAATTTTCTGGGTAAATGTTCGAAAATTAACTTCCTTCTCTCTAACGTATACTTTCTTTAGGCATTCACGTGGAATAAAGACTATTTAAGATATTCAATAGCCACTAAAATTGTATTTAGAGACGTTAAGCCACAAGAAAACAACTCTATTTACTAGAGCCTTTTTAAAATATTCTGTTTTTGTATTTCGTATTTCTGTATTGGTAAGTTTATGAAGACTATTTCAAAAACATCACTGCTAAGGCTCTTATGCTTGTATGTATAGGTACTAACAAATTTTCAAGTAAAAACTCTAGTAAGTATAGATTTATTTTTACAGTTTCTATAAATATCTCTACATGAGTCCAATATGCATGCTTTATTCACGCTTGAGTCAGTTTTTTTGTGAAAATACGACCCTATAGTAAAGGTAACCCATATTTTGCATATTTTGTAAGTACATACCATACTAACGTATTACGTACCTGTTTCTACATTGTAGAATGTAAATAAATAAAATTACTCGTTGAAACTCCTCCGCGTCGCAGACCTCAGACCCTGGACCGGAAATTACGAAAAATGTGGCCCCGGTAATGGACACGCGAAGATGTGTGCTTTCGTGTAGTAAGCGAGAAAGATGTTGCCAACTTGATAAAACTATCTGCAAGCGTTCGGGCAAACATTTTTATGAACAAAATAAATATGTTAAATCTTGGAAAGTTTTTAAAATGCAAAGCAATTGAGCGTTTTATATAAGCTGCAGTGGTTTTTGAGACAAAGATTACACGCTAGAAAACTATGGGTTTTTGACTCAAGAATATAATCTTTACAAAATGCTAGAAATCTAAGAAATTTACACATTCTTTGGACTCTTTGGACTCTGGGGGGCCAATCCAATGGGCCAATTACACTAATTTTTATTGTTTTTAATGTTTGAACAAAACGTTTCCCATAGATATGCCTACCATAACGTTTTTGGATGGAAATTTGTTCTCGACATTACCCTGACGGCCGTTCAATACAATAAAACTTGATTTCATCTAGGTACTGCAAACTGCTAATTTTTCCGTGAGAAGCACAAGTCAAGGCAATACTTCTAGACGGAGCAGTCATCCAATTTGCGGAGTTACGCTTGTTGTAAGCGCGCAGAACTTTCGCACTTGTTGTTTCGAAACTTCCTGATTTTATATGAAAACATTCAGAGTTGTTTCCAAGTTTATCGATTATTTTTATGTTTGGAGAGCTTTTGATGCTGAAGGTATAGTTTTAGACAATAATGAGCAGAATAATAAGAAAAACAGTTATCGTTATTTAACTTATATTACGACAACCGAGGCCAAATACGGTTAGTTTTTCACGACTTTAATATAATTAGAAAAATAATGATATGCTATGATATTATTCATGTACAATTTTTGTTGGTAACACTATAAGATCTGTTATGGCTTTTATTGCCTTCTGCGGCTTATCGCGAGCCATACAAAAAGCTTTCGATGAATGAAAAAACGTCCAAGTCATAAAAGATGTTACCTTCATCCTAATTTATGTGTAGCTTTAACGGGGGATGTAATAAACATGTTCTTTTCTGCCAAGTTTTTATTACATGGCAAAGTTTGCTACGATTTCCTAAAACTTGGTTTTCTAGGAATACCGTTGTGAGTCTGCTGTACGTAAGATAGCAACAAAGTAGAGGACTAATCACTTTGTATATTTTTATTGCAATTGATTTTCTCAAGAAGTCAGCCAACTTCTTGATTCTGCTAAACTTAGACGAAACCTTGTATTGAAGTTGGTACTATATTGTATTGTATTGAAACCTTCTATTGGGTTGCTTTGATGGAGTTGGGTGCCATGCCGGTGTATCTATAGTAAAGCGCTGTTTTCTTCTCTATGACAAACCATTTTTTCGGCGGATAAATTCCATGTACTCTATGGCTTCTACTAAAAATCACCGCTAAAGGACCACTTGCGTTTTTTACCATAGTGCTGAATGGAGGGATCTTTCATGTTTTACTATTAAAATCTTCTTTGTGTATTGATGGCGTAAAATACTATATATATATTTTTATTTCTATGTTAGATCAACATTTAAAAACTCTACTAAGTCCAGAGTAAGTCATGACATGAATAGGTACGTATTTAGGAATGCTAAATGACGGTAGTTGCTTGTCGAAAAGTTTTATAGTTCATAGCTATACTATTACTGGGTATTATTTCACCGTGGTTCTTTCCCGAGTTGGTTGGCTGCACTAATAAATATCAACTGTGCTCGCCGAGGTCTGGGTTTATCTTATTTCTGAAGTTAAAGACGATTATTTATAATAAAAACTTTGAACGCAAGCTTAGAAGTTAGTAAACCTGCCGTTGAGTTCAATTTATACTATTTCTAACAAAAAAATAGTACCACGCGTAAACTAAAGTCAGGTAATCCTATCTTTTACGATTTTATAATAATAAATCAAAAGAAAAACTTGAAGTGAATATAGCAACTAGCAACAACATTCTTACCGAAATATTAACATCCCAAAACAAATCATGCCAAAATCCTATCAAAATAGAAGGACGATGAGTTCGTTATTCTAAGAACGTGATTTGAAATAAAAAGCATTGACGTAAACAAAAAGACGATCAATAAACAGAAATTATAAGCCTCGTAGAGACAATAAATGGATCCCGCGACTTCGTACCCGTATTGAAATATAGGTCAATAAAATATAACCTATGTTTCAATACGGAAAAAGGGCTTCTGAATGGTAAGTTTTGAAATTGGTCCAGTAGTTTAGGCGTGATCCGCGAACAAAAAAACAGACAAACTCGTTTTTCGGAATCAGAATCGTTTATTTAGTAGATTTAGTTTATCCATATCTTTAATTTTAGTTTTTGGCTTTTTTACAGTTTGGATATTTTACTAACGTCATCTGGTAAGTAAAGTTCGTACTATGGAATACCAATAAAATATTTAGATGTAAGTACATAGTAAAACCATTTGACCAGTTCAAATGTTAACCTGAACTCGACACACACAATAGATTGTGTCTCGCGTCGATCTGCGTTCCGGCAAACCAAAGGTTACGACATAGCCATCACACAAAAATGTTTGTTATCGGCACGCCTTGATGCCGTGACGCTATTCAACTAAATAGGACGAGTTGTTTATTATTATGAACGTGATTTGAAATAAGAAACGTTATTGATGAAAACAAGACAATTATTGGCTGTTTTCACACAGCTACAGACAAGAGCTAATTTTATACATTAAATAATCCCCATCAATGGGGATTCGTTTCCCAGAAATTCCTATTGATTACGCCGTAGCATACTACAGTGTAACCAGTTCTAAAAATGTTTTGGTAGGCATTTCCATGGAAAAAGACATTCTATCCACTAAAATAAAAATAATTCTTTTTTTCCAGTAATCCCCTTCGACTGTACCGTAGCATGATACAGTGTAGCAATGAGAATTTTTGGAATAATCGTGTGGGTGTCGGAATCGGTCAGTGTGCAAACGCCTAGCGCCTAAGCCTCGCAGTGTCGATACAGTGACCTCTCGAAGCTCTCCGATTCCGCGGCTCTGGAGCACTTCGCCCCGAATTGGGACCATTAGATGGAACGAAACGTGTTATTTGGAAAAGGATAACTGAGTGCCCTTCAGGTTCGAGACTCTCAAGTGCAAATTGTATGTTTTCTTTCGTTTGCTTGTAGAATGTAGATATATTTTTTGCCGAATACAGATAAATCTTACCTAGTTAGTATTTAATCAGATATATCTCATATGCTACATGTTTCATTCAGGATGAGGTTAGATAGTAGGTTGTATTTTTTTTTGCCTACATACTAGATGAGTGATCACGAAGAAATCTGACAGTCACTGCGTTACCGTACAATTTCGTAAATAATATTAAACTTTTTAAACATTTTGTGGGGGTAAAATGCGTAGATCTCGAATCGGTTTATTTACATAAGAAATATGTTTTCCTCATTATATCGGATGCTTTAAATTAAAAGCAAATATTAACTCACGTTAATGGTTTCCTTAAAAATACAAACAAACGTATTGAATACAATATTCTCACTTCTCTTCACATTACATTCCGTAGCCTTTTCGTAGCTCCGTAGCTGATTCGTAGCACCTTGTAGCTGTCGCGTAGCACGCTATTATTGAGACCTTTTTTGTGCAGTTTTTTTATAAGATTTTTAATCAAGGATAACACATAGAATATACATAGAATGTACTTAATACATAGAATGGGTACTTAATGTAATTACCTACTCGTGCGTCGTCCTTTGCAAAGTACATCTTTGACGAATGACTTGACTTCTTCTTCCTGCCCTTATCCCACTAGGTGAGGTCGGCACAACATGTTCTGTTCTTCCATTCTCCCTTATCATTCGTCATCTCAGTGTTCACTCCTCGCATATCATCTTTTATACAATCCATCCATCTTTTCTTAGGCCTACCTCTGCCTCTATATCCATCCACATTCATACTTACGAATGACTTGACTTGACTTATATATTATTTCAAATATATCACTTGACAATGGCAAATATTTATTTTATTTTAAGAATTTTAGAAAAACTGACAGCTAGGTATAAGACAGTAGGAAGATAAACATAATAAAGTACACTGAAGGCCAATTAAAAGTTTCCACAGATAAATAGATTACAAGAATTACAAATTAGAGAAGGTACAAATTAAATGGTATGAATTTTGAAGAAAAAAATATTTAATAAAAAACATACTAACTAAAAAGATTAAACATTATTAAAGAATTTGCCACTGAGTAACTAAACATTATTAAAGAATCTGCCACTGAGTAAACGCTTAAGTGTAGGTAATGAGGTGTTAAATATGTAAGTCTATATCAACATCTGCCTTGATCAAAGTATTAAACAAGTTGCTTGCCCTTAGAATGAATGCATTTTGCCTGTAATTAGTCCTAACCACGGGAACATGAAGTGTATTGGGTCTTAAGCCCAAGTAGTTGTAACAGCTCCGGGCAATCCACCGTGTCATTTGCTATGTTCAAAAGGTACGATATGTCAGCTATTTCTGCGTTTATAGAAGTTAGTTTATATATGTCTGTCAAAATGACGCACAGAGGTCATTAATTAAGAGAAGAAGAAGAAGAGAAAAAAAAAGAAGAAGCATGCTGTCAGACGTATTTTAATAAAATTATATTAGCTGTGTAATACTGTGTAAATCGCAATTTACCCCGAACTAAGATCTCTCGATGTTCTGTTTGTGTAGTTAATGAATCACTCGGGTACCGTTTACTTAGTTATACCCGGAACTATGTACCCTATAGTAACAGAAACACTTACAGGGCCAGTTTAGTTAAGTACTTACACAGCTAAAGTTAAGTTAAATTGATATCTAACTAAGCCTTTACTAACTTGACTTAAAAACTCATAAAAACTATACTTTCAGTATTTAATCCACATCAGTTTCCATTTACAGTACGTCTGTTTGACGCAAAGGCCTCCTCTGTCTTACCCTAGTCTGGTCCATGGTGGAGTAGATATCTACATATCTACGAATAAATCATCCTACTAATATTATAAACGCGGAAGTTTGTAACGATGTATGTATGTATGGATGTTTGGTACTCTTTCACGCAAAAACTACTGATCCGATTTGGATGAAACTGGGAATAATATTGTCCGTGACCTGGATTAACACATAGAATACTTTTTATCCCGTTCCCGGGGAATAGATGGACATCCAATAAAAATTATCAGTAAATATTCAGTAGTAAATTATCAGTCCAGCCGTTCATTTGTTAGAAATGGTATCTATAGGAAAACACAACTGAATTAAAACAACTGACAGCTTGAATAAAACTTTTTTATGTTAGTGGGTACACAACCTGGCCGTAAATAATCAAATTAATAAAACATTTTTTCATTCTTAAGCTACGTGTACAAAGATGAAATTTTTACAAGCGATCCGATTTGGATGAAACTTGGAATATATATTGTCCGTGACTTGGATTAACACATAGACTATTTATTTATTTATTTATTTATTTAGGTAAGCCAACAATTTGTGCACAGCACTATCTTAACTAGAGTTAGTGGTCTTAAAACTAGGTGCGCAAACCTTTTACAGGCGAACACAACATGCATTAGGTAGATAATAACTGTGAATGAAAACTAAGGATAACAGAATGACTTAATAATAGACCAAAACTTAACTAATTAGTAACCAGAGCCAACCTACTTCCAATAAAAAATAGTGGCATAGCCTTGATTATGAGCCATCTATAAATCGTTTGCAAAGGTTTGTAGATAGCTCTACTGTTACATGTGTCTAATGTTAATATATTGTAAATACTGTATTAGTTGTAGTTTTCTTTGTGAATAAAAAAAAGTAACTAGGTACCTTAAACAGCCGTTTAAAATTAAATTGACTAGGTACTTTTTATCCCGAAAAATCTACGGGATCAAACGGGACGCGAACGAAGTCGCGGGCGGCCTCTAGTAATCTTATATTTTTGAATTTTGCACATGATTATTATAAGTCCTACAATTTCACTTTGACTATTTCGAACATAAATTGATAGAACAGAATTCAGCTTGCTTCGCTTATTCATTCAATAGTCTCCTTGTAACAGTACCTAATTAGCTTACCTTTGTCCTGCATTGTTTCAAGTCTTCTTCTCGTATTTAACAGACTGCTGGTAGCTTTGCTGCTTTCTTTTAATATACATACATAAATTCAACTCAAACAGGCAGATACTTTATTGTCTGTCTGCGAAAGTATAAATAATTTTCTAATAAAACCCTGTTGTAGTCGCCATCATGAGCACTACCGCAAACACTTATAAACTAACCACAAATTATAGTCATAAAAATGAAAGAAAGAAAATATTACAGTTTATATTGAATTAAGCGAGTGAAAATATACCAAGAGCTGTGGTAGACGTTTTCAATTACAGATTTTGTATAAGCATTTGTTTTATTTGCTTGTAAATATTTCTTAAATTCTTAATTGCACACAGAAAATATAAACAAACAAGCTATAACTAAAAATATATACAAAGGCGAGCTTAACCCTAATAAGAGTTTTTATCCAGGAAACCTTTGAGGCAAAGGAGAGGACAGTAGGTAATATCGCGCTATATAATGAAGGAAACTTCACTGGTTTATATACTATCACATAGTTTTTATTTAATTTAAAAGTATATTGTACTGTTTGTTTCCCAAAGAAAATAATAAAAAAATAAAATAATAAAGTGGTATTATTGTGTACTAAGAGGAATTATTTGTCAATGTAAAATTAACCCTACAAACTAATATAAACTAATTAACATTACATATACCTACCATATTTCTCGTTAAGTTATTCCAATATCGAATGCAAGCAAGCTTAATAAATTCCCGATAAGTATCGGCAGCTGGCAGGTTCGATACCTGCGTCGGAGGCGTCGCGAGTCGAGTAATAAATAGTGATCGATGCGCTGCCGCTGCCAATATGTGCTGCACTAAAGTCTCTGCACGAATAAGTGGAACAATCGTAACAGTAGCATATCCGAGATACACTGCATGGTGACGCTATGATCGAAACTTGAGTTGGATGTGACGCGCAAGATGACTCGAATACGTGTTTACGCGGCGACTGTCAGATTAGTTCGTTGTCACCCCTCTGTACTCGGTGTATAGTATTAGATGATCTGTGACTCGGTCTAGGGTGTCTAGGGTTTGCATGCTGAAACAACGATCAAGAGAGGATACAAGCATGTAGATGCTATGGAAGATTTTTATTGAGAAATGTCAAAAACTTCAGTCTCAGACTAGGGTCTTCTTGAAATAAAGCTCAGATATATATCACTTGTATGTTTTTCATGAAGTACCTATATCGGACTTTATTCAAACTGGTTTTGTACAAACGAAATATTTTTGGATCACATAATGTTAATCTATGAGTTTTAGATAATTCGACTTATTTTCGATTTGGTCGAGCCTTCCTCTAAGCACTGCGTATTATTATTTATCTGAATCTACACGCCTAAGTTTCTGTTTTGATTCTCCTCCTATATTGTTACTGCTTTAGAAGTAAAATTGTAAAATTGACAGTGGAATAGACGTTTCCACGGTAGACGTAACGTTTCTGGAGGTCGTTTGTACATGATTCGCATATTTAAAGTTCGCGCCATGTGGGTCATGAACACTTCAGTAGTTTGGAAGGTAAGTTTTTAGTAGTAGGGATTGATTCATTCTGGCTCACCCAAAAAAAGTTGCGATTGGGGTGGTCTTGCCAGGGCGCCAGCTAAAAAAAAAAAAAAAAAAAAAAAAAAAAGTTTAGACTCTTTTTGTATGTTTTGGCACACGCCTGATCGATTGCGCTAACCCATTTTAACGCACCCCGGCCCATTCAAAAGTTACGAAGCCACTTGTATACTCAATGAACAAACAATAGCGTTTTATTGAGGGTCGAGCCATTGTGTCCGGCTTGCGGGGCAGGTACTATAGATAAGCAGTCCCCATCCGTTGACGAAAAGAATTTGTGTGAATTAAATTAGTGTAATGCTTGTTCACATCATTAGGTATTAAATCGAGAACTATGTAGGTCAAAAATTAACCTCCAACTGAACTTTTTTTTATGTGACATCTCTCAAGCCGAAAACTTCCCTGGCGGAGGGTGGATGCGCGCGCATAAAGGCTGCGTTCCGAGCACAACCCCTAATATTAAGCCCGCGTTACAATAGGTAATTATCTATAATATCATATTATTATATTATGATAATATGATAATCAATATTTATTATTTATTTATTAGCAATACACAAATATATTTTTATTTTATATGTATATTATTTAATATTGTACGGCCCCCCACGATACATATAATATGAAATTATTATTTAAGTATTAATTATTTAACCATTATTAATTATTTTTATTATTTAAATAAACTGACCTAACACCTTCACTGTGACGCACTGTCCGTCGCCTGATTAACCAGCAGTGGGCATTAATTATAAGCTGTGGATGATGTAATTGCAAATAAAATTTTCATGAAGTTCATCTTTTAGCATCATGTTATAACGCGATACAATCAATGCAAATATAAAAACCAGCCGACAGGTAGTGGCCACCCAAAAAGGCATTTTGCTTGTCGGGACATGACGCGAGTTTATTGCTACGTGAAAAGGGCGTCAGATAACATATTCGATAAATCAATGTGAGTTATGCGACGCTGCAAAAAACTATTAGGCACCCATCACAAACCAAGAAAGTTTACCTGTTGAAACATGTCATGAGTTTTTTGCGATATTTCTCTGCTATAAAGGTCTAAAACCCTCGAGTTACTACCACAGTCTTACGCCATTCGTGCAGTGAACTACAGATAAATATTGTTATAACGTCTAATAACATCTGCGTGTATTCTAAAATTATTCGTTACTCAACACACAGTATTTGCCACAATAAATAGTGTTTCCGTGTTCTACCGTATAAAATGGAGGTAAGTTGTTATATTACGTATTTACTTTGAACCGATTTCACCTTTGCACTTAAACGCTATCAATATAAGCTAAACCGAGTTCAAGATACCCTTGATGACAAACTTTTGTAGCAAAACTTTGACTTTATTTGATCTATGATTTTGCATTTATGTATTTTTAAAAGTAACATGTCGTTACAGGACACGCCAAGTTACTCCCCCGTGGAGGAGGTTGAAGAACATAACACTTTCAAGCAATTCTATTATAATGCTATATCTGATAAAGAGGACATATATATCTAATGAAGAGAAGACGGTCAGAGGAACAAAACCATTTGGGAACACCATCAACATCGCGGGAAGCATTTGACTCAATTTTTGATAATGAATTACTCAATCTTTGTATGGAAGCTGAAACTGGAACTGTGGATTGCACTACCTGCAATTTGCCAATAAAAAAGAGGTATTTAAACAGCCATTTCAATAGTAAACAACATAAATATAACTCTGTTAAAATTCAACATTCTTTATCGAATGTTGATCTTATACAATCAGCTTTTGGAAACCGTGTTTATACATACAAAATAACATCTAAAATAGATAAAACGAAAATAGATTTTGAAACTCCTGAATTATTTGTAGAATCAATCAATGAAACAATTTCAGTTTTAATCAATGAAGCTATCGAAGAACTAACAATTTTTAAAGTTAACTTTATATTGTACGCTGATTTTGTACAACAAACAAAGGAAATAAAAAACTCATTTGACTTTCAAACTAGTAACTTTATAATCATGCAAGGTGATGATTTAGATATATTTTTAAAATCATTAAAGGACACTTTGTCTAGCAAAATAAGCGAATTTGAAAAAAAGGATAGTGGCTGGAGTTTATCTAAAATTGTGAGCATTGATATGAATATCAATAAATTTAACCCCCTACGTGGTACATCATACATTGAATTACCACATGATATACAAACAAAAAAAGCAGTAGTCAATGTTAAAAACGCAGACGTTAAATGTTTCCAATGGGCATTACTATCGGCATTGTATCCAGTTGCAAAAAATGCTGATAGAGTTACATCATATGTAAGAAATGAAAATAAATTAAAACTTGATGGGGTTTCTTTCCCCGTTAAACTATGTGACATCTCAAAAGTTGAAAAATTAAACAACATGAGTGTGAATGTTTTCGGATTAGAATATGATGATGTTAAAAAACAAAATTCTGTTGTTGGTCCCTTATATTTCACAAAGTGTCGAAAAAGTTGTCACATTAACTTATTATACATAACAAATGGTTCAAATGGTCATTATTGCTATATTAAAAATATGTCACGTTTAATAAGAAGCCAACTCACCTCGCGACACGCCGCAATACATTTATGTGATGGCTGTTTATTGTATTTTTCAAACCACGAGCAGTTATTGCAACATCAAAAGCGAGATTGTAATCAAATTCGTACTGACTTACCTTCCGAAAAACCATGCTTAAAGAATTGGTTCGGTGAAAATGTTTCCAATAATAAGGTTTCATTCGATAAATATCAAAAACAACTCAAGGTTCCGTTTGTTATATATGCGGATTTTGAATCATTTCTGAGGCCAATCACATCCTGCTCAAATGATCCAGATTTACCTCATACTGAAAATGTTCAAAGACATGATGTATATAGTTTCGGGTATTACATTAAATGTGCTTATGACGACAGTCTTTCCAAATACAGAACTTACGTGGGTGATGACTGTGCAAAAAAGTTTATGGAAAGCTTACAGAAAGACATTGAAATAATTACCAAAATAAATAATTTTCAAAAATGTCCATTACCTTTATCAGATATGGACAAAGTTAAAATAGCTGTAGCTACTACATGCTACATTTGTGGGAGAGATTTAAAATGCCAACAAATAATAGACCACGATTGGTATACAGGCGTTTTTCGAGGTGTTGCTCATGAAATATGTAGCAGTAAATTTAGAAGTCAATGTTTCATTCCGGTTATCTTGCATAATCTAAGTAATTATGATGCTCATTTTATTGTTCATGCCTTAAATTTTGCTGAAGGTGCAGTGGAAATAATTCCCCAAAACAAAGAGCGTTATATATCTTTTTCAAAATTATTAAAAGTTAATAACCATCGAGTAAGTTTACGGTTTATAGATTCTCTGAAATTTTTGTCATGTAGTTTGGAAACACTAGCAAATAATCTAAACATCAATCAATTCGATGAATTGAGGAAACATTTTCCGAATGAGCAGGATTTTAACCGATTAAAAAGAAAAGGTGTATATCCTTATGAATTTATGACCGGGCTAGAAAGTCTTAAACAAAAATCTCTTCCTACACAAAACCAATTCTTTAGCTCAATAACGGGTACAAACGTTTCAAATGAAGACTATGAACATGCTAAAGATGTTTGGCAGCATTTTGAATGTCGTTCTATGAGTGATTATTCGGATTTGTACTTAAAGACAGATGTTTTATTGCTAAGTGACATTTTTGAAAACTTTAGAACTGTTTGTATGAGCACATATGGTTTGGATCCTGCGCATTACTATACAGCACCAGGTTTAAGTTGGGATGCGATGTTAAAATACACAAAAATAGAGTTAGAGTTGCTAACAGATTTTGATAAAATTGCCTTTATTAAATCTGGTATTCGAGGTGGAGTATCACAGTGCAGTCATCGATATGCCAAAGCAAACAACCACTACATGAATAATTACGATAGAAATCAGGCAACATCATTTTTAATATATCTTGATGCTAATAATTTATATGGTTGGGCGATGTCACAGTATCTCCCCGTTGGAGGTTTCCAGTGGGTTGATAATGAGACAAATTTCAAAGTTGCAATCGATTCTGAAATCGGCTATATTTTAGAAGTAGATTTAGAATATCCTGATAACTTACATGATTTACATTCTGATTTTCCACTCTGCCCAGAAAATGTTTGTATAGGGAATACAAAAGACTTTAAACTGGTTCCAAACCTAAATAATAAAAGTAGCTACGTAATACACTACAGAAATTTAATACAATGCTTAAATATGGGGTTAAAAATAAAAAAAATTCATAGAATTTTAAAATTTGATCAAAGTCCATGGTTAAGCAAGTATATAGAATTAAATACAAATCAAAGAACCAAAGCCAAATCCGATTTCGAAAAAGATTTCTATAAGCTTATGAACAATGCAATCTTTGGAAAAACAATGGAAAACATTGAGAAACGGGTAAATGTTAAATTGCTCACTCACTGGGAAAATCGAGGGAAGATTCAAGGGGCTCAAAGTTTAATAGCAAGACCTGAATTTCATAGTCTTTCCATATTTTCAGAAGAATTAGTTGCAATACAACTTCGTAAAACAAAATTGGTTTACAACAAACCCATCTATTTAGGATTGTGTGTTTTAGATATATCCAAAACTTTGATGTATGATTTCCATTATAATTACATGAAAAATAAATTTCAAACCAATATCAATCTGTTATACACAGATACAGACAGTTTGGTTTACCAAATATTTACAAAGGATTTTTACAGAGATATTAAAGACGACATTCAAACATACTTCGATACATCTGATTATCCAACAGACAATGTATTTAATTTTCCACTTGTCAACAAGAAAAGAGTAGGGTTATTTAAAGATGAAAATAACGGTAAAATCTTTACAGAGTTTGTGGGCTTACGATCGAAAATGTATGCAATGCTGGTTGAAAATAGAATCATTACAAAGGCTAAAGGAGTAAATAAATGTGTAACTAAAAAACTTACAATGGATAACTATAAGACGTGTCTCTTTGATAAAAATATTCAATTTTCTCACATGTATAGATTTAAGTCAATAAAGCATGTAATTTTCACTCAAAAAATTAACAAAACATGTCTTTCACATAATGATACTAAACGTTTTATTTTATCGAATTCTGTAAATACTTTAGCATGGGGGCATTATAGTTTAAGAAACTAAGTTTAAGTAATATTAGAATTTAAGTATCTAGTTAGGTACCTACCTCACCGCACCTTTGTAAAGTACCTAGCTGTTAATGTAATAATATATTTATAGAGTTAAGACATAATATAAGACATAATTTTTAATCCTATTTTAAGTTTACATAAATATATATATATTTGTATCTTTCAATACATTGTTTCATTATTTTCATTTACCTCATACCAGAAACACGTGTTGGTAGTCAAAAATGTTTCATTTCAATCATCCATTTACTGCAATAGTGGCTGGTCCAAGTGGGTGTGGAAAATCCAATTTTGTTACAAACTTTATTAAATATGTAAAAGAAGTTTGTAGTGTGAATTTTGTTCAAACTACATGGTGTTATGATGAAATGCAACCGTTGTATAATTTGAGAAACGTAAATTATTTTCAAGGAATACCAGATCTTAGTATGTTCGATGGAAAGGATCCTCAACTTATAATTATCGATGATCTCATGAGGGAATCCGATGGGCGCATTGTTGATATTTTTACAAAAGGTAGTCATCACAGAAATTTGAGTGTTTTCTACATAACACAAAACTTATTTCATCAAGGTAAAGGGCAAAGAGACATATCACTAAACTCTAGTTATATCATCTATTTCAAAAATCCTCGTGATAAGACTCAAATTCGATACCTAGCACGACAAGTTTCGCCAGAAAATATTAAGTTTATGGAAGATTCTTACAAAGATGCGACTAATGAAGCTCATGGATACCTAATGATTGATTTAAAACAGGATACTAATGACGTGTGCCGTTTTAAGACAAAAATATTCCCTTCAGACGGATATTGTACCGTGTACATCCCAACAAAAGTGTTTAAATATGCTAAGAATCAACAAATTCATATCAGTCATAAATAATGCATCGAAGACTAAAGACGCATACGGATTTACTTAGAGCCCTGCATACACTTAAACCAAAATACATAAAAGCTCTTTTAAAATCGTGCGATGAAGAAGAAATAAATTGTATTTGTGAATGCATTCATAACGTTTTAAAAGGAAAAGTGCCCTTAGAAGAAAAAGCTAGAAAAAAATTGAAAAAGTATAAAGACATACTTCGCAAACTAGTACGTAAAAGTACAAACAAAATTCGCAAAAACATAATCATTCAAAAAGGGGGTGCCTTTTTACCAATGATACTGGGTTCAATTTTAAGTGCATTAGTTGCCTCTTTTGTTTGAAAAATGGAACATGCCAAGAAAATGTTGCTTGTTGATCCAAGTGTAATAGAAAAACTTAATCAGCATAATACGACTGATAACCCCCTATCACGATTAGATATGGAAATGCAAGACATTTTAAAAAGTGATATGGAAGAAAGAAAAAAGTGTACTCTATACATGCAAGTTTTGCAGCGATATTTACATTTTGCTGAAGAAGGACGTCGACCAATTCAATTACCCATCGTATCAAATATTGAAGTATCTGATAGGGATAATAGTGGATATGACACAGTTGATAATAAAAACAATGAAATCAGTGTTAAAGATTCAGTTACTGTTCAGTCTCCAGACGAAGGTGAGGAACAGGTAAATATTACTGTTTCTCATGAAAAACCAACTCCTTACACCCCAAAACACATACTCAGCTTGGTACCTAAAACATATATAAGGAAGGGTGAGAGATTATTGTTTTTGTTGGTATCGAACAAAAATAAAATTTATTGGGATGCTGATGGTATAATTACTGTAGACAAAGAAAAAATCCCTGGGAGTAATATTGTTGACTTAGTAAATGATTTTTTGAGACCGCTAAAAAGAAGTGCTCCAATAGGATGGGAGAAATTTGCAAAAGCACTGAAAGATATTAAAATACCAATGATTTATATTGGAAATCCACAAAGAGTCGACTATATGCAGCAGCTTCCGATCACACCATATAAAGAGGAGGAAGAGTTTTCAACACCAGTTACTAGCAAAACCAGACAGAAGATAGATTGGGAAAAATGGAGTCCTTATTAGAAATAAACAATATCTACTATAACCCTTCACACCCAGCGGGATATGCTAGTATTGATAAACTGGCTAGTGCTATGAAAGGTAAAATGAACAGAGAAGATGTTAAAAGATGGTTACAATCACAAGAAACATACACACTACATAAACCGGTTCACAAAAAATTTCCACGAAACAAATATGTCTTATCTAATCTTAATGAACTTTGGCAAGCTGACTTAAGTGACATGAGAACTTATTCAAAATATAATGATGGTGTTAATTATATACTTTGTGTTATTGATGTTTTTACCAAATTTGCCTATGCTCGATCAATGAAAAATAAAAATTCTGAATCGATTAAAACATGTTTTGAAAGTATATTTCGTGAAGCCGATATAACACCAACCCATATACAATCCGACAAAGGAACCGAATTTGTTTCGAAAGATGTTCAAAAATACTTTAAAACGAAGAATGTCAATTACTATACTACAAACAACCCCGATATTAAGGCTAGTGTAGTTGAAAGATTTCAAAGGACACTCAAAATGAGGATGTGGCGTTACTTTACTCACAAAAATACATATAAATACATTGATATTTTACAGGACTTAATATATTCATATAACCACAGTTACCATTCCAGCATCAAGATGTGTCCTTGTGATGTAAACTCAAAAAATATAATGACAGTGTGGAACAATTTGTATACACGTAAACATGTTCAAAATAACACCAATACATCTCCAACACTGCCAAAATTTCATATTGGAGACTATGTAAGAATAACAAAATATAAACATATATTTCAAAAAGGATATGAATCTAATTGGAGTGATGAAATATTTGTAATATCTTCAGTGATAGATCGGGCTCCATGGATTGTGTACACACTAAGAGATTTACAGCAAGAAAACATTGTTGGAACCTTTTATGAAAAAGAATTGCAAAAAGTGACGTATGACCCCTCTCTAAATTATAAACTAGATAAAATAATCAGTTCCCGCTATTCTGGCAACAGAAAGCAAGTGTTAGTGAAGTGGAAAGGTTATCCAGATAAATTTAATAGTTGGGTTCTAGTTTCCGATTTAAAACAAATATGAATAAAGAAAGTTTTTATTTAACATTACCTAGTAACAGTTCTATGGAATATTTTCCAGACAATGTTACAACAAGATTTTCAACTAAATTACCAAAACCCATAAAATTGGAAGGGCAATGGACCGTCGGAGTTGTTGAATTTCAATATCCATGTACCATGTTTACTGTTCAAGAACATGAAAATATTATTTACATAACTAAATCGATGGTGATGCCAAATGAGAAAAAACCTTCATTGGTTTATTATAAAAAACACATTCCAGCTACAAATTACGATAACATTAATCATATTTTAACAGCGTTGAATAATGTGAAGGAAAAAGTAAGATTTCGCTATGATGAAATATCAAAGTTTGTGTCAGTTTCAGTGATGGATGATTCAGTAAAATCAGTGATTCTAAAACCCAAATTGGGTGTTCAACTCGGTTTTGAACCTAATAGGAATCTTGTAGATAATGGTCTTGGAAAATGCCCCGCAAATTTGCATTTAGGGTTACCATCACAATTATTTGTCTATTGTGACATAATCGATCCTCAGATAGTAGGAGATGTTATGTCTCCTCTCCTGAGAATCATTCCTTTAGATCCAGCAAAGTATATATATGGCGCAAATAAAATGCATGTTTTCTCACCTCCTCACTATTTACCAGTTATGCGTAGAGAGTTTGACACCATTGAAATAGATATAAGATCCAGCACAGGTCAAAAAATACCATTCCAGTTTGGGACAGTGTGTGTTAAACTTCATTTCAAAAAATTATAATGTATCCCCGTGACAGCATAACTTGTCCATATGAACATTATTATTCTCATCAAGCTGGCTCTGGTATTGGAGTGATTTATAAAGGGGCGCCTTATCAACGTGGTCATGGGATCGGTAGCTTTTTAGGAGGGCTGTTTAGATCAGTTTTACCCTTACTTTCTAGTGGCGCTCGCGTTATAGGCAAGGAGGCTCTAAATGCTGGTGTCGGTCTTCTATCAGATATGGCTAGTGCCCGCCCCATGGAAGAATCAATTAAAAGTCGGTTAAAAGTAGCTACTTCAAACTTGAAAAGAAAAGCTCATGATAAAATTGATGGATTGAATATGTCTGGTTCTGGATATATAACCAAAAGGAAGCGTCTTAGTTCAGTCATTCCACCGTCGACTACCAAAGTGAAAGCTCTAAAAAAATTACGAGTTAATAATCAAAAAGATATATTCTCATAAATAATTTTTAAAATGTCATTCTTACATAGCCATTCCTGTGAATGTATAAAATCAGAGTTAGATTTATTTGCTCTACCATCCACGCAAACTAGTATAGAAAACGGGTTATGGATACACTACAAACCCATCTCATCTCTAGCTGATGATGGACCCATAGAATTTCAAGTACCTGGAACAGGTGATGACTACATGGATTTATCCCATACATTGCTGCACATAAAAGCCAAGATACTAAACCAGGATGGTACGAAATTAACTGAGTCAACTGTTGTGGCTCCAGTAAACAATTGGCTCCATTCTCTTTTCACCCAACTAGATATTTATCTGAATCAAAAGCTAGTATCACCGCCAAACAATACATATGCCTATAGGGCTTACATGGAAACTTTATTAAATTATGCTCCTGCAGCTAAGGAATCTCATCTGACTTGTGGTCTTTGGTATCAAGATACGGCTGGGAAAATGGATTCAACTGATGAAAAAAATGATGGATTTGTTAAAAGACGAGAATTAGCATGTGAAAGTAAGGAGATAGAAATGATTGGTCATCTTCATGGAGATATATTTAATCAAGAAAAGTTTTTAATAAATGGTGTTGAAATGAGTGTTAAATTAGTTCGTTCGAGAGAAACATTTAACCTAATGGCTTCTACATCCGACTTGAAATTTAAAGTATGCATTACAGATGCAACACTTATTATACGTAGAGCACGAATCAATCCTACTGTATTACTTGCACATCAAAAAGTTTTAGCCTCTACTACAGCTAAATATCCTATCACTCGAGCTGAAGTCAAAGTTTTAACTATTCCTTCGGGGATTCAGGGTAAGACTCTAGATAATATTTTTTTGGGGCAAGTTCCCAAAAGGTGTATAATCGGTTTTGTGAACAATGCAGCGTTTAATGGGGGTCTAACAAAAAATCCATTCAATTTTGAAAACTACAATATAAATACATTTTGTTTATACATTGATGGTCAACAAATACCTTCGAAAGCTTTGCAACCATCATTCGATAATAATATTTACACAGCAGCCTATCACACACTATTTTCAGGGACAGGTATACATTTTCTGAATGAAGGTAATGGTATATCTAGGGAGCAATATGCAAAAGGATATTGTGTGTTGGCGTTTGATCTAACGGCTGACCTCAGCTCAAATTCAAACACTCATTGGAATCTTATAAAACATGGTAGCGTTAGACTGGAGGTTCGTTTTGAATCTGCTCTGACTCAGACGATAAATTGTATTATTTATGCAGAGTTCGATAATGTTATTGAAATTGATAAGAATCGTAATGTAACTGTAGACTATAGTAGTTAGGATGTAATAAAATTGTATTGTTTTGAATGTACTGAGACTATAAATTGAATTATTCATGCAAAGTTCGATAATGTTATTGAAATGTAACCGTAGACTATCAATTGTCAAGATTGAATAAAATTGTATTTAGTTATATAATAAATAAATAAAACATTGATGTATGCATACCTACATATAGTTTTATTTCCTGAAACCTCTTCTTTACTTTTTCTCTATAAAAAGTAATTTACATATTTCCTTGTCACATTCTTGGTTTGAAGATTGAACTTGACACAGCTTACCTTATTAAGAATAATGGATACAATTGATATTCAAAAATATTTACACTACATTCACCCAGCTTTACACAAAAATGTGTATGCTGCAAACAGGCTACCACTGCATGTAAAAAAACCGGTGTATCTAATAAGCAATTTGGATCCGGACAACAAGCCAGGGTCACATTGGATTGCCATGCACATAGATAAAAATGGAGTTGGTCAGTATTTTGATTCATATGGACGCGCACCTAAAGACTACCACAAAAACTTCTTGCGCAGGAACTCAAGACAGTGGGATTTTAATAGATATAGATTGCAGCACGACTTAACTACAGTGTGTGGAGAATATTGTTTGACATATCTGTATTTCAAGTTTTACGGAAATACTATGACCGATTTTATTGAATTATTTAGTAACAATACTATCAATAACGATCTATTTTTACACAAGTTGTTTAATGAATGCTTTAAAAATAAAAAGGACTAGATAGAAATAGTTAAAGTTAACTAAATTAACTAAGTTAACTAATCGATGAATGTGGTTAAAAGTGGATCATTAGACAAATAAAACAAAGTTTAATGGAATTAAAAAGTTTTTTATTTAAGTATAAAAATAAAATACCTGATATACAAGAAAATATTGACAATGTTATTACCTATTCTAAAAATCATTATTTACATATTTAGTTATTACATCTAGCTAGTTATTGATTTTTGAAAGAATATATTTTGCTGTCTTCGGATTCCGATATCTCCTTGGTGATTTGATAAACAATTTTTTTCAAATTTTCATAATTTTTGTTATTCAATTCCTTGCAGTAATATTTAACGCGAACGTCAGCGTGTTTCCAATGCTGGGTAGGAGGAATCTTGCTCAGCTTTTTCATATCAAACACATCAATTTTTATAAGATGTGCTGCATTAACACTGTCGTCTGTGTTTGTTGATATGTATGATGTACCACCCTCTTTGTTCATTCGTCCAACGTTTGATGAGTTTTTTGCTTTCTTCTTTTTTGGTGGCACTTCCGGAAAGAACTCATCTATGTTGCTGAGACTACTGCGGGGGCGCTTCAATATAGATTTCTTTGCAAGGTAGTATGGTACGCAATTGGTGGTGTCCTCTTCATCAGATATATTATAATAGAATTGCTTGAAAGTGTTATGTTCTTCAACCTCCTCCACGGGGGAGTAACTTGGCGTGTCCTGTAACAACATGTTACTTTTAAAAATACATAGATACAAGTAGACATACAACATAAATGCAAAATCATAGATCAAATAAAGTCAAAGTTTTGCTACAAAAGTTTGTCATCAAGGGTATCTTGAACTCGGTTTAGCTTATATTGATAGCGTTTAAGTGCAAAGGTGAAATCGGTTCAAAGTAAATACGTAATATAACAACTTACCTCCATTTTATACGGTAGAACACGGAAACACTATTTATTGTGGCAAATACTGTGTGTTGAGTAACGAATAATTTTAGAATACACGCAGATGTTATTAGACGTTATAACAATATTTATCTGTAGTTCACTGCACGAATGGCGTAAGACTGTGGTAGTAACTCGAGGGTTTTAGACCTTTATAGCAGAGAAATATCGCAAAAAACTCATGACATGTTTCAACAGGTAAACTTTCTTGGTTTGTGATGGGTGCCTAATAGTTTTTTGCAGCGTCGCATAACTCACATTGATTTATCGAATATGTTATCTGACGCCCTTTTCACGTAGCAATAAACTCGCGTCATGTCCCGACAAGCAAAATGCCTTTTTGGGTGGCCACTACCTGTCGGCTGGTTTTTATATTTGCATTGATTGTATCGCGTTATAACATGATGCTAAAAGATGAACTTCATGAAAATTTTATTTGCAATTACATCATCCACAGCTTATAATTAATGCCCACTGCTGGTTAATCAGGCGACGGACAGTGCGTCACAGTGAAGGTGTTAGGTTAGTTTATTTAAATAATAAAAATAATTAATAATGGTTAAATAATTAATACTTAAATAATAATTTCATATTATATGTATCGTGGGGGGCCGTACAATATTAAATAATATACATATAAAATAAAAATATATTTGTGTATTGCTAATAAATAAATAATAAATATTGATTATCATATTATCATAATATAATAATATGATATTATAGATAATTACCTATTGTAACGCGGGCTTAATATTAGGGGTTGTGCTCGGAACGCAGCCTTTATGCGCGCGCATCCGCCCTCCGCCAGGGAAGTTTTCGGCTTGAGAGATGTCACATAAAAAAAAGTTCAGTTGGAGGTTAATTTTTGACCTACATAGTTCTCGATTTAATACCTAATGATGTGAACAAGCATTACACTAATTTAATTCACACAAATTCTTTTCGTCAACGGATGGGGACTGCTTATCTATAGTACCTGCCCCGCAAGCCGGACACAATGGCTCGACCCTCAATAAAACGCTATTGTTTGTTCATTGAGTATACAAGTGGCTTCGTAACTTTTGAATGGGCCGGGGTGCGTTAAAATGGGTTAGCGCAATCGATCAGGCGTGTGCCAAAACATACAAATAGAGTCTAAACTTTTTTTTTTTTTTTTTTTTTTTTTTTTTTAGCTGGCGCCCTGGCAAGACCACCCCAATCGCAACTTTTTTTGGGTGAGCCAGAATGAATCAATCCCTACTACTGTTTTTAATAACATACGAAATACTTTAGCGTAATTCCATTAAGCGGCAGGTTACTCAAACCACTGCTTCATAGCGTGCCGCATCGAAACTCATAAATTCGACATGACGCAAACAGCGTATTGGTTGTTTGCACACTACTACCGACACGACACCAATACGATATCGACGGAGAACGAATCTCGTACAGCTGTCCCACTGCACTTCTTCAAACTTAGCTGCGATGGCTCCTCTCCGAAGACCCTATTCTTAGCTCAGGTTTGAGGTAAGCGAGGGGTACAGGGTGTGGTGCTTAAATTCAGGGAGACAGAACGGAAGTAACAACTGTAGTTTTAATACTAGATGTCTTCGTACGTGTCAGTGTTATCTAATACCGATATTATTGCAGATACCGGTCGTGTAGGTATCGGTCAGTGTGCAAACGCCCATTGGCATGGCATTACGATGCACTCCTGAACATTTACCACATTATCTGACCCTACATCAGTTGTTAACTGCTGAACGCACGAATAATATGAACGAAACGAACCGTTTGGCGAGACTGCCGCCAAGTTTGGTGGTTAACCTACTAGGTACAAAATAGTTTCTGGTTTATAAACCTTAAAAAAATGGCAGGCAGGTATGTAGGTACTATTTGTAAGAACAGTTAGTATTGTGCGCGAAGCATCTGTTCCAGTAGTAAGGTCGTTGAGGTAGGTTTGAGTTGAACTACTTGATTGTGTGAAATTTTTAAATAAATAAAGATAACATCAGCTACATTTTTCAATGCCGAGAAATGTGGTAATACTACAACCATTAGCATATCAGGGTGTCAAAGTACAGAATATCAGTACATACAAATACTAAAAAGAGCGCCCGTGATTAACAGCATTAAAATTGGCAAAACATTCACGCCTAAAAAACATAACGCGTAAAATGAAACACATAAATCGAAAGAAAATATTCTACGGCGCGGCATCCGAGGCATTGCTCAACTACAGAACGGAATTGCAGAAAGGAGAGGTAAAAAGCTTTACCCTTTCTAAAACACGTAAATAGAAGCGCGCTCGTTTGGTTCGGCCCGCACACACGCACACTGCCCGCGAGCCTTACATACGGAGAATAAACGACCAAGTGAAATGGGAAAAAAGTTAAATATGTATGAGTGTGGGTAAATATATAAATCGGTATATAGTCGTTTATATAAAAAAGCTGTGGAAGGTGCGGGTGGCTGGCTGCGCTGTGCTCAGTCGCGGTCTATCCTTCACGGTCGCAGCCGGCCGGCGGCGCGGCGCCAGCTTCCGACCACTTTACTTTAGGCGCGAGTTATACTCACTCGTTAATACTATGAAACATACTTGAGAAGTGTATGTGCTACTTACTGAGTGATTATGAACAGTGTTGGTGGGACTTGTTTTAGTTTTAGAACTTTATCTGGACAATGAGAATGCATGTAAGTACAACATTTTGTTTTTAAATAGTTTATACCAAATATAATGCTAACTATAACATAAAATAATTACCTGTGTATATTTTGAAAACCCTCTTGTACTTACTTGAAACTTTTAGAATCTTTATTTCTTTCGCAGTTATAAGTGACATAGATTGATTTATTTGGTCATCTATATTTGTGTTTTTCATTTTAGCATAGTGTCATGTTAAAAAGGGCTATTCCTATCGAGCCCACCGGCTGGCCCACTGGTGGGGCTGATAGGAAAAAAATACCAACGAGCCCACTATGCAAATGAGTGGGCTCGATATATGGATTGTCACAAAACTAAAGCGCAAAAGTCTAATCTTAAATTAAATAATACAAGCAATATTGCAAACAAAATAATTACCTACTCAATTATCCGAAATGTTATTAAAAGCAAAAGATGACCCGCGTTAATTGAACCCGGACCCTTTTTGGGATACCATATCTATTAATAAGGTATTCACAATAATTCCCAAAATCCTTTCAACTCGTTTAAACCGGAAACAACTTAACTTTAATGTAAATCATTAGCTTTAAAAAAACATAATCGTATGATTTTATTTGCCCTTTGAAAACGGTGACATAAGAGGATTTAAATTTATAATGAAGAGACTGCGATTTGCATTTTAATTGAAAGTTTTCATTTCAATGAGGCGGAGCTTATGATTGCTGTGAGAGAGTTGATGACGGAAGAGTTGAAAATATACGTTTTTAATTATTTTATGACACATTGTCCTCGGCTACATCGTATCGTGTCTACATCAAACACATCACAATATACTATGTAAACAGAATGACAGTAGACACCCAATACATCTATGTCGTCGATGCCAAAAGCCATACCAGACGTAAGACCAGAGCAACCTTAGCCACCGAACAGCCACAACAAAAAGAAGAAGAAAACATAATCTAAACCTGAACGCTTCACTTTTATTAGGGCCTTCTGCACACTTGACTGAAATTCCGTCGCGGACCTTTCCCGACGGAACGTCAATGCATGTTATAGCATATAAATTACAAATAGCGGGCACACTACGCGGAAGATCGGTCGTCCGTCGCGGACGATCGTATGGTACCGGATTGACTCCCGCAGAAGTTCGGCGACGGAATTTCCGTCAAGTGTGCAGAAGGCCATAGTCTTCTAAAGCTCGCTAGCTAAAATGGCCGCCTAATTCGACTCAAAGTCCTTAAAAGATTAAAAAAAAATAAAAAAAAGTGTTGTTGATTATGTTCACTACCTCAATACGTAATAAACGTCATTTGAAATAATTGTGTCTAGGTCGGAAGTAGTCCCTGTACTTGTCGCGTCTTGTCCACACAGTTGCTTGAGCAAATTCTTGTTACAGTTTATTTAACAGAACAAAACCTCGAAAAAAACACAGTCGGCTTAAAATTTTCGAAGAAGCGGTAACAGTCATTATGATGGCCGGATGTAGTCGTGATGTGGTTTTCGACACCAAATCACGTTAATATAAAATTTATTTATTGAAGTTATACTTCTAATGCGACTTCCAACAACGTTGCGTTACGGGATGACATAGGCTCTGTCTCTTTCTATTCCCCCCGAATAGAAAGAGACAGAAGCTAATACGCTACAAATGCTACAATCAAATATAGATGGCAGTGTTCAGCAATTCAGCATTTGACCGCCCGTGTTTTTGAAAATAAATCAAAATATAATAGATGGCAGTGTTCATGCAACATTTTACTTTTTATTTTGAATTGAAAATTTAGTACTGCATATTGGTTAAGTACATAAAAATAAATACTAAATTAATTTCACATTAAACACAGAGCGAGAGTGAATGCGTGGGACTCGAAGTATAACTTCTCCCGCGTGTAGGGACTGTACGCACAGGTTTTTTTTATTTATCGTAACAAATTAACTTCCTTTGTGCACTAAAAGAAGGATGTGCTCAAGTGACTGTGCTCGTACATAAGGACTGTAAGATGCCGAGCTCAATTTCATAAGAAATCCAAGCATAAGTCTTCATTAAAATTGCACACCTCAATAATTCGAGAAACATTCCTTTTCCATTATACAAGGTTATAGGAGGGAAATGTTTTTGGCGAAAATATGATAACAAATAAGAGAGGGAAACGCGATATCAATTTCGTTAGGCGGAAGACTTCAATTTTGAACGTTATTTTGTAAATAGAGAGGTATAATTTTGCATAATAGAAAATAATCTTGATATATACTTTAAATTTCTGGTATACTTGTCAAGCACAATGTAGGTAGAGCACATGTAGAACCTCATTTAGATATTGCCGGTACACCCCACAATAAAAAAGGTACATACATTAGACTACCCTTTTATACTATTGTAATTGTACCAGTGATGACCTATATGTATTCAAAGGTATATATTATGTACGAGAAGCCAAGAATGTAATTTACGATTGGGACAATTAGATGATAAAAGTTGTAAGTAAATCTTCGGATGTACCGCCAGCTAACGGTTTAGCCACATAGCATCTTCTGGCAGAACGATGAAAGTTAACTTAATATAAACTTTGTGTTTTCGTGAGTTCAGTTGCGGGTTGTTTGAATTCTGTTTTTGTTCCAGGTACGATGAAGACAATGAACATATTGTTCGTCGTTATATTCGGTAAGTACGGTTGGTAGCAGAACATAGACTTTCTTTGTTCTAGATAGGTATGAAAACGTAGGTACGGCCTTTTCGAAACCTCGAAAACATTTGCGAATAACACCGAGTTTCTACTGTCAGGCCTGTGTGAAATAGCCCTACTTTTTGTGTCGTTTTTAAGCCCTGCCTGCGTTACCCGTCACAATTTATCATGTTAAACGGACCAAATGCTAAATTAATTACTTTTCTGTAGTATTATTTGTTTGCACAGGTAAGTAGGTACTAAATGGTGAGTTAAACGTTAGATTCAAGCTTAGAATTCTTAATTTTGGTACTTTTTATTAATTTTTAGTTTTATACGAAACAACTTTTGCGTGCTGGTGACGTCACTTCATTATCATGAGTACTCAATGAACTATAAATAGTATTTAAATTTTACATAGACAGGTAGGACATACTTATTTTCAAATCTTTTTTAATAATGAACCCATTTCATTGCTCTATTCCTAGTTACTGGCCAATAACTCCGCATCTTGGAAGGCATGGCTGGGTCCAGGGGGGATAGAGGGCAATACCCCTCCATTCTAAAAGCGCCAGGTCTACTTAGTCAGGGTGGACAGACTGGACGACTAGAAATTCCGGATGTCACTATTTCAGAAAATCTCTAAAACGAATGTAATTTGAGCACCAACATAGGTGAAATCGGAGCATACATTACCGTGTCGCGTGAACTCACAATAAATAACAGTAATTTCATACAGATAAGTGCAATTATGTAATTAATTGAACGGCGCACGGCGCGTCGAGTGGAGTGCGATCGCTGGCGACAAATTGCCTCTCGACACTCGAGCCATAGCGAGGGAGAACAGTAACATCACAATTCTTCGGCAAATCAATATTTAAGTACTTATATTTCTTTGTAAAAAAATAGTGCGTGGAGTCCCTTCGCGCGGAAGAAGTTATATTTCGAGTGCCACGCATTCACTCTCGCTCTGTGTTTAATGTGAAATTAATTTAGTATTTATTTTTATGTACTTATCCAATATGCAGTACTTATTTAGTTAGAAAAGGTTCTATGCTCATGTTGCCTAAATCAGAACTAGATGGTGCTGCTAAGATTGGTCGGATCCTAGAACACGCTATCAAAGTGTTTTGCGTTTTGTGGGGGTCTCGGTATGTGATCACTCTCTCTCTCTTTCTATTCCACGCATTCACTCTCGCTCTGTCTCTTTCTATTCCATTATATTTAGTGTTAAACGTGTTGCGCAACCTTTTTGGAAGTCGCATTAGAAGTATAACATCAAAAGGTGAAAACAAAGTATACTAAGCTATTTCTCTTGGCTTAGATCGCGAGGAACTGAAATTCAGAGCAATATTTCAACGAAACGGTGGCGCAACCAGTCGCAGCTACTGACAAAGCAAGCAAGCAAGCTCGTATGAGTTAGTGGCCAACTCTGTCGACCGAGTTTTGGGGCCGCCTTAAGGCCTCCGTCATGGCTTCACGACTGCTAGAGCGGGGACCCACAGTTTAACGTGCCCTCCGAAGCACGGAAGCGCTCAGATGTAAATGCCACTAACGGTCACCCATCTAAATAGTGACCTCGCAGAACGGTGCTTAACTTAGACAATCGGTGAAGATTGACTAAGGGCCGTAAGACCATCGATCAAATGTAGTCAAACCCATAGTTTAAACTGCTTACGGCCCTAAGGGCAATAGGGCCGTAGGATCAAAAGCGCTGACAAAATGTATGGAACTTTACAGAGACCTCAGTGTCTACTTGGTTGCGCAACCACCACATGCATTATGTTGGTAGCGGCGTATGGTGTCACTTTGAAGATAAGATAAGATAAGATATGTTTATTTGCAAGAATATATGTTACAGATTAGGTCTTAAGTATATAAATAGTGCATTATATTCTACCTAATGGGCATGCAAATACATAGAATTGGATTTTAAATAAAAGTAGGTACCTATTTATAAGATGAATTAATTTTACAATAATAATCATGTAACTAATAATAAAAATCATTACAAATGAGGTGTCAGGTAAGTATTTCATAGGTCATTGTCTCTGTATTTTAAATATTGCTCTATAGAATAATAACATTTTGAGATAAAATACTGTTTCAATTTTAAGTAAAACAGATTTCCTGATAAAATTTTCAAATCATTTGGTAGGTATTGTATAGTTTTATTGCCATATAGAAGGCTTGATTTTGTGTAATTTTTAATTTATATTTTGGATTGTGCAATCTGCTTGAAACGTAGTCCTTACAGCATTTAGGGCGATTCTAAATAACCCTTGTGATTTTACTAAATAAACAGAATTATTGACTTTGAGTTTCAGTGCTTCAACCAAAACTAAATCAAAACTTAAAAGAATAATATCGGATAAGAGTTTAGAAGGTATTTATTCAGTTACATCAACGACTTATCTTAAAAATTAGAGTACATAAGAACACAAAGAGCTCCATAATTTTATTGTTTTTGTTATTCAGCTGACTTTTGCCAAAACCTAATGTTAGAAAATTAAAAGCTTTGGCTTCCATTTTTTACAATAATTTTGAAATCTACATTGTTGTTCAACTTAAAATGACTCTAATTATGAATTTTAGTTTCTAAATAGATGTTAGTGCGCTAGCTATTACTAAAAGAACTGTGGCCAAGCCGTTTCATATTTCGGAACAAGAAAACAATTTAGCCGCAAAGTGTTTTCATGGTCGACTTTGTGCTAAAAGAGTGGAATTATTAATGATAGCCCTTCAAAACTACAAAATTGCAATTCATTTTACTGTTCTCATAAATATTTTTTGTAAAGTGCGGCACTTAGAAAAATTAAATGTAGACTAGATACTAGCACAGATCATAAATAATACTATATGACACTAGTAAGGAAAGATGTAATATCTATAACCACAGATTAGTAAGGATGCATGTGTACAACTGGTACTGATTTGGACCAGTGTACAACTAAGTATTATTCTGGTACTGATTTGGACCAGTTGAGCTATCTATAAATCGTTTGCAACGGTTTGTGGATAGCTCAACTGTTTCATGTGTATTTTGTAAATATTGTGAATATTGCAAATACTGTATTAGTTGTAATTTTCTTTGTGAATATATTGTTATACTGTCAAACAACTGACAGTTATTTCAAATGTGACATTAAAAAAGTTTTCATGAAAAAGGTTAAGACAGACAGAGTTACTTTCGCATTTATAATATTAAGTATGGATTCTTCAAGAATTCACTCATGTTAAAAAAATCGTATTTAAGTACTTAATTGAATTCTCGTCTATCTACTCACAATACAGTCTGAGAATTTATCGAATGCGAAAAATCTCTTTGGCTCCGAAGCTACGAACAATCATCGAATCTCATAACAATGTTTTATTTTTATAACGGAAATTAAAATAAGTATAATGTTACTCAAGGAAAATGTTATGTATCTGTTATTGCTTTTGTCAAAGTCAAAGTAATAAATAAAACAATCTATCATTGACTGATTACAAAAGAGCCAGCAATATCTACCTTTTTGTCTTGTTCATTTCATATATTGTTATTCGGAAAATATTTTGTTTACCGACATGATTAAAACAAGTTATAAGAAGGTATATAATGTACCTACCTATTCTTGTTCAATTTTGACAATGTCAACGTTTTGACAGATAGTAGATATTTACCTTGCTTGGAAAAATGATCATTCTTTACAGGTATTATGTTCTTTAAAGGTTAGCGAATTCATTCTAGCTCCTAAGATACTGCATCGGCTTCAGATGAGCTCGGATAGAGACTCGTTTATTAGGCTTAGCTGGCACGATTAAGCTGAAGTGCAGGTTTGATGAAAATCATACTAGCTCTAGCAGTCGTTAAGACACGACGGAGGCCTTAAGGCGGCCTAAAAGCTCCTCACCAGAGTTGGCCACTAACTAATGCGAACATACTTTACTACCTTATTTATATAGGTACGTCGAAATGTAGGCTTGTTCTTTAATTTTAAGGTATAATGAAGCATTTGATTTAATTGAAAATTTTGGTGCACGAAAATTACGAAATTAGCAGTAAAATACTTGAGATGGATTACCCGGAACGTTAAGCTACCAAAATGAAGTTAAAACACATTTTCAGCTGAGCAGGTAATCCAATATGCTCAGTTCAAACGTGCGCGAACGCTCAGGTATACGAGAAATTATGTGGTAAAAATTACATTAATACCTACGTTTCTGCTGAACTAAATTGCACAACATATGAAACTCCGACGCGGAATACGTATGGCTTTGGGAAATCCAATTTGGGCGTGCAATAAAAGAAGGAGATGTAAAATTCTGCATCGTTTATACCGGCTGCCTTGTCATCATTCCTAGCGTTATTTTTCGCCAGCCTTCATTAGTCTCCCCTTATGTGATGTCACATGAATAGATTATTTTTGTACCAAATACATCACGGCACAGATTATATAATACTATGATCACGGTAAGCTAACATTTGGTTGAGTTTTTTGGATTACTATATTACAGTTCTAAAAACCATTCACTATTTAGTTTACGTCATGATGGCATGCCTGAGTCAAGATTTAACTTAGTTTCAGTAATAAGCTGCTTTACAAAGTGCAGTAGGTTTTTATAAATAAAATAATAATTCGAAGAGTTTCTCGTTCAATTCGAAAAATGATGGTATATAATATTATAGCTCTTTATACTTGCTAATACTTACAACCCCATTTTTTGTATTCAAATTATGTATCTAGTGAGAAATATAAAGATATAGGTCAGCGCCTACAGAAAAATCTGAAAGTGAAGAAATGTTTATTTAACCTACTTCCTAAATAAATATGAACCTTTTTGCACATGTGCTCTTCAAACCGACTCGCTCGTTATTTCTGAATAAGACGAGAGCTAAAAGTATATTTTTTTGTTATCACGTACATATTTACATTCGTATAAAATGGGCTGAGAAGAGATATAATTTATTACTGTGTCCCGTGGAGAGTACATAACCTACCTTGCCTACCACAAAAGAAACGGACCGTCATTCATTTGTTACATGATACTAATATTCCCGCAGCCACAGTTTTATATCATTCCGCTGAGTTTTTCTTAGTTTCAACCTGTATTTGAAACAAAGTATCTTCAATCTTCATTAGCATTTTGATAAAATGTTTATGATACGGCAGATTGTTTGGAGCATTCATTGAAATCCATTGATGTCGAGAGTATTTCCTATGTCGTTCGTGACCGTGCCTGAGCGGAGCGTAATGCCATCTGGAAATGGGGAGAAAATAATCGGATGCCTTTTTTGGGGTTCTGATGGACCACAAAGAACCCTAATTTTGCTAAGCTTTGTCTGCTTAGTACTATAGTCACCTCGTTTTACTTGCAGAATAAGTTAAAAAAACCTTACTGTGGGACAGTAAAGTTTTGCTGGTTTACCTAGGTGAAACAGATGGGTGAATTGTCAGTTAATTAACTTTAATTTGTTTCAGAGTGCCAAAACTATTATCCAGGTATTTTTGCACTGCTGTACACGCTCAATGAGGTCCGCAACCATGGCCACTGAGAGCGCGAGGCCGTCATAGCATTTAACTTATCCTTAGTTGCGTGTCGTGCTGACTTCAATGCACTTTGGTCAATGTTTTTTCTAGTTGGCGTGGTGTAAACAGATGACCGCGGGTTCAAATGCCTCGTTTCCGCGCGGGTGAGGGGGTTGAAAACAAAAGATGCTCGTTTCCTCGACGGCCGAGGCAGGCTCGGAGCTGCGGGCCCCGCTGTGCTGCAGCCCTACAATGGAGGCATTGTTTGTGTTCGGTGACAGGAAAAACTCCGACCTCCGTGTTTCTGTGCATTTTTTATTTCTTTCTTTTTTTCACCGCTTTTCTAGGTAAGCTCCTTTGACTATGCCGGGTGGAATTCAAAGTTGTTTTGAAATTGTCTCGAGAGATTCAATTTCGCTTGAAATCCGCTACATTTTATTGTGAGATATAGAGCAACAAAAAATATGATACCTCAGTTTGTTTGTTTGTTACAAAATAGTTTCTGAAGTCTAACTTTTGAACGTTCCTATTTATCTTTGCGGCTTTGTAGTCGTACCAAACCTGTCAGATTCAAAGCAGCATTTTTTGTTTGCAGCGAAAAGTTTTTCTCGGAGCTTTTATTAAAAACTTATTGCGGTACACAAAGTTGTTTATTGGCGATCGTAGAGTTTCTGTTTTATAAAAGTGTTCGGCGGCTTCACCCTGGATGCCGGTGTGTCCGGGGCTAGGGTTGGCGCCGCCCGGCCGTGGCCGGCAGTAGTGTTTCCGCCGGACGCTCTCGGCCCCCGCGCTCCGCCTGACTCTTTCCGCTTTGCTCTCACGACTCCTTATTTACCCGTTTTTCCTTATCAACCCGTACCATTCGCAACACATTACTGAGGATCTTGTTGGTGAAATTGAGGTTATTTCATCCTTACCTACGTATGTAGTGTGATGTGGCCCGGATTTAGATTTTGTTTGGCAACTCCATTTCGGCTAAGCTCATTCGGGTTTCATGTGTCATTAGGGACTTTCTCGGCTGTATGATTACAATATATTCGTTTGCCTAAACTGAACAGACTTTATATTCATTTTGTTTCTTTTGTTTAGGTTTCTTTTATTGTTACCAATGATAGAATCGTAAGAAAGCGCTTATCCTTAGAATTGCAAATGAAATAAAAGTCAAGATGTTAGTCTAGTTTTGTATCACGAGTATTCGATTTGATTTCGCCGAACATTTCTGTCACTGAATTTTATGATTGATGATCATGGCGATAGTGACGGTGATCTAAATCAATAAGGAGCCTACATGATACATCAAAATAAAGCATAGATGATATTTCAAAATAATAGTACATTGTTCACCGAGAGGAGAAAGTGACCGATTGCCGTCGAGGGTGTCGTTTGAAGCCCGAGCCGTAGGCGAGGGCTTTAAAACACCCGAGATCGGGAATCGCACTTTCTCTCGAGTGATACATAGTGCTTTATACTACACCTACGAGGAAAATAAAAAATTAAAACTGAATCCTCAAACAACACACAAATTGAAAATGGCGCCAATGGCGTCTGCAATTTTCACATGTTCTTTTTTCAAATTGTTTATCCTGCCGCCGCAGGGTCGCACTGCCAGCCCAACACCATCCAACACACAGCTAGTGGCCAGTGTCATTTTGCGAACTTGGAGATAAAAACTCACTGTAAAAACTTTTTGGCTTTTGATAATTACCGGCGCATGGTCTTACCCAAAATTAAAAAAGAAAAACCACGTAAGAAATGGATTTTCATACACTTTTCTCTCCCGCTCAGATGCGTTTTCTCCCCGCATATTTGTTCGATATGCAATGACGTACTTTCTACCGTAAATTTGATAAAGTATCAAGGTACTTTCCAAGCAGGTGTAGTATAAAGATATTTTGAATAGTTGCCTACTCGTGCTACGCGTGTACAGTGCTACGAGGTGCTACGGCAAGCTACGGCATAGCATCCAACTGAATTTATAAAGCATATTTTATTGGTGAACCAAAATTTTCAATAAGCCAACGAAAAATGCAATCCAAGGAGTGCACGTGCAACTAAAATTCTAAATCAAGAGTCACCGAGCTCAGGCTACGATAGTAGCACTAGCCTCCACACAGAAAGTACAAACGAATCACTTCAATTCCATGTTCAATGAAAAATGATCTTTGTTACACGGATTTTAGGATCGATATGTTCTCTGTATATTTAAATTTTGAAAATGATTTGTAGAGCCAATGTCGAATAAATTGGAATTGGTCTATCAATCACACTTTGTTTTACCAAAATTATGCTACCATTTGTGCTAAATTACTGTACTTCAGTTATTTTTTAGTTTTCGTAAAAACAAGAAACGTTCAAGAGATTGCAAGATGAGTTGGCTAGTATGTATTCTGTGGTACAAGAATCGGCGCGGCCTATTGTTTCACTAGTTCCGCTGCATTCTTGTCGTCATTCCGGCTTGCCGATTGGTTTGATCTGGTTTTAGAAGTGCGACTTATTGCTGATGACATTCGCAGTGGAATAAAAAAAGATTTATAGGGTTACATTCTTCTCATAAGACTTTCTTAGTATGTAGGTGTCTTTAAGTATCTATAAACTATATTATGCAGAAATAATTAATAAAAACCCACAAGATAACAATAATGTTAGTACTTACTTAAAATCATAAAATATTACATTACTCACAGTGTTAACTTAGTGGTATTATACGGTTATTAAAAAAAAAAATATATCTTTAGCGTCCTTCCAGATTTATATCTTGGTCCTATCTCGAGAAGGGTGCTCGAGACTTGGCAGTTTGTTGGGCGGATTAGCCTGACCCGTTGTCTCCCGATTTTACCACCTTCCACTTAAGACATTTCAATTTGTTTCTTTTAACTTTTGATGGGCGACTTGAAAGGGTTGGATTGAGAAAAGTTGTCTGCAGAAAAGATTTTAAACTTAGATAAATTATTAATGTTCGGTTGGTTTTGAGAGGTAGAATGGTAGATCGTTGCTACGGGCATAATTGTGTAAAAAAAACTTTTGAAAAAGAAAAAAAAGAGAAGAATAATGAGATTTTCCGGTTTTCAATCATTGTCAAGAGCGAAAACTGGAAGTAAGAGAGACGTTCATTTCACACCATATATTTCAACGTATTACATTATCGAAATATCTCAAAGGCAATATCTTTAGGTAGAGCCTTGCATTTCCGGTGGAAATCGATTTCTTGGCTCCTTCCTCATATTATTAGATATCTATCTATCTATTATGAAAAGTTATCGGCGAATGGGTTTCCGATAACAAATTGAATGTTACGGCACATCCGATGAGACCTGATAGATTTTGTATTATTTCCTCATAAAATGTAGGTAGGTATGTTAAAGTAACCGATTTAAAAAGTATTATTAAAATAAGTACGTAATTATTTATATGTGTTGAAAAATACACTCTCTCTTTACACGGACAACTTAACAACACAACGCTTTCTAGTCCCAAACTAAGCAAAGCTTGTACGATGGAAACTAGATGGCTGATATAATACATAAATTTTTTTTTTTTTTGTAAATACATACTTATAATACATAGAAACACCCAGACACAGAACAAACATCTATGTAACATCTATCTCAAACACACAAATTTTTGTTCTCGGTGGGGATCGAACCCACGACTCACAGCACGGAAGGCAGAGCTACTACCGACTGAGCCATGACGCCTGATATTTTCACTGTAGCCATATCACTTCACTATCACTACATAGTATAGAGCAAAGTCGCTTCCCGCGTCTGTCCTAATGTTTGTATGTATGTATGCTTAGGTCTTAAAAACTACACAACGGATTTTGAAGCGGTTTTTTTTAATAGATAGAGTGATTCAAGAGGAATGTTTATATGTATAATACATCATCATCATCATCATCACTGCATTGCACCCGTGCGAAGCCGAGGCGGGTCACTAGTGAATTATAAATTATAATTTGACTCCCATCTTTACTTTAAAATTAGTCAGATTATTTTACAAGTATGGTATCCTTTGAAAAATATTCCAGTCAAACATATTATCATAATTCCTTTTTATTTGCTCACGTTTTTCACATGTACTTGAAAAACTAGAACCATGTTTACTATTCGCCCTTACAGCTAAGAGATAAAGTTCAGGATAGACTGCAACTTATCTTAGGAGTACGGCTAACAAAGAGCGTTGCAAAAGTTAGACACACACGAGTGTAACTCGGGACTTTTTCATCTCATGCCCACGTCAATAATTGGAGCGGTTGTTCATGTACATTTTTTTATTTGTGCAGCGGTGCTCTCGCCGGGGCAGCATTGTTCGCGCCCGTCCACCGCGCCAGCTCCCCCACCGCCCGACGTAAAACGGTTCGTATTTTTCATTGTTGCTTTAAAGCCTTATAGGTTTTGCTTTATTTATGCCCTTTATAACTCTTCGTGGAAGATAAATGCCAACGATGTTCTGTTTTTGTCGCTGCCTAATGGCACTGCCATAACCGAGAAATGTATCGCAAAAATGTTGTTTAGCTTTAATAATTAGGGATTTACGATTCTTTTAGCTGTTGTTCATTTATGTTGCTGCATGTTTTGGCTTTTTATTATTTGTATAAATGCATATGTTAAAGATATATTTTCAACTTGGTAGCTAAAAGAATAGTAGTACCTATAAGAAAAATACAACATATTCAACACTATTTGTATAGTATTTGCGAAATTATAGTGCTTCGTAATCAATGCATGAATTTGGGGGCGAAATTCATTCAATTCAATTATCGAATATTCAATAGTTTTTGAATATAGATATAAGTAGTGTAAAAGTAGAGTTTCTGGGTTTTGAGAGTACTTCTGCTATAATTTATCTTAGCTGCTTTTCGAATTGAGAATTCGGTTGTGTTCTCTTATTAAATAAATGTAGTAAGCAAGTGTGAAATATAAATATCAGCACCTTCCTACGCTTAAGCGTAATAGCACAAACTGCCCCTTAAACCAAATTAGCGCACATAGAATGGATTACGTAAAACCGCCAACGAGTGGTGGACGCATTTGTTAGGGTGTTTGCACACCGGCCGATACCGCCACCATACGTCGCTCGAACAAAAATTAATTAATTTTAATCAATTTTATTTGTCTATGGTGCAAGGTAGATAAAGTACAAAAATAACTTTTTCTAATAGTATATTTTTTAATTGGTCTTTATATGAATTGTTTTATCTGTATATCCATTTTCTGTAGTTCAATCAAAATTCATTCATACAAAATTAGCAGTATCAGCACCAACATACTCGTAACTGTATAAGTAGTTCTCTGCTGATATCGTGCAGGCGTCGTCTCGGTGGCAGTGTGCAAGCAGCCTTATCGCCTTACACGAGCTTATCTCGTTTCCGCACTACCAGGATCTACGGTTATGGACTCACAATGGCTTATCGTTGTATGGATGAGATTTTAGATAGTCCAGTTCGATAGTGTTTTTTTGATAGAGCTGTTTTTATAATGCATTTTAATTTATTAATTTTATCATTTTTATCAACTTTATCAAAATATTATAGTAATAATAATAATAGGCATTTACATCTATTCAAGATGATATATACAGCGTCAGGAGGCAACCTATGCCACACTTAACGAGACACTGTAGTGCCTGGGACATTGTTTAGATGAGAGGATGGTATAGGTGGCTTGCCCAGCACCTATACCATCCTCTCAGCATAGTCAGCCATATCCACAGGAAAGACAATGTCTAGGCCACGGGTTTCCTCACGATGTATTCCTTCACCGTTAAGCTCGTGTTAATGCGCATATAAATTTTCCTAACGAAAAATCCATTGATGCACGGCCGGGATTCGAACCCACGACCTTCGGATCGAAAGTCGAGGTGCAATCCCACTCGGCCAACACGGCTCAATATTATAAAAATAAAAATAACTACTAAATTCTAGTGATGGTTTGTTTAGCTTGAACTATATTCTGAGACGATGGTTATGACATGATAATCTAACCTTTTGAACCTAAAATGTTTTTTTTTTAAGCTGGGTCCGAGCCTTGGGCGTCCTAAAACCTCTTATGATAGAGATATGCCTTACATAAGTATGTGCCTATGATTTTTTCTTTTTTGTTTCTTTAAGAATATTAACAATGTTATATTATGTACCTATTTCTGCCGCCAAGCAGCGATGCCCGCATTGCTATGTTCCGGTTTGAAGGGTAAGGGCGCCGGTGTAATTACACGCACATGAGACTTCAAGATCTTTACGTCTCAGAGTGATGGACGCAGTGCATTGCCTTACAGGGCACGTTCTCATTGGACTTGCTCTGTGAGGTAATGCATTGTTATAGGCAGAAGTTACCACTTAACATCAGGTGAGGTTGATCCATTACTTTTATCATAAAAAAATATACAATTACCATAATTTATTGCTTGTTAAAAATAAACATTATGATTAGTTATTCAAAGAAAACCTAGCTAGACAGACCGAATGCAAATAAAGCAAGAGCAAATAAAGTTGAGCGCTAGATTCAGGGAAAATGTAGATTATAAAGAAAACATTTACGGAGTTGGATGGGAACATAAATATGTATGTTGTGGGCGCTGTGCAGCCGGAATATGCTGGCCATTATTCTTTTGCGTCCATCTATCATCGCCGGGCCGCAAGACGGTTGTGATGGTGGAGTTTCCTGAGATAAAAACACGCTTATCTTCGTCAAAACAAGCACATAGTGTATTAACATGCACTGGTACAGTAACAAAAATAAATGTATAAATAAAAACAAGAAAAAAAAAATGTAAAAGAAACTTTATTTACAAAGAAAATTTAGACAAAGTAATACAGTATTTACAATATATACAAAATACACATGAAACATTTGAGCTATCTACAAACCAACGATTTATAGATAGCTCCACTGGTCCAGATCAGTACTAATGAGAAGCGTTATAAAAACTTGAAAAAGCCATTTCTGAGACTACTAATTTAGATAAAATAATATATGCTTTATTTATCAAATTGGTCATAAAAGTACGATAAAAAAAGGAAAACTACGAATATAAAACCTCTTTTTTATGCGAGTAAGTAATGTAACATATAGACAGCTCACCTTGCTTTTAAAAATGCACTGACCAACCGATCATGCATGAAGAAATTCCTCTTTATTGAAATGTTTTTAATAGGGATCACATACTTAGTGGGGATTTTTGGAATATACCTACCTGTCAAACGTGGTTGTACTTTTATTTTGTAAAATCAAAACAAACACAAAATATTCGTACTTCTCAATCAGAAACCAAGTATGATCAGCGTGATGAATTGACGCGTCACGTATTAGAATATTCCGTTGTATCCCCATCTGGCTCATCAATCATAGGTGTCGTTCACTAACGTTCGCCTTATGAACAATGCGAGGTGTGAGTGAATCACACAGGGTATGGATTGTGTTCATCTCAGCTAAGTATATTTCATTCTAAATATCAAACTTTATCTTTGGAAGTCCTTTGTAGAATATGTTTTAAAGTAAAAGTACTTTATACTACACCTGCTTGGAAAGTACCTTGATACTTTATCAAATTTACGGTAGAAAGTACGTCATTGCATATCGAACAAATATGCGGGGAGAAAACGCATCTGGGAGAGAAAAGTGTATGAAAATCCATTTCTTACGTGGTTTTTCTTTTTTAATTTTGGGTAAGACTATGCGCCGGTAACCTAAATATCAAAAGCCAAAAAGTTTTTACAGTGAGTTTTTATCTCCAAGTTTGCAAAATGACACTGGCCACTAGCTGTGTGTTGGATGGTGTCGGGCTGGCAGTGCGACCCTGCGGCGGCAGGATAAAAAATTTGAAAAAAGAACATGTGAAAATTGCCGACGCCATTGGCGCCATTTTCAATTTGTGTGTTGTTTGAGGATTCAGTTTTAGTTTTTTATTTTCCTCGTAGGTGTAGTATAAAGCACTATGTATCACTCGAGAGAAAGTGCGATTCCCGATCTCGGGCACTTTCTCCTCTCGGTGAACAATGTACTATTAAAATGTTGCACGAGTCGATAAAACGTGAAATAAACCAGTAATTTCGTATTATTTACCATTGCAAACAATTTGCAGTTAACTCAATGTGTATTTTGTGAATATTGTAAATGCTGTATTATTTGTAATTTGCTTTATGAATAAACTATTCATTATTTTAATTATTAATTTCGGTTAGTATTGATATTGACACAGATCATTATAATACTATACTATAGTGGGTAATTTACCGAAGCCTCAATTCAGCACGTAGAAGATATATCGATTTCTGTTCAAACATCCTACTAATATTATAAACGCGAAAGTTTGTAAGGATGGATGGATGTTTGTTACTCTTTGACAGGCGTCATGGCTCAGTCGGTAGTAGCTCTGCCTTCCGTGCTGTGGGTCGAGGGTTCGATTCCCACCGAGAACAAACATTTGTGTGTTGTAAACATAGATGTTTGTTCTGTGTCTGGGTGTTTCTATGTATTATAAGTATGTACTTGCAAAAAAAAAGTATGTATGTATTCCATCAGCCATCTAGATTCCATCGTACAAGCTTTGCTTAGTTTGGGACTAGAAGGCGTTGTGTGAAGTGTCCGTGAATATTTATTTATATTTATATCTTAAACGTAAAAACTACTGATCCGATTTGAATGAAACTTGGAATATATATTGTCCGTGACCTGGATTAACACATAGGCCGCAAAATTTTTTATCCCGCAAAATCAATGGGATCCAACGGGACGCGAACTAATATTATAAACGCGAAAGTTTGTGAGTATGTTTGTTACTCTTTCAAGCAAAAACTACTGATCCGATTTGGATGAAACTTGGAATATATATTGTCCGTGACCTGGATTAACACATAGGCTACTTTTTATTCCGGAAAATCAACGGGATCCAACGGGACGCGAACTTTAATATTATAACTGTGAGGATGTTTGTTACTCTTTCAAGCAAAAACTACTGACCCGATTTGGATGAAACTTAGAATATATATTGTCCGTGACTTGGATTAACATATAGGTTACTTTTTATCCCGAAAAATCAACGGGATCCAACGGGACGCGAACGAAGTTGCGGCCGGAAGCTAGTATTTTATATATGGACATGACAGCCCACGTTAAACATGCTTACTAAGAATTCCGTACCCAAAGAGGCTGTAAGCGGAAGGCAGGATATAAGAGGAAGTTTACCGCGTTTGGGGATTACAGGCCAAAGCCTATTTCGTTTTGTTTTTACATCCATCGAGATTAGTTAATTTGCTTTTACTGGTTTCGTAAAATTCCCCAAATTATCCTCAAGGGAAACAAATAACTAAGATCATGAACACACTTGGGATTGGTAGCCATGGTTGCTTTCGGTTGCGGCGATAAAATATCAAGAAACATTAATTCCTAATAAGAAATTAGATTCTTGTGCACATGAAGCCTAATCCTTACTTGAACACAACTATGTGTTCAAGTAAGGGCAAGTTACGAATACCCAAAAATAAACATTTTTTCCTCAATATATTGATAAACATCGTGGAAGCTCTAATGTAATTCGAGAGCGTATAAGATGCCGCGCACGCCAAAGTGCTTAGGACAATGTCTTTTTATGGCGTGAGTGGTAACCTACACCACCTTCACCGTCGAGTGGTGTGTAGGCACAAGTGGCATGTGGTAGGTAGTCCTTATTGTTTGAGTTGACAACGTATTGTGTATTAAGAGCCCTTCGGTTTGGGGACTTGCTCCTTGAGTTAAAGTTGTCTCTGTGAATGACAAAAATCAATGACTAGTGTACCATAATGTACCACATCCCCTACGAGTATTTGTAGATCAATGTTTGCATGATTTGTATTTTTTTTATTTTGATTATTTGATTTTCGTGCGAAATAAGCCCGTATCTCTTTCGTTGAAGAGCTACACCAGTATTGATATTTTTGGCAAATTATGAACCTACTTATTATTTTACAATGTTGCTTCCTGAAGTGGTTTTATTTCCACAGATGTCGACGGGCGGGTGTGCACGGGGTGAAACTCTACGAATTCGCGGGAGGGGGTGAGTACCAACTTGTGATTTACACACGCTTTTGTATCATCGAAATACATAAAATGCCATTCCTGTGAAAAATGCTTTCCACATTGTCGATACTTCACATGGAATGTGGTAATAATTTTTCGGGTAACAGTAGTAGAACGTTTTGGTTTGTGCGGGAAATTGATTTCTTTTACAAAAGCTAAGAATAAAACGTAATTTTATACCTAACCAAATCTTTTCAATGCTAATAATATTGGGTTGGAATTGTCTGGCTTGACCCCGATAAAGATTACCTAGTAGTATGTATGCGCTAATTCAATGCCGGTACTGTTGCGAAAAAAAGTTAAAATGTAATTAAATTAAAGCGCCTATTGTGAGGTTTTTTTAATGGAATAAAATTGTGAAACGGATTTCAGGTTCAAATATAAAACGAGGGAAAATTAAAAAAAGCAATTTTCACGAAATAGTGATTTTCGTGAAAAACGTTTGGAGTGGGTACTAGAAAGCTGTTACTTCGCAACATGAAAATTAAATAGCGTATTCGTTGCGAAACGTATCTCATTATGGAGAACTAGAGAGGTGCGGCATATTTGGCTTTTACCCATGATACAGTTCTAAGACGGATTTACACTGGGTTTTAAAAAAAGATTATTGTATCAGTACAAATAACCATCGAAAAATGTCTAGAGATTGAAGGTGCGTAGGTATTATTAGGTATTGTAGTATCTGTGGTGTGGCTGACAACACTGTCCCACAAGCGGTGGTAGAGAAAAGTCGCTTAGCACAAGACATTCATGTAATATTTTGGTGTTTTATTAATACCTAGCTAAAAAACTTTACAGTGTGGTGGACATAAACATAAATAGTAATATTTTCATAACATTACTAGTAAACCCTATCCCGTGGGTAGTTTGATTGATAGATATATGGAATGTTGTCAATAAGGTTTTGTGATGGAACCCTCTTCAAAACATGAGATTTGACCGGCTTTTCGGATGGGCATCTCTACGTGGACGGAATAAATTGGGCAGGCTGTTTGTTGAGCACTTGGTAGCGAGAACGATTCGTTCCATTCAATTCCTACCCAATTTAATTGCAACTGAAACGTATTAAATTAAACCGATTACGCTGATTATTCTGTGTCATTGGACTTTACAATTAGTCGCCTTAATCTGTTATATAACTTCGCAATAATATACTTATTGCTTACTTAATATGTGCCCGTACAAACATATTTTAAATTAGCACGCCATTTGTTTTTCTTATAATAATAATATAATAAGAACAATTTATTGATTTCACACTACGCCCTTATCTGAGTTTAAACACCGTACTTATAAAAATGCTCTTTTTGTGGTCACACTCTTACAGGTTTTAATAGAAATACGTACTTATCCAAACAAAAACCTTTATTTAGTAGGTACATAAGTAGCGATATTGATGCTACATAAATATAAATTGTCGAAAACCCATTAGTCTGAAATATAATAGTCGATTCAAACGTGAAAACAAAATAAATAAAGTCAGTGAAGTCCTATGGATAAATTTCAATCATGTTGAAATCCTAAAAATCTCATAAATCTTTGTTTTCCTTTTCATAATATGAGTTACTTTCGTCACTTCACATTATGCTTCTTCTTCTTCTTCAATTGTGGCCGTTACATTATGCTTTGTTCGATAAAAATGACGAGGGTGCAACAAAACGTCAAATGTCAATGTCGTTTTTGTCATGGAACTAGGTATATGGATGACTTTTTCCCATCGAGCCCACTGGTGGGCTCAGTGAACGGAAAATAATATCGTAAATCAGCAAAAAATTACAGTGGACTGCTCATAGCTCGCTGAATTGGATTACCGCTCTAAGAACTTACAATATTGTTAGAAACTGTTAGAACCGCGGAAAACCGATAGAGAATTAGAAGTCGAAGACTTCTACTCTCAAAAAATTATTAAAGAAGATTCGGTAGTGACGTTTGTGTTTTACAGTAACGCTATCACTTTGCAAGAGCCCGTGTCATCGTACGAGGTGGCCGATCCTAATTATATGGCGGCCACGTAGTGTAACACAAACGTCACTACTGAATATTCGGAGTAGAGGCTCTTTAGTCTCGTCACAGGTCTCGTATAAGCTGCTGATATGATGATGATAAAAAAGTTTTTTTACATGATAAGTATTATTTTAACATTGAAGTTATACTTCTAATGCGACTTCCAACTGACAGCGTTAAACGTTAAAAATTAAACGTTAAACGAAGGAGGAATAAAAAGAGACAGCGTTTAACGCGTTAAACTTTTAACGCTCCTGGGGAGGAGGAATAGAAAGAGACAGAGCGAGAGTGATCATATGTGATCACTCTCGCTCTGTCCACGAAACAGAGAGCGGGACCCCCACAAAACGCAAATCGCACTCGAAGTATAACTTCTTCCGCGCGAAGGGACTCCACGCACTATTTTTTAGATACCTTTAATCTTGGACCACAGAATATGTACTCGTAACGAGACTACGCATTTGCTCTTAGCTTTCGGACTTGGAAGAACAAAATCCGATAAGCCGGCGACCGCGACCACTTATTAGAGCTATTTTAGTTAGGTAGGTGTAGACAGAAATAGAAGCGCCTGGATCCTTACAGATTTAGAAAAACACATGGGTTCTTAGAATATTTTCCCACACTATAAATATTATTTTTTTATTCTATACTTATATTATTATTATCACCATCAACCGAATTCCTTATTTACAGAACGATTCTGCGCCTTCTCTTTAACACAGTTCCAACGGATGTCCCAGGCTTTAACTAGTTTGTGATCACCATTCGGCAACACCAACATTGAATGTCAGTTCTTCGAGCAATATGGCATTCCCATTGCCACTTCAAATTGCTAACCATAGAGTATCTTATTAGAGGGTTGCTAACTCGTTGGCCTTGGGTTTTCTACGTATTTCCTCGTTTCGTATATACTTATTTAAGTTTTCTAAGACAATTAGCAAAGCAAAGCATTTCCAACGAAGTCGCGCGTCGCTTCAATCGAATTTCGTTTTACATTTTTGGCTTTCATTAGGAACATCGCGAATTTAGACTTGCAAAAACAGCTACCTCCAAATGATATTCAAATTGGCTTCTGTTCAAGGTCGGTTGACTTCTACCACATATTATGTACGTCTTGCCTTATAAAACGTATTCTACACAGGTTCTGCCAACAAAGAAGTTTTCGGCGTTTGGCCCACGCTTCGCGAGCACAAAAAAGTTTACACACGCTGCTTATACTACGAGAAAAAACGACTGAATATTGAAAAAAATAATCAGTAAGTACCTAAAGTCGAGAGATTTTTTTTCAATGCTAAAGTCTAAATGAAAATGTGACAGTGCCGCCGATTTTGATGTTCATTTTTCTAAAACCTAATTTGACAGCGCCTAAATTTTAGCTGTCTTGATCGTTTCTACTTATGAGAAAGAGACGGTGTCGTTTTTATATAGTTTAAAAAAATTAAACAACAGAATCGCAGTGACTTAGAGGTAATGTGTTTTATTTTGTATCAAAAATAAGTTGAAAAGATAAAAGCATGAACTTTATTTACAGAAGAAACTCGAGCACCATTAAGGACTTATTATATCAAAGAAACTTCCAACATACAGGTAAGCGATGCTCGTAAGTAGAAATACAACTTTGCTAAAGAATCATTAAATCATAATCTCGCCTGCCAGACTTCGAAACTTATAACATTGTTCCTCGACTTTAATTTCATAGAAAAGTTCCTTTAGCTACTGAAAACATTAATATAGCCGTTTGTTATACTATTTTCTTTCCATGTAAAGTTCTTGACGAGTAGTTTACTAGAGTATTTTGCCTTGTTTGCAGCCCTGCCAGCAATTAGGTATCAGCTTTAGTAGCAATAACTTTCGTAGATTCAACGTAGAACAAATCACTGTGTCGATTTACTAAAAATGTATCAACTAAACTTCCTTTTTCTTTCATCGAATAGGAACGTTATCAAAACGAATAACCCACCTTCCATCTACACAAATTAAATGTGGTTTTACTCAAAGGGAACTAACGAGCCTAATTCAATCCATTGCTTCCTAATGTGGCTTAATAAAACATCTTGTTTGTACGACATTAAGTACAATGGGACTTCGAGCCGGCCAAGTCCGTGGCATTGTCAACATGCTCGCAATTTCGCCCTACTTTGTCTCCATTGCTTACAGCCTCGGTCACAGAACAAATGGGAAAACAGAGAGCGGTTTCGTTTTTCATTGTTTTCGTCGCGAGGCTGCCGTTATCATTAGTTACTCGACACGATACGACTGGCACGAACAATTAGTGGTGAAAAAACAGTGATTAATACCTATGGACGGCACTGTTTGTTTGCTATTGGCTGAGCATTTATCTCGATAAACGTGAACTGTGAATACAAAGGTATAAATTTCTACCATTCAAATATATTTGAAACATCAAAGGGCACGCTGTATAAAAATATAATATTACAGTTTGCTAGTTTGCAAGTTTTTACTGCAAGCTCAGTAACTTTGTATGCTGTAGCTAATTAACAAAAATGTACATACAATTTTAACACGTTCTGCACCGGAAGCACACAAATGTAAGCATTCCAGTTTAGTCTCTTTATGAGTTTCCTAGTTTTCAAAGGGAGAGATATTGCGCTGCGCGGCTCGTATTTGAGGAACAAGAGTGTAATTCCCGGAGGTTTTGTCTTGCGGCAATGCATCCTACAAATGAAAAGATGCCGACATTCAAAGCGTGAGCTATGTATTTTTTTTTCTGCTGGCCTGTCCATTTCCAACGAAAACTTACGAAGGTTTGCTGGGCTAATGGACTTTTAAACGTGTTCCGTGGTCGTGTATTCTTTATCGGTGTTCTGGCAAGTATACCGATCGCTCGAGACTCGTTAGGGTTTAAGACTGCGTAAAAGCTATGATCAACTTTAACTTTACGAGTACAAAATATTTTATTTTGGAACATTTTTACAAAGTGCTCACGGGAGTAAACACTATGTAAATAATGTTAACTATTTAGACCCTGCATAAAACAAAGTTAAATTTTACTCTACAGAGTGCAATTGTTTTAATATTCCATGAACTGCTGTGTGCATTCAGATGAAAAAAGATAAGTAGATAGGAATTGAATTAATTCAATTATACAGTTTTGAAAACATTTTTACGACACAAAAGCTATTTAAAACGTAAACATATCTGAAAGAAAACTAAATTGTTATCCGACGGTCATCAAAACTGTAACATAATGCTTCGAAATAGATGCGGGCAGTCACTTTATGTATTCAAGAACAACACAGCCGCTCTACAACAGACTCGCAAAGCTTTGAGGGGATGAGACATTGCGATTCATTCCAGCATTTAAAAACAAGACTGTAATTTCACAGGCCTTTGTCTCGCCCGGGACGGCGGCGGTGGCTTGCAGGAAAATATGCGCATTCAAAATGGATTTTTATCGCTTTTCAAGTGGTAGGCTTTCGCAGAGAAGTCTGCTCGCGTTATTTAAGAGCCTATTTATGCTGTGTTGGGCATACGCTTCGATTGTAACTCGACAGACTTAGCACGCTTTAGTCAGCCCTACATATCTATTATAGACCACGCATATAACTAGTGAGATATTTAAAAGAATTTGGGTTATAGGCACGTGTTATTAGTCAGAAATTGTAAGCATGTTTTTTTACATGAACCAACAAATAAAACGGTTTCTACACCTCAAAAATCATAGCATTGTGAGCACGTTTTCGTAAGTCTTACACCTACCATACCTACAACCGGGTACGTTTAACTTCCTGACCCGAAAACCGTAATTACGCCAAAGCTCGAGAGTCTCAAGTCGGCGTGGTAACGAGACTGTCTTCATACATTACATTCTTGTTTGTGAAGCCATCTAGGTTTTAGTGCTACAAAAGGAATACCACAAAGCTTTGAAAGTTAAATTATACAAAAATACCTCAATATGACCTTTAAGGCAGAAAATCTTAATTTCGAGAAGGTACAGTGAGCGCCATTAGTAACTGATGATGAGACAAAGTTTCAAAAATGTTCTATGAGTGAAAACTAGAAACATTCCCCTTTTTTGAACTATGATTACAAAGTAAAATCTATTTTATAAAACTATGAATTATAATACCAACACAGTTTTGAGATTCTGAGTGATCTACTTCTGATGCTGGCTGTATAGTCAGCCCTGTCTAAAAACCTTGTTCAGATCCAATTGTGCGTAGCGTATGTATTTACTTGAGAATATTTATTTGGGGCATTTACCTTAGACAAGCTACGCGTAGGTAGATCAAATCTTTTCGCACATTACACATACAGTTGGCGACTTTAACTTTGTGCTTATTTACGACAGTAATTTAACTATTTAATTGTAGCTGTTGCCTTACGTAAATAAATATTCACAATTCGTGAAATTACACATTGTTTGGTACCCATAGCACCAAACTTCGTGGAGTTGAACCCATCCAATGCAATGAATTATGTTGAAGAAACAAAGCAGCAAGAGCATAATTTTAACTGATATTTTATGCTATTGACGGCCTTACTAGCAATTGCAGTATCAAAAACTAGTGCTGACGTTCAGTTAAAATTTACGATACAATTTTTATGCAATGTGTGGCCTCCGGATGTAGCGCTTCACTGGGTCACTGTACTCTTGGAAAGTTCACAGTATTGATTTTATTGCGCACGCCCGAAAATATAAATGGAATCTGCTGCCCCATACGGAAGCCTACTGGAGTATGTGCTACAAGCATACAAATACATCTATTTAAGTAGATGGACAAGAGTCATAACAACTTTATCCTAAGAGCATTGAGCAAGAGTGATTTTACAGCTGTACTGTACAATCTTCATGTTGCAGTGGGTTACTGCAACTTGAAAATTGTACAAGTACAGCCCGTCGTTTGAATTTCAATCGGTTTCATTTACGAAAAGTGAAATGAGGAGCTTGCGGTATCTGTATGGAGAAAATAGTTTTCGATTCACTCGCTAGTTGATAACGATTTTACTTCCTACAAAAATAGCGAGTTCCTAGATTTCGCTTATGGTGAATGAATCCAAATAAATCTCAGAAATTTCTTACGAGCGTAAATAAACGTGCGTTGGGTTTATGAAATGCGTTGTTGAGTATAAGTATTAACTTACATAGTTTGTAAGTTCCGAAAAAGCACCCATATAAAAAGTCAAATCACCAAGTTATGAATATTCAATAAGCTTAATTGAAATTAAGCTAATTGAAAGTGCTTCATCAAATTGAAATGAATTGAACGGCTGACGGAACCCATGATTGGTTTACAATCCAATCGACGCACGGCATTATATGCTGTTAATCTTATTATAGTAGGTGCCAAATAACACCGCAATACAGGTCATTCACCCACCTTCACCACGATGTCGCAAAATTCAATTTATGTATGGCTAATTCTATACAAACCTGTCGCTAAGAAGGTATCGCTCGAATCTCGTTAGTACTGTTTGTTTACCATACATAAATTGAATTTTGCGACATCGTGGTGAAGGTGGGTGAATGACCTGTATTGCGGTGTTATTTGGCACCTACTATAGCAATGCAACGCATACTATATTGAAATTGTATCTGCTACATTATTATAAGTAGATCTTTAGAATTTTATTGTAAAAAGAACTTTTTATAAATATTTTAATTAAGTACATTAAATATTATTTTTTTTACAGAATCAACCCATCATGCGAGACGCAGACCTGACTGCAAAACTTTCCTGAAATGTGACCTCATCAATTCAAACCAAAAGTAAGTTAATCTTGACTGGAATACTTACCGAAAATGAATATAATATTTTACTCTTTCCAGTACATAAAGTAGACCGACTGACATTTGTTTGCGAGTTCTGCGACAGGGATAAACTTTATCCTTCCGCTCCAACTTTGCTTGCGTTTTCTCTGAAGAAACTCCAGACAGTTATAAGGTCATATTTATCAAGTACCTTGCAATGCGCTGAGTGATAATGAATCTTATGCTGTTGCAGCTCAGGGTTTATAATGTGGTAGAGCTGGTTGTATCGTCGCGACATCCTCGTTACGTAATTATTTGACGCTCGAGGTTGCCGCGGCCGACGACCCCGCTCGACTTTGACCCACTTCTTACTCTAATTTTCGCGTCTCGCCCCATTTATCTGTACCCACTGCCGAAACTTTAGCAGGTGTTGCAAATTACTGTAGTTTGGACGCTTTTGAACTGTTGGTACATTCGTTTTCTTGGTAGACTTTTGAAGTCTTATTCGTACAGTAAGTTTCAAAATTGCTGCAGTATGTCTCAGTGTATTTTTCCTTGCCTGAACTAAAATTTTATGTTTATCGTAATGTTTTCTTTCCATTAAATAAGGTTGAAACGTTTTCGTATTTTCGAGTGATGTTGAGTAAAACATTAAATAGGCTTACGGTTGCGGCATATACGAGCAATATTTCCATATTCAGAGTTTCAGATAAGCCTTAAATAGCGGTTTATGTATGTAAGTATACCTATTGAAGAAAAAAATTTAAAACAAGTCAGTATTTATTTTAAGTTTACAGTATTAGTTTCTATTTTTATAACTTAAAATTTCTATTTGTACATACGAATCAATGATAAAAGCAAAAACCTATTTGTAAAATATATCCTTAATACGAATAGGTTTTTGAGTATGTGTCAGAATGTGCCTATTGTACAAGAGCCGGAGTATAGGCGGTGTAATTTGGTCGAGTTACGCTCCGAAACTATTTTATTTCTCTTGTATCGCCCGATGGAATTGGAATTTAATTTCGCAGCGTCCCTAGCGAAATCGATTACAGGTCAGTGACGATATAAATTGTATCTGGTTCATTCGGCCATTTCGTGCCGTGCAAAAATATTTCACTTTTATTTAATGCTCGTGCGTGAATATTACTTTAGACACCAAAATATTCTAGTGAAATTAAATCAACTTTGTTTACTATCGATGTTCTACGGTTACTTGGCTAATAACAATATTATAGGCATTAAATAATTATTAAAACCCACGTTCTAAAACAAATTATTTTAGTTAGCTAGTTTTGCTACGAATTAAGACCATCATCAACGTCTGTGCTACTTGGAATGATAAATTAAAATGACTGATATTTTTCCCAATAATAATAAACCAGCTTGTTCTCAACTACGTAACAAGGGTAACCAGTGGGCACCACGTACACGTATGTAAGCAATTAGCGAAGGTTTCGAATAAAAGAAGAGTTGGAGGAAAATAATTCCAGTTCGTTATTCAGTCCCTGTGGAGCGTAATTGGTACCTCTTGTCTCGCTAGGCTGTACATCAAACAGAACGCCCAAATTACGACCTTTTCATTTACGGCAATTAATAAACTGAACGATTTTTTTTCTCTAACGCAATCACGTAAATAATGTACCAATTTGTTCACGTCCAACTGTAACACGAATGTAATTAATGTAGCAATACTGAATAAATAACTTACTTGTTAGCTAATACCAGTTTTTAATTGATGAGATCGTTACATTGCGTGGTTTGTTACAGGTCTAATCACACGGAGAGAGAAAGAGCTTTAAAAATTGTGTGCGAAATCTCAAAAGATATTCGTGTTGAAATCTACCGAAAGCATGGGGGTAAGTTTTTAAAGATTTACCGATGCTAAGTCATGGTTACGTAGCCTCTACGGCATAGAACTGATACGCCGTAGGTGTCTAAACTGACAATATTCACTTTTCTTTATCTTCTCCGTACTAATGGTCGCTACATAAATTGAGACTATAGAATAAATACATTACTTAGATACAATTCCATTACTTTTCGAATACGAAGCAAGATAACGTAAACCAAACAAAAGCACGAATTGAGAATTCCGTAAAGTCTTTAGATGAACTGATTCAGCCCAATACATTTTGTCGCGTGTGTGGAATGCTTGCCAAGAACTTGCACATACGAAGAGGTCCTACTCTGAAAGCGAGCCAAAAGTTTGCAATAATTTTAGTTCAATGCTGATCATTTCTTGACCAAAGAGAAACTACACAGTAACTTCATTTCATTTTGCCTTTCAGTTGCTTAATTTTATTCCACAATGTTTAATGGTGGCGCCGCCTCTACTCAACAGATAAGTTGGTAACTAAAATATAAAAAAAAAACCATATGTTTTAAAATCTTTTAGTTCACCTTTATCGAAAAGCGCATAATATTTCACAAGTGGTTATAAAAGCGTGTCTAAAAGAAACAGTGAATTTTTTGACCACATCAGTCTACCTTTTTACAAAGCCCAACATTTTTCTAACCTAGCAAAAACATAATGTGTCACAAAAAAAAATTAACTAACCCGAGTAGCACCGCATTTTGTTTACACACAACATACAAAAGTAAAACATTTTCTAAGTAAGTAAGTACTTACAGAGACAGTGTTTTAGTCAGCACAAAAAATAGAGGTCGAACCATAGTCGTCACGTGTTGTCTGACAAAAGACAGCTTAATAAAAAGTTTATCAGCAAATAAATAATCTACACAGTACAATAATACTGAGAAAACATGAGCACTTAAGGTACTGGCGTACGACATAACCATAAGTGTTTCTTATTTCTGCCCTCACAAAAGATCGTATTTACTTTATTATGGTAGGAGTTTTCCCATGTTATTGTTTATTCTATTTCATTGTATTATTAGTACTGGAATTAAGTATAATATTTATTGTGCTATAATGTTTACTTCTGGGACTGAGATTCTTTTTGCTGATCAACTCCCTGAATTATTTTTAGTTAAAGGTTCATTGATTTTTTGTTGTCGTCATGCCGTGATTGATATTTTGGCTATTTTTTTTATAAATCTTAGGCACGTTATGTATAAGGCCGTGCTCGCTTTGGATACGATTTCATCCGAATTTGATTCATACGACAACGCACGAATGATACCGACCTTCCAAGGACTATGGGAGCGCTCACACTGCATGCGATCAGTCGTACGTATACATACGTTTACTTACGACGTCTGAATACAATCCGAACTTGTTGGGATTTATCACGCAGTCGTACTATTTGACGGAGAAAAACATATTCAGTGTGAGCATTCAATTCGTACGAAAATTACTCGTACGTTTACGTACGAACAAATTCGTGTCCAAAGTGAGCACGGCCTAATGCTACATAACTAAAACACATGCTCCAACTACACTGTAGAAGTAAGTACACATAAAAAAACCCTTGGAACATATCAACTATTTTATTTTTTATTGTATATCTTAATTTATTTTGCTTGCAATTTAAAAGGTACTTATGAAACAAAAATATGCTTTTGATAATACGACTCAAAACAGTAAATAAATAAACAGGCCGAGGCTTAGCGAAGGTAAATAATTTATCATTTCTTAGAGGAAAGACAGCATCACCCCCATTCATCACCGGCGATAAAACATTCATTCTACAAAGCTTAAGCATCGTACTTTCCCAAGATCGCGTGACTTGTTGCGTGAATTAAGTAGTTTTTTAATAAAAATATTTTTGTTTACCTCTTCAATAAACCGCAGAGCATTACCAGTATCGTTGGTGTAGTAAAAAGGTGCCCAATACCCAAAGGTCGGTTAGGTAAAGAACACATACATTCGGATACCGAAAAAGCTGGAAGCTTTCGATATCCGAACACGACTCACGGAACAGGAAAAGTAAAAAACAGAACAGCCGTTTTCCATTCCATAAAATAATGAATGGATTTCATAAGACTTAGTACATTCCCATAAAGTACATTCCCACCCGCAGATGGCTAAAATGGTTTCCCTCCAGCCACCAAGAAACAAATATATTGCGATTTGCTCCTTCATTTTCTCGGAAGGTATTTTATTGCTTTGGGGTCTCTCATAAATTCCGCACTCACTCAGAGAGAAAAATAAGGTCTAACCGGGGGCTCACGAGAAATTGGTGCGAAAATTTCGTATTAGTTTATTCTTATCACATAAGCCCGACAGTCGTTTACCTTTGTACGAGAAACTTGGAGAAGCGATACACTCGTTTATTACGAGGCTTGCGTACCTCCTTATTCTTAGGTAATCTTATCTTGTGCTAACACACAAGCTGAAGTAGGTAATCGCTTTTCAAATATTAAGTGATACGAAAGTTGTGAAATGTTGAAATTACCATGTTATTATATAAAGAAGAAAAATACTTTTGCAACATTTTATTTTGCTGTGAAATATAATTTACTCAGGTTTATCGTAGACGGAGAGCTGAATGGTAAATTTAAGATTCGTTGGACCTAATTTCAGGGATCTTTTATGATTAATAAATTAGGCACAGTGGAAGAACACACGCGGCGCTTTTATGCTCAAAATAAAAATGTAAAACTGCTTAAGAAACCTCTTCTTTAATATATTATTCTTTAATAAATTTTAGGTAGAGTAAGATAAAAATATAAAAAAAAACTAGCGCAGACCAGTTAGCCCAGTTGAAAACAGCTCGAATAGTAGAACGTCAACCACCAGTCAGCGTAAACTTTTCGAACGAAACGGCACTTCTAATTAAAGCCTTCGTCTACGTCCACTAATAAAAGAAGGAATGGTAGCATAAAATAAACTAAAAAGCTGGTTAAAAACACATTTCTCTTCAGCTTATTTGTGTATACTTTTGCGGTTAGACTTCAATATGTCTTTAAAAATTTGATTGAAGGATCGGTACATAACTAACATTGGATAAGAATTTCTTAGACCAATCGTAATATCTACGCTAATATCTTTTTTGGACGATTTTGATCTGACTCGGTAGTGTAGAGCCGGTTCATAAGGTAGGTACTAATAATATTGTAATGTTGTAGGGCATGACACAAGAACTAGTTATAAGTATTGTTAAAAATTCAACAATGTCTTGTGATTAAACGTCAAAAATGTGCGGGAAATTCACGTGACTTGTGATTTAGAAATGTCATTCCGATTTTAATGAGTTTTCTCATCGAACTTCAACTTACTAGAAGGGCTGTGTAGATATCTGTGAAACTAGCTTTTCATGCTTCGTTCACACTGTAAGCTTACTGCTTAATTTAGCATGATTGCGCTTCAACGTGCCCAATCGCACAATTTAGTTGTCAGTTAACACATGAGCTGACAGCACAGTCTACTGCAGCATAATGTTTGAAAAGAGCCCCAAGTTTGTGCATTTGTTTTGAGTTTCGACTCGATTATCGATTCTCGCAAACGCATTCGCAAAGTGAGAAATTTTGTATGAAACCCGGATATGCGTCTCTAGCGGGAGATTTAAGAATTGTGCAATACCCAACAAAATTTCTCGCCGAAGAAGAAGTGCTTGGATTGTGTGAAAGAGGTTATGAATGTGAGAGGAATCGATTCAGAGTTAACGAATGATAGGAGTTAGTGGCAGAAGAAAACCATATTGTGCTGACCCCACTTAGCGTGAAAAAACATAAATTATTATTTTCCTTTCTTGTTTCGTGTCTCCGTTTGGTTAAAAAGTTTATCGAAATCCAGCATGAAGGTATTCTGGATTCCCAGTGTTCATACTCGTAAGTATATCCATGCGTAATGAATACCTTCCAATACCTTCTATTTGGCGACCTAAAAACGGCTATTGGACCGTAGGTTTTATGCAGAGACAGGATGCCGCATAGTAATGTTTGTTTGCAGCCTTACGGATGGTTTCGGGACAGAATTCATAGTGCTTTATTATACGGTGTGATCGTAGCCGTGGTGATATTTCAGCTTTAAAAGCATTTGAATAGGTAAATTGTTAAAAGAAAGTTGAAAACCGTCATCTTTATTTTAATAAAATGATAGTCGATACGTCGTCATCGTCGGGATCTCAGAATTTAAAAATCAATCAGTACTCAATCAGCTTCGCAATCGTAACGCAACCGTATCCGAGATGCACTGCGCGGTGACGATACAATGTTTGATTTTCAAGCAGGCGTTGACGCGCAATATGATTCGATAAACTATTTTGGTAAGTGCCTTTCGTAAATATTTATCAGCAAAATCAAGCTGATTAAACCGAAAAAACAACTTTGCACCCGTTTTAAAATCGGTCGTTTCTGATTTTTGGGACGGTCACTCAATTCAAGCTCAAAACATTTTTGGACTTCATTTTGGTTCCAAGTGTGGTTGCTTTACTAAATGGAAACTTTTGAAATTGGAATAGTTCGCCGGATATTCGCGCGTTGGCATCCATCTTTGCTAGGGTGGCTCTGGAGAGTGGGGAAAGGGAGAAATGGGGTAGTTGGTTTTTTCGTATGCCAATACTAGCTCTCTTTGTGAATAACCTATTTGTGTTGGAGCTTTGATGGAAATCTCCAGCTGAAAAGTCCTTGCATTGAGTATGTTAAGCTGTGACTGATAATTTGCATTTAGTTTTAATAAAAAAAATATGACTACACATTTCTAAAAGCATACTTAGCGTGTTTTATATACCTAATGTTGTAAATAATAACTTCTTACCAATTTTTGCTTCAATAAATACTCATTTTGTTGTTCATAAAAGCTACCTTTCTAAAGGTATTGTTTCGTACCGAAATTATCGAATATTATTTCGTTGAATTTTTATTGTTCATTTTGTGGGTACTGTATAGCATTGATAGAAGCAGACACAATCTAGAGGGTAGATCAAAATCTTTTGATTGATTCTATTGGCTGTTACGGGTATGACGCCTCTCTGTCTTTCGAATCGGCGACGAGACGCGACACCTAGCATTGTATTGTCCTGCGCCCTACGGGACAGCCGCGCTCGCGCATCTTTGTGTTTTCGCACAGTGCCTAGTACCTAGGCTTCAGTGTCCTTCCATCCTAGACGAAGACCCACAATCTGCAGAACCAGCCTTTCAAACCTATGGACCTTGGAGTGCGTTGTGAATTCTCGGTGCAAGCAGGGACGCGACCCTCGGATCCGTGAGATCGATACGAGCAGGTTAGTTGCGCCCTAACAGCCCTACTGAAATTCCCGTACAGGTATGAAAAGGATTCTCCATGATATATTTAAGGTAAATAACAGTATGTAGTGTTGAACGAGTAAATAAGTTTGATACCAGATACGCTTAAAGAACTACATAGAAACATTATTTAGCATTTAGTTCTCTCATTAGATTGCTACAAGTAGGTACCTACAACATAATTTCTGGAGAATTATAATTATTTCTAAATAACGAAACTTTAGTTTTAATTTGATATTGTATTTAATTTTCAGTAATTTTCAAAGTTATATTATTTTTAGTAACTACTTTAGCAATTACCTCATTTTTTTATATCCTAGTTGAGCTGGAACGGCAAGGTACTTGATATTTTTGATGAATGAGGGGGGGGTAGTGGAAGGTCCAAGCTTTTGGTCCATATCCACATTAAATCAACTCGTCTGTCTATGTTTTTCTTTGTTTATGAGTAAAGATAAGCCAGAGCTATCGGTACTTCGGTTTATCCCAGCAATTCAGCTCTACAAAGCTGTAAACTTTTTTCCTGTTTTACGATGTTATAAATTTCTGAACGAATGAAGATAGTAAAACGAAGCTGAGTGAATTTTTCAACAAGAATCCAATCCTAAATATTCTGTGTCCAGGGTATGTCATTGTATTTGTTTGTGTGACAAGAAAGAAGGTCGAGTTTATTGTTGGAATATTTGAATTGCACTCATGTTAAACGTTACAATTTTAAGCTACGTAGGTTTTAGGTGTATATTTAGTCACTTGTGAAATAAAACAAGTCACTTAAGTTGCTAAAAAAGTTTTCCATCCTGCGAAACGTCTCTTTTTATCACTGCTTTTTATAGACGGAACCTTCTGTTTTTTGAATTCGTATCGAACTTATACCGGAGTAAGGTGAAATCTCTATTAATTCAACTAACACGCATCACATTTTTTAATCGTCAAACTATTCAGAAAATACTAGCTGACTGAAACGTAAAACCTCCTTGAATAACCTCCTATTTGTATCACAGTGTTTTAAAAGTTTTTGGTGAACTGGTTTTTTTTTTGGCTCCATTTGCGTAAAAAAGATGTGGCGTGCTCTTTTAGCTAAATAAAAGAAAATTAAATTAGCACCAAAACTTTTCACCATATTTAATTTTGTTCTATAGAGCTTCGATAAAGTAGAGTCAATTATAAAATTGATAAACATCTTTAATCTCCTGCTAGATTATCTATTTTCCCAAACACAATAGATTTTCAATTATTTTTAGACAAACCCTTAACAGAGCAAAGCTCTACCTACAACATTATCTTACCTATGAGACTTTATCAACAAAGCGTGTAACTCGGGGAACAATCTCATTAAACAGACCTTAGTCAACTCCGCCAAAAGCTGCGGAGCTATGTGCACTAACCAGGTGAGCTATATTTTTTCCATTTATGTTTTTTCAGTTACACGGTGCTCGTTAGTGAGGAAAACGAGCACAGAACGCCCGTTCAAACGAAAACGTTTAAAACGCTCTTCTGGTGAGTATGTTTCATTATTTTTATTTGTGAAGCTTTTTATTTTCTAGTCACTGCAGCCATGCGTGGGAAATAGGTGTATAAGGTATAGAACAAAATCATCCCTCGAAAAAAACAGCAATTTGAATCGCGTGTTGGTTGAGAAGCATTATGCAGATCATTTACCCAAAATTGACGATAAGTAGGTAAGTACAGTCAGCATCAGGAGTAGATCACTCTATTTCATAATTTCTAAATCGTGTACTGTTACTGGCTTGGCTCTAATTATAATTCTTATTTAAATACTACTTTTCGAATAAAGATTTTCTTAACCATAATAGGAAAAAAATAGAAAGTTCCTAGTTTTCAGTCCTAAAATATTTAAACTTTGTCTCATTATCGTAATTTATTAATGATGCTGATTGTACGTCATTTCCATGTGGGGTGTGCACATTTTTTTCGTTGATCATAAAGAAACTCGTGCTGCCTATTTTTGTGGAACACTCATCGAGTGGGAATACCGGATCATATAATACTCTGTTAAAGCTCAACAAGGGCTGACATAGTCGCTAAGCGACTCAAAGTCCTTCCAAAATATAAGAATAACAAAAAAAAAAAAAAATTACTTCAGCAATTTACTATAGGCTGACTAAGCTATGTTTACAATGAAGAAAAACGGCCTAGCCCGAAAAAAATTATAATGTGGTATTTATCTTTACAAAGTAACTTTCTGAGACACGTTGCCACATCACCAAGGTACACGTAATAGGTTTCAAAATCTGCCATATTCTAAGCGCTGCAAACTTACCGTGCTAGGTATCTAATTTGCATTAGTATAGATAAACATTGTAATACTTGAAAATGTTAAACAGATTCTCGTCCGGAGTTGGTGTACACGTTTATAGAGCAAGCGGTACAGCCAGGGGCACAAGTCGCCCTGAAGTGTTCAGCGGTGGGCGAACCTCCACCCCGATTCCGGTGGAGCCTGGACGGACAGTCGATACCTTCGCATCATGGGTATGAACATTACTGATAAAGAGACCAGCGATTCAGAAATACGGGTTGGTCTAAATAAACTGTGAACAAAAGCATACATTTTTTACAAGTTTTCATAGTGTAAAATAAACGTATGGAATGGTTTGAAACAAAAACGTTCACTATTTTAGAGCTATCAAAATGACAAAGAGCTTTGTCTCGCTGCACCATTTGAAAGTATTAAAGATACTGCTGATAAATGTACAGATGCATTCTTGAAAAAGTAATCAATAATGCATTTTTAAAACTATAGGTACCTCTTGACATATGTAGTAAAATAGGTGTGGTCGGACGTCGGTACTATCACTTTGTTCTATCAAAAGATAGGCACGGCACTAAATGATCAATACTAATAGTTCAAGCGGCCATTTTGGAGAAAATAATATGTTTTTATGTAGAGAAGCACTCAGCTGTACTGGCAGATGGCCAGCGTGATGGTTAGCGGTGCCCACTGTCCAACGCAGCGATACTGCCTACCATAAATTATGTTGTCACTATCATGTTGTAACCAAAATTTATAGATATTTTTGATACTAATGACACATTCATTTTATGAAAATTGATACGACTACCAAATGAAATTTCTAGTAATAGAGTCATATTTTTAAATTATGAGACAATTTTGTTTTAAATTGTGAATTTAACCCACAAATGGCTATCGAAACCGCTATTAAGTTTTAAGCATTTGTATAGTTGCCAAGTAACTAAATGGCTTTTAACTTACTACCTCTTAAGCCTATCTTTAAACTTGATATAACTGCACTGGGTCGGGGGCAAATTGGATGGAACTCAGATGCCACTTATTTTTAAAACTTGAAATAATGAAACTTTATTTGTAACAATGCAAAATTATTAGTTATTAGAAATTCCACTTCCAAAAATGCCGCTTTTCCAAGGTTGGTTATCGTATTTACATTTGTTTATTTCAAAATGGTTACTATATTCTGCGTTTTTAAGATTGCTACTGCATATTTCATTTTGATAAAACCAACAAATACTTATAAGTAACTAACGACAATAATTAATCTTGATATTAAATGTATGCAAGTGGGACCTGAAATGCCCCAACTCCGATTTTAAATAAAAGTAGGCCATGCCACTCAACGACAGCAAACCCAATGTGATTTGAACCGTCTGTTGCTCTATGTTAAATATTTATGTGATGTGCATTAGATTTTTCAGAAAATGGTTTGCAGGAAACCAGACTTTTTAATGGAAAATTATTAGTTTAGATGATAATCTCACTCGATTTCTCTTTTTATATTTTTTTATGAAAAAAGTGATAATACCGACGTTCGACCACACCTGTTTTACTTCTGCCTGTAAAAATTGTATACCTCGCAGAGCACGTCTAATACGAAAGTGTCTTGTGAGACATTGCATTGCATTTATCACTCTAACACGTAAAGTGTTTTGCTGTGCTGTGTTTTAGTGCCTTTTTTATTTTAATTTGCACCAGTACCCACACCTTTCAAACCAAACACCGGCAATAGCGTTGCTTTCTTTATGAGTGAAATTGTCTACAGGGCAATGATAACTGAAGGCCGTGAGAATGGTCCATCAGGGATTACGTCCAGCGGGAACTACGTGCTTTCAACACTGTCTCTCAGCAGTGCGAGAGTAGAGCACGGAGGAAGGTACGAGTGCAGGGCCACCAACTCTCATGGGAGCGTCGAGCATGCAGCCAGGCTCAATGTTTACGGTGAGAATAGTATATTTCATTACAAGTGCGGAAAGGCTGTCATTGCAAAGAGTTCCGACAAATGTCTACCCGAGCCGAGGCGCAGCCGAAGGCGAAGGTTGACTGTTGGAACAAGTTGCAATGACGGTTCCGCACGTGTACTGAACGACTATTTTTAATACAGTTGTGAAAAAATGAAGCAATTTAATAAAAAGAAAATTTCTGAAAAATGGCGCCAACCGTAGCAGAGATTTTTTTTTCTTCACCCATTCTGGTAGGCAAAGGGAACTATGCCCATACAGACAAGTCTTCAGTAGAATTTTTTTATTGATATGAAATGAAAATGAAATTTAATGAGATGAAATGAAATGGAACCTAACCTAACTCATTCAATCAAATCGTTAAATCTGATATTGAAACATCATTAGTAGCTTCTTTTTAGAAATATACGTATTTGCATAAATCATAAAAACTTGTATGAATTTTTTTAGTAAAAACTTCATGGTTGATTTTTCTTTTTAATAGACATTATTTTGACAGTTGGGAAAGAGAACGCACGAGTTCGGGAAAGGTAAAAAAAAAGCACGAGTGTGTAATAGCCCACATCCCAAACGCTATACGTCCCTGCAATACGCCACTTTTTGAGCAACTGTATTAAAAACTACTTTTATACTTTTTTAAACCTGACCAGTACTCAAAAGGGTAAAAAAATCGGTGAACAGAATACCCAAGTCATGGCTCGTAGTGGTAGAAGTGCAGCTTTATTTTGAATTACAAACAGAAAAATATATCATTTTTAATTTAAAAAACAAAAACCTATTTTTTATGGCGTTGCGGGAAATGTGAATAGAACTTTACTATAGTTTTCGAAGGAAGATCAACAAGAGATTTTACTTGTATAAGAGTGAAGCTAAAGTTTAACAATTAAAACATAATTATCACGAAAAAAGTATTTACAATACAAGAAATCTACATCGGCATAAAGCGCAGTAGGTATGTATGTCTGACCATCCTGAGAATTATTTATAAGATCTTGAAATAGAGCCGACGCGACGCCGACGTTGCATGGCATGGAGGTGTTACTGCTGAAATATTAAGCACAAGGCAGACCTTACGGTTGAATTCTGCAGTACCTACCTACATCTACTAGTTAAACCTAATTAACATTTTACTTGGTTGCCTGTGGCTTTACAGCTTTTTAAGTTTCGGACCGCACGAAAGATTAAACTTATACATAATAATATATAGAACATTGAGTTTAAAATAATATTATAAATATCATAAGCGTACGCCATAGCAAACAAATTAAAAAATAAAGCCGTTTTACTCCAGTTAACGAAATCGTGATAGAAACAAAAATGGCAATTACGTGGGATCAATCGGCAAACGAAATACCGTTCATTGAAACTACGGCCTCGCTATTTGCCCTCTAATTGTTAATTTTACATGGAACTCATTCATGTCGCACACATTACACAGTAAAATACACAGAATACAGTAGGTATACCTTTCAACAGCAGTATGTTTGATTGAGATATTGAAAACAAGTGGATTTGGAGACGAGCCGAGGATGATACATCAATGAAACAGGAATTTTGAAAACGGAAAAAAAAATATAGCAAATTGTGCTGTACCTATGTAACTGGTATAAACTTAGCAGTGCATTGGTACTATGTTATGCATTTTCTATTATGCAATGCAGAAGGCAACATTTTTTTAAATCAATTTTGAGTAAATATTACTTGCCTCAACACAGCGCGAGAGTTTACTAAAGCGAAGAATAACAAGCAGAAATAATTATAAAAGTAGAAATTAAAAAGTATTCATGCATTCAGAGCACGTGTTTAGTAGTCCTAACAAAATAATATTTTACCTGAGCATAATTTTTGCATAATAACATGATAATTGTCGAGTAAATATTATGGCGTGATTTGCATAGACCCAACCCGCGTGCCGAGATTTCCGAAAATACCGTTTTGTAATTTTAGCACTTTCTAAAAACAATTGCTATACCATCTTTATGCGAAGGACTATGGCCGGAATATTGAAACGTCACTCAAATTTATGCACACATAACTCATTTGAGAGAGATGGCAATAATTTAAGCGTGCGTGAACTTAATTTAAGTAGCGCTTGAGTATTCGGCCTCATGTTCATTAGTATACAAGAAAACACTGGGAAACTACAAAGATTTCATTTTTACATAACTTATTAAATTATTCTTCCTCATTTCCATAGGCCCACCTTACATTCGTGCTATGAACTCTGTGAAGGCCGTCGCCGGCTCGGAAGTTACAATTTGGTGTCCCTACTACGGATTCCCCATTAAGTAAGTATTCATAATATCTATTTCTTAAGGTTTTAAAGACAGATTTTTTAAAATCTCAGATGGTTGCCAGTCATCTAACTTTCGTGATCAAAAGCCCTAGGTAGTTCTAGTTTTGTTCGGAAATAAATTACCCGTCGAATACACAAAAAATAATTGAATGTTGTTCATATTTAGAGCAATCTTGACAAGCAAATAGCAGCAAGAATATAAAAATTCACTTACAACATTGCCCTGCTTCAATATGTATGACGCGGCATTCCCAGTCTGGGCACGGAGATCGGACCAAGTCGGTTATTATCATTACCTCCCCGCAGAATGCGGGATCTCCTAATGTTCTGTTTGTCTTATAATATTTACGTTGCGGTAAAGGAAAGGCCAACGTCGGGCTCCGGAAATTTCGCGAACTAGAACGGTTAATTATTTTTCTACTGAGCATGAAGTTCTTAAGTTACTTCTAGTTTTGTTTAACTAAGACATGATGAATTTGTCTCTAGTACTGTAAAATGGGAAGGAGGAGCCGGCACCGACCCACGATACCATCAAGTTGATGGACAACTGACGATTTCGAACGTTGACCGAAATCGTGACAAGGGTGGTTGGACTTGTTCTGTCGTCACACCCGGGGGAGAACTGGCTAAACGTGAGGTAATTTCAAAACATTGTTTATATTTTGCCTACTTTTCTCAGGTTGTTTCTTTTTCTCAGGCACAGAACAAATTTCCCACCTGTACAAATGAAATGGTTCTTGCAATTTCGCCTCAGTCGTCTTTTTACTCTATCGACAATGCAAGTGTGTCGCAAGCTTCGTACCTCGGAAATAAGCACACTTCTAAAGTACTACTTTAAACTCATTTCTTTTTAAATCATGCAAAAATTCATGAATAAATGTGCACGACTACCAGCTTATGAATTTTACAGGATTCCAAATAGTCACAAGAGGCGTAATAAAAGTTTTACAGTATTTTATCAGTACGTTTCAGAGTTTTAACCGTGTTTTGGTTACAGGTGCAAGTGTCTGTAGTGTCGCCACCAGTTTTATCACCGATTGTATTTCCACCTGGATTGAAGGCTGGTGATCGATCACAGATAACCTGCACTGTGACATCGGGAGATATGCCTGTGTACTTTTCCTGGTTGAAAGATCAAATGCCGATTTCAAGCGCGCTTCAAGTAGATGAACGAGGCGCAGAGTTTTTTAGCATGCTTCTTTTCAAGAGTCTGACGGCAACGCACAGTGGGGTTTACACTTGTGTGGTCACTAATACAGCTGGCAAAGCGAATTCCTCTGCCGAGTTGGCTATCAAAGGTAATTTATTTTTTATTTCGTTCCATTCGATTGAAACGCGATTAGTCCGCGTATAATATTTATGCATTTGTGTTTATAGTTCCTCCGTACTGGCAAATGGAACCTTCCGATGCAGCAGTTCTATTGAACGGTTCATTGACAATAAGCTGCGAAGCTCGAGGTCATCCTACTCCCACGATATATTGGACCAAGTTTTCTGGTAAGATCTCAAAATCCTAGAATTATAAAATCAAACAAAATAAAAATTGTAGACATTTTCTTGTACATCAACTACATAAAGATTAAAGGATCTACCCACCTACGTATTTTGCGTCGTCGCGCTTTGTCAAGGAAATTAAATATTTTTCAATACCTAAGTTACTGAGGTAATTTCTATTTTGTTGATTTGTACAGGCAGTACAGAGACGTCGCTAGGTGGAGTATTGGATCCCGTAGTTCTTGGCAATGGCTCTCTTAGATTGGAATCAGCTCAAGCAGAACATTCTGGAAAATATAGATGTAGAGCCGATAACGGAGTTCAACCTCCTCTGTCTAAAACCCTTAGCATTCATGTCAATGGTAAGAAAAATGAATCCACTAAAATTGGGTACTTTTGTTTAAAAAAAAATTGATTTTGTATCAGAATTTTATCATTGAATTTACAGAACCAGCCAGATTCGAGACACAATCAGCGAATGTAACGGCAAAACTAGGGGATACTATTAGACTTGTTTGTGTAGCTCGCGGCGACACTCCTCTATCTACTTCTTGGAGTCATTCTGGACGAGGATTACCTAATTCAGATTATAGGTAAAAGCACCCGAACAGCATGGTTTTTCGCTTTTGTTCTGAGGTTTACGCCAAAATATTTATCGTGGAATTGATTACAGAATGAGCATATCAGAAACTAGAAGTGCAGAAGGATTACGAAGTGAGCTGGTTATTGAAAGAGCCGATAGAAGAGACTCAGGAGTTTACAGATGTCAGGCGACCAATCCTTATGGAAGATCAGATCATTTTATTCATTTGGCTGTTCAAGGTATCCAACAATTCGTCGAACATTTTGAATTATTAATATATTTTGTATAAGACAGAAGATTTATTAAAAAGCATATTTATAGAGCCGCCGGAACCACCAGCTAACTTCCGAGTGTTAGAAGCTTCCTCAAGATCTGTAAGATTGCAATGGAGAAGACCATACGATGGAAACTCCCCGGTACTGGGCTATGTGGTACAATATCGCAAGCATGATTCAACTAGCCCTGATTCTTGGAGAGATGCTGACACTCACAATGTTTCAGTCACAGCTCATTCGGTCAACACTTATTCTGAGTGAGTTGGTTTCTGTTTACAGGATGCTAGTAGTGCTTAGGATTATGTTTTGATTATGTATAACTAAGATGTTGGACCAACATCTTTATTGACCTCCCAGTGTAGTCGACATTATCTACAAGAAAGTTAAATAGTCAATGCGTGTGGAGCTAACTTAACCGCGAGTTTCCTAACAATATTTTTATTAGAATGATACGGGGTTTTAGCAAAACTCATCGGAACTTACTTTGGAGGTACCTACTAACTGAACTTCTTGATAACCACAACAATTTCCCTCAGATTTTCATCGAGAATGGAAGAAGCAACAATATCAGGACTAGAACCAGCTACTGCATATCTAGTCCGAGCAAGAACAGTGACTGCTCAATTCGCATCATCACACACTAGAGCGTTACTTGCGTTGACGTTGCATGAACCGCCTTCGAGAGCCCCTATCAACCTTCGGGCCTCTGCGCCTAGAGCCACTACTATTGAACTAACTTGGCAAGTGAGTATAAGTGAAGTATTTAACTAAGTACCAAGTAATGACAGCAAGTATATGGCATCATCTCACAATAGTATGTGGATCCTTTCGACCTTCAGGTTTCTGCACCCAGAGCCCAGAGCTATTGAACTATCTTGGTAAATGATCTATCCCCTGGAGGATTTAACTACAGCATTGCACTGCGCCCATCATTTGATACATGATTTTGGTCTAAATCGTGTTATAATATCAATTAATTCAAACCTTATGAAATATATAAAATATCTATAGCTTTGAATTATATCTCGTCTCGCCAGCATTTGATTTATTTATTGAAATAAATTGAAGAATCTATTTACATTTCGAGCTAGATATTGTGCATTGTGCAGTTTCCATCTGGACAGCTTTACTCTTTTCACAGAGAGAATACCTACTATCGAACCAACTTGGCAACTGAAATATATTCGAGATTAAACCCAACAATTTCGAGTGTTGGGAGCCAAGAATTCGGGTCATATAAAATTTTATAAAAGTCAGATTTCGCTTGGACAGTTCTTTTCATACATGTGTAGCGTACATTGTACATTGCTTATTTTATTGGGAACATCCAACATAAAAACTAAGTATTTATTTCTTAACTTCGTAGAAAATAGCCCGTTTCTGGGCTTCTCGGAATAGATACGTAAAGTGGGACTAACTCGACTAACTCTAGACGAAATAAACATCTATAGTTAGTCTATTTTCAACAGCAAGTTTCAATAAATAATTGCAGGTCAGTCCGAGCTTTGAATACCACCAATAAAACAAACTTTTTAAACCATCCAAAAAAGAAAAACAATTTGTTTATATTTCCACTAGGCTCCACCGCCGTTATCTTGGAACGGAGAACTTCTCGGCTACACTGTATGGTGGTGGGCGTCCGCTGACGGTTCTTTGAGTGGAGGCGCAAATGTAGGCATGGAGTTCGCTACGGTTCGAGGGCAAATCAACAAGTACACCATTGAAGGGCTAGAACATTACACTAGGTTAGTATACTCGACAGGCGTCATGGCTCAGTCGGTAGTAGCTCTGCCTTCCGTGCTGTGGGTCGTGGGTTCGATCCCCACCGAGAACAAACATTTCTGTGGCAAACATAAATGTTTGTTCTGTGTCTGGGTGTTACTATGTATTATAGGTATGTATTTACAAAAAAAATGTATATAAGTATTATATATCGGCAATCTAGTTCCCATAGTACAAGCTCTGCTTAGTTTGGGACTAGAGGGCTTTGTGTGTAATGTCCAAAGATATTTATTTATACTTTAAGCTAGTGTGCACACGAACCAGACTGAAGTTTACACTTAGCCTTTGGTAGCAATTCTGTAATTTTCCTACTAACCTGATTTTCTTTATGTTTGAGGGTATAATGACCCTGTCACATTGTTACAGATACTCTATAAGTGTACGTGCGTTCAATAGCGCTGGTGCTGGGCCAGCTTCGGGTCCCGTTAACACCCTGACAAAAGAAAGTGGTAAGCGTACGTTTTCTTCAACTTTCATAGTTCCATAAGAGATTATCTAGCGTTTTCTTTACATTTACCTACCCGTGTTAAGGAATTATATCCCTGTTTGTACAGGATAGAGTAACATTTCACTTTGAATGACTGAGTGCGAACCGTTTTAGTAAGGTCTTTATCTTATCGATGGTTATATAAAAGCAACGTATAGTATTCCAAAATACATAAACAGATTGTATGAATTTGTGGTAAAAGTTTGAGAGGAGGTGGGCGTTGGGACTAATACATAGTTTATAATTTTTGTTGTTGTAGTAACATAAATGAAACGGTAAGTTTATTTTGTAATCTGTAAATTGTACATTGTTCCTTCTAAACTATTACAAATAAAAATATATTAAATAGCGAAATTTAACTAAATTCAACATTGTTTTGTCCAGTGCCTTCTGAAGGACCTAGAGCAGTCCGATGCCGCGCGGTATCTCCTCAAAGTCTGAAGGTAGAATGGTCACCACCCCCTGCCCACGCACATCACGGAGCCTTGTTGGGGTACAAACTGCTTTATCGACCGGAACATAGTGAGTAAACTGAGTAAATATAGTTTTCAATACTTTATCGTTATAATATTCTAGTCTGTATTTCTGAAATTCGTATTTCTGTCGTCAGTCTGAATTGAGACACAAACATTTCTTTTTTACATAATATCTCGGAAAAAAGTTACCTCGACCATAAGCACAGTTATTGAATAGGGACATGTAGGTTAGTTGGTATGATTTTTAATTCAGTCGAAAGTTTTTTTTTTTTTTTTTAAATCTTATGTTTTGGAAGGACTTTGAGTCGCTTAGCGACTATGTCAGCCCTGTTATAGCTTACAATATAATTACTATCTACTACTTAACAATGTCATACACTAGTGTAAAAAGAGCCCTAGCTGCATCGCACAGTGGGACCGAAAGTACACTTATAAATGCACCAACATCTAACATATTCAAATTAAAGCGGCTACACATGTGAGATCTCAGAGACTGGCTCCGCACACATTCCTCCAGAAGATGGTGAACGTCTTCTATAACTCCACAAGTGGTACAATTGGGAGAATCCGAAACGTTCATAAGGTGGTTAAACTTAGCCAGAGGGATGTGCCCTGAGCGCAGCCGGTGAGCTGTTACAAGCAAACATCTCTTAAGTCTACTATTTACAAACCAAGGTATACGAGAAGGTTCACACTGTACAATTCTATACCAAATTCCTTTTGATTCCGAAATATTTATATACAAATTTTTCCATTTTTCAAAAATCTTATATTTATACTTAACTAACACTTCTGTATATTCAGGTAAAATGTACGTTTCCATACCAACTGAAATAGCCTGCTTAGCCAACCTATCGACCTCCTCGTTACCCTTAACGTCAATATGTGAAGGAACCCACTGCAATCTCAAATCTCTACCGTTCTTTAATAGGAACAGCACTTTCATTAGAATGCCATACGCTACGGATGCGCACCGAGCACCGGACACACATCGAGCAATGTGCTGTAACGCACTTCGACTATCTGTCAAAATAACTATTTTACACGTATCTAAACTAATCGCATAAGATAATGCCTCTGAGATTGCAAAGAGTTCCACTGACATAATAGAGTTATAATCAGAACAAATTTTGTACATCTCTTTCACATTGCAAACGGGATCGTAAAAAGCAGCGCCTGCACCTTTATCTATTTTAGACCCATCAGTAAAAAGTTTGTGCCAACCTCTATATTTCTCATTTAACATAACTAGGCTTAGGGACTTGAGTAAAGTGTTATCACAATTTCTTTTCGCCTGATCTATCCCTTCTATCGTAGTTTCAATAAAATCTAATCTTATAGCAGATACCCAAGTATTCAAAGAAAACATAGTAAGGGGACTACAAGTTCTTAAAGTCTCTGTATGTGTTTCCTCAAAAATTGAAATAAGTAGAGACTTCTTCTGCTGTTGCACAATACGTAGTTTTTTAAATAAAGAGACGGTGATGTTATTCGAAACTGACTGGGCTTTAAGACAGTATTTAGTGGCGAGATATTGACGTCTAAGCTGTAGTGGTTGCAGACACACTTCTGACTCCATAACATGTATGGGTGTAGTTCGTATAAAACCACCAATAACTCTCATCGCAATATTTTGTATCCTATCTAACTTCAACAGGTGCGTTTTCGCGGCGGTATCATATAAAAAGCATCCATAGTCCATTCTACTACGTATTAAAGCGATATACAGGCGACGCAAATGTTTAGGATGCAATCCCCAAGCCGCCCCAGCTAAAATTTTTAACAGTCCTATCTTTTTCATAACCTTTTCGCGAATTTCATTTATGTGTTTGTTCCACAATAAAGACCGATCCAACCAGATTCCTAAATACTTAATATTTGCTACAGCTGTAATATGGTTACTATTAATTGAAAGCGTTATATTATCTATTTTCCTTCCTTTCCTAAAACTACAGCAATGAGTTTTGGTTGGTGACACTTCTAGGCCTAATTCCTCCAGCTTACTAACAGCAGAATTTAAAGCTGCTTGAAGATCAGTTTCATTTAACTCCGCACTTCTGTTTTGGACGTAAAAAACAAAGTCATCAGCGTACTGCAACACTTTAACGCTATCATAACCTGTGCAAATTTTATGAGTAGCAATATTAAATAAGAGAGGGGAAAGAGGATCGCCTTGTGCCAAACCTCTACCGGACCATCAGTCGAAAGTTATAGCTGTTCAAAATCAAAAACATAAGAAAGAGCTTTGCTTACTTTCAATTTCAAATTGAAATTCAAATCGGAACATCGCAAGTTTTTCAAGAGTGTTTTCCCAATAGCTTGACAAATTGCGTTGTAACCAAGCTCAAGTGAAGTGTTGTTTGCTTGTAAGCTGAGTGATGGCAGTTGTTTGTCGGCAGCGGCGGATTGGCTCGAATGGGAGGTGCGCGACAGCGGTGGTCTAAACACAGGGGCGGGAGCGGAAGTTAAACGCGTAGCGGGCGTCGAAACTCTACTTCTTGCACTTGTACCACACACTAATTACACGATACAAGCGCTGGCGTATACGTCGTCTGGTGACGGTGTGCCCGCTCATCCTATACATTGCACCACGCAACAAGATGGTAAGCTTATAAAAGAAATATTTACAGATCGCAGGAAACAGCTGAATAAGAGACGCGACAGAAAGTCGAGTTTATCTCAATTTTACTTCTTTATTTGTAGCTCCGGGGTCACCAGCGGCAGTAAAAGTAGTTGCAACATCGGTAACTTCATTGGCCGTGAGCTGGTTACCACCTAGTCGACCAAACGGACCAATTTTATATTATACTGTTTTCTATCGTGAACTTGGCAGGTGAGAAACGTTTACTAGTATTATATGATCTGTGCTATAGCTACCTTTTGAAACACTCTTAAGATATTTTGATACTTACGTTTCATGCCACCGGGCTCGTTCCATCTTTTCTCAGGAATATGTTTTTTGGTTCTTTCTTTAGGGACAGACCTCCCCAAACCACAACAGTTCAAGCAGAAAACGGTGAACCTTCAGTGGGTTTGGGAGGGTCAACGGATCTGAGGTCTTTGTCTGAAGGATCCACCTACGAAGCGTGGGTAGCGGCGCATTCTGTGGTGGGGGAAGGTGAACCTTCTGCTCCTCAACCAGCCACTACCACTTCTAGAGGTCAGCTGACATTTTTTATTTAAAAACATTAATAGTTATTTCCCCGACGAACCATAAACGAAACCTCAAACACGAGTCCAGCAGAAGAACCGTCGATAAGGATCAGGGCAAAACGGTGGATGGAGAAGCTTCAAAATGTTTACAAATCTCTATAAATCTGGAAGAGAGGCATATTTCTAGCATTGTATTTCTTTAATCTGATACTATATTTCAAATCGTAAGACTTAGTTTTGCTGCGCTTTGTATGTTTCAATCCTTGTATTGTGACTTTATGTTGAGTTATTTCAGTAGGTGCAAAAATAGTTTCGTTCGGCGTATGGGCACGGGTTTGCTGTGGTCGTGGTCTCAGACTAGCGTGCACAGCGCGCGGCGACCCTCCGCCAAGAGCTCGTTGGCTGCGAGCTGATCGTCCAGTTACACATGACCCACGAACACATCTTACTCCACATGGTCATCTAGCAATACATGGTAAGATCACTTTTCAAAACTGCGCAACTCTTACCTTTTTTATTCACATCGTCCTCCTATACAGGTACCTAAACTTTCTGTTTTTCTTTTCTGAGCTTCCTCCTACTGTCTTCTTTTAGGTGTGTTAAATTGAACCGTGTATTTTGCTTATCTGAATCAAATCTATCTAAGTATTCAAAACTTTGTTTCTTACGTTAGTTAGAGCGCGTTATTGGCCTGGTTTTCAATTTCAATTTGATATTGCAGCAGTTATATTAATGGCTCTGTAAAACGGAACACATATTTAACTTGCAGGGTAAGACTTTCATGTATTTTTATTTTTTCCGTTTTCTACGGTTTGGATCCTTTCGTTCGCAAAAACACCCCTAGCTACTTTTATATATTCTTCACAGAAGTGGACGCATCAACAAGCGGGAACTACACATGTTCTGCCCGAAATGCATTAGGTTCAGAAGAGGTGACGTATAGAGTTGAATGCGCCGCGCCACCGTCCGCTCCCGCTCTGAGCTTGGACCACGCGGCGCATAAAGAAGCAAGACTCACTTGGAGAACTACGCATCATCCAGCTGCACCGCCTCATGGTAGGAAAAACAAAAAAAAAATTAGAGTAGACATTATATCATAATTACCAAACATCTTCTTCTTCTTCCTGCCCTTATCCCACTAGGTCTTCTCCTCTATCATTCATCATCTCAGTGTTCACTCCTTCTATGCATATCATCTTTTACACAATTCATCCATCTTTGCTTAGGCCTACCTCTTACCATACGTAATCACCTCTACGGCAATTTGTGATGTGTGAGTATTTTAGACTTTTACTGATTTATTTGCCCTTGCATAACGTGATTTTTGAGATCATCTAAGCCTGTTAATGTACTTTTAATGCACACTAATGCACACTCCACACTTATTTAATTTGTATTATAACGGCATCGCGCTCATCCTCCCGGTTAGCGCGGGAACGGCTGAAAGACCTCCTGAAGTAGTTTTGCGCCATCGTCGCCTCGTTGATTCAGGAATGGTGACACTTTTTGTATTGCTGATACAGCAAATATACAGCGCCGAGCCCCATCAGCACACATAAAATTATCAGCACCACATTAGACTGATATGTTCTTTTAGTTCATGAAAATCGGCTTTGTTTGCCCTAACTGAGGTTTGGTTTTGGAACTCGGTTTCCAATATTCGGCCGACACATTTTCACTATTAGTTCCCAATCAAATCACGACATTAAAAAGTATTCTTTAGCGAGTCTCCTTTAATACTGACTACAAAATGAAGATGAATGCTGAATCTTAGTATCTATCGTAATATTACACCTCAGTTGTAACGTAATGAATCAGTTGTCATCAGATTGCTTTTATCATACACCAAGCACTAAGCGAAGAAGCAGAGCACTCAGAGTGACTCAGGTAACGCATAACCCCGCTGTGCATAAACAGTACTTTCGAACCTATCAAAGTTGGAATCTAACATCTCTCTTCCATTTAAAACATAAAGTATTTCGAAAGATACGCTTTATTTCATTTATTTTTTCTTACATAGATCTTTAAAAATAACATGTAAGTTAACCTTGTAAAAAAAAAAATTCTGAAAAGATTCCTTTTAAAAGAACGGTAAATATAATAAACGACATTTGTTATCAAGGACAAACAAGTTTTACGGTTTTTCCTTTACAAAAACATGGGACCAGTTCCTGGAATATATTTTCCATATCACATTCTATCAATCTCTCCATCCGACCCACACTTAATAGCTCAATTTATAAAACACGACGACGTAACGCATCTTGTGATCGATTTGTGAAACAAATACCTTTAGTTTGGGATAAAGGTAGTTGGTAAACGTTTTTGGGGTTTTATGTAAATAGGAGTAATGGCATATGGGACAAAAGGGGTGTTTACATTCGCGACCCGTGCAAGTTTTGATTGTTTTCGGGACGTGCTCTTATTTCTTGTACTATTTGCTTCATATTACTTCCCATTCTAATAACTTGGTATTATGGCTAAGTAGTTCCATGCTCACTTAATATAATAGCCTCAATTTGCCGAGTGGAATGAACTAACCTTACTATGTCATCATGAACTTACGTAGACGAACATTTCATTATTCCTTTTCTGATACCGCGGAATAACAATGGCTTATATGTTTTCGTCTCGAATTATTATTGTTATTACTGTTATTCGGGATACATCATAACAAAGAACTGGAATCAAAAGAACAAAAGAGATCAATATTCAATAGGAAACTCTGTTCACCAGGTTACACTATCTGGTGGATGCGAGTTCGGGACGATACTGCGGAAAGTATGGAGCCAGCGTCTTTCCGCGAGGAAGAAAGGCGCATTGAAACTGGGGGTGAAGCCTCGAGTGTAGTACTACGAGCTTTGGCCTGTGGAGCTACATATTCGGTTAGGGCTGTGGCGCATTCGAGAGCAGGACCATCGCCTCCATCTGTTCCGCTGGTAGTCAAGACGAAACCACCTGGTGAGTTTCTAATTTTTCAACTCAACAACAAGGCTCAATTATATCGTGTTCTTTGAGTTCGTAGGTTAGTAGTGCGTAGTTTGGGGATCTGTGCTTTTTGAAACAGTCATGCAAAATACAAACTCTTCACCTAAACAACGTGCTTTTTGCCTGGCTCTATGAATCTTGGTGTATTTGAAAAACTACCTATATGCCCTGACTGTATTGTATCTATGTGATAAACTGTCGGTATTTATAGCCTGCGTTATTCTATCTAGTACTGGTTTGGGAAGGCGGAGGAGATCAAGCAGACAAAGACGAGGTTGCCGAAGCAGCCGTTTGGAGTAACAGCAGCTCCTTAGCATTAGATGCCAGACGGGCAGTACGTTGTGGAGCTCGGCTAGTGAGGCTACAGTGGAGACGAGTTGATGCAGTCAGTGTGGTGGCTTGGAGAGACGCTGACTTAACCTCGCTACATCATCATCGTGAGGTTCGTGAGATATCAAACTATAAATGATATTTCAAATAAATATCTTGTAGATTTAATAAGTCGTGGTCAAGAACTGAAAGTGACCATCCACTGAGAGCTAGAGAGGTCAAAAGTCGGCCCCATAAATAGTCAGCTGATTGCATTTGTTCTAGGAGAAAGGTCCATGCAACGATAGCAATATTTTTGAACTGTGATTTAGATTCTGAATATAAAAAACTAATTAGATATAGTTAAATGTAACGAGACCTCTAAGTAGAGTTAATTATTTTAACAATCCGCCAATCTAAGTTGATAAAGTACTTTCATTTAACTCAATGATTCCGCCGTTTATATCTTTGTTCAATGCGAAGCGTACGAGTGTAGAATTACCTTTGTTCTGATTTGTTTATCTACGAGTTAATTAGATCCTCTCATTGAGAATATAAACTAAAGCAAACTCCCTGAGTAAACTTCGCACACTCGTACAGACTCGTTAACAAGTACCTAGGCACTTACATAAATGCTTTGCTGATTTCTTACAATGTTTAGGGTCGGCCCACCTCTGACCGAAGATACGTCGCGTATTATCGGTTGCGTAACGCCAGAACAGACAAATATATAATAAAACATTCAACCTTTCACACTCAACCGATGATGCGTTAGTGCGAATAGTTACGCGATCGATGATACGCTCGACGTATTTTCCGTCAGATGTGGGCCGACCCTTAGACTATGACTTTTCTAAATAAAAACCGGAGAGTTACCTAAGGGCCTACTTATTATGGTTCAATAAACAACGTTGTCTACTAACCAAAAGACAGCTGAAACTGGAAAATGGGACTTGCGTTTCGCGACGATAGGATGTAGATCCCAGAGGTAGCTCTGGGTCAGATAAAATATAATTTTGCGAACTCCAAACAACTTCACTTTACCTTCGAGATTTCCTGCAGGTACAAAATAGAAATATGTTGATTAAGATGGGAAAGGAAGGGGCGAACGTGCTTCATACTTGTATCACTTGTGCTTCGGTGGATTCCGAGATTACTAAGAAGGTTCGGGAAAGGTGTAGGGTCGTCCTATACAAATTGAATTTATTATTTCCTTATCAGATATCGACAAGTGTTTGGGAGAAACTGTACTTACCTGTATCGTTTTACAACATCTATTTGATTTCTTCTTTTATACCACATCAATTTATATCACTCGATTTAATAGTAGTTTGAGCGTTTTGGTTTGGTTTACTTTCCGAAATATCAAGTCTTTTCTTTTATGTGATTGAATCGTGTTGAATATTGTATCAAAATTTCGATTCGAGGTTTCGGGTTTTAGCTCGAAAAATATTTCCTATTATACCACGAAATAAATGATATCGTCTCATCTACTTTATTTTGTGGTAAAATAGTAAATATTTCCAGTATTCTTACTGTGATTTCAGAGTTTGTGACCAAATGCTTTTTGGTGGTTTCTTTAGGTAGTTATTGGTGGCCTTTCTGCTGGAGCCTGGTATGGCCTCCGTCTTTGGACTGCCACCGAGTCCGCTCGACATCAAGCCATCATCTACGCTGCTACCACCACACATTCTGGAGGTAACTTTCCTTGCAACTTCTATAAGGTCCTGTCTCTTCTTTCAAAGTTTTCGTTGTATATGGTTCAGCACTGTACTTTCATAGAAATATGAATTACCTGTATTCTTTCATGAGTTTAAATTTTTGTTCTGTTCTGTAGAACGTCTTAGAAGACCGGTGGCGTTTCAATCAGAAGGCGTCCCGATGGTAACTGCAAGTGGTAATGCTGACGCAGAACGGGTCTTGGGAGCAGTATCTTTAGCCTTTGCTGGTCTCGCAGCTTTAGCCGTGGCTGCTTTGTTGTTGGTGCTAATAGCTAAACGAAGGTACGTAGTATTTATGTTTTGTGTATTATTTAAAGAAAATTTATCTACGGACTGAAAAGTAATATCAGTAGCTATACATAGGTCCTAACCATTTTAGGAAGCTAGATTTCCATTTTACCTTTACAATTGGGTTTTCAATTATCTTGAGATAATATAATTTCAGCAACGTATTCCGAATGCTATAATTGAAATTAAAGTCATCCACGAAATACACGTAATAAATAACGTCCATCATTTCGCACTTTCCGCCAGAATATTGTAAACCCCACGGGGAAATAGGACGCTGCGGAACTACATGTGATGCACTGATCGATACCGAACCAATCAAAATGCACTCGGAAACATCTGCTATTCAGTGCAAATGTATTTTCACGAAAAAACTTGATTGCTTGATTCAGGTAAAGCTCGTTTGAATTTGTTTGTGAGCGTCGTACGTAACTAGAACGGTGAATCGTGAGAGCAGTGTGCACCGGCGACATATTTCACAAAATACTTCAGAAAAAAACATAAAAATACTCATAATTAAATGTGCATACCTGCATTAGTACATATGCGCCAAGCCACCTAATGGTATGTGCATATTTTTTTCGTAGAACCACGTAAACCAGACTATAGATTATTGAAACGATAAGTTCGAGCCTCGCTGTGAGCCTCTAGTAGGATTTCACTGCCAATCAAATCTATAAGAAAAGCTAGTGTATACTGGTTAGTTTCGATTGGTTGTGTTGTGATTGTGAAACGTAAAATCTGTATACTTTTTTGACAAAGGTTCAATATATCACATGTACATGCTGATGAATAATTTTATATGATTTTGTTCCAAGCAATATTTTGTGTTGTGTTGTCAAACTCGGACAAAATTTAATCTAAAATAATAAATGATGATAAACGACCACAGTGTTGAAAGTACAAATCCTGCGTAAATCGCTCACGGACGAATGGATTTAGTCATATATAACAGAAAAGCCGGAAAAACGAAAACAGGGATAACTTTAAAAAAAACATGACTAGTTCGATATTATGTATATTTGTTATCATTGATTTTCATCAACTGTAATCAAAGTAAGATCTTTGTTTATAGGTAGGTACTGGAAATGGGCTTCTATTATAAACTGCTCCTGCAAAGTTGCAGATCTTTGGTCGTCCAAGATATTTTCTAGTAATAAATATTCTTTTAAAATTGTACAGCATTGTACTTATCTATGTCATTTCAAAAAATATATAAAAACCGTAAAAACCCGTACGTATTGGGATATCGAGCAACCTTATCCGCGCGACCTATTTCCAACACAATCGTCTGAATTTCACAATTTTCACATGCCGCAGTGTGATTTATTCTAAGAAAAATATTCAATAAGCTTTTTAAATGAACGATTGTTATGATTTTTGTTTTACAAATAATGTTTTTACTTAGTATACTTTATAAAATGGGATTTGTTACTTGCTAAATAGACAGACACAATTCATAAGAACCTTTGATCTCTATATTCATCTAGAGGATCGAGATGAGTATAGAGTTGAAAGGTTAAATAAAGAACGTAGTATGTAGGGCGGTTACAAAAACTATCATCGAATGTGATAAATAGATAGATAGAATATTCTTTATTGTACACCACTTATATGTAAAGAAAATAACAAAACAATACCATAATTGGTAATACAGACAAGTTTTAGGAGGTAGGTAAAATGGGCGGACTTATTGCTTAAAGCAATTCCTTCCAGGCAACCTTTGGATGGACAGCGTTGTGATATGAGTTCCTAGTAGGTATTCTTAGAGACGAATAGCACTTAATACTTATTTAGCATTTTATAACTCCGGACAAAACTTGCTCTATGGTGTAAATACACGACTTCTGAAATTACTTCAAATGAGTCCTGCCTTACAGTACACTATGGGCTTGCACCGTGGCCGCTGATGAGGAAACCCGTCGCTGCAGTCATTCTGTCGCCAGCACCGATAAGTCGGTCTGCCCTGAGCAGCAGAACATTAGGAATTGTCAGCATGACTACAAGCATGACAAACTTTCACCTGCCTCTGGTACGTACTTTTTGTAACATAGTTTTATTTTCAAAACAGATTTCTTTATATTTATTTTTTGGAGTACAGACAGTTTTACCGAATTTAACTATTTATATAGGGTGTACGTAAATACAAGTACTGTAATTAGTAATACGAGTACTGTAATTTGTTTTTTCATTCATTATTTTGTAGTAAGCTAGCTGATCCGATTTCAATGGAATTAATGAGCTAGTTTTAGAATTTTCTCGATCAAAAATATTTAACGAAAAATTTGTATGCAAAAATTTGACCCCGACGTGATTTGAACACGCAACCTTCTGATCTGGAGTCAGACGCGCTACCGTTGCGCCACGGAGTCGATGTCGTTATGATTGAAATTTACTATCTACTCAAGTATTACTGAAAAAGATAAACTATAATTGATGACGTCACGTTTTGTGACACGTGACACAACATTCCCGTAAAAGTTCTGCAAAAATCGAAACTTCTAAACCACAGCGATAAGCTGCTCGAGTCTGCTCTGGATCCGCTAGTGGTACTCTCCATAATTTAATTACCACTGTTGCATTACGATAATTTATTTTATGGACGTTTTTTTACAATATGGCCCTATCGGTAGAAGTAGCTGTACTTTCTAACTTTAACTTTTTTTGGTACCAAAAAAATGGTTCCTCTTAGTTACCTTACCTACAGGTAACTAAGATGAATCATTTTAGTAAAATCGATCTATCACGAAGTTTTACTATTATTTAACAAAGTCTCTAATCTTCATTTAAGTCATATTATGGTTATTCTGACCTTTCTTTTACCGCAATATTTTCTTTCCAATGTTCTTTAATATTCTTCATAGGCCATTAGTCATAATATTAGATATAGGGTGTATTCGTTCGTAGTCGAGGTTTCAGTCCGTCAAGCTAGATTGATGCGTGGCGAGGCCTTCCCTCCGGGCCTGATGTGTGCCAGTTATTTGTAATGGATGCATTATGCGAACGAGCCAACTCTCTTGTTTTGTGACAAATTATGCGGTATTATGTGCCGTGTTTTGGATTTACACACATATTTTAAACCACAAGTGGCTTCACTGAATTTAGCTTCTGAAAATTGAGTGATTTCAAAACAGAAGCACACATGGAATCAAAGTGCTCGCTATCACTATTTTGATTGCCAATTCGTAGATATTGAACATCCATCTAATAGTATCAGAATGATTTATAAAAATACTGGGTGCCGCCCGCGACTACGTTCGCGTCTCGTTGGTTCCCGTTATTTTTTCGGGGTAAAAAGTATGTGTTAATCCAGGTCACGGACAATATATATTCCAAGTTTCATCCAAATCGGATCAGTCGTTTTTACGTGAAAGAGTAACAAAGATCCATCCATACTCACAAACTTTCGCGTTTATAATATTAGTAGGATAGGATATAAAATGTGTTACATTTGAACAATAGGGAAACTTAATGGATATTTCAAGATAACCCGCTTTGATCCGCTATCATAAAAATTAATACAACTTCCTAGGTCGGGTAATCATTTTCCTGTATTGTTCACGCCAAACAGACGTGTACGAGATAAGCCCGTACGCAACGTTCGCTGTGGGCGGCGAGGCGGCTGCAGCAACCCTCGACCACACCCTACAGTTCCGTACCTTCGGACACCGCGACAATGACGCGCTGCCTCACCGGCCCGGCCCTTGCAGGAAACACCCGCAAAGACATCGCGACAGAGACCGTGCTGATGGTATGTAGCCTTTCAGCAAACACACCACAGATAATATAGTCAACGATAGCTTTTTTTGAAGTTAATTTCTAATGCGACTTCCAACAAGGTTGCGTTATTCGAGAGGGCATAGCCTCTGTCTCTTTTCTATTCGGGGGAATAGAAAGAGCCAGAGACTAATACGCTACAATCAAATATAGATGGCATTGTTCAGTAATTCAGCATTTGACCGCCCGTGTTTTCCAAGTTATACGACTTTCAACTAACAGGGGGGGGGAATAGAAAGAGACTAATACTCTACAGTCAAAATGTAATAGATGGCAGTGTTCATGCAACTTTTGACTTTTTATTTTGAAGTGAAAATTTTGTACTGCATATTGGTTAAGTATTACATAAAAATAAATCTAAATTAATTTCACATTAAACACAGAGCGAGAGTGAATGCGTGGCACTCGAAGTATAACTTCAACCGCTGATAGGAACTGCATGCACAGGTTTTTTTTATATATCAAAGGAGTAGCAAGCGACCGCGTGCCATGAGCTTCTTACCGGCCAGTGGTTGTGACAAGTAACGTGTTTTTTTTTTCTTTTTTTTTTATACAATATAGGCCATCGTTTGAAGTTTGGTTGAGGAAAACTAAAACCTGCGGTGTGTAGGATCTTTTTAGATTTTAAGAAACGTGGATGCTGGGTAGTTTAGAATCTTGTGACCGTAATCTATGTTAGGTATGTTGAAAAGGAAAATATTTTAAACGAAACTGAAGATTGCCTTAACAGAATTCAAGATTTTATGCTTCAAAATTTCAGAAATAATTTAAGAAGCGCAGTGGTTTTGGCTCTTCGTCGCGTACACCTTGTCACTTTCTGATAGCAACTCCAGCTGTTCCTTTACCTGTTTTATGTCCAGTAGAGAAACATCACTCAGACTGCGAACTACAGCAGCTAAGCCGCTACGAGAAGGTTCGACCGCGGCATTGTGCTGGGACCTCTTATTGCGTACCTTTAGCTCATCATGGTAAGTTGAGAGACAAGATCTAAACTGTTCGACCGACTACTTTAGTTAATCAAAGTAAAATATAACGTATTGGTTTACAAACAAAGATCATTTTAAAACTTGTGCTGTCCGTCAAGATAGTAGAGAGGCATGCAGTTTTAGACTGTACACTGTAGCATCTGCCAACACATTCAGCTGTTCCGTCTCATATGAGAGTATGTTTTTCAAGAGTTTCGATGTTTTTCTATAATTATCTTGGGAATACATTCAGCTACAGTGCTGATACAATAGATTTTCGAGGATCAGAGCCAATTATGTTGGAAATGGGTTGGTAATTGGAAAATTAAACTTACATTACATATCAGTTGTTATTATTTTGTAACCTAAGATAAGTTCTTTCATTAGTAATTTCGACCTTAAGTTCAGAACATTACGGTCTACAGGTGCCGGTCCAGGTAGTGCAGGTGGCGGTGGCAGCGGCGGAGGTTTCTCCGAAGTGTACGCCGGAGACTCCAGCGCAGAATCCGGCCCAGGCTCACTTTCACCCAGAACACACCACGAACACAGCTAACGCAGAAGACACAACGCAGAACACTAATTGTAAACCTAAAGAACGGAATTAAGTGAGTTTTTATACTTGAATAGGTTCGTAATTCGTATATTAAACATAGCTAGCGCAGAAAACACAAAGGAATATCATCAGAACAAATTACCTAAAACTGAAGAACGATGAACTTTTACTATTCAAAACATAAACACTTTAATCAGTGTCAGTAAACTTAAAATAAAAAAGGATCAAAGATCGAGCCTTGCGGCACGCCCCTATTATACTAGCTCTTCATACAAGGTTAAAAATTATGTTAGTTTTTCTGGTGATGTAAATGTTTCAAATAATAAACAAATACGTTTTACGTACTTAATTTTGCGATACGCGTGAATTAAGTTTATTCAAATCTGATAAAGAATGTAACCTACAAAACAGTTACTATTTCAAAGTAAAGTGTCACCTTGACCGGTCAACCTCAAACCAGTCCCAATTCTCTCAAATCGCGTGACTTTGGTGTACTTCGGTCAAGTCGTAAACTCACTTTTGACTTACTTGATGTGACGTCGCTTCTGTTTGTAAACAAAATAATTCTCAGCCAAACAAAGAGAAACAGAATAAACACTAGGAACAAGAATTTTTATCTAGCCATATTTACATTATGTGATGATTTGAATTGAACTGTGCCAAATAGAACGTATGAACATCATTTTACTAACCAGATGTTCGTTTATTGAATAATTAATCTACCTAACCTAACAATAAAACATAAAGTTTTATTCTGTGCATAACTGCTTAGATCCTAAATATTTGTATAGTAAGTTAAAACCGACTTTTATGTCTACTGCCATTTTAGTTAGATCTATTTATTAGCAAGTTTAATATTTACAATAGGATTAACCTTTATATGGTTCTCAAATCAATCTTACCTAGTACTTACGTTAGTTAGAAGTTACATAGTTATTAAATATGTGTACAATATCCTCATAATTATGATCGTTACAGTAAGCAAATGTGCGTTCATACCGAATTATTTCTTTATAATTACCTTTACCTTTACTTATAATACTACAGAATATAATGTGAATGATTCTACTTATTATTATAACAATATTATGTCGTACAGAATATATAAAGTTCTATTGTTACAAGATGTTAGCGGTTAACGGTCATGATCATTGTATTAGCAAGTTCTATGTGTTAAAATAATAAACAAGTACATTCTAACACTGAGCCTTCATAGTCTGAACGTATTATCTGAGCACAAATAGAGTAAAATACTGATGTCATATTGCATCAAACATTTCCTTAAATGATTGTAAAGGAAGGATTAAAAGGAAATGTAAATAAATGTATGATTTTTACCAAATGAACAGCAAACCCGTGTTAACTAATTCAGCCTGATTAATAACTCAATTTAACATGGATAATTTATAATATTGTCTAAAGCTGTAAATATTTAACTCTAGTCAGACTGATATGAAATATCTACGTTAATTCGGAGCTTAATTGTAAATACATTTTGTAGATAAATCGTACGAACTCTAGTCAATTTTTATTGATGTTTTAATGACAATATAATTGTATGTGTACATAACGAATGATAAACTACTCGATGTGAAAATATTGGTTTATGTAAATTATATCTTACTGCAGTAAAAATTTTTTTTTTACCCCTACTTTTAGATCAACGATTCATTAATTTATACATATTTTGTAATTCTTGTAGATTTACAAAATATGTTACAAACTCAACATGAAACCGTTCAAAAGTGCGGAACGGTCAGATTTGGTTCAAAGGTAAACAAAAAAATGTAAAAATACTTTAGTTTCGCGTCAACCCTCTTCGTTGGAAAAATGTAACATTGTGCCACCGGCATTCCCGACCGGTAGATTCCAATAAAAAGCATTCCAGGGACGCAAACATAAAACGGAATTCTGAATACCTTCCGATATTACATTACTAAATCTCTATGCTCACAGAACTAGATTCAAAATGAAAAAATGTAAATAAGTATGTCCGGCCGTGCCAAAAAATTGGGTCAGAAGGGGTCAGAAGTCATCAAATAGTTGACCCAATTTTTCTCGTGGTCGTTGGTTGGACATTTCTAGAGCACATCAATTTTAAATATCTGACACACTAGACAAGGGTGGTACCATAATGAAGCAAGCTCTGCGTGTTACTTGCATTGAATTATATTATCTCAAAATGAAAATTCAGGACCTACCAAGTAATACAATACTGCATACAGGTAAAAGATATTGATATAAGAAAGATTATTTTAATAATAACAATCGTGATTATTTTTGTAATTAAACTAATAATATGTTAGCAAACCCACAGAGCCTACTCGACAATATTTCTTCAGTTCGCATTATTATTTTCAGTTGATATTCAATAGCGTTTGAAGTTTTATCTAACTAGCTCTCGAGAAAAACCTCTCAATAGTCGTCGTTAATATTTTTTATGCTTTTTCCGATAAAATATTTCATAATCCGTTCATCCAGTGGTCAGTGAAAAGGGGAGAAGGGGGGTTAAGCCTGACTCTTTCGTGCACAGAGTCCATTTAACTAGTCCCCCGAGTGGTAGGGGGAGGTGGGAGGCGTCCACGTTTGTACAGGGAAAAACGGAAAAATGCTTTCAAACAAAAACACGAATTGAGCGTTCAGCGTGAATCGAAAATTAATTACAGCTTTGAAAGGTTTTGTTTTTATTATTTCCATGTTAACATTGGCATGCATTGCCTTTGTATAAACATTGCAGAATATAAAAAATATAATGGTATAATCTTGACTTTCTATGGTATTATTCGTTTTTTCATTTGAAGTTCGTTTTGTTTGACAAGGTCTTTTAAAATACTCCGTTAAGACCAGACTGGGATTGAAACCACGACCCCTGCGAGTTACGTAGTAAAATTAGGTACAATAACAATCAAAATATAGTTTATTAGGTACAATAAAAATAAACTGTGATCAAATTGAGAAAAACTCTGAAAAAGTTATTATTTTCTAAGGTTTATTAGCCGAAAGTAAATAACTCTACCAATTCTACCGAAAAGCATTAAAAAGTAAAATTCAAAGAGTAATTGCGATTTTCTACAGCTCTTTTGCAAAGACTCAATTAAAGTGCTAAGCAGACAGACGTAGATAGAGGAAAACCTGGAAGGTCTACCTTACTCGCGAGCGAATCGGTATCACCTTCTTGGTTGTATCACTCTTGGCAGAGAGTGGTCGCAGTCGTCATGTCGGAGCATCACCTAGGCCTTCCTATGAGTCACCTCGAGACATCGCCAGAGGTGACAAATGAGACGAGTTCTAGAAAAAAATCGCAGTTATCACCACTAGGGACATTGAAGGTGGTGACAACTGGGAATGACTTACCACAAACGCCGATATCCCCTCTCAATAAAGCTAATTGAATGGTCCATATTTCAATCTGCGATTTTAATATGCCAAGACTTCTAGTCTTCGCCAGTGTCACTTGGGTATGCTAGCGATTTACGAAGAGAATGAAGAAATGCTTACTATGGACTTCACGCTGTTTTGGCCAGTTCCATAATAAAATAGTGCTGACCGTTTTTATCTTCAAAACGATTTCACATCCAAGAACTCTGCTGGGACTCTTCCAAAAGGTGTCGGATGACGGTCGCCGTTTTTCGGGAAACCGTTTTTCCTTTTCGATTTAATATGTTCAAAGGGAAGTTATTTTCTATCCAGACGAACTTCAACCGTCTCTTCATTTCCTAAGTCCACAATAATGTGGAAACTGCCAGTAATTTTACGGTATCCTATTCAATTTAGATTACCAACCTCTGTTTTGATTTAATTGAATATGAAAGCAACTCTGCTGACAAGTACCTAATAATTGGCTTAATTATGCTACAACAATTACAATTTTACTGATCAAAGATTTGAAAGGGGTAAGAAAGCCCATCATTCTTAGAGAGACTAAGTAATGGACTCACTAATTATTTATATCGCCAGTATTTTATTTGATTAGTTGGATGTAAGTGAATTTATTATTTACATTGCATAAGAAGGAGAGTGCTTTGTCTAACTACTATTATATAGGAGGTGTAAGAAGACTGAAAAAGCCTGTTAAGCCATAAATAATTTATTTCATAAATTTCTAAAACAAGGTAAAACATTTCGTCTACATTTGCAACGTGTCTACAACAGTTTTAAAGCTCGCGTGTTTGTAAGCAACGTGTGCATCTAATGAGTAACGCAGCGTTCTGTTCTGTTAGCAGAGCGACTACCTGCAGTAACCCTCGCCCTGCAGAAACAGACGGAACGCTTCTGCTATCTTATTTGGCTGCTCCTCCAGCACCATACCGCTATCCGATATATTCAACCACGAAGTCTTAGAAGGCTCCAAACGCCCGTTAAATGTTACGGTATCATCCACGTGCGGAGATAATGAGCCTGTTATATTAAGGACGGGAACTTTTATAGTTTTTGTTTCGCGCGCTATATCCAAATCCGTACGCCGCAAGTACGAGTCGATAAACATAGACAGGTTGACAGAGTTCACGTGAGAGAAGCACTCCTTGTAAACGTGAGACAGGTCGTGATTACGTTCTTCGGTGCTCCGTCCGAAATGGTGCCACATAAGGTAGTCCAATGCACCCTGAGTCATCCCGCTTGAGCGCAACTGTCTCGTATTTATTTTCTGATAAAGCCATTCGGTCCACCCAGCTTGAGTGGATGTGCAGTTGATCAAAGCCAGAGCGTCTACCCGTTGAGGGTTATTTATCGCATAGCGCGCTAGTATGTTGGCACCGGCTCCTACCCCGAAGCCTATGAAAGACCTTATACCGAAATGGCCCAGGACGAAATCGATTTGCGAAGCAAGGGCATCCATCGACGGGTATGTGAAATCTTCCGGAAGCGTAGCTGCCCCTTCCTCCTGTCCTGGTGCGTTGACATGGTAAATGCAGAACTTATCTAATATGGCACGCATGTCAACGAAGTTGAAGAAAGCTTGAAAGTTGGCGGCATAGTTGAGGCCAAGGTCGTGGTAGGTAAGTATAGCGCGCTTATTGCGGTCCCCTCGCACGGCCACCAAGATATCCCCGCGGGACGTCCTCACTCGCTCCTCCACGCATGCGCCGTCGCTCTGGAGCCGTCTCTGAGAAGGATAATGCAGCTGGACACTTTTCAGGTCATCTTCAAAATTATCTGAAGACATCATGTTAAGCAGAGCTATATTTTCGTGTACTGTGGTTGGCATTTTTCTTACAAGGCTTCCAAAAGGAGATCTCATCAAATCCGTACCTCGTCAACAACTAAAGACTTCTCGTTGATTATTCACGTTGACTGCAACTGTTGGTTTTCTTCTGTTTATGTTAATTTTAATGTCCAATTTAAGTCGTTGCTAGCGATACTACACTAATATAATATTTTCTATTACACAATAAGTGCTTTAAATATGTTATTGTATCATTATTTGTCACTTTATCACTTTACAATCACTTATTTCGTGTTATGCTGGCAGTTTTTAGTGGCAGACTGTGTTTTAGGTGGAATTATCGCAGGAAATGGTCAATAATTTCGCGACCGGGCGAGCGTGAATCCCTCCAAGTGGCCGGTTCGGTACTGCTCGGGCGTTTCCGTAATTACTCGGCAGCAAGTCTAGGCACCCGTACGAACTTCACTTGGAACCTTGATGACGGCAACGGCACATGCGTGTAGCTCTACTTCGATTTTTCTACGAAACGAACCCATACGAATTTTATGTTACCGCCTTGCAAGTATGCTTAGCAATAATAGTCACTAGTACGAGTACTTACTACTGGTAGTACTTATCTCTAGTTGTATCATTTAAATTACCATTAGGACAACTCGGTAGGTCATGCATACAAACTGGACGCAGAGCAAAAACTTCTTGAATATCATACCTACTTATTAACTAAAGTGGGTGTTAAACTGCAGGTTTGGGATAAGTAGGTACCTACAAGTAGACTTGAGAATTGAGATTCATCTATTATTTTAATTACTCTCTTTTCGAAAGCTCTCTTTAATACACAAAACTCCTAATATTTTTTTTAAACGAAAAGGCAATGGTGTAATTTTATTCTATTGTAAATCACAATTGTACCTATAGTTTTCATTTCAAACTTGATTATTTTTATTTCATTACTAGCTTCCGCCCGCGACTTCATTCGCGTCCTGTAGGATCCCGTTGATTTTCCGGGATAAAAAGTATTCTATGTTACTTCTAATACCTCCAAGGATATGTGTAAACAAAGTTTCATGATTATCGGTTGAGTAGTTTTTGCGTGAAAGCGTAACAAACAAACTTACATTCACATTTATAATATTAGTATGATTAAACTAACTATTTTCAGTTGTTGTGAATAACAAAACATATCCAACACGTAGAGGTTTTTTTCCTAACCATCAAGCCAGTATGACAGAGCAATATACAAGTTAGGCGCGGAAAAAACGACCCTTCAATTAGGTACTTTCATATACACTGCCCACACATATTAATTAACAATAAACCAATTTGATTAATTGCACATAATTAGTAGCCACCAAGGGAAAGTACGTTTTGTACCTGACATGCAAAAGGTAAAACAGACACGAAACCAATATATCCACTCACTAGTTCTCATAATATGTAGGAGCGAGGGCGAGTCAAAGCTTTTTGTGCGCGAACTAAAACAACGAAATAGGAGGGATTACAGAAAAATGGTGCTCTTAAACTATACGCGGCTCATTGTTCTTTTCAGCGTTTTTCGAAAAGTGGTAAGGCTCTTTTGTATTAAGTACACTACGTTTCGGATACCTAGCACAGTTTTAAAGCTAAATACATAAATGGTATACCCATCTACACTAATCTGCAAGAGAAAATTAGAGTAGGCAAATTAAAATTTCCTAGGGGAAAAATCCCTACAACAAATTCCTCTTTATTCTAAAATTCATTAAATTTATTCCGTGATGTACCGAAAAGAAAAATAAATGGAAAAATATAAAGCTGATCCATCGAATGTATCTCTACAGATCGATATCCAATTTATCGTAATCCGATTTCAAACTTTACAAATCCAAATTAGTTTTTCGCTAGCTGGTAAGAGATATATTAAGCTCATTTTTTTTACTATTATATCTAGCTACAGGTAAAATGAGTTTGTAATTGGTTTGCACCATCTAATTATATTTCAGACAGGAGACGCAGCAAATTTTCGCATCCTTGCACCAGAAATTGTATGCCCCAAGAATGAAAATGCCGTCATCGAAAAACCCGACTACATTGTTATTACGTAAGTGATTAAATATAACATTTTTTTAAATAAATCCATTTATTTAGTAGATTTGTGAAACAACCTTCAACATTAAAAATAGAAAACAGGGTATTCTGAAAATCAAATTCTTAATGTATTTATTTAGTACCATTACCGATTCCTTATTGTATATACGTTGGAACCCAAAAGTAGCGTAGACTTGGGCTCCCTAGGGTGCTATTCAATGTCATGCATGCGACGACGACGTGTCAATAGATAAATGGTCAGAGAAATTGTACTGATACGCAGACAGAAGATCAATAAAATTGTATTACTTCTAAAGTTACAAGTTTGTTTCAAATACTTCTGTAGATATCGAATTCAAAACCTTATACTTTACTTCATCATCATCATCATCATCATTATAGGTAGCTTGTAGTAACCCACTGCTGGGCATAAGCCTCCTCCCTCAAACGCCACTCGTGTCTATTTTGGGCTTTGTGCATTTATTTACAAAGAGCCCACACACTTTATTTATTTAATACTTTATTGAACAAAATTATAAATTTGTTACAAAGGGTGGACTTAATGCTGAAAGCATTGTCTGCCAGCCAACCCAAACACTTTAAGTATATGAAAAGCATATCATAGAGATTTAGCTAATATCCAAGTATGTAAATCATCTCGCAGGCTTCAAACCGAAAGCGATGATCTGAAGTTCACATGGACAGTGCGATGGGCACCACTCAAAGCGCCCTCACAGCGGTTCACCCTGCAGCTCTGGCGCACAGTGCGAGCTTTGGAAGCTCAACTAAACCGACTACAGCCTGACCCTTTTACTTTCATCATCAATAACACACAGGTACGTTATTTTATAACTCTCGTGTTTGTACACGATTTTTCTTTTTGTTTTGTTTATTATATTTATTTTGTTTACATGTTTCAGCTTCTTTCTGGTATCGACTACATTTTTAACATCACAAGCACTTCCAATTCAGAGGATTCGGACGGAACCACCAAGTCATTCCACATAGACAACATAAAGGGTGACCAAAAGTTAATCGTAGACGGTCGCTCTGACAAGTTTTCAGTTTTTCTCGTCGGTGGTGCTATGATATTTACGGATATGGAGTATATTTTAGTCGCTGAAGTGACCACGTGCAGTCTTACTCAAGACTATTATGTAGGTACATATTATGATGTTTTAGTTGCAATTTACTTATTTCCCAATCGCATTCTACCAGCCAAACTATCTTTAAAAGATGTGATCAAAAGTATATTTCTTTAATATTTGTATTCCAATCAAAATAAAGAATTCAGTATATCCGCGTTGCAGTTTTCATGGAACGTCGAGATGTCTGGCAATCCCAACGTAATACCCACAAATGTATCTGATATATATGGCTGGAGGCTGGAAATACCGCCGTATAGTCTGCGGGCCGGAGAGTTCTACTACGTCACATGTCGAGTGTACAGGAATACCAGCCTCGTTACACAGGTATCAGACGTATTTCAGGCTGAAAATAGAATGGACATCCACAGTTCAGGTTTAGTTAATCTAGCGCGTTAAAATCCGTCAATTGCTCTGATATTTACCAATTTCTATGCAACATGCATGCTAATTATGACCGAACTTCTTAAATCTCTTCACAGAATTTCCTTCGCTGTAGAAAGTATAACCAATTTAATAATGAATTACATAGGTGCAGTACCAAATTAACTGACTATGTGCTAAGATATTAATTCAATTCAAAATTTGTAATTGATACATTTCATTGATTTCAGACTGAGTTGCCTTTTCAAGTTTTGCATCGAGGTCTAAAGATTAACCTCAATGTGGATGTCTTACATGTGACCATTGGCACCCCGTTCACAGTTGAAGCGGTTGTGGAAAATCATGATTATTATGAAGATTCTCCCATGGTAGAAACTTTTATTTCATCACAGATTAAATGTTTCTGTATCACTAAATCTTGATCTGTCATGTTTTATTATAGTTTGAATGGAGCTGCTCATACCAAGACGAACCGTGTGAAAACTTCGAAAGTTCCGAAAGTGAGATTTTAGTACTTCCCACAGGACTACCTAATTTGGGAAAGTGAGTATGCTTAGAAAGGATAAGTTATATAAGACAACTATTTCAATGAAACTTTGTTTTAGGTATGAAATATCTCTGCATGTAATCGTACTTGACCAGCAAGAGTCAACCAACGCTTCAATTACCGTTGTGGAGCCCATACTACCAGTAATCCAGGTAAGTACCAATCAGGTTGTGAAAACAATGGAATTACTACGATTACAATTCCAAGAAGTCAAGTTCTAAGAAAGGTAATTAAATTAGGTAGATACCTCAATTCACACCTGTTTAGTTTTCTGTCTTATCGCATTAACTAAGCACTATGAGGCTTACTGGTAGGTACAAAGGACTTACAAGCTAAATCTTAAGTAACGAAAATATTACAGATTGAACCCCTTCCAAGACTATTTAACGAAAAGACTCAGATATCGTTAGTAGCTAACGCTAGCAACGTAACTCCTACTTGCACTCTTTCTTGGTATTTCGCCGCTCAAGATTATCTTGATTCTTTGAACGAAGAAGATTGTGACGGATGCAAGGTACTTTTTGGTAGAACAAGCTTTAAAATTAAAAACGAATCAAAACTTTCACCGATGTTCTTCAAATTACAGCACGGTGAAGCTCTATCAGACTCTCTAACAATATTTTCTCTTGAAGAGAACTTTCTACACGAGATCACAGACTTCACAAACGAGACAGAATGGAGACAAGTGACTGTTGAGATGGAAGCAGCAGAAGGCAGAGCTAGATTCGTGGCAGAGTGTGGATGTTCCCTTACTTTCAGTTGCAAAACTGAAGGCATGGTGTATGCTGACATCCGTTTCAAGTTGAATCCAGCGCCAATAGTTGCAGACCTCAAGGTCCGTGCGATGCTAATCGTTACCCCATCGTTTTATCGATAGAATCTTATTTCTACAAAAATGTTAGGCTGGTTGTAGAGCTCCAAGAAGTATTTAACCACAGAGTTAGAAAAACTGAAAATAGTTTTTTTAGAGAAAAAATGGGAACCCATTACATAGGTAATCCAAACCTACTTCCTACCAAAGAATATGTTCCTACAGAAGAAGCGGCACTCCCATTCTACCAAAATTACACACTGAAAATCTCGTTTTGAATGAAACGTGATTCAAATTTTGACCCCCGTTTCATACATTGTTCGTTATTTGAAAGCACGAGTCTAGTTCGAGAGTTTCGCCAGTCTGATCCTACGTTTTGGTTATTTTTCAGACGAATACAATTTATGTACCTTGTGCAAAATTGTTTTCGTGACAAAATGAAATATTTTTCAGATATCACCCGAACTTGGAACAGCGATGGAGACAGTCTTTCGAATTAGTAGACTTTCAGCTTCAGACCCTGACAAACCCTTAACATACACGTTACTTTGCAGTATTGGAAATAATGAAAGCCTTATTCTGGGATCTAATTTAGAACATTTGGCTGTGGACACCTTTTTACCTTATGTTGGTAATGTTAAAATATATTGCAAAGCAATAATGTTTTATATTTTTAAAAAGGATTTGACTATTTTTTTTTCAAAATCTGAGAATGCAGTTCATAAACTTTCGAAAAAAAAACAGTCTCTAAAAAATTTACCCTGTGTTTTGTATCAGACGACACTGGAACTGAGATATGGGCTGAAGTATGCGACTCACTCGGAGCTTGTTCTAAAAGCAATGTGACAATCGTCCCATTGTCTGCTGGGGAAGCTCGCTCGAAAGAACTACTTGTGGAAGACATAAGGGGTTATGTTTTACGGTGTGAGATAATGCTGCTGAATCAAGTCATACGATCTACTATTGTTACATATTCAGTAAGTATTATCAACGGTTGGACATACTGTACCAGTAAAAAACACTGACCTTTAGCATACAGACAGGGTTTCCAAATAAATAGTGTCAAACGGAAACCTGTGGGGTGATCACGAACAAATCTGACAGTCGCCGCGTTACCGTACCCGAATCGACTACCAAACGTTATAGCATCACCGCGCAATGTGTTACGATATGTTTACGATTGTCACATTTATTCATGATCAAGGCACTCATGGTAGAGCACAGAGTACTGACTTTTTTACACCTTTAATACAAGGTTATTAAGACACGCTGTTTTCTGTCTCTGTTTTATAAAAGTAAAAAAAATGCAGCACATAAGCAAAGCATTATAAGCATTTTATTGCATTTATAAGCTTATATTCCTCAGAATGCCGGTCAAGATGAAGCTTTAGCTGCTTTTACAAAAGAAGTACTAGAAACTTTACCGTCTGAAGATCACTGTCTCAAAAACCATGCGGCGTACTGGACAATACTGTACTGGCTGGCCGGTCGTGGTATAGACACTAGGATTTTGGAATAAGCCAATTTGTAAGTGCACCTGCATTTGAATTTATATGCTTTGGTACCAAGTTCTTTAAAGTTTTCTAAAAAGCTAAACATATTAACATCTGGCGTCGTGAGCCTAACTATAACTAATATTATCTCTAACTTTTTATAAGATAGACCATACAACTGCACGAATATAACGGCTGTCATGACCAAATTCAAAGTAAAAAATAGTGCGTGGAGTCCCTCCGCGCGGAAGAAGTTCTACCTACTTCGAGTGCCATTTGCGTGTTGTGGGGGCCTCCGTATGTGATCACTCTCGCTCTGTCTCTTTCTATTTCCCCTCCCCAGGAGCGTTAAACGTTTAACTTGAAGGCTGGGTTCCCACTACGCCGGACCGGCAAATCTGCCGGGAACCGGACACCGGACAGAGTGTTCACATTATACCGGAAAAGTAGAATTTTAGTAGAATTTTTGCCGGATCCGGTAAAAATGCCGAAGTAGTGGGCGTAGTGGGAACCTGGCATCGCATTAGAAGTATAACTTCAAAAATCCTCAGTAAAATCACAAAGATTATTTAGAATCGTCTTATCAACTATGTGATTCCAGTGAGGAAAGTCTCGTAACAACACAATACCTACAAATGAATCGGTGAGCAAACTCTGAAAAGCTCTAACGTAACAAGTAAATTGAGTACCTCACTAAAATAAATAAAAAATACAGACGACAAAATAAATATGTTCTCATTCTTACAACTCTCATAGGAACGCTTGTTAGCGATACAACTGCACTAGTACGATACGACAGACAATACTTACCCGAGGTAAGTATATCAGCATTTTACTTGGGCCAAGTGATAAGGATAGCGATTTTGTTGAAAATCTCTTTAGAATCATATTGAATAAAATAAATTGGATGACCTTTATTTCGCTTAACAAATCCGTATGTAAGTAAGTACTAGGAAGTACTAGCTCGCTACTAGTTCAAGTTCTTTATTGCTAGATAAAGTACCTACTCATAAACGTATCGTTTGAATCTCGTAAATGTTTTTTGCATTTACAAGATTCAATCTAAAGAGACAAAACACGGTATAGGCTTGTGTACGGTTTCACCGCGACATTTGGCAATTGCGCACGCGGCAATTTAGTTTAGGTTGCACGCGCTGGATTTTTACCATTTTACACGAGTAGGTACGGTTCTAACCCGCTAACAGGGAACACGTGAACACCAAGGAAGGATTCGCCAACCTTTACCTTGTAGTCCCTAGAATGAAGAAGTTACTTCTAAATCTCGTGGTGTTTATTACTTTGCCGTGCTCCTACCTAACGGGTAACATTAAGTGAGTGCTTGTGAGACTAGTGAGTCAACATCATTCATCTGTAAGGGTACAAGTAAGTCTAACTGGACAAAACCCTTGGCCCTTACAGGTTGATTGGTAGAGCCCTATTGGTGTAGAAAAACAGTTTATTTTTATTGAAATATGAATAGAATGAGCGCTGGGATGGCAAGCCCTTCTATTTCTAATGTTTTATTATCTTTTGCAGGTACCGAGTTTGACTTGGATTATCCATAAGCCATAAGGTGTTTCAAGGTTAATGCCAACCCTAACATTAAACTAACCTTGTGCTAATGATCAAACATTTGTGTGTGGCAAACATAGATGTTTGTTCTGTGTCTGGGTGTTACTATGTATTATAAGTATGTATTTACAAAAAAAAATTATATATGTATTCTATCAGCCATCTAGTACCCATAGTACAAGCTTTGCTTAGTTTAGGACTAGAAGGCGTTGTGTTAAATGTCCGTGAATATTTATTTATTTATTATTTAATTATCTATTTTATACCTACAAAAATAGGGACTCTACATTGTAATCCTCATCGTTATTCACTATGCGCTCTCTTCAAGGCTGTTCAATTTATTAATATGTACTCACGTAATTATATATGTAACTGAGAAACATAATTATCTAATACTAATACGAGTGTACGATCAAAGGTTTGGCCAAAATCAAATAAAGAATAATTTAATTTATAAATTTCAAAAACTGGAAAAACCGACAACAATTTGATACGCCTTCCTCATCAAATGATAATGATGATAGTAGTTCATTGGGACTGTTCTATTGATCGTCAATACCACAGAAAAGCAAAATACGCAATGTCGTGTACGTGGATGACGTGTTTTTTCCAGTTACACTTATTTAATTGCCAAACTACTGAAAAAAATACAACCGAATTGAGAACCTCCTCCTGTTTTGAAGTCGATTAAAAATATGTTTTTACAGTTTGTTGTACCTACTTGTACCTTGTACCAAACGTACTGCTCCTACCTAGGGTACAATACAATAGGTAGGTATAAGCAGATATAAGCTGGGTTCACAGTTAACGAACCGATGCGATCGAGAAACTACAGTTCGCAGTTACTGTTATTATTTCTAGAACAACTGAAGATATGTTTGTAGTAAAAAAATTCACTTTATTTTACCTAATAACACAGGATATAAACTAAAGCTCATTGAATTCAATGCACCGTACATCTATATGATTCAATGACACATTTACAAAGAAAGTGTTTTGTCAAAGAACTTTTTGTGGTTTTGTTTTAATTTTAAACCCCAGGGTAAAAAAAAAACATATTTATTTTTATTTTAGCAGTAGGTCATTCACGCCTAGGTATTTCATCATTCATAGTTGAAACAACTTCAACTTTTTATCAAAATATATTATCATTTCGTCGATTGCTGCGGTTCGTAGATCTTCGTAGCACGAACGCTACGTTGTTGAATTTTACCTAGATATTTGTTTGCAATAATATTGAAATCTTTTTTTCACATTCAACAAAGCTCACCAGCCCAAAAAATCAAAAACAGTTTTAACAAAGTATTTTATTTTTTTCTATACTATTCGGACGACAGTCATTACCTTCATAAACTTTGATGAACCTACGAGTAAAAAACTTTTTTCTCTAAAAAAGTATGTAACCTACTTTGTACCAAAGTAATAACAACATTTCAACTTCTAGTTATTTCACAGACAAGACAATGGGGTAGACCCCCACCCCTATTTTAGGGTGCATGCAGCGTACACGCAGGTAGAAAGCCCTTAAAAGGCGGGTTCCCTTGTTTTTTTTTTCATTCTGGTTTTTGCACTACTCCTGCTAGATCTTGTTTACGTTGTGTGAAGTGATTCCAATATTTTGCCCAATATTTTTGTACATATCGTGTTTACAACGATGATGAAAACGAAGGTACGTTTCTGTGAACTTTTAGTGGTGAATAATTGTGTTGTGATTGTGACTCTATTTGCAAAATAAATGGGTGATAAGTGGTTGGAAAAAATAATCTTGTGATGTGTTTACAGAAAGAATCGGCACTTACTATCGATAAACATGACAGAAGACGGGGTAGACCTACCGGAAAGAACAGGACACCACTATCTCTGGTAAGTTTTGTTTAAGTACCTAGATAATAATTATTCTGTTTTAGTAACTTTTTTGGACCTAGAAAGTTTTATGAAATTAAAAACAAATCCGACATAGATATCTGTGGTAGTACCAAACGAACGATATGATTAGACCTACCTACTTATGCTAACGAACTAAATGATTTAATGCTTTAATACTTTTTTTTATTATGGACATATCTTTAATAACGAATATGACTTATCAAAAATTTATGTTCTGAAAGACTTGTTTTGAATCAAAACTTGGATAATCGAGCTCGCCTTATTTTACAAAACTTCGCCTGTTTGTAGGAAGAGAGACGCGCGCGTAACGCGCAATATGAAAGAGAGAGACGGAATGAAACAGCTGATGCTATGTCAAGTCTGGCTGAAGCTGCACTCTGCGATCCTCAAGTAAGTTATCATTTCATGAGATTTTCTAGGTGATGATCAAGTTTTTAAACTAACTTTTTATTATTAATATTATTTGAGCTTCCCTAGTAGTAGACTAGATGTAAATAAGCTTAAGTACAATTATTTACATATAAATATGTGTGCTCTACTTTTCTGAAAACTTTCTTGTTGCATATTTTTTAGCTAATACAATTAGCGACTGCTTCGTAATAATGGTGTTAAAACTTTATTTTTTAGATATCTAATGCAGAATTACTAGCAACGGTCATCAGTCAACTTCAGAGGAGAGCAAAAAGGAAATTGCCTCAAGATATCGATGATCTGAGGCGTGTCAATCAAAACTTGGAAGTTCAAAGTAAATAAATAAACCAAACTCTCATTTACTTTTAGATTTTTTTAAGCATGTCATGGTCCAATAGTCGTATTGTAGAGTTTTTGGTAGAGTCCTCTAACCCCCTTATGACATTCTTAAAGATTCAAGTTGGTATGTACCGAAATGCTATATCATATTTTGCTTACAAATTGTTTACTTGACTGTACTCAACAGCTTCCATTTGATGGTGTCCGAAACGTCAGTAACAAAAATATTAAAATCAAGTGACAATTGCGGCAATTTGTCCCAAAATATTTTGTCCAAAACGTCAGCAATTCGAAATGATTTGCGCTATTTTCAGATTACCTACCAAAAACTAAAATATTCTTGGCGCCACTAACTAAAAAATAATGCTAACATTACATATCTTTGTTCGTAGTTGCTGCTCTCCAAAGTCGATTAGGACAAGATGTTGATGCTAGAGACTCATCTTTAGATTTACAAAGCGTAAGCAATGCCCTACCTAGCTTTTTACCCGTCGTTTAACTGTCCTTTTTCAGTACTAATATCACATCTTATTCCAGGATTCGGAAGAAAAAAGTAAAACCATCGAATCTGACAGTGTAACGGATGAAACCGAGATACAAAAGGAGTCAAACAGTCAACCCAAGCCTCCTAAAAAGAGTGAACCGGACAGGAAAACTAGGAAAGGCAAAAAAACGAGATCTCGTAAAATTGTGAGTACGGACGTATACACCTACTATTTATAGCCTAAGTGACCTCTTATAAATAGCCTAATAGGGCCCGTATTAGGAACAATGCTCCGTCGAGCATGACTAAAGTAGGCTAAAAATACTTATTACTCTCTGACTAGACTTCTTCTAGATGCACTCGTCCAATAAAAGATCTGAGATTTCTTATTTTTCAAATTCAAATCATTTATTGCACTTATGTTGTTCCCTTCATGTAACCCTTACGAATCCTCTCAGCTCTGAACTTTGCTCAAAGCTCCCAAGGAGTAAAGATTTAAAAACAACTCTAGAATTTTTACTAGACTTTTTTTTCTTAGAGGTACATTTTTTTGATAACTACGTTACTTATGTACTTATACTGTAAAATTCCAGCGTAAAACCTCCAAGTCGAGCACAGTGGGCGAGAAGATCACAGATTCTGACTCCGACACACAATCAGACTCAGATTCCAACTCAGACTGGTCGGAAACCGTGAAGACCCAAACAACACAATACCATCTAAGAAATAGAATTCAGAAAGTATCGGAGCAATCGGAATGCTCTACTTCAACATACGCGTATAGAACCCGATCAGAATCATCGTGTCAAACATTACAGTCGTTAAAGCTCCACTCCGACGATTCCAGCCAATCATACGCTTCACATCCAGTAAATGAGCCGAATGAAAATGATCTAACTCTCTCACTTAAACCCGAGTTAGAATTCATGGAACCTTTTTACGATCAACCAGAAGCAGAAACATTGAGTAAGTTTAAAAACTGTTGAATATTTGTATATTTTTAGACATTTTAACGTTTCAGCTGAACGTATAAAAATCGAACAAGTTTTTTATTTAAAACAGCAGTTTTTTTTGTTTTTTTTTATTCTGTACCTAAATGTCTAAATATTATTTTTCTTAACAGGTGAAGGAGAGAATAGGTTAATAAACGAGTGGCTCGAAGAAAGTAAACCTCTGCACGTCGTACCAACACACGCTGATGTAAGTTTTTTTTTAACAGTCGTTGGACATGGACTCCATACATACCAACCCCTTTTCAAAGTGTAGGTACCAGATTCACTATAAAACCAGTCTACATAGGTAGGTACCTAAAATAAGGTACTCTGAGTACCTACGTACTACCTTAGGTAGGTACCTAAGGTAGTACGTAGGTACTCAGAGCGCATGTAGACGTCCGTTTTTTTCGCCGGATACCGGACCGTGTTTTTTGTCGGATTCGCGGTGGTTTATGATTTCTGATGAATGTGTGTACACGCGCCGGACATCGGTCCGGCGAACCATTATAGGATAGCCGTTTTTGACGGTCAGTTACCCGGTGAAAAAAACGGACGTCCACAAGCGCTCTCAATGTACCTATATCTAACACAATGTGATTTCTACAACTTTTGTTGAAAATCATTGACAGTGTGATTTTCTTTTGTCTAGAACCCCCAGCGAGTCGAGAGGTTTTTGTCACAACTATACGCCACCTAATTCCGATTTTTTTTTGTTCCAGTGCAAAGTATTCAACTTTTTGGATTTCGATGACTTCATGTTGAATGCTGAGTTGAGTTAATAGCACATTAAGATACCGGTGAATTCAAGACCTGATTCTAGTCCACACAACAATGTGCAATGAAAATGTGCTAACTAATACCTTAGCACTTTAGCAGACAAATGTAGTGATATTATTTTTAATTAAATGGAATATTTTTAATTCAGTAACATGTGCAATGAATGACTAAAGAGAATTTTGTGATATTTTTAAAAAATTGAAAAGGAAGAGCTTCTTGTGTGTTTACCTATTCTTGACTTGCAATAATATGTGCCTTTTAGATGTAAAATTATTACTAAAAAGTGTTATGGCAATGGAATAATGTTCTCGACTAGGTAGGATCAATAAATTGGTGTACTTTTGTATGTAACTATTGTTTAATTTTACCCACCCAAGCTAGGTTCGAAAAGGTTCATCGTAAAAAGTGGTTGACCTTGGTATTCTACAACGATATGACAACTTGAACAACTGTAGGACAATCGGATTAGAAAACAAAACACTAATGATACCCCAGCTTATGAGCCAGGTAGTAATTTCCTTGTAACTTGAGGAACTTTTCATATTTGGTAGAAGCATAGGAATTGCGTAGGTAGTTATGAAAATAATTACATATATTATTTTTGCTTAAAAAACTAATTACGAATTCACTTAGTACCCATAGGTACCTACCTAGACACTTGTTCGGCCTTTTAGTGTGAAAATATCATGAACACAATCAAAATTGAGACCTACGCAGAGAATAATACTTCGCATCTAGTATAAATAGAGCCTTCGGCATTTAATTACACAGTAATTCGATACTGTTTTGAGGAATTGGGAACTGCGAATCCGAGGGAAACGAGATATTCAAACAATCCGATTGGCGTTTAAACAAAGAATGCAGCGTTCGCGACGGACGGTATCGAGGCCAATCGGTTCGATGTACAGCAGAATCGCAAATTGGTTTAAAGTTACGTAAGGTTTTATTTATTATCTACCGTTGCAGTCAAGCCGCCTCTGCAGTGTGACTGTGATCAATATCATCAATATATATAAAACTCTTTTGAGGTTGACATAGAATCAACGCAAAGCCTAAACTATAAGTCCTTGAGGTATGAAATTTGGAGGGTATAGTAGGTGCCAAATAACACCGCAATACAGGTCATTCACCCACCTTCACCACGATGTCGCAAAGTTCAATTTATGAATGGCTAATTCTGTCGCTTACCATGCAAACCTGTCGCTAATAAGACGGTATCGCTCGAATCTCGCTAATATTGTTTGTTTACCATACATAAATTGAATTTTGCGACATCGTGGTGAAGGTGGGTGAATGACCTGTATTGCGGTGTTATTTAGCACCTACTATAGTGTAAGGGTGCACTAAGAAAGGGATTTTAAAAAGTCACACTCTAACGCGAGCAACGCCGCGGGAGACGGCTAGTCGAGGTGTGGGTCGTGGGTTCGATCCCCAACGAGAACAAACATTTGTGTGTGGCAAACATAGATGTGTGTCCTGTGTCTGGGTGTTACTATGTATTATAAGTATGTATTTACAAAAAAAAAGTATATAAGTATTATATTAGCAATCTAGTTTCCATAGTACAAGCACTGCTTAGTTTGAGACTAGAGGACGTTGTGTGTAATGTCCAAGAATAGTTATATTTTTAGTTAAGAGTTATAATTTAATAGCAGCGTTTTACCTGAAATAAAACGCATATTAAAATACTTACCTCACTGGAAGCTTTATATTGAGAAGGCGTATCCGGTTCCGTCGTATTTCCATTCGTTTTAGTACTTTTTACCCGTGTGTATCCGGTCAAGTGGCGCCACCTGGCGGGTGCGATTCATTTTTGCTTCGTAAAATGAAACACGCCATATTGAATTCATTGGCTTAATTTCACCAGGCAGAGATTAAAGTGAAAGCTTCCAGTGAGGTAAGTATTTTAATATGCGTTTTATTTCAGGTAAAACGCTGCTATTAAACTACTGTACCGTCACTGGAAGCTTTATATTGAGACCTGTTTGTTATCGCCTGGTGTCGCCACTTGTATAATTAGGTAACCTAGCGCCAATGTGACATTTAAATATTATAGCAACAAGTATACAATAATACAATTTAACTCTTAGTAAAAGACTAGTATAGTATTATATAATCTGTGGTAAAAGTGATTTACGAATCAACCAAAATTGAACCTGTAAGTGTAAAATATTCATTTACTATTTTTAATTACGTATGTAATAATAAGCTTAATCATTTTGCTACAGTCAAAAATCATAAGTAATGTAATGATCATAATCTTATTTCACACTTTAAATATTTGTGTTACACCTACTTTCAGATTGACTGCTGCTCATATCTCTCGCCTGTAAAAATGCTGGAACGTATTAGCTGATCGCTAATTTTCTCAGCCAAGATTTCGTCAAGAGAACGATTCTCCAACCAACTCTTCCGAGAAACCGCAGATCGAACGCTTCGTGAAAGTGCTGTAATACCTGCTTGTTCAAACAACGTTTTAACCTAGACTGCTATGACAGTGCATGATGTAGGTTTAGCGATACTTCTTACCGTAACAAACAAATTAAATGATTTGGTTGTGCAACGTCTTTCATGTAATGATTAATAGTTATTTCAACCCATACTAACGGAGTGCTAGTAAAGTATTATATGATCTGTGAACAAGGTTAAGTTAGTATGATCAGCCCAGCCAGACTGTCTATAACTACCTGCAGTCGGTTTTTGAACGGATTATCGGCCAAAATGTGATACTGCTATTTGATCTAACGCAGTGATAACGATATTTAAGAATAAGTTCAGGTCGTGGATGCGAATTCCTGAGCAAAGTAATACTAGTGCTATACTAGTGTGACGCGATACTTGAAACAAATTACTACTGTCTACTGTATAGTCCATTAAAAAGCGAAGTTAGTTCACTAATTTCCTAGACCGGTGGCTTGAAAGTTTTCAGATTTCTAGCTAATAGAGCTATTGATTTTAGAGTGTGCTTAACCAAAAAATGAAAGCAAAGTGCTAGCGTTACATAATGTAGATGTAGAGACTACAAATTGATGTAAAAGAATAGTATTGTATGATTACTTGTTAATCAAAAGTAAATCTATTTGTGACCCCGTAGGCATTTTTACGTCAACTTTATTAGATTTACAGCAAGAAATCCAACGATTCAAGCCACCTCATATGTTTTTAGAGTAGGCTTCCGCCAGGAATTTTTAAGCAACGATAACTGTTCAGTGTTCCATGTTGTTACTGCTTCTGACCACCCTATATTTCCACACATCGAGAGTTATGTTGTCAACCAGCGGAGGTGGAAGCCCTGTCGATGCGTTTTTGGAGATTTTTCAGTGTCAATGGTGCTGCCAAAGCTTGAGCTTTGAAGTCGGCTCGCCAAAATACCATTGCCCACCGGGGAACTACTACGAGAAATATTCCCGTTGACTGATTTAGGTGAGCAAAGACACTGAGGACTAGAAACCGTGGTGGGAACAGCCACGCAAGTTGGTAATTCCATAGAACACTGAACACGTCGTGAAACAAAGTTTGGCGGTCTGTTAGGTCTCGGGACATAATATAATTGTTGACATACATGTCTCCGGTCTTGTACTTACTATGTTTCTTACTTTGCAAACACTACGTCCACACAGGCCGGTAGTAGATGCCACTCGATGAGGAGGCGACGATGACGTGCCAGATGGTTTGCAAGATTGATTTGACTTTGAAGGGCATATAGAATAGCCAGCATCTCATTCCGGTTGCAGTGTAGACCTTGCTCTTCCTGTGACCAATTGCCCGATAGGGCATCTGTTGTCAAAAAGTTCGCCGGATGCGGGTATGATAAAAGACAATTCAGTCCACCAAACCAGTAGGTAGGTCATTGTCGACAGATCTGGAAATCTGTTCATGAACATTATCATTGACGATGGTTGAGTCGTTCTCGAGGAACAACAAGGCTGGCAAAATTAATTATTAAATTATTATCTGCAAATCTTTTACGGTTACCTTTGTTTGTTTGAGAACTTGATCAACTTTCTGAAATATTTTTATAGATTTTTCTTTGGGTAGAGATAATAGGTTGTCCCAGGGACTCCAAGTACATATGCCGAGATATATTATGCTCTTTTGTTGAGGACTGATTTCTCGACATTGACTACCCATTTAACGTTTGGACTGCGACCTTGACATGTTCGTGAAGTAAGTCTGCCTTTTGGTATACTATCAGGTAATCTTCAAGATATACAACGATTCTGTCATTCCAATTTTATCGCAATGCCTGAGCCACCTAATTTTCTTAGTATAGAAAATATTTTGGGGGCTGAAGTCATTTCTGGCAGCTCTTTGGCAGACATTTCTGCAGCCAGACGTGTGAAAAGATGTTTATATTTTCGAAAAAATGGTATTTGATAACAGTGTATCTTTTCTTCCACTGTGAGTGGTAGTGCGCTAACTGACCTGCTCGAAAACATTGAGTCATTCATTGTCCTTGTAAGAAGCGCTCGTGGCATAACTTGCTTAGCCAATCTTCACCGATTATCTAAGTTAAACAACGTTCTGTGCGGTCACTATTTGGATGGGTGGCAGTTAGTAGCATTAACATCTGAGCGCTTACGTGCTTCGGAGAGCACGTTAAACTGTCGGTCGCGACTCTAGAGCAGTCGTTGAGAGACGACGGAGGCCTTAAGGCGGCCTAAAAACTCCGTCACCAGAATTGGTCACTAACTCATACGAGCTTGCTTTCTTATTCATTGTACTTACCTTTCTGGTTTCCTCTCGGAGCATTCGAGCGTCCTCATCTCAGCTGTTTTCACGGTCGGGCCGCGAGCCCTGTTGTGAAATGAACCTCTCCCATGATTGTACATAGTTATAGTTCTAGTATTGAACATTGGACAACTGACTCCTGTACTGAAAGTTGTTATGGAAACATCCACCCCGCGAGGGTGGGTTGGGTTGCTTGCTACAACAGAGCATATTATTATACAAAGGGAGACTAGGCTCGTTATTGGTAGGTACATGTTCCACGCGATGGAACTATAGACTTTCGAATCGAACGCCTTCCGCCCGCGAGGGGCGGCTGTTGGACTGATAACATCCACCCCGCGAGGGTGGGTTGCTACAACCATGCATATGCATTGGGAGACCAGGCTTATGGGTGCATGTTCCTCGCGACGGCACTATAGACCATCAACGCCTTGCCCCTGCGAGGGGCGGCTGTTGCACTGATAACATCCACCCCGCGAGGGTGTGTTGCTATAACCATGCATATGCATTAGGAGACCAGGCTCATCATGGGTAAACATTTCTATAGACTATAGACTTTTGATCGAACGCCTTGCCCCCGCGAGGGGCGGCTGTTGCACGGATTAGATTTCTCCTGTGAGAAACCATCAGATTTGAGTGGCTTTGCGGGACACCCCCTGCTTTTCCAGGGCAGCGGTGAAAGGCTCTGACTCAAATATGTAAGTGGCAGACGGGTAATCTATTTAGTGACGCTTCCACTAAAAGGCTCTATGCGCATTTCGATACTTTCGGCTCAGTGGCCGCAAACTAATCACAAAAGATCTGATGAAGTATTAGGTATGTTCATCTATAATAAGCAAATCAACTTTACTTTAAATAAAATAAATAATAATAATAATAATAATAATAATAATATTTATTCAAGTAAAGTGAGGAACTGAGCGCTATGAACTAAAGACTACACAATACGCAGAATGTGTAGCCATTCATAAACACTATGGGGAACCCTGAGCATCGGACAAGAAATTCTGTTTCCCGATACTCAGTGCCCACCCCTCTTATGCTACAAACAAACTATTAAATAAAAACTTACATAATATGTAGGTGGGTTTCCTGATCCACGCCAGTCTCTTAAGAGTCTGGGTATCACAGGAGAGACCCACCTATGTGTGTGTGTGAGGCTGAGTGAGTGTATTATGGATTTAATAAATAAGGGTGTAGCGCCATCTATCTCGCTACATAAGAACTAACATGAAAAATCCTAGATCGCGCAAACGAAGTTATCACGGAGTTTGAACATAAGTAATACTACCGAATACCATCCATCGGTCCTCGGACCCCGAGCCAAAGGTCGCTCGGCGTGGAAGATCTTCCCTTTTCGTAGGAGGACATCTATCCTACCATGTTCTCCTCATTGGTGACCCCGACGTGATCCAGCCGTCAACCACTACGCTTTGCCTCTGCTACCTACCGCACGCGCGCTCATTATTTTTGTGTACCTACCTACTCTCGCTGTTTTTGTATTTTTGCTTTTGCTATTTTATATTTCTCATTATACAGTTATTTCTCACTTTAATACTATTCTTCATTTCGCTTCAGTGTCTCCCTTCATTTATTTCCTGAGCTTCACTCAAATATAGTGCCTACCTACTGATAGGAGATTTTAATCAAAATTCTTGTGATAGTAGGATTAGTGCTTATCCTGCTATAACTGGTGACCCCGACGTGATCAAGAGTGTCAAAGTAATTGTGAATGTGAGAGAGTGTGTGTGTGCATTTTTTAATTTATATATAGTAAAATAAGTGGTTTAATAATAAGTTTTGAAATAGGGGCGTTGTTTTATAATGTGATACGAGTGTATGAGTGCTTTACTGTTAAATTGAAATTTACACCATTACTTAACTTAACAAGCCAAAGGGCTTGTGTTAGATTGTAGGTAGGCATGCAGAGTTGGCCAAAGTCGAGTTGATTACATTAGATTGTGTAGTATTTAGCGATCAATTTTCAATAGTGCTTCTGATTCGAGGTAGTCCAAAGTCAGTAGCCAGATTCTTAATTTCATTTTACAGTTTATTTTATTGAGAGGGTGAACATAGAGTTTTTTGTTTATCTTATTGTAGAGATACGACGCCATAAAACAGTGTTGTGTGTTAGTAAATCTGGTTCTAAATTTTATTGTTTTGCAGATTTTATCCTGCCGGCGTTTATTTGTGGATGTCGTAAAAGGTGTACGAGAGTGGACATACATGACAATGTTGTGTAGGTACAGCTGCCGTACTGAAAGTACTTCGCTTTCTTTGTACAACTCTATGGTCGAGTAACGGTATGGCTTAAATAAGAGTACTTTCAGTACTGATCTCTGAGCTCTTTCTAGACCTATTAGATGACTCTTGTAAGCACCACCCCAGACTGTGATGCAATAAGTTATGACAGATTGACAGAGAGTCTTGTATAATATTTTTAATAGGGGGGGGTTCATAATGTGTCGCAATTTCTTAAAAGTCCATATGAGTTTCCTGACTCTAGAGGCTATTTGCTGGATTTGGGGTGACCAACTTAGTCGTTCGTCTAAAATTACACCTAGATATTTTATTTCATTTACCTTTTCTATAAGGTCGCAACAGCAGTTTAAAGAATCTCTACACGTGTGTGCTTTAATGATAAGGTCAGGAGTGGTTGGAATTGTCCCACGAATAATAAAAGGGAGATGTTTAGTTTTACCTATATTTAATGTCAGTAAGTTGTCACCTAACCATGTCATAACTTTACTTAACCCTCTTTCTGCTGAGGCATAAACCTTTGACCAAGTCTCTCCTCGAAACACAATGGCAGTATCATCGGCATATGTAAATATTTTAGCATTTTCAATATTCATGCTACAAAGACCGTTGATGTATATCAGAAAGAGACTTGGTCCAAGTATACTTCCTTGTGGAACTCCGTAAGATATGTTAGTGCTCTTGCTAAAATAATGACCAATTTTGACCTTTTGTGTTCTGTTACTTAGAAAGTCCCTAAAAATATCCAAGCAAGTACCCCTAATGCCAATGCGCTCTAGCTTATTTACTAGCCTGGGGATGGATACCGTATCAAAGGCCTTGGCGAGGTCAAGAAAAATGCCTAGACATTTTTCTCGACCATCCAATGCCTCGACAACGTTATTACAGAGGTTCAAAACCGCCTGTTCGGTTGATCTTCCAGACCTAAAACCAAATTGTTGATCTGATAGTGTTTTATTTGTTTCTAGGAAGTCGATAAGCCTGTTGTTCAATAATTTCTCCAGTATTTTTGACAAAACAGGGAGCACCGAGATTGGTCTGTAGTTAGTGATTAGGTGTTTGTCACCTCCCTTAAATACGGGTGTCACGATGGCTTTCTTAAACAGGGTTGGGAATACTCCCTTTTCGATGCACAGATTAAATAATTTGACGAGCGGGCCGATTAGAACATGACGTGCTGATTGTACAAGTTTTGAAGGGATACAGTCCCAGCCAGCAGCTGAGCCTGATTTTAAACCTAATATTATTTGTTCTAGTTCTTTTTCATCGGTCGGTAGGAGTACAATTGAGTTCATAGGTATAGTTAAGGGATCACAGTCGTCTATGGGGGAACACTTGGTGTTTGGTGTTGCTATTTTTTCGGCTAAATCTCGACCGATGTTAGAAAAGTATTCATTTACAAGTTCGATTGACTCACTAGGTGGGACGCCGGCAGTTTCTAGAAGTTCTGTAGGTGTAGGTTTTTTTTTATTCATACTGGTGATTTCCTTAATAATTTTCCAGGTTTGCTTTGTGTCGTGTAAGTTGTTTTCGAGTCTAGACTGCTCATAGCAGTTTTTAGCTTTGTGTATAATTTGGGTGCAGAAGGTTTTATATCGAATGAAAGTGGTTTTTAGTGTATTGTTGTCAGGGTTTAGCTTGTGTTGAAGATGTAATTTATCCTTGTTTTGTATACAGCGAAGTAGCCCCGGAGTAATCCAGGGCTGTTTTATTCTTTTCTTTTTACTTTGTTTCGTGGTAATTGTATTGTCGGAAATGGCTTTAGATATTGTGTCTACTAATTGTTCGGCTAGTTTATTGGGGTCAGTACATTCCAAAATAAAATCGTAGTTAACTGTTTCTAATTGAGTGACTACTGCATGCCAGTTAGTTTTAGTGATGAATTTAGGTGGCTTATTTATATTAAAGCTTTTATTTATACTGAGCAAAACAGGGAGGTGATCGGTTATATGAGTGTCTATAACTACTACAAAAGCTAGTGACAGAGTTTTAAGAAGTACGTGGTCTAAACAGCTTGGTCCTCTAGTAGGGAGAAAATGAGCAGGGAATAGGCCGAGTCCAGCAGTAAAGTTGAGGTAATCACATACGTTATTGTCCACTGTTTTATTTTTAATGTCAAGATTGATGTCCCCAAGTATAGCAGTGTTGGAGTAATGTTTTATTGAGGTTAACAGCTTTCCTAAAGAATTTAAGAAGGAATCGATGTGTTTAAAAGATGGGGATCTATATATTCCTATAATTACAGTATCGGGTTTAAGTTTGAGGACTAGACAGTTGGCCTCTTCAAATGACGGCTCTTCAATAGTGTAACTTAGTTCTGTGCGTGCATAAATAACGATTCCATCATTCTGATTTAGGCAATTGGTAGTTATGTGGTAGTTATAACCTGTAAGCAACGGGATGGGTTTATCGTTTTGCAGCCAACATTCGGTTAAGATCAATAGATCACATGTAAAGTTTAATCTACTCAACAGTAACTCAAGTGAGAGAAAGTTTTTATATATACTTCTTATATTAAGGCAGATTATTTTAAGGCTATTTGCCGGGTTGCCTATGTTATGTACACAATCTTCAGGTATACACGATGTATCAGTTGCCACTTTAAAACTATCTAAATCATTAAACAAAATGTTATTCATAGTGGTGAAGTTGAACGGGCTGTTATTTATGATATAAAACTATATAAAAAACCTATGCGATTAGCAGATGTAAATAATGTGAATTAGTGTGTTTTGTGAGGGCTGTTTTGTGTGTGAGAGTTTCGATGAAATAATTCGTGTTTTATATTTTAAGGTACATTAGTTATTTACGATATACTAGCCACTACGCACTTAATCACATCTAAGGGTGCTTAAAATCGTCTATTACTTAGGGGTCAGGCTTCTCAGGTCACTTTCGGAGGTGATTCGAATTTGTGGCAATCCTTCGGCTTGGCGTAGGAAAATTCTTCCAAACGAGGTCCAGCAATAGGCGTACCCGCTATTCCTCGCGAACTCACGAGCCAGGAAGAATAATCTTCTTTCTCTCTGTGTGAGGTTTTCTGAGATGTAGATCTGTTTGTTAGGGCCTGTTATATTCAAGCTTGAAGTTCCTAGCTTCTCCTGGCCTTTGTTGTATTTTTTGATCGAGGTCAGAAAGTTGTCTCTCGCAAGGACAGTGGTGAAGTCAGCTATTATAGGCTTTATTTGAGCTTTGGAGTTGGCTCGGTAAACGTTCTTAATGTCGGACGAACTATCTAGGGCAATACGCAGAGTTTCGGCAGTCTTGCTAACAATGTTGACGAGATATTCTTTGGTTTCGTTAGTAGATTGCGGAATGTTTCTGATCTCGATGCTAGTAGCCTTACTCTGGCGTTCAATGGTCTCAAGTTTTTGTTCAAGGAACTCTATTTTAGCGGCGTACTTCGTATTTTCTTCTTCAACAGTGTTTAGTCTCTTTAGCACTTCGTCGTACTTAAGGGACATGCAGTCCATAGACTGTTTCACGTCAGTTACGGCGTCCAAAACAGCAGTGAATTTTAAGTCTTGCTCCCTCCTCAAAGATTCAAACATATCTATGATATCTGACTTACTAAGATCATTATTTTTACGTTTGTTAAAACGTTGAGCTATGTTTGAAAAAGAAGAGGAAGACGCTTCTTTTAGTAGTTGCGGTGATGATGCAATATTAGGGTCAGAAGAATAGTGATGAATGGGCGTCGCAAAGACGGTAGGTGAGTCGCTTCTAGGTGGTGTGCGCTGCGTCTGCATAGCTACGCTTACAAAAAGTTAATAGCAATGCGCAATAATATCTTGAGCCCTGTTAAAAGCTAATTAGCAATGCGCAGCGGTTTCCTGAGCGCGACCTTTATAATATTATGTGCAAGCGTTTGGGTTGCGATGTGCCTATTGTGCGTGCCTTGCCTGTGGCGTAGCAGTGAATCGCAGCACAGTGCAAGCAAGCGTAGGCTCTCGTAGCAGGCGTAGGTTCTCGTAGCACGTAGGTAAGGTGCGCTGGGGAATTTCGTTGTAGCAGTTATATTAGCCGTTGGCGCAGTTGGTCGATGCACCGGCTGAGTACCACACGCACGACGCGTCTTGGTTCGAATCCAACGAAGATGCAAAAAGTGTTCACTCACTCAGGCACTTGCAAATGGCGGCACGGAACGGCGGCGCGGCGAGGGCAGCTGGATAAGGCCCTACCTGGAGACTTCGGAGCCCGTAGCACCACCAAGACCAACAGAAGCTGAGGAATCCAGGGCGAAGCCCTATGGCTTTCACAGTATATTATATTTGAATAATTAAAGTTGTGCAGGAGCAGTTATAAACACGTCCGTTCGCAACGACAGGTAGAGGGGAAGGGGAAATAAACCAGATTGTCAAAGTTTACGGTATATAATTTAATTTAATTAATTTAATTATATTTGATTAATTTAATTATAGCCGTGTGTGCCAGATGACGTAAGGTGTCATACGTTTTACCCCCTTTCGTTTGTTACCAAGTCTATGAAACCTGGAGTATGGTTAAACACCTCAGCTTATCTAACCTCGGACCAAGAGGTACAACCTAAACACTGGACCTCTAGTAGCTTTAGAAACTCTCGGTTCTTCAGCTTTGTCCTACTGAACCGACAATGCATAATTGTAAAAACAAGTTGCAAAGCCATAAACCAAGAAGTTGATGTTGATTTTGACCGTCATCACAGTTCCATCGCTACCACCGTGTAGTGAAACACAGCTTGCTGATTGAACACTAGTTTATTCACATTCGTAGGTAGAGGTCATCTACAAACAGTTTTATAACTACCCACCACTAGGTACTAAATTACTACAGTTCGTAACGATGTGGTCTGTGGTTTTCATAAAGCTCTCCACTAACTTCGGAGTAAATAGAAGCCTCATAAAGACAAGTTGTATTCACATTATCAGAATAGCTGGTAATAAAATTGGTAAAAATGTTTTGTAACTCACCCATATTCTGGACTAGTTTCTGCCAGGCTGGTGGCTCACAGTCCATAGATAGGGTAGATAAACATTTATTCAAACCACCATAAAGAAAAAATTGCTGAAAAGGTAAGCTTATTAAAACTAAAATATTAAAGTACCTAAGAAAATGAGCTCGATGAGCTACTGCTGTAAGGGATAAGATAAGATAAATCTTTATTTGCTGGAGGAGTTGCTGCCGGAGCAGCTTTGAACTCGCTTAGGATCAGCCACAACTTGTGGCTTACCAGCCAAAGCGGACTCATACTATCCATTCTAAATAAATAATAAATTTTTTGCACAATAAATTATACCGGATACTAAACTTTTCTAAAATAATAACTTATGTGGGTACATGATCCGAACGGAAAACCGTTAAAAGAATCGATCACGTACAATCATTAAAAATAGAGGGTAGTACTTACAGTTTATTCCTCTTTTGCGTGTCCTTGCAGGGCCATGCTAATCTTAGTTTACTTGCACAGTTTTACTGAACAAAGGTATGGAGAATTTCACTATTTGAAATAATCCTTACTTTATATGATATAAAATAATACTAATATAATATTTAAACTATTTTTGCAACGGTTGTGGCAGAGAGAGCTCTGGGCACAAGTTGCTTCGACGGAATACAAAACGCCAATGAATTCAATATGGCGTGTTTCATTTTACGAAGCAAAAATGAATCGCACCCGCCAGGTGGCGCCACTTGACCGGATACACACGGGTAAAAAGTACTAAAACGAATGGAAATACGACGGAACCGGATACGCCTTCTCAATATAAAGCTTCCAGTGACGGTACAGTAGTTTAATCAACGGTTTGGACTGAAAATGTTGTTTCACTGGTGTAAAATCAGTAACCTACACAACACGTTGATAGTTTATCTTTATTACCAACCTATAAGTGGTTTTGATACAGAAAATTATACACCTTCTTTTATGTAATTGATAACTATGCAATACTCTACTCGTAGCATTTTTTAAGCCTCCGAATGAAACTAATAAATAAACGAGTATTTATATAATATTCGATTACAACTATTTTAGTCTTCCAAAACATAATTAATTAACAGAATACTTGTCGAAATAATAATCGAGTAATGAACGAAAACTAGGCAATTCCAAAAAAAAACAAATACATACCATTATTGGTAAGTTAAATATAGAATAGGCTTTTTCACTGAATTCACTGAATCCAAATTATTTTCTTTATACATACACATTCAGAAATATATTTTTATACAATAATAACAAACACCGTAAGTTATAGAAGACTAACTTAAATTTAATATTTGAATTTAGTTTCATTTAAACCTTAATTCTGATTAATTTATACAAAATATCAATAACTCTTGAAACTTGCAAAACTTAAGCTCGTATTATGACGATGAAAGCGTTACCTACGCAAGTATAGATTCTCATACAAAAATCTATATTTGAGTCTGGTTCAGTGCTTAAGCAGTAAAAAGGGAATACGGGCCTTAGTTTTAAGGTATTCCTTGTTTTAGGTCATACAAGGTATTTTTAAAATATTTTAAATCAACAAAACTAAATTCAAATCACTGTCACTCAACACAACATTCAATTAGTACTATCTTATTGTAAGTTTTACAAAACTAGGTTTCTTTGATAGTTGCAGAAAATTGTTAGAAACATTTATTGGATAAAATACAACCACAGTGAGAAACTCGTAAACTGTCGTATTTTTAATTGGATTTAATATAAAAATATCTCATTCGAAAAGCTAGCATCAAATCCTAAACATCGTGACTTTTAACTCGATGTAACTAGGCGTCAAGCCCCGAGCCGGTTTCACAAATAAAATATTCTGCGTTCTGCGGCATCCCTCCATCATCATCATAATCTACCTACCCTTGATGATGATAAGTATGATGAATATTCAACGAAAACAAAAATTCAGAAATAAAAATAACCATCACGTAGATTCTAGGCTCTACCTAAAATAATCATAATAGAAGTTGTTTGTGTTTTATTTTATTTATTTATAATCACTATTATAGAAATGATTTACCTTCTATCTTATAAAAAGTTAGAGTAGACATTATGTCCTGATTACGTATGGTAAACAAAACCTAATGTCTACTCTAACTTTTTATAAGATAGACCATAATTATATTTAGCTACGTATAACATACCAGCTATGCACAAAATATACACTTTTCATTTAACTTTTAACGGATTGCACTTGTTTTCGTACGAAAAAAAGAAAAAAGCATGCGATCTTCATTCTCGCTCGCATCATTAATACGGACGTCTGTCTCGCTCAATCCATTTGTCTATGCAGAGAGTCGGGCATAGACAAATACGCAATTATTTACAAACCAGCTGTAAATGCAGCACGAAACATGATTCACTGAAATGATGTCACTCCTAACCTAACCAACAAAAAAGATCAAGACAACAGAACTCACATCGATTGAATCAGCTGACTGACCGCCAATTGTCAATTGTCAAGTTCCGCCGTAATTTTTATAACCTAAAGGCAGGTTTTTACACGGTCAGTGCGCAAGTCAGTATCGGCGCCGAAACTGCCGCCGACACTGGGCCTCTACTGTGAAAAATACCTTACGAAGATTTGGTATCGTCGTTTCTGTTACACTGCGCAATGACGCTGTCACTTCGCAAAAGCCCACGTCATCGTTCGAGATGACCGCGCAGTGTAACAGAAACGACGCTACCGGATCTTCGTAAATCATTTTTCACGGTAGAGGCCCTGACTTCATTCGTTTACATGGAGTCAGTAGTCGTGGTAGCGTTGACTTCCCGCCGTTGTACTGATACTGACTTCAAATCAGTTTACATTGGGTATTTTTCGGGTCAGCGCTGACTTGTCTCGAAATCGAAGTCAGTTACTGACCCTGTAAAACCCAGCCTTAAGCGACGGCGCAGTTGCGTTACGCTTCGCTTTGAACTCGCTCGCAAATCAGCAGTGTGATAGAGCACTTACACTTGGCGGTCAGACGGTAGCTTCAGATAAGCTGTCTTATCGTGTTCGCTTGTATGTGTCGATTGAATGTTGCTGAATGCACTGATGACGCTTAGTGGATTTAATTATAGTGGCGAAATAAATGTTTGCATGGTCAACAAACATTTACCTACCTATTAAGAGTACCGTTAAGGCCTACGCAGACCGGGACGGCATGGCAAGGGATTTTAATTTTTACTAATGGATATTCAACCGTACTGTTACAGAAATACGACATAAATTGCTATGCTTTAAAATGATGCCGTGGCATTGATAGGGATTTTATCGCACGGCATTAAAAGACGCGCCACAGGCTCCCGTGGCGCGGTATCTAAGCGGCCAGTATGCGCTTACTCCCTTGCCATGCCGTCCCGGTCTGCGTAGGCCTTTAATCATTATGGTACTTGCAAAACCCAATGGCCATAATTTATGTAGTGTGGGGTCGATTACGTGCCCGTTACGTATTTCACTTGACCGTTTAAATGAAACTTATTAAATACTACCTTTGAAAGAAACCACTATGGTTTTGATTCTGTTGGATTATCTTAAACTAATTTAACAGCGCGAAAATCATAGCTGCTGAAAAAACAGCTACATTTTTGTGAGAAATAAAGAAATGAATTGACACTATGAGGTAAAAATAAAAACTAACCCATATCACAACTCCATAGGGACTATTACTATCGAGCCCACTGACTAGCCTACTGGGGCCTAAATGCCTTTACACTGCTGGTTAGGCAAACAAAATGAATGCCTAGTTATGCTTCCCTGTTTTAATGTTCTATTATAGTTAAAAAGGTTTATAGGTTGCAAGTTTTCTTCAAACCAATACCAAACTCTTTTACTATTTACTCTACTTTACTTTACTTTTAAAAGACAAACAGATAATTTATCCAAGTACTTTTTGCTGTAATTTTATTTACCAACTCAGCAATCTAAAGGCAATTTTACTGACAGTGGGCTCGATGGGAATAAGTCCTCAATAAGACAGCATTCCCCAGGTATTCAGCAGGACCATTTAACATCTCTTTACACATTGACGCCGTTGATTTTGAGTTTCTTCACACGACGCGTGGTGCCTTCTCCGTCCGAGCTGTCAGTGTCGTGTGAGCTGCCTTCGGACTTTATGCCAAGGCCTAGCTCGTGTGCGTCCACGTAATTGCCCGTTTGCTTCGCCTTTTCAAGGGCGCGTACTTGAACAAAGGAAAAGTATCGTAAAACTTTTTACATAACAGCTTCACAAAGAGGAAAATATACATAGAAAATTAAGCATTCTATCTATCCTTCACTAATGTTATTTGGTTGAGGTGAGAACTATTTTAACTGATTTCCATTTCAAATCTTTAAATAAATGGAAGATGTGAGTAGTGGTGTGTAGTACCAAGGGCAGAGGTACAAACACGAACAAGGCAAACGTAATATTTGACAGACAAAATTTTACAGTAGGTAGTTTGTATTCCATTTGTGACAGGTTAGGTTAGGCTACATGCATTATGTATACATTTTCATTATGTAATCCACAGTAAATACTTATTTATTTATTTTATTATACCTTCATACAATCTCGCATAGATTATACGAAGGTATATGAATAGTCTAATTTCTGAGTAAAAAGTATTGAGGAGCTATACTTACTCTGATTTTCCAACTGATTGTTCTGCCTCTTAAGGTCCTCAATATCTTGCATATGGGAATTATTTTTCCTTCTCATGAACTGAATATACTCAGCTGCCTTTTTCAGGATCTGGGCCCTGCTTGCCTGGAAATTTTTTGACTACATTATGTATTGATTTAGGTCTTGATCCCAATAATTACATTATACTAATTCTATAGGTGATTCAGTGGCAAACATTCTGTTATTGCACACCCAATTACGATCATAATAATTTAGCACTATAAAAAGAAGAAAAGTGTTTGGTAAAGAAATGTAATTGCATGATAGTCATAAAAAGGTTTGAACATCCCTTTAGTACCTATATGGTTAGAAATAGTTTTGTTTTAGCAAAATGAGGTCTATATAGTATGAGCATGAAAACATTACATTTTAGCATTAAATAACCACAGTTACTGTTCACCATTGAAAATAGAGAAGCAAATTAATCAAAGGTATGGTTGCAAACTGAATTCACTTTTGCTGAAAATTAAAAACATTATTACAGGAAAATTATTTTGATTCTATTTATTAATGTTTTATCTCCATTATTTACAAACATGTAGTAGGTAATGTAAAAAGATCACAAATCTCATTTTTCCGTAACTATATTCAGTCACCTAATTTTATTGACTAGACATTGGACGGACATTATTGTTTGTACCGTCCCTCAAATCTTACAAAGTAAAATTTCGCTTTTCTTATAAAATTCCCTGCGATTATGGGACTTTCCAAAATACCATTACATGGCAGGGCATACTATTTCTTTGTTATTTCCATGCAGATACCATTGTAAAATCAACCCAACATGCTAACATTATGGTCTGTACTAGTTGTGGGCCATATGAGCCACAAATGCTTGAGCAGTGAATGTTTGCCAGTTTTACCAAATGAAGTTAGAGAAACCAACATACCACTTTTTCATTCTGCAGTGCCGGGACGGCCTCCCTCAATGATGTAAAGCTGTATTTAATGTGATCTCTCCGTTTTCGTTCTAAGGCATTGTGGTGGGCGCGTTTTTCAGCCTAAAAATAAATCACAATTTTGTACTGATAGCTACCAGATGGTACATTCAATTTAAACTAAGGTTAGGCTACAATGCACAATGCCTTGCGGTTACCTGCGAGTAATATCCACTACCAAGTATGTTTCTGGAATGTGCTCGGGAATCCGAGTCGTTTTCTGCCTGAAATTTTAATACCATGGATCAAAATAAACGTAGCGATCAAGGAAAAACAATGTCAATAGAGAAAAACACCCACATCACTTTCGATATCAATGTCTCGATCATCATCGCTCATCATTTTGAATAATGTCCGGAAACTAATTACAAAATGAACTAGAACACTATCATGAATAACTCGTGCAGTTACAAGGGAAACACAAAGATCTAGAAATTCATTTTATAATCACAATCAAGTAACAAACTCGCTCGCTCGCATCTAAAGTATTGCCAACTTCACGACGGAACAATTAATGCCAACTCCCAATAAATATTTTTTTTTTGTTTTCGCTCCTCGGGTTTTAGAACCGTACCGCCTAGACTAAGGGTACTGTTACACATGCTAATAAATCATGCTTTTAGCGAGCACGTGCTCATTTAGCATGTGTATCGAAACCGCTAATTATTAGCATGCTAGAAAATCACACGACCATCGATTTTTGAGCATGCTACCTGCAGCGCGGGTGAAGGGGGGCGTGCTTTTAGCGCGTGTGAACAGATTTGCTTATTGAGCATGCTAGTATCGATCGATCAGTCGTTTGCGACAGGTGCGCGTGCACAGAGAGCGTGAAAGCACGCTATAAAATAGCATGTGTATTGGAGTGTTTGCTTTTAGCATGCTTATTCAGAAGCATGCTTAAAACTAGCATGCTTATTGCTAGCAAATGTAAACTCCTCACTAGCATGCTAATATTGAGTATGCTAATTAGCACGCTCTTAGCATGCTATTTGCTAGCATGTGTAACAGTAGCTATACCTTACCTTTAGGTTTAGATCATTACTATTTAGATAACACAAGAAGTATGTATTTAAGGAATGTAGGTACATAATTATGACGCATAACGCTTTTTAGCACGGGTTTAAAAAGTAAGGGAGAGTACTTCGTATAACTCATTATGTAGTACTAGTCTATCCGACTTTCAGAGAAATAGGATCACAATGACAGGATCACCGATGAGTCGGAACGCGTGAAGTGTGCAACTATGCAAAACTCCCCATAGCTACGCTATGTTTATGGTAGCACTGAAAGATTAACGAATGACAGCAGGCAGCAACATGACAGCAATGATGATGTGACACTCAAAGACACTGACAGCCCAGCATTGTCCAAGAGTTTATAACGCTACGTTAAGAAGCATTGTGACCTCGACGAACATAGAAAAAAAATCGTCTGCGAAGTATTATTCTATTCTACTACTTAACTGGGTAGAAGTGTTAGTTTTAGGCAGGTATGGTATACCTATACGCGAACGTTTTATGTAGTGTTAGTACATAATATGTACCTAGGTATAGAATATAGATGGTACCGTAGGTACTTAATAATGGAGCGGGTGCCACTATCGAACGAAGTAAAGTAGGTACCTACTTACCTACTGTCTTACTTTAAGACGTCTCAAGCGTCTCAAGAGTTGAAGTGTGGTGTGCTCTAGTGTGCTCTCGGGAACATTCCTATGCGGTAGCCTGTGCGAGTGCGAAACAGTTATTTCGAAATGACTAATAACTTACTATTTCTAATATATTTCGCGGTTTACGTGATTTGCATTAATGCGAACTTGAAGAAAAGAATTTCTCCTCCTCATTGCACTCAAGTGACTAAAGGTAGGTACCTAAGTAGGACTAGGTACAGTCAGCAACATAATACCTATACCACAGATTATATATGTAATACTATCATATATACTATGTTTTAGGAGCTTTTGATTAAGTACCTAGGTAAGTAGGTATGTAGATATTTTATTTTGTAAAGTTACTTAGGTAGGTAGGTACTTACTCGGTTCTTTATTTCCTTTCTTTACTACCTATACCTTCCTCCCTATAAATTAATGTACCTACTACCACATAAGTGGGTACCTACCATTAATAATAATATGTAATTAGGTATTAATATTATGATTATGATAGGAGGAATACCTATTCATTTATCATTTAGAGTAGGTACCTAGGTAGTTACGGTAGTAGGTACCTAGCCAGTCAGTAGGTAGGTAAGTGGTAGGTCGACCTCAGTCAAGTCCAATATTAATTAGAAGACCACGTAGGACTAAGAAAGTACCAAAAAATACGTAATATCTAACGCAGTTTTGACATTGTTAGGGTTTCGTTCTGATACAAAGGTATCGGCCATAGCTAGAGCGAGATTCGCGTTGGGAGGCCTTCCGGTCAGGCCGCACAGCATTATTGCTGACGTCACGCCATGCTGCGTGTGCTACGCTCACACTAACGAGTGATTACGTAGGACTTATTTACCTAGGTACCCAGTGTACCCAACCCACCTATCTCAGTTCAATTCAATTCAATTTCGATTTAATTTGACAGGCGTCATGGCTCAGTCGGTAGTAGCTCTGCCTTCCGTGCTGTGGGTCGTGGGTTCGATCCACCGAGAATTCGAACCCACATTTGTGTGTTGTAAACATGTTTGTTCTGTGTCTGGGTGTTTCTATGTATTATAAGTATGTATTTACAAAAAAAAAATGTATGTATGTATTCTATCAGCTATCTAGTTTCCATCGTACAAGCTTTGCTTAGTTTGGGACTAGAAGGCGTTGTGTTAAGTGTCCGTAAATATTTATTTATTTAATTTCAATTCAATTTCAATTTCAATTCAATTCAATTTCAATTCAATTTCAATTCAATTTCAATTCAATTTCAATTCAATTTCAATTCAATTTCAATTCAATTTCAATTCCATTTCAATTCAATTTCAATTCAATTTCAAGTCAATTTCAATTCAATTTCAATTCAATTTCAATTCAATTTCAATTCAATTTCAATTCAATTTCAATTCAATTTCAATTCAATTTCAATTCAATTTCAATTCAATTTCAATTCAATTTCAATTCAATTTCAATTCAATTTCAATTCAATTTCAATTCAATTTCAATTCAATTTCAATTCAATTTCAATTCAATTTCAATTCAATTTCAATTCAATTTCAATTCAATTTCAATTCAATTTCAATTCAATTTCAATTCAATTTCAATTCAATTTCAATTCAATTTCAATTCAATTTCAATTCAATTCAATTTCAATTCAATTTCAATTCAATTTCAATTCAATTTCAATTCAATTTCAATTCAATTTCAATTCAATTTCAATTCAATTTCAATTCAATTTCAATTCAATTTCAATTCAATTTCAATTCAATTTCAATTCAATTTCAATTCAATTTCAATTCAATTTCAATTCAATTTCAATTCAATTTCAATTCAATTTCAATTCAATTTCAATTCAATTTCAATTTCAATTCAATTTCAATTTCAATCTAATTTCAATCCAATATCAATCCAATTTCAATTAAATTTCAATCCAATTTCAATCCAATATCAATCCAATTTCAATTAAATTTCAATCCAATTTCAATCCAATATCAATCCAATTTCAATTAAATTTCAATCCTATTTCAATTCAATTCCATTTCACTTTTTTCGCATATAACTCGAAAAATATCGATCGTACGAAAAAAACTTGCAACAAATAAATTGTAGAGATTCACATTTACAAAAACTATAGTCCTTCCCATTTTTGTTGAAAAGTTGAAAATGCCATTCTCCCTAAAATTCAAGATGGCGGCTAACGCACCGGTGGAATTTGGTCGCCATTTTGGATTTATACTACCTGTGACCCCCCGGTTGCAGCAAAAAAATTGCTGCTGGGCTAGGCTATTTATAATAATTATCATTTGAAAGGTGTTTTTTTGTAGGTTTTAATTTTTTTTCTAATATGCATAATTTTTGACTTAATATGATAAAAAAGTCTTAAAAATGACCTTGTCCCTCTATCTCCGAAGTTTATGGAGTAAAAAATTTTATGTGTTACAAAGGAATGCTTGAGCTTTACACGAAAAATAAAGCCAAGTTTCTAACTTGCATAGTTTTTGAAAAAAGTATAAAAAACTGATAAACAGTTTTGGTTCGGATCGTAAATTGTGGGCGAGTCCATTCGCACTTGACCGGGCTTCTTATTTTCAGACACGGATTATGTTTCCTATTACAAATTGGACTATCCTGTAGCGTACATACTACCGGGACAACATGAAGCTTACCAAAAGGTTTGTGTGAGGGTATAATAGCCAAGAATAATAGTACCTACCTATCACTTATATTGTTAGACTTGCTATTTAAAATCGTAATAAGAACCTCGAAAATGACAATGATTTTTATATCGTACTTAAATATCAATAAAATCTCATTTTTCTCTAGATGTACTGCCTCAACCCCCCATCAGTAAACAAAGCAGTCACTACAGTCTGCGATTGGGCTGCCCCACCCCAAGTCCAATTTACACTAACTGATGACTTCGTTCATGTGGTGCGGCAAGATCCAACAGGAAGATTCCTTGGCAACGCTGTTATCAACACGTACCAGCTTTGTGGTCATAACATTTCGCATGTGCCACGGAATGACTATGATATTTTTGTAGTGGAAATGGGGAATTGATTAGTAGGATCCACAAAAGTAGATAGTAGGTAGGTAGGTAGATTTATTGATTTATTTTCATTTATTTTGTAGGTACATGTACTACCTACCCTACCTAGGTACTTCTTTGTTGATCAAGTAGGTACCTACGTAGGTATTAATCTCGTCAAAAGTATTTTTTTTTATTCAAAGTTTTAGTACCTATCAATTTCTAGGTACCTGTACATGAGCAAAGTTAATTATTATACCTACGGATGTGAGACGCATAGGTACCTACCTAAGAAACCTACCTCCTATTTACCTAGAAGTTTTTGCTCGCAGGTGGAGTGTTGCGCATGCGCAATACGTGTAGTGATATCCCATGTAAAATCAGATTCGGCGTGCAAGCAAAAAACATTATATTTTATGATCATCGTCTGAAGGTTTTAATCATGTTGGTTATCATTGTAGCGCATAATTCTCTCTTTAACACAGTGATGTACAAAGTATTACAGTGGACCTGTGTTTTTATCATAATATTGTACAATTGCCACGGACAACTCATGCCTTCGGATGTAAAATTCTATGAATATGGTGAGTTTGTTGTACACATGTCATGATTAGTCGATACCTACTTGGGTAAGTTAGTGAGCTAGTGAGATGTTCAAGAGGGAAGGGGTCGAGCCAAATCTCACCCAATATCATTTGGAGGCAAAGGGGGGGTAGCAAATAACACGTAAATTTATTCAGCATGAGACAGTGTAAGATTACGAAAAAACTTGGTTAAATTAGGTACTTAAAAATATTTCTCCACGAAAATAGGGAAAAATAAAAACAATGTTGGATCAATTTGAGCTACCTATCTATAAATCGTTTGCAACGGTTTGTAGATCGTTAAATTTTTTCATGACTGTGTATTTTGTTAATACTGTAGGTATATGTATAAGTCGTAATTTTCTTTGTGAATCGTTTGTGAATAAATGAAAAAAATCTTATTATGTTTTGCGCAGATTAACTTATTTACCTACTAAGGTTATATTAAAAATGCACCTTTGAAAAATCGCACCTGAGATTAGGAAGGTAGAAGTCTGGTAAAATCTCACATCTTACCAAGAGAAGAGGGGGTATAGGGGGTCGGAGAATTGCCAGAATCGCCTCAGTCGATGTCCCCCTGGCCCGATAAAGTGAAGTATAAACCAGTGATGCTATTATAATGACAATATGACTCCTACCTCACGCAATCTAGTGAATATTCAGTTAGTATTTAGGTACCTAGATAGGTACTTCCGTAAATAAAATTAGCCTACACATTTATCTACATAACTTTCAGGTGAACATGCTGAAGGAGAACAGATATCTTATATGTACTATGGGCTCATTCCAGGATTTAAACCAATTTATAAATTGAATAACGTTACGGTATGTATATAGTTACCGTATCTACCTAACCCTAGTATATCTAAGTAGGTACCTACATCTTTTCGTACATCATTTTAAACGTACCTACCTACAAATAGTTTTTCAGAAAGTTTTCTTTTTTCTTACTTCAAAATTAGCTGTAGGTAGGTATAAGAACTACTTATATAGATGGTAGGTAGGTACTCCTATATCTCCTTAGTAGTATTGTACTATAGCCACATAGAGCTAATGCGGATAGTTTCTTACACGGAACCCTTAGGTAGAGTCCTTTTCATCCAAGAAGTCCCACAGACGCGGCGCTGTAGTCGACCTTAAGTATTATTTCTCGGGCAGCACTTTTAACAACTTTAGGCCGGTTTCAGAGCTCGACCGACCGTCGGTGCGTACGTCGGTCGCGCTTGTCATTTGTATGGAAATTCACGCGCGTACCGTCAGCGTAGCTGTGTACGCATTCATAGACTTGCATAGATATAGCTACGCCGACGTACGGTCAGCGCTGACTGTCGGTCGAGCACTGTTTACAGCCTTAGGCATTGAAAACAAGACTTTGATCACAGAAACCACTAAAAACGCACTAGCATCCAAACACATTAACAGCACCTGACAACTAATTTAAAATTTAGTTTTAAAGTTTAGTTCCGGAAATTTCCGTGGGACTTCTTGGATGAAAAGGACTCTACCAGTCTCGCACTTATTCTTTTTAGCTCCCGTTCGAAAAAGCATTCAGATAGGACGAACTGGGAGCTCATGCAACCTTTTGGTTATAGCACGTCCAAGGCCTATGATAACCAGCATAATAATAATGAAGAGGATCTAGAGAGGTTATTAGGTTTGGGGGCTATACCTCTACCTACAGTTTTATCTTTTAGTAGATTAATCAATGCAGAGCAAAGGCTAAAAATTAAATGTATATTTGATAACCCAAATACCACTTACTTTTTGTTTACAGCCAACTAAAGAAGAACTTGAACCAGTATTCACTTATCTACGAGTGGAATATTACAATTTGATATCGGATGTTAAAATCTCCTATGATCCAAACTTAACGGCGTTAAATTTCCATGTTAAGTTTCCTTTCGTTGATACACCTATTGCAATACTTGGATATTCCCTTCCTACTCAAGTAAATCAAAATTAACAGAAACTGTGTTTTCTACAAAACTTTTATTCACTATTGCCGACTAACAAAAGTTATGCCGACAATTGTAAAAAAATAAAAATAATAAAGCAAATTTCCTATTGTACATGACCTAAAAAGTTTGTCTAAATGTTACACTTTTGCGTAAATGTTATGGAGTTGGATGTTGTCAGTCTCGGGAGCGCATGTTGATGTCATCGTGTCGTTCCCTCTCCATCTCGCGATGGTCGCCGGAAACGCGAGCTCCGGCCGATGTTCCAGCCTCATCGTGTTCGCGCTTGCCTGGGGAATGCGGTGCTGATGGAGCCGACTGTACTAATCGCCCCATCAAACTAGCGCTCTTGTCCTTGCGCGGTCTCGTCCATTCATGCGACAGCACTCGGTCCAGCGTCAAACGGAGGGTGATATCAGGCTCTAGGATATGTCGTACAATAGACTTCGCTGCCGGTGAAACCGTATCTCTGATCCTACTTCTAAACACCCAGTTGCGTGACATCTGGTCTTTAAGCAGCTTCCGTAAATTCGAATCATCGAATGGCATTGACGCATTTAGCATAATGAATAGAATAATCCCTAGAGACCAGACATCAGCCAGTTTCGGATTGTAAGGCGTCCCACTCACAACCTCGGGTGCTGCGTAAGCTGCAGATCCGCAGTAGGTTTGGCTGAGCACGCGTCTGTTTTCACCGTCAGTGCAGAATCTCGCGAATCCGAAATCTGCTAACTTTACATTGTAGCGCCTCGAAAGCAGTATGTTCTCGCATTTGAGATCTCTGTGTGCTATATTTTTGCTGTGAAGGTACTGTAGTCCGCTGGCCATTTGTCTGAACCAAAGTTTGGCTTGATTCTCTGGTACTACACCATTCCGTTTGATAAAATCTAGTAAGTCTCCATTATCAGCGTATCTCATGAAAATAAAAACCCTTGGACCTCTTTGTAATATACTGTGCACTTGGATGATGTGAGGGTTTTCGATCTTTGTCAAGATATCGAGTTCACGAGGGAAGAACTTTTCCAAGAAGTCTCGGGGTGCTTTTTCCTTGTCAAATATTTTGCACGCAAGGTGCATGCGCTTGGGGCTGGAGGCATCGCAGTACTCCGCGAGGTGGACAGTGGCGTACGATCCTTGCCCGATTTTTTTGCCGATGAGATAGCCTCGTTGTTCCAAGGCATTGACCTCGGAGCTTCGAGGGCTGAGGCGCTCAGCCATTGAGCTCTATCGACTTTATCCTAACCCGTTTAGGATACATTGGACATCTCACTTCTCACGTATGTAAAATGTTTCAGTATTCCACCTGTCAAAATGCTTCTTGATTATGATAACTTTTCCACACAACTCTCATAAACGAGAGTAAAATTACAAAACTACAATTGTTAATAGCACGCACACAATTTTGGGTAAATATTACGACATCACAAGAATTTGGATATAAAAAACGCTTTCTCTAGTAAGAAATCTTCCGAAAAGACGTATCTGCTACATTTATGACTTTTTCTTTTGTTTCTAAAATTGAAATGTTTGTTTTTCGGACTAGCCAGAAACAATTTTACTAAAGCTAAACTTTTTGTTGCTTCAATCAACGAGGTCCATTGGGTAGGTTAGGTAGGTATGTGTGTTCTACAAAGATATAAGTAGTTACGTGAATATGTAAGTGGGTAGTTTATAAATATGTACTTACATACACTGTTGGGAAACTACACTAGTAGGTAAGATAGGTAATCTTACTAGTGTAGTTTCCCAACAGTGAAAGTATTTTTCAAATCGGTTCAGTAGTTTCGGAGCCTATTTAATGCAAACAAACAAACAATCAAATCTTTCCTCTTTATTGATCGAGTGTGCGAAGCGAACGAGATCTTAGTTACAACTTGGACAAAAATGCTTTGTATGTTTGTATGTTTGTTCTTCGAGATCTTTTGAACCGCTTATCCGATCTCCACAGAACTTGGTAGGTATACGGATAGTACTCTTAAGTTTGACTGGTTTGTTAAATGAAGTAAATCGGCCAAGGGGTCGTGAAGTTATGAGGGTCCAAAGAGAGTAAAAAAAAGTCCTACCAAAATATCAAGTGGGGTGTCACATGATAGGGTTTTGTTTAGACATTCCAAAACCGTTTTTATTTTGAATCTGGGTCTAATAGTTTTTGAGTTGTTATAAAAATTATAAAATTGGAAACTCCTGTACCTATAACGTGAGCTAACATTTTTTGGAGATTCAATGATTTTGTAGTTCAAGTAAGACTGGTACTTAGCTAGACGGCGATTTCGATGCGATTTGCAAAGATTATTGCAACCATTGGTCAATAAAAATTGTTTGGGTTTTATTAACCTCCGATCATCACGAGATGTCAGTTCGGGGCGAACTACTAGTAATATTATTATTATAGTGTAAGTGGGATGTGGGTTATCTGAGGGGCTAGTACGAGTTTTCAGTGTCGCGCTCACTAGTGCGCCCAGCACACTAGTGAGCGCTCTGGAAACTAGAAACAAAGAGCTCTCGAGCGTTAACTACGTAGTGAGGTAGATCTAAACGGCAGTGAAGCAGGCCATTCACGTTCTATTAGTTGTACCTACACAAACTGTCGTTGGTATGTATAAGTACCTAGGTACTTAAATAGGTAGGTATGTATAAGTACCTAGGTAAGTAGGTACTACAGCGTAAAGTTGTAGTTACCTATGTAGCGTGAATGTGTTGGTCGAGCAATCTTCAGTCCCCCTAGCGGGCTGAGGCGTCGCGCGTCGTACTCATACGGAACCCTCGCGGTGAATGAGCTGACTCGTTGACTATATAAGTACATAGTAAAAACGACATTCGCTACAATTAGGTATTAATAGTATCTCCTGCATTACCTACTGTACTAGGCGTACCATAAGACCAATTTACTATAGGGGCAGCTACTTACTAGGTCCTATGTTGTGGTACCCCTAACCTTAATAATCCTCATCATTGGGCGATCTACATCTCTCTCTTGCAGGTTCGACTCTACCTTATGTGACTCTCGGTGTAAGGAGATGCGGGTAAGAGTCGAGCTTGCGCTCTTCTCTGGCTTCAACTTCAGAAGAGGTGCGGGTACGTTAGTTGATAGTTGACACTGACAGAAATGATGTTCGTACCAAATGACAAATTTATGTAATGGTCACTGTTTTGTCAAATCAGCAGTCTGTGAGGACGTTGACATGTTTGGCAGCGTGATTTGTGGGTGGAGCGGATTTCAGCGGGCGGGTGCGGGTTGGATGGGGATATGAGGTGCCAGAGGTGGTTTGGTTTGCATTATTTTTTATCATGGATTTGTTACTTTCGTTACTTTACTTCAATTTCCTCGGTAGTACATTATGTGTAGGTGTACAGGATTGACTGAATTGATTTGGTAACGCTACGAAAGTTTACGAAACTATACCTACTCCTTCCATTTACCAAGATGATGAACCAATATATGAAAGAGTTGGAACAGGCAAGTAAAAGTTTTAACATCTTGGAAATTCACCTAACTACCTATTTCACATTGTAGGTTAATGCCTTTGGGCTCTTTTTCAGGATCCATTTGATCCTGATGAGTTTGTAGAAAGAATGGTTCGGCGAAGTATGCAGGAGTCACAACTAGAAAACGATCAGTTCGACCCAGAGACTATTCATGATATATTCACTCAAGCAATACAAGATCTAAAGGTATGTATTACCTACTGTTATTTATCTAGGTTCTAACTGATGTCCATAACGATAATGCAATGTCCTGTAGGCCATAACCTACCCAGCATTCATTATTTTAGGTTTACCACTTGAATGATACTAGGTACTCCCTATAAAGTTTACAGGGGGCGGCTCCTCGATCCCCTACGTACATGTCCCTCACCTCTAGGGAGTGGAATGAATAATTATGTGGTTTACCTATTGCACAACCTAGATCTTTGGGATAAAATAGTACCAGCTACATTCAAATACACTACTAATCTAGCAATGGTTGTGTTTTAGGTCTTACAAGAGCGACAGGAAAGGAAATGTGCTAGACTACAACAATCCGTACAAGAAGAGGAGAAATTATATGGGGCTAAATTATCTGAAATAATGGAATTGCATACTGTAAGTACACAATCCTAGTTTTAAATTACATAATGGTTTTGCACGTACAATCGCTAAAAGTATATGTATGATTGGTGGATCTTGGCAATCATTCATTTAGCAGTTTTCATATCCAAAGGCTATTTTTCTAGCACAGTGCTAACTTCACGATAGCCAAAATTCCCTGAGTGTATTGTAGTTTGCACAGATTTTAGCTGTTACTGTAATTTTAACAATGTTTTATTCCAGCAATGTGTGAATGTGTTTAGCTCTCTTGACGAGCGGATGTCTCGCTGTGGAGGCCGGGCTCTGGATGTGGGTGAAAAGCTTGGGGCTGCTCGGGCACCACGGGCTAGGGCTGCAGCTGCAAGAGACTTACTGTCTCATCTGGCATCTTTCCTAAGCCCAGGGCCAGTACTCACTGAACTGTTCAGTGATCCCAATAAGGTATTGTCTTTCTTTAAAATATTCTATTACATTTTTATTTGCTGTAAACTAGCGGGCCGGCTTCGCTCCGTTATTTAACAAATTTTATAGGTCATTTTTTACACCTTGGCTTACATTATTGCAGTTTTAGTAAGGATCTCTAATTTATTTGAATATATTATTACCTATGTCACCCCGGGGGTGCCCAGGGTTAGTGTAATTTCCCAACAGTAAAAGAATTTTTGGAAATGTCCAGCAGTTCCGGAACTTTTTCAATGCAAGCAAACAAACAATCAAATCTTTTCTCTTTCAAATTTATAGTATAGATATCTAATTTCTAATTATTATTGTAATGTAAGCCTTCTCATTCAATTAAAATAATTGTAAACATAATCTGACATTTTTTAGCTATTTGAAGCGGCAGATGTTATACAAAAGTTACACACTATAGCTCAAGAACTACCTCCTGACAAGTTTGAAGTCGCCAAGAAGAAAATAGAGACCAAATATGACGAAATTGAGAAAAGTTTGATTGAAGAGTTTGTGAAAGCTCAAAACCAGAGCAATCTGGCTCGAATGAAGGAAATTGCTAATATTATGACTAACTTTAAGGGCTACTCGCAGTGTGTTGATGCTTTTATTGAGACCAGTCAGTTGGTAAGTAGTTTTGTATAGATACCTTAGAGCTTTATGTTTTTTTTTAAAGAGAACACTTACCAATTTAATATAAAAAAAAATCCTGATAGACTAATTTTTTTTTAGAACTCCTTACACGGCAAGGATATATTCGCCGCAGTGCTACCACTGTGTAAGAAGAACTACGCAATCATAAGCAATGTGTTCCCAAACCCTGAACAAGTCATGAGCAAGTTTGTCCTGAACATCTTTCTACTGAAACTTCAGAAGTACATACAAACCAAACTCGCTGATAAAAATGATGTCGAGAAATATTTGAAGAACCTTTACGAGATGTACACCAGGTATTTGTTTAGTGAGATTTCCATTGATTACTGTAACATCTGTTTGCCACACATAATTTGTTCTTGGTGGGGATCGAACCCACAACTCAGAAAAGGCAGAGCTATTACCGACTGGGCTGTGACGCCTGTCGTGCATATTGCACACTATTACCTACTCAAGATCTTTCAACATTGTATAATGTAAGGGGTCTCAAATATAACATTGAAAACTAAATAGTAGGGTTTGTGTTTTTCATAACTTTATTTTATTGGGTTAACATTTTATACACCACCATCTTATGATATCGTAATTCCTGTCCATCCAAAGGTTGTCTGGAAGAGATCGCTTGTAGTGATAAGGCCGCCATTGTACTGTCTTTATTTCCTGTACTTATGTAATTTCTCTTTGTGTACAATAAATAAAATAAATAAATAAATAAATATTCACGGACATTTAACACAACGCCTTCTAGTCCCAAACTAAGCAAAGCTTGTACTATGGGTACTAGATGGCTGATAGAATACATATATACATTTTTTTTGTAAATACATACTTATAATACATAGTAACACCCAGACACAGAACAAACATCTATGTTTGCCACACACAAATGTTTGTTCTCGTAAAAAAAAAAACAATAACAATAAAGTGTTTATCTATCTATCTATCAAAGCATGGACACATTCTGCAGTATAGTTGGTATTTCATACTTGACAGGTTGCAAACCCACCACTGTTCTTGTACACTATGGGCCTTACTTACGACAGACGAATAGTTAAACAGTTGAATCAAAGTCTAGCTCTGTCACTGTTCGACATTACGTGTTAGTAGGTGACAGCAATAATTTAAACAGCTGATTAGCGTTATGCAGCGATCGTAAGTAAGGGAGTAACTCATCACTGCATAACTACACATAAAATTATCAAAACTAAAAAAACTGTAGAATTCAGCTCACTAAAACAACAAAATTCTTTACATTTCAGCACAGTGCGGGTATGTGACGAATTAGTGACCGCCGGCCTAGTTTCAGCGGACGGCAATACATCAACTGGCGATTTGAGACGCGAGGCGCTTGTCAATGGAGCTATGGCGGCCGCTAACGAAGGATACGCGACTTTGGAGATCAGACGACTGAAGGCAGTGCTGGCTAATGCACTCCATAGATACTACGCCGAGAAAGTGCATGTCAAGAAGCAGATACAGGGAGGCGGGTAAGATCTATCTATGAGATATTTTTTTTAGTACTTCCCGTTATGGTAGCTGTGATGATCTTGACATTGATCAAGGTCCTTGCAGCATTTATGTCTATCACAGGCCGAGTTATTTCTACAAGATAGAAATAAATGAATGTAGAAAGGTAAGACGGATAGATAGAGCCAGGGGATAGATAATCTTGGAAATCAGATGTCTGAAAGCAGTGCTGGCATATTTTGTTCGTTAGTGAAAAGATAGTTATCAGTTCATAGGTAGGTAGTAGACACTATGCCGAGGTGCGTTTAACACACCTTCTCCTATTAGTGGTCTGACCTTCTGTATACACTTAAGACCTAATCTGTTACATATATATTCTTGCAAATAAACATATCTTATCCTATCTTATCTTTATAAAATTGCCGTCGTCACGCAAATATCTCCACTGTCACTTTAATTTTGACGACATTGCAAATGCATTTCACAATGATACGTGGTTATCTGTCTCTACATTATTTCGGTAAAAATAAACAATCTCTAACCTGTAAAACACTACGAGGGGAGGTCCAAAAGTCCGCGGAACGGGGGGGAGGGGATGCAGGTAGCTATCTTTGTTTGGTATGTCGCTAATCGGTTACTCATTAGGGTATAAACAAGTTTATTTTTAGCCCTTTCACACCACTCGTTTACGAGATATCGCCCTGTTAACAAGTCAATCCGGAAAAAAACTGCAACTATGGAGCAAATTGAGTTTCGTGCCGTTATAAAGTTCCTTACCAAGCAAGGAAAACCTCCGAAAACCATAATGAATGAGATGGGAGCCGTTTATGGTGATCAGTGCCCTAGTAAAACCATGATTTACAAGTGGAATGGTCTTTTTAAACAAGGCAGAGAGTCGATTGAAGATGACTCTCGCCCAGGACGGCCGGCTGAGGTCACCACACCGGATATCGTTGAAAAAATAGAAAAATTAATATTGGAAGATGCTCGTCTGAAGAAAAAACAGCTTTCTGCAATAGTAGGAGTATCAGATACAACCATTTTGAGGATCCTACACGATCATCTTGGCATGTCAAAAGTCAGTGCAAGATGGGTGCCAAGAATGCTCACGCCGCTTCACAAGCAACAAAGAATTGAAGCGTCAAAGCACTTTTTGGAGCTGTGTAGCGAAGAATCTACCCCTGTTTTGGAGCGGATTGTTACCGGGGATGAAACTTGGGTTCATCATTTTGAACCTGAGTCCAAACAAGAGTCGATGCAGTGGCATAAAAAGGGCACACCACCCCCTAAGAAGTTTAAGGTGTCGGAGTCGGCCGGAAAGATTATGGCTACAATTTTTTGGGATTGTGAAGGAATCCTGTTGATCGACTACAAGAAAAAGGGTGTCAACATTACCGGAGAATATTACGCAAAATTATTGGAGCAATTGAAGGAAGCCATCAAAGAAAAAAGGCGGGGTAAACTGTCAAGCGGTGTGTTGCTTTTGCAAGACAACGCACCAGTTCACAAGAGCAAAGTTGCGATGGCTGCTCTAGACCGGTGCGGCTTTGAATCACTTGTCCACCCACCCTACAGCCCGGACCTTGCCCCTAGCGATTATTATTTATTTCCAAATTTAAAAAAGGAACTCAGGGGAAAAAAGTTTCAAGACGATGAAGAAGTTAAGGCGGCAATTTTGACTCATTTTGAGGGCAAGGAGAAAAAATATTTTTTTGATGGTATTCATAAGCTAATTTCAAGATCTGAAAAATGTATTAAGCTCAAAGGTAATTATATTGAAAAGGAAAAATAGTTTCATTGTTTCATTTTATTTCCAAATCCTCTATTCCGCGGACTTTTGGACCTCCCCTCGTATTTTGATAGGTGACATCTTAACGATGAAAACACCAACCATTTAAACTTAACTAATGAAGTATTTTCTGACTGGATTTTAGTTTCCAAGAGCTGCGACGCGATTTGCAAGCTGTTATTGGCACTCGCGCGAATATCAACATAGCGCAGATTGAGAACTACGGCGGAGAGACATTCCTGAGTGAATCCCTCGTACAGAAGATGTTACACGACGTCAAAACCTCCTTCACTAGGTCTAAAACCGTAAGTTGTTTTTTTAGGGTGCTCATGACAAAGGTGACAACGCGAGAAAAAAAAACAAGATGCACTTTGTAGATAAAACATAAACTGCAATCGAGTACTATTTATTTAGTTGTCTTCACGAAGTTGGCCTTCTGTACTTGTACCATATCCTTATCTCTTACATGACATCATACTTTGGTTAATTTCTCCACTAAAATAGAAATGCGGCAAAAATCAAAGTGATATTGGGCTCGGTTGACAGGGCCATCTCACTGACCTCGTGTTTTGTGATAATTTATAATGTGCATAATATGTGACATACAAAATATTCGTTATCCACAATCTCAATTTATATGCGTGCCTGTAGAAGTACTTTTCGTTAGCATTATAAATTTCGTCCATAAGTCGATGAACATATTTATTTATTTATTTTTTGGCAACAAACAGTCATTAAGGTATAATTAATCTTAAAGTAAAAGTAAAAATTTAAAGACAAAATAGTGCCCAAAGCTTGATTCATACAATAATTTCTAAACATAGAACCTATAGATTTCCAGAGCAACTGGTTTTATCCAGAAACTACTAGTAGGTGGTATGGTTACTTACAAATCTCGTCATTGGTGGACGTCGTGCTCTGCGAGGTAATATGTTTCCAAAGGCAGAGGATGTTAAGAGGATACATATCACATTATTTTTTTATTAGCTTTTTGCGGCTATAATGTCACCGCGGCCTAGATGGCCTATTGCGATCTCCACTTGTCTTGTGTAGTAGTTACCTTACTCCGGGCGTTCAAAGTTCACAATTAAACCCTGCAGCTGATAGAAACTGAAGGATTTTCTTAGGGGTAAAGTTTCTTAGCTCATCTGGACTCATTAAAATTGCAGAGTTCCGTTTTCTAAAACTGGTAAAAGCATTAAAAATAACACTGTTTCAGCTTTGCACTGCTAATGAGGTACCAGGCACGACTCTGGGGTTACTAGATGTGGTTATACAGCACCTGCTGATTGAACATGTTGACTACGCTTTGGACCTGGGTCTGCAATCAATTCCCATTGCTGAGAGCAAATCACCGCCCCAGGTACTATTATTTTAGGCACCGCAGTCCGCAAGTGCTGGCATTTTATTTTTGACTAGCCGTCGACCGCAGTTTTGCTCGCGTGGTAGCAGCATACGCATTATTTGGTTAAAAATCTTTGGTCCTAATTTTAGACCCTTTAGGGTGCCGTTCTGAATTATCGTTATTCTTGTAAATGGAAGCTCTGCTCTTGTTACTTGTTGGTTTCTATTGAAAATGAGTAGGTAGATCTTACATAATTAATGCTTTAATTTGTACTACTTCAATATGATACAGTTTCATCCTCAGATAACGATGATGATAAACAGGAAAGCAAAATACGCACCGAATTGCGAACATCCTCCTTTTTTGAAGTTGGTTAAAAATGAGTCTTCAAACACGTTGGTTCTTTTACTGGGAATAATGTGCACAGGTTCTACTTTCGCCTATATATAGTTGGACATTTCACACAACGCCATCTAGTCCCAAACTAAGCAAAACTACTACGGGAACTAGGCTAGTTTATGTTACTCTATTCAACAAAAAATTTTCGTTACAGATCCACTTCTTTGACATAGTGAAACAAGCAAACCAAATAATAAGAATGTTCGACGAATCCATTCTCCCTTGTATCAGTGCATCGCCGAAACAAAATGAATGTATGCAGAAGAAGAATGTTATAATGGAACAATTGGAGAGCAAGCTGGATGCTGGTTTGGAACGGGCTATAGTCGCTATCGTAAGCTGGGTGAAGCTGCATCTACAGACAGAACAAAAGAAGACTGATTTCAAGCCTGAAGGGGATATTGACACGCTAGCATCACCGGTAATATTACCACAGAATACACTATAATACATAATAAATAATAATAAATAGGCCTTTACATCTATTTAAGATGATTTATACAGCGTCAGGAGGTAACCTATGCCTACACTTAACGGGACACTGTAGTGCCTGGAACAATGTTTAGATGGAGTAGGCTTGCCCAACACCTATACCATCCTCTCGGCATAGTCAGCCATAACCACAGGAAAGACAAGGTCAATACGTAAAAAAAAAGCCGTGTTGGCCGAGTGGGATTACACCACGACTTTCGATCCGAAGGTCGTGGGTTCGAATCCCGGCCGTGCATCAATGGACTTTTCGTTTCGAAAAATTTATATGCGCATTAACACCAGCTTAACGGTGAAGGAAGTAATCGTGAGGAAACCCTTGGCTTAGTCAGCTCCGCACGTATAGTACATATTGATTGACTTTTACAGTAATTATCTTTACAGGAGTTCTAATACAACAGTAAAGGCGTTGGGGCATTTCAGGTCCCGATTTTAGTACATTTAGTTAATTTTTAGATTAATTTTGTTATTTATAACTTCTGTTCGTTTTATCACAATCTATATTCAGTAGCATTCACGAAAATGTGAAATAATTTGACACTTTAACAAAAGTTGTAATAACAAAATAAATAAAAAAATTGTAAATACGATTAAAAAACATTGGAACAGACGCATTTTTCGAAGTAAAATGTCTAATAACTAATGATTCCCGCTACTTTATAATGACATTGTTACATTTTTTAAAACTGCATTGTAAGTGTATTGTAACAAACAAAATTCCATCATTGCAAGATAAAAAAAAATTTGGAACCTGGGCTCCTTCCAATTTTCCCCCTTTGCTTCCAAATAGGATGATGTTAGAGCCTGTGAAAAATGTACCCTTAATTATGAAATTTGTGTACAGGCTTGCCTAGCAGTGGTATCATACTTGAACAACGTAATGGATAAGATCCACAACAACTTAGAAGGCGACAACCTTCAGGCGGTGACATTAGAACTCGCTGTAAGGCTGCATCGAGTCATCTACGAACATTTGCAGAACTTCCAGTTCAATTCCGCTGGTGAGTTGATTGACCTTAATCATGAAATGATTCAAAAACTATAAAGACACATTTGCACAGCAGTAGAAAATGTAACATGTGAAGTCGACAGGCGTCATGGCTCAGTAGGTAGTAGCTCTGCCTTCCGTGCTGTGGGTCGAGGGTTCGATCCCCACCGAGAACAATCATTTGTGTGTTGTAAACATAGATGTTTGTTCTGTGTCTGGGTCATCATCATCAACCTATATCGGTCCACTGCTGGACGTAGGTCTCTCCCAAGACGCGCCACTGAGCCCGGTCTTCGGCTCTTCTCATCCAGTGTTTGCCAGCTACATGTTTCAGATCGTCACCCCACCTAGCCGGAGGGCGTCCTACACTACGCTTGCCTAAACGCGGTCTCCACTCGAGTATTAGTTTGCTCCAACGATTGTCAGTTCTGCGGCAAACATGGCCGGCCCACTGCCACTTCAGCTTACTTATCCTCTGAGCTATGTCGACTACCTTGGTTCTCTGTCGGATAACCTCGTTCCGGATTCTATCCTTCAGAGAAATTCCGAGCATAGCCCTCTCCATAGCTCGCTGAGCGACTTTCAGCTTGTGGACCAAACCTACTGTCAGTGTCCACGTTTCGGCAGCATAGGTCATGACAGGTAGGACGCATTGGTTGAAGACTTTCGTCTTCCACATTGTTCTGGTGTATATTATGTAATGTATAGGACCCGACTAAGCTCTGTGCTTGAATGGCGAGGAAGTGGGGGACTGCTCTGCGCAGCGAAAGAGATATAGATACTTTCCTCCACTTTCGTTAAGGTATAGGTCCCGACACGGTTTAATAGCTCTGACCTTGAATGGCGGAGTAGTGGGAGGGTGCCTTGTGCAGCGAAAAAATTCCCCTCCTCTTTCGCCGAGATGCAAGAGCGTTTTACATCTATACTATAGAAGATAGGTCTGATTGTTTGTATATTTGTATTGAATAGGCTCCGAAACTACTAGACTGATTTGAAAAACTCTTTCACCGGTGGGAAGCTACACTATCCCCGGGGTCAAAAAAAAATGGGATCCTTACTAAAACAAAAAAGATTGTTAAATACCCGTGCAGAGCCGGGATTGGCCGCTAGTTCATTTATAAAAATTAGGGTTTTTCAATAGGTTTGTAATCCCCAGGTGCAATTATGTTTATTTATAGGTATTACTAGAATTATTGAAATTGTATTATTATTATAAAATTTGTTTTATCCACTTTGCATGTTAGGTACTTATTATATTTTAATCAACTATTACGTTAACGGCGCTCTTACATGCACATTGTGTGCAAGAACCTTTAAAGCCAAAATTGGCTATTCAAGTCAGCTTAGAGCCCATCATAGGCATCAAGCAGCAACAATGTCGCCGTAGCCGAAACCGGCGAGGAAGACATCATCATCATCATTATTTTAATTTAAAATTTGTAAAATTTAAGGAATAAAAGCTATTTTATTTTATTTGTTTGTAATTCCCAGGTGCAATGATAGCAATATGCGACGTGAAAGAGTTTCGTTCAGCGGCTTGCGGGCGCGGCCAGCGTGCTGCGCCACCGCCCGCGCATGCGCTGTTCGACGCACTGCATGCTCTCTGCAATCTACTGCTCGTGAAGCCAGAGAACCTACCGCAAGTCTGCGAGGGAGAAACTCTGGTCAGTACATCTATAATAATACTAGTAGTTCGCCCCGAACTGAGATCTCGTGATGGTCGGATATTAATAAAACCCAAACAATTTTTATTGACCAATGGTTGCAATAAACTTTGCAAATCGCATCGAAATCGCCGTCTAGCTACCAGTCTTACTTGAACTACTAAATCATTGAAACTCCAAGAAATGGTAGCTCACGTTATACTGAGTTTTCAAATTTTATAATTTTTTCAACAACTAAAAAACTATTAGACCTAGAATCAAAATAAAAACGGTACAAATCTATACTAATATTATAAAGAGGAAAGATTAGTTTTTTGTTTGTTTGTTTGTTTGCATTGAATAGGCTCCGAAACTACTGGACTGATTTGAAAAATTCTTTCACCGGGTGACAGGCTATAATTATATATTTTTTTTAAATCATGGATCGTTACTAAAACTCCAATAATGTAACCAAAGGTATAAAAATGGCTTAAAATTGTTTTTTTTCTTAAATACCCGTGCGAAGCCGGGACGGTCCGCTAGTACATACTCCGCTAGTACATACATACCTATTTCTGCCGCCAAACAGTTATGCTCGCATTGCTGTGTTTCGGTTTGAAGGGTGCCGTGTTAACCAACTTTACGTCTCAAGAGTTATAGGAAGTGGTTACCTATTAACATCAGGTGGGCCATGCTTATTCCATCATTTAGTTGGCTCCAGGGGGACCAAGTATACTTATCCAATTTTTGATTACTATTAAAAGGTTTTGAGATGTATTTATTAGTTTCAAGTTGAACTGAAAGTTGATGATCGCAGATCACAATTTGATAGCTTTCTTTTTATTAATATACTGGTTTTCGTTTAGTCTTTTGAAACTCTCCAGGCTTAATGATACTCGTTTAATTTACTAAGCTCTATTACGTTGTGATAACGTTCAAAATGCGCATCACAGTTTGTATTACTCTGTGCCAGTTATCTGATAGACTGTTTGTCGACAGGCGGAGTTGGACCACTCGATACTCCTCAACTTCATACAACTACGAGCCGATTACAAGAGTCACAAATTATCGACCTTCCTGAAAGGACTGGCCTCGTAATGCACTATGCAAAACTATTTATATTTTATTTATTGCATATCTAGATGATAGCTTGTATAGATAAGATTATCACAGTATTTTAGAAAAATATAAACTATATAAAGTATCTTGTTGTTTCATGATTTGAACGATACATTTCTTATAACAATTATAATGTAAGATTTTGATATCTCATCAGTTTTTTTCACACATACAAATAGCATTTCTAAATGAATGGTAAACAAAGCTGATGTTTATGTAGGTTGCTGTCACCGGATGACCTTATTCATGTTTCGTAATGCTCTCAAAACTATGGAACATAATCTACGCTGATTAATTTAGCTGGAAGTAGTTTCGGCCGCGGCTGGTATCGCGTTGTATAATGCAGAGTGTTATCATCGTATCTATACGGCTTCACTACGTCCATTCATAAGTTCTCCCCTCCACTGTGGAGCGTTATTTGAATGAAGCGTATGTGTGCGTGAGTCGCGGGCGCACCTACGCCTGTGTTTGAGTCGAGTCGAATGCCAGTAAGTGAAGTACTGCCAGTGTCGATCCAACCGGCCGGCAGAGATTACCTGCCGCTCGGCGCGTCGCGAATTCCACCCTCGTCTCACAGTGATATGCCCACTAGTTCTGTGCGAACCCACCAACAATAAACATACATTACTTCAGTGTGCTCCTACCGCTAATCTGGATACTATAAAAATTGAAAGGTAAGCGCACGAAATATGTTTATTTTCATTCAAGCCCGCCACCTACGCTCCGGAGCCGTGTCGCGATTTGTGAGCGACGAATTTACATGTTATAAGTTCATTCATTGGACGTTGGGGTCTATTTATATTATTATCGTACGTGTGATGTGAATGGGTGATTAGGGAGTCTTATTGTCGCGGGTGAAAGATACGGTGTTCATTCATATCGATATGAGTTGAGTCGGCTTTTTGGGTATCGATGTTGGTTGTGCTTTTTACTTGGTCGTTTGCGTCGTTATCTAGGTGAGTTGGAGTGGAGCCGGTCGTTCCTTTTCGAGTGGGGTTTTTATCCCGAGACGCGCTACCTGCGGCTGCGTCGAGTGGCCGAGCCGATCCCGCTAATGGCATCGCATCACCATGCAACACCACACCTTGTACACTCGCCATTCTGAGAGAAGCTTCTTGTCTGCGGTCGCCGCACCTTCCCTATTTATAGCTAGGAAGATTGTCTCAATCGCACGCATCCACAACGTAATTTCACAATAATTCATACAATATTGCAATTGAAATGTTCAAAGATAAGAATAAATCAGAACTTTATGATGATGTCTGTTGGCTCGGTAAGAGTATCCTTTGTAGGTAGGTAGGTACCTATATAATAAGCTACTTGGTAAAACTATTGAATAACACTTCTCAACAATGTTCTTTTAATAGCCATGTGACGTAATTTATTAAAATTATCATGTCACCTCACACAGTTGTGTACACCTACAAATCATGATAAGAATACCTAAGTCCGAAAGCATACATCAGAGGTATTTGAATATACGGAGCATAAACGGCTGATAAGATAGTAGGATGATGTTATTTGAAGATTCAAACAAGAAACAAGGGTCATCTTTAACCATCTGCCAAATGAGATGCCACATAACCAACACAACACCTCATCAAAACAGATTTATTTATCTGATGGTGTTTTCGATAATACAAATCGTTGCAAACGATTTATAGATAGGTCAATTGGTCCAAATCCGATTTTGTATATACCAATATTATTTGTATCGAGAGGAAGGACGCGGGTTTGAATCCCGCTCGATTGGGATGTTATAAAAAACAATACCTAATAGTCTTTTAGTAACCCAAAAAGATAACAAATTTCTCAAATACCTCTTTGATCTATAATCTATTGATTAGGTACAGTTATTCCACAAATATAAAAGTTTCGTAAAACTTACCATAAGTATTTATGTTCGAGTGTCAAATATGTAGGTATAATACGTTAGCCTGAATGATTTTTAAAACTTGGGAATATCTTACGACGACGGAGCACAGCTCGCACAATAACGTGTTGATTTTTTATGCATTCAATGGACTGATTTTGTACCTATTGATCCAGTATGTATTAGACCTGTCTGTCTGGTGTCGTGTTTACTTCAAAAGACTTTAATGTAGTCCAATGCTGATCCAAGTTGGCTTTCCACTTTTTTCCATCTTGATAAGATATTTGTTTCAATTTGAAACAGAACCTATGTTCATTTTCTTCAGATTTTACTGCCAATAAAATAACTTCTCAAGTCAAGCGCTCTATCGATCGTCAGTCGCCATTATCATAAATATCATAAACCATTCAACGGAATACGAAACAGAAATAAAATTCTTGGTGCTGTTTTACACGTGTCTTCGTCGCAACAGGAGCATTGGATTGTCCATTAAAATTAAATTTAAACTTTCCCACCATTATTGTTGTAAAATATAACATCTTCGAGACGGTACCGTTACAATGTTCTGATAAAGTCACATAACATTTGATTCGTCCATTGGGATCTGCATATTTTTTGAACCGGTTTATCCATAAATATCGAATTTTAAGGCCCGTATTCGCATTCGCCCTCAAGCATAGACTTTTTATGAGAATCTGAGCTCTAACCTATGCTGGAGTACCTACCTAACAATATTTTTATCAGTATGCGAGCCTAAATCCTGTAAAGTCAAGGCTTCTATACTTTCTCAGAGCAAATCTATTCATGTATGGGTGCATAGTTTGTAGTATCCACTGGGTTATTTAGCTCTAGGAAACTGCTAACCCTAGGGTATCGCAAATGTGCTATATATCTGTCATCACTTCACAAGACTACATGTATAAAGTTAGTTTACAGATAACTTTTATTCTTAGCACAGTCGATCGTTTGTGCTTCATGTTTGGCTTGCACTTAGCTCTCAACACATCAACCGTAGTTTTCAACTTCATGGGTGTTTTGAATAAAGTTATTGCGACATAGTCTACACTTTGCCATTGAACTGAACATGAACACCTGAAATGAACATTCGCTTTCACGCATGGTCAACTGAAAGACCTGCCGGTCCCTGCCCGAGAAAAACTGCGCACATGCCTCAGACGTAAAATTTCATACCATTCTAACATCCTTTTGCATAAATACAACTTCAGGGTTCACTTTACCCGCTCCTATGAAGGGGAAACTATAGTGCCTGAAATTTAATTTCAAATGGAGTAGCCTACCATCCTTTCGGTCTACTTTACTGTATCCACAGGAAAGACAAGGTGCAGCTAAGCGTCACAATGTTTTACTTCACCGTTTGAAACCACTGTTCTTTTGTGCATCTTTTGTAAACGAAAATATCTAACACGCACCGACCCGCACCCCCTCTGAAGCGACAGGACAAGTTCCAGTGATCTCACATAGTGTTTGTAAAAATATAAAAGATGACTAGCGCTAGCTATCGGAACCCTCAGCTCAGCTATAAATACTGTTCAATATCCGATTGAAGTAAACACTCCAGTAGGTACGACTACGCTGGGTTTTTCTTGCAATTCGAATATATTGCGTTTGTAACCAATTTTCAACTATTGCTGAATCGATTATCATAACAGTTTATTAGAGCATTTTACACTCTGTCACAATCGCGGGAAGCCGGTGGATCGAGAATGCCCAAAATCGTTCTTTCTTGAAATCTATGGTCAGTGGACTTAACCTACAGGCTACCTACTTATAGATAGATTTGCAAAAGGATGATAATGTTGATGATTATCTGAATGTGCTTCGGTAGAGCTCATCGTATGTAGAGACCTGTAGAGCCATAAATAAATGCATAATTCAGTTAGAGCCTGCACTGCAATCGTTTTTACGAATGCCGGAAGGTATTCAAGCCGACCTTCCCTAAACTCATGTCAAGTGTTATGTTGTATAATATTGCACCTTGTAGAAGCCATCGCAAAAGTACAATAGGTGCTCAGCCCTAAATTCTGCCACAATAGAGTTGAACTTACTAATAGCTGGTAAAAGAGCATTGTGAACACCACGTGAACACAGTTTTACAAGTTTTGAAACTGGATAAAGCTCATTTCAATTCAAAGAAACAGAAGAAGTCAAATTATGTATGAATCGTCTAGCTAGGTCAATGATCAGTTCACTGATCAGCACCCTTATCGGGAAGTGAAACTGGTAGTGGAGTTCAAAACTTTTCACATCATTTTATCAATTAGGTAGTAAAATCTAAAATTCATAACTTGATAAGTTAACCTTAAGATGATGCTAAAAGATGTTTTATTTTATTTTAGTCGATTTATTCACAATGGAAATTGCAACTAATACAGTGGAATTCACAATATTCACAATATTGTTAAAAAATTATATTATTCAAAAGTTGATAAAACTTCATTGATCAAGATTAGATTTTCTAAATGGTTTATTTCGTTAGTACTGCGAGTATTTGTTTTACTTTGCGATGTACTTAGGTCCCATTTTATTATTGCTTAGATTTCTATTGAAATTCAAATTCAGACAGCTGCGAATGTGAAATTGGTACTTTGTCGACGACATATTGCGCTATTATCATGTAATTTTATCAGACACCTATACCCGCTGCTGGTTATCTATCCTGAAGGTCACCACGTGTGTTCACAACTCTCTGCCAATTGTAATATAGACTACGGTATTTTGTGTTTGGTAGGCCTCTTGAGATAAATCAGGAGCGGTTTCAACTGAAAACATATGCGGTTTAATTTTTTTAACCATAATCTGAGACAGCAACAGCACTAACATTCGCTCCCAATTAAATTTGAAAAGTATTCTTTAATTTTTATCATTGGACCCTATCGCAATTTAAAATGAAGATCTGGAAACTGGATCGCCGCTAGCCACAATTATTGACAACATAAATACTCGTCGGACTGGTACAGCAGAAATGATCGGCGAGTTAATTCTACCCCTACGGAATACAGGATTACTCCTTCGAGTCTCGTCTGACAAAAAAATCTGAAGATCGACATCTGACGAGCAACTAGTCACAGCCATCACAGCTGAGGTTCGGTCGGTCGGTGCACTGTTGGCGCGGGGGTGGGAGCGGGTGGAAGGGGCGCCATCTGCTCTGGCTGTGCCTGTGTGCGTGCTCCTCATTAGGTTAGGTCTGAAGAGTGTGCGTGTAGGATGTATCAGTACACCTTGCACGCAACGGGACCCAGCCCGAAGCAGGTAGAGGCATCGCTCGCCCGCTGACATGATTTGGGACGGATCTCACTTTCTCGATGCGAATATGGGTTTTGAACACGCCATGGTTAGACGATGCAAAATATGCATTCAGCAAACGTTTAACTATTTCTCGAATGCCTTGAAGCTACCACGCACGCTTGTTTAACATTTCTGATTTGAGATGGACATGACCATCTCCATTCTCCATCAAAACGATTTTGTAATTGAAGCAGCTCGTGACACAGTAATGATTATTCTTTGTTACTTTGAACACATCATAAACTGATGACTAATCTACACAATCTGGGTACCTAAGTAGATCAACCTTTGTATATTACTTATATTACACGTCTTTCTAATTTGAATACCTATAGGTAAGTTTATTATTCATAAATGGTTCGGGATGATATAGATAGATTACCTAATGGTCTTAAACCGGTAGGTACTAAGAAAGAAAAATAAATGCACTTTTAATTTATAATTTGCAACCCAGCTCATGCGGGCATTTATAAATACATATCTAAAACATTTAAATACCTACTTACCTATGTAGACTAATTTTATTCAAAACGATATAGGTACCTATCATATATCATGCTTGCCAATCACCAACGCTCCATACAGAGCTGGCACAGTAACAATTCAGTCCAAGTACTAAATATAGTACAAAATAAAACAACTGTCTCTGCCCTTCATACATCCAACCCTTATGGCGTATTTGAACCCTATCTTTACGAATATAGTGTTCACTTTTATACAAACCCGGCAGGCTATTAAATTGGTTGACTCGGTCGCTGCGCGGGCGCACCAGAATTTTTAATTATGAATTAATTAGTGACGATCAACAACATAAGCTTGCCTAATCCTGATTACTCATTGGTCATATTCAAATGTGCAGTACCTACATAAATGTTTTGATGTATTTTTGGATCTTTTGATAGGACGGTAACATTTCAAATTGACAAAGTTGATTTTAAAATTTAATATTTATAGGTAAATAATGCATCTAATATATTGAACTGAACATCATTTGTAGTAGGTATGCGTCCGTCCCGTCGCCTCGCCTATGTGCAGAGGTCGCTGACTCTGATAAATATTATTAAAATATACTCTACCAACATCATATCTATTAACATCGCAGCCCACGCACAAATTATGTGTATAATTTTTAGCCAAATAAAGTGACAAAATTGTAGCGCAATTATGTCCATACCAAAAAATGATTTATCGTTTATTTTTCGACTCTGGAAAGTTAAAATGTGCACACAGCATTCCCTATTTATACCGCGTTTACGTGTTAGCAGCCTATCGTGACAAAATAAGTGTATCTTATCTCGCAAAGAAATAAGAGTTTTGATAGAATAACATGCCAAGACCGAACCCAATACAAAAATCGAGTAAGAAAATAATCAACAAATCTACTCACTGAAATAATTGTTATTTTATCAGATAAACAGAACGCAATACAGGCGAAGGCTTCACTAAACGCTCATTGTAAGGACAGAAATAGTGCTTTACCTATTTATGACGGAGTACCTACGTTAAACGTATAAAAGGATGCTTGAAAATTTGTTTACATCCACATCACTCATTTCACAATTACCTCGGCTGTCGGCAAATGCCTAAATACGAGTGTTTATTCATCGGCATTCCTTTCTACGCGTAAGTGTTGCGTTGCAAGTGGGTGTCGCAGCATGGCTTCGGCCAAGGTTTCTTATTTGAATGCGTACTTATTCGACAGCGAAGATGCGATAAACGTCCATAGAATGCGTAAAATAAGCAACGGGCGCTGTGGATTTATCACAAGCTAAAGCTGTTCACTGTTCAGTGCTAAAACCTTTTTACTTTTTTCTTTAAGCTTATTCTTCGTGAACTCTACAATGCTCTTGGTGTCCACGGAGCCCAAATTGACTCATTGTATTGAATTTTCTTAATGGGCGCAATTTGTGCATTGTCTACCTTCAAAGAGTACCAAGCGGAACACAGCTTAGGTACAAAGAATTCGCAAGCTCTACTTGACTAGTAAGTTTGCTGTACAAGTACCAACATCCTAACTTTAATTTCACACATTAGTCACACAGATATGAATGGCTAGCGGGTAGAGGCGCGAAGGGGACCTGTGCTATATATAGAGCGCTTAACAGGTGCAGAATGCCTACCCTCTCGCCCACGCAAAAGACGCGAGAGTAAGCTCTGATTACTCTAAGAATTTGCTTGTTATTTTTAAAGGTTTTACTTAATACAATCGACCGATCGAACATGGACTTTGTAATAGTTGGGGTCATTGTATGGATAAACTAAATGGTTGATAAACTTACAAGCTACTAGCAAAAGCTCGTAAACCAAGAAGTTGAAATAGTCCTAGTAAATTGGCTAGAGAATATGGATATTTGATACCTAAGTGTCGTGGGAAAAGAAATGTGAAACTCACACTTTCACAACATTGGATACCTAATGGGTGTATTTGCATCTGCAGGTGAGTGGATTAATGATTTTCGTTTAGGATTTACTTTAGAAAGGAAACGTTTTACCTGCAGGGCTAGCATGGGCCGGGGACAAATTGTCTCCGAGAAAGGATAAATACCATTTCCCCGTTGTCAGTTTTATCCACCCTCCGAGCATGGCCTCGCCTGTGGAAAGCTTTATCCACGGGGAATAGCGAGGGGAATAGCGTTTCGACGGTTCTCTACGTCTGTGTTGCCATTACTAGAAAATAAACAATACTGACGAGATATTGACGCATCAACCTTCAATATTTTGATCAGTATATTAAATCTATGGTAATAGTTCGTTCTTTTTGCGACGATTTGCGGTCTGTTCTGGCAAACCATGGTCTTGCCCGGTACCTCTCTGGTAACTACCATCTGCCATTAGGCGTATAGATGCAAGGATTTATACATAATAGAAAAACAATTGTAGGTAGGTTATCGTGGTTAGTAATTCTATGTAGCATAAGGTTTTCACAGAATGTAGCAAAGTAGGTACAGCGTAATATTTTTAAAATAACCTTGATATGCACCGGCAAACCATCTCGTGAATTTTGAGGCTGCAAGGCATCCTTCAGCTCCTCGCACAGATATACCGCCATTTCTTTGTGGACGCGAAAAAGTCGGCGAAATTCGGTATCTGGCAAGTGGAACGGATAACTTGCATCCCTTATAACCCTCCTGTGTATTTTCCGTTCATTTTTATCAATGAATTGAGACGTAATGATGAAAAAATATGATCGAGACATTTTATACCCACCTTCGAGATAGATGATAGTTATTCCCTGTCAAATGTCAATCGAAGAGTATTTTATCCACTCTTTCCCTAGTCCATGCTATGAAGTGGGAGTAGCGGGATATAATGTCCACGAAAAACGTCAAGTGGAAACATTTTATCCCTTTTCCCTGTTGCCATGCTATGTAAGGTGGAGAAGAGAATTATTTCCACCGACAAGTAGATAAAAACGGTGGAAAGACAATTTGTCCCCGGCCCATGCTAGCCCTGCTGTATAGCTGGGAGGAAGAGAAAGAAGTGTCAGTCAAAGAAAAAGTTGATTTTAAGTATGTAATCAAGAATTCGGTCAAGAGCACCTGCTTGAATATGAATGAAATTAAAATATGTTGACACTGCTACACAACACAAACTACGCCTGGCTCGTTGAAACAATATTTTACCTTCTGTAATAGTGTGGCATTATTTTGTAAAGTTTCTGAAACCTAGTTGGACAATCTTAAATTGTTCAACGTATGTTGTTGACTGTACATGCAAAGAACCTTCGGACCAAGAGAGCCAACAAGTGTGTATCTGAAAATACTTTTCAAACGCGTGTGAATAGTAAAAAATATAGGTGTTATTAAATAGTCACCTTCTTGGTGATCTTTTGACTACCAGAAATCTGCTAAAGACCTTTGATTATGGTTAAACTCTGTCTTTGCTCCGACTGGCAAAATAAAGTAGGACATGGCAAAGCTATTGGTAGATAGTTTGTTTTCTTCTGATAATAGGATATCCTTCCAAGTGGCGATTGATCCGCGACTATCCGTGTCGCCGCACGCGCACCACGGAAGCGGAAAGGGATGTTACTTTTTTATTTTTAAATCCATAGTCGAGATACTTTTTAAACGATCCTAATGATACACTCAAAGTGTTTGTTATTTTAGGGGAAAGGAACTTGATTCATGTTGGAAGATTTCTGTTAATGTGCCGAGTGAGGGAGATCTATGGTTATTAATCGGGAACGTAATGGATTGTAAATAAGAAAGAACTTAGCAAAATTTTTAGTCAACATGATGTAAGATTTTCTGCAAACACATGCGATGTTTTTGTATGCCCCCGCAATTTCCGATGAGTTTAAAAACGCTTTTGATTAACTTTTCGTCATTGCGCGTTGCCCAAATGTTTTTCAAGACCATAGATTAGATTAGATTAGAAAATTCTTTGCACTTTTAAAAAATCGTACAGAGGCGAGTTTAATGCTATTTAGCATTATCTACCAACTAACCTGGGAGATGATGGTAGTGCTTCTAAGGTAAAACTTTAAAAAGAAACAACAACGCCTTTATAACTACAATAACCTACAAAAATATACTAATACACATACATAACATACATGCCTATAACCCAAAAAACAATACATATTAGATTAGAATACCTACTATATAAGATTATATACATATAATGCTCAATTTTGTTGAGAGATCTGAATTGACAGAAAGTGGTGATATAATTTGGATTTAAAAATACCCAAAGATGCAGATTCACGGATGTCCACAGGAAGGGACTTCCACAGGCGTATCGCACTGACAGTAAAGGAGTTAGTGTAGAAGGAAGTGTTATGAACAGGAGTTTTCAGGTACAGATGTTGAGAGGACCGTGAGGGACGGTCAAGGCAAGAGGCAAGAGAGAGGCAGAAAATTTTCTTTGAGATAGTTTGGACATAGGGTTGTGAAGAGTATTGAAAAGAAGACAGAGAATGTGAGTATCACGGCGAAAACGGATTTTAAGCCACTTCAGCTGGGAGCGATAGAAGGAGATATGGTCATACTTACGCAGTCCGAAGACATACCTAATACAGACATTCAATAAGCGCTCCAGCTTACCATAAGTATGCGCATAAAATACAAAAGACATTAAATTGGGATAATTTATTCATCTAGCACATAAACCTTATCAAATTATATAAATAAATATCAACGAGCTCCTTAGCGAAATAACTGGAGTTACAGGGCATCGGGTTTCTCGGAATACGGGCGTCTGGCTTCGACAGTTAGCTGCACATGCGCTAAATGTGGCAGTAAACAGAGTCCGCGAATCACACAACAAAGACACAGTTCAACCGTTGCTGGTAGTTTTAAACTGAAGCTGTTCACATGTAAAAACTGGCAGATAAGCTCCAAAACTTTAATAGATGACAATTTGACCATGATTTTAGAGCTTTGGAACTGGGAGGTTTGTATTTGAAGAATTGTTCAATTGCTAACTTTTTTGGAGCCCGTGCTACTGTTGGTTCTGTACATTTAGACCAGATAATGCAAACTTTCTACGTGTGTCAGCTCTACAATCAGAGTCTCTACATGTTCTCCATGTAGGGAGAGGTACATGTACAATGTGGAGACTGTCTTTACACGCTTTATATATTAGCTTCACTTGTATAATTGTTCGTATGATATTTTTTTCGACTGATACCATAGGGGATTTTACGCCGTTCTATCCACTTCTCTCTTCCTCAATAATCTAACTCATTAAATTTCAAACTAAAAATTAGCCTACTTCATGTTTAGGGTAAGGTAAATTCGTTTTGTGAAAAAATACATAAATATAGGCACTGTGTATATCCTAATCATCAATCATAATTTGCCGCGCGCGTTTCTTGGCGGATGTCCCCTCGACCCTGAAGATGGTCTATATTTAGATGCACTGCAGCCCTTCGGCACTGCACTCTGAGACAATAACTCACGCGATGTTTGGACTTGCCCGGCGGCGACTCATGCTCACTTTGATCAACATGTCAAATTGAGGTAATTTACGTAGAACGAATAACTTATATCGAAATTCCTGGCATTGAAAACATACATTTTTATGGTAAGTAGACTGGCATGCTTACAAATATGCTTACTAAATCATTCTCACTCTTAAAGGCTTTTACGTACGGTTTGGTACAACAGAATCTCTACTTACAAAGAGTACATAAAAAGTGCTTGAAATTTTATAAAAATGAGTTTTTTATGCAAACATCAGATCAATTTACTAGCGAAAAATACTTCGGGATTTGACTGGTAATAAAGAACACTGCCATCTTTTCAATGACTCTTGGCTGCCGTTGGCTGTGGTGGAACATAGCCTTCTTGTTCATCGGCAGTGTGCGGCCAAAACGTAGGCCTGTTGACAGGATCCAGGGCTTCGTCAGGATACATATCGTAGACCATTTCCATAGTTATCTCTTCGAGCTTAGGAAGAGCTTTTACTTTTTCAAGATCTTTTGTTACACTGAAATATTTTCATTCCCTTTACAATAAATACCGAACAACTGATGTATTTCCATGATAGGAAGGAGTTGTTCTAAAGCTAGACCTTCCAGACAAATGCATGCAGGAATATAGTTTTATGGCACGTGTGTATCTATACCTGTTTATAAGTTTTTGCTGTTCGTCACAGAAAGATTTTATCTCTGGTTGGAGGGCCGCCCATTGCTCATCTACTTTAGCCGTCATAGAATCAGCAGGGAACGGAACTTTGTAAGTTTCATAAGCAGACTTAAGTTTGTCCACAAGACCTTGTACTGGCACAGTCTTCTGGTATTCCTCCCAGTTGATTTTCGGAGGCTCAGGTGGATTTGCTTGCACTCTGAAAAGGCGTCTTAAATCTTTATTGAAGAAGTTTTGGACCTTTTTGCTTATAGGTTATTACATTTCAAAATGTCAGTATCTTTTGAAGTGGCAAAGAGTAAAAAATTTCCTTTTCCCAAGTTATGTAAAAAGCCATATTGTATCTTTTATTTCTCTTAAAATGAATAGATGTATGTACCTAAATACCGACATAAAACGAGTATCTAACTTATCAAATGTAGGTGAGTAGTGTCTTGTAAATAGTGAAGGAAAGTTGAACGGACATACCTTCGGTAGTATACGTCAGCTTTTCCCTTGAACGCGAGGAAGTTTGCTTTCTGATCGTTCGGTACTCGTTTTTCCAGCTCTGTCCAGTTAATCGCTGGTTTTGTGAATCTTTTAGCCATATTTATAGATTTAGCACAGGATTCTAGACACGTCCGGCGCAAGGTGAAACTCCCTTGACTTTGATTGATCACTGACAAATGGCCGTTATTTTATGAGCATGTTCTGGTGACCGTGAAGGTAGGATTTGTATAATTAAGGTTCTCATCTAACAGTTATAGCTATTTTTCTATCTACAGAATTTACGTAGAGTAGAACACATGAGTAGACGTACTTAGGTAGGTACTAGTAGAAGGCTCTAGGTTTAAAATATATCGGACGAAAACAGCTGAACTTAATTAACTTAACTTTTAGTAATTTTTAGTTTCATAACGGTTGCACAAGTGAATGTTGTGTTCACCTGTCATTGTTGGGTGTGCACCAGTACTGAACCACTTGGATAATGTTAGGGAATGTTACTGTATACTTACTATACTGTTGGTGTTCCTTTTTAATAAATAATTAAATAAATAAACTTCAGACAGATTCATTATTCTGAGGACATAGTGAACAGTCCATCAAAAATATATCATGCATGCTTTGCAAAAAAAAACCTGTTCGTGCAGTCCCTATATACACGCGGAAGAAGTTATACTTCGAGTGCCACGCATTCACTCTCGCTCTGTGTTTAATGTGAAATTAATTTAAAAATAAAAATAAATACTTTTTATGTATTTAACCAATATGCAGTGCTAAATTTTCACTTCAAAATAAAAAGTAAAAAGTTGCATGAACACTACCATCTATTATATTTTGATTGTAGCATTTGTAGCGTATTAGCTTCAGTCTCTTTCTATTCGGGGGGAATAGAAAGAGACAGAGACTATGTCATCCCGTAACGCAACGTTGTTGGAAGTCGCATTAGAAGTATAACTTCAAAAACTATCTTCTGTGTAACAAAACAATTTATGAAACAAAGCCTAGTCTAGGTTTATTCTCAGAATAATTGTTAACCTTCGTACTTATCTGTAAACTTCAATTTCGAAAATTATAATTATTGTTTTATTGGCATTGCAAGTTAATAATGTACAACTCCTTACTTTTAGGTATTTATCTCCGATAGCAGTTGGATATACGCAAATAGTTCTAGATTGGTACCGTCACATTCGGTGTATAGGTAAGTTTATTATGATCGCTATAACGTTATCAGTGGTGTGATTAGATACCACAGATAAGCGAGTATTGTTTTATGATTTTGGGAAAATTCGCGATAGATTGCGTGTGTATAGACATAACACTTCATGGAATAATTTGTAAGATCCTGTAGTTACCTACAGCACTGATTAATTTTGTCTTTTGGTTTGTGTTCTATAATGTGGATTAAGTAGTACCTGCCCACTCGTATTAAATATCATGTTATTCCAAAATATTTTCATTATGATTTATCTAGCTTTTGCCCGCTACTCCATATCCGCATGAGTTTATTTTGACATGTTACCTTCAGCAGCTTCAAGTGATCGAAACCAGTTGCTCAAGGGCTTAACTCTGATGTTAGATATCTACATAACTAACCTACAGAAGACGGCGACCCCTTCTTTAAATAGCTTTTACCCTTGGATACTTACTACAAATGAGCAATAAATCGACACACCTATTCAATTACAAGACAATAATGTGAGTAGCGCCAGAATGATCTCCTCGTATCCGGCGGATATCAGCCATGACACGACACGACACCGCGCACCGGCCCGGCTTCAGACGCGCCGAAATTCTGCCGACGACACTTTTACCGCGCCGCGACGCTCCTGGCTATTCATAAACACACTTACTCACCGAACCTGCTGAAACATTTATCACTGAAAACTCACCTTTATTTCTCTAAAAATAAGAATTGGTCATTGATTCCGAGAGCTTGCCAGTCTTGCCACGTGGCAGCAGGGTTCGCTTCCGGCGGATCAACTCGTTACGTCTGAAGTGTTAACTAATTCCGATCACTTTGATGGGATATTAGTTGGGAGGGTGTCAAGGGATTTGTGGTTAGTGATAAGCACCTCATTGTCATTTCAAAAGAAGGGTTGGGTTCGTCGGCAGTCAAGCTCGTTTTTAATTGAAATTACTCAGAGAACCCTCTAAGTAAGTATAAAACAAGTTTATTAAGTATATAAAACTTGCATCGCAGTGTCGTAATAGAGCTGGAGCAAAATCCGATCTCATGAAAGCCTTACAATTTCAAAATAAATGACGAGTTTGTAGGCAAGAAACCGCTTCTCAACAAAAAACAAAAAGTGTATTAAGAATTGAGGAACAGGTTCTAAACCCTATTCATGTTCGCGGGAGCGTTTTTATATTAGTGAGTCTGTCTCTATCGGTATTATAGTGTAAGAAGAGGATGAAAAATAAAATTATAAGTAGCTATAGATAGATCTTGACTAGAACAGACGTGATCCCTTGTTGCGGTTAGCGAAGAAGCCTTATTTCTGAAATGTTTCCCTAGAACGCAAATATTTTTCATAGAAGATCATTGCTAGAACGTACACAATTCAAATTACATTAATTATTTTTTAACGCATCTCGATATCTACCCACATAAAACGTATTTCCTGATATGATTATAAGTATATCAGTACTAATTTTTATGATTGATTTTATCACAAAAAATCTATTTATAGATTACTATCAAGTGCGGTGTCTCATAATGTTATGCTAACCACGCACGCAAATTAAATATTTCTCTATTTGTCCATAATCGTTTGGTAGATAGTAGATACCTACCTAACTACCTTGGCAACAGACCAGTAGGGCTATTATGGTTCTATGGATGCAACAGAGCTTTATTGTTAACTGATATTTGGCTGTCATATATTTGATCCATTGCAATCATAGTTTCGTAATCGCTCTATAATACCCTACATATTGAAGTTTGTAGTATCAAATAGTAGGTACCTCTTATAATGCCTATAGATAAACTTACGTCCTTTGCGTCTCATGTTTTTTTATCGAATTGGCTAAATGTTAGCGCTCTGATGACTCTTACAGCAAACAATAAGGACCGCACACGGCGCTCATCCAATAAAGTTTGTAGTAAATAGTACGACCTCGGCTGGGATGTTGCCACGTATAGTTTAAGGTCCAAGACTCCCTTGAAATTATAGTAAATATTCTGTTGTCCACAGCCCCAGCATGAAGCTGGAGTGGGCGGAGAACGAGTCCGACTACGGACTCGACGAGGCAGCGTTCTACGAGGGTCCGCCGAGCATTCAGCCGCCGCCGCGCAAACATGTATCCTTCAGTCTCAGGCTGGACTTGGTAAGCATAGGTCCTTAGGGCCAATGGTATCCACGTCTTGGCTTATTAAAGCTTACTCGATTTTGATTAAATTTGACTTTAGCCATACAGGTCCCGTCTACTTGCAGCTACAATCCTCTCAATTTTTGTTTACGTTGCTGTCAGTTGAAATTTTTTAACCCTTAAATGCAGAATGGTGAATAAAAAAGCCATGGGTATTTTAGGCCCAGAATCAAGATCGGGTAAGCTATACCCAAAACTGACAGATAAGATTAAAAAAAAACATTCCACGCTCGTGTAAAGCTTACAAAAACTAAGCTGCGAGTCTGTCTGTATGATTGAAATTTGCTTTTGGAGCATCGTAGGTTATAGCATCATAGGTAAGTCGAGTAGGTGAATATGGTAATCTTAGCTCTCTCAGTGACCGTCAACTCTTTGCATCAGAAAAAAACTGGTTTATATTCCGAAGCTCCGATGATAGTTACCCCCATTTCCAATGAAAACAGTAGCCGATGAGTTTCAATAGCAGTATTTAAACGGCAACTAGTAAAACCGGGTTAAGAACTGCTCTACAAGGTATTCCTACGTAGTATTTATGCGAAAGCTTATTCTAGGTTATGTTTCAACCTTTTTTTTTTAATTGACAAGTACCTACCTACCTACTAATATTTTACATAGGTGATTTTTTTATAATACCTACGGGTAATCTTCGTAATTACCTAAACTAATGAAAAATAAATATTTTACTGATATAAATGAACACTATTCCGGAGTGCCATAAGTTAATTTTACTGTCATAAAAAAATATTTTCAGCACCTACGCAATCTAAATAAAGTCGGAGAAACGTAGACAAAGTTGCGGGCACATCAGTTACTAGTTTTAAATAATATACTGTTCGTATGTAACCTAAAAATCACCGTTTCTCTATGGTCTCAAGTTTGTTGTGGTCAGGGTGCGTAATCTTATGCCTTGTCGTGTAAAGCCACCCTCCGGATGTGCGCCTGTGTACCCGACCGTGCTGTCTTTGTCAACTTTTGTTTTTATTGCTTGATATTCAATCTTAGTTTTTTTTATTTGACTTTTATGGAAATGAACTCTTGACCAATTTATGTAAAGCACAGATCATCGTTAAAAATGTAATTACATGTAGGTAATTAATTAACTTATAAGCATTTAGGTATTGCAGGTGTATTGTAGGTGCCTACTTCTACTTGAGATGCGCTTACGCATATTTTCTAAGAATCAATCGCTTACAAGCAAAAACCCGTCAAGGTATCAAACGAACTCTAGTTCCTATTTCAAATATCCCGCCTCGTTTTTTACGTTTTATTTTTTTATTTTTAGAATTGTTCATGACACTGACACTAAGCTGCACTAATGAGTTCAGACATTAGCTTAAATTAGGAATGAATAAGCGATGGCAAGAACGGGTTAGATTTAAGATGTCACTCAAATCTAACCCTACAACTAGTCAGTAAATAAGGATAATTTTGTGTCTAGATTTCTGATAAAAAAAATGTTTAGAGTAAACTAGTATTCTAGTTTAATTTAATTAAAACAGAAATAACGATGTATTTTTATTTTAATTATGAACTGTCACCTAAATTATAGTGAAGAAAATTTTGGGCTCTACATTTTGATTCATAAATTTTCAGCTAATAACACAAAAAGCTAATACCACAGGAAATGTCTTTTCTGATTTTTCTCCACCCGGCTCTATAGTCCACATTCCAAAGATCAAACAAAGAAGGATTTTTTGACTTCAAACGGGCTATCCTTAAATTACCCACCAAATCCTCAAAAAGGGGCTGTTAATAAACAATAGGGGTAAAATAAGGAGTCTGTCGAAAGTTATGACATTAACACCTTCATCGACCAAGTGTCATCGTAAAGAAGCTCGTGACATGATTTATATTATGAAGGCAGAATGTTGAATGAATAAACTGAACGCATTGTTAGTTAGGGGTTAAGAACATACATTTTTAATATCGAAGATGTACTTAACTGTTGATTTATTATTTAATAAGTACACTTGGAACCTAGACTCATTTTTGGATACACTATAATGATACGATATAATATTATTACTGGTACTGATTTGGACCAGTTGAGCTATCTATAAATCGTTTGCAACGGTTTGTAGATAGCTCAACTGTTTCATGTGTATTTTGTAAATGTTGTGAATATTGTAAATACTGTATTATTTGTAATTTTCTTTGTGAATATTATTTTTATTGTAGTTTTTTTTTCGATTTGTTTTGGTTCGAACATTCGATTTGTCAGTGATTTCACTCAAGGATGATATTGTATAGTAATTGCTTGTTTTATTTTATCACCTTCAGCTTGTTATGGAAGTAAAATTATCTGGTTTATCCGTGCGTATCTCATTAGGGCTACGATATCCGGTTCGTAATTAAAGGGACTACCTACTGGTTATATCCGCTACAGAGGACATGACAAATTTTATGTGATTTTTCTTCATCATCATGGTATATGGGTGCTTCGTATTTTGCTGTGTATGTACCCACACATACACAGCAAAATACGAAGCTTTGGGTAGAAAAGTAAACAGCGTAAATTGAAAATGCAATTAAAAAAAACTGCGTAGGTGTACTAAAATAGATTACTTTTAGGTAAAAAAATATATACCTACTGGTGGTATAAGTAGATTATATTCTGTAAGGTAGATAGTCTCAGTTAAACTACTATAAGAGTCCCTTGAAATCGAAGCCAATTGAACCATATAACTAAACTGCTTGTCTCTACAAAAAGCAAAATGAACATAAAACTTATGATTTGAGCTGTATAATGCCGATAACAGCTTAACGACTTGTTGAGTGCTATTTTGTAAATATCAACTCCACGAGGCACAATCCGTGTTCAATTGCATAAGTTGGAATTTTAAAACGTAAACCATACACTACACTGGAATAATTCTACCGCAAAATATTGCATAGCACGATGATGTAATATGTAAACTGATAGGTAAACCTACTAAAAATTTAAACGTAAAATTTGATAAAAAAAAGAACTATTCTATTTTAAAGTAGTAGCAGGAATCGCCAGGATAGTTTTTTTTTTTAAATCTGGTGGTAGCAAAAGCTGTAAGATATTTATTACAACATTGGGTTTTACATGGCTGCATAAATCAGGGAGCGTTCAAAAGAGCTGACACTTGAAATATTGTGACAAGTTCAAGCCAACGCGCACATCATGTCGGAACTAGCGACAAATCGACAATTAACCTTGCTCGTATATTTTCATGCTTCTGAAGAATTGGGTAATAAATACCCAGAGTTTTTTCTACCTTTGCATATTGATCTTTTAAGAATTTCTCAATGATTCTCCGCCATGTTTTAACAGCTAGGTGTAATTTATGGAACTAAGCTCCGATTAAATGAAGTAATCCTGCATAATACAATAAATAAATAAAAAATCTAAAAATTCTCACTATAAAAATAACATTAGGTAAGTACTTATAATAAAATTGTAAAGATTTACCTACTATAAGTAAAGTATTGTACGCCCGCATGGGTAAACTGTTGAAACACTACATATCTTTAAGATCTCTTTTTTACACAGTTTTACAATAACTGATTCTTATTCTTGTTCTTAATTCTTAAAGTTTATTTTGTCTTTTCAGATCTTGATTAAAATTGCGACCGTAGAACTTCTACGTTCTTTGATTGTAGCATAGTTTTCTTCTACAAACATTTTGTATTTTTTTAGATATAAATATAACTAGTGACCTGACTAAAGACCTGCTTGATAACTATAGAATAGTTATCAAGCAGGTCTTTTCTTTCAATATACTTTTAATTTCCAACTTTGTAATAAAGTCACGTCATTTTTACCCGTCGCCGGTCGTATGATGCCTGTGGGCGTCTCTCCCTAGGGCTGATTGTGTCCAAGCTGTGGAACAGCAATCACGTCACTTGAAAACTTTATTGTCATACATTCCCCTCTTTACGGTCTAGTGGCTAACCGCTCACACTATCCCCTTTCATGGAAGTAAACTTAGGAAAGCAATTTGTGTCGCCTTGTACCTAATGTATTTTTGGAGCTTCGTGGTCGCAGGAAATGGAAGGTTTAACATTTTTACTTTATCGAGGCTCAATTTAAATGAGGGATTTCAGCCTATTAAATAATTTACTATCTTCATCAACCTATATCGGTCCATTGCCACACATACAGGTACCTTCACAGTTTAATAGCGCTTAGATCTTTTTGGCTACGGAAAGCACCCATCCACTTGGTAGAGACCTACTGGGAGAGTCACAGACTAACCACTCACTGTGTCTTTTGTAGTAAATGGGAGGTTCCATTTAATATCTACCAATGATAAATTACAAAGAGATTATACAAAAATAGAATTACCTAAATGTGTTCAGACGTTACACGAGAAATCACCTTGTAACACGCGTCGTACCCTACACAAAATCAAATAGTTCTTTAATAGACACACTTTTCAAGTTTACCTTCGTTCCCAATAACACAGAACATGTATCAATCGTCAGCCAGTGTAATAAGAGGTGTAACAGAATTGGGTTCGTGCCCCCAATATCGATAATAACGTGCCAAGACCAAACATCAGTCAGGGGTGAGACCCCACACAGGGCCGAAAATATCCTCGTGGATGTTTACGGGTTAATCAGTGCACACGGCTGACTGCACGACGAATTCATTATTCTGCCATCTGTATTAGGTTACAGTATTTGTCAAAGGATAGATAATTTAAGATGAAGTTCCGAAAGGGATAAATAATTTGGAAAAGTATAAATGAAGCATAGTCCTGTTTATAATTGGTTTGTAGTGATCCGTTTTATGATGAAGGACAGCAAGTAACTTTAGACTTAGGATTGCCTAGCTAAATGAGTGTAAAACTGCTACAATTTGGTATCATCTAAAATTTAGATGATACCAAATTGTAGCAGTTTAGATTCTAAATGAAGTATGAAAGAATGATTTGATTAGCGACGACCCTCTAACCTGTGCTCTAACGTCGTAGCATCTTAAACGTATACGGATTTTTCGAGGGTTTAGCCCCGGCCTAGCTAGGCTCGGCCTAAAGTTAGGCTCGCGTTAAAACTGAGACGTGATTATGTAAGACCTTCCACGAAGTTTTAGAAAAACCCGTTCTTTTGTGACATTAGTCATTCATTCACTCAAAACTGATCAGTACATGAAGTCAAAAAAGAATTTAGCCGCAAAACAAAGGGTAGGTAGGTAATTCCGTTAATGATTTTATCAATGTAAATATGTCAATGTCGAATATATTATCGAAAAAACAGTACGTAGTAAATAAAATAAAATAATGAGAAAAAACAGTCACCAAATTGATTTTCATAACAAATGTGAAGTTAGACCCGAGTTAAACCTGGGGTGGGGTCGGTTTAGCGAAAGTCTATAGTTAGACCTCGGTGAAGATGCTAAATATGTAACGTAATATGAAAAAACCTAGTTAAGTCCAAAACACGAGTTATAGACGCGGTTTTTTGTTAGATCCAAGATAAATCTGGAAACATAATAACAGGGATAGTGATTAGCATTGCACTCAGATCTGTTACTATCAGACTCTTGCTTGGTAGTTTATTGCTACCTTTATTTCTCGTGTCTACAAAGTTGTCTATTAGGTACTTGTAGGGCGATTGGGTCCCATAGTTCAGAAGTTATTTGGACAGATTGCGCTTGATTGGACCGGGAGGGGAGCGCTGATTCGATTTTGACATTTTTATTGGGTAATATTGATATACTTTGTGATTAGGAGCCGTGTCATGGGTTACAAGATTCAATTGAGAAGGGTCAGGTCAACAAACAGCTTATCTTTCCTACCAAGTTGAATGAATCAGGAACAAGCGAGACAAGGTCTTTATCAGATTTTGGTATTCAGAGTTTTGTCTTGAATCGTCAATTTTATTTCTCGAAATAGAAGCAAAGATCAAAAGTTCTTTTCGTTATGAGCATTGTGTTCATACAGTGAATATTTTAAGCGATGCATGTCCGAACAGCAAACGGAAGCGGGGATGTGTGGATGGAATATTGACATGTCTACTTATCCTCGCTGATGCCGAAGTTGATGGAAACAGGTGCTTTGGAGAATTAAATTAACTAAGTAGATACTTATTTTTACATTCAAGCTATTTAAACATACAGTTTAATAAAGTAGATGAATGTTGTAGAATATTAAAATCTATACAAAACTGGCAGTGTTTTAATAGCAACTTCATTGGTAAGGCAACCTCTTTATAGCAATTATTATAAGTTTCTGAATATACTTATACATAATGTTCTCTTCATAGTTTTGAGTATCAATTTACCTATTTATTTATTTTATTGAGGCAACCAACAAAGGTAACACAAGGAAAACAAAAATAACAAGATAATGGACTTAAAATCGATGTGTTCCTTCAATTAAAAAATATACCACAGCATCTCATAAATGCCATGTAGATGTAGATGTCTTTAATGTTTATTGAATAAAGCTCTACATTTCTTCATGGAGAGTACGGAGAAGAAGATGCATGTTGTAGGTATCTTAAAAAGTACTGACGTATGTAAACTTGTTATAAAGTGAACTTATCTTTATTTCCAGTGCGATGAGGGTGGCGGCATCACTGACAGCATCAAGAGCGAGCCTCAAGACGCGGAGGAGCCCCGAGCGATGCAGAAGGTGCCATCTCTCTCCGACCTGTCGGATCCGGAGGCTTCATTAGGTATGTTATCTTGCTTACACTTGCCTGCGTAATAGGCTTTATACTTGTAACGCATACACTACACCCTTTTGACTGTTGCAAATATTGATAACACCAACGGCACAGATTACCAACGGTTAGGTACTTGACGAGCAAGTGAATAAAAAATTACAGTGACATGTAAATTGGGACCAAAAATTGGATATAGAAAACGAAACGTTCGACAAAGAGTGGAATAGTAAGACCGTTACTATCAAAGTCGCAATAGGTCGTGGGTAAGAATAGCATAAGATCGTGAAGGCACAAACTCAGACGGTGAAGTTAGGTTATGGAGTTTGATGAATAGGCCTTATAGCACTAAAATATTTAACCAGGCCTTGAATCAAGGAACGGAACTATTTTCAAGCTCCTCTCGATGAGGGGACATAATGTAGAGCAGCAATCAAGCACGAGGTCCCGATGCATAGAATCAGGTCCTCTAACGCAGATCTTGTCAATGTGCTACACAACTAAAACTACTATATTACAATGCTGTAATGCCTTAAATTTGAAGAAAGCGATTTTCCTCAAATCTCGATGAAATCTTTAGTAGTAAAATAAATCTAATATCAAAAATTGTATACTTAAGATTGTACATCGCTAACAAAATTGCAGTACAAAAATCCAACAGATCTACAGCGTCTCACGATATGTGCACTTGGTCCCTTCCACATGCCCCTCCTTGCTATGGCATACTTCAAAAACTTTCAAAGTCTATTCAATCTGATCAATTTTTTCGCAGAAGTTCGTATTCAGTTCGCAACATCTTTCGCAAGTATTCAATGTTACGTCAGATTTCTATGAGATGCACGTTTGTGTCGCATGCATGCCTAATGCAGGATAGGACTCTCCGGACACCGTTTCCGCTCAAGGGGAGATCACATAACAGTCATCACCACTCAATTATTCGACCTTCAAGTCTATTGAGGAAAGATGGAGTGAATCTAAGCACCTGACTTCACATGGCAGTCAAACAAACCTAGACCGAAGTCATTGGAATTGTTAATTTCATCCTGGACCCTCGGTCAAGTCCATCCCCTCAATTACATCGATTTAACACAATTTCGAGAAATATGAAATATCTTCAGTTCAGGGTTCATATGTTACGTACATTGAGCTCTTATGTTTGCTGCCTTGTTACAACATACATAGGTAAATAGTTTATTTTCTTTGAGTTTTGAGATCACAGTATTCGAAAGAAACGAGCTAGACTAAATTATTTTTATCAGCTTCTAATACATTTTTACAATAATATTGACAAGGTGTAATGGTTAGGTGGCACCAAACATTTTTTTTCTACAATTTGCAGACTGAAATTGTATCGAAAGAGTGCAAAAAATACACAAATAAAACCTACCATGATTTTTTGCAAAATGGCTATGTGGTCTATTAAAATAACCCAGTTGCAAAGACCCATATGGAGACTATCCGCTAGTGATTAGAAAATAGGTGTACCTACGAATAGGATAATATGATGCATCCTTATTACTTCGGGTGCAGTTTCAAAACCGACTTTTACATAGCACAATATAAATTTGCTAATGTTTTTTACGAAGAGTTTTTTGTATAAACATCCTTATATCTCCCTATATACTATATATATATACTATATATTAGTCGTACTTACTTTTTCAAAATACTGTAAACTATTACTAAAATAGTTTTTACGTCACTTTCATCACAATCGGCTGCCAGCTGGTGAATCGGCTGATTTTAATTGTCGTATCCAAAATAGCACGCGAATGTGTTGCTCCTAGTTCTTTTGTGAGTTCTTCATTCACATAGATTTACTTCAGGGTCTTTTAGGCTCTAGAATTTGAAAAAAGGTGGTGAACTTTACAAATCACCATTGGCATCTAATCGTAAAGCTGAAGTAGTGTTCACTTTTACAGGCTCTGAAATGAGGTGAATACTTTTAGTAGGTACCTACAGAACTTTTGTCAGTTCGGGTAAACGAAAATACCAGGTAGTTTTAGAATAAACACCGCGAGTTATTGATTACTTTTCAGTTAAGTGAATGAGCTTTCCTCATGCAACTTTAAGTTTATTTCTGCTGAACGATTTTGATCGTTTACGGTTTTAGCACTTACCATTTCGTCTGCCAGATATTGCTAATTAATGTTAGGTTAATGAACCGGTGTAAACATGCAATATGGCTATGGATATCGCTTCAGGGTGGCCTGAGCATACGGGTCCATTGTCTTTCTGTCTGTATGTATAAGTTTGTCGTGGGAACGTATCGTCACACAAAACACTTTCTTTGTTTTTTGTTTTAGATCGAATTCAAAATTGACGTGCTCTAATTAGTTCGTGGCAAACTATTTTGTTTATTAATGTTTAAATAACTATCAATATCCTCCGGACGGAACTAAGCGTTTCCGTAGATACGAGTTACAGCTTGTAATTAGGTAGTATGCGTACCCACACAATCTGAATGTGCTCAAAAAGCCGATATAAATAGAACTTATTATTAAATCGACTTAATTGACCGGATTTTCCTCTTAAAATTCATAACAAAGTGTAAGTGCTTTGCAGTTATGAACGAATACTTTAGTCCAAAACAACGCTTATATCAATCGAAAGAAATCAACAGAAAAAAACACATTTTTTGCCAGTTTAATTACGTACCCGTTCAGAAGTGTCAAGAATCTATGCTTCATTTTACGTTTGCATTAGGCTTTGGGTTCTCGCTCGATATAGACTTGTGCATTGTTGTTTTGTATAACTACTATTTCTGATTTTTTCTGTTGAGGTTCCCAAAGCTCGAAAAGTTTTATTTTTAACTAGCTGATACCCGCGACTTTGTACGCGTGCGAGCTTTCCACCAAAATATCTGTCAACCACCATACGATGAACCTCGTGCCAAAGGCGGCTTTTGGTTTAGAGAGGTCAAGCTGTATCTAAGAATCCACGTCTTTCATTTCAATATAGCCTATGTTTCAATCCGGAAAAAGGGCTTCTGAATGGTATAAGTTTCATTGAAATTGGTCCAGTAGTTTAGGCGTGATCCGCGAACAAACAAACAGACAAACAGATAAACAGACAAACTCGATTATCGGAATTAGAATCGTTTATTTAGTAGATCTGCATATTTAGTTTATCCATATCTTTAATTTTAGTGTTTGGCTTTTTTACAGTTTTTTTAATAGTATAGATAGACTAAACATACTTGGTTGCGTTTAGTTTCTAAAATATCCTAAAAGTAATTTATACCTCACCATTATACTCACAAAATCTACAGTTATCACTGCCATTAATTGTAGAATTACTTTCAATAACATGAAAGCTCAAAGCGAACTGATGTTTGTACAAAGTTATGAATTAATATCGTATTGCAAGTTCCGATCGAATTGACCTCGTCGCGGCACATTGCCCGCGGTAATTACCGCTACAAGCTAAGCTTTGCCACCCTGTTAGTACAGACAGAAACACACGGGGACAGTCAGCAGAATATAGAAATTGATAAATGTTGTAAAAGAAAATGAAGAAGAATAATGCTTTCATACACCTAATATCAAAACGAATTGAGTAGACTGTAATAGTGATACTAGATTTGACTCAAATTGAAAACTCGGGATTTTACAACTGAATCATAAGATTTAAAGTTCTGTCTAATTGACTACTACTGAGCATAGAAACTTGGATTTTTTTCAAGTACCTAAAGATTTTTTTCATTTCAGGAAACTGAAGTGTTATGGGTATAGTAGGCACATTGATCGCCGAATATCAACAATACAATGTTCTTTTAATAAATGCAATGTTTGATAGTGTAATTCGACAAAATTATCGTACGTTCCAACATATTGCGGTTCTTATCATACCGCGAATGAGAACAATGCTAGAAATTGAACGTTATCTGACTGACTCACACGCAAGTTCATTTGCGCCATCATTTATGAGAGGGTCACTTTGCAGTCAACATCATAAAACTATGAGATAGAAAATGATGTCTTGTATGTTTGAAAAAGTGACGGAATAAGCACCACATGGCAGTTTTGCTCATGTTATTTTTAGTGGATGTTCTACGTTCCCACTAGGAAGAAAATATTAAATTCATCTAGTTACCGTTCCCTACAGCCAATATCATCAAAAATGTGGTTGGTTCTTCACAAGCTGTCCACATACGATACCTCAAGAGGATGTTGCGGTGTCCACTTCCCTTGCACTGTTGATCGCTCTACAGGATGTTGCCAAAACTGTGCGTCTCACAAACTTGTGTATTTTCGCTCGCGTTACCCACATTACACAATTCTTCGAAAGTGTAATAGGTTTACAAACATAAAATTTTAGGCTACGACAGTCTCGTTCATTCATGAATTGATGATGTCACCGCTAGCTTAGTACCTGCCCGCTTAGCCTACCTATAATATTGTAATATGTACTTGATAACACTTCTTGAATGGCCGCGTGATCATAAATGATAATAATAATTGTAGTACCTAAGTATTGTGAAATGTTTATATTCTGAAATCAACAGTGTTAGTTAAAATTACCTGAATAAATATAAACATACCTCTAAGTTACGTGTTATTTAACTAGTAATCTATTTTAACTTTATTTACTGACGAATATTCGGTGACTTTTTATTATAAAATAGTGTCCGTTATTTATTGATGTAACGTAACACCAGAGCGTGGTGAGCAGTTTTTTATGCTCGATCAAGTTGAAACCTTGTCTCGTGTGTCACCTGGTTTTGTTTTATGGGATAATCACGTTTTGAACTCAATAATCAAGGCCGTAAGGCTGTCTGTGATTTTTACAGTGAACTGTCGCGACACATGGAGAATGAAGACCAAATACGATACACTTGTGTGTCATATGGTAAAATGTAATCAATTATGACAGTTACAATTTTATGAGAACCCTCATTTATGTTTCAGTAAAATTATGAAACTCAATAAAATAAAAATTTGATCAAAGACGGTTATTTTTCCGGCCTGAAAAATCTACTTGTACCTACTAAACCAAGGTTTAGCACCTCACTAACTGCAACGTTCTTGAAAGGTTTGAATATCGCGCACAGTTCTTTTCTAAAAAGTATTTCAAACAGGATAATTTTAGCTCGCAATATCGCTGGTGAATGGCCAACGCTCTTAGCCTAGGCTCTAATGTTAGCTTAGTTCACAACTTTGCCAACAAAGCAACAGACTATTTCTGTCCAAGCCAGTTTCTGTTGACACAAGTAAAATTCACATGAATGCCTACCGCGTTGCCTCAAATAAACACGTGTTCGGTCATGCACACAAGTACATGGTCCGTCGCGACGGCATTTTCGATGCACACATAGACTGGTTCATTCATAAATGCAGCTTCAAATGGCGGGGGCGAGAAATCGAAAGCTCCAAAGAGTTATGCTCGCCTGGTACTGAGCACGGACTAGTCTGCGGACATGTTCAATGTCCCTCGAGGGTTAAACCACTGGTTGTACAAAAGGTCAATCGATTGCCTTCCACTATGCTTCTGAAGGTTAACAAATGCTATGAAACTTGTTAAATTATAAAGCATGTTTTACAAAGCTACGAGCGCAATGCTAACTCTGCAAAGCTTTTTGCTAATACCACCTAATTAATACACAGAAGAAACTGGTGCGGATACACCATCGTTTTATCTTCGCTCGTTAGGCGTAGAAAATGATTTTAGCACAAGATGGAAATCCAACAGTTACACTGACGCGAACAAAAATTTTGTAAAATTTTCCATAGATTGAAGATTGAGTAGCTTATAAACTTCATTCATAGGTGCTTTATATGTTAGCCATAATTACTTTATAAAGATAATTTTAGTTAATTTGACTATTATTTTACGTGTTGCAGTTATCTTTCTCAGCACGTATTTCACTGCTCATACGCATCTAAAGTGACTCCTTGCCACCTCGCCACCACTCCTCTTTGCATACTAATCTCAAGCCTTGTGCCTCACGCCTATAAATTTCATATTTTTATACGAGTGAGAAATAAAACTACCTGCCTATGAGCCTTTGTTTGAGGTTTATCAACCCTACGGTTGTTTTATTGTACGACTATTTTTATGGAACGATTTATTTATATGGAATTGCAACTTTAAGAAATCATTCGCATTTTATTTGATTATTCGGAGAGATTTATGAACTGCTGACAGTCTGGTAGGTATCTCCGCCACAGAATATTAATTATAAACACCTATATTTGTAGGCAGGAGGACACGTTTGGCTATACGAGGTATATATATCTATAGCTTGTGTGTAGAGAACTTTGCAAAGTTCATCACTAAGTTTTCATTTTCGGGAATCGTCTTTTTGTTACACAATGTGCCTGGATAGCATTTGCATGGTAAATTATCTCACATTCTTACGTTTATTCTGAAGTAGTATGATTTAGAGCTGCAATAAATCCATTGCTGACTCGTTATGATATACCAGAATCGTTTGAAATCTTGCCAACTTGCGCCCAATTACTACGTAGGGCTACATAACCTACGTGCTTATGCTATGCCCACTTTGCCCACTGAGTTACTTTGCACTAATTATTATTACAGTGCAAGTAAATTGTAAACAGTTGACAGAAACATAGGTATAGGCACAAGTCTTCGAAGTTTCTAGGTCCCTAGCCTACGTAATATTTAATTTAACTAAATACTAAGGTATATATCGAAATTCGAACGAGCTCTACCGACCAATGCATTTTATGAACGTTTTTTATTTTATTTTAGGTAACATGAATAATTTATAGAGCAGTTACTACGTACATATTTTTTATAATCCGATCATCATGCTTTATTTCAAATCCGTTTATTGGTTCGATTCACTGTAGCAAAGTTTACTTGCTAAACTGAGAAAAACCACTAGCGGAATGAAATAATAATTATGTAAACAAAACAACGAGCACGCGCTCTCTTCCAAAAGCTCTTTCATCAGGTCGGCATCTATCTGTAGAGCAAAATGGTCTACCTATAACGCAGCACAGCACCAACACTCGCATTGCGCCCACGCAAACTTGAAAGCTTGGCCTGCTAGCGCCATCTGTTCGTGCGCGAATGAAACGCATTGTAACACAGTGACGAGCTTTTGATGTGGTGCCAGTAAACTCCGCCAGGTGGCGCTTAACGCGGCGATCGATTTTGTTCAAGTAACTAGTGATAGAGGGCGCAGTCTAACTTTAAAAATTTGTAAATTAATTCTCTGTTCAATTTTTATCATAATATTCTGGAGTGAAAGAGTTTTTTTTTCGGAAATAATAATTATGTACTTATGCATCGCAACATCGTATTTATTTTACCTAGTGTACCTACCTTATCAATACTACCTAAATAGGCACTAAAATTTCTACATGATTATATCCTGCCGTGTAAAAAATAAATTTTACACGTTTCTATCGCACCAAGTTCTAGCCACCTTATAAAAATATTCACAAAAATAATAGACGGGAGTTATCCAACTTATTTTGGCATTCGCACAGGAAATGTATATCAATTAATTTATCAGCTATATTTAAATTAATTGTGGCATAAAATATCGAAACTAGAAAAGACAAAAACAGGCTCCGGTGTTTGGACCGTTGTTTGTGTGGATGTGACGTCACGTAACTTACGGAGCGTGGGGGTGGTGGGGGCGGCGAGGCGTGGGAACCGCGCGGCAGGTGCGCGCGCGCCGGCCACTGATCCTGAACACGCACACCGACGCACACGCACCTCTGTGCTACACCGGCACACATGGACACACTCACCCTGTCGGGAGGTGTCCGTTATGTTCCGCTTTTCCAATAGAGTTCGATCGACTTATCTGTAATCCAACTATCTCATTTGGAAAAATATTTCATACGAAGGTATACAGACGATTTTTACTTACCATACTTTGGCAAGTGATAAATATTTCAAAGTAGGTACGTTAACTTTGAAGGCGCAGGCCTAGAATCAACCCAAAACAGGCTTATAGGTAAAGGTATATTTAAACGTAGAGCAAAACTTCAAGATTTTTTTGTAAAAAACCAAATTAAAGTACATGCTGTAACGTTCTACCAACTAAAGGAAGTAATTGCTTAGGTAGATAACTTCTAAAAGCTTCGCAATAACATTATACCTCAAAATACCTGCTAACTAAAATTCAATAACTGAAAAATTACTACTAAAAGCTGCAGCAAACTTGTTTTACGGCGTAGACAAGTTTGAAAAACCTCAGTTAATTAAAAGTAACTCGGTTATAGAGTGGCCGAGCCGAGGGCGATGTTATACTAATATCGCCCTGGTACTCCCAACAATATTGCATAAAGTGTTAGTGATGACTGTCTGTTATTCTAAATTTGAACTTGAAAAACATCTGTAAAACCAATTAGTTGCTTAATGCTTGTACCTAAAGGTACATAACATAGGCTAGGGACGAATAACATAATGATTTGCTACTAATAAGTAATGGGTAACGTGAATTCAGATACCATTTAGGTCAAAAAGCGATTTGTAGGAATGCTGGGTATCTTAAAATAAGCATAAAAATCTAAGCGAGTGATGTCGCCGGTTGTTGCTGGCAAGCAGCCTAAAAAGTGGAACAAAAATTAGATTTCTACCGGAGGAGGGACCCAAAAGGGAGCTTTGTCCTTTGATATCGTGATGAAGTCAGCTGCTTTCTCGTTACTGCCTTTTAGTTTGCCACTTAAAAACCTAGTTTGCTAATAATTAATGTTTTTCTACTTGGTTGGTAATCATGAGGGACAATTTCTCTTCGTGCAACTTCGAAGAAAATCATCGGACGCTGGTATTTTCAACATAGTCACCATGTCCTATTTAGGGCTACCTCAACTTGGGCACTGACCTATGCAGGACAAAAAGCAAGAACAAACCAAGTTTTCTATTCAGCAACAGTAGAAATCGTATCGAATTTACAATAAGTTATTGTCTAGGTGGATTTGGTTGGTATTGTCCCAGTAACCTGGGTGGTAGCTTCCGGCTTTTGTTGATTCTTGAACTATGAAATCATACTTTGATTTCGTTTTGCCGAAAAGAGTTTTCGAAAACGAAGAAAAAGCGCAGCTTATAGCGTTTCGACTACATAATAAGCTGCTTTTTTTCCAAGAAAATTGTAATTGAATCGTTTATTTTTCAATTTCCTCAATATTGGTTCAGGGGACTTGTCTACTATTATATTCGAGTACTGTAGGCTGGAATACTCTAAAGTCATTCAAATTTGAGCACCACTTAAAATTGCTCTGCCTCGGTTTGACATTACTCATTTGTAAGAGATGGCAATAATTTAAGCGGAACTTAAATTGAGTGGGGTTTGAGTGGCGTTTGAGTATTCGACCATAGTGTATTAATAAATATATCGCCTGCTAACTAACTTTACTCACTTATAAATATAACAAAGTTCGTATGCGTCGTGATTTCAACAAAATTAAGGTTTCGTGAGAAAATAAGCAGCAATTTAACATATTAGTTAACGGTTGTTTATAATAACTAACAGTGAGTAACGCCTGCGTTTAACACTATGCGCTCATTAACAATAAATGAATCAATCTTTGAGTTCCGTAGAGCACGCCTCCTCCCGCCCCGGGGTTTAGATGTTTCTAATTACTTCTGAGGATTGAACATTTTACATAATACAATTTGGTGTTGGTCAAGTTAAAAAGAAATAAGGAAAAATCATATTTCAGTGGTCGAAATCAGAAAAAGAATTATTATTATTCCCAGATTAATAATAAATTGGTTTATGTTGCATCAACGATATATTGTTCTTGCAGTAACCCTTCATTTCATACATTTAAACTTCAAGATATTGCTGCAGTCGCTATAAGAGCAAAAGTTGGTGCTCCAAAAGCCGCAGGCGCAGTTGGAATCGGATTGTCTACGGCCAAGCTGACCGGATTTCCCCTGCAATTAATGTGACGTTTATTAAGCACTAGCCTAGTAGGTAGTCGTTTTGTATTGCTGGCCCGATTCTGGTGCACTTTTACAACTAAACTAATTTGACTGCACTAAAATAGCTATCTTTGTCGTTTCAGTTCATGATAAAAAAATGGCAACTTTGGTGCCAAATTAATTTAGTTTCAGAAAATTAAACAACATAATTGGGCGATATTTCAGAAACTATAAAAATTAGTACGTAGTGTAAGTATTCAAACAATGAACACCACAACTCTAACAGACAGTAATGAAATTGCTTGTTCGCGTGCTACTACACTAAACTAGCCGCTAACTAAAAAGCGGCTAAAAGCTTTCATAATTGATTGAATACCTACCTAGGTACTTAGTAACAATAGCGATCGCCGCCGATAAGACCGAGGTTCTAATTAGGCTTGAATCTGCATAATGGTTGTTCTTATTTCATTTATGAAATCATCGTTTTAATCGCTGTTCTTATTCAACTTGAAATTAACTATGTAATTTAAAAAAAAACGTTTATTTGTAATTTAATTTGAAACTTTGAATTTATATTTAGTGTTTTACGTTCCGTTACTTAGGGCTTCTAGTAATTTTAGATGGATTCTTTCCTAGAAAACTTTGATTCTTTATAAGAATATACATTTTTTGTACAAAAATCTTTGTGTACTTACTTGACTTTATCATTTTGATTTATGGACGTAACTTAATAATGGCTATAATTGTGAAGCAGTAATTTTTCATTGTGCATTCGGATATTTTACGCTCTTGACCACGATTTAGTTTTCCCCCTAGTTGCTTGTCATTTTAGCGCGGCCAAATGCTCTGTCATTGTACGAAAAGTGACGACTACATGATTTAGCATCCATTTTACCTAGCGCAGCCCTCATATCGCAAACTCTGAACTGCTTTCGTTGCCCAGCATAATGTCAAGTTACAGATACAGATAGGATACAGATATACGTAAACAAGAAGCTTTTGGACGGCAAAAAACGCGCTGAAATGCTCTAATGTCACTATTTAGTCGCATAATACCTATGATTTAGTACGAAAACAGTTCAGAAAACCTGCCAGGCTTAAGCAAGGCAGCACACCGATCGCGCCCCAGCTTTAGAAGACCAATATGATAAACACCTAAGTCTGTGCTCTTGACCAACTTTTGTTCACAAAATGATTTTCAGTCACCTTTAAGGAGAGTCATTTTCTGATAATATTCAACTAAACATTATCATTAGGATTGGTATAATCGGCAAGTGACAAGTCTAACTCAACGATTGCGTGCGCGCAGGCAGTTTGCATCTCATCTGTGACCGATGTCGAAACCAAGAAGATTCGTGGAACTACAGCCCAAATTACAATTTGAAATAATGTGTCATCATGATACACAAGACTTCGTAAATAGAGACAGAATCAAGAAAGATAATTTTCTTTAGTCTACATCATATGTCTGCATGAAAATCTTGAAGTCAAATCTTTGTACAAAAAACATGTTCCAGCTGCCGTTCAAAAACCGAAAATCATCTTCACAATACTTAGCCCTTTGGATACTCCTAACAATAAAATTGACCAATAAGACAATAAGACTTTGGTCAAATCTGGTTTAACATATTCCACCCTTTGAATTTGTAAATGTAAACAATAAAATTACACAATTATTCCGCACCCCTTTTAATTCTACCGGTAGAATGCTGCACTTTGTCAAGTCTCCCCTCTAGTTTATGCAAAATGATAATAGGGATGCTCTCAATACCGTTCATTTCATTGGAATAGCTGTACAGTACATAACATACAATGTGTAAACGTATCATGTTGCAAATTATAGGTTATGCTGGTCGTCGGGCTTTGAGATAGAGAACATCTGCCCAATAAATACACATTTGAATCTGACTTTCCGCCAAAGAGCCCATGAAATACAATTTATACTCGACAAAATCAAACATTACTACACGTAGTAGTATTTCGAGCAGCAATCTTTTCTTTGAATTAATAAATCTCGCGGTCATTTATTTTAAGGATTGCTAAATTGTCTTTAATTAATTCTAATTGAGAGTCCTTTGCAAAGAACTATACTTATTGCAAACGCCCGCATCGATGCACGCAGCGGGCAAGCTCGACCCTCATAAACCCATAAAGTACTTTTATTTCTCACGAAACCTCAGTTCACCTAAATAAAAATAATCCAAAGAACAGTTAAACTATAGAGGAAAGAATTAAAAGTCCACTGTCTCCGCTTCCTGCTTCCAACCATTAAGAAACACGTTACGAAGAAATCGCTTCATTTCCCCGATCACAGGTACAGATTACATTTTGAGAACGACAACATTTAAAAGTTAAAACGTTCGGCTACATTTACTTCCGAAGAAAAACATCGGTGTCGAAGCCGCAAACGATACGATACTCGGGCTCCTGTTCGTCGCGGTCGCCGTCTAACATTTCACTAGCTAGAAATCCGGTGGCTGTTTTTCCGGGCTTCCCGCGCATCCACAATGGCGTCCCTTCCGGCCAGGTTCCCGCCAAAACAGAAATAGCCTGACCCAGTTGCGCGGGAGCACGTCCGGCCGCGCGCGCACGCTGTCTACGATCTGCATTTCCGGTCCGCTTGTCATTTTTTATGGATTATGATTTTTCTGATCTGTAACTCATAATGAGCCGCGGAGAAAGTAATTATAGGCTAACTGTATTTTTTTTTCGGGATGTAAAAGTGATTTAGTTAACGCTATCCGCATCCCGTCTCTTACAAGTTTTGTGCCTAACTGTGCACGATAGCTTCCTTACTAGCGTTGTTTCCTTATGTTTTATATTTAAGATAATAACTCCGATCAATATAATATATGCATTGCTTCAATTTCCTATAGGTATACTCATATTATTAATTTGTGCCCAACAGAAGTTTGTGATTTTTCCAGTATTTGTTACAGTAATATATATTTCTATAACTATGGATAATATCCTCGTTTCTGTTATACAACTCTATTGTGAGTAAAATAGAAAACATAATATTAAAACCATTAAAGGATACACAAATCAACAGCAGTAGGTAAGTAGACATCAGAAGGGCATTACAAAGCAGTTTGCATAAGCGTAGTTTTTGGAGCGTAAAGGGACACGGCGAGTTGCCTCACGAGCGTGACCTTGCTTCGTAAGTATGTATTCAAAATGAAGTAGCTGGATAAGGACTGGTAGCCTAATTTTAGAGTCATCAATTAAATAGTTTTATGCGCTATTTTAACAGATCCAAAACGTTAAAAAAATGAGTTTTAAGATAAGATCGTCTTGAACAACGTATCTATTGTCTTAAATTGAAAATGCCTTGTCCCGACGTGTATCGCCTAGTCGCGCTCTCACCACCAGCGGAAGTAGCCTTTACGAAATGAATGCAGCTCTAATTAAATAACAAGCTACCGCGCTGGCCGGCCGCCATTTTGTCCTGTCAAAATAGAACTTCTCTGTCAACAGTAGCCCACTGTATGTAAATAATATTCCAGGAGTACAAGGAAATCTAGACCTACCTTATGGTGGCTTGTGGTAATAAAAAGTTACATGGCAGAACTTATAAAAAATATATTTATTATTAAGGAAATTATCTTCTGGCGTGGACGATTAGGAACACCTCTTAGTTTTTCAGGAAGTTTAAAATTTATATTTATCAACTACAAAGACCATTATTGTCACTTTGTTGGACCAAAAATCAACCCGTAACCAGATAAGAACGCGGTACCTTTGTCGGCTTAAATGAAAGGTTGCGCACGCGTCTCCAAGATATGTTCGAAGAATGAAAGGTCTGGGGTTCGAGTCCGGCTAATCAAGAGCTGATATGTCGCATTTTGCTACACTTCTTGGAACAACGTTAATAAATAGTTAAGTTACAATTTAACATAGCAATGTGCATTTTTTCTAAGTAACAAATATCTGAAATGTCGCAAAGCTCTCCAAAATGAGCATGTTAGTAAATCGTGACAGATTTTTATGTAAAAAAGAATTTCCTGTGTCAAGATATTAGTGGTTTGCTCTCTCTCCTAATATGACAAGTGGGACATACGATTCTGAATTGATCCCCTTAGCCAGCACGCCACGCCAATTAGGACCAATATGTGTGAACTACGTCAAATAGGTGTAACTTAAAAAAATAAGTGTAACACGATCGGTAGCTTTAATTAAGCTAGCTAAAACGTGTTTTATTCTGTAAATATGTATGTAATAAATATTTATGAACATTACTTTGGGTATTGCTCTAGGTATCTGAATAAGTATCAATAAGCTCGAACTACGAAAAATAAAAAGGCAAGAGAATGATCCTCAGGAGTTGTGAAGGTTCAGATGCAGTATAGTAGCGATTCACTTTGGATTTAAAGTTAGTCGATGGTCATTATCTGCATTATCAGAGCTTTCGATCTCCACGACCGACCGGCCGCCGCTTCTCGACAAATTGGTATGTGTTCATTTGTACCATTCCTCGGTCGTGTTCCTTTTGGATTTCTAAATTACTTTCGTTTTATTAGTTTTGAAGATCAAATGCTGGATGATAGTTTTTGAAATACCAACTACCCTGTCTATATGTTGGCGATGGAATTGATTAGAAAGATGAACAATTAAGATAAACTTTAATTTATTTTGTTGATGGTGAAATATTTCATGCTACTTTATAAGCTACTGTTGAACCAGTACCAATAAGGCTCTTTATTTTTTATACAATTGAATTATAGAACAAGCCGATGGCCCACAGATGTTTAGTGGTAACCAATGCTTATAACGACGTGCCCTGTCATGGTATCAATAAAATGCCTATACGTATATAATATATACACGTCATTCGTGGATATGCACTGCCTTAATATCAGGTGGGCCATCGGTTTGTTTCTATATTTGAATCATTTGACTGCATACGAGTACTTTATGATTTGTTGTAATTTCTACGTAACATTGAAAGGATCGATTGAATGATTCTACTATACAAAAAACGTCGACTAAATTGCTAACTACATATACTTTGTAACAAGTAAATTAAATCATTTCTGTATAAAAATTTCTAATACGGTAATATGTAAATACTATAACTGAATTTGGTTTATTACTAGCTATCAGTAGGCATGGCCAGTTTGCCAATTGGCACCTCCTGCCGCTATCATAGCCTCCGATACATGTAAGGAATATTTAATTTACGTTACAAAAAACGTAATGGAATGTTGCATTTTACCTGTTTTTGTTCCATGAGTCACCAGACTGCGTCCTAGACACACCTGAGCTTAGGCAATGGATTTATAATTAAATTCATTTATAATATCTCTATTTATCTGCAGTTATTAGCAAACCAACTAGTTTTTATTAATACCTTATTGCATGAGTCACTCTTGAAATATCTTCAGGCGTTGGCGAGTCTTGTGTTGTATTGATTGTTTCAACGTGTTTAATAAGTTTAAGGGTTTTTTTTTATATAATATTTGTTGTCATTTTTCTAAAGCATTTTTTTGCAAACTAAGTGCTTTATCACACTGGCGAACGCGCGCATAACACGGTTCGTGGACCACAGCGAACACGTCGCCCAACCGCGGCGTCTTCGCAGCGGTCTCGTTCTTCGTTCTCGCAAATAATGTAATTCTCAAAATCCCCAGTGTGATAGAGCACTAAGTCAAAAGGAATAGTCTAACAGGATTTATTGAGATTCACTATTATATACTACTTTTTTTAAGAAGAGTCGATTCTCCAGCATTTGCTTTAGTATAAAAACACAAACTACCGCTAAATACTCGTTAAGATCAGGTAAATAGGTACCTAGATAGATAATTTAATTATTATTTGTCAATCTCAAATGTGTTATTCACAAATCACTGTGACCTTATCCCCGTAGATCAGTTTATTGCTAAATAATCGAATGCCTTCCGTTCGGTAATTACACCAAACATCCGATTGACTAACAAATGGGTTTCATTTTGTATGACTAACTGCCATTTTCGGCATGTAAATTCTGCCATTTTATGTATGTAAGGATCCCTATAAGAAGGTGGTTATCGTACAATTACAATAGATGATTTTTTTACTAAGAATTTACAAAATTATTTTACAAAGTGGAATATAAAGTTCTTCGTAACTTTCATTCTCTTCTTGATGGTTACTCTTCAGTTGTAGCTTCAGACACTTTTTCACGACCCCGTTGCTGTATAAGTAATAAAGTATAGGCCTTTACTTTAGTTTCTGTCCCTTACAAGTCTCATACACAGAGCTCTCATATTTTTTAACAAGCAAAAATTAACAAGCTCTTAGAAGCTGTACGCCATAGTAACATGGCATTGTAGCATTACCTAACTAAATGGTTTAGCTTCGAGCTCGCAGTAAAAGCTGCCTGAGATTATCTAAGAGATTTGTGCCCTGACTAGGTTGGCTATAAGTAACAATCTAGACACAAAACGTTGCATAAACCTTACATCTATTTGCGAAACTGGACTCTCTCTGGACAGCATTATAGCCCAATTTTATTTGATGATTTGGAGTGATCGAATCTTCGGTTTGTAGTAGAACCGGACACTGGTTCATAGTACTTGGGCGGCAGGTGTTTCAGAGCAGCCTCCTCCCACAGTCGGCGCCGGCGCAGCTCTCGAGAGATCAATGATCTAGTCGAGATTTACTTAGGTAATCCACCTGGCTTAGTACTCAGCAGGTACTTGAGACTGTGTGATTTTAAGGTTCTGATTTTAAAGTAGGTACCGGTTATATCATTCTGATTATTGCTTGTAGGAGTATTGATTCAAATTCTATTTTTATGCAAATCGTAAGAAATTATTTCTAAGATAATAGGTACGCCTGCACTTTTTTTAATTTTATAGTACACAGTTATAAGTACACCTCGTTTTGCTCCTAGATAATGATTGGCATAGCTAAATCGATTGCATCTAAAAACCAATCAAGTAAGCATCACGTTCTCGACTAGTTCTGTGATTACCACGGTTACCGATATCGATAACTTTTATCGATTATAATCGTAATTAAATTGCGCGCAATAATTTGTTGAGAGGCGTTACTAAATTCCGTGAATACTACTGAATAAAAGCTTACCATTTATATCATCTTCAAGCGTTTTCAAGTACCTATCGCATAGAAAAATGAATTAAAATTCAATTCGGAAGCCCCTATCAATTTTATGGATTTAGAGAGGAAGTGTGTAATAATTCAAATAGATGATTCGATTCACCACAAGCTTTTTTTTTATTCTATCTGAAATTTGATTGAATAATAAATTAGCGATAGTATGTTTTTTGCAACATGACTTCTTTGATTTATTACTCTTTGGACTACAGTCCGGACAAATAACGTATTTATTGAACGTGATACATAATCAAATATCATTATGTATTTTGAAAATGTTACAAGCAAACCAAAATAAAAGTGTTTGCTTTGGGTTATAGTTAATACAGATTCATCACATGAACTAAACCTTAGCATGAATTTTTGTAGCTACTTTAAGACTAAAGGAATAATTATGTTAAAAAAATTCAGTTAAAAATATCATTAAATATTTTGTTAGACGTCATAAAAGTCAAATGGCAGCCAAAACTACAATCAAACCAATCGTAGTGATATTTTTAGTTTGTATTAAGAGGATTACGAGTAACTCAGCTGTGCACTGTGCATGTCCTTAACTCCTCTCAGACAAATCGTTTCAACTCCTACATGCCCTGCATTGGATTCACTTGTTCAATCTCAATGCCATAACATGTTATTACATGTTATTACTGATGCCGTTGACCGCTCGACCAATATGACTCGGATTATTCCTTTATAACTAGAACAAATTGGAAGAGGCTTTGGTTTTTTGAGTGGAGTGTACCGTTCTGCGTCAACATACCTATACAAGTAAGCAACTCTTGAGTTGTTTTTGATTGCTATTCAATATCGCTCTAGTGTTAGTACTCAAAATAAAAGTAGTAAGAAAGAGCATGCCTACTTTGGTACAGTCAAAATCATTAAATAAATAAATAAATAAATATCTTTGGACATTACACACAACACCCTCTGGTCCCAAACTAAGCAGAGCTTGTACTATGGGAACTAGATTGCTGATATAATACTTATATACATTTGTTATTGTAAATACATACTTATAATACATAGTAACACCAAGACTCAGAACAAACATTTATGTTTGCCACAGAAATGTTTGTTCTCGGTGGGGATCGAACCCACGACCCACAGCACGGAAGCACATTAGTAAGTATAACAATATGAATGAGATAAAGTTTCAAAAAGGTTCTTATACTAATAACTAAGTTTTATAAAAAACAGGCTCGCAATCCAAGAGAGGGGGTAGAATCCGTTTATTCCCACCTGTTCTGTTGAGTAGTTCTGTTGACAGAACTACTGGGATTTTTTTTCCCATTCGTTCTGGGACTTAAAAGACTATGCTTTACACCTGACTTATCTCTACTATTCCCACCTGTTCTGTTGAGTATAATTCTGTTGACTGAACTGAACTACTGGTAATTTATCCGCATTAGTTGTGTGATTAAGAAAGACTCTACACGCTTTACAAAAGCTCTCGAAGCTTACCAAATACAGTATAAATACACACCTAAAAGTATATTTAATTAATCTTCTGTAGGAAGTCACTGAAAGGGTTAAAAGGGGTACAGGGCGGACGTTATTTATCACGGGGGATACGTAATGCGTTTAAATATATTTGCGTTTTACTTCGAGACCGCTCTACTTAAAGAAATGTAGGAGTAATTTTATTGAGTGAATTATATAATAAATTAGATTTTATAAACAAAATATTGCTAGAACGACTAATCTATTATTATTTACTAGCTTCCGCCCGCGGCTTTGTTCGCGTCCCATTGGATCCCGTTAATTTTTAGGGATAAAAAGTATTCTATTTTACTTCTAATACCTCCAAGAATATGTGTACATAGTTTCATGATGATCGGATAAGTAGTTTTTGCGTGAAAGCGTAACAAACAAACTCACATTCACATTTATAATATTAGTACGATTAGGATTATTCAGCCGCTACTGTCCCACTGCTGCAGTGTAGTAGGTAGATTAGTCGGTTGATTTTAGCAATTTGATCACATACAAGCAGCAATCAGCATCATTATTAAATGGCGATGAGACCAAGTTTTAATTTTTCTTTTAGTTGTATAAAAAAAGTTTCAAATAGATTTTTTTATGACTAAAAACTAAGGGGTATATTCATATTGGTCTTTTAAAGCTGAGCTAACTAAAATGGTTGCTAAATCCTTTATCATCTCTTTTCGATGCAAGTGACAATGATAGAGCATTTTTTAATGCCACGCCAAAATGACAGTTGAATATGAATAAAGGGGTAAGAACATACACTACACTTTTTTCAACTATGATTATGAAGTAAAAACTACCATAAAAGAAGAATTCACAAAAAAAAATAAGAGCCAGCATTAAACAATTTTAAAATTCTGAAAAAGATATATTTTTCTGACACTGGCTGTACAAGCTTTGCTTAGTTTGAGAATATTCAGCAGTTTGATTTTATTAACCAAAAAAAAAACATTTGAATTATGTTTAATTGGAATCGCTATGTTGGTAGGTATAAGTGGTCGTAATTCAATATCGTGCAAACAGTAAATTTGAAGTAAGAAGAGTTTGTGATCCCTGGCCTATACCAGTAACGGTAGCTTAAAACGTGCGTCCGTGTAGGTATAACGTGGTATAACACAGAATCATAGCCTACACTCACACAAACATACTTAAATGAATGGGATGCTGCCACTGATTACAAACAGGGTTACCAACCAACTTTTTTCCTACCAAATTAAGATGGTAATGATCATTAATGGACGTTCTTTGCATGATTCTAATTGTAAGTAGATATAGCTAAGGGAAATAGTTGTTTATGCTCCAATCAAAATGTGAAAGCTCTGATTTATACGTAAGTGGGACCTCGGGTTACGTACAGCCCTATAAATAAACAACGTTGATTATTGCGCATGTAAGTGTCTTTCCCACGGCATGCGAAACAGGTTCTAGTCCGGAGATAAACTGAAACTTAACAGTGGTATTGCCAACGCAGCGGTTTTACGGCAGATGTGGCCATCGGCTTGTTTTATCATGATTAGTCATATGAATAAAAAAAAACTACTGCACTTACCACTTTCCTACTGCAAGCACAGAGTATTATTACTGTAAGTCGGAAATTGAAATTAATTTTGTTTAAATTTTTGGGAACAATTGTCAATCATATTTTTATGAGTGTGACCACTGTGACCTAGTACTGCTAATACTTATCATGTACCCAATATTATACTGAAAATATACATTCTAAAATAATCGATCACTCCAGTCACAACTGAACAGCACTTAACTTTAGGATAGAGGTAAAAACGAAAAAAAACTTTGAATAAAAAGGAAAGTTCACCTTTGTACATGACCTATCTTTAAGTTCCCTTTTATGTAACTACTTTTGTGTACAATAAAGAATAAAGTTTTTGAAAAGTTGTAAGAGCTCAGAATAACATTTTTGTAATCAGCTGGCAACACTGACCACGAGGCTGGCTAAATTAATACCTTAGCGACAGTTTCCTGTCTCCTTTCAACTCCTTCTGTTTTCCTGCTAGACTATATTTATCGTCGGATGTATCTAAAGGCTCTACTTGAATGAAATAAAAATAATGAATTAAGTTATGCAACTTGTCTCATGGCCGACTTACACAGTCATAAGTATGTACAGATTTTACAGTGGCGAATATTTTTACCTCCACCTAGACTTACATTGCGTGGTAAGTTGGCAACGGTCCTCAGTCTAGCCGTCATTGCTACGCAGTGTATATCTCTACCGTTACTTAATACGGCACTGTACGGTGTGTGAATCAGTAATTCGTTTACTAAATTATTTCAGAGCCCGTAGTCTGAGTTTTGCTGTGTTGGTTTGCAACAAGCGAGAATGGAGAAAAATAGTTAAATCTCCCGCTAAAGGCGCTTACCACTACTGGCTGAGCCCATAGCCTGAACTATTTTTCTCCATACAAAAACTGCGAGTTTCTCAATACTCGCTTGTCGCAAACATAACAAAACTCAGACTACGGGTTCTGTTGTCTGTGTGGGAGGTATTGGAGTATGTAGTTTAGTGAACACTATTTTGTAAGATCTAAATGTTGTGGTACAGTCAGCATCAGAATTAAATCACTTATCGATAATTTCAAAATGGTGTACTGCTGGCTCTTTATACCCAAAGTCAAAGTCAAAAATCTTTTATTCAATAAAATCTCACTGATCACTTTGAATCGTCATTACGTTTTGTATGATTAGGTATGATTACATTTTTTTATTGGATGAGTTGGAGCTAGTTCGTCCCAAGCTTGTTTGTCTTCTAAATAATCAGATATTTTATAGTATGCTTTTAAAAGAAGTCTCTGTTTTATTACGTTTTTGAACTTGCCAATCGACAACTGAGACACATCACTTGGGATTTTGTTAAAGAAGCGTACACATTGCGCTTTGAAAGATTTACTATTTTTTGTGAGCCTAGTGGTGGGAACAGCGAGTTTGTCTTTATTTCTAGTGTTAACATTATGATTATCACTTTTTTTGTTGAATAGATTGATATTGTTTTGAACATACAATAAGTTTTCATAGATGTATACTGGCAAGGTACTGTCATTATATTTATTTCCTTAAACTTATTTCTTAGTGATTCTCTGGGACCCATGTTATAAATTGCACGAATAGCCCTCTTCTGCAACACAAATATGGTGTTTATGTCTGCAGCACTCCCCCACAACAAAATGCCGTACGACATAATGCTATGTTAATAATAATAATTGTTTACCTGAATACTACTTTTAGGATACAGTTTTTACTTTTTTAATGCTAGTTTAAAAAAGATATGGAAAGTTCCTAGTTTTCAGGCATAAAACATTTTTGAAACTTTGTCTCATCATGTACTAATGATGTTGACTATACATCGTTGTTGTTACTTTACAAAGCGAGTCTATGTAGCTTATATTCATAATTTACCATGCAATCTATTTTAGAACAGTTCAAAATGTATTCGCAAACGTGTCTCAAGCCGACACCAACCTGTTTGCAATTTTCACATTAACACGTGTTTAGTTTTAATAAATGTAAAGTTTCTGCTCTAATATTAATGCACTTTTATGTAGGTTTATGAAAATAATAAATTTAGCTTGCAACTGTACATTGCAACAACAAATCATTGATTTTAGATATACCTAAAGACTAGTGCTCACTATAGTGCTTAGGTCGCTGGAAGTTGTATATATAACCCCCCTATAGCTTTAATTTTTTTTTATAAGTAATTCATTCATTAGTTTCTTATAACAACGACACGTTTTTATTTAATTGCAGTTATTTTATCTATATGTAGCTTTCTCAATCAACTACTTATATACAAATTCATGGTATTAACTGTTGAGGTATAGCGTGAAACTCTATAAATATGGTTATTTACGAATCATGTTTTTTTTTTATCTCTACGTACTTTGTGTGTACTGAGGTGCTTGCATGAAGTTTATTTATTTAAGAATGTTGATTTCATTTCCTAACTTCTGATCTTGAGTTTGAACTAGATAGATCCTAACTTTTATTCCCTTTCGAAAGCTTTTTCAACTTTGTTTTTTCTTATTATTTCTCCCTATTATAATAAAGATAAGATAATATAAGATAAGATAAGATAATTTATTTATTTCATTAAAAGCACACTCTTATATTACATGTATACATTATAGGTGTCTTAAAGTTAACGGCTTGATATCTATATATTTTAATACAAAACCTACATTATGTCGTAAGACTACATTATGTAGTATGTTGTAGATTGGTAAAAAATCTATAAATTGTTTCGATTTCTTCAGCTTCAACTTATTTGAAGTAAAAAAACAAGTGATTCGTGACTCAAGCTCTAGATTACCAACACTTGGGTGACTCGAGCAGTTTACACAGTATTGGTAACCGACACGGACGGTTAGTCCCCGTCATCGCAATCAATGGAGCCTATCACGGAGGCATACACACACATACACGTGAACCGATGATCCGACTCAAGTCTACGCTCTACTTACTGGCCATTCAAGAAACACTCACACATACACAAAAAGAACACTCCAGACCATATCGACACACTTTGTTTTCAATTACAGAAACGAAAAGTTTCATATTCTTTTTTAATTTAAAAGCTGTAGAACTCAAAATAACCCGTGGCGACATCTCATTAAGCCCGTTAGCGGTCGTGGCCGCTTTGAAAAATGTCTCATTTAACCCCGACAGTCCTTTAATAGCTGGTGAAGGGTTAAACGCCACAAATAACCGAATACGGAAGTGGGCGAATGCATCATCAACTTTGTTTTTTAATAGTTTTAATTAGGAAATAGTTTAATTTTTTTATTGTGTGAACGCGACTTTAGTTGTCGACGCCTCTACCGATGGCAAATTGGCGTGAGAAATGGATACTAATATCGGTGTTGAAACGGTTAGCCGGAAGGTCCCATCAAATAATAGGATTTAACGAAACAGCAGTTTAATTTATTACTTTACATGTAAATGATTTGATATTTTTCTTTCCGGCCGTTTTTTTGGGTTTAAATATATAACACACATCAAAATGTTGATGTTGTGTATGTAATAATTTATAAGTTTAAAAAACTGGAAAAACCGACTTCAATTTGATACGCATTCATCATCAAATGATGATGATGATGATGATGATAGTAGTTCATTGGGACTGTTCTATTGATCGTAAACACCACAGAAAAGCAAAATACGCAATGTCGTGTACGTGGATGACGTGTTTTTTCTTGTTACTCTTAATCAACTGACAAACTACTGAAAAATATACAACCGAATTTATACCTTTTCCTCTTTTGAAGTCGGTAACTTATACTTATCGAGAATCCATCTCATGACCTACCTTCCGGTTTCACCATCAGATGATGATGATTCTGATGATCATAAGATGCATTGGGAATTGTCATGAAATTCATGGGAACTTACTTCAATTTGAAACGTTGAACCTTCATCATTAAATAATGATGATGATGATGATGATGGAAGTTCATTGGGACTATTTTATTGATCGTAAGCACCACAGAAACGTCGCAGGAAAGCAAATACGCAGTGTCGTGTAAGTGAATGACGTGTTTTTTCGAGTTATTCTTATTTAACTGCCAAACTACTGAACTAATTTTGATAAATGAAGGAGTTCTGAGGAAACAAACATTAAAAAAAAAAACATCCAACCGAATTGAGGACCTCCTCCTTTTTGAAGTCTGTTAAAAATAACTAAAATCCTACATAACAGACATACAGTACTGTTATCATACTGATCACATGAAAACCTTATTGTTATTTATAACAGTTAACTGGGGTGTACTGTACTCATTTAGAACACAATTTGAATGTAACACCGGGGTGTTACATTTCAGTTACACAACAGATACCTCGAACGATTCCCTATTTGAAGTTGACAAGTAACCACGCCTCTTCCTTTGCAAAAAAGATGACAGTTACTCATTATAATAACATCACCTCTTATGTGAATTCTATTATGTTGCTATATTAGGGGGATTTTAGAAGACTACCCTATATACTACACATTTGGTATGCTTCACAGATAAATAAATAATAGGAGATAGCGCAAGCATGCGGAGCGTATGACTACAATGTTTTCAAAAGATGTCATACAAAACTTAGTTTGAAAACTATTACTGCTTCTGTGCTGCAAATATTTCAATTGAAAATGGTGCTATAGAAAAACTATAGCATCCACCGCAAAACAGCCACAAACTAAAGTTTCTACACAGTACCTAATAGCGAACGATTTATCTAATTAATTTGTAATCTTTCATCACAGATTAATTCATTGTCTGTATAATGCTCTTGTTTAACATGTCTATGGTTTTTTACAGGTAACGTATTTCATACATTTGGAGACAGGCATGGTGATCAGCACGAGAAATAAAAGGTATTGTACCATTTCACTCTCAGCCAACACGGTTTTTTTTTCCTTCCTGAATACAGTACGTAAGGAACCTCTACATTCTACTTATAAATTCAGTGCATGCCAGATGCCAACCTAACTAATATTAAAACCAACTAATCAAATAAAAAAAACAAAAAAATGAAGCGCGCCGAGATTATTCGGCAAGTCTTATTTTTTTTATTTTACTTGTTCTCTTTTGAAATCAAAGTCTAACCTCTGGTAGTCTGTAACCCTTTACAAAATGATTGGATCTCGACCAACAGACCTAAGATCTGACACGAGCAGTGGTACAACCGGTCCATCCATTCACTGGACGAGACGAGTTCCGCCTCCCTGATGTCTATTACCGACAGTTCGTCCAAATTAACCAGCTTCGAAATTGATTCTATGGATTGTAATAATACGGTACGAATCAAAAAGAAATGAGCTTTGATTCAATATTTAAACTTCCTCAGAGAAATGCTGGTTTTCTGAAAGAGCTGGATGAACTAGTTGGAATCCAGTTCGCTTAAAGTAGTTGGTCACGTTTTTATCATATCTTGTTAGAAACATTACTGTAGTATTTATTTGGTAGCTTTTAACAAAATTTGACTTTATTTGTAGCTAACAAAATGACCCTAATTTAGCGAGGCAGGTCAGCGTTGTCAAAAAAAAAACTATAGTAAAGAAGTAGCACCTACCTACTTAGTTAACTAAATAATTCCACTTGGCGAGGCAGGTCAGCGTTGTCAAAAAAAAACTATAGTAAAGAAGTAGCACCTACCTACTTAGTTAACTAAATAATTCCACTTGGCGAGGCAGGTCAGCGTTGTCAAAAAAAAACTATAGTAAAGAAGTAGCACCTACCTACTTAGTTAACTAAATAATTCCACTTGGCGAGGCAGGTCAGCGTTGACAAAAAAAAACTAGTATATAAGTAGCACCTACCTACTTAGTTAACTAAATAATTCCACCAATAGGAAAGAAGTTTTATCTTATATGAATTTCACTTCTAAGAACTGAAACAAGAAATCCAGTAAGCAGTTTCGTAAACCACAAGATAAATCGGCAAAACCCGCGAACAGGTGAGAGAGGAACGCTTTCAACACTTGAGATATTTTCGCCTTTAAACTATATTTAACCAGTCATTGGTGAGTTAATTTTGTGTTTTGGGAAAACAAAACGGGCTTTGGACGTCTCTTGAAAAATCACCGCTCTCTTTATGATTGATCATTTCTTGAAACTGGAGAGCGTTAAGCGATCACTGTCTCGCCGATACGATACGGGGATATTTTTAATGCGCAAAGTGTTGATTTGGCAAAAGTTATCATATTATCTATATCTTTTCATTTTAGATGTAGACAATAGGAGGGCACAATTTCATTTGAGTGAATTTATATTTATACACTGGAGCTCGCAACGGTCGTATGAGATAGTCAAAATGTAGTTTGGTATATGAAGTTATTTCAAATCCATACGAAATGGCATAAAATTGCAATCTTAACGAACGGTTTTTTGTTCATCAATATGTTAGTGTCAAAACATTTCGACAGGGCTCGTGACATTTACTAATGAGTAAGATGACAAACTTGCATTTAAATACATGCAATTGACAGGTGTATGAATGTTGTTTACAGTGTTATTAATGCGAGAGAGAACACTAACATTTATAAGTACTTGCTTGCCAAGGGTTAAGTCAAGATTTCGCATATACACACTTTACAAAACAATCGTATACCTACTTGTTCATTTATAGGTTTGTACTTTCTTGTATAGGACAAGAAATTTCCCTACATAATACAAGTACAGACCTACGAGTCAACTTTCCAACGGAAATCGAGAAGGATAAAATCGAATATGGCATTCGTATGTTTCATTTAACAAATAATTTGTATCGTAAGCAATTTTATAAATCTACTGAAAGGCTTAGTTATTTTTCACAGGCTCGCGATTAACATTTAATTTATTGTGCTATATAATCTAGCACAGCAGTTACTCGATTTAATGGGCATTTTACCAGATGAAAATTACTTTGTTCTGATGTGTAAAAAATACCCGTACAGTACCTATAACAGAGCTACTGAATCTTCTGATAGAGTTCGGGTCTTCAAAGCTCTTTCTATCTCTATCACAAGATACTAAATCGAGATAAAAAACCCAATGAATAATAATTAAAAACACCCATACCCACCATCTTCCGTGAAACACGATACAGTAATAGCACCCGGTTTCTCTTGCGAATCGTATCGAGTGACGCGGATAAATCGCTCGTATAATCGTAAATACGCTTTTTTATCCCGAGCTATTCACGGGACCGTCTATATCCGGTGAGCACCATATTGTGGAGCAGGTAACACAAAAAAATTGCTCATTATGACGATTATAAGATTACGAGAAAGTTTAGACTTTATGTTCTAGTAGGGAGAGCGGAGGATTGAATGATTCGGGCGCTAGTTGCATTTCTAAGGTATACCAAATTTGTAAAAGGGACGCTCTTTTGTGGCTGCAGACAGTGTGGCACCGAAGCCTTTTTGTTCGTGCAAAATGCTCAAGTTCGTGAATGGAATGATCGGTTCCGAGAAACACGGATGCGTTGACCGACTGCGGCACAAGTGCCAGTAATGAGCTACTTCTTCATTACCATTTACATGCAATAAGCTACCGCGGTCTGTTCGATGTGGCTTCTCTGTGTTGCTTGAGTAATTTGCGTGTTATTATTGTTTACCCGTCAGAATGAGCTGTATTTTTGTTGTAGTAAATAATATTTTAAAGGAAAACCGGCGTTATAAGAACCCCGGTTCCTAAGGCTTTTGCTGAGTGGAAAGCTCTTTTTACACTAGATACTTCTTTATTTGTATGTGTACTATTTGCATTCATATTTCCTTTTTCTATTCTATTATTTGGTAAATCTTCCTATTCCTTCAGGCCAGCGTAGGTGACATCGATAGTTTTGAGGATACTATAAAGTAAAGTAAAGTAAAGTAAAGTAAAGTAAAGTAAAGTAAAGTAAAGTAAAGTAAAGCAAAGTAAAGCAAAGCAAAGCAAAGCAAAGCAAAGCAAAGCAAAGTAAAGTAAAGTAAAGTAAATTTTTATTTGGTAAATAAACTAATGTTCTGGTACAATAGTTGGTAGCATTATGTTTTATATAAATGAGTGTACAATTCATAAATACTATAGTGTACCTTGATGAGTTTAGTCCCTGCACTAGGTCTCTATCGAGCCTGTATGGCGGGCTAACAGCGACTATAAGATACAACAAAGCAATTATACTTATTTAAAAATTCAAATTACCCAAGTCTAATCTTAAATCGATCTAATAAAACAGCACGTTGAAAGTTCGACTCAGAACTTTCACCGTGTAACTAAAGTGGTTTGACTAACCATGCGGTCTTGCGACTACAGCAGTTTCACAACTAGGTTTCTACTGCAAATACTTATTAAGTCAGATGTATTTTACATACACTCAAGAAAAGTAGGTTTACAAATGCCATTTATAACTATATCTTTTTAATGTATAATTCTCTTATGTTTTCTATTTAGATAAGCATCTGTAACATAAACCAATATACATTTAACGAGGTGTAAGTTATGCAAGAGCAGTGGTTGAGCTAGGTTTGCCTGTCTGGTAGACAATCTAGTCCACCTCATGTCCTTTAAAGTTGATAATTGGACAGCATAGCTAATAAATCCTTTGTCATATCAATTCAAATCAAAGTCAAATGCTTGTTTGTCGGTAAAGTCAAATCATAGTTTTGGGTTACTCATAAAATCCCAATATTCTTTTAACTTAGTGAATTACGCAAAACTCAATTCAATCGGTACGTGACCATAGTCGCAGAACTTATGAATGAAATAAGAACACGAATCGTAATGTACTACGCTCAAGTTGAAGTCATCAATCGAAGTGTAAATTGATGTCGGCGAACCACACTTTTCCATAGAATCGTGATGTTACTATTCTGATGGACAGACTCCATTCACCTATTACTAGATCTACGCACCTCACCGGCCACAGAACGCATCCCATTCACGACAAGCGAGTAAATCAACCGAGAACACTCATGCCTTGTAAGGTCTAAACGAAGGCGTTTCCTCAAACGGAAAACAGCTTTCTGCTATTGATGGTAAAACCACTCTCGTACGCGCTGACTTTGAGTTACGACTTTTTTCCATATCTATTTTTGTGCAAACACCGCTTTGTTTATAAAAGGCACTGTGTGATTTCTCACAGGCTAGAATCGGACTTTTTCATCGTAGCGTAGAGTTTAATGTTGAGTGTATTTATAGGCAAGTTACAACGTTGTGCGCTTGAGGCTCAGTTTTATGAATGAAGCGCAGCATTGCGAGCGGAAGCAGAGCCGGCCGTGGCGCGGCTTTCCCGCGGCAGCCAGTTTCATTAATAATTAAAATGCAGCAACTGGCGGAATGACCGGACGTGGAGATGATTTCTACTAGTTCTCGATGCACGGACGCAGCTTCTGGTCGGCCACAACGCACCAGTCAGCTTGCGCCTGCTATACCGGTGACGACATCCAATTTAATTTTTATTGAAGCAGATCTCAAAACTGACAATCACACAAAAAACTTTGATGCTATCAAATGAGATGCGTAATATGTATCATTAAACGGTAGCCTATTCGAAAGTGGCTCGCCCTGGGTAGATGACGGCGCAATAATTTAAAGGTAACGGTCAAAGTAATTTTTGACTGCCTCATTTTATGATTGCGCAACGAGAGGTCTGGACTAACCGAGCAAGACGAGAGGGCACAATTACAAGATTGAAGAAGGATAGATTGTTTTTAGAGTGAGAGGACGGTGTATGACGAAGCTATAAAGAGAATGAGATAGATACGGTAGCTAGATACGCGCGTCCGGCGGCTCACTTCCTGTCGCGGGATAGTGAGCTAATGTCCTGCGAAATTTTATTGAGCCATCGATTCGGTAATATTTATATGTGAATATTACGCAACACCCCAACACAGCTAAACAACGTTTTTTCAATATTGTATTACATTGCCATATCTTTATAAAGCATTTTATTATCAAACCAAAATAATTACACACTGTTATGTCAGGTTCCAAATCCGTTGCCCACATTCAGGCTAATTGTTGGCGTCTTTCCTTCTATCACTCAGCCTACTCTTAACTTCATTAACCTAATCAAGGGACTAGGCATTTGAATCGCTGGTACAATACCAACTTGATTGCTTACATCCTTCGTCTTTGTCATAGCTCGCTCTAAGACAATGTAGGTGTATTCTTCAAACACAAGATTCCAAAATAATATGACCTATGTATCCCAGATAGGTACAATTTTTATGTCTTATTGATCAAGATACCGCGATGCAAAATACTTATGTAAATAGTTTATGGTTTCATTTAACGCTTAAACTAATAAATCACTTGTCATAATACTATTCAATCTAAGTTGCCCAAAACTATAATTTATTTGGTCCCCTGCATTTGACCTAGGAACTAACCACGACCATAATAATTAAGAACTTTAGAAGAGCAAGCGAGTGGACGACATCCTCACAAGCGGAAGCATCCGGCGCCCACGCACGCATTAATTGCGCTACTCTTTTTGTTTAGTCGCGCACTCGGCTAACTCGATTACCGCAATCAGAGCGAGCCCTTTGCCCTGACGCCCCTCTGTCTGGGACCACTAATTACTGACGTTCCATTGTTTATAACTACTTTATCCTCTTATCTTTGTCATAGGTGTCTCTCCACTACTGAAGGTTTGTAGACTTCGCTTTATTTAGTAGACAAATTTTCCACTTTCTTGATTCAAGTCAACTGCCGTATGTTGCAAAGCCTCCTGTTTTTTCCTACTCCTTCTATGCTTCTGGTCTGATGATCCGTCTACGTAATACCCACCAGGTACTATAATCATCATCCCTCTTATACGTAGGTATGCTAAATAAAACGCTTGTTCTCATTTCTAATTACTGCTTTTCATTCATGCTTATACGTGTTTGTTCGACTGCTCTAGAAAAACAAACTTTATGCGTGTTATAAATAAAAGTTAGTGTACATGGCGGCGAGTCCGTCAACCTGTCATACCACATTGTCGCGTAGTCTCTCGTTTATGAATGAACTTACAGATCGAGCGACTTCCGGCTAACTGTTGAGATAGTACGACACTCTTCCTGGTTCCTGCTATGGTATCTTTAATTACGACGCAAACATAAACAGACCGTTGGTTATCGATACCATACAAAGTCGTTTTCACTTCTAATGCTCAAGAAACAGAGTGCAGATTTCACCGGAGACTTCAATCGATCAGAGTCCATTTCAACTTTATCGAGATCGTTCGAAATATGAATAAAGATATTCTAAAAGTGACCAAGTCGTACCACTGGCCATGGGATATTAGACCTTACTATGGCTTTGTCTATGGTAAAATTTAGATCAGCTTAATCTCGTATGCTGTTGTTTCACATCCTGCAGAACACGTTTTTTTTTTCTTGCCTCCTTCCCGGCGTTTCACCGTTACGCAATATATCGTAAATAATTAGCGGAAGGCCAGATTCCCGTGTCTTATGGAGATGGCGACTATTGAGTTTCTTCACCGGACGTTTCTTGCCTGGCTAACAGTACCTAGCTTTTTTATAAGTCTGATCACCGAGGTGAAGCTAAAACTTGAATGTGGGCATTGGGCTGGGCATGGGCTTCAGTCCTTAACAAGAGAAACCTATTATAGAGAGCTGATGGTCTATCTTAGAACTACAGATACCAAGTAGGTAAATCACTTTCCGACCAGGTTTTAACATTGATTTCAATAAAATGGTGAATTCCTCGTTAAATCTCGTTAGTTTCTTTTTAAAAAATAATGATGTGGTGCAAATTTTCCGCTTTGCCGTTGATATTGAGCTTTTGTCGGTATTAACCAAAATGTTATGGCGATTTGTATGAGCGGTGAACGCATTCTCACGTCTGCGGTTTTTAGTGTCTGCTAATTATTGTATGCATTACTATCTTCCGCCAAATCACACAGTTTACTTCTCAATAAGTTGCCGTATCGATGTGGAACCATTTTGAGCACCCGATTACAGAATCAGATCGCTCGTAACAGATTTGATTGTTAGTAATTAAAATCCGTTTAACAACAAATCGAGCTCAAAACTTTCTCGTTTCTATCTCCTACAAAGGTTCTCACGCGACAATATTCAAACAAGGTTCGTTCAATCCGACTAATTTATTCGGTTGACCAAAACCGCACCTACATAGATATACAACACAAATGAGCGTTTTTACACGTAGTTTTGGATAGGTGCGCCGAAACTCGACCGCTGCCACCTACCAGATAATGAGGATCTGTAAAACTTTCGTCGTCGGCTGACACAGCTGCGGCCTCGGACGGGGCTGCACCAGCTTGCGGAGGACAACTTACAATGGTTGCTTTACATATTCTCACGACGGCGCTTGTGCCCGACAGATATATAATGTTGCAATGAAGACCGGTCGGCCGCGTTTCTGACCTCCGCTCAGACCTCGATTAGAAAAGAATAACGAACGAATTAAATGGAAGAGTGGATATGTTAATCACGGTGGCGGTCGCTCGTCCGCTGATAGTCATCGAGATCACGTCTCATCGATTATGATGCCTGTTTATATCGATGGTTAGTGGCTACTCAAAAACATAATTACTATTAGATGAGGCCAATGACCTAAATCGGAATATCAATTTCACCAGATTTTAGCAAAATGTACCGTCTTTTTAGTTTTTTAACATTTTAGAGAATAATTTTACCTACCAGAACAGAATCAGCAAAAATTTAGACAAACGAGTTTTGGGCAATTATGTATGTTTGAGAACAAAATTAAGTTTTTCGCGTTAATAGCTTTTTAATAATCCATCTACATACAAATTGGTTATCAATCCTCATAACTTGATTGAATAATGAGTTTGAAAAATTCAAAACTGTGGCTAACCATAGTTTAGATATTTTAATAAAACTAAAGTAAAGGCGGAGAATTTTTAAAACTTTTGAAGTACGTGTCCAGTGAAAACTCGTGTACTAATTAATAAACAATTGAATGTGTGTCAACGCTTCGACATGAAATGTCGGCGATCCTATCCGAGGTACCTCGAGATAGTATCAGCGATGCCTCGCTCCTCACAGCCTCCACTATCAGGCTCATCTCAACTCACTACTTAGACGTAACTGAAATATACTGTCTAAATTAAGACACATTAAGAAATACGACCGAATGCGCCATATTCTTTAATTAAGAAACGACAGACCGAAACTTTTTGGTAATATGGATACCATAAAATATTCATCGTCGTTTACTAATGGTTAGTAAATAACACTCAAATTCGGTTTGGTGCAAGATTTCAATCAGATGATAATCCGAGAAATTATTAGAATACAATATTGAAAATTAATCGAATATAGTTAATAAACAGACGCATAATAAATTAATTTACATGATATTAGAATTTGATACCTTAGAAAAGAAAAACATTTAAAGTTCATTAATTAATTAAAATCCAGAATCAATGTTACGTAAATGCCATTAAGTTTACTATTTATAATTATCGTAACCTTTCCAAACTGAAACAGGTGCTATTTTTACTTTAAAGAAGTATGTATGGTTTCTACTACATTACCGTGGAGTGCTACGATTGAGAGAGTTGAATTGCCCACAATTTTATCATTCTAAAATCTGGTGAATTCTTTTTGAAAGATAACATTCAAAAGACTGTAAAAGCATCGGGTTCTTAAAAAAAAAATAGGAGCAAACGCTGAGTCACAAGTTTGCTGTTTCTGAGGTTTTGTGGTGACTGTCTTGTTGGTTCAACAAATACTATAAACATTATGGTCGAAGGACAAAAACCCTACATCTCATCTCACTTTCATGATACGGAGAAACACAAACTCGCTAGTATTTTGCTCAAGTTTTACTTAGTTCATTGACTCTGAGTTTAGTACCATATTCTGTTCGGTAGTGAATTCATTACAAATAGCCAAAACTGGATACGTGACAAATGATCAAAATCAAGCGAGAAACCGACATCATAACTGAGAGTTTTGAGATACAATATGAACCCAGAAAGAACTTCACAGGAGAAGAGGGCTTATTCCCATCGAGTCCACTGGCTGGCCTATTGGTGGGCCAGATGAGTATAGCGCGTTATTCATTCATACCTTGAGCCTGAGCTTAGGAGACAATCAGCCTCACCCAACTGAAACCCAATGAGCGTATCATCCACGTTTATGTGTAATGAGGCGAGCAGTCACCACATTGTATGCTCATAGCCTTAGTACATTTATATCAGAGTATTGAATATCAGAAGCTTGCCCTGTGGTCGCGACTAAAGGCTAGCGAGCTTCATGATCGCTTCAGTTGCCAGACTCGATATTCACTATTCACAGGTGCTTATTATTCGAATCTCAAATTGTCGCATCAAGGTATACTTGCTTAATCATAAAAAATGCTTAATGTTTGCCCAAAATACAAAGAAATGCTCTTTTGTCTTCACACCTACGAAGGGCAATTTAAAAATAGGTTTAGTAAAAAATGTACAAATAAAGGTGTTGGAACAAGTTCCGTTGACTAAGGCCGTGTTGACATTATCGAAAGCAAGCTCAAACAGATCGGACCTCGGCTTGCGTGTTTACAACTTGTATATTTCGAAAAGCAAATTGCCTTTTGCAAGGTTTCCTCGAACCGTTTAAAGAATAAAGAATTAACCTGTAGAATATATGGACACAACATTCAGTTAAACCAAGTATTCAACCCTTTGCCTGTTTTCATTTGTTATCTTTCTTTGGTTGGCTAATAGGGTCGCAAAACCATGTTCAGTTTAATTTATTCAAATGTTAAAACACTAGATTAGATACGCTCATATTTCGAATACTGATGGTATCACCTTTCATTATAATTCAAGTTTGAAAAACTTATAACAATCTGGGGATATTTTTACTAAAAGCATAGTTTTTAGAATAATTTTGGTTACTGTTTAAAATGTTTAAGTGCAAGGCTCTAGTGTGGTAATACTACACGTCAATATGCAAAAAAACTTTGCGAAATTCGATATTCATTAATTGAGTCAATATAATGGAGAACTGTCCAATCACATGAATGCTGGCCGTTATATTTGGAGCTCTGTTCGATTCATCGGTTGTATAGGTTTTTGTGTTGTGCGAGGGTCAGGTTACGCTGGCGAGGAGGCAGAGGCAGCTCACGGCGGCGGCGGCGCAGGCGCAGGCGTCAAGCGATGATCGCGCGATATGAGCAGTCGCGCCGTGTTGCCGCGACATCGACGAGGCTTCCGTTCCCGCGACCAACTCCGTGGGAACCGCTTTATTTTCATATTTAAATTCGACCCTCATTAAACTGGTTTGGCTCAAAATTTGCTGCCTTCTTTCGACGCCTTTTACTCAACTTTTTATAGTTCCGTTCGACATTTACTGTTTGTGATATTTTTTTCCGAGTGCGCGAGTTGGGGCACAATGAATCTTGTCTCTGTACTCCACATAATGAGATCGTGAATTTCTTTATTTCTAAATGCACAATAAATCAATGAGACGATCGAGGTTCTCATGATTCATGACGACCAACTTAATAAGAAGAAGCTCAGCGAGTTAAGTTAACCGCGTTACATCACATTGCGAAGACCGTGATTTTATTACGAACTTATCACTAACACCATAACTTTAATATACTATGGTAGATAGTGTTCTGAGCTAAAGTTAATTTAATTTGGGCAATATAAATTAATGGATGGAGAAAGAACCAGTTTTCAATCGGTGGCTGTTGGGAAAATCGGGTAATATAGGCTCGAACCATTATATTTAATGAATACAGGAGGATTTATGTGGTAGATAGATATGGTTACGTGTAATTTTTCTTTTAATAATTCATGGTGCGTCTGGTATCTAATATACTTAGTTAATTGTCTTTGACTTATGGTTTTTTATATTGCCTTTAATTTTTTTTTTGTAATATTCATACCAATTAATTTGCATATTTCGTTTAGTAAGAAGCCAACCATAAAAGAAAAAGTTTGTAGACAGTTAGAAGAAAAGACATAAACGCGCACCCTCTTCATGTCACTTTTATTGTAATGGAAAAGTAACTGTTATTTTTACTATTCAATTATATCTTCGTAAAGGTATGGTTTCATGATAATAAAATTTTTACTACCTATAAGGGTTATTCAGGTCTCAAAATAATATTCGTTTCCGCGGTGTCACCTTACACCAGATGATGGGTAACCATTGCAGCCTAAACTTGACGACAAACACATTTATGCAATGTTCACCCTTAATGTATGCACCCAACATTCAAAGTCATTTACAACTTTACTAACTTCAATATTCATGGTTTAACTTTTAGACATAACAGTGCAAACGAATGTAAGCTTTAACGTTGCTACGTAGAGTAGTTTTTGCATTTTAGGGTGAGGTATCGGATACCGGAAGAAGGTATTGTATAGGCCTTCGCTACCTGTTGATAATTTTCATTGTGAGTGAAGAACGTGCACAATACTGTGTAGCTAGCGTTAGAAGCTTCTAAAAGCATTCCAACGATGAGTAACACTTAGATAAGTTCGTTATCTTTCGCGATAGACAGGTTCGCAAGTGAAACACAAAACCAAATGCTACAATGTATCGAAATGCCAAGAAGTTTTAAATACCAAAGTGGGTAGCAAAGAGGATTGTGATGAAAAATTACTGGATGTAAATCATAATTCAAATTAAAAACCTGCTTTCATGTGTCTGAAACAAGAAACAGCTAAAAAGGTCCGTTAATCATTTAGAAACGCCCTAACACTGCCTTAGTTGTCTAAAGCTCTTATGGCGGCTCCTTTCAGGCGTCAACGAACAACATTTATACGCTTTTAAATGACTATACTTTTGAATTAGCATCCACTCATTTCATATTTATATCCGCCATTTTTCATGCGCAACGAACGGCGCATACGCAAATGCAAGCCATTAATAAATTACAGAAACACACATGAGCACATTGATGTTTACGTCACCGCGTACGATGTAGATTGTGTTCATGTGTGAGTACTTCCTCTTGTGATATCTGTGTGGGCGTGTGAAGATGCCGAAAGGGGGGTGCGGGAGGAGGGTGACTTCCCGCGTAGCACCTGGCGCTCAGGGTAACATGCTTCGACTGAATCCCATTGATTTGTGGCAAGATGTAGTTGTGCTTGGAGCTCCAATTTATTCTTTGTTTATGCGCTGTGATTTATCAAGTGTTTCTATCCTCTAAAAAACGCTTGTTAGTATTTCGTACATTTATTTCTTTCTTATTCTAACCGTCATACACCTTTATGTCTTTGTTATATGAATATTGAATGAGGTACAAATGCTTGTTTTCAATTTTAGAATACGTTTTTTGACGAAACTATGCTGATATTCACGAGAACTGAGTCAAGTGTTTGTTAAGCTTATTTTAGGAAAACACTAGAACAATGTAAAGTGTTTGGATCGAGCGAGGCATTCAAGCGTCGTGATGACAATACCGACCACATCCTCTGTTTGTGCAAGTGAAAGGCAATTGTTGCATTTTATTTGTTTTAACCAAACTTTTGAAACCATGTTACGGTGCGTTGCTCATTACCGAATGTTATTTCTAGTAGGTCAAACTATCTGCTGCTACAGGTTTGGTTTGAGTATAAGGGCATATTTCTGTGACTATTATGTCTGATCTTATGTTATTCATCGTAGTAAATTAAAGTAAAGTTGGTTAAAAAGCAACTTATTCGATTAACTTGAGTTGCGACTTGAATGATATACATATTTTAAACCAAGCTATTTAGCGATCTCAATGTACGTTCGAAGTTTTGAAAAAATAATTTAGCTAGAGTATTTATTAATTTAGGCATGACCACGAAAGGGCAACCATGAACATAAAGTGGTCTGTCAATGATTCGTCTCGATTTCGATATTTTCCATAAGTCCGGAAACGGCCAGTCAAAATGTTTGCTCGTGACAAAGGAACTCGTCCACGTGTCGTCGTCCAAACATTGACTCGGCGCACCCACAGATAACAATACCACGAAGGTATCGCCATCACCGCACCATGCCCTATACGATCTCGTGCCGCGCCTAGACCATAGCTTACAGTTTTGGCTGCTTGAAGGCATACGCGGCTCTTTAAGAACAAAGGCTACGTCATGAGCGAATGAGCATATATTTATCTTACTTTATGCCGTCCTCGTATGTTCTTTCATTCTTGCTCTAGTTTTCATGTAAGTACTAAAATGCTCATAGAAAGACATCAGCTGCCTCGCTGCTTGCCTTCTCAAGCAGCTACCATTTTTACTATTGGCGCTTCATCAAGCTCTCGAAGGATAATTATTAACAATGCTCTCGTAGATCTCTAATAAAATCTATGAATGAATAGTTTTTTCTTTGTGGTAGAGCACAAAAAACTAAGGGCCTTTACTCCGGATGGTTCTACGCAGCGCAATATTTACTACGCGTCCCGTCCCTTTCACTTCCTCTGCGGCGACAACCTGAGGCCGAAAGAGACTTCATTATACGAACACGTTTGTGAGACAAGGACAGTGGATTCATTCATAACCGAGTCCGCCATCCGGTCCACGTTCTGATCAATCATTTCATCTCCTTCTAACGTGCAGTCTCCTCTCGGGTGCGAGCAGGTGCCACCGGATGCATAGCGACACACCGGAGCTTCGATCGGAAGCTCTTAAAAATCTCGTAACATTTCACTTCCAGTGATGTCGAATTTCGCGGTGGAGCAACCGTTTTTGGTGATAAAGTCTTAGCGAAAATGTGGAATGGTCTATTGTTTCGGAGAATAAATTGATCGGGTTGATGAGAAGACAGTCGCAATTGGTGATTTTGTTAAGCTCGCTGGGAGTGAGATGTAGCGAGCTTCGCCCCTCCGCCGGGCGCCCATTCAGCCGCGAGTAGTCGCGCGCCGGCCGCAGCGAAGCACGCGCGCCCTCACAGCCCGACTCTCAAACTCTGGATAAACTACTATTTTGAAATGACCGGTTCGAAACAAGAACACTTGCGTACAACCTGTGTTCCGAGAGTGCTTGCTCACTAGTGATTTCTCTAATTGGTGCATTTGAGTGTCGCTGGGGATGTACGAGGACGCGGTATGGACTATACGATGCCCCGAATTGCATTAAATGGGTAATTGGTGCACGTCATTGGATAATGGATTCAGCTCATCTACCTATCATAATATATTATGTCCTTCTGACGAGCGTGGGTCGCCTGAGTTTTGAACTCGACTCCAGAGATTCTTTGTTTGTCTGCTGTTCCATTATAAATATTTAATGCAACAATACGATTTTTGTTTCCATGAGATGAATACAAAGTTTATATTAAATAGTGTTTAAACTTTGGTACATAATTGATATTCAATATCATTGAGTGACTTGAACATAGACTTGAACAATAATTTATTAATACACATTAGTGATACCTACAATTATGCTATATATGCATTATGCATATAATATTGATGCTTTCATGTTTCATCGACTTACCGATATTATTTTTATACTGAAGCCTACTAATGAAACCTATATCTCTCTACTAAAGTAATTCAGTAGCGGCATAAACATTACTTAAAGCGGTTAACGGCCAATTAAAATAAACTGAAATGCGAAATGACGATACCTATTCACTAGTGGTTAAATTAATTACGATTAGTTAACTCACTCATGCCTTGTGGCACACATGCCTACTGCTGTTTTATGCGAAAACAAAGAACTACTGCGTTCCCTTAGTTTTTTTTAAATACCATTACAGGAAATATACTCACTCCTAAAGATAAGTTCGTATAGGTAATGTGTAATGCACTAGCGGCTGATACCAATTACAATACAACAACATAGTCGCGAATGAAAAACCTGGCCTAAAATCATCGTTTTTTTTTCTACCATTTAATAACGAGTAACATAGTAGATTGGGTAAACAGCGCGGCTTCATATTATATTACTTAATCCATAAAAATGTAAAAAAACTAAATCAACTTTAGCCGATGACTGAACCAACCTTTTTCTCGACTCCAACACTTCGTATTGCCCATTCCTGATACATGAAAGTATGCGAACAGCAGTCAGGCTATTCCAATTACTCAGATTTTCACCTTTTTGCAGCTAATTCCCCTTGAAGAATTCTTCTGGCTCAGGCAGGTACGCGTTATCAACCGCACCACAGTTTAATGCACTGTTAGTATAAGAGGGCCGCAGCTAACCGTGGGAATGAAAAGACGTGTTAAACAATAGCACACAGATAAGAACATCGTCAGACCCCATTTGGGGTATGTGCCTTTAAGTAATTAAAGGCAGGTTTCCAATGACGCGCTCCGCTTGAGTTATGCAGCGATGACTCTTTGCCTTAATACCTACAGCTTTGGGATCATTTCCAATATTGCTGTTGTCATTGTCAATTCCGGCAAATTCAATAAAAACTACGTATCGATCTCCAAACGGCGAAATCATCACGGCGATACGAGGGTGTATAGCTTTTGACACCGAATCCTCAATGAATAAAAATCAAAAGCCATTAGACATTTTAGTGGTTTAACATTCAACAAAGGAGGTTGTTTTGTTTTAATTATTAATTAATATTAAAACACACTAACCATTAAAACGTGAATTTAAACTCAAGCGGGCAGAATAGCACCCTCCCTCAACGGATACAGGTGTAAGTTTGCCTTTTTATACTTTTCAACTTCTTTATTCCATAGACACTCATGAAATCTTTTCAATTTAGAATTTGCAGCAACGTGCAAATCGTCTGCCAGGTTTAAACTTACTATTTGATAGGTAAATGTAATTTTCAAGGTAACTAGGCAAAAAATTGGGCCTCATAATCGGTAATGTCAGAGTGAGAGCAACTCAACCAGCTCTACATAATTTCAAACAATGCTGTCGTTGGATGATTCACAAACTTTAGGTTATTTTAACGTATATTCATAGAAATATGATTTGTTGCTGAAAGTAAATATTTTGTGTGGTTGCAGTCACGCCCGCTCGCCTGTTGCCAATTCTATCTAACAATAACATGCGTGCGCGCAGACTATCGAACCTATGTGCATTGAATATAAGAACTGCGTAATAATAAAGGCACAGTCACATAATGTGCCATAAACTGGATATTAATTTTGGCGACATTGCTTATGAGCTATGTCATGTCATACATTATCTGTGAACCTCAAAGAGACTATAACGTACCATTTCATTTTGGCTTCATTTACGAGGTGGTGCTCTTCCGTGGCACATTGGAGCTTGTGATTGATAAGCTATCTATATTTTGCTTATATTTTCAAAGTATTTTTTATTCGGCCAGTGCTCTGTCCAGCCAGAAACAAACGTCAAATTTTCGCAGCCAGCGAACCGTAGCGCCCCTGACTCACAAAGAGCGTTAAACTGAGCGCTTACATTCAAATTCAAATATTTCCATATACAATACTGTCCACTTTACTGTAGGTTTATACGTACGGGGTGTAAAAAGGCTGCTGAAAACTAAAGCTACTGATATACTTTCGTTCATAGTGGCGTTATGCCTGTGAATGTTCAGTTGGATATTTTGAACTGCCATACTATTTACAGGAGTGCTAAAATAGCGATCTTGCACTGCTATGAAATCAAACACTATGAAATTAATCTAAAAAAATCCAGGAATATTTTTAAAAAAATAGTATAATTTTTGACGGTCAAGAAAGAGACGGCCTATCGTCTCAAGGTGTTTTTTTTTTAGAAGTAGTTTTTTTACTTCCTGTACTTATAGCACCTATAGCGCATTCCATGTACTATTCCAGTTGGATGGTATATACGCATCAATCTATGATATTATTTCGCAATCGAGAGCTGGGTTGGGTAGCACAAAACTGTGTGTACGATGCGTAATAGAACTAATAACAGTCATGTTACTTGTACGTTGGCAAACGTTTATGAAAATGTTGCACATTATTTTACAGTAATATTTGTTACATTGTATTCATGCCTATAATCTAGGGTTTACATCATTGTTTAGAAACTTGAAATATTTAGATCCATTTTCACCCGTAGGTAAACCTTTTTTTTCATGAATGTTTGCATATAAAATTTTTATCGTAGGAATGTTTTTATTTGTTACATGTCGGTCAAATCGTACTGACCAATAACGTTGAGCCTATCGTGAATTGATATCGAAAAATCAATGCGTCATCTCATTTACACCATAGATTATCACTCCGAATGATCTGGAGTCATGGGTGGTGATATTTTTAAGATCGTTAACATGATGTTAATAGGCGTTAATGCCGGTGTCGCCGCGCTGACCCGATTCTGAGTGATGAAATCTTGGAGTAGAATTTAGCTATAGAGCATACTTACTTGCGTATGAACAAAATACAGGCAATTAAATTACATGGAGACATAAGACGTCTTATGAAATTCAGTTGAATCTACGTCAGTTCCAAGAAATAAAGTCCTTTACTTACCAAACCCAATCATCAATTTTTTTTTCTACTTTATTAGTTCAATTGGTTGCGGTTGCGGCACGCACAAGACAGAGGAGGCTGGCATAACATGAAGAAGGCCTATACCCAGCAGTGGATGATACCCGCATGAGATGATGATGATGATGAATGAGTTCAAACTGTCATAAATGTCAAAAACTAAAACGTATTGTAATTGTAGGAGTTCTTGGCAAAGGCATTAATCAGGTCTGGACCTTAGTGTTCTACATAACTTGATATGAAAAAAAAACTGCTAAACTTATAACCTATAGTTTTGTATGTACGGTTGATCATTATAACTCTGTTGATGAAGTAGCGATCGGAACGGAATAGCACACGTCGGTATTTAAAATTAAATTAATTCTTCCGTATATTTCTACTGTTTGTGACAGATTGGTTTACGAGGATCGTAAATTTTTGGTTAAAACAGAGTTAAATGTGCATTTAAAACCACTCACTTAAACAGAGAGATTAGATCTCTTCAAAATCTTACAATAACATTTGTGAGATGTTACTAAAACATTTTTACAATACATTATTTATTAACTTACTCGGTTTATTATTAGAATCTTAGTTTTATCGAAAATTATTAAAGTTACGACATAGCATTATTTAAATTAACGTGTACAAATACATTTTATGTGGGTAAGGTGACTTATAAAATGTAAAATATCTGAACAATATAGATAGTAGTATAATCATGTAGATACCTAAGTAGGGTATATGTTACGTTAAATGGTGGCTATGACACTGAACTTAACTTTAAACCAACTAAATTAACATACAAAAGTACTGAAAATGCATTCATTTGAATGTCTAATTAGTACCTACTTACCATTAATAGCATTTATTTTCCTAAGCAAACTGTTCACAGTGTTGAATTTGAATTTTTATTCAACCTTTTCAAAACGAATACTTAAACCCGGTTTTTGGAAAGAAAAAAAAAAGTATGATGCTGACGTAAGTTCCTTTGGAGTGCGCAGCATAACAATGTTAGTGTATGACATAAGAGAACTTCTTGAAAATTCCGACAAACAGCTCATGAAAAATATATAGCATAATAATCTCTTCATAAAACCGCGAACGCCATTTTGCCGAGTCACCCGACTATTATGCCGCCCACATGTAAACAAAATAAAAGTTTAATTTTCTTCTGGTTGTATCTAGTGAGTTTTCTCGCGAAGATTTTTCTCGCGGGAGTAAGGTGCTCGGCGCATGCGCGTAGGCGTTGGGAGGCGTTCGCCAATCGCCGGCTGGGCCGCCCCATGTTTCTTCTACGCCTCGTGTGAGCAGAGCACGCCTTGATGCTGCACGTTAGACGATCCTCCGATATCTCTAAATTTATCCTACATACCCGTCGTTTAACACGCTACATTACTCTAATTAATTAGGTGGCTCAAAAACTCTGTCATGCAACTGAAATGTTTGGCACTGAACATGACTGAACAACAGGGTTTCATATAAATTGTGACATGCTTTGGGTATTTAAAATGTCTCTATAGTATTTCAAGAATCTACTTTACACTTATGCAGTTGTAATGTGAAAAAATATATTGGTAGGTATGATAATTGATGAGTTCGGCATGATATTTAAAAAAATAATCTGCATTACACTTGTTGTAAATCGTCTAAACTAAACTGAAATTGTTTACACATTTTATTGATTATGGATATATAGTTCTTTAATTTTACATGTCCCAATAATATATATACCGACATTAATTAAATGCAAATATTTGTTTGATAGAGAGCTATCTAATGATCACCTAAGTGTTGTAATTTATTATCGGTAGCGCTATCGACTATTAATGGAACCGACCAGAGGTGAATATTTATTTAATTTCAATTACAAGTTGTGTGTTAAATTAATTACCTATATAATGATCTGTTTAATCTGCCTATGACATATAAAACAGTAGCAGGTGGACTGCGTGTTTCATTTTGCGATACCTATACCTATAGTTACCTGTACTACCTACTATACTGTTTCCTAATGCCAAGTTCTAGCTTTGTTTGAACTGCGACTTGTGGTACTTTGCAGGCAATTCTATCTGACTCAAGCAGGTGGCTTTGCAGACTACTTCTACCTACTCGTTCCGAATGTATAATACAATAAATTAATAATTATAACACGTGTAGGTAGTAATCTATTCGTGACAAATTCAAGTGACAAATTCAGTAGCAATAGGAGCGATAAATGCGAGATGCGATACGCCCGCCAGTACCTAATAACGTTTTAATTAAACGGTCGGAGGTCAAATCACTTGTGCCGTGTCCCGCTGCTCATCTCGTGGCTAGCTCTACAAATTGAATCGTGGGCCTCTCACGACTGGAGAAGATATACTCTAGGCTTTGTTGCGTGACAAGGTTCACTCGTCATATCAACACATAAGAGGATCCTTTTGATAAATAATTTCGACGTTTTGATCGTGTTTTCAAAGTTCGTAAAGGTCCTATCGTTAAAAATTGCGTATTTGGTGACTGCATCCTAGTTCTCGTTCAGTTTTTAAATAGCAACAAATTCCCAAGCTGGCGACAGTTCAAACGCAACAACGCAACAGCTTACAAATATGTAACACGCAAACAATGTTCGTGAATTCAAACATCTATTTACGAAAGCTGCTCCCTCAATCTAAGGTATTGTTCACACCGCACGGCCGAATTGTTAGCTCTTGTTATGCCACATTGTTCCACATTTGAACGTGCCTCCGTCACTATTCGGCGAAGCATCCATTGTGGCTATGTTTGTTGATGCGCAATCGACAGAGCCGCGTGAATCTCTGAATCCAAAACACGCATTGACGCACTGCGGAAACAATTTTCTTGTAAATGTCGCTGAAAACAAACACATTCCTTCACACAGCTGAGGCAAAATTGGTTGCATATTGATTGCATTCCAAATACCATTTTTACTATACAGCATCTCTTAGGAAGTATTAATTAGCTACTTCTGCTAGGAACGAGCTGGTTCACCTAAACAATACCGTTTAAGTAATTCAACTGTAACCGTTTTTACAAACTATACGTACCAACTTTACCAAACTGGCGTGATACAAATTCCACAGCTTACAACAGCAATATCCATTGATTATCTCATTATACTGAACAGCCCCCGCTAAGTAAATCTACTCAATTTAAAATATTGAATTTACTGTTCATCTTTAGATATGCGGGTGTCCACTATCCCATTGAGGGGTCGAGGATAGGGCAGAGGCTGACCCCAGTTGATCTTGCTCTAGAGTGATCTCTACAATTGACTCGACACCCAACAATTGGGTATTAGCTTCAGAGATTCCGCTGTAGGCGTTAATTGCTGTCGCATGTCTTTAGATTTAGAAACTGAAACATTCGCAACTCTATTTCAAAATTACTGTCATATCCATCAGGTAAATTACTACTTGTTTGAACGTATTATTTGAGAGACAAAAAACTATTACATTATTAAGATTGTATCCTTATTGTATGTATTGTATTGTTGATTAATATATCCAACAACAAACATTATAATGTCCTCTCTCGTTGTTACTGGTGATCAGTCAAAATCAGGATAATAATTCCAGTGAAAATACAAAAACTCGACTTAGACATAAAGTGATAGTAAGAGTTCATTTTAATCTGATAACAGATTATTGTAACAGACTGAATCAATGGAACATTGTAACACAGAATCCCAGTATCAATGGAACATCATCAGACAAAACAAGACAAACGCGTTGGTCTCATCGAGACGTGGGGTGACAAATTGGGCGCGACAATCGAGTTAGTTGACCCGAGGCCAGCCAATCTCGACCGTTCGTATGATTAACCACACAGACATTCAGTAGCTAGAGATTTATTTACAGTCACACCGGGATCACTTCTGTTTGTTTGACATAATTCATAATTGTGGTTGAATTCTGATGGAACAGTAGGTATATGCTTTATTTACATAAAAGATTATTGGATTATTCACTAATATATAGCTAGAATAAAGCCTAGATAGATTAAATTAAATTAAATGCATAAAAATTCTACCTAATTTTTGTTTTTTTTTTGTTCAATAAGAATGCATAAGTACTTTCTAAATATAATATTCAATCATGACCCTGACTAACTGCATTATACATTCTCAATCAAAAAGTTCAAGAGATTTTCAGGTATGTCTACGGTTATGTAAATTAATGCGTGAACCTTTCTTGTAGATACTATAACAATAGTAATATCTAAAACGACAATCGAGTAAGCCAGTCCAGGAGCTAATCTCAGTGGTCTTTGATTAATGTAGACATAATCATGTGCACAGTAGCGATCAGACAGACTGGTTTTATAGAGGTTCTAAAAATGTAGAGGTGTAGACACTTTTTGTTCGGCGTCCGACTATGAATCCAATTATATTATCTATAGATATTTATTTATTTAGTTAGACCAAGATCTTTTTAGTTGAAAAAAATATGGAATGAAAAACATTGCAAGTTTAAGTAATGTATTATTTCTTATAAACAATGTTTATCTTTTGTTTTGTTTAAGAGAATAGTAAAACTAGTAATTATATGTATAAATTGGTAGTTTTTCTCCGGCTGACATCACCTGCTCAATTTACTCCAATGCATAACACGCAACAGTCCCGGGCTAAATTAAGTACAGTTCAAGTCTCATGACCTGTGCGATACCTACAGAAAGTTTTTTTTATAATTGCTTTTGGTCGTCTGATGACTTACACCGCTACTCAACAATGGTGGAACGCCATCCCACTACACCACACATAAGTTATCTAAATATTGGCAATTTGTGACTTACTAAGGCAGAACTAGTACCTACATTGAAATGTTCTTTAAAACAGAACTGCATTCGAGTTCTTAAAGTAGGTACTACTGAACCCAGCTCACTATTATTCGACTATTGTCGTCCAATATCGGTACAACTTTACATTTGAATACGAGAGCTCTTGATACAATTACGAGATCAACTGATACGATTCTTGCTTCGAATTAATTTATGCTTTAGTTTATCCTCATTCGAGCTGCCACGGGTTTACTTATTGAATAACTATAAAAATTGAAAAGTTCTCGTAACCAATATTATTATTTTGCATGACATTTTGAAGATTAACAAATAAACTATAAATATTACCAGTACTGCACTATTTTCCAGCACTATTTTCTCACTATTTGATCCCAAATCAGATTTACAATTTATTGATGCGCAGAGTTTTACAATTATATTCTGCCTCGTCAAATAACAAAATTAGTATCCTCTTATTTTATTTGTAGTCGTTCAAAAAATAAAAAATATGAATGCGAATGAATGATGTACAACGTAATTTTGAGTGATGTTGCATCTATGACTAAATGTGATTTTGATTAGCGGCAATTCGTCGCCCCCATCACTACCAAAGTAAGTTAGATTGAGTAGGAGGTTACAATCCTGTTGCCCAAGTACCTACTGTATTTGTTGCAATAAGGCATTTATTTAAATACCTATTAATTTCGCCTTACTTTACTTCCCAGTTTATTAACATATCTACGGAAGCATCTAACATAACTCAGACGTTCGAAATTATGTCTAGGTACTTATTTCTATCAACAAAAAATGTATAAGTAACCACCAGTTTTTTTAAACAATTGCCTAGTCCTTAGCCCAGCGGGCCTAGCCTATTATTAATCATAGAAATAATGCCTCATAGCTTTTCTAAACTTGAGGAATTAAATTTTGAAGATCCTATACTGATAACGATCAGTAATCCTTCCACGAAGAGCGTTAACATTCGTGAGAACGTAAGTATTAAAAGTTTCAATGGAATTCATTAAAAAGCATTATATCAGATCAATATTTAAGTATGTACCTACTCAATGCATCCACAAACCAATTCTGACCCCTTCTGATCAGTTATTAAAACGAAATGAAGATGTTTACTGGCACTTAACCCTTGAACCCCTGTTGTGGTATATTGTAACCGTTTTATTATTTTATACGCTCTGTATGGGAGATTGGAACATGAATAAATTAGTAAAGTAAACATCGTTTATGATATAAACTGATGATTAGCACTTAAATTTTATTGAAAAGCGTCGATCCCACATCCTTTAGATCCTTGTAACTGACAATTTTAAATTTTAAATCCATGGCAATATTATTATTATGAATTCAGACGTAGCGTTACTTTTCTTTATTACCTATAATGTTCATTTAAAATACGTATTACGACATCTTTCTAACATACAAGATGTTACTTACTAATATATTCCTAGGCGAACAACGAACCCTTGTAATGGAAAAAGTAGTGAACTGTCTGTATGCAAATAATGCACTTCGACACAAACCACTTAAACTAGCGAAATTGCTCGTCACGGGCCAGCGGGCTTTGTGGGAACAACGGCCACAGAGTAGAGAGGGTGAGAATAAGGGTAAGCGGGGGTGGGTAGCTTTCGGGGTAAGTGGGGTACAAGGCCGGAAGCGAGTGTGTCGGATCGTTCTGGGCACCTGTGGGAAATGGTTGCCGCAATTTTAATATCGGGTGGTTGTCGGTTGCGCATTTAACTATCTTACAAGGCTGGCTACAAAATGTTATCAAAAAAAATCCAACTCAATTACTCTAGAAGTCGTTGCAGCAGGCAATCTAAATATTCTAAGCGTGCAATGATACTCTTATCATCAACCCAAGTTATTATATATTCAGGAATTTTCAATGACAAAAAAGCTTATGTATTCATCTCATGAAAAAAATTCTACTGGAATCTTATTCGAAATTCAGCATTATGACGTTCTATGTTTCCAACAGGTGCCGTACAATTAGTCAAACATGAACAATAAAACAATCATAAACTTTTCCACTGTGACGTGATAAAAACTTTGACAAAATGAAGAACAGTGAAGAGTGTTTAGACTGATCGGACTAAGAAACTCAAAACAGTGTGATATTTATTGATCTTATTAAAGTTAAGAATATAGTTTATATGCAACCTTGTAAATAAATATTAAAAATAATATAAGTTAAACAGACGTTTAGTGTCAGCCTGTCTGGCGTAATTTCGGAGTTCACAAGCCCGCGGCAGACATACGGCGACGGCGGTCATCGCAGGCATGGGAATCAAAGTCATCATGAAAGCTTTCAGTAAGCCAAAGGGTAAGTTTCCAAGGCTTTACATTCATTTTCAAAGTTTACTTCGTTTTAATATTTCAAAAGATATGAACTGAGTGGATTTTTTTCCACGACTGTTGCTACCAATATGCGATGCAGGAACTAAATACACGAAGTAACAGATGATGTATAAAAAAGAAGATGAATAGTTTTATCTCACGCTGTAGTGGCTCCCCGCAACCGTTACTTTTTTCTGTTTTGATGGAAACCGTACAAGGGCGTGAAGCCGAATATAGGCTTATTCCCATCGAACCCACCGGGCGGCCCACTGGTGGGCTCGATGCGATACCTTAACATTACTAAGTTCTTATCTTTGAAATACATTTAATTCTAGTAAGGCATGTTACGTTTGCTTCTATAAGTTTTCGGACATCCTATTTTGAGCACCAGGGTTAAGCATGCAAACCAATTTTTATTTAGGAATACATTCATACGAGTTTGAGTAGCATCCATTATGAAGATCCTTCAAAGTTGTGCAAAGAGATGACGCAAGCAGACACGCTCTCGGTTTCACGTGCACTTGTCCCGAATGTGAAGCCGGCGGAACCGATAGAAAAATAATGAAAATACTGGTTTACTATAATTGGATATCGTGTATCGTTTGCTAATAGAGTTTCGATTTCTGTAAAAGTGAATTGATTTGCGTAAACACTTTTGAACATTTTAATGTTAGAAAATGTTTTTAATTTATGTGCCTAGGTTGATACCTAGGCAACATTTAGCTTTTATCCGCTTTCAAATGATTCAGTATCAATTTATTCATAAATAATAATTAACAGTAAACAAAGCTAAACAGGGCTCTCGCAATATTAATTTCCTTCGATATACAGTACGTATATCTATTTGGAAACATCGCGTGTCCGGTGGCAGGGTGCCTTGTGCAACCACCGGCCACATTACGGTAATTACCAGCTCCTCGTATGCTCTGATGATCTTGAAAGTAAAGACCTTGAATGCGTGCTCATAACCTGAGAACTAAAACAATGTTTGTATACAAACGCTATTCGTAGACGCGGGGTCAGGCCAATTGCATTTGGATTTTACGAGGCTATGAAAGATGTAATTTTGCGAGAGAATAGAATAGGAATTAGGAATGCAATGTTAAGGTCTGGCCGTTTTAATTACATAAAGCAGTTCTCACATTTCTCACGAAACTGAGGAACGAGCACAGAGAAATAACAAGATGAAAAATGAAATACAGGAAAGCAAAGTCCTTGAAGGATCATTACTGGCGGAGAGAAACTATTAACCAGCATTAACGTCAATTGAATCAGATTACTTTAGCTTGACTGAGTCAGAAACCTTCAGGCAGGTTGTTGGACAGGACAGGCGGCAGAGAAGCGTTATCTGCTAGGAGGTATCACCTCTGAGCTAACGAGCTAAACAATGCAACCGGTCAACAGCAGCTGAGAATCCTTTCTCACAAAGGACGAACAATGGCTATCAATGAGGCAACAAACAGCGGATTTACGACTCAACACATTCCATATACCATAAAAAGTCATAACAATTTACGGAGATAACAAAGAAACAGTGGCATCTAGTACGGGAGCTAATAACGCACATAGCTAAGGCGCGGGGGCGTCCATTCATGCCGCTGATTGGTCCATCCGGTGCGCGCTCAATGAGATGATGCGTCCGCGCAGCGCTCGCTACCACCGCGCACCGCGCCGCTGCCGCCGCCGCCGTCACCGCTTCGCCTATTGAGCAAAGATCTCTCGCCTACATTCGTGACCAGCAGCCTCTATCACGATAACTATAACTACTTTTACGCTGGGTCAGCTAATAACTTTAAACTTTTTTTCTTAAACACATGTGATACCTAGGTAGTTAATAAAAACAATGCTAGAATGATTAGATAACTTACTATAAAGTACTAATATTAGATACTTGCAGCAATGCAAAACGTTCATTTTCCACATGAACGAGCAGGCAACCGTTTGAAAATAACATTTTTACCGCATTATGAAAGAACCCTTCGACATGGTCGAGCGACTTGAAGGGTGTGATACCTTCGATAGATGAATGGTCAATATACATTTATTTATAAATGGTTTCATACGATTGCAGCCGTGAAATTGAAATCAAGTCATATTATCTTTCTGACTTACACCGCTGTTAAAACATCGTATAGTAATATTGCATTTAGAGCAATTATGAGCAGTAAAAGAAGCGATTTGAATGCGAAACAGCGCACGCGCCGCACACGTCACGCGACGCGACGTTCCAAGTTCAAACGAACAATGGAGTCGGTAAAAATGGCGTGAGCTTTTGTTCTGGATTGCATTGTGTTAATCAAGAACCAACTACTTACTATCTATTTAAATAAGTACTCTTAAAATGCCCATACGCAACAGTAATATAAATAAATCAGAGGGATTCTAACTCACGCACTGGAAAGCGATAAGTTCTAGAGACCTGCGTCGATAATGGTAGAATTTAACATAATGAAGCTATTGCATTTGCATTAGCACTGATGTCTATGGAACACTGGTCGCAACAAGTGTCGGTTAAGCATTCCCCTTTCGAGGCACCCTTGTTAACCACCTGTTACCTGTAACCACTGAGCATTAACATTAGTTCGAGTCTTGAGCCTATAGAAATGTGGAACGCCTGTTGCGTGCATTTTTCCTTTTTAATGTTCTAGATAATAACGATAAGAGAACAATGTAGAACCTACACGTTATTATAACGAAACTTTTGTATCGATATGCATCTTCATAATATTTTACTACCCTAGTATATTTCATGATAGCATACTTGCTTATTTACTTGTAAATATCGCCGCAGAATAGTAATACGTATATCATGTGAAAAATGAAATAGAGGGTTTAGTAATAATGACCTAATAGAAGTCTCGTTCGTAAGATTTAATCTGAGATGTATGGGTTAGCTCTACCTCTACTGTTCAATTCTTTCAGCTGAATTATTAAGCTTTGGTTTGAAGGTCCTTCCAGTTATTTGGCCGCGGGCCACGGCGCGCATCTCCGGTCCTTTGTGCTGTTATCTTTGCCATTCACAATTCGGTCCACTCCGAAGGTACTAATAAGACCATTACCTAACTTATGTTCAGCCTCGAAGCGCCCCAAGACCTCGATCGAAGATTGTGAGGCGATTGTCTTACTTCAACAATGCCTGGTTCTTAGTATCACCATAGAATAGATAGGATACGATACGATACAGTGTTACAATGACCTCATCTTTGTTTCAACTTTTTGTAAAGTTATGGGAAACATTTCTCACGCACGCTATGCAAAGATAAGCATAGTTTGCTCGTAGTTCATCAGATTTTTAGTCTGAAGTTGAAAGTGACATAATATTGTACTTATGGTAGGTAGGTGGTAGTAGGTTTGGTACACTTATTTAGCAGGTGTCTTTAAAAAAGGAAATTAATATTAAAATAGCGGTCTAGAACGGATGAGAGCCATCGGAAACTTACGGCACAATTAAACCGAAATCACTTGGATTCATTACTTTAATTACGGAAACGGAAGTCTCGGCTTGTAGTTTTTGTGCTGAATCTTAAAAAATGCCATTCCTGGGCTTAATGTCAACCAGCATGTTATTTACGAACATTCGCCACAGCGTATTATCTCCGTTGCACTAATTGCATGATCTTGCTCAGACAATTAAAACGACGACTTCATATTTTATTAATAAAACTAGGTGCCGCCCGCGACTTTGCTCGCGTCCCGTTGGTTCCCGTTAATTTTTCGGGATAAAAAGTAGCCTATGTGTTAATCCAGGTCATGGATAATATATATTCCAAGTTTCATCCAAATCGGATCAGTAGTTTTTACGTGAAAGAGTAACAAACATCCATCCATCCATACTTACAAACTTTCGCGTTTCTAATATTAGTAGGATATACTTTATTTGTGTTTGTGTAAGATGCTAAGCTGAGAAGCCCACTCTAAGCTTTTTCCTGTTGCTAAAGTAAACTCAGTGAAATGATGCTCTTTTGAATCCAAACAATGTCATCTTTTCGGTTGTAATCTTTGACATAATAGTAATAAAAATAATTGAGTGATAGATGCCACCTTCTGTGCCTTTTAATCTTTTCTCAAAAACATAAGCCCTGACCTAAACACTTGTACAAAGTGAACGAGCACGGGGGCGGCTGCATATTTCTAAAGCAATGAAAGCATGTTGACGACACGTTTTTTTAATAATTTTAAAATAAATAAAACATTACATTTTGTTATATGCGGTGACTTTGATCCTACAAGATTTATTGACGCTTATAAACCAAATTACAATTTAATATTCAAACACTGTTTGATCCTCTTCAACTGTCCACTTTACAGATTAATTAAATTTTAGTTTTATTTCGCCTATGAAATGAATTCGGACGCAAACATTCACTAAATACCTTATCCACTTTTATATGGGTACTAAAATTATTTGTGAGAATCGTTTGTTGTAATTTACAGAACATCTGAGACTCATATTCATTCTCTAAAAAGCTTCTTGATTCATAATTGTATACACCTAAATAGACCTTCCATATTTTTTCAATAATTAATTTTAGATTATCCACACTCATCATACACACCTTTAGACAAAATGAAAGAAATAAATAAATACTATAAGTAGGTATCTATATCATTAATAAAATCTTTATAAACCTAGGTATTATTGAGTCTTTATATTTGCATATATACCTATGTAAAACTACTGTTCATGTGTTGTATTCCTACGCCCTATTCATTAAGTGCAATCCACACAGTGCAATTAAAATTCTATAGACTAAAATAACACTACCCGTCTATTTTACATATTTGTTTACCTCAAAGCCGATGATAAGATTATTTATACCTATCGTTATAAGAAGCCGATACATTATAACAAGATAATTCATACATACCTTTTGGTGTAAACCCCGTTAACTCAAGGAAAATATCCAAAATTAAATTAACAGCTTTTTTATCTCTGACAGGTATTCTAAAATCAGTTTTCCGTAATTTCTGTCAAACGATGTTTTCATCTAGGAGTGCAAATATATAAATCTTATAAAAACAATAAAGTTCAATGACTCAATATATCAATTTTATTCGCACATAACAAGTAGAAAGATACCAGTATTCGCAATAATCATGAGTCAAGTGCAGCTGCAGCAAGAATACAAAATACCCAAGAATAAAATATAAACCGAGTAAATCACAATGCGAGAGATGATCGCAATTAATGACCTCGTGATTCTTGATCGCCAACACCTTGACTTGATACGCTATAACAAAGCTTAACTACATATGTGCGAGTAACAGGTGTTTATAATGCATATAAAGACAGCGATTTCTTTTGCTAACGACCTTGTTAAGGAATCAAATGAAGGTTAATAAAGTCGGATTGTGCAGCGAAGTTGAAAGTGAATATAAAGCTTTTTATTTCCATTATTTGTGCACTGAATGAAAGAAGGATATTATCGAAATGAGATGTAAAGTCTGCGAGTTCGAGTTAATTTTGAAGAATAACATTATCAACACAGTAATAATAAAGGTCAGTTTTTATATTCAAAGTAATACTATTAGTGCAGTTATTCTAATTTTCTAGGGTAGATAGCATAAAAAAGCCTAAGAAGGTTTAAGAAGGGAAAAATAAACTAAAAATGTAAATGATATCGAAGATTCAGCTAGAGCTATCAGAGGCAGGGCAGCGACCGTGGGAGAGATGCACAAATCTCCGCATCTCAGAACTGGTCGGCAGGTGCAAGCTGCCACGCACACAGCTATGCACTCCCACACACTGAAAGAGAACCAGACGCACTTATGAATGAAGCTACGTAACACACACATGCAACATTCAATCTGGCTTGTTTATCTCTGATTTATTTTATTCGAGACCATCAAGTATCAAAAAGTCTGCTATTAATTTGTTCTTCGGTGCTCGGCTTAAACGCTGTAGATAAAGCAATTAATCCAGCAGATAAAGATCTTGATTGTGTAACTTCATAATCAAAACCAGAGCACTTTTCACCTGATGTTTTAATAAACTTCAAAAGCACCTTCCACATTGGAATGACTATGGCAATTGGCAAGTCATTCTAACTCTCACTCAAACTAGTAACATTAGTAGCTCTGAGTCCGTATGGGTCAGAATATGAATGTGAGTTGTAGGTACCTAGTCCTTATCACGTGTCCTGTATGCGTAAATATCACACACGCACTATCATTTACGTACTTACAATGTAATCAATGAAATATGCGGATGTGATCGTACATTACTGTTCATTCATCGCAATGGAAGCCAAATTGAAATGCACTCTGATATGTTGGATCCGATTTCTCGGTGTAAAATCTTTTGTTTATATTATTTGTTAATTCAAGTTTCTTCAAACGGTGCATTATCTGAATTATTTTCGATTTCTATTTAATTTAATTTAGATAGTGGGTTTTTGTTGTAAAATAGTTGCATCTCCATTTTTGTAATGATAAAATCGGACGCTTTCGACTTCTCGTAAAAGTCGATGGATGGAGAAAGGGATATAGCCCGCAGTGCACGTCTACCGGCTGATATTTACGATGATGAATTTGCTATTGTCTTTTACTTTCTAACTTTTATCATATTTTATAATAATTTTATCTCTTTTTTGTTACAGACATCCCATCACAGGTGCCGCCGCTGACGCCCGGCACCAACAAGAAGATGGCCGAGGCGCTGAAGGCTACCTTCGCCTCATGGGAGAAGGAGCAACTGCGTCTCGGCGTGCCGAAAGGTAAGTCTTCACATTCAAACTGAATATTTTAGATAAGTTACTTATAAACTGGCTAAACCAAGTTCAATTTAATTATCTTCATCATCTTATGATAATTATAGAAAAGTAAAACTCCTTGAGATATTCTAGTGACCGTAACTCACCGTAAAGTCACAGGAAAGCAAAATACGCAATGTCGTGTACGTGGATGACATATTTATTCCAATTAATTGACTTAGTTTACTAAAACGATTTTGACGAAAATTCCAAAGAATTTTTCAAAACTGAGTTCTGAGATATCTAACAATAAAATTGAGAACCTCCCCTTATTGAAATTGGTTAAAAATACGTTTTATGTTGTGATATTAGATTTTCATGCAGAGATTACTGCGATAATGTATCCTGAGACAAAGTGCACTGAAAGAGCATCACAATAACGTATCATCACTCGTAATAATGCAACGCGCAATGCAACGCCAAAATTGACCTACCTTCCAATAAATCACTAATAACGTAGTTAATTGGGTACGTATAATGCAGGCCTATCTAAGAAGATATAACTAGAGAAAATTAAATGCTTCTAGTCAGTGCTTAGCTGAGATAGATCTAGTGATCATATTTTATGCTACTATCATTTCTGATGGGACATAAATGTAAGTGCCGCTCAGGATCTCGGAAATACCTACTTGAAATCATTTCACACTGAAGTTTTGTCATTAAACATAATTGCGTGGAGATTAGATGTAGAACTGTACAGGTAACGGTTCTTTCATGGGCATGTAAAGATCGTCGTTTTATTAAAATCATTCAAAATCGTTTTATGTTCAGGAATAAAATGCTATAAAACCATATCTTAATAACTTTAAACATAAGACACTCAAAGATCTGAGAGATGAATAAACTCTTCTGTTTTGTTCTAATTATTATTGTAAGCGTTGCTTATTCTAACTTTTTATTATTCTTTATCGATTCCTTTGACTGATACAAGCTATCTAAAAGTATAAGAACAAACCAGCAAACATAATTTTGCGTTACAAAAAAAAAATCTTCACGACTCTTTTGAAGGAAAAGTGTCATTCACTGTTTCGCGATATTTTTTATTTTTTTCTAGTTTAATTAACTGGTTACAAGCAAAAACTGTTAGTGTGTAGAGTGCACAAGGCGTACGATGCAAGGTACGATTTGCATATGCTAATGGGTGTTTTCACACTGCTACCGACACGATATCAGCGGAGAGATAAGCAAACATTTAGTACTAAATACTGTCATTGCGTCAGCGCCGACTCCGATGTTTTTGTTGGAGCCACTGACATGTTAGTATCGTGTCGGTGTCGGTCAGTGTGCTAACGCCCATTGTATGCGACACGTTATTGTCCCGAGCGCCTGCGCCACACACTCGGCCTTTGTTGGTGGCACTGGCAACGTTGCGCGATATTTGTATTGAAACTTGGGCAGATGATGCCAATTTCTTGGCTAGACTGCAAGCCCACCAAAGTAGATGTTTGGTATTACATTTATGCGCATCTATTAGGATTATGCATTCCGACAAAAAAAAATTAAAAGAGTTATGCATCAGTAGGTACCTAGGTACAGTGTACCTTTTAGTGAGTTATGAAGATTTCTAGAGCTCTATATCTAAATTACATGCCAATAAAAATATTCATCACCTGGCTAATATAGCAATAATTTACCGTATATTACGTTAGTGATATTTTGATAAAATTATCACTTTATCTATGACGAGACACTAAGACCACTCATGACAAGTGGAGGGTCGACGGCCGATCGCGGCGGAAGTGCGTGCGTCTGTGCCGTGTCTATTTGCGCTTCCGGTGCGCCCGCGCATCTAACGAAATGTGCATTCGCATACAAATTATGCAAATCTATCTCGATACCAAGGGTTTTTTGTTACAAATTAGAAGAAGAGGGAGTTTTCTTTGAGTGTACATAAAATAAAAGTTACGCGAGGCAAAACCCAATACAACAAATTGTAGTAATTAAAAGTACTTGTAGCCTTATCAAAAAGCCTTTATTTATCGTGCATTATAAATAAAGTGTAGTCGAAATCGACTTGATTCGTTAATTGTTCAACGTCATAAACTTTGTAATAAACCCGAATTCGATAGTACTTGACAAACATGCGACTTAAATGGAAAACATCAATAAAGACTATGCCCTTCTTAATTTATGTATACCACTTTTGCAAGTTGTTGTGTAAGTTTCTTTTTGAACATACCAGGTGGCCGTTCTCAAAATTTAAAGATACATATTGATCTAGCACACAAGTTTAATATGTGATCTGATAGCAGTCAGAATAATTAACAAGCTTGTTTTGTGTTTTTATAGTTAGCCATTAAAACCGCTATTTAGTTTGACTTTATGCCCTTCAAATTAGAAGGTAATAGGACGCAACTGAAATAAAGAGGTATTGAAATTGTAAAAATCGGTAAAGTGATAAACATAAACTGTTCTCTTTAGCAGTCTCTCTACATACTCGATGTTCGTCAGATCGTATCGATGAGTAACAAACATGTCTTGATCAAAATCGTTTTCGATAACTAAAAGTTCCCTCAGGTTTTTAACGATATTGCTCTTTTCATGTACACATCTAGGAGGTGCACCTTTATCTGATCCCAGATCAAATGCATTCTCTCTAACTGGTTGGATACTTATAAAATACCTAATAGCCACATTTATGGTGTTTATTATACTTACCTATTAGTAATTACACCAAAAATGATTTTAGAAAATAATGTTATTATACCTACCTACCTAATATAACTAATATTTAATTCAATAGAGGCAATTTGTGACATAGTGACACTTAACAACATGAAAACATCGTAAATGCATATTATTCATTTTACAAGAAACTATTAACCATTAGCTTCAAATAGAATTTCAAATTCTTCCACTAGAAACTTCAAGCCATCGCTATTTTTTTCTCGTCCAATTAAGTTAAGTGAAGGTACGTTTTCCCAGTCATTGGTCTCCGCAATATAAACATCGAAGTCTCCCGGCCACCATCGACTAAAAGCCATAATTAAACTAATTATTCACTATTAGCCAGCTCTCGCCTGGCAAGGGAAAAACTCAAGTTCTCGACATAGTTTAGATGATAACAGCTCATTCACTTTACCGGCATTACATTGTAGCACGAATGGTCGATTATTTTACTACGAGAAAAAGAGTGCTGGACACAGATTTACTGAATGTCGAATAATATATAAGTGGAAAATAAAACAATCAATAATGTTGATTATCAATATCTTCTCATAAATTAGTAATACCTACTCAGTAAACAGAATTCGAATCTCTACAAACATACTCGATTTTCTCAGTGAAGTTTGGTCGTGTCGTGTTCTATCATCAGTTTAAGGATGTCAGCTGTTCTATTTCGGCTATGGGCCTATAGACGCAATTTGTGACATAGTAACACCGTAATTCCATTTGTATTGATCTACTTTTTTCTCCTCTGTAGTCGCGCAGAAGAAAATTCAGAATATGCGACTGTGATTGATTTGTGCTCAAGTTTTCCTCTCCTATTGCACTTTAGATACTTAGATACTTCTCAGAACTCGTGTAATACTTAGAAAATTTGGGATTGTAGAGTAATAAGATGAATGCTATTGATGGGATAAACTGTATAGCTGGATCATACGAACTTTACGATGATTACTAGATTAAACTTTGTGAGGGAATTCTACGCTTACTATACAACTCTGATCGAAATTCTTCCTTAGTACGAAATTGTGAAACTTATGCAAATGCAATAACGCTGAATTTAGTTTGGGGAATACTACGTCAATACTGTAGTAGGTAACCGATAACAAGTATGTAGTACGTTATCCTCAACCTGCATAAAAGTACCCAGTGTTTCACATTAGAAATCCTTTATAATCAGTAAAAAAGAGGAGCGATTTGTAGGCGCATACATTCGGGCCTCAAGGTCGGGCGATATCCGGCGCGTGCATGTGGCAAGTTCCGTTGTTGGGCAAGCGGGCCGCTCGGCTAATTGTTGATGTTGCAGCCCTATCCGCCCGCGCTATTGTGTGCTTTACTAATGTTTTATAGGGAATTCTAATTAGGACTGCCAATACTTTGATCTTACCATCATTAAACATCGAACAGATCTTTGAGTGATCTACGAGGTCTTTGAATCAAGTCCATAAGATTTATTTAGCTAGATCTTCAAAAACTGTTTGAATTGATTGTTCATTTGGCTCAATCATCCAAACATGCGGATCATTCGGTTAACCCTAAACGCTGAAAAAATGCTGGGCCTACTCAAATATTTCCATTAAACGGTATTTGGTTATTTCCCAATGAACAAACCAGCATATTCACTAGGGCCAATATGCATCGTCAATATTTATTTTACTGACTAGTATGCATTTTCAAGTTCATCCACGAATAAAGAACATGTCTGTGTGTGTTTGCGGTAAAAAAATAATATTTGCCCATCAGATCCTCGACAATGGAGCGAAGCTGCTGTGGCAGCGTGGCTCCGTTGGGCTGCGCGCGAATTCTCTCTCGAAGGTGTTGCACTCCAGCAATTTGCGCGTGCGCAAGGCAAGGACATTTGTGCGATGGGCCGCGACGAGTTCGTGGCGAGGGCGCCGGCGTTCATGGGCGACATACTCTGGGAACACCTGGAAATACTACAAAAAGGTAAATACCTAAATATAAAAAAAAACAAGTCTATCAGTTTATTTAAATTACCATTACGCTGCGCTGGTTCAAAAGACTATAGATATTCTTCGTCATACATCAGCCGTAAGAAATTCATTTTGCATCTTCCTGAATACAAAGACCAAAAATTGTCTTAGCTTTCTAGGGTTAATACACGCGTGTAATCCGAGGTGGGTCCGGGTTCCATTACACGAATTAGCTCATAAGCATTTGAAACGACACGCGATGACCACTGAGTCTTCTAATGCCCACTAAAATAGGAGGGGAGAATTGGAAAGGACCTAGTTTGTAGTACACTAATAATTGGCGCCAGGGTTATCTTAGCTTGGTAAGCCATGGATTATGTCTTTACCTTTTAGTGGTGATACATAAGTTTAACATGTGTGTTTGTCTCAACAGATGTAGAAAAAGAGCGTTCTCTGCTCGCCAACGTGCCTCCCAACATGTACGAGAGCAACGTCTGCTTGCCCGAGCTGCCAGACTACATCCCGCCAGCACACCACTACAACAACAACAACAATACTGGTGAGTACATTATCTATGAGTATAATCAACTTGCTATATACCACGGTTTTCTATTTTTTCAGAGGCGTTTAATAAAAGGTCATGTCATTGTGTCAAAGTGTAGCAGTATGTGTAATGTACCCAGCTAGGTGTGAGAACCCCGATCTCCGGGTATAGATGTTCGCGGTTTGACAATGTGCACAAATGTGGCACCGAATAAATACTTGCAATAACAACTTACGTACTTTGGATTTTATAAGAAAACAATACATAGCGCAGCCGGTAGGATAATATGTTTATTTAGCTACTACACGTTGACCATATACCACAGATACATCATCCATTTGTCGCACCAAAATCTTTTGGCTTCTGGATCAAAGTTGGCTCCAAGGTGACTCCTATGAGTTTGAAGTTGTCCGCTCGTTCGCTACAGTCATCACTTTGCGCACTTTTCTATTTTAAACCAATCTCGATGTGTCAATCCAAAGTACGCCAAAATGTTCTTCTTATCGCAGGAAAATACAAGTGGGGTAAATAAAGCATCAGTTAGTGAAATTTTTCATACTTATTTAATTAATGAGCGTAGGTTAAATTCAACTAATGATATCACAAACCAATAAAATGGTAAGACTAGGTACTTATCATGCGCGCTACATCTATCATAGAAAAAGCTACAAGATATTAACTATCTACCTATTGTGTTTTTATGTGTATTGTAATGAGTTCTATACATGGTTGGCTCATAAAACCAGTAAGCACTTTAAAAAGAAAGCGCTTCTCCATTTCCTTCAAACTTTATGGCCGTAACGGTCATAATTTTGGTTTTACATTGTTGTCGAAGAACAATATTATAGTAATTTATCATGTAATAAAATAATTAATAACTTACTGTAAGTTATTTATCGGTGACTTGACGACAGGACCTACGTGACGGCGGGTTTTCGTTACAAAATAAATTATACCTTATATTTCTTTTCCTTTCATACGATCTGTGTTATTATTAAATTTGGTGTACTAGTATGTTAAAACAACTTTACTATAGCAACCTGTTCACTACTTAGTAGGTAATTACGACTCACGCGTTCATATCGTATTCAAAATAATTGCAAATATGCAACAAGTGACTCGTTTTAGTCCCAATCACCCCTGTATTGAGTCGTAAAGATAAGTGAATCGGCTGCTTATCTGTTTTGTTAAGACTGTTCACGATACCCAGACCATTATTGTTACGAGCTTGAAACCAACCCTACCAGTCGATACCATAAACGAGAATAATTTGGTTTTTACTGCGTTTTGTTTAATTATTCTTATAGTGCCGTTTATGATCTAATGGCCGATGTTTAATTTCCAGAGATTCCAGCTGTTAGACAACATATAATAGTAATGAAACCCTATAGTCAAGTTAAACTACTGGTTCAGCAAAACGACAAGGAAAAGTAGATTAGAAGTTAGATTGCTCTCATCATTTATCCCCGCTGATATGACAGCAGCGATCCCTATAATTTGAAGAGTTAATCTCTTTGCATCTCCGGTTAATTGACACATAAATTTTAGCGGAAGCACATATTACGCAATGACATACGGGAAGTCTCCGTGAGATAGGTCTCGAACAGCCATACTTAGAATCCAGGGGCTAGATATAATGAATCAAACTTTACAATCAGGGGTGCTGTATAATCTCACGGATAAAGGCCCATTTCCATTAGATATAAAACTGCGTGTTTATTGCGTAGTAAATCATGCAAGCGGGATGTTTTGACTGGATGCCGCGGCCGCTCGCTACTGAAATAATAAATTAAGCTAGGAGACATGATGTCCTCTACGCAGTCGTTAGCACGGGTGGTTTCACGGCTTTCAGACGTTTGGACAACCAATTTACACGTCCACTTGCTTTTCCGGAGTGCATGCTTCATACATGTTTATTTGGATACCTTCATAAACGAGTGTTCACGTTTACGAAGTTGGTTACTTAAGTTTTATCGGTACATTCGACGATAAACGTAATTTGCATTGAAAAGTAAACATGTGTGCGCTCATTTATAACGATACCAAAGTGATACTTTTACTGCTGCAATTCGTATTTTCTTGTTTTTTGTCTAATTGAAGCTTGACAGCAAATCAACTACTGATAGTTCAATATAGTAAACAGAAATTTTATAAGTATCACGGTTACAATAATCGATCGCTAGTGATTTTTTTAAATTACTAATCGTCGTATTTATTCGTATACAAAAAATCGTTCATACTTCAGCGTATCGATGCATCATATTTCTCACTGAAGCATCAAAGTGTTCACATATCGCACTGCACATAATTTCCAGTCGGCTGCGCGATTGTGGCGCAACTCGGCCGACCTTGGCGCAGTTTTTCCGCTCTCTTTCAGCCGCCCCGAGGCTGGCTCTTCTGCCACTGTGTCATCTTCGCAATTTTCGGCACACCAACCGTGACATGACCAAGAACTTGCAAAAACCATAAACCAGCAATTTGCTAAATTGTGGGATGGATTATATTTACGGGTAATTTACATACAATTACGCAATTTTCGTTACTATACTTACCTAGATAACATTGTTCTTGTTTTGTACAATTAGTTCTTGAGTTAATTGGGAAACACTGGTTAGTATGACATTGTAAAGTCCATTATTTACATTATGTTGGCTGTCCTGAAGCCATCTTGAGCTAGTTAGGTTTTATATAAATATTAGGTAGGTATGTTATACAATACACTAATCACAGTGTGTATATTTATTTCTCTAAATAAAAGACTCAATATATTTTTTTAACGTTACAAGTCTATCCTAAATCACAGTAGGGCTATAGCTACATAGTAACATAGCGTTTCTTTCCAAATGGCCGTTTAAAATGATCCATTCATATTGATATGCCTACATAGCCCTTACACTGAATATCATCTTTAGCAGTTGCCATTTTGCCTTTGCTCATACATCTTGGGTAATTTACTATTTAAATAGAAAGAAGAAGTGGAAAAAGTTTGACTTATTGACCCATATTATTTTTAACAACGTTATTTACAACAGACGAGATATCTTCAATTAGGTTATAGTGTGCGTTCAGGATTTTTCGTGGTACTAACTGACTTACGCCCCTACCATTTGTTTCTTCACCTCCGTCAGTAGAATGTGCGCATGACCTCAGTGTCCAGTCTACGCGCACGCTGGTTACTCATCTTTGCCATTGTTCTACTACTTCGGCAGCAACTTGAAAGTTCTGTGTCGTGCTTATTTCCCCCTTCCCTCATCATTGGTTTTGAATTTGGAATTATAATTTTATTATTTTTAATTTTAATAGGAAACCGGGCTTTTCACCTGCGGATGAAAACGGTCTGATACAGTGAAGTGTTTTTGTGAATGAACCAATATGGCGGATTGGGATTCCGGATAAGAATTATGTTCTTACACCCCAGTTCCCGGTCTAATGACCCTGCAGACCTGGAACCGCTGTATATTTGGCGCGGTGAGTGTAGCTCATAATATGCAAACACTGCAAATTATGGTACCTACGAGTATAAAACTTCATAAGAATGTTTTATCGCGTTTAAATAAGTGCTCTCATTGATAGCGCTTACAGTGAAAGTCTTCAAAGTGTCAAATACACATACCATCGGCAAAAGTAGATACCACCAGTGAATTTCTCGAATCGTCCTCGTGTCAACTCGAGCGTTACAAACGAATGCAACTGGGCCGACGTATCTGAAGGTTAACGCACAAAAATACAGTATATATTCAATATTTTGCAATGCACTTGTATTAATAAAGCGTGTAGTTAGATGGTTAATGTTCTGTTGGTGCAATTCGCGGCATCCGCGCTGTCGCAAGGGGCAGCGATCGTAGCACATCCTCGCGCTTGCGCACTCGCCACTAATCGCCGGACGTACTCGTGTGCCGAGGAACAACGTTGCTAAATCGACAACAATAATGTCTTTTGCTGAAATTTTTTATGGTCACACGATGCTCAGTGCTACGCCGTAGAGCGTACCAGGCGCGTAGGCGGAATCTTCGTAGCACCATCTCATTACAGATTATTTCCTTTCGTAGAAAAATTGCCTCAGTTATAATCAACTATAACGATTATTAAGAAGTTTCTCGATGGTCTTTGAGACTTGTTGGTGAGGTCTTTTTAACAACCAAGAACATAAAAACATGCGATACTGTTGTCTGTTCTTTTATCATGGTTGCCTTTAGTAATTAAATGTCATACTTCTAATTTGAACGAAATGTAAATCATTATTCCGATTGTTGATGATTATTAGGCTATAACTGAAGCAAACACATCAATTAAAGCTCGAAGCTCTACAATCATTTAGCAGTCCAAATCGGCAGTAAACTGCATCACGTCCTTATTGGCCCATTAGCGAGTATTTACGAGTTGTGTTTGCCATCGGACGGATTACGCGCCAGCCAATCATATTTGTTTATTTAGTGATGTGGTCAAAACATAAAAGGCACAAGTACAGACTGCCGGTAAAATCTGTTTAGTGGTTATCTTTTCTTTTTAAATAAAGACAATGCTGTATAATATTACTTAATATGTAGGATTGTAGGTCATATTAATATAGACGATAGTCAAAATCAAAATGCATTGAAAGGTAAAACTGCTCGAAAACTAATTTTATCTGTCTCGAACCGATAAAGACTGAAAAAAATTCTAAATTACATGAATGCCTGTATACTTTTTTATTGAAATGTAGTTGTTCAGTTTTGATACCTGTCATTATCACGTTGACGCATTCGCGCGTCATTCTGTCTTGTCACCTAATATAGGTCACGCAGGTCACTGAACCCCTATTGGTCAAATACAGGGTTCATTCACATAAAAAAAAGCTGTAACGGAAATATTTCGTAATTAACGTTTCTATCTAAAACCAGTATCATATTGAGACTCTAGTCAAAAATATATCGTTGTCGTGTCGAGTATTTTAACGTTTTTGATACTTTGACCCCCGTGTCAGAGAGTTGTAATTAAATCTCTCGTGAGATATGTCGTTTTTCGTGTCGATTACAACAATAGAATCACCACAAAACTAGCATCCTAGTTAGCCTTCCTGTGCATTCAGATAGTGTGTAGTTGAGTGAGCCTACGTAGAAGCCCTAGCCAGTGTTAAGCGTAGCGGTTGCGGAACCCTGAAGATTTTGACTGAGAAAGCTAGCTAGTCAGTATCTTGACGATCTTACGGACCTGCCTACCCAAACGTGTGGCAGACGCTTCAGGAGAGCCCTCCAGGATATCGAGGTACGTGGGACACTTTTATTGCACCCTGTATTCACAGCTGTTACTGGTTTGTCAGGATCTAGTTTGTGGTTTGTCGTATCGTTTTTGTATTTGCATTTTAATTTTATCGTTTAGTTTTATACAGTCCACTTAATCGTACATTTTGGTCATTCGAGCCGTATCTAATTGATATAGCAACCTATGGACATTTCGGTTCATATTAGGCAGATTTATTTGTAAAGTTAACCTAAGGACATTTGGTCCGTGGATCACTCATAACATTACCAAGGTGACCTACGGTACTATTTGTCCATTGCTATACATTTAATTAATCCATTTAAAACTTTGTAATCGTTTTTTAGTTCGTTTAGTTACTTACGGAACATTTTGCAAAATACCTACATACTTGCGTGTCGTTTTATTGTATTTCAATTTGTCGTTTCGGAAATTTAATAAAAACGTAGGGTAGGCATAACTGTAAAGTTTCGTTCAAAAATATTTCGTTTGACACTATTCTATTTTGTGTTTTTTTATCGCTATCGGTTGATTGATGGTGTGTTAGCTGTCAGTCAGTTTTATTGATCAGTTTTTATTTTCGTTTCGTAACTGTCAGTGTAATTGATGGTTGTATAGACGCTAACAAACCAATCATTCATTTCGTTCACTCCTTACGTAAAAATAGTAAACATTATAGTCTGTTTTGTTCATTCATTACGTGAAAATAGTCTATGTATTCGCTTGTTTGTTTATTTGCTTTATTTTGTGAATGAAACTCTAATTTTGGTTTACGATGTCTCTTCTAGACTCGAAAAAGGGTGATGAGTATGAGTATGCCTTGCTAGGTGATCAGGACAGAATCACGCGCGATGATGCTAAATTGCAGGTCGAGTTGTTGGATGCATCGGATCTTACCGGCGTGTGTGAAAATGATGTTTTGCCAATAATTAATTTGTTTCACACAGCACAAAAAAGATTATTGTGTAAGGTGTCTGTTTTGGATCAAAAAGCAGTATTCTCTCACACTATTGACTTCGACAAAAAAGTGCGCAGTATCATGAGCCGGTTACGTAAACAGCCGGTCCAAAAGCCGGTTGTAAACAGTAACAAATTATCGTTTGTCGTGGCTCCAAAAGAGGAATGTGTCATTTGTTTAGAGGTAGGGCATGCAATTGAAAGTTGTTCAAGTTTCTTGAAGCAGTCGGCTACTGATAGGTTTAAATTAGTAAACAAGATGAAGTTGTGTGTTCTGTGTTTATGTTCATCTCACTCAGTCAAAAGGTGTATGTCTAAAACAAAGTGTAATAAGTGCACTGATAGTCACCATACATTGCTACATGTGAATCAAGTTGTACTAGAAGTCGTACCAGAATCACAGCCTTCATCGTCTCAGATAGCATTGACCTCTTATGACCCGCACTCAGAAGTGTTGTTTTCAACGGCTATAGTTTTAGTAAAAAATAAATTAAATAAATTTGATCAGGTACGCATCCTGATTGATAGTGCTAGTACATGTAACTTCATTACTAAAGAATGTGCACAGCGCTTAGGATTAAAAATTAATTATTGTACCCAGTCGTTGAATAGGATAGGTCAAGTATCAACTGATGTACTTGGATCGGTCCACTGTGAGGTAGTTCCTATAACTGGGGACTTCTCAAATAAGCTATCGTTGGAAGCTTCTGTGCTTCAAACAATTTGCTCGGATATGCCAGCCGAGAAAATTGATTTTTCGTTGTGGCATCATATACAGGGGTTAGATCTCGCTGACCCTGGTTTCAGCAAACCAGCACCGGTTGACATGTTTGTCAGTGTCAATAGTTTCACCTCAGCCTTGCTGCCTGGTATAATTAAAGGTAGTTATGGTCAACCTGTTGCTATCCCAACTACTTTCGGGTGGATACTTGTGGGGGATTGCATGGTTGCTGCTGATTCTTCTCGTCTTCTCGTTTCGTGTCGAAGCTTGGCTCGAGATAACTCATCCAAGAGGTTTTGGGACTTGGAAATTGTCGACCCGCCCAAACCTGTAGCACTGTCCAAAGAGGAGTGGGCCTGTAAAAATAACTCAGGACCTACTTGTCGTCGAACTCCTCAAGGTAGGCTAAGGGTTCCTCTAACGGTTAGTGACTCTCAGAGCAAGCCACTATTGTCGAGCGCTAAAGAATTTGCTCTAGCGTGCCCTCACTTTAAGTCTGATTATGGTGAATTCGGGACCGACTACTCGCAGATCGGCCACAGAAAAGAGGTCGTTCCGCTTTTGTCGAATGTTGGTTCTTTTAATTATAACCCACATCATGGGATTTGGCGTCCTGGTTTCGCAACGCCGTCACTTCGGACGGTTTTCGATGTTGCTCGCACCACGGATGCAAAAAGCTCGTTTTGTAATCACGGATTGCTGTCAACTAATTTGGTCTCGTGTGCAGCATGGTGGTCGGGTCCAACAAGGCTGTTGCTTCCTCCGGACTTGAGCAATGGATCTACGCTGGAAGAACCGAAGATTTTGAAAATATCTATGGCTAATATTGCCGCCCTTGTCGATGGTATTTCAAATCGGTTCTCCTCGTATGAGCGGATGGTCAAAGTCCTGGCACATTCAACCACACACAATCGGTTGATCGGTGGTTTGTCCTACGTTAAGAACGTAACAAGCGTTCTTGTGAACCATGATCAGGAAGTCGCATCCGCACCTGTACTTTGTGCTACCACCAAGAACGCTCCACTTTCACTTTCGCTTTCGCAGGGTTGCCAAAAATTGTGCCGTCCTGTGGACACAGGTGGTCTATTGAGGGTGGTCGGTCACTCTTCCCACAGCCAGCTCGGCTACGATCACAAGCATTATTTGCGGTTGCTTCGAGCCCATCGTGTAGCTTCGGTGATCAAGGAAGAGTGCCATCGCAAGTTCGTGCACTCGGGATTGCAGTTGCTGCAGGATCCGCTTACCCGACATTGTCGTGTCGTGTCGCCAAAACGGTTAACTCGAAGAAAGTTGTCGTTGCGTGTAAAACGCTTTCGAGTAAACCCGCGGCTTATAGTTCCTCCTCGAATAGGAGAGCTACCTCTTCATTGTATCAATCAGATGAAGCCATTTTCGTTTGCCTCATTTGATTACGCTGGCTCGTTTAACGTATCTCTCAAACGTGGTCGCAGTGTACGTGCGTATAGAGGATACGTACGTTTTCTCGTAGGCACTGCTATTAAAGCAGTACTTTTGAAGCTCGTTCTAGAGCTTAGGTCCGAGGCGTACCTGGTATGTTTCAGGCGTTCCATGGCCCGCAGCGGCCACTGTCGTTTTCGGTTGGTGTCCGATCGAGGTAAAACCTTCGCGGTAACCAGCAAATTGGTCGAAAAATCGATGTACCAGGCAACGCAGACTAAGCAAGAAGAGTTCGTGCTCAACACCTCAGGCAGTCCACATTTCTCGGGCTTAGCTGAGACTCATGTTAAGTCAACGAAAACTCATCTTGCTCGTGTCGTGGGTTTGCAGCGCCTGCTGTACGAAAATTCCACTACACTGTTGCTGATAAAAATCGAAGTTCGGCATAGTATGAAGCGGTTGTCCCTTCTTAGTTCGGACTCCGACGACTTAACAGTTCATTCCAATAGCTGTAAAGTCGTTACATTTCGTATCGCTACGGGTTACTTTAAACGGCCTATCGTTGAACTCCGCATACTCATGATGTTTTCCCTACGTCAGAGCGGATGTCAGGCTTAAACCCCCTTTTTTTATTTTTATCGTTGAATATAATAAGGAGGTATACTTATTATAATAAATTAATATTATTATTGTTATTTGTTTTTCGTATTTTTTTTGTTTTTCGTTACCGAACCTAAATTTTTCGTGTTGTTTTCATCCATTATTTCGTTATTACCTGGTGAAAATACTGTGTATTTTGGTGGTCGGAATGTTCAGTTTTGACACCTGTCATTATCACGTTGACGCATTCGCGCGTCATTCTGTCTTGTCACCTAATATAGGTCACGCAGGTCACTGAACCCCTATTGGTCAAATACAGGGTTCATTCACATAAAAAAAAGCTGTAACGGAAATATTTCGTAATTAACGTTTCTATCTAAAACCAGTATCATATTGAGACTCTAGTCAAAAATATATCGTTGTCGTGTCGAGTATTTTAACGTTTTTGATACTTTGACCCCCGTGTCAGAGAGTTGTAATTAAATCTCTCGTGAGATATGTCGTTTTTCGTGTCGATTACAACAATAGAATCACCACAAAACTAGCATCCTAGTTAGCCTTCCTGTGCATTCAGATAGTGTGTAGTTGAGTGAGCCTACGTAGAAGCCCTAGCCAGTGTTAAGCGTAGCGGTTGCGGAACCCTGAAGATTTTGACTGAGAAAGCTAGCTAGTCAGTATCTTGACGATCTTACGGACCTGCCTACCCAAACGTGTGGCAGACGCTTCAGGAGAGCCCTCCAGGATATCGAGGTACGTGGGACACTTTTATTGCACCCTGTATTCACAGCTGTTACTGGTTTGTCAGGATCTAGTTTGTGGTTTGTCGTATCGTTTTTGTATTTGCATTTTAATTTTATCGTTTAGTTTTATACAGTCCACTTAATCGTACAGTAGTAGATACTATGGCAGCGTACTCTGACAGGATGCATCCTGTCTATGCATGCATAGCTAGCGATCTAGTTGTTTCATAGCTCGCTCAATGCACTAGATCTAGCAGCAATGACGACGCAGACATCCTGGCAGTGATTTATCAGCAGCATGGCCCCGCCCCGTGCCACCTGATATCCTCACCCTACCACTAACCACCAGTTTTTATCCGACGTCATTGGATAATCGCTGCCGCATTCAAATACATTGATTCGCAATGCCCGATGCAAATTGAACTCAAATATCTGTCATTAAGATTTAAAATCTAAACACTAGATAACGCAAATTACCATTTTTAAGGATACGAAGCTCTGCAATTATCGAGATATAATTTACTCCAAAAACTGGTTTTGCTTCGCATATTAAGAATAATCTTTCAATCAAATAAAACAGGGTACGTGCTTTATATTACGCACATCCTTAAATGTATTTTTATAAATGCTTGGAGCCATAAAATCTAAGTTATGTTGATAATGAGCTCTTTGTAATCTACAGGGTTTACTGACTTTACCTTCTCCTTTTAATCCTAAGAGACAGACGATCATAACTGTCTATAGGATCCAATGTTAACATGAAATATATTGAGTTATTGAGCTTTCTACAACATCAATAAAAAGATACGTGTCACTTCATTTCGAGCGGCCACTTCCGGCGTCCATTGTGCTTCAGCCAAGGAGCTTCCGGTGCAACCCGATCTACACTCCTGCGCACGTGCGCAACCTTTTCAAATTTCGAATCACCAATTTTCTTAGAGGATGTTAGAATAGGATAACAAATTTAATAATGATGACGTAAGAGATTTTATTATATCACTTTTAAAGCGTCTAAATGTGTAGGAAAGTTTTAGTAAATCAATTTTAAATATTTAACATTTCATTTATTTTTTATGTCATCTGTTTTAGTAGCCTGGTAACTAGGTATCCCCAAATTCTTCCATTTACATGCTTACAGTAGGTACGAAATATAAACACATAGATAACATTATTCAGTCGTTATATTCAGTTATTATTATGTTTTATCTAGTACATAAATGAATGTCAAAAAAGAACATAAAAGACTACCAGAAAAGGCGTATAACGTCAAAAAACCTCTCAAGGGTTGGCGCACGAAAAGAGCAAAGGGTGTTTCTTTGATATGCGCATTTGTAGGGTGCTTGTGAGCCCTACCCTCAGGGGCTCTTGCCCCAATAAGCTTGTAATAAGGACCCTTACAAAGTACCCATTCAATCAGACCTTTTTCTTCAGGTGTCCTTGATACCAAATCGGATTTGCTTGTCAATGTTATTGTACTCGAATAAAGGATAAGGGGTCAGTTAAAAGGGTTTGTACTCTGCTTTCAATAGCTTATCGCAGTCATTTTACAGCTATTTTAATATCGACCTCATCAAAATGCATTGATAAAAATTCATGGGCGCACTAAAACTTTCTGTTGGTTTTTAATAAATTCAAATCTCAAATCTTTTGGGTGAAGTTTAAAAAAGTGAATCATGTTTACAAACTATAATAGGATGGAGTACATACGGGGTTTTGTGGTGATCATAGGTACTCAGATAATGGAAATATTTGTAGGTGTAACTATTTACGTTGTATTTTATCTACTTTGTATCAGTAAAACTTCAGCGTGGGCGATTCGTGGAACATAATAGTAATTACAATTACAAGTAATTATACATTAATTATCATGGAACTTTGTAAAATAAATGGTATCTAGGCATTATGTACCTTGTTTAGTGATGAAATATTTTTGGTGTGTTTTATACTTTCCGTGAGAATACCTTGTAATATGATAATTTTACTCGCAGTTTTGCAGGTGTTCGTACATCACAGTTTTTTTTTGATTTTTTATCGCTAGTTTGTCTATGGCGGTGAGAACGAAGGAGTTTTGATAAGTCTACCTGTGTCTATGCCAATTCGCATTTTTGTACAGTGCCGATTTACACGTACTACATCAAGATCAATACAAGTGTCGGATTGCAGAGCCGACAAAGCCCGTCGGCGGCACTTTGAAGTGCCGAATTCAATTAATTGCCTTATTTGCAGCACTCTACTCTACTCATTGTAGGAATCTCCGACAAAAACAAATACTTGCACAGTCTTCATTATCCGTTATTAGTTGGCGCGCATTTTAATTGTCCCCTCTTTGTAATCTCGCTTTCGAAGCCCTTCGTTCATTGCGACGTATCTACTAACTAACGATCTAGTTTTCAAAAACATAAAAGAAATTATATTTGAATTTGGTAAAAGATTTTAGATTTTCAACTTACTATAAAAGTCCAAATAATTAAAGTAATAAAGGCTAAATAATTCGTAAATCACCGAAAACAAAAAAGTATGCTCACCATTGAAAGATTTATTTTCCACAATTTTAACTTGTGTTTGATAAATATTATGCCTGATACGTTATCAGCGCGAGGGCGGGCGGACGGCGTGGGCGCAGTCCTTCGCTATACAGCCCCTGAGCGTACTAACTATCACACACTCTGTGCTGAGTTATCACAACAGCAACAATGTCACAGGTCTTTTGGAATAATAGTTAAAATGTTTATAATGGCTTGATTGACATTGAAATGGGTATGAAACAAGTGACGATAACAAATCCATAAAATTATCGAAAAACAAATACATAACCGAGGGTTCGTATTGTTGATAATGCTTTTGTGTTTTTTTTTTGCAGCATCAAGTAAGTGGACATTTTGTGAATTGTATTAAAATTCTAAGTACTGCCGTACTGCTAAATGGAGATTATTTGTCATATCACACTGTAATATTCTTAGGAGTCGTTCTAAATTTAAACGTGGATAAAACGTATCTTGCGCGCCATCTCGACAAATGACGGAGGCCGAGAGTTATAAATTATTGGCACCGGAAGTGACGTCGCAGCACGCTCCAATTTAAAACACACATCGCGGTGAGACGAGCGATGCGACGATAGCTAAGCGCACAGTTGATAGTGCAATACTGTGTTCAATCAGCGGCTTAATTTAAAGTAAAAATAATTCATTCAACGACATCAAACAATAGGTAGTGATTTTATTTTTGAAAAAAACTCACCATGTTGGGGTTAACGAATGTCACAATATAAATCGTATTCTTTATTCACCGGAAATAATGTTATACCGCAGCCTAATAGAATTAAAATTCAAATCAGAATTCAATCAGTAAAATCGACAGCCACCGGATGCGCTCTGCTTTTTAATTATTGCAAAGGTTGCTGTGTTGCTGAAGTGTTAGCCCAAAAAAAGCTTTTATTTCGTCAATAATCGGATGTGTGTGATTATATTGTGTCACCGTTAAGTTAGTAAAATTCGTCGGTGGTTTTTTCAGTTTTGGATGATATGCTCCCGTTCCCAAACCGTACAGATTTATGGAGTGTTTTCAGCGTTTTATCTAAAAAAGATTGTTTATCTTGCACTTCCGTCGCCTGCTGCGGCCGATACGCTCGCTAGCGCTTTATTGTTTACACTTAATGTAATTCAAAGCAGGGAATTCTTCGGTAAATTGTATTTTTAAATTTAACCGTGGCCGATGGGAACTGCCGCGGTTTACACCTTGAATATCGATAGGCGGTTTATTTCAATCTTTTGACGTTTTCGCGATCGATATTACGACGTGCGACTGCCATACGTAAATAGGTAATGTCTCTTTCAACGCCGTCTGTTTTGCATTATATCTCTAATCTTCATCTGAAATAGAATGAATTCAGCATGTCATGGTTTTCGAATTATTATTATCGGAAAACTGCAATTTATGTGTCGCGTGTGAATGACAGTGTACCAATTATAGAGCACTGAACAGATTACATATTAGGTAAGTTGATGGAAAAAACTCGTTGCGTTCTGGCGTGTTTGATGACCGTGACGAGCGACGTCTGGTGGAATACATCATTACGAGTAGCTCTACCTCTAAATAGAATATAAAAATGTCTGCAAGTATCTGTTGATCATACTCATTATTTTATCTGTCTCGTCTAGTACAATATCAAAACAGAACATTCGATCGCGCAAATTTGCTGCTAAGATGTTCATCGTACCTACTCTCATTAGCGGTTTCCATTTCCTCCGTTACATCACACGGGAGATTGTTCCAGTTTTCTGTCGGTGACAATATCCGCGCGTGTTTATTTCCCCATGCATTTTGCATTTGTTGAATGTGGAAAATGATGGAAAACTAATTTCCGCACCATTTCCCGCCGACAAGCGCGCTTCTAATTGCATTGCCTTGGTTGCCCGTACTCCTTATTGTAAACGTCAATGCTATTATGCAGTGTGCTGTGCAGTGCACTCCATCCGTCTTCGTTTGGAATCGAATAACTCGAGTCTCAAAGCGAATAATTTAACATTGACAGCCTATTTAGCAAGCTCAAACGTTGTATATCTTATCACCTACGAGTATTTTGTCTGCCTTCTAAATTAGTGATTCTAGAGACACAACAATTTGCATATTATTGTATGAGTCATACATTAAGGCCCAAATTATTACCTTACCACACACGTAACAACCAGCACCTTATACCTGGGTGGAACACAAAAAAATCAGCGTCTTATTTTCTAACGGCGTCGAAATCGCTTCCTCCGGTAGACAATAGACCCTCTGTATCCGGTTGAACACGTGCTCAGGTGGCCATTATGTCCCACTCGACCCCAGCTTCGATCAATTGTGATTTTCTACCACCCCCTGTAACTTGACCCGGTTTCAGTGCATCAGTACCGCCCTTAAGCTCGTGCCCTCCCACCGAATCGTATTCCTTATCATCGATGTATCAGACATTGATATTGCAACATCTGTCCTAATATGCTCAGGAGCTATTGTCAACATCTTGGAACCGAGAATATCAGCTGAGATTTTTTCATGGGCTATCTTTAAGATGATAATTTTTACATTTTAGTCTTCACGTATTGGGAATATATCGTTTCTAAGTAGGTAGGTATACATATAAAAAAAACATACTACATAGTATGCATTTATTATGGAACCCAAATTTCTGATATAACTAATATTTTTCGTATATACCTACATATTTACGATACTTACATAGTAACACCAATGTAGACATAGAACAAACATTTAGCACAAAGCTAAATGTTGATAGATATCATTCAAAATCTTGTGCTTACGAGTACAATTGAGTACATAATTAATCATATTCGCAAACCCACCGTATTTATAAAGTCACAAAAAGGTCATTACCGGTAAATGTGTATTGTTCGCACATTAGCGGTAGCTACTGATTCTTGTAACATAAAGTATGTGCCTACTCGTTAGTTTTTATGCCTACTCGTTGCCTATTTATTGTAAAATAATTGTTTAATTTTTACAGTTGATTTTAAATAAATAAAATAAACAATATTAGTATATGATTATGTAACTGCCAATGATCATTAGTAACTGCACATGTTTCTTCAGTTTTGGGAGCTGTCTAGATACTACAATTGTAAAGTTAAGTAACTCACCATTAAAATTAACTTTATCATTTTCCTTGAACCATCAGATCATCAATTTCAAGACTATCAATGGTTGTAGGATTGTGAAGCTTTAAAAGTAAACTAAAAATTTAAATTCGATGTCTATTTATATTAATTCCAAATGGATATCGTTGTCTCGGCCACCATCAAACAATAGCCAGCGTCAAGGTCGCGTGCGCCACATCGTATTATAAATTATAACGTCCTTATTTATTCGCCACTGCTATGCGAGTTTTGCGAAACAAACCTTCACATTTTTTTATTAATGTAGTAGCAAGGGGGAATGGCAGTTGATTTTGCTGCAGCAGCTGAAAAAGAACCAAAAACGTCTTAAACGGCCTATTTGAACTTAATACTTTTTAGTTATATTTTATTCGCGCGCAGTTTACTGGGGGTTAGTTTAGCTAATGGGCGAATACTCAAACGCCACTCAAACCCCACTCAATTTAAGTCCCGCTTAAATTATTACCATCTCTTACAAATGAGTAATGTCAAACAGAGGCAGAACAACTTTAAGTGGTGCTCAAATTGGAATGACTTTTGAGTATTTCAGCCTAAGTGTAGTATTATAAGCAAGGTAAAGGTAAATTAGCCGACTATCGGAATATAGAACTGACTTAACTAGGTAACATGACTAGTTTTCCAGTGTAAAGCCCGTATGCTGATAAAGAAATCGTAAACTCAACCATACATTTGAGTAGAGATTTTCTTACAAAAATTAATGCTTGAGTCCGGATCAGTGCTTGAGCATAGTAAATCAGCATCGATTCTGAAACTTTCTTATGTATTCTGTGTGCGTCTCTTAGTTTTATTAAAATTATCAGTGTAGAGTACTTATGGATAGCAAATTTTTGACCGCTTCTCATTGCGATCATTTTTGATTTCATCTAATAAATTATTTATATGAATAGTATAAAGGTCTTTCAGTAGTTCTGATGTTCAGGGTCACCATTACCTACGCTGAAACGCGTCACCGCTTCCATTAACTTAGTCGATTATCTACACAGGACAGCGTTCTTGACAATATAATCATTTTGTTTTTATATCTGCTGTAAACAATGCCGACTGTACCTACCGACAACTATACTTAAAGTACCTATATGACATGGAAGTAGCTCTAACAATGTTCAGGTATTTTTAACAGGGTTTTTTGTAGATTACATGACACTGTTACCAGTAAAAGGAAAATCTTGTATTGGGTAAGAGTGCCTACGTTACATTTGACACATATGCTAAGTAAAAACCCAGAATTTATAAAAGTACAAAAACTCAAATACCTACTAATTAAGTAAGTAAATAATTTTCCATAATTATTGAAGTATTAGCTGTGTTAATCGTAATATTTTCCTGTAACATACCGATATAGATTATGAGGTTACAATTTCGCGTATTTCTTACTATATTGGGATGTTGGTTCTATTATAATAAGTAGAACCAGTAGAATAGAGTGGCAGGTTACATCGCCTACTTATTTCTTACACTACAAATATAATTTCCTGATCCTAAGTTTAGAATAAATGTGAATGCCGTTAGTTATAAATGATTTATGATATTGTGCTAATTTCTTTTCCATTACAATGAGGGGGTTTAGGCAGGTTTGGCGAAAAAAATCAACGGTCGCAACAGTTGGTTGGTCGGGTCGCGACAGCAGGTGGCGCGACAGGTCTCCTCAGTCGGGCGAGCTCGGCTCTGTTCGGCAAAACTCGGACGCTTTTCCACTGCCGCCCTCTCGGTCTCGGTCCGCCCGAGCCGCTTGAAAGCTCTTGGCTCACAGTCGTTGATTAGGCGCGCTGCGACGTGGTGCTATGCTACTGATTTCACTCAGCTGCTTAAAGCTCGCACTTGTCTTTTGTAACGCGATATAATTATTTTTAGTACATTTTTTTTCCTTTTATACTTAACAATATATTGACCGTGGCTAAAAGTACTGTTACATTTTTGTATAAAGTTTATAAATCAGTGCTGTTGAGTGATGTGGTGTTGAAAATTTTGATATTTTTGGGGGCCGGTCCCGGTCCGCCATGCTGCTGGTAGAGGCGCCGCGAGAAGCCGCCGTGCCTCCGTGCGCGGCGCCCCTAGACATCCCCATGTCTTCTCTTACAAAACTAAACTTTTCAGACTATAGTGCTAAAGTGAACAAACAATACGCAGAGATCCCGGCGGACGTAGATACCCGACTGAACTATGAGCAAGCGCTTGCCAGCGTAGCGAGGCTCAACTATGAACAATCAGTGACAAGTAACGGCAAATTGCACTATGCTGAACAAAATAGGCTCGCGTTTGATCCTTCCATGGATCCTATGTGCGATCCTTCTTATATACTCCCAGGTTAGTACCCCATTGGCACATAATAATATAGTACCTACTCCATTGGCTATTCATTATTTATCTGAAAGATCACTTCTCTTATAATCATCTTCATACTTTTCATTTCTGTTTAATTTATTAAAAAAAATTATATATCAAATTGTTTTACAAGTTCCTCTAATAATATGGGCACTTCCAATTCATATTTTATTATTTGTAGCTATCTCAACGCGAGATGATCAGTGGGTAGGAAGTTAGATACCTACTAATAGAACAAAATCCATTGACACAAAGATGATTGAATTACAGTATAAAATTATTATCATATAGTTCAAAGTATAGAATCATTTTCAAAAGCCGAAAAAATACGTATATAGGTAAATAAGGCAATAACCATTCGCGCATAACTAGCTACTGAAATACTCCTTTTTCTTCATACTTCATATTGCTTTGTTAAATTTTTAAGTACAAACCTAATCTTGTTCATTGTAAGTTGCGGCTATCGTACTTCTTGCCTAATACCTACTTCAATTTAGTTAGGCCGAGTTTATATACAGTTCAATGAAACTTATTATTTGTGTTTTCCATTGAACCAGATCAATATCCAATTTATAGAAGCTCTTTCTAAACTGTTTGATTTCATAGCTCAGTTCGTTAGCCGCTTTGCCTTCTGCACTACGAGTTGTGGGTTCAAATTCCCCTAAAATCCAATATTTTGTGTTGCGAATAGAATACACAATATGAACACGTGAACTAACCTATAATTAAAATATAAATTGCCAATGTTTGTAATTATCAATTAATAAAAGATGACATTGTTTATTTTTTTACAGATTTATAATAAAGTCAAGTACCTATTTAAGTATCATAGATACATTATATAGTTGATAAAACTTTGCTTAATTTATACTTATTTAATATATTTATTAATAAAATAGCCCGATAAATCAAAACAATCAATTTATTGGTATTACCAAAATAAGTATCTGAAATAACTCAAAGTTCATTCAAGTTAAAAATAAGCGGCGCTTCATTGAGAACTCTCAAGCTCTTGGACGGAAGCACTTTCGCCGCCGCCATGTTTGATCCGGCGGTGGTGGGGGATGCGCAGGCGCACCTCACAGCACTTCCGCCGCGTGACGTGCATAAAGAGCTTTGCAGTATTGTCACATAGCTTACATTTGCATACATAGCTTGTTACGTGAAGCAAATGGTAACGCTCCTCAAATAATGATACAATAGTATCTAACAATATGAATGACAGGTGAAGTTACTTTATGTAAGGTCTTAAACGCCTTTGGTTTCAAATTAATAACACATTGTGAATTCAAAGGCATTATCATAATCCATTGTGAGGTTTTCACCTGCCAACTTAAGCTCTGGCTTTTGTTTCTGCATAATTAGATTGACCTTAATTCTTTAAATACAGTCTTAATTTATTGAAAATTAAAAACACACCTGTCCAATTAGTAAATCAGTAAACGATTTGGTTGGAATAAGTTGTTAATCTATTAAGTAAATAATTTCACATTAAAAATTATAAGTAACTACAAGAATGTAGGTAAGTATTCTAGAATAATGTATGATACAAAAACGCATAATTGGAGCACAATCAATAAAACACTGTTTTTAGGGTTTCCGTTCCGGTTTTGGAAAACGGAACGTTTCTATGGTCTCACTCCAATCTCTATTCATTCGCCTGTCGCAGCTGTCACTGTTCTCAGAGCTAAACCACAGATCATATAATACGCTAAACTAACAAGTCAGGTTTAAAATTTGGAATAACTATAAAAATTAAGCTTCTTCAATTTCAAAAAACCAAGATGTGTTGCGGACCTTGCGGAGGTTGCTGCGGTGGCTGCTGCGGTGGCTGTGGCTGTGGCTGCCCTTGCATCACAATCTACACTTGCTGCACCAAGATTTGCTAATCGCTAAGCTAAAGCATGTTTGCGCTTAGGACGCGTAGGCAAGCCATGGTGCCTGCGGTGTCCGCGTGGGCGCAACAAGCTTATTACTTTGTGTCGAAGTATACTAACGTGCTGTTCTGTGAAATAAATTATGCTTAAGCGTAAAAAAAAAAAAAAAAAAAAAAAAAAAAAAAAAATCTCAGTTCATGCTAACGAGTAGACACAAATTTAAAAAAAAATCAATAGTATTCGTAACTATAGAAAGACAAACAAGATACCTAAAAAAGTAAATAACCAGACACAGAACAAGCATATGTGTTTAATGTGTCACACAAAATGTGTTCTTTTTGATAAGTACTGAACCCACAAACCATAGAAAGCAGAGCCAACCAACAAACTGAGCTTTTGGCTTAGTTACAGTCCGGTTATTTAGTCCGATAACTGACTGATCTTCTCAGTAGACCGGTTTTACAGATTATCGGTCTACTGAGCCCACCTAGTATCAGTAGTCCGATTATAGTCAGTCAGATATGTCTCAGAAAAACACACTGGTTGTTGCGCTCGGAACACTATACAAGTTCTACCTGCAACTTGGTCAATAGATTCGATTAGTTTTATTAAATCAAGGCACGTATGTATGAATATTCATGCAATTCCTCCAGATGTAATCGCTGACCCGTGTCTGTCTGTCATTGCCAACATGGTCACCTACGGTTCGTAAATGGTGACCATTGAGGTAACGGTGCAGGGCGGTCGCTCACCTCAATAATCACTTCCTTCCTTTTATATAATCGCAAATCCCATAGTTTAGGTGATTGCATTGTGAATCGCAAAAATGAAAAAACAAAATAAGGTAAAACTGTTTCGCAGTGTGGAATGACAATTTTTTTCTGGATCGAGTAACCTACTTGACTACAATTTGAATAACTTGTAAAATATGTTTTTCCCCTATTTGTTTACTAGATATTGACAATGTAAATATTGTGAACAAAAAAATTTTTGCCTCTTTCTTTCCATAAAAAAATTAGCCTTTTTTTTTCTTTGTTGAATTAATCTTTAAACTCGAAACCCAAAAGCATTTAAGACAAGAGACTTTACTTAGTAACGCAGCTGATACACCAACTATATGACTGAACACAAATAGGTCTGCAAAGGTACATATCATGCATATTTCTTTGATTAATAAAATTTAGATCCGGTATAATCGAGACAGCGACGAACAAACAAACACGTTAAAGGCACCTGTCTAACAAACCGCAGATGTGTCGCAGATGACCGACACATGTGCCACACGCTCTATCACTCGGTTAGGTATTCTAATGGACACCGTATTGGTGCTCATTAGCAAATATAAAAAGCTTCTACGACGTCGTTATCATGCCACTTTGTCTTTCAACGTCATAACTTTACATAAAATATGAGATAACAAAGTATTCGATCGCTTGTAGACTCGGTCTATAATTGTAAGCAAATGTAACACTGTAGCGATAAGCTTCTTTACAATTACGCGGTTTCATTTTCCTCCTCAGTTACTTACCCACTTAGTTCTTTTTTTAAAACAATGACTAGTAGGTACTGTAGGCTATGTAATGTAACCTGAAAGATTTTGTAGTTTAGTGTATAACGGTAAAGGTTAGTAAAACTCGATCAATTTTGTAGAGCAAAGTTCTATCGTTTTTTTATGCATCTCCCATGGTGTTATAAGATGGCCCACATGATGTTTAGTGGTAACTACTGCGTAACGACTGAGCATGTCCACTGAGGACGTGCCCTGTGATGCATTACACTGCGTCCATCACTCGGAGACAGAAAGGTGTTGTCTCATGTGCCTGTAAATGCACCATAATTGTAAATGCGTTCGTCCCAGTAGATTCAAACAAAGCGTTAGATTAGTCGAGCGATCTGTGACGTCACGACCCCATCACCGAAGACACGTAGCTCGGCTCATTCATTCATAAATGTATATGGACTTCCGGCAGCCGCGCCTCGGCGTCGTAATCCAGACGAAATGTTTAATCGCTTCCCGTCCGACATCCCTTCGAATCTACGTTTTGAACTCTTTTACACTGAAATTGCAGTTGTTTCCGATATAAAATCACACGCGAAGTCTTATGAGAGCCCAATTCTCACGATCAAACAGGTTTTTACATAATCTTATAGGTATTATAAAGCACGAGTGTGAATTGAGCAACATGAGACTGTTTATATTATACCTGTTTGGCGAAAGTAAATATAAAACTCACAACTATACTACTAGCTCTTTTAACTTTTTACAAATAGATCGTTCAGCATGCTTATTATTCCCATCAATAACAATCATCTGCTAAATGTAGCTTTTAGTTTCTGAAATGGTCTTCTTAAGGTAAGCTGCCTAAAGAAGTAGATTGTTCACCTCAAGAATGTTGAACAGGTCCTTGTTATGTAACACATCATCTGGTTGTGACGTCAGCGGGCCGTCGTCGTCGTAGAGTCATTGATGCGCTCGCGTCGCTTCCGTCTGTAGCGCCGACACATCCTGTCTGCAATTTTACGTATCACAAATTATCAGCTTCGTGTTCAAATTCCGTTCATGCTTCCTTGTTTACGTTTTTCCATTCAAATATTTTGCCAAAAATGTAACTAAATATCAAAATCTAGAATTTTATGATATATGTACTTTTCTTCAAGTTTTCTATATTTTATGGTTAATTTGGATAAAAGTACCATAACTCATTAAACTACGTTATTTCCTGCTTAAATTTAAAGAAATCGGCTTTAAAGCCGTCTAAAATTATAATAATAGTCGTGGAATTGTTTCCCCCATGGCTGTTGCAAGTGCGATGGTCAGTGTAAACGTTGCGGGTAGCAGGTTGCGCAGGGTTACCATCACATGTGTGCTTACTCCATTGTTAGACGAACTGTTTAAACTTTTTACCAATTCATATCTTGCTTGCTTTAATTTTTTGCAATGGTATTGGAGAATATCATTGTGATTGTGTTTGCGTCAATAATTTAAAAATGGCGGTATTTAACATAAAAAAAATATGACCTATAAATACATTGATAATTCAATTCTTCAAGTAATGCAAGTATTTTCAAGTGTAACAAAGCGGCTCATTATAAAACATTAGAAGAAGAAAATGAGCGTGTTCAGCTAAGATATGACATGGCAGCCCTAGTGTGTCGACCCTCGGCGCATGGTTTTTGTAACGATCGCGCGCGTGCGCAGGTGGCGGCGCACCTGCCGCATACCGCCAACTAACGCACTAGACACGGCATAATGCACGCGATTTCACATTACGTAATGTCTACTTTATTAGGTACCTACCAAAGAAAAGCCTTTAAGCCGTTTGTCCACCAACGCCGGCACCGGCACCGCACCGATAATGCACTACCAGGGCAATACAAAACAAGACCACACTACTGCCGGCACACCGCGCCGTTCACGTGTTTTTTATTACCCAAAATAGGTGTCGTGCTGGTGCCGGCGTTGGTGGAAAACAGTCTTAGTGTGTTTCTCATATTATGAGATAGAATGTTATTTGCCTACAATCTCACCTGAAGTGACGATGAAGCCGACACGGAAGCAGGACAGTCTAGAAGACACCTATTCACTTTTGCCTTGAAAACCCCCAGATTGTAGTTTTCAGGAAAGACAGAAGACGCAAAAAGAGCATAAAAAAAATATTTGCATTCTATCTAGGACCCGTTTAAATGATTTCTTAATTCTATGAACGGAAATACTGTTTTTTCAATTAATCTGTTCCTGTAACCTACATTACCTTACAAATCATTCATGTTCCTTACCAACTTCATAATAGATACATTAAAAGTTATGCGATAGGATGTAGGCATGTAAGGTGTGTGCCTAGTGTATACATTTAAAGCTCTATGTTTTATAAGGCTTATACTAGACATTTTATAGCTAAACGATTTGTCGAGCTCTGAACTTATTGAACCTCGGATTTCCGAGAATCAGTGACAACCGACAACTGTGTTATGTTATGCACAATCGGCATGTGCTCCATTATTCAATTAATAGGTACCACGTTTTATACTCCGATCAATCGATTGATCGACTTAATGAAATGAATATTGTTTAGAATCTGATTCAACATTTGCTGTGACAGCCTGATTATAGATTAATGCTAGTGTGTTATTTTCAGCCGGATATTATTGTTAGTTAGGAATTCTTGGAAAATCGAAAATTATTTCTAAATAAATAGCGGTGTAGGCACTTAGGTGACCATGAAATAAATAATGTATTATGGATACTGACTAACTTTTTCATTTTATAGGCAGTAAATATCGGTACGTACTAAGCTACTAGATCATATTGGTACCTACTACATGTTTATAGATCTGGGCCTCTACTGTGAAAAATGACTTACGAAGATTCGGTAGCGTCGTTTCTGTTACACTGCGTAATGACGCTGTCACTTCGCAAAAGCCCACGTCATCGTTCGAGATGACTGCGCAGTGTAACAGAAACGACGCTACCGAATCTTCGTAAGTCATTTTTCACAGTAGAGGCCCTGGTGTTTGGTTTCTCTTCGTTTCACCAGAATGTTATTCAACACATGAAATCCGAAAGGCAGCGAAAACTACAAACTTTAGATAGTATAAAGAAACAATAATTTGTAGATATATCGAAAGTCTGAGAAAAAGCATAAAAGCAAATTTTATGGATCAACTAAGCAGAAACAGCAGAAATATGACAGCACTTATGCAACACGTAACTTTTTAAAAGATTAAACACTTCCTGTCGAAAGATGTTCCAATTTTGAATTTGATTTAACATCGCTTGTTGACAGCAATTTCCTTTTGACTTCTCATTTTCACGCGATTATTTTTCATGTCTGCTAATTTTTATTTGTCAATTTTTTGTATTTAAAATACTTACACCTTTCTTTTCCTAATTCCATGTATCTTTCGAATGTTTAATATATTTTATTTATTGATTTATATTAAGGTTCTCTTTAAAATTTAATAAATATAAAGGATATTTCACACTGCTAAATTTAGCTCAAAACGTTTATTTTGGTTGTATTCAAAGCTTGCACTTACTATATTTTGATATCCCAATACTACATACATGCTAACGTTTTTATTTAAATAAAATTCGTTTAGTAAATAAATTAATGTTAGATATTTTTAACCTACCATAAAACTGTCCCATGTAATTTCTGCCGTGAACATCAATTCCTAGTATAAATAGATAATTATAGTGCCATGGTTGATTAATTATTAAGGCGAGAGCGTATTTATGTCAAAATATAGCAGCTTTTTAGACATGCAGTTATAATTATGTCGCCGCGCTGTCAGTCAGCAGAGCTCACCTCTATGGCGCACCTGATGGCATTGCATCTAATTTTAAAAAATCATATTTTTCGACTTCCGTTCCCGAATTGGAATTGGCGCGATGTATGACAGTTCCGTGTGAGGGTGTGTGTGTAGGTATGCTCTGACTTTTATCAATTAGTTTGTGGTTTTCTGTTGTCGTGTCTGGTCGTGTTATTTACCTACCTATACGTATTAATACGCATACTTATATAAGTACATACCTAAACTAGTTAGTGATTTACACAATTACGGATGCTGTATCAGCCGTAGGATTTTATAAATATTATTTGTATTCATTAAATATTACAATTAATAGATTTTATAGTCGAATCCAAAAGGTGGTACTAGTCACTTGAGTACCTACTTCGTAAATTATTTATGTAGGTAAACCTAGTAGAAATTTTCTTTTATAATATGTATGTTTAATGTACAAGTATGTATATGTATGTTTATTGTACAATTTAATGAACAGTTGCAAGTTAATAAAAATAAGAATATTTTGACATCATGACGACACGCTACCATATGGCGAGCACAGCGCGTGCTCATCGGAAAAAAAACATTTCAAACTTTTCGCAGGTTTCGAGTTTCGTGAAGATTATAAGTAAAAAAGTTGTAGAGTCGTGTCGCAGCTGCTCCGAGGTCTAAGGTTACTCTCGCATGTGCTCGCGACATTATTCCACCATGACGTTGAGGTAGATTAATCTAAAGTTTCGTTTGATGTGGCGACACGATCGTTTATTTAATCTACATAACCACATTCAACGCGACTTCAATTGGATAATGAACGTTGTAGCCGTCTCTCATTGATGTTTAATCTACATTAGTGTTCGTTGGGTCACATGTAGAGCACATAGTGGCTTCGCATGACATGGCATGACTATCGTTCGAGTTTGGACGGCAAGTTTACTGCGGAATAAATGTTAGTGTGATTTTGCGGTACTGCGCCAATGGTGGAGGAGAGTGGCGACCTTTCGACCTGGCGGCTGGAGCGCGGGGCGTGGCTGCGCTCGATTGGTTCGCCCCGCCCCGCCCGAGCCGCCCCACGCCCCTGCAGACAGACGCTCTCTCGCTGATGAAAAGCCGATTCTGCATCGGACCGCGCTTTTGTTCCGATTCATGTAAAATACTCTTTTGTTTCGGTGGCAATTTTCATATTTCGAATGGTGTTTCATTTGTTTTGGTTCTACCTATTTGATTATTGTAATACAGATCTACGAGTAATACTTGCATAGACAAATAATCTACGAGTTTTTAACATTATTTTTAATTAATTTTGCAAATGAGTGATAAGGATAAATTATTAAAAATATTAAATAATACGCACGTTATAACCAATTTTACATCCTGCATCCGACAAATATTTTTCCTTAAAAAAATAACAAGCATCCCAGTAAGTTATTTTAAAAGGCGTACATTCATTGTTCTCTGTTTGTCGCTGTGAGTAACGGCAGGTCGCCGGGTCACTCCCGGTAGAGCTTTTTACGTGATTCCAAAATTCCAATTGTTTTTACAGGAACATTAATGCTATTTCAACAACCAAGGGAATTGTAATTAGGCACTGTGGCTTCATTAAAATACTTCAATTTGTTCAGTTGACAGCAAACAGTGATTTGTTAACACGCTTTTGTTGTAAAAAGTAATTAGGTATTTTTATTACGGGTTTGTGTAGGAAAGAATATGAATAGCGAACATTCCTGGATACTATTTTTAATAGCATTTTGTTTGCTTGACACTTATTTTCATCCGATTGAAATACATTTGTATTGGTAGTGGTAAAAATCTCTACATTATATAATTCCTAGCATTATTTTATTCCTAAATTTTTCACCGCGACTTATTTTTACACGTAAAAAACAAAATTATGAATAAAAAACAAAGAAGCCTAGCAAAAAACATGAGTGCGTGACAAATGGCCCGGGTGCAGCCAAGCGCTGAATAAAAAATAAAAACACATAATATATCACGCACAATGAACGTGAGAACGTTATCACGGCACGACGGTCAACGGTCATTTTCCACACACCAACATGACAGTTATGATTTCTCGTTGTAATAGACGTTTTGTTCATATACCTATTTTACTACTTGTACCTACTTAGTGTTTTTACAATTTAAACACGTGGGTTTCTGAAATTAATTTATCAATTAAAAAGTTTCTTCATTGTACAGTATACTAAAACTCAAACATGCATAAAAAACACTATTGTAATCATAGTCAGTTCCTTATTTGAACCTTAAAATTTAAAATATATCTAACATCAATTCGACTATCGCATAAATCACCTCTAACTTTTGCGTAAAAAGCATGAAACAATCAATTGCTAAAATTAATAACATCCAGACTGAGCGGCATCAAAATGCTCAAACGTCGCACAAAGAGCGTACGATTACTGACCCCGAGATACGAACGTTATACCTACATAGAATCTATTGTTAGTACTTAGGTATATTATGATGTGCGGTTTTGATAATAGTTTGTATTCGCTGTTGAATTTTATGACGATGTGGTTAGATAAGCTACGCCGTAGCTAAGTGCAACGAAATTAATTATCACAATATTCTCCTTTAATTAGTCTTTTTTAAAATAAATCTATTTCTACAGATTCGATTTTTTTAAAGAAATTAAGCCTTTTAATAGTCCTTTCTAACGCAATACATGCCATATCTATGGCTTTTCGGGATGAAAACCAAATCGTAGAAAATAAGATAAACCGTTTTTTCAATCCAAAATCTCTTTTTTTTTTTTTTTTTTTTTTTTTTTTTTTTTTTTTTTTTTTATACAATATAGGCATCCGTTTGACCACAATCTCACCTGATGTTAAGCAATGATGTGGTCTACGATGTAGCACGGTTACCTAGAAGATACCTATTCACTCTACTCTTGAAAACTTCCAAATTATAGTCATTCGGGAACACAGACGCCGGCAACGAGTTCCACTCTTTGGCTGTCCGCATAATAAATGTAGACGCAAAGCGTTTAGTGCGGATTGGTGGCATATCAACCATGAACGGGTGTCTCGTTTCCGTACGCCTAGTGGTCCGGTGATGGAATGGGGAAGGGGGAACAAGCTCAAAGAGTTCCATTGCACACTCCCCAAAATGTATCTTGTAAAATACCGACAGGCTAGCTACTTTCCGACGATGCTCGAGGCTCAGGAGTTTAGCCTCGACCAACGCATCGTTACCAAAGAGCTTTTTAGCTCGTCTGTCTATGGTCTCCAAGGCCTCAAGCTGGTATTTAGCAGAACCATCCCAAAGGTGAGAGCAGTACTCCATACACGATCGGACTTGCGCTTGGTAAAGAGTCAGAAGCTGTCCCGGTGTGAAGTACTTTCTCACCTTTGACAATATGCCTAGCTTTTTCGCAGCTGTTTTAGCCTTGGACTCAATGAACGAGCCAAAGTTGAGCTTGGGGGTGAGCGTGAATCCTAAAAGCTCGAGGTGGTCGGAAATCGGTACAGACACATTCTGGAAAGTAGGAGTCAGCTGAAATGGACTCCTTTTAGCAGAGAATAGACACGCCTGGGTTTTCGAAGCATTGAACTTGACGAGATTGGCATCTCCCCAATCAGCAACTGCTTTGAGGGTCAAGTTCATTCGATCAACCATGGCCTCTCTGTGACACTGGATTTGAGATCCACTGGATCGTGCTTCAGGTATGTATCTCTCTACAACTGTGCTGTCATCTGCATACCCAATAATACCGGGCCTGAGCAGGTCATTAATGTGCAGCAGGAAAAGTGTTGCAGAAAGAACTGATCCCTGAGGAACCCCGGCATTGATTGCCATGTGATCAGACGAGCAGCCGTCAACGACTACCCGAAGTGACCGGTCCCTCAGGAAGTCTGATACCCAAGCACAGAAATCAGTAGATAAGCCATATGATGGAAGTTTGCTTATCAGGCTGTCATGCCAAACCCTGTCGAAAGCCTTCGAGATGTCGAGAGAGACTGCAAGAGCTTCTCCGTTCCTCTCGATGGCCTCACTCCATATGTGTGTGGCATACGCAAGAAGGTCCCCGGTAGACCGGTTACGCCGGAACCCGTATTGCCGGTCACTGAGGAGGTCGTTACCTTCGAGGTATGCCAGGAGCCTGTTGTTAAGTATACGTTCCATACTCTTACAGAGTATGGAAGTTACAGAGATAGGTCTGTAATTAGCAGGGTCGGCACGACTACCTTTTTTGGGTACAGGCTGTACATTGGCAAACTTCCATGATTTTGGCACTAGACCAGTCTCTAGAGAGAGGCGGAATAGGCGTGTCAGTACAGGAGACAATTCAGGTGCACATGCCTTCAAGAGAATAGCTGGAATACCGTCTGGGCCACTGGCTTTGTTCACGTCTAGATTACGTAGTGTTTTGCGAACTTCCACCTGTCGGATACGGATGGCTGACATAGTCGTCCCGCTTTCCCTAATAAGGGGGGAAGGAGTTGCACTACCAGGATCTAGACGCGAAGATTCCGCAAAAAGAGAAGCAAACAGGTTGGCTTTTTCTTCAGCGGTGTGGGCCAGTGACCCGTCAGATTTCAGCATTGGAGGCAGTGAGGAACTGCAGAAGTTCGATTCAACCGATTTAGCCAGAGACCAAAAAGCTTTACTACCCGTAGGGTACGAGGCTAGTTTGCTCCCTATTCGACTAATGTGGTCAAATCGAGCCTTCCGCAATGCCTTCTTGCAGGACTTGGCAGCTTTGTTAAAGGCTTTCTTCCGGTCTCGAACAACAGTCAACTTACGGTTTCGAGCGTCAACCCATGCTAGGTAGGCCTCATGTTGTTGCGTTTTGGCGCGGGAACATTCGGCTCCAAACCACGGGCGAGCTTTGCTGGACAACGGTACGTCTGCATATGGAATAAAATATTCCATGGCTTGACGTAACACGCTAGTCACAGCATCCGCAGTAGTCGATGGGTCGCCAGATGAAAAGCAGACGGGCTGCCAAGGGAAGGATGCAAAGAAAGACCGCATCTCATCCCAATCTGCTGACTTGTATCGCCATACTCGCCGCGTGCCTTTAAGGCTGGGGTCAGGCGGGGAGTATGACGAAACAGATTTCACCAGACAGTGGTCGGAGCTGCCCAATGGAGGGGCTACCGAGACAGAGTACCGGTCTGGATCTGTTGTCAGCAGAAGGTCCAAGCAATTGGCTGTATGGCCATCAACGTCAGGTATCCGGGTCGCCTCTTTAACGAGCTGGGTGAGATTAAGCGATAGTGCAAGTTTACGCGTCTCTCTCCCAGCGTGGTCTGTGTTCTGGTATGGGAATAGCCACTCTTGGTGATGAGCGTTAAAGTCCCCCAGAAATACCAGTTGGGCAGTGGGATACAGCTGTTGGGCCTCATCAGCCATGTCACTGAGGTATTCGGTGAGCCTTGTTGTCTCCTGGTCTCCGCTGTGTGATCGATAGACACAGGCATAGAGAATTTTCTCTGTACCTGTGTCTACCATTACCCAGAGCGCGTTGAAATTGGAGTTTTCAAGATTTTTGAGACGTCGAATACAGACGTCATCCCGGGCATATAAGCATACGCCCGCACGTGGTTTAAAACGGTGCTCCAGGGTGTACCCTGGGTAATTAAGGTAACCCACGTCGGATGGACATCCAATCTGCGTCTCCGAGAGAAACAAGAGGTGTGGCTTTTCAGTCTCGAGATGAAAGTGGACTGGCACGAGATTGGAGTGCAAACCTCGTATATTCGACAGGTGCACTTTTAGTGAGAGGGAGTGCAGCCGCTGTAAAAACTTATTTTTCTTATTGTTTCTCTGCATAATTGTTGGGAGAGTGGGAAGGTGGATCAAACGGCAGTAGAACAAGGCGACAGATTTGGCGTTCCAGAGACACACTTCGGAGCAGCACGTACCTAAAGGAGGCTAGTCTGGAGACTGCGGGGACGCCCGAGCCCCCCCAGAAATGTCCATCGGGCCCTCTCATCCGGTCGCCGACCGGCACGATGGCGCATCCTGGGATTTTTCGTCAGTTGGCGGGGCAGCCTTTCGTGAGTGGCTAGTTCATTACTTGGGCCCCCAACTACCTGCGGTCGGCCAGCGGTGCACCGTGCCTCGGATCCCGCTACCCTCCGCTACTAGTCGCCCGATACGGCGGAAACTTGGTGTGTTCTAAAAGCGGCTTGCGCCATTGTCACCTCTGTTCTGACCCGCTCAATCCTGCTGGTGTCACCGGCCACCGCGACGGAACACGACAAAGTCATTTGGCGTTGCGTCTTTGACCGGTGGGTGGTTACTAACCTCGGCTAAAGCCTACCACCAGTGTCATCTACTTTGCACCACCCAGGGGCCACGTGTAGGGAATCAAAGGGTATCCTCCTACGGACGTGGATGACAAGACCCCCGTGGACCAAAACCTCTGCCACCAAAATCAAGGTGGTTTGAAGTCAAGGTGGTTTTTAGTGAAAAAGTCGATCTTGACTTACTCGTACCAAGTACTGGTAACGTCAAAGCAATGAAGGCACATGCTGTCTAAAATCTCCACTGAGGTGGTCCACTTGTACCAACTGATATAGAGAAAATAGTTAATGCCTACTTAACTGCTATCTAACAGTCAGTCATCAACGGCACCATGCAGTTACACCTCCACCAGGGTGATCCACTTTCATGGTGAGGAAAAGGTTGTCAGTGCCATGCCAACTAGTCATTCGGGTTTAGATAAAGGCATCATTCGCTCAAAAATCTCCACCAGAATTGTCCAGTCATATTCACGTAGGGAAAAGAGGGGTCGGCGTGTGGGTCCGCAGTCCGCATGCGCAGAACAAAGGGCGCGCCGTGAACCGCGACGGTCGCGCTCCGCTGCCGCCGCCGCGCGCCGCTGCGCCGACGCACACGCGTCTACTGATTTTTTCAACAAAAATTGGTTTTGTTGCGATATCATCCAACTTTTTCTCGGAACCCGATCGCTATTAACTTGTTCCGAGAAACAGATCGCGTTGTACTCACCTATTTATTTTAAGTTGCGAGAAATACATTATCTTTACTCGAGAACTCTGAACGCATCCCTATCGTCAAGTGTAATGGTAATGGTGCTCAAAAACTTTGGACATCGTTTTTACAACCTTAACATTACCCAAATTATTTTTACTGTAGTTAGGGGATATTTAGTAACGGCTGGTTTTAACTTATCAAATTAATTGTAGAGTTCACTAATGGTAACCAATGTTTTTCCTTTCCACTGCCTTTGCACTTGGCGATAAGGTGGCCTGATAGCATAGTGCTTGCTCTTGGAACTGTGAAACAAAGGTCGTGTCTTTTGTATACCTAGTTGTTGGTTCGTAAAGGTGAAACTCTTTGTTTGTGATGATTCACGTCACGGGGTCATGTCTCAGTAGGTATGCAAAACTATAAACTTAACTAGCGGAACGAGACTTCGCCCGTTTTAAGTGTTTATTTTCTGGAATTTTTAGGACTTGTGACTCAGTAGATAGTACCTATGTATTTACAAAAAAAAGGTCAACCAGCAATCTAGTTCGCATAGCTCTCAATCTTTGCTTAGTTTGGTCGTTCTGTGAAATGTCCGTGAATATTTCACTTTTGTTCTCAGCTCTTGCCAGAGATTTTACGTTTTACGAGTATATTAAAGTAGTAAAGTATTTATGATTATGATTATTATGATTATTGTACTTGCAGGCGGCTACACAACCGGCGGTCCCCGCGACAGTTCGTACGGCTACACGGAGGCGAGTGCGACGGCCCCCGCACCAGCGCCTCCCGCCGCGTCACCACTCGACGAGTACTACCAGCCGGAATACCCTCCCGCGCCACCCGCCGCCGCAGCACAACCCTACCTCGAGGAGTACTACCACCACGCACACGCACATACGCAGCCGCTGCTCACGCACGAGCAGAAGTACCAACCCCATCCGTATACGACAAAGCCTTATCCCAGAGGTAAGTTTACGAAATGAAAAAATCGGTATGAACTCCAGATGGAATAAATTTTTTAAAGTACTTCGAGCATCAATGGTAATAATATATCAAACGATAAATGAAACTTATTCACCTTATCATTCAAGTACAGTCAAATCAAGTATAGCATGAGAGTAACTGACCTTCACCGACCAATACGATAAAATGAGTTAGTTATAATTAATTAATACAGGTTCTTATAAGGATATAATTAATAAGTCAGGGTCAAAGTAGTCGCTAATAAATATCCTATTTGTTGAAAAAGAATCTAAATAGAAACCACTCGTTTAAAACGTACAAAACCATTTATCCTTCTATTTAATAAATTTAAAAGCAAAATGGTGTTGACTTCCATAAATCTCCGCGTACGAAAGAACCAGCATGAATCCATAACAACCATTTTATAATGGCCGCACTATAAATCTCTTCAAAGCAAAGAGAAACAAAAACCACAAGCGTCTTTATTATGAAAGATCAGAAGGCAACAATTAAAAGGACTTGGTCAGTAAATTAATGAAGCTATTCCATTTCAAGATTCGAGACTCGTCAACGAATCCGTCTGGTTCATTAACTCCTCAGTATCGCGTTTCTGTGATATTTTCACATGTGTTAATGGCGTTAATTAGCAACTCTTGTTTGTATTTTCGGACTACAAACAAACTGAATCGCATCTTTCATGACATTAATTTGACCAAAGTTTATTTATAGAGATAATGATGAAGTGCTCAAAAAACTCTGCTGTTTTAAATGATTGCAAGATCAGTTTGTGTTGCGTTTGAATTTTATTTTTGAAATCCTTTCTATATCACTTGATATTTTGGAACCATGACTAATATTGATAAAAATGTATGAACAAATATGTATTTTCCTTTTCCAGGTGGAGGCGGAAGGTACGGCGGCGATGGCTACGGTGAAAGTTACGCACCAGAGTACGGCGGCGGCTGCGCTGAATGGAGCGAGTGGCCGAGTGAACAGCATGCGCTGATCCCTCAGGACAAACTTCCTTATCCCGCGTCGGGGCCTTGTTTCACTGGTACGTAGACGCTTGCAAACTGTACTGAGACATGTAATTAGATAGAGCAATAAAACTTCGTTCTTGCGCAAAAGCTAGCACATGATTAATGCAAGTTTTTAAGTATAATAAGCACACAATTTTCATTGGTTTGGCAAGCGACAATCTGCAAAATGTAGCTGTCAAACTTTGGATGAGACGAGCCGAAGACCGTCAATAACGCGTCTTGGAAGAGACCTACTGTAGGCGCGCGATCTGAGTGCAGTCGGGGTATGAGGTGCGGGGCGGGCGATAGCGTTTTACTCAAGTTGCGAACTCGTGTTATTTTTTGATGATGATGATTTAAATTACAATATAATATATTTTTTTTTCAATAATAAACTTGTTTGATTAAGATTCCCGGCTTTTCCACACAGTTTTCTTATAGTAGAGAATATAATGCATGATATTTGTTTTTTTTATACCATAACTTGTAATACAAATATCTAGCGCAAATGTAATAAATAAAATGTTTAAAATACTAACAGATACAAGCAGTTTGAACGTCCACTTTTAAGGTGTCAAGAAAAATATCGAACTCCGTTCACTGTCGCTAATTAGGTCACATCACTAGCGCATTCCTCAGAACTGCACTCAGATCGTGCGCCTACAGTATGTCCAGCAGTGGACTAATACAGGTTGATGATGATGATGATGATGACGATGACCATAGGCCGTATGTAAATTGTTTCTTATTATTATTTTATTTTACACATGAATACGTACAAACAACAGTAGCGCGTTTATGTCTTTTCAACTCGTAGCAATGATCTACGCCGTAGACATGCTGCTACGAACTACTTTTATTTTGGTTTTTGTTTATATAAATAAATTGGTTTCTATCAATCTCCTACCTTTCTTGTCTGCTTCTGTTTAGTTAAGATTGATATTACGAGTATGTTCCAGAAATCCTATAAATATTCCTGAACCTGTTTTTATTTAATTATTTACGTGGAGGTCTCAAAACTGCCAGCCTCTTTTACTTAGAAGCCCAATGCATTTCCAAACTTATGTCTCTTTACGTCATATCTATTCCATCTAAAATGTGAATAACGTAGAGATCTCAATCGTGCGTCGAATTAAATGTGTACCCGGTTTAGTGCCCCAAATGTCTCGTACATTGTAAAGCAAATGTGTACAATATGTGCAGGTTCAGGGCCCATCCAGCTGTGGCAGTTTCTGCTCGAGTTGCTCACCGACAAGAGTTGTCAGGGCTTCATCTCGTGGACCGGAGACGGCTGGGAGTTCAAACTCACTGATCCTGATGAGGTGATTACTATTTCTCTACTAGAATTGGATCCCATACATTTTGCTTCCCCGTTCTACCATGATTTTTGACGGATAAGCAGGTATAAAAGCGTATATTAACCTCCGGGGCCACTTTTCTTAAAGTAGTAAGTACTTAGTAGGCTCCTTGTGCAAGATTTTTTTATCAGGGAAGTACAATCTTCCGTATTACCTGCCATCAAGTAATGATACTCGCATTATTGTGTTCGGGTTTGAAGGGAAACTTGGCGAACGATACACCCAGAATGATGGACGCAGAGCAATGTCTCACAAGGCACGTCGACAGTAGGCGTATTATATAAAGTTTGTGTGCATTACGCAGAGGTAACAGTTTAACCTCAGAGCCCGTGTGGGAGTTTTGTTTTGTTGATCAAAACGCATATCGTGCAGTGACTTGCGAGATATTTACTATGTACTATGCATCATAAGTATGTATTTACAAAAAAAATATGTATATAATAGGTATTCTATCAGCCATCTAGTTCCCATAGTACAAGCTTTGCTTAGTTTGGGACTAGAAGGCGTTGTGTTAAATGTGTGTGAATATTTATTTATTTATTTATTTTGTATGAAAATCCGATGAGCGGCTCTAGCGGGAGATTCGCAAACTATTTTTCTCCAAAAATTTGAAACAGTTTTTTTTTTTTCGAAAATTTGTTAGTTATTCCTCCTATTCCGACCATGTTTCTTTAAACCGTCTTCAAAAAAGGAAGAGCTTCGCGTACCTACCGCTCTCTTTAAAGCTTAGTTTTCTTTCAAGGTCGCGAGACGTTGGGGCATCCGCAAAAACAAGCCGAAGATGAATTACGAGAAGTTATCGCGCGGCCTGCGCTACTACTACGACAAGAACATTATCCACAAGACCGCCGGCAAACGCTACGTGTACCGCTTCGTCTGCGATCTGCAGAGCTTGCTCGGGTATGTACTCTCTGTAATCAGTCGTATCAGTTTAACGTATTTAGGTAGGTAGCTATTTAATGTAGGCACGTATCTAGTTTAGTATAGACTAGGTGCTGCCCGCGACTTCGTTCGCGTCCCGTTAGATCCCGTTGATTTTCCGGGATAAAAAGTGGCCTATGTGTTAATCCAGGTCACGGATAATATTATATTCCAAGTTTCATCCAAATCGGATCAGTACTTTTTACGTTTAAGAGTAACAAACGTCCATCCATCCATCCATCCACCCTTATATAAACTTTCGCGTTTATAATATTAGTAGGATTATATTGCTCATGAGCTTACACGTTTACTTCAAATTTGCACTGGAAATCAAAATCAGAAAGCAAAATTATATAAATACAAAATGTTTATTTGCACCACAAACTTAAAAATAAAACAAACAATTAACTAAACACGTTTTAGGACACTAATTGTGCCTAAATATACAATGTTGCAAAAAGGCCCCATCTCAGCATTTGCAGGTTTTACAACCTGCGCTGGTCTCCCGCTGGGGCCGTGAGAACTTAGTAATTAGGTATAGGGGCGTCTGATTCGGAAGTACAGTAATTCAAAGTAAGCGCTTCTAATCAATATATAAAACTCTTTTGAAGCTCTAAGTCAGCTTCAGCAACGCACAGCCTAAACTATAAGTCCTAGGGGTATGAAATTTGTAGGGTAGTATCCTTATATAGTGTAAGGGTGCACTGGAAAGGAATTTCGAAAAGTCACACTCTAAAAGGTCTAGAACGCGAGCAACGCCGCGGGAGACGGCAAGTTTTTAATATATTTCTTAATTTCAGAATATCACCTGAGCAACTGCATGCCATGTACGAACCCAAAATGGAGAAGAAAGACGACGACTGAACCCGCCCGCGCCGATCGCTACTCACCGCGCGATCTCACACTCTGCTTCCGCAAAACAACTATTGCGCTCCCTCGAAAAGCATCTATCTGTACGATTCTATAGTAGGTGCCAAATAACACCGCAATACAGGTCATTCACCCACCTTCACCACGATGTCGCAAAATTCAATTTATGTATGGTAAACAAACAGTACTACGAGATTCGAGCGATTACCGTCATAGCGACAGGTTTGTATGGAAAGCGACAGAATTAGCCATTAATAAATTGAATTTTGCGACATCGTGGTGAAGGTGGATGAATGACCTGTATCGCGGTGTTATTTGGCACCTACTATATTACCCCGTTATGTTTTATTCACTTGCTTTAAACTTCTTCTTGAGCAAATAAATAAAATCTTCTATTTTAAATAAGATTTTTAAACATTTTTATTATGTTTCGTATCAACGATCATTAACAGGCTGCAAACTTTTTAAGGTTATTTTATTTTATTCAGATGTCGGTTTTGATCTCATTCAGCCTCCAGTGTAACGGTTATAATATAAAACATGGTTCTTGACTAACATAATAATTAAAGTACCTACCAAACCAATGGTGCCTTACGTAATCACAATGTTGTTTAATTTGGATTTAATAATTATTATTTTCACCACCAGTATTATTCGGCATGCACTTATGTGTTAATTTCAGTGAAATAATAATAATAGAATTACCTACATTTTGGTGTATCATATCCCAAATCAAATTCTCTGATTTATTTTAAAAAGATTAAAATATCAAAATGAATACTTGTATTGTTAAATAGTAAAATTCTGCTATAATTATAACAATAACTGTAAATATAAGTTAATTTTGTTACTTTATAAAATTAGGTATTATTATTATAGTAGGTGGTAAGTGTTGTATGTTTGATTCGCAAATTGTTGCAATATGCGATTAAATTAATACATAGTCAGAATGTGAATGGACAAAATGGATTTTTTATATTTTACAGAAAAATTAGTCCAAAGATTTTTCAGTCTAAATTCCCACCAATTGGTAAAAAACTCTTAACATTTTGAAGAGATTTGTAGATTGTCTAGTTACCTACAATAGTTTAAATAAACTTTACATTGCGACACTCTGTCTTATTATTTTCAAATACACATGTATAAGTTAGCTAGGATATTTCTATATTTCAATTTTCCTATTGTTATCTTGAGCCGCATCTAACTAGACACTATAGAACCTCTTATTGGTAATTATTTTGAAATAGCAACACCTGGGTGACATCAAGTCGCTGATCTCGTGATATGGGATTGTAATGTCTTATTAGTATGAAATTAAATTAGTTGTATTATTTTCAATTTTTATAGCTCCTAGCATACACCGAAGATATTTCGATAAGTTTATTTTGTAAAGTATTTTCCTCCATCAATATCGTACTTTACCTAATTGTCTTGCTATTACTTACAATGTGGTAATTATAAGTACCTAATATATATTAGGAAATTTCTGAGGGTACTTACACGGTGCTGTATTGAATGGAACATGATAATAAAATAACACATAAATGTCTTCCCCGCCTTATCAATATATAGGTCAAACTTATGTTTTGTGGGTAGTCTGTAAATTCTGGTAGGTACACCTACTCAAGCTATGTCATTTTAGAAGTAAACATATTCGTAAATCATGACAAGCCGCGTTAATAACTGTAATACCATTCTGAGTAGAAAATACCATGATGTAATTTATTAACAATAGAAGCTGTAAGCGACTGCCATTGAAAGTGAGACCTATTAGTAGTTATGGCCAAATTGAATGTATACCTAATGTCGTTGTATGTAGGTAGGTATTGATGGAAGATATTTTAAATATATATATTTACGAAAATACTCGCTTTTTTTATTTCATAAAATTTTATGAACTTGTTGGTAGATAGTTGAATATTGAAATATAGACTATGTATGTAATCGATTTTTTTTAATATTTCGATTGATCTGATTCTGTTCTCGTGCTTGCTATGGCGCACCGTCTACAAGGTTTAGAATTTCCCCATAACCCATCTTAATTAAATACCCTGTATAGTATAGCTACCTACATAATCTGCGTAGGTACCTACCTAGAAATAGATCTGAAGGAGGGTATGTCTACCGTGCCTGTTCGGTTAAGGTTAAAGAAGGTAGGTACCTGCTTATTTTTATTTTATTTTTTAGGGGTGTTATGTTTGGAGCACAGACGAGAAGCATGTTCTTATTACCCAGTATTACATATTCTTTGCATGTTCCCACCATGTACTAAACTCAGACTGGCGAAACTCTCAAACTAGACTCTGCTTTCCAAAAACTAACAATGTATTCATGAAACGGGGGTCAAAATTTGAATCTCGTTTCATACAAAACGATATTTTCAGTGTGTAATTTTAGCAGAATGGGAATGCCGATTCATCTTACGTAGGAACTACGTATTACATATTCTTTGACTAAACTGAAGAATAACGATAATAGAAGTAGAATAACGCCATGGAAAAGGTTCTGTTGTTATTTTATTTTTATCTAAATAAATTGAAATTGAAATTGAAGAATCTGAACCAATGTAGGTACTTTGTGATCTGAACCTTCCGAGTTTTTTGAAATAGGATGTCGTAAGCAGGTCCTACCAACCTAAGAGTAGGTAGGACCTACTACCTACTATTGAAATCTTTTTGAAACCCACCCCGCCCCGGGAAAAATGAAATGACCTTCCAATCCAATCTTTGTCCCAATCCAGGTTCCCATGTTCCCATCTTTGCGGTGTTCCAAAGTTCCACCACTATCGGCATTGAGAGCAGCTTCTGTCACTGTCATGTGTCAAAGTCACTCACTATACTGTGACAGTGTCACATAGATATTTAAGGTTATATTTTTATTTTATTGTTTGCTGTAAACCGAAGAGCCGAAGAGGATATACACTAGGTACGTTTCTGTAAACTTTGTAAAAATCCCACAACTTTGCAAAGAAACTGTAGGAGAACAATTAAAAATGAGACTAACACCGGTTCTAAATAGACAGCATATTGGTTTTATGTTCAAAAAACATTGGGCGGTGCAAGGCAAACGAGTTCCTATTGATATTCACATTGAAGATTACCTGGTTTCCAAGGGAATTAAAGTGGAAGACGCTGTTGAATACGTGTTTAGAAAGCCACAAAAACACGAAAGGTACGTTAATTACATCACTATTAATTTTAAACTACGAATTTAATTCGTTTTGAATTACCTATCCATTCTCCATTGCAGAGTAAACATAGTTGGTCCTTACGAGCAGCCACTCCCTCTTGATGAGAACCACCCCGAGTACAAACAGCGACCATGTTACACACTCAGGAACACCAGCGTACTCCTCGAAGGCATTTCTCAAGCGCAAGTCCTCACTAAAACAGTCATAGCTGAAGGCCGACTGCCTCCAAGGATAGAAGAGCTCGCTGAATTGCCAGCTCCAAAAGCTATTCATGAAAATATTAAAAAAGTGATTCTGTCAGCAAATGTATTTGACTGCGAGCAGAAGAAACTACCTAAAATCAAAGACGAAGCAAGACCAGCTTATAATTTCCCGAGGATACTGGGTATTACTGACAGGAGGCGCAAGTAAGAATCAGATGCTAATGCTATTCCATAATTTCAATAAAAAACAGAAAATACTGTTTAGTTTGACTTTTTCAGTTCTCTGTTAGAGAAAAGCTTTATTTACTTCAGAAAACCAAGTTTTTCAATGAAATCTTTCATGTAATTATCAATTTTTCTTTCAGCCAAATCTTAACTAACAAACTCTTGCAACTGGTAGAAAAGAGTAATGACTCTGAAGTCACCCAGTCAAAGTATGTAGTAAATAATGTGGAGAGCCAAACTGTATTTGATAAAGAAGATGACCTGATAAAGTTTCATGAAATATCAAACATCCTTGTGACCAGCAACAAGCCAGTGCAACATGACACACAGAACGACATAACTTTTGTGGAAATCCCTGATTTGTACCCTGTAAAATATACCATTACTATGCCCCCCGAACACTTTTATCAGAAATCTAGCAAATATCGTAAGTTGTCCTCTATCTAGCAAATTGAACACTGAAACAATGCAAGCAAGTTTCAATTTAGACAAGCATATATTTTTTGACTCACTAAAAATCTACCAACATATGCTTGATTGAGACTTGAGCAAATCATTGAGTAAACATGGTCATAAAAGACAAAGTCATAGGTCAATTACATGCTATTTTGGTGCCTCATCCAGACCAGTTAATTAGTCTTACATGCAAACTATTCACTAGACTAAAAAAACCTTACAAAATACTGTCAATAATATATTTCTAGATTGGTGTAAACTGATGAAACATTTTCCTGTACCATGTTAGGTAAACTGTCATTATTGAAAATATTTTTGGTATTCCAGCCTTCCAGCCCTCAGTCAGTCTGAGGCACCCCCATACAGCCTGGCTTCATTACAACAGTACCGAAGTTGGCAACATCTTTGAGACTCCAGTGACACACCAGCAAGTACTTGGGAGATCTCTGACACATGCTTTCACTGTTGCTTCCGCTTATGCCAAACAATTACATGGGGTGAGCATTTTGTGTACTAATTCAGAATCAGGACATTCATCTAAGCACAGCGCTATGTTTAAGTACTTAATACGGTTTATTGCCTCAACCACCACTTGTGATCAGATCATTTTCCATTTGTTTTGTCTATTAATTATTATGTTAGTTTTTAAAAGACGAAATATTAATTGCAGGAGGATGTAAAAGATCTACCAGAACCCATTTACCTGAACTGTATTCAAACAGATGGACGAAAGTTCCATTTTGGTGTTTTGGAGCTAAACACTCTGAATGTGGATGGATCAGAAGGTACTAAAAATGTGTGGTACTGCAAGAATGATATGAAGCTGTATGACTCAAGCAGGTATTTTAGTGGGAGACCAGTTTTGGAAAACTATAACAACAAAGTGTATGGATATATCAATGCATTTTATAACTCATAATCTTATATTACTTACTAAATAAATAGCTTTAGATTAGTTTAATAAAACTTTCACAAAATATTTCTGGATTATTACTAATGTGAGATGGAAAGCAAAGAATCATGATATGTATTTATGTGTATATCCCATTATATTTACAAGAACATAAATACATTTATTTTCCATTTAGAATACACAATGCTTACACGTACCGAATCACTTTGTACAATAATATAGTAAGTTAGGAAACAAATGGAACAAAATAGTTTAACTCATTTCTCCATCGTAAATTTTTGCAATCGACGTCTTCTTAGTTCCTCCGCATCAGCATCAACTTCAGTCTTAACTCTGAAACAATATACAAAAAATAACTATAGATTGTGTTTGTAGACTAGATAACACTGGTAAGGATTATCCAAATGTAAAATCGCACCATCCAATCAATTGAAGTGAAGTATTCATCGCTGTGCGTCAACATGAATAAAACTAGAACTACGGGCCATTCTTAGAAAAGCTGCATAGGTAAATCTAGTTTGGTCACTTTTTGACATTACCTAAGAAGCAACAATAATTTAAACAGCTGAATAAAGTAACGATTATAAGTAAGCATGTAAGTAAATTAAATTATTCATGGACATTTCCCAAAACACCCTCTTGTCTCAAACTATCAAAGCTTGCACTATGGTAATTAGATTGCTGATAGGAAACTTTCATACATTTTTATTGTCAATACATAGGTACTACTCATAATACATAGTAACACCCATACATGGAACAACCTCTATGTTTGTTCCCAGTAGCGATCGAACCCACTTCCACAGCCACGCCAACGCTTACGGCAACACCCACGCTCACGCCCACTCCCACTCCCACATCTACAGCACCAAGGCATAGATATACCGACAGAACTGTGTCACTGTCCCAGTTCTAGTGTATACTTGTAGTTGCAATGCAACCAAATACTCTTATGTTTACACTCGTACATCGTAATTTACCTATTACTGTGTAAGGTATCAGTGGCGCCTTGCGACGTGCCGGGCATGGCTTCGTCGCTGACGCCCGCTTTACTGGTCGATGGCGTAGGCTGAGGCTTCGAGTTTGATGTCGTGGGGACTACGTCGGGCTCCGTCTTCGGTAGAAGTGGCGTTGTCTCTGGTCCCGTTCTATACATAAAATAAATAAATAAATAAATATTCTTGGACATATCACACAACGCTTTCTAGTCCCAAACTTAGCAAGGCTTGTACATTTAAGCTTGAACTACATTCCTGATAAAATATATATACATATTTTTTGTAAATAGATAAGTACTAAATACATAAGACATTGATTCCCACCGAGAACAAACATTTGTGTGTGGCAAAACATAGATGTTTGTTCTATGTCTCGGTGTATATATTATAAGTATGTAGACATTTACAAAAAAAAATGTATATATGTATTCTATCAGCCATCTAGTTTCCATAGTACAAGCTTTGCTTAGTTTGGGACTAGAAGGCGTTGTGTTAAATGTCCGTGAATATATATTATTTATTTATTTATTACTTATGATACATAAATAAAATTTTAAATGGCACACAGAACGTGTGCGCGGGTCTCTTGAATTTGTATGGGTTTATCGACCCGCACCCATCCATCATGTTAATTTTAAATGTTATTTGTATGTTCTTGTATTTAAACTACATTCCAAATAATGGAAGCTGGCTTACATGAGTTCAGTCTGCGTGGAGACGGTTGCGGAGGTTTGAGGCAGATTGGCCACCACTGTCGAGTACTGCTGCATCAGCAGGACAGACGCGTCCAGCATCGCTTGGATCTCCCTAAGCAACTGGAATTACAATTCAAAGATGTAGTTCTCATTCCCAGTTTGTTTACGTGTTTTTTTCCCTTCAAACAAGGGACAGCAGACCCTTGTGAGGCGATGGGTTGGTTATGCTGATGGCCGTACCGTCAATCGCGCTTCTATGTTTCTCCTTTCGTTGCCCTCCATACGTTGTAGTTCGGCGGTGGTCAGATTTGCGAGCGAAGCGGGCCGCGGCGGTGGCGGTGGTGGCATTCCCCATGCCATCATGGCTGAAAGAAATAAAACTCTATTTAAAACACAAACAGCAGATCCAGGGAGCAGGGCACAAAAAGAAAGCAATCGGATCTACCCACCAGGGGTTGTCCATGATCTGTCAGAGCATCCTATACATCTAGGAATTCTAGAATATTGTATACAGGCGTAGGTAGTCAAAAGTTCTAGATTATGGTGGAAAAACAGCTGGTACAATTATTATTGGTCGTAGAACTTTACCCTGAGATACAGCCACATAAGCGCAGATACTATACATTTATGAGGAGAGGTAACGGTGATGTAACATGCTACATTAGATCCGAGTCAGAAATATAACTATAGCATCTAGCAGCCGTACTGTAACATATCGAAATATGCAGCAGCAAACAAAAGTAATATACCCAAGTAATGTATAGTGTTGTCCTGAGTAGAGAATATAGACTGTATTCTGTTTATGGACCTGACCATACGTTATACGCGTCAGCCTATTAAAAGTCTAGGAGGCCATACAATTCCAAAAAGAACGATATTGAACCTTCTTAGACCATCGACTTCCCGTAACTACATACATTTATTCTCAAATGTTCTACTTACATGTATTAGAAGACTGTGCTTTATAAGACTCTGCAGCGGGTTTGCAGCAATGAATGTGTTTATGCATCCTATGTAAGATGCCTTGCATTTCTTTGCTGCAATTTTTACATCGAGCCCACAAGCCGGTGTTTTTGGAGCGGGTACATTCGAAGAATGACCATACCGGATCTCTATTTCTCGGCATTATGAGTAGGTTAAATTAAAGTCACTTCAATCCGAATATCTTCACAAAAAATGCATCAAAAACTGGCCATAAAATCGGTGTTCCTTGACTTCACATTCTTATCGGAGTGATAAATTGGCGCTGGTTACATTATCAATATTATCATAACAGGACTGTTGTACAATCGCGATGGATCGCGTGATATTATCGCGATAATATTGATAATGTAACCAGCAGGATTTATCCGCTAGTGCTCCGAAAATAAATTACGATTTTGGTACGGCTGGCCAACTTTAGAACTGTTGGAAGCAACAATTAATTATGTTCGATAATATACAAATAGCTGTTCAAAAGCCGATAGGTGGCCTAATGGCCGGACCAAACCCCGATAATGTCGTCGAAATTGGGATTTCGTCGTATAACAAAAGCGCACCTTTGTCTCAGAGTGATGGGCGCAATGCAATAACATCACAGGGCACGTCTTACCCCCTTTACAGGTTTATAGGGACATGCATAGTTAGATGTTATCCTAGCCGGTTTCGGCTACGGGGAGACTGTTCCTGATTGATAGCCATGATGGGCTCACAGAAGACTTGAATAATCAATAGCCGCGTACTGACTTGCCGAGCGGCCTGGCAAAGCTGCCTCGAGCATTTGCCGCGCGAGACAGCCTCGAATGAGTTTTTGTTACACGAGGCTGCTGCGCGCGGCAAGGCACAACCGTCTTTATTGCGCGCAGCAAACATACTAAGGCGCCTTTCTGAGCAGCGACCAAAACCGACAACTCGCGCTCGGTAGAGGCGGCGCGTGCGTTTGCGTCGCGCGGCAGCGAAGCTCCTCGGTCAGTCAGTACGCGACTAATACCGCGTGCACACTATGCCCATGCCGCTGCCGGCATGTATGCCGCTTAGCGAGCATAAAGACGATGTTGCTGTGGCAATAAATCCGCGGCATTAATGCCACAGCAACATCGCCTTTATAATAATAAATAAATATTTTTGGACATTACACACAACGCTCTCTAGTCTCAAACTAAGCAGAGCTTGTACTATGGAAACTAGATTGCTGATATAATACTTATATACTTTTTTTTTGTAAATACATACTTATAATACCTAGTAACACCCAGACACAGAACAAACCTCAATATGTTTGCCACACACAAATGTTTGTTCTCGGTGGGGATCGAACCCACGACCCACAGCACAGAAGGCAGAGCTACTACCGACTGACTGCCATTCCCTGTCTTTATTCTCACTAAGTGGCATACATGCCGGCAGCGGCATGGGCATAGTGTGCACGCGGTATAATAGCTAGTAGGTAATGTATACTGACGCGGTGGCGGCATGTTGGGGAAGGGCGGCGGCACGGGCGCGGGGTGCGGCGCGGGGGGCGCGGCGGGGGCGGGGGTCGCGGCGGCGGGCGCACCGGCCGGCTCCGGCGCCGGCGCACGCAGCACGTTCAGCCGACACGTCGGACACGTCTGCTGACGCTGGAACCACAGCCGCAGGCACGCCGCATGGAATATGTGGTTACACGGCAGCTTTTTCGCACCTGTACCACAGAATACATACATACGGTTAACAGCATATAAGTTGATAAACAATTTTAAGATTGTCCAACTATATTTTGGGAGCTTTTGACTATTTGTTTTGATTTATTAAAAACTCAATTTGGTAATCGATTTAGTTATGTTGCTGACACATTACGCATACATATAAAATTAGCTTTAGGAGTGAGTACGAGAATAAATCTGACAATCACAGTCGTAGGTATGGTAACAATAGATTCGATAGAGTACCCGAGTTCCGCCGCGCGACAACGTTGCAAAGGCAGTCAAACTGACCACACTGTCGCTGACGCTAAATTATACTACCTAACATAAACTAGAATACTCAATTCATGTTCATAAAAACATTTAGGTATATAACGCATGCTCGACCCTAATCGATAGAAACCGTGCGTGTTAATTAACAAATGAGCTCATCAGGTAGGCGAGCTCCAACAATTAACCTACACAGGTTAGACAGTAGGTACCTACACTTTTAAAGCAGCATCAGCAGCAGGGCTAGCATGGGCCGGGGACAAATTGTCTTTCCACCGTTTTTATCTACTTGTCAGTGGAAATAATTCTCTTCTCCACCTTACATAGCATGGCAACAGGGAAAAGGGATAAAATGTTTCCACTTGACGTTTTTCGTGGACATTATATCCCGCTACTCCCGCTTCCTAGCATGGACTAGGGAAAGAGTGGATAAAATACTCTTCGATTGACACTTGACAGGGAATAACTATCATCTATCTCGAAGGTGGGTATAAAAGTAATTCTCCTTTGCTTACAAAATGTCTCGATCATATTTTTTCATCATTAAGTCTCAATTCATTGATAAAAATGAACGGAAAATACACAGGAGGGTTATAAGGGATGCAAGTAAACCGTTCCACTTGCCAGATACCGAATTTCGCCGACTTTTTCGCGTCCACAAAGAAATGGCGGTATATCTGTGCGAGGAGCTGAAGGATGCCTTGCAGCCTCAAAATTCACGAGATGGTTTGCCGGTGCATATCAAGGTTATTTTAAAAATATTACGCTGTACCTACTTTGCTACATTCTGTGAAAACCTTATGCTACATAGAATTACTAACCACGATAACCTACCTACAATTGTTTTTCTATTATGTATAGATCCTTGCATCTATACGCCTAATGGCAGATGGTAGTTACCAGAGAGGTACCGGGCAAGACCATGGTTTGCCAGAACAGACCGCAAATAGTCGCAAAAAGAACGAACTATTACCATAGATTTCATATACTGATCAAAATATTGAAGGTTGATGCGTCAATATCTCGTCAGTATTGTTTATTTTCTAGTAATGGCAACACAGACGTAGAGAACCGTCGAAACGCTATTCCCCTCGCTATTCCCCGTGGATAAAGCTTTCCACAGGCGAGGCCATGCTCGGAGGGTGGATAAAACTGACAACGGGGAAATGGTATTTATCCTTTCCCGGAGACAATTTGTCCCCGGCCCATGCTAGCCCTGCAGGGCTAGCATGGGCCGGGGACAAATTGTCTTTCCACCGTTTTTATCTACTTGTCGGTGGAAATAATTCTCTTCTCCACCTTACATAGCATGGCAACAGGGAAAAGGGATAAAATGTTTCCACTTGACGTTTTTCGTGGACATTATATCCCGCTACTCCCACTTCATAGCATGGACTAGGGAAAGAGTGGATAAAATACTCTTCGATTGACATTTGACAGGGAATAACTATCATCTATCTCGAAGGTGGGTATAAAATGTCTCGATCATATTTTTTCATCATTACGTCTCAATTCATTGATAAAAATGAACGGAAAATGCACAGGAGGGTTCTAAGGGATGCAAGTAATCCGTTCCACTTGCCAGATACCGAATTTCGCCGACTTTTTCGCGTCCACAAAGAAATGGCGGTATATCTGTGCGAGGAGCTGAAGGATGCCTTGCAGCCTCAAAATTCACGAGATGGTTTGCCGGTGCATATCAATGCATATCAATAAAAATATTACGCTGTACCTACTTTGCTACATTCTGTGAAAACCTTATGCTACATAGAATTACTAACCACGACAACCTACCTACAATTGTTTTTCTATTATGTATAGATCCTTGCATATATACGCCTAATGGCAGATGGTAGTTACCAGAGAGGTACCGGGCAAGACCATTCATGGCTGCACTTTTTTTTCTTCGTCTTCGTATAATCCGCAACAGAGCGCAAATAGTCGCAAAAAGAACGAACTATTACCATAGATTTAATATACTGATCAAAATATTGAAGGTTGATGCGCCAATATCTCGTCAGTATTGTTTATTTTCTAGTAATGGCAACACAGACGTAGAGAACCGTCGAAACGCTATTCCCCTAGCTATTCCCCGTGGATAAAGCTTTCCACAGGCGAGGCCATGCTCGGAGGGTGGATAAAACTGACAACGGGGAAATGGTATTTATCCTTTCCCGGAGACAATTTGTCCCCGGCCCATGCTAGCCCTGCAGTAATCAGATAGTTTCGCTGACCTTGCTGACCCTTTGATACGTTATTTTCTATCTTAAATATTAAACTGTGCAAAAAAACTGAGAAAAGTGCAAAGAACGAAAGGGATGTAGCGCCATCTATCTCGCTACATAAGAACTAACATGAAAAATATCCTAGATCGCGCAAACAAAGTTATCACGGAGTTTGAACTACCGTAATACTACCGAATACCATCCAACGGTCCTCGGACCCCGAGCCAAAGGTCGCTCGGCGTGGAAGATCTTCCCTTTTCGTAGGAGGACACATATCCTACCATGTTCTCTTCATTGTTGACCCCGACGTGATTAAATAAATGGTATTCGTACCTATATACAATTCCAGGGTAAAAACTCGGAAAATAGTATTAGCGAACAGAGCGAGCCACACAAACTTGAAATATTATTAAAGGCGAGCATGTTGACTATAACAACGTTCGTGTACTTAGTAGCACACATAAGCGTTCCAATCCAACACATGCGCAACAACAACACAGTGCGCACTGCGCAGTACGAAGTCCAAACAAAACATTCTCATACAGATACAGGCGCCAATGCCGCAAAAAATCTTGAACGTCTCTAAAATTACGAATAGGCCTCTAGTCTGCACTGTCTGCAGAAGTATTCTGAGGACTGGCTAGATGTATTATTGAAAAATAAAGCTAATTACCTATAATTTTGAATAAGTAAGCCACTCGGCTTCAGAGCCAGATTTAGATATTGAATACTTCTTAAAATTGCATTGAAATACGGATGTTGCGAAGTTCACAACTTTCAAAATACTTATATTTTATTTTAAAAATATGACTTTGAGACAGTATACAACGTCAAGACAATTGGATATCATGCTTAGCTTTGGATATACGTTTTCAAACAGTGGAATTCAAATCCTACAGCTGCTGTATGGGTAAAATGGCGTAAAGCGAGGCCTTAAAATCTCCATTCCAGGAAAAAACAGTACCTACCTAACTATTAAAACTATGTAAAGACTATAGCTAAGTGTAAAGACTATACGGAAGAATATAATTATTATGGTGAGTCTAGTCAAGGAAAATACAATATTCCTGTAAGATATTACACACATTGTAAGACACTTACTGCAACAGTCTAGTTTATTTTATTAACTCAATGCGAGAAGTACTGCAATGGTGATGAAATTAATTTACATTTTAATATTAGCTGATGGTTTAGCGAGATGCCACTCAGGTAATTTATTTATTTCTGTCTTTTCTATAAATAATAAATTGCAAACATGTAGTAATAAATTGTTGGGACATTTCATTTCCCTCTTTCATAGATTTTATATTCCGGTTAACTACCTATTTCTGTTATTTTTTGTAGTAATTCGATAGTTAGATTTTTTCACTAGCAATCATAGGAACGCCAATAAAGTTATTTATTTGATAGAAACACGGTACATATTTGTCGAAGTTAAATATCTAATGTAAGTGCAATAATATGATTGTTTTCATTAATACTTTCAGCTCTTTTAAATCACGAAATACATTTGGAGGAGTTCGAAGATACTGTACGTGTTATCAACGACACGCAGCTTTCGCTCACATTAGTATCAAATGAATTTTATACTTTTGTAATACATTCCAACACATCATACGATACATTACTTTGTCATGACAAACTAAAAAACCAAATAATATACTCGTACATCAGAACACCTCTAGCCCAAATAAAAGAAGATGAAGGTAATTATATAAACTCCTACCTGAGCAGAACATTTTATACTTTACCCTCTATGAAAGGTACCTGGATGTGCCAACTCTACTACACACACGAAAAAAGTAGTTGTACTTTTTTCGAGCTTAAAGTTGACATTACAAAACCGGTATATGGTTCTTATGGGTCCCTAAATATAACACAGAAGACACGCGATTATTACTACAGGGGGACCGTTCCGTCGAATAACGTATATCCAACGTCCTATGGTAACTTATCGAAAGAATTACCTTTTAAAATAACCTTTGGCCCAACCACCAGAGTGCTTCTACCACATAACGCTCCTGAAAATAATGATAGAAAGATACACACGTCACACGATCTACCTGAAAAGGTAATTTCCAAATCTAACCCAAACGAAAGTACTAGAAAACAGCTGAATGCTTCTGAAAACCTCTATGGTGAGGTAGACACTCACAATTCCAACTCAAAGATATCGCTAGTGTTTATTTGTGTAGTCGTAGCTCTGACTGGAATTATATTAGGAGTATTCATAGGCAAGGTCGGCAGGAAGATTGGTAGGAGAAATACTTCAACCGAAGAACGCAGCGGTTCCCGCGGCTTATCAATGGACCATGTATATGAGGAATTGGATGGCCAGCCCGCGGTACTCCTAAATGAGGAAAACCCTACTTTGAACGTGGCATGCCGGGCGCCCTGTCTTCTACCGCCAGAGGCAACGGAGGAGAACCAAAAGTACATACATTACGACACACCGTACGACCACAGGTTTGACCGACCTATGCCGTTTAGATCCTGCAGGGCTCACCATCCACAGCGCAGTGCTTTCATGTTACGGCGTGTATAAATAAATGGTATATGAATCATCAAGTGAAACTGGATATTCTTTCCTGTAGGAGAGCCGCGTTTTGACTAGTTCACTAGGTATAGTAAATAAAGTATGAGATTAATAAATAACAATCGTTGTTTGATTAATGGCGGCCTAGTAGTAAGTGTAGTATGAATAGGCTAACTACCTAAACTCGTAAGCGATATTTTCGGGGTCTCGAATGACAATTCTGGCAAACTTAGTATTCACACATTTGTGCAGTCGTGGTGCTTCATCAGCTAGCATCCAATTCTAAGAAAGGGTTGCTGACTGAGGTTTTTAGATGCAGTTTCCCACATGCCGATGAATTTATAATGAACGACGAGTAATCGCATATTATCTCTAGTTGGTTAGAGGTCGTGGGCCCAAATCCGATTGTCCACCTATTATAGCGCGAAAAAAATTTAGGTAGGTAGGTGCGCAAACTCAGTGTTCTTAAACAGTGAAGGAATTGTTTAATGGTTATAGGCATTAAGTACTGGATAGAAAATGGAGTGCCGCAGGTAATTAAAATGTATTTACTATGATACCCACACTAGATATAATCTGTATTGTAGGTATCTTGATGTACGATTAGTTTGGCAGTTAACGAATGTAGCCTCGGTTTAAAGCTTCAGGGAGGTATATAAACACTAACTAGGTACAATTTCTAGCAAATTCTAGTGAAGGAAAACATTGTAAGGAAACCCGAGGTTTAATCGGCTCTGTACGTAACTTTTTCCTGTTGATTCCACTGAAAGAGTGGTATGTATGTATGTATGTATGTATGTATGTATGTGTTGGGCAAGTCTACTCCATCTATCTTCCATCATGTCCCAGAATCTAGAGCACTATAATATTACCGGGTGAACTAAAGCACTCAGACAGTTTTATCACCAAAAAAATCTGCTGTTGCATACAAAATACAGTATCTACTAGCTAAAAATGTATAGCACAGCACATTTTTAACGCCTTTATTCTGTCGGTTATATTGCAACAGTTGTAACGGGGATTAGTGGAATAAGCCGTATATTGATGGGTACTTGAACCCCTCTAATTTTTCGGCAGTTACACAATCCTATTAATATTATAAACGCGAAAGTTTGTAAGTATGGATGGATAGATGGATTTTTGTTACTCTTTCACGTAAAAACTACTGATCCGATTTGGATGAAACTTGGAATATATTTTCCGTGACCTGGATTAACACATAGGCTACTTTTTATCCCGAAAAATTAACGGGATCCAACGGGTCGCGAACGAAGTCGCGGCCGGCATCTAGTATAGTATACAGCGGTACTATAGTGGTTCTTCGTTTATTTACCAGTGTGCATTTCCTCGCGGCAAATAATGCACTCGTTGTCTGCGGCCGCCAACTCGGAGGCCGTGGCGTCGGGGTATAGGGTGTTCATATTACGAATCGCACGCCGGGACAGCACCACGTCATTGTAGGCTTTCTTGAAACTTCTGCAAACGCATAACGAGGTTTTCAAATATCGAACTTGACATCAGCTCCATCTCATTTAGAGTCTGTACAGTGGTTTTCATTCTGACTGACAGTTTTATGAACAATAGGTGAAGAATTTATCTATGTATCTAAAGACCAGTATTTTGTGTTGTGGAGAAAAACCAGAGCTTTAACACAGAATACCATATACCAATAGTTTCATTTTTGAAATTCGGAAATGCACTATTCGCAAAAACGAATAGGTACTCCCAACTTATCGAGACCAAATCTCTTGATCTCTCAGAATCTCGCGTAACGCATTTTAGTTTTGAAGAATGATAGAATGGCTAATGGGTTTGGCTAGATTGGACACGTAGAACAATCAGTTGGATATTTATGTAATTTAATATATTATGTCAAAGTAATACATTCTACAAAAATCTATCTGTTGACTTCAGATTATGGCCTATGAACTTGTAAATATTTTTGTTACCACTGTTTTATGACTCTGATAACAGCACAAAAGATTTAAAATTCAATCAAAACATATTTAGTCCACTAATCCGAGCTTAAACAGGGTTTATTGGTAAAAGGCAAAGATGTTTTAAAATCTAGGTAAGTATCTGCATACAAACATGATTGCGGATGGCCTTGAATAAATGAATATCAAAATAATGCAAAGTGAACAATACCTACATTACCTACCCACAATCACTTAATAATAATTATGATAACCGCAACTATATGCTATTAAGTTAAGCAGCTAGTTTGAAGGTAGCATTTTTACGCTACCTTCAAACTAGCAAAAATTATTTAAGCAAAAAGTAATAAAACCAAATTGCTTCAAATTAAGCCATAGCTTCATAGACACAAAGTCTATTTAGCATTTGAACTTGATGCATACTGCATCTAATTGTAAATACATAATACACATTCTCTCAATACTAGGTAGGTAGTTGTAACTGTATTATAAGATTCCAAGTACCAATAAAACTCACCTCATTGTTTCATACATCGGCCGGAAAGCAAACAGAGGCAGGGTGTATATCCTAACCATGACTGCTACAAAACCAATGTAAAGCAGAACTTTAAAAAAGTTTATGGCCAGATCCGTGTAAAGTAGAACTGCCGCTTTGCTTTCCCAGGGTGCCTCCCAGCGTGAGTCAATAGCATGAAGAGCATACTATAATGGAAAACAAGTTTCAATTAACACACAATGTTGTAAGTATGTAACACCAGTTTACAAACAAGCTTGTAGTTTCAACAGTCAATAAATAAATAAATATTCACGGACACCCAACACAACGCCTTCTAGTCCCAAACTAAGCAAAGCTTGTACGATGGAAACTAGATAGCTGATAGAATACATAAATTCATTTATTTTTTTTGTAAATACATACTTATAGTATATAGAACCACCCAGTCACAGAACAAACATATGTTTACAACACACAAATGTTTGTTCTTGGTGGGGATCGAACCCACGACTCACAGCACGGAAGACAGAGCTACTACCGACTGAGCCATGACGCCTGTCAAGTGTTGTATGTATTACAATTACAATACATACAACAGTTTACAAACAAACTTGTAGTCTCAACAGTCAATGAACTAAATCAAAATAAATAAGTAATTTCAACAACTAAACTTTATGGTAAATATTAAACCAGTTTTAAAAAATCTCACCTTGATCAAAATGTTTACAATCATAATAATCAATATGCTGTATTCAAAACCAAAGACCAGTTGTACAGATGGCCCTTTGGAGGCCGTGACTTGATATGCATGGTGGATGAAGTAGAAGTCTGCATGTGCTAGCAACACCAGTAGCGAGAGAATTCTTATGTGGAACAACCAGCCTATTACTGGACTTCTTTCCATCTAAAAACAAAAGTATTATTGTAATACATATATAGAGATGAGTGCTTGATGTTTAACATAATTATTTACAAACATTTATGCTTTCATGATTCACATAATTTTGTATGCTAGTCCATAAGTTTTTAATTAGTAATATAAACTCACATAGTCTACTCTGTCTTCTGCCAGCCAATGGAATGCTTTTAGGAACAGTAGAACCGTGAACAGAGCAATAAACTTTGGATTGAAATCATCTCTGAACACAGTAAAGGCCAAGCACGTCTCTGTTATGGCATACCATGACCTTTCAATTAAATGCTGAAAAATATGGTTTTAAATCAAATAATCACTTTAAATAAATGATGTACAAAATAATATAGCAGCAGCAATTACAAAGTGGTAATTAGTCCTTACCTCAAACTCGGCTGGTCGAAGTTGACCGAAGAATACTTTTCTTAGCAATTTACCAACAAGTAAAACTAATATAAATCCTTGCAAATACATGACCTAAAAGAACACAACAGCACTAATAAAATTTGATTGATTATACAGACAATCGTCAACAATTAGTAGGTAAAAGCAAGTTACATAGGTACATATATATACCCCTATGAATACAGATGGCATAAGTTAGCTTGCACAGTTGTTTTGCAAGAGGCAGGACTGGTAGACAAATTCTTCAACCAGAAGTTTCCACCAGAATTTGGTAGTGGCAGCATAACAATGTAGGTAATGGATAGGCTACCACTAGGTACAGTTCTTCTATACTTACAGCCATGCTTGGGTTAGAATTTGTTAGATATACTATTGAGGGGTAAAACTGCTTCTTCTGGTAGTAGGCATTGCCAATGACCACAGTTGTGAGGGCTAGACTGATCACAGTGGCCACTATCGCCTTCATTTTGATGTAGATTTATTGACGCCCGCACTAGAACTTTAGTTAGTAATAATGTAGTGTAGATAAATTATGATATCCAAAAATCCGTGAACGTCAGTAAAATACATTTTCAAAACATCTCTACGAAATTTGGCCAGAAAAAAAGTAATTTTGACGTGTTCAATGTTCATTTGTGTCACAAAAATAAACACAGGTAAAAAATTTGTAAAAAAAAATAATATAAAGTACAGATACAAAATTTAAAGCCACAATACACGTTTATGTCTGAGAATAACATTTTCAAGTGTATATAATGTACATATGTAAGTAGTTTAATGTGTTCGAAGAGAATAGCATGTGTATCGAAACCTTGCTAATAATAAGTATGGTAATTATACCATGCTACTCTTATTGAGCATGCTAATTAGCACGGTTTTTAGCATGCTATTTTCTAGCATGTGTAACAGTACCTAACAAAATATTTTGTGTGGTAACATTTATGATTTGACAGTGACATCATTGTATACCATGGTTTTAACCACAGACGAAGGATCATTTAACTCATTCAATCGATCTTCAATCAATAGAACGAATTAAAGAAAATTATTCATTCATTCATCTATGAAAAATGGATGTCGTCGTGTGCGAGTAGGTACTACTTTTGTCTATAGAAGAAAAATCGTAATTTTCATACAAACCTTTCCAATGGAACTGGTTTTTGTGTACCATTATCTTCTAACATTATCTACGTGCGTATAAAACCCACTATATCGCTAGAAACTGTAAGTAATAACAACGTAGACTCCTTTGCCGCGTATTTTACCTACATTCCTTTTGCATTGGCTTAGTGTTGGTGAATAATTTCATATAGTTGATGGCTAGGTAGCTAATTCGTTTCTCACTACTACTATTATTATAATAGTAATAAAATTACAAACTTAGATGCTCCTCCAACAACATTCAGCCACTATCCTGTTGTTTACTGTGGTCTGTCTGTAATGTACATAGTTACTATGGGTATGGTATGATTGGTAGGTACACTAAGCCCCCTGCATTGTTTATAGTTCTCTAGTTTCTATAACTTCTTTTAACTTTTTCAACAAATTCCTTTTACTTTTTCAGGTTGTCTTACATCGGTTTGTAACAATGGTAAGTATAGGGGATATTGATAAAATTACATTTAATTTGACACAAGCCTCAAGAAATGTTAGAAACTTAGAACATATAATTTTTTTGTTTATTAGATACAAACATTCTAAATTCTCCTTCCAAGTTTTTCTGCCAATAATTTATAACATTGTGGTTGGTTTTCAGCAGGGAGATGACCCTCCGTACCTGCCTGTGGGCACCGATGTCAGTGCTAAGTACAAAGGTGCATTCTGTGAAGCAAAAGTCAAAAAAGTTGTGAGGAATATCAAATGCAAAGTAAGTTCCTTATTTTTATTTGAATAAAATTATTGTCAAGAATACTAACCTTGTAAGATTTATGCAGGATACTAACAATAAGTGGCATAGCATCATCATTTTATTTTCTGACCTACACTGAAGGCTATGGGAATTTAAAACTGATTAAAACCTCAAAATGTATTACAAAATTAAATGCTACATGAAGTTGTATGTGGCAAGGAAAATAAAAATACAATAATTTATTTTCAGGTGACACTGAAAGCAGGTGGGTCAATCACAGTAAATGATGATGTTATCAAAGGAACACTAAGAATAGGTAGCACTGTTGAAGTGAAACAAGACCCTAAGAAAGATGCCATTGAAGCTATTATCACTAAAATACAGGACTGCAGCCAGTATACTGTTGGTGAGGTTTTTTTATTTTACCTAGAGTGATATGCAAAGATTTATGTGTGTCCAGTTTTGAATATTAGACATAGACCTTAGATTAGACCCATGACATAATAGCATTGACAAACTATTAAAAACCTGAGGTACTGTTACACAATAATAAATAACTTGTGACTACATAATATTTACAGTTTTTGATGATGGCGATATAACTACTTTGCGGCGATCGGCGCTGTGCCTAAAAAGTGGACGGCATTTCAATGAAAGTGAGACGTTAGATCAATTGCCTCTAACACACCCTGAACATTTCTCCACACCTGTGATAGCGGGGAGAAGAGGCAGGCGGGGGAGAGCTCAGTAAGCTATCTGGTTTTTCTAGCTTTATATGCATTCCCAATATTTAAACTGATCTCTAGCTGTGCTTTAAGGCCAGCAAATGTATGGTTCTAAAGCATATTGTTTGCTAGTTGGATTCTGAGGATTGAATTCGTACTGGGAAGATAATAAAACAACCACCAAAATTAAAACACTGCATTATAGCAAACCTTAATACCTGACAATGCAAAAACATCCATAAAGTTATTTTGCTAGTGATTTTTGGTAACAAAGGCCCATAAGAAAGCTAGACATCTGCGCCACTGGCAGGCCCTTTTTGCGTGCATAGGCAGGGACCGTACAACCCCGATTTCGAGTTAACTCCTTCGAAGGGGTAACCCCTTCATTGGGTTTGCAGTTGATGGGGTTACCGTTTCATTTGATAAACCGCCTCCCTACCCTAAGTGAAAGGGTAACCCTTTCATTGGGTTTTCAGTCTATGGGGTTACCCTCTCATTGAGGGTATCCGATTGAATGAGGTTACCTCTTGATAGGGTTTTTTGGTGTTACACCATGGTTATCATTCCATCTCACGCTGAGGTGGGGGAATTTTTAAATCAAGAGTATAATTTTATTTTCAAAATTCCCCCGCTGTGAGGTCACAGTGTGAGATGGACTTTAGGTTCTATTCTAATATGTCTAGCATATCCTCGTGCTCCTACTAATGTCACGTACAACGAATATTGTCACTTATTAATAACCGAGTTTTTCTTGCGAAATATGTAGTACATAGAAAGTAAATTCGTATGTACTTTATAGCCAGGCTTTAGTCCGGACTTGAAGTCCAAAACTTTTGGATGTAAAATAGTATTCCTTGAAGTACATAATCATATAGGTAGACACTTTATAAAATAGATGCAAAAGTTTGGATGCTACCTACTTACCTACTCAATCACGTCGTAATAAAGTTTGATAATCGTAGAGATGAATTGTTTTGATGTATGGATCATGACTTCCAATACTCATTACCTACTCATTAAGACTTGCTGACGATTCGGAGAAAAAAATTGGGAGAAATTCTCCCAATCGTCACTTTTGATTTTAATAATTTTTGTTGTGACGATTCGGACAACTTTAAAAATAGCTGCATTGTACAGTCAGGTAAACAATTTTTAAGCAAAATGTGATATAGCTATTAAGGTGGTTCGATTTCCATATTAATTTATTTTACCAATTTGGGGGAAATTATATTATTATACCTAACAAGCAATTTTTATTTATTTCTTGAATCATAGAACTTAAAATCAAGATCTATTTTTTTGATGACAGCCGTCAAACTTCAAACGCCCATATCTCGGAAACTACTCACCCTAGAGTTCTCGTTCCAAAACCAAATGAAAGGTGTGATCAAGATCTATTTTTTTGATGACAGCTGTCAAACTTCAAACGGCTATATCTCGGAAACTACTCACCCTAGAGATCTCGTTCCAAAACCAAATGAAAGGTGTGATCAAGATCTATTTTTTTGATGACAGCTGTCAAACTTCAAACGGCTATATCTCGGAAACTACTCACCCTAGAGATCTCGTTCCAAAACCAAATGAAAGGTGTGATCAAGATCTATTTTTTTGATGACAGCTGTCAAACTTCAAACGGCTATATCTCGGAAACTACTCACCCTAGAGTTCTCGTTCCAAAATCAAATGAAAGGTGTGATCAAGATCTATTTTTTTGATGACAGCTGTCAAACTTTAAACGGCTATATCTCGGAAACTACTCACCCTAGAGTTTTCGTTCCAAAATCAAATGAAAGGTGTGATCAAGATCTATTTTTTTGATGACAGCTGTCAAACTTCAAACGGCTAGATCTCGGAAACTACTTACCCTAGAGTTCTCGTTCCAAAATCAAATGAAAGGTGTGATCAAGATCTATTTTTTTGATGACAGCTGTCAAACTTCAAACGGCTATATCTCGGAAACTATTCACCCTAGAGATCTCGTTCCAAAACCAAATGAAAGGTGTGATCAAGATCTATTTTTTTGATGACAGCTGTCAAACTTCAAACGGCTATATCTCGGAAACTACTCACCCTAGAGTTCTCGTTCCAAAATCAAATGAAAGGTGTGATCAAGATCTATTTTTTTGATGACAGCTGTCAAACTTCAAACGGCTTTATCTCGGAAACTACTCACCCTAGAGATCTCGTTCTAAAACCAAATGAAAGGTGTGATCAAGATCTATTTTTTTGATGACAGCTGTCAAACTTCAAACGGCTATATCTCGGAAACTAGTCACCCTAGAGTTCTCGTTCCAAAATCAAATGAAAGGTGTGATCAAGATCTATTTTTTTGATGACAGCTGTCAAACTTTAAACGGCTATATCTCGGAAACTACTCACCCTAGAGTTCTCGTTCCAAAATCAAATGAAAGGTGTGATCAAGATCTATTTTTTTGATGACAGCTGTCAAACTTCAAACGGCTTTATCTCGGAAACTACTCATCCTAGAGTTCTCGTTCCAAAACCAAATGAAAGGTGTGATCATAATCTATATTTTTGGTAAACGTTTGAAGTTTGACAGCTGTCATCAGAAATGTAGATCTTGATCACACCGTTCATTTGGTATTACAACGAGAAATCTAGGGTGAGTAGTTTCCGAGATATAGCCGTTTGAAGTTTGACAGCTGTCATCAAAAAAATAAATCTTGATCACACCTTTTATTTGGTTTTGGAACGAGATCTCTAGGGTGAGTAGTTTCCGAGATATAGCCGTTTGAAGTTTGACAGCTGTCATCAAAAAAATAGATCTTGATCACACCTTTCATTTGGTTTTGGAACGAGATCTCTAGGGTGAGTAGTTTCCGAGATATAGCCGTTTGAAGTTTGACAGCTGTCATCAAAAAAATAGATCTTGATCACACCTTTCATTTGGTTTTGGAACGAGATCTCTAGGGTGAGTAGTTTCCGAGATATAGCCGTTTGAAGTTTGACAGCTGTCATCAAACATTTAGATCTTGATCACACCTTTCATTTGGTTTTGGAACGAGAACTCTAGGGTGAGTAGTTTCCGAGATATGGGCGTTTGAAGTTTGACAGCTGTCATCAAAAAAATAGATCTTGATTTTAAGTTCTATGATTCAAGAAAGAAATAAAAATTGCTTGTTAGGTATAATAATATAATTTCCCCCAAATTGGTTAAATAAATTAGTATGGAAATCGAACCACCTTAATGTAACTACACGCTCGCAAAGCAATTTAAATAGCTAAATCATATTTTGCTTAACATTTTTTTACCTGACTGTACTCAACGGCTTCCTGAATTTGATGTTCTCCGAATAGTCACAACAAAAATTATTAAAATCAAAAGTGACAATTGGGAGAAATTCTCCCAATTTTTTTCTCCGAATCATCAGCAAGTCCTCATTAAACTCAAATGCAGTAAGTAGGTAGTAGGTACATACATACCTACCAAAGAAATCAAGCTAACCCCGCAATTTGCAATTTGCAATAAGCAATTTGGTGGGTTCGATTCCTGGTTCAGACAGTTGATTATTCATTTTTTTTTATATTAAAATAATTATATTAATATTAAATAGAAAAATTACTTAGTTTGTTTCAAATTTAACATGTCCCTAAAATACAACAAAAGTAGAATACGAAAGGTGTAAGTAGGTAGGGAGATATCGTAGGTACAAAATACCAGCCTCTGAAGCCACATTTAAAGAAGTAGGTAGTAGGTACCTACTTAAGATTTTGCTATAAAGTCAACGGGAAGCATAGTTTGTATGTTGCTTTATTACTGAGTCCCACGCGGGCAAAGCTGCTGGCGCTACAGCTAGTAAACAAATAAATCAATGCATCAAACAATCACGCCATTTCTCGTAGGTATGCTCAGTAGGAATGAAAAATAAAAATGAACTTTAGTGAACTAAATATAATAATCATAATCGCTTGTCTCTTCAAGTCTGTAGCAAAATAGATCAAAGATGCCGCCTCGCCGGTCGCCGCACAGGCGAGGTGGTGCCGCGGTGGCTCGACGCGTGCTAGTTAAAAACATGATATTATGAACCTAATGTAAAGTAGATAGGAATCAAATTACAACTCTTCGAGTTGTAACGTATAACCGTGTTACAATTGTCGAAAGGGTAACCCACACGAATGGGTTTTTGAATAGTACGAAAACCCATACAATTGAAAACCCTATGATTGGGTAACCCAAACGAAAGGGTTTTGAAGGGGGTTACCTCTTAAAACAGCTTACCAAACAATAGGGTAACCCATAAGGAAAGGGTTTTTTATTAACCGCTTGGAAAAACCCTATCGAAAACCCCTTCAAGGGGTAACCAAATCGGTCCCTGGCATAGGGACAGCTTTGAAATATTTCCTTCCACAGATCTGAAGACAGCGACGGCGAAGGCCCCTCTCGACCAATCAAAGCCGACAGTGCAGAACGCGAACCTCACGTTGGTCGCGTCGTGTTGGTAGAAGCAGCTAGCGGGGCGGAAAGACGTCGGCCGCATCAACCCGCTTTTCCAGCGTTAGTGGTCGCGCCCACTGCACAAATCAAAGTGAAGGAAGACTATTTAGTGCGCTCATTCAAGGATGGCAGATAGTAAGTTGGTTAGGTTTGTTACCAACATATAAAATATGCCTCCACCGCACTATTTAGTGCACCATTTCATAGCAGATATAGTGAGCTATGGTAGCTTTAGATTTGAGCGTAGTATTTAGTACTAGCTTACGCCCGCGACTTCGTTCGCGTCCCGTTGGATCCCGTTAATTTTTCGGGATAAAAAGTAGCCTATGTGTTAATCCAGGTCACAGACAATATATATTCCAAGTTTCATTCAAATCGGATCGATAGTTTTTGCTTGAAAGAGTAACAAACATCCTCACAAACTTTCGTATTATTAAGTTCGTATCCCGTTGGATCCCGTTAATTTTCCGGGATAAAAGTAGCCTATGTGTTAATCCAGGTCACAGACAATATATATTCCAAGTTTCTACCAAATCGGATCAGTAGTTTTTACGTTTAAGAGTAACAAACATCCATCCATCCTTGCAAACTTTTGCGTTTATAATATTAAGTAGGATGCTTAAGGAACGTATTAATCATACACATTTCTATAAGTAATCAACTTCTTTACTTTAGTTACACAGTTCCAAAGAAAGAGGCTCGTGAGTTCCGCAAAGGGAGCGCGCCGCTCGAGTGGGCAGGTGTGGAAGCTGCCTTGCAATATCTCAACAACGGCGTGCTACCGCCGCACTGGGATCGCGATTCCCTCTTCAACGAACCAAGAAATACTTCTGATGATGTATGTATCTTATACCTCGAAAAATGTCTACTGTAATCTAATAATACACATCTCGTGAATTTGGAGCTACACATTGCGGTGTTCGGTGATTCTGTGTCAAAAGAATATGAGAGAAAAGAAAATCATCGCCAGTGGGCAGGCTTATCGCTCGAAGAGCTGACAACTTGCTGACACTTGTATAAACTGGAAAGCGAAGCGTTGATCGGCCAGTCACCCGATGGATCAACGATTTTGCCAGAAGTCGTTTAGTGGAGGAGGCCGTAAACAATTCTTTCTAGATTTTTATTTGATAGGTCCAGTAGTGAATTCTAAAGGTTTATGATGATGATGATAAGATAACTGGTTTGTGGTAAGAGTTTTAATTTTGTTATGTTTTAGAGCTCCGACGATGAACCTCGTGAAGAGAAAGATCATTTTGTGGCACAGCTTTACAAATTCATGGACGACCGTGGAACTCCGCTCAATCGTAACCCAACTATTGCTAACAGAGACATTGATTTGTACAGATTATTCAGGGTAATTGTTTTACTCTCAAAATTATAATTTTAGGTTAATTACAATTTTATTGCAAAATGGTAAGCTACAAGAAAAATATCTTATTTTTAGGTGGTGCAAAAACTAGGTGGTTACAATAGAGTTACAAATCAAAATCAGTGGAAAGCAATTGCAGACAAGATGGGCTTTCATCCAGTCACTACAAGCATCACAAACCTTTGCAAGCAGGCTTATAAAAAGTGAGTATCTTTGTCTTTTACAGGATTTGACACTTAACATAATATAATCTGTTCATTTAATCCTAAAAAAAATTCACTTGCGACGTTAAGTATATGCGATACGCATTTGTTTGCCAGCCTTTATGGACGGTTTATACGGGGTTAGTAACATGGCAGTAGAGTAACCCAGTCCAGGGCTGACCTGTTACTGGGTGCATGTAAACAATAGTTTTGTGCCGTTTTTGCAGTGACTGCGTCTGAAACCAACCAAGATAACTGGGTCCAGTCACTGGCATTGTGTAAACCAGTGGTTCCCAAACTCTTTTGTTTCATAGACCACTTTCAAAAGGTCCGGTGGACCACTTGCATCTACATTACTACCAATTTCTAAATCTCGAAAAAAAAGTGAAGATTAGATCTATGAACTATAAAGCAAAAATGGCCAATCGAAAAAGGGACTCCATACAACTTAACTTTTTTTTAAAATAACAAACCAACATTTTAGTTCTTCACTTTCGAAACCAAATTATTTTTCATGCACCCCTGCTTACGATTGTAGACCCCCATTTTTTGTCACGTCCAACGTAGAACCCATCGAGTCTCCCGTGGACCCCTGGGGGTCCACCTGGACCACTTTGGGAATCACTGGTGTAAACCTTGCATTAGTGGTAACGAATGATCGTCGGTTGGCAGGTTCTTACACAGCTTTGAAGAGTTCTACCGCAAGCTGGGTGTGACGCTAGTGGCGCACCCGCGCGGCGCACGCACGCCGCCCGCCGGCCGCTCGCTAATCCGCGACCGCGATAAGCAACCCCCCACTTCTTCATCCGCATGCTCCACGCCTACTGGACCGCCTAGCTCCGTAAGTAATTATTCACTACTAGGTGCCGCCCGCGACTCGTTCGCGTCCCGTTGGATCCCGTTGATTTTTCGGGATAAAAAGTAGCCTATGTGGTGGCTACCACGAAAATCGATATTCGTAGGTTCGTCGTATCGTTTTGGGTTACACTGCGCAAGCTTGTCCCAAGCTTGTTTGTCTTCTAAATAATCAGATATTTTATAGTATGCTTTTAAAAGAAGTCTTCGTTTTATTACGTTTTTTAACTTGGCAATCGACAACTAAGACACATCACTTGGGATTTTGTTAAAGTTAGACAGTTAGAGTCATAGTTAGACCGAGCAAAATGCAAAATGCCCAGTTCTTGATTGGCTTAGCAAATTCTGTTGTAGCTTTGCGTTTGGTACCTTCTTTAATATAGCTACGTTTTTCAGCGAGGCAAGGACAAAGATTCAGACAAGAGTGAGACGGATAGGAGTGAAAAGGATGACAAATCAGAGAAAGGAGACAAAAAGGAGAAGCCACAACTAAGTGATGAGGAAGATAGCGCGGATAATCAGCCTCTTATCGTGACTGCGCCTAAGTCAGTATTTCTAATCAAAAATAGTTAAGCTAAGAAACATTTGGTGCATTATAATTAAATCTCTGTCTGTTAATAAGTCATTAATTTGACTTTATTTGTTGAAAATAAGTGATGGAACAAGCAGGTGAACTACCTGATTGTAAGCGGTATCATCTGCCTACAACAAGGCATTGCCTCGCTAAGCAAGTCCACTGAGAATATTACAAATATCAATGCAAGCATCACTGCTTATAGGCACAAATAGGTGCTAGTTCCTCCTCGGACGAATTCTTTTACAAAAAGTCCTAGTATCAGTAGAATGTATATATTCACTCGTCTTTGCCCTCGTTTTTTATCTAAGCATGATTTTTCATCAAACAGATTGTTAGAAAAAGAAAAGGAAAAGGAGAAAGAACGCGAGAAAGATAAAGAAATTGAACGGGAAAAGGAGCAAGAAAAAGAACGCGAGAAAGAGAAGGAACTAGAAAAACAACGTGAGAAAGAGAAGGATAGTCACAAAGAGCGAGAGAAAGACAAGGATAGTCATAAAGAGCGAGAAAAAAGTACTTCGACCACAACTAGCGAAGAGAAAGGTATAGTTATTAAAGCAAGGCCGCGATCGCAGTCGAAAGCTCGCACAATAACTCCGGTGAGAAATGAACGAACGCCTAAACGAAGGCCCCTCTCATCGAAAAGTAAGTTCATTTTATCTAATGATAATACAACTCAGATATTTGTTTACGTTTTTTAGATAAGTATATCACTGATGCAGCTTAGATGACTGATTTTTTTTGTGATAGACACTTATTTACGTGACTCCCTTACAGGGGCGTATATAGATAGATAGAAAACTCTTTATTGTACTTACCTTCACAAAATATGTCGAGCGAATGCTAGTAAGCATATTCTACCAGCTAACCTAGTATTGTAGATTAATATATACGGTTTTTAAACCCTGCTTCTTTCTGAAACGGTAAACGTATTAGAAACTGAAGAATTTCATGGTATTACGTCTCTTTGTTCATAAAAATTCTGACAGCGGTGGCAACTTGTAGCAAGATTTTAGGTTGGTTATTTGCAGGTGAAAGCGCCGGCCCCAGTGCGTCTCGAGCTTCTAGACGACATCACGTCTCCACAGATAGTGACAGCTCAGTATCAGGCAGAATCTCAAGGTAATATTCATATAATCATCATATAATATCGTTTAGCCCACTAAAAACAAAAAATGTACCATAATAAGTTTAAAGCTGTAAAATAGTCCTATGGATCGACTTCTTGCTTTTATCTCAAATCTTCTTTTCCGGATTACTAAGATGTGGACCTCTCACAAAGAAGTTGCAAAGTCGACGCAGCCAAAGTGCCAATTCCGCAAGCAGTGGCAACACTATCGCTTCGAACAGCAGCAAACGACCACGGAAAAGAAAAACCACAGAGTAAGTCGAGTTTGGTCCTACCATAAGGTTTCTCATATTTGTGTTAGTGTTACTTGTCTTCTCTACAAAATGAATCTCACTACACCTTGACGCATCAACGCTACGATCAACGAGCCAGCCAACCGCGCAATGTAACCCAAAGGTCAGTAACCATCTGGTTAAACGTTTTGTGGAACTTTCTTAGCTAAAACAACATTAAATAGTTCTATGTCCTATCAGTGGGCGTATGAAAATGGTCTTTACAAGCATGGCTTACTTTTGAATGGAAGTCGATATTATAATCTCAAGAAGTTGGTTTCAAGTCTATTCAATTCGTTTCAGGCCTTCCACGAATGAACCAACACCCCCAAGGGTAATTTCCGGTGTCAAAGCTCAAGTTGGCGATAAACTGAAAGTATACTATGGACCCACACAATCTGAGTCAAAGGTAAAGGTACTGTTTTCTTTCGTGAATTTGTATTGTTCTTTCTATTGTTTTTTTACCAACCGCGCATCCTTTGGGCGCTTTTATACTTTTCCGTCAAACGTATACGAATAAAAACGCACGATATTACCGCCACGCCAGAAGGTAGAAGCCAAAAGTATGGAACTATATGCAGACTCGTTTGTGTTCCGTTAAAATTAACGGCATAAAATGAAATACAAATATTTTAGCATGCCGTGAGAGTTGTCAGTATGTACTGGCAATTCAAAAAAGGCCCAATTTGGTTTTTTCCATTTTCGGATTTATGTGCTGCTAGGGACTGATTTTTTTAATGTCAAAAGCCGTTGCCTTGTAAAGTATAAAACCACCCAGTAGTGTCGATTCTGTTGTTGATTTTTTCTAACCTAACCTAATAACAGCACTAAAAATGTTGACGCCCCTTTCTCGTGAACAAAGATGGCTATCATTTTAGCGCTATCAAATTAGGTTAGTTTAGAAAAAAGCAGCAACAGAGGCTACATTCGATACCATTGTCCGCAATCCTTTTCCTATTTCTAATGATAAGAATTACGAATTCGAAAATATTTCCGGTAATACACTTCTGTTCATCCTTTTACGTTCTATTCTACTTCCAAAAATGACAGTTTATTTTTATTGTAAATTATTTCCCTTTAGTGTTATGCTATGCGAATAACTCATTGAAGAAATTTTAGTAAAAGAATTATCAACATTTTTTTAAGGTTTTACGAAAGATTGAAAAACCTGGAAGGAAGCTCGCGCATCCATTGTCTTCCAGTAGGACATCACAGGTTACAACAATAAACTTTAATATTGAGGTTTATACTAGATAGGGTATTTGACTGTTTTTTTGGAAAGTGCCTTTGTTGTTGTACGAATAAAAATGTAATTATATTTTCATTTATTATATGATTATGCATTTATGTGGCACTTGTATTTGAATGTCAACTTTCACATTGTAAAATTGTAGAACGCCATCGTCGCTAGTCTTGATACGAACCAAAGTTTGATACAACTTTTTGCGTTCACTAAATCGTGACGTCATCCTAGTTAATGATCATCTTGATGTCTGATGCACGCCATTTGTCTCAACTTCAAATTAGTATCGAGCTCAGGTATTGGAATAATTTAGCTTAAAAACAATATTTGGGCTTCCAGCACATGTTCCTTCATGTTACGAATGTTGTCACAGTGTCAAATACCCTATAACCTCACTATATTTCTAAATGCGAGGTGTTTTATAGGTGACGTATGAGGCGAAGGTGATAGAAATATCTGCGGAAGGCATGCTCCGTGTGCACTATACTGGTTGGAACACTAGATACGATGAATGGATCAAACCTCAGAGAATCGCCGTCAATGTATCGCAAAACGAGGCTAGGAACAAAAAGGTTTGTGATTGACAAATGAAAATGTTTAATAAAACTCTTCTGCAACATAAAGCATAAATAAACTACATAAGTACATGACGCATTTATTTTCTTACAGGGATCCAACATGAACAGACGCGTAAGAGCTAAATTAACTGAAGGTAATACTAACTCTCAAGAAGAAACTATATTTTATAATACTATTATGCTTAAAACGAAACAAGAATAATAAGAAGTATGTGTGTTATGTTTTCCAGAATCGTCAGCCATCTCCGACTCGGATACTTCAGACAGCGACGAAGATATGAAGAGACCTCCTAAGAAGTTAGATGACAAATCCAATGCCAGCAGTAAGATAATTACTTATTATTTTAGTAGGACTACATTGTTTAAATCTCCTAGAAGTAATAAGTTTGAAACTTACAGCTCCAGGATCAAAAGATACAAAGTCAAGCGACAGTAGCAGTTCTAGTAAACCTCGCAAAAGACCCGTGCGAAATATATCTACTCCGACAAATGTCTCGCCAGCCAAGAAACCCCGCTCCAGCGCGCCTTCTCAAGGCCGCGACTACGATCTCAACGAAATCAGATCTGAACTGAAAGGTTTCAACACGGTCAAACAAGAACCGGAAGAAATCAAACCAGAGACAGATAAAGAAACTGCCATTAGCCCAACGCAAATTCCCATCCCCCCAAATGATCCTCCTCAACTGGAAAAGGGAAAGGAAGAAGACGTTTACGAGTTCAAGGAACCCGAACCTTTTGAACTAGAACTACACGACGAGAAGAAAAAGCGAACGCATCGTATCTTCGACGACATATCCCCCAGCAAATACACGTCCACTCTCTCCAAGTCTCTGAGCGAAGAGATCAATGAGGACCCGATGAAACTTCGGACATCCAGTCTTAGATCTCCATCACTATCCCCGTATAGAGACTTCGCCGGAACATCTGGCGTAGGAAGGCAAAGCCCTGAAGACGATTCTAAAGACGACTTGTTCTCTCTAGATGATGATTCGTTCCACGGCGACGGCAGCTCCGGCCCAACTTTTGAAGGTTTTACTCCGGCCAAGAACCAAGAAACGTATTCTAAGAAGAGCAAAGTCTCCAAGCTTCGGCAATTGATAGACGACTCACCTGATAGCCCGGCAGATGACGAACAATCATCGGATGAATCCGAGGATCTCGCTATGAAGGAAGGAGATGATGACGATGAAGAGTCAAAATCAGCATCAGCAAGCACGGGAAGTACAGACGAATCCAAGTCCTCCGCGTCTTCAGTACAGGATGAACCGAAGGCAATGGATGAAGACGAAACTGAAATCAAAGAAGAAGTAACAACAGAGGCATCCGCGATGATAATTGATTTGCAAAATATTCCAAAGCCACCAAACAGCCCGCCGCCACTACAAAATATTGACATCCCTATGACAATCGAATTACCCAACAAAGTTGAGGTTCTTCCTAAAATGGACAATCCTGAAGCTACCAAGAAACCTGAAGATATCAAGAAACCTGAAGATACCAAGAAATCGGAGCCCCCTAAAAAAGTGGAAGCCCCGAAGAAGATGGAACTCCCTAAAAAAGTTGAACTCCCAAAGAAGACTGATACCCCCAAGAAAATTGAACTTCCTAAAAAAGTTGAAACTCCGAAAAAAGTAGAGCCTGTCAAGAAAATGGAGCCAACTAAAAAACCTGAACTCAACAAAAAGGTTGATGTGCTTCCTACTAAGAAAGTTGATTGGCCTAAGAAAGTTGAACCAGTCAAGAAAATTGAATTTACTAAGAGGATTGAAAACCTTAAGAAAATGGAAGTAACTAAAAAATCTGAAACCCCGAAAAAGGTCGAACTTCCTGAAAAGATTGAATCGACTAAAAAAATAGACACAAATGTCAGGAAACTTGAACACCCAATAACCACTATTACACTTCCTGCTATAGCTAGCACAAGTATTCTAGCGCAGGCTAAAGAGAAAACAGCCGAAGATATAAAGAAAGAAAATCATATCAAACTATTAGCCATTCCCCTTCCCTCATCTGAGCCTAAGGAGAGGCCCATGCATGTTACTCCTAAGAAAATGGATCCAGAGCCTTTAAATACAAAACTGGAACCGCCATCGAGTCCTCTAATGGACGCTGAAGAAGATAAATCGGAGCCGGACAGTCCTGCGCGGATCGACGTATTGCCGGAACCACCGCCAGGCTTCTTACTACAATCCGAGGGACCGAAAATAGCGGAGAAACTTCTCAAAGCCATCAGTAGTGCGAAGAGGCTATCCATGTCTCCACCGCCAGTAGACAACCGTACCAGCCCAATAACTCCCAAAACGGATTCCTTGAAACCGCTACAACCTGATAGCAAACTATCGCCGATATCGCCCGAACCCAGAACCAGTATCACTAAGACTGAGCCTATCAAACCAGTAGTGAAAATTACCGAGCCGGTAAAGAAGGAAGATTCCATACTCGGAGAGCTCTCTAACATTTTGGACACTAAAATGGATTCTTTAGATGTGAAGAAAAAAGAAGGATCTTCGACGCCGAGGTTGCAAAGTCCTTTGAACATTCTAGAAAGAAGAAAGAGCGTTGCGACTGAATTACCGCTTAACGTGGTCGCTGGGAAAAACAATAAGGTGCTGAGCGATACAATACAGAAGTTGTCGAGTCAGATCAATCAGTCAGCTGCCATCAACCAATCAGCTGCGTCCGTCGCAAACATTCCATTGCCTGCGTCTTCTATTCCTTTCCTATCTGAAGATAGAAGCGAATCTAGCGACTCCGACGACTCTAGCAGAAGGTAAGATTTAGTTCTCCAATGTTTTTATGCCTCATTCTTTATCCTGTTTCATTTTTCACCATCGATAATATCATTTTGAAGAATCTTAGTGAATATAATTCTCTTTCATAGATTTGCAGGAAGAACGATTTTGAGACTTTCTTCAACTACTTCTTGTATGATGCTAGATATTCGAACGGAGAGAGCAAGACAGATTGCACTTGTTCGGACACGCCGCATGCAAAAAATCTAGTTCTTGTAGTTCTTTCTCGATGGTATTTTTTTGGTGTAAACGCTAATATGTACGCGTTTTTATATACTTGCACTAAGGGTCAATTCATACTAGCGCGGAGTCGAAGCGCGTCGAAGAAACCTAACATAGCAAATTCACCACGTCTAATGCACGTATTTCTTTTTAGATAAAAAAAGACGCTCGAATTCACGCGCATTTGTTTTGCTATGTTAAGTTTCGGATTGACGCTTCGACTCTGCGCAAGTATGAATTGACCCAAAAGATGAAAAACGTGCTTTAGTTTTATGTTCGTTTGGTCTAAATGCACCTTAAGGGAGGGTTCCCGCTATGCAGTTTCTATGTGCCATAGGATAATTTGGCTGCAGAAACTCTCTAATTGGATACGTTTTTGGTATTGGTGTCGCAGGCTAATCATCGACAAGTTATCGTTGGAAGAGTGGGGTAACGGCGGCAGCTCTGATGCTGCGCGCCCCGCACCCTCTGTCCCGGGTAACGTGGGCCTCAGGGCGCTACATCTCGGCAAGTCGCCTGGAGAATGGAGTGCTGGGGAATCACTTCTTATGTTGGAAGATGCCTGCAAGAATGAGAGGAAACACAGTATGTATACTTTGAAAAAACAATAGTTTATTCCCAAGTTCGTACACTACCTGTGAAAGATAAAAACGATTCTTGTTTTTTACGGTGTTTAATTGTGATCGTCACTTGTTTGTTTGTAACTTACTCCTAAGCGCGTAATTCCTAAGTTTTTGTAGGAAAGAGCATATTTGTCTAACTTTTCAATTTGTCAGGTGCTAGTGTAGTGGTAGCAGGAAGCGGTCGCGTTGCCTCCACAAGTACATCGACCGCTCCCGTCATTCAGCCAGTTCCGGCACCAGCGCCCGTGCAAGAAGAGGACAGTAATATATCTCTGTTGCTCTGCGAGGAAACAATTCCCGGGTCTCCTGCGCCGGACGCTGAACCCGCACCGCCGCGACGTCCGCACATGCCCTTTGCATCTGCACCTCCGCATCATCTCGCCAAAGGTAATAGGAGAACCGCTGCTGGTCACCCTGCTAGAGGACACCAATATATCTCTGTTGCTTGCGTCATATTGCGCCGGACTTCTCTTCTCGTATTTGTCAGCTAAGTATTTATCATGTAATTCTGGACGATTTTGCACTGTAATATTGCATTGTAATTGATACAACCTACGTTTATTATTAACGCGCTTGTAGCGTAACTTTCTTAGGCAATTTTCACTGGTTACCCAAGTTATGCGATGTTCAGTGCGGTCACTACTTGGATGGGTGACCGTTACTGGCATTTACATCAGAGCGCTTCCGTGCTTCGGGGAGCACGTTAAACTGTCGGCTCCGGCTCTAGAAGTCATTAAGCCACGACGGAGGCGTTAAAGCGGCCTAAAAATTCCGTCAAGAGAGTCCAGCAGCTTAAAGCTGTACGTGTATATCACTTAATATTGTCTGTGCACTTGGTTTATCTAGTCTGTTTTTAAATGTGTTAACTGTTGTAGCAGTCTCTGGCAGCCTATGGCTTCGACCACACGGTTTGGCAAGGTATGTCTCTTAGGGTGGCTTGTACCTGGTAGGCTAACAGAGGATTATTGCAGAGGATCGTCGCGGTGAAGGCGGCACGGCACGTCCTCAGCCGGCAGCAGGCGCGCCTGCAGGCGGGGCCGAGCGGAGTGCGGGCTGGGGACGCGGCCGGCTACTGGTCGAGCACACGCCGCCCACCACGCCCGACAGCAACCGCAGCAGTATGGACATGTCGCCGCAAAGGTAATACCACATACCACCAGTACATTACTCACTTTAGGAGCGAGTCACATCTCTCGTGTTGTTTGACAGGCGTCATGACTCAGTCGGTAGTAGCTCTGCCTTCCGTGCTCTCGGTCGTGGGTTCGATCCCCACCGAGAACAAACATTTTTGTGTTGTAAACATAGATGTTTGTTCTGTGTCTGGGTGTTCTATGTATTATAAGTATGTATTTACAAAAAAAATGTATGTATGTATTCTATCAGCCATATAGTTCCCATAGTACAAGCTTTGCTTAGTTTGGGACTAGAAGGCGTTGTTTTGAATGTCCGTGAATATTTATTTATTTATTTAAGCTGAACAATTAGATTACGAGGAGCGCCGCCTAACCAGGCGAAGCCCCAGGACCAAGGGATAGTTACCCCTGGCGCAGATTGCCAGGGTAGAGATTTTTATCGGGGCCCCATCCTTCTCCCAGTCGGGGGCAAGAAAACCCGTCCTCGCCACATCTCTCGTGTAAAAAAACAAAACACTATAGTAGGTGCCAAATAACACCGCAATACAGGTCATTCACCAACCTTCACCTCGATGTCGCAAAATTCAATTTATGTATGGTAAACAAACAGTACTACGAAATTCGAGCGATTACCGTCTTAGCGACAGGTTTGTATGGAAAGCGACAGAATTAGCCACTCATAAATTGAATTTTGCGACATCGTGGTGAAGGTGGGTGAATGACCTGTATTGCGGTGTTATTTGGCACCTACTATAGGTGCTCTGTTTGTATGCGAGCGCCCATCTATGCTTCAGTTATTAACTAATGAAATAAATGAATACACTGCTCCATTGCAAGTTTCTAATGAAAAAATCAAATAGTGTCAAGCCCTATGCGTAGTCATGGTAAATATCAGCATGTTGATGCTCCTAGTCTTTGAGGATGTGAGCTAGAGAGAGGTAGATGTAATGATTAAAACATGTGATAATTGCAGAGAACGGCGTATATCAGAACGCGACAGTCCCTCGGAGCGCAAAGACGAGGAAGACGAAAATAGTCGGCCGATTGATGCATCCGTCGACACGGACAAACCGGCTCATGGTAAGTAAATAACTAATTACTCATAACTTTTCAAGAAAAAACATTCTAATCTGACAATCAATACGATGCGTACTCGTATGACTGGACAATGTACGTACAGAATAAATTATTATCATAGTTATAGGATTTCACAATGGACTAGGTCCAAAAGGTCCAAAGCGAGGAATCGGTAGATGGACTATGTCCAGCAGGCCTAGGATGCGCACGCGATATATTTGTCATGTCGTTCTGTCAAAAAGTAAGCATTTTTCACCAGTTTTTGAACTTCTGCATTATAGTGATGCTGTCGACAAAACGCGCCTTGTTATTGTACACTTTTGACACTTCTTAGTCGTCGTACCTCTCTGAGGACGAGATAATTGTCATGCATAAATGTCAAAAGTTGAAGATTCAAATGCGCGGTTTCTCGACAACATTACCACAGATAATGCAATAGTTCCTGAACTGGTGCAAAACGCTTACATTTTGACAGAACGACATGACAAATATCTCGCGTGCGCATCCTAGGCCTGCAGGTCAACTTCTTTAGGGTCCGTTCACACAGACTGGCTCGGAGAGGAGAGCAGATTCTTATTACTTTTTCTCGTTCGCGTAGCCTGTGAAATAGTTGGCGGCTCCGCTACGGCCAACTCCAAGCGTATACGATCCGGTCTGTGTGAAAAGAAAAATGCGTGCCGATGCTCTCCGAGCCGGTCTGTGGGAACGGACCCTTATGGTCTGAACACATCACCAACGGCGCTGCCGTACCGTGCCACGGGGCCATACCGGCGCGCCGCCTGTGTGACGGCACAGTAGCGGCGCGCTGTATCCGATGAAATGTTCTGAAAGCAGGCAACAGATCACGAAAAGCGTCAGAATCGTCGGCGGCGGGTGCGGGACGAGGGCGGCGGCGCGCGCGACGTGACACCGACGAACATGGATCTCACAACAATAGCACTGCCACGCTCAAGTACAACTTCTATGTGGAACTGGGTAAGGCATACCACTCATACTGTATCTACCAATGATACATAATTTTTGTAGAGAAATTCAAGCAGAGTATCTAACTGACTTAGGGTCAGTTTATACTAGCGCAGAGTCGAAGCGCATCGAAGCGTCAATCCGAAACTTACCATACAAATTCAGACGCGCTCAGACGCGCGGATTCTCTCGAAAGGGCGTGAATGCGCCCTTTCGAGAGAATCCGGATAAAATCTCAGAATTAATGTGTGCGTTACGCTGTGGAGTTAAGGTTGAATTTATGTTCAGTTTTGGATAGACGCTTCGATGCGCTTCGACTCTGCGCTAGTATAAATTGACCCTTATTAGATCAATGTTGTGCATTGTTTCGCTTACCTACCAATAAAATTGTCTAAAGGAAAAAAACGCGCGAGAAATTTCATGACTTATGTTACGTAGGTGTGTAATCTTTCACAGGAAAGGTGATACATTATTGCCTTATGTACTTACATAAAGTATAATGTAAATACATGGTCACAACACAAAGTAGCATGTTTTATTCGTGAACATCAAATAGTTTGTTTGCACTCAGTACATAAGTACTTAGCAGATGATTTTATTTCATTATAGATCCGAACTGGGATTGCCAGACCCGTATCAACGTACTGACGACGCGTCTCTCAGATCTCCGCAAGACTTACCACTCTGTAAAGGCAGAGCTAGCGGCCATTGACCGTCGACGCAAAAAGTTACGGCGAAAAGAGAGAGAAGGTAAATTTAACTGTGCTCTTACTCGACGTTTACTTTACTATACAATTACTAGAACTTGCTCAAAACTTTGAGGATGTCTAAGAATTATAGTCAGAGGCACGCCTAAACATTACATTTGACCTCTTTCTTTCATTTATCAGATAAATTTTAAATCGGAGCTTTATCACATAAGATCTTTGTTTTCAGCTGTGAAAGCAGCCAAAGCTGCGTGTGCTTGATGACAGAAATCCTCCCGAAGCAGCCCTTTGTGGATGTGTGAAGAAAGATTTAGTTTTCATTCGTTTTAGAATGGACAACTTCGTAAATACTTGTACAGCACAGATACTTCAATCAGTCTTTTTTAATTTTTCAGTAGATCCTTTTGGTGGTGTAAATACAATTTTAATGTAATATGTACGGTGAAGTAATAAATCGTAATCAACTTTTTGTTTAGTTTAGTATTTTAGATCTTGTTACCTTTGATATTAAGTTTCCATTACATATTTTTTGTTACATTTTTATTTAGACATTTTAGACTAGTAGTTTGCCCCCACTGAGATCTCGCGATGTTCCTAAAACAGGAAATAAAACGCAATCAAATTTTATTTCACTTGAGTCCGAGATAAACTTTGCAAATCACATCGATACCACCTGATACAGCGATCTAGTTGGTTACAAAGGCAATACGGGGGATGAGCCTCATCGCGACCATGGTGATGGGTCCAATGTCTTACCTGAACTACAAAATTATTGAAATTTTGAAAAGGGAACTCACGTCGTACTGGTTTTCCCAACTTTACAACCTTCACTACATTAGCTCAGGAGAAAAGTAAAGACTGTTTTGGAAAGTCAATCATACCCTATCATAAGACATTCCACTTGATTTTTTTCGTGTCTATTAGGTTTACTTCCTTTTGGAGCACTTATAACTTTACAACCCTCAAACCGATTTAGCTCATAAACCAGTAAACTATGGCAGTAATGCCCTTTCAATATTGGTACAATATTTATGGAAAGTTATTATATGAAACAATTTAGGTTACAAGTTTTTTATTTTTAAGACTATGGCCCATATTCCGAGACAGCAATCGTTACTCAAGCATAGATTTCAGTAGAGATTTTTATACAAAAATATATGCTTGAGTACGGATCGGTGCTTGAGTAAGGCTACGGAATACGGCAGTAAATAATACAACGGTATATGTAAAGACTAATTTATTTCCTGGAAAACATGTGGTTGCAATAATGTTTTGTATGTTTACATAATAAACATTATACCCAAATTAAGTGTTTTACTTGAAAAAAGCCCTTATCCTAAATTACATAAAGTAGTTCTTTATCCTAAATTCATAATCAAGACACTTGAATTCGTCAAGATAAAAATATGATCAAAAGGTCAGATTCACCCTTCACCGATTGAAGAAATTCCATCGAAGTATTTTTTTTTACTAATAAAACGCGTTCAATACAGTTAAAGCGTAAATCGAACTGTCCAACCAAGCGGTTTCAATAGAACAAGTCCAATCCAAACACGTAACTACGTACTATTACAGTATTATCAGTGAACAATTCCAAAATACATGGTCATAATATTCATAACAAGTCAAAAATGTGTAGCAAATGCGCTACTTTCACAGCTTATTATAATAAATTGTATTCTTACTTCATCCCTAATAACCCTACTTAGTAAAAATTGAATGTCTGAATTGGCCATCTCATTAGTCATTGTTGGGATGTTAATCCTTACCTAATCATTTTGCGCTTTCTACTTGCGCATTTGCTGATTAAATAACGAATAATAGCCGGCAAGTAACTGAACTCCTATGTAACCGTGTAACAGTTTCTGAACATCGACGTGCATGTTGTGCAGATGATACTTACGTTTACGCTTCATCCTACTTATTTGCCGACAATAGTAAGTAATTAAATTAGCTTTGTACCGTGACCGTGCGTGACGCGCAAGTTGAGAGCGAAGAAACGGACCAACATGTTTACAGATAAATCCGGCACGGTCTAACGCGGTGTATCACTTCAGTAGTAGTTGGGGTACTGCGGCCACGGCGCATGTGGGTGATGTTGGTACGGCGCCGGAGGCTGCTGGTATCCCCACGGCGGCTGGTAGGGCTGCGCGTATTGTTGGTCGTAGCCCTGAGCCGCGGCTGGAGGCGTTTGGTAGTACGAGTTGCTGGATGCGGTGGAGGGGTTGGCAGTTGTCGCGTTGCTCTCCTTCTTTTTAACGTCGGCAGCGGAACTGCAACTAAGATTACAGATCGTGAGCTTGATGATGATAAATCATTGGCTATATGAAGAATTTACACCTCCATAAATACAGCAGCAAGTATAATTAAAATGCTCGGTAATGCGGCAGGGTAGTTTGTAACTACCCGTTACTATACTCTCACTCGCGACTGGACTATACTTCTAGAAGTGTAACTAGTTTTTATGATTCGTTAGAATGAATAGTAGATGATGCGTTTTAGGGAGATTAGATAGAGATATAATGCTAGAGTTGACGAATGATAGGAGTGAGTGAAGAAGAAAACATGTCCCGACCCCACCTAGCGTGGGATAAGGGCAGGGAAATGATGATAGCTTGTCTGGTTGTGTGTGTACTGACGGCGGTGGCGGCGGGTCGTGTTTGTCCTTGCGCGCTCGCTTGCGCAGATGCTTGGCTAGTGTGCGTGCGTGCGTGTGCGCGACGCGCGCCTGCGCGGCACTGCCGAGCTCCTCGGCGAGCTCGCGGCGACGCCACGCCATGCTGGCGCACGTCTCTGGCTCGGCGCCTTCTTGCTTCTCGTATGATTGCACCAGTTCTTTGGAATAACAGTTTGGTAAGTTGAATATGCTCATTGCTCAGACACCTCAAGTGGATATATTCCATACAAAAAGGCAATTCGTTAGGCTTTGTATATGTTTTTTAAGCATCTAAATGCTCTAATGGCTCATAAAATGTTTTGGTCTTAGACTTTAAGTTTTATTTAAGCAGCTGTGTAATAAATAAATAAATACAATAATTGAAATTGAAGGCAAAAAAGAAGCTGCACTTTGAATTAATTTATTTAAAAGTATCGCAACAGTTACGTTACTCCTAGGTTCATTAGTCTGATCATTCTGATGATATTGCAAATCAATTGAAGACTGGATATAGAGGCCTTCTGCAAAGATTTTTGCAAATAAGCTGTGTGAATAAATACTGTAGACAAAACTAACCATCCAACTCTTCATAAGGAACTCCGGGTGTATGTAACGCGAGATCCAGTCTCTGCATGTGCAGTCTATGATTCAGCGGGTCCTTGACGATAGCTTCGTCCATCACCTTCCGCGCCGCCTCAGGTTGCTGCCTCACGTGGAATAAGAAACGCGCATATTTGATGGCAAGAGACGATGACACAGCCTTGTTCTTAGAAGCGGCGATGTAGCCTTCGTATAGCTGCGAGCATTTCTCCAAGTCGCCGCGACGACGCTCCAGATTCACGCGTCTGGAAATCAAAATAGGATTATAAAATTAAAAAACATGAAATGGGAGTAGTTTTCTAGTAATGTAGTAGCAAGTTCACGGACGCAGAAGCGTTTAAATGGACGAACAACACCCTGTTTATCCGAAAAAATGCGCTAGAAGAGCAACAGTACGAAAAGAATGGCGGAATTACTTCTCAAAGTGAGCCGAATGGAGGTGCAACTCGCGCATGTTCATTTGATGTATCTATGCGCACTATGATTAGATTTTTTACCTGTACTGAATTTGCACCAAATTCGGGCAAGTTTTCTCAATGCGGTCAAGTATCTCAGCTGCCTTGGTGGGGTTTCCCTGTGCCTCTTCGAAGTGCGCCCAATGGAGATGCAACTCAGGCTTGTCGAGATGATGCACAGTACATGCCCGTTCCAGTACTTCACGCTCGATGGGAATCAGTTCTGGATTCGTTTCCGAGCGCTCTTCCAGGAACTTTATCAGCTGTTGGTAATTTACTGCTGTTAGGATATTTTTTCTCTGTCGTACGAAAGGAACTACAAATTATGGTATCAACCGACATAGAAGCATTGGTGATGGTCTGAAGTCTGAAGTAACAGATTTATTGTCACTATAATCTTTCATTGTTTGGAGGTCATTCAAGGGTAACAAGAGCCATTTTTAGAGTTAGTGTGCCTATGTTTGACAGGCTATTTGTTAGTTGCTTTGGAGTTGAAGGATAGAAATGAGAAAACAACTTACTCAAAGCGAAACTCCTTACCCTAATCCAAAACTCTTCATAAAGCGCGCAGGCGATCAGACACCGCTCATGCAGAATAAGGGCACGTTTTAGGGTGCCGTGCTGTTTCTCCCACTCGAGGTAAGCCTTCCAGTTCTTCAGTTGACATCGCTCCAAGGGCTTCACATGGAAGTATGGCCGTTTTATCTGAAGGAAACAAATATTTTCAGATAAGTAACTAGATTTTGCTCGTGATTTCACCTATGGATCTTTTACTTGAACACCGGTCATCAGCCTCGCACAGCGCTGGTAGAAACGGAGCCTAAATCCATTTGGTATATGTTCCATCCATGTGTTCTTTTTAACTGAAAAAAAAAAGAGTGCTGAACTTACGCCCTCCTCAAAAGTCCACCTCGCGGCGACTTGCTCGCCTGTCGTCTTGTGCACTTTCCGGCGAGCTGCGATAATACGCTCCTTTATCGCTTGACCTTCTTCTTCAGATGCCTGCCAAATATTCTCAGTCTTAGGATACGGTTCGAAGGAATCACTTCACTAATATAATGTTTGAACAAAAGTGAACGCCCTAAATTTAGCCAGATGCGCAAACCAAGAGTTAACCTGTCAGCCTATGACCCTACGCTGTATCGTCCCAACTGCTAGGCAAGTGCCACTGACTGACTTCCTGTTTACTCCACCCCAAAGCTTATCTGTCTACTTTTGTAATGAGATCCGCTAATTTTTCTCGATTTCAAGACTGTCCGTCAGGGACCCAAGAAGTGCAAATGAATGTCTCTAGATAAATCAACTGAAATACGTAGGGATAAAAGCAGTCAGTGTTTCTTATCAGTATCAGCTTATAGACAGTTCATTCATCCATCGACTTTCTGTTTACATTGCGGCCGTCTTACTCTTCCGGTTCTCAGTGTTTTTTTATTTAACCTAAATGGGACCAGCTAATGTCCCACCTGATGTTAAGGTAACCACTGCCTATAACGATGTATTGCGTCACTGAGCACCTTCACAGCACTCATGCTTGTTGTGATGAGAATAATATAATACTGACGATATGGTCGAGCGGCTCGTCCTCTCCCGGCGGTAGGTCGAGCTGGGGCTCGGCGCCGGCCGTCTCGCGCACCTCGCCACGAAACCGAACCAGCTCTGCCTTCTCCACCACGCCGGCCGCCGGCTCTGACATCACGTGCTCTTGGAAACTGTCACCAATGTATCATTGTAATAACGACTTTTTACGGGTGGCTCCCATTTGTTCTATAGAACTGTTACGTCTAGAACTGTTGAAACTTTTTTTATCCCTAATATCTCGTAACTTCCATTTGGGTAGGACTATTAACGAAAACTAGCCCTAATGGGCTAGTTTCAATAGTCCTACCATGGATCTACAGGGATAAAAAAGGTTTTAAAAACAGTCCTATAGAACAAATGGGAGTTACCCCTTTTTACATCTATTTTTATCAAGTTTTGACATTTCTGCGTGACTATTAAGTCACGCAGAAATGTCAAAAGTTGAAGATTCAAAGGCGCGTTTTGTCGACAACGTTACCAATTACCACAGAAGCTAGAAGTTAGTTTCAAAAATAATACAAAATGCCTTCAGTTTGACACAGCGACACGAAAAACATCTCGCGTGCGCATCCTAGCCCCGCATATCACCAAGTCTTAGTAAAAATTACATGAAGAATCGATGCGATGCGACCTACATTCTGAATTATGACTTATCACGACAAATATTTATTGAACAAAGGCTTAAAAAATAGAACCATTGTACACATAATTATTATTAGGTCCGCATGTTTACCGTAATAAAACTCTGAAAGAAAAAGCCAAGCATTGATTTTAATTAGTTACAAACTTGTCAAAATGCGAAGTGTATCCAAGCGTAGGTGTGGCGAGCAAGCGATCGTAAATGGTCGTCACATTCAATGCTGAGCCGTTTTCTGCCTCCCACTTAATGTAGGACTCCCACAGGCGATCCGAACGGAATTCAAGACCACATGCCTCTGTAAATAATAATAATTACTATTTTGACGGGTAGAATAGAGATGCATTGAAAATGAACTCGATCTTCAAAACTTATGGTCCATTTTTGCGTAGCCCATATGGTATCATTAAGTGCTAAAGGGAAAAATATTTTCGCACAGACACAGCACAATGGGGTATACTTATAAACGCTGAATAATTTAAACACATGATTAAAATTAACTCTGACACCTGATTTGACATTACCTGTTAGTAAGAAATGGCTGGCAATGGTTTAATCAGCTAATTAAAATTATACGTTCTTAAAATTAAGTTTTGTTGCGGTTACGCACCTATGGCCCTCTCGTATTGCGACCTGATATAAGCGTCATCTTCAGCCCTTGTAGCCTTAACGTGATTCAGATAATGAATCCACAGATCCACAGACAAGGGTATGGCTTTCAATCCTCTTTCCAATACCTGAAACACATTGAAAATCAGACAAATACGTCAAGGGCGGCCGAGCGCTGCCGTTTATCCGTCAGCGCTATGAAGCAAGGGAATAATGAATAGCATTGTATGTCCATAATTTGAAGATAGAGGAAGCGAGAGGTCGGCTCGAGCTGGAAGAGCAAACAACGCGACGGCTCGCCTCCGTCTATCGAATATAAAAATGTTTGTCTGCGCATATTACACCTGTTGTTCGGTTTCGTCGCGCCGACGCCGCGCCGCGCCAGCCCGCCACGCCTCCCGCGCTAACGCCAGACTATGGCTGTGCTATGGCATTATACGAAGACGCCAGGCTCTCCATGCTATCATGGATTCGGTTAATAACTTAAAATATTATGTTCCACCATTCAATATCATTCAATGCGACTTACTTATTAAATATGTACTTACAAACAGTATTACAATACATCATGCGTGTACAGAGTATAATAAATATATTATGTACTAGAATATAAAATATACACCACAACAAATGTATCACTAAAATAAAATTTATGTGACTTATAAAGAAATCTCCGGTGTGATCTGATGTCTTTGCCTTACGAGCATTGAGGGCCTCGTTGCACTGTTGGGAAAAAAAACATTTTGCAAAATACCAGTTATGTCTAAAACTTCACATTCCAATTTTTAAACTAATATAATTTTGTAAGAATTAATTTTTTTTTTTCACACGTTTTGTAGGTACAAATAGTTGCCATAAAAATGTGATAGCATTCTAACTACGCTGGGAGCACTAACCTCGAGGCACTTCTTTTTACTTCCTTTGCGTTTCTCGTAATCTGCGTACTTGCGCCAGTATCCGTAGCAGTACGGGTAATGCGACAGGAACGCGTCATAAGCCTCGCGCGCCGCCTCCACATCGCTCTGTGAAACACAAACACCTCTCAATCTCTCACTCACTAACAACTAACTATTCACTCTGTTCTGCACTGTTGTAGACAATGACGGGTCAGTTGGCCCTTGCCACTCAACATACTTGTTCAGTTCTCGGCGCTTCATAAAGCAATGAGATTAGCAATGGTTTTCATCATTTAAAATAATCAGAACGAAGAAATACAAAAGTTTAATTCAAAGTTCTAATAGTTTTAGAAGTTTCTAATCAACATAATGTAGGTACCTCTTGGTCTACATATTGCAACAGATACGTCCATCCTGTAAAGTCGGCAGGGTCGTCGTTGACCACCTTCCAATACTTGTCTAGCTCCGGCAGTACTTTCTTCTTGGGTTTCTCATCCACTGATGATCTTTTCTCGGACGGCACAGGTTTGCTTTCGCCATTCTGTGCGAAAGAATTAGGTTATAGAGCAGCAAATAAAATTTATAGAACAAACTAAGAAAGTGGGAAACAGGGTACAAGGTAAGTATTCTGGGTTTATGGTAATTTCCAATAATATCTGATTTTGTTTTACGTATTATCTTATAACAAGATAATATGCTTATTTCGTCAAAAAAATTCTAATTTTGAAGCAGATCTACCTTTACCGTTAGGGACTAAAATGGGGTCGTTCTTTAGTGGATTAATTATTTTTACCTTGGCAACAGCTTGTTTTTTGTTGCAGAGTTCAGATTCCGAGGTAGGTGAACCGGGGTCGTAACCATCGCCTTCTCCGTCAGGCTTCCGTTTGCGGGACTCTTTGGGCTCCTTCTTTGCTGTTGGTAGTTCATCCTCCGATACCACCTACAATAAAAAAAATCATTAGAAAGTATTGAAACTAAACTATTTCAATAAGCACCCTAGACCACTTCTAAAAATCTTTGGGGGTAGGTACCCATCAATATTATAGTGCAAAAGAAAATCTACACAAAAATGCAATAACATCTTGGTAAAATGTGGTTAGACAGACTTTTTTCGGGGTTATTTTAATATGTTGATTTTATAGAAAACTAGCGACCCGCAGTGATGATGATGATGTATTATACATATAAACCTTCCTCTTGAATCACTCTATCTATTAAAAAAAACTGCATCAAAATCCGTTGTGTAGTTTTAAAGATCTAAGCATACATACACACAGACATTTGGACAGACGCGGGAAGCGACTTTGCTTTATACTATGTAGTGAAGTTACCAGTTGATAAGAAGTTTTCCGGTATGTTCTTATTATTTTTTATTACACCCAGTAATGATGATTCTGTCTTCAGTGATTCTGAATTAGCATGTTTTTAATAGGTATTGATGGAATGCAAATCAGTTGCCTTACAAACCTCAGTATCAGCTGGCAGCTCAGCCGGCTTAGGCCCGGGGAGTTCATCATCAGATACATTCTCTGCATCTTTGACACTGGGCTTCTGAACTTCCGGGAGCTCATCTTCCGATACATTTTCAGTTTCTTCTGCACCTCCCATCTACATCATTTTATTATAATTCTAGCTTTCTAACAAAAGTGATATTTACTCTGACCCTGTTATTAATAAAGCTGATGTAAAGCTGGTATAGTTACATTGTGGTTGGTCTGTTTCAACCAATTTTTATTACACTTGTCAATGAAAAAGACAAGTAACTACTCCAAGCTTACCTCCAAGTCTATTAATAATGTGTTATTGTGTTATGTGTGTTAGTACATCCTACTAATATTATAAACGCGAAAGTTTCTAAATATGGATGGATGGATGGATTTTTGTTACTCTTTCACGCAAAAACTACTGATCCGATTTGGATGAAACTTGGAATATATATTTTCCGTGCCCTGGATATAGTACCTGGACATAGGCTACCTACTTTTTATCCCGAAAAATCAACGGGATCCAACGGGACGCGAACGAAGTCGCGGGCGGAAGCTTGTGCATAATAAATCCTGGCAGAATTGTTCTTGCTAGACCTACATTGTATAAAAACAATTATTATTAGATTTTTTTGTTCTGGATATTGTGTAAAATTTTTATTTTCAACAAACTTCATTTCAACCAAGTGTTGAGCAGCTACTTCACCATAGCTAAGAAAGAACCATATCTTATCAATCAGCTTTCCAAAAAACCACATTCAGAGTTCATAACCAATCACTCAGACACAGAATGACACCTTACTTCACACTTTTCTTTTTCAAATAAATACATGACTTACCTTGCTTTTTTTACTAGTTTCAGTACTTTCAGACTTGATTTCCTTTTTTATTCCCAGAGGAGTATCTTGTATTGGTTTAATTAATGGTTCCTCCGGTTCCTCACTCTGAAGTTCTTCCTTTACCTAAAAAATTCATAATCATTTAAGTGAGAGATGTAGAGTAATTTACAAGACAGCAATAATTTATATAAAGAAATATGGGAGGCCAATCATTACAAGAATGATCAAAAAAATCTCTATGAATCAAAATAAATACTATACAAAACTTATTTGGTGTCGTTATGTTGTCAGATTTATCTTGGATTTATCAAAAACCCCTGTCTCTAACTGGTGTTTTGGACTTAACTAGTTTTTTTCATATTACGTAACATATTTAGCACCTTCACCAAGGTCTAACTAGACTTTCGTTAAACCGACCTCACCCCAGGTTTAACTCGGGTCTAACTTCACATTCGTCATGAAAATCAATTTGGTGACTGTTTTTTCTTAATTATTGTATTATCATTTACTATGTACTGTTTTTTCGAAAATATGTACCTATATTCAACACTGACATTTACATTGATAAAATTATTGACCGTGGATACCTGCCTACCCCTTGTTTTGCCGCTAAATTCTTTTTTGACCTTATTTACTGATCAGTTTTGAGTGAATGAATGAATAATTTCACAAAAGAATGGGTTTTTTCTAAAACTTCATTGAAAGTCTTACATAATCACGTCTCAGTTTTAACTCGAGCCTAACTTTAGGCCGAGCCTAGCTAGGCTGGGTCTAAACCCTCGAAATATCCAAGATAAATCTGATAACGAAATTAGACCGCAAGTGTTGATTTGTTTCCTTTAGGTAAAATAGTGGAATAGGAGACTCAATGGTAAATTGGATGTTAGATGTCTTAAGTATCATGGTGGAACTAACACAACTCTTGCTCAATGGAAAAAGTAAGGATTTACAAAGAATAAATTAATATATATGTAGGCAAGAAAGTAAAACTTACCTTGGTAGTATTTACTGATACAGGAACATTTGTTGGAGGTGCTGGAGCACTTTCTTCTGGTTCTGGCATTTCAACCTTAGGTACAACTTTGTCTAACATGGCCCTCTGTTCTGGTACATATTTTTCTACAAGTTCTGGGGCTGCTATTTCCTCTTCAATTTCGCGTAATTCCTATAGTGAACAAATAAATAATAATATTCTGAGAGTTTTAATAAGCTAAAATGAAAAGCATTTTTTTCGTAACTTTCACAGTTCCACTTCTGGAAGGTCTTCCACATTTCCTTCCCAATTTGTGCTTTTTTTACCTGAACAGCAATTTAGGTATCTATCCTAATTACCCACCTTTTTTACAGAGATCTCATAAGTTGTTTGTGAGTTTTCATTGGATGCATTGATGTGATCATTGATATCATTCAATGTGTTGTCATCATCAGATTTATTTAGTGTATCGTCCGCGTCGCCAGGCAACTGGCAGCTGGCTTCAGACTCACTGATATCAAAATCATTTTCCATTTTCTGTTTGTCAGCAGCATCGGCATCCGAGGCAGGCTTACTCATCTGAGAGTCGCCGTCAGTGAGAGCATTGTTTAAAGAATCGCTCGGAAACGTAACAGCATTATCTCCCACGTCGAAGGAGTCCGCGTTGAAACCGCCCGTGTTGTTTTCCAGGTAATCGCCGACGCTACCAGTCGACAGTTCCACAGCATTCAGGAAACCTTGATTCGAAGTCGACGACTCGTCTACTACACCGGTGTCCACACTGTTGAACTCTCCTTCAGTCAATAGATGCGAGAGACCGTTCGAGTTTTCATTTATCAAAGGACCTTCGTCGGTCTCCATCGCCTCATCGGCGAGGCACTTCTGTACATTTACAATACTATGTTGATGATCAAATCGAATAGATATAAACAAATAATTTAGGTATAAAATAACCTCAACTTACTTGGTTGTCTGAACTAGCTTCATCTTCCATTTTGTAGAACCGCACCAGCAAAGCACTCTCCTTCGCAAACGAAACAAAGATTATAGATATTATGTTTCCGTACTCACGTACCTACCTAACTAAACTAACTTATTTACTTTTGTTTGTACGTGCACCACCCACGAGCCGAGCCAACTTTGAAATTTATAAATTTAGAGAAATTTTACTCTAGACCGCTCTCAAAAAAAATCAAAGATGGAGATGGATGCATGCACAAAAAAAAATGGCCAGCCTTATTTTTACATACAAACTGGAGGGCATCTTGTGCGACATCTTAAAACTGTCAAAACTGTCATTTCTCACTGAAAGTATAAAAAAAGCGGACTAGCTGTTTGCTTCGGATGGCTATTGCACAACCATGGAATGCACAGTCTAGAAAAACAACCATGTTAATAATGTACATTACACGTACATAATTGTACATATTAGTATGTACATGTGTTCGTTTACCATCACCACTGTCCACATGTCCACAACTGTCTTTTACACAGGTCTATCACGACACGCCATACTTAATACCACGTGCACACTATGCCCATGCCACTGCCGGCATGAATGCCGCGGACTTATTGCCACAGAATCATCGCCTTTATTCTCACTAAGGAGCTAGGGCATGAACTTGGCGATATTGCTATGGCAATAAGTCCGCGGCATGAATGCCGGCAGCGGCATGGGTGTAGTGTACATACCAAATAGGATCTTATTATTAGTAATCTGTGCACATAGGCATCCGCCATCTACGTAAGTAACAATAAGGTTCGCCGTTCTTTTCAGACATATGTGTTTTCACTTTTCAGTAGAATAGAATAGAATTTTGTTTAGCTCTGGTATTCTGGTTCTGTGGTTTAGTTCTATTACACATGGATATTGTCGCTCACAGCCCTCACAGCTGAATATACAGAGAAGTAACTTATGCCTGACTATTATATGCTCCAACATGTTTGGACTAAGATCGTTCATAAACAAAGCCGTTGCATTGGGACCTAATTTACTAGCGCAACAAACAAGGGTATGTGAATTTTAGAGCAATTATTATATGAATGATCGTACCGCTGCCTTTGTACCTACTTCTCTAGCCTAAAACGAGTTATCTGAATACCAATCCAAACTAGTCGAAATCTTTTTTCTGGGAGGACAGTGAAAACACTCTAACCTTGCCCTCTTCACTTCCTCTTTCCAAGGACCATGTTTAGGTTAAGTACCTACCTACCTACTTGTACCTACATAATATTTAGTGTATCTGCTCACTGGCACTAACTATTATTTTGAATTTCAGAACACTTTTATTCTAAGACGGAAATATCCTTTTCCTCTACATAAAAAGGGAGGTAAGCCCACTAAAATGAGGGGCAGGCATTTTGTCTATGACCTAGTGGAAGATACAAACATTGTAAAGAAAACAGATCTGCAAGTTCTATTGAAAGAATATGTTCCAGGTACCTACCTACTCATTTGTTAGTTTAGCCAGGAAAATATTGATTATAAAATAAAACTAGAGTATGTACCATCATGTACAAGTACCTACCAAATTTGAGTAGTAATTATTTTTCAGGTGTAGGCACAGTGGGAGAAGTAGTAACCATGGCTCCAATAAAAGCCTACCGGGAACTGCTGCTACCTGGCTATGCTGTATATGCTACTCCTGAAAATTTGCAAAAGTATAAAAAAAGTGAAAATATACAAAAAGCTGAAGATACATTCAGTTCTCTTCATGTGCCAAGGGTAATAATTTTTTTTAATAATAAATAAATAAAAACAACTTTGCTAAGTAAGTCTTGCTCCAAGTTTGCAATCTCTTGAATCCATTACAATGTCATTTCATTACACATACTTTTACAGACAATGAAATCTCTTTCTAATTTGGTGCTGCAAATAACAATGAGCAAACTGGAACCTTGGATCCTAGAGCCATGGCACATCAGAGCTTCATTTCGTAAAGCTGGCTTTGTGGTGCCTGAGCATGCATTTACAATGCCGCCAGTAGAAATCAGAGGACCCGATCTTACACTCCAAGATAAGGAGTTCTATATTACTGTGACGGTAAGTTTAATTTCATCATGAATATTAAAATAGTTTTAACCTATTCTGTGTTTGATAGCTTTTTTAGTGAAACACAAATGCTAAGACCTGATATAAATAAATAATAGTTGAAAAAAACTAAAAAGCATGCTTAATAGAAAACCAAACTAAAAAATAGAAAATAAATATAAATTAATAATAGTGTAAATAAGAAAAAAAAAAATTAAATAAATAGCATGGGGTGCTTTATAAGATATTATCGAAATAAACTATTACTTTTATTGGAATAAAATTAATAGGTTACTCAATCACCATTCATTACAACAGCAAACAAAGCGTGTTGAAAAAGCGTGATTAAAAAGCGCGTTGAAAACTATAATATAAATTGACAAAAATCTTATTTTGCAAATTTAATAATGAAATAATCTTATCAAATTAGTGTATTGTCATCGATCCTCGATAAATCTACAAAGTTTGAATGAAATCTGGCCGTTTAACTTTAAAGTGGGTCAAAATCGCGCCCAAAGGAGTCAGTTACAAACAAACATACAAGTGAAGCGAATATAAAGCGTGTAAAAAAATATTTTCTTTCTTTCTCTCAAATTCTATCCATTTCAATGTCAGATAATAAATATAAAATGCTCAGAAGGTCCTCTTTTGACAGATAAATAATACTGAGAAAGTGAATGTAAGATGTCGCATCCATCATTGGGCTACCGGTTTGGACAGAATTCAATGGACAGAGAAACATTGGAGCATACCCTTAGAACCTCTCATACCTGAACAAGCAGCAGTTTTAGCCGAAATACCTCTTCGTAAATGATTTGCAAAAAATCATTAGTAAGTATGTAATAGTGTAGTAAAATTAAAATATGATTTTAACAATAAATGTTTGAATAGGGGTTTTCTTTTTCTATGACTTTACAAATATAATACTCCTAACTAACCGAATCGTGACTGAATACGTAATGTAGGTACCTACTATGCGGGATTGGTGGCCGGCTTTTGTGCAGAAAACTTATTATGGTCTCACTCCAGTGTCTGTCTGTCAGTCGTCTGTCCGTCGGTCGGGCGTCTGTCTGTCACCTCCACCAGAGCTGACCCGTAGAAGCTAATAGTAGTGGTATACATACCTACATAGCTAGCACAATAACTATTATTTATCTATACATCTATACATCTATACAAATATTATAAAGAGGAAAGGTTTGATTTTTTGTTTGTTTGTTTGTTTGTATGAATTGAATAGGCTCCGAAACTACTGGACCGATTAAAAAAATTCTTTTACCATTAGAATCCTACATTATCCCTGATGAACATAGGCTATATTTTATCCCGGAATTCCCACGGGAACGGGAATTACGCGGGTGAAACCGCGAGGCGCTGCTAGTTTAAGAGAAATCTAATGAAAATCATTTAATTGTCTTGGCATTAAGATAACCATTTTATACCAGTATGCGCCACGGTAGCTAGGCTTCGACTGACGTGTAATAGGAATTAAAAGCCGCGCAGGCAAAGTTGCGGGCGGGTCAGCTGATCAGATAAAGATACGAAAATTAAATATGAGATTTAAAAAAAACTGTTTTTTTTTTTTACTAGAATTTTATTAAATACTCTGAACCGGACACCTACATTACAGCAATAATAGTGACAGTAACTTTAATTAAACTAATATGAAGTGATAGGCTAAAATTAATGAAAACAGCTTTCAAAAAGCTCTCAAGAAACAGTAAGTTCAGCAGTTTGCTTATTTTCTTGCGCCGTAGGGTCTTCCACGCGCTTTTCAATGTACCCATCCTCACGATCTAAAACTCGTTCCACTTGCTCCTGTGTCTCCGCCGGTAGGTCATCAGTATACTGCTCTAGTTCTCGCTGAGCTTGGTCATAGAGAGCAGGCTGCTCGAACTGTGGTTGACTCGGGTCTTGCTCCATATAAACGGCTTGTTGTTCATAGTCTTGTTCGTAGTTAGTCGTGTATTGCTGCTCGTAGTGCTGGTCGTAGAGCTGCTGTGTTTCTTCATGTTCGTTGATTTCCGTTGGATAAGCACCTTCTTCCTGTTCGGCTCCTTCGTAATACGCGTATTCTTGGTTTTGTGCATAGTTCTGATTTTGAGCATATTCTGTATTGTACGCATCTCCGGTGGCACCATGTTCGTCGTAAGCATAATTTTCACCTGCCTGTTCAGAGTAAAACATTTCCCTCTGTTCTGCGTCAAATTCTTCGATGCCTGAGGTGTCTGTAGGGTCCTCAGTTAACACCTGCGGCACTGGGTTTCCTTGCACAATAGTTCCATCATCGGTCATGTAGTTTTCCGGATTTATTCCTTGCCCATCTTGAAGAACAGCTGTTTCCTCTACAGTTGTAAATTCTTGAGTATTCGCTATTTCAGCGGAATATTCATTTTCTGTTTCATTGACCTCTCGCACTATATTATCTTTGTTAAGTTCTTCTACCAATTCATCGGGATTTAATACTTCTATAGGACTGTAGTCGTTTTCTTCGTGATTTATCACTTTCTCAGGTTCCGTGTTGTTCGTATCAGCTTCTGTGTTTGGCATAAATTGCTCATACTCGATAGGGTACTGTTGTTCTGGCTGGAGCTCTTGTTCAGGATAATTTTCCTGATACTGATTGTTATCAATTTGAGAGATAGCTTCAACTATATTTCCTGCGGGAATTGCATAATGTTCTGGTTGTAAATAGCTTTCAGTATCTTTATGAACTTGAGGCACGTTTGCCCCAATCCCTTCGTTTTGTATTTTATCATAAAAAGATGTAGAATTTTCAGGGTTCAAAGACAGAACATTAAGCGAGCGAGCAACATCGGTGCTTGGTATTTGATCCATTTTATCATGAATTGTAATTTTCTCTAGGTTTTTTAATTCGTTTTCTACTAGCAGCTGATCAGAAACGTCTTTCTCCGGCATTTCCTCTTCATACCTTGTTGGTAATTCCTCTCTTGTGTATGTATGCATTACATGATCATTAGGTTTATCTTGATTATTTCTGTCGTTAAATGCATATTTGCTAGCTTCATCGTCTTTTTCTTTCGTTTTCAGTTGGTCTAGAATATCGTATTTGCTTTTCCAATCATTATTATCAATATCAGTGGCCTTAACTGAAGAAACTGGCATTGGAGCTGAAGGCAGAATGACCTCGGGGACATCATTATGGATATTTGTTCCCAATTTTGGAATTAGAATATATTTCTTGCTAATTTCTTTTAAAATCGACGTTTCTTCTATAAAATTTCTTGCGATATCTAGTTGGAGGTTGTGATAACTGGGACGACTCGTTTGCTGATTCATGTGAACCAATTGCATGTTGTTACGCTCTAAATTATCTGGTTTGTTCGCATGGCGGTTGTATGATGGTGCAAAATAATCGCTGTAAGTATGAGGCTGTAAAAGTAAATAGGCATTTAATAAAATATTTTGGTAGGTTATAAATTATAAATTCCGCAATCAGCTCAGTTGAATGAGTAACACAGTGTTCTGTATTGCGCATAGAATGGGCATCACCCACTATCACCTACGCTACAGTATGTCGAACCTGAACTGCTGTGGAGCTGTAACGCATATTGTCAAGTCTTCCCAAAATATACTCGTTCCTGTCCTTGCGTTTCTTATCTTCTTCGAGAAACGCGTCATACTGCTTCCTCAAGATATTGATGCGATCCGATTTGATCCTGTAACAAAATATTTTCTTATTTTTTTCCGGATGGCAATTAATCTGCTTTTTTTAATATTTTATATCTAGGTACTTTTCATTTTAAATATTTTATAAGTACCTACTTTTTATCAGTTTTTTTCCCCATTAGGATCAGAGTCGATGCAAGCGAAATGAAAATAATAGCAAAGCGACTGGCATGGCACCGATGTAAACAGCAATGCCGTGTCGACCTTTGCTAAGGTTCTGTGGTTTTAGAACTCGGCGCATGCTGTTACCGATTCCGTAACATAGGTATTTATATCGCTAAGTGAACGTACAAGCTTAGCAGACTTTCTTCTAAAAAAGTTGGGCAAAGGCGCAAGTTTTACTTGCGCATGTATGTTAGGTAGGTAGGTATAGGTACTGAAATATCGGCCGTGACCACGGCCGCAGCCACGGCGTGACAGACAGACGGACGGACGGACAAGGTTATACCATTTATAGGGGTTCCGCAATTATGACTTATTCGCCATAAAGATACATAATTTTTCTATAAATGGCACAAAATAAATAAATTGTATTTTATTCGATTCTATAAAGCTGAAATTCGCCCAACAGAACGGACTATGGAGAGAGCTAGCTTGTAGTTTCGCTACGTGATTTATTGCGTAGAAGAACCAAGGTCACCGATATACCTAGGGTATATTATTATTATAATCTGTGACCTAGGTATAGCTTCCAGAATTTGAAGTGCCAATGGGCATGTCAGCTCGTGGAACTGACAACCGATGGGAAACAAAAGATTCTTGACTGGCGACCACTGGAAGACGAAGCGTAGGACGGCCCCTACTCACCCGTTGGACTGTCATGTCGGGTCCGATGGATGGAAAAAGTTCAGGATTGTTCTTTCTGAAAATCTTTGGCGGAGGCCTATGTCAGCAGTTTACAGGCTGATGATATGATGATGATAATGATGAAGTCCACGCATGTCCGGTTACGGTCGAATGAACGATGAGATGAGACCGTAATGGAAGCGCTCATGGCGTAGCTAGCTTAGCCAATCTTCACTGATTATATAAGTTAAACAACGTTCCGTACGGTCACTATTTGGATGGGTGACTGTTAGTGGCATTTATATCTGAGCGCTTCCGTGCTTCGGAGGGCACGTTAAACTATCGGTCCCGGCTCTAGTAGTCGTTAAGCCACGATGGAGGCCTTAAGGCGGCCTCAGAACTCCGTCACCAGAGTTAGCCACTAAACTCATACGAGCTTGCTTTTAGTGGAAGATAGGTAGGTAGGTACCCACCTTATTGGGTACCTTACCTAGTTTACCTACCTAGGTACTTACTTTGGTCGATCAATCAATAGTGTCAATGGCCGAGACCAGCCGTAGAAAGTAAATAACAATGCATTGGTAGAATAGGGTTTATAATGACATACCTACCTAGGTTGCAGGTTCTTATTTTAAACCCATGGGAATAATTTTAGAAACGTCTCCTAGTCTGTAGGCGTACCATGGTATCAGTCACCATTTGGTACCAGTCGCCACCAGCGCTGATTATCTAACTTACATGACCTTTGACCTTGGGGATGGTTGGCAATGTTTGTATCACGAACCTTTTATTAGATGTTATGACTAGAATAAAAACTTATGTTTAGGTATACCTACATTGCAAGTTGTCTATTGTCTAATCCACTAGAAAACATAGGTAGGTACCTAGGTACTACCTACACTACCTATCTAGGTAAGAAAGTTAATACATACCTAAGCATAACAGGAGTCTTGAATTTTAGCATGGTAGATAGGTACTAATTCTATTTATTTGTGTAAATTGTGATTCAAAACTTGCCAATCTATAGGAAAATACTCAGGTGCTCTTGTTAGAGTAATTTTTTTTTTCTGTGGTAGGTAGGTATTTCGTTTTCGTTTGACAAACCACGATAGACAGAAGAAAATAAAATACTGGACCAAGAAACATGAATAGCTATTGGACCAAAGAGGAAGAATAGGTACGTGTAATGGCGCGTTTAGATTACATGGCAGTAGGCAAGGAAGTAGGCTTATTTAAAACACGATAATGCCTCTGTCCCGGCTCGTACCCATGTTCATGCCTTTGCTCCCTAAAATAAAGGCGATGCTGCTGTGGCAATAATGCCAGCAGCGGTATAAAGCATAAGTTTAAAAAAACTGGAAAAACCGACTTCAATTTGATACGCCTTCATCATCAAATGATGATGATAATGGCAGATCATTGAGACTGTTCTATTGATCGTAAACACCACAGAAAAGCAAAACACGCAATGTCGTGTACCTACGTGGATGACGTGTTTTTCCAGTTAATCTTATTTATCTGCCAAATCACTGAAAAGAAATATAACCAAATTGAGAACATCCTCCTTTTTGGAAGTCGGTTAACTTATAACAAGAATCCATCTCATGATCATTTCACTAAACCCAAACCCGGCTTGATTAATGCCGGTTGGTGAACTACGGACTGCCGGTGCCTAGGTACCTTCCGGTTTTATCATCAGATGATGATGATGCATTGGGAATTGTCGCTTTGCGAATGCTTTAGTATACGCTTTATGTCAAAACAAATGCACAGACTCAGGGCTCTCGAATAAATGTGACAATCGCCAACATACCGTAACGCAAGTTACGCAAGCGTATCCGAGATACACTGCGCGGTGACACTCAACGGTTGGCAGTGACGCGCAATGTAACTCGAATACGCTAACGCGGTGACTGTCAGATTTGTCCGTGATAGAGGTACCTAGTACCTACTTACTGTTCTATTGATCGTAAACGTCACAGAAAAGTCACAAGAAAGCCAAAAACACAGGCCAAAAATATGCAATGTCGTGTACGTGTATGACGTGTTTTTTCCAGTTATTCTTATTTAACTGCTTAACTACTGAACCGATTATGATAAAAAATTTATGGGACCAACCTGGAAGCATACCCTTTCAGATAAAAAAAGAATTTTTCAATTCAGGTAAGAAACACTAATTCAAAAAAAAAATGGGACCAATCTGGAAGCATACCCTTTCAGTTAAGAAATAGTACATTGTTCACCGAGAGGAGAAAACACCCGAGATCGGGAATCGCACTTTCTCTCGAGTGATACATAGTGCTTTATACTACACCTACGAGGAAAATAAAAAACTAAAACTGAATCCTCAAACAACACACAAATTGAAAATGGCGCCAATGGCGTCTGCAATTTTCACATGTTCTTTTTTCAAATTGTTTATCCTGCCGCCGCAGGGTCGCACTGCCAGCCCGACACCATCCAACACACAGCTAGTGGCCAGTGTCATTTTGCGAACTTGGAGATAAAAACTTTTTGGCTTTTGATATTTAGGTTACCGGCGCATAGTCTTACCCAAAATTAAAAAAGAAAAACTACGTAAGAAATGGATTTTCATACACTTTTCTCTCCCGTTCAGATGCGTTTTCTCCCCGCATATTTGTTCGATATGCAATGACGTACTTTCTACCGTAAATTTGATAAAGTATCAAGGTACTTTCCAAGCAGGTGTAGTTTAAAGAATTTTTCAAATCGGTTCCTAAATGACGGAGTTCTGAGGTTGTTACCTCAAAACGGTTGTAATTTTTTATATATTTTTTTTATATTTATTCATATAAAAAAAATAAAAAAATATTACAACCGAATTGAGAACCTCCTCCTTTTTTGAAGTTGGTTAAAAACCATTGCTAAAACAAAAATACTTAGGTACAAATTCTTAATTTATTGTTACAAAATTTAGCACTATCTGAATTGGGCTAGGTAGTCTGTTTCCAGAGGATGTAGGTGCGGTGCGGGAATCACGAGGCTGTGCAGGGGTGCTCCCAGATCACACTGCTGCATTGCTTCCAGAGACATTACTAAGATTTTCTGATCTGGAGCTCCAACCCTAGAGAGACCAACAGCAGTGCTGCTTTTCTGGATATCTGCCAAAAAGATGTTTTATTAATTGATAGAGTTAGCAACAATCTTCATTTCAACTATTGGGAATAATTATTTATTAATTATACATAAGTTATCGTAGGTCTACCTACAGATAGTCTATCTTAGAGGTCATGATAGTAAAAAAGATTTCAGAAGTTTACTGTTCCGAGATGTTTGCACCCACCTGTATTTGGATTATTTTGAATGATTTGCACCAACTGCATTGCGGCTTCATTGACTGACATAAATTTTGGGTCCATATACTGACGCACTTTCTTTGTCAATGATTCCTCAGTAGGCTCCTTTACTTTTATATCTAAAAAATCAGATAAATTACAGAATTACTAATACATAAAAATTAAAATTGAAAAATTCTTTCCATGGAAAGAATATAGAAGCTAACTGACGCGACGCTCCGCTGCAGTGCAGTTCCGCCCTAGTGCGGTTTAACCTTTAACTTAAACTAAAATACACACAAATATTGCAAGTAGAAAAAAATATGTAACTAGGTATATCTATGCCATGTCCCTACCCAATAGACAAAGAGTGTGAAGGTTTCTTGAAAAGTTTCCAACAATCTTTTCAAAAAAACTGTCTGGCTTCCAATTTTCAGTCCAGTAAGGAATTGAAACAGTTTCTCCAAAATTGTATAATTGCAAACCACAGCAACTCACAGCATTCATTATTGATGTGTTGTGTACTATCTGAAATGGAATTATTGAGATGTAAAATTAAAAGGTACCTATTACAATTCAACAGTGCTGTAGATCATAGGGTCCATTTCTCCCCTCGGAGAACCATCATTTGTGTGGCAAACATAAATATTTGTGTTCTGTGTCTGGGTGTAGGTAATAATGTATTTACAAAAATTCAGCAATCTAGTTCCCATAGTTCAAGCTTTACTATAATGATTTATGAGACATTGTGTGAAATGTCCTTGGATATTTATTTGTTTTATTATTATTGCAAGCATATTTAGAGGTACTGGTTAGCCAAATGCAGATATTTAAATAATAAATATTCTTGAACATATCACACAACACTCTTTAGCCCCAAACTAAGTATAACTGTATAGTGATAAAATAAGTACTTATATAATTTTTTTTGTATACTTTTATCATTTATGTAGTACCTAACACCCAGACACAGAACAAACATCTATCTTTCGCACATACAATTACCCCCAAATTATGTTTCCAGATTTATCTTGGATCTAACAAAAACCGCGTGTGTTTTGGACTTAACCCTTGTCAATAAGTTATCAGATTTTTAAGTTACAATAAATTTTACAACTTATTGACAGGGAACTAGTCCAAAACACACGTGGTTTTTGGCGGTTTTTGTTAGATCCAAGATAAATCTGATAATGTGGTACCTAAGGCCGTTAATGTTTGTTCTCGGTGGGGATCGAACCCATGACTCACAGCACAGAAGGCAGAGCTACTAACAACTGAGCAATGACGCCTGTATAAAGGACAGTAGGTACCTGTGTTTTAACTCCAAAGTCTTTAGCTCTCAAAAGCATGTCAGTGTGAGTGGTAGCACCCAGAGGATCCCCCACTACCAAGAGAGCTATTTCCTGCGTTTTAGCTTCCTTCAGTATTTCATCTATACTGCCCTCACATAGTTCTCTGTCTGCTAATATCACAGGTCTACCATAAAACTCCTCCTGTAATAAAGATACACACGCTTATGAGAAAAATATTCCTTATTTGTATCATAATTATCTAGCAAGAACGTGAGCTTCATGTGCTGAATGTAATAACCCCTGAAACTAGTATCTAGGAATCTCAAAGGGTGACTGCCATGCTTGAGGAATGCAGTCGTGATAGGAACCCTTCATTTCATTTATTATAATTTACAGTAGATTACCAACACATCTTTGCCGACTGTAAGTATTGAAGTATATGCTTCCAAATATACTTTATCACAGCTTTTTACAATCTCCAGCCCCTTGATTGTAATGTCTTTGGCATCACCTAATCCTAGACCGATCAGGAAAAACATTTTGGCTTTATCTGGGAATAGAATAGGAATAGGTAGAATTCACAGATTAGTGGATGCGTAGAACGTAAAATCTCATACAAAAAATACGCTTTTCTTTTCTAGCGCATGCAGAGAATGTGTTTATTATTATTATTACACAATAAGTTTTATTAATTCTTTATTTCAGACAACAGCGGTCCATACAAGTTAAAAATAAACTAAAATTACGTTACGTACTACGAGTGTTCTAGTTCTAACACGTGTCGTCTTTTTTTTTGTGTATGTGGATGTGGAAATAAGAGTGCCGAACCGAAAGAGTAGGTATGTAGTAATAACGCGTGCACACTATGCACATGCCACTGCCGGCATGAATGCCGCGGACTTATTGCCACAGCAACATCGCCTTTAAGGTTAGATCGCACTAGGGCGGAACTGCACTGCAGCGGAGCGTCGCGACAGTTAGCTTCAATATTCTTTCCAAGTAAATGTACTAGCCATACCGCACTACGCGGCAACGGAACTGCACTGCAGCGGAGCGGAGCGACAGAGTTGGGCAACTAGGCAAAGTTGACGCGCTCGCGCCGTGCAGTTCCGCTGCCGCTTAGTGTGTTATAGTAAGCGGCGCGTCCGCGACACTTGCGAGTCATCCATCTATATTATACTAGCTGTAGCGCCCGCGGCTTTGCCCGCGTGGTAGGTACTCAGTAATAAAGCAACACAAACTATGCTTCCCGTTGACTTTATAGCGAGATCTTAAGTAGGTACCTACTACCTACTTACCTACCTACCCACTTAGCTACTTCTTTAATGTGGCTTCAGAGGCTGGTATTTTTTACCTAGGTACGCTATCTCCTTTCGTACCTACACCTTTCGTAGGTATTTTATTTTTTTGTATGGACATGCTAGGTACCTACCTAAGCTTGAAACAAACCAATTTTTCCATACAAACTTTAACAACTAATAGCACAGCGAATTAGTGTTGAGCTAGTTTTTTTTTAATACCTACAGTTCTTATTTATTTAGTTTGATGAATATAGCTACATGCCAATTTTGGTATTTATAACTTCAAGGAATACGATTTTGCATACCTACTAACGTTTAGGCCTAGTTTGACCCAGACAGGGGTTAAATTTGTTAAAATCCCGTCTTAGCGGGTGCCTATGCCATGTAAAGAAAGTACATTCCAAATTTTAGCCCTAGCTTTAGCGGAATGTGATAGGTAAGTCAGGTCCCTCTTCTTTTTTATATATATACCGTTTACACCAATTTCATCCATCGCGTTCAGTGGTTGCCAACCGACTGAGAGATAAAATGCCGCGCTGCTGCAGTTCTAGTGCGTTATACCGAACTACATTGAAAACGACGCGCCGCCGCTGCCTGCAGTGCAGTTCCGCCCTAGTGCGGTCTAACCTTTATTCTCACTAAGGAGTTAGGGCATGAACTTGGCGATGTTGCTGTTTCCACCAAAAGAAACTATGTGTGTCGTTTTGTTGTGCTTTGTGTTACCACCGCACCTCTGCAAAACCCTGACAAAATCGTGCATTTTATGTATGCAGCTTTATAGATCGGTTATCATGTTTTTTGGTGGAACCACAGTTAAATTTTACCATAGACGAAATTTTACCACAGACTAAAATTTGATTATTTTTATAGAACTATTTTGATCAATTTTGATATTTTGATATTCTGCTTTGCTTTGCTTTTTCTTCTTCTTCTTCTTCAGCTTCCTATTTCTGAGTTTTATTTTTCTTAGGTTCGTTCGTATTTTTCTCTTCATGTTTTTGCTCTTTTGGGTATCTAAGAATCAAAGAAATGTGTTTTAATATTCATCCGAGATATATAAAGTGTAATCTATGTAGAGGGACCTACTTCTAAGGTTATTGAATCTAATTCTAGAACAAAGAATCACGAAGATGATATCAAGGAAGGGCCAGAAGGCTATAAAAGAAGGAGTGGTCGGAAAATATATAAAAAAAGACACTCCACCAGATCTACCAAGTAAGTAGTACTAGGGACCTGAGAGAAACATAGATATTGCATTGATTTTCAATCAGCAGCGTTACGAAACTACAGAATTTATTCACTTGTAATTACATGGTTCAAGCTTGTAAAGTTGTTCTCACCTTTGCCTTTCACTCTTATCCCACCTCAGTTATTAATGTTTGGACTACTGAGCATAACAAAAGGCCTCGAAGTCAGCCATTCGGAGCGAGCGATCCAGTGCCTAGTAGCCATGAGAATAAATTTGGCAAAGCACAGACTATGAGTGGTCATGCTGGAAAATACACTCCTAGTGAGTCAGTACCAAATTTAGCTCACAGGTAATCAAATATCATTATATTCCTGTCCAAAGTTCTTCTAACACTCCACATTCAGACTACCCCATTTTCTAAATTGAGGTTCCAAATGGGTTAGGAAGATTGAACCGATATAATCTTCTGAAACTAAACAAACTTATGACCAAAATTAGGTAAAACCATTATGAATGTATTTGCACTGTTCTCATCCTAATAAAGCATTTAGGAGGAAGCCTGAATATATTGAGTTTTATATTGTTGTAGGTTTGCTAGTTTGTCTACAAGTTCTGATATAGCCAACACATCAAACAACTCCAATTCACAATATCATTTGGACACTAATGTGGTAATAAAACAGTGGAATATCTTATACCTATCTTATAAGAAAGTGTTATTTTTATAAAATGCATACTGTTTGGTTCCCAGGCATCTCATTCCACTCTGAATGAAATTGATGATTCATTTAGTAGACAAACAAGCTACAGATATTATAGACAACAGCAAGAAGATCCTATTTATCAGAATCAACAACAGGTTTGTTATTACTAGTAATAAATTACACAAATTATATAAACACAAAAATTAATCCAAGAGAATTAAAACAAAAGCATTTTAAATAATGTGTATAGTCAAGGTATTTTGGCAGGTCCAACAGCAGAAACGACAGCAGTATGGCTCTCGGGAGTCCAGCATGCAGAGACTGTCTTCCAACATGAGCCTCACTCCGAGAATGCATCCTCCATCCCCTCATTCCATTCGCCTTCATAACTGTACAGAATGTAAGCTTACTGCACCCTTCTCACCAGATTTGATCTCACAATTTTAAGTAAAAGTTCAGTTACCAGCTGGTTACCACTGGATGTATTTACTTACAGCTTATACAACACCAAGCCAATCTTCGCCAATCTATTCCAACTATGTCAACACATCTGTCTTGCCTTACCACAACAAAACTCATGGGAGTAGCATCATCTCAAGTAATCAAGGTAATAAATGCAAGACTTACATAAAAGTTACTTTCGCATGTCGCGCTACTCTCGCCTTATTGGTTGAGTCAGCGAAGTGAATGAAGATATTAGTGACAACGTGGGCAAATAGGTGGTGCGTTTGGATGTTTGTTTAAGCATAACTTTCGAACCACTGATCCAATCTTCACAGAATTTGGTACGTCTAGGTACGCGTAATACTCTTAAGTTTATCTGGTTTGAAAAATGAAGTTAATCGGTCAAAGGGTTATAAAGTTATGAGGGTACAAAAGGAGTAAAAAAAAAGTTTTACAAAAGTTAAATATCAAGTTGGGTCTGATGGTCATATAATAGGGTAAATTATCTTAAAGGCTTTCATTATTTAGTAAATAAGGCTAAGAGTATTTTTTCCGGAAAATTACGAGATCTCAGTTCGGGGCGAACTACTAGTAGGTAGTCCTGTGGTTTTTGCTTGTGCAAAAAGAACTCAATAGACCGAGTATACAGAATTTGCAGGTTCAGAAGAATGTGATCTGCCGCTCCCACCGGGCTGGTCTGCGGATCGAACGCTGCGCGGTCGCCGCTACTACATGGACCATAACACGCAAACCACTCATTGGACTCATCCTCTCGAGAGTGTGCCGCAGCCTTGGCAACGAGTCTCAACGCCGCATCACGGAGTCTACTACTTCAAGTAAGTTTGTTAGTGTCACTCTAGAGTCTAGGGTCTAGATAGAATGCTATAGTCTAGAGCCTAGACTATAGTATTCTGTGAGGGTCACCAACATGGTAGGAGCAGCGATTCAGATTACAACTTTAGCCATAGGTCCATATTCTGTCATTATTGCAGTGAAATAACTCATCAGACGACGTACGCTCACCCATGCCTAGTCGGCGGATGCTATCTGGTGAGCCCGTACGTGCCCACACTCGTACCGCCCTATTTACTGGAGGAGATACCGCACTGGCTCATTGTGTACTCCAAAGGTATGGTATTTATTTTTCTGAAGCTTTGACTGGAATATTTGAAACTTCAAAATAAGTTAAGATGTTGAGTAGAATTGAAGCTTATTGCATGCTTTATAATGTAAAGCTATAATAACATTAATAATATGATTATTACAGCTGATCAAGAGTTGGACCACAAGCTACGCTGGAACATGTTCCGACTGAGCGAGCTAGACTGCTTCTCCGACATGCTGACTCGTCTCTACAAGCAAGAGTTGCAGCTAATCGTCATGAAATACGAACAGTATAGGTACCTACAGACTTTGGGTATTGTTCCTTCTTGAATTCTACCTTCCTGTGTGGTTAAATCTGTGTTCTGGGCTTGTAGGTATCAGCATCAGAGGTTTGGGTACAATTTATACACAACTAGCTTCCGGCCGGGATTTCGTTTGCGTCCCGTTGGATCCCATTGATTTTCCGTGAAAAAATTAGCCTGTGTTAATCCAGGTCATGGACAATAAATATTCCAAGTTTCATCTAAATCAGATCAGCAGTTTTTGGGTGAAAGAGGAACAAACTCATACATACAAACTTTCGCGTTTATAATATTAAATTGATCCTGCTTGAATCGGTTAGGGCTTGTACACAAAACTGCGATGCGACGTCGCATCGTAAAAATCTGCGAGCACGCACGACGCATCGCAAGAACTTGCGAATTGATTCGCAATTGTTTCTTTTTCCTGTATCTGAAGGGAGACGCCTTGGCGCATGAAATCGCATCGCAGATAGATGCGTCGTGCGTGCTCGCTGATTTTTACGATGCGACGTTGCATCCCATTTTTGTGTATACGCCCTTATGCAATAGGATCACTTTGTAGCTGTTCAATAAATCCTGTAAGGCTAAGTGTGAATTTCGAAGTGGTAACAACATGAATGCTTCCAGGTCTGCGTTATTACAAGAAATGGAGCGGCGTCGGAGGCGGCGTGGCATTACGTACCAGGGTCATTCAAATTGCTAAAACTATTTTGCTTCGCCTTATTGAGCTGTGATCTAAATGTAGGTAATAATGATATTATGGAATCAGCTATTTTAATCTTTTAAAGACTTGTCTATTTTTACTAAAAGAATTTAAGTGCCCAAAATAAATAATATTTATATTTGTGAAAGATTTTCTTTGTAAATAAAACATGCATTGAACTTTCCTATTTTGTTTACTAGTTTTTGGACAGTCTATAAATTATCATTTTCGTGCTTTAGCTAGAGTCCTTTTCATGAAAGAAGTCCTGCGGAAATTTCCGGAACTAAATTTTAAAACTAAATTTTAAATTAGTTGTCAGGTGCTGTTAATATGTTCGGATGCTAGTGCGTTTTTATTTGGTTTCTGTGATCAAAGTCTTGTTTTCAATGCCTAAAGTTGTTAAAAGTGCTGCCCGAGAAATAATACTTAAGGTTGACTACAGCGACGCGTCTGCGGGACTTCTTTCATGGAAAGGACTCTAAATAGGTACATTGTTCATACTAATTGTGTGATGTTCACCATCTGTGGGCTGATCTGATTCAGTATCTTTTATTACTCCATCAATAATCTCATATTCACCTACTTTTTTAAACCCCGATAATTTTACTACTTTAGCATTTTTTATGCCTAAGGTGTTAGCCCAAGCAAGACCTGAAACAATATATAAAAAGTTACATACAATAACTAACATAGCTAAGTACTTAAATAAACACAACCAGAAACAGTTTTTTAAAACTTATACATTTATGAATACAAGTTGTGCAATGCCACACAAGGTTACCTTACTCTGCGAGATAATGCAGTTGTTATAGGTTTTGTTTATACAATATAGGTAGAGTAGAGGTACCTGTCATAATCCAATAGCTGATAGATTGTAAACTTTCAAGATACCTGGTTTTTGAGTTGCTTCATCATCTGTTTTGATGCCGTAGTAATGTGCCCAGTCAGCTTTACCCTTGTACGCCGCATAAGCGACTAGACCAAATGCATTCCAAGCTAGCAGTCCATAAGCTATACTAAGACGCTTCTTCCAAAGTACCGCTACATCTTCAGGAATAGGTCTTGTCCTTTTTCGTACAAATCGATACCACCATTTGTGTATCATTGTCTAGAATTTTTATAATTTATCATATATAATAATTAGGTAGGTACCTAGGAGCTCCAACATTTTTAGGGTACAATAGGTAGGTACCATAGAAAAAGAAAGAATACTCACCACCGAACATCTATATAATCACTATTTACGAAATCAAAATCTTAATTATTTTCAGCCAGCTTTATTTCCACAAATAACTATCAATCAGCCTATATATACCACCAAAGAATGTTTGCAAATGTGAGGGACATCACGAAACCAAAAAAACTAAAAATGTTAGTGGAAATTAGAGCGCCGATTATTAAACAGGATAAAACACAGACGGAAGTATCACAATCACATCACCGAACATCTGTATCCTAATCACATTCATTGGATTATTGTCATAATACCCACCATGTATGAATGTGATTATCAAATAGATAACACAAAGTACACCTACTTATACGTAGGTACTGATTATTGTGAAGAATGGGAGTCCCGCTTCAGTCAGTGTAACGCAGTGTTATAGTAATCTTTGTAAGAGTGCTGAAAATGTTTTACTTGGTCGGTCTAGGACTTGGTAATCCTGAAGACATTACAATCAAAGGGCTGGAGATTGTAAAAAAGTGTGATAAAGTATATCTGGAAGCATATACTTCAATACTCACAGTCGGCAAAAATGTTTTGGTAATAAACATACTTATAGGTACCGTGAATGAAAACTGTTTTGATGAAGGGCTTTCAATTCAATAGGCTCACGTCACGACTGTAATCCTACTTTAGGCACGACAGTCCTCCCATGAGATGTAGGTATACATAAAAACTATGTACCTACCTACCTACTTACTACCTTGTCATATTACAGGAAGAATTTTATGGTAGACCTTTGATATCAGCTGATAGAGAATTATGTGAGAGTGGTATAGATGAAATACTTCATGAAGCTAAAACACAGGAAATAGCTCTCTTGGTGCTTGGGGATCCTCTTTGTGCTACCACACACAACGACATACGCTTGAGAGCTAAGGACTTAGGAGTTAAAACACAGGTATTGGTACCCACTTTACTACTAGGCTAACTGGCAACATAATTGGCGTTTAGCTAACTGTGGGTTTCCACATCGAAAATCATTCACAACACAATCCATACAAATGATCTATTTATTGGGCTCCATTACACCTAAACATGTATTGTAGTCCTTACAAGATTGTCATATTTTTTTGTTATCCAACTGGACGTTGTAAGTGTTGCGATATTTGAACAACACAATCCTTACAAACAATTTGCACAAGATAATTTGCTGTTTCATTCTCATTAATCTCAGAGTACCTATGTAAGTATTTAGATTTCTGGACTGGAGTCCATACACCCAAGGCCATGATGATGAAGAGGATCCAACATGTTCTCATGGTCGGGGGTTTTTTAATTGTTGTAAAAGTAACTTTTGTCAATGAATTGCTATTTGTAGGTGGGTAGGTATGTGTGTAGCTGCTTTCTTAGAACAATAATTTTCAGATAGTACACAACACATCAATAGTGAATGCTGTGATATACTGTGGCTTGCTATCAGACAATTTTGGAGAAACTGTTATAATTCCATCCTGGACTGAAAATTGGAAACCAGATGGCTTTTTTGATAAGATTGCTGCAAACTTTTCAAGAAATCTTCACACCATTTGTCTATTGGGTAAGGACATAGCACATCTATGTTACCAATATATGTAAGTATATTGGTTACCAATGGATAAATAAATAAATAAATATTCACGGACACTTCTAGTCCCAAACTAAGCTAAGCTTGTACGATGGGAACTAGATGGCTGATAGAATACATACATACATTTTTTTGTAAATACATACTTATAATACATAGAAACACCCAGACACAGAACAAACATCTATGTTTGCCACACAAATGTTTGTTCTCGGTGGGGATCGAACCCATGACCCACAGCACGGAAGGCAGAGGTAGGTAGGTTAGGTAAGTATATACTTATGTATTAATTATTTTGATTTTTAGTAAAAAAAGTAAAAGAGCCTACTGAAGAATTATTGTCAAGTAATGTGTGTCAGTACATGGATCCAAAGTTTATGTCGGTCAAGGAGGCAGCAGTGCAGTTGATGCAAATCATTCAAAATAATCCAAGTACAGGTGGGTTACATATAATGGTTTGGATTAGAGGGTCAAAACATGAGACATTCCACAAAACAGTATTCACAACTCTTAAGAAATCTTATTGGTTATCAATATCGTAGCTCTTTAGAACCTCTGGTCTACATAACTGAGGAGGTAATCAGAGGCACAATCAAATATGTCATCATTAGTCTCAGTGTGTTTGTTTAACCATCATCGATAAAATTTTACTGAGTAGGTACCTATGTATGTACCTATACTACAAAGTTGACGTAAACTATATTTTTATATCTATAGGTAGATATTGAGCAGGAGTGTTGTAAACTACCCGCTCTGGATGGAGTAGTTTACAAAACTGATGATTCTCCATACAAAATCAGTTTACGCGACTTTGTGACAAACGTCAAACATACACACACACACACACTCAGCATGCTGACCGTATATCGTTTAAAGATGTCTTTTTTTGTAGGTATTCAGAAGGACAGCACCGTTGTTGGTTTTTCTAGAGTTGGAGCTCCAGATCAGAAAATTGCAGTAATGTCTCTGGAAGCAATGCAGCAGTGTGACCTGGGCGCACCCCTACACATCCTTGTAATTCTTGCGCCACAACTGCATCATCTGGAAACTGATCTCTTAGCCCAATTCAGATAGTTACCCTATGCATTTTTACATGAAAAACACAATAAATCGAGAATTCTAATATTTTTATTATTTACAGTTCATATTACATTATTAAAAACGGGATATTAACAAAATTCGAGCCGAAAAATAATAACATTCAAAATGAAATGTTGGTCCACAAAGCTACCACAAAATACATGCTATGACATAAAATTATCAAAAAAAAAACATTTTGTGTGTCAATCATAAAAGGTACATTAATTTATTATTTGGTCTAGGTTTCATCATCATAATTATTATAAATAAGTAAATGAAATCTACATTGATTAATATACAAATAACGGAATGTAGAGATACCAACGTCCAGATACACCTTACATACCTATATAATTGGTATAATTACATACCTACATCAAACATTTCTAGATAAAACTGGAAAATGGTGGGTCACATTATTATAATTAAAAATAGTAATAGCTTATACTAATGGAATTTTACAATTTCTAACACTAGGATTGATTCTTAACATAAAAATAATATACAGTCTTTAGACTTATGTTAGGGGTACATAGTAGTTTAAATATAATCATATTATAACCGAGACAAAATTATTTAACATGTGCTCTCCATTCATCAAGTGAGATTATAAATCAGTAAATATATAAATAGGTAGATATCGATATAGAGGGTCAAAAACAATTCAAACCGCGGACACCTGTTGATCGTCGTCATCATCATCCGGTGTGTCCTGGTAGTAGTCAAAGGGTCGCGTGACGCCCTCATGCGAGTGCGCGCGGCTTAAGCGCTCCATGCGCGCCACCTGCGCCGCCAGCGTGTAGGGCATGCGCGGCGGCGGCACGGGCCGCGCGCCCGCCGATCCGTGCCCGCTGTCGCTCGACGTCGCCGAGCCCGTCTTGCGCAGCGGCGGCATGTTCACCAGCGAGGTGACGCTGCTGCTCTCAGCCGACAGATCCACCGGTAGCGGTGTGGGCGTGTCAGAGTGCGAGCGCTCGTGCGCCGAGCGCGGACAGCACGCACCCCCCCCTCCTCCACCCCCCACCGGGCCGTCGCGTCGGTGCGAACACGGCGACGGACCCGACGGTGGCGGCCGCGGCTGGTGAGGCCGAGTCTTTGCCGGCTCCGACAGTGCCAGCAGCTTCCGTACCGCCTGCGGCGAGGCGGTGCCGAACTTGTTGCCGGCGAAACTCTTCTTGCTCTCGCTGGCGGAGGACGCACTGCTGGTGGTGGACAGCGACGGCGACGGATGGCGGCGGCGCGGCATTGCGGGCGCCGGGCCCGCATTCTCGCACTCGAGCGACATCGCGTGGAGCCGCTCCTCGTCAGTCTCCACGTGCATGCGGTTCAGATACGCTTTCACGCGTCGTACCATTTGTGCTTCTTCAAACATTTTCTTAGGGTTGGGAACATTGGTTGACTTTTTTCGTCTTTTGACTGTCACTTGCCCTTGTTGCGAGCCACCAGGGGTGCACATGTTGGTCAGGGTTCGCACCTCCTTCGCGATCATCCGTAGCTTTTCGAAATTAACCATTCCTTCCACCCTGGTGTCATTTCCGAGGTGGATGAATGTTAAATCTTTTTTTACCACTGGGTAGAAAGGTACCACTGGTGCTCTGCCTTGCTCTCCTGAGACTAATTGCCTGTATTTGGACATATTTCTTGAAGGATCCATTAGCATTTGTAAATCTGTAAACAGTTTGTAATATTTAGTTGGTAATTTTTCCCATGTCATTCTCATTCTGGAAACTGCGCCGTGTCCCAATCCCGAAATAATAGCAAACATTGAGTTAAAGTTTCTGTATTCCTTGCACTGCCGAGCTACTTTAATGAACTGCTTGATGATTTTTGATCTTCTAACAATGTTTTGCTCATTGACTACTTCAGTCACCACCCAAAACATTTCTTTGTTTACAAGTTCAGCAAACTGTGCCAACATGGGTGTACCATATCTGCTTTTCAACTCAAACAAGTCGTCAACATATTCAGTGCTTTCAATCTGGCAAAAAATGCAGAAGTCTTGTAGGGTCAGTTGTGTAGCTACTTCGACAGCATTCAGCTGCAGGAAATGAACGACGCTGTCTCTGAGGAGCTCTGGCGCCATTTCATCAGGTACTAAAGTTTCACTAATCCCATTAGTTTTTAAATAATATCTAGAGCTTAGCCCAATGCGATCGGCAAGGTTTTGGAGTTGGTCAGGTAAGCGATGCTGCTTTATAATACCCCCGTGGGCCACAGATACTTCACATAAAGAAAAGTTAGCACTTGAGTCAGTGATGCCAAACTCCTGTAATGTCAGCATAACAACTTCCCTGGCAGTTGTTTCCTTGTGCACTAACAGATACTTGCAAGTTTGATCAGCCCTGTACACCTTCAGGACATGTTCAGGGTAATCTGATGATTGATATTCATCATAGCAAATGGATATTAGGTCTGGGTTGCTATGTGAATTGTAAAAGGAGGAGCTAGCATTCTTATTCATAGACTCAGAGTTGGAGAGGATGCTGTCATCACTGTGTAACACATCTGTGATAGTATTTTTAGGGAGGATATTCATTTTCATTAAAGCTTTCTGGAGTCTTCTTTTAGGTCCAAGTGTCATAAATCCTTTTTGTGGTTCTTTTTTGATATTCATAGGTTGTGGTTTTTTAGTGGGTGATTGAAATACTGGGTTTAATGTGATGGGGTTTTCACTGAGCAGTTCTGCAGTAGAAAGTCTGGCCCGGGGGTCAGTTTGCCAACGCACCATGTTGGCACATCCTCCTCTCTGTCTAGGTGAATTCTCAGGTTTCTTCAACATATCTTTAAAATCAAACAGGTTGCTCTTTACTGTGATGCTTAAATGTGTAGAACCTGTTATAATTTCCATTGCTTTTGCATGACTGACATGTTGAAACGATTGCCCATTCACTTCTAATACCTGATCTCCCCTCTTTAAACCAACATCCTCCGCTTTCGAATGCTTTTCCACTTTTTGTATAAATATTCCATAGCCCCGTTCATATCCTCCAATTATTGTGAAATTAAGTTGTTCATCCCTGGTTGGCCTTGACAAAGTTATGCTTCTTACTCGAGCCTTAGCTGAACAAGCCAAATTTAGGAGCCTAGATTGGCTCTCCATTTTTTCTCTTTCAAGAGACATGTCAAAGCATTCCAGGAAATCCATCATACTTGGATCGGTTTCAAAATCTGAAAAATGATTACTTGCCCAGAGTGATACCACTCTTGTAACTTTGTCTCTAACAGTTGGGTCTGAAAACCAGGCAAGAAGTTGCTTTGCAACTACCATAGGGCTCTCAATAAAGGTTCTATGTGTAAGGAGAAAATCTTCTACATAATTAGTATCTCGTGAGTTGTCTGCAATTAACTGGAGCATGAGTTCATCTGGTGTGCCTCTAATGACCACATGACCTTGTAAACGACTGGATTCCCCTGCCTGCCCTCTGAACTCTGTTACCAAAACCACCACTCCATTTTCATTTTCATGTCGTCTTATATTCTCTTCTCCTTGGTGCAATATGCGATAAAAATCATCCTGTGTCACACATACAAATTGGCAGTCATCACACCTGGTTGTCATCACACCCCTATGATACAATTTCTCTAAAGTAGCTTCAGCCATTCCAAAGCTATCACCCACATTGAGATATTCAATTTCACCATTGGGATGTTCAATACCAACATGGCCATTGATCAGTACTGACCAGGAGTCATGTTCTTCTCCATCATTCATTACTACAGTAGCAGCTTTTTCAACAACTGCAAACACCATCTTTATGCAGAGTGCTCTCCTCACATTTAGAGTCATGTTGGTGAATGCCTTCAAGTGCTGAGTGAACTCTAGCAGTATATCAATATCCTCATCTGTCCTCTCAGTAGGATCCTTCTCAAGGCATTCTCGGACGGCATCTCTCACTGTTAAGCTGTCCATGCTTTCTTCCAAGTCTTCTTCTTCATCAGAGTCTACAATGGACTCTAGGAGGCCAGAGAGGTCCACCTCCATGTCCATGTCCAGTGAACTGTGCACTGAAGTCATAGTGTCACTACCACTGTATGCTGAGCTGGTGTCACTTCCGTTAGAACACTTTAGTGTGTGAGGGTACAGCTCTGGACTGTGACGGCCTCCACGCCCACCTCTCAACATCGTGAAGTTTCTAGCCAGTGTGACTGATTTACCAGCTACTGAAAAACCACATGATTATTTTATTAGTCATGGTAGTATGTAGGTATGGTTGACTGAATAAATATACTGGAAACCAATCAGACTGAAACTCTACTCATGTCTTGAAGGGTAGATATTTATTTGTTTAGTTCTAAAAAACCACAATCTATCTAACCCAGGGACCGATTTGGTTACCCCTTGAAGGGGTTTTCGATAGGGTTTTTCCAAGCGGTTAATAAAAAACCCTTTCCTTATGGGTTACCCTATTGTTTGGTAAGCTGTTTTAAGGGGTAACCCCCTTCAAAACCCTTTCGTTTGGGTTACCCAATCATAGGGTTTTCAATTGTATGGGTTTTCGTACTATTCAAAAACCCATTCGTGTGGGTTACCCTTTCGACAATTGTAACACGGTTATACGTTACAACTCGAAGAGTTGTAATTTGATTCCTATCTACTTTAGCACGCGTCGAGCCACCGCGGCACCGCCTCGCCTGTGCGGCGACCGGCGAGGCGGCATCTTTGATCTATTTTGCTACAGACTTGAAGAGACAAGCGATTATGATTATTATATTTAGTTCACTAAAGTTCATTTTTATTTTTCATTCCTACTGAGCATACCTACGAGAAATGGCGTGATTGTTTGATGCATTGATTTATTTGTTTACTAGCTGTAGCGCCTGCAGCTTTGCCCGCGTGGGACTCAGTAATAAAGCAACATACAAACTATGCTTCCCGTTGACTTTATAGCAAAATCTTAAGTAGGTACCTACTACCTACTTCTTTAAATGTGGCTTCAGAGGCTGGTATTTTGTACCTACGATATCTCCCTACCTACTTACACCTTTCGTATTCTACTTTTGTTGTATTTTAGGGACATGCTAAATTTGAAACAAACTAAGTAATTTATCTATTTAATATTAATATAATTATTTTAATATAAAAAAAATTGAATAATCAACTGTCTGAACCAGGAATCGAACCCACCAAATTGCTTATTGCAAATTGCAAATTGCGGGGTTAGCTTGATTTCTTTGGTAGGTATGTATGTACCTACTACCTACTTACTGCATTTGAGTTTAATGAGGACTTGCTGACGATTCGGAGAAAAAAATTGGGAGAAATTCTCCCAATTGTCACTTTTGATTTTAATAATTTTTGTTGTGACGATTCGGAGAACATCAAATTAAGGAAGCCGTTGAGTACAGTCAGGTAAAAAAATGTTAAGCAAAATATGATTTAGCTATTTAAATTGCTTTGCGAGCGTGTAGTTACATTAAGGTGGTTCGATTTCCATACTAATTTATTTCACCAATTTGGGGGAAATTATATTATTATACCTAACAAGCAATTTTTATTTCTTTCTTGAATCATAGAACTTAAAATCAAGATCTATTTTTTTGATGACAGCTGTCAAACTTCAAACGCCCATATCTCGGAAAATACTCACCCTAGAGTTCTCGTTCCAAAACCAAATGAAAGGTGTGATCAAGATCTATTTTTTTGATGACAGCTGTCAAACTTCAAACGGCTATATCTCGGAAACTTCTTACCCTAGAGATCTCGTTCCAAAACCAAATGAAAGGTGTGATCAAGATCTATTTTTTTGATGACAGCTGTCAAACTTCAAACGGCTATATCTCGGAAACTGCTCACCCTAGAGATCTCGTTCCAAAACCAAATGAAAGGTGTGATCAAGATCTAAATGTTTGATGACAGCTGTCAAACTTCAAACGGCTATATCTCGGAAACTACTCACCCTAGAGATCTCGTTCCAAAACCAAATGAAAGGTGTGATCAAGATCTATTTTTTTGATGACAGCTGTCAAACTTCAAACGGCTATATCTCGGAAACTTCTTACCCTAGAGATCTCGTTCCAAAACCAAATGAAAGGTGTGATCAAGATCTATTTTTTTGATGACAGCTGTCAAACTTCAAACGGCTATATCTCGGAAACTACTCACCCTAGAGATCTCGTTCCAAAACCAAATAAAAGGTGTGATCAAGATTTATTTTTTTGATGACAGCTGTCAAACTTCAAACGGCTATATCTCGGAAACTACTCACCCTAGATTTCTCGTTGTAATACCAAATGAACGGTGTGATCAAGATCTACATTTCTGATGACAGCTGTCAAACTTCAAACGTTAACCAAAAATATAGATTATGATCACACCTTTCATTTGGTTTTGGAACGAGAACTCTAGGATGAGTAGTTTCCGAGATATAGCCGTTTGAAGTTTGACAGCTGTCATCAAAAATTTAGATCTTGATCACACCTTTCATTTAATTTTAGAACGAGATTTCTAGGGCGAGTAGTTTCCGAGATATGGGCGTTTGAAGTTTGACAGCTGTCATCAAAAAAATAGATCTTGATCACACCTTTCATTTGGTTTTAGAACGAGATCTCTAGGGTGAGTAGTTTCCGAGATAAAGCCGTTTGAAGTTTGACAGCTGTCATCAAAAAAATAGATCTTGATCACACCTTTCATTTGATTTTGGAACGAGAACTCTAGGGTGAGTAGTTTCCGAGATATAGCCGTTTAAAGTTTGACAGCTGTCATCAAAAAAATAGATCTTGATCACACCTTTCATTTGATTTTGGAACGAGAACTCTAGGGTGAGTAGTTTCCGAGATATAGCCGTTTGAAGTTTGACAGCTGTCATCAAAAAAATAGATCTTGATCACACCTTTCATTTGATTTTGGAACGAGAACTCTAGGGTGAGTAGTTTCCGAGATATAGCCGTTTGAAGTTTGACAGCTGTCATCAAAAAAATAGATCTTGATCACACCTTTCATTTGGTTTTGGAACGAGATCTCTAGGGTGAATAGTTTCCGAGATATAGCCGTTTGAAGTTTGACAGCTGTCATCAAAAAAATAGATCTTGATCACACCTTTCATTTGATTTTGGAACGAGAACTCTAGGGTCAATAGTTTCCGAGATATAGCCGTTTGAAGTTTGACAGCTATCATCAAAAAAATAGATCTTGATCACACCTTTCATTTGATTTTGAAACGAGAACTCTAGGGTGAGTAGTTTCCGAGATATAGCCGTTTAAAGTTTGACAGCTGTCATTAAAAAAATATATCTTGATCACACCTTTCATTTGATTTTGGAACGAGATCTCTAGGGTGAGTAGTTTCCGAGATATAGCCGTTTGAAGTTTGACAGCTGTCATCAAAAAAATAGATCTTGATCACACCTTTCATTTGGTTTTGGAACGAGATCTCTAGGGTGAGCAGTTTCCGAGATATAGCCGTTTGAAGTTTGACAGCTGTCATCAAAAAAATAGATCTTGATCACACCTTTCATTTGGTTTTGGAACGAGATCTCTAGGGTAAGAAGTTTCCGAGATATAGCCGTTTGAAGTTTGACAGCTGTCATCAAAAAAATAGATCTTGATCACACCTTTCATTTGGTTTTGGAACGAGATCTCTAGGGTGAGTAGTTTCCGAGATATAGCCGTTTGAAGTTTGACAGCTGTCATCAAAAAAATAGATCTTGATCACACCTTTCATTTGGTTTTGGAACGAGAACTCTAGGGTGAGTAGTTTCCGAGATATGGGCGTTTGAAGTTTGACGGCTGTCATCAAAAAAATAGATCTTGATTTTAAGTTCTATGATTCAAGAAATAAATAAAAATTGCTTGTTAGGTATAATAATATAATTTCCCCCAAATTGGTAAAATAAATTAATATGGAAATCGAACCACCTTAATAGCTATATCACATTTTGCTTAAAAATTGTTTACCTGACTGTACAATGCAGCTATTTTTAAAATTGTCCGAATCGTCACAACAAAAATTATTAAAATCAAAAGTGACGATTGGGAGAATTTCTCCCAATTTTTTTCTCCGAATCGTCAGCAAGTCTTAATGAGTAGGTAATGAGTATTGGAAGTCATGATCCATACATCAAAACAATTCATCTCTACGATTATCAAACTTTATTACGACGTGATTGAGTAGGTAAGTAGGTAGCATCCAAACTTTTGCATCTATTTTATAAAGTGTCTACCTATATTATTATGTACTTCAAGGAATACTATTTTACATCCAAAAGTTTTGGACTTCAAGTCCGGACTAAAGCCTGGCTATAAAGTACATACGAATTTACTTTCTATGTACTTACTACATATTTCGCAAGAAAAACTCGGTTATTAATAAGTGACAATATTTGTTGTACGTGACATTAGTAGGAGCACGAGGATATGCTAGACATATTAGAATAGAACCTAAATTCCATCTCACACTGTGACCTCACAGCGGGGGAATTTTGAAAATAAAATTATACTCTTGATTTAAAAATTCCCCCACCTCACAGCGTGAGATGGAATGATAACCATGGTGTAACACCAAAAAACCCTATCAAGAGGTAACCTCATTCAATCGGATACCCTCAATGAGAGGGTAACCCCATAGACTGAAAACCCAATGAAAGGGTTACCCTTTCACTTAGGGTAGGGAGGCGGTTTATCAAATGAAACGGTAACCCCATCAACTGCAAACCCAATGAAGGGGTTACCCCTTCGAAGGAGTTAACTCGAAATCGGGGTTGTACGGTCCCTGATCTAACCACATTCATTACCATAGTATTTTTCATCTGCATTATATGTTTATGACTGGCCACTGTGTCACCTGCTTCAATGAATAAATACTGTAGGCTAATAGAAGCCAAAGAAACGTACCGTAAAGACTGAAAATTCTAATAATTTATTTATATCAATCAATGGAATAGCATTGCAGGAGACTTTCTTTTTGATTGACAACATGAGTCGACATGAGATCAACAAACGTACCTACATCATCCCCATTGTTGTTTTATAATTTGATATTTCAATACACTAAAACAATAGTATTACGTGACTAAAACAATGTAAAGATACTTACGTTTCAAAACTACAAATTTCTATTTATTTTGCATTCATGGCGGAACTGTCAGCGCTTCCATGTTGCTTTCTAATAGTGATTCCTGTTCTTTTATTCCGAATGACCGCTTGCTACCGTACGTTAGAGCTTCAACTTTAGCCTACGTGTTTGGGATTTTGGATAAATCAATAATTTCTACACACATTAGCAGCAGAATCGAAACACAAAACTAGAAAAGAAAGCCACTTTCTTCCAAAGCTACTAAACTACTTTACCATAGATAGATAGAGCACCAAACCAACACCAAACTGCTAAACTTAGCTGGTCTATACTCTATGGACTTTATATCATTCGTCTCTTCGTCTATGCCATGGAACTAATCCACTTCGTCTGTGAACTAATCACTCTTCCAAAATTTATGAATATTTTTTTTCTATGCTAAGCAGGATAGGAACAGTAGGGCTGAGCTGAGTAGGGTTGGGCTTAGACCGCACTAGGGCGGAACTGCACTGCAGCGGAGCGTCGCGTCAGATAGCTTCTATATTCTTTCACCTTGGAAAGAATATAGAAGCTAACTGCCGCGACGCTCCGCTGAAGTGCAGTTCCGCCCTAGTGCGGTCTAACCTTTACTCTCTGCCTGCCTACTGCCTGGGAATCCTGGGATCTAGATTTTCATGATGCCACTCTTCTCTCTTTTTAGCTAGAACATATTTCAAGTTAGCAAGAAACAAAGAAACGTCTGTAATATAGACTAGTCTAGTTTATATAGTCTAGTATGTGTGTGGGTATATTCACAATAAAATTTAGCAGGAAGTACATACCCAGCAGCATCAAAAATTCCTGGTTTATAGGTACATAAAGAAAGAGTATATATTTTTGAAATGCTGCTTCCTCATTTTGTCAAATGATAGGTAGGTAAGTTAGTTTAAGAGTTTTGAGGGAACAGATTCAAATACATTGTAAAAAAAGCTTAATCTTCCTTTTTGCTTCTCCTTAGTCGGGTAAAAAAAATATAGTGCACAAAATAGGTAGGTAGGTACCTACTTAGTGGACGGGGAGGAGGCATCGTTAGAGTAGACGCACATTGAACTCATTAATAGACATATAAAATATTTGTGAGTTAGGTAATCGCTTATTTTCAGGAATACAACAAATAAATCAAATATCAGAAAAAAACCTTCCAGAGAAGGAAAAGTAGCAGTAGGTATGTATATCTACTTATTTAAATTCAGTTCAATTTTTACTCTGTAGGCGGAATAAAGCTTCACGTTGGGAGACCCTTTTTTCATTGAAATATTTTATCTAGCACATCTATAACTATATATTTCGTAAAAGTACATAAATAAAATAAACAATTTTCTTTTACTTCTCAAGTGTTTGCATATTCATTATTTACTGATTTTTAAATATAAGTAAATCAGTTGGTCTGCTGAACATTTTCTATCTCCATCTATTTTCAGATGTAGGTACTTTTCTATGAGTGTAGCGTTTTCGCAGCAATCCGTGATGTTAATCTTTTAGATCAAATTAGTAAATTGATCGCTTCGTTCTAACTGCAGAAACATAGAAACTATCTTGTGAAAGTGTATAATCCGAAATATCCTTTCGTGGAGCGTTGTAAAATGCGTCCTGTTTCTCAGACGAAACGGATGGTGAGCGATGGCGAGAATAGGATGATAGATTTTTGGTGTTAAAAATTTTACTCCGTGTCATCACCGCCTAAGTTTCCGATTACGTCTAAACTGGGCGATAACTGTTTCGTATCGTTGTTTTATGTGTATTTTGAATAAACTGTGAAAATTCTCGTGAGATCAGTGTAAAAAAATTATTGTCATTGACTGACCGGCTGATATTACACGAGGCTTGTATGTGTGACTTCTGCCTTCAGCAATTCGTGACACGCCTCAGAAAATAAAACTAAATTGGTGAATCAAATCTTTTCTTTCCGTATTTGTGTAATTTTATCGATAAAGACGTCTCAAAATTACGTAACTGTTGTGGAATCTTGAAGTGTATAAGAATGGCCTGAGTGTGACCACTCCATTACCGTCATGTGTGACGAAGGAATGTTTGTTTAGGCTCTAATATTGTGCTCCAACCTTACGGGAAGTGCGCGTTCGTCTTGTGAATTGAGCCAGATCATGACACTATACGAATCAAAACAATTGTCGCATTGAACAGAATCTACCTTTTGTCATTTGGGACACTTTTTTACTACCAAAATGTCTTCGGGAACGTTTGTGGACAGGATTGATCCTTTCGCCAAACGCTCAATGAAGAAAAAGACTAAGAAGTCTCAGGGCTCCTCTCGGTACCGCAACACGCAAGACGTGGAGCTGCAGGCTTTGCCACTGCTAAAAGGTGAGTCCTAATCATTACCCCCGCGTCATCGCTTTCCCAAATACACATCTCATTTATAAACATTAGCATCACAATAAACAATAGTGTATGTAACCTATATTTTGTAAAATGGTCATGAACATTTATATATTTTATTCATATTCCTTGAAAGCACTGAGTTGTTCACCTCTGTCTCCTAAGATATTTTATACAGATTATGATAATTAGCTACTGAAATAAAATAGGGCACATGATCGTAAGTAGGTAGGTACACAATAATAGTGAACTCTATTCAGTCAGATTAGTTTTATACAACGTATAGGAAGGCAAAATTAAAAAGGTAGATAATAAACCTAATAAGAAAAGGTGATACATAGTTCAATATACCTAAATCATTCTAAAGAAATTCCATAAACATGATAAAAAAAACTAACCTTTACAAATCCAATTAATCTTTAATACTAACACAGAGATGTTGGGATTTTGCTATGTAATATTATTGATACCATGTTGATACTCAAAAAATGTGAAGGCTATCTATCATGTACAAAGATAAGCCTATTTGGCTTCTTATATAGGTACCTACTACCCAGATAGATACTAGTCAATTATCAATATCATTGCAACAAGGGTTGTTGACCATTAGATATCAATGAGAATTTGTATAGTGGCAAACCCTCCCAATTTACTTCAGGGCCTATGTCTAGCTGTGGACTTTTACAGGCTGGTATAATAATGAGATATCAATGACTATTTTAAAATATTAACATAGTTAACTACAACCTAGAACCTATACCTACTGCCTCGGTTACCATCAAAAACGAATGATCTTCAAGATGATAATATTAATTTCCAGATGTACCGAGTAGTGATCAAGAGGAGCTCTTCATCCGTAAACTGCGCCAATGTTGTGTTGCCTTCGACTTTATGGATCCTGTGGCGGATCTCAAGGGCAAGGAGATAAAGCGTGCCACACTAAATGAGCTTGTTGAATACATCACCGGCGGCCGCGGGGTGCTCACGGAGCCCGTTTATCCAGAGATCATCAAAATGGTAAAGTTTTTGCAAAACTAAATTGGCCAAAGTCAATTCCATGCTAGATTGCCACTATCTTTAATAATAAATTTACCAGATGAAAATGTATAAACACTATCGTTAATTTTACTTTATGTTCGAACACCGTTGTGCATAAAAGAGAACTTTGCTCTTCGAACAACTGACAAAAAATATAATCAATGCATCACTCTTCAAGGCAGCAGCATTTTTAACATTTTCAATATTTTGTAAATGAAACAACTATTTCATATGCTACAACTTAAGTAATTTTGTCTGAATAAGTTAGGTATTATTATAATAATTGGTTGAGTGGTATATTTACTTTAACAGGTTTGTAGAAACAGCATAATAACATCTAGTTGAGAACTAACTGAACTGCAGGCAGTATCATCATCATAAGAATGTGATGATGTTGTCGGTGGGTAACACCCCCCTAGTGGATCATACATTCTCTGACCACACTGGATTATGTACTATTAATTACCAGAATTAAGTCCAGTTTCAGTCTAAAGAATTTTATTCACATTATAGACAATACAGTCACTTACATCAGAACACATTAGTTGTAAGAAAATCTATGTTAATTGTGTCCAGTTATTTATGGCATCATTTTGTGCGGGTAGGTGCGGAACAGTAGGTACTAGGTAGAGTTCATTGGTTATGTACTTGCCTAGTCAGGACCTAAATGAGCCAAATGATGCCACACTTTCACATTCAAAAAACTTTTATTGGGTCAACAAGTCACCGATCTGTCCGTTCCATTTGGATTTGAATCAATGCCATTAGTATGTAAAAATACTAGCAGATAATGGATATTATTTTAAGTGATCTATTCTAGTGAAGATGATATATACAGCGTCATTATATGGATATTATATTATCAAGCTAATAAGTTTGGTGTAATGATTAGAATTCTAACTAACCAGCTACTGTGTATCTTTGCATATCTTTTTAGCGTCTGCTGTAACAGCCTTGTGTATTTTCTATAGCCATGTATGTCAACCAAACATAGCGTACGCTACCTGTACGCCTATTTAACCGATGTAATATGTGCAGTTGCGAACGCCGCACCGGATGCCATAGTGGTGGTTCGCCGTCTCTTAGGCCCGCGCACTAGGCAGCCTGGCTGCGTCAGCCAGTAAAACATATGGGAATTCGTGGCTGCCTAGTGCGCGGAGACTGACGGCAGCCACGTACATTCGCATACACACGCTCTGGCTGCCGCAGCCAGGCTGCCTAGTGCGCGAAGGGCCTTAGGAAACTTAAATCTAAGGTCAATTGTTCGTCTATGTATGGTGTTGGATTGGATGATATCATGTTCATTATTTACTCCATAGATATCGGCGAACTTGTTCCGCACTCTGCCTCCAAGTGAAAATCCTGATTTCGATCCCGAGGAAGACGACCCGACTCTGGAGGCCTCGTGGCCGCATCTCCAACTAGTCTACGAGTTCTTTTTGCGCTTTCTGGAGTCTACTGATTTTCAGCCAACCATTGGCAAGAAAGTTATCGACCAAAAGTTCGTTCTGCAAGTAAGTTCTTAGGGCTGTATTTTTGAACAACCTAGCTAGTCTGATAATGCGCTCGCATTGATCGTTTGACACGTGCCATACTTGCGTTGGTCGTGAACCATATTTTTTCACTGGGGTGTTCCGTTTTGGTGAAGTAATCAACCATTAATGATGAAATATTCGTTTTATACAGTTTAAGACTTGGGCCATTTCAGACGCCGCGTTCATGGTTTTCTAAAAATGCTACAGCCTGTAACCATGGTCGGTTACAGGTGGGCGTGATATCTTATTTTACAGTTATAGCCCTATTTTAGCTGAATAGTGGCCTAATTGGAGCAGCATGTCATTCATTAGGTATACATAGTATGTTGTTAAAGTCGTTTATACGATATGTTTGTTACTATATTTAAATCGTGAAACCTCAAGTCTTCAATACATGATACTTACACATACTAAACATACCAGACAGGAGGACAAAAGAATCTAGAGTGTATAGATGATTATATGTACCTATGTTGTGTTCTTTCAAATGTTTAATTGGCAAGGCAACTAGGTACTTTGCTACTATACTCTATTGCATTGTAACAATAAATCACTGGTGATATTTCGTGATATAGTTTTTTGCCAGCTGTAAATAGTAGATTATTAAAGTAGGGCATAAAGCGCTGTCTTATGTCGAGTGGGCCCTTGAATCCCGAAGTCACGGAAAATACTAGTGTTTACTAGTAGGATCCGTAGTGACAGAGGGATTCAAGGTCGCCGAGACTAAGACAGCTCTGTCCCTGAGGATAAAATTCTACTAGGTATTCACACAAAGTGCAAGACAACAAAAAGCAGTGCAAAATGGATTTTTAAGTAAGACGTAGGTTGTTATTCAGAAATATCGAACCACAGATCATAATACTATCTTGTACCACCACTGACTAAAAGTTTTCATAAAGTTGCCCGTACGTACAAATTGACTTAGAAATTAACATCTATACTATTATAAACTGTAATAAAGCCAGAAACTAAAATTATAGATATGGATATAAACTAAATATGCAGACCTACTAAATAAACGATTCTGATTCTGAAAATCGAGTTTGTCTATTTGTTTGTTCGCGGATCACGCCTAAACTACTGGACCAATTTCAACAAAACTTATACCATTCGGAAGCCCTTTTTTCGGATTGAAATATAGGCTATATTTTATTGAAGTCAAAGATGTGGACTCTTAGATACAGCTTGAACTCGCTAAACCGAAAGCTACCATTTGCAGGCTATATTTTATTGAAGTCAAAGATGTGGACTCTTAGATACAGCTTGAACTCTCTAAACCGAAAGCTACTATTTGCTACGAGGTTCATCGTATGCTGGTTGACAAGGGTTGACAGATATTTTGGAGGAAAGTTTCGCACGCGTACGAAGTCGCGGGTATCAGCTAGTGACGTTATAAGTTCATAAATGGGGTAGGTAAAAACTCACAACGGAAATAAACTAATGAAAGTAGTATATATTATGTACATCTATCTGACTTTTAATAATATTAACTTAACTTTCTCATGCTCATGGCGTCATGGCTCAGTCGATAGTAGCTCTGCCTTTCGTGCTGTGGGTCGTGGGTTCGATCCCCACCGAGAGCAAACATTTGTGTGGCAAACATAGATGTCTGTTCTGTGTCTGGGTGTTTCTATGTATTATAAGTATGTATTTACAAAAAAAAATGTATGTATGTATTCTATCAGCCATCTAGTTCCCATCGTACAAGCTTTGCTTAGTTTGGGACTAGAAGGCGTTGTGTTAAGTGTCCGTGAATATTTATTTCTTTATTTTATTTATTTCTTCTTCTCAAACAATAAAAAAAAAACTGATAAAGACAAACTACTTTTTCCCGATGGAGGTTCTATTTATGACTGGGTAAACTTGCCTTATGAATTATCATTTTTCACAAGTTTTTTGGAGTTCTAGCACTGTTGTATAAAAATGTTTGGATTAGCTGCAGTATAATACCGTTATAATTAAAGAAGTTAATATAATTCTTCAAAATATTAGGAATAAAAAATGTAAGAATGTAAAGTTACTTTGAAAGTATGACCTGAGTTTTTCTTAAGCTAGAAAATGGTTAGTTTAATAAAACCGGCAAATTTTACTACTCTTGACAAAAAATTATGTAGGTATCAAGCTTGAAATTCACAATTGCTGTTCTACAAAATATGTATCAAGCCTGTTTTATATACAAATAAGGTTGCAGTGAATGTACAAAGTGGCATTGCCATCTTTTAGGAGCGTCATGCGTAATACACTGCACAGTACAGGGCCTCAATTCCACTATTTACAATACAACGGTTGACGTTTATATTCAGTTCAGATTATGGTTCGATCGATCGCCAGCTTAGCTGAAACGTCACTGTACAACCCGATCAAAATAGCATAAAAATAAAAACAAAGAACTACGGTTCAGCTGCGTTTCAATTGACAAGTGCTTTAGTGGAATTAGCTCCCTGTACACATTCGTAACAATACTAGTCAAACAAAGGTAAGTACAAAGTACCAAAACATTTTCAAAAGGGAATTCGAGAGAAATAACAAATTATTAATATTGTAATTCAAGTCAGATACACTACATAGGTATTTAATTAGTGCTCCGCGCATTAGGCCAATTATTATTTTATAGGCAATTATGAGCTAACATTGAATCTGACAAATGGACTTATCGATTGTTTGTAGAAGTCTGTGTGAAGTGTGGTAAACAAACTGAACAGTTCCTAAATATTTCATGAAATCAAAGATACAATGGCCACATTGCTATTGGGATATAACATTATCAATAGAACATCTATATGATTCAACCACCTTCCTAGAAATACAGCAAAGATGACCCAATGCTTTTAGCTGTTTGAACAACATTTGCTGCGTATTTTAGTTGTTCGTTATCACTAAAGCTACCAGGGCTCCGCCTATTAGTAGCAATGATACATCTGAATGCTGTAGCCAAATTAGACCAGCTTGGCTAGACTGGCTCACCTCGGAGGACTGACCCCAAACATTTATTATCACCGAACGCCAAAATGATAACCAATTAACAATTGTTTTTATATGAATATCCACTGCTAGGCTGGTCGCAAATTTCTTACGAATAAATACATTTCAATTGAACTAATGTTTTGATTTGTGCAAAGCTTTTAGATTTGTTTGACTCGGAAGACCCGCGCGAGCGCGACTTCTTGAAAACTGTACTGCACCGAATCTATGGCAAGTTCTTGGGGCTGCGAGCCTTCATACGAAAACAGATCAACAACATATTCTTGCGATTTGTTTACGAAACTGAACACTTCAACGGCGTCGGTGAACTGCTAGAGATACTTGGAAGGTTAGTGCTACTTGCTTTATAAGGTTTTAGGTAATATTTACGATCTTACAGAGTACTCACATTTAAAGGGTCTGTCTAGGATATAGCCGTGTTAACAGTCTACATTGCGATCCATAAAAGCCATGACGCAAAGCTTCCGGTGGCCTTAGAACTCACCACTTTGAACACTACTAATAAAAGTTAGAATTGATTTGTTTTCTTAGTAATAAGACGTTAGTTCGTATAATATTATGCGTTTAGCTAACAAAACATCGTGAGGATTACCTATAACATCGCGTCTACTACGCTGAAAAAACAATAAGTACTGGCCGGACTGTTTATGAATGCAAAAAACAGAGAACGCCTAGGCAAATGGCCGTTGAACTTGGATTTAGGGATTGTTCAGGCCCTGTTTATGTACTCGGCGGTACGAGTCCCTTGCCAATGATATTGTATTTAGCCAGCTGGCACTGACAGAGGTGCTATAACCGCTTTTCCGTTGCAGTATAATAAACGGATTCGCGTTGCCTCTGAAGAGCGAGCACAAGCAGTTCCTTGTGAAAGTGCTACTGCCGCTGCATAAGGTGAAATGCCTCTCGTTGTACCACGCGCAGCTCGCCTACTGCGTCGTGCAATTTCTCGAAAAGGACGCCACACTTACCGAACCGGTGGTTCGCGGCCTGCTCAAGTTCTGGCCCAAGACTTGTTCGCAGAAAGAGGTACGTCTATTCTGTTGTTACATAAAGCACTAAAATATACCCATTCGGCATTCTTGTTGTTTCTTGACGGCTTACCAGTAACATACTATCATTAACGTAGATATCATCTCAAACCTTTAGGTTAACATTCAAGAGGGAATGAGAGGGAAATCAAAGGCACGTCGAAAAAAGTTAAATTTGAAGGTTGATTTGTTCATTTTCAGGTTATGTTCTTAGGTGAGATTGAAGAAATATTGGATGTCATTGAACCGGCTCAGTTTGCAAAAATACAAGAGCCGCTTTTCAGACAAATAGCTAAATGTGTTTCAAGCCCACATTTTCAGGTAAAGTTATCACCTTACATACTCGGCCCCTCACCTACTGGAATATAAATTTGATTTTAATCTAATAGCGATGTATTAGAGTAAAATGTTTACCGAACTGAACATAAGGCCCCTGGTTTATAACATTCCTCGCAGTTTTAGGAGTCAATTATGCAGCTTTGGGATCCATCTAAAAGTATACTTGTGAATTTCAGGTAGCAGAAAGGGCACTCTACTTTTGGAACAACGAATATATAATGTCGCTAATGGAGGAGAACAACCATGTAATAATGCCTATAATGTTTCCCGCATTGTATCGAATCAGCAAGGAGCACTGGAACCAGACTATCGTGGCCCTCGTCTACAACGTGCTCAAAACATTCATGGAGATGAACTCGAAGCTCTTTGATGAGCTCACTGCGAGCTACAAAGCGGAAAGGCAGAAGTGAGTACTTCCTAATTTTATAGTTTAGTTTATTTCACAGATTGGCGCGTATAAGTACACTTCAACACAAATTAGCTGGTTCCGCCCAAATGGACGCCACAGGCATCATGGCTGGCCTACACATCCTAAGCGCAAACATGCTTTAACTTAACTTAACGATTAGCAAATCTTGGTACAACAAGCGTAGATTGCCTGTACAATTATAATCATATCATCGCGAGGAAACCCGCGGCTTACCCAATTAGCCCAATCGGCCTTATCCACAGGAATCCGATTACATCCTGATGGATGTATCTTAGATGGTATAGGTACTGGACAAACACACTCCATCAAAATATATCCCATTCTTCAGAGTAAAAAGTGGCCCCCGACGCTGCAAAAGCATTGCAAAAATTTTCCCATTTAAAAATTTCCATTTCACCGATGTCCTGTTAACGTCTAACGTGTATGCCTTAAGATACACGGAAGCGCTGACATAGAAGTCTTTTGTATTAGCATTCATAAATTTTTCAACATCTTGGAAGAGACTGACCTTCGACGACTTTCAATGATTTTTCTTATTCGAGTTTGCAGATCAGAATCTATCCATTTCTGAATATAGAGTTGATGCGAAAGCAAGATCATGAGGAAAATAATAAAAAAGGGATAAAGAAGATTCTCCCATTTCTCCATGGTTTTTTCTCACTTTACCTAAATCACTGTTTGTAAATTAAACGTTAAGTTTTAAAGAGAGTGGTAGTGAAGTGAGGGTGTGGTTGTGTGTTGCAGAGAGAAGAAGCGTGAGAAGGAACGCGATGAGCTGTGGAAGCGGCTGGGCGAGCTAGAGATCAGCCACAAGCGGCAGCAGCCGGCTAACTGATGCCGCCGCCTCGCCTCCATCGTACCCCCCCGCCCTCAGCCCGCACACATGCGCGATGAGACACTTTCTTTAACACTTATATATTGATATTTTGTATGCGATTACACTTTTGTTAATGACGTTATTCATTTTTGATACCTCCGGTGATCCCGGTAGCGAGCCCGCCCGCCCGCTCTGCCCCGATCCCGCTATATCTATGCGTCCCGAGTGCACGATCTATATATACTATACTTACGTTACGGTACGTTACATACATACATAGGTGACTAGTTTACTTTAGGATTTCTTAATGTCGTTAAATTGTTTAAATAAGTTCGAGTTGGATGTATTATTATTGCGAGACGATTGTTCTGCATTTCGGATCACCGATATTTGTATTGATCGGGCACCCAGCTTTTCGGCTGAATATGATTGTACAAAAAAATTAATAATAAAAAAATATATGATGTAATAATGTTAGTAAGGGCCGCCCGCTCTGTCCGTAGATCGTTGTATGGATTTTAATTTAAATTAGATGCTCGACTAAAATATGTAATTTCGTTGTACTATCATTTTGTATAGTTACATAGTGTAAATAGGCATTTATTTATTATAAATTAATAGCAGTGTGATTTTGATACGTTCATAACTGCGGGAGTGGTGGGAAGCTGTAATTGGACAAAATCGGTCAGAGCGAACTGGAGACAATTCATGTATCGTGCGTACAGGAATGCCAATCATTTTAATTTGGTCATAGTGTAGAAGGATGCTATTATATGAGATAATGTTAAGGGAATAGTCATTAATTTGTATGATATTACTTGTAGCCATTAATTTTTCTATTATCAGTATAGTTTAGCGAGGCGGGCGCGGCCACGGCCGCGCGCCACTACTACTATCTCTCTGCGCTACACTGTGGAGATGTTTGTTATTGTAAAATGTATTAACATTGCAACAAATTATATATGATCTTATATACAAATTACTATTATAGAACACGGTATGAAAATAAAAAAGTTGACTCACAAGAATTGAATTTTAAGTAATCGTAGTGTAAGAGTAGGCGACCCGCCGTTTGTAGCTAGCGCAGCGCCGGCTTGCTCGCTCCGAGAGGCGTCTCTAGAGCTCTTAGTTAACTCAAGTAAGGCCCTCGAAGAACATACGACTATATTGGTGCTCGTCGCGAGAAGAGCTACGCACGGCGACATAGTCGCGCCCTGTGTACATATTTTAATTATAATTGCACGCTATAGTATAGCTCTTCTCTAGATTTAAAGAACACCAATACTTATTTTCTTCGAGGATGAAATACCTCTAAAAAAGGTCAGGGTTTTATCATCAACCCATTTAGTGAGATATATTTGTACACTGTTCTTTTGAGCTAACGTCCCCTTAGTGATTACCTACTCAGTTGCGTAAACTGCATTGGAAATACACAAAACATTTGCACGTTACTCAGTTTTTCATTTCAATAATTAGGCTGAATGTATATATAGATTGTATAGTATAAGTTATAATTTCTTTATAGGAGCGTAAACTTCACCATGAGCTTGACCTAGACATTGGCTCGTTCAATAGCAATGTCTTCATAGCGTAACCCCCAAATAGCGACCAGCATTAGTGTTAGAACATTGAACTCCAACATGGGATCGATACACAGCCAACTTGCTTTGGCGAATCGCCATGACTACCGGTGCACAACACGTCTGCTCCACTTAATGCCACTCCGCATTGCTCTGTGTGTAGCATAGCAAATGCTGCATATCTTGTAAGTAGAGCCGGTTGCTTTACATAATAGCATCCATCTAACTTGCCAATTAGTCAAAATTGAACTTCATAATGAGGCTAACAAGTTCTCGCGCCTACACGCGTTCGGGCCCAGTACCCAAGATGCCCCCAGGCTTAGTGGAGCTAATGGAAGGTCTGTCGAAAGATGTGCTCAGGAACAATCCGTCTAATGTCTATGAATTCTGCGCCAATCATTTGGAGAAGTTGATCGAGCTGAGGGATGGCCCATGTAAGTTTGCAACGAAATTAAAGTAAGCTCCTAACTATATTAGTTATTAGGTTAACAACTAGTGTATTATTTCTGATAGGTAGGTACTAAGCTTTTGTGATTTTAGCTTTCGAACCAATTATTATTACAGCATCCAAAAAACTTTCAACCCTCAAAGATAAGATTTCCAAAGCGCAAGAAACAGTTAGGCAAAGAGCTATAGAACGACGGGAACTTTTTGATAATAAAGTGCGAAGTGCTGCAGATTATGCTCCGGAAAATGTCGATCCTGGCCAGGGACAGGACACAAGTCAAGAAGACATCGTATCTAGTCTTAGAGCGCCCGTTCATCACGATCATGAGTTATCATCACTGTCTGAAGTGGAAATATCACATGAGCCTACGGATAACTCGCTAACTTCTAAAGAGTCAATTTATGACGAAGCTGACGACATTCCGATCAGCAAATCTTCAACTGTAAGTTCTGTCACTAAAAGTACAGTTATCGATCTAATAACTGGTACTGATCATGAAACTAATACTAAAGAAGATACGGATGACGGAAATGATAATATGGATGTACTTGAGATACACGAAGAAGAACAGAATAAAAGTATCGATGACAACAATTATATCGAATTGCCTAAAATTGAAATAAGCAATGACGAAGCGGCGCGTAAAGACACCGGAAGTCAAAAAGACTATGATCAGAAAGACGAAGTGGCTATAGAAAAAAATATTCAACCATCTTGTGATAATATTGACAAAATTCAAAAGACTATCGAATCATTAGTTAGTGAAAATAATGATAACCAAGTTGTCCAAAAAGAATCGGAATATGCTATAACCATTACTTGTGAAGTAAATCCAACAGAAGAAAACGGCGATTTGATGGAGGAGCAATCAAGTACAACCGTAAAAAATGAGATCGAAAAACACGAAAATAATTTAAAATCACTTGAAGGTAATGAAATTATTGAAGAAGCTAATAATATAACAACTATAATTGACACAACTAACGACATTACCTCTAAAACTGAAATTAATTTAATCGTTGAAGTGGATAAAATTGATAATAAAAATAATATAATTGAAGACGAAGACGAAAAAGTCACCAATGAAATTACAAAAGGTTTGGTGCCGACTGAGAATTTGGATAATGAAACTGAAAACAATAATGGCATTACCATAAGTATTACTGATAATTCCGCTGAATCTTTGAAAAAAAACCCTCAACCAGTGCCAGTTAATCACAACCCCAACGACATTATTGAGGTGGAAACATCTAGTGATAGTGGTGGTAGAGATTCTGATATTAAGGAAATTTTTGTACAAATTGATAAAACAAATAATAGCGTAAACGAATCCGACCCAGTTTATAGCGAAGTTAAAGTTACAACATCAGATTCCATGGAAAAATATATTACAGTAGAAGGATCTGAAAGCGTGGTCACCGCTGAAGAAAAAAGTGAAATATTCGAAGATACCACTGTGGTCTCAACAGCGAATATGAACGAACTTACCGCTGAAGAAAAAAATGAAATATTCGATGATACCACTGTGGACTCGACAGCGAATACGAACGAACTCACCGCTGAAGAAAAAAATGAAATATTCGAAGATACCACTGTGGAATCAACAGCGAATATGAACAAAAATAATGAGTTAGAAGATAAATATGTATTTACTGTTGATGAAGAAACATTGAATAGAGAAGACAATGTCAACTCAAATTCTACATCTTTTCAAAAACCAGGCACTGCTGAGATTAATGACGACAGTGGTGTTATACGGGCCGATTTATCAAAAGCTGAAGATTATATACCTCAAAGTAATAATAAAAATGGACAAAATAACATGGATTTGGAAACAGCAGCGGTAACAATACAAAAAGTGTTTCGTTCGTTTCTTTTCAAGAGTGGGAATTCAACTTTTGAAGATATAACAAACGATGAAGCATTGGAAGAAGATAATGAAAAAAATAAGGTATGTATGTGTAAGAACGTAAATTCTTGTTGATTTATCGTGTTTAAACGTACCTATAAAAAAACTTTTAATGGGGATATCGACCAAATAGGTACCTAATGTGCTAGTGTTTGTTCTAGGAAGAGTACTACGCCGCCGCTGCCAATCTAAACAAAGAAAGAAGACCGTTAGGTATTACCAGAATGGACACCGTTTTGCAGACTGTAAATGAAGAAAAGTCACTTTCTTTATCCACCGATGACTCGTCTACTTTATCTAGCGCGGCTACCACTATTCAAGCGCATGTGAGAGGATTTTTGGTAAGGAATAGATTAAACTCTTATAAAACTGTTTCTACTAATTCATTAGTGAATTCTAATGAAATGCTGGATACTGACACTGAACTACAAAAGAATAAAACTGTTTTAAATATTCATATTGTTCCCGAAGAAAGCAATTACCTCAGCAGAGATGAAAGTTTGATAACTTCAATGGATTTGTCGTTAGATGGAAGTCCTCCTTCGTCACTCAATTTACATCCTTTGAGCTATGATCTAGTAAGCGAGCGCAGAAAACTATTGAAACGGGAAGATGCTATACAGTCTGTGTCTCCGCCGAGCAACAACAGCGGCAAGCTGAGCGAAGATTCTGTTAAAGAAATATTAATGAACGAAGATATTTCGAAAATTGAAAGTAATATCAACGAAAAAGATGGTCTGCTTGATCATGAACATAATTCACCAGAGACTTTGGTTACTGTTGTACCTGATGCAACCGCTAATAACACATTGAACGAGCAAGAAGACACTGACATAGATGCTGAAAGGCTTAAAAGGTCTATAAGTTCTGATGAGTCAGATGTTATAACGCCTTTCACCGCGAGCCCACGTAGTTTAGTCAGTGACTTTGAGCATACTTCAAAACTTATACACTCTGGAGAATTCCACGACGTTGTCCTACCGACCAAAGTGTCGCGCAGTGACACAACAGTCGTCCGTGGTGAGTGAAGACATCTATTATAATCAGGTGATAATTATTTCTGTTCTACCAAACCAAAGCTATAGCATGAAGTGCTTAAACGCTTCAATAAGTACCTTACGTGTTCTGCTTTCAGTCATAGTTTTGCGGTAATCAATGTTATAGGAGTACGTAGCCATAGCCAATCTTCTAGCACGTAGGTATTAATTAATTTGAACCATTTGGAATATTACCTGTAGTGCTTATTGTTTCCTTTTATAAATAGCCCAATCAAATTAGCATTTCACCTCGGAATTTGAGATACCAAGCTATAAACTCGTATAAACTTGTATTTTGACATCCTAAAAGTTGTCTCAAAATCTACATAATGGTAGGGTGTCGGCGTCCATTAAAATCTCAAGGTCAAAGGTTACAAAAAGCGACCTTTTGTTAATATCTCGTTTCATATGGATTTTTATGCTATTATTGTGTATGATCAATATTGTAGAGAATTAACTTCCCTACAACTTTTGTATCAATAAAAGTTTTATACGTTGAATCGTTTTCGAGATAGCGCGTTTTATATTTTTTTACTACAACTCAAAAACTGTTTAAGCTAGAATAAAAATAAAAATGGTTTTGGAATGTCTACAAAAAGCTTTATCCTATGACATCCAATTTGATATTTTTGTACGACTCTTTTCTTTTTTTACTCTCTTCGGCCTATGTTTTTCGACGAGATCTTTCAAGCCGCTTATTCAATCTTCACAGAATTTAATAGGTCTACGGAAAGTATTTTAACGTTTTACTGGTTTGTTAAATGAAATAAACCTGTCAAGGGGTTGCAAAGTTATAAGGGTCTGAAGGGAGTAAAAAAGTCGTACAAAAATATCAAGTTGGAAGTCATAGATTAGGGCTTTGTTTAGACATCCCAAAACCGTTTTTATTCTAGCTTAAATAGTTTTTGCGTTGTAGCATTATTATGAAAAATTATAAAACGCGCTCTCCGCCCTCTTTATCTCGAAAACGGTTCAACGTATAAAAATTTTATTGATACAAAAGTAGTAGGGAAAGTAATTCTCTACAATATTGATCATACATACCAATAGCAAAGAACCCATAGGAAACGAAATATTTGCAAAAGGTCACTTTTTATAACCTTTGACCTTGAGATTTTAATGGACGCCGACACCCTACCGTATGTAGGAGACAACTTTTAGGGGGTCAAGATACAAGTTTATGCGAGTTTATAGCTGGGTATTTCAAATTCTTACCTAATTTTGACTAATTTGACTGGACTAAAATTACCTACCTGGGATTCCATATCTATCGAAAACGACGGAGCAGCTATTAGCTGTATCAGCTTGCATTTTGTGTTGATATTAGTTAGATAAGATAAATCCGACACAGGGTGAAGGCAAATCGCAATTATAATTATAAATACGTACTAATAGCTAACTACCAGCACAGAATATTAGTACAAGTACCTACCTACTACCAGTTACATGAGCATATACCTAATGATAGACGATATACCTAGTTACCTATTAGATAAGTTAGATAGTCGATAGACTTGATAGGTATCTAGTAGCACAGACTAAGTAATAGTAGCTGTACATACTAGGTAGGTACTGATTCTGACGGGGTACCTAGGCCAGTATGCCGATACAGAATTGCATAGATTTGAGTGCATGAATAGCGATTCTGTATCGGCATACGGGCCTTGATTTTTATATTATACCTAGGTACGTACATCTTTTATTTATTTATATATTAGGGGTATCCAACAGAGAGAACACAAGAAAATACAATTTATAAAAAAAATACAACCGAATTGAGAACCTCCTCCTTTTTTGAAGTTGGACTTAAATCTAAGCGCAATTAATTAAAACTCTCCTATGCTACACAGAAAACAGTTAGGCCCAGAACACACGCTGAAACGCAAAAATGACGAAACTGCAACTACTAGTTACTTTTGAGTTGCATTTAAGTTTCTGCCATAGATTCCGTTGAGAAACCACACATGACGCGACCAGTTTGAAACGCGTTGCAAATCAGTATCATTGAAACCGGCGTGCAGGAAAGTCGCGTTGCGTTTCATTCATTTACATAACCACAATTTCTTTGTGAAGAACTCATTATGCAAAAGTCTTTTCTCAACGAAAACCGAAATGATTGTGGTTGCAGCGTGTGTGGAAAATGGTTGAAACTGGTTTCAAATCAATAATTTCAAAAGGGTTTAGTTGCAGTTTCGTTTCAACGTGTGTTCTGGGCCTTACAAACATACACTTAACCTAAACAATTATGTGTAGGTACCTAAATGCATTTTTCTTTTACAGAATTCAAGAATGTGCTGGCGTATATTTTGCTTTGGAACCATTTTTAATCATACAATCTCGTTTTCTATCGATTTTTACTCAATAAAATGTCTTCTTACCACGCTTGCATTTAGAAATAAACATACACACAAATAAATAAGTTTTCATCTATTTATTTATTATTACCCGCTCGTAGCTAGGCTTGCTTAGCCAATCTTCACCGATTATCTAAGTTAAGCAACGTTCTGTGCGGTCACTATTTGGATGGGTGACCGTTAGTGGCATTTACATCTGAACGCTTCCGTGCTTCGGAGGGCACGTTAAACTGTCGGTCTCGGCTCTAGCAGTCGTTAAGCCACGACGGAGGCCTTAAGGCGGCCTAAAAACTCCGTCACCAGAGTTGGCCACTAACTCATACGAACTTGCTTTGCTTTATTACCTACCCGATTATGGCGAAGCAAAAAGCAGGGTATACCTATTTAATAAACAGGTACCTACCTACATACGTACCAAAACAAGGATATTTTATATTATTCACAAACTAGGCAAAACATCAAGTTATTTGCCAAAAACAGCAACACAAAATAGGTACATAACAAAATAGAAATAGCCTTAAAAAATGTGCAGGCGCCCATGTAGGTACCTAGATGTACCTACCTAACCTATCTATCTACTCTATAAAGGTAGGTAGAGAGTAGAGACTAGAGAGATCGATCTCACTTTTAGGGGAGTGTTAGGCATGAGACTCTCATGATATATTTATGGGAGAGTTAGTCAAAGCCTGAATTTACCTTTTTCATAACAACTAAACTAACTTACTGTTGACAACAATAATCGCCTTTAGTGATCTAAGGCCCGTATTCCGAGACAGAAATCGTTACTCAAGCATCGATTTGAGTAGAGATTTCATACAAAAATCGGATCAGTGCTTGAGCACAGATTATATAATACTATACTAGTACAGATACCTCATCTAATACAACAAAACGCGATTGCCCTAACTCGGGCTATTCAGCTAGACACATGAAAAATGCTAGATAACGCTATCTAGCATATTATGCGTGGAATAGTAGCAAACTTTTGTTTCAAATAAAATGAAACAAGCGTTGGTTATCAATTATACTAGTTTCCGCCCGCAACTTCATTCGCGTCCCGTTAGGTCCCGTTCATTTTCTAGTGTCAAACTTCAAACGGCTATATCTCGGAAACTACTCACCCTAGAGTTCTCGTTCCAAAACTAAATGAAAGGCGTGATCAAGATCTAAATTTTCGATGACAGCTGTCAAACTTCAAATGGTTATATCTCGGAAACTACTCACCCTAGAGTTCTCGTTCCAAAACGACATGAAAGGCGTAATAAAGATCTACATTTTCGATGACAGCTGTCAAACTTCAAACGGCTATATCTCGGAAACTAAGAGTTCAATCCTAGAGTTCTTGTTCTAAAACAAAATGAAAGGCGTAATCAAGATCTATATTTTCGATGACAGTCATTTAGTTTTGGAACGAGAACTCTAGGGTGAGTAGTTTCCGAGATATAGTCGTTTGAAGTTTGACAGCTGTCATCGAAAATGTAGATCTTGATCACACCTTTCTTATAGTTTTGGAACAAAAACTCTAGGGTGAGTAGTTTCCGAGATACGGCCGTTTTAAGTTTGATACTAGAAAACTTAGATGAATATTCTAGGCATTTAGTGTTGTGCGAGTTAAATTGTACTTTATTACATGTAAATGAGAGTTCTGTTCATTAGTACAGAAATTAAATTAATAGTAAATATTAATTCACCCGGGCAAACCGCCCCAACCGCTCCCCCCCCCCCTACCCTTACGCCGTCACTGTATGTAGCTGTTCGTCGTGACGTCGTGTTCAAATCAAGCGCCCTCTAGTTTCTTAAACATAGTACAAGAATTAGACGACCTCGGTTAGTTTTGTAAAATTCGTTATAATGCGATCTATGAGTCCAATGTTTGATTTAATCATGTTGATTATATTTTATGCAAGTTAGATTGGTAATATTTTTAATGTAATTTTGTGAAATTCGCAACGTTAAAACCCTATCGATACAGGTTACGCCATCTATTGAGATGTAATTAGAACTATATTTTTCTTTGTTCTGGATGGGACCCCATGGCTTGAGTAAGGCTACGGAATACGGGCCTAAGATCACTAATAGGTAGGTAGGTATTAAACATTTCATTAGTCTTGGGAATGCACATTCACATAGTCCATGGCGTAGGTAGACCGACATGACCGATACTGACATGACATTGGCAGCATTGTGACAAGTCGCAAAAGCCCAAGAAGTTGAAGTAGTGTTGCGACCTCTTCCGATTTCCAACGCTCCTGATTTTAGGCGTGAAGTGAACAGCCTAGTTGTTTCTGAAATTCTGAACCTCAACTCTGTCTAAAGCCAAACAGACTGAACAGTGGATTCCGAACCGCGCTTTTTGCATGAAAGTCGTGCTAGAAGTCGTGCTACTGTTCTGAAAAAAGTTTCTATCGTAAAAAGTATCCGTTTTGTTACATAGTGTTCTTCATCTCCCATTTTTTTTCGCTAACGGCTCTTGATTTTTGAAATCAAGAATTCAAGATGCGGCAACACAGTTGAATGAAAGATTTTGCATTGGATTGGACGATTTGGACGTTTTGCTTGCACTACTTACTACTTGTTGTTCTGTTGTTGTTCTGATTCTGACGTTCTGTTATTTTTCGTTCTGTAACTTTCCTCTGTGTGTGGTGCACAACTCGATCGATAAATAAACCCATGTAGTGAGTACCTAGTATTGTATTCTCATTGAATAAACCAACCGCAACGATAAAAATGCCACTGCCCCCAGCTTTAGCCGCACGTCTGGCTAAGCGAGGTATTCTCAAATCAAACTCAAACCCTGATACCAACGGTAGCGATCACTCTCCTGCCCAAGCTAATGAAGAAATCATAGCTGAAGACTACGACTCCAAACCTGACGATAAGGAGCAATTTTGGGAAGGAATAGAAGGCGTCAACGTTGATCCCATAAAAGGTCATAGAGGATGTCCTAATAAAAGCAACATTTACCATGAATGTTCCACGTTTTGTGTTAAAAAGTGGAAGCAAGGAAAGCGCGTGCCCTCTGAAGCTTATCTAGAAGGCAAACGCAAGGCTTTAGAGTTATGGCCCCTACCGAACGGCTGGGAAGAAGTGTATGACGAAGGTTATGGTCAGCATTACTTCTGGAATGTTCACAACAACTTAGTTTCTTGGTATCCACCAGGGAACCCGAGTGCAGTGTTCAGTGAAAGTGCAGCGCATTTACGAGAAGAGAGGTTGTTGAAGGAGGGTGATGAAAGTGATGACAGCAGTGAAGCTTCTGACCAGGAAGTTCCAGTTCAGCCCAAACAAGAGAAGAAGAAGGAACGGCGTGAAAGAGAGAAAGAAATGGTGCACCATAGAGACAAGAAGCGACCGAGAGTCAAGGATAATGATTTAGATCCCATGGACCCTGCTTCATATTCAGATATTCCACGCGGGAAATGGACATCCGGCTTGGACACTCATTTAAAAACAGGAGTAGACAGCACAGCTTCTGGTTCTTTGTACCAGATGAGACCATACCCAGCTCCAGGAGCCATACTTGCAGCTAATGCTAAAAAGGCATCTCCACCTCCATCACCTTAAATGATTCTTTAAAAATCAATTCAGTGCATTACAATTTAACCAATATCAATGGTTACAACTTTTAATCATTACTGGTAATAGATTGAATATTTCTAAACACTACAACACCTAGTCAATAAATGAAAATAATGAAATGATTTTTTAAGTATGTACCTACAGAGTAAACAATTAACAATAAAAAAGGTATAAAAAATTTCTAGGAACCATTTATTTCAAAACCATTTTATTTTGTTTGTAAAGCTAATATAAAGGTGAGAAATGCATTTCATTTTCTTTAAATAATTCATAAATCTATGAAATGCATTTAGTTCAAAATGCTTTGTTTATAAAAAAAGGTAGTACCTGTTCTCCTATATAAATACTAGAGATAACAATTTTCAGTTAGCTTTTCTTTGGAGTATAATTAAACATACAATTGGAGTAATATTTTGATTTTAACTAAGTTTGAGTACATTTTATGTAATAACTTACTGGGATACATATTTTACAATAATAAAAAAATACTTTATGACTTACAAATTCATAATTTCAGATGTCATGATAAGTTAGTAAAATTCACTGTACATACTCTTTGTCTTTATTATCAGTTTCCATTAATGTGATTAGTTTCTTGCGTGATGCAATGCAAGAGGTCGTCAGATGTGATCACTCCTACTGGGCTCTGGATACTTGTGGCTGTATCTATAAAATCAAAGATATAAAAATTTATTAAAAAGTTAAATTGTGATTCCAAACAATAAAAACTATTTGTAAATTTTGGGAATCTTTTTTTATTAGAATGTTGATGTGACTTAGTATTTACGTACATGATGACATGCCCGGATGGGCACTTTTCAAATTGCAAGCCACTCATGCTGACGGAATACTACTAAAGTTCACCTTATTGCATCAGCACAGATTTTTAGAGGCCCATCCAACATGTCATCTTCTAAGGGAGTTAGTATTTTACTTGACAGTTTGGCTAAACCTATTGCTGCAGCTAGAATACTCAGGTATTCCTTACTTAGTTTAAGGTTTACCTACCAGTATTGACAACAAGTACGAAAGGTGCTATGTCGAGCATTCGTGAGACGAGGCCGAGCGTGGGTTGTGTCGCCAAGTCTGCCTTGTACATCTTCTTCAGAATAAACTTGTCGAGTGGCTCGGCGGTGGAGCCCGCCAAGTGCGCCAGTCGACGCCGCGCATTGTCTGCCGTGAACACGCCCTGGACACTCCTGCAATCAATTAGAATTGTGATTTATTTATTTAATACTTTATTGCACAAAATTATAAATATGTTACAAAGGGAGGACTTAATGCTGAAAGCATTGTCTGCCAGCCAATCCAAACACGGTGGTGTAATGAGGAGGTTGGCGTGCGACATTACAGGGAATAATATTTATCTTACTTAAGAACTAATAGCTATACCTACTACATAATTTAATATATACATAACAAATTAATAGAACATTATGTATTTCATCGTATTATGTGATTCATCGTACAAACAAATATCCCAACAAAAAAAATATCAACAATCCTAAGTTGTTGTGAACTTTATTTGTAATGTTTGTTTGTATAAGACTATAATATTTAGGTATCGACCTTCGAAGACGACATCGTTATAGGTGCGACGAAGATGATGGCCTGGGTGTCGTATTTAATGAATGCCGATCCGGGTGTCGTATTTAATCAACCCACGACTAGGGTTGCTCTCCCCGGTACTGTGTAGAATGTAGAAATCCGCTCACTATTTATATGTAGTGAATATTGATATGAGTACATACTTGAAGGGATGTTTTGAAAAAACTTGCACTAACCAATCATGTGGAGGTTACACTTGTATAGAGCCTTTCAAGTTTGATGTTGGATGTAGTCCAGAAAAAATACAACTAGATACACATATATTATGAGGCATACAACCAGGAGGATCATTAGACTTCATTTAAAATTTATGGTTTATCAGGAAATATTTGCATTATTAATTTTGTTTGACATGTTTGGGTTTGAGATGAATTATTTTTTTTCTATGATGTTTAGTGAAATAAGTCATGCCGATTTTCTTCTCTAGAAAAATATGCATCGAGTTTTCTTTCAAAACAATGTTGTTATGTTCAACATAGACATGTCATAGACAATTTCTTGATTAGAAGCGTGTTTGTTGCTGCATGCACTAACGCAATAGTAACAAACAAACAAACAGCAGGGAGTGGGAAGAAAAGATTCGTATGAGATACATATTTAATCTTTTAGACCCAGTCTTTTATTGAGGACAGGCGATTCGTCAGTTATTAGTTGTTTCCGCAGACATTCGCTACGGCAATGTTTTCGCAGAGATTCGTTGGTTCGTTGCCGCTCACGAACACGTCTGTGTACTAACAGCTTAAAAAAAGAGATCTCAGTAACTCATACGAATACGGCCAAGTCTTCTATCTATAGAATACTAGGGTCGCCAGGCCAAAGGTATGTGAAATATACAACTGGCGCATACCATACCCCATGTCGTCAAGTACGGTGAGCAGCGTGTCACGTGATAACCGCAACGCGTCGAGCGCCTCCCGCGGCGACCTCGACAAGTGAATGCTGGACACCACGCGCGCCATATCAGCAGTCAACGGACGGACCCACCATCTGGAAATAAATGGTGGATCACATGAGTTTTAACATTTTTCTTCATAATTGATCGAGCGAGCGTGACAACTTCGTAAGGGTCGTCGGCGTGAAATACAAACAAGGCGACAAGGCGCTGTATTTGAGCTGTCACTTACCCTCGAATTCATAAACAATGTAGAGGCTTCTCTAGAGGCGGATTCAAGCACTGCTGGTTGAAAAATGTTTATGAATTCGGGAGTTAGAGAGTGACCAAGCTAGGTGTGCATTGAAGGACGTCGTCGCTGTTGCTTTGGCCGCATCTGTCGTAAGTCAATTATGCATTTTTATCAAAATAACAATAGATCAATACTATAGTCACAGACATTCACTTGACTGCTGAAATCGAACCCGCAACTCTCGCGTCCAATATCATATAGTTATTTAACAAATAACGAACTAAGTGCATGTGATATACAGATTACGCAGGTCAAAGTTGAATAAACACTCAAAAAAACTATTATGTACGAGATAATAAATTACATATAGTTCCTCAGATGATCTTTTTAACCTCAAAATAAAGAAAGTTACACATAAGATCATCACATCGATGTTCATAGATAATATCAGACAGTCCACAGCCCGCGTATAGGTATATTTTCTGAAAAATATGAAAATTCTTTCTCCTATAAAAAATATTGTTGACGCTTCTCACCTGCAAACTGACTTGGATAGGTTTCAAAGCTACTGTCGTCTTAATAACTTGGACCTAAATGTTTCTAAATGCTATGTCTGCTCCTACACCCGTAAACCAGTACCACTTACATTTAATTACATGTTGCGCAACTCACCCATAATAAGAGTAGATTCAATTAAAGACCTAGGAGTAACTTTTGATACCAAAATATTGTTTGACGAACATATTAATAACGTAGTTAAAAAGGCGTCCCGAGCACTTGGCTTTGTCTTACGAATGTCATCAGAATTCACTAGCATTAAAACTTTTAAAATTTTGTATTGTGCATATGTACGCAGTCACCTGGAGTATGCCTCACAGGTCTGGAATCCATGTTACAATGTCTATTCTTCTAGGATAGAAGGCATACAAAAAAGATATCTTCGTTACCTGCAATTTCGTGCTAAAATCTATCTGCCAAATTACATTGCAAGATGTCATAAGTTTCATTTCCTTCCTCTCTATAAACGCAGAGAAATTGCTGACATATCGTATCTTTTGAACATAGCAAATGGCACGGTGGATTGCCCGGAGCTGTTACAACTACTTGGGCTGCGCACTAACTCGGCTTTGTTAAGAAGACCCAATGCACTTCATGTTCCCGTGGTTAGGACTAATTACAGGCAAAATGCATTCATTCTTAGGGCAAGCAACCTGTTTAATACTTTGATCAAGGCAGATGTTGATATAGACTTATTTAATACCTCATTACCTACACTTAAGCGTTTACTCAGTGGCAGATTCTTTAATAATGTTTAGTTACTCAGTGGCAAATTCTTTAATGTTTAGACTTTTTAGTTAGTATGCTTTTTTTGTTTATTTTTTTCTTCAGAATTCAAACTATTTAATTTGTACCTTCTCTGATTTGTAATTCTTGTAATCTATTTATCTGTGGAAACTTTTAATTGGCCTTCAGAATACTTTATTATGTGTGTCTTCCTACTGTCTTATACCTAGCTGTTAGTTTTCCTAAAATTCTTAAAATAAAATAAAATAAAATAAAATAAAATAGATTTTGGTCCTCCTATCCACCGATTTTCGACTCCACAATGTCGCTGCCGCTTTAATAGTGAGTTAATATGCGGAATCCTAAAAGAATAATATAGGTATACTGTACGTACAGACGTTACCTACTTATAAAAATTGATTATACTTGCATATAACCGTCAAAATCAATATTTAACCTGAGTATTCAACCCTCTGTAAAGATTAACTCACGGAGAATTTATCCACCACTAGCTAGGTAACGATTTTTTTGAGAAAAAAGCTATAGGCACAGATCATACAATACTATTGATAACACATATTATTATGTTCATAAGTGAGGCAAATCCAAAGATTTGATGGGATTATTGAGAATAATTAACTTTCAAGTACCTACTAGAACAAGGTAGGTACCTAAGTTAGAAATCGATTTGTACACTGATGAAATATTTAGCAGTGTGTTGTGTACGCAGCCTTCAATTTCAGATAAGTTATAATTATGTATCTACTTATTTTACGTTATCATTAAGTCAATAGGGTAGGGTCACACATTACATTCCCTATCATCTTCTAAGGAAGCATTTAGTATAATATGGTGAATGATAAATATTACATTACTAGCATGCGCCCGCGACTTCGTTCGCGTCCCGTTGGATCTCGAAGATTTTCCGGGATAAAAGTAGCTTATGTATTAATCCTAATACAATGTAATTTACGTATACTTACTACAAAGTTCACGTTACTATATATTTGTATGGAGAATCATCAGTTATGTAAACTTCCGCCACTCAAATCTCTATGAAATAGTAGATTATTAACCTAGGGGACAAAGCACTGTCGTGATGTCGAGTGGGCTCTTGAATCCCGAAGTCTCAGAGGATCCTAGTGACAGAGGGATTCAAGGCCCCCCGGGACTAAGACAGCTTTGTCCCCGAGGATAATACTCTACTTTTCACACAAACTGCAAGACAACAAAAAGCGGTGCAAATTGGCCGTGTATGTAGAACGTAGGTATTCAGTATTCAGAAAAGCTTGAATATCGAACAAACCACTACACTACCACAGATCATGATACTATCTACTTAGCATACCCAATACTATCTAATGACTAAAAGTTTTTGTAAGGTTGCCTGCACATACACAATGAGTTACAAATGTATAAGAGTAGGTTATACACCTCTAAAGTGAGTTCATAAAAAGGGTAGGTAATGTAAGTACACTCACAAAGGAAATAAACTAATGAAAGTAGTAGGTACTATCTGACTTTTAATAATATTAACCTGTTTTTCTCTTTCTTCTTCTGATACTTAAATACTGATAAAAATTTTCTGAATTTCCAGAAATCCAAAATAATTTATTTTGATAAATTATAGGTACAATGTACCTACCTATCTAAGTATGTCTTGCACACACGAATAATAGGTACCACATAACAAAGTAATATTGTGAATTAATTAATTTAAAAAAAAATCATCGTTACCAAGATAATAAGTGAACGGGCACCCTAAAAATATTCTTTTACCTGACCGTCACAAACAAAAAACTTACCGTGTACTTATAATAGAAGAAAAAAAGATAAGAGTCAATGACCGCCACTCATTGATTTGAAATAAGATCTCCTTGGTTTAGGTTTAAGATTATTTATTTCTCATAAAATTTAAATAAATTACTTACTGAGAAACATGTTTTTTCTTATGTAGGTACATGGTCTAAACCAGTGAGCACTCCGAACAGTAACAATTATTTTAAAAACATAGTTCTTGTAGGTACATAACATTCGTAACAAATTAACAATGATATCTAAGGTATAGGTAAGAAACACAGCTTTTTTTTACATTACAAACTTATATAAGTAACCAAGTAAATGTGGGTAGTTTTAAAAAACTGCAGTTGTATGGAACGTTGACGACTACGTACTTGCAGCCGAACAAAAGAATCAGAGCCCATAGTGGCCAGTTACACCAAAAGACTGCGGTAAGCGTCGGTTAACATTGTATAATGGATGCGGTTTTTTATTTGTTTACTTGTTTATGGTTTATTCTTCGTTTAATAAATTAGATTATAATTATTGATATACATATTAGATTATTAAAAGACATATTTGGATTTTGAGTATAATAACAACATGCATGTTTGTAAAATATTATCTTATACAACTTAATATTTAATGAAATATTAGCGTTAAATTTAACACTACAATTTTTTTTTTTTTTTTTTTTTAGTAAATAATTTAGTTAAAATTGTAAATAATTAGGTTAAAATAACTCATTCTATTCATCTTTTAAAAAGTATTGAATATTCTTACTATTTTTCTTATTTTATATTTATACGGTTAGCATGCAGTCACACCATAACATTTTGGGTAATGTACACTTTTAAATATTTTTTAAAAGTCGTTGACGATTTGGCATCTTTGATATCAGTTGGTAGTTTATTGTACATACGCGCCCCTTCATACAAGATATTGCTTTTCCCGTAGTTTGTTCTGGGGCTGCGCAGTATTAAATAATTGGCTTGTCTTGTAATTTTTCTCTGTATTTGTGATCTTTTAGTGAAAGTGATTTGGCAATGAATGTCTTTAGTTATTATTTTTCTAATTAAAATACACGTGTTGTACATATAGTTTTGTGTTATATTTAAAAGCTTAGATTCCTTGTATACAGTTCCTGATCTTGTTAGATAGTTGTAGTTAAAAAGAAGTTTTACTATTTTATTTTGAGCAGTTTGTATATTTTTTAAATTCGTCTTAGCAGCTGATCCCCATATTTCTATGAGGTAGTCTAGATGGGGTTTTACAAGAGAATTATAAATTATGTAGCGAGCCTTTATGGGAAGGCAGCGGATGGTACTTCGTAAGACCCCAGTTAGGCTGCGTATTTTACTAGTTATTTTTGTGTGGTTTCTATGTTAGTTTACTGTCTAGAATAAGACCAAGATACTTTTCTTCCTCGGTACTTTGAAGTATTACATCGTTAATAGTCAGTGGTTGGTAGTCATCAATTTTTTTATTTTTTGCAGAAAATATGATGTACTTAGTTTTATTCTCGTTGATAGTTAGAAGATTACTCAGAAACCAATCTTGTAAAATATTTAGGTCATTTTGAGCGTGTTGGGCCATAGTCCGCATTTTCCCACCAAAATAAAACAAACAGGTGTCATCAGCATACAGTGTTATGTTCCCCTGCAGGCTCAATTCATGGGCGTTATTGATGTAAATTAAAAATAATAGTGGTCCCAGAATTGAACCCTGAGGAACACCGCATGTTACCGGCTTAGGGTCACTTTTGTATTGGCCGATTTTAACGATTTGATAGCGGTTAGTTAAGTATGATTTGAATATTTCCAGCCTGTGATCCCGGCAGTTTTGTTTAATTTATCAATAAGGAGAGAATGACTGACTGTATCGAATGCTTTCTTTAGATCGATGAAAACACCCAACGCTAGTTGTTTCTCGTCAATTTTTGTCTTTATTGTAGTAATGGGATCAATTGTGGCAGATAAGGTGTTTGATTTGGACCGAAAGCCGTATTGACCTTTAAATAGAAAGTTGATAGAGTCAAGATGTTCGATTAGTCGAACATAAATGACCTTTTCGAAAATTTTGGAGATCACGGGCAGCACTGAAATGGGACGGTAGTTACCCGGGTCTGTTTTATCGCCTGATTTAAAAATTGGACTTACTTTGGCAATTTTAAGTGAGTCCGGAAAGACACCCTGTTCAAGACATTTATTTATACAGTTCATTAGGTCTTTTCCAATAATATTTTTAGCGCTTTTAATTATTCTTGTGCTTATTCCGTCTATTCCAGAGCTACAGTTTATTTTTAAGTTGTCGATTATTTTATATATTTCATCTATTGTGGTAGGTTTTAGACTGTTTAATTTCGGGCATTGGTTTTTATTTTGTGTTGTTGTATTATTGTGATACTTTTCTGCTATTTGTTTAGCCAATACAGATCCTATAGTTGAGAAAAAATTATTAAAATGGTCACATATTTTTTGTTCGTCCGTTATGAGTTCTGATTCGATTTTAAGTTTGAAAGATATACTGTTCTCTCTAATTTTATTACACGATAGCTCATTTATTAGTTTCCACATTTTCATTGGTTTTTCTTTGCACTCTTTAAAAGCTTTGTGGTACCTAGTATTCACTTTTTGTTACATTAATCATGTTGATTGTTTTCCTTCTTGTATCTAGGAATTGCTTCTTTACTGTCTTATCGTCTGGGTTATCAAGTGTTCTTCTCCATGCTGCATTTCTTTCTTCTATTACTGAGCTAACTTTTCCATTTATCCAATCTTTCCTTGGCGGGTTGAGTACTTTTATCTTTCGAGTCATGTTTTTGCGTATATTTTCCACTAATAGCTCTTCTAAACGTTCGTATTCCCTATTCAAATTGTTGTTCTCTATTGCATACTCAAGAGAATTACAGAAACTTTCATAATTGATTTGGTCGTATTCCATTTTTTGGAGCGGGATCATTTGCTGTCTTTGTATTTCAAAATAGATTTGATTATGGTCGGACATTGCTGATTCTATTATAGCTAGATGAAAATGGTGACCCATAAGGTTTGAGCATACATGGTCCAATATGGATTTACTTTGAGTAGTTTCCCTCGTACAATGATCGTTATCAATTTTGTTGATTATAATGTATCCGTTTTCTTGGAGAGTAGTTTTGTATTCTTTAGTAGCAGGTTCTCTTTTTAGCAGATTATAGTTGAAGTCCCCGAAGAGTATTCCTCTTTTCCTCTGCTGTAGTTGTTCTGAGAGTAGTTGTAGAAAGGTAGTGGCATTTGTCCGTTCCGGTTTATAGATTAACCCAACATCTAGACTAAATTTGTCCACATGGATCCAGAGGAAGTGGTTATCTTCTTGGCATTTATCTTCTGTAAGTTCATGCTTGATGTCATTGTGGATATAAAGAGAGACACCTCCGCCCCGATTATGCACTCTATGGTTAAAGTGATGCGTGTAATTGGGAATGATTAGTGACCGGGCTTCAGTTTCAGACTTAATCCATGTTTCAGTGATAGCCACAATATGGACCTTCTGCATCTCTTGTAGTATACATTTTAATTCGTCCAGCTTTCCAGGTTTCACAAGACTGCGCGCGTTCAGGTAAAGAAACTTTAGAGATTTTTTGTCCGTGGTTAGTCTATCATAGGCGCTAACGACTTGATATGTGACATTCATTCTTCCACTCACATGCTGGTTGTCTGATGCAGTGGGGATTATTAGTTTTTTGTCTTGAGGTCTATTATTTTTGGCACTCCTTTGATGTATTTTATGCCGATGTTCTCTTCACCTTGGCTCCGGCGATTCTGCAGCTCTTCTTTGAGTAGGTTCATATGTTGCTGTTGCTGCGGTGTTCTATCAGAAAAAATGCTAACAGATTGCGTATTTACCTTTAGTCTATTTAGCAAGACATCTTTAGCAGACTCTGCAGAAGTCAGCGTAGCTTTAAGCGATCTGGAATTTCCAGGTTTATATTTTCCCAATCTGATACAACGGACGGGATCAGGGCAGTCTGGAGATGCTGTTCTTATTACTTTAGTTGCTTCAACTATGTCGTATGCTATTCTTTCTTTAGAGATAGTGGAATTCAGCTCGGGGACGCCAGCAATAATCACATTTCTTTCTCTTATGGATCGCTCTCGTAATTCAGAGATGAAATTCTCACATTGTAACGTACTTGTTGAAACGTTTTTGGCTGTCACTTTTAGCGTGGCTATCTCACTTTCCAACGAAGAGACTTTCAATTCTGTGTTGTTAAATCTGCTGCTCATGCTTGATATTTCTAGTTTAATTTTGTTTTGTTCTACGATGATACTGTCGGTCTTGTGCTCTATACCTTGGATCTGTTGCTTTATGGAGTTAATATCCGCTGAGATTTTCGACATATTCTTATTTTGTTCAATTGAAGAGTCGCGAAGAATTGAAAGTATGTCGGCACGAAAATCTTCTAGTTCGTTGCTTGTGTATGAATTCTGGTGATCGAGCTTTTTCTTTTTCCGTATAGGCAGAGATTTACCATCTTGTCCAGTTCGGTACTCTGGTGGGATCTGAGGATCTTCGCTTCCGCTGGGTGTCCCCGGTGGACTGCGCCTGACACTCATTGTACGCACAAACAATGTTAATACTTAGTGAGAAGTTTCACTTTAACGGTGGATTAGTTATTCGTGAACTCGGCTCACCGGGGTGAGGTACGGTGGGGTGTAAGGCTTACTTGATGCACTTTTGAAATGCGGTTTTGTTACTATTATATTAAGGTCGCTTTTTCTTTGAAGTAATAATTAAAAATTTGAAAAGACTGTCGGCACGTCTAGTCGGTGCGCTCACTGCACGCAAACGCACGTTTCAGTATCTATGCTAATTGCTAAAAGGTATTCATAGAAATGTTGACATTCCAAATTCAAATCTCATTGCTCCCTGGGGCTTTAAAGGATTTTCATACAATATTAAATCCCTGTAGGTCAAATAATGACTTGCTTTCGGTTGGGGTTAACACGACATGTAATCGAACGTTGTCGAGCAGCAAGTGTGAAAAATATAATTGACGTGAGTTTTGTAGTACACGTAAAACATATACACGTGTCATGCGGGTCACTTACGATAACTTTTCGTTTTGAACGACAGGCTTGAAGTTTCGGGCCTCCATCCACTGGTTGGATATGAACTTTGTCATATAGTTTCTCATTCCGTCGGGTAGTAACACCACGCATTTCTGACCTTCCTTGAGAGACCTTGCAGCTTTGATTGCACCCCACATAGCGGCGCCACTGCTGCCGCCTGCAACAGTCATGTTCGTAGATAGTGATATCTATTATAAAAACAGATTAATTTTTAGATCAGCGATTTGCAGGCTTATTTGAAAACTGGTTATAATTGTGGCAACGCACATTTGTAACGTAAACAACTGGAATGCCACAATAGAAATTTAATTTATTTGTAACTCAAGTAAAATATACCTAAAACTGTAGCATGAGTAGATAGACTAAACTAAAACATATGACAATGCGAGTATCACTCATTGCTTAGCGGCAGAAATCGGTAGAATTTTAAAATAACCAGAATTTCGTAAGTTGGTCTCTTCAGAAAGGATTGTTGTTCTGGCCTGCATTCACGGTATTATAATTTATAAACACAACTCACATGATAACATTGTAGGGATTGTTATAAACTAATAAACTATGTGGATGAATGTGTAAGTTATTTCTAACGGCATAAACAAACATATGAGGAGAACATGGTAGGATAGGTGTCCTCCTACGAAAAGGGAAGATCTTCCACGCCGAGCGACCTTTGGCTCGGGGTCCGAGGACCAATGGATGGTATTCGGTAGTATTACTTATGTTCAAACTCCGTGATAACTTCGTTTGCGCGATCTAGGATTTTTCTCATGTTAGTTCTTATGTAGCGAGATAGATGGCGCTACATCACTCCCTTTCCAGACCGGAGGTCGATCCGTTGTTGGTAGCAGCGTCGATGAAAGCCAAGTTGTGCCAGCGTTGCTCATTGTCTACGGTGAGTCGAGACGTGGTGAGCAGATTAGCAGATGCGATGCGAAGCGTTCATTGTCTACAGTGAGTCGAGACGGAACGAGATGCGCTTGTTGTCTACGGTGAGTCGAGACGAAGCGGTGTGGTGCGTTGCTGTTGGCGTGAATCTGGCGGGTCTGCGGTGAGTCGAGACAGGTGCTGGGATTCATGTGCTGGATGTAGCAACGATGAGGAGATGTCGCGATAGCCTGCAGGTCCAGGAAGCTGACTGTTGCGGCTGCGATGGAACTGCGGAGGCTGCTGGCTGATGATTGCTGCTGCTGCTGCATGGCTGATAGAAGCTGGGAGGATGAGAGAAAGTAGATAGATGATGATCCGGCTAGATCGGCTTGATGGTTGAAGAAGGTTGTGCGTGTTCAGGAAACTCCAGTCGTCAGGCTTCGGCAGCTGTTCCGTAGTGGTTGACGGCTGGATCACGTCGGCTGGTCACCAATGAGGAGAACATGGTAGGATAGGTGTCCTCCTACGAAAAGGGAAGATCTTCCACGCCGAGCGACCTTTGGCTCGGGGTCCGAGGACCAATGGATGGTATTCGGTAGTATTACTTATGTTCAAACTCCGTGATAACTTCGTTTGCGCGATCTAGGATTTTTCTCATGTTAGTTCTTATGTAGCGAGATAGATGGCGCTACACATACATCATTAATATATATAAAACTCTTTTGAAGCTGACTTAGAATCAACGCACAGCCTAAACTATACGTCCTAGAGGTATGAAATTTGGAGGGTAGTATCCTTATAGTTTAGGGGTGCACTAAGAAAGGAATTTTGAAAAGTCACACTCTAAAGGGTCTATTTAGTACGCGAGCATCGCCGCGGGCTGCGGCTAGTTCTCGATAAAAAGCATCATTTATGTTGGTTTTTATATTATACTAATTATTATCTACATAATAGGTCAGGTATAGTAGGCATAGTAGGTCAGGTATTCTATGTATAGGTAATTGAGTGACCATAAGAGCCTGATATTTTATTAAAATATGAAAATACAAAAGCAATAGGTAATAAGAGTTGCACAAAATAATAATTTATGTCAAGCAAACAAATGTGATCTTATCGGTTCACAAAAGATGATTCGCCTTAACATGAGAGCATAATATTGTGATTACAACTGAATCCAAACTTGACTTATGACCAGCCAGTCTTATCAATGTTCATAGCATTCTATTAAAAACGCTTAGCAAATGCGGGTTTGCTAACTTACCGCAGAGTAATCCTTCCTTTTCTATAAGTCTTCGTGCCATGGGCAAAGACTTTTGGTCGTCTGTCTTCAGCCATTTGTCCACCACGCTTCTGTCTAGCGTTTTCGGCAGAAAATCGTAGCCGATTCCTTCTACCTAAAGTAGAAAATATTATTTATATAAATAAATAAATATCTTTGGACATTACACACAACACCCTCTAGTCCCAAACTAAGCAGAGCTTGTACTATGGGAACTAGATTGCTGATATAATACTTGTCATTTTTTTTGTAAATACATACTTATTATAATACATAACAAAGAACATATTATATTCTGTGCAATTGAAATTGATTTATTTTTATGTAATAAAAGACAATTGTAGATGCTTACGCTTACCTAGAATATACATATAATTATAAAATAAATAAATAGATAGGTAGCTAAATAAAATACGTTAGAAGTTCACAATTCCCATAATTAAAGTTTTCGAAAGCAGTCGTTTTACACCCCTTATTATATAAACAAACATGTTATAAGACATTAGGTATCGTAATCAATTAATAAACTAACGATAAAGTCTGTTTACGTAGAATCTTAACCGAGTTCAGTCAATATTATGATTTCACTATAAAAGTAAAATATTTTTATTTCAGCACACCAACACTTCTAACCTTAGGTACCTACAGCCATTTCGCATTACGATTATCAGAAAATTTACAGTGATTGATTAGTCATGGCGATTAGGTATGTATTACATGACTTGCATCTGCGTAACACAACGCAGTGGGTATGCTATGGAGGGCATCCAAATGAAAGAGTATTCTATGTATAAAATCAGAACTATCATGATTGCATGAAAATTACTATGAGATGTTCTTACCTCATATATTTGAACATCACTCTCGTTCAACTCTTCCGGCTGCGCTAGAATAGAGCCATATGGATCTACGGCTACGATCACACAGTCAGGGCATCGTTCCTTTATCTTGTGTCCTACACCAGATACGGTACCACTGGTGCCAGCGCCTATTACCACCATATCCACGGCATCGTCGAGAGACCAAAGTATCTCTTCCGCGGTACCGTCGTAATGCGCCAACGGGTTGCACGGGTTGTTGTACTACAAGGTTACAAAAAAGGGTCACCTACTACTAGAATTGGATTTGCCAGATTCAAGTGGTGTCAATTTGGCCGATTCGGAGTTGTATGTATGTATGTTTGTTTACTTTCGAACCGCTTAGCTGTGGAGGGGCATATGGAGTGTCATAAGATAGAGCTTCGCTTTTTTATTACTTTTTACAACCACTACCTGTAACGTGAGCTTCCACCAATTCTTAGTTTCAATGGTTTTGTAGTTCAGGTAAGGCTGGTAATCGGCTAAATCGCGGTATCGATGCGATTTGCTTTACCACTCAGACAGTTGAAAAAAAAACTTTTTTGGCGTTTTATTTCCTTTTTGGAAACATCGCAAAATCTGTATGGGGCGAACTATTAGTTTTAAAAGTTGCGCGGTTATTCTCATTGCCCATGGTCTGGTTCGCTTCGACTCCAAAATTTTTAAAAGTGATAAGTTTCAAAGGCGATAGGTACATAGTTATACAGCATGGGTTTAAAAACAGAAGTGACCAACTAGAATAAACCTTGGACAAACTTTGACAAAATAATCAAGTAGGAAGACTCTTAATGTCTATCATATAGAAAGTTAGAATATACAGTAGGTCTTGTTTACAATACGTAATCAGGACATTATGTCTACTCTAACTTTTTATAAGATAGAAGGTTAATCTCTATCCAAGATAAAAAAAACATTTTTGCGTAGACAGCGATTAGTTTCGAGACTTCCATCTGCTCAGTGTTATATTTTAAACTAGGTGCCGCCCGCGACTTCGTTCGCGTCCCGTTGGATCCCGTTAATTTTTCTGGATAAAAAGTAGCCTGTGTTAATCCAGGTCACGGACAATATATATTCCAAGTTTCATCTAAATCGGATCAGTAGTTTTTACGTAAAAGAGTAACAAACATCCACCCATACTTACAAACTTTCGCGTTTATAATATTAGTAGGATAGGATTTAAGTAGGTAACACACAAACCTTCTGTGGTTTATAGGGTACAACATCTATAATGTTCACTGGAATAGTTGTATATGTTGAAAATAAATAAAAAAAAAAAAAAAAACTATGTGCTTAAATCAAAGTAATTCCTGCACAAACCTGATCTAAAACCACTGCATCAGGAATCTCCCTTGCAAGTCTCTGAGCAACCATAATATTGCTCTCCGGGGAATCCCAAGCCGCCTCTGTTGGAGTCCTAACAATCTCAGCACCCAATGCCACAAGTGTGTTCACCTTCTCATCTGACATTTTCTCTGGTAATACTATTATGCATCTGTATCCTAAAATGAGATGATTATTTCAAATGACAAACTTCAACAGACTAGATCTAATATGAGGATATGAAATAACATATTGAAATATAATCTACCTAGTAATAGAATGTAAGTTATTAATAAAAGTAAGGCTGTTAAGTAAGTTAAGGTGTTAGATATTGGGTTTACCGGACTTTAGAAACATGATAATAATATGAATATAACACTTCAATGCATTGAATTCGCTGTTAACATTATTCCAATCGAGCCGATTGATGGGAAGGCATAGGACTTCACAGTTGTGTCCATACTGATGTAGCATGCAGATCCATCAGTAAGGACATAACTGTGAAGTCCCATTACATTTCTCATCAACAAAGCCCCGTGTTAGCCTTTTATCAATCAATTCATGATGTTTACGATCGGGTGGGCCATCAGCTTGTTCCATCATTTGTACTTATATTCACGGACACTTAACACAACGCCTTCTAGTCCCAAACTAAGCAAAGCTTGTACGATGGAAACTAGATGGCTGATAGAATACATACATACATTTTTTTTTGTAAATACATACTTATAATACATAGAAACACCCAGACACAGAACAAACATCTATGTTTACAACACAAATGTTTGTTCTCGGTGGGGATCAAACCCACGACCTACAGCACGGAAGGCAGAGCTACTACCGACTGAGCCATAACGCATGAAGGCCTGTGAGAATGTTGAGATAATGTACCAACTGCATCCCTGTATGTCTCATAGTGGGAATTAGACGAATGCAACGATGCAGTTGATTCCTAATTTAATTACCTTTAACAGCAGCAGCAAGTGCCAGCCCTATGCCTGTGTTGCCAGAAGTTGGCTCAATGATAACAGACTTGCCAGGTTGTAGAACCCCTCTTTCGTCAGCGTCTGATACCATTCGATAGGCAATTCGATCCTTTACAGAACCCCCTGGGTTCAGGTATTCACATTTTGCATCTAAAAACCATTAGTTTTTATTAATTCTAAAAATAAGTAGGCACCTTGTATGTAGTAAACAAAAGGCAATGTAGGAACGTGGAAATATCCATGTCTATTTCAGAAATTAACTAAGAGGAATAAAATATATTGCTGATAGAATTGCAGTAAAGTTCTTTGGTTAGGAGCATGGGTCTACTTACACATTTCACATTTTATCCCTTCCTCTTTTGGTATGTTATTAAGCTTTACCAAAGGAGTATTACCAATTACATGAAGAATATCTGGATGGACTTTCTGATTCCTGTCTCTGTAATTATAAAAGAATAATTTATTTGATCATAGATTATTTCTAATTTATCAGGTAAGGTACCTACCAACTCAGTAAAAAAATATACTTACAAAGGTTGAACGATATGCGACAGGCTGCTTAAGTTAAAAAACTTTCTTTCTCCGTTCTCGGTACCATTCTGCACTTGGTTAAACATTTTCCTGCTGTAGTAGTAACTTTTAGCAAGTTTTGCAAGTTTTATTATCAGCTTATCTTTGATATTGTGAGTGAACTACGAGCTACGTTTATGGAGGTTTCGTTCAGATGGAAAATAAGAATAAGTAACAAATTCACCTTTGGCTATGTCAGCCTTTAGAAACGTATATTTTCTAATAATCTACTAACTTTATTTTACACAAAACACGTTTTCCCTGAACGAATTTCCTCGCTCGGCTCCACAGATCACTAGTGCTCGGCTCTAGAGGTGTCGGCTCGCTGATCTGATTGATTGATTTGATTGCGATAGCAGTGTTGCTAACTGGTAGCTTTAGATAGTAGCTAAACATCTTGCAAAAAGTTCATTTATTGGAACGAAGTTCCATATCGCACGTTGGGAAAGGGGGCTAGACGGAAAAAATTAAGACCAAAAGTTGTAACGACACTTTTTTCAAACTTTGGACAACGTCATTCGAATAAATTCGTGCAGGAAGGAAACAAATGAATGTAGGTATTGTTGGAAGTTTCTGTTTTAATTTAGGTGCTTCTGTGTACTTACTGTAAGAAAACAACGCCTCAAGGAACTTCGTTCCATCCGGGTGTCCCTTGACACCTCTCAAGTTTTTTTTTTATTGCTAGTTGTACCCAGAAAAAAATGCTAGGTGGAAGCATGTACCTACGTAGGGTATGTAGCTGAAACCTTGCATCGTTGACTGCATCGGGGTGTATAGAGCGTACGAAGCGTCAGTATTTACAAAATACCGATGGGTGTGTCCACAGGTGTGGGTTCATAAAATAAACTTAAAAGCGTACCTCTATAGGTACATACATTTTGAGATTTGAGATTTATTTATTTATTTATTTATTATTTATTAGGATTACCAAAGAATAATACACATAACTTAAAACTAAACTCAAACAGAACATATCATGGCTGGTGCTTATCCACTAAAGGCAACCACAGCTAACGCTAACGATTTTGATTTTGAGCGTTTTATGTTTTTGGGGTAGGTAGCACCACCTACCTACCACTTTGTGGCTTAAAACCATTCTACGGTTTAAAGTTAAAAATGCCAATCCCGTGCTCACTACCATAGAACATCAATAAAAAGCAAATAATTCAGACACTTCGTACGCTCCAATTACAATCCAGTGGACGCTCAGCTTGAATGTTACTTAAAGAACAAAAAGTGTCATGTAAAAAACAAGTTTCATTAAATTGCAGCTATCTGATACTGAAAAATGCTAGATCTAGCTAAAATGTTGTTAAGGTGGCATCATTGATTTCATATCATATTAAAATGATTGTAGCTTGACGACTTGCTTGAGTGCTGATCATGAACCTAGGAATCTATGGACCAGGCATTATACATCTCTATGAACAGTTCTCCCTGCGGCCGGTCGCCATGTTTTAGCACAGCCAACATCAAGTACATCAGTTGTCATAGAGACTTGTTTTTTTCAGTGTTCTCAAGAAAATTTAGTGTTCTACGCGAAAATTGTGCTTGTTAGTAGTGCTAGAACTTGCAGAATACTGCATTTATATGCATTGCATTTATTATGGGTAGGTGCAGTGTGTTAGGTTGCCGCATGAAACACCATAAAAAACATCCCATTATAACGTTGCACAGGCAAGTTACCGAATTCATTCAAAATATCTTGTTTTTCCTATTATTTTGAAAGATTTTGCTATTAGTGGGAATGTTTAAAATGATATTCTTGCTTTTCTGTAATCATTTACTGTTTTACCATTAATATTATGTGATTTTATAAGAAAATAATTCTCCCTTGTAAATAGAGTTTCGGTAGTACGGCATTTTCATTTTTATCGATATCGATAACTTAGCGACAGGTGAATATAATTAAACTCGGATTTCTTTTTTATTATTTTAGATTGCCGACATCTAAAGAAAAAAGAACAGTGGCTGGATGTAATTGGGTTGGAAAACTTAAATAGATCAACGAAACATATTTTCATTTGTTCCCTGCATTTTGAAGAGACATGTTTTAACCGAACTTTAAATATTTTTTGAACTTGATTATGACTGGGATCGACGGTTTGATGAACCCTTATATTTGATTATTGTGAACATAATTATTTTACTTGTAAAAGGCATTTTTAGAACTTGATTATAACCGGAACGGCTTTTACAGTTTTTATTAAACCTGTTTGAAATGATAATTTTCGTTTTATTAGGAATGATCGTGCCAAGTAGTTCATAAATAATTATACCCGAGTAATTTCCCTTTACACTTAAGTATTATAATATTAGTAACAAGTTGACACGGGCGCACTACGTACCACCATAGTTTTTTTTAAATGCAAGAACCATCTACGAACTTTTAGAAAACATAAAAAAAAGAATTATCCAAATTGGTCCAGCCATTCTCGAGCTATTGAGTGACAACTAAATAGGATTCATTTTGATATATTATATAGAAAAATAATAGAAGATAGATTAATAAAGAATAAGTAGGTATAGTCCGACAAACCAGAAAAAATCTGTAGTAGCAGTTATTTATTTATTATTTCCATTGGTAATTATGAATGCGTGGTATGCTGATCAGTAATAGTGATACTCTACTAAGGCTCCTACACATATGCCCCGGCACAAGCCGCAAAAACTGGCAGTCCGCATGAAACTCAATCAATAAGCTAAATAACCTTGAGCTGAGCCGCACGCGGCAACCTAAGCCGGCGGCACTGTGTGTGTGTACTACTCGTAGAAGCCTTTATGAAGAAATCTAAAAGAAACTCATATGCGAATTTTTTAAATTCTGTCAACACCGTGCAATTCAACTATCGATATCGATAATAGTGCGCGCAGCTCTACGGCAAGCCTCCATCTTTGTGCCAGACTCAGATTAGGTATGCACGTTTTTTTCGTAGGTATGTCATCTCTATTCTTTTTTCCCTTACTCTATGGTGCTGATTTAATATGACATTGACAGTTGACAGGTTGACAGTTATCCATAGAGCAAAAAGACAGAATTGATCACCGAACATCTTTATCCGAATTGATCCTCACTAGTACGTAAAGTAAAGTACCTACCTACCTAAATTGCGGGCAACACTGCAAAGGCCTTAATTATACAAGAATTTAATTGCATTGAAGTACCTACCTACGACTAGGGACTAATATACCACTATATTACCACTCTAATCTAATTATAATCTAATAATTTGTAGGTATGGACCGCTGTCGTCTGAAATAAAGAATTAGGTACCTATATTATTAATAATAATTAATCGGTAGGTGTAAATAAAATACTGTAGCAGTACCTATTACATAATAATGATGCCTTTGGTTGGTACATGGGTGGTTTGGTAACCATGTCTATCTTTTACCTAGTAGGTCCTACCTCCTACCTACTCAGAGACGAAGTTTTTTGCGTAGGTAGGTATTACGTAAAAAACTTCGTCCTTAATATTAGGTAATGATAACATAGCAAACGCAATTACAGATTAGGTAATAAGTACATATCCCTATAAACTAGTTCTCTATAAATTATTTTGATGTTTGATGATGAAATCCAGCATAATATCATCCGTGACGATGCCTTTAGGAATGAAGCCTGAAAAAAAACAAGTAAAACAGGGTTAGGTATAAAGTTGTACCAGTGTTGACGGGACAGCGGCATGTTCGTGTTCACGCCACTTCCCTGCCCAAGTCCCTGCCCACTTCGGTCTAGTGTGATCGCGCTATAACAACGTTAGGGTAAATCTGATTTAAAATATCATATTTTAAAATACATTTTCTATGGATAGTTTTCCTATCTATTGTCACGTAAACATAATTTGAACTCAAATAAAAAGATAAATATTAAAAAAACGCCTAATTATAAGTGTTTTTTTACTATGTCCCGCTTTCGACCAGAGAATCCCGCTTTTTTCACTAAAAAAGTTCCAAAATCCCGACTTGGCAGAAAAAAAATCTGGCAACGCTGGTAGGTACCTGCACTAAACGCTAATGCGGTAGCTGCAGCGATATTAGGTAGAGCGACATAACACCGTCAAATCAAATTATGGATGTGTAAATCGGCACGAAAGTCTGTAGTTGGGTAACTACGTAGGTATGTAAGTAAGTATACAATAGTTTAGTTCATAGATCCATACCTAATGAAGAGAAAATAGGGATACCTACAGCGAGTCTATTTATATCATCAACTTACCTGCTACGTTGTTGTCACGCTTGATCTCTTCAACGATAACAACGAATGGGGCTATGTCTAGTATTCTCGAGGCAAGGCCGACGGTAGGCAAGCCCTTGTTCTCCACAATCTTGTAGTAAGTCTTCATGAGATGTCTGCTAACAGTTTTGTTCAGATCTAGCACCTCGTTCTTTTGTTTTGGGTTTGTCGCATCAGACCTAATACTTTTTTTCGAGACGACTCCTTTTAAAAACCTGAAAAAAAGTCATAGATTTTTTTGTTTTTTTGTTTATTTTTGTGCGACGCAATTTCGAGTGCTCCTCGCGGAAGCCAAAGAATAATAATAAGCAATACGTAGTTCCTATAATGTAAGAAGAAGCAGGACTCCCATACCTACTACCAAAATTAGGTAGATATAGGCGACCAAGAAATTGGTTTACCACTTTTGATGACATCTCCCAGTAACATAATTATTCGCTAAGGAGCTTAAATAAACGGAATGACAGATTCTGACGTAGCTGTTATTAATCTGTCAAGCGAAAATAGCCCTTGATGTTTTGTACGTGCAAATGATATTCAACCTTAAGGTGGTAAACCAATTTCTTGGTCGCCTATACATACTGAAAATCTCATTTGGTATGAAACGCAAGTTAAAATTTTTTACCTCCGTTTCATACATTGTTCTTTTTTCGAAAGCACGAGTCTAGTTCAAGAGTTTCAAGTAAGCTACGAATAGTTAATTCTTCACTTACTTATTATATCCTAAAACAATGGCAATGTTGTGTTTAGATCCCATTACATCCAGAGCTTCATTTAACGTAGCATCTTCTAAAATGCGTGGAACTGTACAGTTTATTTTTAGATTCGATATTGAGCGGTTCCACCACCTGAAAAAGAAACACAGAGTTAACGAAGGAGTATACCAGTAATTATTACCTAATATAATATTCATAAGACAAATATTCAAGAGTAGATGTATAGTAAAGTAAAGTATAGGTACTTAAAGGTATGTTATTTAGACAATGAACATAGAAAGTATCCATATTCTAGCAAATAAACCATTTCAATTTCCATGTTGGGGTGCAATCGGCTCGTTCCAATATTATTGTACGTATGGTACCTAGTTTACCTATCTAATAATCTAGAGCCATATACCTGGTAGGTACAAGAGCCATCTGGATTAAAAAAAAAATATTCTTACATGAAATCTCGTTCAGGCGGTTCCTTGAAGAGCTGCGCCTCCATCCACTGATCGCACACAAACTTCGTCATGTAGTTGCGTATGCCGTCGGGCAAGATCACTACCACTCGCTTGCCGGAGCCAAGTTTTAGCTCCTTGATAGCCTGGATGGCGGAGTACATGGCGGCGCCGCTGCTGCCACCTGGCGGAAGTCAGCAGTTATTTGGGTTTTTAACTAATTTACACAGCGATTTCATTTATTTAAAGTCAAACCTAAATTATGGATTAGGCTTAGGCTTACTTAAACTTTGGAATAGGTACGAAATAAATCTATTGCGTATCTATTTTTTTCGTAGACCCTCTACAGAAATAGGTATGTCGGAAAATATCTACGGAAAAGTGGGGTTGAAATAATTTTACACTGATGGTTCTTTTCTGAAAAAAGATGAGCCTTATCTTATAGGTTAAAATTATCTTTATTATAAAATAAAACTTATTTATATTCATACCACATAATAATCCTTCTTTTCTAACAATTTCCCGGCACATGTTGAATGCTTCGTGATCATTCGGTTTCATAACTTTGTCGACCAACGATTTGTCGAGAACTCTCGGTATGAAGTCACCACCAATTCCTTCAACCTGAAAGTAGCAATGATGTGTCGTGTAGTTCTTCCGTTGTACTAATATTTTGTGGTTGTGCTACGAAATGTAGGATTTTGTTCGTAATAATTTGTAGCGAGATAGATGGCGCTACATCAGATGTAGCGCCATCTATCTCGCTACATAAGAACTAACATGAGAAATATCCTAGATCGCGCAAACGAAGTTATCACGGAGTTTGAACATAAGTAATACTACCGAATACCATCCATCGGTCCTCGGACCCCGAGCCAAAGGTCGCTCGGCGTGGAAGATCTTCCCTTTTCGTAGGAGGACATCTATCCTACCATGTTCTCCTCATTGGTGACCCCGACGTGATCCAGCCGTCAACCACTACGGAACAGCTGCCGAAGCCTGACGACTGGAGTTTCCTGAACACGCACAACCTTCATCAACCATCAAGCCGATCTAGCCGGATCATCATTATCTATCTACTTTCTCTCATCCTCCCAGCTTCTATCAGCCATGCAGCAGCAGCAGCAATCATCAGCCAGCAGCCTCTCCAGTTCCATCGCAGCCGCAACAGTCAGCTTCCTGGACCTGCAGGCTATCGCGACATCTCCTCATCGTTGCTACATCCAGCACATGAATCCCAGCACCTGTCTCGACTCACTGCAGACCCGCCAGATTCACGCCAACAGCAACATATCGCACCGCTTCGTCTCGATTCACCGTAGACAATGAACCCTTCGCATCGCATCTGCTCACCACGTCTCGACTCACCGTAGACAACGAGCAACGCTGGCACAACTTGGATTTCATCGACGCTGCTACCAACAACGGATCGACCTCCGGTCTGGAAAGGGAGTGATGTAGCGCCATCTATCTCGCTACAAATTGTATTTTATTGCATAACTAAGTAGCACTGGCAGGCAGGCACCTAGGCCCGTGTCGTATACTGATTTACCTACTGATGCCTGATGCCTCTGAAAGTACCACTACGTTACTTATACGTCACTAGTTGTGTAGAAATTCATCACTTCTTATACGCTACCGAATAAAGGTCATTACACATAACATAATTTCGTGAATTTGTATCAGTTAAAAATTCTATTTGAATATAAATAAACTTTCAATGAGGATGGTAACGAGCTAACGAGCTATTATATTTTTGTGAGCATTCATAATAATATTTATTTATAGAGCTTTTATCAAAATCCCATATAATGAATACAGACCCTGACAATTCTACGCAACTATTATACGTCACCCTACGGAATAAGCCCGCTACCGAAGCGTAAAAGTTTCTACGTAACTTCTACGTCATTAATGGAAAAATCCGCGGCCTTACCCATATCCCAATATTAAGATGGAGTTAACTAAAGATTTTATTTGTTTAGTGCATTGTTTTACACGTTCAATAAAAGTTTTCCATCGTGACTCACGAAAAATAAATTCTGGTACCTAGGTATAAATTCAAACAAGGTCGACCATCAGAATAGGTTAAGATTCTGATCGTCGACCTTGTTTCAATAAAGTAACATAGGTAGGTCAATTCGTTACAAACATACTTACATACAAATCTTTCCTCTTTATAATATTACTAGCTTCCACCCGCGACTTCGTTCGCGTCTCATTGGATCCCGTTCATTTAATACCTCCAAGAATATGTGTACAAAGTTTCATGATGATCGGTTAAGTAGTTATCGCGTGAAAGCGTAACAAACAAACTTACATTCACATTTATAATAATATAAGTAGGATTAGTAATTAGTATAGAAGTGGTGGGTTTAACCATGTTTAACTTACGAAAAACGGCTTAGGCTGCCCTTTCCCAAACATAATGGAGCCATGTGGGTCGACGGCAACGACGACGCACCGTGGGCACTTCTCCTTGAACTTGCGCGCGACGCCCGCCAGCGTACCGCCGGTGCCAGTGCCTATCACCACCATGTCTAGCTCGCCCGTCGCTAAGAGGATCTCCTCGGCGGTATGCTCGTAGTGCGTCCAGGGGTTCACTTCGTTGTTGTACTGGAATTGGCAACATGTCCTTTGACAGCACAGTTAGGCTATACTCGTAAAAGCGGTTTAGAGTTGGTCTGTCCTTCTCTGTACCTAAACACTAGAGTAAAGTAGGAAAAACTGCGGAATAAGACGAGCTATGTAGTTGGCAGGCGTTATAGCTCAGTCGGTAGTAGCTCCGCCTTCCGTGCTGTGGGTCGTGGGTTCGATCCCCACCGAGAACAAACATTTGTGTGTGGCAAACATAGATGTTTGTTCTGTGTCTGGGTGTTTCTATGTATTATAAGTATGTATTTACAAAAAGAAAAATGTATATATGTATTCTATCTGCCATCTAGTTTCCATCGTACAAGCTCTGCTTAGTTTGGGACTAGAAGGTGTTGTGTGAAGTGTCCGTGAATATTTATTTATTTATTTTATTTATTTATAAATAAAATAAAGTGTCAGTAAAATATAAGTGTCTCCACTCCATAGTCCTGCATAGGGCTAGCCATGACCCAGGGTTAGGTAAGTCTATTTACCTGATCCAAACTAATCGCATTTGGGTTATCATCCAATAGTTTCTCAGCTACTGAGACGAAGTTTTGGGGATCTCCGTATGGTGCCATTGCTGGGGTCTGAACCACTTCAGCTCCGAGAAGGCTTATTGTAGACATCTTCTCATCAGAGTTCTTGTCTGGTGTGACAATTGTGCATCCATACCCTACAAACGAAAATATAGTGACCCCTCCGCATATAGGAACAATAAAAATAAGTTTTACTACATACGTGTTTGATAGTACCTACCTACCTGTCTTTCTGTCACTAGAGCTCGCCTATGAACTTTTTTACCTATCGAATGATGACAGTCTAAAGGCATTTACCAAAGCCAGAAAAAATAAGTTGGTAAAAGTTGACTGCCGGCTGTTCTTCTTGCATGTAGTGAACTTACCGCAAACTGCAGCAGTCAAAGAGACACCAATGCCGGTGTTACCAGATGTGGGCTCTATGAATCGCATGCCCTCCTTTACCAAGCCTTGCTTCTCGGCCTCTAGCACCATGCTGTATGAGATGCGGTCTTTGATAGAGCCACCCGGATTCAGGAACTCGCATTTTGCAACTGCGGTACGAAAAAAAATAAGTACTTAGATCAAGTATGAGCTATACATATATTATGTACCTACATAATATATTATATACTGTAACAGGGATAAAGATACTTTTTGTTGATAGCGCTCAGTGACCTGGCAAAATCTGTCCAGCTGAGAATCTACCTTCAATCTAAGAGCACCCGCATGCTTGCAAGTTGCAGCAGAGCCTGTGGGTGGACAGTCAGTAGATAAACGACTGAAGTTTCTACAAAAAAATATGAAAAAAAAGACCATGGGCAGTCACCGCCCTGTAATTCTATAATTATCTAAAATCTTAACCATGACTGCGGTGGCGGCGGCGGGATGAATATTACAATGCAATACCTACCTAATGAAATGAAATACCTAGCTACTTGTTTACACACGTAATTTGCAATTGGTAGGTAGGTAGGTACGTACCCGAAACACGGTAGCGCTTACATGATAATAACCAAAATCGAACGTGTATTTTATCTTTGTTGCATTGATTGCAATGATTAGTTCCTAGGTACTTAATCAAAAATTACCTAAGTAATTAAGTACAGACTTAATGTCTGTTTATACGAGTTAGTAGGTACTTACATATTTCACATTCAATGCCATAATCCTTAGGTATCCTGTTCAGGCGCACCATGGGCGTGTTCCCTATAACTTGCAAGATGTTGTCGTAGATTCTGCTGTAAAAACACTGTTTGAGCTCTACTATGACCGTAACCAATATAGATCACTGAATAGTAATAACGCCTAAGCTATGGTCATATTGATAGATAGATGGATATTGAACGAACGACTAAACTTACTTTACAGACAGTGGAGTAATTTTTATTTATTATATAAAATATTGAAACTTCACAACACTTTGTTGGTCCGTACTTAGATGGTGACAATCCGACGTACCTGCTGGGGTTGTCCATTGTATGTCGTTTATTGAACACTCCTCAGTGAAATACCTGAGGACTGAGAAATAAACCTTTTCATTTTCCTATTTATACTGCGGACTGCGGTGCCTCCAAATGGAAAAGATAGATAAGTCGTAAAAAGTACTTTATTAATTTACACATTCAAACCGGTAAAGTGCATTACGAATACGCTGTTTATGCGTTCCGCAGCTTAGATTTGGGCAAAGGTGATAACTTTTCTAGTAGGTAAGTTAAAGGGTATACTTATAAACGCTGTACTACCTATTTGACAGTACCCGTTGTTGGTAAAACATGGCAGTAGATAATAAAATATAAAGATAAGCAACGATTATAAGTATTAAACTCCTAACAAGATTCCGCGTAATAAAGACAAGTTTATCATTTACTTAAGTAAGTACTTAGGTAGTTTATTTTCTCTTAAAAATAGAAGTTAGGTAGGTTTAAGTACCCACTCGTGTGTGTACAGTACAAGGGCTAAGTTACCTTAGGTAGGTAGTGACGTAAAGAGATTCCGGTTGTCTTGTCTCGTAATCTCTGTTACATTTTTTAATTAACACACTCACAAAAATTATAGAAATGCAAAAACTTCATCGAATTTAATAAAATATTAAAATGAGTATAAATTATAACTTATCCTATTTTGACTAACTGTTGTGTAACGATATCCCTATAATATTAATCTGATAGAGATAATCATCTCATTCATCATTTTACAGAAAAAATAATGATTCAGTTATCAGGATATATCACAATGTAGATCGATACGATAGGAGATATTACCTACTAAACTCATTAAATTCGATAATGAAGTTTTTTATTTCACAATATCGGGTTAAAAACGGTTGATGTTAACATGCTATGCTAAGGTAGGTAAGTATTACTTAATTGTTGTGCACAAAGTGTAGAGTTAGGTAGGTACGTCAGATGGCAAGAGGCGAACACTCGCGCCAGCGCGTATGCAGGACTGAATCACTAGGAAATGTACCTACCTACTCTGTCATGTAGGTAGGTATGTATGGCACGTTATATAGGCGCATGATAATGTGTTTTACAATATTGCCTTGTTACACTACCTACAGCATCCGTCACACAAAAGAACTTAATAGTTACAATTTAAGGACCGAATATTGCATTTTTTAGAGGACGCAATTTTATTTTTGGGACATGTGTGGGGATCAATAGAAGCTTAACCTCAAGTTTGTGGGGTCACCACCCTTGTCCCCCGGCCGCCATCTTGGAAAAAGGGGTGAAAACACTTTTTTGCGATATCTCAGAACCTATGCGTCTTACAAAAAATTCTCTAAGACATAATTTTTTTGCCTACAAATATGTTTATATAACTTTTTGCTCTAAATTAAAAATTAAAGAAGTTATAAGCAAAACAGTGAGAAAATTTTTGGTACAACCCGACTCATTTCGGCAAGTCATAATTTTAGTTGCACTGCACTAAAAATTGAGTACCTACTCGTTAATATGGCATTATAATTTCAGAAATTTTATAACATTATTCGATTTTATGAAAAAGTAGCCACTTTATTGGGATAAAATTATAGTCCCAGGAGACCCCACAAACTCGAGGTTAAAAGAGCTTCTATTAACCCCCCACACATGGCCCAAAATCCTCTAATAAATGCAAAGCTCATGTAACATTTCAATCGACTATTACGAGTAGGCAGGCAGGTAAGTAATGTACCCCGAGTTCATGAAATAATTGTGATGAAATTCTTATAGATCAACCTGGAAGTATAATCCATTCAGAAATAAAGTTTGTGAGGGTGTATGGATGTATGTATGTATGTATGTTTGTTCCTCTTTCACGAAAAAACTACTGATTTGGATGAAACTTGGAATACATATTGTCCGTGACCTGGATTAGCACATAGGCTACTTTTTATCCCGGAAAATCAACGGAATCCAACGGGACACGAACCAAGTCGCGGGCGGAAGCTAGTAATAATAAACAAAAATGACAAAAAAATACATTACAACCGACGTGAAAACTTCCAAATTTTTTGGGAACTCATAGTTAGCAATAGTTTAGTCAGGACTTAGGGCATCAAAATATAATACCAGCTGATTGACGGAGCTTTGCTCGGTTTTTTTTTTAAAGAGACACGAATAACATAAATAAACAATTCATTTTCTTGGTCTAACCTTAGTTTCCGTGATTCAGATTATATATATATATATAATTATATTTATATACAAGAATTTATACTACGAGTACTCATACTAGGTTCGGATAATAATGTTGTTTCAGTTCAGTACCAGGTATACCAATAAAACTACACTTATGATGCACTTATTACCAATAATTTCATTTAGTGTAAATAAATAGGATTCTATTAAGGTTGAAGGTACCTACCTACAGTGATATTAGTTGATAGGTTAGGTTACAGTGTAATCAATTACTTTGCCGTGACAAAAGAACTCTGTTTGTTGTGATCACCATAATTAAATTAATTAAATATTCATAATAAGTGATTGTTTTCTATTTCATAGGTTTACAATAGATTAATTCTCTATGCACTGTTTAGTACTCTACCTAGATATCAATATAAAGTACGTTCCTACTTAAAGGCACTAAACAACAACTCGCCTAGGAACTCTGAAGGTTGTCGCGGCTAATAGGATGTCCTTTTATGTCTATTTTATATCTCTTCCTATATTCCTATTCCTACATAGTATTAAATGAGATCAAACTTATTTTTTACTTTGTTGTATAAATCATTTGGCTGTATCTTGTTACAATGTAATAATAGGCACCCATTACCTACTACCTACAAATCATAAAGTACCTATGTAGACCCAATACCACATGTATCATGAGATAAGATTCGTGCACGTGTACACATAGGTATGTATTTCTTTTTTTTTACCAATAAGAGTAGGTAGGTATACTTCTTTGTTTATCTAAAAAAATAGTTTCTCTGACCTCCATAATAATCCACAAGATAGCAGAAAAGAGGTTCACAGAACAGAGTTTTTTTGCGTATCCACGCTATTGATTTTCCGAAGTTATTTTGAGGTATAGTAGGTAAGGTAGGTATGTAGGTACCTTTACATGTATATCTTCTAGCTAGTTCAATAATAGTAAAGTGACAGCCTAATCGTAGGAAATAACTCTGGATGTTAAAATAAATCATAGTCAGTAAGGTTTACGTCAACTTCATACCTAGGCATAAAATAATTCATAGTAATTTATGCTAACACTAACTACTACTTAACTCTGAATGGTGCACTGTGCAAGTTACCCATACTTACTTATTATGTATGATACAAATTCTAGACTTCCTACCTACCCGTGCGTGTATGCTTCATCATAAATCATTCACAATAGATACTTAAGTCTACTTATTCTGTGCTCGCAATTTTTGTGATATAGGTATAAGCAAAATCAATATTATAATTAATAATCCAGGTCGCGGTTTGTTGTGATCAATCGTCAAGTGGGTTGTTAGTTAGAAGAATCCTTTCTGAGATCCAGCAAAGATGTAGTCCAGAACTTCATCCGCCGTGATAACGCATTCCGCTAAAAAATGCTCTACAAGAAAATAATATCGCTGAGTTAATTGATAGAACGATACTTCACTAAGTAGGTATATTTTTAGAAGTTTTTGTTTTTGTTTAAAATGTAGAGTTGATGTTACAATATGAATCTGGTTCTAAGTTTCAAGATTTATTTACTTGCACCTGGTAAAATATATGAGAGCTACTCACTTCCGTCGTTACAATCATTTCCTATGACAACAAAGGGCGTAATATCCAGGACTCTCGCTAGGCGACCTATTGTCGGTATACACCTTTTTTACCGTTTATCGCCAGGGTGAAGCAGTGTTTTACCAAATGGTCTACTACTGGCGAGAAAAAGTCTAAATCTTCGGATTTCTGTTTGGGGAACTTGGTAGGATTGGTTGCATAGTTGCGTAATGAGTCTTTGGAAACTGCTCCGAGAAAGAAACTGCAAAGAAAAGGAATATAAAGTATTGCTCACCCTATTTCGCCCCTTCACTTCCGATACCCTATTTCAAAGACTTGTTCTTGTAGGTACCTATACCTACTACCTACCTACTACCTACTTATGTTTATAATACTTAACGTACTCTTTACAATCGTTCACAACAGCTATGTCCAGATTTTTCATCGCGCGCACTGCCTGCGCACATGTGGATTTTTCATCTATTACTGGATATCTCACATTTAGGTTTAAGTTTGTAATAGGTTGATCCCACCATCTGCAATGTAAAAACTCTGAGTAGAGCAACGAAGCATGCGAGGTAGGTAGCATATTTACATACCTACTGTAGTTTATTATTATTTATTTACTTATATACCTGATTTACTTACTTCATAGTGTGCTGCGGTGGATCTAAAAACAAGTGCGCCTCCATCCATTGGTTGCTCACGAACTTGTCCATGTAGTTACGGATCCCATCAGGTAAGACGACTACGATGCGTTGGTGCGCTTGAATATTGTACTCTTTAGCAGCTTTGATTGCTGCGACCATAATCGCACCGCTACTGCCACCTACGTATATACAACCCGCAAGGGTTTTTTTTATTTTTTTATTTTTAAAAGAATGGGTACCCGACACAGGTTTACACAAAACAAATCAAAGTAAATTTAAAAGGAAATAAAACAATGTGCTCCCATAATTAAAGTAGTGGTTTTCGTGACATTTGTTCTTAGTAGGTACCTATATCGTAGAAAATATATAAATTTACTTACCGCACAATAACCCTTCTTTTATAGCCATCTCTCTAGCCATCACAAATGCTTCCTCATCATAAACTGTTTCGTAATGATCAACGAAAGATTTATCCAAGGTCTCTGGTATCTCTTGGCCTCCAATACCTTCTATCTACAAAAGCAAATTTGAGTGATATAAGTAGGTACATACAGTCAATTGGTCAAAGATATCACTTACAGGGTATTTTATTGAGGTGGCGCGTCTGTGAGGAGAAATTCTAAACGGTAAGAGATATCAGAAACAGCTGTTTGAAAGGACTAGCGTGTTACAAATCCTAAAACACTTCCAAAATACCTACTCCCGGGTCTGATATCATCACCAGAAATGATGAGGATCCAAAGAGTTGGTTCGGGACGGTTCTTCTTAGCTAAGTATGTTTTGTTTAAATTGGTTCAGCCGTTATTAAGTCATCATTATGATGATTTAGGAACGGCGCGGCTGCACTCTGCAGCTAACTCTGAAGGAATTGCAGATATTGTTAAGAATATATAAAATATGTATATTTTTATATAATTTCAGTAGAAATCATTCAATTCGTCAATTGGGAGTCCATATTCCAGGGTCTGTCAATGATTAGCAATGAAGAAGAAAATCTATGGAGTTTTATCATTGTGAAACATTTTTAAATTTCGTAAAATTTATTTACTATGCATAGGTTGAACTGAAAGTAGAAAAGAGAAACAAAATATTTTACCAAAAATGGATGGGGTGTGCCCCGCGTGTTGAACATAGTCGACCCATCTGGCTCAGCAGCAATAACAATGCAATTGGCACAGTCTTGCTTTACCCTTTTGCCGATGCCAGAGATGGTGCCTCCAGTACCTGCACCCATTACTAACATGTCAATGTCGTTATTCAATGCTGTGGTTATTTCCAAACCCGTTATCTCAAAATGGGTTTCAGGGTTTACAGGGTTTTCAAACTGTGGAAAGAAAATCATTTATTTTAGAACATAAAAACATGCTAAGTAAAACATGCTATTGCCTACTAGATCTATACATGTACCTGTGCCAACGTCATTCTATTCTTCGGATCGTCAGCAATTATTTTTGCTGCAGTTTCTTCTTCATTTAGGTTGTCTTTGATTTGTATAACTTCTGCTCCAAGCAGGTTTATGGTACTCACTTTTTCAGCGGAGTTTTTTTCTTTCGTCACCACGATACATCCGTTACCTGATACAGAAAAGGAAGGAAGTAACCACGATTTTGGAATTAAAATCAAGGCATCTGTAACTTTGGCCTAAGTGGGTATATTTTTGCAACACAGAACATGCTTACTTATGATTATCATTATCATCACTGTAGATGTCCACTGCTGGATATTGCTTTCCAGAAATAATGATTTGGGCCTTTTCCATCAACAGACTTTTCGCGCGATCAGACAAGCATTTATCAATGTTGTAATTTCCACCGCTTTCCAGACCTTCGTTCCACATCGGTTGTCATCGAACTATATGACGATGGTGGTCTGCCCATTGCCACGTTATGTCAGTGACCTTGGTTCTTCTATGGGAGTGATGAGAAAATATATGGCATAAAGTATACCTACTTACCATGTAGTGTAGCGTTGAGCGCAATCGCGATGCCTGTATTACCAGAACTGGGCTCCACAAACTGGGTGTTAGGGTGCACTTCGCCCCTTTTAATGGCGTCCTCCGCCATCGACTTTCCGATCCTGTCCTTATTTGATCCACTTGGATTCAAGAACTCGCATTTTGCATCTAAAAAGTTGTAAAAGGGTGTAAAATTGATCGAGTGAGCGAAGCGAACGGCGAATAATTACCTACCTATAAGTAGGTAATAACACCGCAATACAAATCATTCACCCACCTTCACCACGATGTCGCAAAATTACATTTATGAATGGCTAATTCAGTCGCTTTCCATACAAATCTGTCGCTAAGACGGTAATCGCTCGAATCTCGTAGTACTGTTTGTTTACCATAAATAAATTGAATTTTGCGACATCGTGGTGAAGGTGGGTGATGACCTGTATTGCGGTGTTATTTGGCACCTACTATAGTTACGTGTCTACTACGCTTTCTTATGCTTTATCCTAAATAATTCAAAATATGAAGCGTGTTGAATAAATAAATAAAATGAAATGTTTCCATTTCGTCTAAGGTAGAACTTGCAGCAAAAAAAACTAGTTTACATACATATATCGCAGTACACGTGGTGGTCTGCAGGTACCCTGGCGAGTTTGATGAGTGGAGTGTCACCAACTACTTCTAGGATGCTGTTGTAAACTGGACGAACCGGAATACCCCTAGAAAAATATATTTGTTTAAACGTGCAACTAAGATTGTGGTGTTGATATCATTTTATTGACGTTTAAAATAACTAAAAACAGTGACTTGCTGACGTTTTGGACAAAATATATTGGGACAAATTGTCCCAATTGGCACTTTTGATTTTAATATTTTTGTTACTGACGATTCGGACACCATCAAATTAAGGAAGCTGTTGAGTACAGTCAGGTAATTTTTTTTTAAGCAAAATATGATACAGCTATTTAAATTGCTTTGCTAGCGGGTGGTACATTAAGGTGGTTCGATTTCCAGACTAATTTATTTAACCAATTATGGTCGAACAGAGATTTTACATTGAAACAGCTTTTGTTGGTTCAGTAGGTAGGTAAGGTACTTACATAATTCTTCGGGATTGATATTGTCTTCCCATCGTGTTATGTTTAAACTTGGCTAGGCTATTCATGATTTATTTAATTACCAGTCTGTGTGATGAAAACTAACTTAGTTTACAATTTAATGATTTTTCACATTTTCACCTTTATATACTTTTAGAAAATGGTTTATGATTTCCATTAATTACTTACTTACATATTTTTGCCTATAACCGTTAATAACGTTGAAATTAAAATAATAAAGATAAGTCAATAATAGGAATACTTTTATTTAAACTGCTAAGCCGGTCTAACCTATTTTAAAGCTATTTTATGGGTATTTCAGTTCGTTATTGATATTTTAACTCCAAGGTTTTTTTCTATGGTAAAATAGACTAATAATTACGTAAGTAAGTAAAACCTTAGTCTAAATCTAAAGGCTCGTAATTCAAAACTTTGCGACTTTCCATCGCGTTTTCTTCACTTTGTAAAAAATAACCCGTAATTTGGAATGACAAGTAGAGGACTTTGCAGTTTTCGATGAGATGGTCCTACCTAGGTTTTCTAGATAAACTTTTTTTCTTACCTAAACCACAGATTATATAATACTATACTAGTACTTTGCTAGGTATAAAAGTTGCAGAGCGCGTTTATGTCTTTTGTATAAGAGGTTTGTACTTGCAGTGAAATAATGATCATCTAATTTTTGTTTTGATTGATTTAGAGATAGTTATGATAACTCTAATAAACAACAGGCATTTTTTTAAATAGGAAACATTTATTCGACTAATAAATATACATTTTCATAGTACGTAGGTAAGTTTCATGCTACGTACGTGCTCACTTCCAATTGAATAGGAAAGATAACAGTTATTCAGTTCACAGATATAATACACCCTTAGAGAGGTAGTCTTCTTTACCTCTTATACATTATGGCTGAGTTCGACCAACTAACTTATCCGTCTCAATTTTCAACTTATCAAAAACAAAGTCGAATATTATTTTAATGTAGGTACCTAAAGAATAGCGATATTCGTCGAACCCAACTTAAAAAGTCATTCCTACCTACTTACAATAACCTGCCTATCATTTCGTTTTACTTATTTACCAAATACAATAAAAATAGCTATTACAATCCATAAAATATACCTAACTCAATATTTGAGTAACTAGGGTAAGTTTGAATGTTATCTAATTTCATTTAGCGTTTACCTACATACCTAGTCAAATTACCTTGGTGGTTTATGTAATCTATTGCAGTTTCTCCGTCACGTGTTTGCCAAATAATATTGGTTGATCACGATATTGTGTGCCAACAACATATTTGAGGTCATACGCTATCGAAAACTAAGGGCCGTACTCACAATAAAAACACGTAACCGTCTTTGCACAAAAACTCAGAAACAAACATGGATTTGAGTAATTGATATTATGTATGAGCACATAATATAACTTAACTCAAATGTATGTTATGGCGGCCCAGTACAAGGAAGTATTCCAGTTTCCGGATTTCTAGACGACAGGCACAGGTACACGAGCTCTACCATTTAGTGTCACGTGCACATAACCTAAAAAGATGGGTTCAGTCTGATTCATCTTGGAGCACATCCGCTATAGACACGAAAAAAGTCAATAAACACATTTCACTATTCCCCGCCGTTCAAGGCTTAGCGGCGTAGTTCTCGTAGAGCCAGTCCCAGAAGCTGATGCGTTTTGTTTCAGGATCCGTCCGGAGGGTGAAGTTACCGGTGATGTCAAGGTAGTGGACACGTGACGTGTCGTTCACAGGCAACCACTCAAAGTCCAGTACCGACTCGTAGTCCACTGGCGGTGTTGGGTTCCTGAACAAAAATTACATCCAATTCTTAAAAACGCAATAAGTAGCAAGTATGAGAATAAAGAAGTAAGAATAATGTATAAATCTAAACCCATTTACAAGTGTATGTATCTACTACAATATCAGCCGAACCCAGAAATATTGCGCATTCTGGAGACAAATAAGAGGCAATTTTTTAAATTATGGTTGCTGAGAGTTTTAGCCGGGGCAACTCCGTATTGATTTCTCCAATTCTGTGGTATAGGAAGAATCCGATATTCTAAAAGGATTGCAGTTTTTAGAATTTCAGATTCTAAAGAAACTTTTGGAGTGGCAGGAGTTAATTCGCAAACTGACCCGTATTTAGCGAAGTTAGTCCACATCTGAACCATGCGCCTCGACACAGCCAGCTCCGTCGAATCGTCGTCCAATCTGTAGTTGAGTCGAGAGAAGTAAAAGAGATATCCCATCTCATCACCGTGACAAGCCCCCGGGTGCGAGATCCCGAGCATTCGTTTGAAGAGGCCTAGGGCTCCGTCAAACGCAAACCGGTACAGAAACGTAGGACTTGTTCGGTTCGTCATGGCTTGAAGTCGAACTGTTTTTAGTATGGGCCTCAAGAACATCACGTCTGTGAATAGCTGCAAAACAAAAATTTCATTGTGAGGAGCTATGTAGGTAGCTAGCCAAAAACAGGGTACTATTGTATTGTTGTACCTAGCATTTTCAACGTTCACTTCGATAGCTCTAGATAAGTGTAGTAATACTGTATTTGGTAGGCATAACACATGAGTAATTAGGTTTGTCTAGGTCGCTGTTATTCCTGACTTAACTATCCAACTACCTCCTACATACAGTCATAAGTTTGCTTTTTGACTTTTGGGCCATCCATCATAGTAAGCATTCAATCAAAGTTTATACACATTTAGTAGGTGATCAATGGCGTCATCGCGTTCAAGGTTAACTTTAGTAATGTCGAATTCATCGCTTTTCATGAAGGTTCTAGAGTTTTACGACGTTAAAGGGTTTTCTATTAGAAGGTCAAACAGTCAAAACATTCATTTCATTTTAGTATATAATAGGTACAGTATACCTATGTATAGAGCTCTTCTTGATAAAGTTCGTATTTCTGCTGCGACGGAATTACTTGCATCGCTTCGTTCCCGTTCGAAGTGTGAGATCCGTTGCATGAGATCTCAGAGTGATGGACGCAGTGCTTATCGAAAATGCAGTGACATAGAGTATGCCTTACATCACGGGGCACGTCTTCATTGAAAGTGCCCGCTAGGCGACCCATTGGCGAATGCATTGATAAGTACACGCAGATTTGTAACTTATTTAGTCGATGGTTTGTAGTTTGCAGATGCTTACGTCAATAAGGTTGTCGATATGCCTCAGATCGACGTGTTGCTGCTGGAAGTAGAAGGCACGTATGGCGTCTGCGATCTTGTCTGTGGTGGTCTCGTTGTGTATGAGAAGTTCCGGCGGCACCACGCGGCGGAACTCGTGATCCAGCTCCGTCATCAGTTTCGGGTAGCGCTGAATACCTGAAATGGAAGATACAAAATTTACAGTTATCTAAAGCCTTTTCGATTCTAAACGATTCGTCAACATTTAACACAACGCCCTTCAGTCGTATGCAAAGCTTGTCTTTTTCTTGTAAATACATAAGTGCACCTGACTCAGAAAATCTTGTTTGTCATGCAAACAAAATTTTTGCTCTTGGTAGGGAGGGTTTGAACCCACAACCCACAGCATGCAGTGCAGAGATATACCTCCACCCACTGAGCTATCGATTGGGCGTTTTTAAGGTCCGATGAACCGAAGAAATTGTGAACATTGCGGAAAGTCAATAGGTTGATGGAGAAGGCAGCAGTAGGCTTCTTCGAACCTTTTAAACCTTCGGAACGTTTTTCGAGCAAGATGCTTGTATAAGGTTACACTAGTCGCCCACCTTTCCATACAAACGTGGAAGGGTAACTACTCTACTGTTTGACGCTGACCAACCAAAACTAAGAATTATATCAATTTATCTCGTCATAATCTATGTCTGTGTACACCCCAAACCGTAAAAAAAGTATTCATTTCAAAAATACAAGCTTCTAAACTTTCGTATAGAAAGTATTTTTAGCTTGTACTTTTTAGCGTCAAACAGTGGAGTAGTTACCCTTCCACGTTTGTATGGAAAGGTGGGCGACTAGTGTAACCTTAAGTATATTATTTAGTGATTTTGGCCAAATTATTGGTTGCATTAAGTACTTATTAAGTACTTATAAAAACAGACCTTATTAAGTACCTATTATACCTAACCACCCGGTTTTATATCATAAAACAGATAAAAAAACGTTTGATGCAAAATTAACATCAGAGCTCATGCAGTCCTGCAATAAAATAACATTACTTTATCAACTCGCTATAAATAAAAGCTGCTCTTGAAAATGGCGATAATAATAATGTTATGTAGGGAAGTGGCACATGCAGACGCAGTATCGAGCTGATAATATCCGCGTGGTTTATTTATTATGTAAAACAGTAAGTTATGTGTAAGTCGGCTTCTTTAAACAACGTTAGTCTTGTATTGTATTATTTATAATGCTCCAATGCTCGCCACACATAACATTCTGCGTGACAGAATGTTACCTAATTATGTTAAAATGTTTTTAAAATCAAGTTGTTTTATAGGGGACCAGCCTACAGATCCTACAATGTTACCTAAGTACCTTTACATTTAATTTCGTTGCCGCCAATGGCTCTACCACAAATCTACTCGGTGGCTCTACTTAGCTAGATACTGGAACCACTTTCACCAGCCATTGTTATTGTTAACGTCAGCCAAATACAATCGAGCACAGTGAAAATAAAAGCGAATCATTGTATCATAAGAAAAACATAGAGTTAGGTTACATACGACAGCACCTAGGTACTTACAAGCCAAACTAAGTTTTACATTTTGATATGACCCATATTTTTGACCCATTGACTCCAAAATATCTTGATCAACCTTGTTATTGCCTGGGAGGTAAGTAGAAAGGTTAATAAAAGTGTGTATTACACGTACCTTCATTTTTATGTATCGATTACGATAATTACTTATGCCTTTCATAAAGATATTTATTACACTGAACGCTCGCATTTTATTATTAAGTTACTTACGTCGCAATCTTGATACCGAGGTAAAGTAGGTATCTACTTATCGAGATTTAAACCAAGTAAGTACCAACACGTAGTATGAAAACTGTAATGAATCTGTTTTGGCTTGATCGAATAATGTGGTTAATCGGTATCATTTCTCTATCTGTGTTTACTACTTAGCGCTAGATTATGTAACTGGCTATTGCGTTTTTGTTCGCATACTTATTTGAATATGTTTTTCGGAATTCATTCACCTTAACTTGCGAAATAAACACTGTTTGTGACTCAGAGAATCTCCGAGAAATTTTCTCGAAGGATACACAAATCTGTGTAACCTACATTGCGAGAGAATTGCAACCGGATTTAAAAAATAAACAATACTGGTTATGTCACTTATGTCAAATGTAAGTAGGTACTTACGTCATATACTTAGGGCCGTAAGATCAATAGTGGTTTAAACTACGAGATAGAGTTTAACCTCCAGTCTCCGATTATTTCATAAGATCAATGGTAGTTAATCCACCATGGGTGGCACTATGACACGCGACTTGACAGTAGATTAATCCATCGATCAAATGTAATCGTAGTTAACGAAACCCATAGTTTAAACTGCTTTTGATCTTGATACCCAACAAACAATGCAGACATAGCCTAATGCGGAAAAGGAAACTGTCTTCTACGGATTACGTTATGAAGATAGAGTGAGTCTAGTTAGATAGGTAGGTACCACATGGAAGAAACAAGTGGAATTGAATCAGGAAGGTACTCATATTGAATATTATGTGCTCGGTAGGTTTACAACATTTTATATTATTTTCATGCTTGGCATGACTCTAGCATGAAAATGAAATAAAATGCAAAGTATAGCGTAGATCTGCATTCCGACATACCAAAGGGAACGGAAGGGCCACCGAGGCAAAACGAGTTCCGCTCACTTGCGAAACCTTGCCAAGGATATCCGTCACTAATCGTCAACGCAACAGCGATTAGATGTGTAGAGGCTGGTTCGAGTAGATGTAGAGATACAAATGCGTAGGTGCACAAACTCAATGTACCTACCTAATATCTATACTTACTTAGTTATTGTTTACTTATCATTTGGATTGGAAAAACTATCGCCCACTCGCAAATGAACTCTACCTACTTATCTATTTATAATCATTTCATAGAAACTACGAAAAATACTAATCAATTTTAACGCTGTTACGTACTACTACCTAATAGATTTGATTCGTTCATACCAACACTTTCATAGTAGATTAGTAGCCAAATAGTTCGAGGGTGCAATTGATGCTTACACCCGAGCAAACTACTCTGCTTTACATCTCGATTGTGAGGTAAGTAGGTCCTTATTACCCCCAAATGGGGCTTGTAGGTGACCAATTAGCGCTCCAGGGTAATAATGTAGCTAGAAAAGCCCTAGGCCGGTAAGTAATTTGAGGGAAGAACGTGTAAATGTGGGCCGAGTCGAAGACGAGGCACAAATACGTGAGTCCCTCAAATTACTTACCGCCCTAGAGCTTTTCTAGCTACATTATTACCCTGGAGCGCTAATTGGTCACCTACAAGCGCCATTTGGGGGTAATAAGGACCTACTTACCGAATATGAGAGATGTAAAGCAATATTTATCGCTTTTATAAAAAGCTTCACGAAGCTAAAGTTTAGCATTACAAAGCTGTGTATGTCATGAAAACGATGCGATTTTGTTACATAAAAGGTATTCTACAGAGCCCGTAGTCTGAGTTTGATTTTATTGCTTTTAAAACGAATTTCATACTTACTATGAATTTATCAATTTATGCTACGTCGAATCATAATCAGGAAAAGCAGCGGAATTTCTTTGAAAAACCTTATCGATGCATTCGTACCGATTTGGAATCTTTAGATTAGCAGAGTACCTAGGTACGTCACCAACCAGTGTTAATGAATAGAGGAAACTAGTTATCTCCAATTTTAGTGCTCAGAAACGAAAATAATGACCACAACTAAATTGTAAGAAACACAAAAAAAACATGTGTGCATTCACACACGGTAGAAGTGAAACCTTAAAAAAAAACCAGCGCGTGGAGAAGTCCCTCCGCGCGGAAGAATTATACTTCGAGTGCCACGCATTCACTCTCGCTCTGTATTTAATGTGAAATTAATTTAGTATTTATTTTTATGTACTTAATCAATATGCAGTACCTACTTATTTAGTTAGAAAAGGTTCTATGCTCATATTGCCTAAAATCAGAACTAGATGGCGCTGCTAAGTTTGGTCGGATCCTAGAGCGCGCTATCGAAGTGTTTTGCGTTTTGTGGGAGTCGAACTGTCGCTTTTACGTTTCATCGACTTCCACAGCGATGCTAAAAAAGTTTTTACTTGAAAACTCGATAAAAAGAAACAAAATATATGCTCCGATATCGAATTTGACTGACATTTTGATGTAGAAAGACCATCGAAGTAGAATAAAACTCTCTCGGAATCAACGTGGTCTTCAGCTAAAGAAAGGTTGATGGATGCGAACAGACTTTTTTTTTAATTTTATACTAGGTGCCGCCCGCGACTTCGTTCGCGTCCCGTTGGATTCCGTTAATTTTTAACCATCTTCAAAAAAGGAGGAGGCTCTCAATTCGGTTGTATTTTTTTTTATGTTTGTTACCTCAGAACTCCGTCATTTATGAACTGATTTGAAAAATTCTTTTTTTATCTGAAAGGGTATGCTTTCAGGTTGGTCCCCATTTTTTTACCATAATCGGTTTAGTAATTAAGCAGTTACATAAGAATAACTAGAAAAAACACGTCATACACGTACACGACATTGCATATTTGGCTTTCTTGTGACTTTTCTGTGACGTTTACGATCAATAGAACAGTAAATAGGTACCTCTATCACGAACAAATCTGACAGTCGCCGCGTTAGCGTATTCGAGTTACATTGCGCGTCACTGCCAACTCAACTGCCAACCGTTGTAGTGTCACCGCGCAGTGTATCTCGGATACGCTTGCGTTACGATATGTTGGCGATTGTCACATTTATTCGTGATCAAGGCACAGAGCCCCGAGTCTATGCATTTGTTTTGAGTTATAGCATATGCAAAAGCATTCGCAAAGCGACAATTCCCAATGCATCATCATCATCATCTGATGGTAAAACCGGAAGGTAGGCACCGGCAGTCCGTAGTTCACCAACCGGCATTAATCAAGATGGGTTTGGGTTTAGTGAAATGATCATGAGATGGATTCTTGTTATAAGTTAACCGACTTCCAAAAAGGAGGATGTTCTCAATTTGGTTATATTTCTTTTCAGTGATTTGGCAGATAAATAAGAGTAACTGGAAAAATACGTCATCCACGTACACGACATTGCGTGTTTTGCTTTTCTGTGGTGTTTACGATCAATAGAACAGTCTCAATGAACTGCCATCATCATCATTTGATGATGAAGGCGTATCAAATTGAAGTCGGTTATTCCAGTTTTTTAAACTTATAAATTATTGGGATAAAAAGTAGCCTATGTGTTAATCCAGGTCACGGACAATATATATTCCAAGTTTCATCCAAATTAGATCAGTAGTTATTACGTGAAAGAGTAACAAACATCCATCCATCCTTACAAACTTTCGCGTTTATAATATTAGTAGGAAGTACTTACGTCGGAACAAGATGATGCCCTCTTGTGCGTTATATCCAGTCATGAAGGGCACATCAGCGCCGGGTAGAGAGTCTATCGGAGCGGTCGTGAGGAACGCTTCCGGTCCCTGAGGCTCCAGCACCGGCAGGAATGGAAGTGCGACGGTGCTTTGCAGGTCAGCGGTCTGACCGGCCGCGCCTACTGCTATCCGAGCGCCTGCCTTCACCAGCAGCTCACTTGGAGTAGCGCGCAGGTAGCCTGGAGCAAACGGACAAGTTTTCCGATATCGGTGCTGTTTTGATTTTGAAATGAAATTAAATGAATTAATTAATTCGCAAGAAGTATGGTCAAATCACAATTTTAAGTTAGTGTCACATACTTCATCGGATACCGACATGCAAAATGTTTAAATTTAAAAAGACTAAAACTATATGTATAAACTAAAACTAACAAACTTTTCTGATGGTATATTCGTCAGTTCTGAACCTCTCCCTGTTTTGGAAAGATCAGACTTAAAAGCGGTTGGAATTTTAAGGCATATACATTTTTATTAACTTGGTAGAGACGTCAGCTGTTCTGCTCACACTTGCCAAATTATGGGTTCAGTAATATTCATCACATTATTTCTGTTTATAAAAAAATACTTACCAAGCAATTCAGCAGTGCTGTTAGTGTCAATTCCCAGTTCCATGCCGAGCTCGAAGGCGCGCGCACTCGGACTCTGAGCTAGAGCCCACGGTGCGAGCGCCACTCCACTCTCTGCGATTGCTCCGTGGAAAAGACCCTGACCATCAATCAAAATGTTAACCACCATCGATTCCATCCATCTCCCGACAATTGTGGAGTAAAACAGTGAAAAAAAAACATTGATAAGAACAACGGGTTATATAGGAAGACTGTTACAAAAAAGTGGCCCTTGCTTGGATGCTCTTAAAGAACTGAAGCCTGCTGATCAAAAACAACACAGAAAGGATGGGAACGAATGCTTTGAGTCTCAATTGACCTGAATGAATAACGTAAGAAAGAGGTGGCCTATGTTATTACTGCCAAAAATGATAGTGTAGACCTAGAACATAAATGTCGAAATATAATTCTAGATAAATGGTTTTGAATAATCGTGTATTTGCACACACTTGATTGGTGCCTTGAAACGCCTGCCAAGTTGCTAAGTTAAGTACCTATACCTAACTAATACCTACTTTAGTTTGGTGCACTTAAGATGTAAGTACCTAGGCGATGTTGTCCTTCAATATAAACCGCAATAAATCTCCTGAAGTGTCACCCATCTAGAATACGATACGAATACCTACCGTTTTTGTTGCTCAATCGTCGTCGATCGACCAATTTGAGAGCGATTGCAACTGGGTTACATTATATCTCTCTTATTTCGCTCCACGGGCTAATCGGAACCATAAATTAGGGATGTGGAAATAAATCGCTTGAGAATTTAAGTAAAAGTAAGTGGGTAGCTAGGTACCTAAATAAAATTAAAAAATAGGAATGTTGAAGAGATCTTCCATGGAGCTGTGTAAGCAACTTGTGAATCATTAGGTAAAAGTCTTAGGTAATAATTATTATGATGAAATATTAAGTAGACTGCGAAACACTAAGTACCCTAATTATGTACCTTCATGCAGATTGTAACTCTCCCTGCTATAGTTATGTAGGAGGTACCTAACCTATAACGTTTTGACTACCTGCTTATTCGTTGTATAATTTGGTAAATGGTCTAGTGCTTTATATCTTGAGAATATGTTACCTTAGACGCTGAAGATAACATGTGAAGGTGCACGGAGACTGCGCCCGCTGACTCGCCGAAAATGGTGACCCGTGAGGGGTCACCACCAAATGCCTCGATATTGTCCCGCACCCACTTCAGAGCCATAACTTGATCCTAAATCAAAATAGGCCTTTAGTCTAGCCAAGCTCGAATTCTAGAAAAATATTCCCTTAGCATTTTCCATCCTCTAATGTAGACTCGGCCCGATGATTAAATGTATTTATGGTAGGTTAGGTATATAAAGCATTCCAAGCAGTTTGGTTTCCTTCATGACAATGCTTCGCCCAAAAAAGATTACCATGCTTTTAAAAAGTGGGATTTTAATTCACTACCAATAAATAACCATTCTCCGAATCTTTACTTTGTATGAAACAAACTCTTTGCATGGTCAGACATAAGGAGCTGACAAAACGACTTCAGAGGCTATAAGTAGTCGATAAATTTCCAAACCTAAGGTTCCTGGTCAAATTGGGCACCGGCCTGACTGGGTCACATTATCATTGACCAATTGATTTATTGGGCCATTCCATACCATACATACGTATATACATAACTTCAAGCTAGATACTTACATAAGTGCGTATATCTTACATCAAATGCGTATGGAACTTGACCAACATAGCTAAATCATAACTAAGCTACGAAACATTTGTGGGCCACAAATTTTTGATTAGATACTTAGGTAGGTATTTGCTTTGCTTTCTTATTTTTATAAGAATTTCCTATTTTAATGGATTGCTTACTCTACCGACATCAACTGCAGTAGTTACCTTCAAGCCCATATTGCCCGGCACTTCATCGTTTTCCAAGCTAAGAAAACCCAAAGCTCCAAGCCTGTAGTTCAGAGTGACGAGCACTACACCTGCGCCAACGAGATGGTCGGGACCATAGAGGAAAGCATTGCCTGAACCCACGGCAAAGGCTCCTCCGTGAATCCACACCATTACTGCTAACTTGGGATTGTACCTGCTTGAAAAAACATGTTTTACTAAATAATATTAGGTGGATCCAACTTGAACTGAAAGTTACAGCAATTTTCCTTACCCACTGATCTTATCGGGCAAAGCCGGCGTGTACACATTGAGAAAAAGGCAATCCTCGTCACCCTTGTAAGTGTCAAAAAGCAGGAATCGATGAGGGCATACAGCCCCTTCCTCCAAGGCATCTCTGATCCCGGACCATGGTTCCAGTGGTACTGGCGGCCGGAACCGAAGCGAGCCGCGAGGTGGCTGCGCGTATCTGCAGAGGTTTCAGTTTGCTTAGCTGTTGTAGGTACCAATGAGGATTACAATCATTGAGCTACAACCAAAAAATTCATGACTACAACGTGGCAATCTGAAATCAGAAATCAGAAATCAGAAACATTTATTCGCTGAATGTAAGATTCTGATAATCAATGTGTCGATAATATGACACCTAATCACAGAAAATCAATACTCTTTAGCAGAGCACCCAATGATCGTTGAGCATCTACAAGGACCATTTGAGTTCCTGAAGTATTTTCTTCTATATACCTACTTAGGTAAACTTACCGAATTCCTTTAAAGCTGTAATATGGCGTCTGCTCAGTGGTCCGCGCTACGAGCCGCCTTCCACGTAAAGTTCCAAGTTTTGTAAATACAATAGGCCCACCGCCCACTCGCATGCGGTCTACCAGAGCATGAACCAAGCGGGCTGCGCGAGCTGGCACGGTTTGTAGTCTCCGTAAGGCATGCTTTAGGCCTACTGATTCACTCACTGTGCTGGACAAACGACGCCAAGCTCCCGAGACCTGTAACACAAAGCCTTCTATACTAATGCCCTACTGTACTTATGCCCACAATATTATAATTAGTAAGTACCTATACTTAATTACCTACTTATGGTAGTTCTTGGTTTGCAAATCTAAAGGTCAGTCACATTGGTATTCATTTCCACAACACCTCAAAAACAAAACATTTAAGAAATTATACTATTGGACCCCCCATTAAGTAAATCACAGTAATTTGTGTTAATTTTAGAGCTCTGCGTGCGTTTAAACACAGTGTTTTGCTCATTAAGTAAATTCGAGTCGGTAAGGTGTTAAGAACGTCACGTAAGGCCAAAATGACCACACGCGTTACCCTAGCAGTTGACATAGTAATTAGTGGTTTTGAATAAAATGTAACACTACTTTTAGTTTCTTTACAACATACTCGTACTACAGGACTGACATGGACGAACGATCTGAAAAGGCACTTATAGCTAAAATCAATGATAAAATGATGAATTACTTAGTGACAATTTCGTTTTGAATTTGAAGACCTAAGCTGGTACAAACTTAGCACTTAGTACGTAGTTACGAAAAAATAAATGTTCGATGACCTTCTTTACAAAAAGTCAAATCTTTCGTAAGCATATTGATATATCGAGACAAAAAAAAAATACATTTAGTAAGTAATGACGAAAAAAATTACGATTAAATGCACGCATGCTTAATTTAAATAGTATATTATGCAACTAGTGAATAAAAGAGGGATTTAAAGCGAGGGCCATAAATGAATCACGAGCAAGGGAAGGATTCTAACGACTGAATCACGACCGTAGGGAGTGATTCATGGTGATTGAATCACGAGCGTATCGAGTGATTCAAGTGTTAGAATCCTGAACGACTTGAGTGGTTCATGGCCCTCGGTATAAATCCGTTTTATCCAAGAGTTGCATACTATGCTTTATACCATGATTACGAGAAAAAGAAAGATTGGATTGCGCAAAAACAATAATTTGATGGAGGTCAAATATATTAGTGTATTCTAAATTGAAACACCAAAACATTTTCAGTGAATAAAATAACCTTTTTAGAGGGGGAATGGTATAATAGTAGATTATGCTTTATCCCCAAAATGCATAATCTACTTTATATAAACACTGCGAGGCAATAAAACATATACAATTAAAAAGAAAGTACTTACTTTATTAATTTTACAATAATGAAAGAAGACAAATATAGAAAATTAAAAGTAAAAGTTAATGTTAGAGACGTTGGACCAATTGTGAAAAGACAAAGTTATATTATTGTTGAAATCGTTGTAGGTTCTCATATACGCTTCCTTAGATCTTTCAGGAAGCAAGTTTCCAATGATATCAGTTGCTTCAGATTGTATGCATTCCGGTATCACATCACTTTCGTCACTGTCAGTTGACATTTTTGTTAAAATACGCTATTTTGTTACAAAACAACACAAAGATTCGCAGTTTAGCGCCTTTTCGTTCTATTTGTTTTTTTTGTAGTGGCAAATTCTTCTTCATGCAGGTTTCTATGAAAAGTTTCATTCTAATTTTGAATACATTCTCCTTGATTTAGGGCTCTATGAAAAGTTTTCATTCTAATTTTAAATAAATTCTTCTTGGTGTAGGGCTCTATGATAAGTTTATATTCTAATTTTGACGTTTGGTCATGGATTGCAAGGAGCTCGTATATTCAATGTTGATTGCATTCCAAATTCAAATGTCATAATTCCCTAGGGGATTATGAAATTCAGTACATTTATAATGACCCGGCTAGACCATAGGACACAAATGACTTGCTTTAAGTTGAGTTTGCATGACACATAATATGCCATTGACGAGCAGGTGTTATATAAAAAAAATACACCTATTTCCTGTGGTAATTAGATCTATAAGACAGTCGATAAAGCAGACTTTAAAAACCACTCATAGGCGTAGGCAGTTAGGTACCTACATCCTGTTTCTTGAATAGATTCAGAAATTTTGTGGTACTAATAGCGTAGTGCAGGTCAGAAAACTCGAAGATGATTTGCTCTAAGTACCTACCGCTGCAAAATGTATTTCACAAACCAACTCTGAAAGGTTAATGTCAAAAGAATTTGGGTTAATCTTAATCCAGCGTACATGAGCCCATGTACGCTGGATTGTGTTACGAATTCAACTGCATGTAAGTAATTAAGACATACAAGTTACAACTCATTCGTTTAGTAGGTAAAAGTCATTATTCGTATAGTGCAAAAACCAAATTGTTAACTTTTATGGGCGAATAAATTGCAGGTCGTGGCGCAGCATCGTGGAATATAAGTAGGTCTTTGTGAGCTCATCTTCTGATGGAAAAGATTTATAGTTTTTTGTATAATAAATCGATACCACTTCCATACGGTCATGTCGGTCATGGTCTGCAATCTGCATGTAAAATATTATCATACAAAACATTTTTATTTTTTATAATAAATTTTATACTCACAAGTAAGTCAATCATTTTGTAAGTAACCAAGGAAAAGCGGACGGCTAAAAAACGAAGTCAGGGAATTACTCAGCATCTAATAGTTTTAGCATTATGACTGACATATTACCTAATTGCACTCGTATCTAACATCATCCACATTCATCCTGGCACTTAGCAAGTTATAAAACAGAGTTGGCCAAACATAGCTTGCACCATCACAGTGCAGGCAGAGATCGTCAAACCGAAACAAGGAAATCATTATTGGACCAATTCATGTTATTTTGTCGTTAGGTAAGGGTAGGCACACTAAAACTAATTGACACCATGGTAAAAACTATATTAGTTCTATTACGCCAAGTTTTGATTGCTCTCGCGGAATAATTGAGGGTAATGTATCGAAATTGCTAAATAACGGAAGAACGCTCAGTGAAGTTGCGTAACTGTAATAGGTAGGTCATCAAACCGGGTTAACAAAGAGATTAACCTAGGTCCTAACAATCATCATCCTCGACTGATTCCAAGAACCAAGTGATCACTTCAGTTGGTTTGGAAATAAGTAGGTAAGCGCCTGACTAACCCGAATGATTCTAGTCCAGAGTTGCCAATATTTCCAATGTGGCATCCTTAGCATGACACTTACAAGTACCCGTACTTGCCACATTTTATAGAGTCATTTTGGTAAAGCTTATAGCTTATTTTAAGCTTTAGCTTGCCTTATCATATGACTGGCCACCCACTATAGCAATAACCTACGAGTACTTACACATTAATCACGTGGAAAAACAATGCCGTCCAATTAAATTTTAATACAACATGAACCGTGGGTATTTATTTTAACAATAAACCTAGGTAGAAAAATTTGCTACAATGATTTTACGTAAGATAGGTATTTGAAAACACCCAAAAACATACACATACGTTTATATTCCATTAGCCAAAACACTGCAGATAAAATGTAGGTAGCTAAGATTAGGTCCCTACGTATTGCTGTGGTAGACAGACAGGGTCGACGGTTACGCCACAGTACATGTCACTAAAGTAGACCGTAATAGCTCCACCTCAGATAATAGCTAGTATAAATGCGCTACACTTCTCGTTGCCCAAGATGTTTTGGTATACTGTATAGGAGAATCCCTGGAATATTCTTGCATAACAAGTTGCTTTTAGAAATTTTAATGAGCAATTTTTAACTATTGAGCAAGGTTGTTTACGCAAACTACACAACAATCTGAAACCCTTTGTTTGTGCTAGGGTTGTCAGTTTCAAGTACTATCACCGTAGTTCTGTTGCTCTGCTAAGCAAGCTCGCAATGCTGTGTTCCGGTATCAAGAGTTTGGCTTTGTGTTGATGTAACGCTATAGTCGCGCCGCTGTTACCGGTGTGTAATTACAAGCACATGAGAATAAACATATTTCCGTCTCAGAATGATGAGCGCAGTGCAATTCTTGACAAGGCATGTCCGATTACAATCAATATTATGATCAATAGACAATACTTATGATTGAATCTAATCCGTACCTTCATGGAGTTGAGACTAGTAGCAGCATTGGCGACGACATCTCCGAGTGTGGCGGGCGGAAGAGCGTGGCTGCGTAGCACGAGGACACACGCGCACACGACTGTTGCACGCCACCAGCGCACGCGCATCCTTGCTCTTGCTTAGCAAAACAGCCAGGCGTGCCTTCAACTCTCACGGATTTAGCCCGTTACGGCTGTAGAAGTAGGTAAATACTCATTAATGGCCTACACCCTGCAAAAATAGTTCATGACCCTTTAAAAGTATACTTGAACGAAGCTGTAATCTTACAATATTTAGTAAAACATTTGATTGTACTTAATAAAAAAAAATAACGTCTGACCGACCGTCCGTCCCACGGAATATAGTCCGTGGTCCGCCCCGTAGGCAAAGAACCTTTTTTCCCATACAAAAGACTTCAACGCGCGCGCTCTACGCAGAACGCGCGGGCGCTAATGTAGGTAATGAATTTACAACAATACCTACGGTTTTTTTTATATAACACAAAAAGGCCACAAGACTAGCAACATTTCTCTTTGAAGAAAATATGTCACATATGTTGCCGAAACCGTACCTACCATAGAAACCCCTTCACACAGTAAAAACGGATATTGATGTTTTTTTTCTGTGGTACGAGTAAAACTTAGCATAGCTGCTGACTGTACCTAGGGCCTCACGCTCACTTCAGCAGAGATTTTATAACGTCAAAAATGCGTTTTTGACCGACATAATGACGTCATCATATTAGATTAAAATCTCTGCTGAACTGAGCCTAAAAGCCTCAGCAATACTCAGCCTGCAGACACCTCGTGATGTAACAATATTTCCTACATCGAGCTTTCTCCGCACTATAAGTATTATTTTCCCTGTATTGAGAATATACATTTAAAAATTTTGCTAATGACTAGAAATACCTACTCGGCAGAATTAAGAGAGTCCTATTCTTGACGATTCGAAGAACGAAGGTTATTCCCACCATATTCCCACCAAATGGCGCAGTAAGGAGGAACGTATGAGAAAATAAGTACCTAAATGCAACTTTTGAATAACAGTAGAATAATAGGTATGTTACCTACTTAGAAATCTCTTGTTCTTGTACTATTATAAAAAAACTTTTTAAAAACAGTATTTTTTTCTATGTTACAAATAGTTAGAGGCATACATAAGTTTATCGTTTTATTACAGCTTGTAGATTTTGACATAGATAATAATATATGTCATATTAAGCGAAGCAAACTCCACTTGCATTTTCTAAAGTATGGAATTGACAAAGTTTGTAAATGTATGTTTGTTACTCTTTCACGCAAAAACTACTGATCCAATTTGGATTAAACTTGGAATATTACATTGGCCGTCACAATAAGCTACTTTTTATCCCGAAAAATCAATGGGATAGAATAAATATCCAAATACATATATCACTCTTTTTATTAAGTATTTGTCTCATCCGCAGTTTACTTTGTGATACAGCCTGTTCACACAATATTCGTGTTTGATCTCTTTGGTGATTGGAACTCCACATTCCAAATTCAAGTCCCTAGGGATCAAAGTGCTATAAATTTCGGTCAATGTTTACAAGGAATAAACTAATAGTAAATTATGCTTTATCCCCAAAATGCATACTCTACTTTATATAAACACTGCGAGGCAATAAAACATAATACAATTAAAAAGAAAGTACTTACTTTATTAATTTTACAATAATGAAAGAAGACAAATATAGAAAAGTAAAAGTTAATGTTAGAGACGTTGGACCAATTGTGAAAAGATAAAGTTATATTATTGTTGAAATCGTTGTATGTTCTCATATACGCTTCCTTAGATCTTTCAGGAAGCAAGTTTCCAATGATATCAGTTGCTTCAGATTGTATGCATTCTGGTATCACATCACTTTCGTCACTGTCAGTTGACATTTTTGTTAAAATACGCTATTTTGTTACAAAATAACACAAAGATTTGCAGTTTAGCGCCTTTTCGTTCTATTTGTTTTTTTTTGTAGTGGCAAATTCTTCTTCATGCCGGTTTCTATGAAAAGTTTCATTCTAATTTTGAATACATTCTCCTTGATTTAGGGCTCTATGAAAAGTTTTCATTCTAATTTTGAATAAATTCTTCTTGGTGTAGGGCTCTATGAAAATTCTAATTTTGACGTTTGGTCATGGATTGCAAGGAGCTCGTATATTCAATGTTGATTGCATTCCAAATTCAAATGTCATAATTCCCTAGGGGATTATGAAATTCAGTACATTTATAATGACCCGGCTAGACCATAGGACACAAATGACTTGCTTTAAGTTGAGTTTGCATGACACATAATATGCCATTGACGAGCAGGTGTTATATAAAAAAATATGTAGGTAGGTAAGTATATTCTTGGACATTTCACACAACAACTAAGCACTGCTGTGGGAAGTAGATTACTGATAGAATACTTTTTTATACATTTTTTTAAAATAAACTCGTAAATACACGGTTTGTATTCGAACCCATGATCGATGAGCTGAAGGCACGGACGCTACCACAACTACGCTTCCATCTACCGCACCCGGTGCGCGCTCTATTTATTTTGCGTGCTATGTTTTTTAAAAAACTACGCCAAACTTGCATTTACTATAGTAAAATTTACCAGCTAAAAATTATAGCTATATAGGTACCTAATTAGGTAAGATAGGTAGCTATTTATTAGAAACAGCAGTTTTAGTGAGTACGCCATAGATATAGAAAATACCACAAGTGTTATTTTCGTGTAAAAGGGTTCGAATCCAATAATACCCAAGCACGTCTTATTCACAATAATAATACTAACAGAATTACATAATACCTAACTGCCTACCTAACACCATATTAGCAAACGTTAGGTATGTAGTCCTTAACTTACCCAAATATGTTTTCTGCGCTTTTTGTTTGCTTCACTACTTGTGTTACCACCACACGTCACTAGGTACCAAACTGCAGTGTTTTTAGTAAGTAAAAGTTAATTTGAACAAGTGAATATTGATAAAATGCAAAGACCGCAAAAGACAAAAGTGTTTTATTTCATTTGCAGTGTTTGTGCGTTCGATTCACTTGTGTACCGTGGTTCACTAAGACTACCGACGACATCAGTGCTGGCCGACGACGCGTCGTCCCGTCTCGGTCGTTGGTGGTGGTAGCAGCGGTTACCCAACAGTACCCTCACCATGCCCACTAACTAGAGTACCTGCCACATTGTTATCCAATAAGACAAGTAACCTCAGTATTATAGGCTCTGTAGAAACGCATTTGCATAATAATATCCATTATTGAAAGTATTGAAATGTCGCTCTATGAACTTACTCTACTATCCATACGTTGAAATAGGTAGTAGAGCTTCTTGTGAAAGAGCTCGTTCGGGGGAGTACTATGGGATGGGAAAAAAAATGTTGCTTTCTCTATAAATCTAGCTCGTACAGAACAGGAAAAGATAAATTGTTCGTGCTCACAGGCCGGTCATGGCGGTCATGACGACGAACCAAAGAGAATGCAATAAAAGACGACGAACGGCGAACCGACGAACAGAGGACATAAAAAACAAGAAGAAGAATCTACTGACATGCGTGAGATGTGCGCAATCGTATATTTGTACGATTTTTGCGATTACGATCGTAATATCGAAATCGTACAAAAAACATTAACTTTTTTTACATAAGATTTCGATTATATTTTTTTGGAACTTGAAGTTGAACTGAACTAAACTGAACTTGATCTGAACTTGAACTGAACTTGAACTGAACTTAAACTGAACTTGAATTGAACTTAAACTGAAATTGAACTGAACTTGAACTGAACTTGAACCGAACTTGAACCGAACTTGAACTGAACTTGAACCGAACTTGAAACGAACTTGAACCGAACTTGAACTAAACTTGAACTGAATTTGAACTGAACTTAATTAACTTGAACCGGACTTGAACCGAACTTGAAACGAACTTGAACCGAACTTGAACCGTTTTTGAACCGAACTTGAAACGAACCTGAACCGAACTTGAACCGAACTTGAACTAAACTTGAACTGAATTTGAACTGAACTTAATTAACTTGAACCGGACTTGAACCGAACTTGAAACGAACTTGAACCGAACTTGAACTGTACTTGAACTTAACTTGAACTGAACTTGAACCGAACTTGAACCAAACTTGAACCAAACTTGAACCGAATTTGAAACGAACTTGAACTAAACTTGAACTGAATTTGAACTGAACTTAATTAACTTGAACCGGACTTGAACCGAACTTGAAACGAACTTGAACCGAACTTGAACCGTACTTGAACTTAACTTGAACCGAACTTGAATCGAACTTGAACCAAACTTGAACCGAACTTGAACTGAATTTTAACTGAACTTGAACTGAATTTGAACTGAACTTGAACCAAACTTGAACCGTTTTTGAACTGAACTTGAACTGAACTTGAACCGAACTTGAACCGAACTTGAACCGAACTTGAACCGAACTTGAACCAAACTCGAAGCGAACTCAAACCGAACTTGAACCGAACTTGAACCGAACTTGAACCGAACTTTAACTGAACTTGAACCGAACTTGAACCAAACTTGAACCGAACTTGAACCGAATTTGAAACGAACTTGAACCGAACTTGAACCAAACTTGAACCGTTTTTGAACTGAACTTGAACTGAACTTGAACCGAACTTGAACCGAACTTGAACCGAACTTGAACCGAACTTGAACCAAACTCGAAGCGAACTCAAACCGAACTTGAACCGAACTTGAACCAAACTTGAACCGTTTTTGAATCGAACTTGAACCGAACTTGAACCGAACATGAACCGAACTTGAACTGAACTCGAACCGAACTTGAACCGAACTTGAACCGAACTTGAACTGAATTTGAACTGAACTTGAACTGAACTTGAACTGAATTTGAACTGAACTTGAACCAAACTTGAATTGTTTTTGAACTGAACTTGAACCGAACTTGAACCGAACTTGAACCGAACTTGAACCAAACTCGAACCGAACTTGAACTGAACTTGAACCGAACTTGAACCAAACTTGAACCGAACTTGAACCGAATTTGAAACGAACTTGAACCGAACTTGAACCGAACTTGAACCAAACTTGAACCGTTTTTGAATCGAACTTGAACCGAACTTGAACCGAACATGAACCGAACTTGAACTGAACTCGAACCGAACTTGAACCGATTTTGAACCGAACTTGAACCGAACTTGAACCGAACCTGAACTGAACTTGAACTGAATTTGAACTGAACTTCATTTACTTGAACTGAACTTGAACCGAACTTGAACTGAACTTGAACCGAACTTGAATCGAACTTGAACTGAACTTGAACCGAACCAGAACACAACGTGAACTTAAAATTAAAGATATGGATAAACTAAACCTGCACATCTACTAAATCTGATTTCGAAAATTGAGTTCGACTGTTTGTTTGTTCGCGTATCACGCCCTAACTACTAGACCAATTTCCACGAAACCATTCGAAAGTCCTTTTTCCGAATTGAAACCTAGGCTAAATATAATTGAAATCAAAGACGTGGATTCTTAAATACAGCTTCAACTCTCTATACCAAAAGCAGTGGAAAGTTTTGTAAGCGTACGAAGTTGCGGGTATCATCTGGATATGTATATTATAAGAATGACGATAAATCATTTCTTGTGCGCGCGGTTCAGTTGTACGGTGCGGTAGGTAGTGCTTGTTATTTTGTTTCTAAATCGTGCAGGGGCATTATTCTGTATGACTTAGGAGATTCCTTGCCGTAACCGTATGACGTCACCGTAAGGAATGATATTTATGGCATAGGAAATACGGCATAGGCATAGGGCGATTTCACGCCGCTGTCTTGTCGTGCTGCGTAACGCGCTTGTATTGGTCATAGTGAATAAGGCCCCAGGGCTCGTGTGTAAACTGTAAACTGATGTTCTACTTATGTAGGTATAGTACATAAAGGTTTTTTCACTACATAAGCAATTATGTATTACATATTGTATTACGAATTTTTATTTCAATTTTTCCTAGGACGTACGACTTTCTTTATGCTGTGGTACGATTGCGGCATACATTTGTACGATTTTTTGCACAATTTGTACTATTACGACCGAAACATCGAAATTGTACGACTTTTTTACATACGATTTCGATTATACTTTTTTTAATGGCCACATAACAAAAACGTTCAATCGTAAAGAATAAGGTTCAAATCCAATTTATATTGCATTAATATTCCCTATAGTTGATGATTGATGATATAAGAATGACGACAAATCATTTCGTGCGGAAAAACTTGGTTCTCCTACTTGTTATTTTAATCGTGCAGGCTCTTGTGAAAACTGATGCTCTTCTGTAGTTAATTACAAACACGTACCTACCTACTTATGTAGGTATAGTATTTTTTTTCTCGATAAGCAATTTTTATTACATACCTACCACCTACTCTATTTACGATTTTTTATTTCATTTTCCTAGGGCGTACGTTTGTTTTTTTTTGTGCTGTGTTACGATTGCGGCATATTTTTACCTGGCAGCCTTGTGCATGAGTATTATTGAGAACTAATGAGAGAAACGTCAGAAAAGTGACGTCATTTGTCGTGTTCGTGTTTTGCTTTTCTTTCTCGTCCTGTTTCTATTTTTCTCAAAAAAGCGAAATAAAAATCCTTTGTTCGTTCTATTCTACCAGAATTTTCGGCCATCTACAAATACCTACCTATGTATAGTTTAGAATACTGTGTATAATATCGTTTGAGGTACAGACCGTGATCTCAATCAATTAAAAAGTGAAACAGCAGACAATAAACAAATGTCTTCTAATCAAGGGCCTAGTGCGCCAAATGCGTCTGAAGATCTACCACCGCCATACTCCGCCGTAGTTGGGAATCCTCAGTATGGTTTCGTGGCACCTGGCGGTGATAGTTTTCCTGTAGCTGGCCCATATCCAGCACCAAAACAGTTTACGGCGCCCGGGGTTTACCCGCATCCTGCTCCAGGGGTGTATCCTCAGCCGACTATATCCGTGACCAGTGCCCAGCCTCAGTTAGGAGACGGGCCGCCACCGCCGCCCGGCTTGCCTGTGGGGCTCGTTCTACCGCCAGCCGTGGGAAGTGAACCCACCACAGTCAACTGCTTCAACTGTGGCAAAACTGTCACTACTAGGGTTAACTTTACTACAGGCTGGCACACTCACCTTGTTGCAGGCTCTGTTTGTGTGGTAACAATGTGAGTAACATCCCTCCCTACCTTTGTTTTAATCCAATAGTGTAGGCTTAGCTGTGTTTGTAACAAAACTGTTGAATAGAATTCTTATATCTAATAAAAAATGTGTTAATACTCTTGTTACAGGATTTGTTCTCTGTGCTGTATGGGACTGATACCGTACTGCTTTGACACATTCAAAGATGCTGAACATTATTGCCCCAACTGCAATGCTTTTATTGGTAAAAGCACCAAGTGCTAAGCAGATGACAAACCTCAAATTTTTGCTGCACTTGAAATGCAAACTTTCGTTATTGGAGTTATTACTCAAGTCCATTATTAAGATTTGATTAGAGGTGCTAGCTATGCCATGGCCATTATATTTCAAGTGATGTAAATGTTCTCATATTTGCTTATTGGATACATAAAGTACTATGTAGGTATGGCATGGTTCATGCGAGTAAGGTGGAAAATGCAAATGTTCAAAGTGTAATGCCTTCATTCAATAAATTACGTAAGAAGCAATTTTATATTGGCTGTAAAATGATCATTATTCTTCTGTTACTACATTTGAAAAATGGCATTCTATTTTAATATTATTTTTTAATTTATAAAATGTTTAGTAACTACAATTCTATAAATAATGAAGATATGTTTAAAATGTGGAGTACATACATAAATAAGTAAAGTATCAAACTCAATTGATAAAATGATGTAATTTATGAAGTTAAGATTGTGTGTAGATTTTTTATAGTGTAATACATTATTGTTATAATAACACATGTATAAATTTGATAAAATGCAATAGTTGCAGTATAGCTACCTAGTAATAATTTATTTACTTTAACTGTTTATTTTGTAAATGTTAATCTCTTTACACTAATCTAAAAGTGAAAGAACTTTTTGATATAATAATTATATAAAATTTGAACAGCATCTTGTTATAATGTTTTATGTATAAAAATAGGTAGGTAAATGCCTACTACATCCCTGATTATTTAAATTAAGTCTGGATAGTTTATTGTGACTTTTTGATGTACCTATGCTAAAGCAATTTTTTTGAGGTATTTATTCTTCCATAATTTCTTATTTTAGTTATTTCTTAGCATTCCATGTAATCATTATTTAATAGAGCACTGCATAAGCTTATATCTGCCCCTTATCTTTACATATTGTTATTGACATTATTAAAAGCAGATTCTATTAGGTTATTATGTAATGTGTACCCATAGGTATCTATGACAGGCGTCATGGCTCAGTCGGTAGTAGCTCTGCCTTCCGTGCTGTGGGTCGTAGGTTCGATCCCCACCGAGAACAAACCTTTGTGTGCTGTAAACATAGATGTTTGTTCTGTGACTATGTATTATAAGCATGTATTTACAAAAAAAAATGTATATATGTATTCTATCAGCCATCTAGTACCCATAGTACAAGCTTTGCTTAGTTTGGGACTAGAAGGCGTTGTGTTAAATGTCCGTGAATATTTATTTATTTTATTTATTATATTATGTTTATGACATTACATTACCTGCCTGTACCTGTTCTGTTCTAGGCTGCTAATATAGATTAAGTTATAGTCAAAGTGATGAATTACAAAACATGTGCTAGGTACTTACTATAAAAAGTACAAGTTTAATAGATAAGAACCAGTCTACATACCTAGTACTTGTATTACCTGCCTATGTTGGCCATTACATAATTATAATATAAAGATTTATTTTCTCTCAACTAAAACATTGGAAGTGATTTGATGTTGCACATACTTAATTTAAACACATTTAAATTAATCTCAGTAGGTACATTTTTAGTATTTGAAACATGGCTACCAACTAAAAGGTTTCTAAAGTTAATATTAGTGTAATAAGTGTCAATCTAAAAATAATTATAATTACCTATCGTTCTTTCAGGACCTTACTTACCTATTTAACTCTTAGGGTGTAGGTAAGGTCCATTGATATTGAGTAATTTATGTAGAGGCTTTATGAAGCTTTGCAAAATTCTAGCCTACAAAGCCTTATTATCACTTTGACTGTAACACTTCGAATATTTAGATTTTTACAGACATTAGATTTTATACCTGCACATTTTTTTTTATTAGGTAGGTAGGTATACCTATAATGTTGTGTATGTACTAGATAATATGTAAATCTCAGAATATTGAATTGAACCATAATTTATTATGAAAAGTAATAAAGGGCTCAGAAAGTACCTACCGACATATTTTCTTTGCAGAGTCTGCAGAAGTCTTTTTTATTTGAGCTGCCTGCCTCCCTAGACATTATTTCACCTGTATACCTGAGTACCTACCTCCCAGAGTTATTGAGAAATAGAAAATGAAAACACAGCTTATCTGATAGTTATTTATCAAAATGATAAGATAGGTTCAATGGTTTGATAACAGCTACATGCCTAGTATTAGTAAGCATTAGGTACGGTACCTACCTCATATAATATTTTTGTGTCTCGACTTGTATCGTTTCATTATGAATGTCGGTAGTGTTATTAACTCAAACAGGAGTGAATACAATGAAGAAAGTGAAACATCACAGCACCCGAGAGAGCCTCCACCACCATACTCACTCAATGACGCCGAACTTGTAACTCAACCACCAGTCATACGCCAGACTATCATAATCCAGGCACCTCTCAAAGACACCCCTATGTTTTTTAACTGTCCCAAATGTGATGAAAGAGTGTTTACTAAGGTGGAATATGTCAGTTCCAAGAATACACACATGCTAGCTGGTTTTATTTGTGGATTAACATTGTAAGTACCACCATTGTGTGATATAGGTATACTTACAAGCAGATGTTTCTGATAGGTACCTACCTAATTATGCTTAGATGACAATATTTCAGATTTCATTTAATACTTGTGATCTTGACCACAATGTTGTTTTCCTTTCAGATGGTGCATGCTTTGCTGTTTAGCTGCCATTCCCTACTACGTATCTGCATTTAAAAAAACTGAACATTATTGTCCAAATTGTAACACATTACTTGGAACCTACTAAGATAACACAAATATTGTGAAATTTGATGAAAAATGTTAATCTACAATCTAACTCTATAGGCTCGTATGCTGATACAGAAACCATTACTCAGCATAGAATTGAGTAATTTTCATACAAAATTCATACAAATCTTGTGCTTGAGTAGTAAATCAGCATTACAGCCTATAATGAAGATTTTTTAACAATGTAAATAAAATACAGATTCCTATTGTATTATTTGTATTCCTGTTTCAAAAATGACACAGGCTACCTGGTATAAATAAAAAAATTTAATCTTAGTTTATATTACATGGTACATAAGTAGTTATTACTCAGTAAGATACATTTAATGGTAATAAAACTATTTATTATTTCAGATAGGTTTTTGGATTTGTAATTTCAATAATTAACATAGGTACAAGCTGAAAATATGTACCATTAAAGTCCAAAAAGTAATACATAATGCAGAAAAACCAGTTTGCAGATGTTCATTATCTTTTTGGCTTAACTATTATATGGGACTTGCAGTCTAAAACAATCGGATGCAATTTTCCATTTCCCATCAACAGCTACAATAAGAAAGGTTTGCTGGAAAGGCTTTTTGACATCATCATTCTGATAGACCACATCACCACAAGCTTGAATAAGGTATGTGAGCTTGTTGGAAACAAGTGCTTCTGATAGAGGTTGAGCATCCAGAGTCTTCAAAGTGTGGTTACTAGCTGGTAAATCCATAAGAAACTTCTGGATCTTATCATTACCTTTGATTCCGTTTCCATTCCAAACCAATAAGCCTGTGTCCAAATATAGTTTGGAGGTTAGGTGCCGAATGTTATCTACTTGCTTGTAAAATACTCTTGTGAATTCTTCAGCCGTTTCACATGCATTATCGACATTTTTCACTACCACCTCTGCCATAGTCTGTGTGTAGATACGTAGTTATCTACTCAGAAGAACACTTGTTACCGTCTGAAGCAGCCGAGCAGTGGAAGAATGGTAGGTTTGTTTGTTTTCAGTTATTGACGGTTATTCTTTTCTTTTACTTAGATGTCCCCACGAAACAAGGACGAAAGTTCACAAAACACAGAGAGGACCGCCACGCCAAACTCTCTTCATAATTTAGATAGGTATCCCAATAAATTTTTAAAAGTCACAAGGGTCACCATTTATTTTGCCTTCAAAACAAAACAAACGAAACGAAACGACAGCCGACTTGACTTTTAAGGTTAGACCGCACTAGGGCGGAACTGCACTGCAGCGGAGCGGCGGCGCGTCATTTTCAATGTAGTTCGGTATAACGTACTAGAACTGCACCAGCGCGGCATTTTATCTCTCAGTCGGTTGGCAACCACTGAACGCGATGGATGAAATTGGTGTGAACGGTATATATATATAAAAGAAGAGGGACCTGACTTACACCTATCACATTCCGCTAAAGCTAGGGCTAAAATTTGGAATGTACTTTCTTTACATGGCCTATGCACCCGCTAAGACGGGATTTTAACAAATTTAACCCCTGACTTGGTCAAGCTGGGCCTAAACGTTAGTATGCAAAATCGTATTCCTTGAAGTTATAAATACCAAAATTGGCATGTACCTATTTTCATCAAACTAAATAAATAAGAACTGTATTTAAAAAAACTAGCTCAACACTAATTCGCTGTGCTATTAGTTGATAAAGTTTGTATGGAAAAATTGGTTTGTTTCAAGCTTAGGTAGGTACCTAGCATGTCCTTACAAAAAAAATAAAATACCTACGAAAGGTGTAGGTAGGAAGGGAGATAGCGTATGTACCTAGGTAAAAAATACCAGCCTCTGAAGCCACAATTAAAGAAGTAGCTAAGTGGGTAGGTAGGTAAGTAGGTAGTAGGTACCTACTTAAGATCTCGCTATAAAGTCAACGGGAAGCATAGTTTCTGTGTTGCTTTATTACTGAGTACCTACCACGCGGGCAAAGCCGCGGGCGCTATAGCTAGTATAATATAGATGGATGCCTCGCAAGTGTCGCGGACGCGCCGCTTACTATAACGCACTAAGCGGCAGCGGAACTGCGCGACGCGAGCGCGTCAACTTTGCCTAGTTGCCCAACTCTGTCGCGACGATCCGCTGCAGTGCAGTTCCGTTGCCGCGTAGTGCGGTATGGCTAGTACATTTACTTGGAAAGAATATTGAAGCTAACTGTCGCGTCGCTCCGCTGCAATGCAGTTCCGCCCTAGTACGGTCTAACCTTTACACTCAACTTGACACGTGTCATCTGTGCTTGACACTGACAATATTGTCTTTTTCTTCTCCTATTTATTGGCCTATGTCCGTCATTTCGACAGACAATTTTGCTAGTGTCAAGTGATATTTATTTGAATTAAGGTACGACCGCACTAGGGCGGAACTGCACTGCAGCGGAGCGACACGACACAGCTTCAAAATATTCTTTCCAAGTAAATGTACTAGCCATACCGCACTACGCGGCGGAACTGCACTCAGCGGAACGTCACCTTTGCCTAGTGCAAAGGTTCAGTAAAAATATCACATTAACCAAACAAGTTTTCCGTTTTTTTTTCAAAAATGTTGAAATGTGCGAGCGAGAGGGTTGTCTGCCTTATAAATACGCCATAGCACCGAACATCTATATCCTAGCGGACATAGGGTCGCGGTCGGTAGGTACCAGAGAATATACAACGTAGGGTTGTCAACTTTTTGAGGGCGTTCCAAATTCACGCGAAAAAAAGTGTGTGATATAGAGCGCTCTTGAATCGGTTTTACATGCAAATGAACAAAATTTTGTTGCCAGAAAACATTTCACTGGATAATATAATATTCGTAAAATTCGCTACACGCGAACGTTCCACGCAGGTAACATGTAAATGCAGAGTGATAAATAAAATAAACATGCTATTTGTATAGTAAATATTTTAATTTAATGTCTTTATCTATTTATCGTACAAAGTTGCTTACGTAGGTATTATACATAATTTTTTTAGTACACATACATGTCAACATTTACTGTATATATTGACACGAATATCTTGGACAAGTTTATAAAATAGTTAGGTAATAAATAATTCATAAATTTCAATATACTTAGAGCAATTGAAAGAACATTTTAAAATTTCAATAAGTACTAAAAAGGTCACCGTCAAAGAGGAGCCCAATGTATGATGTATGTAGTTGCAGGATTTCATAGAAATAATCAAAAAAATAATAGTAATTTTACAAACCAACATTCCATAAAATTATAAAAATAGAAAATTATTAATTCAGTAATAATGTAGGTATAGGTAAGAGATACACATAACGAGGGCGAATATTAATTTGTTTGTCAACAGTCATTACCTTAACATTCCAATATCATTTACATTAATACAATAAATGATTAACATATTTATGCCTAAAAGAATAATAATATCAACTACACAATAATATTACATAATTCAATGATTTCTATGATCATTGCCTATATGATGAATAAAATATATTTTATAAGTTATTAATAATCCTAAGCCCCTTGCTCATTTATGCAATATTGATTAGTTTGATTACACAAAAACAAATACAAACAAAATAATTTTTAAATGATTTCGCATTTCAGGATAATTGCGCACACACTGCACTACTGCTACAATCGACTGCCTAAATGCTTGATTAGCATGCAAATGGAATCACATTGAAAGTCTCAAAATTATATTTATTAATATTAATTTCCTTAAGCAGTGGATGGTCAAACCCCTTTTTCAAAATAAGTAATCTAAAAGCTTTATTTTATGCGTAAACACATTTTGAGTCAACTTTATATCCATCGTGAGGCTATCGCGGGCTTCAATGTTGACAAAATAATTAAAAATTAAACATTAGGAAATTAAGTGTTACGTAAACCTATGCGGCTTTATGCAATTAGTAATTAATTGACATAGAAAATTAACACTGGATTAACTGTGGTGATTTTCAAATTGAATAAAACTAAAAACCTAGGCTAACTTATGACAGAAACTTTTAAAAACCTTTATTGATAAAATCTGGTGAATATCTAGAATGAATAAAACGGCACAAATATAAAAGTTGCATTGGTAGGTAGACAGTGGTAGGTAGGCTGCGTCCCCATCAGACACGGCGCCGTGTCTGATAGGGACGCTCCCGTAGGTATACAGATTACAGATCTGACGCGATTACGCAATGAATTTATTATTGAACAAACATACATACGAGTAGGTGTCGAAAATGAATAAAAAAAGGTACAATAACGAAAAAAGTTCACCGATTTTATGGACATGTTATTATTATTTACATGCTAGGTATCTAGTGCTTTAGTATTTTATTAGAATTGATTGTTTACAATTAAATACCTAATAAAGGCCCGTATTTAAACCAATGGTCAAGCGCAATAGAGACCGATTCGAAGCATTTAGGTATTTAGTTTGTATAATTATGTAAGCACAAAAAATTAGTTATGTGTACCCTACATTGGTGCCGATTCTGTTGCGTTTTCTTAACCTAACTTAATTTGACGCCGCAAAAATTGTACCCGTCTTTGTTGGTTCATTTTACGAGAAAGGGATGGCAACATATTACCATTTCAAAACGAAATGGTAATTTTTAAAAGAAGCCTAATTATACGCTTCTTTAAAAAATTCAACAACAGAATGGGCACTACATGTTTTGTGTGTAGGTATAAAATACGATTAAACAGAACAGTAAAGAGAAGATATGTAACTAAATAAACATAACAGCAAAGTTGGGATTTAAAAATAAATACAAAACAAAACTATAATTCTATTAGGTATGTCATATTATTTACTATTAGGCAATAGTAATGCGAATCAAAATATATACATATATACATTACTAAAAGCTCGGAAAAATACATTCTCAATAAAAATATTTTAAGTCCGTATTTGAGTCTCTATTCAATTTGAGTTTAGTTCATAATACGAGCCTAGTTGTCTTTGATCTCTACTGTTTTTTTTTTAAGTTTAGTATTAACAAGTGCAATTTGTATTTTCAGAAACGGCAGTATGAATAAGTATTTCCAATATTCTTTGAAAACTTCATCGAAAGTTTTTCAATAACTGTAATAATGATATAACAATAGGTTTGCATCGGCGCGGCGCTAGACGAACACATTCCGCGCGCGCAGTGGACAGGAATGACACCACAATTGCTTAAAGTATTCTTACCACTATGTACTCCCTATTTATTACATTTCTTGTGGTCCAACCTGAAAAAAAAAACGGACTGATGACTCAATTGCGGCTGCAAGGAACATATTTTCATGAGTTAACTAGTACTGTAAATAATACAACTACAACTTCTTGGTTTATGGCAAAGTTTCATTTTATATTTGTGATAACTGACCTGTGAGGGTCCATTGCATTTCTCCACAAGTTTCTCCGTTATGCCAGCCATTAGTCTTTCCTATAAAGAAAATCAGATAGTTATAACAATATAGTTTAGAAATTTGATTAAACTATATTATTATGTTTATTCGCAATTTATAAATAAAATCATTGTTATTTTAGCGAATCAAGCAATGTGATCAGTTACCTCGTATAAAACTATCAAATAGTTCAACACCACCACTCGCCTATTATAGCAAGGCATGCGATAGTAAAGTCAAATGCCGGAACGTGATAGATAAGTAAGTAAAAGTCATCATCATAATTAGGCTCTACAATGCGACTGCCGGACATACATGTAAACCTCCCCCCTACATTTTAGATATTTTATAGGCCTCTATTTTGCCTTCTCTATTCATCAACTTCCTGCGATCTTAATAATATTGTCGGCCCATCGGGAGGGGGCAGTCCGTCCTACGCTTCTTTATCCGGTTCGTGGTTGAGAACTTTTGATCCCCAGCGGTTGTCACTTGTCACATTATTGGAGTTTTAGAAAGTATCCCAAATTTTTTTGAAAATATAATATAGCCTATTTCACTCAGGGATTGTGTAGCTTCCCAACGATGAACGAATTTTTCAAATCGGTCCAGTAGTTTCAGAGCCTATTCAATGCAAACAAACAAACAATCAAATCTTTCCTCTATAAAATATTAGTATAGAATATATAGATACCTCAGTGAGACATTCTGCGTCTGCAAAAGTATGATAGTGATTTGTAGTGGTTGCCTGCGACAACTGAGCTTCCAGTGCATCTATTTTGCTTTGCATCTGTAAAAATATTATCTTACCTTTCAAATCCTATTTAAACTAGTGCACCATCACCAACAAGGAAAATACATCAAAGAAAGAAAGTATGTCAAGGAAAAAGAACATACCCAAAGTTAATCAAAGAATACTTTCGATTAAATAAAAAACATGTAGAATCATTCAAAAAAACTTCAATTATGCTGAATTTACTTTCAAAAACACTGTCTTTGTCCTTTTTTGCAGCCTATTCAAAAACAATTTATACCTTGTGTATAGTTTGGTTGAACTTTGTTCAAATCAAAGATACGATGCAAACAGCATAGCTGCTCTATGTGTACCATCTATCCACCAATATGAACCCTCACGAGCCTCTAAAATGCACGCTACCTTCAACCCAGTCTCTTTTTTTATTTATTTTGAATGATTCTCGAATAAAATGATAAAACTCCATATCCTCATAGATAAAAAGGACAAAACTCAAATAGACATCTTGCACAATTTACACGCCACAAAGCACACAGTGCCATATAATGTTGACTTGTAATGAGCAAGTACCTCTTCTATTATTGTAGCCAACGACTTTTCTATGCAGCAATACGCGAACTCCAGAGGTTCCTAGGTAAACAAGTGTTTGAAGCAATCAAAATAAGGAGGATGGCTACTGAGTTGTGGGTAGAAGCAAATGCAAAGCAAAAACGACTATGAAGTCTTGTTGCATTGCATCATCGCCAGTAACCTACGGCGTTTGTTATTCGTTTGAGTCATCTTGCGTCGTTCTCTAAGAATTTGTTCTGATTTAGATCTAGAAAAACGACACTTGAAACGTTGTTGTGTCGAACGCAGTTAGACTTCGGGTTTCTTTATGTAAAAACAAAACTTTCTCGAATAAAACTTAGCATTTTAAAATAAGAGAGTTCAAACCTGCAAGACTGTCCTCTGCCTCAATTCTTCCAACTCGTGCTGTTTATCAGATAGCTGCTTCACCCATCGCTGCTCTTCTGTCGTCACATTCTGTTGCAGTCGACTCAACATTCCCTCCTATAGTACACAAACAAAACTTCATTTTTATAACGATCATTCAAATCATGTATGTTTAAAAATTCATAAATCCAATTATGACTTATAAATAAATTTATAATCACAAGAGCCACATTCATGACCACATTACTTCAAGGATTTGTCCCATCGCAATTACCGGACCCCTCTTGCGTTTTAGCATAATCTAATGGCTGTTTCACTATCGTTGGTCGAATGGTTAATAGTCAAATGCCTAGTTGTCTTGAGTATTCTACACTGTGCCTCGGCCTAACCGTGTCACAGTCGCCCAACTAGGTTGAATTTTATTTATAAGACAATATAGCCGTATATTGAATACAGATTTACCGTCTCATCAATAACTCTCTTGTACTTGTCCACCAATCCCTGCAGGTATTCCTTCTCGGACAGCAGCTCGTTGAGGCGCGACGACGGCGGCTCAGCTGCGACCGGCGCTACTTGTGACGACTTTACAAGCTCTAGGGATTTCTCTAATTGTAGTTTCTCGGTTTCCCTTTTCTGGAACTCCTTGTTGAGGTTGTCGGCGAATGCTTGAAGCCAGTTGCGGTCTTCTACTGAGGAAGGTGCAGCGAGTGGACAAGCTGCGCGTAGCACGCGAGCTGCCTCCTTGTACTGCGCTTCCTCTGCCTTTGATATCGCCTCCTGAACAGAACAATTCATGACGCTGATGTACGTACAACTACAATCTTTTGCTTAGGGTCTACTCAGACACGATAGACGATCACTTATAACTTTTGAGTAACACTTCCCAGCCGCTTCTAGCGTGGTGCGACGCAGCACGTAGAGTTGGAGCATTTCCGCGTATTATACGCACTAATAAGGCCTCGCCCTAACTTGAATGTAAATGAACCATCGCTTATCGCTTTGCAGAGGATCCTATCTATTAGATGCAACGTGGATACAGGTACTAAATAAAGATAAATCATGCGTGGGTAACTATTTGTCTTGATGACAATACAATAACACAATATCAATAATTTCATTTATCTACGCACCTAACGCAAAAAGCAATGTTTTGCGGTTTGTGACGATTGCTAATTCATAAACTATTAGTTATGTGATTTAGAGATAGAACGATTGACGGTTTTACACCCTGAAATCAGATTATTGTGCTGTATTATTTTACAGTGAATGTCATTATGGGGAGTTGGCCACTGCACCAGACGCATTGTTCTATCAAGCAATGTACAACAAAGCGAAGCCGGCCGAAGATAATTACTGTAAATAGATATGGTATTCTACACAGCAAGGGATGGACTTACGCGTAGTTCTTGGGCCGACATCGCGCTTGCAGATCGCAACTGAAGAGCCTTTTCGGCAGACTGTAACGCCTCCATAACTTTCCAGTTTTTAGTTCGCAACTCCTAAGCGGGACGAGCCAAAGTGTAAAAGTTAGTTATGTAAGGTTCAATCAAATAGTTATTCAATAAGTGAAACCAAGTTTTATTTCGTTAAATAGAAGTAAAAAAGGTACAGTAATTGGATCATCACACTGGTAGCTGAAACTGGGTAAAGGAAATTTCAAGAAGGAAAGTTATTTATAACCTTTTGGATTAACACAAAAACTACCTCATTTTGTGATTGTTTACGATATCTTAATTTCTGAATGCTGCGATGTGATAGAAAACCTTAGTTCGATATTGGTCACTGAAGGCTCCATACAACTTTCGTTTAGTTTTACATCTATCGAGATACTTTTTATGAGCATCGGTGCAGAACGCGATTCATCTACCTTCTATAATTGAAAACAAAATAAACATCCCTAAAGGTAAGCGGTCACAGACCCGCATCGGATGCATCGCACGTAACGGATTTTAGTTTGCCTTGTATAAAAACTCATACAACAGCGTCCACTGATCCGCACCGTACGGACGAGTTTTTATACAAGGCAAACTAAAATCCGTTACGTGCGATGCGTCCGATACGTGCGATGCGGGCCTGTGGACGCTTACCTTAAAGGTATGTATGTATTAATAGTACTAACGTTGTTCTTGTCCTGGTAGCGATGTAACTGCGACTGCAAGGCTGCCAGTTGGTCGCGCTGGTCGCGGCTGCACTGTTGCGCGCCCGCTAATTCTCCACGCAATGCTTCGACTACGCCTGACGCTAGCGCTAGTTCAGCCGTCTGAAACCAAACAACATTATAACCACTACGTTCTAAACTGCAGTGCAAGTACCGTTCTTGTCGATCGCATAATTTGACATTTAGAATCGTCAAAATTCGATAAAAAAGGTTTTATCGACAGTTGCGGGTACGTTACCAACTTAGTCGATCGGTAGACAAATTCGTTAAATTTTAACGAATTGGCAATGGTGTATGTTTACTATGTTTTGATTCTGACAAACGAAAGTTATTAGAGTCCTTTTCATGAAAGAAGTCCCGCGGAAATTTCCGGAACTAAATTTATAACTAAATTTTAAATTAGTTGTCAGGTGCTGTTAATGTGTTCGGATGCTAGTGCGATTTTATTTATTTATTTTATTTATTTTATTTATTTATTTATTTAAACATTACATTTTATTTGGTTTCTGTGATCAAAGTCTTGTTTTCAATGCCTAAAGTTGTTAAAAGTGCTGCCCGAGAAATAATACTTAAGGTCGACTACAGCGACGCGTCTGCGGGACTTCTTTCATAGAAAGGACTCTAACAGTGATATTGACAGTAAACTAGTAAATCATGGCAGCAGTGAACGAATGATTTCGATAAACTCTGACCTTATTTTTGGGAGTACGGATCTTTTGTCGACATGAGATCCGTACTCGCATGGAACAATACGATTCGATACGTTTATCGACTTTAGCGATCGACAACTAAGCGATCGATAAGAACGGTACTTGCACTGCTGGACCTTAATATAGAAAACGTATTATTGCTAGAAATGGCTCATTTGATCTGCTTTGCCTAATAATAAACAATGCATCACTAACAGAGTACGTTCACCGAGGAAGTGTCTTGCATCGCACTGCGTACATGACTCATGTGACATACCATGTGGCAGGTACGGTGTTAGTAGTATTTCGGCCGACTTCGAGACTTCGTGAATTCCAGTAATAAGGGGTTGACAAAACAAAAATATAACTTGCCTTGTGCGAATCATTTGCGGGCAGTCCATTTTGCGCGGGAGCAACCTTCATTTGTTTGAGTTCCGCCAATTCTGACTCGCGAGCTGCCAACTGTTCACCCAGAGATGCAATTTCACTCGACAACTGTGCCAATCAAATAAAAGTTATTAGAAGTGTACTATAGGTACCTACTCCTACTGGATTCACAATGAAAATCTAAAGAGTAAATAAATTTATAAAATGTTATCAACCTGCTGCTTTAGGTTTTCAGATTCCGTTTTGAAATGTTCTGCTTCTGTTTTTGATTTTTCAGCTTCTGCCTTTAGTATTCCAGCTTCTGATTTTAATTTAGCAGCATCTTCCTTGGATTTTTCTGCTTCGGCCTTTACTTTCTCTAGTTCTTCCTTGGTTTTTTCATTATCTCCTTTCAGTTTTTCAGCATTGATATCTGCGGCTTGGGCGCGAGCCGACAATCTCTGCACTTCATTTTGAAGCTCAGCCATTCCTGTAAAACGACACGAGAACCATCACTATGTAACTTTCTTTGCAAAGAGAAGATGAAATAAACCAGGATAGGCAGATGAAGTAGATTAGCAATGTTGGTAATTCAGATACCAAAATAGCAAAGATATGAAATGTACAATTATTGTAAGAGCACATAAACGCACGCACACACAGGAGATAAGTAAAGAGTGAGAGCGCCACGAACCGGCAAGTCTGTCCTGTAGCTGTCTCAAGTCCTGTTGCGCGCGCTGTTCAGCCAACATCGCCAGCTGACGCTGTTGTTCTAAATCGCCAATCGCACGGTTAGCTTCCTGTTAATGGCAACCTTAATTTAATAGTTAATCTAAATTATTATAGTATTTCAATGAGTTGTTTAAAGACAAGCGAACGAGAATTGTGCGCATATAAGTTCTATACTATATATAACTATATATCTACAATCAATCATGCCTGCATATCGCTCCGTTCTATGCAATGGGGCTGATGTGCAGCAAGCTGTTAGACTTCTGCACATCAGAAGCATCATCGAAAGTAATCGAATAGTCCCCACCAGCAGTGCAAGTACCATTCTTATCGATCGCTAAAGTCGATAAAAGTATCGAATCGTATCGTTCCATGCGAGAACGGATCTCTTGTCGACAAAAGATCCGTACTCCCAAAAATAAGGTCAGAGTTTATCGAAATCATTCGTTCACTGCTGCCATGATTTACTAGTTTACTGTCAATATCACTGTTAATAGTATCGATTCGGATGTTGCCTTTTTCTAAACTAACCTAATTTGACAGCTCTAAAATTATAGCCGTCCTTATCGTTTCAGTTTATAAGAAAGGGACGGCAAAATTTTTAGTGCTGTCAAATTAGGTTAGTTTAGAATAATGCAACAAGCGAATCGATACCAATAACTCTCGTTTGTCAGAATCAAAACATAGTAAACATACACCATTGCCAATTCGTTAAATTTTAAGAAATTTGTCTACCGATCGACTAAGTTGGTAACGTACCCGCAACTGTCGATAAAACCATTTTTATCGAATTTTGACGATTTTAAATGTCAAATTATGCGATCGACAAGAACGGTACTTGCACTGCTGAGTCCGTAGTTTTGTTTTGTTCATTTGCTAAAATGGAGTCACTTTTGGATATAGTGCGAAGTAGTGCAAAGTGGCAGTGGGCCGGCCATGTTTGCCGCAGAACCGACAATCGTTGGAGCAAACTAATACTCGAGTAGAGGCCGCGTTTAGGCAAGCGCAGTGTAGGACGCCCTTCGGCTAGGTGGCGTGACGATCTGAGACATGTAGCTGGCAAACACTGGATGAGAAGAGCCGAAGACCGGGCTCAGTGGCGCGTCTTGGGAGAGACCCACGTCCAACAGTGGACCGATATAGGTTGATGATGAATGATGAGTGCAAAGTGCAGCTTCATCGTGGAGTTGCAGCGTCACCGCGCACTTTGAACTCGGATATCGTCCGGGATGAATACGTCAGAGCATATGTCACCTGCAGCTGCTGCACCATGGCGTCGGCGTGCTGCTGCGCCATCATCATGGAGTCGCGCGCTGCGCTCGCGTCCAGCGCGTGCGCCTGGCACTCCGCCTGCAGACCTGCCAGCTGCTGCACCAGTGCCGCTTCAGACTGAAATATAAAACATTTTCAATGACAGTTTTACTTTTTTTTATTATTATTTTTATTGGACTCCCATTTCTGCATTTAGACTCAAGGTTGGTACATGACACGTTGGTAAACTGGCTAAGCATGCAGCCAGCCTAACTCCTCCCAGAAGCACAGAAGACAGTTTTACTTAAAAACGCTTCAAAAGTTTGATCGCGTAGAATAATTTGAGTACCTCGGACAGTCTCTGGATGTGCATCTCCATCGACACAACTCGCTGCGCTTGCACCTCGCCTTCAACGCCGAGTTTCGATTGCAACTACAAAAACACAGTGTTCCAGTCAGTAAGGTCATATTTAGAAGCCTCCTTGTTATGTGAGGTATTATTAGGATTCCGCCCCCTTGGGTATCGTTTGACTTATGATGAAAAAAGTCTTAAAAAAGGACTTTGTCCCCCTCCCTATCTCAGAAGTTTATGGAGCGAAAAATTTAAATAATTATATGCTACAGAAAAATACTAGAATTTTAGTAAATCGGAACCCGGCTCGGTGGGCGAGTCCATAAGCACTTGAGCGGACTTGTTATTGATCGAAAGAGCGAAGCGAACGAAGATCTTAGTGACAACTTGGGCAAAAATGCTTTGTATGTTTGTTCATCTAGATCTTTTGAACCGCTTATCAGTTTTTTGGTAGGTATACGGATAGTACTCTTAAGTTTTACTGGTTTGTTAAATGAAGTAAATCGGTCAAGGGGTCGTGAAGTTATGAGGGTCCAAAGGGAGTAAAAAAAAAGTCGTACAAAAATAGCAAGTGGGGTGTCATATGATAGGGTTTTGTTTAGACATTCCAAAACCGTTTTTATTTTGATTCTAGGTCTAATAGTTTTTGAGTTATTGTATAAATTATAAAATTGGTAAACCCAGTATAACGTGAGCTACCATTTCTTGGAGTTTCAACGATTTTGTAGTTCAAGTAAGACTGGTACTTAGCTAGACAGCAAATTCGATGCGATTTGCAAAGTTTATTGCAATCATTGGTCAATAAAAATTGTTTGGGTTTTTTTAACCTCCGACCATCACGAGATCTCAGTTCGGGGCGAACTACTAGTTTAGTAGTGGTACATACGAGCTGGTTGTCCTGTTGTAGCGCGTGGTTCTCGTCCAACAGCCGCTGCAGGCGCGCCTGGTGCGTGTGCAGCTCGGCGCGCGCCACCGCCGCCGCCTGCTCGGCCGCGCGCGCCCCGCTACCCGCACGCGCTCTCTCCGCATTCAACGTCGCCCTGACATACACAATTATAGGGTAAACTACCCTAACCTTGGCACCCCCACCAATTGTTGACACTTCTCTGATTTATCCTATTTACTTAGAAAAAGCCAGACCTCACGATGTTGATAAATAAACAATAACTTAACATAATAATAAACATCGTGAGGTCTGGCTTATTCTTAGTAAATAGGATAAATCAGAGAAGTGCCAACAATTGGTGGGGGTGCAATTGATTAGGGTAGTTTACCCTAGTAGGTGTCACATAACACCGCAATACAGGTCATTCACCCACCTTCACCACGATGTCGCAAAATTCAATTTATAAATGGTAAACAAACAGTACTACGAGATTCGAGCGATTACCGTCTTAGCGACAGAATTAATCATTCATAAATTGAATTTTGCGACATCGTGGTGAAGGTGGGTGAATGACCTGTATTGCGGTATTATTTGGCACCTACTATATCACAATAATACCAAGGTGTATGAAGGAAACATGTAACAATAGCAAGCGTCACTATTGTGATATTTTATTTTTTTATATGGTAGCGTATAGATCGAACATCGCAAAAAAAAACTTGTGATGGTAATGCTTTCTTTTAGGATAACGACTGTTGACACTGAAATTCATAGTACAAACCATTTGCGTATTATTAATTGAATATTAAATCCATCTTTCTGTATTTTATATTTAAAAAAACTGATCACTGAATGTCTGCTAGCTGAACGGAATTACGTATAACTAACCTGAGCTCCTTCAGTTTAGCTTGGAAGCCTTGCGATGCTTCAATCTCGTCGGAAAGTGCCTTCTCCTTATCAGCAAGCTGTTTCTTCAGTTTCTGCATGGGGTCATTGGGGCCCTAAAAAAGTTTATTCACATAAGTAATTTCTATTTTGCGGAAATTGATTAGAACCTTCGTTCTTTCTCAAAATGGAGCACTCAATGAAAGCATACCATGCACCAACACTTAGAACTTAGCAAAGAAGAAGAGAAAAATCGCTTTCTAGGGCGTTCATGCGCCTGCAGCTTATTCAACCAAGTTCTATACATACAAGATGTAATAACACCACTCTTGAAAACTTCAAGGATTTTATTATGATCAATTTTTCTACGGAATATTAAATTGCTAATAGTGTAAACGTAGAAACAAAATCAGCTGTTCCATTCAAAATGCAATACCTAATTGGAAAAAATGTATACAACATTTTTACCGCGCCCATACCGTTGGTTCCGCTAAAAAAACACCTCAAAGTTTTCTGAATTGGTGTTTATTACGCCTTGTTAATTATGTAGAGGGGGGGGTGTGAGTATTACCTCGGTCCACTCGGAGTGCTCAGGAAGCGGGTCGTGATGTTTGTTCAGCAGAGCGTCAGTTAAGATCTGTATCTCGGTGCGGGAGAGCGCCGCCTCTCGTACCACGCGAACCAGCTCGTTCACATTAACGCCGCCGCTGTCGCCCGCTACCACAATCAACACATTAAGATAAGATAATTTATTCATTTTATGAAAGCACACACTCATATTACATGTATACAATATATGTGTCAAAGGTAATGGCTTGACATTGAAATATTGTAAAACTTATAATTTAAAATACTTTAAAATGATGAGGCAAATCGCTTGGTGCGGACAGGAGGCACGGACGTCTCGTGATCCGATGATGGAATGGAGATGGGGAATCAAAGAGTTCTATCGCGCACGCTCCAAAATGTATCCGATAGAAGACCGAAAGACTGGCAACTTTTTAACGATGCTCGAGGCTCGGAAGCTTAGCTTCGACCAGCGAATCATTACCTATGAACCTTTTGAATCCTTATTCATTAAAGAACAACGGGTCGAGCCACATCTGACCGAAGATACGTCGCGTATTATCGGTCGCGTAACGCCAAAACAGACAAATACACAAGAAACTGGCTAAAAGTAGCTTGCGCTAAATTTAGCTTAGACTAGCAAAATATTGAGAGGTGTACGTTGCCTAAATATTTAAGCATCAGTTAGCTTATTTCACAATTTCATGGATATAAGTTTCATAGGTAGCTCCCATACAAAAATTTTGAGAAATCAATGATATAATAGACATGCGTCGGGTCGCCACGGCGCGTTGCGGCTACCGCCGGGAACCCGTGCCAGTTACGACGCTCGAGAAAAATGGCCGCGCCAGAGAGGATAATAAAACATTCAACCTTTCACACTCAACCGACGATACGCCGACGAGCGTATCGAATAAAACCGATGCGTTCGACGTATCTTCGGTCAGATGCGGCTCGACCGTAACTAACCCATGAGCGTCAGAACATTAGGTTCAGTCTTCTTCTTTTTCTTTCCTCCAGGCGGAGTGGATGTCACGGCGACAGGCGCGGCCGGGTTGGCCAGAGCTTGCTTCAGTAATTTCTCAGTAGTGAGCTCACTGGGCTGAGGGGCGTTTAATGGAGGAACCACTTCTTCGCGCGGGGCATCTATCACTTCCTCGACTGACTTCTCAAGTTTTTTCTCAACCTTTTTACCTGTGTAATGTTTAATTTTGTAGCAATCAAAAATATTGATTAAAATATAGTATATTATATAAATATCCTAGGACATTTCACACATTGCCCTCTTGTCCCAAACTAAGCAGAGCTTTTACTATGGGAACTAGATTGCTGATAGAATACTTATTTAGAGGTACATTTTTTTTTGTAAATAAACACTTACAATACTTCCTACCTACCTACTAGGTAATAGGTACCTGGAAATTAAAGAAAGGGTAATAAAAGTTCAGCAATTCAAAATTCATAATACATACTTAAAACTTTTGTATTATGAATTTTAATATAATCAGAATCAGAATGAATTATAATCATAATTTAATTCTTGTTTTCTGTATGAAGGATAACACAAACAAGTGCTACGAACTTAGGAACCAGGGCCGTAGTTTCTTTATATTTTGAGCTTAGGTATTTCAAGCGGGAGTATTATATTTTGATAGATACCTGATATCTACCCGTTGCATACATATTTGTATTATAATGTAGGTAGAATAATTGATGTGGAATATCGATTTTCGTGTAATCGTACAGTTTGAATGAATTATTAAGAGCTATGATGCATATGAAAGTGATTTCGATCGGTCATATTCAAGGCTATGCAAGTACCTAAACAGTGTGTGAAACAAACAGATGGGAATTATTTACCTACTTTGAAAGGAACCATTTATTGACGGCAATTAATCCTAAAAACTATAGGTATTTGTTGACTAGTACATAGATCAGGCGGTGGCTGCAATAGTTAACTTGTTTATCAGAAATAGCGTAATCGGAAGAACTATTTTCAAATCAAAGGTATAAACAAACTGATAGCAACAAACTGATTGATCAATCGTAACTGATGATTTAATAACACTCCTAAGTGCGCGGCGCCATATAATTATTGTTGAAGTTTGATATGATTATTCAAACAAAATTAATATTACAATGTAACAGTGACCCTTACTTGAGTGGTAAAGGGAGTATATTTGCTGACTAAAAAGCAAATAAAACTGTTTGAACAAAAGTCAGTTAGTTGATACAGGAGACATTGTAATAATGGTGCGTTCACACTCAGCCGCAGTCGGCAGGGAAGTGGGCATGAGCATATTGTGAACACGATCACCGTCCCGGCTCCCGGCCCAAGTTCATGCCCTTGCTCTTTAATAACAATAAAGGCGATGTTGCTGTGGCAGTACCTAAGTCCGGAATTAATCGCGACATTATTAAACGGCATGGGCTGAGCGTGAAGGTGCTATAATTAATTGAAGGACTATTATTCGACAAAAGACAAATATCGAACCTTTTCGTTGTTCCTTGGGAGGTTGGTCACCGTTGTTGTGCGTAACGCGAGCCACTTCTTCCTTCACTGGTTCGGCGAGCGGAGCGGGCTTAGCAGTCGTCGCCTTCACCTTACACTTGGATGCCTTGCTCTCTTTCTTCTCGATTAAGTCTTCAGTCTTCTCTTGCGGCTATTTCAGATTAAAATATTTAGAAGTAGAAATCTAGTAAGTATATCAATATTAGAAAGTTTTTTTTTGTAGTGTAACCTTAGGGACTACGGGACTAATTATCAAAAATATTTTGCTGGTAGATTACTATATTGTTTCTAGTGCATAGATTAAATTTTCACAAACGTGTGGTTTAGTTTGTCTGTCTACGAGCATCTGTGTAGCTACATAATAAAAATAGTAGTTCGACCCAAGCTTACCTAAACTACAAAACTAATGGCAGTTCACGTTATACTGTTTTTTACCACAAAATCTATTTAACTTAGAACAAAAGTATAACTAGTTTTGGAATGTCTAAACGAAATCCTATCTTATGACATCCCACTTGAGTTAATTGTGAGAACTTGAGATTGATACTCCCTTGGTACCTTGTCTAAAGACCCCCGCGCACTAGGCAGCCTGGCTGCGCAGCCAGTAAAACATATAAGAATTCGTGGCTGCCTATTGCGCGGGCTCCCATACAACGTCATATGTTTTACTGGCTGCCGCAGCCTAGTGCGCGGGGGGGCTTAAAGTTATTTACAATGTTTTGACAGGTAAGTATTGACGAGTAAATAAGCTTGATATTGTACAATTAATTATGTGTAAAACTTACACTAAGTTATAAATCTACAGTAAATTATGGTAGTACTATCTGTCCATCTACCAAATTCTATGCAGATCGGATAACAGGTTAGAAAGTTAGCTCTAACAAACGTACAACGCGGATTCCCCTCCGAAGTTGAAACTAAGATCTTCGACCTCTCGATGAATAATAGTACAGTCAGCATCACAAGTAAATCACACAATGTAAAAATTAAATGAAACTGGCTCATAACATAATTTTTCACCATGATACTTCTTTTGACATAGTTTTTACGTTTTAGATATAGATAGCTAAACTCTTTACTGTACCCAAAAAAGAAATAGGATACAAGAGAAACAATAAAATCTGTTGAGTACAATGGGCTGGACGGCCTTATCGCTAAAAGGCTTTTCCAGACAACCTTTATAATATGATGGAGAGGAAAGGCAAAATCAGAAAGACGGCGGTGTACTAAAGTTAAAGTTCAACTTCAAATTGAAAAAACATATATTACGCGCAAACTAATATAATATACTACATTCAAACATCCACCAAGTTCAAAAAATAAAATGATAAGTTCCTAGTCATAACGTTTGTGAAACATTTTCTCATCATCATTATACTAACGATGTTGACTGTACTATGTGTAACTAAATATGTGATCGATTTTATTATTCACTAGCGACCCGCCCTGGCTTCGCACGGGTGCAATGCAGTGATGATGATGATGTTTTATACATATAAACCTTCCTCTTGAATCACTCTATCTATTAAACAAACTGCATCAAAATCTGTTGGGTAGTTTTAAAGATCTAAGCATCCATACATACAGACATTAGGACAGACGCGGGAAGCGACTTTGCTTTTATACTATGTAGTGATATTGATGAACCAAATAACTCAATCGAATATTACAATATGTTGAACTTTTATGGGCTTAGTAGCAATAAAATATTCATGCAGGATCTATTCAGTAGTTTATTGCTTACTGCAGAATAATGGTGGTTTTTATAGGATGCTTAGGACTGACAATCATGACATGGCAACAGAAACCAAAAGATAAGAATATACCTATTTTTATTTAAAAATAGGTAGTCTGTAATGATTATGCAATTATACCATGTGGTGATACCTACTTGTATCACCTACCTACAGTAATACTAAAGCATATTTTATACAAACTGTAATAGCAAAAGCAACTTGAAATGAGAATAACCAAACCAATTAGTGACAAAAGCACACACAGAAAACATACCGAACTACCAAAACCACATGTAACTTTAACATGGACACTACTGTGCCACTCACTTTTTCAGTTGCAAGTGTGGCTTGCAGCAATTCAAATTCATCCTTGGGGTGCATCTCCTCGAAATGATTGGTGACATTGGCGGAGGCGGCGGCGGCGAGGGCCGCGGCCGTATCGCTAACGCAGCTCAGATCCTCTTTGTTTACTAGAATCGGCTTTATTTTAGGATCCTTGCCACGTTTGCGAATCTGTATAGATAGTACTCTCTTTTATAGTACATTATTATATAATTTTATTATATTTTTCACTACTAACCTTACCTATCTAAGTTATACAAATGCATAAAATTTGCCTCAATTAAACTACTTCTGGTATCTCTATAGACAAAATATTACAAATAAATGCGAGAGAAAGAAAATGAGAGTAAATAGTTTCAGTAAGTAAATAAGCTTTACACACCATAAATAAACTCAATACCAATATCCCCCACCGTCAACTTATAAACAATCATAGTTAACCCATTGAAACCACCCCTACAATTATTTGCATAAGTACCTACCAACACAGACCCTTTATAAAATTCTACTAAGTAGAAAAATAAAACTTATTGGAAACAAAGTTCTAAATGGATTAGATATATTAATAACCATTACATTCCCAAATGACACCAATATACTCTGACTGAATGAGCAATTTGAATAGGTTGTATCCCATATTGTTCTGGTTGATAACTATGTAAATGAGTTTATAGGTATATTACTTTGCATTTCTATTAAATTGATAGAAAACTTGCAGAGTTGGATATCTTAAAATATAATGATTAAGCATTCCCAATCAGCAAAATGAGATGACATAATACTGTACATTTCCACCAAATAACATTCACAACTCTGTAAAGATATCGATTAGCATTTCCACTGCCAACCCTTGTACTTGTTTGACATTTTGAATCTTGTGCAGATTGTTTCAAGGATTGTAAGGATTGTGTTGTGAAAATTTTATTGTGAATGTTTTTGGTGAAAATGTACAGTAGCCCTCCACCTGTACTAGGAAAAAATATAATTATGCAGTAAAACAATATGTTATTGGATTACTTAAAGTACCTTGACATTTGGTGGGGTATCTCTTTGTATGTCAACTACTACAGGAGGGCTGAACTCGACATGACTCTTGGTCACCTCCGGTACTGCCTCATCTTCTAAACCACTTTCAGCAAGGGCTTCACTTTCCGGTTCACTGTTGGAAGCCACTGTCACACTTTCTCTCTTCTCTCTTTTGGCTTGCTAAGAAAAAACAAGAAATTATATTACTAAGTGGAAACACTTATGAGGTGGCAGCTATAGGGCTCTGGAATGCACTTCTAAGTATCATACATAGGGCTTTGAATTTTTTTTTAGTCCTAAGGTTAGCACACATTTATTTTTATGTAATAAAGAATTAATTTAGATAAGGGAGCACTTAGTTTTATTCTTTAAATGCACCTTCAATAATTCAAGATGCATTTACACTACACAATTATTGTGTAGTGTAAACTTGTGTTGGGTATCTATTCTTTTAAAAATTAAATTACTTTAAAATGTAAGCCATGTGAAAGCAGTAAATGTGTTGAGTTGAAAATCAAAACATGTTGGTTCAACTGCTTTGATGAAAGGAATTGTGAATTTTAAGTTTATACAGGGTTTGTTTTTAAAGGTACTAAAATGAGTTTACATGGGGTTTGTTTTTACCTTTTTTAATAGATTACAAAAAGTCTTACCTTTTTGATGGCTTTTTTGTTGTTCTTCTTAGACTTGTTTTTGCTCTCAGCCAAGGCTAAGAGTTCAGATGTAGCCTTCCGCTGCTGAGCCATAGCTTCTTCATAGCTGGTGCCCGAGTTGGAGAACAGGCCCATGAGCAGAACTATGGCTATCCCAGCTACTGCCAGCCCAAACAGCACTAGCAATGCCTGCAGCTCCATTGCATGTGCTGCACGTGGCCTGCTCCTGACATAAACATTAATATCATGTCATTTGCTTTTATATCATCTATGGCTTATATACAGACACAGAAATATGCAGTCCAGACCAGTGCATGAGCAGTAGATCAACATACGGGCCTAAATGTGGATAACAGAAAACACTAACTGAGGGTCAGTCAGCACAATGAATCAAACCTAAACATATTTTATATCAAAGACAATGATAATTACTGTGAATTATAAGCCTGTGATAGATGCAAAAACCGAACGAGGTGAGTGAATATTATACTTTTATGTCGAAATTCTGTAATTTCTCAACGTAAGAGTGTACCTACACACTCGAATATGTAGTGTACCTACTCCAAAATGAAAGTAGGTATGTACCTATGTACCTACATACCAATCGCCGATGTATCGGCGGCGGACGGCGACACGTAAGCAAGTGACACATGTCAAAGGTTATTGACAGTAATTTCGATTTAGCTAGGAAAGTAACATGCAGAATTACAAGCTAAATAAGTAGGTAGGTCCCTATCTACATACTCTATAAAACAAACGTAGAATTCAAATAATTCCACTCACAAAGCGAATTCTAATAAAAAGATAGAACCTACCTACCCAGACAAAAAAGCATTTAGCTATATAAACCTACTAGGGAGTGATTCTTACCAATTCCTTGAAATTAGAAGCGGACAACAGTCCTGGCTTAGTAGTATTTATTCAATAACAACGCACTAAATATTACTTTAGATGAAATCATGGAGCGGAATTGAGCGGATAGAGAAATAGAATAGGTACCTACTATCACATCACAGACTACAGAGGATATAGATGTTCGGTGGACTACAGACTACTGGGCTAATAGCGCAACCAGATGACCATCCCGCTCCCGCATACAAAATAACTGACTGAACTGAACCGCTAAATTGAACGAATGAGGAACGAGCTAACTCATAGAAATCTACTTTTGTTTGAGTAAATAGTGTTAGCTTCACTTCAAACCTGACTATGGGTGAAATATTGTTTAGTTTTATTTTTTATTTCATTTAAGTTCGCTCACTGTTTAAAAAAATACAAATATAAAGTTACAATCGAAATGTCCTAAATCTACATGTGAAACCAATGACAGGCAAACACAGTATGCACAAAAATGTGTCTAACATACAATTATACAAAATGCAATTATACTCCCTTAAATATTAAGCTAGGAAATGGTTTCGTTTACGTTTATTTTGTATATTAAAAAGTCAATGCCAAATTTACTACGGAAGGCGGCGTCTTTCTTTTTTTCAGCGGCCATCAAAAAAATCCAGTGTTGTAAAGTAGATAATAGTGTAAAAAACAGTACATACTAGTTTGACATACATGCATCCAACGTCAGTCCGGACTGAGATATTAAACGACAGAAGGTTTTAAATATTTTTTACTTTTTCTCGAGGTCATCAACTAAACCTAGCTTTTATAGTAAAGAACTAGGTGCCCACGACTTCGTTTGCGTTCCGTTGGATCCCGTTGATTTTTCGGTATAAAAAGTAGCCTATGTGTTAATCCAGGTCACGGACAATATATATTCCAAGTTTCATCTAAATCGGACCAGTAGTTTTTACGTGAAAGAGTAACAAACATCCATCCATCCATCCATACTTACAAACTTTCGCGTTTATAATATTAGTAGGATAGGATAGTGCAACAAACGACAACGGCTGGCAGACATTGCTTGCAGAATTAAGTCCACCCTTTGTAATAAAATAATTTTGTGCAATAAAGTATTAAATAAATAATTAAATAAAACGAAACGTATTGACACACATGTCAATACGTTGAACTTGAATCTGACTTGAATCTGGACGGAGCGGATTTTAAGATAATTTAGTAGTCCTTTTCATGAAAGAAGTCCCGCGGATATTTCCGGAACTAAACTTTAAAACTAAATTTTAAATTAGTTGTCAGGTGCTGTTAATGTGTTCGGATGCTAGTGCGTTTTTATTTGGTTTCTATGATCATGTGATCAAAGTCTTGTTTTCAATGCCTAAAGTTGTTAAAAGTGCTGCCCGAGATATAATACTTAAGGTCGACTACCGCGCCGCGTCTGCGGGACTTCTTTCATGGAAAGGACTCTACAGCAGCCATAGAAAAGAAAGAAGACGAATAGATGTCAAAATCTATGAGTTGTCCACAGATAACATAAGGTCCATATTTTTATGATTGTCGCTTAAGAGGCCTATTACAAAGAAACCGTGATTTTACCTATGTTTGGCGTTCTTAACCAGAGAAACTGTAACTCTTCGACAATTTCAACTTGTTGTATAATGAAGAACAGCTTTAGATATAGTCCATAGCGGCCTCGCTTTTCCCGATTTTGTCTTATATACTTATTTACAGCCAATATTCCAAAGCATGTTTTTGAAAAAAACTCGAGCGGGCACTTTTTCAAGCTCTTAGACTGCACAACTGTACAAAGCAGAGAAAATGAAAAGTATACAATAATATGTCTTAAATACTGGTTAATTCCATAGCGGCCTTAGAATTCAGAACAATGTCTTGGAAATCTATAAAAAACACCAATTCCAAAACCATAAAACTCCTAAAAACGTTCAGATTTAGCTGTGAATATCTCCATAGTAAATTCATATTAGTGAATAAAATTTATACCAAAATAAACAGTAGTTCATTACGAACAAGACTACATGCTTTATTTTTCTTAGAAAATATAATAAAACTTAAAATAAACGATATTAAAATGGTATAAAATGAGACGCGTCGGCCCGCTCAAACTCAGTAGCGCTTCAGCGCTCGTGGAGGTCGGACCTATGTCAATTTTCGCGCCCAACGATCGATCGTAATCTTGTATGGAACGCATAGTATGACTACACTGACTAACTAGTTTTGATCATGTACAACATACGACATGACATGTAGTAGCGACATGTTGTAAAACTCAATGATGGAACAAACCGATGACTCACCTGATGTTAAGTGGTAACCACTCCTTATAACGATGCATCACGTCACGTCCAATGAGGACGTGCTCTGTGATGCATTGTTATGGTTTGACATGTACTATGTTATTAGACTAATTTGTCACATACATGGTTGCATATTTATCCATGTATATAATATGTTTATATACCTTTATGTATTCATATTCGTATATACGTGTATATCATTATGCGTGTATATATACCTTTTTGATGACAGCTGTCAAACTTCAAACGGCTATATCTCGGAAACTACTCACTCTAGAGTTCTCGTTCCAAAACTAAATGAAAGGTGTGATCAAGATCTAACTTTTTGATGACATACGGGACTGAGTGTCAATCAGAGAACAAAAAATACTAGGCAAAAGGACAAGCCAAGAACAAAAGAAAACCAATGCTCTTATTTTAATGTACTTTTGTTTCGTGACGTCACGTTATTAGCAATTTATAGCAATTTTTAACAACATTACATTACCAAACATTTTTTGGGGTAGACTCACAGAGTGCACAGACCGGTATACTATACTGTGGGTAAAGCAACACTTCACTTGACTGCGAGACGCCACCGCCCGCGCCGCGCCACCAACCGCGCCGCGCCGCCGCCGTGCGTTTTAGATTATCGCGACGAATTGAAGTTTTTTTTTATGTCGCCAAGCACTTCATCATGGATCGAATACAAACTTTTATCGTGACAACGCCAACACAAATTTTCGCCTTCCTGGCCGTAGCATATTAATTAATGGTAAAATAATTAAAATGAAAACGCCACTTAAAGGTGTCCGCCATATTGTATGTTAGAATAAGGCTGGCCATAAAAAAAACAACCTTTTTCGCACAGAGAAGAGCTACGTGTGCGCTAGGATATAGATGTTCGGTGTACGTGTGGCTACGTCTAAAGAAGAGAAAATACCACAGACGAAGTATTCGTCTATGGAAAATACTCTTGCTTAGCTTTTGCGTGCGCCTCGCCTTTTCATTGTCTTTACTTAGTCAGAGTAAGACAGCAAGAGTACCTATATTTTTTTAGGAAACAGCTGTCCAGCTGTCCTCATTTTACTACGTTCATAGGAAATTAAGAATCTCGATAGGATATCCATTCTTGATTCTTGAATTATGTCGTAGACATCCCAAATCTAGTGGATTTGTTTGTTGAGGCGTAAAATCTAAAAATCCTAGATCAGCTTGATTGTAAAATGTCGATTCCTCCACTCGTTTGTAGTACTCCTCCACCACCAGACCAGTGTGAAGAAGACAAAGATCCTGAAGATTTTGATATATCCTATAATTGTAAGTATACCTAGGTACTCCATCTCATTCATAAGTCATAAGTCCATCTCATCTCAGATGTTCTGTAGTTACAGCCATGACATGGGTTTTGTGATATCTATTATTTAAATATGTTGGAATAATTAATTGGTTTATGGATATCTGTTGTGTGACACTAATGTCAGAAAAAATATTTTATCATAGTTGCCTTTTGTTACAGTATCTCAAGATGATGATGATGATTACAACTTTAGAAATTTTCCCTCGTACAGCAATATTGAATCCAGTGTCAATACCAAGGATGACTCGACCGAAAACATTGAAATCTTAAGTTCATGTAAAGTCAAAACACCAATACAAGTTGAAACAATAGGACCTTATACTGAAGAACACTACACTGGTCTCAACATCTCAACTGCAAGCAAAAAATGTGAAGATGAAGTCAATGTAGAAGATTTAGAATTGGAAATCAGTGAAGAAAGTATAGAAACTAGTACAAAAGCTGAAATTGAAGTAATAAATGGCTCAAATAAATCTTCTATTAGTGAAAGCAATGTTATAAATGAGGTAACAGAAGACCATCTCAGAACTTTATCACCTAGTCCAGTAACAGAAGATAATTCTGTGGAATCACTAAGCATTGATGACAATAAACACATCTCTAGAGTGGATGTTGCAATAACACCAGACTTTGAGGTAGATGTATCTACAGAGTCCTATACAACTCCTAATAGCGACACAGAACAAGTCATCTGTACTGAAACAATTGAACCGTATAAAGAAGCAATTAATGTTGATGATGATTTCGATGAATTCCAATTTGCCAATACAGAGAACAAACCATTACCTGTTATAGTCACTTGTAACAACCCATGGGATATTAATGAACCTATTCAAAATGATGATTTTGGAAATTTTACTGCAAATTTTGAAACTGGTAAAGAAGAACACATATTAACTGATTCATTTACTGAAACTATGCAGCCAGGAACTGATTCATTTACTGAAACTATGCAGCCAGGAACTGATTCATTTACTGAAACTTTGCAACCAGGAGCTGATTCATTTACTGAAACTGTGCAGCCAGGAGCTGATTCATTTACTGAAACTGTGCAGCCAGGGACTCAGTCTGATGTATTTAACAATTTAATAGCCAGTAATGGTGAAGATGATTTTGGGGATTTTGATGATTTCAAATCATCAACAGTTGATAGTGATACAAACTGTGTGTCCAATAATCCTTTACCCAATCATCAAGGACCTGGCATAGATTTCCATTTGTCAGATAATGAGAATCAGCTTATGGAAAGTATTACAAATGTTCTTAGCTCTATTTTTAAAGAAGAAGTGACGGAGCCAGATGTTGAGTTTGAAGGAAAGCTTGAGACAATGCTCAGTGAAACATGGAGGCATTTGAGAGAAACAGATATCAGACAACCTTACATTGTCAACTGGAACAATTCATTAGGACAGAAGACTTTGCTTAAGGCATTGTGTATAGACTCTAGGAACATCGTAAGTTATTTGTTTAATATCATAGTAATGTAATTTTTTATTTGGTTGAACTTGTGGTCATTTTGATTAGGTAGCCAAAAAGTAAATGTACGGGCATATTAAGTATAATCCTGTTAAATGTCCTAATTATGGATACCTAATTAGGTATTAAGCAAACACTGTAGATACTTATGATATATATATAATGTCTGTCTTTACTTTCAATTTCAGTTGTTTGGTCCAAAATGGAGTTACAACATGCCAAAGTATGCAGTAAACGTTAACAATGCTCCTCTGCAGCCTCAAAAACCACTGACACCTGCAAGTTCATCTCTGAGTGAATCTGTGTCTTCAGATAAAACTGCACTCAAACATGATGGATGGGTGGATCCATTTACATCAGATGGACAAGACTGTAAGTCGACTTTATGCAAATAACTTGTCTACTATTAATTGTAGATGCCAGATGTAAAATGACTAAATGGCACATCAAGCTACAAATACACTGCCAAATGCACAATGTATTTGATACGACAAAATTATGAAAGATTCTTTAAAACTGTGACTAACAAATAAGCTTATTAACATTCACACATTTGTAAACTTCTCTTGCATGTCTTGCACATGGATTTCACTCCCACCTGTAAATGTTACGCTTGTTCCCAATCCCATAGTTACCTATGCCGAAGCCCTACTCCTAGACTTAGAACACCTCATGGCCACCTTAGACCAAATGGCTCAAAACCATTCCACCCTCAAGATCTCTGAGTTACTATCACATGGTAAGTACCTACTCTTTATAATATTTAAGAATCCTTTAAATACAACGCATTACATATAAAAATGTGCAGCACCTAGGAGTCACTGCATTAGCCTATTATTGTAATGGCCATTACCGAAAACTTCGGAGGGTTTGGTCACACTATGTTCCATAAAAAAATTGTTCATATTGGTGTACTTTATCTCCCCAATATTGTCGGGAATAGTGGTATACATATACACCCTGCCCAGTATAAAAAATTACAAAAATGGCATGTATTATGGCAACTTTGCATTAGTGACAGTTGTTGACTCCATCTATTCATTGTGTTAATCTAACCAATGATATAGGACATGTCATTGTGTTGGTTGGTATGTACTGTACCTACTAGCAATAAGTACCTAGGTAGGTACCTACCGAACCAAATAAGACATAAGAATAATAGTTTTCTTTGAAATATTTCAGCATGCAGTACAGAAACTGAAAGTGTCGTAGCAGTGACATCATCTGACCTAGATGAATTTGAAGCTGCTATTTCAACGAAATCAGAAAAAAAATACCCAAGCACTCTTAATGTTCAACCACTGAGACAAATAAATCTGCCTGATACACATATATTCACACCTACTGACTCAGAAACACCAAGATCTAAAACAATTCATTATGATAGTGTACCTTCCATACTTATGCCTCAACCTGTTACTGAAAGTATGAAAGCTGTAGTTGAAAGTTTCCCCACACAAACTACTGAAACATCAAAAGAAAATAATGATGATGATGACGATTGGGAGTTTCAAGACTTCAAATGTAGTGCTGGAAGCATTGCAACAGGCCCTCAACCAAAAGAACAACCCATGGTACTAAAGGTTGAAAATAACTCTAAACCTAATATAACCTATCAAACTCAAGTATTACAGCCTATTAAAATGGAACCTCTGACTCCTTCACTAAACTGGCCGAATCCTGGCGAAGTTAAAGAAACATTTGAAGACTTTTCAGATTTTGTATCTAAAACATCTTGGAAAAATGAACAATCACACATCCCAACGCCTCAGGAAAGCAGTTCCATAGTAGAGCCTGATACTTTGGAAAATGTCAGTGGTAGGCTGACACTGGTGGAAAAGAAAGAGAAAGACGTTCAGTTGCAACCAGTCTTCCAAGCTAAACACGACAGTTTCGATGATGAATTCGACACATTTCAATGTGCTCTGCCGCCAAAGAATTCAACGGTAGCCTTTGCTATTGAAAGTAACTCCAATGATAACATTCCAAATCAGGGCACAAATCAAAGTCCATCTTTGATTAAAAACTTCGATTATACATTCCCAAAAAATAATAAGTCTGACACCATATCAGTTGAAAATACAAGACTAAACGAAGCTTTAACACATAATTTAAATTGTATTCCAACACCAGAGGTTACAACAAGCAAAAACGCACTTTCTAGTGTATTGCAGTCCTTACCTGCAAACTCAAGTGCAACACAAAAACACCAAAAAACAGCTCAAATATTGCAGCCATTGTCTTTGGAGAGTTACTCACAAATAAATTGGCCTAATCCTGGAATAGATTTACAAGATCTCTCTAGGTTCAACCCTGTAGAGACTCTGCAATCATTGAAAACTGAACTCAGCGCGGCCGGCGGCCCCAGCAAAGGGGCATCGCCAGTCCACGTACAAAAAAACACTGTGATAGGTCAGGTACCAGATGACGATATCTGGGGAGAATTTGTATCAAGCAAACCGAAACAAACATTTCCAAAAAAAGCGCCAGTTTTTGTAGATGATGATGAGTGGACCGACTTTGTTTCGAGCCCGAGCGTAAAACCACAGAACGGCCTGAATACAATTAGTTTAAACGTTCACACTAACTCGAATATACAGAAAACAAGCAATATAAATAAGTTTGGCACTAAAAGTAATAAAGTACCGTTAGATATTCCTACATTAAATTACATCACACCTAAATCCAGTGGGCACAATTCTTACAATGAAAGACACTTTCAGAATTTATAACAACACTAGTAGCTAAAGTGACTGTCGATGTATGTATAGGTACTTAAGAATTATTACACTTACATAACGTATAAATTTGTACATATTTATGGTGGAGGATTAGGTAGGTACACTGTAGTATTTTATTTTTACACTAATTTATATTCATTCTAAGAAAATAGTTTTAAATACTTACCTAATTAATTCTACTTGCAATTTAGTTGTGTAGCTAGAGTACATTGAGCACTTACACATTGTGACATAAATTATTGTAGGTATAGTAGGTACCTAGGTAGTGGTTAAAAAGTGTTTGCATAGTCCAATGTCAATATGTGTATGTGGCCATTAGAACCGTCCTTTACTTTAACCATAACTTATTTGAATAAAATAATTTCAATACATTATTAACTTTGAAATTCTCAAGCTCAGATACCTAGGTATTTAATTGTGTTGAAGCAATACTTAAATTTTTTTTTTATTATAATGTATAATTAAACTGTACATTCGAAATTATTATTGAAACTGTGTTATGTAAATTGTAAAAATATAATAAATTAGGTCAAAATTTTATTCAATGTAAAGAACACGTGGGTGTTAAATAACTACCTTGAACTTCCGAAAGTAGATTTAAAAAGTGTGCGTTACTCCAGCAAAAAAGTGTAGAATCTGAATATTCTAAAAATGAAGAAAATGAAGAGCCTCCTTTAATTGTGCCGGAAGTTTTAAATTTGTACCTCTAGCCGTTTTTCAGTTATTCAAGAAATTCACTTTCTTCTGGGACTATTTTCGTTCCTGGTTGAGCTAGCCGAATTAATGTTAGCAAGAGACCTAGAACACCCTATTACTAAGCAGGTACCTATGATAGGTTCAGTTACTTGGTCCATCTGATATTTATAATAGCATTTAGTGAGAAAGGTATTATTTCAGAGAGAAGGATCTCTGTAACACTGCTATCTGATACTTTAGATTTTATTTTACACTCAATGATATCAAAATTTTTATCAAACCGTCAACACTTGTTATAAGCGGTGATTTTACTCCCTTGTTAGGACTATAAGTAGGTACCTATGTGATTGTCTGGTGTTCATTTAGGCTCGTATCCTTAAAACCATGCTCAGGCGTGAATTGCAATTCAAACATAATATACCTACCGGTAGGCAGATTTTATTTATCACTCTAGTCTAGGCATGCTTAAGTCTTATTCATGAGTTTAGTTTGGAATAAAAACCCTACACCATATTTATTTTTTATCCACTTGCCTTATTACTTGTTGTTGATAATACTTATACTTAATGTAAATAAACGAGAGAAACACATTATATTTATCCTTATAAAAAGCAGTTTTATTGATGGAATCACGTTTCTGTTTCAGAGTCTGTTTCGTCGATATTATGAGTATTTAAATTATCTTTGCCGTCATCGTCTTCCAATGCGGTAACGAATTTGGGTAGGTTGTTCTCCATTGTTATCCTGAATTGACACTGTTCAAATTCAGGCCACGATATGAATCTAAAAAAATACAAAACACATTTACTTATAAATGACCTAAAAAGAAGTCTTCAATTATCTTTAACTGTAATTAAAGCCATAGTTTAAAAAAAATAAGTTCAAAAACTAAAACCCGACTACCGGAAATAACGCTCTAAAAAGTATGGAAAAAGAAAATATTCTCATATGAAATTGTTATGTACTAAATGGCTATATTTAGATTTTGGACGATTTAAGTATTTAGAGGATAACCGTGGGTGGTCATATGTCACATTGCCGTGCCATTATACTGTTACAATGACATTGTATTGTTTTGAAGTGGGGGTGGTATACGACCACGGCTATCCTCTAAACATCACTTTAGTAGTTACCTACATAACAATTTCAGATAAGAATATTTTCTTGTTTCATACGCATGTTCATGTGATCACACTATGCCGAAGTGGGCAGGGAGACGGGACAGCGGCATGTTCGTGTTCAAGCCACTTCCCTGCCCACTTCGGCATAGTCTGCACGCGCTATTATACGTAGTTAAAACAATGAATGAAGAAGATCACAGAAACTCACTTTTTGAACACAGTTACTTTCTGGCTCAGATTCAGATCGCCGAATTCAGTGAAAATGGTCATATGGGGCAGTTTAGCGTCGTCCTCGCCCGGAGACAATTCTTTATTAGTGTCTGGAGGATCCTGACCCGTGATTAGCCAAACACCACAGCCGGGAATCCACTGCCTAAAATAACATGATTTGAAGATTATAGTAGATAGGTAGGTACCTAGGCACCTATTGATTGCTTTAGTTTCAGTGACTGGGTAAAACCAGTCACTGAAATAAAATAGAGTAGGTACCTACCTACCTATATTTATTAAACTAGTAGTTTGCCCTTATCTCTTGAGATCTCATGATGTTCCCAAAAAAATAAAATAGAACGGATTTTTTTTTTCTAACAATGGTTTACTTGAGATAAACAGATAATCACATCGATCGATAGGTACCGCGATACTATTAAATGTCTACGGAAAGCCCTGTAATGCGACACCCCACTTTTTGTACCTGACTTTATTTTTTGACTTTAAAAATAAAGTCAGGTACAAAAAGTGGTTGGACCCATATGTAGGTTTTAACTATAGGTACCTACTTACTCAACAAATAACAATAATAGAGTAGGTACTTACTCTAACATTGGAATAACTCTAGTAGTTTTGGAGAACATGTGTGGTTTGAAAAAATACCATAGCAATGGCAAATATTCTGACGGACATGGCAATTTCTCTCTATGTGTTATATTCACCAGGTAGAGGCTGTGTTCATCCATCTAGAAGATAAAATTCTATAGTTATTTCTTACAAAATTAGAGGTACTGTAGGTAGGTTCCTACTTTCATTAATTTTCTAATTTTGACTTTAGTCTCAATACAAACCATTGTAACTCTTCTGTTTGTAGGCAGCTGGGTCCATGGAACAAAATGAACTTTAGGCACAGTTGTGATCACCTTGCAAGTGAAAAGCAACTGGAACAATGCTGGGATAGACTTGTGCTTTGACTGCTGAATTTCACTGTCTGTAAGAAACTAAAATAATATTCAATAGGTTTCGTCGTACCTACCAGACAACGACATACAAAGTACCTAATTATTTCACTGAATATAAAAACAGCAGCACACAAATAACTTTATCTTCCAGATAATGTTTAGAAGCTACCAAGGGCCTTAAGCTCACTCAGGCAGAGGTTTTCACCTCGCTCAAATATCCCGCCTACTTGATCTCTAGTAGATTTAGGCCATGTGCCACTGAATATAAGGTCCAGATGGCAAAATAGATAGGTAGGTACCTACTTTGTGTATTTCGTTGTATGGTTGTTTCTAAACAATAAAGACAGCAAAATTAAATTGTGTAAGTAGACTCCTACACCATCAGTAAACATTTATAATAAAATCCCTACTGATCTAAAAAATGAAGAAAACCTCAATCGATATAAAACTCTCTTAAAAAAGTTCCTCGTCCAAAAGTGTTTCTACTCACTGCAAGAATTCCTTGCAGTGAGTAGAAACAATACCCAATAGGCCATATTTATGAGTAATTTCTAATATAATATTATAAAAAGTGCAATATTAAATTATTATATAGGTAAGATAAACTTAGACATACAAAATATTAAGTATAAGTTTTATGATACCTGGAAAAGATATATACATATTATAAGTTGTAAAATGCCTCCTACAGTTGAGACTAATTTGTAACAATTATTTATGCAAATTGTATCTTGTATCTCAGATACCTAAATATGCCACCTAGTGCCTATGTACCTACACCTCAACAAATTGCTGTGCCCTAACAGGGTTTATGTTTGCTACACTACCTTTTGTACAACATCTTTATAACAACATAAGTGCAATAAACAATTTGAATTTGAATCAGTAACATAATTTATTGATACCAAAATTTGTTCATATTCTACTAGTTACCCCTATCAATAAGACTCTGTACCTACCTCATATTGATGGGCTGGCATGGTGATAAATAGATCTGGCCTTCCCAGTTGATTTGAAGTGTTGTGAAAAACAATATTATATATTAAATGCTTCACAAAGGATAGTCCAGGCATAGAACCCACTACCTTCACAGTTCTATCTGAAAAAAAAACTTAGGTAAACAAATGCTTTGCTCACTTGATCAATTACATAATTACTTTGTGTCTCACAATATTACATATATGTTCTTGCATTAGATAAACCTTGCTGCCGGCGTCCGATTGCGTGTTTACATGATATGATTAGTGTACATTGAGTAGGCATTGGAGTGCAGAGTGCACTCCAATGCCTACAATGACTGTGAGACCCAGTTTTAGTTAAAAGATAACATACTTTGTAAGGTGTCATCTGAGACCACTCATCAAGCCTTTGCAGTCTTTTTGTTTTAATCTGTACCTAATTCATACTGTACATTGTTCTGAATAAACTATCATTAAACTTAAACTATTATTAAACATTAGGTAAATAATATCTATTACAGGTACATACATAATTATAATATAAGTTTTAATAATAGACTTATACCATTATTTTGTGTGGCAAGGTCACCAAGCAGGTCTTGAATCCTGTTCCCACCATCCATTTTGTCTATGAATGCTAGCTTCCACATTCCGAAGAAGTCTGCTATTTTAAATGTGATACGATCGGGATGTTGTTTCTGTATGTTCTGTAAAATACAATAAGTGGGTACACTTTTACATTAGGTATGTTTTTAAAGGTTGGTAGGTGCCAGGCACCAACATATCACTCACCTGTAAATTGGGTGTGAAGTGGTTTAGAGTTTCATAGATGTAAATGTGATTTTTCTGGCATTGAAGTAGTTCTTCTGTCAAAATTCCGAGTCCTGGATTAACTTCTATCAAAGGAGAAGCTTCATCTAGGTGACTTTTAATGGTGTTAGCTATAAGTTTAGCTGTTTTTTTGTTGATCAAGTACATACTTTCAGGGTTTTTAAACTTTTTTAGTAAACTCTTAGGAAGTTTATCTTTTATTTGGTGATACTCTGGTGAACTATTAATGAAATTTTCCACATCCGATACTGTTCGAGATTCCTTCTCTGCGGGTTTGATCTGAGAGTTCGTTTTATGCCGAAATCTCAAACTAATGAAGTGAGTTTTCCTTTCAGCTTTTATTGCACAAAAAATAGATCTTATAGCCATTTTTTCTGATTGATAGGTCAGTGGGTAGCACAGGGTAACTTACTTAGAGAAGCAGGCGAAGTAGGAACCTAGGTAGCACTAAATCAAGACACAGAAAGCATTCAAAATAACGTAAAATCATAAATCATCCCTCATTCATATATTTTTACAGAGTAATTTCTTCGGCGACTGCTATATGAACTTACTAAATAGCGACACAGTGGTGCGTTTTATTTATGTATGGCTGTCACCGAACATCTATGGCTGTGGTATGTATACATGCATTTTGTGTGCGTGATTTTTTTTTTTCGCTCTTCGGGGCAGGCTATAGTTTCAAAACCATACCGCCTAGTCTTACGTTATGTAATAAGTTCGTTTGTTTAGGTGTTTGTCTTGCGTAAATGATAAGTCAAGTCAAGTCTTCGTCAAGTCGGCTGTCAATTTAATTTCAATTTCAATTTTTCAATTTATTCATTCATAATAAAATAACATTACGGATTACTCCAAGGCGTTATTCTATAGACTAGCAAAACATAAAATATTTACAATATACAAAATTACAGAAAGATAAATAACAATAAAATCTATAGGGTATGTAACAAAGTCTATGGCACGAACGAGATCTTCTACTAATAATAGACAACAAGAAATATACGTTTAAAATAAGTACCTAAAATAAAATATAAACTTATGATGTATCTAAACAGTGTAACTATTATTACTGTGATAAGTGTGATAACTGATTACCATGGTGTCAAGGAACTAGGTACCTCAGCATATCTAAGGCAGAGTTTTCCGACTGTAGCCCACTTGTCTGCAAATATGTCAAAATTCGGGTAGGCTACGAGTAGAGCGTTTAGATGGCGTTGTGCTCGACAGACTGGGGATTGTTGGCGTGCTACGGTGCGTGCGGTTCTTGGGGAAAATAATGGAACTCGCCCGGTGCGGAATCTAGACCGATTATCGGGCACACAGAGTCGACTTACCTCCACCAGTAAATCAGGGCAAATTATCAACCCCCGCAAAATGCGACATAATGTAGTTAATTGATCGCAGAGTCTTCGCGATTCAAGAGAGTGGAGTCCTAGTGTACCCTGTAGGTATTTGGTAGGGTACATGAAGGGATAGTAACCATATACCTTTTTGTATAGAAAGCGCAGAAACCTTTTCTGCACTTTTTCCACCATCAAGGTATATGTAACTTCATGAGGACTCCACACACACGCGCCCGACTCAAGTTTCGACCGTACAAGAGAAGTGTACAAAAGTTTAATAGCACCTGTGTTTGTAAAATCCCTACAATTTCGTGTAACGAAACCTAGTTTTTTAAAGCTATCGGCTGCAAGTTTTCTGTAGTGACAGTGAAAATTAAGCTCTGGATCAAACAATACGCCTAAATCCTTCGCCGTTTGCGGTCTTACAAGGACTTCCCCGTTTATATTGTAAGGCATGGTAATCGGGTTCCCTGATCTAGTAAATGTCATAACTTGGCATTTTGAAACATTTAAACTTAACCTGTTATCGTTACTCCAGGACTGTACAGCTTCTAGGTCCTGTTGCAATGCGTGACTGTCTTCGATAGATCTTATGCTATAGTATAGCTTTACGTCGTCAGCGTAAAGCAGGCACTTTGCGTAACTAAGCGTTTTAGCTAAGTCATCTACCATCAACGTAAACAGCAATGGGCCCAAAGATGATCCTTGACTGATTCCTGATCTGGTGTGGTAAGGTGAAGGGTCATAGCATCCGAGCCTCACGAATTGACTTCGGTTTTTGAGGTAGTCAGCAAATAGTCTGAGAAGCTTGGGTGTAAATCCAAATAAACTTAATTTATTCAGGAGTACATCGTTGTCAATATGATCAAAGGCTTTTTGAAAATCCAGATATATAACGTCTACTTGAATATTGGAGTCTAACTGGTTTGAGATGTAGTCAACGAGTGTTAGTAGGTTTGTATTTACAGAGCGGCCCTTTCTGAAGGCATGTTGGGCGTCGTTTAGGAAGGGTTCTATTTGTTTGTAGAGTTTGGTGTGGATTCCACCCTCAAATAGTTTTGCTAAGGCTGATAGAATGGCAATTGGTCTATAATTATTGGTTAGAGTTTTATCTCCTGACTTAAGAATAGGGACAACTCGAGACTGTTTCCATTTATCGGGATATGTACCTACTTTGAGCGATAAGTTGAGAATATGGGCTATGGGGGATGCTAGTTGCGTTTTGAAAGCTTTGACTATGTATGGTGGGATATTGTCTGGGCCTGTGGCGCTTTTGGGCTTAAGTTTTTGTATCAAATGTTCTATTTCAGTTTCTGTAAAATCTGAGACACTTATAGAGGAGTAACTTTCTGTTGATGTTAGGTGATCAACGTCGAGGCTGGGTATTTGGGGTAGAAAAACATTGCTAAAGTACTCTGCAAAAGGAGCAGCTGCTGCTTGCCCAGTATGTTGTTTACCATCGTGAGTTATGCAGGGATCAAATCCTCCTTTAGTTTTTAAGCTTTTGACATAATTCCAAAAAGCGCGCGGATTGGAAATTAAATTATTCTGGATGTTTGCTAGGTATTTACTATGCGCAACTGTAACGTCGTATTTCACGTAAGCTCTAATTGAAGAAAACAGACTGTAGACGTGTGGATCGTTACTAGCTTTCCATATTTTGTGTAAGTTCCATTTTAATTTAATATTTACAATTATATCTTTAGTGAACCAGGTGGGATATCTACGTGCAAATTTCCTATTTCTTATTTTTTTGGGAACACTTTGGTTAAAACTGTCATACAGCTTAAAATAAAATAGTTCAACAGCGCTATTGACATCTTGTTCTTGTAAAACATCACTCCATCTTATATCATTGATGAGTTCATAAAGTAAAGAAAAATCGGCCTTATGAAAGTTCCAGTCTGTGTTAAAATCGATGTTGCTAGCTTCTAAAGGTACATCCCGACCCATCGGTACGATGGTGAGCGCTATATCTAGGGGTGGGTGGTATTTGTCAGCTATATCCACCAAGCCGCAGTCTGCCTCACACACGCTTACCTCGTTTACACTGTTATTTGTGAGTACAACATCTAACTTACTACCAGTTTTGTTAAACACGCTATTGTGGTCTACAAATTCGCAAAAGTTTAAAAAATAGAACATATAGTTTTTTATGTTCCAGGAGGCACTGTTCATGTTTAAATCACCTACAATAATGACACTAGAATTTTGTAATTTCGATGACATATTCTCTTCTACTTTGCAGTACCAAGACATATAATCCTCATCTTTAGCTGAAGGCTTTATATATACAACACATACATACAGTGTCCGGTTTTTGTAGGAGAAGGATGCCCATAGGTCTTCGCCGTGCCCGGTCTCCAGATGTTGTTGCCGTGAAAGTTCTAGGCCTGGTCTTGCAGCAAGCAAAATTCCACCCCCATTAGAACCTCTATCTCGTCTAACCATACTCCACCCGTACGGTGTAACTTCAGCGTCAGTTACCGAATCATCCAGGTTTGTTTCTGTTACGGCAATGAAGTCACTATCGAACAGTGTCGTGTTTCGGCGCCATTGTATCAATTTGGTTTTGAGGCCATTGACGTTTTGGTACATGGCATGTAGTTTACTACTCCGATATGTTGGTGTCGGCCTTTCCAAAGTATGTTTGGCCAGGTGTGCGGGGCCGACTGTCGTGCTCACGCCTGACTCCTCTATGAAACCACTCACAGACTTCAGTGCCAGCTGGCCATGATTCTGGAGTAAGCAGCAGATTATAAGAACTTTCAGGCACGGTCAGAACAAAGGAGGCGTAGTGGTCATGTCTTAATGTTAGCTTGTACGCATTAAATCCTTTTCTTTGACAAATTTCTTCCATGTGGAGTATCATGGTTTCCACTGTTGTTTGCGGTTGTAAGAAGCAGGCATGTATTTTTTTGGTTCTCTCTATAGCTTGAAGTAGGTGATGTTCTTTCGCTTTACCTATTACAAGACCTTGGCGTTTGTACTTGCGTCGGTGTTGAGCGATTTGCCACGGGCCATCGTATGTAACATCTTCAGATTGTTGGTAATCTAAGGTTTCTTCTGACATTGGAATCAACTTTTCTGTTGGGGTTGTCGTTTGTTTTGAAGAAAAAATGGTGGATTTTCCCTGTAAAAACCGGAATCGAATTTTCACATTCAGAAAAACCACATTACACAAATTTATTCCAATGGTTCACACTTTATGTTACGACTTAAGTATTATTGGTTAAAATTCCACCAAAATAAACAACAATAACACAAGAAAAACTTTTCAAATAAAAATGCTGTGTTGTTTCAAAAAATGACAAAATTCGAATCCTTGTGTGCGTGAACTGAACACCCAAATCTGACATTTCAAATGTCAAAAAGCGATTATAGCTACTTCTTATTCTATGAGCTCCTTGCTTCTGATTGCTATCCAATGCAATGGGTACCTAGGTACCTACAGTAGTACCTATTCAATAAGTTTTATTTTCGAGTTTCGTTTCGATTTGAGAAATACCTAGTGATGGTAGCTCTAACTACAGTAGTACTATTTATTGTTTATCTGAAGAGTAGCATATGTCGACTCGTCCAATAGTTGACACTAATTAGGTATGTTAGGTAGGTACCTAGGTAAATTACCTAAGCGGGTACCTAGGTACCTAACCTATATACGTTGAAACAGTATTTTTTAAAGCCAGCTACCTAAATATGTACCTACTTGCTTAAGCTTTTTAGTAGGTACGTAGGTTACCTAAAAGTTACCTATTTATGTAGGTATGTATAAATGTGGTACCTACTTATTTATGTAGGTACCTATCTAATCGCAGCAGATGAAAAAAATACTAGATTCAAAGTTACTATGGGTTGCTACTACTGGTTTCTACCAAGAAAATGTCTGCACAAAACCTGAAAAAAAAACATAAAAAAAGATATAAAGTAAAGTAAGTAAGTAAGTAAGGTATAAGTTTGTGGTCTGTAAAGATATCGAACAGCGTTTTCACCATAGAATATGTATTATTGTGGTATCACAACAGAACACCTATATTGTTTCCACCGTCATCCTTTGTGTATGTTTTGTTTGACATTACTAGATCAGAATCTTGATGTCTGTCTCGCAGCGGCAGCACCGAACATCTATATCCTAGGTCTCGCAGGCACTCGCATCCAAATCTTGTTTTGTGGGGCTAGAAATTAGATGGCGCTAGCATCAAAGGCGGGCTTAAAAACTTATATGTAGCAAAATTTTTGAATCCACACGTCGATTGAAATAATATGTTCTCTTTGGTTTCAGTCTCTAGGATAAAAGTTTTCATAATAATTATGAATTTTGATGTTCCAAATTCAATCTCAATAATCCCTAAACGGAATAATGAAATTTCATAAAATATTAAATGCCACAGACAGAACACATAGCAGTTCTTACGGCCCACGGCCAGTATTTCTATCCTACACTTTTATGTACAGTTAAGGTACAGATCAACACTGAAGTGAAGTGTCGATTTGGGTGAAGCTCTGCCGAAACGTTGCATAAGTTGAGTAGAGTTCAGCCAAGTTTTTCTTTAAGCTAAAACTATAATATAATCAACACTCAAGCATAGATGTCATAAAATTTTTGGTTTACTGTCGAACAAGATCGACAGAGGCAAATCTAAGTGGGGACGTACGTATAGGGGCGTAGGTACGTACGTACAACTTTAATGCTCAATGGTTTCCTCTCCACTCTCCACTATCTATAGTTCGCGTCATGTGAACGCTGGCGGTCAAACTGTGCAAGCGATTTTGGGGTCTATTTGGTGTTACGAGTACGAGGCACTATTTTCCCATGCGGAAAGGGTGTGTTTGCGCATGGGAAAATGGTGCCTCTCACCACCAAATAGACCCCAAAATCGCTTACTTGCGCTTACAAGCGCAGCTTGACCGCCAGCGTTCTTCTACGTGACGCGAACTCTACCTACCTACGTTTACCTACGTACACACTAGCTAGGTACGTACTCACGGCTACCAATATTATCTACATAAGTAGGTAAAGGTAGGTATGTTTCTACCGGTAGGTACTAATGTGATTATTTATTAATTAGGTAGGTATGATGATTAATTAGGTACCTACCTACCTTTGTCCGATGCAGCAGAACTACAGTAAAGGTGGCTTGCGGCTGTTATCACCCCTGATAATCTTGGGCCTATCCGTTCTACCCGATATAGGTAGTATTTATTTTGGTCATAAGTTGGTAGCTAGCAACCTAGATACCTACCTACCTACTATAATTTGGTAAGAATTTGTATTATATTGTTAATTACATAGCAATCACTGTTTTATTTAGAATATTCGTACCTATATTCAATAATGTTATTGTGTGTGCTCTTGCAGTTTAGTTGGACTATAGTATTCGCAAATGTCATTTTTGAAGATTGTGGTGAGTGACCCATGTAAATTGTGCTCTAGTAAGCCATAGGAACCTACCTAGTAAATTTGCTGTAGTTCCACTGAAAGGTCACTCACCATTACTCTGTGGCTTGTAGGTAGCTGAACCTACTTATCGGTACCTGCCTATTATCTGGCATAGGATCTATACAATGACTTCGATTAAAACCTATTAGGTATTTGAAGAAAAACGTACCTACCTAGGTAGTAGGAAGGTAAGTATATAGGACGGATATAGGAAGTTTTGAACGAGTGAGCGAAGCGAACGAAGATCTTAGTCACAAATTGGCCAAATACTACAAATACCAGTACCACGCCGCCGCGGCGGCGTGGTACTGGTAGGTAATGTATGTAGGTATGTGTAGTAGAGCATAACTTTCGAACTGCTGCTTATCCGACCCTCACAGAATTTGTGTTTGCTTCACTGGTTGAAAATGAAGTAAATCGGGGGGCTGCAAAGTTATAGCAGTTGTATATTGTAGAGCTTCTTCTCAAAGAGTTCATCCGGGAAAGTAACTCTACCATACCGCCACATTGTGTCCCCACGCAGCAATACTCGCGTCATTTTAACCGAGAAAAAAAAAGGTAAAAGATTCCACCTTGATTTTACCCAAAAATTAGAGATGTGAAGAAGAAAATTCAAAATGTTATATTAATATTCAGTTTATCTTAATTTGTATGTTCTTGTTAAATGGAAGTCTGTTCATACAATAGAATAGTATAGAGAATTTTTTCGATAACACTGCATTTTACCCTCAAACAAACTGTTATTTCTACGTAAGTAAGACGTTTACAGCTAAAATGCACATACTATGCGAATGTTCAGGCTTTCTTTAAACAATCAGAAATAATATTAGTCTTCTAGCTTTTACTTATTTTATAAAAAATATCTAAAGTCACCTAGCTAGGTAGGTGGGTATGGCCGCCAAAAATTAAAATATAAATATATTCTTGGACATTACACACAACGCTTTCTAGTCCCAAACTAAGCAGAGCTTGTACTATGGGAACTAGATTGCTGATACATTACTTAGATACATTTTTTTTTGTAAATACATACATATTATACATAGTAACACCCAGACACAGAACAAACATCTATGTTAGCAACACACAAATTTTTGTTCTCGGTGGGGATCGAACCCACGACCCACAGCACAGAGGGCAGAGCTACTACCGACTGAGCCATGACGCCTGTCAAAAATTGTACTTTTTGAAAAAAATCGGTGTCCCCCTCATTTAAAATATAAAATTTCCAAGTTCCATGTTAGTTTATGATAAGTTATAGATAATATTCCTGGAGCAATAATGTTCATTCACTAACATAATGTTTATTTTTGTTTCATTTTCTGAGTGTAAAATTATTTTTATGATAGAGTTAATTTTCGTATCCAGTACAAAAGTCGTGTGTCCCACTACCGCATTTCGCACATTGGAGCCAAATAACATAAAAAGTAGGTTCGTCACCTGTAAAATTGTTGTATGTCTAAGGTTTTGAATTGTTTTGCTATGTTCTATTGAATTCTGTTATTATAAATTATGCACTAAAAGTATTTCAAAATTAATTTCAAAAATATGTCCCTCATTTCATTCCTGTATGTTATCTCACTTTAAGTTACCTACCTACGAGGGAACTAACAAAGTATCCAGGCCCGTAAAAATGTTTATTGCGTATGGTAATACCCACTCTACACGTTGGCCAACCTATAGCAAAAATCCTCCATTTGGTTTTGACAAAAAGTGAAAAACAAGTTGGTCGGCGTTTTTGTCCCGGTGTTTTTTTAAATTTTTATTAGTGAATATCTAAGAAAATGTCGCTAATTGCTGTATTGTTTTATATTGTACTTGTAGATAGACTATTGTTTTGACAAATAAACTTATGTGGCGCCTTCTGACTTCAAAACTCACATAGATATATTATATATTTTTTTAGTCCATGTCCGCAGAGATTTTAATTCACGAATGATACCGTGTGTTACTAGTGTGTTACCGGTGGTGCGTAATTCGTGATCTGTTGTTATGCTGAGTGTACACTGATTGAAATAAATAAATAATGCTGGACATTTTACACAGCATCATCTAGCCCCAAAGTAAGCTTGTGATATGGGAACCACATCACTGATATACTACTTAAATACTTTAATTAGTCCATTGAAAAGTTACATTTGGGGTTGCGTTTTTTAGAGGACGCAATTTTATTTTTTTGATGTGTAGGGGGGGTCAGTGTAAAGCTAAAACCAAGTTTGTGGGGTCGCCACCCTTGTCCCACGGCCGCCATCTTGAAAATAGGGGTTGAAATGGTTTTTGCGATATATCTCTTAGACTGTTTATTTGATAAAAAAAAATTGTTAACATTTTTTGTTGCAAATTCAATTTTCTACAACTTTGGTCCAGTAACTTTTTGTCGTAGAACTATAAATAAAAAAGTTATAAGGAAAAATCTTCAGATATTCGAGAAAAAAAAAATATTTTTCGATGTAACTTTTTTTTTATCATTTTACGAAATAATTATATCTGACCATTTTTGTAGATCGTTTTTCGAGGAACAACTTTTATTCGCATCATTTTTTCATGAAGTCAATAGCTAAGGTTTTACAGCGCTCCAAAGTGAGTACTATTTTTCAGTACTCTTAACTATACCTATATTATACGTGTGTACTAATAATATGTCATCAGTTTTTTTTTATTATAACTTTTTTAATTACAAATTTTGCAATATTATTAATAATTAATTATTGACTTTTTTTCACTCCATAACAGGATTTAACAATTATTGATTTTTAAAATAATTTTAAATCTGATGGCCGTTGCCGAGAATACTGTTCAGGTAGAAAATACCCAAGTGACCATGAGGGAATAAAAGAACAGCTGCCTGCTATTGTTATTATTATTCCTAACCTCTGTTATTGTAAGAATAGCTCATAACATTGTGTTGAAGTTGTCGCTTAACCTATATCTTTTAGTTGTGCTACATACTTCTGTTGTGCTACGTGCTACAGACTTCGGAGCGCTTATAGTTCTACGACAAAAAGTTACTGGACCAAAGTTGTAGAGAATTTATTTGCAACAAAAAATGTTAACAATTTTTTTTTATCAAATAAATAGTTTAAGAGATAAATCGTAAAAACTATTTCAACCCCTATTTTCAAGATGGCGCCCGTGGGACAAGGGTTGCGACCCCACAAACTTGTTTTTAGCTATACACTGACCCCCCCCCCTACACATCAAAAAAATAAAATTGCGTCCTCTAAAAAACGCAAGGTAAGGCCTAAAAAATGTAACATTTCAATGGACTAAATGTTTTATTTTGAGAATTGAGGTACCTAATATCACAGAATATTCTCACTTGTACCTTAGACTTTACGTGCGTTACTTTTATTCACGCATGTTACCGTGTGTTACCAATTCACGATTGATAAAGTACAATTTTTGGCGGCCATACCCAGGTACCTATTAACAATGCAGCGTAGCGCTGCGACTAGCATTCCGCGCCTCTCGGTGGCGGGTGGCGAATATATCGACGACATCAAAAAATAAAATCATTATTATACCCTCCTTTTTGCTTCGCCGTAGTCGGGTAAAAATTCGTTTGTCCTTTGCGTGTCGCACACGCTGATAAACGCTTAGCGCAGTAAATGTAAATCGACATCGTCAGACGGACGACGTTCCTGCGGGCCTAAGATGCGCACCGCGAGATATTTGTCATGTCGTTCTGTCAAAATGTAAGCATTTTGCACCAGTTTAGGAACTATTGCATTATCTGTGGTAATGTTGTCGAGAAACCGCGCCTTTGAATTTTCAACTTTTGACATTTCTGCATGACTATTATCTCGTCCTCAGAGAGGTACGACGACTAAGAAGTGTCAAAAGTGTACATCATGGCGCGTTTTGTCGACACCATTAGGTACCACAGATAATGCAATAGTTCCTAAACTGGTACAAAATGCTTACATTTTGACAGAACGACATGACAAATATCTCGCGGTGCGCATCTTAGGCCCGCTGATATACCTACAGATTATTATAGACTTCCTACGATGTCTCTAAATCCTAATTCCAGGCTCAGCATATGATTTGTACGCTGTAAACATCGATGGATGCGGAATGAGACTCCCTTGCTATGTAACGTTGGGGGAAGAAGTTCCAGTCAATTTGGAGTTTCGTGCAGGTATTATTGTGTAGTACCTAGTAGGTTATTGATCGAGTGAACGAAGCGAATGAAGATCTTAGTGACAACTTGGGCAAATCGGGGTGTATGTTTGGGCTTCTATAAGCCTTCGTTTAGACGTTCTAGGTTAAATAGATTTTCAGTTATCGTAAAATTATAAAGTTGGAAAACCAGTATAACGTGAGCTACCATTTCTAAGTTTCAATGACTTTGTAGTTCAGTAAGATTGCGGTATCGGCGCGATTATTAAAGTTTAGCTCAACCATTATTAAAAAAATGCTTTGGGTTTGACCTCCAACCGAAAAACGGAAGGAGAGTTATAAGTTTGACCACGCTGTTGTGTGTCTGTCTATGACCTCGTAGCTCATTATGTAGGGCTCCGGTTTTAATGCGGTTTCTTTTTGTAAGAAAGTTAATTTACTTAGCTGGGATAGTTCTGACTCTGTTTAGTGAAAATTGGTGGAGTTGTTTCCAAGTTATGAGTTTTGAGGAATCTCAGGCATAATTGTAGTTTGAAAGATTTAGTTCATCTCAGAGTAGGTACGTACCTATTCATTGAGATTTAATGAACGTAATGGAGTCCGTACTCCAAGGTTTTATTCTTTGACAATATAACAAGATCTCAGTTCGGAGCGAACTACTAGTTAGATTAGGTTTTTGATAAGGCCCCTTAATTAGCTTTGTGGTTTGGTTAATAATAGTGCTGTCCAGTCCATCCAGTAATATCAGCATTTTATTGATCTGAGTGAGCGAAGCGAGCAAAGATCTCAGTGACAACTTGCTTGGGCCAATCGGACCAATTGGCGTTGTTTGTTTGTTCGAGCATAACTTTCGAACCGTTTATAATATACAATCTTCATTGAATTTGGTAGGTCTACGGTTGTACAAAAATATAACGTGGGGTGTCATGTAGGTAATAAATAGGGCTTCATGTAGACGTTCCAAATCCCTTTTAAATATCTTAGATTTTTAATTTTTTGATTTTTCTATAGATTTTGATCTATCGCAGACCCTTTTTGTTTCCGGTTTTCCAAAATTGGACTGGACCGGACCGAACACTAACCGGTCAAGAGCGAATGGACTCGCCCACCGATGCTTCTGTACCAAAACTGTAAAAAAATCTAGGCTGCTCGACTTGGCCGACGACGACGACGGTTGTATTTATAATCTGTAGTATATGTATATTTATTTTATATTAATAAGTAGGTACCAAGATAGTGTACCCATTTATAAAATTTTGAGTTGATATTATGTCTTGTTTACCGTGAACCTTAGGGTCTATCACAAAAATAGACATATATATATGCCTATTTCTATAGGTACCTACTTACTTAAAGAAACCATAGGTTAGTTAGGTAGGTAGGTACACTGGGTGTACTGTATGTAAGGTACCTACCTAGATAGGAACCCGCCGACCGAATCGACATAGATTAGACATTTTAGGCAGGTAGATAGTTATAGTTATAGATACCTATCTACATAGGTATATATATTAACTATACTTAATAATAGGTTTTGTTGTTACAGATTTCGAATCGAGCAAATTGGACCAAAATGTAGTGTTTAATATTAACCACATCGATTTAAAAACCAACGTGACGCCAGGTAATATTTTTCTGGAAATAAAATAATGGTGGACTTTTCATCAAGTCAGTAAAAAATAATCCATCAGTACTATCTATAGCTTTTTGAGAATTTGTATTACGTTGTTGTTTTTATCCTAATCTTTCCAAAAACCGGTGGACCGGTGTCTAAGACATTAAAATTGAAAATAATTCAAGAATAGTTAGGTAGACGTAATAATGCGGAACTGTTATATATATATTTTTTATTTCAACACAACTGAGTTGTATTACAGATACCAATTTATTTCTAGTTTAAACTTTAGGAAATATAAATTAATCAATTGTTACACGCTTTATATTAGCTTCACATGTTTGTATGTTTGTAACGACTCCTTTGGGCGCGATTTTGACCCACTTTAAACGGCCAGATTTCATTCAAACTTTGTAGATTTATCGAGGACCGATGACAATACACTAATTAAAATTTTATAAGATTATTCCATTATACAATTAGCAAAATTAGGTTTTTGTCAATTTATATAATTTTCAAACACGCTTGTTCAACACGCTTTTTTCAAGACTGTTTGTTAAATAAATAAATAAAAATAATACCTATCTAGTTTAAAAAAAACGCTTTTATAAATAAACCAAACTAAAATAACAAACTAAACTAAAAAGTAGAAAATAAATAATAGTAAAAAAAACTAAAAAACACGCTTTATATATACAAAACCAAACTAACAAAATAGAAAATAAATTTTAATAAATTTGAATTCAGAATAGTGTATTTTTTTAATAAATATAAATTTATTAAAAAAATACACATTATTAATTTATATTTACTTATAAAAAAATTACACTATTCTTAATTCAAATTTATTTTCTATTTTTTTAGTTTGTGTTTCTATATAAAGCGTGTTTTTAAGTTTTTTTAACTATAATTTATTCATATTCAACAGTCATTTTAGCGCGACTATTCTATGCTCTATCATTGTCAGTTGCTTATCAACGAAAAGAGATGACAACAGATTTAGCAATAATTTTTTTTAGTTCAGCTTTTGACACAGACACATCAGATTTATGCCCCCTTATAATATTTTTTGGTTAAAAATCTAGTTTCGAATATAAAAAGTGCGCTCTTGATGGAATTAAGTATAAAATCTGATCAATCAAATTATCTATCTTCTTATGTTTTTGAAAACAAGAGTATCGGCATTGATTTAGCGCGTACACTATTCGGTAATCAACATTGGGGACAGGCCAGTATGGGGGTTAGGCCAGTGTAACCCGAAAAAAAGGCTTTCTATTTTTTTATATTTCTATGAGGACAAAAACAAGGTGATATACCTAACCAAAATTACATTAATGATTGAATAAATAAATACTAATTTCATAAGACCACGGAGCGGAGTTTAAGTTTTCGAATAAGTACTTACATGTTTTTATTACTCTGAAGTAAATCTTATTATTTAAATTACAGAGCTGTGCGACAGCGCGATGTGTCCTGTGCAGATCGATAGACTCACCTTCTTCTACAGTGTAATGAGCGTACCTGCGAACATGGCTTTGGTAAGTTTGACGTGTGTTCAATGAATGGTGACGTATATTTTTGTGACGAATAAATGACTAGGTGCCTAAATTCTGGCGTACTTAGTTCAATGAAATGTAAGAAAATTGAATTTTGTTCATTTTTTCATATATAATTGACATGTTTTCATTGTATAACGATATCTTACGTTGGCACTTGACACGCTAACAGAGATTACGACATCAATAAGTTGCCGATAAGTTTACGGAGCACCTAGAAAACATGTACCTAATAATTATATTAGGTAATGAAGTTCCAATCGAACACACGACGCCTGTGGTTATGATCTACGTACCTACAAAGCTTGCCTCACTACCTGCGTGAAGTAGCAAGTGAAATAAAACACCACATAAATCCCATAGACAATCTCCGAAATTTATCTAATAGTCCAGTCAAATTAGTAAAAATTAGGTAAAAATCTCGGAATTTGAGATACCCAGCTATAAACTCGCATAAACTTGTATCAAAGGTCACAAAAATCGACCTTTGCAAATATCTCGTTTCCTATGGGTTTTTGGCTACTTGTACGTATGGTCAATATTGTAGAGGATTAACTTCCCTACAACTTTTGTTTCAATAAAAATTTTATACGTTGAATCGTTTTCGAGATAGAAGTCGGAGAGCGTGTTTTTTAAAAAAAGCGTCTCTAACTTGCATAAACAAATAAACAAGTCGGTACTTTTTGAAAAAAAATAAAAAAAACAGATAAGTGCTTAGACAGTTTTGGTTCGGATCGGAAGCCTCGGTGGGCGAGACCATTCGCACTTGACCGGACTTGACTTGTTTACTATCTTATGCACAAAAGAATGTACCTACCCCATTAAGATTGACATTGATTACAATCTAGCCACGACGACGCGACGAGACGTGCGTAATTTAAAATTAACTTGAATTGCTAGTACCTACTTAAGTATAGCTTATTCTTAGAACGTGTTCATTAACACGTTTCTTGTTATCTCTATTTCAGATAATACATAATATTCATATTGTGTTCTTTTGTTTGTTTACAAACAAACATCAGAACATTCAGAACTACACTACATTAACTGGAGGAACTGACAGAATTGACCCACTCCACCTTACTTACCTAATCGAGAGTTTGTGTTTGATTTGCAGAACCAACGCGGCTACCTGCGCTGGCGCATCTACAACGAGAGCGGAGTTCGCGTGCTGTGCTACTCTGTGCTGGTCCAAACGCAAAGTTCGCTACAAAAACTGCTGCGGTCAAGATATATTACATAATTAACCGTATCAAACCACTTAATAATATACCTGTTTGTTTCATACCTATTACAATATTTTTTCTGTATTTTCATAAAAAAACTAAAACGTAGGTATGGCAAAAATATATGAAGTCCCGTCCCATGTTCTGCACACGGTTTACTTGAGTTCAAAATATACATAGGTACACATACACAGGGTCTGGTCAAGGGCGAAAGAACTCGCCTCGTCCACCGAGCCTTCCGAATGGTAGGGTCATTGCGCTGGTTTCGCGACCAGCGTCAATAAGCGACCATTAAAGGGACCTGCTGCAGAAATACAGAGGAAATAAGAATACCATCTCTTTTTTTCAAACGAAATTCGGCTCTATACAGAGTAGGATAGATCTTTAGTTCTAACGTATCAAAATTAGCAGCATAGTATTACCCAAATTTGAACAATTTCTAATTCATTCCGGCACCCGCACTCGTCGCGTGAAACCGTTCCAAACGTTGCAAAATTTTTAGTGAATACGTGCTGCCTTCGGAGCGAGTATTTCTTGAACTAACAATACAAGACTGTATGAAAGTGATTTGATTGCTACAAAATTAGTTTTTTGACACTTTTGCGCAATTTTTATAAGGATAATATACAAAAACACATCAAATATTGAGTGGTCGCATACTAAAATATGATTATTTATGTTATTTGACTTTACGGCCATGTGGTCGCAAACCGACTGCTTCGTTGCAAATTTTAATTTACTCCCTTACCACTATTAATAATAAGGGTTACAGTTTTGTGATTTTAATTAAGTTTGCTTAATAGCTGTTAGCTTTCCGTTAGTTTGCGACCGCCAAAATATTAGTAAATACAGTACAAAATTTAAATTTGGTTGCCTAACATTACCCCAACTTCAGTTTACGACCGCGGTCGACGTCAGTTTGCGACCGTTTTAAAATGGGAATTTAACGGTCGCTTATTGAATGTAGTAATTTGATGTATTGTTTTACGACCACTTGATGTCAGTTTTTTTATGTATATTTACCGATGTCTCAATTGTTGACCGATTTTAAAATTATTCAAGTAATAAAGAAATTACCTATTAACCATAAATCATGACTGAAGCATTATTTTTAATCAAATAAGAGTGAATTGTCCATTACAAACTTTGTGATCGTAAACTAGGTAGGATCTGGACGTAAACTGAAAAAACGGCCGCAAACTAGCATATCGCCTTGTTTCTCAATAAAAATTGATTTAAAATTAAGTCTTGATCTTTATTTTTTTTATGTTTTTAATATATCTTGATCATATGTGGAACGAGAACCCATTTCAATAAATGTCGAGTAAATATTTCATACTAATAAAATGGCCTAAAGTTGGGTGCTAATCGGTCGGTATCTGGTACCTACTTCCGATCCGATCCAAACTGTTTGATATTATACAAAAGTATGTGTTTTGTTTTACTTTTTTTTAAAACTGTTCATTTTGCAGACTTATTTTTCGTGTCAAGTTCAGATATTCTTTAAATGGATGGCTCAATCGGCCCTGGGCGAATTATTACTTATTGGATGGACGACTAAAACTAAAATCACGCGTCTACGCCCCGCCACATGTATGGTAGGTAAGGTACCCAACCTACCGACCTACCTAGCAGGTAAGTATTACCACTTATTACCTAAGTAGGTAGGTAGGTACTAGATATTAATTATTAAGACCTTCATTGTGATCGATCACGCAAGTAACCTACTGTAAGTGTTAGCCTAAGATCCGCTATAGGTAGGTAGGTACCTACAACGGTTTTGACCGAGCTGGTTAATGGATGAAAACTATTTTATTATCAATTAAATATGTGAATAAATATATTGCAAATGGGTTGTCTAAAAAATTTCACTCCAGAATATGATTATAATTAAAAGTTTCACTTTTTTATAACCAGCTCGGTCAAACTCGTTGTGTAGCGGGATCCAGTCATCCAGTATGTTACTATAATTGTAGTCTGTGTAGTGCGCAGACAGTAGGTAGGTATAGGTAGATACTAAGCACCTACGTGGTACCTTACTAACCTTACCTACCTAGATGACGCCCGAGCAAGCAAGCAGTAGATATTCAACATCAGTGAAGTAAGACGTGTACCTACCTAACCTACCTAAAGACGGGAGTAGCGTCGTCGTCGCGCGTTGTCTCGTCTGTCGCTTTTGAGTAGTAAAGCAGAGTAGTCCGGTTGTGTAAAAAGTGAAGTAACCGGCAAGACACCAGACGTCACAATGGTATCGCGGAACTCAGTCGTGTTTGCCCTTGCATTTTGCGCCTTCGCAGTGGCAACTGACGTGCAACAATGCCCAGGTAAGCCCAATTTTACATAAAGCACGCTAAGTAGGTCGCAATCGCGACCCGCTTTCATCTCATTTATCTCGTACTTAGGTACGTGAAACCATTACAATTAATTAACTTGTGTTTATAACTGAATGAGCGCGCGTGGTACCTACTAGGTATTTTTCTACAAAAACTGTGCTGTCTGCCCTACATACCTACTACTTTTCTTAAAGTACGGAATATATTATGCATATTTTCTTTTTTTTGTACCATAACTTGTAAAACAAATATCTAGCGCAAATATAATAAATAAAATGTCTTAAAATACTAACAGATACAAGCAGTTTGAACGTTCACTTTTAAGCCGGGCGCATACATACTGATTCCTGACCAGAAAACCTGATCAGGTTTCCTAATCAAGAATTCCGTGTGGAGAGCGCACACATTCTGTTTTTTGCATTCGGAATTTAAACGATCAGTTCGATCATAGACGCTTCTGATAACGCACGAGTATGGACGACGAAGACGAATTGAGGCAGAACTATACGAGATAATTTCGCCGAGTATTTCGCCTCGCCGGAAGGAGAACTGTCATACCAATACAATGAAAGGATTATTAATCCAAATTGATTAAATTATTGTTGAAATAAAATAAAAATAAATAAAATAAAATTCATTTATTTCAGACTATTTTTGTGTCCATATTTATCTCTATTAGAAATAAAGGAATATTAAAATACTTACATTTGTTTACTTTATCGGTGCACGTTTCCCAATCCTGAATAAGATCTTTACATATCTGTTCCCAGGCCATATCTTTCATATCACGGTTATGATAATCCGCGTGATTTATATCCCATATGCATTGGTGTTTTTCAACATTCATTATCAAATTCTCGGCTTCGCACATTTTTTTTGACAGTGGACGGAGAACGTTACATGTCGTACGTCTACTCGGCACAGCGCCTACGCGATTCTGAATAAAAATTTCCGTACGTGTGCGGCGATCGAGCCAAAATGTATGCGAATGCTGCGTTCGGGATGACGTCATCAGGTTTTTTTCCGATCTTCCAAAACGAACGCACGGAGAAATTCCGAACCGAACGTCAGGTTTTTTTCTGTCCGGAAAAAGTAAGAACGGTGTGCGCCTTCTCGAACATTTTGTATGCACGCGGACCATTCAGGTGTCCGAATCTGAAACCCTGATACGGAAACCTGATCAGGAATCAGTATGTATGCGCCCGGCTTTAAGGTGACAAAGAAAGATATCGAACTCCGTTCACTGTCGCTAATTAGGTCACATCACTAGCGCATTCCTCAGAACTGCACCTCAGATCGCGCGCCTACTGTTGGTAGTAGGAAAGTACATAGAAAACTTACTAAGCGACCAGACAAGGATGATTTAACAACTTCTCACTCGCACATTTCAACATAGGTATCTGAAGATATAAAATCGCTCATCCTATCCTACTAATAATAAAAACGCGAAAGTTTGTGTAAGAATGTATGTATGGATGTTTGTTACTCTTTCACGCAAAAACTACAGATCCGATTTGAATGAAACTTGGAATCGGTAGGTACTGTCTACTACCTGACGTTACGTGAATGACCTGAATTAACATTCGTCCAAGGAATTAACACATAGGCTAGGTAATTTTTATCACGTAAAATCTACGGGATTCAACGAGACGCGAGAGAAGTCGCGGGCGGAAGCTAGTCTAACAATAAATTGGGCAAGGTGCAAGTGTTCCGAGTGAAAAAATTTTTGTGTGATGTACCTACCTAGGTAGGTAGGTAGGTACATCACACACAAAGGTTTTTGACCTACACCTATGGCAGTTACTTTGCTATATAACCAGCTCTTTACTTTTAAAAAAGCCAATGTAACAGCTGGATGCCGAACATCATCCATGCCACCATCAATCAAAAATCAACATAGGTATAATATTAATAATTTAATATAAACGATGCAAATTATTACTTCTTCCGCTATACATTGCCCACTCCGGTATGCAAACTTCCTACCTAGTCTTAGGTCATTATGACGCTAACCGCCGCCGCCGTCACGCCGCCGCCGTCGAACAACTTCTCGCTGAATATACTAGGAAAAATTGCAAATCGCATGCATAAGATCACGGATCAAGAATTATTTTCTAAACATCACTAGTTAGGGACTTTAGGGAGGTAGCTACACTGTACAATTTTAGTTAGGAAAATGAAACAACAGAACCAGGTGCAGTGTCTCTGTTTACCAATGAGATGACATAGTACGTTTACTACTAGGCAGGCACTTACATTTTTATGAAAAAAATGTGACTGTACCTGACAGCATAATATTTTGGGGTGACATTACATCTCAACCGAAAACTCGTTTCACCCACTGGTGAACAGAATCAGCCTTAGTAGAGTAAAAACTCTACCGAAGTGATCACGGAATACAGAATCTGTATTCCGTGGAAGTGATCATAATGTCCCCTGATGGGTAGGTAGTAAGTACTTCTAAAATAATGAGGCCATATTTTGATTTTGGTCCATTTATGCGGTTTTTGAACGCGAGTTTTACTAAGTTTAACATTTTAAGATCACAATTTCAAATTTCATTTAATCGAAGTGTACTTGGACCTTTGCTATTTGTTATACAGGGCGTCCCACGGTTATGTCACACTAGCTTCTGCCCGCGACTTCGTTCGCGTCCCGTTGGATCCCTTTGATTTTTCGGGATAAAAAGTACCTAACCTATGTGTTAATCCAGGTCACCTTATTGTATATTCAAAGTTTCATCCAAATCGCTTGTAAAAATTTCATCTTTGTACACGTAGCTTAAGAATGAAAATACTGTTTTCTTAATTTGATTATTTACGGCCAGGTTATGTACACACCAACTTAAAAAGGTTTTATTCAAACTGTCACTTGTGTTTTGCTATACCATTTCTAACAAATGAACGGCTGGACTGATGTTTTTACTGATAAATTTTTTTGGATGTTCATCTTTTCCCCGGGAACGGGATAAAACGTAACCTATGTGTTAATCCAGGTCACGGACAATATATATTCCAAGTTACATCCAAATCGGATCAGTAGTTTTTGTGTGAAAGAGTAACAAACATACATCCATTAGTAGGAGTAGGATGGAGGGAAAGGATCTTAAATAACGTAGATAGAACATTTACTAAAAGAAGACTTTATTTTGATTTTAAAAACAATTTAAACTGCATTCAAAGAACCCACCAAATTGTAAAACAAAACACCGACGTTTATTTTATAGTACCGATCAAAAGGCTCAATTGTAAGGATATTTTTTTTTCAAATAAAAGGCATCTGAAATAAAAGGAAAGCGGGTTTAAAGTTATGCTCTGCTAGTTTAAAGTGTTTAAACATGCAACCCCGATTTGCCTAAGTTGACACTAAGATCTTCGTTCGCTTTGCTCACTCTATCAAATATTCTTTGGTGGTAGTGCAGAATGCAGATATGGTAGGAAGGAACTCTCAATCCAACAAGCTGATCTACGTTATAGGTAATTAGTAGACAGAAATGCATAAAACATCGATACCTCGACAATCTTGATCTCATTTACCAAGCAAACAAGTCGACCTCCTATTGAAATGGTTTATCCTTGCCTGCGAAGGCACTTGCATTATTGGACGTCACAAATACTTGTTTATTCCAGGTATGTCGATAGACGGCCTAAGCGACGCCGTGCAGCTGACACCTTGCAAAAACCTGCCCTGCAAATTGAAAAAAGGGACAAACCAACACATTTCCATTAATTTTATTCCGAGTAAGTTTACGTCTGAAACAACATTTGTTTACTGATGTGCAAACTAATTAGCTAACTACGAATTTTGTAAATGTTTTACCATTAATTTTTGTGTTACAGAAAAAGACTTACCAGATGTGCAAAACCGTGTAACAGCTGAGGTATTCGGTTTGAACGTCCCGTTTGTTGGTGTTGATGGAAACTCCATCTGCGATAAGGTGTTCACAGAGTCCGGGGAACAAACGACATGCCCACTGAAAGCCGGCGTCAAGTACATCTACAAAGATTCCTTCCCGATACTCCAATTTTATCCGAGTATAGCACTCAAAGTGCATTGGGATTTACATGATAATAAAAATAACATGATAACATGCTTTGAAGTTCCCGCTAGAATCAGCTAACGATGGATAGTAGGAGAGCCCAAGATGGGAATGGGGAGGTACTCGAGCGTCGTCGTCGTGGGGGACTATTGAGATGCTAAAAAGGAAAAAAGGTTACTTATAATTATTATGATGACATGCTCTCCCCCCATCAGTAAAAGAGCATAATCTTTCACTGGTGGGGGGAGTATGTACAGATTTATAAAAAAAAAGTAGGTACTCAAGGGCGTCAGATATTAATAATAATATATGCGCTCTATGTGTTTCTAATGGAGGAATATTAATCTGCCGGTTTGCATGATGGGAGTGGCCGTACGAAAGGGTTCAAAATAATTATTCGAGCTCGTCAGCATCAGCACCTCGAGAGCGTGCAATTTCAAACTGCTTCATGTTTGAAATTGCACGCGCTGCAGTGCTAATTTTCACTATACACGACGATTGAATGGGTAGGTAACCTGTCTAAACTTAAAGGTTCCGTTTAATTTGGCAGGTAACTAATTCGGTGGTGGTTTATTTACACTGCTATAACTTTTTATACCGAGTATGTAGTAAGTTAAGATAATATAGATTTAAGTACTTGTAATAGGGGTTATAAAGACAAGTGACTTACGCAATAAAACAAAAATTTTAAAATTAGCAAAGTGTTTTAAACGCATCTAGGTTTAGTAGGTACCTACTTTACTTACCACCTAATTACCTACCCTATCTACGAAATATACATTATACCTACCTACCTATGTCAAGTACCTTACCTACCTACACCTAGTTATAAAGTAAAGTAGGTACAGGAACATAAAAATAATACGAAACATAAAAATCCCGCTGCAGCAATCGATGGCTGTATTTAACAGTATAAACTAATTATAGTGCATAAGTCATAATAAGTGCATACCTTCCTACTTACATATATCCGTAGATACTAGTACTTAAGGAACCCAAAGTTTTCAAAACTAGTTACCTATAAGGAACTCTATAAATAGCTTCTGCGCGTCAAGACTAAACGACCTTCAGTTTGGTTTGCCAAGTTAGATCACTAGGTGTACGTACGTACACAAAAAAAACTTCATGAATACCTGTGAAGTAGACGAATCTTAAAGGTTACAAAAATAAAAAATATGTACCTCCCAAAAATAGACTTGCTAAACTGGTTCGCGTAAAAGGTTAAAATAAACCGTAAACATACATTCAAAATATATTTTTTTATAAAATATCAACATAAAACACATTACATACTAGCTAACTATTTCAACTTAGGTAACTGGGCCAACTAAAAAAAAACTATCTAGTGCTTATTACGTAATGAGGCAGATATAAATACTTATTCTACAGAAAATGTATTGCTTAAAATAGTTCAATAAACCTAAGAGTATTGCTATTGCGTATCATGTTAATACGAATAAATAATATCATTCTTACCGTTATTACTACCTATCTGGTAAGGAATATAAGAGTCGAAACGTATTTGTAGGGACTTTAAGGAAACCAGCTTTCAAATTTCCACAGTTCGACGTCGCTGATTCCGCTATGTACCTTGATATGCTGGAGAGCAATGTCTTGGAAGGATCAGTGCCAAACTCATATTCATCTATGGATTGGTAGATAGCCTGTAAAGATACCACACTCTTAGGTAATTCATTTTTATCATATTTTCAATATTCAAAAAATTTGAATATTGTAAATATGATAAAAATGAACCAAAGTTTTAGTTAGGAAACTAAAACTTTAAACAGGCCAATCTTATACGTCTAACGAGGCTGTTTTTTATCATACAATTGATTTAGATAGTAGCTTATTTAAACCTATTGATGAGTTTAAAGTTTTTGTAGGTGCCCACCTATGACCATGTATAAAATAGCTACAAATATTTTACGACCGAGAATGTGCACGCACATACTAGTCTACCCAGTACCCATCAAATATTTTTTTCGGCTGACCAATGAGGAACTAATATGACATATAATTTCGCTTCGCTTTCAGTACAATAAGATTGCAAATTATTTGCAATCTCTTTTCACAATAAGGTTAAGTTCTTGTCACTGTACATAATCGCTGAGGCAACCAAATAACAAGTTCATTGTTGAAGATCGTTACCTGAAAGGCAGGCTGCTTGTTGTTGTGAAAAGCTTTCCGACTGCCATGGAGAAGAAAGACTCCATTAGAAGTTGCGTCTGCGCACGCGTCGCCATACATACACTGATCCGGTCGGTAGTTGTACCGACAGGATAGTTGATAAACTGCCCGTTCGTGGTAGTGGAATATTATGTTTATTATGTCCTGGAAAATAAGCAGCACATATAAGTTGATGATGATGATGATGTGTCCTAGCCGATTTCGGCCATGGCGACTGCGTTTTTAACTGGACAGGCATATTTAACTCGGGTTAGGTTAGGTTAGTATACCGATGTAGGTACCCGATTTTGTTGGTAAATTTACGCTCGCATTTGGGGCAAGTCAGTACTCCACTGACGTAGTTATAGGAGAGGGCAGCAGGTGTCTGGCTTTGAGTTCGTCTCGCTTTCTACATATAAGTTACTATTATGATAAACAAGTCCGGCGAATGATCTCTCATCTCTCCGCTCCCAGCATCCCAGCTCATCGAAGATTCCGAACCAAAACTGTGTATGGTTTTTTTTTCACATTTTTCAACTAACTATGCAAGTTAAAGACTTTGTTTTATTTTTCCTGTAAAATTCAGGTATTCATAAATAACAAAGGAATTATTGCAAAAAAGTCCTAAAATCTCAAACCCACAACTTTAAATTTTATTGATATTTAACTCAATCCAGTGGTATGTATTTGAAACCACCCCCTATTGGTGACCTTTTAATTATGAAAAAGAAAAATATGTTTCTCACTTACTTACACATGCGGACAAATAAGATCTAAAACCATTCTAGATTTGAAGTCAATACATAGCTTTGATAAGTTATAAGTTTGAATAGTTGATAAAGGTTTCCTTTCCTAATAAGGTTCTTGACAGACGGACGGACGGACAAAGTCGGGATTCCACAACTCTACGGGATCCGAAACTTAAAAACTAAAGATTCATTTGACGATCGCAGGGAAAAAGATGAACCAGTCAAGATAGCTGAAGTGTTTCATATGTATTTTGTAAATATTGTGAATATTGAAATAGGTACTGTATTTAGGTGCTGACCTTGTACTTCTATATGAAAGGCATAAGTTACCATCAACAATCTAGAGATTTTGTCTGAACTCAACTAAAAGAGCCTCACAAACATTAGTGGTGGACCTGCTAGAGAGCATCAAGGTACCTCCATTTGGCAAGCCATTTGGAAAGATTTCTCTTATAGAGAATAACCAAGAAAGCGTTTTCTCTACACACTATAGTTCGTATTAGGTATACGTATTATGGTGCTATTACCATAGAATGTATGCTATAACAAAAACGACATTATTGAATAAAAATAAATTGGACATGGCGCAAGTTTTACTTCCGCTCACGTAGTGTTCCGTCCGACTTCCGAGAGTAAGCCCCATACATGAGCTCCCGTTTGTAAGATTTTTAATGGCAATGCGGTTCAGGTTAGGCTGATCGCATAGTGACTAACTTACCTTGTCTTAGTCTGACACGCTCGAATTGTTTTAAGGATCTATTATTTTTATTAATCTGATTGGCTGCCCTCTACGCACCTCTATTGAGGGTTTATGTATTATGGTGGGGGTGGGGTACATAACAGGGTGCAAGGTTTCGCCCTGTATGATTTTTTGACGCGCTTGAGTAAAGCACAAAATCCCCGCTTGGGCTCCCCTACTACTAGTGGCTCTGGGAGCTGTAGACCTCGCGAGCATACTAAATATTCCAATATTCAACATCATCAATCAACATCATCAATGTCGTGTAAGGTGTTTTCTGAAAGTCTTTAAGTGCACTTTTATTAATTTCTAATTTAAGGCTTATTATTATGCTGATGCTCTCATTCAGTGAAGGAAAACATCATGAAGATAATTATCAGTTAGTATTCTAACAGCGACGAAACGCTTGTAGCCTGTCACGTATTGAAAACTAACTATAATGCAAAATGTTGTGTGTGTGTGTGTGATGTGATGTTTTTTCTATTTAATTTTGTAAATTTTTGAGGAATGTAATAGTCTAAGATCCGGCTGCAGGATTAGTGCGTTCATCGGTTTTTTGCTGAAAACCGAATTTTAATGTATATTTATAATTAGGAGAATATATATTTATCAAGTTGCCTATCAAAATTTGGCCAGTAGTATTTTTAATTGATTTTTGGGAAAAAATATCGTTCACTTGTTTTTTAAATAAAATAACGTCTATATCACGGCAATTTATATGAAGATTCAAAAAAATCACGGTTGCCGTTGCGCACTTGGCCGCACCTCTTCGCAGCCAGGTGTAAACCGGTATGATTTCGATACATTTATACGTTCATAACTTTTATTTATTAATTATATATCAAATTAAAGCTAATTTTTTTCTATTTATTATCATATATGGTTGCCTAATTAAATCTACCCGCAAATAAGGGTTGCTGGCTTTTAAAAATTATAAATATTTAAGGTAGAGTGAAAGAAAATTAGCGCGTAACATCATTTGTCAGACGAGGATAGCGATTGCCGGCTGTGTGACGCTTTTAAGCCATTGTGCATGCGTCGAATGTTAGTGTTCTCAACCACCGAGGAGTAATAAAAATAAGTAATATAATAAATACTACAAAAAAAAATTGTCTTCCTTTTCAAAATGACAAATTTAAAAATTACAAAAAAAAATTAATATTGATTAAATATATTTAATATAATTAATATTGATTTAAAAAATACAAAAATAAAACCAAGGTGACTTAAGTAAAAAAAAAATTTTACACAGAAAACACGACTTCATCTTTATCAATTTTATTTTACGTTAATTAATTTAATAATTTTTAGATGGAAAAATAGAACAACAATGTAAATATAAAACGTTGTGCATTACGAACTCCAAAACAGCGTGGTTTTTATGTAAGAATAAAAATACCGCAGCTGATATGTTGAGAACACTAACATTCGACGCATGCGCAATGGCTTAAAAGCGTCGCCAAGCCGGCAATCGCTATCCTCGTCTGACAAATGATGTTACGCGCTAACTCTCTTTCACTCTACCTTAAATATTTATAATTTTTAAAAGCCAGCAACCCTTATTTGCGGGTAGATTTAATTAGGCAACCATATATGATAATAAATAGAAAAAAATTAGCTTTAATTTGATATATAATTAATAAATAAACGTTATGAACGTATAAATGTATCGAAATCATACCTGTTTACACCTGGCTGCGAAGAGGTGCGGCCAAGTGCGCAACGGCAACCGTGATTTTTTTGAATCTTCATATAAATTGCCGTGATGTAGACGTTATTTTATTTAAAAAACAAGTGAACGATATTTTTTCCCAAAAATCAATTAAAAATAATTTAATTAAAAATACTACCGGCCAAATTTTGATAGGCAACTTGATAAATATATATTCTCCTAATTATAAATATACATTAAAATTCGGTTTTCAGCAAAAAACCGATGAACGCACTAATCCTGCAGCCGGATCTCGTACTATAATGTGCAAGTGCATTTTCCGTTTTGTGATTTTTTGATCTTTTTGATTTTTTTTTTGCATCATCTTGTGTAGAATGAGGTCCTTTGTGTTTCTCTCAAATTTGATTGAAAACCATCGATTGTTTGATGAGCTATCCTGTTCATCATGCTGAAGATCCTTATCAGATCTTCGCCAAACTTTTATGAGACCAACTTATAGTTACTACCTTTCAAATAAAAAAAGAATAATCGAAATCGGATCTCATTTGGTGGAGATATCCAGTATATCAACCATTTTTTTGGGGGAAGTACCCCTCCAATCAAAAATCCCCGACGACAAAAAAAATCTAATAAGTCATATAACCTGTGTACCAAGTTTCGTCCAGATCGGTTGAAAAATGCGACCTGTAGAGGAGAACAGACAGACAGACAGACAGACAGACAGACAGACAGACAGACAGACAGACAGACAGACAGACAGACAGACAGACAGACAGACAGACAGACATCCGGACAAACGCATTTTTGGCCAATGTGGAACCTGAGACGCTTCACTCGCTCGGTCAATTATAACTTCACTATCAAAAAGCCAATGGAACATGCCATTTGAACGATTTTTGAATGACTATGAGGTTCAGGTTATGTTGGACGCATAATAATTGTGGTTATTATTTAATTTCTTGAATTCAGTTATCTTTTAGAGGTGGCTTATAGTCACCTATTTTTGACAGGTACCTAAGTCTGAAATTAAATATTTTGCACAAATAATATTTTTGTCAAACATGCTTGGAAATTAAAGCATTATTTTGACAACCTTCTTCGAGATAAATCAAAAATGCAGCACTGGCCAAATACATGCGAGCAGCGACCAGATAAAAATGTATGAAAATCCATTTCTGTCGTGTTTAGCGGCCAAATATATTGCATACAAAACTCATATCTGTCGTGTAATTTAAACATGGAACGATCTTTTACTCCTTAACATGGCAACCAAGGAGGTAACTTATCAAAGGTTTTATTGAAATTTCGAACAGGCTTTCAAATAGAAAGCTGATTATTGAAAAAAAACCAACGTTGTTCGTTATTGATTTTGAAAAGTATTTTTTTGTATTTTCAACTAAAAAGGCTTGCCCACTTAGTTTTAATTTCCGCGCATTATTTGAGAAAAGTACTATACAAGCCTTGGCCACAACTAGGCAATGATGGACTCACACGTTCGTCCCTCATTGCCTCTGTTGCGGGCCGCTGCAGTAATGTACTATTTTTCTTCAACAATATTTTTTAACAAAGAATAAGGCTTTTTTAGTTAAGCTTTCATTAGATACGCAAATGGGGTAAAATAATATTTTTGTTTTCATATCCCCTTTTAACGACCTTAATATTATCTAATTTTTTAATTACTAACTCATCGTTAACGATCAATAAAGAAATTTGCATTGTGCATCGGACGAACTTCCTACTGAGACTGACTAGCCGATACAATGTATCGGCAAGTCAGTCTCACGGGCGCACGGATGTATCATACATCCGTGCGCCCCGCCTTTTTCAAAGTGATGACGTCATATAATGCAGGCTACCTCTAAGAAGCACTTCCAACAAATATTATGTGTGTGTAACATACTTGGTCACCCCATGGAATGTTTAATTTCCACTTCAGCATTATTGGCGTGACATAATCAGTCCATCCAAACTCCCTCATTCTGGTAAGATTCATCAGCATCACTCCAGAGTTCAGACCTAAAATCAATAAAATAGAGTTATCCTAGATACTAGGTAATATTATAAACGCGAAAGCTTGTAAAAATGTATGGATGTTTGTTACTCTATCACGGAAAAACTACTGATCTGATTTGGATGAAACTTGGAATACTTATATGTATATTGTCCATGACCTGGATTAACACATAGGCTACTTTTATACCATAAAACCAACGGGATCCAACGGGTCGCGAACGAAGTCGCGGGCGTAAGCTAGTTTGCAAATATATCTCGCATCTATTATATATTAGGTAGGTAGGTAATCCTCATGCGATCAGATACTTTTATACTTATCTTATAAAATATTACATAGGTCATGTTAAAATATATAGGTACCTACTTATGTATTAAATAAATAAAATAGTTAAGGCATAGATATGTATACTGTGTTTGGATCAATGTGCTATTTTTACTGAACCTTTGCATTGTTATTCTCTCGACCCTGAAGGTCTGCAATTGCTAAAGGAGCCACCGTGTACCTTTAGCATTTTCTGAGCGAGTACCCTTTTTACGCATCTTTCTTTATAATTTAATGTTTATTTCAATGTATCTTTGTATGTGTTATTGCGTAAAATAAATAATTTCTATTTCTATTTCAATTGCACATAATTACATTTAGTTAAATTATATCTTCAAAAATGTTGAAATGTGTGAGCAAGAGGGTTGTCTGCCTTAAATTCAAAAACACTTTTGACCTCTATCAAATAGTTTATCCCGAACTGAGTTGTCCCGGTGTTTCCAAAACATAAAACCAGTTAATTTCACAAATAAATGTAAACCTCCTAACCATGAAAATCAGCTTAGATCCTCTTCATCATCAGATCTCGGAAGTATGGACTCCAGTTCATTTACTTTCAATAATATGAGATGCTACTTAATTAAAAACGGCAGCGGCTACACAAATTTTCACCAAACATGTTTAATCACCAGATTAATCACCTTTCATACCAAAAACAGATATCTCACAGGATTATTACCACATAAAAACTACTAATAATGTCAAGTAAATGGAATGTCTAATATTAGTGGAATACTACTAACCAAATTTTCCATAAAACGGATGCTTAGCAAATCTTGGATACCATGAAACATTAGGGTTATCGTCCTCTAGGGCCATGGCTGATATTTGAGAAGAATTGAACCTGGTAAAGTAATTCCACAGCTCTTCAACTGGACCCAGGAACAAGGTGTCTGTGTCTACATAGATCATAGAATCTATATGAGGTATTAGTTTCTGTAATAAATGATAAATTTATTAAATTAAACTTCTATATACTTTCATAGTTGTACTTGTAACATAATATTATAGTAAGATAGGTACATAGATAGATAGATAGATAGTTTATTTGACATACACACAGAAAAATACAGAACGGATGTAGAAAATATAGCAAACATAAAGATATGATAAACTACATAAAATACACGCAAAAAGGGCCCGCCTGTGGCCTAGTTGCGGAAACAAGTCCCCCGAACAAGTAACAAGTAAGATATGATATATACATACCGGTATGAACAACCTCTGAGCTGCACATTTGCTAAATAAATTCAACCAATCCTCTCTATTGGATTCTGGGAAATTAATTTTGTGCAATTCAAATCCAAGACGATTATTCGTTAAACTTTTAATCTTTGTGAGTGTTTCATTGAATTTAATCCAAAGAGAATCATCAGTAAATATCACAAAATAGACATGTAGCCTTGTGAAAAGAAGGATGGATTTTACCACATTAATAGATTCATTGAATCTTGAGTCACATACCACAAAAGATATCACTATATTGTTGTTACCCTGCATTTGATTTGAATTTTTGTGTGTATTGATGATCTGTTTTTTTCTGGAAAAGAAAGCAATATGTATGAATAGCAAAATTAAAAACAAACAACCAAAAAGTCAGTGATACCCCGATCAGTGGTTCACATAGCTGTCCCAAAAACTCATTTCTTAAATGTTATGTTAAAGTTAAAACATGAATTAATCATACTAGGTACCTAGGTGTGAGGCTGTCCGCCACATCCGGCCAACCAGAGGAAAAAGTACATAATAGGCAACTACCTACCTAACCTGATGGACCTACCATAATAATATGTAAAGGTTAGAAATAAGGACCCTTTACCTTACTGTTTCAAGCTGCTGTGCTTTAGGTTCTAATGAAAAATTGAACAGCTTATAGATATAAACGATGATCATACAGATGAAAAATAAAACTAACACAAGTTTGTACGATAATCTTCTCATGTTTAGATCACAGAACACTATCTCGTTTAGATTTTTTTCGAAATTGCGCTAATCTATCTATGATTTAAAATTAAAACCGACGACGGACGTGATCGCGCTCCGATGAAAACAAAACAAATCAAAATCACCGAACATCTATATCCAATCAAAATATTTTGGCGAGTGTTAAACGAACTTACAAAAACACGAAGGACACATAAGTGTGCGTTTTATGTATGTATGCATGCATTTGGTGCTGCGTGCGTGAACCACAGACGAAGTATCACAAGTAGGTAGGTAGGTACTTATCAAGAATTCTCTACGTGTTCCTATGTATGCATTGCACACCACCGACATTCAATGAGGGAGGAGTTCTGTTGAACAGCTTCTGACTTCTTGGTACCTACATACTGTAGGCGCGCGATCTGAGTGCAGGTTCTGAGGAACGCGCTAGTGATGTGACCTAATTAGCGCGACAATGAACGGAGTTTGATATTTTTCTTTGACACCTTAAAAGTGGACGTTCGAACTGCTTGTATCTGTTAGTATTTTAAAACATTTTATTTATTACATTTGCGCTAGATATTTGTATTACAAGTTATGGTACAAAAAAAATATATCATGCATTATATTCTCTACTATTAGAAAACTGTGTGGAAAAGCCGGGAATCTTAATCAAACAAGTTTATTATTGCAAAAAATATATTATATTGTAATTTTAATCATTATCATCATCAAAAAATAGCACGAGTTCGCAACTTGAGTATAACGCTATCGCTAAGCGCGCTCGCGAGAGACATCAAGCACGGCACACTAAACTACAGGCGGCCGCGGCGAGGTGTCAACGGGCGGAGGGAATTGCGCCCGTCCCGCACTTCATACTCCGACTGCGTTGATAGCACTCGCTTTTTTTTCTATGTTGATTTTTTAACAAAACTCGTTTTTATCAATGTTAGCAATGAAAAATACCAAAAGCACAAAAAAACGTAGGTAGGTACGACGCCAAGTCGCCAACACTCTATCTGTCAAACTCAAAGATTGATTACTATACTTATTTTAGTTCTCATTCTCCGTATTTAGTTCCCACTTTTGCCGTAAGACTTCAGTGGTGGCGAGCACTATTATAATTGACATCCGCTAGGATATAGATGTTCGGTGATAATTGAGGACGTTAGCACTTTGTTATGTATTTTTTTTCTATGATTTCTGAGCTACCTATGTCGGTACATACGTATCCACGCAAAATGTAAATAGTAAAAAAACAAATATGAGTTCGAATAAATCAGATGAATTGAAGCAAAAGATACTAACTGTTGCTAAAAGTAACCCAAAAGGAATATCCCACAATGACATCAAAGCTGCCATACCCGAAGCATCAGCGTGTGAATTGGTCTCAGCTATAAATGAACTTCTTCAACAAGAACATTTCGATTTGTTTAATCAAGGAGGGTCATTGATATACAGGTACACAATACTTATGATACAGGTACTAGTAATTCGTTACCATCGATAACTTGATTTGCGTGTCCCTGTCTATAGAGCTGAGTATGAAATTTTAGTTCTGAACCCTTGCCCTTTATTCTAATCATGAGATTGGTATCTACCTATACGATAGGTACCTACATTATGTGGATATGTACTAGTCTTATTCTTATCCATATGTTTAAAGGCTTAAAACACAAACCAGTAAGCAGGCTGTGAAGGGTGCAGATAATGAAGAAAAGGTGGTTTATAATTTGATTCAAGAGGCTAGCAACAAAGGTATATGGATAAGAGATATCAGAGTTCGCTCGAATTTAGCCAATACACAACTGATTAAAGTACTCAAAAGTCTGGAAGGGAAAAAAGTAATCAAAGCCGTGAAATGTGTAAATGTAAGTAAGTAAAAATTATTTCCATAGCAAATAACTCGACATTAAAGAATCAGCCTGAAATCATTACGTAGATACATCACAATAATTTACCTACATACTACTAAAGTAATTTTGAATTGATGTGTCCTGTGATTTATAAATTTTGTGATGATAATCTTGATGATATTTTAAGCTATGTTCCCATGTCAACAATACGAAACATTTTTTTCTTTCCAACTGTCAAAATAAACTAAAGTATTATAAATTCTTATTTATCAGGCATCAAAGAAAAAAGTATACATGCTGTATAACCTTGAGCCTGATAGATCTATATCTGGCGGTGCATGGTACCAAGATCAAGACTTTGAGTCAGAATTTGTTGATATACTGAATGTGCAGTGCCTCAGATTCCTCAATCAGCAAGCAGACAAGATCAGAAATAACCCAAGAGGCCCCATCATAGGCAGGACACAGTCCTATGCAACCGCAGCTGAAGTTCAAAAGTATATTACTGATTTAGGAATAAGCAAAGTAAGTTTGCAGAATACTAATAGTAATATTAATCTATACATCTATACAAATATTATAAAGAGGAAAGGTTTGATTTTTTGTTTGTTTGTTTGTTTGTATGAATTGAATAGGCTCCGAAACTACTGGACCGATTAAAAAAATTCTTTTACCATTAGAATCCTACATTATCCCTGATGAACATAGGCTATATTTTATCCCGGAATTCCCACGGGAACGGGAATTACGCGGGTGAAACCGCGAGGCGCTGCTAGTAGGTTAATAAAGAAACTTAAAATTACTATCAAAATACACTAAAGGACAGACAACATAGCCTCACATCCTCCACGGCAGACAACCCTCGAGCCTCAGACCCTGGTGTCACACACAACCCTTCAATATTGGTTATGGTTACTTTATGGTATTAAGCAATTTTTAGTAAAGTAGTAATTTTTGGATATCTATTAACACCCCTTTCAATGGGGAATATAAAATCATGTACTATACCTATGTCCCTGTGATAATATTTAATGGGATTGTTCTTTTCAGGTTTCCTTAGATGTAGAAGATGTAATCACCATTCTAAATACATTAGTTTTTGATGGCAAAGCAGAAAGCACTGTATACCCTGATGGAAGCAAAGTGTTTAGGGCTATAGAACCACTAATTCCTCCACCAGGGTTAGTTCAAGTGCCATGCGGTGTCTGCCCTCTTATTCACAAATGCAGCTCAACAGGGCTGATCACACCACAAGACTGTACTTACATGAAGGAATGGTTGGACTAATAGTATTTTCTACCTAATTAATGTAATGAATTTATATTATATTCATTTCTTAGAAAGGGAAGAATCTTTTAATGAAGTTAGATCTTACTCCTCGTGAAGTAGGTACCTACTATTATTATTATACAGGGTGGTTCAGTCAGATAATAAAAGTCCAAAGAAAAGAACGAAATTAAATATGGGCATGTGTTTTGTTGGTATACCTACAGCTGACAACAGATGTATGCGAATCGTATCAAGTAGGTACCTTGCAACTATTATTCAGCAACATGGAGGATTTTTAGTGGAACTACTAGTATGATTAGATTAGACACAGAAATGAAAGTATGAATAATCTAGGTACAATAAATTTAATTCATACCTATATAAATAAAGCAACAGAAATACTAACCTTTTTTCTAGTTTTAAATACAGTTCAACACTATAAAAAAAGCAGTTAGAATATGCAATAGAAACAACTTTATCTACATTACCTACATACTATCAAGATAAAGATATAGGTACATAATTATTAAGACACTATATACCTACATACACATTCAAAACAAGCTTTTAAAGTTATTCTCTATATTATACAATGCCACTGAGAGGATAGCGGGTTCACGATTCTGAGAAATATATATGTTTTCGCTACCATCCCTAACTTCATGATTATTTATAAAATTTTTGGGAAATAAAGAACTAAAAGCGTCCATTTGTATGTAATTCAGAGACTGAAGTATAATGCCTTTGTTTGGGTAAGGGGTTGGAGCTGTGTAATCTTTGTTATAAACAGGTCGGGAAATGTTTTGGGGCACTGAGATGGGGGCAGCTGGGGGCGGTGGGGGTCCTGAAGGTGTCCCACCCTCTGGAAGCTGTGGAGGTTGCACAGGTTTTTCACCATCTGTAAGAAAAGAGCAATTAATTAAACAGTTAATTATGAGGGAAGTATAACTACAAGTAGTTCATCCCAAACCGAGATCTCTTGATGTTCCAAAAAAGAAGATAAAACGCAAAGCATTTATTTATTTGATATCAGTTCAGTCAGGGTTAACAACAACACAAGTAATTCTGTTACAAAGAGACTGAACTGAACCCCATAAACGGTTCGCATCTCACTCAATAAGCATATGGTTTGCGGAGGTTTTCCTTGCTCTAAGGAACTTAACTCACGAAACTCAACTTGCTCCATTACTGCAGTTTTTTTTCGGATTTATCTCCTTTTATCTCTCAGGGGTATATCTCAAAATGAAATGGCTAAACTAAAACCTAACATATACATTATTATACATACAGGGTGGTCCAGATAGACACGCTCAAAGAAAAAACTAAATTTTCTACATCCAGGGCAACCTGAAAATACCCCATGTATGTTTGCAGATTTTTTGAGTTTTGATTTACTTTTCAAGTTTAGACCATTTCAGGCGAAATTTTAGAAAAGAAAACATCAAGAAAATCAACTCCAAAAATAAAAACAATTGATGAGTGAACATACATGGGGTGTTTTTAGGTTCCCCAGGTGTGGGGAATTTAGTTTTTTTGTTGCAGATGTTCCTGTCTGGAGACCAACCTGTACGTAGGTAACCTCTAATAATTAGGTAGGCAATAAGCACCTATTTAGTGACATACCTACCTACGAAACCTGTATCACATTGTTTTGGACCATTCGCATGTGCTGTCAATTCACAAAATGTGACTTCAATATTTCAAGTAAGTACCTACCTACCTACTTATAGATAAGTACAAGTTGAAATACATAAAGTAATTGATTCCTTACTTATAGAATGGATTATCCTCTCCATCTCTCTGAGCTGAGTCTGTTGCCTTTGCACAGTGAAATAGAGATCAGTAATAGTACTGGTAATATGGTTCATTTCTTCTTCTCTTTTAATTTCCTTGGCAGTTTCCTTTTTACTTTGCCTGAAATCACAATTTATAAAGTTTAAAAACTTAAAAAACTGACTTCAATTTGATACAGCTTCAACATCAGAATATATTGATAATGGGATGGGTTCCCAATGAGTCACACCAGATCCGGTCACAGTGTGACTCGTTGGGAGTTTTTGTCCCATCGGTAGTTAATTTGGTTGGTTCTATTAATCATAAACACCATTAAAAGGTCACAGAGAAGCAAAATAATGTTGTGTACGTGGATGACGTGTTTTTCCAGTTATTCCTATTTAAATCCCAAACAACTGAACAGATTTTGATAAAAAATTATGGGACCAATCTGGAAGTATCCCTTTCAAATAACAAAAGAATTTTTCAAATTGGTTCATAAATGATGGAGTTATTATGAGGTAGCAAACAAAAAATAAAACAACCAAATTTAGAACCTCTCATTTTGTGAGGTGTTCTATGATGCTATTGTCTTACCCTATCCCTATAAACAGGATGTAATATTCAGTGCCTCCTAAACCATATAGTCACAACAAATATAACAAGTCATGCTCTTGGTACGTACCTGTTATATTCTACAATGAGTAATCCTGCACCTATCACAAATATTACAGATTCACCAAGAAGATTAGCACCAAGTTCTATAGCCATTTCTTGACTTAGTACAGGAATATTGACAGGTTTTCCCAAATTGAGAATCCACATTTTTGCTTTTACTTCACACCAGTTGTAGACTGCGAAAGAAAATAGCTATAGTTTATAAACTGCTGTACAAATGGTTTATATTCTAATTCAAATATATGTACATGTACATTATATTTGTATTTACCTATTGGGTGTATGGTAAGTACAAAAATTAAACTTAATGCTTATATTTTATAGTACACTCTAGACGACCTTTCTATTATGCTCTTCATCCAAAGATTGTGTGGCAGAAAACGCACCCTAGCGATAAGACCGCCCTTTGCACATAGGTATTATAAATCTTTTTTCTAAGTTAGATGAGGTACATCTACGTACAATTACTAATAAATGAAACACAAACGGTTACACATTTAGATAGTTGATTATGATAACTCACACTGAGCTGGAGGCATACAAACATAGGTCCTGAAAAAAGGACTATTCTTAGCTCTTTCTTTACAAACATTTGCGATCGGTTTACTTATCTGTTTGATTAGCAAAACAGATAGTTTTGCAATAGGAAATGCTCCTACTACCATTGTTTTATTATTATACTAAACTTGTTTTCGCTTAGAGCAAAGCTAAAATATCAACCTCAGTCAACATTACATGAAAATCATGAAATAGAGAAGAGAAATAGTTAGTCTTTGGCCAGCCTTAGCAATACAAAACGAAAAAAAGAACAAAACAGCGAACCAGCCTGACTTTGACTTTTTTTCTTCTTGACGTGAGACTGGGTATGAATCACAGACGAAGGATCATTCGTCTGTGTATGAATGTCACCTAGGTTTGACCTAGGTACAATACAACAATGTCAGCATAGAAAAAAAATGTAGCAAACTATCAATCACAATGTTTTTGATTGGGCCCGCCTTATTTCTACATACAAAACGGCGAACTTTTATAGGACACCCAACACGGGTTTACACATTATGAACAAAAAATTAAACAAATTTGTGTTAAAATTTTATTGTTGGCCGAAATGACGGACAGAGGTCATAAATAAAATAAAAGAAGAAGAACCAACTCGCTATGCGGCGCGCCAACACGAAACCAAAAAAAAATGCGCGGATTTTACAAACGCCACATTGCCTTGGTATAGTATAGTATTATATAATCTGTGCCTTGGTGATCCTTTTAGAAGGACCATACAAATGAAGCAGAACAGCAGAATAGAGCAAAGAACTTATTGTCATTTCTAAAATATCTATTGTAACAGTTATTCCTTCCTGCTGTAGGAGAAAACTCAGGCAAAGAAGAATAAATGTTTAAAAATCAAAATTATAAGAATTTATTTACATAAAGTACTTTTGGAAACTTGATCAGACATTACTCAAAAAGAGACACAGAGCATCAAAATCTTATTGATTTTACTCGATTAGACATTAAAACGATCAAATTACAAATTCAGAAGTGCGCCCAAAAATCACAAGAAGATAATCCAGCTTCCATAGATTCTCGTAAAACCATAGACCTAATCACAGACCAACAATCTCGAACGTATAACTCTATGGAACGAAACTACTGCGATATTTGTGTCACGAGAGCGAGCGCGTGTCAACGTCAACGTCTTGGCCTAAAGGGGTCGAATTTTGTCATTTTTTAAAACAACACATAGCATTTTTATTTTAATAGTTTTTCTTGTGTTATTGTGAGTATTGTTGTGTAATTTGGGTGGAATTTTAACCAATAATACTTAGGTTGTAACATAAAGTGTGAGCCATTGGAATAAATGTGTGTAAAGTGTTTTTTCTGAATGGGAAAATTCGATTCCGGTTTTAGAGGAAAAATCCACCATTTTCTCTTCAAAACAAACGACAGCCGACTTGACGAAGACTTGACTTAACTTATCATTTTACGCAAGACAAACACCTAAACAAACGAACTACGAACATAATAGGGGAAAAAACAATAACGTAAGACTAGGCGGTATGGTTTTAAAACTATAGCCTGCTCCGAGGAGCGAAAAAAAAAAAAAAAAAATCTTGGCCTAAATTCTAGCTAGATGTCCTCTACGCCATGTCATGACAGTGGCAAGCCAAAATATCTCACAGTACATAGTAACAAGTAGGTAAAGAAAGATGCTATGACAGTAAATAATAATAATAATTGTAAACTAGGTAGAAATTGACTAAAAAAGTATAAAGAAGTTATTTTTATGGGAATGGTGCACATCTGACGTCTGACTCGGCGGAAACTTTGATATTTTTTACAATACGATACACGAGTTAGTAGTAGTTAGGGATAGGGAAAACTCTTGATCCGGTACCTAGGTGAGTAGTAGTGAAGAAGTTTTAGCTGCCTTTCTTCCTATTCTAACTAACCTGAGCTACTATGAACTAGCCGTTTTGTTTTGGGTATGCGAAGTGAACGTGCTGGCTGCGCATAACTTTCGCGATTCGAAAGTTAGGCTGGAATAAATATTTGGATTTGCCCAAGTTGTCACTAAGGTCTTTGTTCGCTTCGAACTCGATCAAATATATTGAGGTAGGTATACATATTTAAATAAATCTACTTGCTACATTATTTTTTCTCTCAAAGTTTTTCATGTTGTCTACAAAGTAATTAGTAAATATTCCTAATAAATCCAAATTAATGTCTACAGAACTGCAAATTCTATCAGTATGTCGGATATAAGGCCCATGAGTTCAGAAGAATACAAAGCTGTTGTAGAAGATTTCACCAAATTGAGTTCATACAACAGAAAAGCAGAAAATGAACTTAAAAAAAAGTTTAAAAGGTAGGTAACCCTATCCCAACTAGCAGTATATTATGCAGTCAAAAAGATCCACTTCCTTACAGATTCCTTACAGAAAACTACAAATCCAGTCTATTTCAGATACTTTCATAGATATCTTAGCTTTCTAGTAAAGAGCAGAGTGCTGCAGATATAAACACCTATATAATTTGCAGAAAATGCTGTAAATTTAGTAGGACCTATTCTGTAAATTCATGGAATTTACAGCATAGGTCCTAGAGAATCAATGACATACTTTAAAAAAATGTGTAGTAAAGCAATAATCATAATTTACACTATAAACGACAAACTAGCTGTTCCCAGCCCCACCACTTAGCTTAGGTACCTACTTATTAACCCGCTTAGAGTTGAAAACGTTATTGCAGTTTGATTGAAGCATTAGGTTAATCTCAAAGTATTGAGATTAAACTAGAGTTCATAGAAGAAAAAAGAAAACCATTTATTTAAACCACCACTTAAATTACTCTGATTATGACCAGCAACATACCAGCAATGATACTTTTTTTTATAAAATTAATTTGATATCAAAATCAACTAACCATATTTTTCCACATCTAGAATTCATTTAGATTTTTGTCTCAAAGGGTGGTCGAGAGATCTCATCCTGTATAACACTATTAATGTACATTTCTCTGATTGTTATTGGTGAATAATATTGATTTACTAAGGTTCCTGTTTCTCCAGTATAGCACCTTCAACTATGGGGAGTATATTATCTTTACTCATTCAACGAGCAATGAAACAAAGTTACAGAAAATCTCCTTCTATATCAAGCAGATATCATGAGTTATTTGACCAAATTATGAAGGACAAGAAGAAAAATAATGTAATTCAAGTGTATGTATTTCGCTGTTAATAAAAAAAGAGCCAGTAGGTGGGTACCTACCTTCTTCATTTAATAGTATATTACATGTATCAATGATAATTATCAAAATTAAATGTGTCATCCCATAAATAGGCTTTCAGATAATCAAGGTATCAGCCCCGCTCTGTTTGCCAGATCACTACTGCAAAGTGCTTATTCCGACTCAACTATGGCTAAGAAGTGCTTCAAAGACACAACTCTTATTGAGGACAAAGATCTAGCATATCAAACATTTTTGGTAAGTTTTCCTACTTTAATGGTGGCATTTGAAAATGTGGAATTTCCAAGACAAGAATTTATCAATGACGAGAAATTTTATTTCGTTTATGTATTTCATGAAGCATTAAATAGTACCATTAGAAGAAATGTCTATAGGTAGGTACTAATCAATATAAGGAGTTTTGTAATATAAAAAAATCTTTTTACATACTGTACTATTAACGAAGAATCAAACTTTTCTTTTCATCTAATTTTGTAGTCGTAGGTAGTAAGTATCTTAAAATGAGTAAAACTTGAGTTCAAAAAACGGTCAAAATCAAAATACGGCCTCTCTAAACCGCATCGCTATAAACGGGAGCTCCATGTTACATTGGCTTTGTATCAGACATGCGCATTAGAATAACTTACGTCTTGCCCAATTTGTAAACTACTACCTACCTACATAACATAGACGGCCGAATAATCAAACGCTACTTATATTATGTTCATGCTTAAATTATTGCCATCTCTTACAAATGAATAATGTCAAACAGAGAAATTTTAAATGGTATTTAAATATGTGTGACGTTTCAATATTCGGCCAAGAGCTGTTTAGATTTTATTAGAGATGGTTGAGAGAACTTACCCTGCATAGGTACCTACATAAATGCTTTTTTTTAATTCAGGGAATCATGAATGACAATCAATATGGCCCCTACGCAGATATTATCAAACAGTAAGTTACTACCTATAAACAAAATAAAATACTTTATAGACGTTTTATCAAGAAAAGTGGTGTCCCTTAGATGGCTTACACATAGAAAATTCTTATTATTAATTTGAATTATGCTATTATTTAGTGCTTAATTCGTGCAATTTCAAAGGAATTTTTATCCTGTATCATTATACCTACCTAGTCTCTTAAAAGAAAGACTACCTACCTAATAAAAGTTTTCTAAAACTAAATAAAAACAACATTTATTTAAGCGTCGAGCTGAACAAATCATATGGTTTGTTCAGCTCGTCGTTAGTAAGAACACAAGTGGGAGCTTATCGGCCTCAACGTTATCAGAATTATCTTTATTGTTATAGCGCGTGCAGACTATGCCCGTGCCGCTGCCGGAATGATGGCCGCGATTAATTCCGGAATGATTGCCACAGCAACATCGCCTTTATTCTCACTATGGAGGTAGGGCATGAACTTGGGCAGGGAGACGGGACAGCGGCATGTTCGTGTTCACACCACTTCCCTGCCCAAGTCCCTGCCCACTTCGGCTTAGTGTGATCGCGCTATTACATTGGCCTACATTTTTGTATGAAAATCTCTACTCAAATACCTTAGGTAGGTACTAAGGCCCGTATGCTGATGTACAGATATCGTTACCTACTCAAGCATAGATTTGAGTACCTACCTAGAGATTTTCATACAAAAATCTATGCTGAAGTCCGCATAGTGGCAATATTTACCTACCTACCTATAACTTTTTTGTTGTTTTAGGTCTATAGGACTAGAATATGAACTGAGACTAGAAAAAGAGCTCCGTTTGATGAACATTACGTTTTCGGATGAAAACATACTCAGAGCTCGGGGATATGACAAAACTCCTGACTTTAAACTGGATGTCCCTATTGCAGTAGACGGATTTATTGTAAATTGGATTGAAAGTAAAGCACTATTTGGAGATGAAGAGAATCATTCAGGTTATTTGAAAGAACAACTTCTCTGCTATTGGAATAGATTTGGCCCTGGATTAGTCATTTACTGGTTTGGGTATTTGGAAACTTTAGAATCAACCCCTGAAATCAACAACATGTTTATTTTGCGCTGCCGTTTTCCAGATCAAGAAAGCATTACTCAGTATAAAGTTGACTTCTGATGTTAGAAAATGTTTAACTTTTCCCAATAACCTTCTTCTATGTAGGTAATTGTTCTCATAATTTACGAGCTCATAACTCGTACGTGACATTAAAACATTTTTAGGATTACATTCATTTCACCACGAAGCAACACAACAGTGCATTTCAGTTCTCTTTCGTTTGGGGTTACGGGTATGTGTAGGAAGGAACTGCAGGTAACGATAGGGCGGGCGCTGAGCCGGGCGTGAGAGCTCCCAAACTGACATATACGCCCGTATCTATGCTTGAGTAGGTAACGATTTCTGTCTCGGAATACGGGCCTTAACCTTAATCTGTCAAGTATCAAAAAGCAGATTAGCTGCTTGCTTCGGATGGTTATTGTACAACTATGGAATGCACAGTCCGAGAATTTCATGCTTGCATTGCATGATGGTATAGTACGCGTCATGTAAAAAGAACGCTGGAAACAGCGGAAGGGGTTGTATGTTTGCGCATGAGAAAATGGTGCCTCATACCTCCAAATAGACCCCAAAATCGCTTACTGCGCAGCTTGACCGCCAGCGTTCTTACATGACGCGACCTATATATTTTATCATCATTTATCATGACATGTAAAGGTTAGACTGCACTAGGGCGGAACTGCACTACAGCGGAGCGTCGCGTCAATTAGCTTCTATATTCTTTCCAAGTAAATGTACTAGCCATACCGCACTAAGCGGCAACGGAACTGCACTGCAGCGGAGCGTCGCGACAGAGTTGGGCAACTAGGCAAAGTTGACGCGCTCGCGACGCGCAGTTCCGCTGCCGCTAGGGTGCGTTATAGTAAGCGGCGCGTCCGCGACAGTTGCGAGGCATCCATCTATATTATACTAGCTGTAGCGCCCGCGGCTTTGCCCGCGTGGTAGGTACTCAGTAATAAAGCAACACATAAACTATGCTTCCTGTTAACTTTATAGCGAGATCTTAAGTAGGTACCTACCTACCCACTTAGCTACTTCTTTAAATGTGGCTTCAGAGGCTGGTATTTTTTACCTAGGTACGCTATCTCCCTTCCTACTTACACCTTTCGTAGGTATTTTATTTTTTTGTAAGGATATGCTAGGTACCTACCTAAGCTTGAAACAAACCAATTTTGTCCATACAAACTTTAACAACTAATAGCACAGCGAATTAGTGTTGAGCTAGCTTTTTTAAATACAGATCTTATTTATTTAGTTTGATGAATATAAATACATGCCAATTTTGGTATTTATAACTTCAAGGAATACGATTTTGCATACTAACGTTGAGGCCCAGTTTGACCCAGTCATGGGTTAAATTTGTTAAAATCCCGTCTTAGCGGGTGCCTATGCCATGTAAAGAAAGTACATTCCAAATTTTAGCCCTAGCTTTAGCGGTCTGGCCTGGAATGTGATAGGTAAGTCAGGTCCCTCTTCTTTTATATATATATACCGTTCACACCAATTTCATCCATCGCGTTCAGTGGTTGCCAACCGACTGAGAGATAAAATGCCGCGCTGCTGCAGTTCTAGTGCGTTATACCGAGCTACATTGAAAATGACGCGACGCTCCGCTGCAGTGCAGTTCCGCCCTAGTGCGGTCTAACCTTAGTGTAGTAACTATGAACTCTTAAGGTTAGACTGCACTAGGGCGGAACTGCACTGCAGCGGAGGGACGCGACAGTTAGCTTCAATATTCTTTCCAAGTGAATGTACTAGCCATACCGAACTACGCGGCAACGGAACTGCACTGCAGCGGATCGTCGCGACAGAGTTGGGCAACTAGGCAAAGTTGACGCGCTCGCGTCGCGCAGTTCCGCTGCCGCTTAGTGCGTTATAGTAAGCGGCGCGTCCGCGACACTTGCGAGGCATCCATCTATATTATACTAGCTGTAGCGCCCGCGGCCTTGCCCGCGTGGTAGGTACTCAGTAATAAAGCAACACATAAACTATGCTTCCCGTTGACTTTTATAGCGAGATCTTAAGTAGGTACCTACTACCTACTTAACTACTACTTCTTTAAATGTGGCTTCAGAGGCTGGTATTTTTTACCTAGGTACTAGCTAGTACGCTATCTCCCTTCCTACCTACACCTTTCGTAGGTATTTTATTTTTTTGTAAGGACATGCTAGGTACCTACCTAAGCTTGAAACAAACCAATTTTTCCATTCAAACTTTATTTAACTAATAGCACAACGAATTAGTGTTGAGCTAGTTTTTTTAAATACAGTTCTTATTTATTTAGTTTGATGAATATAGGTAGGTACATGCCAGTTTTGGTATTTATAACTTCAAGGAATACGATTTTGCATACTAACGTTTAGGCCCAGTTTGACCCAGTCAGGGGTTAAATTTGTTAAAATCCCGTCTTAGCGGGTGCCTATGCCATGTAAAGAAAGTATATTCCAAATTTTAGCCCTAGCTTTAGCTGTCTGGCCTGGAATGTGATAGGTAAGTCAGGTCCCTCTTCTTTTATATATATATACCGTTCACACCAATTTCATCCATCGCGTTCAGTGGTTGCCAACCGACTGAGAGATAAAATGCCGCGCTGCTGCAGTTCTAGTGCGTTAAACCGAACTACATTGAAAACGTCGCGTCGCTGCGCTGCAGTGCAGTTCCGCCTTAGTGCGTACCTTTAGGCCGCTTGTACACACACGTTAATTCGCCGTGTGTAGGTTGTCAGTGTTGTATGTATGGATCACTCACTATGGGAGCTTGTACTTGCTAATGTTGTTTGCTAACGTGACGTCACAAAACCACGAAAGTTAGTCAAAATTAGAGCGCCACTAATATTCCACTAAATAGGTATGTCTGGTTTGCTTCATTGTGTTTCAATACCTAGGTACCTACTCAAAATCCAATAGTTTTCTATAATATTTCAGGATTTCTTACTAGAGCAAGAGAAGTAGTTTTTTTTTCAGTTATTCGCGTAAACTCAAATTCTTTGCTCTTTGAAATTATTTCCTAATGCAGATAGATAATTACATACATACCTTCCTATGTGTAACGAATGTTATGAATAATTTGATGGAGAGGTCAAACCAGAGCCTGGCTAAGGCTCGTAGTTTGCTAAAGAAAAATAAATCGTTACTCAAGTTACCTACTCAAACATAGATTTGTGTAAGAGATTTACGTACGAAAATTCGGCTTGAAAGCTTGAATGCGGATCGATCAGTGCTTGACGAGTAAATGAGAATACCAACATAGTGTCTACATGTACGTATTGGTTGTACCTACGCGATGAATGGTTCGAATAACATTGCTATGCTCAATCTCGAGCCTATGGATTCTGATGTACCAAAACAATGTGGGACTAATAGGAGTCATGCAGGCTCTAGTGCTCGTGAAAACAATGATGAGTTGGTAGACCTTAAAGGAAAGGTTGAATCAAAGTTATTGTCAATGTGGAATAACGTGAAGTTTGGTTGGACAGTGAAATTAAAAACAAGCTTCTCAAAAGAATCTCCTGTGTGGCTCCTGGGCCGATGCTACCACCGCAAGTTGAGCCCTACAGGGTCCTTGGAATCATCAACAGAGATAGGAACAGAAGCAACAGTACATCAACCAATGGAGCAGATATATGGTGAAGGTATAGAAGGATTCAAGTCAGACTTTATTAGCAAAGTTTGGATGACCTACAGAAGGGAATTCCCCACAATGGCAGGTTCCACATTTACTACAGATTGTGGTTGGGGATGCATGCTAAGAAGCGGTCAAATGCTGCTTGCTCAAGCTTTAGTATGCCATTTTCTGGGAAGGTCATGGAGGTGGTCACCAGAAAAGCCTATTCAGAATGCTAGGGATTTTCAAGAAGACTGTTTACATCGTATGATATTAAAATGGTTTGGTGACAAATCATCAGTTAACAGCCCTTTATCTATTCATCAAATGGTTAGCCTGGGAGAGGCATTAGGAAAGAAACCTGGTGATTGGTATGGACCTGCTTCAGTTGCCCATTGCTTGAAAGCTGTCATGGCTGCTGCATCAAAAGAAAATTATGAGTTTGACAATTTGGAGGTATATGTGGCACAGGAGTCAACTATTTACATCCAAGATGTTTATTCATTGTGTTCATTACCCCATGGAGCATGGAAATCTTTGATACTGCTAGTGCCTGTAAAGTTGGGCTCAGACAAATTCAACCCTATTTACAGCCCTTGTCTCACTTCTCTTCTCACTTTAGACTTTTGTATTGGTATCATTGGAGGCAGACCAAAGCATTCATTGTATTTTGTAGGATACCAAGATGACAGGCTTATACATCTGGACCCACATTATTGCCAAGATATGGTAGATGTATGGCAGCCAAACTTTACATTACAATCATTTCACTGCAAATCTCCACGGAAAATGCCTATAAGCAAAATGGACCCATCTTGTTGCATTGGTTTCTATCTCGGTACACAACAAGAATTTGAAACTTATGTTAATGTCATCAAGACATTCATAGTTCCACAAGGTGTTTCAGCAAATTGTGACTATCCTATATTCAGTCTGAACAATGGCTCTCGGGCTACTGTTATGAATGTACCTAATATTAGATATTCAATATTTGAAACTGAGCAAAACTGGATAGTCCCTAACGTACACGATAGTGATACAGATATTGAATCTGAAGAATTTGTACTAGTTTAATTGGATAGGTATACATACATAGCTACAATCATTTGCTTAGGTATATGTACATGTAAATGTTAACTTATCATGCTTATAAATATACATACTGAGGAGATTGAATTTGTTTCTCTGGTAGTCGTGTAAGGACAAGTGGCTAAAAGATGAAAAATACTTTTTATTCAGTTTTTGTCCTTCACTGGAGGTGGATGTCGGATAAAGTAGTGTACAGCATTATAAACGAAATGTGGTGCAACATTGTGCAGTGGGTGGACTCTGTTGAGTTCATTGCTCGGACAGCCAATAACAAATGGATCTCCTGCTCCATTGCCATGCTGGGCCACTGATAGTCCACTGAGGGTATAGCAAGTGTGGTAAATGTCTCGAGGTCTGAAAAACAAAATTACATTATTTATTAAGGTGTGCATTTCGCCAGAGGGCCCATTATCGAATTTTAAATTTTTGAGTGGATTTTTGAAAATGTAAAAGTTTACCAACAATGAGGTTTTTTCACAGCCATGTTTTAAAAGTTGCTAATAGAGGTGCCGTTAGTAAATGAAAGATATTGGATCAGTCAACATCTAGCTACGGCAGGCCCGGCAAACTCCGCTGTATATGTATGAATCTCGATGGGCCCCGAAAGAGGGGCCTATTAGTCTAGATATGCCGTAAGAATGCAGTACCTACCTAATGCACACAATACCTACTACACATTCTACCACAAAAGGATAACTTACTTGCCAGGCTTGTCAATGAGTCCACCATTATGACTTTGACAGCAAATAATGATATATTCTTGCAAGGCACCTTGATCAAAAAAAACTGTTTCTATCAATTCCTTGTTTTCTGAAAGATAAGAACGCAAATAGGTAGGTATACGGGTAATTTCACTGGAACTAAATAACTAGGAAGGTACCTACCTACTAGTTTAAAAAATTGGGCAAGGCGCAAGTCCGATTTGCGCATGTACCTACCTAGTGTTCAAAAAAAAAATTCGCTTTAGAACTAGCTTCTAGCTATCAAAAAGCCAATGTAACATATAAGTTCCTATTTGTAGGACTTTTAATGACCATACAGTTCAGCTTAGGCTGGACACTTAATTAAGGTTTACCCCACTCAATAAAAAGTATTTAAAACATATTTTTATTTTCATACACAGAATACAACCCCAATACAAAAAAAAATACAGAATAATAATTTTCAGAATATTCTCTCTAAATACTTACCTACAAAACGTCATGGGTTGTCACAAAGTATTTCTATTCCAAATGTTACTCTAGCAAAACCTTTTAGAACCTTTGCATGTACCTACCTTGTTTGGATAATATTGCACTGATAATTGGGATAGCAGCTCCTTGCCAAAATGAATAGCAGCCATCCACAAGTTTATTAGTTCTCCCTTGGAATCCTCCTTCAAGTCTCATCTGCCTGTTGACGCACCATCTCAGCATTGCATCTACATCACATAGTTGTGTCTTGTTTAGTAATGCCAAGGTTGCAATCCCACAGAAAGCATAACCACCATGAGCTTCCATTCCGGGACATCCGCCAAATCCACCTTCATAAGTTTGACAGCTTACAATCCACTCGGCTGATTTATCAAACAAGGCATCTGTGTATATGTTGGTGATTTTGGCTATGCTTATAGCACAGTAAACCCCTCTAATGTCTTGTTCACCACCTTTGTGTAAGGCAAAAGATCCATCAACATTACGCAAAGTCCAGAGAAATTTTTGTAAGGAGCTTCTATCTATGGAATTATACGCTTCATCAGTACCAATAATGCTCAGAGCATTCACAGCTGCATATGTTGTGCCGAGATGAGGGTATTGCAAATACCCTCCCCCATACCCACCATCTTCATGTTCACATTTTTTTATAAACTTTATGCAATGAGATAATGTTTCAGAATCAGGCATATCATTCAATATCCATAAAGAATGTAGAATCCAGTATATCAGCCATGGTCTGCTAGCATCAAGACATGCATAATTAGATGGCAAAGCCTTGAGCCAATTTTTAAGTGCTTTTATATGTAAATTTCTCTTTAGTTTTGGTAATTCCGGATCAATGGATGATTCCTTCTCAAATTGCCTGTATATTACTTTTATGGTATCTTCAACATCCATCTGAAAGAAATTGAGAAAATAAATTGAGAAATTGAACAGAAAACTTTTGGAATGTAAATTATTACCTACTCATGCAAGTCGGTGGTACCTACCTGGTCTCCCGAAGTATCCGTATGGAGTTTTTCATAGTCAAATGATTCGATATCAATTTCTGCATAGCAGCGTATAAAACTCTCCATGGCTTTCTATGGGTTCTCTGCAAGCGCAAAGGATGTTGGTTGGATTGAACTGGACTTTGTTTCTTCTCGTACGTAGGTACCTAGGTACCTACCTCCACCATATTAAGTGGGACCGACTCAGACCAATCTTGGCAACTTTGTGATTGTGGTGTATTATAGAACACTGTATCTATGTAGGTCCCTAACCTACATAGAGCCAATCCAGAATCTAAAAATACTAAATCTGTACCTAGCTAATGAAAAATACCAATGGGTGTAGTCTAAGTAGGTACCCGGCGCCAAACCCACCGAACATCTATATCCCAAACCCGGCACTGCCGCTTTTTAGGTTAGACCGCACTAGGGCGGAACAGCGGAGCGTCGTCGTCGCGGGTGCCGTCATTTCACAACCATGGAAAACACAACCCCGGAATGTACAGTCAGGAATTGATGTATATTTTGGCAGCCAATTCCATGGTTGTGCAATCTCGGGACGTGTTTTCCAGGCCGTACAATGTTGTGCACAGGGTGGGAATACACAGCCATGGAATTGGCTGCCAAATGGCATCGAATTCCAGGGCTGTACATTCCTTGGTTGTGTTTTCCATTGCTGTGAAAGCTCAGCACGTGTCGGGAATGCCCATCCACGGAATGTACAACCTGGGAATTGGATGCCAAAATACGTCATCACCTATGCTTTGTTTACACTTACTTGCCTGACTATGTGAACGATTGAACGATTAAAAGGGAACGTAAACAGAACAAAATATTTCATTTTTACTTAGGTAGGTACCTATATTTTTTATTAGTGTGTATATATATATAGTCAACTTCGCAATCGGTAGGTAGGTTAGGTTAGGTTTGTTTATAAAAAAATGCGAGCGAAGCGAGCCCATCCATAAAATCTGCTAAAAAATAAACATTGTTGTTTTTCTCTATGCTTTTCAATCGTTATATTTCTAATCTGTTTAATACCTTTGATAGCCTGTGCTTTACTAATCACTAAATTCACACTAGTACCATTTTTACTCTGTAGTTACATCTGAACGAAGCATAGAATAAATCGACCAATCAAGAGCAAGTACATCAATTCCATGGTTGTGCTTTCCACGGGCGTGAATTCCCTACACGTGTCGGGAATGCACGACCATGGAATTGATGTTTTTTTTTTTTTTTATACATGAATTCCATGGTTGTGTTTTACCGGGCTGTGCAAAATCAGGCTGTACAAACTCAGCACGTGTCAGGAAAGCACGACCGTGGAATTCATGTATTTTATACATGAATTCCACGGTCGTGCATTCCTGACTGCGCTTTCCACGGCTGTGTTTTCACAGGCTGTACATTCCATGGTTGTACAATAACCGGACCCGTCGTCGCGACAGTTAGCTTCAATATTCTTTCCAAGTAAATGTACTAGCCATGCCGCACTACGCGGCAACGGAACTGCACTGCAGCGGAGCGTCGCGACAGAGTTGGGCAACTAGGCAAAGTTAACGCGCTCGCGTCGCGCAGTTCCGCTGCCGCTTAGTGCGTTATGGTAAGCGGCGCATCCGGGACACTTGCGCGGCATCCATCAATATTATACTAGCTGTAGCGCCCGCGGCTTTGCCCGCGTGGTAGGTACTCAGTAATAAAGCAACACATAAACTATGCTTCCCGTTGACTATATAGCGAGATCATAAGTAGGTACCTACTACTTACTTACCTACCTACCTACTTAGCTACTTCTTTAATTGCGGCTTCAGAGGCTGGTATTTTTTACCTAGGTACTAGCTAGTACGCTATCTCCCTTCCTACCTACACCTTTCGTAGGTATTTTATTTTTTTGTAAGGACATGCTAGGTACCTACCTAAGCTTGAAACAAACTAATTTTTCCATACAAACTTTAACAACTAATAGCACAGCGAATTAGTGTTGAGCTAGTTTTTTTAAATACAGTTCTTATTTATTTAGTTTGATGAATATAGGTAGGTACATGCCAGTTTTGGTATTTATAACTTCAAGGAATACGATTTTGCATACTAACGTTTAGGCCCAGTTTGACCCAGTCAGGGGTTAAATTTGTTAAAATCCCGTCTTAGCGGGTGCCTATGCCATGTAAAGAAAGTACATTCCAAATTTTAGCCCTAGCTTTAGCGGAATGTGATAGGTAAGTCAGGTCCCTCTTCTTTTATATATATATATATACCGTTCACACTAATTTCATCCATCGCGTTCAGTGGTTGCCAACCGACTGAGAGATAAAATGCCGCGCTGCTGCAGTTCTAGTGCGTTATACCGAACTACATTGAAAACGAAGCGCCGCTCCGCTGCAGTGCAGTTCCGCCTTACTGCGGTCTAACCTTAACTTGACATCACAATTGACATGATAGTAAGAAATGTCAGTTTTGACTGAAAAGGTCCCTGTCAGTTTAGAATTAAAAGCCATAGCCCAGTCAAATTAGCATTTCACATCGGAATTATTTGAGATAACATGCTATAAACTCGTCTAAACTTGTATCTTGACATCCTAAAAGTTGTCTCAAAACCTACATAATTAAGGTACATAGGGTGTTCGCGACCATTAAAATCTCAAGGTCAAAGGTCACAAAAAGCGACGTTTTGCAAATATCTCGTTTCGTATGGGTCTTTGGCTACTTGTATGTATGGTCCTACAATTATGTATGTTTTGAGACAACTTTTATGAGGTCAAGATACAAGTTTATAGCTGGGTATCTCAAATTCCGAAATTCTTACCTAACTTGACTGGACTATAAACCATAGATTTTTAGACGCACACTGTTCAATTTTGACAGCTGTCAATATCAGGTTGACGCATTCGCGCGTAATTCTGTCTGTCACCTAATTTATGTCACGTACCTAGGTCACTGACCCCCTATTGGTCGATTAGGGGTTCATTCACCTAGATCAAAAACTGTAACGGAAATATTTCGTAATCTGGGGGCACGGCAGTGCCCACCGCCAAGTCGAGCGCGAAGCAAACACTGCCGTACCATCCTTTACTAGAACCATTTCGCCGCATTTTCAGGCCCCTATTTGAGAACCTCTGGATAAGACCAGAACGTAGAAATTTTCGTCATAGGGAATAAGGCCCCTGGGGCCTTATTCCCTATGACCAATGCAAACGCGTTACACAGCACGACAAGACAGGGGCGTGAAATCGCCTAAAACCGTATTCCCTATGCCATAATGTCATTCCTTACTGTGACGTCACGGCGTTTGGGGCACGATTTGAACTGTCAAATGAACACGCTCGCTGCCTAGCGTGATAAGGTACAGATTAGTGTGTTCCTGATATAGTTAGTACGGCGCGGCTCGTTTCTTTTGCACATCTTTTGAGTTTATGTCATTGTGACAGAAAGTTGTTTATCAACAAAGAAAATTCAATCTACGTGGTTTAAAATAAAAGGCGTGAAAAATAATATATAAGTAGTGATAAATGGATGTAGTATTAAATTACTCAATCATTCATCACGATAGGCTCGAGGCATTGATTATTCAAAGCCTAGTTATGTTACTTTAGTTGTTATTTCAATTCATTGTGCTGAAGGAAACACACATGTTTTGGCGAAGATGTTGATTGGATTAATTTGCAGAATGCAAGCAAGTACCTGCACAAAGGCCAGCTCAGCCTAGGTAACAGCTTTGGCTGAGCCATGCAGGCCCATCCGACAATGGCTGCGGGGATAAGCAGCACCCTACAAGGCCGCGTAAATTTAGTATTTGTAAATAAATAAAACAATCTTTCTTTTATTTCTGTTTATAATTTATGAATAAAATAAAATCACAATAATTTACTTCTACCCGATGGACTGATGACACTGTTAGGACCGCGGGAAGTCCATGGACTTCACTGGCATGAGGAGTGACCTGGGGGTTCCTTGGATTTGTTATCCTTGAGAGGCTACGCCCTCGCATTCCAGGACTACTTATGTGGACAGCTGATTCTTCTTCGGACAGGCAGCCTCTGCAGAGTGGGCTGTCTGTGGCTCCAATGTTGTAGAGATGTTTGTTCAGTGGACAGTAACCTGTTATGGTCTCCACGATGGTTCTAAGGTTTTTATGTAGGTTTAGACACCATCCTGCTTGCAAGGATCCCAAGGAGGAAAGAATATAATTCTTTGCTAACCCTGTAGTAACCTCACAAACAATTTAGGGTCTACTGCAAGAGGGACCGCAGAATCCCTCAGTAGCTGCCTGCTGATGCTGGTATTTTGTTGGCGCCAACGTCTTACGTGTCGTCTTCGCAGAAGAATATCCATTTTATTTTGCTTTTTCAAAGATAGGTAATATGTTCGACTATGATATGTCAACCAATGTCAACAAAACAAACAATCAAACAAAATTATTCGTTCCGAAACTAGTCAAACGTGACTTGAATGTCATATAATATCAATAGTATTGGGCTCTTAATTTTTCAAATCACTCTAAAATATTATAAACTGAACAGTTGATGGTTGACAAATCTTATAATTATAGATATTTATTACTTGCGTTGAAAATTCGGAACTAAAAATAATCCTACTAATTTATTATTAAATCGATAATTTTCCGAGTGGAAGATTTTGAACGAATCATGTGAAATAAAACACGAAGCATAGACAACTAGTCTTGTGGCATACAGAATACCATTTTTCGGTTCCACAACCAAGGCGTGTTTAGGTTACGTTCACGGTGTGACGTCATACGGTTACGGCAAGGAATCTCCTATGTCATAGAGAATAATGCCCCAGTAAGCTTTATTTACATACCTAAAATAAAAAAAATCAAGTCTGTAGGTCATTTAGTTCCGAAATGGTTCCGAAGTTATGCGAAAGCAAAGTTTCGCATTCATTCTCTCATGCACTCACTCACTCATGATCATCAAAATAGAACTAGTATTTCCCATAAACTCAAAGAGCTGAAATTTGGTACAGAGTTAGGGTTTAATGGCCACATAAGGAAAACTATAAAAACTAGGATAATCGAAGATCTGGAGTACCCTGGTGACCCTATCGTGTCGTCGTTAAACAGTCCACATAAAATCTATCGTGTCGTCATCAAACAGTCCACTTATATCGTTACACACATAAATATCCGCCATTTTGTATGTAAAAATAAGGCTGGCCGGGCCGGGCCGTGTTTTTGTAGGCGAGAGTGGATGAGATGAGATCAAACCGAGCAGAGAATTATTTTTGAGATTGATGCGCTAGCATTGTGCTCAAAATATTTACCAAGTTGTGTCCAAAATGATGACGGGAAGAATTGGAAACCTACCTATAACTAATGAAAATCCACTGGGTTTATCCTGGCATGATTCTGCTTGGATACCCTTGTTGAGTCCTTCGAATATAATGGATTATTTTTCGGAGCGTTCTAATCCTTTTTTTGATCGTACCTGTAATAATGAAGTTGTTAAAATGCAACGTCTCAGTATGGATCAACTACAGTATGTACCTATTCTATACTGAATACCGATACAGAAATTGTTATTGTTACTCAGTGCTTGAGCATTGAATCTACATATAGGCTTTAGACCTTACCCTGCTCAAATCTTGCTATGTAGTACCCATAGGTAACTCTAAAACATGTTTTCAGAAATATGACTGGCCTCGAGTATATACTCCTGCATGTTCAAGATCCAATATTGTATGTGATACGGAAGCAACACAGATCAAGCCCAACTCATGTGATACCCCTGGCTGACTATTATATTATTGCCGGAATAGTTTATCAGGCTCCTGATTTAGCTAGTGTTCTAAACTCTAGATTAGTAAGTCACGTATTTCTATAAGACAATAATGGTTTCAACTTTTTATTCCTGTTTCTAGTTATAATGTTATTTCTATTTGCAGCTATCTGCAGTTCATCATTTACAATGCTCATTTGAGGAAACCATGTCATACTCAAGATATCATCCTAGCAAAGGTTACTGGTGGGATTTCAAAGCAACCAAAGGTATCTACCTCTTTAGACGCAATATATGGATGGAGCTGTAAAATGTTACTTAGCCTACCAAACTGGAACACAGCAATACCTAGGAGGATCGATGCTTACCTGCTGCAATAGTTACATTGTTACAATATTTCAGATAGTCTTACAGACTGGTAACTTGTGAATATCTACAATAATCTAATATCTACCTTGTGTGTTACAAAGAGTCCACTATCATTTGTTGATTATGCTGATTAAAACTTGGGTGACAGTGCTTACATTGTTTTTGTTTTCACATCATCTTGTAACTAACCATCAAAATGTATATTTTAGGATTGAGTCCATTCAACTGTGGGCAACAAGCACCAAAAGACGTATCAAGCACTCCTAAAGAGGAGCCTTCCACATTGTTTCAGCGTCAGAGAGTTGACATGTTGCTAGCAGAGCTTGTTAGACAGTTCCCACTGCCGGTCACACAAACAGCTGCTCAGGTAATTTATTTTAATATGTTTTTTAGTGTAACCTTCCCTATTGCCTGCAGGGTTACCATGCAGGCATTAGGGAAGGTTACCTTGACAGGTAATGCTTGTATTTTATGGTCACAGTGTAGGCCACATTGACATGTTATATATTTTTTGTGTAAATTTTCCAGATAAATGGTGTCGGTGTAAAGACTGAGAATAATGACAAGAGTGGGGACAAGCCAGCAGATGGAACTGTGAATAATATAACCATCAAACAAGAGCCAGTTGACCCCAGTAGCTCTGATATGACAAATGGCACCATTTCACACACTGAAATTAAAACTGAAATCAAGCAGGAGAATATGAAACCACCTCCTGAAAAGAAACCAAGAGCCATTTAAAATTGATTACTTATTTAAGATTACAAAGTTATTTGCTTTTCACTCTCTGGTGGACTTATCAGCGTCTTACGACACAGTGAATGATTGAGATTGAAACCAGATTCTTGATAGAATATTTGGATACTTACATTTTTTCGATGTAATTTATTATTGTAATAGACTTATGTATAATTTATTACATAGTTACACCCAGAGATAGAGCCAACATCTACCTATTTTAACCACACACAAATGTTTTTGGTGGGGATTGAACCCACGAACCACAGCGCGGAAGACCGAGCTATGACGCCTATGACTGCTTACGCTACTGCTGACGCTATAATGTACGACCAAGTAGGTTAATATTTTTTTCCTGTTGCAAGTTGTGCATATTCCCAACATTTTGTTCTTGTACTGATGAGACATTCAAGCAGAATTGACAGTTTATTTTTCTGGTGTCTATTAAATCTTGCTCAATGCTATGAACTTGTTTTTGAGTGCTGAAATAAATAAATGAAAACAGTTTTTTAAGTCTCATAGTCTTGACAACACTATTACCTATATTACAGACCCCAAAAGATGCCTCCAGAGTAGGTACCTACTTTATCCAATCCCTTTAGAGATAAATCGCGATTTCCTATAATTTTAATGGCCTAATCTTAACACAATTATGCTTCTGTCCCGGCATGTTCATGTCCTTGCTCACTAAAGAATAAAGATGATGTTGCTGTGGCAATAAGTCCGGAATTAATGCCGGCAGAGGTATGAGCGGAGTGAGCGCGCGGTATCAGTTCAGGGAGAACTGCTGTAGTTAATCTTATTTACCTACAAGTATACTAAGGGCCGTAAGATCAATAGTGGTTTAAACTACGAAATAGAGTTTAACCCTCCAGTCTCCGATTATTTCATAAGATCAATGGTAGTTAATCGACCATCGGTAGCTTAAACTGACAGAGATGACAGTAGATTAATCCATCGATCAAATGTAATCGTAGTTCACGAAACCCATAGTTTAAACTGCTTTTGATCTTACGGCCCTAATTAGAATAGAATACCTCGGTGGGTAGGTACATACCCCAACGTTTTTTTTTGTTCTAATTCGAAACCAAAATTCAGTCCTTGTTTATATCCTAAGTCAAAACTAGATTGAAACATCGCCTTTTGTCCATCTGATGCACCATCCATGAAACCAATCTAAAGAAACAAAATGCATTGATTAGGTCGGTCTCATATAGATCTCCTAAAATAATTGATGTTTTCATGTACTTTTCCATGAACTGCTAGAAAATATAGGTACTTATCTCCTCAACTTAATGCTTCATTAAATAAGTTAGATCGATGATAAAACTTGGTTTAAATATTTGTTTTTTTTTTTACCTGACTACTACAAATGTAAACCAAGTGTCTCCTCTGCCCTAGGAGACTTGATTATAGGGAAAACTGATTTTTAATTACAAAAAATGTATATGCATCTGATAGGCACATCGTTTTTTACAATAAAATATCAGTGTTATTTAGCTAAATGTACTTTTATGGTTTTTAGGATAACACTTTAGCACATCGTTTTTTACAATAAAATATCAGTGTTATTTAGCTAAATGTACTTTTATGGTTTTTAGGATAACACTTTAATTTGTAACTTTTACAAATTAAGAACTTTTACGTATGTAGGTATGTATTGGGTATGTATGTAGGTAACAGTACCGACCTACTTTTTACTCATTCCATTCCAATATTGAAAATTCGACTAAATATGGCCTATGGCCTGTATGTAGGTTCAGGTACCTAATTAATTTATTACCTATCTATGTAATAACTAGTGGCTCTGGGAGCTGTAGACCTCGCGAGCATACTAAGTATTCCAATATTCAACATCATCAATCAACATCATCAATGTCGTGCAAGGAGTTTTCTGAGTCTTTAAGTGCACTTTTATTAATTTCTAATTTTATGCTGATGCTCTCATTCAGTGAAGGCTTATTATTATGCTGATGCTCTCATTCAGTGAAGGAAAACATCATGAAGATAATAATTATCAGTTAGTATTCTAACAGCGACGAAACGCTTGCAGCCTGTCACATATTGAAAACTAACTATAATGCAAAATGTTATGTGTGTGTGTGTGTGATGTGATGTTTTTTCTATTTAATTTTGTAAATTTTTGAGGAATGTAATGTGCAAGTGCATTTTCCGTTTTGTGATTTTTTTGATCTTTTTGATTTTTTTTGCATCATCTTGTGTAGAATGAGGTCCTTTGTGTTTCTCTCAAATTTGATTGAAAACCATCGATTGTTTGATGAGCTATCCTGTTCATCATGCTGAAGATCCTTATCAGATCTTCGCCAAACTTTTATGAGACCAACTTATAGTTACTACCTTTCAAATAAAAAAAGAATAATCGAAATCGGATCTCATTTGGTGGAGATATTCAGTATATCAAATAGCCCCTTTTTTGCCCTTTTTTGGGGGAAGTACCCCTCCAATCGAAAATCCCCGACGAATAAAAAATTCTAATAAGTCATATAACCTGTGTACCAAGTTTCGTCCAGATCGGTTGAAAAATGCAACCTGTAGAGGAGAACAGACAGACATCCGGACAAACGCATTTTTGGCCAATGTGGAAACTGAAACGCTTCGCTCGCTTCGCTCGCTCGGTCAATAAAAATATAGTCAAAGAATAACCTCATTACTTGAGAGACTCTCATTACTACCAAAGAGATTACTCCCTGTGAATAATTGCCTACTGCTCAAATAATAATAAACTTTTACAAACTTTAGTGACTGTGGCAATACTACGATTCCATGTTCTTCTCCAAATTATATTGTCGTCCATAATTCGATTTCTTCCTTCTTTAGCGTCTGTACTCTGTAGTATTTGGATTAGATGTTTGGATGTTAATCTGTTGCTTTTCTCGTTTATTTTTATTATTTCTATTGACCTCAGTGTTCCCAACTCTTCTTATTTTTTATCTCCTCTTCTTCGTTGGCCAGCCTTATATCGACTCATAGAAAAGATGCCGATTTGGGTGTTCGTGAACACCATGATCTAAAACAGCTCCCTGAGGTGCTTCTCGTGACACAGATTCAAGTATCAATTGACTTCAAGTAGAATGTTTATTTTTACTTTTCTTGTAAGTCTTACAAGATTTTATACTTATATACCTACCTACTGCATTGCATAGCGTACGTTTACCTACCTACCTGATGGAGGTTGTAGTTCAATGTAGGTTAAGTTACCTAGGTAGGTAGGCAGGTACTAAGAAGTCAGAAGCTGTTCAACAGAACTCCTCATTGAATGTCGGTAGTGTGAAATGCATACATAGGAACACGTAGAGAATTCTTGATAGGTACCTACCGTATGGCTCGAATCAGATACATACCTACATACATAAGTAACTTTTAAGTAGGTACCCTACGTACCTACTAAAAAGCTTAGGCATAAGTAACTTGCTTACATATTTAGGTAGGTAGCTGGCTTTAAAAAATACTTTTTCAACTTATATAGGTTAGGTACCTACTTTGGTATCTTACCTACCCAACATAATTGCAAGCAGCTCATAGATTAAAAAGCAGCTAGCAATATCCCTTTTGACACTTGAAATGTGTTCACGCACACAAATACATGTATACATACATAAAACCATAGAGTAGTATACAAAAAAGTGCAAAAAAGGAACATAAAACGCAACATAGGTGTCCGCTAGGATATAGATGTTCGGTGTAGGTGTCTGTCCGTCATTTTCGTAAGTTGACATAGCACTCGCCGTTCGGTGTTCGGTGGTACTAATTAGTACAATTATCTTAGTGCTTTTTTTCAATGCTCCTATCTTACAATGAAAAAGTCAAAAAAGTTTTTCAAGAGAAATAAAAATGGTCTAAAATCCAACACCAAAAAGAAGCGAAAACCCTCAAAAGACCATGAAGTCAATAAAAAGGCTATTTTTAATCGCTACAAAAATGCCCAGAAAATTGAAGAAGTGTTGGAGAAAAAAAAGTTGATGGATAGAAAGTTCCAGCAGATGCAAGTTGCGTATTCTGAAAGCGAGGAGGAGGAAGATGCTTACGGCCAGCTGGTGTCGTGCTTCGGCGGGAAGTTTACCCAGCGGCCAGTGTCTGAAAGTGAAGAGTCTGATGCTGATGATGTTGATATGAATAACGGAGTGCAGAATCCATCAGTGAAGGTCACAGATACGGGTCCGGACGCTGATAGCGAAGACAGTGGCGGAGATGATGAACATGTAGGTCACTACACAAAATTAAGTAAAATTTCTGAACATGACTGTTTTTATATATATTTATCATTATCAAATTGTTACTTTATATTGCATGATACTTACTTATAATGTGACAAACTTAACTGCATGCATAGTGTGTTTGTTTTACAAAGTTGATGTAAACTATGCTTTTGAGCAGCGCCTCTAGCAAGTAGTTTACAAAATTAATGATTCTCCATACAAAATTATTCCGTGACTTCGTAGTAAATGTCAAATGTACACACTCAGTATGCAGATGAGTAAGTAACAGTCCTATAGAACAAATGGGAGTTACCCAAGATAGGTAGGTAGGTACATACCTAATTAACAAAATCATTTTTCAGACGAAAGCGGAAAGTGATGTTGAAGTAGACCTTGCAGCAGATGATTCTTTCACAAGGCACTTGCATTATGATCTACGGGATGATCTACTACTTTCTCTATCTAATTCACCTCCTACAGCTAATACTGTAAAGAAAACATGGCCTGTGCTTGGATACTCAACTATAGTTATACCTATACCTGTAGAAACAGTTTTGAAAAAGGTGAAACCTAAGATATCCATTTTGGAAGAAAAAACTTATGCATCGATTGGCACTGTACCTCATACAACACACAGCACGGATTTCAGCCAGTTGGGTATTAAATCTCAAATCCAGGGCAATATAGTGTTAGCGAATAAGACAAATCTAATTAAAAGAGACCTTGAGCTCTCTGAAGTATTTACACCATTACAAAAGGAGTTGTTTGCAATCATGAACAACTTCCAAGACCTGTATTATCCTGAGAGGACACTCAATAATGCAGATGAAATTAGATACATATACTGCCTTCACGTTGTTAATCACATGTTAAAGACAAGGACAAAAATTCTGCATCATAATGCCAAATTAGCCAAAAAGAATGACATGTCTGATGAATATCGTGATCAAGGCTTAGTTCGACCAAAGGTGAGCCTATAAAGAAATATTTTTGTCGCCGCGCCGCGCTCTAATGCCACACTGTGTTTGGACACACATGCTATCAAATAAAAAGTAATAAAGTTTAACAAACATAAATATTTCCAGGTTATAATAATGGTACCATTCAAAGATGCAGCTTACAGAGTTGTAAAGACTCTCATGGACATATTAGTGCCAAAAGAGGCGGGGCAGGTTCTGAATAAGAAGAGATTTGAAGATGACTTCACAGGTGGTGAGCTCATTATGCCCAGAAAGATTCCTAAACCAGAAGATTATGAGCTAACATTCAGTGGCAACACTGATGATACATTTAGACTCGGCATGACTGTTACCAAGAAGACACTAAAGGTAATACTTGGATGGTATTATGAGTTTATTAACTACCAAATTCTCGGATTTCAATACAGTTTTGTAAAAAAGCTAATTTAGTTCTGATGATGACAAGCAGTGATGAAGAGAGGATAGAGTTTTTCATTGCTGATGAAGTAGTGCATAATCCTAAAACCTATCTAAAGAACGCAGTTGAAGTTTCAGGAAGGTCAAATGGTCAAAAAAATAAAAAAAATCTGTAATTTCAGCTCTACACAGATTTCTATTCATCTGACATCATAGTAACATCTCCGCTTGGGCTCAGAATGATCGTTGGGGCGGAGGGCGAGGACGAGCGAGATTACGACTTCTTAGCCTCCATAGAGTTGCTAGTGATGGACCAAGCCGACGTATTTTACATGCAGAACTGGGACCATGTGCTGCATGTGCTGGACCACTTCCACCTGCAGCCTAAGAAGACGCACGGAACCGACTTCTCCAGAGTCAGGTCTTGGGCTGTGAACGGCTGGGCTAAATATTATAGGTTTGCTCTCATTACTCCCACTAGCTGGTAACTTGTTCCTCATCAGGTTCCTCATTAAACTTAGTCTCTGTTTGGTATTGATATCATAACAGTATGATTGTATATAAGTACGCGCACGAAGTTATTGGCGGACAGCTTGTACTTAATATTTAAATGGTTCTGCTTTTAGGGTACAAAAAAGTTGATACCTACTACCTAATAGAATAGTGCACAATGTGCGTTTTTCAGACAAACACTGGTTTTCTCTTCAGTGATGCTTCCTGAAATAAAGGCGGTCATTAACAAGAAGTGCCATAACTACGCCGGAAAAGTGCTGGTTGAAAACCCTGTAGAAGTGGGAAGCATTCAACAGGTTCTGTTGCAAGTGCCTCAAGTATATCACAGGTACTTATTTACTTCATTCTATACTACACTCGAGAGCATAGAAATCGCACATAGAGGCATTTTCCTACATTTTAATTTCGACCCTTATTTTTTTTAAATTAATGTGATGTTGCAAATATAACTTAAATTAAATTGAAGTACACACTGTTAGCTTCCTAAAAACACAAAATGTCTAGCCTTGACCTTCGAAATCATAACAGTGGCAACTAAACAATAGAATGGCCTAAATTAGCTCGTTTCAGGTAGCGCGGTTTGTGGGACTTTGAGCAGGTATAAAACGGTAAGGGATGATTGAAATGACATCATTTGCATACCAACTCCCAGTCAGAAAGGTCCTTTAACGAATACGTCATCTCTCTAAACAAGAAAATGGATACCACACCAGAAGCAGCGTCTCAAGTGGTTGCACTTATCGAAGCTGGACAGAACCAAAGTCAAGTGGCTCGTCAATTAAATTTGAGCAGATATGCTGTTGGACGTGTATACCAGCGATATCAGCAAACTGGTGGCTATACCAGGCGACCAGGAACAGGCCGAAAACGTGCGACAACACAGCGCGATGACCGTTTCCTTGTGAATACATCACTACGAAATCGCCGGTTGAATGCAGTTCAACTCGGACAGCAGCTCCAGGAAGTTAGAGAAGTGGAAGTCAGTCGGTGGACTGTTAGAAGAAGACTAGCCGAAGGAGGTCTGACAGCGCACAGACCAGCAACTGGCCCAAAATTGACCCCAGCGCACAGACAAGCACGCCTTCAGTTTGCTCGAAATCACGTTAATTGGACTATGGATCAATGGCAGGCAGTCCTCTTCTCCGACGAGTGCAGGATGTGCCTTCATGGTAACGACGGACGAGGTAGAGTCTACCGAAGATCCGGTGAGCGTTTTGCTCAATGTTGCATCTCCGAACGGGTCGCATACGGCGGTGGTTCGTGTATGTTCTGGGGAGGCATTTCTCTGGAAGCGAAAACCGAACTTGTCTTCATCACAGGGCCCGATACCGACCGTCGATCGGGTGGATTGACTTCCCAACGTTACGTCGAGGAGATCCTGGAAGAACATGTTGTGCCCTTTTCTGGATTTATCGGCGAAAACTTCGTTTTGATGCAGGATAACGCTAGACCACACACCGCTGCTATAGTACGCCAGTACTTGGAGGAGGTTGAAGTACTCGTTATGGCGTGGCCTGCTCGAAGCCCAGATCTCAATCCCATTGAGCACTTATGGGACGAACTAAAGAAACGAGTAAGATCCAGAAACGCAGCGCCTACGAGTCTCAGAGAGCTCCAAACCGCGATCAAGGAAGAATGGGACAGCATACCGCAGGATTTCGTCAAAAAATTGATTTCTTCAATGAAACACCGAATGGAAGCTGTTATTCAGGCTAGGGGAGGCAATACCTCGTATTAATAAATCGATGCATTCACAAATTTATTGTTTTTTTAACCTTTTATACCTGCTCAAAGTCCCACAAACCGCGCTACCTGAAACGAGCTAATTTAGGCCATTCTATTGTTTAGTTGCCACTGTTATGATTTCGAAGGTCAAGGCTAGACATTTTGTGTTTTTAGGAAGCTAACAGTGTGTACTTCAATTTAATTTAAGTTATATTTGCAACATCACATTAATTTTAAAAAAAAATAAGGGTCGAAATTAAAATGTAGGAAAATGCCTCTATGTGCGATTTCTATGCTCTCGAGTGTATTATTGCTAAGTCGACGATTTATCTGTATCAAAATAAATAAGACAGGGCGCAAGTGAAACTTACGCATGTACCTATTTACTGTCTGAGTACCTACTTATGGGAACCGTTTCGGGAAGAAAGGTCGTCTTGTAAAGTTATATGGGTCCAAAACTCCAAAAGGGACTAAAAGAAAATAATGTCGTACAATAACATCAAGTGCAGGCTTTCAAGAAGGAGTCATGCCAAAAACGTTTTTATTTTTGGTCTAGGTTTCATCGATTTTGAGCTATAGTGAATTTTGGAAGTTGGAAAAACAATGACTTGAAGTTTAGGTAAGACTGGTACATCGAAAAAATACTGGTACTGGTAAATCGATGCGATTTGCAAAGTTTATTTCGACCATTGTAATACTAGTCTTTACCCCGAACCCGAACTGAGATCTCGCGATGTTCCCAAAAAATTAGACAAAAAGTAAAAATCCCAACGAGGCCGCTATGCAAATGAGTGGGATTTATGGGAATAACCCAAATCATTCCAGATAAATCAACTTACAAAAAGAATTGCAAAGTTAATCGTGTTTCGTATTCTTAGGTTTAATGCGCCCAACCCCGTGCAAGCAGTTGATGCCAGGTTTGATTACTTCGTGAAGGAAATCCTGCCGAAACAGCGAGACACTTTGATGAGCCACACGCTTATCTATGTACCCAGTTACTTCGACTATGTGCGGCTCCGGAATTATTTCAAGAAAGAGGATATCGGCTTTGTACAGATATGTGAATATTCCAAGGTACTAAAATGTACTTTTTCTTATATTTTTTATTCATCAAAATAATTTCAGTTTCATTACGTCCTAAAATGACCTTTATTTTAATGTTAATGCATTTAAGTGTTTTTAATTTGAATAGGATAAGCGTAAACAATATACGTACTACTCGTGCCTAACTCTGATTTTAACGCCTAGATGTTGGCGGGAGTGGTCTAGCCTGTATGTATTTTTACCGTCTTGACTGTATTTTATTTATGCAATTTCAGGATGGAAAAATTGCGAGGGCTAGAGATATGTTCTTCCACACAGAAGCCCACTTTTTACTATACTCTGAAAGAGTTCATTTCTTCCGAAGATTTAGGATAAAGGGAATACGCCACATTATATTCTACCAGCCGCCTACGTATCCACATTTCTTTTCAGAAATGTGTAATTTGATGCAGGTAAGTTGTACCTAATACTTGGTCTAAGAAAATTACAAATTACGAATTGCTTACGATCCTAAAAAGTTACAATTTATTGAAAAACTTTTATTAAGGGACAAATAGATGAAGATGAATGTTAATGTATTTCATTGGAAATCATGCTCAGTCGAGAGTCTCCGTAGAACGTCATAAACAGGCTGCGCGAACATCGTTTGGAAATCAATGGCTGAATGTTACGTCCAGCACACGTTCAGCTTTAAGCTTATAGTTTCTTATAGTTCCTTGTACATAGGTACTATGTAAAAAGATCGTAACGTCAGAAGCCTTCCCTGTGCGTGGTGCCCCTCGCGCTTTGCCAATTTATTTCGTTACTTAATCGCCGTACATAAATAATTGAACAAGGTCTTTAAACATTGTTGTTTCACAGGAGGTTAATCAAAACAAGTATGGAGGTAGCGAGCATAATATGACGGTGACAGTGCTGTTCTGCAAATACGATTTGCATCGAGTCAGCGCATTGCTCGGCGCCTCGCGGCTCGCGAGAATAATGGCATCAGACAAGGCGGTTCATATGTACGTGACAGGAGATAAATGAATGTAAATATACACATTTTATTAGAAACAATTTTTTTTACATTCCGAAATCCTACTTAAAATGTGTAGATATGACATGTGGTTCACGCATGCTCTTTAGTAATACAAATATCGTTCAAGATTACCTACTTACGAGTAGGTGCTTTTCGTTAGCTAGTAGGTTCTTCGAAGATTAAAAAAAAACTCTTCAGTACTCAAGTAACAAAATAGTATAATCAATACAATACATACACATTACAGACTAACACAAAACACTGCAGTGTAAAACTGAGTGGTCTATCAAACTCTAGTGTGTTTATTATTTACTCATTGTCATAGATTGATTTTCTAACAACTTGATTTTGCCTGCCAGCATTTCGCGGAACATACGATTTGCTTTTACAAACGGTTAAGCAGGCCTTTGCATCTAATCTAAATGATTTACTCAAGAGTCAGGACAGGGGCCACTTTTTACGCATACCTCGATGAACGGGACGCTGCAGTGCCTGGGACGTGATATTTTAGATGCAGTAGGCTTGCCTAGGCTTGCTCTCAGCCTAGTCGGCTGCATCAACAGGAAATACAAGGTCAATACGTGTGGATCTTACTCAGACCTGGGTTTCCTCACGATGTTTTCCTTCAGAGTATGAAAGGACTGGCATTGCGCACATACATTATTGGAATAGAAAACACCATCCGCCAAATTATGTTTCCAGATTTATCTTGGATCTAATAAAAACCGCGTCTGTTTTGGACTTAACGCCTGTCAAAGCTGTCAGATTTATATGTTACGTAATATGAAAAAACCTAGTTAAGCCCAAAACAGACGCGGTTTTTGGCGCTTTTTGTTAGATCCAAGCTCAGATAAATCTGGAAACATAATGTGGCGGCATTAATTCAAACAGATGAATTAACAAACTGCTACTACTAAATCTATTGAATAAAATATCCACATACTTGTTAGGTAACTAGTTACATACAGCCACGTAATGTCTTCGCTTAGCCAAAGACCAAGTTGCTAATTTACATTTAGGTGGGTACCTGGTGTTGTGTAGATTATACAAAGGAAACGTCACTTAACTTGGACGGACCCGCATGAAAACTTAAATCTGTGTAGTTGGTTTTCATATAGCCGATCGAACACATTTCGTATATAATAATTTAAAGTAGGCTTACCTATGTAAATGATTATGGTAAGGAAGTCGAGATCAATGTGATGCCTAACATAATGAATTATGTAGTAACACAAGTAGAGTTTATTGTTTTGCTGCACTTATACCTATAGGTTGTATACGACGTATTCACAAACATAAAGCTTTAAAGTTTTTTTGGTTTGGTATAAACAATACCCCTATCCTATAAAAAGAGGAGACATAATGTCCTGATTACGTATGGTAGACAAGACATGTCTACTCTAACTTTTTATAAGATAGACCATTATATGTATTACATGTACGCACGAATTTTGTACATAATTAGTTACATATACAACCAACCAGCACTAAGTATGTAAAGCATAAAATATTTTATTACTGCGTAGAGTAAAGTAGTGCTACCAACTTTTTTCGCAATGACTAATAAACTCAAAAAAAAAAAGTATTTATTCAATAGGTGGGGGGTAACATTTAACTAAATCTACGAGTATGTATAGATAGAGTACATATTTGTAACTTCTAGTTTTACTCATGAACACGCGATTAAAAACGCTTTAGGTCGACACCTTGGTTGTTTGTTCTTCAGACTTTATGATGAAATAAATTATGACGATAATGTTGTTTATGTCTACCTACGAGGACTAGGATTTGGCATGCTTTAGTGTACAAAAATTCAAAATATTTGTGTAATACTATGCCATGGGTGGCGAGGGTCATGTATCGCTGGCGGTGGTGCTATTGATATCCTCTGAGCTCGGGTAGCTGGTCGCATTGTCCGAAGGCTCCAACGAAGGCATTAGGGTGTCTGTATTGAAGTCAAACTCTGGTTCGGTCGTGGAGGTCGCATATTCAAAACTATTTGTGATGGGAACTGGAGTAGCAGCTACGGTGGCCTTTACTGCGCTATCGCCTCTTCCTGTCAAATAAAAAAATAATGTTCAAAAAATGTTTTAAATGTAATATTTACAGGGATAGGATATTTATAAACCCGGGAAAGTCAACCAAACCAGAAAGAACCTGTGCGATATAACGTTTAATTTTTTTTTATAACCAGCTCTTCTATACTAATATTATAAAGAGGAAAGGTTTGATTTTTTGTTTGTTTGTTTGTTTGTATGAATTGAATAGGCTCCGAAACTACTGGACCGATTAAAAAAATTCTTTTACCATTAGAATCCTACATTATCCCTGATGAACATAGGCTATATTTTATCCCGGAATTCCCACGGGAACGGGAATTACGCGGGTGAAACCGCGAGGCGCTGCTAGTCACGCATAATAATTGTTGTTTTATATATAACTAGTTATATATAATATCTCGAATTCAGTTAATTTTTGGTAGTTCCCTATAGTTTCATGAGACCATAATGAGGTCTTCTGAAAAAATCACCCATTTTAGATGGGTGCTTTAGGAGAAATCCGTCTGGAATGAAATATTCCGTGCTGAATTATTTCATTTCCTTAACAAAGGTTTTATTAAAATCTAAAGCATCATTATATCGCCACACAGGGGCTGGGTTTCTCTGGCGAAGTGTGAGAATCTATAATTTATTTATTTAAGTTCTTACCATGTAGGTACCAGTCTTCACGCAAATAAATCATTCATTCAAGGGGATACTTTTTTTTGTTTTCGTATCCCCTTTATTCCCCCTTAATAATCCCTAATTTTCAAAATATTGTATTCGGTAGTAATATGTTGTAACAAACTATTTCTACCTATTCCAAATTTCTACTCTCTAGTAATTTATAATGATCTGTGTCTCTAGCTTCTACGGTTCAGTTCTGGTGGAAGTGACAGACAAGTTTGTTACATTATAATTATGACCGATTTTTATACTTTATTAGTCGAAGGTGAAAAATATTAACATGATTAAAGATTAATGGGGCTCTCTTGCGGTAATTACCTAAACCAGATTGTAGAAATATTTACAATATCAGAATTTTAATTTTCTTGAATTTATCATGATTATTCTAGTCTAGTAAAGTTTATAAAGTATTTATAATCAACCTCATTCAACGCTTGCATACCTCAAGAAGCTAGAATTACAGTTCTGTTCGGGCCGACCTAGCACTGAAGTGAGTGTTATCTTTCTCAAGATCTACAGCGCGGTCACGGAATTGGGTCACACTCACAACACAAGCCGTTTCTCTACGGTACATGCGGTAAAATACGATCTTTCATGAGAATAAGATAAGGAATGCCTCAATTTAATTTAATAAATTCAAAATGACCCTCTGATCAATCAAATAAACTAAACGTAAAAACGTATATTTTTATCATAAGCTCAGAACCATAATAAGGTCAAAATCCGGCTCGTAAGCATTTACGGCTCAGTGGCCGTAAGTAAATCTTGAAATAGAACGAGGCTTATGATATTCATGATTATTAATGAATTAAAGTACCTTTCTTAAAGACAAGGACAAGTTTTGTGGAAGACTTTTGCCCAGCAGTGGGACACAATTGGTTACACAAAAAATAGTATCGATTAAGCTTGCGTTAGGTAACTAAAGCTTGGTCTCGCGATCGTAACGCACAACGCTGCGGTATGCGACATGCGGCGCCGGACACATACTCGTATAGAAAACGTCTAGTATGGTCTCTTGAGAAGAGCAAACGGAGTACGCTGCGTTGAGCACAACATAAAACTTTGTACATGCAGCAGTTAAAATTCATTAACTGTAGCACGATGTTTTATGGCGCCTCTGATCTTGTACAGATACAAACGCGCTAACATATTTATTAAATATTTGTAATCGCTGAGCAAATAATAAATAGGCATGAAAAGAATATTTGAGGTGAGGTATGCAATGCATGCACTATTCAGTTTTCTAGTAATTGTGAAACGAGCCCTAAGTCTAGTGTTTTATTTGTCCACTATTTAGGAAGAATTAATGATTAGCGAGATTTAGACGTGACATGTTGTTTTAACGTGATTCAGGTATGTTTACAGTACTGCTAGGTTACTGAATTCTAAATGCATCCGCGTCTGAGTAGGTAATGTGTTCTTTACCGCAGCAACGCAGGCCTCTTGTTGCGCATTGATTGTATATAGATAAATAAACTATTCCATCGTTTACGACTTCGTAAGAGCATAAATGTGGATCTCGTGGATATTTCAGAAATAATTAAAATATCTTTTTATGCCTTTTAAGTTGACAGCATGCAGATGGTTTATAGCGAACCAATATCATTGGTATGGTGGTTAGTAGATGACCCCTTGGGATACTACCTGATAGGTAAGGTACTGTCTAGTGGAGTAACCATAACCATATCCATCCAGTGGCAACGCGGCAAAAATACTGGTGACTAAATCTGAAAAGTTATCTTTCAGTGAGACGTTGTATAACGTTACTATATGGATGGACTGTATTACTAACAGGTTTTGATCTTCATCGAGAGTGCGTGCTATATTTAGAGAGGTGGTTCCGTGTTCTGGAACACTCCATCTTGAGTCGAACCTCGATTGACTTGGAATTGTGGTATACAGAATTTCAAGCGATTTTATGAAACCCATTATTTATTGGTTTGCCAAATATTTTATGGATCTCTGCGTCGTATATTTTATATCTAGTAGGTACCTATACGATTCAAACTTTACTAGCGTAAACAAATCAATGTTTTATGATCAAGCTACGTTTGTTACAGACTAGAACATAATATAATTTATATAACACCTGCTCGTCAATGGCATATTATGTGTCATGCAAACTCAACTTAAAGCAAGTCATTTGTGTCCTATGGTCTAGCCGGGTCATTATAAATGTACTGAATTTCATAATCCCCTAGGGAATTATGACATTTGAATTTGGAATGCAATCAACATTGAATATACGAGCTCCTTGCAATCCATGACCAAACGTCAAAATTAGAATATAAACTTTTCATAGAGCCCTACACCAAGAAGAATTTATTCAAAATTAGAATGAAAACTTTTCATAGAGCCCTAAATCAAGGAGAATGTATTCAAAATTAGAATGAAACTTTTCATAGAAACCTGCATGAAGAAGATTTGCCACTACAAAAAAAAAAAACAAATAGAACGAAAAGGCGCTAAACTGCAAATCTTTGTGTTATTTTGTAACAAAATAGCGTATTTTAACAAAAATGTCAACTGACAGTGACGAAAGTGATGTGATACCGGAGTGCATACAAACTGAAGCAACTGTTATCATTGGAAACTTGCTTCCTGAAAGATCTAAGGAAGCGTATATGAGAACCTACAACGATTTCAACAATAATACAATAATATAACTTTGTCTTTTCACAATTGGTCCAACGTCTCTAACATTAACTTTTACTTTTAATTTTCTATATTTGTCTTCTTTCATTATTGTAAAATTAATAAAGTAAGTACTTTCTTTTTAATTGTATTATGTTTTATTGCTGTTTATATAAAGTAGAGTATGCATTTTGGGGATAAAGCAGTGTATTTGTCTCGGGCGTTTTTGAACCCCTCGGCCTCGGGATTCTAGCTTTAACTCTGTAACTCCCTCGCTTCGCTCGTGAGTTAACCCTAGGATCCCTCGTCCTTGGGGTTCAAAATATCGCCCGAGACATAATACACTGCTTTATCCCCTTAATGCATAATCTACTATTCCATTACATACATAAATAATGGGGATAAGGGGATATTTAAAATTATTTTTTGACAGACGTCACAGCTCAGTCTCTAAAGCTCTGCCTTCCGTGTTGTGGGTTTGATCCCCACCAAGAACAATCATTTGTGTGATGCAAACACACAATAAAGCAATTTAATGTTGGTTCTATGTCTGGGTATTCTATCTATGCGTTGTGGTATTACACGTATCTATGTATTTACAAAAATATAAGTATTACTACCTCACAGACAGTCTTCGTTCATCTGTGTACTACCTATATCAGCAGTCTAGTTTCCATGGTGCAAGCTTTGCTTCGTTTGAGACTAGAGGGCGTTGTATTAAATGTCCGTGAATATTTATTTAATTGCCTAAATACTTACAAACAATTTAACGAAATCAAATAGTAAGGTAAACAGTTTCAAAACCTTCGTTGAAAATAAAGTGCAGTTATAGTTAATGCAAGCGAAGAGAAATAGGACAGTTCACTAGGTGTTAATAAAGTTATAATGTAAATTGTTTTAAGTTTTAGTAAATTGTCTCAACTGATGTTACACTCAATTGCAAGATTGCTGTTTTTCAGCCGAATCCGCCGAAAGACAATGCAATACTTTTATTAACTAATAACTATCTAAGGTGGTCTTCACTTCACCATAAGTCTCAGGTTATATTTTGGTTATTATGGATGGACGTTCTTTTACGAGCTTCTGTATCCGCGATTTATTAGTTTACTCCGAGGTAGGTACAACTCGGACAAAATGTAATACGAGTTGGCTCTTCTAATAGGTTAGAGGCACCTTCGGCCAATTAACCTTTTTTTGTGAAAGAGCTTGACGATTTTTTGTTATGTAAAAGCTCCCTACATTAATTTAGTAAATCTTTTTATAATACCAGAGAAGGTAGGTGTTAGGTACTTGTGTTATCAATCTATGCGGGATTCTATAGTATCAACAACTGCACAGTAAATGTTCACAGCTGTAAATTAGGTTCTGAGGATATTTATAAGCGTGTCGGTCTGGTGACCTACCGGTGGGGGGCATAAAGCATGTGGGCATTGGTGTGGTGCCGGTTTGCCTCTCTACATTGTGCAACACCTTGCGCTGCGCGTATTGCGCGTCCTTGGGCTCCCAGAAGAAGACGTAGTATAGAGAGAGCATGATGGCTGCCAACGACACGCAGAACACGTAGATGATGACGGTGAGCACGCGGACCGTCTTCTTGTCACGCTTGCGCTCGTACAACGCGTCCAGCACCACCTCGTGTCCTGAAGAGGTGTGCGCGCCCGTGCTGAGCCGCACCGAGCCGCCGCCGCCGCCGCACGAGCGCACGCTGCCCGACGCGTACGACTTGCCCGACATCGTCGTCTACCGGCTAGCGCCTATGCCTCTGCCCTCAGAATGCACGTCGCGACCTCTGCCGCACCACCCTCCGCGCAGGTTACTGGGACACACTTATTGATATGCCCCAGTTCTCCGGATGCGCCGCGCGCCGCCGAGCCAGGTCACGCCGCCCGTGTCTGACGCTTTATACCTCTTGGGGCGGACTGCTGTTTCATTATTATGGCGCCCGCTTCCAACTTCATTTGTTTATCCTTTAATTCCTCACTCGGAACGCGATTCTATTCCAGTTACCGTGACGCGTCGGATGCGAAGATCGCGCATCGGCCGTCGGGGACCGACCTGTACCTAATTTTATTGTTCCACTTTACGAGCGATTACACGTTTCACTAAAGCTTAATTTAATAATCGAATCGAATTTTTATAAAGCACTAGCTATTACAATCACAAGGGGCCGAAAGTGCCGATGTTTATTTATACCTAGCTAAAGTTATCACTCATCGTTATAGTCGATCGCAGCGAGGTTTGAAACCTCGTTATAACGTAGACCCTTGAGTTCGAGGGGTTGCAAACAATGAGCAAACGAAGTCAATTCGGTAAAAGTATGTCGCGTTATTATGTTTGCGCAAATCGACAGGCGAGATAGGGACCTGGCGGAGGGCGGCGCCGCGATCTGCGCGCCGCCCGCCCGCCCCTCTCTGATCAATAACAAAACAACATAATGCAAGATTTTTTTTATAAATGACTGTAAGTTGTATCTGCATCAATAATATGCATCTAACATTCATTTAAACTGCATCGGATGTGGCTAGATGTGCCAATCATGGATGAGAACAGGAACTAAAAAGCTTATTTATGGATAAAATCTTGACCGTGCTAAAATAAATCTGATTACAAACAAAAAACTAGTGGAAAATTTTTGGTAGTAAACCTAGTTTATTTAAAAATTTGAAGGTTAGGGCAATCACTAAGATTGATTTACGTTGATTTCACGCAGCGAGTAGACAGTTGTTTGTGCATTTAAATTTGCTTACAAACTAAGCTGTATCTATCATATTTGAAAAACCGGTAGAAAGACAAAAATAATATCAAACATTATATTAGGTACTTAGAACAGCCTGCCATGACGGTGATGTTTAGTGTAATAATCCTATCCTATCCAAAACATACACTCGTTCACTTGTGTTGGGGTTTTTGGTGAGATTTTTTCAAGACAGTTTTAAAATCTTTATGAAATGTACTTTAACGCATAAATTAACCGACTTTTTAGCATAAGAGCAAGTTACAAAAATGATCTAAAGTGACTTTGTTGCGTTTGAGCGAATTCGTGTTGAATTTTAAACATAAAATAAAAAATTGAAATACAGTACATATTTCATAGGTTTTGGGGGTTTTTTTATACTATTAAGTAGGCAAACAAGCGTACGGCCCGTGCATTCCCGATGTCCCCATGATTTTATCCCCATCAATGGGGACAGCGGCACGTCAAAAAATAACGTGCCGTTGTCCCCATTACGCTTTATCTTCAATGGGGCCAACGGCACGTGTTTTTTTGACGTGCCGATGTCCCCATTGCCATTTATCTTAATTGGAACAGAGTTCATTTCGCATAAAAATTAAAATTAAACTCAATAGTAGTAACTAATAATCATTTATTAAAAAATATTGCAAACCTAAATAAAATATTAAACATTGAACAAGTAAAAACACACAAAACGACGATTTGCAAATGTTACGCCTAAAATAATGTGAAAACATAACTACTTATAGCTAAAAGTTGTTGCGTAATAAAGATGTGCAACAGGATTTGTTGACTTTTTGTCCACACAAATAATTAAATATCAAAATTCACTTAAAAATAATAAAATATCACAACAATTTAAAGGTTCTCATAATCAACCTTATGTATGTGACATTCCCATATAGAAGCTCCGCTTTTATAAGTTGCCTTCTTTGTAAGCTGATATCCAGCACGCAAAAGGACGATACCTCCTTTTCTGCGTATATAGTTCAATTCGCTATCTCCGTCTGAACGACCGGGCTGGTCTTGGGACATCGTTTATAGATTATTTCAATGGACCTTCTGAAATGAATGATACTAATCACAATAATATGAAGACATAAATCGAATCAGGCAATACTTAAACCTAATGTAATACGTAATAACATAATATATGATTGGTCATATATACATATTTAAAATCTACTTACCAGAATGTTTTATTCCAGTCATAGAAATTCACTCAACACACTCACAACTGCACGTCACATCAATAACAATAAAACTGACTTATCCAGGTGTTAAGTGTACAAGAAACCCAGGACCGGGACTATCCAATGAGAGCTTCGCAAATAAAAACAATGGAAGCGGTGCTTTTGTTTCCTTAAGGTCGCATCGCCGGCCTAGGATGTTGCAGACCACGTGTTTTTACCTGAGTTTTTAGGTATACATATTTATCATATTAGCATGTTTTATAATATGGAACATGATAACTTACCTAAATATACCTAATAATAACACTTAGATAAGTGTTTATTACCTAAAGAAATTTTAATAATAAAAATCAATTTAAACGTGATTTTATTAGAATATTGCATAATGGGGACAAAGGGAATAATTTTTAAATATTTTATTGAAATTTTCTGTCCCCATTACCATATTATTGTCAATGGGGTCAACGGGAATGTTTTTTAATTATTTTAATAAAATCCCACTGTCCCCATTAACGGGGACACGGTTAATGGGGACATCGGGAATGCACGGTACGGCCCGCCTGATGGGAGCGGTTACCGTAGCCTATGGACGCCTGCAACACCAGGTATCACATGCGCGTTGCCGACCCTTGAAAACACCCTTTTTGAAGTGCCCCATATTGTAGTCACTAGGTAGGTTTTGGGTGTTTTTAAAAACTTGCGAGTACTTCAACCTTTCATAATATCACGAAAAATTGACTTTGTGACGATTCAAATTAGCTACTTGACTAAGCTGTTTATAACCAACTTAAAAAAAAAGAAGGAGGTTCTATTGAGAACCTCCTTCTTTTTTGAAGTTGGTTTAGTTATATTTTTCCGTATTTATGACCCATTTGAAAAAAATCTTTTTTATCTGAAAGGTTTAGGTATACTTTCAGGTTTGTCCCATTTTTATCAAAATCGGTTCAGTAGTTTGCAGTTAAATAAAAATATCTGAAAAAACACGTACACGGCATTGCGCATTTTTCTTTCCTGTGACTTTTCAGTGGTGTTTACGATCAATAGACTAATCCCAATTAACTGCCGTTGTCTGATGATGGTAAAGCCAGAACTTAGTCAAATTTAAGTCGGTTTTTCGAGTTTTTAAACTCATTTAAATAATTCTCTATGCAAAGATGCTACCTATACCTCGATAACTAGAGTACCTACGTAGAAAGTAAGTCTAGGTACATAATACTACGAGTATAAGATTTTATCTTCAAATTTTACATAACAAATGTTTATTAAATGTCGTATTTACTAGATAAAAAAAACAATGTTCATCTCTTTCTAAAATGGATGATATTATTTTTTTTGGTTTACGCCCGTGGATTTCATAATTTAACATTAATTTATATTTGATTTGCGAAGAAATTATGAAAGTAGATTTTTTTATCAATTTCATTGCTATAAAAAATGCGTACCTACCTATCTAAGTTCTGTCCCGCGTGCATAATGTGTATCGATTTTTAACTATTCTTTAGAGCCAAACTCTCAGTCATCGGTTAGGCTATTTTTTACTGAAATCGACCTTTAGCGGTACTGGGTTGAAAATTCCCAAAGTTAGTTATAAATAAACTCAAGTGAGTTGTTATTACTTGTTTTATCATTCGTAGAAGAAATGCCTCAATTTCAATAAATAAGCTCAAAATGATCTTTTAATCCAATTTGTTTTGTAAATTCATGCTCAGAACCACAGAGTATAGACCTAGATCATTTTTGAAAAAGAAATCTTTAAAAGTCCACCAAAACTATTTTATTAAGATTTAACCATTCCGGCAAAATTTCTAAAAATCAAAAAACAATAACTCGAGAAATACAAAAATCGGCGAACATACATAAGGTATTTTTAGATGAACCCAGGTATGGAGGATTTAGTTTTTTTTTCCTTGGATGTGTCTATAACCACCCACCCTGTAGGTATATTATGTACGAGTAGGTATGTGCTTACAGGTTTTCAATGTTTTCGTAGTCATTCATCACTTCGACCTAAAAAAAATTGGAGTGCTAGTTTTAGGCTAAACTCATTTCTCGTCTTGTTGTTTTCACAAACTATTTTCAACCGTATTTTATGAATGTGGGGATATTAGTATACCTTCTTAGTTTTAAAATAATATAGTTTTAGGTGTAAGTATAATTTTGGCAAAACCTTTACCTAATGCTACACTATAAAATATTCTCAATAGGTACCTACCTACTAGTTTGAAGTAGGTAGGTAATTGATGTTTAGTTTTGGACACAATTGGGTTAAGCTAATTGGATTACAGGAAACCCCTCGAGTCGAACGTACCTAGTTCGTGCGTTTGCTTTTGTGTTACTTTTTATGTTATTCTAAGATAAACAGTATATTGCGACTACTTACATGCATACTTTGTACATAACTGTATTGCTGAAGGTATTACGTTCCTTTCCTAGATAGTACCTACCATCTTTTACATTATTACACTGGCCAAGTGCGTGTCAGACTAATTTGCACTGTGAACAATTTGTCCGCAAACCCCGGAATTGTGTTAAAACCAAAAGATTCTTTCCCTTTTAACGGATCGTACATTCACAGGCAGTTTTACTTATTTACGGTATCGCTTTTTTGGTGAGAAACCAGACTTTTGTTAGATTACCTAAGATTATTAGAAATTCGGTTATAGCTAAGCTAACTAAGGTCTGTATCACAAAGTGCCTTTGAAATGCGTTTGTCAAAATTGGGTAGAGTATCTCTAAAATCAGAGCAAGTTTGACGCTGATTATGTGTACGTACACGCATTTAATTTTGGCTCTCGTCAAGCGTGTATTGGATTGCAAATCGTAGGTTCGAGTAAACGTTTGGGCCGTAAATCCGTTGTTGAACTATTTACTTTCATGCAATTGGACGAGGCAGCGCCTGATTCGGATCTAACGCTTTATGGAGTGCAGACCAACTTCATTCATAATCCATGTTGATGAATGGAGACGTTTATATCGTGGGTACCTTCATAATGTTGTCTTGATGATTGACTCTTATGATTAGGTTCACAACGGACCTATGTATTATAGAGACCATAACATATAGGTAGGCAGTAGTTTATGTAGGTACTGCTCACATCTTCATGTTTAGGTATATGGATGTTAGTCCAGGATCCTTAGAACATTTTTGCATTTCGATTACTATCAAGCTAATTTTTCGTGAGTATCTTCATTTTGATGAGACGCCCAACAATTGCCTGTAAGAAACTCTCGATTGTGGTAGCTAACTCTCGATTGTGGTATATGACTGTTAAATTATATAAATATTAGCTAAGCAAATCAAAAAAAAACAGCTGGTTAGTAATCATTTATGATGACCTCGTTACCGATACATGTTGGAATGAGGGGACTCTTTGATGAAACCACAGATTTTGTAGGACAAATATTATTTTGAATAAATTAGATAATTATCTTGAGATTTTAGAAAAATAAATCGGTTAGTAATAAAAATTTGAGAATCATCAAATCGACATATTGTATCCTTGCTAACTCTGTTAGCTACCACAATCGACAGTTTCTTACAGGCAATTGTTGGGCGTCTCATCAAAATGAAGATACTCAAGAAAAATTAGCTTGATAGTAATCGAAATGCAAAAATGTTCTAGGGACCTGGACTATGTCCCTTTATTAAAATAACAATTTATTACTTTAAAAACTAGCCAAACAGACTTTAATTTCATTTATAACGTTTTACCATTAACTGATGACAAAACCGGAAGGTAGGCAGTTCATCAGGCCTATTCCGTAAAACACCACTAAGACACAGTAGGTACACAGATGACAATTTAGTTTATTTGGTGACATAGGTACATTTTTCAATTATTTTGATTTCAAAACCAAACTATAAAACCCATCAATAAAGACTAATAAAACTTTAGGACCAATCTTATTTACAAATCGGTTTACAGATGACGGATTTTGTATTGAAGTCGAGTAAAAAGAAGCAACTTCTTTTTATTGCAACTGTATAGCAATGCTCAAGATATAAGTTTCTTAGGCCCGTATGCCAATACAGAAATCGTTACCTACTCAAGCATAGATTTGAGTAGATATTTTCATACAAAATCTATGCTTGAGTCCGGATCAGTGCTTGAGCAGTACGTAAATCAGCATACGGATCTTAGATATTATAGTTCTTTCTGACACTTACCTACTACTATCCTACTAAGTAATGCGAAAGTTTAGATGATTGGCTTTAAATATTTTGGTTGTCCATAATTATTATACTGTCCACGTCGCAAACAACTAAGCAGATTTGTATGAAACTTGTAAGAAATATGTATTGATAGATAGATAGATAGAAAACTCTTTATTGTACACCACTTCAGCAATTATAAAATAAACACAGAGTTCATTATTCTTATGTGAAGTACAATGGGCGGCCTTATCGCTATGAGCGATCTCTATAGCTAAGTAGTTTGTGATGCTACTTTTTATCCGTTACCTACCTAGAGTACCTAGTAACGTGCTAATAAAGCCATAGGCAGAAACTCTGATTAGAATCGTAAGCCCTATATTGTCACCTGTCAACCTTACCATTGACATTGTGCGAGCCTGCAGCTAACGCGTAGTCAGCGGGCCTGCTGCTGCCGTCGCCGCCGCCGCCGCCTATCGGGCGAGAGCTCAGTCTGCTTGCCGCAGGGTCGGTGTCGTTGAGCCGCGGCAGCTCGGGAGACTTCCACACGCACACGTAGTACACGGAGAGCAGGATGGCGGCCAGCGAAACGGACAGCAAGTAGGCCAGCACGGTCAGCACGCGCACCGCCTTGCTCACTGGCTTCTGCTTGTACAGGTCGCGCACGGCCGACGTCGCCGCCGTCACATCCTCCGACCCACTGTCCTCCTCCGCCTGTCCATTCTGACCGCACACCGACATACTCTACCGCTACATGCTACCACATTGAATGGTCTTTAAAAAATAGCGATGTCCGCGTGAGGCGTGTAACATCCGCGAATGGATGGAGCGAGTGGCGATCGCCCGTCCGTTCCCGGTGACGCGGCTCCCGCGTGCTTGCTAAACCGATCAACTACATACATACGTCAGAAATTTACTAATGCTACCAGTCTACCACTGACGAGCACCTATTAAACTTTATTCCTTTCGCAAGATGCTCCTTACCTTACGCAGTTTGTATCGGTAACCATATCGGTATGTTGCGAAAACTTATCTCTGCTAATTTTTATGTGTTTTCACATTCTGTTTGTGTAGGTAGGTAGGTAGTTAGCTAAGTACCATATTTTGCGTACTACTAGAAATGAATGTCCTCCGAGGTCTAAATGATTTAGCACCTCCTGAAATAACATCCTCCTATTATGATCACTATAACATATGCGAGTAAAATATAACACATGTCATGGACTTTAATTAAAGGGTCCCCTACGTATTTACCTACTACCTATAGTTACACATAGGTAAAGTTACATACAGTATGGAAAGTAAATTTTTTTTTATTCGTGAATAATTTCTTTAAAATAATCTATTCAACGAAGATCATTGTAACCAAAAGTAAAAAAAACTAACGTAAATGGGTAAACGTTATATCTCTAAAACCCATGTAACTAATATTTTTTTTAAAGTAGGTACCTACTAACTTCATGAAAAAAATGTTTATTCTTGGACTTACCTATATACAAGATGTTACATAAATATTACGCTTCCAGCTTCCATTTCTAATAGTTTTACCATGGACGAACAATACAAATTATTCGTCCATGGTATTACTACCGTAGGTAACTATGTCCCAAACCAAACAGTGATGCTTGCATTGTTGTGTACCGACCGGCTAAGAATATTAGTACAAGTGGTGATGATGATGATGATGATATCCTAGCCGATTTCGGCCTATAGTTATACGTATAAAAAAGGAGGAGCCGTAGGTACCTAGTTAATTTTAAAACAATTAATTTTCAATAATGTTGTTAAAATTGGCTTGCTCATGCCTCTTCTTATTAGATGAAGCACACGTAGAACAAAAAGTAAACAGCGAATATATTTATACCAATGCTTGCCTACCACTTACTCAAGATCCAGGGATCCATTAGAGATAATTGGATCGTTACACCGTGTAAAGAGTAGGTTAGGTGCCTATCTATCTATCGCTTGTCCCGGAGTAGGGTAGTGACAACAATCAATCATGTGGAGTACAGGCAGCGAGCATTGCTGTCGGGGGACTTAGTCGCAATTTTGTAATAGAACCTCGCATGCGATGCGATCATGCACATTATGTAGGTACGCAAAAAACTATGTAAAACTTGTGACGGAACAAGTAAGACATTACTGTAATTGGGCCACCCTGTACACAAAAGTTATTGTACCTACTTACCAGATGAGTGAAACAATGACCCCACATTGTTTCACTCATGCGCTCTACCGCGTAAACAAAACACAAAAAATAATAAGTACCTACCTACACATCTCGCATTCAATACAATCATTATTTTATACACTAGGTTTACTTACCTACATTAACATGCTAAATAAATTAAAAAATTAATAAATAGTTATTTATTACATTAAATAAATATTCTTGGACATATCACAAAACGCTCTCTAGTCCCAAACTAAGCAAAGCTTGTAGGTACTGTGGAAACCGCATATGAGACAGCCCATCTGACTTTGATAGTCTTCTCGTCGCAAGCCAGCCAACGGCCATTTGCGGCTCTTCGTGTGTTGTAGCCATGCTCTGCCTAATTTAGGGAACAATTCTAAGTTTTGGTGAACATGGATTGCCACCTGAAATATGGTAATGGATGGAAAGTTCGTAAGAAAAATCAAAACCTACGAATATATTTTAGATCATTTATTCAATTTCCGATAGAATTTTTCACTTGAAGCATTTTCCGGAGCTCACGTCGTAAAATCTTTCCTGAACCGTTTCTCGGAATCTCTTGTATAAATATAACTCCACCGCGAAGACGGGATGCAGGTGACAACTGAGAACCAATCATAAGAATTATTTGAACGCTATATTCGTTTTACTACAGAGCCCCGACTTTGTGCATTGCTTTTGACTTTCTACTCGAGTATAGCACACGCAAACGCATTCGCAAAGCGAGAAATTTTGTATGAAAACCGGATAAGCGCCTCAACCAGTTAAAAAAAAGAAGAAGTAAAAAAAGAAAAAGAAGTAAAGTTTAGAGAAAGTTGATAATTATGCAATAAGTATTGCATATGTATCAACTTTCTTATTCGGAAGTTTATGATAACGGCAGTGACGAACAGATGCTACCTTGGAATCAGTAAAGTCAAGCAGGTCGCGCTCCGTAAGGCTTGAACCCAGTTTAGGTACTACAAAAGCTGTGGGGAGTTCCCCTGCTAGTTCGTCTGGAGTCCCGATAACCCCGCATTCAGCTACGCCATTGTGTGATAGAATCACTGTCTCCACAGCTGCTGGTGCAACCTGAAGAAAAGCAAACATATAAGTATTTACTTACCTACACTTTATATTTTCGAACCTAGCTGAAAACATCAAAATTATAGATGAAAGGATCATACATTCATTTCTACCTACCTACTAATATAGGCAGCGCAGAAACTACACATATAACTTGCCATAAACTTACCTGCTGTCCTTTGTATTTTATAATTTCCTTTATCCGATCAACAATGTAAAACCAGCCATCAGCGTCATAGTAGCCGATGTCTCCACTTATTATGAATCCTTCTACATCGAACATTTCACTCGTAGCGGCCTCGTTGCCGACGTAGCCTTTCATCGCCGTTGGACCCTTCAGGCAGACCTCACCAAGCTGATTTGGACCCAATTTCTCGCGAGTTTGTATATCTACTACCTGAAGATTTCATTATTCATATTAATATAATTTATAGGTAATACCTGTTTCAATTTGACAGACTTCAATTTGATACGGTTCATTGGGATCGTCCTATTGATTGTAAACACCACTGAAAAATCATTTTTAAATGGGTTTGCTAATGTCGAAACAAACAATCAAAAATAATAGAACCAAATTGAGAACCTTGTTTGAAGTGGGCTAATATGAGGAAGGTTGTTCCTCAGGTGCCTTGACTTAGTTTGATTCCACAATTACCTTTGCTTCGATACCCGGTAAAGGAATTCCGCAGCTACCGGATTTCCCACTTTTGCCTATGGGTTCTTTCAGCACTGTCAAAGAAGTTTCCGTTAGTCCATACGCTTGAAAAATCCCTTTACAGCCAGATAAGCTAGAAATTTAAAGGTTTTGTATTGTTAGTTACCTAGTTAGGTATTTGTGTAACAACTTTACTGCGTATACTTTTTCATATTATACCAACCAAAATATCAAAAGCCCTGTAAGGGTGTGAGATGTGAATAATGACATGGAAGCATTTTTTACTAGTTGATAAACTATTGCATTATCTGTGGTACCTAATGGTGTCGACAAAACGCGCCATAATGTACACTTTTGACACTTCTTAGTCGCCGTACCTCTCTGAGGACGAGATAATAGTCATGCTGAAATGTCAAAAGTTGAAAATTCAAAGGCGCGGTTTCTCGACAACATTACCACAGATAATGCAATAGTTCCTAAACTGGTACAAAATGCTTACATTTTGACAGAACGACATGACAAATATCTCGCGGTGCGCATCTTAGGCCCGCAGGTCTCTGAAAAGAAACAACTGGCGAGGGTTGCGTTTATTACGCTGACAAGAGCATAGCTCTCAAATTGGAAGATGAAGGTTACCTACCTCTATGTTAGATAACATACTTTTTCAGAGCTTGATCTATAATATCCGCGCCGAGTGGAGCAGCAGCACACCATACGAAATGAACAGAAGACAGGTCATATTTCTGAGCCAGTGGCGACTTCGCTAGAATAACCACTATTGTTGGAACTGCTAGGATTTCGGTGATCTGTATTAAATTAGTAATGATTTTATTTAGCAGTTCCTGATAGAGGTGCATTGTTTGGTTTTGTATATCGCAGATTCCGCATAATTTGACCTACCTTAAACTTTTCTATGGCGTGGAAATAAGTGTCTGGCTTTAATTTTGAGAGATATACCACTACATTGCCGGTGCATATGTACTGGATAGACGTCATTAATCCGTATACGTGATACCATCGTGTCACGGTCAGCATTCGCGATTTGTTTTTATTTTCATAACTGTAAAATCATTAAATACAGTTAGGCCAATAACATTCAGAGGAGACTAAGAATTCCTCATAACTATTTTACTTATTAGATAGAAGTACCTACTTACTTGTATAAGGCAGATGAATACACCGTACCGCGGTGTGTCAGCGCAACACCCTTGGGTAAGCCAGTGGTGCCAGAGGAGTAGAAAATAAAGGCTGTGTCGTTAAATGTATCCACATCAACTGATTTAAAAGTATTAACATTTTCAGTCACTTCTAAAGTATTCAGCATTAGTACGTCTCCCGATACTGCTGAACCGTTCATCTGAATGATGTGTTCTATGTAACAAGTATCTTGGAAGGTTCTCAGTAAATTCTTCAGAGCATCCTCTGAACAGAATATAAAACGCGGTTTTGAAATATTCATGGTGTGTGCCATTTCATCTGAAATTACCTAGATAAGTAAATACTATTTTGGTAATGTGAGATACATCTCTAGAAAGTAATATAATAATATGGAGGAGTGAGGGTAGCCAAACAGATATAAAATTCGACTGCTGCGCATTCACCCCGTAGAGCCACCCGACAGTTTGTCTTTACAAATTGTCACTAAAAGGCAAGGCCAAGTTGGTCGTGGCATTGGCATACATACTCGTACCTTGACTATACTGCACATTAAACGCCGTGATAGTGGCTCCAACACAGCTAGCAGCCACGGTGACTGCGATGTATTCGCTACAGTTTTCACTGCATAGTGCAACCACATCGCCATGCCTCAGTCCAATACTCTTTAACCCAGTCGCGATATTGACTATCTTTTGCAACAATACTTTGTACGTTGTGTGAGTGTCAGTATCGCCATTGATCTGAAAGTTACCATTTACCGGTAGGTAGGTATAGGTAGGTAGTACCCCATGTAGAATTATAATTATACCTATGCGCTATGTTCCCCGATTTATTAGATTTTTTGAGTTATGATTTTTTTATGTTTTTTTTGATGAGTTGTCTGGAATAAATTATTATTATTTTGCCATTATTATTTATTGTCCCACCGCAGGGCAATGGCCTTCCCTTTTCTTTTTCACTCTTCTCGATCTTACGCTGCGACAGGCCATGTTCTAAGGTGCGAGTCAAGCTCATCCCGCCAGCGCCATATCACTCTTTGCGTAGCGTGTACCTACCATAGAAATGTGAATAAGATCCGATAAATTATAGGATCTTACTACACATTTCTATCCTTCTATACCTACTACTATACCAACGCATCGAAAAGTGTGTTCCATGTATTAAGTACCTACGTACCTAGGTATGTATAAATTCAGAAAAAAGTAGGTACCTACCAACGCAATTTGAGCTCCATCGTCACACAACTGCCGTAACCTTTCTATGGCATATTGTCCAAAAGACAAATGTCTTGGAATCTGTAATCCTGGACCTCCACTCACTACTGCGCTCGATATTATCATATTAATTATTTTTTATATAATGAATAAAGTACCTAGAACGTTTTTATTTACACAATGAACCCACGCAGTTGCTTTAGTATTTATGAATTTATGCTTCGATCGTAGCGTGGGACTTTAAATAAGTATAAGTAGGTAGGTATACTTAGGCCCAGTTTCACCCCAAAGTCTTGCTAACAGAGTGTTACGTAATCGGGCGTCAAAATTAACAAGAATGTTATAGTATTGTTAAGTACGTATATTACGTCCCACGAAACAAAATTGACAAAAGATTACTAAATCAACCGATAAGTGAATGATAATGTCAAGCGACTAAATTAAAACGACGTTCAACGCTGTTTAAATAAAACGCAAGCAGATGTATTTTTGTTTAGCTGGTTTATATGGTGGCCGTCAGATCAGCGATTAGATTTAACAGTCTGTTAATGAAGATAATCCTTGGTTAGGGCATGGTGAAACACAAAACGACCTTAACAGTCCGTTAAATGGCTAACAAGCTGTTAGTTTAACTAACAGAGCATGGTGAAACCGGCCCAACTAATTAATTTACTTGCATTATTCTTTTGTTTTTATATTACCTACGTAAAGCCTTGGTCTCGCGATCGAGCGCGGCCCCATTAGTGCGTTGCGTTGCGTTGCGTCGCATCGTCAATATGAAATAACGCATTGTATGCGTTGCATTAACCTAGTAATACGCGACGCAACGCACTAATGGGGCCTCGCTCTAACGCACAACGCTGCGGTGTGCAGCACAACGCAGAGTACCGCGTTTGCTCCTCGCCGCTGACGCAGACTGCGACGTAACAAAAGACCATACTAGACGTTTTCCATACAATTATGTGTCCGGCGCTGTATGCTGCATACCGCTGCGTTGTGCGTTACGATCGCGAGATCAAGGCTTAACACAAGTAGGTAGGTACTATAAATAGGTACATTAATTCGCGGTGTAAGAACCAGATGAACGTATATACCAAAAACTCGAAGATCGTTTTTTTCAGAAATCTTTCTTATATGTGGTCCTTTACGATATGCCAAAACGACGTACCTATAAAGTCAATACATCACTAGTTCAATAATAACGTAAGAGTACAAAAATTACTTTTTATTGAACTAGAAGAACGTAACTTGATATACCAGTAAAAAAGTTTTAAATTAGTTGCTAATAGGTAATGCCAAAACGACGTAATACCGCATACGTTACTGTGGCTGTATAGTGATTGGCAATTCCCACTGAAATGTTGCCTAACTTACGTTAAAATGGCGCCTAAAAGTTGATGTTCACTTCCCAAATAACGTATCTAAATACATAAACGTAAGCCAGTTTAGAATAAGTTAGTGCCAAATATCGTATGTCAACCAATTTTAGAAGAAAAAAAAATTCTATAATAAGTGTATACATTAAATATATTTTTATAATTATGAATTCTATAATAGTATGTGTACGTTTCTGTATACTTTTTTGACTAGTTAAATATTATATTATCCTCTATAAACCCTTCAAAGTTCAAAGAAGTAAAATATGCACAGTTTTTTAGCTATCCTATAAAATTCAAAAAAAGTAAATACGTTCCTCTGGTTCTTACACCGCGTATTCTGTCTGTGTAATACTGAATGACATTATAATATTATACAATACTGTGTGTAATAAGAATTCTCCCGAATCATGATGCCCTCCGCGTGCACGTAAGACGTTAATCGTCATAGTATACATCCCACTAAAGGCATACTTACAAACAAGAAGAATAATTTAATTGATCATTGCTTCTGAATATGCCTACAGGCTTTGAACTGAAATAGAAACATACGTTTCTCAGCGTTTTATTTTCTTTTCTGGTCACAGCTCAGGGTTTTACTATGTATTTATTCAATCGGTAACTTAGTTGGGCTCACAGAAATAAAGTATCCAATAAACCACAGCAGTGTGATTCCGGCTCGATCAACCATGTGTCTTCCTAATCCTAACATTGGTAATAATTTGACATCCTACACCACCTAGCATTACTCTAATTTATTTTTATAGTTTACTCTTCTTTTTGCGCACAAGTTTTTGTTTTAGCTGACGACGAAGGATCTTCCCTGCGGGGTTCTTCGGGATATCATCAACGAAGATGACGCCGCCGCGAAGTCGAGAAGTGGGTGACAGCTGAAATACACAGTAAAGTAAGTTATCAGAGCCCAGAGTCTGTGCATTTGTTTTGACTTTCGACTCGAGTATAGCACACGCAAACGCATTCTCAAAGCAAGACATTTTGTTGGGAATTGCACAATTCCCAAATCTCCTGCTAGAGGCGCTTATCCGGTTTTCATAAACAAATTTATCGCTTTGCGAATGCGTTTGCGTGTGCTATACTCGTGTCGAATGTCAAAACCATGCACAGATTCGGAGGATCGTGTCAGCTTCTTATGGGCGAATACTCAAACCCCACTCAATTTAAGTCCCGCTTAAATTAATGCCATCTCTTACAAATGAGTAATGTAGTATTATATAATCTGTGGTAATGTCAAACAGAGGAAGAGCAACTTTAAGTGGTGCTCAAATTTAAATGACTTTTGAGTATTTCAGCCTTAAGTCTGCTTAAATAAGAGCATAACTATCGAAACACTTATCCGATAAGTATTTATAAGATACGTAACCCAGCATTAAGTGCACCCTTTGTGGAAAATTTTAATGTTTTGTACAATAAACTGTTTTATTACCTACGTAATTGTCTGTATATACTATGTAATTTTACTGGTACTACTTTTACGAGATAAATCGATCTAAAGGTTGTAGGTAGAGTAACCAGGGTGAAAAGTGGAGTAAAAAAAGTTGACCAAAAAAAAAGCGGGGTGTTTTAAGAGGGCGTTACTTAGACACTCCAAAACGTTTTTAATTTTTGTTCTAAGTTAAATAGATTATGAGCTCTACCTATTATATAGTGAACTTCCATTTCTTAGTTTCGATGATTTTATAGTTGAAAAAATGTTTCTTTGCGTTTTATTTTACTTATTATAGATCTTATTAATTTGATACCTTTATACGAAGTGAAGGAAGAGTGTGAGGGAGGCTGACTCCAACACCATGTCGGATGAATAGTCAGGAAGAGAGAGAGAGAGAGAGAAATTATTAATGATAAGCTGCAAGCGAGCAAGCGACTACAAGCCAGTGATGTCATACCTTTTTATGACAGTTTGAACGTCACTTAACACTAGGCTTTATTAAAAACATCGTCATTATTTACAAAGATAATTATTATAAAAATTATATAGTTTAGGAGAACACATCCTACTAATATTATAAACGCAAAAGTTTGTAAGTACGGATGGATGGATGGATGGATGGATGTTTGTTACTCTTTCACGTAAAAACTACTGATCCGATTTGGATGAAACTTGGAATATATATTGTCCTTGGATTAACACATAGGCTACTTTTTATCCCGAAAAGTTTACGGGATCCAACGGGACGCGAACGAAGTAGCGGGTGTCACCTAGTACATAATAATATCACCTCAGATCGAAAGATTCAGACCCTTTTGTCTTATATAATAGATGTCCATTTTATAAATCCACTAGCGACCCGCCCCGGCTTCGCACGGGTGCAATGCAGTATTATGATGATGTATTATACATATAAACCTTCCTCTTGAATCACTCTATCTATTAAAAAAACCGCTTCAAAATCCGTTGCGTAGTTTTAAAGATTTAAGCATACACAGACATTAGGACAGACGCGGGAAGCGACTTTGCTTTATACTAGGTATGTAGTGATGTAAGTAGGTACCTTAGAAGCGGTGAAGTCAAGAAGTTCTTGCTCAGTGAGAGTAATGTCAGGTTTGGTTACGACGAAGGCGGTGGGTATTTCTCCGCACTTTTCATCAGGTGCGCCCACTACCGCACACTCCGCGACGCCACTGTGCTGTAAGATCACACTTTCCACTTCTGCTGGAGCCACCTGCAACAACAAAATACATATCGTCAGAGATCAAAATAAACAAACTTTTGTTTACTTTCGTCTGGACGGACTGACGAATGCGGAGAATCGACCAAAGACGCATTCGACAGATTGCTAAAATTAATTTGGGCTAACTGTTAAAATTAACTACCGGGAGCGCAAAACTAGTCAACAAGTGGCTTTAAATTTAAAGCCACCAAGTATGCATCGCCTGATACTCACCGCACTCGTAAAAAAAGATTAAGTATTCTGTTTATTGTTTATCTTCAAAATTTCTATAAAATAATTAATTGCCGCCCGCGACTTCGTTCGCGTCCCGTTGGATCCCGTTAATTTTTCGGGATAAAAAGTAGCCTATGTGTTAATCCAGGTCACGGACAATATATATTCCAAGTTTCATCCAAATCGGATTAGTAGTTTTTACGTAAAAGAGTAACAAACATCCATCCATCCATACTTACAAACTTTCGCGTTCATAATATTATATAGAAGGAAGTAGGAAGTAGTATATACACAAAGAGGCATAATCGTATATTATGTAAATTAATTCTTGAGAACTATTGTTATCAACATCAAAGTTCTCAAGAACTACATAATGCTATGTACGCAGATATATGTATATAAAAAAATTAAATGGTAGCTGGTTAAACTTTAATTTTTCCGCACTCAGTGGTATTATAGATAGCTTAGTTACCTACCTACATATTTATCTGTTGTACCGACTATCTACGAAACAGGTAAGCCTAAAAATAATTATCTAAGACAGATAATAATATTTTAATATACTTATTGATAATTCGTACCTGGTGACCTTTGTACTTGATAAGTTCCTTCAGCCGGTCTACGATGAAGAATGCACCATCGTGATCGTAGTAACCGATATCCCCTGTCTTAAGGTACCCTTCGTCGTCCATTATATCTCGCGTCGCCTTCTGATCTCCGACGTAACATTTCATTACGGACGGTCCTTTTACGCAAATCTCGCCTTGCTGGTTTGGACCCAACTTTACACGCTTTTTAATATCGACTACCTGCAACAATATTGGTACTGTTACACGTGCTAGAAAATAGCATGCTAAAAAGCGTGCTAATTAGCATGCTCAATATGAGATTGATAATCATTTCAAGATTGATTCCCTATATTGTCGAAGAAAACAACTAGAATTAACCTTTCTTTACAAAGTTATCAATGGCCACCTTGACTGTAGCCTTATTTTAGAATGTATTGAATTAGCCGTCCCCACAAGAAATCCTAGACATCATATAACCAAAATTCTTCATACACCATTTTGTAATACCAATACTGGGTTGCAAGCCCCGATTGTTAGATTATGTAACCAGTATAACCATGCTAACAAAACAATTGAAGATCTTGTCTTTAGTAACTCTGCCAGTAGTTTCAAGACGAAAGTGCTAGGGCACTTTTGCCAACAATCTAGATGTGCATAACACCTTCCTTTTAGTTTTAGTTTTTAGAAGAAAAAATTCTGTTGCAATCTTTATATTTTATTTAATGTTTGTCTAAGTACTTGAGATGCTTTGGTTTATATAAATAAATTTTTTGTTATCTACTTAAATAATTAGTTTAAGTATTGCCTAAACTATAGATCTCAACTCAATATTAGTTTTCTATAGGTAATAGATGAGTATTAGTAATTTTAAGTTTCATAATGGTTGCACTATATTGAATGTTGTGTTCACCTGTAATTGGTGTGTGTACCAATACTGGACCGCTTAGATAATAATATTAGGGAATGTTTCTGTATACACACTGTTGGTGTTCCTTTTAATAAATAAATAAATGAGTAGCATGTTATAATTAGCATGCTAATTATTAGCAAGGTTTCGATACACATGCTAAATGAGCACTTGCTCACTAAAAGCATGCTTTATTAGCACGTGTAAATGCCTACAAAAATGTAAACATGCTTATCCTTGGGATCCAGTTATTTATAATTATACAACATACTATAGTATGTGCCAAATAACACCGCAATACAGGTCATTCACCCACCTTCACCACGGTGTCTCAAAATTCAATTTATGAATGGCTAATTCTGTCGCTTTCCATACAAACCTGTCGCTAAGACGGTAATCGCTCGAATCTCGTAGTACTGTTTGTTTACCATACATAAATTGAATTTTGCGACACCGGGTGAAGGTGGGTGAATGACCTGTATTGCGGTGTTATTTGGCACCTACTATAGATCCCACTATGGCTACGTGCTACGCTACGGCGTAGTAAATTTAGTAATCACCACGAGCTTCCACTACGAATAGTATCTATAGTCTACGAATGGAGTTATCCCCTACGTCGTAGACGTTCCTCGAGCTTCCTCTACGACGTAGATGTATTTACGCGGTATTTCATGATAGTACGCCGTAGACGCCGCTACGCGCTATAGGCGGCGTAGAGGTATTTGTTATCCTGGTACGTCGTAGATGTTTCTACTAATTTCCAGAAGGATGTAAATTATTGTAGATATTGTAGATGTGTGTTTTTAGCCCTCTACGCGTATTGTTCTCTCTATGCGTCTCTACGGGGTATTGATAACGTACAACGCGTACACGTGTCCCGTATTTCTCGTACGTAGTTTTCTACGAGAGCTGTAGAGATGACCTTTAAAAATTAAAATTCTTATTGTTTTATGGCAGTTACACAGAAAATTAGTTATTTTCATAAAAATCCGGTACCTACCATGTAAGGAGCTATATAACGTATATTTAAAAGGATATAGATTTTTTTTTATGAATGCTAAAAACTAATGAAACCACATAAAAAACAAAAAGATAACCTATCTGATGTAACAACGCAACAATAACGAATAATAGTAACGACAACAATGACCTTAATTTTGAGTCCGGGGATAGGGTAACCGCCGCAGCCAGGTTTCCGCTTGGCCCCTACATCCGATTTGTCTTTTGTAGCGGCCAGTGATGTTTCCGTCATACCGTACGCTTGGAATATTCCCGTACAGTTCGGCATGCTGAAAATACAAGTAAAAATTTATATACCTACTTCCGTTTTATTTTGCTGCTGCTGCCTGGTGTGGTCGGCCTTGTGCCGTCAATTTTTCTCTTAAAAGAGAGAAATGTTAATGTACCGTTTCATGGCAGCTGTGATAGTTTCAGCAGTGAGTGGAGCCGCGCCGCACCACACTGTTTCTACCGATGAGAGATCATATTCTTCCACAAACGGAGCTTTCGCCAGAAATACCACTATGGGTGGCACTACCAGCAAACTACGAATCTGTTGATACAACATTCGTATTGTTATTATTTCCTTTAGTCTAATAGCGATTCATATTGCATGATGTTCTCACTGGTTAAGGCTACGGCGACATTGTCCCTGCTTGATGCCTATGATGAACCCTAAGGGGACTTGAATAGCCAATTTTGGCTTTAAAGTTGAACAAGTCGCAGTCAGTCGCACACCTTTCCATACAAACGTGGAAGGGTAACCACTCCACTGTTTGACGTAATTATTCCGTATTATCCGTATTATAGTTGATATTTAAGGCGGTTTTTCAGTTCGATTTTTTACCAGTGACTCACCACAAAAAGGATCTATTGAGCACCTTTTCATGTTCCTCTTCTGAACATAATAATATGGGAAAAAAGGTGTATAGTAACATTTAGTAGTCACGAGACTTGGTCGACCAGTTACTTGTTTGACAACCTAGATCGCATTCTGTAGGCATCAACATATAAGTAGTAAGTTACCTTATAGTCTTGGATGGCCTGCAGATAAGACATTGGATTGAACCCTTCGGAAAAGTAAACCAACATGCACTTGATCATTACATTGTTCATGGTTGACATCAAGCCGTATGCGTGATACCACGGCATTATTGAGATGAGAGACTTGTCTGTAACACCGTCTTCCCTGAAAATTCATAGATTAATTTAGGTACCTACTTATTCATTGTTTATTTATTTATAATTAAGTATTGTTTATAGATATTGCTTACAATTTATTTATTTTATGATAAAAGTAATGGAACAAGTTGATAGCTCACCTGATGTTAAGTGGTAACTTCTGCCTATAACAATGCATTATCTTACAGAGCAAGTCCAATGAGGACGTGCTCTGTAAGGCAATGCACTGCGTCCTTCACTCTTGAGACGTAAAGATCTTGAAGTCTCATGTGCCTGTAATTACACCGGTGCCCTTACCCTTCAAACCGGAACACCGCAATGAGAGCATCGCTGCTTGGCGGCAGAAATAATTTAGTTCTAGATAGCAAGCAGCCTGACGGTATAACCCTGGTTCCTTGAGAGTTGGGAAGGTCATTGGTGTAAGACGCTACTTGCGTCGATCTCGTAACCCTTCCTACACATTTGTGCCTCTTGGGGTCCAGACTCTACGAGTACGACTCTCTCGTATGTCCGTGGGGTACGCTTCGTATTTTGTGAATATTATATTGTCGTGTACGTGGATAATATATTTTTTCCAGTTATTCTAATCTAATTATTTAGTACCTACGATTGCAATTACCATTCGGTTTGAAGGAAACTTAGTCGACACGATGAGAGCAACGACCTTTGATCGCAGGTTCGTGCGAATTTATTAGGATACTGACTGTACCTAGCTACTTAGGAGAACAGTTTTGTGTGGTTTTGTACTGAAACCAGAAGATCTGCGCTATGTTTGTTCTGAATACTCACTCAAAGAATGCTATCGAATACAGAACGTTAATGCTCGAGAGCAACACGCCTTTGGGAAGGCCCGTGGTACCAGAGGAGTAAAGGATGAAGGCACCCTCAGACCCCTCCACCTGTACTGGCTCGAATGCCAGCACATCGCTGCTAGCCGAAGACAAACTGCCTAACAACGTTATATTTCGTTGCACAGCGGTACCATCCAACTGAATGATCTTCTTCAGACTCTGAACTGATTTCAGTATCGACAGATGCTCTCGCAATGCTGACTCCGAACAGAATATAAACTTTGGTTTCGAAATTTTAAGGACGTGAAGAATTTCCTCTGAAAAAAAAACGGATAATAGTAAGTAGGTAGGTACCTATAACGTACTAGTAAGTGACAGGCGTCACGTTTCACTCGGTAATAGCTTTACCTTCCGTGCTGTGGGTGTGGGTTCGATCCTCACTAAGAATAAACATTTGTGTGTGTCAAACATAGGATATGTTTGTTCCATGTCTGGGTGTTACTATGTAGGTAGGTACTATAAGTATGTATTTACGAAAAAGTATGTACCTAAATATTCTATGCAATCTAGTTCCCATAGTACAAGCTCTGCTTAGTTTGGGACTAGAAGGCATTGCAAGGATATTTTGTGCTCTATAAACAAGGAGGTAAGTAATTTTATGTTATCTTATCTGATAGTAGGTAAGGTGTTTACCTAAGTAACGTTTATTACATCTTATTGTCCATTGTTACCTAGGTATGTAGATAAGGTCGCACCAATTCATCTACAAATATGTGTTTATATTAGGTATACTTACCTACCTACACCTACTGTTTATTTATACCCATACGGTATGGATATAAAATTACTAAAATTTAAGTTACTAAGGAACTTAACTAAATGGCCCAGACATGTAGCGAAAGTGGAGGAGGGGAATATACATATTAGGTATGTATAACTTTCTATCCTAAAAAGGTACTGTTAAGGTACTGGTACTGTTACACATGCTAATAAAGCATGCTGTTAGTGAGCAAGTGCTCATTTAGCATGTGTATCGAAACCTTGCTAATAATTAGCATGCTACGAGACCAACATAAAGTCTGCATCCGTAACTCTAGAACCACATTAATGCGCAAGAGTGTCTTTTGCATGGCTCCATTTATCTACAATAAATTGCCAATGCCATGGAGAGAACTGCCAACGTCGTTGTTTACGAATAAGCTGAGAACATTATTATGTACTAAATGTTACTACACGGTACATGAATTTATGACTGATAAACTACTGACATAATCATATTTTAATATTAATTTGACATCCTATAATTTATTTCAATACTGTATATCTACTACTCGTAAATTCTATTCTATAATTCCTATCGTACCTATTAATGCTCATTTTATAATTCTAATTAATTTTCAATTTTGTATTAATTATTTTTGTGTTTTGCACACCCTGTAGGGTAGTTTTACATTGATACAATGCTACTTTATAATATCTCTACACACATGTAATTCTGCAAATAAATATACTTTGACTTTGACTTTGACTTTGGCTAGAAAATCGCACGACCGTCGATTTCTGAGCATGCTACCTGCAGCGCAGCGCGGCGGCGTGCTTGTAGCGCGTGTGAACAGGTTTGCTTATTGAGCATGCTAGTATCGATCGATCAGTCGTTTGCGACAGGTGCGCGTGCACAGAGAGCGTGAGAGCACGCTATAAAATAGCATGTGTATTGTGTGTTTGCTTTTAGCATGCTTATTCAGAAGCATGCTTAAAACTAGCATGCTTATTGCTAGCAAATGTAAACTCCTCACTAGCATGCTAATATTGAGCATGCTAATTAGCACGCTAATTAGCATGCTATTTGCTAGCATGTGTAACAGTAGCTGTACTGTTACACACTACGCAAAGAAACGCCCCCCTTTACCCGCGCTGCAGGTAGCATGCTCAAAAATCGACCATCGTGCGATTTTCTAGCATGCTAATTATTAGCAAGGTTTCGATACACATGCTAAATGAGCACTTGCTCACTAAAAGTATGCTTTATTAGCATGTGTAACATACCTAAGTGCGGTAAGACCGCACTGGGGCGGAACTGCACTGCAGCGGAGCGACGCGACACAGCTTCACTTCAAAATAGGTACCTACTTATAAATTCAACGGAATACACGCGCACCCGACTGGCACCCATCCTATATGTTGTTGTGAGTACCTTTAGTGTACATAAGATTGAGAGTAGTGATGGTGGCCCCGCAGTATACGGCTGCAATGGCTGCGATCAGGTATTCCGGTTTGTTCTCGCCGCAGAGAGCCACGACATCGCCCCGCTTTACGCCGAGCCTTTTCAGGCCAGTGGCCACATCGACAGTTCCTTGAAGGAGCTGCTTATATGTCGTTTTCTCACCGGTGTTGCCGTTTATCTGCAATAAAAAAAATCCTTGACCTAGGTAAGTAATTAACAAGAGTACCTACCTATGTCAATCACCTACACCACCAGTTTTAGTAGGTAGAGTCCTTTCCATGAAAGAAGTCCCGCAGACGCGGCGCTGTAGTCAACCTTAGTATTATTTCTCGGGCAGCACTTTTAACAACTTTAGGCATTGAATACAAGACTTTGATCACAGAAACCAAATAAAAACGCACTAGCATCCGAACACATTAACAGCACCTGACAACTTATTTAAAATTTAGTTTTAAAATTTAGTTCCGGAAATTTCCACGGGACTTCTTTCATGAAAAGGACTCTAGCACCTAATCGTTTTGCTAATGGTTCCGATTCTGTTGTTAAATTTTCTTATCTATGATTTGACAGACCTAAAATATTTTTTTGTGTTCCCTCCGGTCCAGTTTTAGAAAAACGGAACACATATAATGTTTTGTAGGTAGGTATATCAAAACAATATTTTGAAAACTAACTTGACTTGGTAATATGGGCGGACAAACGGGATATGAAAATAAAAATATTTCTCTACCCCCTTGAGTGGGGTAGGTATCTATTGAAACGTTGGAGCAATACATTATATTTATAAAACTACTACATAAGTAAAACTACTTACGTAGGTAGTAAATAAAATTAAAAACTTACCAACGCAACACTGTCTTCATTTTCGCATATTTTCCTCAAGCAGTCATATAAATGCTGTCCAAGCGATAAATGTGCTGGAATCCTCAAAGCAGGACCACCGTCAACTACATTATTAATAATCATAGTAGGTATATTATTTTGTTATTCCCGTGGTAGGTACCTACTTAATGAACTCCTCACCGTATTCTGACAGATTGATACAGTAATGTACTTGTCAGACTACTTGCTAGGATGCTAACGTACTAGACACACACAGCGCGCCATATTTATGTACCTAGTGACCTCTGTACCCTCGCGCTGATACGAGTTCTTACGACTTACTGATAGCCACCTATAGCGCTGCGATAGGTAGGTGCATAAGCCTCTCGCTCGAAAGAAAGTAGATACACTCTCTTTCTATCGAGCGAGATTATGCCAAACCGCAAACCGGTGCGATTTTAGCCTCTGACGCCTCTGTACCTACATAGTGTATTACCGATTACTAACATATTAAACACTAAGGAATATATCGATACGACTACGAAAACATTTATGAGAACCAAAATTGTAGAAAATTTAATTCTAAACAACTTTTGTGAATATCATTTTTCGTTTAAAATTGAAAATAAACGATAGATTATTCAATAAATAATAATTCTTAATTAAAATTCAAGATGGCGCATGGCGGATGGATGACGCAACGGACTGAGTAGGTAGGTACAACGCGAAACCAAATTATGACTGCGAGTGAATTTAGAAATTTAGTTTTTCCGGGTCAAATCCTAATTCGACTGGACTAGAAGAATATTACTACTTATCGATGTTATCTAAAAATAGGAACGGATTATTTATTTGATATCCATCAGTGCTGCCACATCTTCTGATTTACCAGGAGATCTCCTGATTTCAAAGTTGCGTGAACAGCCATAGGTAGGTAGATACCTACCTAATGACCAAAAACCTCCTCGAGGTGGTTTGTCAGATTTATTTTGTATTATTATTAATTATTTATTTCACACAACAGTGGCCCATACAAGTATAAACTTACACAAAAATAAAATTATACCTAAACAGCAGAGTGCGCTAGAGGTGTTTAATATTTCTTTCAACCAATAAAAACAACTAATAAAAAAAATGATCACTATTATTCGATAAAAAAATGGAGGTGATCGAATATTTTCATTATCACATAATATTATCAACTTATGATTAATCATAGACTATGTAATGTAATTAATATTTTTATTATTCACTTGACTGCATTGAAATTTGAATCTACGCTTGCTAGATATAATGAATAATTTCAAATACATCACGAAATTATTGATTTATTTTAATACATTGAAATTTGAACCTACGCTTCCTAGACATAATGAGTAATTTTCATATTTTCATTAGAGTCTGAAGGTATGGCCTGAAGGTAGTGCTATGTGCCGGGGAGTAAGCGAGTTTATCGAATATTTATTCAAATAATTAACCATTAAAAATAACGTTTTTTTATCATTTTTGCATTAACTAATAAAAAAATAACCGATATTGACACCTCTAGAGTGCGCGATGGCCGCCGGGCCTGGCTAAATTTACAATATTTTTTTTTTGTTTTCGTGGATCTGATTCTTGTAGATACCTACTTAGATAGTTATTGTACGTTTTTTCGAAAATGTCTCCTATTTTTTTAGATTAAGATGCGGCAGCACTGGTGTCGATTCTTTGGTTACATTTTTGTAAAGCAACCTAATTTGACCGCGCTAAAAATGTTGCTTTCCCTTTCTCAAAAACTGAAACGACAAAGACAGCTTTTAATTTTAGCGCTGTCAAATTAGTTAAAAAATGCAACAACAGAATCGAAATCACTGACTAATTTTTAACATTATCAATCGAGTTGATTTATTGGATTGTAGATGTAGACCAAAGATTATAACAATTTTTTTGCATTGCGTTGTATGGATTATGGATTACAGGTTAGCTCGTTCGGTAACATCCTGAATTTCAAGTGTAACAGCAGTAGGCCTACCTACCAACTCATATCTACAATTTTTAACATTATAAATAGTGAGTGCCTTCGTATTAGAAAATGTCTATTTCAATAAATAATAATGTTGTGTCGGGTCCAGAAGAAAGACCTATTCCAGCACACCTGTCGTTTGGTCAATTTATGTTTGACCAACTGAAAAATGGGAAAGATAATATTGCACTTGTAAGTATGTAGGTACCTATTAAAGTTATTAAAGGTAGGTACATAATAATACCTAACATGAGTTTTTTTTACCTATCTATAATAAGTAAACTGTATCTAAGTAGTTAGTAATACCTAAGGTAGTAATACCTAAGTAATTTCAATGATTTCAGATTAGTGCTGAAACAGGAGAGTCAGTTACATACAGGTATATCTTACAAAACAGTGTCAATTTGGCTGTGAAACTGCAAACGTTGGGAGTGAAAAAAGGTGATGTTCTGACTCTTAGCAGTGAAAATCGCTTTGAGTTCATGATCGCTTCTCTGGGTGTTATGTACTGTGGAGCGGTGCTCTCAACTCTAAACATCACCTATTCACCTGGTAAGAAAACATGTTAAACATTGTGCAAATCCACAGTAGATAGACCAACAATTAATTTAGCTAGTTACCTACTGTTATGGACAGAACCTAACTTAATAATCTATTTGTTGGCCATTTTATTTGCACCCGCTGTCTAGTATAAATGAATAATTTTATGAATAATGAATAGTTTTGACTGCTTAGCTCAGTGATCATGATCTCACAGTTGGTACGGCCCGCCCTAGCTGGCTTGTTAATTTATTATAATTTCAACGGTTTTATTAACCTAATCCTTTTCTTTTTATTATGCACTAGCTGATACCCGCGACTTTGTACGTGTGCGAAACTTTCCATCAAAATATCTGTCAACCAGCATACGATGAACCTCGTAGCAAATGGCTGCTTTTGGTTTAGAGAGTTCAAGCTGTATCTGAGAATCCACATCTTTGATTTCAATAAAATATAGCCTATGTTTCAATCTGGAAAAAGGGCTTCCGAATGGTATAAGTTTCGTTGAAATTAGCCCAGTAGTTAAGGCGTGATCTGCGAACAAACAAACAGACAAACTCGATTTTCGGAATCAGAACTGTTTATTAAGTATTATTTAGTTTATCCATATCTTTAATTTTTGTTTTTGGCTTTTTTAGTTTTATAATAGTATAGATATGAAAGATAAGAAATCATTTACACTTATCTTTTTCATAAGCTTCTTATACATATTTATCATGTTTAAATAAGTGAATTTTTTAATATATACAATTACATAATATTATCAAAGAGTTATTACTATGTAATTCCAATTTTATTGTTTCCAATGATCACTAGAGTTACTGATCTATCACTCTTTCCAATCCTACTAATATTTTAAACGCGAAAGTTTGTAAGTATGGATGGATGGATGGATGGATGGATGTTTGTTCTCTTTCACGTAAAAACGACTGATCCGATTTGGATGAAACTTGGAATATATATATTGTCCGTGACCTGGATTAACACATAGGCTACTTTTTATCCCTAAAAATCAACGGGATTCAACGGGACGCGAACGAAGTCGCGGGCGGCACCTAGTGATTTATAATTACCTATCCCAAATTTTAAAAATTAATTTTCCAGGTGAAATAACCCATGTACTGAACATTACTAAACCAAAAGTAATATTCACATCTCCGATCACTGCTCAAAATGTGCATGATTGCAGCAAGGACTTGCCTTTTGTACAGCATGTGATAACTTTTGGAGACTATGAGGTCATCCCGGGATTGATGTTCAATGATTTGATAAAAGAGCATGCTGATGTGGATGGTTTTGTGCTGGAAGATGTGAATGGTGCGGAAGATACCTTAGCAGTCATGTGTTCATCTGGTACTACTGGGTTGCCCAAAGGTGTAATGCTCACTCATGTTAACTTCTTGACATTGGCTGCACATATGAAGTACGTACCTATTTAGGTCAGGCAGCATTTGCCAATGCCACAAAAAATCCCTATTTAATCTTATACATTTATTTATCTATCTATTTATTGATATTATACCTACTCATATTAAATTATATAGGGTTGCCTACCAATTTTAGTCTTATAAAATTAAATCCTTTTAATATTATAAATGCGAAAGTTTAGATGCAAATGAACCTTGGATCTTTATTGCCAAAAAATATACATATTATTATTATTAAAAGATGATATAGGTACTTACTTATTCCAAAAAAATCGGTACACACGTACTAAGTCGCGGGTAACAGCTAAGTGATAAATACCTATTTTATTTCTACATTCCAGGTATTATTTCCAGCGGTCACAAGAGACCAAAAGTAGTAGTATCGTAACTGGTATGTCTCTAATTCCCTGGTTTCATGCATATGGCTTCATCACCACTTTTGCCGTCATGGCTATGAATATCAAAATTGTTTTCTTAATTCGATTTGAAGAGCAGCAATTCTTGGAGACCATACAAAACTACAAGGTAAAACTTAGTAGTATTACGCCCAAATATACCCCCCATATTTATTATCACCAGCATAGGATGCTTGTATTGCTTCTAAGATAAGCCTCCTGCCTCAAAAACCTTTCAAGTCGATTTTGAACCTTTAGGCCCAATGGTAAATGATGAACAGTGGCAGTACCTAGCAAGTTTTTTTTTTAATATACAATTAAATGATGGAACAAGCCAATGCCAACACACCTAATGTTAAGATTTCCTAGCAAGTCAATGGAGGTAACAGAAGGGCCAATATCGTTATTTCTGTAAATATATCAGGAATCAGAAATAATATATATGTATCATAAGAAATAATATTGTTCTTTCAGGTAAACATGACGACTCTAGTGCCTCCACTAGCGGTGTTCTTAGCTAAGCATCCGTTAGTTTCCAAGTATGACCTCACTTCGCTTATCGAAGTGTGGTGCGGTGCTGCGCCCTTGTCCAGCGAAATACAAAAGGCAGTTTCTGAAAAGTACGTTGTTTCACGTCATTTTACATATTTTTGCTAGCACTTTTCTATTAATAATAGTCCATAGTTAGGTACTAACTAGGTCTAACTAGGTGCCCAGTGCCTGCCTAGTTTGTTTACGTATTTCTTGTAAAGCGTAAATTGGCGGTTTTTTTATGAGAGATCAATTAAGTATTATTAAATTGATCTTTATCAGATTTAATAATATTATCTACGGATCCATGACATAATATGTATACCCTGACCGACATGGTTTTAATTAGGAAAAAGCCGCCTCTGCGTACGCCAGCCTCTAGTGATTAATGTTTGCATGTTTTAGTGGGTTTTAAGGTTTTGTTTTAGCTATTAATAACATACCTACCTATTTCTCCCTAACATTTTAGTAGGCATACCTTACATACTATTGTAGGCACACCTAACTCGATACCTTTAGTTAAACCTTTGCCTCAGTCATCATTCAATAAATAAACCAATATACTTGCAGGACTGGTATAGATTTCATAAAGCAGGGTTATGGCCTTACAGAAGTTACAATGGCTTGTTGTGTGGATCTAACGAGCGGAGAGAAAGTGGGCTCGTGTGGCACCCCTGCGCCCGGCATGAAAATAAAGGTAGGTTTTAAGGCTTGTTGTGTGGATCTAACGAGCGAAGAGAAAGTGGGCTCGTGTGGCACCCCTGCACCCGGCATGAAAATAAAGGTAGGTTTTAAACTTGTTGTGTGGATCTAACGAGTGGAGAGAAAGTGGGCTCGTGTGGCACCCCTGCACCCGGCATGAAAATAAAGGTAGGTTTTAAACTTGTTGTGTGGATCTAACGAGTGGAGAGAAAGTGGGCTCGTGTGGCACCCCTGCACCCGGCATGAAAATAAAGGTAGGTTTTAAACTTGTGTGGATCTAACGAGTGGAGAGAAAGTGGGCTCGTGTGGCACCCCTGCACCCGGCATGAAAATAAAGGTAGGTTTTATGGATCTAACGAGCGGAGAGAAAGTGGGCTCGTGTGGCACCCCTGCGCCGGGGGGCATGAAAATAAAGGTAGGTAGGTATATCGATGATGTAGAATCCTCTGTCCCATATTTTGTTTTTTTACTTAAGCGTAAAAATGCATGCGGCATAACTTTTTGGGTTTACTAACAACAAAAGGTTATTTATAGTTAATGGCAATAACAAGTAGGTAGGTAGGTATATACCTAAGTAGTACTTGTTTACATTAATTTAGACATTTATGGTTACAGTCAAAAATTTTGTTATTTTAATGTAGAGTTTACATAGTGGTAAAAAGAAGGTATGTTGTTGTTTTTGTTATCCAAATGTTGGTATCCGCAGAAGACGGAAATTTTATTTTGCGGTAAAGGTTAGGTACCGATCTGATATGAATTTTGGAGTGTAGGTACTCAAGATTATTATTAAAATAAACGAAAGAACATACATACCTAATTACTTTTGTGCTATTTAATTTTTGTGGAGCATCATGAAAATACAAGACCTTGAAGCTTTAATCTTCACAGTGTATTATACAAACATAATCTATTCGGTACAATAATCTTTTAGCCTTTTACCTACCGGAATTCCAGACACAATAAAAAATCTATTGTTACCGACCCGAAATCGCGTCGACGGGACGTCAAAGGTTAAAGATTCATAGTATTGGCCTAACTTACAACTAAGTGCTCAAGTTAGGCCAAATAAGTACTAACACCTAAAAAACTATCCATTCACAGATAATCCACATAGAAAATGGTCAAAAACTAGGTCCGCATCAGGAAGGCGAGCTTTGGATAAAGTCCCCGCTCCGTATGAAGGGATACATGGGCGACCAAGCCGCGAGTGACGAGCTTATCGATAAAGAGGGCTACGTGCGCACCGGAGACATTGGGTACTACGATACTGACGGATACTTTTACATCGTCGATCGACTGAAAGAGCTGATCAAGTACAAAGGTTTTCAGGTATGTAGGTACTTAACTTACCTACTATGTAGGGTAGTTTAATAAATATATATGTACACAGATGTACATTATTAAATTATCTGTCCAAAAATAAATAATATCAACGAAGGATATGAACATTTATTTTAGTGATGTTTCCTTTGATTTTTGATCTAGTAAACATTCTTTGAAATGTTGTAATTTGAAGATAAAACTAATAGTATTATCAATCACAGAATACAACAATACACAGAACAAGTAATAAGTAAACTTTTCAGTTACTTACTAATTGCTAATAATAATATATAAGTATTTTTTTATGCAGGTGGCCCCGGCTGAGTTAGAAGCGCTATTGCTACAACACAGTGGAGTGGCGGAGGCAGGCGTGGTGGGCCTTCCTGATGAGATGGCCGGCGAGCTGCCTCTCGCTTTCGTAGTCAAGCAGCCGCATGCTAGCACTACAGAGAAAGAACTAGTCGAGTTCATCGCTTCTAAGGTAGGTATATATACTCAAGAAGTTATGATCCACATCTCTATATTACAAGGTTATAGAGGATATTATTTATGTAGGTACCCTTACAAACACACGTAAAGATGTGTAAATAAAAAACTTTAGTTATAATAATGTATTATCACGTATTATTCAAATCTACGCTATTTAGCTGTTTTAAACATGATACTGTAAAAAAAATTACTTGGCTTCAAGGCTTCACTGTTCGCTGAATCTAAACAAATAAAAGTTTGCGCAGGACGTAAACCTCAGGAAAACAAAGTACCTAGATATTTAGTTAGTCTTTACCTACTCCGTCTAACTTTAGATCATAATGTTGATATCTACAAATCGTACCTATCGACAGGTGTCACGGATTATTAACTGCTTAGGTTACGTTAGGTGCCTGTCTACCTAACATTCACTCAGTTCGCGTTATGGCCATAGAACTAGTTTAATTTTCATACGTTTCCTCATTTCAAATTCTATCATGCACGCAGTAACTAGACGCATAGTCTACTGTTGTACCTACGTCCCAAAATGACTTCGTATGTATTTATTGTATGTTTTAGGTATCGCCAGCGAAGCATTTACGCGGAGGCGTTATATTTATCAAAGAAATACCTAAAAATGCGTCGGGGAAAATTCTCAGGCGAGAATTGAGAACAATGCTAAAGAGTCATGGGAAAAGCAAGCTTTAGCCAGCCTAAATACAATACGCAGTATTTTATGGTCATTTGCTGTTTTTGTTTTATACAATGTTGATAATTTATTGTTAAATAAAATATGTTTTATAAAACAAATATTATTTTTATTTACATATATAACAGTCCTAAAATACATAAAGACAAACAAAAAATATTATTTATTAGCTAGTGTGTCCTTCAGCTCTTGTGGTAATCTATTGAGTGCATAACTATGCAGTTTATCATTGACAGCTGCTAGGACCCCTGTCTTGTTAGGTTTAGGTTCTTTAGCTCCATATTTGTAGAAGTGTCCAATAATATCTGTGAGCTTACCGCCTGCCGCCGCCAAAACTGCTTCTGGTGCACAAGTATCCCACTTCTTGCACCCGGGACTTGCAAACAAATATATTGACGCTTTGCCCTCCAAAAGTTGCAGCACCTATGAAAGAAGTAAGCATTTGAAATTACCTTTTCACTTTCCTAGACCGAGTTTTTACTGTTTATCTGATCAGCATCAGTGGTTTGATTCTCTTCAAATGCAATATTATAATTAACAAAATAATGATCCATTCAGTGGTTCGATTCAGTACCTATAGACTATGACACCCTGGTTAACATACCTTGTAACCAGCTCCACCAACTCTCATGATTTGGGTTGCGCTCATGGCTTGCAGAGCCTGTTCCACAACTGGGTTAGAGTGGCTTCTAGTGGTGGTGATAACCAGGGAGTCTGGCGGTGGAGCTAATGTGAAGCCTCCAACGCCTGCTCCTTGTAACCCCCATATTGTTCTACCCAGCTTTTTTTCCTCGCCAATCATAGTCTTGAAGTAAGGCTGGTGGATAACTCCAGCTACTGGCTTTTCATTTACAGATATTCCAATCAAAACTGTCACATGTTCAAGGAACCCTAAAACAACATAATCAGTTTCAGTAAAATAATAAGCATTGCCATCTTTTAATTAAACCAACAACAGCATGCATTATGCAAATTTTAGTCTAAGAGATTTATTGTGGGTGGGTAGTAAAAGTAGGTAGTAAAAGTAGGTAGAAACAATAAAGAATATGCGGTTTTAAGCTGATTGCACCACACGTTTTAGTAAAGTAAACCCCTGACCACATCTCTTCCAAACATGCACTGGTCCAGATTATCACAATCTAAAATTATGGCACTGTCTGATTGTTATGTAGTACCTATAGATTTTAACCATAAATTAACCACAGAACATGGAAGTTAACCCATTTACTGGGCAGATAGACTTTTTTCATACTATTATGGGACCGGATTTTGGTCCATTTAGGCCGTTTTTCGAAATCTGTCTTTCGATTCCGTTTTACTAGGTTAAGGTAATAAAAATGAATGAAAGTAAAACTTTGATTCTTTGTTAATTGTATGTAGGAAGAATTTTTTAAATAAGATATCATGCGAGTTTCTTGTATAAAGTTGTTGCTTGTATCTTGCATGCTGTGGTAAACAAACTATTATTTCTATGTAAGTAAGATGTTTACACTTAAAATACACACACACCCTCACACTATAATATTAAAGTTCAGGCTTTCTTTTTACAATCAGAAAAAAATTAGTCTTCTATAGTAGGTGCCAAATAACACCGCAATACAGGTCATTCACCCTCCTTCACCACGATGTTGCAAAATTCAAATTATGTATGGTAAACAAACAGTACTACGAGATTCGAGCAATACCTGTCTTAGCGACAGGTTTGTGTGGAAAGCGACAGAATTAGCCATTCATAAATTGAATTTTGCGACATCGTGGTGAAGGTGTGTGAATGACCTGTATTGCGGTGTTATTTGGCACCTACTATAGCTTTTACTTATAAAAAAATATCTAAAATCACCTATAAATCATGCAGCACAGTGCCGCGCCTTAAGTAAAGAACCTCTAAAGAACTTCAACTATAGTATAAGCTAAGTGCAACTACTTTGTGAGCATGAAAAATAAACATCCTATTAGTAGGTAGGTATGCCACCAATGCTGTTTTAGTGAATTTTCTACTATGATCTTACATTAATTTACCATAGTTTGATTGGAGCAAGCTTAAATACCACTTCATACTAATAAATGGATGAGTTAAATACATTTTCCACCTTTCCCATGGATCTCTCTTCAACATAAGGGCACCTAGAATTGGACACAGCTCTATAAAAATACACAATACCTTCAAACCAGTCATTTAAAAAAAAACGTGTAGAAAGAAGCATTAAGTATAAAAAGCTTAACGGTCAAGCCCCGAGTGCCCCTGAAGGTTGAACAAGTCTCACACCTTTCCATACAAACGTGGAAGGGTAACCACTCCACTGTTTGACGTTGACCAACCAAAACTATGGATTATATCAATTTATCTCTTCATAATCTATGTCTGTATACAGCCCAAACCGTAAAAAAAGTATTCATTTAAAAAATACAAGCTAAAAATACTTTCCATCCAAAAGTTTAGAAGCACAACGTCAAACAGTGGAGTGGTTACCCTTCCACGTTTGTATGGAAAGGTGTGCGACTTGTTCAACCTTAAGGGCCGCGCTTTTACACATACCGCGCTGCCCTTAAGGGGCACTCGGGGCTTAACGAGTTCATTTAAATAAAATAATATGATGAGTTTTCAAACCTTGAGTGTATTCAGAGGTACCATCCAAAGGGTCAACCCAGACTACAATATCTTCTTCCTTCACACCTCTAAGACTTTGAGGACATTCAAGAGATAGTACTTCTTTATCTGCATCCACAACAATCCAATCACTAGGCACATCTCCCTAAAACAAAAATAAAATTAATAGAACATTTACATAGGTTCACACTCAATCTATCTCTTCAAACTTAGGCAAAGGTAGCTCTGCAGATCCTACGATTGATTAGATGAAAGTGTGGAGTGGGGGGTGTAGTGCTTAACTTCGGAGAGACAAAAGAATCGCTGTGACTACTGAACTTTACTGAGGTAGTTAGAAATTTAACAAACCTCATTATCTGAATTGTCTTCTTCACCGATAATGTTCACGTTAGGATACTGAGAAGCAAGTGATGCAATAATACATCTTTGTGCTGACCTATCAGCCTCTGTTTGATAGTCATCTTTGCCCTGAAACAAATAATAATTAGAAACTATATGGGCTCTAACATCATCATCCTACGCACAGTACGCATACATGGCATAATGCCCTACAAAGGCGATCGTCTAAATTATACGTAGGAAGCCTACTTAGAGTTTACAGTTTAGTTTACCTTCTCAACAATGCCGAGTTCTCCTTTGCTCATTACATCACGTACTATTTTCCCAGCCCTGTTGGCTACAGACACTGAGGAAGCTAGAAGTCTCACAATAAGGGGAACGTGAGACATTTTATTTATTTCACTTCAATGAAGCTCAATGTCTTGCACCGTTGCAGTTGTACCAAAAATTTAAACCAGCACGGCAGCACACAACTTGTCTACAGCTTCAACGTCAACGACTTCCACCTCCGCTAGGCTAGGATACGATGTTCGGTGTCCACCACAAACCAAAGAAAATGTAATACTGCTAAGGATGTTAAAATATAATCGATTTTAATAAAAATCGATAATTTTTTTATTTTAATCGATTTTTATTTTAATATTAATCGATTTTTAATAAATCGATTATATAAATTACATGTTTAAATCCATTTTGAGAAACAGCTCGTTTATAAGCGATGAATGAAAAAATCTTGCAAAATAGGACTGGACATTTGTGTATTTGGTTTCCTAATTCCAAAAATTTTAAAGGAACATTGCCTTTGATTTTTAGTTTTGAATTGGTTTTTCTTTATTCGTATTCTATTTGGAATTCTAATTCTATTTGGAAAAAAATATTACGCAAGACATACACTTAAACTAACTTAATATGGCAAAAAGCATAACGTAAGACTAGGCGGTATGGTTTTAAAACTATAACCTGCTCCGAGGAGCGAAAACAGAAAAAAAATTAAAAAATTATTTGATTTTTAATCTGATAAATTGTTAATATGAATCTTTTAGGTTAATAATGGAATATGAAAAGCATGTACTTTTAAATAATACAAAAAAACGATTTTTTTATTAAAATCGATTTTTGACAATTCGATTAATTTTGAATAAAAATAAATCCAGTTTTATTAAATCTATTTTTTCCATTAATCTCACATCCCTAAATACTGCGTAGAGTGCGTAGCACACAAACCACACTTCAACAAAAACAAAAAAAAGCGAACGAAAGTAAAACCACTCTCTTATTTTAACTAGGTAACATTTGGTTTCTTGTGCCTTGATCACGAATAAATGTGACAATCGCAATCGTATCGTAACGCCGAAATACACTGCGCGGTGACACTAAAACGGTTGGCAGTCGAGCTGGCATTGGCGCGCAAGATAACTCGAATACAATAACGCGGCGATGACGACTGTGACAGTCGTCGTCGCCGCGTTAGGCAGTGCTCACTTTGGACACGAATTTTTTCGTACGTAAACGTACGAGTAATGTTCGTACGAATTGAGTGCTCACACTGAATACGTTTTTCTCCGTCAAATAGTACGACTGCGTGATAAATCCCAACAAGTTCGGATTGTATTCGGACGTCGTAAGTAAACGTACGTATACGTACGACTGATCGCATGCAGTGTGAGCGCTCCCATAGTCCTTGGAAGGTCGGTATCATTCGTGCGTAGTCGTACGAATCAAATTCGGATGAAATCGTATCCAAAGTGAGCACGGCCTTATATATAACGTGCCTTAGATTTATCAAAAAAATAGCCAAAATAGACGAAGGATCAATGGACGGAGTGAAATCTTTGGTAGCGTGTCAGTTTTATGTTGGTATGAGTTTCTAAATTTACATTAGTGTGCGTGAGTAGGGAAGAGATACCATTACGAAATATATCGATAAAAAATGGTCGCATACTCGTACTAATCTCGAAACACACTTACCCACACATGGCTCGCTATTACTGTAATTTAAAAATAAGACTGAAACAGGGTTTTAAGTTACAGAACCTAAATAATAGCTCTTTACTCTTTGTATTCAATGACTTAGAGCCTGTTTCATCCACAGGTTTCTTATTTCTGGACATTTCGGAAACCTAAAACAAAATATTTTATTAGTAACTAATAAATAGGATATTTCTCTATGGGGGAAACCCGTACCCTGCAGTGGGACGCATAAAACGGTTGACGCGACGCGAAATGTCAATTAATGATAAAAACTGCCATTTTAGGGTGCCGGCGTAGGTAAATAGGATTTTATTATAGGTAACACAAACAAGGGTGAAATATAAACAAAGGATAAATCAACATGGTTGTAAATATCGATAAAATCTTAAGGACGCTGCATGCACATCACTAGCCGGGAGGCGTAAAACAATGTATTTATTTATCATGAATTAAAGCTTTAAATCCACAGTTTACTAAGACTATTTGGTAATTATATGATGCCAGGGACGTATATCTTTCATGTAAAATACATATATCACTTTAAAACTTCATAAATTAAGATATTTTTGCCAAAAAAACTTACGTGTGAAATGATAATTCTGGGTCTTCTAGTCCACCTTTGGTTGTTCTTGATGGTTAGAACACAGCACAACACCACATATTTCTTTATACTAATGAATATTCGTTTGTAATAACAATCTTTCTGAATTATTTTAGCCTTTTTACGTACACCGGTAGCAATGTTGTGACCGACTAGTCGGTCACAACTCACAATTAACACAAGAAAAACTGTTAAAATAAAAATGCTGTGTTGTTTCAAAAAATGTCAAAATTCGAATCGCGGTTGCATTAAACTGGAAACGCGCGGTTAGCCGCCCCCGCGGTTAACCGCTAGTGCGTTCGAGGCAGTAGCGCTATGTGCCGGCTAGCAGCCGTTTATTTATTTTATCTAACTTCCGAGGTGTTTCATTTCACTTTCGGTTTCACCTGTATTTTAATTCTGTACTCTATGGACTATATGATTATAGCCCTAGAGCACAATAAAGACATCTTATTTTTGTCCAAAAAGTCGTAGGTATAATGTAAATTTAACAACAGCTATCTGCATTGAATTGTACACAATGTTATTTAGATCCAAGGATCACTAATACTTTTGGCAAAATTAATGAATGACAATAAGTGAATGAGACCTAATATATTTATTTACACTTTTCACTCAGCTACTAAGTGGAAATCAACCAATAAAATTATCGTTTATTTTTTTGAAGTTATACTTCTAATGTGACTTCCAACTTCCAACAAGGTTGCGTTAAACGTTTAACGCTCCTGGGGCGGGAGGGGGAATAGAAAGAAACTGAGCGAGAGTGATCACATAACGGAGACCCCAAAAAACGCAAAACACTTCGATAGCGCGTTCTAGGATCCGACCAAACTTAGCAGCGCCAACTAGTTCTGATTTATGGCAACATGAGCATAGAAGGAACCTTTTTTAACTAAATATGTACTGCATATTGGTTGTATAAACATAAAAATTAATTCTAAATTAATTTCACACTAAACACAGAGTGAATGCGTGGCACTCAAAGTTTAACTTCTTCCGCGCGAAGGGACTCCACGTAGGTATACTATTTGTTTTATCGTTTAGGCATTATCAAATAAAAATATTGAGCTATTATTGACACCTAAATCTCAAATCGAGAGTAACCCAGTAACCCATAAGATGGCGAGCGATAAGAGTTCTTCACCATGTAGAAGAAGCGGCGTTTTTTTTGTTGATATCCCCATGTAACTCATAACTATACATTACCTATGATGATCATCATCATATTCATCATGATAGCCTGAAAACGTCTGCGGCAGAATGGTTTTGGGCGCTCTCCATCCACCTATTTCCTCTATTTTCATAAGGCCATTATTGGTCCATCGGACCCGGCCTCTCCGGCCTGATAGAAGCTAAGTAACTAATGAAACTAGGTAGGTAGGTAGGTATATTTGAAAATGTAATAGGTAGGTACTATAATAGATAATGTATTTTATTATTTATTTTACAGTAGGTTAGGTAGGTACCTACTAAACTTTTATAATTTTTTGTCACTTGATCACTATGTAGGCAAAACTAACTTGACCCTATCTATAGACAGACATCCTCGAAGAACATAATCTGGATAGGAACAGTCGTTGATTAACTTCTCAAATAATATAATTTACTCCAACAATACTATAAAATAAGTGAACGTGATAATATTGTTATTAACAAAAAGCAATAAACGTATTAGGAATACATACATTATTTACATAGGTACTTACATGATAATTATGTATTTATCTATACATAAGAATTTATAGTTTTAAGAATTTTTTTTATTTTTTTGATATATTTATTAATAATTGATTACGATATGTATATATTAATAGTATTTTTAGTTTTTTCTGTTTATGGTCATCCATAAAGTACGTCACACGTTAAGGGGGAGGGAGGAGGTCGACGAAATGTGACATTGTGTGACAAGGGGTGGTAGGGTACTAAGATTTGTGACGTCACATTTCAAAACCTACTACTAATCTAACTTATTCTTATCATAAGTGTTAGAAATATAGATTAAAATTAGAAATATAGATTAAAAAATAGTTTAAATGGAAATAAAACTAATTTCGGAAGTGCTGTTTTAATTCAATAATTTCTAGATGTGAAATTGCAAGACATATGAAATCACAAAAAATCTCGAAATCAGTGTGACGTAACGTAATTTATTGATGATCCCTTACGTATAGTTCAAATAATATCAATAAGGCCAGAGCTCGACCGACCGTCGGTGCGTACGTCGGTCGCGCTTGTCATTTGTATGAAAATTCACGCGCGTACCGTCAGCGTAGCTGTGTACGCATGCATAGATATAGGTACGCCGACGTACGGTCAGCGCTGACTGTCGGTCGAGCACTGTTTACAGCCTAAAAGTTGAAAACAAATTACCTACAATAAATCGAAATGCAAGAATGAGCTGCCACTCACATTACGAAGGCACAACAAGAAAATAACAACTAATAAAATTATATTTAAATAAAAATTAAACTCTTCCTGACAAACTATTGATGCTCTTTTCGAGTGGGTTTAGTAACAAGGGTCTGGTGATGGAATCAAGAGGTGGTAGTGGAACTCTTCAGTGGTTCCTAGAACACCCCTCGAGTTTTGGCTATTTAATTAATTTTTTTTATTATAATTAATTTTGACGATTCTGGTAACGCAAGCGTGATGTTTATTTATTTTTTTAATACATACTAACATAATAAGTAATAATTGTTATGTATTTTATTATATGTATTGTACATAAGTATTCTTTTGTGTAACGTCTATGGGAGAGTCTTCATTTTTATAGTACTAAATACAGACAGAGGTAGATAAAACTACTTAAGACCAGAACCCTAAAGCTAATAAATTCTTAATAATTATTGTTTATAATATTATCCCAAATCCCAAAAGTAGCCGGCTGTGTCAACCCTATGACCTTATCTTTTATACATGCAAGCATAACCTATAAGATATTGTAAAACTCTGTAAATAACTATTATTCTATAATGTTATTAATAACACTATAATAACATTCTTAAAAATTTATAATTTATCCATATCATGATTATTTATGTTTAGTCATTTTCTAGGTGTACTTTACCTGCTAAGCCAGTAACCTACTTATCTTAAAATTCTTAGTAATTTACTATTATTCCATATTGGTGAGAATAACACTAAAAATAAAATTCTTAAAAACTTTAACCATAATAATTAATGCATAACATGATTAGGTATTTTTCTTTACAGTCTGTTTATAAGTGCACTTTGTTCTACTTGCTATGCTTATCTATTTTATCTTAAAACTAAGTGGTAATTGATTAAAAAATATAACTAAACTTTAAAAAATACATCGCATAAAAACGTGGTTTAAAAATAAACATAAACCACACTAATCATTTTCAAACTATTGATTTTCTCTCAGTTTTTTCACCGTTTTTACCTTCCGTATCTACAAATCCGCACTTTAGTTGCCAAGCGGCCATCGAATTTCGCGAAAAATGCTTGTGTACACTTTCGTTTTTATTGCTTTTCTAATGCTTAGGTATGGGATTCTTTTACCATGGTTAGCTGTTGCACCAACGAATGACTTACATAAACAAATTACAAGCAAGTATGTATAATAGGTAGTTAAAGTTAAGAAAATATATTTTAGCTCTCGCCCGCGACTTCGTTCGCGTCCTGTTTGATCTTGTTCATTTTCCGGGATCAAATAGTAGCCTATGTGTTAATCCAGCTTAGGAACCATATTATATTCCAAGTTTCACCCGAATCGGACCAGTTGATCTAAACTAAATCTAAATCTAAACATCCTAATATCAAACTTTTTGACATTTATAATAATAGTGGATTTTAATCCACTAATATTGTGACATTTCTGCATGACTATTAACTCGTCCTCAGACAGGTATGACGACTAAGAAGTGTCAAAAGTGTACAATAACAAGGCGCGTTTTGTCGACACCATTAGGTACCACAGATAATGCAATAGTTCAAAAACTGGTGCAAAATGCTTACACTTTGACAGAACGACATGACAAATATCTCGCGTGCACATCCTAGGCCTGCAGGACGATCTCCAGCGGTTAATGTGGAGACTCCAAGGTATAATTGACGATCTAGTCGCTGGCCTATTATTATGCATATCGAGCACTTTGCCAACGGTTTTACGTCGAACAAAACTAGACGCGTCTCTAACAATATTTATACGTTTTAACGTAAGGGCTAAATTGCTGGTAAGGTATAATCGTACGATTTACGGGCTAAGCTAAATTATACGATCAAAGGTTCTATCACTTGTATGGCTTTATCGATAATCTGTCTTCTTTTACTTACGCTTCTATTAGCGCGATCACACTATGCCGAAGTGGGCAGTGACTTGGGCAGGGAAGTGGGCAGGGAAGTGGTGCGAACACGAACATGCCGCTGTCCCGTTTCCCTGCCCAAGTTCATGCCCTAGCTCCTTAGTGAGAATAAAGGCGATGTTGCTGTGGCAATCATTCCGGAATTAATAGCGGCAATCATTCCGGCAGCGGCATGGGCATAGTCTACACGCGCTATATGATTTTTTCCGTTTGAGATTTTCTTACGTGCCTACAATTTCCTCGAGGCTATCTTCCTGTATTTCTCCCGTGAACTGGCCGAGTATATGCTTGATGATTTGGTCGATGGTATGCGTGTCAAGCATCTTAGCAACGTTTTTGTCGTCGACAACGTGCAGGAATAAATGCTTGGCATTTTCTCTGAGGCGTTGAACGCGCGCCCATTTGTCGCGGTCTGCTGGTTTCGCGCCGCATTGTTCTATTACTTTCTCGAGCAACTGGTGAGAGAGAAACAAAGAACTTTAGAGATAGCTTTGAAATCTCGCATATTACAATAGTAGTACCGAAATTAAAATGAAATGTATGTCGAGGTTTAATAGAAATCACGAGAATAAATGTCAAATAAAGTCCGATTTAGTAACTTACCACATCAACTGTTTCATGAGGCCAGCCGAGGCACTCCAGCGTGTCAGCATCGATGAGTTGCTCCAGTAGCTTCATCAGATATTCAGCCAGCATTTCCTCCGACATTACGGGATTGCTCTCCGGCTGAAATATTTAAACATTTCAGACTATGGATATCACAATAATTACGTACATTATTTTTCATACATACCTAGGAACTATATGCCTATGAGGCAGTATTTTAATTTTTGCTCTCGATTTGCACACCGGTGGTACCGGTAAATCATGTTTTTATTAAAATATTATTACCATCTTAACTGCCACATGATGCATATAAATGATTTTTATCTTTTTTTCGCACATAGTAATGATTCCGTAGAAAAAGCTTTTCATGTGGATGGATACTCAGAACCCAATGGTATCGATTCGGTTGTTGCCTTTTTCTAAACTAAACTAATTTGACAGCTCTAAAATTATAGCCGTCTTTGTCGTTTCAGTTTATGAGAAAGAGACGCCAACATTTTTAGTGCTGTCAAATTAGGTTAGTTTAGAAAAATGCAACAAGCGAATCGATACCAAATAACTACTCAAATACTCAGATACTGAAATACTCAGATGTTAAGAGTAGTGATGAAGATGATTAAAGTCGAAACGATAAACAATAAAAAAAATGTGGTTAACTTCTGGCCTGCATCGTTGCATCCTGCATGTAACATTAGTAAGACATTACCTCTGTAAGTTCATACTCGACGTAATCCTCAGGCTGTTCATCGATGCCGACCTGCATCCCTCCATACAGCACGGGTCCGCCGCTGCTGCATCCTTCGAGTATGCGTTCAGACTCGGCGTCCAACACGTTCAGAATGGACTCCAGCTCAGATTTGGACACGCGCTTGTCGTTGATATTCCGGTTGTTGGGGTGGCTCTGTTTCAACAAAATGCTCTAGATAAAACTTACCAGCAGCGCAGCGCGATTAAAATCATTTTTGTAGAGTTAGATCCTTATTTTAACCTTTTGTCCGACGGAAGACGCAAAGAACCGGGATACAGATAATTTAGTCCGGTTCTTGACGCTCCTAACCTAATATAGTTTATAGTATTTAACTGCCTAACTTAATACTTGTTAATAAAATATTATAAAAGTAAGTCAGCAGTTTAGGTAGGTTTCCGTCAGTAACTACTGTGCTGACTTGCTTACTAGGCTAAGTACATCTCGATTTAATTAACGGATTGTTGCTAGGCATGTTTTTATACTATTATAGAGTGTTAAATAAACATTATTTGATTTTCTTGTTTGTTTTTTTTAATACATCAACCCCACAGACGAAGGATCATAATGGACGGAGCCATAGAGACGTTGCCAGCCCGCCCGTCATGTCAACGCATTGCCTTGTGTCCTTTTCTATTACTATGATAATCACGTTGAGTAAAAGAGAAAGCTATAGGAAGTTTGGCAACTCCGCGCTGTCTGTTTACATCGTGTCCATGTTGTGACCGACTAGTCGGTCAAAAGGCTAAAATAATTCAGAAAGATTGTTATTACAAACGAATATTCATTAGTATAAAGAAATATGTGGTGTTGTGCTGTGTTCTGTCCATCAAGAACAACCAAAGGTGGACTAGAAGACCCAGAATTATCATTTCACACGTAAGTTTTTTTGGCAAAAATATCTTAATTTATGAAGTTTTAAAGTGGTATATGTATTTTACATGAAAGATATACGTCCCTGGCATCATATAATTACCAAATAGTTTTAGTTAACTGTGGATTTAAAGCTTTAATTCATGATAAATAAATACATTGTTTTACGCCTCCCGGCTAGTGATGTGCCTGCAGCGTCCTTAAGATTTTATCGAAATTTACAACCATGTTCATTTATCCTTTGTTTATATTTCACCCTTGTTTGTGTTACCTATAATAAAATCCTATTTAACTACGCCGGCACCCTAAAATGGCAGTTTTTATCATTAATTGACATTTCGCGTCCCGTCAACCGTTTTATGCGTCCCACTGCAGGGTACGGGTTTCCCCCATAGAGAAATATCCTATTTATTAGTTACTAATAAAATATTTTGTTTTAGGTTTCCGAAATGTCCAGAAATAAGAAACCTGTGGATGAAACAGGCTCTAAGTCATTGAATACAAAGAGTAAAGAGCTATTATTTAGGTTCTGTAACTTAAAACCCTGTTTCAGTCTTATTTTTAAATTACAGTAATAGCGAGCCATGTGTGGGTAAGTGTGTTTCGAGATTAGTACGAGTATGCGACCATTTTTTATCGATATATTTCGTAATGGTATCTCTTCCCTACTCACGCACACTAATGTAAATTTAGAAACTCATACCAACATAAAACTGACACGCTACCAAAGATTTCACTCCGTCCATTGATTCTTCGTCTGTGATCAACCCCTTTTTTTTCTTCTTCTTTTTCTGGTGGCTGTTCGGTGGCTAGGGCTGCCACGAATTTGCCAATGTTAGTGTTTATTGGCGTTTACTTTTTCACTAATCTTTTAACAAAAGGCGGAGATCTGAGTAGGTAAGTTATGAAAAACTAGCTTCCGCCCGCGACTTCGTACGCATCCCGTTGGATCCCGTTGATTTTTCGGGATAAAAAGTACCTAGCCTATGTGTTAATCCAGGTCACGGACAATACAGGGTGAATTTGTGAGACGGGACTGTAAGTGCAGGTACCTTATTCGTTATAGTTACAGGAAAACGCTTTTAGGAGACTATCCATAAATTTTTAAGATATTCTGAACTGCATTTACAGATTTTGGAAAAAAATTACAGTCAGCAAGAAAATGGTCATTTAACACAAAAACTTTTTTTGATGCCAATCGATCTTGTTTCTTGGATCAAAAGTCTCTACCGGACCGACTGAGGTTTGAGTAATAGAAATGTCAGAAATCGCAAAAAAAATTACCCATACACACAATACAATACTGTCCGACAGTCCGATTTTTTACGGTCCGATATGGCACGCCATAAATTTATATACTAGTTTGTGCACTTTACGTAATTTTACCGTCCGACATTTTACATTTCCCCATTCCGGGCCGTTTTTCCGGTCCGAGATGACAGCAATGAAAAACGTGTATACGCTAGTGCACTGCTGCGTCCGCGATATTCATGAACAGGCGGGGAGGGCGCGGGATAGGGGGGCTAAAAATCGGACTGCCGGACAGTAAAATTCCTTGTAGTGCACAAACGCCCTAAGAGCGGTTGTAGACGTCCGTTTTTTTCACCGGATAACGGACCGTCAAAAACGGCTATCGTATACAGTACAGTACACACATTCATCAGAAATGATACACCACCCCGAATCCGGCAAAAAACACGGTCCGATATCCGGCGAAAAAAACTGTAGTCTACGAGCGCCCTAATGCAGTGGTAGTGCAGTAGGTAGGTTAGGTACTGACGAGCACGTTGCGCACGTGCGCGAGGTGCGCTCGGAAGACGTCCACGTGGAATGTCCTCACGTGCCGCACGAGGTGCATGCCGCGGATGTAGGCGCGCGCCGACACGCAGTACATGCAGCGCCGTGGCCGGTCCAGCGTGTGCGTGCTCATGTGGCGACGCATGTTCTGCTCGCTCAGGAACTGCTTGCGGCACACCTCGCATGTGAATACTGCAACAATTGAATACTACTGTAAGGGTGCGCCCACACTAAACAATAATAGGTGTAGCGCGTTATACATATAGTCCGCCAATGTCTAAACCGGATACTGGACTCGTAGATGGATCTTACGACGGAAGTAGTGTTTTATTGACTCACAACTTTTAAAACTCCGTGACGTCTAGCCATCTAGACCCACGCGCGGGTACTAACCCAGGCGTCCCGCGTCGCACGCACCTAAGGGGGTTGCTTGGTTGCGCGCGCGTACCTATTACCTAATTTGTGAATGTGAACTTTTTATTGTATTTCCTTTTATTATTGTCTCGCTTGTATCCGAATGTCTCATTATATGTTTTAAAGTGTCTGTGAGCATTTATCTTTTATCCGAACCCCCTGAGAAACTTAGTAGCCAGCCGGGCATCTTTAAATAGGCCTTTACATCTATTGACCCATTGCTTTTACGGGCAATAATATTATCCAGGTTTTATCCAAATCGGATCAGTAGTTTTAACGTGAAAGAAGAAAAAAACATACATCCTTAAAACTTTCGCGTTAATCAATATTAATAGGATGATTTATACAGCGTCAGGAAGCAACCTATGCCTACACTTAACGGGACACTGTAGTCAGCCATATCCACAGGAAAGACAAGACACTAAAGAATACAGATTTTGCATAGTGTGTAAACTGGTTTAGGAGATAGATATGTTGCGAACAAAATCGTGCCACGCCATACTTACATTTCTCATCTTCGCTGTGTGTTTTCAAATGTTCTTCATAACTGTCTACTGTGTTAAACTGCATTTTCGCGAATTCGCATGTATTATATGGACAGAATAGCTTCGTCTCTCCCTCATGCGTCTTGTCGTGAATTAGTAAGCTGAAAAAAAATAAACATTACATATTTTTAAAAGCTTTATTACATTAGTACAGTGATCACAGTCCTTCTTTGTCTGTCTGAAGTCACCGCTATACCATCACATTCCTCCAATCCAAGCTAAGAATCGAATATCTGCGGAGCTACCTGAGCCTAATTAGGAGATACATATGTAGATCGATTGTGACTATTGTATAAGGGCGAAAAATATGTTACCACTCGGAAATAAGCAAGCACTCACTACCTATTCACCAAAGCTTACTTGTTACTTGTTCGGCGGACTTGTTTCCGCAACTAGGCTACAGATGGGCCCTTTTTGCGTGTAGGTGGGGGCTGTTACTCCAACCACCTATTCACCGCTATACACTGAATTCTCACCTGGCTTTGTTCGGAAAGCGCCTTTCACAGTGGTAGCAGACAAACCCAGTGTGTGTTTCAAGATGTCGCAGTAGCTGTGAGCGCTGTATGTATGAGTGCTTGCACAGATTGCACTTGTAAGGCTTGTCTGCTACGTGAGTGAGCACGTGACGTCGCATAACTTCCACTGTGTGCGTGCTGTACCCACACTGAAACATACACGGTATATAGGATGGTCCAGATAAGGCAGGTCCAAAGGAGAACTAAATTCCCCACACCCGGGGGTACCTGAAAATACCTCCATGTCTGTTCTCCGATTTTTTGGTATTTTCGATTTATATTTTTTTTAAGGTTTTTCTGAGAAATTTTGCCGGTAGTTGTTTAAAATAAAAAAAAGATTTATTTAAAAAAAATATCTTTTGAAATGTATTTTCATGCATTAAATAACTGACTTCCATGGCTTACGTGGCTTTAGACAGCATCGTATACAAAAATTACACAATTTTAATTTTTTTCTTTTAAAGAGGTGGGATACTAAAACACCAATGATCCAACTTTTTCAGGATGATAAATAAATAAATTCTACATACCTATTATATTACTACATACCCTTTTGAACATCCTCCTTATGAATGCAAGAAAAAAAATGTTGAATAAATTTTTATATGTATAACTTATAGTAATATAAAATGTTATTTACCACATCACAGGCATACTTCTTTTCACCATGTATTTCATTATGTTTGGACATGGCTGCACGAGAAGAGGTTGTTTTACCACATAAGTCACATTGAAACAGATTAGGTGTCTCTGAAAAAAAAATGCATACAAATATTGTTTATTACCAAAAAATGTGACAATAACAGCTTAAATAAATGTGTATCTTTTGTGTCTTCAATCACGCTAGTCAAGAGACATTCTGTAAATTAATGTTTGACATGGGTAAATAAGCAGGATGAAGCCATATTGTATAAATACCACTTACCTGCATGGTGGTCATGCCAATGCCTTGTGAGTTTTGTAAAGTTTTTGGTGGAAAATTGACAGTATTTACATGCAAACCTGTTACTTCTCAAGTGGGTTGCCCGAAGATGAACAATCAAGTTATCTTTTCTAGAAAAACTTGCTTGGCATATCTAAAAATAATAAGGCTTGTTACTTGTAATAATGGTTTGTTGCGTATGTTGAAGTACAAATATAGAGAAGCTGCACTTGTATAGATTTTTAACACTTCTCAGCACCCATGCCCTATACAACCCATAAATATATAGTCATATAAAAAGAAGTTAATTTTAAAATGAACATGATTTAGCAACACTCTGTTATTTTTAACTTACTTCGCATGGAAACTTTGACATCTTTTTTCCGCATCCTCTCTGAGCCATATGTCGTAACACATGAGACTGTCGTGTGAACTGCTTGGAGCAATGATCACATTTAATTATAGGATGTTTGTGCGCTTTCAAATTGTGTTTTACTAAGGTATCCTCATCGGGACAGACAACATGACAACTTTTACATGGAATACTGCCAGGAGCTTGTGAATGCTCCTCCAGCAAGTGTAATTCATAGTTTTCCTTTAACTTGAAGTTTTTATTTTGACACACTTTGCAGTTATAAACCTGAAAATTAGAAGAAAACAAACATGACACTACTTCAGAAGCCTTGTTTGTATTTTGGCCCATTTAGACGGATTTTAGACCTTGAGTATTACTATGTTTAAGGTATAAATACACTGTAGAATTAGTCCCAAATAATTACAGTTTATTATATTACTTGTCTCAAGTATATTATATGATTTTTCTAAATTCCATATTTTTTCCATCTATTACTGTAAGTTACAGAGTTGTGATTGCTTACTTTCCTGCTTAGTTAGCTTTGACCTAACTAGAGATAAGTTTAAAATTCATACCTATGCCTTGTGAAAAGTCAAAAAAAACTTATTTATATGAATAAGAATGTACCTATTCAATTTGAAGTGTAACAACTAACCTTGGGTTTATCTTGAGGAATACCAATCTCAATTTGATCATCAGTATCACCTCCGTTTGTAAAGTTACCACTATCATCATTGCTTAGACTTTCTTCCTTGATTAAACTGTCATCTAATTCATCAGTCTCATCACTTCCAATTACGATTAGTAATTTTTCTATAAGAGTTTGATCTCTATTTTTGGGGTTCAGTTTTTTTGACCCTGGAGGGCGTCCTCTTCTTTTTGGTGGCATTTTCTATGGGGAGATTTGTTTGTAAATATGTACACAATCTATTACAATACAGCAGACCAAGATAACTGTTGATCTAACTTTCACCCAGGCGCTAAACAAGTACTACAACCACAACGTTTTATCAAAAATCTCTGGCGAAAACTTGCTTCATCGTTTTACAAGGCGCAGCGCAATCCTAAAATGTTTCCAACTGGATAACATACAGAAGGGTGATCACGAACAAATCTGACAGTTTGTTGACGCACTCGAATCATATTGCGCGTCAACGGCAGCTCTACTCTACCATCGAACGTCGTCACCGCGCAGTGTATCTCGGATAAGCTAGCGTTACGATACGTTTACGATTGTCATATTTATTCGTGATCAAGGTAGGTAGGTGCAGAAGTGTCACATATTATCTACAATTTTTGGTTCGTATCGTAGTTATAGAAAAAAATATATAACAGTTGGGTTGTATTAAAAACTTTATTGACTGGTATCTTGTTATAGGTCTTTTCTTAGTTAGTCTGGGATACATAACTCTCGATCAAAACTGATGGTAGTACATATTTCACCAAAAATAGGAGCCCGAAACGGAGAAAAAAAGCCTTATTTTTAGCATTTCATTATCTTTAGTTTTATTTTAAGGTGAAAATATGAGTGATAATGAGTAGGTAATGAAATATAATAAAACCTAATCATGTTATGACATAACATTGTGGGTATTGCTTTTATTTTACAAATAAATAATTATTTCCCGGAACAACACCCTGCATACTATTCGCGTAGGGCACAATAACAGAAAGTCAAATACTCGATTTTCCGTGGGAAAACTCTACAGGGGCATATGCGCTTTTCGCGAAAATGCGATGATGGGAGCTTTCCTCATCTACTAAAATGCCATAGCTTGCCTGTTTCAGCCTAATGTAGCATAGTTGGCAGCACTGAGCAGTATCTGAGATTTCGCCAGCCCGACAGCATGTCAAACAACGTCAAACCCACACGCCACGTCGTCAATAAACGTCAAGTCAACGTCAATCATTTTGTGACCGTTCAGAAACCATAGACATGGAAAGGATGGATGGAACATGGAACCGTGAATATACCGAATATATCTACACTCCATCGAGCTATATCTGTGGAGTTAAAAACTTGTGATCCAATCAATTCCACACTCTGGTATAGAAAATACTTAGGTAGGCAGGTAGGTACCTACCTACCTATATACCTCCTAGGTAAAGAAAGAATATGTATTAGTGCGTAATAACTAATAACCCCTAGGTATTGGAAGAATGAGGTGTATACCTACCATCGAAATCATAATCACTAGGTACCTATCACTACATAGTATAACGAAATACAGGTTACATACGCAATATTACATGTCATGCCATATTCTTTGATATTAGGTCACAGAACACCTATATTTTAAGTACCTACCTACCTACATTCTTTCAAGATAGTACCTTCTTTCTTACTTACCTTCCTAACAAAGTTTTCCTTGATGGTGTTTCACTATAAAGAATTTGAATAAATGGTACCTACACCTACCTATTGACTGTGTTTTATAATTCTTCCATTTCAAGTTTATAGAATAATGGAGGCACAACATAACTCGACGTCTAGAGTCCTTTCCATGAAAGAAGTCCCACAGACGCGGCGCTGTAGTCGACCTTAAGTATTATTTCTCGGGCAGCACTTTTAACAACTTTAGGCATTGAAAACAAGACTTTGATCACAGAAACCAAATAAAAACGCACTAGCATCCGAACACATTAACAGCACCTGACAACTAATTTAAAATTTAGTTTTAAACTTTAGTTCCGGAAATTTCCGCGGGACTTCTTTCATGAAAAGGACTCTAAAAGTTTTTTTGATAAAATCTTGGTACTACCTAGGTATAGGTAAATAATATTTTTTTTAAAAGTTGATAGAGGTAGGTACATACCTACCTAACTAATAATTAATCCCCATAAATCCAGCATGCTGAACTCGGTAGGTGTAGACTATGCGGGGGTCTATATGAGACATTGGGTTCAGGCGCATAAACCAGTCGCTCAACTCGTGTCTCAGTAATCAATGTCCATTCGTTAGGTTAAGTTCTTTTGTATTGTGCCATACCTACTAATAAAGTGTTTTTAAGTTTTGTTTACTAATACTATGGGTATCATGCCTGAAATAAAAAGTTTTTATTTAAGTATTTATTTATTTATTTATAAAGTACAGTGCGACGAAATGTTTGAAGGCCTTCAAGTAGAAAATAAATAGATAAATAGTAGACTTTGATGGTCACTTTCAGAAGCCAAAGTCAATCAAAGTCCAAATCAAAGTGTATGTAGGTAACCCACATGTAACCATTATAGAGTATTAGGTAGGAACATATCTGTCCCCAGTACGCAAGTACGCAACGCATTATGAAATCCTGGACCCTCATAATTGTATGGAGAAACATACTTGTTATACGCAATGCTATCCCACGCGTCCCACGCAACGTCCGACCGATCAGCAACAAACTACGCTCGCGCTGCGCAAACGTCATGGGGGATGAACAACTCATCGAATTGGTTAGTAGGAAATATGAAGCCGTATATAAGATTTGTCAGAGAGCCATGGAGCGCAGCATCCTCGGTCTGAAGCGGATAGACCGAGTGCGTAACACCGTGTTGCGTTCCATGACGGGAATAACCGATGTTGGGAAACAAGAGCGCTAGGTTCAAATGGGACTGGGACACGTCAGCCGGATGCCTCCCGATAGGTGGGCGAACATCTCCACACCTTGGGTCCCTGACGGTCGGCGATATCGGGGTCGGCCAAGGAAGCGTTGGCGCGACGAACTAGACGCCTTCGAGAGAGGATGGTGGGAAGAAGCTCGAGACAGAGAACATTGGAAGTCTTTGGGGGAGACCTTTGTCCAGCAGTGGGACGACATAGGCGAATATAAATATAATATTCAGTGCAAGCAATATCGCGATACTAAATTACGCAATGTGGCATGGGAGGAGATAGCAAAACTGCTTGGCAAGACTGGTAATCACATGCTACAATATTTTTGTTATCAAAATAGTTTTTATTGTTTAAATACAAGTTTTTTAATATGAAGGGACACGAAAAAAACTTGTTTTTAAAAATTTGTTATTTATCTAAAATGTAGGGTTTCAAATAAACTATTAGCATAAAATTTCTGCAAGAATGGTGTACAATAAAGAGTTTCCTATCCATCTATCTACCTATCTATGTAAGTAGGTATTTATAGTAAAGTAGGTAAAGTGAGCAGACATTTTCTCTCTTTATTGATATCGTGAACCCAATATCTTCTCTTCTTTCTTTTTTTTTCTTTTTGATGCGGAGATATTCATTTAAAAATAACAAAGCTAAATTGTCTTCAAATTCACTCTCAGAATCGGAAAACATTGTACATGAGTGCACCTATGGAGAGCTAACAACAGCGTCTGATGCCAGATGCCAATACGCGTTGCATAGCATGGAACAGGTGTGCACACAACACACAAGCTCTCACACGTCGTACGTATTGCATACGTTGCGTAGGTACGTGGGATAGATATGTCCTTAGCCTTATTTTTCTATGGTAACCATGGTAATGTTGTATGTAAACAAAATATTATTATCGATTTTTTTGCACAAGCGTCCTATTACTCTTTGCAAGCGTGGTGTTGGTGTTGGTGTTATATGCTCAGTGTTTACCCCCAGAAATATTTTAACCGTTTCCTGATAATTTAATCTAAAACATGCATAATGGAAAAGGAATTGGGAGCTGACGTTATAAAAGCAACTCAAGCATCTCTCGGAAGATACGTGAAGCGACCTCCATTGAGTGAAAAACTTCTTAGAAAGCCTCCATTTAGGTTCTTGCATGATATTGTGTCAGCCGTGAGTACCTACTACCTATGTATAAAGGTACCTAATCGAAAAATGTGTATGTACCTACCTACCCACTTACGTAGGTATAATACCGCGTGCACACTATGCCCATGCCGCTGCCGGAATGTAGGTATGGCAATATGATGTATGGAATGTATCAATGCCGCGGACTTATTGCCACAGCAACATCACCTTTATTCTCATTAAGCGGCATTCATGCCGGTAGCGGCATGGGCATAGGGTGCAAGCGGTATAAGACGTATAGGTGCCAGTGTACTAGCAGGCATAAAAGACTTGGTACATCTTTACGTCACAAGTGATAACGCAGTGCTATGCCTCACAGGGCACATCCTCAATCGATGTGCTCAGAGAGGCAATGCAATGTTATAGGCAAAAGTTACCACATAACATCAGGTGGGACCACCTGCTTGTTACTCTCACAAAAAAAACCGAATTGAAAACCTTCTCGTTTTCTTGAAGCTGGCTAAAAAAGTTGACATAAAAGTATTTTATCAAATAGGTTCTTCCTTGGTACCTAAGTACCTAGGTAACCTACCCCTAAACAATTATATATTATGTATTTATAATTATGACAACATGAATTCGATTTACAGGTGCACAGGACTACTGGGTTTTTTGAAGGCCTATTTGAAGAAGATGAATTAATATCAGAAAATGTTAAAGACAGAGAGAGCAAAATACTTTTTCTCAATAAAGTTATATCAGTGATAGGTCAGTTCTTCAGTTTGGACTAACTATTATCTAATAACCAGCATCAATCAAATGAATCTACCTGACACCGACACTTCCCGTGAGCAGAAACTGTGTAGGTTAGGTATGATACTACCTAGCACTAATCTACTTATTTTCTATTCAGGCACAACCACAGGGAAATCATTAGAAGTAAAATCTTCTAAAATTGTGGCTGGACAGGAACCTCATAAAACAAATGAACTACTTCAATGTTTGGCATTAGCTTTAGATAAAAAGTTATCATCAGATGAAGCTGTGAAAAAATACAAGGACAGTGCAAAACCAGTATCTTCGGAGATAAAGCAAAAAGAAAAAGATACAAGTACGACTGCAAAAAAAAGTAATGACACCAAAAAACTTAAATCAAAAGGTAATGAAAAGCCGACAATCAATAAGAAGGATATTGGGACTGTACACACAAGCGATATTACAGGTAGTGAATCAAAACACAAGAGATTAGATAATAATGAAGGTAATACAAAGTCGCACCAACTAAAAAATAACAAAAACACAGCAGTTACAGATAAATCTGTTAGAAATAAAACGAAACCATTAGTAGATTTGAAAGAAAACCAAGATGCTACTAAGAAAAAAGGACCCAAAAAAGAAGACGATAATAAGAAAGACGTCGATCAATCAAATGTGCTACCTAGCACTGAAATCACAAAAATCATTGATGATCAATCTAATCATTTAACTTCAAAGGGCTGTATTCCTAGTACCGATTATGAGTTTCAAGTGAAACAGAACAGTTCCGATACAATACGTGAAAATGAACTTAATTCCTCTCTTTCTTCGCAAGATTTAATGGAGTTTCAAGTTAGTGAACACTCTGAAATCTTTGTAGAAAACAAAATAAATGATGACGTAAAAGACCATGATGATGCAATCCACAGCCAGAATACTATTTCCGTCAAGGAAACCACATTTTTGCCTAATACAAGCGTCGAAACTTTGACTAAAGATGACAGCGCTGGTGTCGCCGATAATAAAAATAACGAATTAAATAAGAGTGACACAAATGCTGATAAGGTTGACAGTAATTCTTCGAGCAGAAAAAAAACGGATATTGTTAGGCCACCTAGTGTGAGACCATCTTCATCTAGGCCGGGAGCGCCGCGGCTTAGAGAAAAAATCGATAACGTTGTATCTGATACCGATAATTTACTTTTAGCAAAAGTAAATATCATAACTGAAAATACAAATATGGAAGACGTAAGTTTCCAGCTATCTTTTTGAATTATACATTCTTATTGGTTCTTCTAAAGCTGAGCTCACTAAAATTATTGCTAAATCTGTTATCATCTCTTTCGTTGCCATTCAAGTGATGTTAGAGATTTTTTTAAAGCCACTGAAGCCACGCTTTAATGACAGTTGAATATGAATAAAGGAGTAAAATTTTCGTTCGCCCGATAAAATAAGAAACTCGCGAAGTCTCAGTACGGGGCGAACTACTATAGTAGGTGCCAAATAACACCGCAATACAGGTCATTCACCCACCTTCACCACGATGTCGCAAAATTCAATTTATGAATGGCTAATTCTGTCGCTTTCCATACAAACCTGTCGCTAAGACGGTAATCGCTCGAATCTCGCAGTACTGTTTGTTTACCATACATAAATTGAATTTTGCGACATAGAGGTGAAGGTGGGTGAATTACCTGTATTGCGGTGTTATTTGGCACCTACTATAGTTACGTATATAGGTAGCTATAATGGATGTGTTATCTTAAACCGTTTCTTTCAGGAAGAAGAACCTAATGTTGTATTAGAAGAACATACAAATGAACTAACTCTGTTAAATACTCAACCCAACCAGTTGCAACTATCATCAATCGAACACGGTCATCTCGTTCAGCAAATTTTAGATTCGCAAAAAGAGTTTTCACAAGTAGGAAAAACCGAAATTGTAAGTCTTCAATCTAAGATGGATATTAGCAATATAGGTACGTCCCGCCCATGTTCTAATTACGTTTGTTACTGATATCGTTCTGTTTGAAAGGAATGGCAGTTTGGAGCTCAGAAAGTGAAAGAAGCAGTGAATCAAGAAATAGAACAATTACGATTTAACATTCAAGCGCTTTCACGAGCCGCAAATCCCCTGGGGAAGCTACTTGATCACATACAGGAAGATGCGGAAGTGATGCGTCAAGAACTTCAGCAATGGACTAATGTTTATGATGAAGTTTCCAAGGAAATGCAAAAACAAAAATCGTTAGTTCTTATCTAATTTAACTATTACTTTATTTATTTATTTTTACGTACTAATTATTTTTCACACAACGCCTAACTAATCTAGTCCCAAACTAAGCAGAGCTTGTATTATGGGAACTAGATTGCTGATTAATTAGGTATATTTTTTTTGTAAATACATACCTACATAGTAACACCCAGACAACATTCATGTTTTACACACACAGATATTTTTCTCAGTGGGGATCGAACCCACGATCTACATCACGAAAGGTAGAGCTATTACCGCGCTGGGACGCCCGTAAAAAAAAATAACATTTCGTATGTAAATAAGAACTTGTGTAGTTTGTTACCTCGGCGCCACACGTTAGCGCCAACAACGCTCGTTACCAACGTTGGTTAATTTCGTGAGGCGTCCACACGTTGGCTATTATGTTGCGTTCACTTCACACTCAGCTGCAGTCGGCAGGGAAATGGCCATGAGTTTAATCTAAACACGATCATGTCTCTGTCCCGGCATGTTCATATAATTAACGAATAAAGGCGATGTTGCTGTGGTAATAACTCCGGAATTAATCGCGGCAATAATGCCGGCAGCGGCATGGGCTGAGTGTGCACGCGGATAAACCAGTCCTGTCCCGTCAGAGCCAACGTGAAGATGTCCGAAAGTGAAATTGCTATACGCGCTTTTACATTTATTTGTAACTGAAAAAAAAGAAAAAACCACGTCATAGAAGATGGTGGATGACGACACATCATAAAACGCGCATCATATCATACATGATATAAATAGGTACCTACTGCGTGCACACTTAGCTCATGCCGCTGCCGGCATTAATTCACACAGCAACATCGCTTTTATTCTTTACGGGGAAAGGACATGAACATGCCGGGACAGAGGCATGACCGTGTTTATACTATGCTCATGCCCACATAACTGCCCAGTTCCCTACAGACTGCAGCGGAGTGTGAACGCAACAATACATCGTACATCGACGTGCCCACTCGATGCGTGTTGCAACAGGCAGGGCTGATCAAGTCACCAATATATGGACGGAACGGTAGCGTTGGTACAGATGCCTTTGATAAAACCGACACGATCCATACGTGTGACGAGTGGCGTTGGGGCCAACGTGTAGGCTTATACCGAGTGCACACTCAGTCGTAGTCGGCAGGGAACTGGGCAGGGGAGTAGTCATGAGCATAGTCTAAACACGATCGATCATGCCTCTGTCCCAGCATGTTCATGTCCTTGTTCCCTAAATAATATAGGCTATCTGGCTTTGACAATAAGTCCAGAATTAATCGCATTAATGCCGGCAGCGGCATGGGCTGAGTGTGCACGCACCCTTACAGGAATGTTACATGGCAATTTAAAGGTTAAATGGGTCGATATTGTATTTTTTTCCGCATTCGTCAGATTCAATTATCACCTGATGAAATGACTGAAATTATAATATTATTCACGAATCCTCATTGGTCATGATGATCAGTGCGTAGGTGACTAATATATTTAATTAATTTCCTAGAATATGTAGGCACATTTAATCAACCCATCATATTAATGCTGTTTTAATTTACAGGGCAAATCATGAAACATTAGTGCAGCTTCAAACGAGATTGAAATTGCTTGAAATTGACGTACAAGAAAAACGTGATAAAATAGATGATCTTAAAATATTGATTCACAAGAACTCATCAAGAATTGAGAAATTACTAACAAATGGGAATGTGCAATAAATAAGTAAATAAATTGTTTAGGTGGATTAGCTATGCAATTTAATTTCATAATTACATCAAATTAGTAGTCAAAAAGCATGGCCTCAGATGGCCATGGTAAGTCTTAGATTGCTTTTTGGTTAAAATACCTACCTATTCCTCTTTCAACAGATTCTACATGGTCAGAAATTTACATATTCATATTAAAAGGAATTCAATTATTTGACTGATCTCATGTTCACCATCATCAATTTTCATTTTAAATTTCTATATTCAAACAGAAGTCTTACTATACTGATCTATAGATATACCTACCTAACAACCAGTAATAAATTGGTTTGCAATTTGGAATCTATTCTGTGGGGCTACTCTTGATCACCACTGTTCCAGACTGCTCAGTGGATCCAGATTTTGACAGAAATTATTTTGTTTTATACTGAAAAATTACACAATATGATTTTTGACAAAATCTATAGACCCGATTTGGAACTGTGGTCGAGAGTACTCTAATGATCTAATTTCTTATAATGGTGATGCTGCCAACCTAGACTTTGTATAACGAACTTTGTTTTTTTGTTTTGGGCAGGATACATATTACCATAGCAACTTATACGATGGTTCATCAGTAGGAAGGTTTGTTTACTTCCATTAATAAAATCCAACAAAGGATATGTTAATAGAATCTCTACCTGTTCATGCTATCCCTCTACTATAACACAGTTTATGGATTAAGAGATCAGAGAAGTTTATTTATTTCTCATTCAATCACAAAAGAACATGAGAAGCTTACTAAAGTATCATAACATACATAACATTTAAACTAAATAGGTGTTTCTTGAATCTATTTAGTCAAGTTGGTTAAAATTTTTTAATCAGGTAGGTTACCTATGTTTGCTGCACAATACACATTTTAAATGTAGGTATGTATGTATAAGAGTATTGGAGTATATAACACAAATAAAATTAGAAATTAGCATGTGTACCACACCTTGGGCCTCCTTGACGGTTTTTTAACATATTTGTAGCTCTTTCCATAACCACCATCAATTTGTGCTGAGTCTCTAAACGTTCTAAGCAGTTACTACAGATAGTTTTTGGCAGTGGATCGGCCTGAGAAACCTGAAAGTGCAAAATAACTTTTTATAGAGACAGAAAAAATTTTAAGAGTGTAGGTACCTACTTGCTGTAATAGTCAAACTAACTATGCTTCACATTGATGATCTAGGTAGATAGGTAGGTATCTACATACAAACTGTACGTACCTACTATGTAGTAGGTAGGTACCAAATTAATTATGGCTCTCCTTGACGTTAGAATAAAATAATTAGTTAGGTAGGTATATTTACGTTTATAGAAAGATATCGACTGATTTTCTCCGATATACATAGACGAAGCCCCTCGTTTCCGTAGATGTGAAGGACAACCCGATGCATTTCAGAGCACAACCTGCAGATATATCCACACAAAGTAGCCCTCTCTAAACTTCCCATTCTGATGTGAAGTTGTTTTGTTACTAGATTTTAATTTAGTCACTTTTACACTTAGATAAAATAAAAAAGATCTTTGTTGGTGTAGTAGTACGTCTGCTCGTTTTGATTAAATTTTCATTGTTTTCATGATTGTTTCGTCCAGTTTCGTCGCTTGCTTGTTTGTTTTTTTAGAGTTTTTGTCTTTTTTTTCTATGCTGTCGACACACGCCACAGATCTTCATTCTTTTAAGCGCGCACAGCGCACATGTCGAGGTGTCCGGTCCGGTCATAGAGTAAGGGATGGGTCCGGTGGTGTCGGATGATACTTCGTCTGTGTTTCCGTCCCTTTGGAAGAAAGATGTCTGTGAGTATGTTTGATTGAAAGTGTAGAAATAAGGCTGGCCGAAAAATTATTATAAAATTTATAAAATAATTCTTGGTTTTTATCACTCTTCTCTTCTCCCGAGTAGTCCCGCCCGAGTTTGGTCCCGAGGGTTGTTTTCAAGAAAAAGAAAGGAACGCAGCACTATTTCATGCCTCAAATAGACGAAAAACCAAGAGTTTATCTTGAGGAGTTTCGCTTGAAGGTAGGTTACATCTATCCATTTCGTCTATTTATAATACGTGTTTATTTTCCTATTTTGTTAGTTGATAGTGTAGGTATGCATTTAGATCTGTACAGGTAGACCTCACGTAAAAATTAAATAAGAGTGGGCTTGATATTTTTAAGGTTATGTTTACCTACCTAAGGTTATGTTACGTTTTGTTTTTAGAATGCTGCTGAAGACTTCGGAATGGCTGATGAAAAATGGAACTTCAAGAAATTCGTAAAAAAATTTCGCATCATAATAGTTAGAATGGATTCTTCAGAAATGGAATTTGATCTAATTGGAATTCAGCCTGCTTTTGCCAACGCCTTCCGCAGGCTGATGCTAAGCGAGGTACCTAGCATGGCGATTGAAAAAGTGATGATCAAAAACAATACATCCATTATTCAAGATGAAGTCTTGGCTCACAGACTTGGACTTATACCGCTGAAGGCAGATCCAAGATTGTTTGAATATCGCCCTGAAGGTGTGCTAATTAGTTAAATTCAATAAATTTAATGCATTTATGTTGTCCACAAGGCTTCAAATAAAACTGAAATAAGTACCTACATGTTGTGTCATCGTGATCCTATTAAAAAACAAGACATGGTATGTAGGTACTCACATACAAAGCAAATATAAATAGTCAACATGATTATTCCAAGTTACAGGCATTTAATTAGTTAAACTATGATATACTTACTTACTTAGATATTTTTTTAAATATTTTAAATATTTCAGATGCAACAGAAGGCAATGAATTCAACACTTTGGAGTTTTCTCTTAAAGTAAAATGCACTTCAAACAAATCACAACCTAAAGACTCTTACAGAGCAGAGGACTTGTATGAGAATCACAGTGGTAAGTTCCTAATGTACTTACAATAAACTTTGGAGACAAGGGTGGGAGGAACAGTCATTTTAAAAAAAGAATAGTTATAGACAAAAACTAAGCATTACATATATATATAAAAATATATATATTAGTTATTGCCTTATAGTGTACAAATTAATACCTTTCAAATGATACCCCACTCAACTTAGTGATACCAGTTTGAAGATTTACCCCTTGTATATTTTTTTTTATAAAGAAAATTAGAGATATTTTTTACTTTATTGCAACAGGTGCACGTAAATAAGTTTCAAAACTATTCCTTACAAGTCTATAGCCATGTAGTTACTGAGATAGTCTGTTGTGGCAGACAGACGGGCAGACGAAGGTGTACCACAAGGGCTCCGGACCCTTATGATACGACAAAAAATACCTAGACCAGAATTCAACACTGACGAAAAGAATTAGTTGACAAAAGAAAAAAGTTGTACCATGAAATTATGGCAACGAACACATCTGGAAGACAAACTTTCTACTAAACATTCTACTATTACAAGTTTGTATTTGAGATCTGCAAATCTTTACAATCTTCCTAATGAATCAGTGCTTTGATGTCATCCTGACAACAGTTTTTATTTTTTTTATTTTAGTTTATACTTCTCAAATGAAATGGCATCCTGTGGGCAACCAAGCTTCGGTCCATAAAGAATCCACCGTCGGTCCAGTGCATGGAGACATACTAATTTCTAAAATGCGTCCAGGACATGAGTTAGACTTGCACCTTGTTGCTGTAAAGGGGATTGGCAGAGACCATGCCAAGTTCTCTCCTGTTGGTATGTTATTTTGTACTAGCTGTTACTCGCGACTTCGTACGCGTGAACCGATTTTTTTCGGATCAAGTTCCACTAAAATATTTTTTGGCAACAATTATCTTGTTCATTGGCAAGCACAGTGATTTCAGCGCCGTGCGTTTTCGTCAGGTCGATTAAGCTTTTTTATCATTTTATTGGTGTATTAAAAGAGACAATTGCTAATTAACTGTATTTATTGCAGCCACTGCCTCATACAGATTGCTGCCAGAAATAACATTGACAAGGGAGGTGAAAGGCAGTGAAGCTAGTTTGCTTCAAAGCTGCTTTTCCCCCGGCGTCATCAACATCAACTCTGAGGGGCGAGCTTACGTGAAGGATGCACGGTACGACAGCTGCAGTCGCAATGTTTATAGATACGACGATATCAAGGACTCCGTTATTTTGAGTCGCGTTCGAGATCATTTTATATGTAAGTACATACATCATACTAATATTATAAATGTGAATGTAAGTTAGTTACGCTTTCACGCGAAAACTATTTAACCGATCATCATGAAAATTTGTATACACATATTCTTGGAGGTTTGAGGTGTATACATAGGATACTTTTTATCCCGGAAAATCAATGGGATGCGAACAAAGTCGCGGGCGGAAGCTAGTAACATTATACATTATCATATCAACCGGCCAAGGCTAATTAATTGTCTCCCTAATAGGCTTCGACAAATAAACCCCAAAGTTTCCATCCCACGATTTGTATAATGTCGTCAATTCATTGGGGTTGTCTTGTGGTTCGAGAACCTTTATTTCGCAGCGGTTGTTGCGGCCATACAAAATAAAATAGAATGAAAATAATATTATGTAATAAGTACCTATGTAATATTGGTATTATGTACTTTTACACTAGTTCTTCAGAATAACAAGTTAATTATTTAATTTTATTTGCAGTTAACGTGGAATCAGTCGGAGCTATGACGCCGAACGTAATATTCATAGAAGCAGTTAAAATTTTAAGAGACAAATGCAAATCGTTTTTGGATGAATTAAATAAGTTCAAATAAATTGTGAATGTAAGTAAATGTTTCATTTTCCGTGCAATTATATTATTGTTGAAACTGTTGGTTTCACATGCCACCTTTCATAATGCTCCTCTCTAGCCAGTCAAAACAATAATAGGTACCTAGTCATTATTGTGTATGTATTTGCCCCAGACACACTAGGTAGGTAGTCATTGTGTATGTATGTGCCCCAGACACCTATAAATCATCCTTCATATTAGAAAAAAAATAGAGGAATGTTTATTTAATTACATAATTTTTATACTAAGACAATAAGTTACTAAGTTATAATTAGAAAGTGTTTTTAGAAGGTGATTAACTTCAACTAGGTCTAGGTCGAATTTATTTAGTAGATCAAGCTTGAGCTTGGCTTTAGCGTCAAGGGTCATTCATTATCACAGAAAGTAGCACTACCTAATTCGATTCGGTCAGATTTGAAACTAGGTACAATATTCAGATTTAACTACATATAAAATGTTTTGCGAAAGATCATTCTGTATACCTACCTACATATATATTATACTAGCTGTTACCCGCGCCTTCGTGGGTACGCGTGTACCGATTTTTTTTCTGAAAACGTATACTTATCAAGTTCTACTATAGTATATTTTGGCAACAAAAATTTTGTTTATTTGTAAACGCACATTCACGCACCATTCTAGACAAAATGAAAAAAAAAAGACATTACAAAATTATCATAACTCGAAAAATACAAAAAATCGGCGGGTACCCTCGGATGTGGCATTTTCGGGTACCCTCGGATGTGGGGAAGTTAGTTTTTTTCTTTGGACGTGTCTATGTGACGATCTGAGACATGTAGCTGGCAAACACTGGATGAGAAGAGCCGAAGATCGGGCTCAGTGGCGCGTCTTGGGAGAGACCTACGTCCAGCAGTGGACCGATATCGGTTGATGATGATGTTGATGGTGTCTGTGTGGACCCACCATACCTACTAGGTGTCATTTCGTCGCGTAAACAAATCACTGAAATTCCTTTTAATCAATACCTACCAACCGCTACTACATATCGTGTTACTGTACAATTCGCGGTCCATTAAATACGCAATCGTAACCAATCTAATGTAAACTGACTCAATGGCTACATGTTATTCAATACACGCTATCGAAAAGTTCATTGGAAATGATGATGGTGCGAATAAATCAATGAATGATGTAGGTAAGTAGCGAAAGTGCCAGTGTCCCCCAAATGATAAATCTGTATCAACTTGTAGGCTGTACTCTTATGCAATAGTTACGGCGGGTGGCAAGCGGTGGTGTGCCACTCGAATCGCCAGCATCAGTGCCAATCAGTGCCCACCGCGCTCCCAGCTGCTAACCACGCGTAACACCAAACCACAAAATACAGATCAAAGCCATTTTCTGTCCCGAATGGAACGTTTTTGTGAATGAAGCAGGCCCTTTTTGTAAAAAATGCAGCTTAGTAAAGTTTTGCCGTTATCTGTTGTGCTTTTGATCGGATTCTTGAATTTCGGTAAGAACTTTTATCAATATATATAAAACTCTTTTGAAGCTGACTTAGAATCAACGCACAGCCCAAACTATAAGTCCTAGAGGTATGAAATTTGGAGGGTAGTATCCTTATATAGTGTAGGGGTGCACTAAGAAAGGAATTTTAAAAAGTCACACTCTACAGGGTCTAGTGTGCGAGCAACGCCGCGGGAGACGGCTAGTCTAGTCTATTTACAATGATAACGACTAGCTACTTACTAGCGTACTTACTAGCAAGATAATTGTCTTCTGCAAAATACTTGTTTTATTTTATTATTATGAATATTCGAGACCATCCCATCCCAAGATTCAATTCTAAAGTTTCGTCCAAATCGGTGCAGCGATGGGTAGGTAACCTAATTTATATAGACAGGTAACTTGCATCTTTCATCAACTCTCATCAGCTTTTACATCCTACTTCCTACTATGTATATTGTTTTAATATTATAAACGCGAAAGTTTGTAACGATGTACGTATGTATGTTTGTTATCTTTCACGCAAAAACTATTGATCCGATTTGGATGAAACTTGGAATATATATTGTCCGTGACCTGGATTAACACATAGGATACTTTTTATCCCGAAAAATCAACGAGATCCAGCGGGACGCGAACGAAGTCGCGGGCGGAAGCTAGTAGGCTATAATTTTATGAAATTGAAGACGTGGATTCTTAGATACAGATTGACCTCCCTAAACCAAAAGCAGCCTTTGACACGAGGTTCGTCGTATGTTGGTTGACAGATATTTTGGTGGAAAGTTTTGCAAACGTACGAAGTTGCGGGTATCAGCTAGTTTATTATATTTCTAACATATCTACCTAGGTATGTATGTGCAGCACTCACATGCGCCATTCAAAAGACATACCGCGCAGCAGGCAAAATGTATCTCTGCCCTAAATGAGTTATTAATCAGTGTGTGTAAGTTTGATATTATTGATGAGCAAGGGTTTGATAGTCCTGCCAATACATAGGGAATTTTAGGGGTCACCTTTTACGTTTCGCGGGCAGTCCTCAACAGCTTTACCAGAGAAATCTACCTCTGCAGCGCTGGCGGTGGCTGTGCTGTAAAATTCTTACAAAGGGTCTGGGGCAAATTGGATGGAGCCCAGGTCCCACATTTTTTTTAAACTTGCCATGTTGGAATTAAAGCTGCGGGCATCATTAGTTACTAGACATTTTACTTCGAAAATGGGTCTTTTTCAATGTTGTTTATCGTATTTACAGGTGTTTACGTCAAAATAATTACTTTATTTTGCGTTTTCATGACTGTTACTGCATAATCGATTATGATAAAAGCAACAGAAGTTATAAATAACAAATTTAATCTAAAAATTACCTAAATGTAGGTATGCAAATCGGGACCTAAAATGCCCCAACGCCACCCCAGGGGTGGCTGTTTTTAAAGTTTGAAAAAACATCAAATAATTATCGCATACCTACCTAATCATTTTTAATACGTACTTAGATGGTAAATTATTATTACCTGCGTTTGCTAATTTGTTTCACCGAGGTCATTTTAGATCGTCGCGATTTCGAAGTTATTAAGTCAAAAGATTTGATTAATCCGATGGATTTCTTAATGTTTACAGCATATCGCTATTACACGATGCAGCTAAAGTTCATGTTATTTAAAATGTCGACATCTTTTTTTTAAAGATCCCTGAGATTCATCGAACAACTAGCTTATTTCAACTCAACCATAATCTGTCAATGATACGTTGTTAGCATTTTCTGGAAAATCGAAATCAGCAAGTTTGGAAAACCAAGGGGAAGATTACTTACTAGCGAGTAGCGACTCCAATCGCGAGATCACGAGTCGGAATAACCCTACTACAGATCTTTTAGGTAGGTAGGTAATAGGTACTTACAGCTGTTATACAATAAAAAAAATCTGATTTCTGATTAAATACGATGAGCAGTTAGGCTTCAGAGTTAATCTTAATAATAAGAGATTTTTTTATTGTATAATTATCTAACTCTTGTTTTCAACAAGAGCACGTGCTCTGCAAGTTCCACATCATACCTACGGTGCAGTAAACGCAGACAGGTCTGACACAACGTCGCATCGTCGTCGGCTTGATCTAGATTTCCAAATTTGGAGTGCCAGGCAGACTTGTGCTCATCTTGCAAGAAAGCCATTATTAATATCCTTGCGAAAATGGTATAGTTCGGCGAGTTCATCAACACAAAAACTGGCGGTTACCGTTTATCAGCCGATTTTTGGTCAAAACAAGTCTGCAATCTGTAGAACGGCCGGTTGTGCGGTGGTGAACGAACACCTCTCAATCAAGGCTACCATATGCATAACAACCAGGTAAAGATAAAATGGGTGGTGGTACTGACGACGAGTAAGCATGCGCGCCTCAGCCAGGTGACGTTCTCCACCGTGCAACAGGTCACTGTATGCAACCAACCGGAGTTTATTACATAACACGAATTAAAATATAGGTGTAACCGTACAAAAGTCTTGTGGGTTTTTTAGACTTAACTCAGAAATAATTTGAGCTTACAACACTTCGAAGTGACTCACCTGATGTACGTAGGTTTATATATATACCATATCGACCCACCTAGTAGTTTTAGTGAACCTACAGCAGTCTAATTTCGTATTTGACCAAACTTAGTAATATACCTAAAGTCGTGACAGACAGACAGGCAAAGATTATTATAGGTAGATGCCTACCTACTTTACTTACGTAGTGCTGTTAGCCTACTTCACTGGTGCATTTTCAACGACCTTCAACTTTCAAGTAGGTATGCTGGCGGATATGGCCGCTCTCCACTCGGAACAGTCAGAACACAAACCTTCCGGACTCAAGGCACAACTACTATGCTCAACTGATTGTGCCGTGGGTACTTTTAACTCCCTTCTACACAATTAATTGGTCCGTTAAACATGGTTGACTGACGAGTGACGGTGTAGGTGACAGGTTGAGTTTAGGGAGAATGGCTGATACAGGTAGGTATTACCTGTTACCTCCAGTCTATAGATATCAATCCAGTCAATGGTTATCTTGTTACCTATGTGGAATTGTGGACGGTGGACGTCGTCAACTAACTCAGGCCAGGAGAGCTCTGAATGGAAAAGTATTCGAGGCGTACCTATTACTCGGTCTGTCCCCTCTAATCATCATTCATCATCATTCACTCCGGACGGATCCGGACTCAAGCATGGATTTTGAAAGATGAAAATCTCTACTCAAATTGATGCATGAGTTGCGATTTATCTATCAAAATGCGAGACTTATTTTCTGCTGCCTCTTTTAACAATCTAGAATCTAGATAGTGTGTTAGTGATCTTGTCCGTTTGCTAGCCTGGTCTAATCGTGATAGGTTCCAATTCCAAGACATTCAGTCAGAAGCAGAGACTGCAGAGACAATAATAATTACAGGTTGCTTAACTACCATTTTTTTTTGTGCAGAATTTTGCTTGGTTTTAGGTAGGTATGTATAAGAGAATAGACACCCAAATCCTTCATAATAAAAAAATTAAGTACCTATACCTACCTACATCCATTGTGTGTTTTAGAATAATTACCTAGCCTAAAGCAAAAATGTCTGAATAGGCTATTGTTTAAAATCTTTAACTGGCTGGCATAATCAAATAGACAACTTGGAATAATGGCATATTATCATGGATCAAAAAAGCTATTCTAGCACCCAGAAGAAGCGGCTTCCAAAGCGTGCTGGCGGACGCTGCTTGCAGTCCGGCAGAGAAGGTGTTGCGTCAGGAACCTTCGGATAGCAGGGGCAAGGTGGAGGCGGTGGTGGCTTGCTCGAAGTTTTGTGGATTCTGCCGCGGCAAAAGTAACCGAAGTCAGGCCTCTTTACACACAATTTATCGTCCATGCAGTTATCGAACACCGCCTGAGTCTTCCTACAATGCCTATAGCCAAAATCTCCCGAACTTTTATCGATACAGTTGAGGTACTGGTTGAATTCTTCAAGGCAGCTTTTCTTAATGTTCTTGAAGACCTGCATAGCGCAGTATGTAACTTTCTTTCCAAGATCGACGCAGGCACGAGCATCTTTAGTTTCCTCCCGACATAGCATGAACTCTGAGTTGATTCCTTCGCACAGCTTTCCAACATAAGGAGCGGCGGTCATGAGTGCCGACGTCGATAAGTTAACCTCTGGCACTGTCAATGCTTGGAAATGTGGAAGGTCTACTTCCTTAGTTACCACCATCTTTCAACTTCCTCGTGGTGGTCGTCACTAATCTTATAAATACTAAATACTATAAAATAATTAAATTTATTTGTTTTTAAATCAACCAAATCAACAAGCTGTATAAATCGTTTGACATAGGTAGTTGTTTGAATCAAAGTTTGAATAAGTAACTTTAGACACTAAAAAGTATGTAAGTCAAAAATTAAAAGCAAAAGAATTTTTTTAAAACAAGCTTTTATTTAAACACTCTAAAAAGGAGAAATTAAATTTTTCCTTAAAAATTTTAACTAGGTATCAACTTCTAACCTCATTATATACAATGTATATGATAGTAAAAGCTTGTCGCGACGTTTAATTACCTACCTATCAGTATTTAATTAAATTGAAATTAAAAATAGAACTTAGCAGATCAATTTTATAGAAATAGAAATAGAAATAGAAATTATTTATTTTACGCAAAAACACACACAAAGATACAATGAAATAAACATTAAATTATAAAGAAAGATGCGTAAAAAGGGTACTCGCTCAGCAAATGCTAAAGGTGCACGGTGGCTCCTTTAGCGCTGGTTTTCAGGAGTGCCTGGAGTGAAGTGGCGTACAGCCTCTGCGACACGCGCTCTGTTTTACAAGAAACTTAATCTAATAGCTATTATGTGCCTAATCTAATATATAATTCATAATACTGGCATTAACTAAAATCATAACTTCTCTTTTTTTAAAACATAAATTAAACAAAAACAAAACAGAAAACATAATCAGATACAACTAGAGAAAACACAAATAACACATTCCAAATACAAAATCTATAAAATAACAAGATAAAACTAACATTAGGTGAAGAACGACCACTTATTGAGCATTTTTTTAAATTATTTTGCTTAATTTACTTTTTATTTTTTAGTTATTGCTGGCTAGGTTTCTCAGTCTGTTCATCTCATTCAACGCATCATTGTTGCAAGATCGTTTGCCGGTTAATTTCGAACAGTCCAGCTCTTCAATAAGGAGACTTTCTAATGTTTTTACCCTACTTAAGGCCACATATGCTTGACCAGCAGCAAAGAGCTTCGAGCCTAAGTAAATAACGGCGCCCAACATAATACAAATTGGTAGCATGTCAAACTTATTTCAGCTTGGAGTTTACTTGTGCCTGACGAAACACAGTTCCGAGTTTGATTTTGGAGTTGTCCTTCTCCTAGACAGGTCGCAGACCAATGCTGATGACGCCGATCTCGCCAAATTACACAAGTCAAACTTATTTCAGCTTGGAGCTTACTTTTCAATTTACTCTCAATGAAGTGCATTAAAAATAACTACTCCGCCATCTTGGATGGTCCGCCATATTGGATTTAGAATGACATCACATTATTTTTCGAGTTACTCTCAACCATCCCTTTCATTTGATACCCATATTGTAGAAGTGCATTAAAAATAACTACTCTGCCATATTGGATTTAGAATGACGCCAAATTATTTTTCGAGTTACTCTCAACCACCCCTTTCATTTGATACCCATATTGTAGAAGTGCATTAAAAATAACTACTCCGCTATCTTGGATGTTACACCATATTGGATTTAGTATGACGTCACACGACATATCGTGCATTGTCATCCAAACTAAACGTGTACCTATACAAAATTTCAGTTCAATCGGTTGAAGATATCTATTTCAAAATTGAGTTCAAAGATTCCCCCCGAACATACATATACATGTCAAGTTAAATAAAAGCTTTCATTATAGTACCTACATAACTTTTATGATTTTGCTTAGGCCGGCTTGAGAGGTCCAAACAGTTTTTTTCGTACCACTTGCTCAAAAAAGTGACATTCTATGCCACAAAAAGCGAACATAACAATATAGTCATTTTTAATCTGTTAAAAACAGGGAGAGAAAATTGTACTGGATTTCTTTCATCCTCTAGGGGGAGAAAGTGATTTAAATTTGGAATACAATTTATACTGAACTACATCTGTGTTTACACCATTAAGTTTGTATACAAAGCATTATACATCTTTTTGAAAAAGGAATACGCATTTATTATGCAGGCCGTATGAGCTTGATGCCTTTGCTTTTCCGACAAAAAAATATTAGTCAAGGAAAATGCCACGTTTTTGTTTTCTTCAAATACATAAACGTTAAGTTTATTTTAATTTATTTTTATAAATAAGTTAATGTTCTAAAATGCTATCTCATATTATTATTGTGTTAATTTTTTCGCAAATGGTACGAAAAGTAGAGTATTTTCCTCGGTGATAAAGCTGTCTTAGTCTTGGGTGAACTTAAATCCCTCGCTACTCTCAGGACTCGTCTTAAATCCCTCGCTTCGCTCGTGATTTAAGTTTTTAACACCCTCGCTACGCTTGGGAGTAAACTTCGAGTCCTTCGTTACGCTCGCGATTTAAATCGTCACCCGCGACAGAAGACACTGCTTTATCCCCTTGTATAATAATCTACTATTTATTATTTCAGGTGTTGATGGCCAGTCTCTAGGCTGTCCAGCAGTGCGCACGAGTAGCGGCTGGTTGGATCTGTTCCCTCTGCCCTGCAAGAAACACTCAGAATGCAAGGTTATGAGCAAACGCCACCTCTGCTGCAAAGGATTCTGCACCAAAGGAACTAAATCTGCTGCTATTGTATCGTAAGTCACATAGGTACCTTTGCTACGCAGCCAGCATACCACATTGTGAAATAACTTAGTTACACACTTACTTATTACGTAAACCAATAAGAATTAAAAGTTTAATAGATTTTATTTGCGAGTATAATTAAATGTCATGTTATGTTTGCAGCTTACTAATTATCTAAGCACTGAGCATATAACCACTACGTTTTGCAACTAAGCTTAGGTAGGTACCTACTTCCTTTGAAGTAAACTTACCAGTTCAGGCAGCAATCATTTATTTTCCCCTTGTTTAGTCACATATATGGACGACGATGGAAAAGGCCACTTTAAAATGTAGGTGGTTCTAAATCTTACTTACGGCAACTTTCAAATCTTAATAAGTTAGTATTATCTCAGGGTCAGAACTAGACACAACATAGGTAAATATAAATAGGTACCTTATGAAACACTAGCGGACCGTCCCAGCTTCGCACGGGTTTTTTAGGTAATTTTTTACACCTTGGGTTACATTATTGGAGTTTAAACAAGGATGCCTAATTTTTTTTGAAAATATATAGCCTATGTCACCCGGGGATAGTGTAGCTTCCCAACGGTGAAAAAATTATTCAAATCGGTCCAGTAGTTTCGGAGCCTATTCAATGCAAACAAACAAACAATCAAATCTTTCCTCTTTATAATATTACTATAGACACAGATTATATAATACTATACTACTATAGATAATACAATAGGTATAAGTACATGTATGTATGTAGGTTTACCTAAGTACGCCAACCTCCTCATTACGTTTGGGTTGGCTGGCAGACAATGGTTTTAGCATTAAGTCCACCCTTTGTAACAAATTTATAATTTTGTGCAATAAAGTATTAAATAATAAATAAATAATAAAGTACCATAACTTATCTGCTGAAACATGGCTGAAACCAACGATCTTGTAGGTAGGTAATTACTGGCATGTTGCACATGCAATGAAAATAAACTTTAAAGATACATAACTGTTTACCTAGGTACCGTACCAACCTACTTTTATAATTTCTAAGAATGCTTGTCTAATAGGTTAGCGTTTGAAAATCAAATAACCCATCTAGACAAGTAAGAAAAAAACACCTTTTGAAAGTTTTGTTTTGCAAAAATACCTATCACTAAAACGAATACTTAAACCTAATCAGCTATAACTATTTTTCAACAAATTAAGTAGGTAGGTACTAGCTATCTATTATCTGCTGCGCTCACGTAATCCCAATACCCGCTTATACGTGGTTCCTTATTAGTTAAATGTTCACTTTCTTTAACCACAGTCACCATCCAGAATCAGTTCGCTTCGACCATTTTTCAAACATGCCTCAAAAAAACATCAGAGCTGTGCATAATTAAATACATAAGTACTATACTGATGATATGATATCATCATTCATCATCACTGATTAGTACCTAACTTACTAGATAAAGTTTTTTTATGGCTGATTAGAGCGCACCTCTCATAGCATTGCATACTGTAAAACAGGCCTCTTGCTGATCAATCACATCAGCAAGTCCATAAGCATTTTTTGTACCTTAGCTTTAAATTAGGATCTATACACGCCATCATAAGATCACCTTTCATTGTAGTACCACCGGTCAACCAAGTACCGATAGCACAAGCCCAAGCACATCCTCTAGCACGACGAGCACAAGTACTACAACCACTAGTACCACCACAACCACGACCACTACCACTACAACTCCGAGTACCACTACCACCAGCTCAACAACGACGACGACGACGACCCCGCGGCCGGCGACGGCCAAGCCGACGGAAGCGCCATTGCAGCCATTCCTGCAACTGCTGCCGATACAGAGAACGGAGGCTTCTACTGTGAAAGCGAGTGCTTCGGCTAAGCCAGGTACCTACCCCTAGGTCGACATTTGCCATGCAATCTTATTACATATAGCTTAGTTATTTCTGGTAAGTACTTTACATACATAACAAATCAAGGCCCTTTGGGTCGAACGCCGCCGCCCAATTCCTTCATTCTAAAACATTGGTTTCTGTGACCGAGCCTTGGAGCAGCAGTTGGCCGTTGCTTTACTAACACTTTGCAAGGTCATAGCAACGTTCACTGCCCTGCTATTGAACTGCCTACCCGCCTGCCATATTGTTGGTAGGCGACAGCATAACCGCTTACCTTTCACACACGCGCGCACGCGCGTCTTAGTCCAGAGGGCTACTCTTGACCACGACCTTTCCAAATTGGATCCGGATTTTTACAGATTTCGTGTCATTTTGTACTGAAAAATGACAGTACTTCTGTCAAAATCTATGGATTGGAACTGTGGTCGAGAGTAACCCACCTGTTTTTAGTGTTCCGGCCCAGTTTTGGAAAAACAGAACATTTATGGTCTCACTCCGGTGATTGTTTGCTGAACCGTTGAAGCTAAAGAGTTGGAATAGTAATAGTTTGTTACATGCAACCCAAAGTTTTGTAGGAATGTACGTTCTTATATGAAAACAATACTTTGAATGGGTAGGTACTAAGAATAAGGACTACTAGGGAGGGTAAAACTACTATTACCTATGTACTATTCCAAATCTCTCTCTCTAGCTTCTACGGTTCAGCTCTGGTGGAGGTGATAGACAGACCGACGGACAAACAGACACCGGAGTGAGACAAAGTTTTCCGTTTTTCCAAAATTGGACTGGAATTAAAAAAAAAGCGAGTTACGAAACCGCGGCCTTAGGATCAGAAAGCAGGGTCACTGTACTTAACACTAATGCTCGCCTTTCACGTGTACCGTGTGTATAACTAACCGTTTCTGTTGAGCGCAGGAAAATCGCAGAAGCTGGTGTGTCCGAAGCCGGGACAGAGGCAGCTGGTGTTATTCCCGATCCCTTGCGAGAAGAACTCGCAGTGCCGATCCAGCAGCGGGATTGACCACGTCTGCTGCGGAGGCCAGTGCATGCAGGGAGTGCCGCCGCCTAAGCCTACTCCAGCGCCGAAGCCGCATCAACGTAACCACTTTTCATAAAATCTAGACTATCAGTAGCGATAGCAACAAAATAACTCCCACCTCCAAAAGGACTTATTCAAGAAAGATAGATGTTCCTACATAAGTATGTAACTGGAAAACACTTTCCTTTATACCGATATGATAAAATACGAACTGATATTTCTAGCTCTACTAGGCGTGATTCCGAGAGAATGCCCAGCGACTCCGCTTGGTGAGCTGCTGTTTGAAGTTCAGACTTGTAAGACAGACGCAGATTGCTGGCCCCGAGTGTGCTGTCCCGACGGCACTCGGTCATATTGCCGCACGGCGCGCGCTCGGCTTGACCTCGTGCCCATCGCTAACCAGATCGACGGACGTGAGTACCTATCTGACTCAAGGTTCCTAGCTTATCTTTTGTAGTTATGTATCTATATCACTCAATACCATCTCGTTAGGTTTGGTCAGTTTCGTTCGACGACCACGACACGACGAATGTTTAAAAAATGTTTTACTTATGACTAGCATTAAAATTTATTTTTTTCATAATAGGTACCTACCTACCAAAATAAAATATCGACATGAAAATAACTTTTGATACTGACTGTACTAACAGCATACCAAAATAAAATGCGTATTTGCTTTGCTCTCGTCAAATCTCACTCGTCGAGTCTTGAGACATTACAGAATCAGATGTCTCATTCATTATCATGTCATTGTTTTCCCCAGCTGTAAGAATGTTCGAGCAGTATCTGCAATGCACACCGCCGCCGCAGTACGACGTGTTCCCCCAGAAGTGCAGCTCCAGTGTAGACTGCTTCCCGAACCTGTGCTGCGCAGAAGGCGGCAAGAAGCATTGCCGGCCGCCACAGCGAAGCCTGCTGGCCTTACTTGCTGGAGTGTCGCAGGTAATAAATGGAACCACTTGCAAAATATAATCTACATACAGGTGTCCCGAAACTCAACGTCAAGCGGGTACGGAGCGAGAGAGAGAGAGCTATGGGCTATACCAGTACCACGAAAAATAAAATCACATATTTACAATGTGCGAGCGAGAAGTTGATTGACGGCTGTCAGGATCCTCGATCATAGATTATAAAAAATCTCTATTTGAGTTAGGTAGCTCAGGTAGGTACGTAGGTATACCTACTGATGTATGGAATCAAAGTGAAGACCTACTGATAAAATAGTTACCTATTATACCTCTTGAAAAATAAAGGAATTTTAATATTAGATTCTCATAGCCATGAATTTATTTTTTTACAGAGAGTTGGCTCCACTATTGGAAACTTCAGACAACCTTCACCAAGCACTGCATAAATTGACCTAGACCTAAGTAGGCATTATAAGTAGAATAGCATTTTATACTTTTGTACAGATTTTTATGTAAATGTTTTGGTTAAACTTTGTTTGTTTTATTTAATCATATAAAATATTTTATACTACCTCTACACCTTCCTACTAGAATTCTGTCAAAATGATTAGATCTTGCAGTTCTATAATATCTTGTTCACTGAATTGGTACCTATACCTACCTGCATACAATTACTTCATACAACTCTAGCTGAGGTGCAGCATGAAAAAAACAACAGGATTGTGTACTTACATCAAAGTTTTATTTAAAAGCAACTAGTTCAGCTGAAACAAAGAAAAAATATCATTAGTATAATAATAATTAGACCTTTGCATCTAATCTAGATGATACAGTCAAAATTTACACCCACATTCTTTTATATTCATGCCCCTATGAGTAGGATGCTGCAGTGCCTGGGGCATCGTTTTAGACATTTTGTGAATTGCATGTAAACATCTACCAATTTGTTGTGCTTTACGTTTGTAGATGTTGCGAGATTTGTACCACACAATTCATACAAGCAATCCTTACAATTTGCACAATATTCTGAAATGTCAAACATGCACAAGGGTTGGCGGTGGAAATGCAATTCGATATATTCCAGAGTTTGTGTAGACATCTTCTTGGTAGAAACCAACAAGGTTCCTTTTACTAAACTTCCATAAAGTTAGGAAGACGAGAATAATACAATACCTATGGAGGTTTCTGTACTTTCTGTGTAGCCCGAATGGCCCAGTCAAAATGATAATACGAAACGGTGCTTACCTTCTTAAAACCAATGTCGTTAGCATACTCTCTGAAGCACTGTCTACAGATATTCAGGCCATATTTGCGGATAAGTCCATGTTTGTTAGAGCAGGCCCGACTGAAAAGAAATGCAGAGTACTAAACACGTGTTCTAACCATACATCTGAGGTAAGACAGTTCGGTGTACCTACCTACTAATCACCAAAGCACATAGACTTACCATGACCGAGAGCCCTGTCCGTATCTACGAGGGTGAGAGTACCAGATATTTGCGTGACCCATTGTGATAATTGCGTTTTCGCAGTGTAAAACACGAAACACTTCCAAATGGAGATCGCAAAAAGGAAAAAGGAAAGACAAGAAACCGTAGATTAAAAAACGAATGAACCGAACCACAGATTCGTAGAATGCTAGCGGTTGTAGCGGTTTAGACGCAGGAATATGCGTTATCGTCCTTACTAATCTGTGGCAAGAATGAATTAAAAAAAAACCATAGACATTAATCTGACTATTCTGACTATGTCAATGTCATGTACAAAAAAATCTTTCAAAAAAGGCAGGCATAGTTAGGCTGTGCTCACTTTGGATACGATTTCATCCGAATTTGATTCGCGCGGAAACGTACGACTACGCACAAAATGATCCCGTCCTTCCAAGGATTATGGGAGCGCTCACACTGCATGCGATCAGTCGTACGTATACGTACGTTTACTTACGACGTCCGAATACAATTCGAACTTGTTAGGATTTATCACGCAGTCGTACGAACAGTACTCGTACGTTTACTTACGAACAAATTCGTGTCCAAAGTAGGGATGTGAGATTAATGGAAAATAATCGATTAAATAAAAATCGATTTTACTTTATTCAAATGTAATCGATAAGTAAAAAATCGATTTTAATAAAAAAAAATTTATTATTTAAAGGTACATTCTTTTCATATTCGAACTAAACCTAAGAGATTCATATAAACAATTTATCAGATTAAAAATCAAATAAAATTATACGAATAAAACAAATAACCAATTCAAAACTAAAAATCATAGGCAATGTTCCTTTAAAATTTCAAGGTAAGGAATTAAAAAACCAAATACACAAAATATCCAGTCCTATTTTGATTTTTTTTTTTCATCCATCGCTTATAAACGAGCGTTTTCTCAAAATGGATTTAAACATGTAATTTATCTAAACGATTTATTAAAAATTGATTAATATTAAAATAAAAATTGACAGCAAAAAATCGATTATAAGAAAATAAAAATCGATTATTTTTTAACATCCCTCCAAAGTGAGCACGGCCTTATTTTCTTGCTTGATGATTGAATTTTTGGGTCCGGTTATTGTACAACCATGGAATGTACAGCCTGTGAAAACACAACCGTGGAAAGCGCAGTCAGGAATGCACGACCATGGAATTCATGTATAAAATACATGAATTCCACGGTCGTGCTTTCCTGACACGTGCTGAGTTTGTACGGCCCGATTTTGCACAGCCCGGTAAAACACAACCATGGAATTCATGTATAAAAAAAAAAACAAAAAAATACGTCAATTCCATGGTCGTGCATTCCCGACACGTGTAGGGAATTCACGCCCGTGGAAAGCACAACCATGGAATTGATGTACTTGCTCCTGATTGGTCGATTCATTCTATGCTTCGTTCAGATGTAACTACAGAGTAAAAATGGTACTAGTGTGAATTTAGTGATTAGTAAAGCACAGGCTATCAAAGGTATTAAACAGATTAGAAATAGAACGATTGAAAAGCATACAGAAAAACAACAAAGTTGTACCTACCTAAGTCTGAATAGAATAGGAAAATGAATAATAAATATAAATGAATTATATGAACAATGTGTTTTTTTTCTTTAAGTTCGAGCATAAGGAGTAGAAAATAAATGAATGAGGGCGCCACGTTACATCCATGGGCGCCACATAATGTTTACATGCATCACTATAAACTGTTTTTATTTAGTGTTCTGTTTCATGTATATATATGTTTTTTAATAGTTGTTATAAGATGATGTTTATAATAGGGCTATAGTCGCTAAGCGACAAAACCCTGTGATAAATTAAAAAAAAAACACTATAAACATTGGTTAAAGTGTTGCCGCTACCGGAATATTATTTTAGTTAGACTAAAAAATATGCCAGATTTCATAGGTTTCATTTCAAAGGTTTTATTTTCTGTTTCCTTCAATTCTGTTTTTGTAATAAATAACACGCATAAACTTTTATGCGTGTACATTAGTGTGTAATAAACATTTTATCATTTTTATTTGTTTAACAAAAAAAATCAACGAAATCTTTTGAATGCTTTATTTTTTAATAGCTAAGAACATAGGCCTTATTTTTTTAATTTATTTAGGTACCCAATCAAGAAAATTATTAATAAAACCGTACGATCATAGTACTTATATTTGCGAAGAAAAGCTGAATCTGGCGACAAATTTACTTTAGCGGCCACACCGGCCACTGAATTGTTATATTTTATAAAGAGTTGCCGGTTTTACAGTTTGTATTTTTACAAGTAGTGCAGTAGTCACTGCCAAGCCAAGATGACAGTGACATAACCGACGCATGACAGCTTAGCAAGTAGCGGGTTTTTATTTTTTTGAAGCGGGGATAATGTGGTATCAGGCGGAATAAATCCCGTCAATGTACTACATTAAATCCAAATAATGATAATTTATCATACATATTACGCATGTAATAATTATGTACATCTTTGCGTACATATTACATTTTATTTGATAGCAGCTACCTTCCTCAAGTCTAACAAAAAATATACCTAGGTAGGTACTGCTCGTATGGATGAAGCGTGCATCTGAGTAAACACTTTACTAAGTAGGTATTTACAATCGAAGAGAATCGAAATCGTAGCTTTGTAATAATTTCATGATTTCATAATAAAAACAACCCACTTCTTATAAAGGGTACTTGCCTACCACCTTTAGTTAGTACCTACTACCTTTTTTCTTTACGTTATTAATTACTTAAGAGGAAATGTGGGAGGTCTTTTCTCCGTACAAACGCTCTCGCCTGTTTTCTTTTTGGTTAATGACCCTAGAGCAATGATTTTTCACAGAATAATAAATATTAACTATTTCTATGCCCCTATGTTTTTCTTTTTGGTGATAAATTATTTTTATAAGAACTAGAACCCTCAAAAAATGCTGAAAATTGCTTATTTAGATCGCTGTTAACAGAGTCCTAGTGTACAAATTTGACAACTATTAACGAAAAAAGAAAAACATAGCGGCGTAGTATATATCCTCCTTATTCAGTGTCTAAAATATCTTTTAAATTGGTTTAATATTGGAGGAGGGAATAGGCGAGAGCCAAACCTCGAATTATAACTTTTTACTTAAGCTTTTGAGTCGGATCTGCAGTTGTCCTTATTGCACGAATTTGAGGGCAGGGGTGACGCGGGGGGGGGGGGGGGTGTCTGCTTAATACATAGGGGAAAGTGGGGTAATTACGGACACCTAAGGAAAAAAGTAAATATTAAAAATACTAAATGAAAATTTTGTTAATTTATTGATTAAGAACAAAGATAAAGGTTTTATTTATTAATTTTAATTATAATATTTTATAAAATTTGAAAATGAAGTAATTTTTTTGACAAAAAAAGAAAAGTATTATTTTTTTGATCCCCTCAAAACCGTGGGGTAATCCCGGACAGTGGTGGGGTAATTACGGATAGTACATATTTGGCAGTAACGAGTAGATTATTTTAAGATAAACGAATAGTTTCAACTTTTTTTTTAAATAGGAAATTAAAATTTTTAAATAATAACATCTTGAACAGTAAAATTAAAAATTGTACAGTATGACTATCAACGTGGGGTAATTACGAACGTTTAGGATTACCCTTGTAAAAATTTTCCGGACTTTTCTCTGGAAAACTCTAAAAAAAGACTTATTTTAAGTTCTAAAGACTTCTTCAGAGTTTTTGAGAGAAAAGTCCGAAAAATTTTCACCAGGGTATACCCCACTTCATTCGTCCGCCATTACCCCACAACGTTAAAAAATAAAAACGCATTTTTCTTTAAAGGTTAGGATCAAGTTAAAATAAACATTTATATCAGAAATTTTTTCTCAAATTCATCTTAATACGTCGTAAATTAATCATAACTATAACATTTACGAGTAACGAGAATTTAACGAATCTATACTTGCCAAAAATTACATGAAATTGGATGAAAATATTAAATAATATTTACCTTAAATAATACGAAGAACTTGGGTAACTGACTAATTGCCAGATACTACATATCCATAAACCTACAATTCCATGACAAAAAAAAACATTTTTTTTTTCCTAAGGTACTGAAATCGTGGTGTCCGGGATTACCCCGCGTCCGCGATTACCCCACTCTCCCCTACACAGACGGAAAAGTGATGCGAAGTAGTTGAAAATAACGATAACTGTTTACAACACTAATGTGTTTTAAAAAGTTGTCGATAAACATTAAAATTGTTTGCATGTCCTCTTTAGTGGGAAATACTTTTTTTAAATACCACTGCTGAGTATAGGCCTCCCTTCTCTTCTGCCATGCATGCCTTCCTGTTTTGTTCGCTCCTCATCCAGGTGTTCCCCGCGACCTTAATGATATCGTCGACCCATCGTGATTTGGGCGCCCTTAGTTTTGGTAATGGATATAAGTAAAATAAAATTTATGTCATGTCTTATGTTACTAGTTTCATCAACGAAACTTACGACGACGTTCTTTCTCTCACTGGTCTATTTTTTGGTATCCGACCGTCAATGATTTCTGGTAAAAGGCATTGAAGGTAGAATTTTTCTAATGTTGGTTACATTTTTTCCCAGAATGCATTCATGATTTTTTCAGGCTTGCAAAAGTATGGTGCACAATTTCGATGATCACCAAAAACGTGGTTTGCGGCATTTTTTATATCCGTTTTCAGATTTTTTATTTTGTCACTTTGCGTAATGCTTTCTTGTTCCTTTCTATAATTTACTGCTCCAACTATAGCCTTCCTCAAGCGTAAAACGTTTGCCTTAACCTTTTTTCTAAGTTCAACTGGTACAAAGCCTTTGTTGTTGTTTGTTTTCTTTCCTAGGGCTTTTAATTTGTTGCAAAAATTGCGGAGCAAGTGATTTTTGCACTCGATTTTTTGTATAATGAAATCAAGCGCATATGGCTTTTTTAGCGTTAATTTCTTCATTATACTAGAGTCACCATCTCCTATTAATTTTTTATATTTGAGTCCATGCATTTCCATGCTCCTCGCAAACCCTTCTGCTATAATATCGGCCTCCATAGCATTAGCGCTGTCACGCCAGTTTTTAAAGCACCTGTGCTCAGGCACATCTATATTTAATTTCAGACTTCTGGCACATGTGCAGCAGTATGAGTTTCTAACGCCCAGGAATAAAACTTTTTTAGTGCGCAGACCAACTATGCAACCTGCACCGGATGAAGAACTAAATCCACTGTTGTATGATCTCTTTGCCCAAGAACCATCTGCGATCACTGTTATTAAAGGGTAGCCATTTTCATCAACGTCCCCATTTAAAATAGCTAGTCTTTTTTCTTCTTGGCCAGCTGTGATCATTTCTTCTAAGGCGCATTCTTCAATTGTTGGTGCTAAAACTTGTTCAATATTTGTGTAAGTCGAACGATCCATATTTGGCATATTCATAACACCACAAATTTCATTTAATTGAGCATATCCGTTTCCTGTACATACTATTCCTTCGACGACAGCAGTGTTTATGCACATTTTAATTTGTGGTTCTTCAGAGTGTACAGTTTCCTTTTTATTGCACATTCTGCACTCAAAAACAAACTCGCTATGAAAACCACTTCGTCGTTCACGCACAAATTTTAAGTCAGCAAAAGTAACATTTGTGTGTTCATGCTTTATTTTTAAGATCTCGGAAAATAAATATTTAATATCCACGATTCTACGTCCTTCTAATCTTTCGTCTTTATAAGTTTCAACAACATTCTCTGGCTCTATATACAAATTGTCTAGCGTTGCCGATTCTAATGTTGATGAGACTGATGAGCTTGCGTTTTCTTCTATAAATGAATCATTTGAGTGTTGTCGGGAGTTACACGCACGCGAGCTAGGTTCAACTGTGGTGCCAAATAGTGAACTTGCCGTTTCACACTAAAATGGTGTTTTCTTCGTTTAGTACTCGGAAACAAACGGGTTTTTTTTCTTTTCTACCTCCTTTTGCCATTGTAAAAAAAAGGCAAAGTCTTCAAGTGAAAGATTTCTTCTACTGTTCGGAACTATTTATTTTGATGTTTTCACTTCCGAGGTCGGAGGTACATTGCTATCTGCCGAATCAGTCAGCCTATTTATATGAAATCGCTATGGATACTGTTATACGAACTTGAATCTTAAAGCTATTGACATAAGGCTTACAGTACTGTTACACAAAACTGAATCTTAAAACTATTGGCATAAGGTTCACAATACTATTATACAAAATTGAATCTTATGCTATAAACATAAAGTTCACAATCCTATTCTATGTTTACATTCCAGAAAGTTCTTCAACTGGACTGTTCTATGAGCTACTTTGTATTAAATCTAGAAGGTTCTTAACACTAGAAATTTCTTAATACTATCGTATACGTAAACTATGTCTATTTTATAAAGCTGTCCTGCACAAGTAGGTAGGTATGTATTATTCTTCAAATGCAAAATAGTAGGTACCGAGGAATTCTTGGGTTTTATAAAAGGCAAGGTCCAGTAAACATAGCAGAGTCAAATACAGTATATATCAGGATCGGGAAGTCCAGTAACCATAAGTTGAAACAAAAGAGTAGCAGGGAAAAAAAGTCCAATAAACAAACCACAATCATAAGACAAAATCACTTCGCGTAAGTAGATATTGAACGATGTGAACACCAAAAAATACGAGTGACGGGGGAGTTTCGTTTACCGCGCGCCGCGCGGGCGAACGGCGGCGGCGGGATCGCGCGTCGGAGACACGCACACACTGTCAACTTCACACATGGATAGAGCTGCCGGGCGCCAAGCGCTCGCAGAGCGACAGCGATAGTTTCTTCAAATACCTAATTTTCTAAAGTCTCTCCGCCCGCATTTCCTCTTAAGTATGTACCTATTAAAGTACTTAGGTATACTATACTTTGGTTTTGGGAAGGACTTAGATGACAGAGCACTAAGGCCCGTATTCTGTAGCCTTACTTAAATACAGATCAACACTTAAGTGTCGATTTGAGTGGAGCTTTAATTCTGAAACGCTGCCTAAATTGAGTAGAGTTCAGCCAAGTTATGTTTATGCTAAAAACTACACTTAAGTTTTTCTTTATGCTAAACCTAGAATCAACGCTCAAGCATAGATGTCAATCTGACATTTTTCTAGGAAAACCGCAGCTCTACTCAAGCTTGCTCCCGACCACGCTTGAGTAGAGATTTTGCTGTATTTTCAGGTTACGGACATCAAATTACAAACATGAAGTGATGGAAATAGATATAGGTAGGTATACCTAGTACCCTTATTCCTAAATACTTAGGCCACAATATTGAGAACCACTCTGGTTTTATGGGGTAATTAAGAGCTAGGTAGGTAGGTAGGTACCTACATGTATCAAAAATTAGATCAGCGAAACTAATTCATTTATGAGACACAAGACATGACCAATATTTATATTGGTCATGTCATGTGTGTCAGGGGTTATTACGATCGAAAAAGAAATGTAAGCCTTCCGTCAGAGTGTAATAAAATCGACTTTTAGATGGTTTCAGAATTATACGGATAGTTCGTAGTTTCCCCTCTGCCAAAGAAATATTACATACTCAATATTTCGAATGCTCAATCCACTGCAATATAAAGAGTTTATTCTATATATATAAATGAATGTTTGTCTGTATGTCCTTTATAGAATCGTAAACTATGCATTTGATCATGTGATGATCTTCAGTAAAGTAGGTATTGTGCATGAGCCCACGAAGGTTTCTGAATTGGTACCTACGACAAGTTCATCCCGGAATATAAACTGGATCCAACGGGACGCGAACGAAGTCGCGGGCGGAAGCTAGTAATAAATAAAAGCTATATCGAAGTGATTTACCCAGTGCCCAGCACTGGGTACATAAAAATCGCAAGCTTCGTGTTGATTGTTTTCCGTAAATACAAGTATAGTAAACCAAGAATAAAAATATGTAGGTACAGAAAATTCATTATATACCTAATTCCTAAGGCCGTCCTATTCTCGAAACACGATAGAGAAATATTTTCTCGATAGAAGAAAATCTACTTTTTGTGAAAAACTAGGTAGGTACTAGACCATAATAATTACCTACCTTACTTACCAACTAGGTAGATAGGCAGGTATACATATAAGTATCGACGTGAATAAAGCAGGTAAGTATCTACCTAACTAGGTAGGTATACCTAGGTACCTAAGTAATCTGAATAATCTGATTATGATTGGTAATTTTTATGTAGGTAAACCAGTTCTCAAACATTCAAAACTACGGATAAACAGACAGACGCACAACGTCATCATTCATCAAGCTTATAGAACACCTCTTTTTTTCGGTCGGGAGTTAGGTACCTACCTATAAAATAGGTGGCAATGGGGTCAAGCTCGGGCGGGGGTGTGGGTGGTGCCTGAGGTACCTAGCGCCCAAAATTATTTTTATTATTTTCTGCCCGACGACGTCTTCAGATTGGTTTAAAAAAATCAAGACTATAACCCAAACAAAACGAACAACCAATCCGGTGACGGGAAAGTACGCGCCCGCGACTAACGCGCTTTCCTACTTACTATCTATTAGCTATTCTGTACCAAAGAAGAGGCGCGAACTCACACGCGAACTCTAGCAATTTCTAGCGGCTTGGAGATTTATATCGTAGTAGCCAACTCGTGCGGCGTAATAAAAAATGAAATGAAAACTTTCTTGGTTGCGAAGGTGTTCTCTGTTCCCACTGCATTTGCATACATACTAATCGAGCCTAATTGGTTCTATTTCTGCTGCCGATTGTTTAGGTAAGTTCTCATAATTGTTTATATCTATTTGAATTTAGTTTAAATTTAATTCTCAGCCTGTCTACATAGTTAATAGGTAATATTTTAGCAATAGCATAGCATCATTCAGCTTACAAAGGACGCCATTGTTTGTAGGTTATGACATGTATGGGTTATGTACCCTAGATTACATAGGTAGGTAGGTACCTACCTAATTTAAAAAACTTATATACCTAGGTACCTAAGTAGGTACTTTGGACCTACTTAGGATAAATAATGGACAAATAATTTATTTTAATCCCACTTTTTTAGTTTGATAAAGATGGAGCCGGTTTCCCCAATAGAGCCCTACAAGGAGGGCAGCAGTTTGTTCTCTCGTGGTGATCACTTTTATGTGACCACACGAGCGAGAGAGGCCTCCACTTCACTGCGGTGCCACAGTGACGGGTGCCCTGTCCGCTTCCTAATAAGAAACGGACATCCAGGCCTTTCACTGGTGAGCACGATCACGAGCCAACGCCTTGGATTCCAAACCGGTGAGTAAAGTGAAATTAAAAGTTATTTACAGCTAGCTATCACCCCATCCATCCATCGAGCCACCCCAAAAGTAAGTAAGCTATGGATGTAGGTAAATGTATTTTTTCTGACACATAGTTTTTTTACCTAAAATAAAAAATGTCTAAAACTACAAAGAGCTAGGTATAGGTACTCCGAAGTGTGGGATCCAGGAAAATAATTGTACCTATAATAATTTTACGGCAAATAAAACAAAGGTCATTTGAGTCACGAGTAGTTTTTGAAAGAAGTTGAAAAACCTACCTACCTATACTACCAGGGTTCGGAAATCTCGGCCGGCGAGTCCATTCACACTTGTCTTGTTTTTCACAGGAATGCCATGTTTCAAGCCCTCAAAAGGAGGGCTACAATGGAAAACATTCCATTGAATGCAATGTATGAGGAGGAGGCTGCCAGGTATATACCTACATAACTACCTACGATCTACAATCCGTAATTTTAATTTTGTTTGTGAGAAAACGTATGTTTTAAAGTGCTTTCTGTTCTATTAAAACATTTTGTAATACTAATACCTACCACCCTACTTATCCTACTAATATTATAAACGCGAAAGTTTGTGAGGATGTGTGGATGTTTGTTACTCTTTCACGCAAAAACTACTGAATGGATTTTAATGAAACTTTACAATAATGTAAGTTATATATCAGAATAACACATAGGCTATAACTTATAAAGATATTGTGTGAATTGTCCAAAATATAAGGATCAGTGTCAAGTAAGTAGGAAAAAATTCTGCCATCTGCGAGCTTTTCTGGCGTGCGCTGCAAAAACTGTTAAAGATAGGTAGGTACGTGAAAATGAATATATTATGTATCCTACAACACTATGATGTAGTTCCATTTTTTGCCGTATATCTATTTACTTGAACATAATTTGTGTAACTAACTGTTTGTATGTTTACAGGTTTCCAGACGCGGCGGCCCATTTGCTGTTTGAGTCGGTGGGTTCGTCGATGCGGAAGTGGAGGAAAACGGCACAGCCGCCCGTGCCACAGAGTTTGGAGGGTTTGGGGGCAGCGCTCACGGAGCACCCGCGCCTCAGCGGAATGCTGTTGGCTACGGTCTCCGCAGGCGGTGCCCATGCCATTATATTACATATGTCAGGCTCTTCAAGCTGTTTGCAAGCGTGCCATTCCCTAGTGGTAGATGGCATTTCTAAAGTTATTTATTAACTGCAATAACCTGTCATTTTTTGTTTATGTACTACCTAAATGATACGTTTACCTATATAAAAGAAATAATTTCTAATTACTATACCTATGATTAATAGTTACGTTTAGGAATATGTATTTGCATTAAAGCGATATGTACATAGTCTGTGTGAATAAGATAGGACTTTGCTTTATTATTTTAGATGTGGTTGTAAAATATTTTATCTTTATGAATAAAAGATAAAATATTTATCTATACAAATATTATAAAGAGGAAAGGTTTGATTTTTTGTTTGTTTGTTTGTTTGTATGAATTGAATAGGCTCCGAAACTACTGGACCGATTAAAAAAATTCTTTTACCATTAGAATCCTACATTATCCCTGATGAACATAGGCTATATTTTATCCCGGAATTCCCACGGGAACGGGAATTACGCGGGTGAAACCGCGAGGCGCTGCTAGTGTATAATAAAAAATAAATGTATACATACATACTTAAAGACATTTGTTTTATTGTGCCTACCTTCTTAGGAATGCTATTATTATAATGCTATACAGTTGCTATTATTCTATGTAGGTACCTACTTAACTCTTATCTTAGTCTAGTTATGTAGGCTTGTTAAAGTCGTTCATCCTTTTACACGGTAGCTACTTGCACAAATCTTAGCATAGTCATCACTATTACTGATTCATAAATGCACCTATAAATAAAATAAGCAGGTTGGTGCCTACATAAAAAATAAAAATATTTTATGCTAATTCAGATTGGACAACATTGGTACCCAAACTAGGAAAACCTTTGATAAGGCGTACCAAAGCCACCCACTGGAATATGTGATGTCTAGGTACTGGAGTAGAGGCAGTTGCGGCTTATTAGAAAGTGTTCACCACTGGACTTTGTTGTAGATCCGATGAATGTAGAAGGTACCTGGAATAATGATTTTTTTATTTACTTTGCTTATATAGTTTACATAGTACCGACAGAAGTAAAGATCATACCACAAAATGAGGACCTATTACTGAAGTTTACAAAGTCTCTATTTATCATTACTCATTGGTAAGATATGTCAATATATTGTTTGATTATCTTTTAACATTATGTACATCTTTGAGTGGGACTGTAAGTTTCAAAATTTAATTCATTTTTAACCATAATAATAATTTTACTTGCAAGGCAGAAATAATGATGCAACTGCCAAGATGTTGAAGTGATTGTTACGGCTTCTGTCCTGTATTAATATCTGTCTAATAAAATTCTGTTTCACTGTTGATCTTCAATTTTAACCCATGCATTGATTCAGATAGGTATGGTACCTTCTTTGGTATTTTGGTTAGGAAAACATTGTTACAACTGCTGAAAGAATAAAAATAACAGTAAAATATTTATTAAAATGCCTTACGATTGAGGATTAGCATCGTAAGGAACTCTCAAACACTTACAGGACAATGAAGTGTCTGAGAAATAGTTTAGTTAGTAATGATTGCCAATCACTTTTTTCCACAGTTTAGTCGGCCCTTGGTGTACACAGGAAAAACATGGTCAACATGTATGGAGCTAACTAAATACCATGTTTCCTGAAGTTTTCCTTCACTATATTTTGAGAACACTGGTTTTTATAACTTGTTGTCTTATAAAAATACAAATACAGGAATACTTTACAAAGATTATGTAGATATTTGTGCATCAAGTATCCTTTAGGTACTTACTCAAAAGTAGGTTATAGGATCTTACATGAACTTACATGTATAAGTCCTATAGTGTTCATATAGGTAAAGTGGGTCTTAGAATTCCTTTCCTAATTTACGGCATTCACACCAAATATATACCAATAATGGTAGAGCATCTTTTCGCTTTTCAAAGACTTTTTCTAAAGAATTCCTTCAGTTGTGCAGAAGTTACAAACACTTTATAGTCATATTGACTAATAGGGTGGCTGATCAAGAGTTCACCCATAAAATTCTTACGAATAATTCCGAATAATAGCAGTAAACAAAAAATATAGGTACCTACCTAGGTAAAAATGAAATATTTTGTTCTGTTTACGTTCCCTTTCAATCGTTCAATCGTTCACATAGTCAGGCAAGTTAGTGTAAACGAAGCATAGGTGATGACGTATTTTGGCATCCAATTCCCAGGTTGTACATTCCGTGGATGGGCATTCCCGACACGTGCTGAGCTTTCACAGCCATGGAAAACACAACCAAGGAAAGTACAGCCCGGGAATTCGATGCCATTTGGCAGCCAATTCCATGGCTGTGTATTCCCACCCTGTGCAAAACATTGTACGGCCTGGAAAACACGTCCCGAGATTGCACAACCATGGAATTGGCTGCCAAATTATACGTCAATTCCTGACTGTACATTCCGGGGTTGTGTTTTCCATGGTTGTGAAATGACGGCACCCGAATTTTTTACTTCGGTGCTTGAGTCGATTTGGATTTGGATTTGCACGGCAAGCAACACAGCAAAGCAAAGCAAGTGACTTGAGATTTGAGAAGATCGAAGTATTTCTAAAAGAAGCTAAAGGTAGGGTAAGGTAGGTGTTCTTCTCGTATATCCGACAATTGTTATTTTAACATAACTCGCGCTTATCGCGGTAGGTAGAGGATAACGCGGTAGGTAATCTAGCTAAAAATTCTAAAAAATAACTCTTGGTGGCTCGCCCCTAACGCAGCATGACCGAAAAGTTCGCCAAATATTTTTTTTCATTTTCTTTACACCTACCTACCTACTCATCATTCAGCCGAATTTTACTTTCTCCTTTCACCCATCCTCACAGTACGTACCTACCTATTTCGTGACTAAGTAAACGTGGCCTCGTTATTCAGAAGTAATTAAATCATTTGTAGGTACTTATACATACCTAGGTACCCTTCATTTCTACAACCTTTAGATGTGTCACATTTGCCCTCTATTGCATTGTTGTGAACAAAGGTACATTGATAATGTAGGTACTGATTTCTTACCTATAACATTTTTCAGGTGCGTGTTATAATGGGGTTGATCTTTGGAATATTGAAGAAGCTCACTAGATTAGCAATTTATTTTGCTATAGTGGTCAGCATAATAGCTTTCTTACCCAATTTGCCACCCTATACAAAGTTCTCAAGCATATCGTAAGTACCTACCTTATCTAAATAAAACTAGTTGCTAAATAAAATATGGTTTGGTTTGAGTGTGAAAGTTGAACATGTAGGTATCATTTGGTTTTAGACTCGAGGCACCTCAACCTAGAGTGGGCCCACTAGCACCAAATGAAGTTCTAAACAAGGCTGAGAAATTGTATATCAACAAACTGTTGGGACCAGAAGCATTTGAAGTGTATAAGGGAGAGCTTTACACCAGCTTAGCAACAGGGGAGATAGTGAAGACATCTCCAAGTGGCCATGTTACATTTGTTACTAAGTTAGGACAACCTTGCAGTGAGTTTTTATTTTTAGTTCATTTATTCGGATATCTTGGCACAGCAGTATAAACTGTAAACTTACTTTTTTGACTGCCAGTCAGTTTCTAGTGTTTTTTTCTCTCAGGTAATGTTTTACACATTTTTACAATTGCTTTAAAAATGTGCAGAAATAATGTTAAAACCAATGATCTTTTACAAAGAATATCATTGGCTAAACACTTAAATATAACCAATTATCGAATACTTTCCAGCTGGCTTAAACCAAGAACATATATGCGGAAGACCTCTTGGTTTCAAAATAGATGGGAGGAGCAATGTCATGTATGTAGCTGATTCTTACCACGGCTTATGGAAGGTCGACCTTACAAATGATAAGAAACAGCTTTTGGTCTCTCCTCGGTTAGCTATTGAAGGCCGCATACCTAAACTAATAAATTCAGTTGAACTCAGCAAAAATGGTGATTTGTATTGGACAGATTCAAGCAGTGATTTCCACTTGAAGGATGGAGCCATGATTGCACTTTCTGACCCATCTGGAAGGTAATTTTTAATTTGTAATCCATTGCAGGACTCGGGCATAGCATAGCACTTTTAACGGGTAACTCCCATTTGTTCTACAGGACTGTTTTTAAAACTTTTTTATCCCTGTAGTTTCATGGTAGACCTATTGAAACTAGCCCATTGGGGCTGGTTTTCGTTTCAATAGTCCTACGCAAATGGAAGTTACCAGATATTAGGAATAAAAAAAGTTTTAACAGTTCTAGACGTAACAGTTCTATAGAACAAAATGGGAGTTACCCCTTTTAACCACTATGGCAAGTAATTATTCTGAAACTTGTTATTCATACAAATCTCAGTTCACTTATGTGCAGTGACATTCTGCCATTTTATAAAAGGTTCATTACTAGCTGCCTTATTTTTTTTATCCTTACCTATTGCCAATCATCAACATAGTGCAGAATAACCTAAATAGCTGTAAATGATAAATGAATATAAATGACTAAAACAATGTATAAATATTAACAATATTTTGTCTGGTTTTGAGTCATGAATGTCCTAACAATGATATTATTGTCTCCTAAACATCTTAAGCATGGGATAAAGAAACATTGTTTCAGGCTATTTCAATATAATTCAGCAAAAAACCAAAGCAAGGTGTTGCTAGATAACTTGTGGTTTGCCAACGGTGTTGCCATCTCTCCAGACAACCAGTTTGTGGTTGTTGTTGAAACATTGAGATTGAGACTACTGAAATATTACATTGATGGACCAAATAAAGGAAAATCTGAAGTTTTGGTTGCCGGACTACCAGGTAAGGTAACACAATAGTTACTAGCCAAAACCAGCTTCTCCACTGTGAAATATTTGGGAGGCATTATTATGTTCGACGGTCAACATTCTATTCCTCAAATGATGATGATAGTTTGTATAACTCATAGCAAAGTCTTATAATTCTTAGTGCTTTGAAATAACTTCTTGATCATATAAACTTGTACAAATCCTATAATACACATGAAACTGATCTGGATACTTGACCACAAATCCACTATAAATGTGTCTTCACTGGCTATGTACGAGTCTCGGGATTTACTAGCGGCGAACAAATGTAACATATGGCGTGCTTTAACAACGTGTTTCAATGTGCGGGACATTGAATCGGCAATGTATTCGACGGCGATATAGTACGGTTCGTCGGTATCGTCAGTTCCCCACCAATGAAGAGCTTCCACTTGCTTCACCTCGTTTCCGGCACCACTCAGAACGTTGAATTCCGTATCCGCTTCCGAAACAATCTCGTTTTGCTGGTCCTCTATCATTACGTATATAAACACTAATTTAGAGTTCATAGCGCTGAAGGTATTGTCCAAGCAGACCGAGTATTCCCCATCTAAAACTAAATCCATGATAATAGAGTTCTCAGACCTCTTGTAGTCTGAAACTATTTTATTACCAGTTGGATCGATAATGTCCAATGAAATATCTAAATCTCCATGTTGTCCATCGAGTACTTGGTAGTAAACCTCCATCGTCTGACTGGCTTTCGCTTTCTCGAAGAAGCAAGTTCGACTGCCTGGCTGCGCACGGAAATTGAAATCGGTTGTGTACATCACTTCGGCGGTACATTTTGTTAAGAACACGAAAAAAATTAAGCGATAATTTAAAAAAGTCATTTCGTATTAAACTTGATATTGCATAAACCATTAGAGTAAGAGTACTTCGCCACTGACTGTTTGTACAGTTGCGCCGGTAAAATTATTATTCTGCGTATGTATAATTGTTAATGTTTACTCAGGTTTTCCGGACAACGTGCGGGCTTTGCCCGACGGGTCGGGAATGCTGGTCGGGCTGTACGTGACCTATGACGACGAGAATCCGCTCCTCGCGCGTTCTTTGGCCGAAACTCCGCTTCTCAGGAAAATATTAGCGAGAGTTCATAGACTCATCGAGATTCCCTTTGAATACCTTAACAACCTTTACCCACATGTCATATTCGAAGACATCGTTTATTTCGTAAGTTTATTCATCACCTTGAAAATTAGCGTTAATTGCAACCATTGTTAGGTATCTCATTCATTATTAAATCATTGACAGGTTGGCCACTTCAAAAGCATCTCTGGTACCATGCCACAACAATCTGGATTGATAGTGGTAGACTGGAATGGTAACATCATTGAGAGCTACTACAACACAGATGGTTCGCTCGGGCACATTAGCGACGCAATCGTATACAACAATAAACTTCATACTGGCTGTCCTCATTTGCAAAATTTTATAGGATCTGTCCCAGTACCCCCACTTTTGAAGAAGGCCTTTGAAAGTAAAGTTGAAACAGCAGCACCAAAACAGCAGCCGACACCTGTAGAAACGGCGCCAAAGCAACAGGCGAAACCTGTAGAAAAAGCGCCAAAACAGCAGGCTAAACCCGTAGAAACAGCACCAAAACAGCAGCCAAAACCTGTAGAAACTGCTCCAAAACAGCAGCCGAAACCCGTAGCTGCCGCTAAACCAAAGGTGGAAGAAAAACCTAAGGTGGAAGCAAAGAGGGATGCTCAAAAGCCTGTCGTGCAAGAGAAACCGGCACCGCAGAAACAAGCTAAACCCGTTGAAGCGGCGAAGCCTCCACCACCCCCATCGGCGCAAAAACCAGCTCCCCCTAAAACGGTGGAACAGCCAAAGCCAGCCCAACAAAAACCCGTTCCCGAAAAACTTGAACCTAAGGCTCCCACTCCGTCCAAACAGGAAAGGCCAACCCCGACGCCAAAAAAGGCTACTTCCACACCGGAAGCCAAAGCACCTCCCACTCCCAAAGAAACTCCCAAACCTACAACACAAACTCCTCCACTAAAGAAAACACCGGAAATCAAAACAACAACTCAACCCCAAGCAAAGGCCAAACAGACTGAGACAGAACCAGAGTTTGAAATGCCTATAATTACGAGACCTAAAGAAGAAGCACTAAATGAATTAAAAAATAAACTAGCACCTGAGAATATTCCTATCTCTGAAGAAATACAGTCTGATACCGCCAAGCCTAGCAAGGACACGTTGAAAGTAATAAAGAAAGATGGGCCTGCAGAGATCCCTAACCCACATCTGAAATAATACTAACTAATTGTGCATGGAATAGAAACTTCTCTTTTTCATGGTTATGTTCACTAATTACATGATTAGAGATAGTTGTAAAAATTAATAGGTGATGGAATTCTTGAGTCATTTTCAAACACAGAATTCACTTCGGACTTAGAAAATTTCAAAAAAAAGTAATTTATTAATCTGTTTTTATGATGGGAATAAGAAAAATACTTAAGATTCGAGGGAGTAATTAGATACGGCACATAAACAGAATTAAAAACCATGTTACATTCCAAATCATTCCAAGAAATTCCCAAGTTTAGCCATTTTTAATTGGCTGTCTTACAATACAAGTGCCTGATACCATAAATCATGTAAAAATATCAAGATAGGCTAAGTATTGCAGTTGCTTTGTTATTTGGAAGTTTGCTGAACAAATTACATATTTACAAACAAACTAGAGAATGAATAATAAGTATATTTTTATCATGATTTATAGTGAATTTATGACTTGTGTTTAAATTTATATTTTATAAAATTTAGGACCAATTTTTCTATTTAAAAAGCGCTTACATTGAGGTTGCTTAGGATTATCGAGACTTGTTTTTATATTCTATCAATTTTTAATATTAGTAATTTTTTTAAGAAATGTCCGCGGACGACTTTTCTATACAGATTTAGTAGTGTTTCGAAACTATAATATGTAGATAGCGTAGAACACACTTTTCTAATTATTAGAGCTTCGAGTCTGTATTTTTTTTTAATATTTAGGAAAGAATCTCAATTTAGGGTCACGTAAATTCTCTAAACTTAGTTGTGAATACTTTACTTTTGTATGTAAAACTCAATATTTGTTTGTATGTGCAATATTTGATTAAGTATTTACCAACATTATGTCAGTTTGTATTTTAGGGTTATTTCAACATTTTAGTAATATGTAAAATAAATCACATCGATACAAATAAACAAAATACTACGGTACATAGGTAATGGAAAATGATGTCAATCCAATCTGATCTCGGGCATCGCCAAGTCAAGCCATCTTCTATGATACCAAGCTCATCGAAACCGAGTAGAACTTTACTGTGGTAGATCTTTACAGTTTTATATGTAGGTTTGTTGTAAATGATTTATAAGTTTATGTCCTGATTAAAAGTTTAATTTTTATTTTTGTGTTTTGTTTCCTTTCTATTCAACTTTGAATAAACGTCTCTGAATGATATTATTACCTACATTCAGTACTTATGTAAGTATTATTAGCTTTATTACCTGTAGACAAGAGAGTAGAAAAAAAACTAAAAACGCAACTTACATTCAATTTTATTCTGTCAAACAATTTAACAAACTAGCGTATACCTATGTACATAAATCGGAATAATAAATAAATTGACGAGTACATTAAAAGCTCCGAAGGTATGCAAGTATTTATAGTAAACAAGACAAAACAAATATAAACCAAAAGCAGCAAATACTAATTGAAGGGAATACTTATATAAGTTTACAGTCGTTATGTATTGAAATATTCATATTGGTATCGATTCGGTTGTTGCCTTTTTCTAACTAACCTAATTTGACAGCTCTAAAATTATAGCCGTCCTTATCGTTTCAGTTTATGAGAAAGGGACGTCTTTATTAATAAATACATGTAGGCCTATAGCCAGTCTTCAAAAGTGAATGTAATTGATTATGTAGCTGAAACTTTAAATGGAATGTAAAAGAAGATTGCAACAATACCCTATTAGTAATACCATGGACTATTGTATTTAGTCTATGGCAATACTTACATAAATATTAATTTACAATAACCAATAAATAACTGGTACACTTAACGGTTTATTAAACTACCGTCTTTTATAAGGTTGATCCACCAGTTAACTGGTATACCATATACCTAGCTACTTTATTTGATCCTATTGTGGGCCGAAAAGTTTCTTAATAATTTGTTATCCTCTTGGTCCTCCTACTAAACTGTTTAAAAGCACAAATGCAGCCTTAGTTATATCTTTATATAGTAACAAAAAAACACTCATTGATGTCTAACTACTCGTAGCAGTGGAACTACTTTTACTTGGCAAGTATACTTTCAGACCAAAAAATTCACTTTATAATAGACAGAAAGTTTATTAAAATAATAAATATTTACTAGAGAATAGCTTAGGTAGTTAAATGGTGGCGATATTCTTGTTTTTACACTTATCACTAAGGATTAGACGTTTGGGCCCGGGCTGGAGATCAATAAATAATGTAGAAGTCCAACCCGAGAATAACTCAAAAAATTTTCTATACTACTCTGTGAATTTCGACTATAATAAAGAATTAGTCTGCACTCTGAACATTATTCTAAATTTCTAAGCCTAAGTTGTTTGTTGCGGCGCGCCGGTAATTATACGAATATTTGTTCGGCGGCTAACGCGTCTGCAAACGGTTTGACGATTGATTTCGTAGCGAAGTAGAAGATCAGTCCGAAAGTAATCGAGATGGGTAACGCCGGCAACGCTTTCTTGAATATCGCGAGCAGTAGCAGGGTAAGACACAAACCCTGAAAAACAAAATGATGCTGTAGGTACGGTTCAACTATTATATTTTGCATGGTACAAAGTTTGAGCGTATGCTGTGCATTGCATAGCATGTGACACCCGATTCAATCACCCTTGAATAATTAATCGCCTAAGAGGAGCCTTTAGAGGCGGATTATGGCGCTGCGTTAGACGTATTCTGGTTGAAACTGGTTTGGCGGATTGTTCATGTTCAGCCTCTGTTTATGAATTCAGGGGTAAATTCTAATCCCTTAGTGCTAATAATAGATCAATGTACTTACAATGAGAATGGCCACGAAGCAAGCGAGCGTGGTGTTCCAGTCGCCGTAAGAGCTCGCCTTGCCGACGAGCACGCTGTAGAATATGAAGTCGCCAAGTCCTAGTTTCACGCCCTCTGTCAAACAAGAAATATGAAAGTTGTAAACCATGTGAAAGCAATAAATATATTCAGTATTGGATTTTATTATGATAGGTACCTACTGATTTATAACATGGTTCGCACACTATGATTTCATTCGATTGGGCGTGAAATGATAATTTTCTACGTTTCCCGGCTAAGTAATTAAACCGCGTAACGAAACTATAGTTAAGCGAAATTCGTGAAGCATTTTTCTCGTTTCCACGCGTAGTAAAGGTACGTTTACGCTTATTCAACGGATTGTCGTACGCAACAGCTTTCAACAGTGGAACGGTCAACATTGATCAACATCTGTTGCTGCAACAGATTCGACAGTTTCATTTTACATACGTTCAACAGTTGCCTTCTACAGTCATGTCCGAAGAAGTCGTTGCTGTTGCGGCTTTGTTAATTTTTGAAAGCTTTTTAGTAGGTATACGTAGGCTACATACCTAAAAGTTACCTAGTATGTAGGTATGTATCTGATTCGAGCCACACGGGTAGGTAGGTACCTATCAAGAATTCTCTACGTGTTCCTATGTACCTACCTATGTATGCACTGCACACCACCGACATTCAATGAGGAGTTCTGTTGATCAGCTTCTGACTTCTTGGTAGTAATGTAGGATGTAGTGATACTCACTCTCCTCTTCGTCGTGCGGTGCGGGTCGGTCGACGCGTGTCGTGTAGTTGGAGTGCGCGTGGTTTGCGTCGACACGCAGTGCGCGTGCTCCGGCGGCACTGGCGGGGTCTCGGGCTCGCGCGCGCCACGCCGCGTCGAACCCGGCCGCGTCGCCCGCGCCTGCCACCTCACCCGCGCCTGGCAACGGAGCAAATATGCCCGCGCCTAAAATCAACAATTTATTTCTGTTGTTTCATTTTTACAAGCATAGAACCACAATAGTATATTATGCAACTAGCGAATAAGACGGATTTAAAGCGAGGGCCATAAATGAATCACGAACAAGTGAAGGATTCTAACAACTGAATCACGACCGTAGGGAGCAATGCATGATGAATCCTGAACGACGTGAGTGTTTCATGGCCCTCTGTATAAATCCGTTTTATTCAAGAGTTGCATACTATACTTTATACCATGACTACGAGAAAAAGAAAGATTGGAGGTTGTATAGCCAATGCTATACAATCCCTTGCGCAAAAACAATAATTAGATGGAGGTCAAAATATATTAGTGTGTTCTAAATTCAAACATCAAAACAGTGAGTAAAAGTGCTTTTGCAGTGAGTAAACAAGCTTTTTAGAGGGGGGAATGGTATAAAGTCATTAAAACTCTAATAATTGGTAGCTCACGCTAATAGTTTTCCGATCTTTATAATTTTCCCTATAGCTCAAAATCCGTTTCACCTAGAAGCCAGCCTGTGTAAAGGCGCTAGTGAAGGTTTGGTGTGGGTCTGGTCCATGAAGACGCTAGTGAAAGGCGACTTTTCAATAACTCATCGACAAGTGTTTTCTTGGTGTCCTAATCTAAGGTGCCTGGTTTTGGTCACTGACGGACGCACACAAGTCCAGGGTCTCTACTCCGAAAATTGATTAACGAATATTCGGTAGTGACGTTTGTGTTATACTGCGCGGTCGCCTCGAGCGATGGTCCAGGCTCTTTCAAAGTCACAGCGTTACTGCGCAGTGTAGCACAAACGTCACTACCGAATCTTCGGTAATCATTATTCGGAGTAGAGGCCCCAGGCTCGGAGGTTTGCTAAAGAGCGAGCATTTTAGGTGTGAAGAGAATCTATAATATTAAGAACACTTGACTGCGCTTAAAAACTGGCATCGCTGACGTGGGCAGGTCATATTTGCCGTATACATGCTGAGAGGTGGGCCAAGGTCAGCTCGGAATGCATCCCCGTGACTTCTGTCTACTAAAGCACACTGAAAAAGCATTGACGTGAAGACCCGGATGTATTACTCAAAGATAGGTCAAATTTGGCGCAGGACTGAGACCAGTGAAAAGAACGAACGTTTTTTATGAAAGATAAGCAGACGAGTGAAAATATGAAAATCTACAATGAAGATAAACACAATATATACTAACTTCCAACAAAGGCATAACATGAGCGCCCTATAGGAAACGTACAATATCTACAGACAATAAAACTATCTATCTAACTATCTAAACAAAGATAGAACTGTTATCTAGCTAGGGCGCTCATGCTAAAAGAGGTTAGCGCAGCGTAGATAGAAGGATAAAGGCTGATTAATGCTACACAGTGCCGAGGCAGGATCGTGTCTTATTCGTTAGATTGTATTTGAAACCTTACGACGAGAGAGCTAAGTATCGACCGATTGAGTACGTGATCATGTTATCATCGCGGCGCCACCGGGATCTAATTTTAACCATTTGAATGATTGTCTTTGAAATAAAGTTCGTAGTGTTTGTACCCACAGTCTCGGCATGGCTTGGTTCGCACTGGGCCGGGCTGTAATTTTTTTACGAATGCAATTTCAAAAACTATATAGTTTACTAGCTGATACCCGCGACTTCGTACGCATGCGAAACTGTCCACCAAAATATCTGTCAACCAGCATACCTTGAACCTCGTAGCAAATGGCTGCTTTTGGTTTAGAGAGTTCAAGCTGTATTTAAGAATCCACGTCTTTGATTTCCATAAAATATAACCTATGTTTCAATCCGGAAAAAGGGCTTCCTAATGGTATAAGTTTCATTGAAATTGGTCCAGTAGTTAAGGCGTGATCCGCGAACAAACAAACAGACATACTCGATTTTCGGAATCAGAATCGTTTAATTAGTAGATCTGCATATTTAGTTTATCCATATCTTTAATTTTAGTTTTTGGCTTTTTTACAGTTTTAGTTTTATACTTTTGTACTAGCCGTCTCCCGCGGCGTTGCTCGCGTTAGAGTGTGACTTTTCAAAATTCCTTTCTTAGTGCACCCCTACACTATGTAAGGATACTACCCTCCAAATTTCATACCTCTAGGACTTATAGTTTAGGCTGTGCGTTGATTCTATGTCAGCTTCAAAATAGTTTTATATATATTGATGATGATAGATAGAATAATGATAGCTCAAAGTTGAAAGAAACGGCCTCGGCACGATGCATCAGGTGTAAGGGAGAGGAAAGATAGAGAACGGACCGTGCGGGTTGAGAGGGCGCAGCTCGCGCTCACCTTCCCGCGGCTCGGCGCCGCCGTCCGCTGGCACTGACATGCCAACTAGTGTGTACATCACTGTCGCTGGAACAATACAATAACATTAGCCCCGTTACTAGTTGCTAGCATAGCACCACACTAATATAATATACTGCACATCAGCGTTGCCAAATTTTTTTCTGCCAAGTCGGGTTTTTGGCACTTTTTGAATGAAAAAAGCGGGATTCTCTCGTCGAAAGCAGGACATAGTAAAAAAAACGCATATAGTTTTTTAATATTTATCTTTTTATTTGAGTTCAAATTATATTTACGTGACAATAGATAGCAAAAATAGCCATAGAAAATGTGTTTTAATAAAAATATGAAATTTTTATTGCACGCATGGTCGAGTTATCCCCGAAAAGCGGGACTCAGCCTGTCCTGCGCGGGACATTTAATTTTGATTTAAAAATCGGGACTTCCCGCTAAAATTAGGACGTCTGGCAACGCTTCTGCACATGCAGTCTTTAGCTCTTTTATATGGTGGTGCGCCCCTCTTGATTGACTGAACAGATATTTGGGATTTGGTACGGTGCTAATAACATAGTTCTAAGACACATAATACCTAATCGTATTTAGACGAACTATCCGCACAACATGCAACATTTAGAACATTTCATGCTAACCATGCTAATGCTCATATTAGAACAACAATATTTAGATCTCATATAGTTATAATTTAGACATGCTACAATATTGAAGAGAGGTTTGATAACACAACAATAATATTTGTTTACGAATGAGGTACTATTCGTGAACAAAAGTACCTACCGATGTAATAGAATGCTGAAAAAAAACTGCACTAAAACGGATTAGTTTCGGAGCTATAAGTTCAAAATTTCTAAATAACACCCCTTTCAATAACACCAACTAGTACTTAATAGTAGCCTTGTTATTACCTTGTTACAGGCAGAGGTTACCACCTGTTCATCTGCTTGTACCATCATTTATTCTCAAAAAAATACACCACACGGTCTCCTCATAATAACTTCAATAGAAATTATGATGAATATTACTGTTATTTTACAATAATTTGACTAGGGATAGATGGGCAACATGATGTAGATACATTATCATACTTACATGAGTAAATAAGGGCAGGAAATATCGGTTCATTCCGTTCTTGAGCAGTTTCAACTAATATCCTTAGTGGCCCCTTTGGTGTCAACACAGCTACCAGATCTGAAATAATTGGGAAATTAATTATAAATAGTTGGCTGCTAACAAGAGACGAAAGAGGTGCTGGTTCGATGTTGGCATGATCTGCAAATATTTTGTCTATGCCGTTTTTAATACTGACACAAGAATCCAAGTAAAAAAACAAACAAACAAACAAACAAGTCTAGACTGTACTTGTACCTACTGTATTTTGTGGGACAAGAAGCTTTCTAGCAATCTAGCTAGACTAAATGCTACAATTGAGTTTGCCTTTAATGGCCCCACATGAATGAGACATACCTACCTATGTTAGATCACATAACATAATTGTGTCATAATTGATTAGTTAGGTAGGAGCAAGCAACCAAGCAAAAACATCAAAAGTGCTTTGAAAAACATTACCTACCCCATATAGATATAACAGCTAGTACTGCCCAAGTGGTCCATTCAGGTAGGTACTTTATAAAAACCAGGGCCATGAGAGCTGCGATGAAGATTAGATACGCTTGCTGTAGTCGCAGTGGTCCTTTCCAATGGATGACCACCATGCCCATCACACCAAAGTTCCACAGTATAATGCCAAGTGTTATGAAGTCAAAAGGAATGTTGTATGCCCTTAATGCTTCTCTGTTGAATAGATGAATAGATTAATTATCTTTTATGAAATATGTAGTTTTTCAAACAAGCTTATTTTTGAGTGGTTTATTTACAGTACAGAGTTTCTATGACCATCATAAGATCCTGGGATCATCTAGCATCATAGTCCTTGTCAAGACGAATCAACCAGCTTAAATTCAATAGGGTTGCATCATTTTATTACAGAGTTTCCATGGCCACCTTTCAATTCTATCATCATGATATAATCCAAGTCCCAATATAATCTAGGACCATAGTCCTTGTCAAGATTAAACAAACAAGCCTTAATTTGATTGTGTCCGCAAGGCCACCTTCCAGTTTCATTTACATCAGCTCGCTGTTACCATTTTATTGCATTATCTCTATTATTTAAATTAAAATCAGATTGGAAATAAAGCATTAATTACTTACCACCTCAGTCTCAGAAAGATTGGTGCAGTGTAATGCATCACAGGGGACACAGCCAGAGGATGTTCTTAGTATTAACATAGACAGTGGTTACCACTAAACATTAGATGGGTCATAGAATTATCCCATCATAATAGTGGTACAAATGAGAAAATATAAAATAGATACTTACTCAATATACAAATATGAGAATATAAATAGCAGCATCAATGATGACATAATCAGCCAGCCATGAATCACTCTGTAACACCTCTTCTTGTAGAGCACAATCAAAAATATTGTCATGATCACAATCACAACTAACAGAATCAGTGAGTTTGCAATAGCATTCCATACTTTGGTTGAAACATTGGGACTTTCTTCATGGAACGGTGTGTATGCCCTGAAAATGATGAGTAAGATCTTTTAGCTTATGTCAAAAAGAAAAAAACATGGATAATATACATGGAAAAGTAAAGAACTATTGTACAACATGTAAAGTAACTACATATTATACATACATTAAATGACGTCTGCTACCAGGAGGAGTAGGCATGTAAGTAAATTTTGAACATAGACCAAAAGTGTTCAAAGTGGTTACAAAATCTAGCATTATTTTATAAACAATGAAAACTTACAAATAAACATCCTTCACAGAGTAGAAATTAATTGAAGACATTGTTGCGACGACGACAAGCATACACAGTGTGACAGGCACAAAGAGTTTTATGACATGTCGAGCACCATACTTTAGCTCCAACTCTTCTATTGAAGAATCAGCAGGGACAGGTAAGGCCTGTGGTGGCGCATTATTCCCAGAGCCTGACGCGGAGCCACCTGCCCCTCCCACACTCTGTAAAACAAACTTGAAATGATGACTCTATCGATGACTGATTGCTCAGAACAATAATATACATCTGCCAATATAGTAGGTATCTATAGATTAAAAAAACCTATCTAAGTTTTACGTGGGAGTTCTATAAAAATACCGTTAATCAAACATTTCAGGTTGAACAACTAAAGTTATAACTTAGATGAGGTGATTTTTACTCACGCCATAGGATCGCTGGCTCTCTGTTCTGGTCTTCCGTTTTCTTGCATTTCTATCAGCTACTACCCGATCAGGATGAGACTCAGCTATGTGTCCGTCCATCAGTGCAGTATGTTCAGACGCTTCGTATCTATCACTTGTGTCGCTCATTCATAAACTTGCTATTTTACTAGCATTTTGATCAGCACTGGGATGGGTATAGCCTAGTGGCTGTGCACTGCACTTCACTTTCACTGCAGCTTACTGGTCACCGAACATCTATTACTGGTACTGCTTTGTATGAATGAAGAAGAGCAATGAAGAGATCACCGAACACTCCGAACCACCGAACATCTATATCCTCTCCGAACACCTATGAAGAGATTCCTTTTCACCACCTTTTCTTTCACTTTTCATTTTTTTTTTATTTCGCTCCTTGAAGCAGGCTATAGTTTCAAAACCATACCGCCTAGTCTTACGTTATGTTTTTTTCCCATATTAAGTTCCTTTGTTTTATGTGTTTGTCTTGCGTAAATGATAAATCAAGTCAAGTCTTCGTCAAGTCGGCTGTCGTTTGTTTTAAGAGAAAATGGTGGATTTTCCCTCCAAAACCGGAATCGAATTTTCACATTCAGAAAAACCACTTTACACACATTTATTCCAATGGCTCACACTTTAAGTTATGACCTAAGCATTATTGGTTAAAATTCCACCAAAATTAAACAACAATACTCACAATTCACACAAGAAAAACTATTAAAATAAAAATGCTATGTGTTGTTTCAAAAAATGTCAAAATTCGAATCCTTTCATTCCTTTCACTTTTCATTTCATTCATCGATCCATGATATGTCCATGATCGACCAATACTTTTTTAAATTTTTTTTAATTTTGTTCTGGCTCACTGGAGGCTTGTCTTTTTGCCAAGTCTTTTTGGTTTTCGTTGATCGACTGATACACTGAAGCAGTGTTGCCCACCCAGATTTTCATTTTACCCCCAAAGCCTGATGAGCACCGAACACCTACATCCTCTGATGAGTGATACTACACATCTGTATACCTACTATGTATGAGTTTCCACCAACAACATAATGAACATGCACACTCAGTCTGTGCGTTTCCACCACAGGTTTCCACAGTCGACCCCCCCTTGTGCATGTAGAATTTTGTACAAATTGTTTGTAAGGATTGCTTGTATGAATTGTGTGTTCAAATATCGCAACTTCGCAACACTACCGACCGACCGATTTAGCAACTCCTTGCAAGTGGCGCAAGGGGCGGGGCGGCGGCGGCGGCCCAGCCCCGTGACGATTTCTCGATTCGATTCAACCCAAATAATTCGCATTTGAAAAACTAGTTAGGTCACATCACTATCAGTTTTAGATTAGACTCAGCCCAGGCAAGGTGAAGGCAGGCAAATCGAAAGGTGAACGGTGTACGTCGTCATCATCCTATAAATCTGTGGTCGTCATTGACGAACGCAGAAATCTCTCGAAGCTACAAAAAAATTGCGGTGGCTCGTAGGTCCATCAAAAGTAGCTCATTTGATGACGTAAAAATACTGTTACGAGCTGTGGGTTGATTGAACTAAAAGATTGGTTTGACCAAAAATACACGTATATTTAGATACTTGACACAAACTTAGGCCCGTATTCCGCGACAGAAATCGTTACTCAAGCATAGATTTGAGTAGAGATTTTCATACAAAAATCTATGCTTGAGTACGGATCAGTGCTTGAGTAAGGCTACGGAATACGGGCCTTAGTACACAACAAAAACTTACTTCATCGATCAATCAATCATCTGGAGCACCGACTTGACAGTGACAGCTTGCAAACTATATTTATTTAGTGTTGCCACTATCAAACAGTATGTGTTGCCACCCATTCATTCGACACCAGTGACGTCGGCGTAACAATACCTACCTCACCGAACATCTACCTACCTAGTCCTTTTCATGAAAGTCCCGCGGAGAAAAAAGGCGGGAAACATCGAACAGGGAAGTCGCGATTTTTCCCACCAAATTTTTAAAATTTAATTTTATAGGATAGATTGATCAGTAGAGTTAGGATTTAGCATTAATTTCATTATTTATTGTATTTAAAGTAGTTTTGTGTATATATAAAAGTATCTGGTAAGTTTTTACTTGATTTTTCTGATGGAGGAGCCGGAGCCGCCGGATCCCGGCGGGGGCATAGTCCCGCCGGTTGGTTGCTACGTAACTCTTTCTAATAGCTTCGATAAGTTGCAATCTAACGAGTCAGCAGTGGATACTGATACTTCTGTAGGAAAGAAGCGTAAACGCAGTCGTTTGCATAAAATATGCAAGCACTGTAATAAGCGAAAGCGACATGGTTCTAGCGAGACTAAAGGATGCTTCTGTGAAGAATCCTCTATGAATTCTGATAAATCTGACAACAATGTTACTATCATCCCATCAAGTGCTGAACCACTAGTTTCTGACGCTCCAATGCCATCAGTTCAGGCACCTTCTTTGTCACCGAATTCATCTCCACCTGCGCCGCCGCCGGTGCCGGTTACAAGAACTCAATATGAATGTACAGATAATGCACCCTATATTGTTCATGTCCAACGTGTCACAGAGTCTCCAAATGATAGTTCTACTCTTCACCCCATTATCTTTGGCAAGTTTTTGAAGAGAAATGCGATCTACAATGTTATTAATGGTAGTGTTAAAAGAATAGGTAGAAACAGAGTTTCCATTGGTTTTAATAACCACATTGATGCTAACGCATTTATTAACCATAACAGTCTCAATAGTAACAACCTCAAAGCATTTATACCTACCTACAATGTCTCACGCATGGGTGTTATCCGTGGAGTGCCCGCAGACCTCTCTCCAGAGGAGATGATGGAATGCACCACGGTTCCCGATGGTTGTGGAAAGATTTTAAAATTAAGACGTATTAATTTCAAAGAAATAGTCAATGGAGCTCCAGTTTGGAAGCCAACTCAGACAGTGGTTGTGACGTTTGATGGTCAGGTGTTACCTGAACGTATTTACATGTGCTATACTGCTTTGACTGTTCAATTATATACATACCCAACCATTCAATGCTACAACTGCTGTCGTTTTGGACACACAAAGTTGCAGTGTAGGTCCAAGCCTCGCTGCTTTAAATGTGGTAGGGAACACTCTGGTGATACATGTGATGTTGATGAGGAGTGTATTTCTTGCTGCTCATGCGGGGGAATACACTTTGCTACTAGTAAGTCATGTCCGGAATATACAAGGCAACAAAAGATCAAATTTTCAATGGCAGAGCAGTGTATTTCCTACGTAGAAGCATCTAGAATCCATCCTCCTCTATCGCGGTCTTATGCTGAAATGGTAGCCACAGCAAAAGATCAAAATCCACAATCTACATACTCCCTCAAACTAAACCAGCCCTCTTCTCCTTCGTCTTACAGAAAAACTGTCTTTTTAAAACCACGTTCACCTCCCACATTAACTAAAGGTTATGATCAAAAAGAACATCGTAATATAACTAGCACTCCAACCTCAGCCTTATCAAACGGTTGCGCTCTGACAGAGGGCACACCTAAGGATAGGCAACTTAATATATCTGATGTAATTGCCCTTTTAAACTCTCTAATACAGTCTAATACCATTGAACCGTCCAACGCTGCCAAGATAATTGACATCATTAGCATACTACACTCACAACCACAATGGATCACGCCCGATCCGCAGTTCAATGGAACTGCAGGAGTGTAGTCTCCAAAAAAAGTGAAATTATCTATTTAATTAATGTATACAACCCTTTTATTATCGCCATCACAGAGTCTTGGCTTAAGCCAGGCTCTGTGTTCAAATTGAGCGGCTTCTCTTGCCTCAGGGATGATAGACCTGATGGGTATGGAGGAGCCGTTCTTCTTGTAAATAATTCTTTTTCTTTTAATATTTTTTCTCTTCCTCCCCATAACAGTAATAGTTTTTCTGCTGTTGCATGCATTATTAATAATGTATGTTTTGTTTCTATTTATATACCGCATCCTTCCTCCCAAATTAACACTGAAATCGACAATCTGTTATCTCTTATTCCTAAGCCATGTGTAGTCATGGGTGATTTTAATGCACATCATAGGACATGGGGTAGCTCTATTTCTAATAGCTATGGCAGAGATCTTTTGGAAATAATTGATAATCAAAATCTATGTATCCTAAATGATGGATCTGAAACTCGTCGAACAAAGCCTACTGAAAATAATAGTGCAGTAGACCTAACAATAGTATCACCTAGTTTAGCATCTTCAGTTATATGGCAAACACAACCTTCAACACATGGCAGTGATCATTTTCCTATTTTAATAAAGTTTACACAATTTAAATTAAATGAAATACCTAGAGCTCTCCCCAGAATGAGGTATAGAATAATTAATAACAAATGGTGTGATTTTAAAAATTATATTGAAAATAATGTTAACTCTTTGCCTCATTCTTCTGAAGAAATTTCTGTTCGAGCAGACAGATTTACTAAAAGTTTGATAGAAGCTGCTGATTTAACTTTCCCTTTGAAAAATAGTGCTTCTGGCAAATTGTCTTCTCCACCATGGTGGGATACAGAGTGTAGTGTAGCTGTTGCTCAGAGAAAGCAGGCAGAACTGACTTACAATTCTGACATGTCTGAGGAAAATTTTGATAATTTAATGGACACAATAGCTCAAACTAAAAAGCTATTGAAAGAAAAGAAACTCCAAGGTTGGAGGGGTTTTTGTTCAACTATATCTCCTAACACAAAACCTTCAGAAGTCTGGAAGAATATAAGACGTTATAGGAATGGAGTTAGTACTACTACTTTTACAAATATGCCACCTAATCTCTATAATAGTTTCTTAGATCGCTTGGCTCCGCCAACAGTTCCGCCTAAGGAGTTGTTTTCTCCTATTTATGTTTCTTTCCCTACCTGCCCTTATGGCCTTGATGCTCCTTTCTCTATAGATGAGCTGAAAGGTGTGTTATCAGACGTTCATGATACAGCTCCAGGTAAAGATGGTATTCCATACTCATTTTATTCACATCTTGGTAATAACGCCATGCAATATTTTCAATTCAATTCAATTCAATATTTGATTTAATGGCATGTGGGGGAAAGCCAACTTCGCCAATGTCACGTTGCAAGTTAGGCCTTAACACAAAGGAGTAAGATAAAACCGGTGAATTTAGGTAATGTTCAGTCTAAGCAAAAATATTCAGTTAGTTCACCAATACCTGAAACAATAAATACAACACAAACTAACTACAAATACCACCACCAAAAAAAACTTTTTTTTTTTTTTTTTTTTTTTTTTTTTTTTTAAAGTAAGAACGCAGTTATGAGATAATATGAAAATAAGTGTTAAAGTTTAATGTGATATTTATCTATATATTTACATAAAACAATTATGAAGGGAGTAAAGACAAGGGAGAGCAGGGAGTTAAAGGTAATAGGACGAGGGACGTCAGATTCGGGAGGAACCAGGTCATATAAAGATGTTTGTTGACAATTAAAGAATATATGATTAACAGTTCCTATATCAAGTCCACACTCACAGAGAGAATTGTCCCTGATCCTTAGCTTTGCTAGGAATACTGGTGTACAGGCGTGTCCAAGACGAAGACGACATATAGTAGAAGTGGTTGATTTACCAGCCAAACGGTATTTAAAAAACCAAGGTTTATTGGGAATATCAGGTTGGATCTCACCGAAATGTTTGCCTTTCAAGTTTCTAGATTTTTCCCATTCTTCACTCCAAGAACTCAATAAGTATGATTTAGAGAGGTTGACAATATCATGGCAAAAGATTTTAAAGTGATCTAAAGTTCCTACTTGGCTAGCATGCTTAGCACAGATGTCTGCATTTTCGTTACCAACTATACCGGAGTGGCCTGGAATCCAAGCTAAAACGATCTGTATTCCAAGTTGATGGCATTGGTAAAGGGCTTCACGAATTTTTAATATTACAGGAAATCTAGATTTATCTTTGAAAGGGTTGGATTGGATGGCTTGGAGACAACTTTTAGAATCAGAGAATATAATGGTTTGATTGAGATTGTGTGATTTAGAATATAATATAGCCTCTAAAATAGCTATAGATTCAGCTGTAAATACTGAAGAAAACGAGGGGCATTTAAAACTTAATATTATACTGAATTTTGGGATCCAGACAGCAGCACCTACAGGGCTCGTTTCTGAGAGTTTGGAAGCATCAGTAAATATGGTTAACCAGCCTTTAAACTGAGCATCAATAAATTCAGATAAAACTTTCCCAGCTTCGATGGTATGTTTTTCAATACCAATGTCTGTTATTATGTTGGGATTATAGATAAGGGCTTCATATGGCGTTGAGAATAAAGGATTAAGAGGGTATTGTGCAACAGGGACAGGTAAACGGGTAAACCTTAAGTAGCTACGGAGAATTAAACTTTTATCATTAAAGTTAGAGATAAAATTAAGTTTAGAGATCAAGGGATGATCAGGATTTTGGAGAAGTTTGAACATAAACTTATCCGATAAATATTGTCTTCTAAGTCTAAGAGGAGGTTCCACACATTCTACCTGCATGGCGTTGATAGGAGAAGACTTCATGGCTCCTAGGATAACCCTCAAACATTTGTATTGAATTTTATCAATTTTTTTAAGAGCTTCTTTATTGCAAGGATCCAACAGGAAAGACCCATAGTCCATATGGCTGCGAACAATAGCGTTATAAATCAGTTTCTGGGTAAAGGGGTGGGATCCCCACCATACACCTGAAAGAGATCTTAGGACATTTAAATTTTTCTCACACTTTTGACCAATGTATTCAAAATGTTTCATGCCTGTTAGTCTCTGGTCTAACCAAATTCCTAAAAATTTTACTTCTGATTCATGAGAAATGGGTTCATTGTTTACTTACTTGTAAATGCAACGAGGGAATGCTTCTTTTTCTGGTGAACACCACTGCCTTGCTTTTGGGAATGGACAGAGATAAACCATGATCTGACAGAAAGGAGGAGAGATATTCGAGCGCGCAGTTTAACTTGCTTGTAGCAACTGATATACTTTTATCAGAGACATAAAGAGCTATATCATCTGCATATTGAAGAATGGAGCAAAATGATTCTACGGATTGCTCAAGATCATATGTATAAAGGCTGTATAACAGAGGACTTAATACCGAGCCTTGGGGGAGACCTTTCCAAACAGTTCGGGGGGGAAAGAATTGATTTTGGTTTTTAATGATAATAGTCCTCTCCGATAATAAATTACATATGAACCTGGTCATCTTCTCAGGAACTCTCACTCGAATAAGCTTCTGTCTGAGAGTCGGAAGCTGAACATTATCATACGCTGCCGCAATGTCCAGAAAGACACCTACGAGAAATTCTTTATTTATGAAGGCTGTGCGAATATCTGAGATTAAAATACTAAGACTATCATATGTGCTCATACTCTTCCTAAAACCATATTGAGATTTTGCTAAAATAGCTCTGTTTTCTAAAAACCATTCCAAACGATGTTTAATCATGTGCTCTAAAATTTTTGCCAACACTGTTGACAAAGCGATAGGTCTTCGATTATTGGGGTCAGAGGGGTTTTTACCTGGTTTGAGAACGGGTATAATAATCTGGGTTTTCCAAGGATCTGGAACTGTACCACTTTCATAAAAAATGTTAATAACTTTTAGGTAATATGATTTAACTTTATCAGATGCATTCTTTAAAAATGAATAAGGAATTCCATCTTCTCCAGGGGAGGAGTCGGATAATCCATTGAGTGCACATTGAAGTTCATTAAATGAAAACTCAGAATCAAGACTATCTTGGGAAGAAATATGATAGGTTGGGATAGGAAGTAAATCTTGGTTTGGGACGTAGTGAGGAGACAGTTTATCTGCAAAAGCTTCGACCCATGATGCTGGATCATTAGCAGTTATATCCTCAGAACCACATACACCTCTATACCGTTTTATTTGTTTCCATATAATTCTAGCAGGGGTTCTAGGAGATAAGTTTTCACAATAATTAGTCCACCCAAGTCTTTTTTTTTCTGAGAGAACTTTTTTTGTATTTGCAGCACATTTTTGATAAGAGAGGAAATTTTCTTTGGTCATTGAAGCATTGTAAAGTTTTTCAGCTTCTTTCCTTTCTTTAACAGCCACAGAACATTCCATATCCCACCAAGGGGTAGAGATCTTAAATTTATGAGGTTTTTTCAAGGGAAAATGGTCGTCGGCACTACAGGTTATAGCATTAACCAATTGAAAGTAACATTCTATTGAGTTGTCTGTCGTTGGTAAGTTAAGATTATCAATTTTATCATCTAAACTAGATGAGTAGGAAGACCAGTCTACCTCTGCAAGTTTATATTTAAGACACGGTGAAAAGTTTTTAGGAGGAGAGGCTCTACCTGGTAAATTTATAATAATAGGAAAGTGATCACTTCCGTAAGTGGAGTCTAAAATTTTCCATGAAAGAGCAGCTGAAAGAGAAGGAGAACAGATAGTTAAGTCGACGGCCGTTTTGGGATTTTGGTTAGGATAAACGCGACGAGTCGGGGATCCGTCGTTAATGATACACAGGTTGGCTTCATCAAGGATTTCTAAAAGTAAATGTCCAAATGGGTCATCATAATAACATCCCCATGAGCGGTGATGGGCATTAAAGTCTCCCATCAAAACGACTGGAGGGGGAACCGATGATATAATCATTAATATGTCAGGAAAGAGGGATGAATGAGGATGGGGCATATACAAGGAGATAAATGATATATTTAAGGTGCGTAAAGCAACAATGTTTATATCAGGGGAGTGGGGGGGGATAGGAATTTGGGAAAAGGAAAGTGAGCGCCTTACGAGTAAGGCGCATCCAGCATGCCCGTCAGCCCTGTCGTCTCGCAGACAAGAGTAACCCGAAACTCGAAAACGAGTCCCTGGCTTCAGCCATGTCTCCGAGACGGCAATGACTGACGGGCTAAATTTAGAAATTAAATGAATTAATTCAGATTTTTTCTTTGTTAGGCTTTGACTGTTCCATTGCAGAACAGGAGCTTGATCCATTATGATTGGATATTGTCATTACTTGCATTAGTTTGTGGGCAACGTTGGACGGTATGGAGTTTTTATTTTGTGTAAGGATATTGATAATTAATGTAAGTAGAAGCTCAAGGAGACCATTCTCCTGGGGCATCATGGTTTCTTGATTGGGGAATGCACATCCATTAGGGAGTGAAGAAGGAACTTCTTCTACAATAGCCTGATGGGCTTGTTTGTCATAAGACTTACCTGACTGGACTCGGGGGCGAGGAGTAGTAAACACTGTTTTTTTATAGGAAACTGTTGGAGAAGAGGATGAAACCGAAGGTACATATGGAGATTGGGATTGTGAGGGCATGGGAGGGAATACTTCTTTGGCGACTTCTGCAAATGATCTATTAACTTTAGGGCATCTATTAGAAGATTCTTCATAAGAAATACCTTCTTGGGCCATAAGAAGCTTAATAGTTTGTTGTCTACCCAGTTCCGGGCAGATCTTACTGGAGGAGAAATGTAGACCTGAGCAGTGAAGGCAAGTAGCTTTGCTTTCTGGTACGTCGCATGATTCCCCAGTGTGGGGCTGAGCACATTTGTAGCATCTAGGTTTTGACCTACATTGGGCCTTTACGTGGCCAAATCGGCAGCAATTCAAGCATTGAATGGTAGGATACTGATATGTCTCAACTTGTAAACTAGTGTGGAATAAGAAAACTCTAGGAGGAAGTCTTTGGCCATGGATGGTTAAAACTACAGTTTGGGTAGGGACCCACGTTACCTTACCTTCTTCGGTTACTTTTCTGTTTAGTCGACGTGCTTTGAGTATTTCACCGCAACCTTCTGGTAAAATGATCGACTCAACAAACTCTTCCATAGATAGGTCTACAGGGACCTGTCGCACAATACCCATCTTTGAGATATTGTAGGAGGGAATGGAGGCTTCATATTTGTAGAGAGACAGAATGGGGTTGTCTAGGAACTTGTTGGCATCTGCGTAAGTACTGAACTCAACAGATATTTTGTTACGGCCTACTTTTTTAACGCCATCACAACATATGTTCTTAATTTTATTATGTACCAAAAATTGGCCAAACTTTATAGGGCGGATAGTAGTACCCGCAGATTGGTCGGGTTCAATTCTAGTTACGTGTACAATAAAAGGCCCTTTGTCCTTGGGAGTGTATGATTTTACTCCGATTGTCATGGAAGGACTGCAATAGACGTTTTGTATGGATGCCGAAGGTAAATCGGTATTAACCACAGTTATTTTATGTTGTCTGTCGTATGTATCGTCTTCATTCCTACGTTTGATACCTGAGTTTTGGGAGTTCGATAACCCAGACTCAGACTGGAATAAGTCCATGGACTCCATTAGAACGCTTGTTCCTCCCGGATCCGGCGGCTTCATAGCGTCTTCCTCCATCTTAGAAGACGCTACTCTTGTTGTTAGTAAAACTAACAACTATCTACGTTAAATACATAAAACTTACCACCTGGTTAGTAAACCACCACCACCAAATACAAAAGAATAGTTTTGCTTAGAAAAATGAGCAAAAAAACAAAATTAAAACTCCGAAAACTCTCTAACACGTGCGCTGGCTTCACAAGTCCGTGAAGAAAAAACTGCAATATTTTCTTGATCTTATCAACTCTGTCATGTTGACAGGTGTCATTCCTTCAACATGGAAAATGCAAGTAGTGTTGCCATTTTTAAAACCCTCTAAAAACCCGGCTGATTCTATGTCCTATCGACCCATTGCTTTATCCCCAGTTATAATTAAAATTGCGGAACATTTAGTTAAAAATAGAATAGAATGGTTTATTGAAAATCAGAACATCTTACCTAACAGCCAATATGGTTTTAGGAAAGGTAGAAGTTCGATGGACAGCTTAAGTGTATTTACTACGGATATTCGCATAGCCTTTTCACAAAATAAATCTGTGATAGCGACATTCTTAGATATTAAATCTGCTTACGATAATGTTCTTATTGAATTACTAATAAAGAAACTACATGTTTTGAGAATTCCACATTTGCTAACAAATTTCATCCAAAATATGTTAGCTGGTAGAATAATATTTTTAACCAACACAGATCTTTCTAGAGTGGCGTGGAAGGGTTTGCCTCAGGGCTCTGTTCTTAGCCCACTTCTTTATAACATATACACTTATGATTTGGAAGCATCTGTGAGTGATACAGTTAGTATCCTGCAGTATGCAGATGATTTGCTGCTATATTCCACAAGCATTTATATTGATTCAGCTGCCCAAAATATTAATTTTGCGCTTCATTTTTTAAAATTATGGTTGGATAAACATGGTTTGGAGTTATCTCCTACTAAAAGCATTGTGGTTCCCTTCACACGTAAAAATAGTATACCACCCATTAATGTTATTTATGATGGCATATCTATTCCGATAAAAAGTCAAGCCAAATTTTTAGGTGTATTATTAGACTCTAAACTTAACGGAAGTGCTCATTGTGAATATATTGTAGAAAAGTGTGAAAGACATATTAATTTATTAAGATGCCTGACCGGTGTTTGGTGGGGTGCTCATCCCTTTTCTCTAAAACTAGTTTATAATGCGTTAATTAGGAGCACACTAGATTATGGTACCTATTTGTTGGAACCTGGTAGCATTATGTTTTTTAAAAAGTTAGATTCTTTGCAGGCTCGCGCTATGCGTATTATTATGGGAGCTATGAAGTCTAGTCCAATTAACGCACTGCAAGTTGAATGTGGTGAACCACCTTTATATTTAAGACGCCAGTTTTTGTGTAGTAGATTTTTCTTCCGCACGCTGCAGTTTCAGAATCACCAGCTTCATTCTAAGATTCAACATCTTTCAGAACTTATTTGCTCTTCTTCATACTGGAGTCATAAATCACCCTCTCTCTTAATTAATAGCCTTCGTAAATATCAAACATTGTCAGCTCAAACACATAAATCGCTTCTTTTGCCTATTTTCCAATGTAACTTTGAAGCTTTAATACAGCCCCTTGATATATATCTTAACCTAAATATTGATCGTAATGGAGCGCATGCTAATGTTTATTTCAAATCCATTGTCGATGACCGATGGTCAGGTTGGCATCAGATATTTACTGATGCTTCCAAGCATTCACAGACTGGTTATGTCGGTATAGGCGTGTTTCACAAACAGTATAATATTGTACAAAAAGTTAAATTACCTCCAGAAACATCAGTATTTACGGGTGAGTGTTTTGGTATTGTCAAAGCTCTTGACTACGTTTTATTAATGAAACTTAAAAAATCGGTTATTTTTACTGACTCATTAAGCTCTTTACAATCACTTGCAAAGTACCCGTTTCGTTCAAAAAATGCATATCCTCTGGTTATAGAAGTTAGATCAAAGGTATTCCAATGTAAATCCATTGGTTTAACAGTTAATTTTGCGTGGATACCTAGCCACTGTGGTATTTTAGGAAACATACGGGCAGACAAATTGGCTAATGAGGCTGTGGAATGTGGAGACATATTCCCGTACAAAAATTATACGCATGATCTCATTGCTTTTTCTAAGATTTACCTCAGGGATTCTTGGGGTGAAGACTGGGACCGTTCTAGCAGTTCTAAAGGTAAACACTTCAAACTGATACAACACGCAATACCCGTAAAACCTTGGTTTTTTAAGATTAAACTCGGTAAACGTGCTACCACAATTTTGATAAGAATGCGCCTGGGGCACTTGTGTACCCCAGCACACCTAGCGCGAATAAAAGTGAAGCCTGACCCATCCTGCGTTTGTGGAGATGAATTCGGTGACGTTAATCATATATTTTTTGCTTGTTCCCTATATAATCACAGAAAACTTCTTCAAGATCTTGTTGCATGTCGTATTCCTCTTCCTACTAGTGTTAATATCCTTTTAGCTACCCTTGACCCTTGTATATATCATTGTTTATCATCTTTTATTTATATGAATAACATAGAAATTTAATTTTGTACATATGTCCCTTTTGTATATATTTTTCTCCTTTGTTTATATTGTTATGTTTTTGTGTATCCCTAACCCTGCTGATCCTTCTCCCTAACCCGCATGTCAGATCCCGCGCTTTGTATAATATATATGTTTCCCAAATTTTTTTACGCAAAATGGCAAATGCACAAAAACAGTGCGACGCCAATAAAAAAAAAAAAAAAAAAAAAAAAAGTCCCGCGGAAATTTCCGGAACTAAATTTAAAACTAAATTTTAAATTAGTTGTCGGGTGCTGTTAATGTGTTCGGATGCTAGTGCGTTTTTATTTGGTTTCTGTGATCAAAGTCTTGTTTTCAATGCCTAGAGTTGTTAAAAGTGCTGCCCGAGAAATAATACAGCGCCTACAGCGCCGCGTCTGCGGGACTTCTTTCATGGAAAGGACTCTACAATACCTACTTCATCAAAGGATAGCCTCCTACACGTTTTTACTTATTTTACGTACCTACTACATATTTCGATGTGTTTACGTATTATCGCTTATAGAGCATCCTAACATCCGTACCAATCTGGAAAGACAGGTAGACTGACTAAAATATCGCATTTAGATTATTTTCGTAAATAGAAAATCGTTAAAACAGACGTAGGTAATACAATTCAATTAATATGTATTTAGCTGTAGTTAAATTTATCAACTGATTCTAACAATATTTTAGTTTTGAGAATGCAATTACATAGACACACAAATATGTTTATAGATAAAGGCCTTCAGGGGTGCCTTCTTTCTTGCGGTAGAGAACACTTTCCTTGGACTTCTTGAAGTCTTCATTCGTTACCTTCATACGGCGTTCTCTCAAAGCCATAAGACCAGCTTCTGTGCAAATTGCCTGAAATAAAATAATATAATTATGTTTTTTACTTGAAACTTTTATTTCTTCCATATAAAGCCATCATGCAAGAACAAGTGGGCCTCTATTTGTGTACAGTTTTATACACGCTTTACACGCGCTCAAACCGAGAGTGGGCTAGACTGAGTAATGGGCACTATGATGTAGGTACACATAAAATACTCCCGTAAAGTTTAAAGTTATACATAAATTCCTTTTTTTTTTGCTTCAGATTTAGTTTTTTAAAGTAATACATCTTGTATTATAATATTTATAATAATCATTTTAAAAAATACCTTGATATCAGCACCAGAGAGATCATCTTTAGACATAATCAGTTCTGACAGGTTGACATCATCAGCCAACGTCATTCTCGAAGTGTGAATGGTGAAGATTCTACGCTTGGTTTTCTCATCAGGAAGAGGAAATTCTATCTTCCTGTCGATACGGCCCGGGCGGATCAGCGCCGGGTCTAGCGTTTCAATACGGTTTGTTGCCATGATCACCTGAAAACACAATGTAAGTGTTGGAATCATGCTTACCAAAAATAAACAGACCGACAGAGACACAACGCCGCGCCGCCGTCATACTTTATAACATTTCATTAAAAACAGAAGAGTCGCTTTTTAGGTGACATGTAATTTCTTCATGGCTTATGTAATGGTAGTATAGTATTATATGATCTGTATGGGTATATTGATGTCAATTCTTGTTGAAATTTTTTATATAAATTTATACTAATTTGACAGCACTAAAACTGATGCCGTGCTTTTCTCATAAACTGAAGAAATCAATTTATTAATCACTGACACTCTTATGACGAAATTCGTATTTAGTGACAGTGTACCTCAAAAATAGGTTTAGTGATCTTGGGTAAAATTACTTACTTTTACATCACCTCTTGAATCAAACCCATCAAGTTGATTCAATAGTTCCAACATAGTTCTTTGGATTTCTCTCTCACCACCAGAATTAGAATCATATCTGCAAAGTACATTTGTAATTTACAAGTCTTTCTTGTAGTTTTTTTACTGTAAATATTTTAGTCTAATAATAGGTAAGAGCGCAAATCTTACCGTTTAGTACCAACAGCATCAATTTCATCAATAAATACTATAGAAGGTGCATGTTCTTCAGCCACTCTGAACAATTCACGAACTAATTTTGGTCCATCACCCTGTAATAAATAGTAATTTATGATACAAGTCTGCTACGTTGGTCATCATTCTTGAGGCGGTATAAGCCGCACGAGCCGCACGCTGATTATTATTTTTTTTTGTACTAATAAAAGTCTCTAACTCAATTTTTCCAAAACAGACCAGAATAGGAGATTTCAAAAAAAGGAGGGTGATAAATTCAAGTACGGTATCATAAAAAAGGTCATGCTTTGTACATTCTAAGACAATTTTTATTTTTTTGCTATAATGCATAGTTTTTGACTTACGATGAAAAACATCCTAAAACGATCTTGATTATTATTATTAAACCCCCCACCTCAGAAATTTATAGAGTGAAAAAAAATAGTTATTAAAATTCGTTGCGTGGATTGAAAAAATAAATTGGACAAGACACAAGTTTTTCATTTCACGTTTATAAATGTGAACTGAAGAATGAATGTTTAAGATTATTTTAAGATGTTTGTAAATCCTTACCAAATACTTCTGAATGAGTTCAGATCCAACCACCCTGAGGAAAGTGGCTGATGTTTGATTGGCCACAGCCTTAGCCAGCAGTGTCTTGCCTGTACCTGGCTGGCCATACAGGATCACCCCCTTTGGAGGCTTGATGCCCATCTCTTCATAGTACTCTGGATGAGTGAGGGGAAGCTCAACTGATTCCTTTAATTGTAAAAGTGTTTAATTAACATATTATTTTACTGTATCTACAAACATATATTTTTAAATTAAACTTGTTTTGAGAAAGTATTTATTATTTTGATTAATCTAGAACACTGTATGATCTTCAAGTGAATAAAACATTGATTATTGTATTAAATTAGAGGTTTGTGGAATTTGCTAGATCAAGAGATACCCAGATAAGCCTTGTGTTTGACATAAATTTAATGTGAACTATGTAAGCCATACTTATAAATAACTAGCCGTCTCCCGCGGCGTTGCTCGCGTTAGGGTGTGACTTTTCAAAATTCCATTTTCCCGCTTTTCTGTTGAAATTTTTCCTGAATTTTCTTTGCTATAAACCTCACGGAGCCCAAGACCTTTCCAACTAATGCAAAACCGTGGAAATCGGTTCGTGCGTTCTGGAGTTATAGCGTCAGGAAGGAAAACTCGACTTATTTTTATATAGTAGATAAACAATAGATACCTTTATTTCTTGGATTTGTGTGTCCAGCCCTCCAATGTCAGCATAAGTTTCTTGAGGTGCTTTCTCTAGTTTCATCACTGAGACCATGGGGTCTGTATCATCACCAAGCACACCAACCACTGCATGCACCTGCCAAGCAAAATGATTAGCCTTTTCAATGTTACATATAAATTTGTATAATGATGCAATAATAAATTCAATTCACAATTCAAGGGCTGGTGATTATCTAGGCCAGCGTATCAGCATTGCTATTCAGCGCAGCAATCCTGCCAGTGTTTTGGGTACGCTTCCGACTGGTACTGATTTGGACTGGTTGAGCTATCTATAAATCGTTTGCAACGGTTTGTAGATAGCTCAAGCTGCGCAGTAAGCAATTTTGGGGTCTATTTGGTGGTCACCATTTTCCCATGTGCAAACACATCCCCTCTGCTGTTTCCAGCTTTCTTTTTACATGATGCATACTATACCTAGGGAGGTATCTAACAAACTTACCTTGTGGTTCAAAAGCACAGAGCAGCCTGGCTCCAGTTGATCTTTGTCAACAAATGACAAAATACTGACATAGTGTTCACTGCCAACTGATGTGGAAACAATGGCATGGTTGTCATCAATTATCTCTTCAAGGTTACCCACTGACATAGGAGTGCCTCTTAGGTCATCAACCTAAAAATTTATGCTAACTTAGTAACACAATTGGTACTTATAGTAAAAAGCTAGGAATTACATTATAGTTAATAAATAAATATTCTTGGACATTAACACACAACACTCTGTAGGCCCAAACTAAGCAAAGCTTGTTAGCTTGTTATGTACTATGGGAACTACATTGCATACATAATATGGATAATTACAATAATGTAGTTCCTAACTACAACATTACATGAACACTGTAATGTTATAGTTAGTAACCAACTAGCCCTCAAAAATTTTGGCCGATCAAAGGGGGTTTACCTTGGACCTTTCTTCCTCAATTTTCTCCTCCTGGGGCTTGAGCCTCTCCTGGTTCCGGATAAACTCTTCCTCCATAAGCAAGTAATCCTTTATCCTTTCTAGTTTCAACAACTTCAGTCTACATCTCGTGTGTGGCGTGACTTGGGGCAGCTTCAGTGCGGCATCTGGACCCTTTGCCTTGCGCTTCTTCTTACCCACGCGAGTGGGGATTGGGGGCTCATATTTCTTCTTTTTATCTTTGTCATCTTTTTTGTCTCCGCCGCTCCCACCGCCAGACTGATTCTGACCCTGTTTCGCACAATGGAAAACCTCAGTTCTAATAAATTGGTTACATACCTACGCTTTGCTATTTAGATATAATGCCGAAACATTCGTACTACTTCTTACCATTTTATCGCCTGTTTTCGGTTAATCCAATTGATATTTTGTAAAAATACACCAAATCAAGTCACGATTACAAGGCGAATTTACCAGCTCGGTACCTACCACAGACTAAATAAATAAGGTGCCAGCTACCTACAGACAAAAAATGTGAAGATGGAAATGATGGGATGGAATGTATTATTGTTCTTCCGAGATCATGGAATAAATACATATCATGCACTAAAGGGGCATTACACCACACGAAATTTAGTGACAATTGACATTGGAGTTGAGTTTTTTTAAATTCAAGTTATTGGGGTTGAATCGAATCGAGAAATGCTATGAATATAAATTCTTATACGTTAGAAACAAGCACTAGTATTTCTAATCACTTAGGTTGCACACGGACTGAGTCCATTCAACTCAAGTTGCGACTCGAATCAATAGACAGTTCCACCCATCGAGTATGAAAAACTCAACTCGTTCCGTTAGGTACATCACTATAAGCTAACGTGCAAGATGACGCGTGTTCGTGTACTGTCAAGTCAATTCGATCGTTCGTACTCTGTCAACGTCACATTTCTGAACTCAATTTTTCTATTTTATTGTTTTGTGGATTTGTGTGAAGAAAAAAGTGAAATAATCCTTGGGAAAGTGTTTTCCTCACTGTTTTACTGTACTTTTAATAATGGCACACATATTATGGTGATAAAAATACAAATCCAAGCACAAGTTACACCTAAACTCCTTGTGCAATAACATAACAGCTGACACAATATATTTGTCTACCAGTTGTAAAAACTTGTGAAAATGGTGTTAGCAGATTTAGGTCGTAAAATTACGACTGCTCTGCAGTCTCTAAGCAGAGCTACTATTATCAATGAAGAGGTAAAGTATGATTATGCCCATTATTGGCAAAGTTGGTGACTCTAACCTTCCTAAAATTTGTATACCTGTGTTTTACAAAGAGACATTTTATTTCTAGGTTTTGAATTCTATGCTTAAACAAATATGTGCTGCTCTCCTGGAAGCTGATGTTAATATCCGCTTGGTAAAGAACCTCCGTGAAAATGTCCGAGCAGTCATTGATTTTGATGAAATGGCCGGTGGGCTAAACAAACGCAGAATGATCCAATCTGCTGTCTTCAAGGAGCTGGTTAAGGTTTGTTTACTATTTTTATATGAACCTTGTAAGTAAACATTTTATTAAACATTTTTACTCTACATTTTTACAGTTTTGACTTTAATCCAATGTCCACATCTACACTTAATATAAATATATGACCACTCTACCAGAAAATATAATAATTATGTTGTCTATACATCTACTTTACATAGGTACCTCTTAGTAAACTCTATTTTGTTTTAGCTTGTAGATCCCGCAGTTAAACCATACCAGCCCATCAAAGGCAAGCCAAATATCATAATGTTTGTAGGGCTTCAGGGTTCAGGAAAGACCACAACTTGCACAAAACTAGCTTACCATTACCTGAGAAAGAACTGGAAGTCCTGTCTTGTGTGTGCTGACACATTCAGGGCTGGTGCTTATGACCAGGTCAAGCAGAATTGTACAAAGGCTAGAATACCCTTTTATGGAAGGTGAGGATTTCTTATCAACACCAATTCTACTGACACAACTATCTTATCAACACCAATGCTACTGACACAACTATCTTATTAACACCAATGCTACTGACACAACTATCTTATCAACACCAATGCTACTGACACAACTAACTTATTAACACCAATGCTACTGACACAATTATCTTATCAACACCAATGCTACTGACACAACTATCTTATCAACACCAATTCTACTGACACAACTATCTTATTAACACCAATGCTACTGACACAACTATCTTATCAACACCAATGCTACTGACACAACTATCTTATCAACACCAATTCTACTGACTCAACTATCTTGTCAACACCAATGCTACTGACACAACTATCTTATCAACACCAATGCTACTGACACAACTATCTTGTCAGTGGATAAGTGCAAGACTTTATGGGCTTGTACACAAAACTGCGATGCGACGTCGCATCGTAAAAACTGCGAGCACGCACGGCGCATCGCAAGAACTTGCAAATTGATTCGCAAGTCTTCTTTGTTTCTTTTTCCTGTATCTCCTAAGCAATAACAAAAGTGCACACTTCTTTTTGCGATCCATGTCACGACCTAGTTTTCAAAATACGTTCAGTACGGTTGACGGTCGTCGAAGGATTGGTCACTCTAATCGCGGAAGGGAGACGCCTTGCTTCACGAAATCGCATCTCAAAAATTCGTGTGGCAATTTTCTGCGTTGCGAATTCGCATCGCAGTTTTGTGTACAAGCCCTATGGCTGCACTTACTCACTGACACTGATTGGTGGCGAGCCTAATCCAACCCATTATCACATAATATGCTACCTGCAGCTTATTGTGGGGGGGCTGGATACTGACTGACATAGTTTAGTTTTTATGCGAATTTTATGTTATTACTTCTAAAATTATGGACTACCTATATAAATATGTGTAATATTTGTTTTTTGAAATAATATTGAATTGAAAAATCCTATAACCCATGTTTCACTAAATAAATGAATTTCAATATGTATCAATCATAGTTTTCGCGATACAATTTCAGTTACACAGAAGTGGATCCCGTAGTAATAGCTACCACTGGTGTTGAGATGTTCAAAAAGGAAGGTTTTGAGATGATCATTGTGGACACCAGTGGTCGTCACAAGCAGGAGGAGTCGCTTTTTGAGGAGATGTTGGCAGTAGCCAATGCTATAGTAAGTTCTATTTACTTTTTGCAATATGTAGCTCCTCTATCTATATAACAATAAAGGATTTTATTGTTTATATAGAGGAACTGGATATACAAATAAAAATACCACTGTTATACAACGCTATTTTTATTATTCTGATCCAGTGTTGGAAAAATGGAACACTTAACTATTTTGCGCAACTAATAAAACTTGCCGAATTTATTTTTCACCTCACAGCCAAATATTGGTATGAATAAGGTTTGACAACCATCTGTCTCGCGGCTAGACTAGCGGTAGCTCAACGGCTAGACTCTAGCCAACACTATTACGTTGAGCTACCTATCTATAAATCTTACCTAGCTATGTAAAAGTTCGCAGATACCTACCTTAATTACTGTTCTATGTGTAGGTATTTTGTATTAAATACTGTACGTTAATACTTTCTCTGTGAAAATGTACGACAGTAAATTTATTACCATTATTTCTTAGGTAGTACCTTCAAAGTAAAAAACAATTATTTTTCAGAAACCAGACAACATTATTTTTGTCATGGACGCCACAATCGGTCAGGCTTGTGAGGCCCAGGCCAAGGCTTTTAAGGAAAAGGTAGACATTGGATCTGTAATCATCACCAAGTTGGATGGCCATGCTAAGGGTGGTGGTGCATTATCGGCGTAAGTTTATTTTTGTAACATGTCATCAGACTTTGCTGACATAAAATAATACACAATCTCAACATATTTCCCTTTATCGCTCAATACCTACCTACCTATATTATGTGTGAGAGCAGAAACTTTTTGGATTTTTCAGTGTGGCTGCTACACAATCACCGATCATATTCATTGGTACAGGTGAACACATTGATGACCTAGAACCCTTTAAGACAAAGCCCTTCATAAATAAACTGTTGGGAATGGGTGACATTGAGGGTCTCCTTGATAAAGTAAATGAGCTCAAGCTAGATGATAATGATGAGTTACTGGAGAAACTGAAACATGGCCAGTTCACACTGAGAGCTATGTATGAACAGTTCCAGAATATTATGAAGATGGGTCCATTTTCACAAATCATGGTAAAACAGAGATGATCGAAATATAACAACATGCATGTTTGAGAAAGTTGACTTTTTAATAAAAAAAATCCATTTCAGGGCATGATCCCAGGCTTCTCTCAAGACCTTATGACGAAGGGCAGTGAGCAAGAGTCGATGGCGAAATTGAAGCGTCTTATGACGATAATGGACTCCATGAACGAAGGCGAGCTCGACCATAGAGATGGCGCTAAACTGTTCTCCAAACAACCCACCAGAATAACGAGAGTAGCGAACGGCGCTGGCGTCACCGAACGCGATGTGAAAGACCTGATCACTCAGTATACTAAGTTTGCAGCAGTTGTCAAAAAAATGGGTGGTATCAAGGGGTTATTCAAAGGAGGCGATATGGCAAAGAATGTGAATCAAACACAGATGGTCAAACTTAACCAACAGATGGCAAAGATGATGGACCCAAGGATCCTTCAACAAATGGGTGGCATGTCTGGGCTCCACAATATGATGAAGCAACTTCAGCAAGGGTCCAGTGGCATGAACAGTTTGATGGGTGGAAAATGATGGTAGAAATATACGTATCAATTGTAATCTATTGTTTTATTGCCTACCTTCCTTTATCCTACTTTACTTATTTTCATTAATCCGGCAAAAACCGTATCATACCGTTAGAAGGTACCGATATAATACTGTACTAGCGCCATCTATCAACAAGTAGTACACCAGAGTTTTTCATAGAAATTCTGCGTGGTAACTCACGGTTAGTAGAGGTCATCCTAGACAAGATCAGGAAGCTTCACGTCGTCGTCTCGTCGGTTTTTGATAATCCCCACTAAGCTGTCCTCACGGGTTATTCCCGCTCGTCCCCAGTGGTAATTATGACAATGTTAAGTGAATGTTTTTGGTGGAAACGTAACGTACAGCATGTTATGTTTTGACATTAGCTAGCGCATGTCAAGCTTTCCTAGACTCGCTTTGTCTGTCGAAATGACGCATGACTAACAGGGCCATAAAGCCGCGTTGACACGATCAGAGTCTACTCGGACCGAGTGGATTCCAATGTCTACTTGGATGCTACTTGTATCGTGTAAACACGATTCCGGAGTCCTAGTGGGCTCGTATTACAAAAAAAAAAGTGTTGTACGTGTTTACACGATACGCGTAGCGTCCGAGTTGACATCGGAGTCCACTCGGTCCGAGCAGACTCTGATCGTGTCAACGCGGCTTAAAATAGAGAAGAAGAAGGTGCGACGCCAATACAAAAAAAAATATCACTTTTTAGACTAGGCGGTATGGTTCTAAACTATAGCCAGCTCCGAGGAGCGAAAAAAAAAAAAGAAGAAAATGATAAGAATGGTCGTGTTGTGAAAAATATTTTATAATTCTAAATGCCGTGGTTTATAGACTTTCTAGTTACAGTGATGCTAACCGGATATCATAAAATATTAGACTTCTGTCTTTATTTTCAAAGAAAGGTATGGTACATACATTTACATACTAGATTTGGATTGGATGGATTCTATCAGAGAAAACAGAATCTATCTATAACTATTTATACTGGATACTAACCATTCTATGATTCTTTTTTGTTAGATAATTTATAAGATGACTGTCTTATGTATTCATTGAAAATAGGTACCTACCTAAAACTTTTTACATTTTCTAGGTTTTCTATTCAATTACCAATTCAAGCCGCCGCAGAGTGCGATCAGTAATCGATATGGATCTAAAATGTCGAGAAAATCCGATTGTTACTAAACTTGAAACCCCAGAGTTCAAAAGTATATTCACACCTGAAGTAGATGAACTAAAGAAGCTCTTTGATAAATACCAGTTTGAAATCAGAGTTGCAGGCGGAGCAGTAAGGTAAGTACAAATATTATATCATTTTTGTTCAATACTTACCATCATCTTAGGCCTTTTACATCTATTAAAGATGATTTATACAGCATCAGGAGGCTTAAAAGTCGAGGTGCAATCCTACTCGGCCAACACGGCTTTTTACTAACCAACATTAATTAAAATGCGCAAAATCAATATTCCAGGGACCTACTTATGGGGAAGAAACCAACAGACCTTGACTTTGCCACCACGGCAACCCCACAACAAATGAAGGACATGTTTACAGCAGAAACTATCAGAATGATCAATATGAATGGAGAGAAACATGGCACAATCACAGCTCGAATAAATGACAAGGAGAATTTTGAAGTGACTACCCTCAGAATTGACATGGTCACTGATGGCCGCCATGCAGAGGTGGAGTTTACAACGGATTGGAAGCTGGATGCTAATAGAAGAGATCTGACTATTAATTCTATGTTTTTAGGTGTGTTAAATATAACACCGAGGTCTCTAGTCAATTAATATAGTGAAACTTGTTCATTATATATTTTTAGCAATGGAATAATGATGATGTTCAATTATCCATTCTAGGCTTTGATGGTTCAGTTTACGACTACTTCTTTGGATATGAAGATCTGCAAAAAAGAAGAATCGCTTTTGTAGGTGATGCAGATGTAAGAATCAAAGAAGACTACCTCCGAATTATGAGATATTTTCGTTTTTACGGTAAAATAGCAGAGAGTCCTGATAACCATAATAAAGAAACTCTCAAAATTATTGGCAATAATGCAGATGGCCTGCAGTATGTATCTGGTGAAAGAATATGGGTGGAACTAAGGAAACTATTGCAAGGAAACTTTGCCGGCAGTCTATTAAAAATTATGATTGATGTTGGAATTGGGAAATACATTGGTAACTATTTTTTATTAAAAACTACTTTTTCTTTCCATTTTTTTACTACTATGATATTAATGACATAACTGAAATAGGTACCTTATAAATTATGTATTTTTGTCTTGCAGGACTTCCACCATCACCAAATATTGAAGAGCTAGATAGATTGCTCAAATGTTCTGAGCATTTGAATCTCCATCCTATGAGCTACCTGGCTGCATTACTCAGGGATATAGATGAAGTCACAGTGTTGCACAGTCGATTAAAGTTCTCCACTTTTGACAGGGAACTTGCTTATTTCTTGGTGGAACATAGAGAAGAAAAAATATCTTCAAAACCTTTGATGTAAGTGAATAATCTGCTGGCATAGTTATCATTAATTTGTCTCATAAATTTTATGGTATTTTTAAAGGTAAGGTAACAAAGGAAAGTAGTGACTGCACTGTATACAGTCACTACTTTCCTTTTTTATCTAAGTAGTTATATTATAACTAGTAACACCACAGAATATTTTATAGATGTTTGTTCTGTGTACACATCCAGACACAGAACAAACATCCATGCTTGGTGGTGATTAAACTCATAACATGGAAGGCAGTGCTATTACCGACTGAGCCGCAACGCCTGTCAAATATCTATACCCTTATAATATGTATGTTGGTTGGTAGGTATAGAATACATATGTATTTTAAATTTTGGTCTCTTGTAATGCTTATATGTAATCTAGATAGTATCACATAGTATGAATAAATACGAGGGCATTTTTATCATAACTTTAGTTCTAATAAATCTGAAACTAACAAAAACTATTTTGCAGGCCTTACGAAAAACTAGTTCTCTTCACAAAGATAAAACAAAAAGATACAGTTGATTATGTGACTGAAGTTCTAAAATACAGAGGTGATGAAAATCTCTTGAAACAATTCAAGAATTGGCAAATACCAAGGTTTCCCATAAACGGTAAAATTCTCAAAGACGCCGGCGTATCTCCAGGGAAGATGTACGGACCCATTATTTACAAACTGAAAGAAACCTGGATTGAAAATGAATACAAGCAGACAGCAAATGATTTAGTAAAGTTTATACCAGAACTCATAGAAGATTTTAAATTAAAAAAAGAAATAAAAGAATAATCATTAGGTTGGTACCTATACAAATTGTTTATTTTTTATTAAATATCTTTGTGTATACTAAAATATTTGCTTATAACTATTTAAAGTGACAGAAAACATTTCTTAACATTAGCCTTAAAACTTGGCAGATCTCAGAAAGTGTTAAGTATTACAATTGCTACCCTTTGGCGGTTCATATGGCTCATATCTATTACAGCCATCATCATCATCTTTGTGGTCTCTGAAGCAGCGCTTACAAAATAGGTATTTACAACCAAGGCACCTCATGGTTGCATCTTCATTGCATATCTCACAGAATGGCAATTCATCATTAGTCAATGGTGCTAAATCTTCTTTTTCTTGTAATGCTTCTGCTTTGAGCTAAAATATTCATGTATAAAATAATTAGGTAGGTATTTATTCATTTAAAAAATACATTATGTTTTACATAAGTTAGTATGTTAGGTACATAATAAATAGATATACATACTTTTTCAATAATTTTCTTGACACTCTTTTCTTCATCTTCTGATTCACTCTCCTGAGCTTGTACATTTGAAGGTGGAATATTTATTCCTGAAGTCTCTCCTGCTACCTTATCATCCTTCAGCCTCTGTAACCTCCCTTCCATATCATTGATGACACTGTCAAACTCATCTTTGTACTTGCAATCTATTGCAATGTTCTCAAGATATTGCTTCATCAAATCTTCCACTTGCTCTTGTTCTGTTCTAAGATCCTTTGTCATTAACGCTGGCTGAAAAAAAAGACAGAAATAGAGTCAATACCTTATCCACAGTAAGCTTCTTCTTAGATACCCTGGTACACATAGTATGTACTCTTTCATAAAGGGGTTAGTGAGAGGCATGTTCAAACATTACATTTGGCACATGCCACAGACAGTTTGCAATATGCCAATTGCCTAAAAATAACAAATTATATACATACTTTGCTTTCTGTTACTGGTACCCCTCTCAGTTTTGCTAGTCGTGCATGTAAATCAGCATCACATGCCACAGGTACATCTCCTTTGATTTTTTTCAACCTCTCTGCAATTTCTGCATCAGTGGTCTTTTTAATCTCTGCATCTTCCTTCAATTTGTTCAATCGCTCCCGCATTTGACTATTTATTTGAGAGCTTAGTGCATTCTCATTTTCAGCCATTCTCCTAAAATTTTAAATAATAATGAAATACTTACCTACATAAATAGATTGCAACATTTATTAAAAATTACATTACTAGTATACCTAAGTAGGTAGGTACCTACTTAAACTTTCTGAACTACAAACCATTTTATTCTTGTCCAGATGTAAATAATTATCAGGACTTACATGTAAAATGCATCTGGAGGTTTAATTCCATCTTTTTTCTCATTATCATTGCTCATGGAAGCCTTCTTGCAGTTATGGCAAACCTAGGAAATTATCATCTTAAGTAAGTAGGTAGATTAGGTATACCTACCTACCATACATATTTCTGTAGTTTTTTAGACATTGATGAAAAACAAAAAACATATGTTTCCTGTGATGTGAGACTGCTGGGAGTCACAGAACACTTTTATTTAACCTTACCTGGGAATGAATGTTCTACAGCCTAGAGGTGTAAATTGAGTAGGTAGGTATTGATTGCGTAAAAACTTGCCTTTTTTTCAGCTTTTATCTTTTGTAAGTATAGCGTATGTCCTAAACATTTGGAGCAGTAACTGAAACCGCAGGATGGACACCCTCTCTGAAATAAAGTAATTTTAGTGTTTCAGTCCAGTTTTGGAAAAACCACTCACTGACGCAAAAACGGAACATATTAATAAAAAAAAAACATGGACACAACGCCTTCTAGTCCCGAACTAAGCAAAGCTTGTACGATGGAAACTAGATGGCTGATAGAATACATACATACATGGTTTCACTCTGGTGTCTGTCACCGGAGTGAGACCATTAAAGTGTCCATCTGTCTGTCACCTCCACCAGAGCTGAACCGTAAAAGCTAGAGAGTTGGAATATTTGGAATAGTAACAGGCATAATTTGTAGATATAGGTACGAAGACAATAATATTCTGAAAATTAGGGTCTATTTTATTGGGCGTTAGTAGAAGCAACAGTTACATTGTAGGTATTGTTTCGTCTCTGCGGACAGTTTGTTGGTATGGAGGTACCTACCTAGATTCAGATTTAGGTAGGTAACCACACGAAAGATGGAGAATATCTACCTCAGGCCGCAGTAAAAGCGAAAATGAATTAAAACAACCATTGCACGTCATTTTATCCCACACGGTGATCCCACACACTCGCTCGAGCCGCCACTTCACTGCAAAATTCACTGAGCTCAACAAACCAACATTCAACAAACGAAACAAAGAGAACTGCATAGAGGAATGGACCCACCGAACTGAACTACATCCATGGACCTGTGCCACCGAACATCCTATATCCTAGCGGACTGTGCGGTGAATGAACCACTATTAGTGAACTGAACAGTGAACGTGTAGTGAACAGAACAGACTGAACAGTGAGTGAAATGATTTTTTGTTTTTTTGTTTTTCGCTCTTCAGAGCAGGCTATTGTTTTAAAACCATACCGCCTAGTCTAATGTTATGTTTTGTTACATAGTTTGTGTGTCTTGCGTAAATGATAAGTCAAGTCAAATCTTCGTCAAGTCGGCTGTCGTTTGTTTATAAGAGTAACTCACGACGCCATCGCGCCAGTGTTTCCACAATGTGGGGAAATTCCCCTTTTGAGGGGAAATTAGGGTCCAGAGGGTAATAAAAAGGGTAAAGAGATGTATAGGGGAAATCATGGGTATAATCAAACAAATATTTACATAAATAATTACATAAGTACCTATTACATACATAAGTACCTATTAGTAATTTTTAGTTTCTTATCTAATGAATGTTGTGTTCGCCTATTATTGGTGTGTATACCAGAATTGGACCACTCAAACAATATAAGGAAATGCTATGTATACTATACTGTTGGTGTTCCTTTAATAAATAAATAAACACATACAAAAACCTCGTCATATTGAGGAAAATTTTTCATATAATTAGTCCATACAGATATCAGTTACGAAATTTTTCTCAATATGGCGAGGTTTTTTATTCTTTTATACGGTAATACATAGTAATTAAGTAAGAGATTTTTACTACTAGTGCCAAAACTATAGCAGAATAATTTTTGAGGGGAAAAAAGAGAAAATCTCAATTGAGGCGTAGGGAAAGGATATTATTAAAGTGGAAACACTGGTGGACGCTACGTTCTTTGTCCGTCTTGATAGAGTTATACTTGATAGAGTATTCTTTTTCTATGGTAGTATACCTGTAGGGTATGCTGGCTGCAGTATTATATATTCTTTGATGCTGGCGGAATAAGCTGAGGACAAGAAAGGAACTTTCATTCGAGTTTCTTGTCTGACTAGACGCTAGACCATCGACGAAACCGGCCGGGTTGGACAGACTGTAGATAGGTATATACCTACCTACCTACCTACCTACCTTACCTCACTGGCGACTCTGGCTGATGAAAATTATGATGAATGAACTAGAAAAACTTCTGCCACCAAGATTATTCGAGGTGGCTGACAGAGCCGGTATAGCAACTTCCAGACAAATTACTACACTCTCTCTATGGGATATTAAAAAGTTAACTAATCTGAGCAATGAAGACATTTCATTATTGATAAGTGTAGTCTCTGAAAAAGTTAGTCCTAAAAGTATTACTTGTGACATGCTGGTTGACATAAATACAAAAATAAGCATGGGTTGTATTACAATTAATTCAATACTACATGGTGGACTTACGAGAGGAACTATCACAGAATTATATGGAGAAAGTGGTTCAGGAAAAACTCAGATAGGAATTCAAGCCGCAGCACATAACTGGCCATATTGCACTGCTTACATTTGCACAGAGGATCTGTTCCCTATCAAGCGGTTTGAGGAAATAAACAAAAGTATTCCTAATTACAGGAATAATATTAATTATGGGTCTTCAACTTTTGTGGAGCATGTCACAGAGTCAAAAGATCTATTGGCATGTGTGAGAGTGCGACTGCCTAAGTTGCTGATGCAAAATAAATTTGCTCTTATTGTGATAGACTCCATTGCTGCCCCATTTAGAGTAGAGAGTACAAACTATATACAGAGGGCTGAGGAAATGAGAGAACTGGCCACCTATCTTCTTAACTTAGCCCAGGAATTTAATGTGGCAGTTCTTTGCATTAATCAAGTCACCGGTGCAGTGGACCAGCCAGAAGACATGCTACCATCACTAGGCCTTGCTTGGTCAAATATGGTGTCTACTAGAATATACCTAAGGAAAACTTTGAGCATAGATATAAAAGAGCATGATGTTGAATACAGCTCTCATGTCAGAGAGTTGTCAGTTATATTTGCCCCAGACTTGCCAAACTCTGTGGCTGAATTTATTATTACGCCTGCAGGCTTAGGTACGTAAAGGATAAAATTGGAGTGATCTAATATTCTATTTTTATTTCTGTCAATATTTATGTAAAGTAGGAAGTAGGTAGGTACACCTACTGTTGATCTGGGTATTCTGGAAGGAGCATTAATTTTGAAGAGTTGAAGACCGTTCGTGATTTAACAGTCGGCTATACCTTTTACCTATGTTGCGTTTTATGTAGGTACCTAGTAAGTACCTACCTATGTATTTAAATTGTGTGCGTCAATCAACACCAAAATTCCATGTTCAGTACCTAGTACCATAGGATAGGAAGGCATATAAATAAAAAGAATCGGCGCTGCTATATATCGTACCGAACAACATTTTTTGGATTATAGGTAGGTAAGACCGCACTGGGCGGAACTATAATAATAATAACTTTATTTTCAGACAACGAGATCCATAGTACATGTACATACATAGCAGGCACAAAACTTAAGAAAATACATATAAAAGAAACAATAATAAAATTAAAATAGAACCCATGCCATTAAATTACAAGCTTTACCCAATGCTGAAGTATAGGGCAATCATATATCAGTCAATAAATTCAAAATGCTGTTGCTACTTCCTCTCACTACTTATAAATTCATAATCGATGCGATTCGCTTACGCCTTATCGCTGCAAAACCATCAGTGCGCGCGTTAGCGAACATTTCAGACGCACAGCAGTAGGTAGCGAGGAAGACCCAACAACATTCTGAAGATGTTATTATACTGGAACTGCACCTGTAGCGGAGCGACGCGACAGAGTTTGGCAACTAGGCAAAGTTGACGCGCAGTTCCGCTGCCGCTAGATGCGTTAAAGTAAGCAGCGCGTCCGCGACACTTGCGAGGCATCACATATATTATATTAGATATACTATCTGTAGCGCCCGCGGCTTTGCCCGCGTGGTACTCAGTAATAAAGCAACACACAAACTATGCTTCCCGTTGACTTTGTAGCGAGATCTTAAGTAGGTACCTACTTCTTTAAATGTTGCTTCAGAGGCTGGTATTTTTAACCTAGGTACGCTATCTACCTACGTACCTACCTACACCTTTTGTAGGTATTTTATTTTTTGTAAGGACATGCTAAGCTTGAAACAAACCGATTTTTCCATACAAACTTTGACAACTAATAGCACAGCGAATTAGTGTTATGCTAGTTTTTTAAATACAGTTCTTATTTATTTAGTTTGATGAATATACATGCCAATTTTGGTATTTATAACTTCAAGGAATACGATTTTGCATACAAACGTTTGTTTGACCCAGTCAGACCCAGTCAGGGGTTAAATAAATTTGTTAAAATCCCGTCTAAGCGGGTGCATAATGTCTATGCCATGTAAAGAAAGTACATTCCAAATTTCAGCTCTCTAGCTTTACCGGTCTGGCCTGGAACTGCACCTGCACGGTCTGGAGCGTGATAGATAAGTCAGGTCCCTCTTCTTTTATATATATAAACCGTCCACAGCAATTTAATCCATCGCGGTAAGTGGTTGCCAACCGTGAACCGACTGAGAGAAAATGTCGCGCTGCTGCAGTTCTAGTGCGTTATACCGAACTACATATTTTGAAAATGTCGCGACGCTCCGCTGCAGTGCAGTCCCGCCTAGTGCGGTCGTACCTTAAAATAAAGGTTTTTACATTTTTACCTATAATATTTAAAAAAAACTTTAGTCTATGATGTTAGCAAACCACATTAACAAACATTTTTTCTCCGGATGCTGAAATCTACGGGGTAAGGTGATTGAATTGAATTATTTTGAATTACAGATGAGCTACTAGTTACTATTACACTTACATTTTTCGTAACAGATTATCTAAAAGATAGTACGTAACATCTTACATCACAGTACTTACCGCGTGCACACTATGCCCATGCCGCTGCCGGCATGAATGCCGCTTAGTGAGAATAAAGGCGATGTTGCTGTGGCAATAAGTCCGCGGCATTGATGCCGCCATACATTCCGGCTAGAGGTTGATTTTTTTTATTAGTTAATAATAAAATTTAGAACACACTAATATATTTGACCTCCATCTAATTATTGTTATTGCGCAATCTTTATTTTTCTCGTAGTCATGGTATAAAGTATAGTATGCAACTCTTGAATAAAACGGATTTATACCGAGGGCCATGAACCACTCACGTCGTTCAGGATTCTAACACTTGAATCACTCCTATGGTCGTGATTTAGTCGTTAGAATACTTCACTTGCTCGTGATTCATTTAAGGCCCTCGCTTTAAATCCGTTTTTTAGTCACTAGTTGCATAATTGATCGAGTGAGCGAAGCGAACGAGATCTTAGTGACAACTTGGGCAAAAATGCTTTGCATGTTTGTTCGTCGAGATCTTTTTCACAGAATTTGGTAGGTATACGGATAGTACTCTTAAGTTTTACTAGTTTGTTAAATTAAGTAAATCGGTCAAGGGGTCGTGAAGCAATGAGAGTCCAAAGGGAGTAAAAAAAAAGTCGTACAAAAATATCAAAAACCGTTTTTATTTTGATTCTAGGTCTAATATTTTTTGAGTTGTTGAAAAAATTATAAAATTAAGAACCCAGTATAACGTGAGCTAACATTTCTTGAAGTTTCAATGATTTTGTAGTTCAAGTCAGACTGGTATTTATTGCAACCATTGGTCAATAAAAATTGTTTGGGTTTTATTAACCTCCGATCATCACGAGATCTCAGTTCGGGGCGAACTACTAGTATACTATTATACGCATGAGTGAATGTTTGATATCTATCTATGATGAGATGAATGAATTTTGAACTAAGTTTTGAACAATGAACTTTCCTTCATACTTTATCAGGCTTAGGACCACACCACATAAGACTGTCTTAAAAGTGTCAATATTAGCTTATTAAGCTAATATTGTTTTGAAAATTATCATGTGCTAATAAAAATATTCGATCACCTCCATTTTTTTATCGAACGATAGTGTTATTTTGTTTTATTAGTTGTTTTTATTGGTTGAAAGAAATATTAGACACCTCTAATTCCGGCAGTGGCATGGGCATAGTGTGCCGCACGCGGTATAGTACCTATGTGTTCTATGCAGAGTATCAATACGTAGACTTTCAGATTCGTCCAAGACTTTCCGTCAGTTAGCCTGATTATATATCAAATAAGTAGTGTGTTATCCTTTATTAAAAATAGGTATACCTACCAACATCCAACTATCAATCAATGTGACAAAGTGTTGTGTTCGCTTCGTTTATTGTTTGTGTTTGGTTTTACAAATACCAAAAAAACTTGCCAGATTGGCTGAGGAACGATGGTTCGAATTCTACAATGATTGTAAATAAAAGTTTGAGTTGCGCGCGCTCGCTACTAAATCGAGAGATACACTTTCACCCCTCGGGGTTTAGTCGTTCGGAGGTTGCGATCAATGCTATTCGAGCTGTAGCCGGTTACGCCAGCGCCAGCGTGTCGACCTCGCCCAGTAAAAGGAAAATGGTATAGATCTACTTTATCAATTATCATGAAACAATAAATTATTGTACACTATTCCACTAGAACATCTGTTCCTTGTTCAAAAAAATATATATTTTTCTTCAACAGGCAGACAGACTAAGTCAAGAAGAACGTGATACCTTGCTGAAAACTTTGATTCAGTCTGGTTGGAAGGTCCAAAGCAACAGGGATGCTATAGAAAAGGAATTTGTATTCAAGGATTTCAATGAGGCTTTTGGTTTCATGAGCAGAGTTGCACTACTGGCTGAAAAAATGGACCACCACCCAGAGTGGTTCAATGTTTATAACAAATTGCAGGTATGTAGGTACCTACGTTCATTTCTTATTGTAGTACAGCAGGTTGCTATTTAACCTGTATAGGATTGATGAAATACATTCAAACTACATGAGCGGTACAAAAACCAAAATTACAAGCAGATAATTAAAAAAATAAGGTAAATAAATAGACAGGGAACACTTGGCTCGGGGTCCGAGGACCAATTAGATGTATGTATTGGGTTGTATTACCTAGGTTCAAGTAGCAATCTAGATGGCGTTACTACAATACAATACCTACTTGTCATATTAGATTGTGTGACAGTAATTCTGACTTTATTTATTAGGTAATACTTTATTTAGTACTTTCCCATATTTTTAGCAAAGCAGGTTTAATATTAATTTTAACATTTTTAGGTGACTCTATCTTCTCATGATGTTAATGGACTTAGCAAACGAGATGTCAGAATGGCTACTTTCATGGATAATAATTTCAACTAAATGGAATGAAGAAGGTACCTACTTGACAATAACACTTAGATTTACCTGATTATTTATATTATATTAAGCTCAATGAACTTATGATTTAAGTGCATAGTACCTACATGTAATTGCATAAATTATTATTGTGTTTGAAGCTAAATTCTTATATACGTAGCTTACAGTAGGTACATAACAGTATTGCACAAGTATAATCTAAAATTATCATAACAAGTAATAAAAACAAGCTGTAAAGGTCATTGTTTATATTATACACTGTTTTTATCAAACAAAATACAGTTTTCGATATAAGGTGTAAAAAAACTGACATAGTAGTAGCAAGAAACCAGATTTTCACTGGTCTCACATAGATTTTCTGACATAGCATGGACAAGTTCTGCGGTCATTGAAGGGCTCAGTTTCAAAGACGGATGTGCATGGATAAGCTCTCTCCACTACTCTTTTCAATTCTAAGGCATGTTCCAAACCCTTTGTCTCACACACCAACTTCATCTGAAATATCAGATGCATACATTTTACGGGAATTCATTTTTATGGGATAAATGATTCTACATGTCATTTTAAGGGTGTGTCCCTTGCTTAGGCAAGGTTGGTTAAGAAATATAACATGTTGCATAATGCTGACCAAGCTCTAATAATAATTACAAATATTTCGCTGATTTAGGAAAGTACGATTGGTGGTAGTCACGTGGTAGTTATGGTACATTTAATACCTACCACCAATTTTGGAATAAAAAAACTCGAAAAGTTACGAAGTTAAGGGTCGGGTCGGTTTTTTTTAAAGGTATACAGAACGTGATGTACATAATATGTACATTATTGTACATTATTTATATTATGTCAGCACTTAATATTCAAAGGATAGAAAATAAGTCCATTCGAGGCGAGTATGTTGGGTACCTACACACTCGCCTCGAATACACGGTATACACGGTGTTACATAATTACCTTATTAGCCCCAAAAAGATAGCGAACAATGTTTGTTCTACGACTTTTGATATTTCGAAGTGTTTCATTCATGAAATGCGCTCGTCACCTTTACCTGTAGACAGCATGCGTGTACGTACGCGCGGGGAGGGTACGTACGTGTGTGAGTAAGAGTCTGCGCAAATAGTAAACCACTTAGAGTTATCAACAAATTTCTAAAATAACAAAAGTTGTACTTTTGTATGGTAATTACGATTTATTGACCCTTTGCTTTGCACAAGTCCAAGCACTCAAGTGTTCGGTCTGATTATGCCCCCTTTGGGCTTAAAGGGTAATTATGTAACACCTCTTTAGAAACGATCGAGATTTTCGATCGTTAGGTAAGAAGAAACATTAGGTAGGTACCTACTGTACTAACTACTAGAAACTTGAAACCGATATACTTTTACGTACTTAGGTGCGAGATATCACATTACTTTCAAAATAGACCATTTCAAATAGACAAACGTACTTCAACAGTGTAAGTTTCGTCGTCCATCCACACATGGTCTTGAAATTGGCTGACCAAGTTGTATCCGCCATTTGCAAGGAGCCGTAGAAGTTGAGCGTTTGCCGTCGAGTTGTCTTTTATTCCAACCTGGAGAAGATAACGTTTCCCCGTTTACCTGATCATAATATACGTGATCCAGCCTAGATCATAATATTTAGTTCAATATCTCTAATACTATATACATAACTAGCTGTCTCCCGCGGCGTTGCTCGCATTAGAGTGTGACTTTTCAAAATTCCTTTCTTAGTGCACCCCTACACTATATAAGGACCCTCCAAATTTCATACCTCTAGGACTTATACTTTAGGCTGTGCCTTGATTCTAAGTCAGCTTCAAAAGAGTTTTATATATATTGATATACCCTCTTTGGCCTTGTCAACAATAAGCACCATGAGTAGGTACCTTACCTATAGGCCGCCGCGCCGTGAGTGCCGTGACACGGTTTAATAGCTCTCGGCGACAGTGGAGGGGAATATGTATAGGTACTTACCACTTTCTATCGTATATCTCTGTCGCTACCTACGTAAATCATCCTCCCACTTCTCCTCCATTCAAGGTCAAAGCTATTAAATCGTGTCATCAGTTCTACGTATTGTACCCTGTGTACCTAGCTACCCGTAGCAAGAAATGACTAATATACCTACGATAATGCCTACTATATGTATACAAAACGTTTGTTTTCCTCGTTTGACTGTGGTTTGACCGCCATGTTTACTCGATGTAATTTGTGAAGCTAATCGATCAGCTAATTTGTGAAGCTAAGAGGAGGTTACCCTTGTAGGTACCTAGGTAGGTATATGATTTTACCGTTACCGTTCATCTGTTCTCTCATACTTAACTTCTAGACCACTTACCTATCAGGAAACACATCATAAATTATTATTTTTTGTAAATATTATACATTTCTTACTGAAAATTTCACTAAACGTCCTTCGGCCGCAAGCCCCCTGTCCAAGCACCGACCAAGCAGCAGGCTATCGATATTTCCTCCGCTCAGAATGCATACGACGCTAAAAACGTGAGAATACAAGTTACGAAAATAATCAGTGAAATAAATCCTATGTCCTCGTCTTAAATGCTATTCATGCCGAATCGGCCGTGAGCTTCATGCTAATACGCTGTGGCGGAGAATAAAAGATATTGATCACTATACTCTTGATTTATAACTCAAGACTCAATTGAAATCGGACCTGAGTACCTATCCCTGAGCTACTTATCCTTCTAAAAGTTTTTTGAAAGTTTATTGCTTTGGATAGAATAGGTCGTACTTTTTAAGTTTCAACTCCGGCACCAGGTTTCCGATGATTGTAGCCAGGGAGGATGCTCCGGCGCCTTCCACCACGAATCGCTCTTTCTCAACCAGGTGTAAAATCGAACGGGCTACCCAATCCTCATTCACCAGTAACTGAAGAAAAAATAAATTATAACTGTCCATATCAGTATCTATAGGCTTTGTCAGTGGTATAGGCCGATAATTTAATGGTAAATCATGCGTTTCGAAACTAAATAAGGCTTCTATCAAACAGTAAAATAGTGTTACCATTTTATCCAACTGTGGCTGTGCATTGGCAAACGAGTTAACGCCAACACCGGTCACTGCAATAGCGTCAGCTAGTGTAGCTTTCATTGGAGTCGTCACAGGATCCTCATTCTCCAGTGACTTGAAAAATACCGGCATATTTTCCATTTGGACGCCCTGATCAAAAACATTTTAGACTTAGGTACCTAAATAGCAATAATTTCGATCTAAGCTAGAGAAACATCGATACTAACGTAAACGAGACATTTAGGCTTCGTGTGTTTGATGACTGCAGTAATAGCCGCGACCAGGCCTCCAGTGCCGACTGGTACTATGATAGCGTCAACATTCGGCACTTGGTCCAGGATTTCCAAAGCTACGGTCCCGTAGCCCGCGAGTACGTGAGGATGATCTCGTCTGTGTGACAAAGAACACACATTAAAAGTGCCTTTGCTTGGATCGATGCAGCATGTACCCGAGTGAACTTGGAGGTTTTAATCCTTATTGTAAAATACTTGGGAATCATACCCGTTGATGTAGGTGAGTCCTTTATCCCTGGCGATAGCACGGGCGTATCTTTGCGATTCCATCAGATTGCCTCCTTGTACGACAACCTTGGCGCCTAAACTGTGGCACTTCTGTAGCTTTGAAAGTGCTACTGTACTTGGCATCACTACGATGACCGGTACATTGGTTTTGGAAGCATGGTAGCAAAGACCGACAGCATCGTTACCGATTGAAGCTACTACGATCCCAAGCTTTTTTTTATCGAGAGGTAGAAGCTGAAGTGCGTTCAGTGAACCCCTTTCTTTAAAACTGAAATTTAAAAGTATTAAACATTTTCGCAAAATAATGATAAACCAGAACTTATTCTAGTTGTTTATGTGAAAGATATTACCTGCCAGATTTCTGTAAGAACTCCAACTTGTAGGTAAGGTGCATTACGAACTCGCGTTGATAATGTGATGGCTGAAATGGAAAAGATTCGCGTCGGATAATTTAACTTCAAGAAATTAGTTAAGTTAGGTTAGGTTAATAGGTAGACTAGACTACCTAATTATCTTACCATACATGGTGTGTTTATAATGAAAGGCCTTAGGCGATCTGCTGCATCCATTACTTGTTCGTATTTGATGGCCCTGGGGTTTTCAGGATCGCAGAACTCATCAAAATCCTCCTGTTATGCATCGGAAATTAGTTCGGTAAGTTAGTTAGGTAGGTAAGGTACCTACCAACACACCTACACTTATGGGGTAAGCTGTAGGTATCATCGTGTACCATCATATCAATCATACATTACGTGAACCTCAAGTTTGTGCCCAATATGGGCAAGCTAGAGAAACGCTACGAAGAAAAATGAACGAGTTTCTTACGTTTTTTCGCGACATTTTCTACAGTTCCTTCACAAATAATTTAAATATAAGATCACAAGATTACAGGCTATAATATACCACAAAAACAATCAATGTTTGTATCAGAATTTGACATAGGCACGACACTGAAATCACCGGAAATCACATTATCAGGTTCCATCCACGATCACTAGGAGGTAGGTAGCAAAAAGTATTGAACTCTATACCGACAGTGACGTTTTTACTCTCGATGAAATTGTGTTCCTCAAGTGGTTTTGTATTTTCTAAGGCACGGTAGGTACAATTTATGGTTTACTATAATATTTATGTAGGTACCTACCTAGGTACTGTGAAGATAAGAATAAAATACACCTAATGAACCAATAAATCCTATGTGAATAAAGACTACAAGGTCAAATATTTGGTTTATATTTCAACGTCTCATTCAACGTAAATCAGTATAGGTACTACAGACGTCGCTTAGGAAAACAAGCGCATATAGGAACAGGGCTGAAAGGTTCCTCTAAAAAATCGCAAACTCCAGGGAATATTTTTTCTAAAACACGTTTCAGGGTGCAAGCGTGTTCCAAGTTTCGGGTTTCGATTATAAAAGTCACCTGTAAATAAAACAACTGTGTTAAAACTCAAAACTGTCCATGAAAAGGCTGAAATAGGTACCTAATCTAAGTTCGATTTTAACTCAACGTTCTGTCATAGGTATTGATACTGACATAAATAGTATCTAGGTCATCTTCATAGATCCAGGCATCATCAGTGTAGCTCTGGCGTATGCTGCATCCTACGTTGGCAATCACGCTCAAAATACTCAGCCGTCCTTTTGTGTCTTCTGCTGGCATTGTGATCTGTCGGCAGACAGACAAAAAAGAGTATGGTAAACAAAAAAAATTTATTTTTGCTAATAAGGTACCCTATTTGGTAATTTACTGTCTGTATTTGGTTATGTTTGTAACTAAAGCAAAATTACACGTACAGTCACTTTGATAATTCGACCTTCAATAGCTTTCGCTCGCTCCATAGAGCGTGGTAGCGTGAAGTAGTCAATGTTACCGCCGGTTATTACGCAAACCACTCTGAAAATTAATATTTTAATAATTATTTTGAAATTGTAACTTCCAAAGAATGCGTTGTTGTCCCACTAAATTGAATGAATCTATAGATTACTTTTTGTCTCGCAATTCAGGTAAAATATTTGGAACTGCTAATAGAGCACCCAAGCTTGCGGCCCCAGCGCCTTCAGCTATATACTTTTCTTCTTCCACTAAATGTAGAATTCCTCGAGAGATCCAGTCGTCGTCAATTAAAACCTTAAATAAAGTGTTTTCGTTTATGCTGAGTGCTGACGTAAAACATAATAAGACTTAAAGCGTGAGGTTTGCGTACCATTTTATCAATAAGTGATCTTGCTGAGTGAAAAGCGTTGAATCCAGCGGTGGGTGCAGAGAGAGACCCTGCTAGACTTTGGGTTACTTCTGTCTGATAAGGTCGTTCGTTTTCTAATGCTTTAAAAAAGCTGCAGCATTTAACAGGTTCCACGCCCTGAAAGTCATACGACATATTTCACATGACATTTTCTGTCCGAGATAACTACACATAATATGACTTACCAAGTTGTACGTAGTTAAATACTTACATAAATAAGAACTTCTGGCTTCATATGCTTGATCGCAGTGGCAATTCCTGCTATAAGCCCACCACCTCCGATTGGTAAAATAACTGCATCCATACTTGGTAATTGCTCTAATAATTCAATACCTATTGAACCCGATGCTGCTATTACATTTGGATGGTCGTATCTGAAAGCAATGTATATGTACCTAATAGAAAGCTTCATTATTGTTCAACAAGTAGTCCACCGTAAGTCGTTAGAAGTAATTCTTCGAACCAGTTTTTGTTTCGCGTGGCTCAACTAATAAAAGCTACAAGAAAGTCACAAATCCTGTGTTCATATGCCAACTATTGTTCGCAAGACGGGTCCTGTTTTAATCCAAATTCCAAGTTTCCAAAGCTATACCGAATGTACCTTAGTAGGTACATTAGGTAAGTATTCTGTGGCTAGAGCTTTGGTATAGAACTTGTGTATTCTTTTTGTTAAGTTGCCCAAGTGTTGTAGTAGGTATGCGTCTTTTTCACAAATTGTTCGCTTACCCATTTATATATGTGCCTGTTCCTACTTCGGCAATGATAGAAAAGGCTCGTTTTTTAGCATCGTCGAGATTTTTCCCATACTGTATTACAGAAGCTCCGAAATCGTGCTGACACTTCTCTATTATTTCTCTACTCGTGGTGATTGGAAACACCAAAGTAATTGGTATTTTCAGCTTTTGACCATGGTATGCTAGAGCCTAAACACACAGATAATAAGATAATGAAATAGGTATAATAATAATGAATTCATAGGTAAGTACTTAGTTTTCTTGTTTCTCAGACACTACTTCCAGAAAAGTTCCTTACCATAGCCCAGTTTCCGAGTGACGCTGTATAAACACCACCACGTCGTTGCTCATCGGTCAGCATTGACAACGAATAGAAAGCGCCTCTTTCATGAAAACTAAATTAGTATAAACTAGTTTTAATAAAGCAATTAAACTATTTTTTATGGTGTTATATTATGCTGAAACTCTTGGTTAATAGCTACCTTCCGGTTCTGTGAAATATCTCGTACTTATAGTATAGTTCTATTTCAAACTGCAAGCAACATTTAGATTTCTGAAATAAATATTTTCATAGGTGGGTTGAATATCTGGTAGGTTTTTATCGCTAGGTACATACTTCTACAATATTAACAAATCAACCCCTTTATTAAAAAATGCCCTATACTTGCATGACAACGAAAAGAGATGACGACAGATTTAGCAGCCATTTTAGCTAGCGCAGCTTTAGAATAGCAATATACCTACTACCTACCCCTGAAACAAAGCCTCGTATTTTGATACTTAAAGAAACCGTTACTCAAGCATAGGTGAGTCTGGTCTGGATCAGTGCTTGATCGGTAAATAAATAATAATTGATCAGCCTAAGATCATTTGTTATAATTATTATGCCTCTATTCTCATAGTTCTCCTTTTTATAGACAGTGTATATAGCCTTCTCACAGTAAGCGGAGTTTTCGGAATTTCTTGACTGATAAAATTAGCTGCTCTGCAAACATCTTTGATATGGATGGATTTCGGATTATCAGGATCACAACAGGTATCAAAATCAACATCAGGCTTCTACAAACAATTCAAAGTAGATATAAATGTTGCGAGTGAATTAGATAATAAAATAGTAGGTAATGTTACTTAGCTTGATGTACATACTGCAATAGGTAAATTCTTACATACCGGGCACCATTGAGTAAGTTTTACGACATCTCGCTTAGCTATTTTTGCCGGTGATTCTCCCAATGGCGATTTTGAATCTGGTAAAGGTATCGCTTCAGCCTGTTGCTTGGGCATCTCGGAAGTGAATTGTGCTATTGTTTGATGATCAAATGTTTATTATTGCTTTGCGTGGGCCTAATCCATTTTAAATTTCAATTAACTATTTACCTAAGTATTCGCTTACTTTTGCCAACAAAACAATTTTGTAAACAAATAAAATCCAATCACATGACGGTATGCTTGACGGGAACATTTCTCATCACAGAAAATAATTTTGACACTATTTATGGTTTGACATGATCTCAGACTACATAGTAGGTATTATGGTATTATGTCTATCACTCTTGCTAGCACTCACGGAGAACATGATACAGGTTAAAAGTTACTTTATGGCAGAGACTAGTAAATAGTCTCTGTTTATGGTAAATAAATAAATAAAAAAGCGAAATAATCCCTATGCAAAAAAAAGTTCCTTCCAGCTTCCAGATATCTTTATTCAGGATTTTGACTATTGAACAGTAAATTGCTTGAGTTTTACAAGGAAATACGATTCAAGTAAATCTTTTACTTCTGCATACAAACCGGGTTGGGAGCAAGGCACGGTCCACGCCGAGTGCCAGCTGTCTTGTCCTGACGCTCACTCATGTCTTGGAAGTAATATTCCTTATAATGTTTCTTAATTTGCTCTATCAGTTCTTTCGTGTGGTCCCATCCTCTGGTTTCTGCTATCACTTTAAGCTGTAAATAAATACACCCATATTACTGAACTATTTAGGTTAGGGCGGATTCGTCCAAAAGTCATCATATTCCTGAATAAGTATCCCTTGTATAACTTTACTCTTTGATTTTATTCTCAGATTAATTCGTTTTTGTTTTTCCATTGCAATATTGAGAGTAGCCAATCCTAGGTATTGTTATGCTGTATATACATAAAAACCAACTTAATTCAAAATACAATTGCTTAGAGAGCGCAACGCAATTATACATGTGCACACAAATTATCCGGGTGTCAAGTTGTCAATATCTATGAAAACAAACAGCTGTTTTGTCAAATGTAGCAGCCGCCATTAAAATATTCGACAGATAACTCGTTTATACAATAGATTTTGGCAGTATAACGATTTACTCTCGGATAGACAAGTTATTCCTGGAGTAAGACTAGGTAGAACAAAAAGTTCCTTATCACTAGAGTAATTAATGATTTTATTCGCAGTAGAAGACTTATACTGCGTATAAATAGTTTGGTCGAATCCGCCCTTAGCTGGTGATTTTGTAAAAAAAAAATAACAAGATATAAAGTCCCTAGGTATTAAAAAACCTTTGAACTTTTAGAGATGTTTTATTGTGCAGTAATATGATGGGTTATCTTATCTTACCTCAACACTGAAGACATCGCCTTTGACCCAAGCCCGTTCAGGCACGCAATCCCGCATGGTGACTCCGATGCCGGCCAGCAGAGCACACATCTCTGCCATTCCGCCAGGACGGTCGTACACCGTTACTTTGAACTTTACAAGGCGACCTTCGGCTGCCATACCGCGCTCTAAAGCCCGAGCTAAGATTGTCGTATCGATGTTACCTCCAGCAAGAATGCAGACCACTCTAAAAAACAAAACGGTCTCCTTGCCAATATTGGAATGCTTACCTACTTAGTTTGAGGCTTTGAAAATTATCACTTAAGTGAAAATATCGTAGGTAGGTACCCCCAAAGCAGATAGATACCTACGGATAATTAATTAATACAGACAGACATTTAAGTTCAAGCACTTATCATCATCATACTTACTTCTTCCCTTTCAAATTTGGAAACAGCCCCGCCATTATAGCTGCAATTGTCACGGCTCCGGCTCCTTCAACCACAAACCTTTCTTCCTCCACGATGTGCATGATGGCGCGAGCTACCCAATCCTCTTTGACTACGATCTAAAATAAAATAAACATTTAATATTGAAAATCAAAATCTAAAATAACAATTTTATTTACTATTTAGCTATTTATTTACCATTTTATCCACAAGGCCTTTAACATTTTGAAAAGTATTAACTCCGACCATATTGACTGCTAAAGCGTCTGCTATGGTAGTGTCGATATCAAGGTGTACACGTTCATTCTTCCGTAGTGCTTCCACCATGCTGCAAGTTTTATCTGTTTCGATGCCCTGAAACATTTTAACGTTACAGGCATCATATAAATCTGAAAATATTGCGGTGGTGGTGGTACAAAGTTTTGTTGTATCACTTACATATACTTCAGTATCTGGCTTTAGATGTTTTGCAGCAATAGCCGTTCCGCACAACAGGCTACCCCCACCGACTGGTATTAGGATAGCATCAACAGCTGGCACTTGTTCTATGATTTCTATTCCTATCGATCCTTGACCTTCTATTATATTCGGATGATCATAACTACGGAGAAATACCAGCTTATTATATAAAGAACTTTCACAGGAAATCGGCCAATAACGCAAACGCTATTGATCGTGATCTCACCCATTGATGTATGTCATTCGCTTATCTTTTCCAATCGTCATAGCATGAAGCTTGGATTCGGCCATGTTATTTCCATTGAGGATAACCTTAGCTCCTAGCTGTTCGCACCTATTGACTTTGGTTATAGCAGTGACTATCGGCATCACCACCACACAGGGAACGCCGAGTTGAGTCGCGTGGTAGCTCATGGCTAGACCATGGTTTCCGGTCGAAGCCGTGATTAAGCCGTATTTCTTCTGTTCATCGGACAGACTCAACATCACGTTTCGTACTCCTCTTTCCTTGAAACTAATTATCTTTGGATTATAAAATTAAATGCTATGGTATGCCTAATTTACTGGTCAAAATATCATGGAATAGGTCATTAATTACCATCCTGTGTATTGCAGGAACTCCTGTTTCAAGTATATTTCCATACCGAGCTTCTCCGACATGTGAGCTTTCTAAAAACATAATAACAAAACAGAGTAGGTAGGCAGCCTCCTCCTGAGTTAGATTATTTTTTAGACTCAGGCTCAGGTAAGCTTGTAGTAGGTACGTTGGCTCTAGGAAATACAAACCGTGCATGGTGTTCGGATCACTGCCCCTACTATTCTTCTAGACGCAGCCAGAATATCATCATATTTTATTTTACGTGGGTTATTTGGATCGCAAAATTCATCGAACTCAATGTCCTAAAATAAAATTATGTTATTGATTTTAGCTATCTGATTGGTGAAGGTATGAATCCAGAGTATTTTGTGTACCCACTTCATTCATCTTTGTGTTTTCTTTAATAGTAATGTAGAGTGAATACAAGTAATTTATTACAACATAATCCTAAAAATATACCTACAGAAAATCTAATTTTGTTACATGTATGTAATAAGGTAAACGGTGTCAAAAACCACTTGTCAGTTCATTTCATTTTATTACATTAATAAATGGCAAAGGTTTACTTTCGCTAAAAAAGTTTTTATTACTCAAATATACATAGCCTAGCAGGTGTTACACTTATCATTATCACAGTAAGATCGGCAGGCATACGAGTAGGTACTTATATCTACAATTATACAAAACCGTTAGGAATAAATCTCCCGCCCATTGCTAGAGTTATCAAAAATTAGTCCCCGTTCCATTAGGTACTAGACTAGGGCTATCAATTAGAAACGATGTCTATTGAATCCTCGCTGCGGGTCGAGCTGACTCTGTCGAATTCCCGCGAGAACTCCCACTCTCGGTAGGCGGTGGCGATCATGTCTCTCAGCTGATCCATGTGATCCGGTCCTCGCGTCTCGCAGACAACTTTTACCTTAAAAAAACAGAGAACTTCAAGTAAACTTCAAGTCAAATGGTCGGGTAACTCCCATTTGTTCTATAGGACTGTTTTTAAAACTTTTTTATCCCTGTAGTTCCATGGTAGGACTATTGAAACTAGCCCATTATGGCTAGTTTTCGTTTCAATAGTCCTACGCAAATGGAAGTTACCAGATATTAGGGATAAAAAAAATTTTACAGTTCTAGACGTAACAGTTCTATAGAACAAATGGGAGTTACCCAAATGGTCTAGTGGTGTATGTAGGTCACTATCACTACACGTATGATATGAAGGTTTCAAAATGTCCAAATCGAACCAGGTAGAATTAGAACTCTTTGATTAGGTACCTACTCTTACGTATTTCATGCAAGCACAGAACGGGCAATGGATATAAAGTGGAAGGTGGGCTTACCATAACGCTGAAGATGTCTCCATGCACCCAAGCTCGTTCCTGTATGATATCCTTTATTGAGACCCCAATAGACGCGATGAGCTTGCACAGCTCAGCGATGCCCCCTGGTCGATCGCTCACGGTCACTTTGAATTTGACCAGCCGCTGTTCTGCAGCTAAACCTCGTTCTAAGCAGCGCCCTAGGATTGTGGTGTCGATGTTACCGCCTGAGAGGATGCAGACAACTCTGGAAATGAGAAAAAATATCGTCGTCTTTATAGTTCTTTTATCCACGAAAATCAAGTGCCATGGCAAGGACGACAGAATGCGTACAAGCAACAACAAGTTACCAGATTTTGCGTGTCTTGTCTTATAGTGTTGATGTAGACCTAACCTACTAACAAAGATGCAACCTACACTTGAGCTGCATAAAATACACAACAACTGAAAGTTTGAGCAATGAATTCCCATTGAATTGAAAAGGATTAGAGAATACGTCAGCCGATAAGGGAGTATGGAAGTGCTTACTTCTTCCCAGCCAGCTCTGGCACTAGCCCAGCCATGATGGCAGCTACTCCGACCGCCCCTCCGCCTTCAACCACGTACTTTTCTTGTTCAACCAACCTCAGTATCGCACGCGCCAGCCAGTCTTCGTTCACTGTTATCTGCAGGGTTAAAATACTCACACATAAGATAGATAAGTAGGTCCTACAATGGTCTGCATTATAATTACCCTTTATGTGGTTCGGTATTATCTAAGTTGGTATCCTAATGGAACGGGCAGGTCAATAGATAATTATCAATTTATCAGTTTGACAAACTGCATCAACACAGCAGTCAGCAACCTATCGCCTTTTCTGTTCTCTTTGTTCGTCTTCTCATTTGTTTGATCATTACATGTTCCTATAGAAAACTATGAAGTTTCTGGATGCGTACGTCGTCGTTGAAAATATAATGCAATAAATTCTTATCAGTAGCTTGGGCTAAATTGACGAAGACGACAACATTATCTTTCACTGTAGATAAAGGTCAACGGCAGCACGCTTATTTTTTACGACGTAGTAGTTCCAAAGAAGCTTGATAGAATACCTAAGTGTTTCTTACCACTGGACAAGAGTTTCCCTAGAAGTAATCTAGTTAGATAAAGACGTCATAATAATATGGAGTAAGATGCGCATTTTGTTTGGTATACGTGGGTCACTTATTTATTTCTTTCTGATTAAAGATAATGATTACCTAATATGTTCTCCCTAACTCGAAATCTAGGATGATGGAAAAACTTACAAGTTTATCAACGTTATGTTTGACGGTGGCAAAGGCGTTGTACCCAACCGTGGGCACAGCAAGGCCATCCGCGAGCGTCGAGCGGATGTTCACGTTCACAGGCTCCTCATGCTTCATTGCCTCTCTCATGCTGGGGCATTTCTCAGTTTCAACACCCTAGAATAATTATTATTTTATTTATTTAATACTTTATTGCACAAAATTATAAATTTGTTACAAAGGGTGGACTTAATGCTGAAAGCATTGTCTGCCAGCCAACCCAAACGTGGTGGTGTAATGAGGAGGTTGGCGTGCGACATTACAGAGAATGATATTTATCTTACTTAAGAACTAAGAGCTATACCTACTACATAATTTAATATATAAATATATATATAACATAACAAATCAATAGAACATAATGTAACAAAACACAGAGGTAGGTATGGTGAAACAAGGTGGCATCTACCTACCTATATCAAAAGATAATGTTGTCAGAGGTGTAACCTAGGTAAATAATGTAACCTAGGTACCTAACAACTTTTTAGTTTCGGCACACTATAAATAAAAGAAGATAGCTTGACAGGAGTTAACCCTTAAGGTAGTAGTTTTGTTGCGACTCATATTCAAAACGGAGACCATCCGTCATTGATCACGTGTTCGTGCTCCCTAAGATAAGAAGTATTAGAACTAATTAAAACGAGTAGGTATCTTTATCGTTAACCTTTGACTTGAGTTTGTTATATCTATTTAGTTACCTACCTATAATACCTAGGTGAGCTATTTACTCGCTATCATACGAACTTTGACGTTCCGAATTCGAATACATATAATGTACCTACACTAGATGTATTTGAGTTCGGAACGTCAAAGTTACCTACGTAACTTCGGGCCAAGTGAAAACTTCGGGCGTGGTCGGAAGGAAGTACTACAGGGGGCTCAAAAATTTGCCTGCGACAGACGGAGCCGGAGTAAGGGGGGAGGTACTGGAATAGCCTAAGCCAGCGAGTATACATTTGGTAAGTATTTGAAAGTAATCTCTGCACTAAAACTACTAAGCGTTGTCAGCTTCAAAGCAATGATTGTTTTGACTTTAGACAGTGTGTACCTAGGACACTGTACTACGATTTAATCGGTATAAGTACCAAGGTAGGTAAGTTCTTTACTCACGTATATAAGAACATGTGGCTTAAGATGTTTTATGGCGGTCGCTACTCCTGCGAGCAGTCCACCTCCGCCAACTGGCACTAGTACTGCGTCCACGTCGGGCACTTGTTCCACGATCTCCAAGCCCACGGTCCCTTGGCCAGCCATGATGTGAGGGTGATCATATCTGCATATTACAACAACCAGTTCAACTAACCTTAATATTTTCACATAGGTACCGAAGTTCTGATCATAACATTGTTAAATATAACCCAATATATATTGCCTGCGTTTCAACCAGTCACAGAGTCTTCTACAGCTCGACAAATACGTCGTCGTTTCAAAAAGTACCTAAATGAAGTTCTCAAGTCAACTCCAACATACCCATTGATATAAGTTAGTCCTTTCTCCTTAGCTAGGCTCATCGCGTGGTACTTTGCTTCCTTCATATCACTTCCATACACAATCACGTTGGCTCCGTACGACTGACACTTTTGGATCTTCATAATAGGTGCGACATTGGGCATCACGACAGTCGTGGGTACGTTCAGCTGCTTAGCGTGATAGCTTAGGCCTTGGGAGTGATTGCCGAGGGAAGCCGATATGACGCCTCGAGTCTTAGCCTCCTGAGTGAGAAGAAGTAGAGCGTTTCTGGCGCCTCTTTCCTTAAAGCTGTCCAATTTGATAAAGTAATCAAACAGTTAGGAACCAAAGGTGATATAAAAATTTATTTAGCGATATTGTGCTTACCTTCCAGTGTGTTGCAAGAAGTCATTCTTGAGAAAAATGTCCATGCCGAAGATGGTAGACATGTGGGACTTCTGGAAAATTTCCAAAAAGCATTTATTAAACGATCTCGATTTGTAATTTTACTCAGTTTTCTAATTGAATGATTTCTTACAACGCATGGCGTTTTCACAATCCCACTCTGTATCCTGAAGGCAGCTGCAGAGACATCTTCAAATGTTATCTTCTGAGGTCGTTCCTTATCGCACATAGGATCAAACTCGATTGTCTGAAACACCATGTTTTGTTTTTACCTACTTCTGCTAACACATAGGTGAACTTAACACCTAGGCACCGAACTCTACCGATCCGCAGCGAGTCCCGCGCACGAATGAAGTAGCCTACCAGCCAGGTAATGACCTATATAATTGCGAAACTTGTCTTTGCCTCTGGATTCGTACGCGTAGCAGAAAAATCTTTAGGCGTGGAAGGAACTAGGTACAGACAGATGCGACAACCCGAGAAAACTGAGGAACAGTCTTCTCAGCATATACTTAGCTCAAGTTGCATTAGAATAGAATTATTAGTTAGGTGCCTAACCTACCTAAGTTGAAAAAATATTTTTGTAAATCAGCTAAATAGTTAAGCTAGGTAATTTTACTTATATACCCATACCCATACCTATCTACCTACGTACCTATGCCTAAGCTTTTTAGTAGGTAGGTACCTACCTAAAAGTTACCTATGTAGGTAGATAGCTACCTACCTAAGTATCTGATTCGAGCCAACAAGGTTAGGTTCTCTGCATGTACTACGTAGGTATGCACAGCACACCACCACCATTCAATGAGGAGTTCTGTTGAATAGCTTCTGACTCCCTCCATCATCAGGTCACTTCATCGTCGCCTAGGTAGCAAGTGCCTATACATACCTACTTATTTACTAGAATACCAAGGGGAGAAGGTGATGATGAAGTGATCGATAGAGTCGATGTATCTATAGGTAGGTGGGTAGGTACCTACCTACCTATTAGATTCGAAAAATAGTGAAAACAGAACTCATGCGTCATAGCAATTCGAAGCAAGCACTCGTATATCCGCTTTTTTGACACTTGACAGAACTTTGACAGTTGAAATGTCGATTTGGGTGTTCACGCATACAAATGCATGTAAACCATGAACCTTTTCCCTTACTCTATGATGTAAACAATAGTACAGAACGCAACATTTGTGTCCACAGACGAAGTATCTGTGTTTGTGTCCGACCGATAAGTTGATAAAACGCTGGCCCATTTTTTTTGACGTGTTTATCTTGACTTTGTGTATATTTAATAACAGCCCGTACCTTAGGCCCTGTGACCTTTTGTGAGTTGATAATGCGCAGCACAATAATTCAAATCGGTGACTCGGATTATCATATTCTAGGTTATTCGGCTACACATTAACATGCGCAGTAATATTTTTTTGTACCTACATTATTGCCACTCGCCTCGCCACTCCCGACACCCGAGGAGACCGAGCGAGACCAGGGTTGCCAGGTGTAAATATGCCGCAATCGTACCACAGCACAAAAAAAGTCGTACCCCCTAGTAAAAAATTAATAAAAAATCGTACATACTACAATATGTAATAAAAAACTGCTTATTCAAAAATACCATACATAGGTACATACGTGTTTGTAATTAACTACAGAACGCACATCAGTTTTCTAAGAGCTTGCACGATTTAGAAAAAAATAACAAGTAGAACCGAGTTTTTCCACACGAAATGATTTGTCGTCATTCCTATTATCATAACAATAATCAACTATAGGGAATATTAACGCAATGTTAATCGGATATGAACCTCATTCTTTACAAAAGAACGTTTTTTTTCATTAAAAAAAGTATAACCAAATCGTATGTAAAAAAGTCGTACGTTTTCTGTACGATTTCGATGTTTCGATCGTAATCATACAAATTGTGCAAAAAGTCATACAAATACGATTTAAATCATACAAATCTGAGCGAGACCAGCGAGACCACAGCCGCCGCCGCCGCGCCACGATGCGAGCGGTCAGTGGCAGGCAGGTGGTGCCAAGTTAAAATATAACAAACTGTAGACCTGTGTACTATGCCCAGAAAAATATGTATATTCTAAAAGATTCTTATTATTAATGCAAACTAGGTAATCGAAACCTTTGTAAAACACAAAAAAATCTGCGGCTTGCTCTGCTCGCTGATAAACCTATAATGTCTATCACTTGCACATTTAAGTACCTACCCTACCGACTTTTTTGCGATAAAAAATAAGATGACTTAAATGGGTATACATACATACCATAAAATACTGTTTTCTTAAGATACCAATTTTTAAAACATGGCTGCGACAAGTCTTTGTTGTAATATTGACATCTGTTTTAGACTGCAGTTCTTCTTTTAATTTTTACAGATTACTTTGGGCCATATTAGGCTACTTTTGGCTACTTATCAAAAACTGGCGATAGGTAAGGTATGTACCTATGTTATGTGCGACTTCGAGTTAGCACTGTTGGCAACACTGTCTGTCAGCTCAGCGGTGGCGCGTATGTGTGTTGTTTGTTTGGTTTACTGCGTTTACTGTTTTTGGTTAGGTAGGTTCCTCTTTCGAACTCAACTCTTGAGGTGTCTTGAGGGTTTTATTTTGATGAAGAATAGAAAGAACTGTAAAAATAATCTTGCTTGCTATCGTCCGTCACCTGCCTATCAAAAATTCAAGTGTAAAAAAGGATTTTACCTAGGTAACAAATCAACAAGATGCCGTATGCCAATCAACCATCCGTTCACATCACAGAGCTCACTGATGATAATGTGAAATTCGTTGTTGAAGATACGGAGCTGAGCGTCGCTAATAGTATGAGACGCGTTTTCATCGCTGAGACTCCAACAATGGCTATCGACTGGGTTCAACTTGAAGCTAACTCTACCGTGATAAGTGACGAGTTCCTGGCTCATCGCATTGGGCTCATACCACTCATATCTGATGACGTAGTGGATAAAATCCGATATTCTCGCGATTGTATGTGCGCGGACTTTTGTTCAGAGTGCAGCGTTGAGTTCACACTGGATGTAAAATGTTCCGATGAGCAAACTAGACATGTTACAACAGCTGATCTAAAATCGAGTGATCCTCGAGTAGTTCCAGTAACGTCGCGCCACCGGGATGAAGATCAAGCTGATTATGGTGAGACCGATGAAATATTGATTATAAAATTGCGTAAAGGACAGGAACTGAAGCTTCGTGCTTACGCTAAGAAAGGGTTTGGAAAAGAGCATGCAAAATGGAACCCTACTGCAGGTGTATGTTTTGAATATGATCCTGACAACATTATGAGACACACACTCTTCCCAAAGCCAGATGAATGGCCGAAGAGTGAGCACACTGAGCTGGATGAAGACCAGTATGAGGCAGAGTTCAACTGGGAGGCTAAACCTAACAAATTCTTCTACAATGTGGAGTCTGCTGGTGCTCTGAAACCTGAGAACATTGTCCTCATGGGTATTGTAGTGTTAAAGAATAAACTTTTGAACCTGCAAGTGCAATTAGCACAGGAAGCTCAAAATGATGCCCTCGCTATTAATTAGGTTAGTCTTGTTGTAATTAAATATTTCAAAGCCATATTTATTGTATGATTTCAGATGGGCTATACATTTAAAACAGTATTTTACCTGATGTTTTGTATAGCTCTGCATTTCAAATATAAGTCTTATCACTATGTACAACCAACCGAGACTGAGTTGCTAAACTGGTTGTTATGATGTAAGTAATTTACTTGATGGATTGAATTGAAAGTAACAGTTGATAGTCTACTGAACAATCTACGTAGCTATGCAATCACCAGGTTTTTAGGTCAACCTTCATGGCATCTTATCTGCACAATCTGCACACTTATCTGCAATTAGGTGCCTAACTTTGTGCAAAATAGCAAAAAGATGAGTTCAGCAATTTGAAAAATTAACTACCTACTCATTTTATTTTGCACCAAGATTGCACTGCATTCTTTCTATGCTGCTTTTTTCCAAAATATTGCATTGTTACTATGGTGAGACTAGAGAAAGAAGGATGTTACACAAAACACAACACAATGTTTTTTTTATCTGAAGATGTCATCACCTGTCTGTATGTCATTTATAGAAACTTTTCAAACTGCAAAACCCAGAATCATACCAAAATATTTAATAGGTAGGTACATATCTACATATAGTAGGTAATAAAATTATGATAAATTCACAGTAGCCAGTAACTTTTCAAATGCAAGCAGATAATATCAGAAGATACATAGTTCTACTATTATTTGTTACACTCAGGGACCGTTTCGGTTACCCCTTGAAGGGGTTTTCGATAGGGTTTTTCCAAGCGGTTAATAAAAAACCCTCTCCTTAGGGGTTACACTATTGTTTGATAAGCTGTTTTAAGGGGTAACCCCCGTCAAAACCCTATCGTTTGTGTTACCCGATCATAGGGTTTTCAATTGTATTGGGTTTTCGTATTATTCAAAAACCCATTCGTGAGGGTTACCCACTCGACAATTGTAACAGGGTTATACTTTACAACTCGAAGCATTGTAATTTGCTTCCTATCTACTTTATATTAGGTTCATAATAATCATAGCACGCGTCGAGCCACCGCGGCACCTCCTCGCGGCGAGGCGGCATCTTTGATCTATTTTGCTACAGAGTTGAAGAGACAAGCGATTATGGTTATTATATGTAGTACACTAAAGTTCATTTTTATTTTTCATTCCTACTGAGCATACGTACGAGAAATGGTGTGATTGTTTGCATCGATTTATTAATTTGTTTATTATTGTCATTTGCCACTCGAACTGCTTGCATAGAAGTTGGAAGAAGAAATAAAAAAAAGGGCTTGACATGCCACTGCCGAGACATGATGCTGTCCATCGATATTTTCAATACGACCCATCAAACAAAAACAGCAAGTGTGTGTTATGTGGGAATTATATGAAGGTGAAATAAAATCGATTACTTATACCTAGGTATATTAGTAGGTACCTACCTAGCTATGTACTATGTAGTATGTGCATGACTAGGTACGAGTAAGTGTAGAAAGTACCTACTTTCAACACTTACTCGTACCTACACCTACCTAGCTATGTAGTATGTGCATGACTAGGTACGAGTAAGTGTAGAAAGTACCTACTTTCAACACTTACTCGTACCTACACCTACCTAGCTATGTAGTATGTGCATGACTAGGTACGAGTAAGTGTAGAAAGTATACTTACTTTCAATACTTACTCGTACCTACTTACCGGTCCCTGCCCGTGGTCCATCTACATAGTAGGTGGTTAGGTACACCTGGCTGTACCCAGGGGCATTTTTTTCGACCGTTCCCACTCGCTCCTACTCGGTTCTCCTACTGGTAGGAGCACGAGGACCAATATGTCCCTATGCTCCTATCGTGACCCTATATGCAACTAGCTGATACCCGCAACTTCATATGAAGGTATAGTAGGTGCCAAATAACACCGCAATACAGGTCATTCACCCACCTTCACCACGATGTCGCAAAATTCAATTTATGTATCGCTAATTCTTTCGCTTTCCATACAAACCTGTCGCTAAGACGGTAATTGCTCGAATCTCGTGGTACTGTTTGTTTACTATACACAAATTGAATTTTGCGACATCGTGGTGAAGGTGGGTGAATGACTTGTATTGTGGTGTTATTTGGCACCTACTATAGGATAAAATCGATTACTTACCTACCTAGCTATGTACTATGTAGTATGTACCTATTGTTGGTACTTACTCGTACCTACCTACTTACCGGTCCCTGCCCGTGGTCCACCTATATAGTAGGTAGGTACACCTGGCTGTACCAGGTGCATTTTTTGTATAGATAGATTAGTAGGTACACATAAGTACAGAATAAGAGAAATAGTTTCATACAATCAAAATTTTATAAAACTAACCTAACCTAATATTAGTACCTACATATATATACAAATGCTACAATACCCATGTCTAATGTTTATATCCCCATTTCCTCGTAATAAGTTGTCTCCTAATTTGCAGTTCCGGGTGTCGTCATAGTATTGTCAATGACATCACCATTAACATCAAGTCCGGACTAAAGCCTGGCTATAAAGTACTAGCTCAAACGAATTTACTTTCTAATTACTTACTATTTCGCAAGAAAAGCTCGATAATTAATAAGTGACAATATTTGTTGTAGGTACGTGACTGTCCATTAGTAGGAAGGAGCACGAAGATGTGCTTGTCCTTATGCTCCTACCGCATACCGGTAGGAGCATAAGGACATGAGAACCGAGTAGGAGCAAGTGGAAACGGCTGTTTTTTTCTTTCCGTGGTGCACCTCAAGATAACTGGGTATTCCTACCTATCTAGGTACTTAGTACTTACTTTATAAATAACTAGCCGTCCCCTGCGGCACTGCTCGCGTTAGAATGTGACTTTTCCAAATTCTTTTCGTAGTGCACCCCTACACTATACAGGGTGTCTCACGGCCATGCCACATGGAGGGAAAGTATCTTAAATAATGTAGATAGAACATTTTACTCAAAGAAGACTTTATTTTGATTTTAAAAACAATTTAAACTGCATTGAAAGAATTTTGAATAATCGCTTGTCTGAACCGGGAATCAAACCCACCAAATTGAAAAAACATAACACCTGTTATTTTATGATACCAATTAAAATAAACACAATTTATATGATTTATTCAGTTAAATGTTTGTGACAGAATTTATAACCTGACTAGGTATATCTGTGAATTCGTGATGTAAGTAAAATATACATGTTACTAATTAAAATTTGAATCTTTATTGTAACAAAACTTCTCACTAGGTAGGTATTGTTGTTTATATTCAATTCATTTCATGACCAAGTGGATTATCTCTTGCATACAGTTTTTACGCCGTTCTTCATCCATCTTGCACAAGTGTTTTGCCACCAACATTGAAAATGCATAGCACTCATGAACAATGTCTTCTCTACTTTGTTCAGTTTGTTCATTGTTGAAGGTATTCGTCTCTTTATCCATCATTTCTTTTTTTAACGTTATATCAAAAGATACTCTTGAAGTAGAGTCTGATAAATCTGGCGTAGATGCATTAAGAGTCTAATAATATAGGCAGCATATTACCCGAAGCCTCGTTTTCTTCGATTTCTTCATACTCGACCGATTCATCTTCATCCGAGTATTCGTCACTTTCGGGAATAATTATTTCTTCTGAAAATAACAAGAATAACTAGTGAAGTCGCGCATAAGCGGCGCTACCTAACCTAGATTGGTGCCTACCTACGTAAAATAATATGAAAAAAACTAGCTAACAACTGCAAAACGTAGGCATGTGCCAATGTAATGTTTGGACGTGCCTCTGACTCCCACCTTGGACATCTAAGATTTGAGTGCCTGGAGATTTAAAAAAGAAAACGTGACGGATGGCAATCCCATCATTCGATCGATAATTATTATAATATTAGGCACCTATGTACTATACTACCTAGTAAGTATCTATAGTATGTGCCAAATAACACCGCAATACAGGTTATTCGGTCATAGTACAGCAAAGGGTGTGCAGTAGTAAAAAGACTTAGAAAAAATGTTGAAGAAAAAAATTATGTATGTATAAGCACCCCTTTTTATGATTGCATCCTGTAGGGGGTTTATAGAGGGATATCTTTTGTTAAGGTCATTGACCTCTGAAGTCAACCATAACAGAACTACGGGCTAATAACGGTAAAAAAAACTCTGCTGAAATTTCTATAAAAAAAGACAAGAATTTTGAACAAAAAAATTATGTATGTATAAGCATCCCTTTTTATGATTACATCCGGTAGGGGGTGTAAGGAGGGGTATCTTTCGTTAAGGTCATTGACCTCTGAAGTCAACCATAACAGAACTAGGGGCTAATAACGGAAACTAAGCGATGGATGGGCTCGCTTCGCTCGCATTTTTTATACTAACCTAACCTAACCTAGGCCTCCCTTGGTCACTCTAGGTCACCTGAGGCTATTCGATCACTCTAGGTTTCCCTAGGTCACCCTAGGCCTCTCTAGGTCACCTGAGGCTATTCGATCACCCTAGGCCTCCTAGGTCACCCTAGGCCTCCCTAGGTCACCTGAGGCTATTCAATCACCCTAGGCCTCCCTAGGTCACGCTAGGTCACCTGAGGCTATTCGATCACCCTAGGCCTCCTAGGTCACCCTAGGCCTCCCTAGGTCACCTGAGGCTATTCAATCACCCTAGGCCTCCCTAGGTCACCCTAGGCCTCCCTAGGTCACGCTAGGTCACCTGAGGCTATTCGATCACCTTAGGCCTCCCTAGATCACCCTAGGCCTCCCTAGGTCACCTGAGACTATTCGATCACCCTAGGCCTCCCTAGGTCACCCTAGGCCTCTCTAGGTCACCTGAGGCTATTCGATCACCGTAGGCCTCCCTAGATCACCCTAGGCCTCCCTAGGTCACCTGAGACTATTCGATCACCCTAGGCCTCCCTAGGTCACCCTAGGCCTCTCTAGGTCATCTGAGGCTATTTGATCACCCTAGGCCTCCCTAGGTCACCCTAGGCCACGCTAGGCCACCCTAGGCCACGCTAGGCCACCTGAGGAAAGGAGGCTTATACATAATAAAAAAAATCTTCAAAATTTTTCTAAGTCCTTTTTTATCGAAATTTCGGCAGTCTTTTTTACCTAGTACTGCACACCCTTTGCTATACTCCAACCGGTTATTCACCCACCTTCACCGCAATGTCGTAAAATTCAATTTATGTATGGTAAACAAACAGTACTACGAGATTCGAGCGATTACCGTCTTAGCGACAGGTTTGCCATTCATAAATTGAATTTTGCGACATCGTGGTGAAGGTGGGTGAATGACCTGTTTTGCGGTGTTATTTGGCACCTATTATAATAGATAATTACTCAGTACAGTAAGTACTACCTATACTGAGTAGTTACCTACCTACCTAAGTAGTAGCGGTCCTATAAGTCCGAATTTCTTCCAAGCAAAACAAACATACAAACTTACCTTACAAACATTACCGCTTTATAATATTAGTACCATATTATATTGTAATATTAGTAGTATATATTATCTACCTACTTAGTCGAAAACACTTTCACTTACCTTTGTTCATTTTTCTTATGTTTTCACGCAGTGGCGCACCTCTTTCTTAGTCCAACCAGAACCCAACAAAGCGATCGGGCGAACGAAACTAATAATTAAATGACACAAATCAAGAGTATAATTTTATTTTCAAATTCCCCCACCTCGCTGCGTGAGATGGAATGATAACCATGGTGTTACATCAAAAAACCCTATCAAGAGGTAACCTCATTCAATCGGATACCCTCAATGAGAGGGTAACCCCATAGACTGAAAACCCAATGAAAGGGTTACCCTTTCACTTGTGGTAGGGAGGAGGTTTATCAAATGAAAGGGTAACCCCATCGACTGCAAACCCAATGAAGGGGTTACCCCTTCAAAGGAGTTAACTCGAAATCGGGGTTGTACGGTCCCTGGTTACACTTAACCTGAACAGGTATATCATAAGACCATGTCTCAGGAAATAAATGAAACCATGTGGAACATGATCGGGGACTCCTTTCCTTGCTTGAAAGAAGTTGGCCCACAGGTACCCAGTTATGTTATTATTTTTAGGTATGTACCTAGGTATCTGAAGAACTATTTTAGGTACCTATTTAGAATTTTCCTAAAACTTATACTTACCTTAGATTATGGGAATTTGAATCATCCTCTAATTGTCAGGTTTCCAATAATTACCTACTAACAATTTCACAGGATGACATGTACGAGTAGGTAATATTGTAAGGAGGGTGGTGATCAAAATTTTTAGTTATTAAAATTTGGTTGACACTAGGATGCAGCGCGTAATGCAGAAACTAAATCGAACATAAGCCAGATAAAAATAAAACTGCAAGACATTCAGGATGCTCATAGCCGAATCAAAAATGAAGTGGTTATTACTCCAGTAATCGTAAGTACCTACCTACCATCTACTTAAACTTGATAATTACCATAGGTAGAAAATTAGAGTTGACTTGACATTATGTCCTGATTACCTACGTATGGTAATCAAGACTTTATTATAGGTACCTATCTAAGTATGTTAGCTACTATTATAGGGACCCTGTAATGGGCGCGCGTATTGTGAAAATAAACACCTCGAGCGCGAGCGATTTCAAACTGGGTCACGAGTTTCTCGGAATAAAGTTCGAAATCGCACGCGCAACGCAGACGCAGATTTTAACTACCTACCTACATAATGTTTCAGGAAGCTAAGCACATCGGAAGAGGGTTTTGCAATGTCATTCTGAAATGTGAAAATTTACAAAACACAGGAAGGTGAGACGTTCGTATTTTATAAAGTTGAGTACAACTATGAATATGGGTAGGGTAGGTACTTGATCATGTAGTAGACTGCAGTATCTAGACAATCATTGTTCGCGTGGAAATGGAGTCGACCCGCACCGGACCGTACCTAACTCGCTTCGTCTAGCTAGACTACCTACCTACTCGTTATTTAACTAAGACTGTGTGGTAGATAGGTACAGTACAGATGTCGTCTAGTACCTATAGGTACAGACCTATTTATTAATTCCAGTTTCAAAGCGCGTGGAGCATGCAACGTGCTATCAAGTATGTCACCATCAGACAAGAGCAAAGGCATCACAGTCTCTGGTGGGCGAAACTACCTTCTAGCTATGACACAATACGGGTTTCGGCAATCTGTACCAACCAATGTGATCGTCCCTAAAGACTGCCCTTTGACAGACAAGCAGCGGTTCAAGGAGAACTTTGCAATAATAAAAGTTCACGGCAACGATTATAATGACGCGAGCTTGCATGCGCTTTCTTATTCTGATGAAATCGGTACCAATTATGTCCACGGGTTAGTACAATTTACTGATACAGGGCGTCCCACGGCTATGCCATATGGCATGGAGAGAAAGAAGACTTGCCCTATCCTCTAGTTGTTTTATTTTATTCAATCTTGGCTACGATAAAAGTTCTGTTTTACATTAGGTCAGATCGGCCGGACCTGATAGCCGGATATGGAACCCTTGGGTTGGAACTGCTGACGCAGCTAGACAAGATGGATGCCATCATCTGCCCTGTCGGCAGTGGGGGCCTGGTGGCTGGCCTCATCCTCGCTGTGAAAAGCCTTAAGCCCAAGTGTCTTATATATGTGAGATCTTTCTCTATTAACGGCTATCTGAAATTACGTGCAAACTTGGACGAATTACCAATTCGTCCAAGCGTGCAAAGAATTGCATTTACCTAACGTAACTTTAAAATCAATCGGTAACCACCTACGTTTTCGTAGTAAGCCCCTGTGGGCTGTTAATTTGGTGAGTGGTAAGGGAGTTCCATCTTAACTTGGCCTCAATACCTACCTTGTGTCTAGTTGTCGTTTCTTTATTTCAGGGTGTAGAATGTACAGCAGCCCCCACCGTGACACGAGCCCTCCAAGAAAAAAAGCCTGTTATTGTTCAATTGAACCCGACCATCGCAGACAGTGTTGCCAGCCTCATAGCCAGCAAAAACGCCTATCACATCATCAGAGGATATCTGGATAGAATGGTTCGATTTTTATTTTAAGATGATGAAATAGTAGATTGTATCTTAGGGGAGCAAAATTATATTTTTACGGCGAGGGCGATTTTTTGAATCCAGAGCGAAGTGAAGGATTCTAGAGTAGAATCCTGAACGTAGCGAGGGATTCAAAGTACTTCGCCCGAGCCAAAAATATATTTTGCGCCCGAGTGCACTCTACTTTTCATCACCAACTATGAGAAAATAAAACGCGCCTCATATTTTATTGTAATATTATTATTTAATAAAACATATATAGTAACAACTAAAATGAAAATAAATAGTATCTATAATGAAAACCACTTATTTCTTATGTTTTCTATTCGTTCGATTTCTTTGGCGCTAAACACTAAGATATTCCAAATTCAAAAAGTGCGCGGCAAAGTAAATTGCGGCGCACTTATTAAATAAGTGCGCCGAAATGAACTTTGCCGCGCACTTATTGTTTCTTATAGAAAACACCACCTTTGGGTGCACGTAAAGGCGAACCAAGTCGTTCTTTTCGAATAGGTGTGATGAAAAATAAATTACTGTTTTCAGATAACAGTGGACGAGATTTGGATATCCCGCGCAATGATCTGTCTCTTGGAGCGGGAGAAGATGGTGGTCGAGGGTGCGGCAGCATGCTCTGTCGCCGCAATCATGGCCGGGAAAGTTCCAGAATTGCGCGGGAAAAAGTAAGATCTCAAAATTTATCTAACCTAACCTAACCTACCTACTAAACTTTTTTGAATTTGAAAAGTAAAAAATAAACATTTTGAAGTACACACGTACCTAGTAGGTAGGTAGTTACCTAAGTAGATACCTAGGTACGTGTAAATTAAATAGTATAACAAATCCATTTTTTTTCGAAGGTGTGAAACAGGTATTAGGTAGAACCGGCACTGTCTGTCTATTCTGTGATCAGCTCTGAAACTTATGATATGCGTGGAAATTAATGTTAGGTTAGACATGGATTAGACCTGCACCCCTTATCATTGGTACCTTTGTAAGTACCTATGTATTCGTATTCCAGACAATTTACCTTCTTACAGCGTTGTATGCGTCCTCTCCGGAGGCAATATCAACAGCACTCGCATGTCGCGTGTTATTGACCGCGGAATGGCTGCCGAGGGGCGGCTGGTAAAGTTCCACGCGACGTTGCTAGACGTACCCGGTGCTATGGCTAGATTGCTTACTAAAGTGACGGACACCGGCGCTGATGTCAAGAGTTTTGTGCCGGAGCGCGCTTGGATGCGCCGCGATATCTTTACTATTTCGGTAAGTTGCCCGTGTCAGTATGGCCGGGTCCCCACTACGCCGGACCCGCAAAAATGCCGGATCCGGGATAATGTGAGTAGCTATATATAAATTGTACAGCCACTAGCTCTTCCGGCAGTTTTACCGGCCCGGCAGATTTGCCGGTCCGGCGTAGTGGGAACCCAGCCTATGTATGTATGTATTGTCTATGTATATGTGGGTCTAGTAAAACTTCCGCGTTTTCTTGGCGCACATGACAACCGGATGTTTCAATAAATAAGTAGGTACTACCTAACGCGTGAAGCGTTTATTTCTAGTTTGAAAGGTTGTGGTTAGTAAGCCAAGAACATCAATTATCAAATACGTACCTACTACCTATAGAGGCTAGTTGTACTAGTAATCGTGTGTTTGTGGAGGACATCTGTTGAAAAACACCGAAGCCATCGATATAGTCCTCAGAGTTAAGGTACCGGCGTAATTGAAACGGGTAGTAGCTTGCAAAAGTGACAATTGCTCAAGAGACAGCAAGTCCGTCTCATGATGGGCGAAAGTTAAGTCTATGCCATGTATAACCAGTAGGTGCATAGGTACCTAGTTTAGTTACTCGTAGGTAGTTGAACTTCAAGATGTTCTGTTTTTGCAGGTGAACATGTTGATTGAAACAAGTGACATGCACCATGCCAAAGAACTAGAAAAGAAGTTAGGGAAGGACTACCCTCAATCAAGTTTTATCATGTTGTGAATGTAGAGTGCAGTGCTGCGTTTTATTTATTGAAATTTCTGTAATAATTTACCTACATATCTAGGTACCTACAATATATACAAATAAAAGTTAAATAAATCGTCAAAACAAAATAAATCTATTCTTAGGTAAGTAATTCAATGAAATTTTATTTTGCAACCCTTGTAGAGTTTTTAAATAGCGACCCCGAAAGTTACTCTCTATTTTAACGGGGAAAAGTCGGGGCTTTTGGGTAATTTGGTTGCCAGGACCAGACTACTTCCGGACCCAAACCGTATTATCTGTGCCCAAACTAATCTATTCGGTTATTTCCCTTTCGTATTTTATCAAACTCAGCTTACTCAGCGGATGAGCGGAACCGTAGTTTTTTATATTAATTTCCATTTTCGTAAGCCAGTATATTTTTCGGTCGAACCATTGCAATGTCAGTAGCTAATTATCTAACTAGGTACCTCTATCTACCTTTTGAATTTAACGTCATGGCGATATGCCAGCCAAAACGGCGCCAAACTAGTGTTTTGGCGAGTTTCAACCACTAGGAAAACCGTTGCAGATTAATGGAATTAGGGCCCAGTGCAATTTTTGGCTTGTTGGTTGAAACGTAGCTGATTCGTAGTTTTTAATCTGTTTTTAGGCTGCTTTGGATTTATTTAAGATTTTGATCAAGCTGTGCAGCTGCAGCAGGGGCCATGGCCACTTCGGAAAAGTACTCATTCTTGTCAGTAGTCAGTCACTATCACGTCAGCCGCGTCAGCGTCAGAACAAAAAATACTTGTTGTATTAGGGTTCCGAATCCAATCCCGTAGAGAGGGTACCACCCTTAAGGTGCAACTTTGTCCGGTACATTACGAACAATGCCCTTTATGTCGAGAACTTTATGTAGCAAAAAATTGAAATAAATACCTATCTATGTACCTAATAGAAGAGCACCTGAATTTTACAGGAAACGAATAACTCTAACTTGCAAAGTTTTTGAAAAAAGCAAAAAATCTCCTAGGTACCAGAGTTTTGGTTCGGAAGCCTCGGTGGGTGAATCCATTCGCACTTGACCGCTCTTGATTTTTCTATGGTCAACCGTTGATGGTCAGAGTATTTTTTTTTCTATCATAGAAAAAGAATACCTACTCTGTTTTCTATGATGGTCAGTAATTAAATTTCTTAATTAAATTCCGTGTGTTTCTGTGTAAAATTTTCAAGTTTTATTTATTTCCTAATGAATTTTTAGACATACCAATCTACCTATAATGGTTTGTAAGAAAACAATGAAGTTACATATTTTAGTTTGAGATGATCGTGTGACTAATAAGTTTTCTTCAGGACGACGATTCGGAAATGGCAATGGAGCACGCACATATTTTATCTTTCAACGAAATCAAACAAGCCGCAGAAAGAATAGAAGGTGGCATCATACACACGCCTCTTTGCGTAGGTACACCTACATTTAGCACTCTTGTGTATGCTCGGAGAGGAAGAGCAGAGGAGATAGAATATTCTGTTTATTTTAATGTTTCAGGAAGCTAAGCACAGTAAATACATGGATTACGATATTTATCTCAAGTGTGAGAATCTTCAATATACCGGAAGGTGAGTCTTACACACTTTTTCAAAAGTTCTCCTTACCTGCGCGAAATCTTCCCGAAGGCTTTATTTAGATTTAAGTACCTACCTAATATTTACGTAACCTTGTGTTTAGTTGCGCAGAACGCGGAGTCAGGAATGCCTTTAATGCTTACGGAGAAGAAGCATGCGTGCGGGGCGTGATCGTGCCTTCACATGGAAACATGGCACTTGCAGCGGCATATCACGGCGGGATTTTGGGTATCCCGGTAAATAAAGCTGCCAATCATCAGTGCCGGTTATTATTTACATAGAAAGCTACCCAATGTTTCGCTATCACAATGGTTCTGAATCCTTCCGGTTGCGCCAATTACACAAAATGCAGTGAAACACACAAGGACACTGGAACACGAATACTGCAGTGGCAAAAATCTGCTAGTGTTCTCTTTATTAATTAACAATAGGTTGTTCTTTATGTGGATAGAAAACATGAAAAAGTGAAGTTGTTCTCCATCCAGGTGACAGTGGTCTTGCCAGAGCGCACGGCTCCCGCATTGGCGCAGCGGTGTTCAGAACTCGGTGCTGACGTTGTACTGTGTGGAGATTCTATGGACGATGCTGTTATGTATGCCAAAAAAGTTCAGAAGGACACTCGTCAAATTCTGCTAAGGTATCTACCTTTTTTTTTTTTTTTTTTTTTTTTTGCGCTGGGAAAATGCAAATGACGCATCCCCCCTCCACGGAGAGTGACAAGGGGGGTATGTGGGACTCCCCGGCCTCCCCAAGGCCGGTATACCCACTAAAAACCCAGCGGCGCTCCTGCGTCGTCTTAGTGGGGGGGACTGGGAAACCGGCAGAGCCTTTACATCCAGTCCCTCTCCGACGAAGCCCGCCATTACAGCGGGGCCCGCACGCCCCTCCCCTTGCAGGGTGGGGCCTGGGAACGGCAAGCGACTCGGCCGTTCCCGTCCGCCCGCAAAGGTGGCGAATGTGTGCAATGCGGGGCCGGGGCTCCATGTCGGTCCCGCCATTCGCCACCATGCGTCAGAGCGGCGCGAGACAGTTCCGCGTCGTCCCGCGCGCTCTTCCCCGCTCGGGGGCCCAAGGCCCCCCCACGAAGCGGCGCAGGAGTGTTCCGCGTCCTCCCGCGCGCGCTTCGCCGGCTTCTATGGGACCGCTCGTCCCCCACGAAGCGGCGCAGGAGAGTTCCGCGTCCTCCCGCGCGCGCTTCGCCGCCCCCTTTTGGGACCAGGTCCCAGAAGGTCGTCCGGGCCACCAAACAAGGGGGCCCGGACCCACCTGGGTAGACCGAAGTCTACCCTGCCTCATCACACTGTGCCCTCTGCTACTCAGAGGGACACGCGGAGAGGCCCACCGTGTCGAGTTATTGGCCACCGTGAAACACTTCCTCAGTACTCTGAGGGAGTGTTTCACGGTGTTACCAGGGTGCACCACGAGGAGGTTACCCGACCATAGCACCCCGCTAAGGTATCTACCTACTTAACCTGCTGTAGGTAGGTTACGTAAATGAAGCGGGTGGTTTTACAAAAAAATCGTCTATTTCAACAGTTCAGACGATCCATTAGTCATGGCAGGACTTGGTACAGTGGGATTAGAAATAGTAACGCAGCTACCTGAAGTGGACGCAGTATTGGTACCCGCAGGTGCCGGCGCCTTACTGGCTGCCATACTTGTTGCATGCAAGAAACTTAAGTGCTCGTGCCTTGTGTATGTGAGTACTCTCTCTCCTTTATCAGACTCACTGCTTTGTAAGCTAAGGCCCGTATTCCGTAGCCTTACTCAAGCATAGATTTTTGTATGAAAATCTCTACTCAAATCTATGCTTGAATAACGATTTCTGTCTCGGAATACGGGCCTAAAAGTTGTTTTTGAACAGTAGGTACCTACGTACCTAGTATATTTACCTGTCAACCTGTCAGGGTGCAGAATGTTCGAAAGTGCCGAAGATGATGAAAGCATTGCAGTCCGGAAGGCCTGTCCCAGTGCCAGTGGTGGCCAATCTTGCGGATGGGCTCAACGCGTCTTCCGCCGGGATCAACGCCTTCGAAACATTGAAAGGAAGACTGGATCGTATGGTAATCTGATAAGCACTGCTAGAAGCTATAGTTAGAGAGCCTAGGTATACCTACGATTTATTAGTCCGCCAGATGCAGTTGCTGCTGACTCCCTTTTTGGATTAAATTGCAACCAACAAACTATTTATCGATTTAGGTTAGGTAACCCTAACGATTCATAACGATGTTGATCTTTGGCCAGCTGCAGATTAAGCGTTATGACTTGATTAGGTAGGTATTGCAGAAACCTCAGCGCTATTATGGATCACGCTACAAAAACCATAACAAGGCTATGGTACCTAAAGCCTTGAATTTTTACTGAACTACAGCAGCAGCGACGCTATAATTATGAATCATGAATGAGCGATCAAGATATTTTTCAGCTGGTGGTAGACGAATCGTTCATCGCCCGCGCGACGATAGCGGTACTGGAGAGGGAAAGACTGGTAGCAGACGGCGCTGGGGTGTGTGCTGTAGCGGCCGTCATGCAGGGCCTCGTACCAGAACTGCGTGGCAAACGGTATTTAGCTTCCCTTAACCAATCAAAGGGTACCTAATCAAATCATGAATAAATCTGTCAGTCACCGCGTTTATAACCTATGTTCGAATTCATATAGTTGTATTCTACCTTGCGTTTTCTAGTGCGGTATGCGTCATAAGCGGCGGTAACATTGACTCTGGCCGGCTGTCTCGTGTTATTCAACGAGGGCTGGGCGCAAGCGGCAGGCTTCTTCGGTTCGCGGTGGCGGTACCAGACCACCGTGGCGGGTTAGAGCAACTAGCCAAAGCAATCGCAGACGAAAGCGCTGTGTTGAAGAGTCTTGTTACCGAGCAGATGTGGGTGCATAGTGATGTTGGGACCACCTGGGTAAGTTAGATCGTGTTTGTGGCTAAAACTTTTCTATGAATATTTAACCATCTTTAAAAAAGAGGAGGAACTTCACAATTAGTTTTTTTTTAATTGATAAAAATTTGGTTGAAAGTTAGGTAGTTTACTTAGATGTAGTTGTTATTTATTTTTTGTAATCCCTAGGTTAACCTTTTCAGCTGCAAAAAATGTTTATGGCACTAGTGGACAGAGTCTATTGCGGTGTTACCATGGTACCTATGATATACAAACGAATTCTACTGCTCAAATACCAACCACATAAAATCCTATTTGAGATGGAATTTAGCTAAATTGACTCGAATTCTACTGCTCAAATACCAACCACATAAAATCCTATTTGAGATGGAATTTAGCTAAATTGACTATTTGAACTATATAAAGTAATATTAATATTATTTCAGGCGAATGTTGTAGTGGAGACAGCTAATGAAGAGCATGCTACGAACTTTAAGGACCACTTTCGGGACATATACCCCTCGGCTAGATTTGCAGTCATCGACCTTGACGATAAACACAAGGTTGCAGTACGCTAAATAAATATTTAACTTCAAATGTCTAAAATAACGAAAACATTGTTTTTGGATGCCTTAAATTTGTTCTTTACCCATACTCATACAATGTCCTATTTATCGTCCTGATGTTTTTATATACTCTTGGAGATTTTATCAATAAAACTAGTATTTTTGGATTTTTCTTTATTTTATGTCCTTATACTTAATCTAGGCAACAGGGTCATCACCCTTGGTTGCCCTCGTGTAGATCACCTGTCCATGGTGTTGCACTACCTGTTTAATTAATCCTGTAACAAGGAAAGGTCTCGTTTTAGAAAAAATAAACATAGCATGTAAAAGCTAATGGGACAAGGTGAAATCAGACTCAATATATCAGTTTGTAACTGTCATGGTTTATCCAGATAAATGATTCATCACGAAATATGCTAAATTATTCAGAGCTAAGTATTTACCCTTCCAGGATTAGAGCAAATCTCTGAAATAAAATGAACTTTCTGTATGTACCTATTTTAATTTTTGGTTTAACCAAAGGGTTATACGAAAAAACGAAGGGTGGGTAATACACACGTTTTTCAGTTACCTAACGATTGTCACTCGAGCACCAACAAATCTTTAGATTTTTACATACGATTCAAGTTTGAATAGTGCAAGTTGTGCAGGATAGTCTGCAGTTGCCACTAATATCATTAACTTATGTATTCATAATAATACTTTCAATATCATACTCCCTCCTGAAACCTATGTGGTCATACGGTGCAGAACTCTTGGGGAACAGCAGCAAACTCTAACGTAGAAATAATACAACGCTTTCAATCAAAAACGCTACACATGATCGTAAATGCACCTTAGACCAGCTACATTATGGTCTCCAGATCCCGTTCATTAAAGACAACATCAAATCAAAGCTGAAATCATACACCAAGCGCATGGCTCTCCATACAAAGAACTGGCTTGTAACCTTACGAACCCCACCGTCACACCGTTCACATGTATTAGGAGAGTTCCTCAGGATCTAATACGTGATTAGAAGAGGAGAATGAATGTGTGTCGTGCCACTGGCCACAGACCACGCATGCCTGGAGTTGCAAAATCAACAAAACCCTCACTAAATGCCAAACAGGCAGATCGCAAGGAAAGAAATTGAAAAAAAAATCATACTAACCCTTTTCCCTAAGCTCGATGAGTGCTCGCCTCGCCAGGGATCCTCGAACCTTCAATCTTTCAGAAACAACAGCAGGTGTGATTAGTTTGTACTGGGGCACTTCCTTGTACAGTTTCTCGTATGTGGCCTTGTCGAACAAAACCTGGTTGTTCAACTTGTCACGGACTTTTCCTTTGGACCACTTCTGCAAGTACACATTCGGGGTTTAGTTAAAACACAGCATAAGCGAATAACAGTTTAGAAGACAAACTACTGCCATCAGCCTCAATATATCAGTTTACTTTGTAACTCTCATGATTTCAAGACAAAAGATTATAATCATCTGACAGAAGGTAACTACTATTGAGTCCCAGTTTCACAGGGTACGCAAACATAACCTCACTTTGAAAGATACTGCACAAAATTATTTACCTTCTTCTTGGCTTTACCGCCACCGGACCCCTCCTTCTTTTTCTGGGTCTTTTGCGGCTGCTTAGCCGAAGACTTCGTGTCCTTCTTGGGCGGCTGAAATGGAATAATAATAACAATAAATTATGCCACATGGTTGCATTGAAACTTTCATTGATGCGCATTGACTTTATGGAATCTAACGTTTGTTTTAGAGCAGTTTTATATTCGAGATATTATTTTATCACGACATCATAGGAATGCAATGAAATAAAGAAATTGTATCGAGAAAATAGGAAATTTTTAAAACACGATCAACTCACTCACCATCTTGAAACCGGAAAGAAAGCAAGATGAAAATTATCTATGGTTTGGTGCGAATGTCATGTCAGTCTGACAGTTACGTTCAGAAACCTTACCTACATTTTTTTTTTCTTAGCTATTTCGATAATGATGTGATTCAGACGAGAACATGCACCACCGAACATCTATATACATGCACACACGACGCGGACGACCGACGGACGCGTCGTCGTTTTGCTCAATGGACTTGCTCTTGATTTTGACGTAGCTTCCGCTCTAAAAAATCTAGTGGGAATTTTAGAATTCAATTCTTTCTTCGAAATACCAACATGTTCTGTATCTGGGGTTTACTATGTATTATAACTTTATAAGTACGTATTTACAAAAAAAAGTATATACCTATGTAATAAATCAGCAATCTAATCTAGTTCTCATAGTACAAGTCAGTACAAGCTCTGCTTAGTTTGGGACTAGAGAGCGTTGTGTGTAAAGTCCAAGAATATTTATTTATGAATTTTTATATAATAGGTAGGTATGTAGGTACCTACATAACTGATTTGATGGTTATTTTATCAGATGGGTTGGGTTGGGATGAGACGAGGAGCGAATACAGAATGGTGCCCAGCGGTGACCTCTTGTTACTATGAAATGTATGTGGTGCGAACTCATAATTTTCACTAAATCTATCTCTGGTGAAGTAGTGAGTGAGAAGATGGAGGGGCCTCCATCTTTTCACTCACTACTTCACCAGTCTCACCACAACACGTCACAGTAGGGACTAAGTACGTAGCCCTACGCAGCGCGCCCTTGGATCGAACGAAATCCCTGGAGGACAGTGGTGGTGCCACTCTGTTTTTGCGTTTTTTTGCAAGCATTACTTTTTATCATTTAAAATATCATGTCCTGTGCAGGACATGATTTTAGATGCAGTAACTGGCTTGTCTAGTACCTATAGGTCGTCATCGGGTCTAGTCGGCCACAGGAAAGACATACTTAGGTACCTATTTAGATTTTCTAGTCAATTCCTTACGATGTTTTTCACTGTTTCCGTACCTATAGATATGTCCATTGGTGCTCGACCGGGTTTGAACCCACAACAACCTTAGAATCAGAGGGTGGTGTTACTCTTCCACTAAACTAGACCATCGACGCTCTAATTATAGAGAATGGAAGATATAAAAAGAAATCCATGGGATTTCGAAGCCAGAATAAGTGAAGTAGGTACTTATAATAATAATTATATTTTATATTATAAAATTGGTGCAATGTATTAAACAATCTTATTAACATATATGTACCAATATGTATGATTAATTACCTATTACAGCAATACCACATAAAAAAATAATAAAATAATAACAAAAGACTAGAAAAAACCCAATTATTACTATAACACTACATTTGTGACTTTAAAGACTCGTAATAAGCTAATTCTTCATCTGTGACAGAGGCCCGGAATGACTCCACTCCTTGCCAGAGCTCCGATACCCCGAGAAGCACCGAATCTGGGCTCAATTCACTTTCTTTCACCAAACCTGAAACAAACAGTATAAATAATATTTTAATTGTAGAGTTTGAATGACAGAAAATGGTTTATTGCTTGTTCTCTCACTTTCTCATAGAGAGCAAGTAGGTAGGTACCTTGATGTAACTTAGCGACTAAGTTGCGTACAGCTGCCGCCCGCGCCGTGCTCACCACTTGCATCAGATCGGCGCCGGTGCATCGCTCGGGCAACGCATCAGCTACTGAAGCGAGGTTCACTTCTTCACGTAGTTTGTGCCTGTAAACATACAAAGTTACATCTTTGCGAGGTGGTACGTTAAATCAATCGCTAAAAATCGCTTAAAAATAATAAAATTATTGAGTGGTGGCCATTTTTGTTATTTTTATTTAATTTCAAGTTTCAATTTTATAATATTGTCTTGTGTACCTATATTATAAAAAATAACAAAATAAATACTTTCTATTCTATTCTCTAAATCTGATTCGCTGTTCAGTTCTAATAGTAGATGGGCTGGACACGTGGCGCGAGCAACAGATGATAGATGGAGCGTAAAAGTACTCTATTGGTACCCAGGCGATATCGTCCCGCCAAGGCGACGATGGCGGGACGATATCATTGAAGTGGCTGGCGCCACATGGACACGATTAGCCCAACACAGAGGAGACTGGCAAGGGTTGGAGGAGGCCTTTGCCCGAAAATGGGCAACCCAAGACAAATATAAAAATAATTGAATAATAAACAATAGTAATAATAATAACAACAATAATATATATATATTAATAATAACAATCATTGGGACATAAATTGGCTTATAATAATAATAATATTATAAAAAATAACAAAATAAATACTTTCTATTCTATTCTCTAAATCTGATTCGCTGTTCAGTTCTAATAGTTATGGTTGATATGGGGAAAATGCCAATGCAATGCGTTTCTCTTTTGCATTTGAAAAATTATTAACAAAGGAAGCTTGCTAATAATTTTTACAATAAAAATGCTTTTAATTTGTTGAGTAGTTTTCAACGCGGGAAACCAGATAAGAACGTCCAATTTAGTTATTTCTGGAACTGAAGCAGCTTACTTTCTACAAAGCGCAGTGAGCACGCTAGTTTTCTCTTGTGAGCCGGCGTAAGGGCCAACATAGATGAGCTTGTCGAGTCGACCCGGCCGCAGTAGTGATTGTTCTAACAGGTCGGGCCGATTCGTCGCTCCCATCACAAACACGAAGCTTGATGTGTCAGCGTCTGCAAATTACAATTTCAATTGTCCAATACTAATGCTAATAACTAAATATGTAGACCTTAGTTCAGCAGTACCCATATGTCTGAAATGATGATGATAACGAACTCTACAAGTATTTTGTACGGTGTAAGTGTCGAGTTGAGCTTCTTTTAGATTAAATAAAGACAACCGTATAAGTTCACCTACACATAAGTTCACCATCTCTCCCTTCAGTGAAACACATGTTTGAGTTGACTCTACGAGTAAAGTATCTACCTTCTCCTGAGGCCACGCCATCTAACTCGGCCAGCAGTTGGCTGACGACGCGGTCGCTGGCGCCGCCTGAGTCACCAGCCGCTCCTCGCCTTGGAGCGAGTGCGTCTAATTCATCCAAAAATACTATGCAAGGCGACGCCGCGCGTGCTGACTGGAATACTGAAATGAATACAAGAAAACTTAAGACTCGAATGAATTACTTGCATAGATCAAAGTTAGGGTCGTGGTGTGGCGTGTACCATTATATAACTGGCGTGAAGAATTTCACTGTTGTCAGTGGACAGTCTGGACATAAGCCTCTCCCAAGATTTCCAGAGAGAGCAATTTTGAGCCTTCTCTGTCCACTCCTTGAATTCAATGTCGTCAGTCCATCAGGACTGCAGCCGTAGAATGACTACATGATCATACTAAGTTAAAATAAATTAACTTCAGAAAATTAATGGAAATGATTTGTTGCACTGGAATAAAATACTTCTCACGTCTTTGAAACATTGTAACCTAACCAAGACGACAATGCGATAGTGTTTGCTAATAGATATAATTATGTACCTACATACGGTATAATAATAGATTCACCTTTTCTAACATTCTCCTCAGACTGTCCAATGTACATGTTGAGTAGTTCAGGCCCCTTTACACTCATGAAGCTCACGTTTAGTTCTGTGCTTACAGCTTTGGCAACTAATGTCTTACCGCAACCAGGAGGACCATACAAAAGTATGCCTGAAAAAAAAAATGTTTATTAGCTGTAGACATGAATATCTGCTGCACTCAGAAACATCACCTAAACATTAGTATTACTGAAAATTAGAAGTCTCTATTTGTCCTTAGGTACTCATTCGTAAGAGTTGATTTATCTTTCAACATATGTTTCGGAGTGGCAGTAAAAGTTCTTATAGGTTTCATATGTCATCAATATCAAATTCAATCAAATAGGCAGAAAAGTTTACCTGATCTTTTGAGACTAGAGTTTTTAAAAAGATGAGGATATTTAATAGGAAATTCAATGGTTTTCATGAGCTCTTTCTTGAGAATGTCCAAGCCACCAATATCTTTCCAGTAAACTTTAGGTATTTTAGGCGCATCTAAGTGTTGGCTCTGCAAACTTCTTATTGATTCTGAAAAGTAAAAATACTGTATTAAGCATACTAGAAAGTTTAACTTATTGTGCGACAGGTTTAATCGTAATTTACCTAGTGCAGAATTAAAGTCTTCTTCCTTTACCAGTGTCATATCAGGGTCTTTCAGTAGCTTATCATAATTACTTTGCTGTTTGAAATAAGATTCCCTAAGAGCAAAATGCATCAGTGCATCTAAATCTCCGTAAGTAAAAGTCTCTGTTTTCGCCGCGACTTTTTTAAGGATTTCTGTAGTCGAATTACTCGAACCATCTTTACTTGAATCACTAGAAGTGGCTCCGTCAATCTTTAACTGCATAGCTTTTGCAAACCATTCTAATGTTTCATACCTCTGTTGCGCATTTAGCCTAGAAATATGGAATTTATCTAAAAACAGCCTTAGAATATTTGGTTTCAAGTCTTGTTTTTCCGTAACTGCTATAAATATGATCTGGTGTTTTGTGTAGTTTTGGTACAAATCTGTTATTGTGTTCATGAAGTATTCTATCACTCTGCAGTCTTCATTGTTCTCAGGATCAACTGCAAAAACCTAAAATTTGTTAAAATATTATCCTGAATCATATAGCTTATGGCAGCAAGAAACTAGTGTAAATCCATAATAATAATATAATAGGCCTTTACATCTATTGAAGATGATTTATACAGAATCAGGAGGCAACCTATGCCTACACTTAACGGGACACTGTAGTGCCTGGGATAGTGTTATGTTGCCCAAAAAACAGGACAGCAAAACTAAATAGCAGCATTTTCTGTATGGCTACAAGAATATATAACCATTTACCTGAATCTACATTAGCCTCTCCTTCCAATAATATATTTAAAAACAATGTGAAAAAGCTGCTAAATGACAAGATGTACTATAGTGTGAATGAATACCTTAGTGACAAATATGATTGATTTGATGAATAACATTTTATTTATAACAGTTTTGACATTTTCATATTTTGGAAATTTATTTTTAATTTGCTGGCAACATTTTTTTTTTTTTATTATTGTCTGCTAAGATCGTTTGACATGTTTTGTTTTGTGTAATTATTTATTATTTTATCTAATCAAGTGACATTTCAATTAATTCGATGTTTTGTAAATTATTGTAAGTACACATAATTGTTATTATTGCATGCAAAAGCGGAATGTGGCGGAAGAATGTATTTTGTGCAAAACCCTGGCATCTGTATAATTACCCATGTTCGCAATAAATATATTTTATTTTATTATTTATTTATTATATAGAGTTCCGAATACAACCGGTCCTTGTGTTTAGCTTTCGTCGATTATGAGAAAGCGTTCGACAGTGTCGAACACTGGGCCGTGTTTAACTCTCTCCATCGTTGCCAGATCGACGCTCAATATGTACACGTGCTGAGGGAACTGTATGCTGCAGCAACAATGCAGGTTAAATTACATGACCTCACTAGCCCTATTTCCATCAAAAGGGGTGTGAGGCAGGGAGACACCATTTCGCCCAAACTCTTTACAGCCGTTCTCGAAGATGTTATGAAAACACTTCTATGGGATCAAAGAGGCATTAACATCAATGGTGTCTACTTGTCACATCTCAGGTTTGCGGATGACCTTGTTTTGTTTGCCGATTCCCTGGAAGATTTACAAGAAATGCTTAAAGATCTGTTCGATGCCTCCTTGGAAGTTGGCTTAAGGATGAACATGTCTAAGACAAAAGTGATGACAAGTATCTCTGGCGTCACGAATCCAATCATTAAGATTGGACACGAGAAGTTAGAGATAGTTGATTCATACGTGTATCTGGGGCATGTTCTATCTTTTAGCAAGGAGCTTCCAAACAAAGAAATCTCCAGAAGAATTCAGCTTGGTTGGGCAGCATTCGGTAAGTTAGAAGATGTATTCCGATCAAGAAAAATCCCACTGTGCCTGAAAACCCGTCTCTATAACCAGTGTGTCCTGCCTACCATGACATACGGTGCCGAGACATGGACGCTCACTAAGGAGACTGTGCACCGAGTACGAGTTGCACAAAGGGCCATGGAGCGAGCCATGCTCGGCATAACACTCTTAGATCGAGTTCGCAACACCGAAATACGTCGCCGTACGAAAGTATACGACGTCGGTGATAGGGCGGTAAACCTCAAGTGGAGTTGGGCAGGACACCTGGCTAGACGTGGTGATGGCCGGTGGAGTAAAGCCTTGACGGAATGGTGGCCGAAATCGGGCCGAAGGAATCTGGGCCGTCCGAAAGCGCGATGGGTCGATGACATCGTAAAGGTCGCAGGAAACACCTGGTTGCGGCAAGCACAAGACAGAGAAGGCTGGCATAACATGAAGGAGGCCTATACCCAGCAGTGGGTGATACCGGGCTGAGATGATGATGATGATGATTTATTTATTAGTGTTTTGGAGTTGGCTTGCCCAGCACCTATACCAATTAATAACTACAATTCAAGTTGACCTTTGTGTTTTTATTCTACCTATACATTCAATTTGGCCTGACAGTAACCAAACTTGAATTTACAGATATTTTTTTCTTACCTCAAAATGGTTCAACATGACTATACAAGGTGCGGCACCCTTGGCTCTCTGTATTGTAGCATCTATTTTGCTCTCAGTCTGCTTTGCTGTTGAACTCATTATCGTACCACAGTCTATTGGAAGACAGCTTAGTCCTGAAAAAATAATTCTCATCATACTTTATCACTATATACATATAACCCGTGTGACTTAGCTAGACTTAGTAAAACAATATTTGACTTTACAACTAACTACTAAAGTCAAATAATGTTTATAGTTTCACTTACCATTATATTTAGCTATTGTTCTGACTAACCTATGCCTCCCTGATCCTATAGATCCTGTCAGAAGTAGCATTGGAATAATAGGACTTGAAAGGGAGGAAGACAAGTCATCTGAAATTATAGTAAAAATGGTATCTTTCAAGTTATGAATATCAATAAAACATGGAACAATAGAAGGAATATTACTTAGATCTCCATTAAGAAAAGGTTCGATGGACTCCTGGATCTGATTAAACTTTTCTTTCAATCCTGCTGGACATTGATGTAACGGGCTACTATTTTCTGATCTGTGAAACCTAAAGTACTCGTCTCTTGGCTTAAGCATGTGTAGGGTTTCTGTCATTGACATTTGTGTTTCTCCTTTTGCTATGAAGTATGTTCTTACAACATTTTCTTTGTTTGTTTCACTTGAAAGAGTTTTTCTGTTTTCATTTTCATTACTTTCTTCCATTATATCTTTTTGGCTATCTGTTTTCTCCTCAAAAGTGAGACTCCTGCACTTGAAGTAGACTCTACCAGCTCCTGAGATTAAGTCCTGGTACTTATACAGGTGATGGCCGGTTATTTCAGGACTTAGATCTATGCTAAATACATCATTTATACTAAGCGCTTTTGGAGTTTCAAAATAGTTACTTAAAATTTCTCTTAGGAAGTCCGTAGAGAGTTCATACTCATTCAAAATAAGGCTAATTTCAGCTGATGTAGCCATTTTAGGTTCACATTCTAATGAAGGTATAGGGTGGAATGTTATAGAAAAATCTTTATTCCTCAATCCAAACGTAGAGGAGATATTGTGGAATTCATTTTCAGTTGTCAATGCTTTACCTTCTGGGATATTCATTGAGCAAACTACTGGAACTATTCTAATATTATCCAGACTATCACAGTTATTATCAGTCCAAAGCAACTTGTAGATCTCTGATGTTAGCAACTTCAAGTTGTTTTTAGTGTTTCCCTTGTCACTTTTATTTTCTTTGAACTTTCTTTTACTATCAATTGATAGTTTCATAGCCAGCCATAGAACTCCATTGTCTTGGTAATATAGATTTTCACTACAAAGCTGCATGAATGGTTCTTTAGAAATAATGATACATTTATCTACAAATACAGGTAAATAATCTTCTAATGAGTTTTTGAGCAGGGAAGTAGCAACATACTGTGGAATGGTCTGGAATCGATATGTTTCCATTATTTTTGAACCGTTTTGTTTCCTTTGCCACCAAATTCTATACTTTACTGCGAGATAAACCAGAAAAACGTAGAGGTTGTACTTTGGATAGATAACTTTTATACAAAATTTTATCACCCATATCTGTCGGGATAGCTCTTCGTCCATAATAATTTGATATGTTTTATTTTTCTCACGTTTTTAAACTAAATATGCATTAAAAACAATAATATAACGAAAAACACTGTTAATCGCATCGAATCCGACAAAATATTTCGCACAATATTTCGATTTCGTTCCTCTTCATCTTCTTTTATTTTGGCTTCTTTTTCTTCTATTTATGGCTTCTGTCCGTCATTTGGTTATTTAGTCGATTTGGACAGTCGTCAAGAGTGAGCGTGTTTATTACACAGAACATTACTCACATTACTACTCTAACGAGTAGTAATGTTTTATTATCATTATTATAATGGTTTATTATCAGTTTGATGGACGTATGACGCGACGCGCGACGGTTCGACTCGTGCATAGAAAAATAGTATATTTCATTACAAGTGCGGAAAGGCTGTCATTGCAAAGAGTTCCGACCATAGAGTAAGAGAAAAAAGATTCCTAGGTTCATGGTTCCGACAAATGTCTACCCGAGCCGAGGCGCAGCCGAAGGCGAGGCTTGACAGTCGGAACAAGTTGCAATGACGGTTCCGCACGTGTACTGAACGACTATTTTTAATACAGTTGCGAAAAAATGAAGCAATTTAATAAAATAATAAAAAACTATTTGCTTTTTTCTCTTCTCTCCACGCAATAAATTCGTCGTATGTAGATATGTAGCGACTTTTTTACTTTTCCGGTAAAATGTTCTCCGAGCATTTTGTGCATTTATACTGAGTTCCGGTGGTGTTCATTCAAAAAAACTAGGGTCGAAATTACTCATTTTGTGCAACAAACAACGAAAACCGCAAAGAAAATTTCTGAAAAATGGCGCCAACCGTAGAATATAAGCAGAGATTTTTTTTTTCTTCACCCATTCTGGTAGGCAAAGGGAACTATGCCCATACAGCCAAGTCTTCAGTAGAACTTTTTTATTGATATGAAATGAAAATGAAATTTAGAGAAATGAAATGAAATGAAACCTAACCTAACTCATTCAATCAAATCATAATCTGATATTGAAACAAATTAGTAACTTCTTTTTTGAAATATACGTATTTTCATGAATCATAAAAACTTCTATGAATTTTTTTAGTAAAAACTTCATGGTTGGTTTTTCTTTTTATTAGACATTATTTTGACAGTTGGGAAAGAGAACGCACGAGTTCGGGAAAGGTAAAAAAAAGCACGAGTATGTAATACCAACATTTGGCCCACATCCCGAACGCTATACGTCCCTGCAATACGCCACTTCTTGAGCAACTGTATTAAAAAATACATGTTTGAAGTTTGATTCAACCCATAGAAAAAAAAAATTGATTCAACCGATCTGGGTCTGCGGTGGATGCTGGGGACCCGTATGATTTACTCAAGCTGATTTACTCAGCACATCCGGACTAAAGCATAGATTTAACGGCTTCTATGGTATGGGCATGGGCATAGGTGTTCGGTGGTTTGAGCAGGCATACCTACCAATACCTACGATCCTCTTCCCGACTATTGATCCTCTAAGGTGGGTAAATATACGGTCCTAAATCTACCTACCTACCTAGGTAAATCTTAATTAAAAAGAACTGAAAGATGCATCTAACCTGGGCTTCTTTTAATAACATACGAATGCTTCTGATGGCGTGCATGCCCATTGTTATATTTTATCTGATTTGGCTGGTCAACACTTCCGAAGGCATACGTAGCGAAGAAGGAACTCTTCTGGATCTAGTTTGCTGGCCTGATGGTAACGCGATCCCGGTTATAATAGCATGTGGTTCTATTATTGCCGTTGTAATAGAGGTAAGAAGTCATAATCTCTTCAGAGAACTGTTCCTAATTAAATTTTGGCTAAATCATTGCGGAAGTTTGATATCGCTAAAGTACCTAGGGGGGTACCTACTACCTACCCTTATGTAGCCTAAATTATAGGTAACTTAACTATCTACCTACCAACTGGTAGACCTATGCTAGTGTTTTCAGCTTTACGGGCTCTATCAACTTTTTAAAGCCGGACTACCGAAACGAGAATATGATGTAACAAATGGACTTTTCTACTACATTTGGGCGCTGATCATTATGATAATCATATTTCTTGCCATCATGTTCTACTCTGGACTTCAGTCGACTATTATAAGAGGTGAACCTAATATTCCACTATCAAATCACGACGTCGTGGAAATCGAACGCTAGATTTCTGCCGACGTAGGTAGAAAAGACAAGGTTAGGTAGGTATCTAGCTACTACGCACTAACCTACGCATGCACGCTTCATTATTACCAATCCGCAATCCATTCTGTTTGATACAGAATTTTGAACCTATTGGTAGGTAGTCGGGAGTATGTTGCTAATAATTTAGTTACCTTAGTAGTACTACCACAGATTATTTATTACTATACGTAGTACCTAGGTACCTATGACAGCACGTTTTGTTATAGCTAAGATAAAAGGCGGTATCACAAAAGCCATGCTGCGGTACGCTCACCATCTTCCATCCAAGGTGGCGATCGACCGGCTGCAGACTCGGTTCCACTGCTGCGGGCGAGTTAGTTACCAGGTAATTATTGATACATAATACCCACAAGAACACTCTTCTCTCTCTCTCTCTGTAACTATTATCATAATGCGCGTAGTCCACTGGGACAAGTAATCTTTTTTATCTTTTCCCCAGGAGTGGTTCTTCATACCCTGGTTTACAACTGGCGAGAATGAAGAGTTGAAGACGTTGTAAGTGTTCTGAATTTACCTGTATTGTAGTTTTTTTCTAAGACCGAAGTAACTTTGAGCATATTCTTCTCGTACAGTGCAGATCGCAAGTTCATCGCAGACAATGTACCCTACAGCTGTTGTTCAATGGACGCGCTTTACCCTTGCATCCATCACGGGGTCACCCAGATGGGCGCCATCTACAAATACAATCCAGCTGTAAGTTTTCTAATTAACTAGTACTCACGATCACGACCTATTCTTTTTCCTGTCATTTGTGTGTTCTTACAGAAACAATTAACAATATCCAAAGATGGTTGTGAAGAAAAGTTGATAAACGAAATGATGCTAGTTTCATGGAGGTTCAATGCTGTGATGGCACTGATTATTCTTGCTATGGTATGTACAAGACTACCCCTACCCCCATCCGCCTTAATCATATCCAGTTTTCGTTTCATCCTGAAATGTTCACGCCAGCTTATTTTCAAAACAACTATTCTAACAGATATTACAAATAATAGCAGTCCGCTACCTCCACACGGCCTACAAGAACGGTCTCCATGCTGGAAACAAGTTTGCTTGCACAGCATACTTACTTCGCTCCTTAACCGATACCGAAGCTCCTAAGACGTTTTTTCAAAGGAAGGTATATAGAAAGAAGAAAACTAGAGATATTCGCACGCTTCAGTGGGTGAGAGGATATAGGGCTGGGAAGAGACTGTTTACGACCTCATCGGCATCAGATGGATGCAGTTCTGATGAACTATTGAAACCTATTTATGAATAAAGTAACTACTCGCGTGTTACGGTGCATCCACATTATTCCACATAGCCAGGGCTCTCTACTTGTGAAAAAAGCCGCTGGCAGTGCCGGTAGGCTATGTGGATGCATAATTATTTTGAGGAGTAAAAATAAGCGCGGTGAACCGACGCATAGCCCTGATGGGCAGAAAGATTCTAGAGTACATTTGAAAAGCAGCGCATAAATAAGCTGTTTGGTCCTAAGCGCACAACAGTAGTCGGTTGATCCGGAAATCTATGGGTAGGGAAACAGATTTTTAGAAGTGGATAGACATCCTTTTCCAATGATAATGTGCCATTTATCGTTACGACAAAGTCTTTTCAAAGTCATGAACTGACTGCCTTAAAATAAAAAAAATGCTATAATAAATTTACAAGGTTTATTTTAAGCACCCATTCTTCTTACATTAGCTACACAGCTGAAGATTATGAAATTATTACATAACTTCTGAAAAATAATAATTTATTTCTCCTTACATCAATTAATTATTTATTAACATAAAATAACCTTCCATTCATATTGAATTGAAATTAATTTTATAAGGATTATTATAATAAGATCTAGTCTTAGTGGGTAAAGGTCCAATAAAATTAATAGAAGAATAAATGCCGTAAATAAATAAAAGAAAATAAAAATAAAAATTATTTTTTAAATCCGTAGCATACTAGGTACGCAATTTTAACAAATAATTAATGAAAATGAATACATACATGTGGACAGGAGTTTATTTATCGTTCAAAAACTTGTGAATCTTATCTGGCTCGGTTAGGTCCTTGAGGCGATGCAGGTTATCCCACCACAGCTTGAGGCGGTGTCGGCGGATCATGTTGAACCATGGCGTTAGGGGTCCTTCCAAGGTTGGAAGAAACCTGTGGAAAACAGTTTTCTTTTTAACTTTAAAATACTTACATAATAGATACGCTTTGTCTAATTATGTAGGTACCTAATCTACGTTATTTATTATGACGCCAGCAAGCGAGGGCTACATGGGGTTTCAATCTCCGTGATAAACCTACAAGGAGCAAAAGTTACAGGATACGTAGGAGGCAGTGTAGATATTTGCTTGAAAATACAGCAGTTCTTCAAATTTCATTGCTAAAATGATTTTCAATAAAACGGACCCCTTCGCCAGGAACCAAGTTGTAATAAAACAAACTTACGAGTTAAACTCAGCCTTAGGCACGAAGCAGTACTCTGAGATCTCGTTAGAGTTCGGCTTGACCTTGACATCGCTCTGGAAAAAAAGCACGTGGTCGATCTCGTGTTCTCCGAACACGCCGTCGCCGGGGTCGTGGTAGTGCACTCGCGTCATGTACGTGAACAGCTCAGGATCCATCTGGAAACCAGAAAAGAGCATATGAACTATTTGGCACTACCTGAAAAGAAAGAAGTCAACAAACAAAAGCAGCAGTGGACTAGACTAGACCACCGGGAATGACCCTGCTTAATCGTGGATTTTAATCCACTCGTGTGATTTTATATTATAGAAGTTGTCCTCCTAAACGGTTTTTAAATTAAAGAAAACAATGCTCTAAGATAATCTCAAGAGTGGTAATATACTTACATCATTTAGATTGATTCCCAGTTCATGGTTTAGCCTGCGCCTTGCTGCAGTGATAATATCCTCTTGCTTATCATCTATGTAAAGTGGATGGCTGCAGCATGCATTTGTATAGTAATCAGGATATGTTACCTGTAAGAACAAATTTAAAAATAGTAAAAAATATAATTTGACTAGCTTCTGCCCCGATTTCGTTCGCGTCTCGTTCATTTTCCGGGCTAAAATGTAGCCTATGTGTTAATCCAGGTCACAGACAATATATATTCAAAGTTTTATCCAAATCGGATCAGTAGTTTTTGCGTGAATGAGTAACAAACATCCATACATTCTTACAAACTTTCGCGTTTATAATATTAGTAGAATAGGATGAAATAGAAAGTACAAACAGTAAAACAGCATAAAATAATCCCTAGTCCTTCAGGGTTGTTTTAGCAACTCGGCATAATGAAATATTTTAATGTAAACACACAGCCTTAGTCACTTTTCTGGTATCTGAGAGATTACACTAATTTAGACAAAACTCAATGCTGCATACTTTCTTATCATACAATCTAGGTACTGTAAGTTAGATCATAGCAAACATTAACTTTATAGAATCAGCAGCAAAATCATTATTCTTACTTTTTGGCTAGCCCGTCTCTGAAGAAACATGTCTCCTCGCTTGTTGAACAAGAACACACTGAAGGCACGGTGCAACAGTACATTCCCATCAGGCCCCACTTTATGGCATTCCCTCTTAGTAGCTGTGCCGATAAATTTGTCTTGTTCGTCCACTAGCAGGCAGATGTCTTTGTCTAAAGCTTCTGCCTATGAATAATGGAAATAAAACCTTTTTTATTTTATTTTCAGTAAAATAATCATACAAACAAACAAAAGCATTTTGACTTTGACTTATTTGTGTCCCACTGCAGGGCAAGTCTCCAGTTTTTCACTATAGTGGGTGCTAAATAACACGGCAATACAGGTTATTCATCCACCTTCAGCAGGATTTCGCAAAATTCAATTTATGTATGGCTAATTCTGTCGCTTTCCATACAAACCTGTCGCTAAGACGGTATCGCTCGAATCTTGTAATACTATTTGTTTACCATACATAAGTTGAATTTTGCGACATTGTGGTGAAGGTGGGTGAATGACCTGTATTGCCATGTTATTTGGCACCTACTATAGCAAAGTAGTACAGTAACTATAGGCCAATAAAATTACCTGTAAAGGGTCTACACCATCATTGACATCAGGTTGTGGTTTTACCGGCTCCGATGCTAAAAACCTTCTTTCAAATCGGATTGATCTCCAAAGATTTCGTGATAAGTTTCTCACAAGCATCTTTCACTGAGTCTGTAACAATACTGATTGTGAAGTCTAGAGCAATATTGTGTTGAAAATTATGTAAATAAGATATGAAATATTATCAGATTGAATTTAAATCACAGGTATGTTCCTTCTACATGTATGCTGCTAATTTAAATTCTGGTTTTTGTAATGTAAAAATCTGAACAATGTGACGGAAGCCGAAACAGTAGGTACCTACCTACCTTCTTATCTTATATGTTTTCGTATCCTTTCTTCTATCTAGTTTACCAGCATGAACACAGTTCCTGCTTACCTTATTATTTCCTTGTACGTAGGTACTATCAGCAAAATTGCCACCTTACCACCTTTGAGACGGTTTTGCTTGACAGGACCCCGAAATACTACTTTGCAACTTTTGTAAGACGGGCGCCGCGCCGCAGGTTACGGCTATTCGGTCCACAGAAAGTGCACCCGAAGCGGAACTCTTAGGTGGAAGAATTAACTTATTTTCTATAATCTGCCACTTTCTTTTCTTCAGTTCTCTATTGTAAAGTTAGCCCACTAAAATAAAACCAAACCAAAACAAAAACTTACATTTTTCCTTTGCTAAATATTTCGCTTCAACTTCTTGGTTTTTATGTATTGATGTAATAACAAAAAATACAAATTGTGGCTGTAAAACATGACTTTGACGGCATTATGTATCTGTCATTATTGTCGTCAACTACAGGAGGGCACGGCAGCCTGGCTTTTATTAATAAATTACGTGCCGTGCCACACACAAAAGGCCACATGTGGAGCAGTTGGTTCCAGAGATGCCAGATTTTTGTCCGTTTAGACATCTTTACGTCCCTTCGATGTCCGTTCTTCTGTCCCTTTTCCGTCCCTTTTCAAATAAATTACTTTTTTTATTACAAAAATGCGTTTAAAATGCAAATAACAAAACGCAGTTTTAAAAATTACAAAAACGCAAAACGAAACGCACTGCGTGTGAATGTGTGAATGCAACTTTACCACTGCTGTGGTAAAGTTGCATTCACACTGACCACTGCTGGCGAATATCGTCATTATCGTCGCATCGTCGCCAAGTGGTCGCCAACCATCCATCCTTTTTCCACGCGCAGTGATCCCATATCGTTTCACGCACACAAACAAACACAAGCTGAATATAAATATATATTACGAGTAATGCTCGGGTTCGGCGCGTTCGGCGGCGTTTATTTGAAATTGAGGTTTTTTGATTTTGAAAAAAAAAAAAACTGAACATAAAGGTATATATTTTTAAACTTTTTATTTGTTTGCCCTAAAAATGTACTCACGCTCTTTTAGGTACACTTTTTCTCATTCAATCGTAACAAATTAATATTTCTCCAGCCGTCCTTTTTGTCCAAAAATCGTCCCATTTTAGGTAGTGAATCGTCCGAAAGTCAACGCAGGTACTGGCAACACTGGTTGGTTCACCGAACACCTTTAACCTAGCGAGTTGGTTGGAGTTAAAGAGTTCTTTTTTTTGTGGGTTGGAGTTGGAGCATGGGTCATGGGTCTGACTTCGGTTTTCTGTGGGTCCATGAATTCCTTCCTTCCATCCTCTCGGGTAGGTGGAAGCAATAGTAGATTGTATCATAAGGGCGCAAAATATATTTTTGGCTCGGGCGAAGTACTTTGAATCCCTCGCTATGTTCAGGATTCTAGTAGCGAGGGATTCTTTAGTAGAATCCTGAACATAGCGAGGGATTCAAAGTACTTCGCCCGAGCCAAAAATATATTTTGCGCCCGAGTGGTACACTCTACTTTTCATCACCAACTATGAGAAAATAAAAGGCGCCTCATATTTTATTGTAATATTATTATTTATTAAAACATATAAAGTAACAACTAAAATGAAAATAAATAGTATCTATAATGAAAACCACTTATTTCTTATGTTTTCTATTCGTTCGATTTCTTTGGCGCTGAACACTAAGATGTTCCAAATTCAAAAAGTGCGCGGCAAAGTAAATTGCGGCGCACTTATTTAAATAAGTGCGCCAGAATGAACTTTGCCGCGCACTTATTGTTTCTTATAGAAAACACCACCTTTGGGTGCACAATGCACATAAAGGCGAACCAAGTCGTTCTTTTCGAATAGGTGTGATAAAAAGAATATGTAACACTGGGTGGAAGGGACACTTATGTTATTTAATTATTTAATACTTTATTGCACAAAATTATAAATTTGTTACAAAGGGTGGACTTAATGCTGAAAACATTGTCTGTTATGATTATGACAGACTCGTACTGACTAAAATATCATAATGTGTCCTACGGGACGCATCATCGCGTCGGGATTGCGGGTACAAAAATGGACTCCTCCGTGGCCTAGACGAGAAGAACCTAGGTTATGTGGGTAGGTACCTCAGTAGGTACCTACATACATAACATAGGTAGGTACCTAACACGGTAATTAATAGCTACCTACCTACTTGGAGCTAGGTATAGGCACAAAATATTAGTAGGTACAAGGATAGGTATAGGAAGGTACTTATTATTGGAGGCGACTGTACGTATGCATTCTTCATGGACAGGAAGGGAAAGATCCAAAAATAGCTTTACCAACAAATTCCGTTCTGTTTTAAGACCGGTACGGTAGGTAAGCATTCTGCTTAGTGAAAGAAGTTGGAGTGTTGTTTCTATGTTGTAAGCACAGAGTTACACGTGTAATAATGCCTAACGTAAAATTGGCAGTACGAGTGAGACCATTTACAGACAGGTAAGTGCCAAACTACAAGTAAGGTACTACCTTACCCGCGACATTACAGTAGGTGGTAGGTAGGAACACTATGTACTTTTTAGTACATGCATGCATGCAGTAGGATTGCCTCGATAAAACCTTGTAGAAAGTATAGGTTGTTTTAGGTCTCCCTGTAGATTTTCGAATAAAACGATTTTGAGCGACCAACTCTGGTGTGCAAAAAAGTGATGAATCTAAAAAAAAAAATATGTTGTTGAGTTTTATAGGGTCAGTCTTTTACTGTTTTTGTAAAATATACCTACTTACCTACTAATCTGTTTTTAGGGAGCTGAAATCAGATAAAGATCGTGTTCATGTGGTTAATGTGGCCGATGATCATACAGTTACAATTACCAATACGAAAGTAAGTACCTAAGCTAGGGATGTGCTTCTATGGGACCACCTCTGAAGTATGATGTACCAAACAAGAAGGCGGAATGATCGTGATATACATAATATAGGTATAAAAAAACAACGGTCGGATTGAGAACCTCTTCCTTTTTGAAGAAGAATAATAATAAAACTACCTACTTACCTAAGTTGTAAAAATAAAAATATTCTTGTTTTTAAATTAGTAATCAATAACAAACAATCGCCATGCTTCGATCTCCGAGAAGTCGGAACCGGCCAGACTGGCGAACTAGACTCGTGCTTTCGAAAAACGAACAGTGTATGAAACGGAGATCAAAATTTGAATCACGTTTCATACAAAACGAGACTTTCAGTGTGTAATTTTGGTAGAATGGGAGACCCGCTTCTTCTTACGTAGGAACTACCTATCACACATTTTTTGAAACCGGAGGTATATGGACAAGCTCTAACATAATGAAACATTTAACTATGTTTAGGTCAGCTTATCAGGTGCAGGGGACAGCCGAGAAAGAATCCGCCGCTACTACGCTGACTACACCTTTGACAGTGCCTGCGCAGTCAACCTTCCATCGTATGCTTCGCAAGAAAAGGCAGGTTGAATAATCATCTATTTCTGAGTAGGTACTACCTAGTTCGTGATTTTCATTGGCTTGGCAAAAAAGACACTTGTAAGGAAATGGATACAACGGAAAAATTAAGTTTAGGTGCTTAGGTACCTACTCTATTTTAGTCATATTATGGTCATCATCATCCTCCACAGACCCTGCTGGGTTCAAACCTGTTTTTGGTGGTACCTATCTGTACCATTTTAAAGGTCTTGTGCCATACTAATTACTATATACCTACCTACTTACCTATCGTACTAGTAGGTATAGTATTGTGATCTGTGCTATCGTCTAGCGTCTGCTCAAAATAGGAGGGGGGGGGGGGTGAAGGCAATCCTTCAACCCATTTTGAGCAGACGCAGGTTAATAACTGAAGATTTATTTGACAGGTGTTCGAAACAATCGGGCGAGAGGTGATCGCAAGCGTGTCACAAGGATGTTCAGCCTGTGTGATGGCGTATGGGCAAAGCGCCACAGGAAAAACGCATACAATGATGGGCAGTGAGGTCCAGCCTGGACTTGTGCCACGTCTATGCCAGGCGCTCGCTGACTTAGGACCCGTTGAGCTAACTGTCAGGTAGGTTATGTTGGTTATAGGTACGTGTCTGTAGCCCCTCTTCTATGTTGGGTTTCATAATAGCCATAATAGTGAACATAACATAGAAGACGGGCATACAGGATGGTCCCATAAGTTTGTACATTTAGTTTTTTTGATGAGTGGATGAGAGGGTAATTTTGAGTTTATTTGATAACATTGAGGCATTCCCCATCTTTATTTCTTTGTATCAACCTGTTTAAAACAGGGTTTTGGCGACAATATTGGCAATTATTTTTATAATAACCGACTATGTTTCCCGATGTTATTTGCATAGGTTTAAAGTTATGTCTTTGAACTTTTATCTAGCAACCACCACGGCCAAGGTATTGAAATCGCGTGATAAATCTTGGGGTATTGAAATTACCAGTGTAAATTGTTTGTGTCATTCATGCATTTCGTGTGAAGAAGCCATATGTGTGAGGGCACGCGATCCTATTTTCAAAACAAAATGAGTTTCACACCATTACTTTTGTTGTTAGAAAAAAGTTTCTGCACTACCTACCTCTAAACTGGCTATAGTTTAACATATACGCCATACCTACTTGAAAACTTTTATCGCAAAAACACTGGGGATACCTACCCCTCTTCAGGGTACTACCTCAACGATGTTGTACTATCTAACTACATAGAGTTGAATTGAAACTGTTTGAAAAACAATTATGCTGGCAACGTATAAGAGAAGTATAATATGCCACGCTGGTTCACTTAATTGAACTTTTCTACGTTCTTTTTATTATCTTTCCTCACGCCATGATCGCTTCCAATCACCCATCCCCAAACCAATACTAACATAATTAATTCGAATAGATAACGCTCCAAAGTTTTCACATTTTGTTCAAGTTTTTACGATAGTGTTGGAAACACTTGTGTAATATATTGCAGGTTGTATTTGATTAAGTTTGAATGGTAATAAATGAAGATTCCTAACTCCAAGGTCGCGTGGGCACGCGAATCCACAGCTTGATGGCCACCATGATGGGCATCAGAGTATGGATTTGCGTGCCGACGCTGTGCTTTATCTCTGCTAATATTCCATACGTGTAACATGAAGGGTGTAAGATTGCAATGGTATGAAGGTTAATAGTAGATAGTGCATCACATAGGGCACAAATACATAGGTCGGTCAATAAAATACTATGGGTAGGTACTTAGTTAGGTTGGTAATTAGGTACTGTAATAGAACAGATTGACTAACTACAGTTAGTAGTTTTTAACTATGGTCTATCTTCAGTGGCGGATTAGCCACGTAGCAGGTGTAGCAAATGCTACGGGCCCCGCGCATTTGGCGGCGCCGCGCACCATCGCTTTTTTACCGTAAAACGTAAAATCTAACAACTTTTTCAAATTATGATTTGCCCAAAAACACAAAAAAATCGCGGCTGGCTTCTCTCGCCGGTGAGTACGTATTTCTCTTTTTGCTTTCAAACAACAATGTACTGTAAAAACACAATTTTCGGTAAAGCTCAAGCAATCCAAGGGCCCCTTAATAGAAGTTGCTACGGGCCCCGCGCTTACTTAATCCGGCACTATCTATCTTATAGAGTAGACATTATGTCTTGATTAGCTTATGTAAACAGGACATAATTATCTACTCTAACTTTTTATAAGATAGGGGGTATGGCTCTATCTAGAGTAGGAAAACGAAAAACAAACAAATTTTTGAAATTGTTGAAACCTTGGGAAGCACTGCTGTTTACACCACAAAATAATATGTATTAAAAAAAATCAACTGGCAACTTTACTTTACAACTGGTGTTTTGGAAAAAATAACTTCTTTTTATTTGCACAAACGTTTTATTGACCGAGCGAGCGAAGCGAGCGAAGCGTCTCAGTTTCCACATTGGCCAAAAATGCGTTTGTCCGGATGTCTGTCTGTCTGTTCTCCTCTACAGGTCGCATTTTTCAACCGATCTGGACGAAACTTGGTACACAAGTTATATGACTTATTAGAATTTTTTTGTCGTCGGGGATTTTTGATTGGAGGGGTACTTCCCCCAAAAAAAGGGCAAAAAGGGGGCTATTTGATATACTGGATATCTCCACCAAATGAGATCCGATAACGATTATTCTTTTTTTATTTGAAAGGTAGTAACTATAAGTTGGTTTCATAAAAGTTTGGCGAAGATCTGATGAGGATCTTCAGCATGATGAACAGGATAGCTCATCAAACAAACGATGGTTTTCAATCAAATTTGAGAGAAACACAAAGGACCTCATTCTACACAAGATGATGCAAAAAAAATCAAAAAGATCAAAAAAACCACAAAACGGAAAATGCACTTGCACATTACATTCCTCAAAAATTTACAAAATTAAATAGAATTTATTTATGTATATAACCAGAACGGCCTGAGCCAATTACACTACTTAAACTAATAATATTAACGAAACATAATTAATAGTAAAAAAATAGTAATAAATAGTAATATAAAAATACAGTCAGAGTCAGAAGCAAGTTAAATTAAAGTTAAAAAACATCACATCACACACACACAACATTTTGCATTATATGTAGTTAGTTTTCAATACGTGACAGGCTGTAAGCGTTTCGTCGCTGTTAGAATACTAACTGGTAATTATCTTCATGATGTTTTCCTTCACTGAATGAGAGCATCAGCATAATAATAAGCCTTAAATTAGAAATTAATAAAAGTGCACTTAAAGACTTTCAGAAAACACCTTACACGACATTGATGATGTTGATTGATGATGTTGAATATTGGAATATTTAGTATGTTCGCGAGGTCTACAGCTCCCAGAGCCACTAGTTATTATCATACAGAAACTACCTACTCGTATAGGTACGATAGCAAAACGTTCGCACGAAGGGGTGAAGGGTGTCAGTCTTTAGTAAGGTTTTACACTCTTAGGAGGCAGGTGATACACCGCGCGCCGCCCGCCCGCGCGCCCGCTTCATAGTCGTGTCTCCCGCCCGCCTTGTGTAGACTGAAGTTTTAAACGTGTTTTGTTTTAGCCAGCCAATTAGGGAAAAAGCAAGGTATGTAAACAAAACCAAAAAAATTACAAAAAAGAGCCTTATTACTTTAGTAATACTACGCATGTTCCTACCGGTTCTCTTAACTTTTAGTGGTGTTTGTTCCAGAAGTTTTTGACCACTGTAATAATGAAAACATAGAGAATTTCCTAAGTATGTTGAGTAAGGATTAGGACTACGTAATAAATGTGTTGTTTGTTTAATTACACATTCAGTTCCTAGGTTCGTTTACCCGCTTACAAAGATCCAAAATATTCGAAAGACATCTCCTAAAAACATGATGGTGTGTTACAGTTTACAGGGTTTTCTTTGCTTTGGTATCTTATCTAAGTTAAAGTTCAAATTCTTTATTGCATTCATATTGTACCTAGGTACATAAGATGTTAAAAAAAATATTAATAGCTCCAATATGAACCCTGATAGGGCACGACAATATTTGCTATAGGTACTAGTATAGTATTATATAATCTGTGCTATAGGTAATATAGGTGCTTATATTTACGTGAATCTGTTTTATTGTGTAGGTATAAGCATTGGCATCAACCACCAACATTTATAGCATGCTGTTAGACTTTAAACTACCTATCATATTAAAATTTGTCTGATTATAACGTTACTTTTTACTGAGTTATTCTAGTTTCGGACTACCGGTATCTCGTCTACTGCTAGGCACTACACAAGACACTACATTACTACTAAACTATATAATTTACCAATATTTGAATCTAATTATATTTTTTTTACCCCATTCACATTTGAAGAGGTGTTATTCCCATAGAGCTCACCGGCCGGCCCACCAGTGGGCCAGATGGGAAAAAACAGAACCTAAAAATTTATAATGTGGCGAACTTAAAAAAAAACTGTGTTACGAGTAGGATCATTGAGAAAGACTATGTTATAAACTCATCTACGGTAGATTAGAAACTGTTATGAACATTATGCTGGCCTTTATTGTTCCCGAAATCTATACAGTATTTATATCTGGTCTACAAAACTAACGATTCATTAAAAGCATATTAGAGAAATCGTGACAAACTGTTGTTAACGATGTGGTTAAATGAACACATAGTTAGCAGGTTGAAACTATCAAACTACACATAATTTGTTGCTCTATACTTTATAAACTTTGACTATACCTAACGTTTCTAAACATATAAAATCACACGACTTGGAATAAGCCGTAAATGTTTACGAGGTAATTTGCCAGGTATACCTACTAAAAATGTGCATGTAGATATATCCATCCTAAAATCCACTAAAACCAATGAGCCTGAAACCATGAAACTAGAAATACTTATTTAAACATACCTACTATTAGGTACATACAGGATAGGGCCGTCTAAGAAGACATGGGTTGAGTGCTATAGGATCATTAATTTTATACGATCAGTATATACCTAGTGAATGTCATGACTAATGATTCATTACTAATCGTACAAAATTGTTAAATACAAAAAAGTAAGTACCCACTTCTACTTGTTTACCTATATGTATATTTTTTTTCTATTGGATGTTTATTATTTATCTTCCCTTTGGTTTGAACTTTACTAATAAGCATATAATATAGTACTTCCTTACCCAGCATTGGGTGATACCGGGCTGAGATGATGATGATGATGATGGGCATACGACACGTTATATGATAAGTGAGCGGATCAAGTAACCCGTAACCCCTAGCACAGATCATATAAAACTATCCCCTAGTAACCTAAATCCATAGCAATCTATACAAAGAGGATCACTTTCATGTTTTACAGTTTCCTCGAGATTTACAACGAGAAAGTTCACGACTTGCTAGTGGAGGCTACCCCTGCCTGCCACTCCTTGCCTCGGCGGAAAGGAAACGCGCGTAAGGACCTTCGAGTGAGGGAGCATCCTACCAGAGGGCCGTATGTGCAAAGTAAGGAATTAATATTGCGGATTTGCGGATAATATCGTAAAAGAAAGCAAGTGGTCACCTACTCTAGCGTATAATGCTGATTTTGAAGTACTCTGAGTCTAGTCGTCCTAATCCACGGGAAAGACATAGACAATACGTGCGGAGCTGACTAAGCCGCGAGTTTCCTCACATTTTTGTTCACCGTTTGAGAACACTGCGTGGCATTGCGCACATAAATTTTCCGAGTAGAAAAACCAATTGGTGCACGACCGAATTTGAGCTCACGATCTTATAGGATCGGATGGCGCGGTCGCTACCACTACACCACCGGAGCTCTCTACTCTGTTCGATCATTATTTACTCATTATATTTATACATTTACTAAGTAGGTATAGGTAGTAGGTACAGTCCCACCATCTTAACTGTTCAGATGACGGTGTCGCTAGTGGTTGTAGTATGTCGTCGTTTAGTATGACGTGGCTGTAGTTCCAATTTTGACCACCTGAACAGCTAAGTTGGTAGCTCTGTACTAGTTGTTACTAGATGCCGCCCGCGACTTCGTTCGCGTCCCATTGGATCCCGTTGATTTTCCGGTATAAAAAGTAGCGTATGTGTTAATCCAGGTCACGGACAATATATATTCCAAGTTTCATCCAAATCGGATCAGTAGTTTTAACATGAAAGGGTAACAAACATCCATCCATCCATACTTACAAACTTTCGCGCTTATAATATTAGTAGGATGTGGTATAGGTAAACTTTTTTGGTAGATCTTAGAAGAGTAGCGGTGACCGATATCGAATCGCTCCTCTGCCTAGTAAGCGAGGGTACGCGAAGACGTCGCACTGCGGCCACTCGTCGCAACTCCGCCTCATCGCGCTCCCATGCTCTGCTCGATATAGTGCTGTCCCATGGAACGCTACACTTAGCTGATCTCGCAGGAAGGTAATCTACAATACTGATAAACATTTTATTGGTAGGTAATAGGGTTCAAATTACACGTCATATAAATACATATTTTTTATACACTAGGTATAAACTATCATAGGTACTTATTACCAAATTATTCAAATAAATTATTAAAATTTATTACATTAAATTGCATCTAGAAATCAAATAGATTAAAATTGTATATAATAATAATTAATTAATGATTATATTCAGTCGGATCTTACAATCAATTGGGTTGTTGGTCAGCTAGGACACAACTATTTTTATTCTGATCCTTAAAGTTAACAAATTTGTCCTAGCTATAGAACTGTTGTAAGCTTGGGACGAACTACCTCCAACTCATCCAATAAAAAAAAATGTAATCATACAAAACGTAATGACGATTCAAAGTGATCAGTGAGGTTTTATTGAATACTAGCTGATACCCGCGACTTCGTACGCGTGCAAAACTTTCCACCAAAATATCTGTCAACCAGCATACGATGAACCTCGTGCCAAAGGCGGCTTTTGGTTTAGAGAGGTCAAGCTGTATCTAAGAATCCATGTCTTTCATTTCAATAAAATATAGCCTATGTTTCAATCCGGAAAAAGGGCTTCTGAATGGTATAAGTTTCATTGAAATTGGTCCAGTAGCTTAGGCGTGATCCGCGAACAAACAAACAAACAGACAAACTCGATTTTCGGAATCAGGATCGTTTATTTAGTAGATCTGTATATTTAGTTTATCCGTATCTTTAATTTTATTTTTTCGCTTTTTTACAGTTTTATAATACTTAGTATAGAAAAGCTTTTGACTTGACTTGTTGATCGGTATGGAGAGTATATAATTTATACGTACATATGTATACCTACCACGAATAAGCTCAACTCATTCAACGTATAAAACTGTAAAAGCAATCATATAAAATTTTATGAGGATTCAAAGTTATTTTTGACTTTCACACGCTGACGAAGACCGTGATGAGTAGAATTCAACTTTCTTCTGTGGTTCATATTCTATGCCGACTCTGTTTTAGGAAGCCGAGACAGAAACAAACTAACAAGTATACTTATGCCGGCCACCCACGCTAGGTTTTGCATGATGGTTATGACCTTACATGCATAACCAACATGCAAACCCTAGCGTGTATGGCCAAAAACTGTACAGTCATGCGTGCATGTGCATGCAACCAAGCAAATACCAAAATTGGTATTTTAGCCGCTCGGTTATGCATGCACATGCATAACCGCATGCATAATGCCGGCCACATACGTAGCGGTATACCTGAACGGTATACCGGAACTGAAGGCTTGTGCAAGTATACCTAACGTCCATAGTGACCACACACGATTCAAGTATGCCTGTGCAGTCTCAGTTCTGCGCCTGTGATAAACCAAAGAAGTCGTGTTGTGCAATAAGTATTTTGTGAAATATGCCACCGGCTCCCACAAATGATGACGTTTTGGCTATTGTTGGTTTGGTGCTAGCTATTAAGAAAAAAGAGAAGTGTAAGAAAAAACGTTCTGCATGGTGTAAAGAATGGTTACTGAAAATAAATAAGTATTCCCACACCAAAATTTTGGCGCAAAAATAAACACACAAACCGACCGAAGCACTGGCGCGCGTGCGACTGAAAGCGTTCTGACACACGCTCATGCATACTTGCACAAACTAGTTTGAGCAGGTATACAGATCGTAGTTTTGATCTGCCTACCAGACTTGTGCAAGTCAGGAAACTTGTGGAAGTTTTGTCACACACATGCTCCGGTATACTTGCACAAGCCTTCAGTTCCGGTACACCGTTCAGGTATACCGCTACGTATGTGGCCGCCATAACCGAGCGTGTGTGGCGTCCGTAGCTCCAACTCTCGGTTAATAATAAACTCTCGGTTATGCATGCAAGGTTATGCAAGGTCTCGGTTATGCATAACCATCATGCAAACCCTAACGTGTATGTGTAATACGAAGCTCGGTTATAACTCTTGGTTGTGCATGCAAGGTTTTAACCATCATGTACAACCTAGCGTCGTTGGCCGGCATTACATATGAAATGTCAACATTTATATATTAGATGCATGCATAGGTAATATGTAAACATCAACATACCTTCTTAGGAATTGCATATTTAACACAAGGTTTGGCACAATCTAGGCACCATTCGGTTTTAAACTAACCAAGACGAGAAGGCTGTGAACTCAGACATTTGGTTAGATAAATACCTATTAAATTAAATGAGTCCATACGTAGACTAGGCACACAACCTTCTAAGTAGGTTAAACGAATCCTTAGCGGTGCATTCCGATAATGCTTGCGCAAAGTTGTATAATAGGTACCTACTTGCACCAGCTACCAATACTACCTATGTGTCATGTATTATTATGAAACGATGTAGAATTCTACAAGATTTTTGAAGTTGAGTACATAAAGCTCTTATAACCTGTTTAATATCATACTCGTAATAACCATTTATGTGGTCCTTCTAACGTGGAAATGGGGTTCTGATACGATAAATTGAGTTTTTTTTTGTAATCGTCGAAATAATCATATCAGTCTAAAGAATTTGGTAAAACAATTTGGGCCTTTACAATCCACTGAGTAAAGAAAAATCGTAAGAGTAGAGAAAGATGGAATAACTCAAGACTTTGGTAGTAGGAACAAACACAGTAGCACAGTAGAGATCGACTCAGATAGATCTTATTATTATTTATTTTACAGTGAAAAAGCAAGTTGGGAAGGCTGTGGCGGGGGTAGGCAGAAAGAAGGAGCTAACATCAACAAGTCTTTGGTGGCACTCAGCAACGTTATCTCGGCTCTAGGTAAATACCTCTTTTAGAGACATCCGTAACGGTAATTTGAATACTCATTTTGTAGATAAAGCTAAGTTTAAAGAAAATGAGCCTTATGACTCTAATCTGGTAAACTTATCAGCGTCGTCATCATCATGTCAACCAAGAAAATGATTAACTTGGTTTTAATAATCTGATAGCATGTTCTGATTTATTATCTTGATGGTGTCACCCCAGGGGCTGATTTAAAGTTCAAAGCAAACATCTAACGTGGAACAAACATTAGAGTTGCGAACTTGAAGGACGAACGCATTAAGTTGTTTACCTACAAAATAAACAGTTCAGTCATGCACTATCGAAGCTAAAATAACGCCAAGCTGTATTTCAGTTCAAGCTAAAGATTGACTATAAAGTGAATCAAAGATTTCAAACTTGATACATTGAACTATACGAAAGCAGCATTCTGTTGTTGATTAGTTGGCCTATAGACCTAGGGTGTAGAATTTCAGCTGTTAAAAGTGAGATATACCTATCTAAACTACATTGTATACATGGTGTAACATAATTACCCTACAAGTCCAAAGGGGGTGTATTTTACAGGTCATGGCGAACAGTGTTTGTTCTACGACTTTTGAGAATTCGAAGTTTTTCATTGATGAATGAGCTTAAAATGCTTAAAATGTACCTACACACAGCTAGCGTGTGCCTGCGACGTTGTAGGATGCTACCTACGTGTGCATGAGTGTGTACGGGTTTACGCAAATAGTAATAAAACACTTAGGGTTGTCGCAAATTTCTAAAATGATAAAAGTTGTACTTTTGTATGAAAATTTCAATTACGATTTATTGACCCTTTGCACATGTCCAAGCACTCAGGTGGTCGGTCTGATTACGCCCCCTTCGGGCTTATAGGGTAATTATGTTACACCTTGTATAAGGTGTAAATTTTAAAAGTATTTTTCAAATTTAGTTAGCTGTGGCAACGGTCGAGGTCGATTTGTACCGTATCGAGACTCCGCGTTGACCTGGCTGCTCAAAGACTGTTTCACAGGCGGCGCAAGCACTTTTATCATTGCAAGTAAGTCAAGGGGAGATCTAGCAGTTCCATAAAGAAGGGTAGCGACGGGTAGGTCCCATTTGTTCTATGGAACATGACGTAATAAAACAATTTGATAAAATATTGACCCTATTTGTACTATAGAACAGTTTGTACTTTTTGGTCTCAAATTGTTCCATAGAACAAACTAAGTAGATACATATATAAACTTCTTGAAGTTGATAATGTAAACTGGCCACTCGAGAATGATTTGCTTATATATCTCATCATGGAAGAATTTAGGAAAAGCGATTCCCATTTAGTTCTGTGCATTCACAGACAAATAAAAACAGGAGCAAAAGCTAGTATGTAGTTCTATAGTACAAATAGGGACAATATTTTCTCAAATTGTTTTATTACGTCATGTTCCATAGAACAAATGGGACCTACCCGTAGCGACGATGCCTCATATAGTTTGAGACCCAGTCATTTCGTTAACGTTGAAACTGTTGCATAGGTACTCACAAAGCGTTCATACACAAAGTATATCATAAAAGTAGCAACATAACGGGCACATAAGTCTATATTATCTATTTTTCAAACTAAAGGACACATTGTGATGCCTCACGGAACACGTCCTCAATGGACATGCTTGGTGATCTAATGTGTCGTTATTGGCAGAGGTCACCGTTTAACATGAAGTGGGCCACATGCTTGTTCCTTTACTTCACCATCATCATCATCATCCTATATCAGTTCACTGTAGGACGTAGGTCTCTCCTAAGACGCGCCACTGAGCCCGGTCTTTGGCTCTTCTCATCCAGTGTTTACAAATAATAAAAAAATATTCACGGACATTTAACACAACGCCTTCTAGTCCCAAACTAAGGAAAGCTTGTACTATGGGAACTAGATGGCTGATAGAATACATAATATACATTTTTTTTGTAAATACATACTTATGATACATAGTAACACCCAGACACAGAACAAACATCTATGTTTGCCACACACAAATGTTTGTTCTCGGTGGGGATCGAACCCACGACCCACAGCACGGAAGACAGAGCTACTACCGACTGAGCCATGACGCCTGTCATCACAAAGTCTGTCATGTTGTGTTTGCCAGCTACGTTTCTCGGATCGTCACCCCACCTAGCCGGAGGGCGACGTTCATTACTTAATCTCATCATAACAAAGTTTTGATGTTTTGTCACAGCGGTGTCTCCCAGTATCGCCTGTTACGGTGAGTCAGCATCAACGCTACGGTGGGCGGAACGAGCTCGACAGCTGCCGACGCCGAAACTTCCCATCAGTGGAGTTAACGTCACGTCCAAAGCCGCTCTGCAAGCGCAGTTCAATCAGCTTGTCGCTGAACTCAATAAGAATTTCATACAATACGTGAGTACGATGTGTTGATTAGATTTTAGGTACTTGTAAAATACCGGTTTATGTTTTTAATTTTAGCTGTTGCTTTGAATCTTTGACAGACCCCTGAAACTGGAAGAATCTCATACGATGACCATCACTGGGAGCTTAATGTGAACAAAGACAAAGCTGAAATTGTAAGCCCGGACATAAAAATAGGTTCCATTATGAACAGATTGCATCAGCGACCTGAGGCAGAATCGATTGCATCGTCACTAGCCAGCGGCAGTTCGGATGTCATAAACACGATGGATAAGAATATTAAAATAGTAGAAGAAATAAACAAAGAAGTGGACAAATTGTTTGTCCCAGCTTTAGAAAGGACTAGTAGTAGCACTGATCTAAAGGTAGTGGCACCACTGAGGCATAAAAGGCGTCAGTACAGATCACAAGAAATATTACCACTAGATGAATTAACCCCTCATCAAAATAGCTCCAACATTTCACTGCCGAGTCAAATACACGCCAATGAACAAAACGATAAGTCAAAAGTGCACCATGTCCCGATTTTGCATGACAGTCAGAGAGCAGAAATCGTAGCGTCAGTGACTGAAAGATTATATTCAAAATTGAAAAAGAAGGAGGAAGCCACCGTCACCAAGATGGAATCAATCGTTGATAAAAAAATCATGGAGCCTCTAAGCGAACTAAGAATTTGCACAAATGCCCGGCAGAGGTTGATGGAGTTAAGTCAAAAAGCCATGCGAAATAAGAGACGGATAGGTATTCCTGCGTACACGCAAACTAGAGTTACAGTCATACGCGTAAAGGACCAAAGTGTCGATGTACAGACAGACTTAGAATCATACATTGCAAAAAGCCAGCGTCATTTTACACTTTACCACGATGTAGGAACTGAAACAGTCCCAATGACACCACGTTGTAAAGAAATAGCAGTGGGATCAAAATATGGCACCCTAAATCTTAGCGATACATCCACTATCACCGAGACTAAAAAAGTTGTGTGTAAAAATTCTTATATGATGACAGATACCATGGTGAAATGTGAACAATGGACGCAAACTCCAATTGCACCACCACCGAGAAGGAAAAAACGCTCATTAGATCTAGCGAAATACATCAGTTATGATCATGAGCTGAGTCAAGAGGAAAGCATTAGTCCAGTCATTAGCATTAATATATCTTCAACATATCCCATAGGCTCTGAATCTCCAAGTTCTGATGATAATCTTGAACCAGAAATAAATGAAACTACAAAAAAAGTTACACCAACTCCTGACTTATTGACTAACCACTGCGACATTAATATCGTTGAAGAAAAATCGGAACCTAGAGTCATAATAACTAATAACGTTGAAGTTTCACAGCAGATGCCAAAAAGCAAGGGAATAACAGAAGAATCAACAGAAACAGCAAAACAAAGTGAAGAATTTCCGGAATCTGAAGATTGTACGTTACCACGAGTTTCTATAGATCCGGAAGCACAAACAAATTCTGTACAGATTAAGAATATGATTTTAGGTCGTAATGCAAATATGTATCCTTATAACATAGTGCTATCTCCCCCAAAAGAAAGGGATTCAAAACGAATTGTTAGTTTTCAAGATACTTATACAAGTCGTGCTATTGATATGGCATCACAAACTGACTGGGATTCAAATAATGAAAATGTAGAGAGGGCAAGTCATGGTGGTAGCAACGTAGATGTTTCCGATCAAGGGAAAAACACCATGACTAGTGATAGCATGGTTTCCGACTCGACAGATTCCAGTAAAGTGGTAACTGATTCTTTTATTTGGAGAAAAGTAACATCAGCACCAAAAACAATGGGTCATTTACGAAAAAACTACACTCCCGTATATAAAAATAATTCCAGATACAAAACAACGCATGCAAGGTACTACAGAGAATTTTTAGGTTTAGAAAATGCAAGTAATTATTTTTCGGCAAACGATAGAGTAAGCTCTAGTGATAATTTAAGCAAGAACTGTGAAGATCAACATAAATATGGGTTTAATCGTGCTTATAAAAGATCAAGTCTTCAGTATGAAAATATAGAAAGACATTTATTAGATTCCTGTAACGATTTGGACGGTGCTGTAACTAATTACGAAGGGTATCTAAATGATGATTCTAAAAATCATAGAAAGGGCGACCGGACCGGATCAAGAACTCCAACAGAGTATTTGAAGCACTTGGTCAAACTAAGGAGGGAAGTCGTAAAAGCAGAAGGGGTCGATTCTACTGAATAGTAATAAGGTTTAATTGAATATGCATTATTTATTACTTTTATAGTTAAGTACTTACAATAAATGGCTTAGATTATGTACCTTCTACATTCATTCTCTTTTAAATAATTTCGTACCACGAAATATTCGGTTTCGTCACTAGTGTTTGTTGATCAGTGCTGCCCTTGATTGTTATAATATTGTACGTACATGCACAAGTCTCGGTTTTGAACGCAATTTTGAGTTACCTTCTGTTGATAAGTCTCGAAAACACGTTCAAAGATCTTTAGAGGCCTGGGTCATGGGCAGTGTTATGAAACTATCAGAGTAAAGTAGCCAGGTTTGCAGCGAAGCTTTACACCGCCTCGTTAGTACGGTTTCTCATGTCCTTTGGCATGCATACTTCACCAGAAAGAAATACGCGTAAAAAAAATAACCACCTGACTCGTAGGTGTAAAACGGAATACTTCCATTTAAATTGCAAGTGAAAATGACTTACCTATTTACGTCCTTACTAACTTACGAAAGAATATGCACGATAATTGCAGTTGCGCTATTTATTTATTTATGGTTTCAACACAAATTCACATATTGGTCTAGAAGAGGAGTTACAGGACCATCACCTGTGTTTCCGTTTGGAAATATTAAGGATGTTATCAGAAAGAAGGAGCAATTTTTCCAACCGTACATCAACAGTTACTTCAGATACAAGCATTTGCCGTACGTTGGTATGTACTCGTTTCATCGTCCTGTCTTACTGATTAATGATTTGGATATAGCGAAACAGATATTGATGAAGGACTTTGAACATTTTCAATCCCGAGGAACGTATTCTGGAGGTGTCGGGGATAAACTAGCGGCAAATCTTTTCAATATTTACGGCAGTCGATGGAAAAGCTTACGCTTAAAAATGACGCCTACATTTACTCCGGGTAAACTGAAGACAATATATCCGATAGTTGAAAACATTGCCAATAAAGCTTTGAAGTATGTTTCGATGCTCCAATCGAGAGGGAAAGGTATTGATTTCTCCGATTTTTATTCCAAATATGCGATGGAAATTATTGGAAGCATAGGTTTCGGTGTTGAGTGCAATGGGTTCAACAACCCTAAATCGGATTTTTATGTGCTGGGGCACGAATACTTTGATCATAAATCATTTTACTGGTAAGTAATCTAAAGTTTATTTGATGTAGGAGTTGGCTGTGTGTAAATAGAACATTTAGAAATGTTGAATAATGCCAGTTATGCATGATACTTTCCAAATTATTTTCAGGAGGACAATACGAGCATTTGCATTTTTTGCCCCAGATTTATTTCACTCTTTAAAACTACGACGAATCAGTTCACAAATAGAAAATTTCTATTTCGGAATAGTGAGAAACACGGTGGAGCACCGCGTGCATCATAATTACAGACGAAATGATTTTCTGCAATCTTTGATTGAGCTAAAGAACGGTCAAATCATTGATGAAAAAGGTACTGAAACATTTTGATTACGATTTATTTCATGAGGTCAGTAGGAATTACTGCCTAAAAAATAAATGGCAGGAAACCCAGGAAACCATATTTCAGCTTGAATAGTTCTGGTACACTTATCTATTGGTACAGTTCATACTTTCTTACTTTTACAATTTAAAAATGTTATAGGTCAGATAAAATACGTTAAGGATTTCCCATTCTCGATGACGGACGTAGCAGCCAATGCTATGCTATACATGATCGCTGGATACGAAACATCAGCCACAACAGGACAATTTGCTGCATATCAACTGGCTCTAAACCCTCATATACAGAACAAAGCAAGGGAAGAAGTACAAAGGGTACTCGCGAAATACAAAGGCGAATGCACTTACGAGGCGCAAAACGAAATGGTATACTTAAACATGATACTCGATGGTGAGTAACAACAAGATATTGTGAAATGAAAGTAGGAATAATCCAAATTGGTTTAAAAAAATAAACGATGCAACTATGCTTTGTCAAGAAAGTGCCAAGGACACTTGCATGCGACTGATACTACAAATTGCGATGGACAGTTACGGTCACACTACGTAGGTACGATTGCATAATTCACTCGCGTTTTGCACGGTTTTACTAAAATCGATATTTTTATTCTACTGAATCTTTGCTGGCAAATCTTTATTTAGTACTATTTAAAACATTTTTTGAAATCTTAAAAAAGATGCAGTCGTAAAAGTAAAAAGATAACCCTAAAAGTAGGCGTTCCTATTACGATATTGTTCCATAGTGTCATTGATTTAATAGGGCAAGGTAAGATTTTGCGTTATGAAAGCTTCTTAGATTCCAATTTTTTCAGAAACCATGAGAATGCATCCTTCAATGCGCGCATTATTCCGACGATGCAATAAAGACTATAAGATACCCAACAATGACTTGGTCATAGAAAAGGGTACGTTGGTGTTTGTTCCCATCCATGCAATACACATGGATCCTGAGATATTTCCAAATCCTGAAAAGTTTAAACCGGAAAGATTTACTCCAGAAAATAAAGCCAAGCTTCATCCTTGTCATTGGATGCCGTTTGGGGAAGGACCTAGAAAATGTTTGGGTAAGAATCAGTTGATTAAATAAGTACTTATGTAAATAGTAAAAAAAAGTAAAAAAAATATAAATAAGCTGCAAAAATATTTTTTCTAAATCTAGCTATTTTATGAACACTTCCTGTGTCATCAACATCGTTGATGGTTTATTCTAGTACGGAAATTATTTTTACAGATTACTACAGATAACGGTAAGTATCATAAATTAGTTGTGTAATTTATATTGACGATACTGGTTGTTCTGGAACTAGTATGTCCCGAGGGGAGGTGATCAACTACGACTTTTGTGAATTAAACATTTCTTCAAATTGTGTGTTTTGGGTAGATATATAGGGTTTATATAGCTAGAAATGTATTTTCCTCATAAAATGTATTATGATTTTAGGAATACGACAAGGCTACATTCAATCAAAGATGGCATTAATAAAAGTACTCCAAGATTTCGAGATTCATCTAGCCGAGAGAACTCCAGTTCCAATGAAAATCAAAGCGTCATCTCTTGTATACGCGGCCGATGGAGGAGTGTGGATCAAACTGAAAAAACTTAACAAAGATAACTTGGATCCAATCTTGGACCAAAATAAGTCAAATAAACTACTCTGAAAAAACTCAAATAAACTCTCTAAATAAACTACTGTATGTTGAGTATACTATATAGCGTATACCTATTACTGATTAACCAAGTAACTGAAACTTTGTGTTCTACTCTACCACAGTTCCACTGTGAACGAACATTGGTTTGACTGTCTGTACCTAAGTGCAAACCTAGAAACAAATACATTAGTTTCACCATTAACCTTGGTCAAATGATTTGGTCAACCACAACTGCATTCCCATTAATACACATAGCGACGGAACATACACATTTCATATTTTATGCAATGCCCTCATCACCTTGCTAGGGGCTAACGAACCGTTCTATTTGTCAGCGCCGATACCAGTTATTTGACATTGAATAGGTAGTTGAAATCAGATTAATTGGTAGGAATATTTAGCTGCTAAATTAGAATAATGAAAAGACAAAGTTAGTACAGTTAACATTATATATGACCATAATATATGCCTACAAAGTAGAATCAGACGTGCGAAACAAGTATAATAATCTCATTCATACACCTGGTACTACTTAAATTCTCAAAACATCATTAATCTTGTTTTTCTTTGGGGTGCGTCTGCGTATCCTTATCATCTTTGTCCTTGCTTTCAAGGGTGTCAATAGAAGAGCCTGGGGAATCCATGTAAGTACTTTTTGATTCTGATATAGTGACTTTCTGCTTGATTTTTCTTGCATCTTTTTGCTGCTTATCAGTCTGAGTACCAATGTTTTTTAAATTGGATTTTTTCCTATTTTCTATTGGCTCGTCATCTTGATCGGCATTGTCTAAGCCTCTTATTAAGTTTTCTTGTAAAGTTCGCTTCATTTCAGATGTAATATTCATAGACGATTCAAAAGCGATGTGCCCTCTTTTCTTGGACATACTAGGAGAAGCTGGATCAATGCTTAGTGGTAATTCAACCAACTGCCGATAGAGTCGCTCCTGTAAATTTCGTTTTATTTCTTTTGCTACTTTTTCTGCCTCTTGCAAGTTCACAGATTCGAATTGTGTAGTACTAGCTTCATCTAGAATAGGAGATTTTGAAGATATAGTTTCTTGTCCGTATTGTCTAGCGATCGTCATGGCATCGCTTGTATGCACCAATGAACTAGAAGATGATAGGTTTCTGGGTGGAGTCTCAGCAGGACTTTCGGGTAATTCCATACTATCTATTAAATCGTACACAATCCTCACAATGAATTGCTTATCTTTCGGCCAGGATTGATAAGCCAGGATTCTCTCTAATTTATTGCGCTCTTCCGGGACTAATGACAGTTCCGAAGTGGGAGGAACGAGTTCATCGGCAAAATAAAGTATGTCGCTTTGCCTCGTCAGATTGGCAATGTCTGTAGCTACAGATTCTGTTACTTCGTTGCTTTTATTGTCAATTTGCATCTCGCTGCTGCTATGTGATGATAAAATAGAGAGATCTGAAGGACTTAGAATATTCACTCCATGGACTGATGCAACTGCAGACACTGTGCGTATTTGTTCTTCGTGACTTTCCTAAAGCGAGATCATCATAATTTATTCAGATTCTATTATAATAATTTAAAGAGTATTTTTGAATAGTTAAATAAGTTCTGGAAATTAACCTAGTACCTACCTATAGGGCGACTATAGGGTGCAATGCACACATAATAAAAACATTTCTGCAAAATTCGCAGTTCTATGTTGCGCACGTCTTTGCACTCATACATAACCAGCGAACGAGGAACAAACGAGCATGAACTTACCAGCATTTTATCCATGTCGCCCAGTAGGTCCACGCTGACCCGCACAAGTTGAAAGTCCACAGCCAAGAGGATCCGAACCAGTGCAAGTAGAGCTGACAGAAGCCAGCAGCAGGTGTGCAACCATGCAGAGACAATCGTCAGGCGGGTCGCCTGGTAAACTCCCCGGATACGTCGCTCGTACGCCAGGGTAGCCACATTAACGGTATATGAACATCTGAGGAGTTGGCAAGAGTCAACGGCACGCACACTAGAAACGAAATGCTCCAATAATTTTCTACTAAAGACTGATATATCAGCGAAAGTTGTCCCGAGCAATTTGCTGGTTGGGTAGAGATCTCTTGGCATATACTAACAAATTATTTTTAAAAGCATTGACGGCTAATTACTTCGGTCTGATACAAATGGTAAGAAAACAATAATGTCTGAAATGAAGAACCAGCTAAGTTACCTATAACTGGATTAATGTAAGTCTTACGTGGAGCTGCCAGTAATTTCTCCCAATTTGACACATAGCTCTCGAAGACCATAATGCGTCATTGTACTTGAATAGATGCAAAGACCAGCCATGGCTAAGGAGAAGGCAAAAACGGGTGGCACCACCCGCCAGGGTCGCTGTAAACTAAATTAGACTTATTAATATGACTTGACATGGCTCTTTGCTTATACGTTGTCGAACGGAACAGCTGTGACCTGTCATTGACCTTATGGACCTTGGATTGCAGTAGTCTCAAGAATTTGGTAAGGTTCAAGATCATTTATCGAGACATTTTAAATAAAACGCCATTGTCCAGTAGTAGGATTAAACCGGACGATAACTTTGATCACCACTCGCCACTTTAACCTTGAAATGAATCACCTGGTAGTGCACAATCATGCCCTAAATTGGGATTAAGGAGACTGGCCTTTGCGAAATCGTAAAGCATGTAATTGTTTTGAGACTTGACAGCATAGTTATTGCACAATATGTAGGTGCAGACACGAGCACTAATATTATGCAAGTTTTCATCTCAAACTCGTATTTTTTAACCCACAATCTGCAGTGCAGAATACGACCAACGGAGCTGTGAGCCCAGACAATAAAGCAGTAAGCAACATAATTATAGAATGATCTTATATTCTGGGTAGGTAGTAAGCTTTACAAACCCAGTGAGGTTCCGGCTTCCAGTGGAGCACATCAGGAACATGGTAGTCCAGACGAGCCCGAAGATTGCGGACACAAGAGGCACGTAGGTTGGCAAGTAACATGCGCTCTTTTCAATCCATTGGGTACTGAGGAAATCCACTGGAAGTCCTGTTGGAAGACAACTTCGAGTTTTATCAAAAATACAGCCAATTTTAACAAAGCTGTGCTACCTTGGTTACGCATCTTGCTACAGCTAAGGAAGTTACCTGTACTAGGTACTACAAGTATTACTTAGTGCAAAAGCGTAACCTACTTAAGATTATCTAACAGCACGTAAAATTGATCTCACTCTCAGTTTTGTCCTTATCCTCAGGAATGAATTCGTACATCACGTTATGCCGCAGCGGCGTAAGAGACAATAGCTTAGGGAAAAGCACACATTTTTCGTCGAACAAGTATATTAGCATGTGGAAGCAGAATGTGCAGAATGATCCGAACACAAATGCCAAAAAGAATAGGAGCAAGTGAGCGCCTGTGGGAAACAAACGGCATAGATCAGTAGACAAAAATCAAGATGTTGAAGGCGTTGGTAGAGTACCCTTCAAACCAGTTACTGTTACTATAATACCGACTGTTATATCTTTATCAAGTCCCAACCTCAGAACATTGAAATCTCGTCCCAACCAGTGGTATATTGCCGAAACCGTGGAACAGGACGCGTCGCATTAGTAATGTTAAAGGTAGAGTTGGAGAAAGAGTTACGAGTAGATAGGTTTTTATGTAGTTTTGTAGAAGAGCAAGAAAGGACTTCAAGGGCGCACTGACTAGTCAAGGTTCTTTCTACAACTGATTATAGAGTTCCTCAGATGCTTTTGTAAACTTTACGGAAATTATTAATAGGTACCTTTCCAAGCTACACTAACTTCATTTTCACTTTTTTCTATCAATCGGAATTCTTCAAAGAGCGTAATTCTGTCCATTTTTTACTGAAAATGATAAAGCATTTATGTAGCAGTTATGAAGGTTAGTGTTAAAAGTACCTACCTATAGATATTGCTTGGATAAGTTGCAGGAAGCTAGGCTAGGAACAAAATTAACACTAAAGCATATAAACACTATGTACGATAATTATATGAAATAGTAATCTTTAAAGTATTTTTTCTATGCTTTAAATCATCTTTTGGTTTTTTGATGACATCAAACGAATGAAAGAAATCGACATTCCTGACAATTTCTTCCAAGTAAGAAGGTGTAAACCTCTGTAAACCTCTTAGGTATACAGTTAATTATTATTGGTCTTTCACATTGATTAACTTTGTCGGTGGTCTTTCATGTAAAAAAAAGTATCTAGTTTGGATGAAAATAGGCAATTTTAATTTTTGTACCTATGACACGTACCGTAGCGCCTTACCTTTTTACTGTGATGTCCAGTCTGATATATAATATAAGTACCTATCTCTACCTAACCTACCTATCAAAATTACCCACCCGTTAACTGAAGATTAGACGCATATCGTATGAAAGCGGAGTCTACAGCCAACACCGCACCGCACCGTATCGAATTACCTACAACACGTCAATATTTTCTCCGTCTAATGTTTCGTGGTTCGGTAGGCCATTGTTTATTCGATCAACACTCATGTTCGTAGGCACGGATACTTTATTTTTATTAGTTTTTGTTCTATCTTTCGAAAATTATGTTTTTAGCACCAACTCCTTCCAAGTCTTCGCAAAGAACTTTGAATCATTGTCTAGTCGGAACCCGCAGAGCTACCCACTATAAACATCGAACCCGCATCTCCCCCGTCGCCACCCGCCGCTAAGCTGCACAAGTGAGGTTTCGTAGGCAATGAACCATTCGTATTAAACTCGTAATATTTTAGTCCATTAAAAAACCACTAAATAAGCCACTTCCGCATGGTAGAGCCGATCGGCTACACGTGCCCCGTCTCTTACGTTAAGCAGTAGGCTAGTGAGGTAAATCTCGGAATGCACTGAATAAGAATAACCCATTGTATTCGTCGAAAATAGAGTCAGTAAAATGTTGTTTTAATTCATCACATTAGGTAATATTAATACGGTTGATAGAGACAGTGGTTAGAGTTCGCGCCGGATTCCTATCAAATAATTAAAACAGTCCAGCGCATAATGCCGCTGATATTAGAGCAATGAACACGTTTGCCTTATTTCTGTGCTTGGGTCTTATAGCTGTTTGTAACGCAGAGGAAAGATTCAGCTTAGACTCGGAGAATAAAAAAGTTAGATGGACTTTGGAAAACAAAAATGGATGTAAGTAATCGTTTTTATTTAATTTTGGGCTTATTAGCTTTAAATGTGTTTATCTTTATGTAGCAGTAAATAAGCAAGGTTTGTTTTGCGAATAAACAAACAACAGAAAGGTTAAATATAATGAGCTTTGCAGTCAATCATTCACTTAGTTGAGTTTGTCGTTCATTAACCTGTTTACCTCATGCCTACTTTGAGGATCATAAAATATACACACCTACTACCTACATTAGTACGCTGGTATTATTCTTTTGTTTAAGCCCGTTAAAATCGATAGGTTATGTACCTATTACATATATGTATTGGTTGTGTAGCATAACCTATAGCTGCCCTACGTATTACTTTTTTGCTCTATCAAATTCCTTCGCGCGGTCGGTCACTAACTGTAGGTATTTTTTGGTGTTTCTACGATATTTTACCTACTACTTTACAATAAAAATATTATTAGGTCTATGATTAGCAATAGTCAGAGAGCCACCGTTAGAGTCACTGTTCTTATACAAGTTAACAAAATATTTTTGACCTTTACGTTTTCTTTTACAGCGGTCTCAGTGCCGGGTGCAGTGCCAGGGGGTGTTTACTCCGACCTGTATAATGCCAGCGTTATTGGCCACATTCTGGTGGGATTCAATGACGTACTTACAAGATGGGTGGCCTACGACACCTGGACATATACTGCAAGATTTACTGGTACAAGATTTGTGCCTTTTCAATAAAATTCACAGACTGTTAGACTCGTATGCCGATATAGAAATCGTTATTGAAGCATCATATATTTGAGTAGACATTTTTACATAATCTATGCTTGAGTCCGGATCAGTGCTTGAGCAGTAAATCAGTATAATAAAGGCTTAAATCTTTTTTTACCACTTTTACAGACTAGACGATTTGTTTATTACAGTGTCCAAGGAAGATCTCGCTTACGACGTTGCCCATCTTGTGTTCGAAGGAGTAGATACTGTTGCTTTCATAGAACTGAACGACAGTCCAATAGGAACTACAAACAATATGTTCGTGAGATACACTTTTGATGTCAAACGATATCTCAAGGTAAGATACAAGATGATGACTCTCGCACTAAAAAGTTAACCAAAACCTAAAAAAAATATTGTAAACTTGTTTTACAAGCAAGCATAGGTTATTGCATAACCTCAAAGACTAATTTTGCTTATCTAAATATTTCATTAAAATAATGGAATATTTGATTAAAAAAAAATAACTGGCGAGAACTGCTTAGCATAGCTCATAAAAAAAAGATACCTATCTACCAATAATAATAGGCCGACTTGGAGAATATGTATCGATCGAAGGATCGTGCCCAGTCAAATTAGCATTTCACCTCTGAATTTGAGATACCAAGCTATTAACTCGTATATACTTGTATCTTGACATCCTAAAAGTTGTCTCAAAACCTTCGTATGGTAGGGTGTTGGCGTCCATTAAAATAATAAATAAATATTCACGGACATTTAACACAACGCCTTCTAGTCCCAAACTAAGCAAAGCTTGTACTATGGGTATACTAGATTGCTGATAGAAAATCTCAAGGTTAAAGGTCACAAAATGCTACCTTTTGCAAATACCTCGTTTTCTATCGGTTTTTTGCTATTTCTATGTACAATCAATATTGTAGAGGATTAACTTTCCTACAACATTTGGTTCAATAAAATTTTTATACGTCGAATCGTTTTCGAGATAGACGGCGGAGAGCGAGTTTTATAATTTTTACTACAACTCAAAAACTATTTAAGATAGAATAAAAATAAAAACGGGTTTGGAATTTCTAAACAAAGCCCTATCTTATGACATCCAACTTGATATTATTGTACGTCTTTTTCTTTTTTACCATCTTCGGCCTATGTTTTTCGACGATATCTTTCGAGCCGCTTATTCAATCTTCACAGAATTTAATAAGTCTATGGAAACTGTTTTTAGTTTTACTGGTTTGTTAAATGAAGTAAATCCGTTATGGGGTTGTAAAGTTATAAGGGTCTGAAGGGAGTAAAAAAAAAAGTCGTACGAAAATATCAAGTTGGATATCATCGAATAGGGCTTTGTTTAGACGTTCCAAAACCGTATTTATTTTTATTCTAGCTTAAATAGTTTTTAATTGTAGTAATAATTATAAAACGCGCTCTCCCCCTCTATCTCGAAAACGATTCAACGTATAAAATTTTTATTGAAACAAAAGTTGTAGGGAAGTTAACCCTCTACAATATTGACCATACATACAAGTAGCCAAAAACCCAAAGAAAACGAGATATTTGCAAAGGTCGATTTTTGTGACTTCTGACTTTGAGATTTTAATGGTTGCCAACACCCTACCATTATGTAGGTTTTGAGAAAACATTTAGGAGGTCAAAATACAAGTTTATGCGAGTTTATAGCTGGGTATCTCAAATGCCAAGATTCTTACCTAATTTTGACTGGACTATAGGCACTCGTGATGTCATATAATTAGGGTCATAATAACATAACTTGTCTTTTGATATCGAGACCTCAGAATATCGATAGTTTTGATAATTTGAGTTCGAAACAGCAGAGTACATTTTATAATGATAACATGCCAGGTTTGCAGAATAACTGCTGTACCTACCTAGATAGATAGATTAGGTAGATGAATGATTTTCAGGATGAACCGAGTAGAAGTACTTGAGTCCTATAACTTGTTATATTTGTTACCGATACAACTTACAGAAGGGGAAAAATGAATTGAAAGTTCGTTTCGCGGCTCCAGTAGAAGCTGCAAAGAAACGTTCAGACAAGTACTTCACCGCGCCCACGTGCGTTCCAGACGAATACCACGGGGAGTGTCACGCTAACCAGTTACGAAAGATGCAGGCCTCATTCAGCTGGGATTGGGGACCCGCCTTTCCTTCTGTTGGACTTTGGTATGGTTTAGAAAAAAATAAACTCAGACATGTATGGCAGAGCAAACATCATATTACAACATCCCGTAGAGAAATGAACAGTCTAGTACTTAGAATATTGAACGTCGGTCTAGTCAATATAGTTAGCCGCGAAAAAAGAACCAAAATTAATTACAACTCATCTCAAAACGAGATTTATAAAGATGCCTTTGAACCATTTTACACAGTCGTATTTAACAATAGTGGTAAGGAAGCTGATGTAACTGCACTTAGATTACATTGAGAGCTATGACCGCAATAGCAGGCAATTGATTGCAATTGCGCTTAGTATTCACATCAGTTGACACAGAACACATGCATGCACCACAGTAATCTACCTATACCTAGATGACTAAACTACCCTAAATAGGTATACCTACAGTCACGCACAGAACTCTAGTAGATCTAATAGGGTTTCCCTATAACTAGACAACCATCGCTAGAATAACGCAGGCAACCCATATTGACAAACGAGTTATCCTTCACTAACAATAAGCCGAATTGTTTATGCAAACATGCTACTGGAAGCTTTTGTTTTGCATACCTGCGTAATCATAAATCCAACTCTTATACCTTTGCGCCACTAGTTATCTGATACCAGACGTTTTTTGCAGGAGACCAGCATACATATCATTTTACAATGGTGCGATAATAAGATCTGTAACCACTCACATAGAGAAAGCGGGTCAGTTTTGGGATCTGCGGGTCAGAGCTCATTTTGAGTCGAGTCTTGGCAAGAACGCCGCTGTCAAGGGGTATTTGAGTGCTACGCTGTCGGTGGATGCAAACGAATCTATCAAAGTTGAGAGGGATTTGGAGATTGAAACAAGAGAGGATGGAACTATTGAGGCTGACCTTAATATGACCATAAGTGAGGTGAGGTATTTTTTATGCTTGTATTTATAAACTGAATAACCGCTAAAATTTGGACTCTTAAGAGTTCCTTTCAGCCACTGCTATGAGCTTTCATCTCTACTATTTACGCTTCCCTAGCGTTCAACTCTAGTCACTTAGTTGAAAATCTATCTATATATATCTATATACTTATCGATATTACTGAATTTGTTACTAGAATGTAGTAAGCTTGTGGTGGCCAAACGGTTACGGCGAGCAGCCACTATACAATTTGGATGTCTACTTCTTATGCTTGTCTTCAAGAGGAAACATCGACCAGGCTTCGTACGAAAACAAGCTCATTGGCTTTAGGACAATTGAAGTTATTGAAGAAAACGCATCTTCGGTTCTGGGTAAGTGATAAATTATATCTCTTAGCCGAAATTCACTAAAGCCCATATTCTCATTAGATAGATAAGACTGAATTGGATCAATGCTTACCTATTCATTGATTTAGGTAGAGTTTTGATTCGGAAACGTTGCTGGAGTGTCGAATAGTTTGAAACGATACTTAATAAAACGCTTGAGTAGAGATTCTGGTGTTTTCGAAACAAGAACTTGACTTGAGTCTCGGTTTATTTATGTCGGAATCTGTACTCAGATAATCGGAGTCCGGATCAGTGCTTGAGTAATGAATGAGCATACGGGCCTAAAAGCGCGCGTGAATTATTTATAACGACATAACAGTTTATTTGTGATTTGCAGGTAACACCACAGCAAGCAAAGGGCTAACGTTTTATTTCAAAGTGAATGGCTATCCTCTCTTCATGAAAGGTTCTAACTGGATACCATCTCAGATTCTGCCAGAAAAAGGAGCTCAACTACAAACAGGTAGGTACAAAATTCGACCACAAATAATTGATTTTTGCAATACTTATGCTATAACCTAAATAAATATTACAATTAAATACATACAAACCATTCACTCCTTTAGAAAATCGCTCAAAAATATATTGTTAGAATCACAAAAAGCACCAGTAAGCAGCCATTTTGTGCCCAGTTTTAATTTTAGTTTAGCGTAGTTAATATTTTACTTTCTGTGACTATATTTTATTAAGCTTTTATGTAACCTACCAACCTATTTTAGAGTTTGATGTAGAATATTCTATTAAATGTGTGATCGCAGTACCTACCGCACGTACGCAACTGGCGCCACTGAAAACCAGCGCCTAGGCAGGGTACTAACATATCGTGCCCTGGCACCATGTTGAGTGGTGGCCATTTTTGTTATTTTTAATTATAGTTCTAAGATTTAATTTTGTAATACTTACCTACCTCTGTAAAATAACAAAATAAAAACATTCTGTTCTATTCTATTCTATACATACAGATAAACAAAATATATATTCCTGCGATCAGAATCCGTTCATAACAACCGTGTTCTTTTTAGTGGAAAATCTTCTAAACTCAGCCAAAGACGCTCATATGGGTATGCTTCGCGTCTGGGGTGGCGGAGTCTATGAATCCGACTACTTCTACAAGCGATGCGACCAGCTTGGCCTTCTAATCTGGCAGGACTTTATGTTCGCTTGCTCCATGTATCCAACTGACCCCGAGTTTTTGGAGTAAGTTTGTATCATTCTAATTCCTATGACCTACAATGGAAACATATTTTGTAAAGAAGCCAGTTTGCCGCTTTCCTGACTCTACGTCGCCTCTATCTGCTAATTTATAAAATGTTTAATTTCAGATCAGTAAAGACCGAGATAGAACACAATGTGATCCGTCTCCAACACCACCCGTCTATCGCCGTATGGGCCGGTAATAACGAAAACGAAGTCGCCCTTCGTGGCAACTGGTACACAACGCAACCACATTTCGACCGATACAAGGCTGACTATATCAAACTCTACGTTAACACTATCAAACCTATCGTAGAGTCTTTAGACCCTGGCAGACGGTACCTGGTATCTAGTCCATCGAACGGCCTACAATCTGAGAAGGAGGGATACATAGCAGAAAATCCATATGACTCTCACTACGGAGACACTCATTACTACAACTATTTGGGTGATAACTGGGATCAGAACATTTATCCTCCAACTAGATTTGCCTCTGAATACGGCTTCCAGTCTATGCCAACGTTGGCTGCTATGAGAACAGCAACGCAGGACAAGAAAGACTTTAGTGTAGACAGTGATTATTCGAGGCATAGACAGCATAGTCCAAACGGTTACACTTTTATTGATAATCAAATATTAAAGCACTTTGATTTGGACAGGAACGATTCGATGCATTTTGAGAAGTTCGTCTTTTATAGCCAGGTTAGTTTGAAGACGTGATAGTATTAGATAATATGACCAAAATAGGATCAAGCAGTATTTTCTTAAACTTCGCCGGAGTTTAATCACTTTGCTGATGTTGATTTATTAGACCTTATATTTTCTAGATATCACAAGCAATGGCTATGAAAGCCGAATCAGAATACTACCGGCAAAGCCAAGCTGATTGGTACACAATGGGAGCTCTATATTGGCAGCTGAACGACGTTTGGCAAGCGCCGTCTTGGTCTAGCATTGGTGAGTATTTTAAATCTCGATCTAGCATCATGCTTGTGGCCGTGAGACCAGTCATCCACACCACGCCACGTACCAAATGCTGATTATTTTTATTTTCATAATTCCAGAATTCACAGGCAACTGGAAAATGCTGCACTACTTCGCAATGAGCTTCTTCGCTCCCGTTCTAGTCTCCCCACGCCTGCTACTATCCGGTGAAATCGAAGTATACCTTTTAAACGATCGCTTCGTCCCCATTATAAACGCTGACATCATCGTAGACGTCTACAACTGGACTAGTCTGATACCGATAAAGAGTAAAACTTATACAGGGAACGCAAAACCTCTGAGCTCTGTGAAGCAAGACATTGAGGTGGATCTGTGGGAGAATTATGATGAGACAGAAGTGTTTTTGAAGTTTACGCTAAAAGCGGAAGGTGTGACATCGTGCCCGTTGAACTTCATATTTCCTAAACCATTTAAAAATATCAAGGGGTATAAGGCACCCAATGTTCAGGTTAGTTTGTCTGTAAGTTCTAGGAACGCATTCTAGTAGGTAGCAGTTGATACAAACAGGCAAAGCGAAGTGCTCCGCTTTACAGAAAAGAGTTTTTATCCTTTAAATTTTAACCGCTGCATTCAAATTAGCTTCTTATTTTAATTGCTAACAAAATGACAACAGATTTAGCAGCATTTTATCTAGCGCAGCTTTAGCAGACTAAATCAGCAGCGCTTAAATTAGATACCTAATTTAATTGTGCCTGCATGAATGAATAAGCATGTTATACCTATCCAATATGTGTAATTGAAATGTATGTAAGTTACATAGTAACATTATCTTATTTCAGTTCACGGTATCGGAATATTCGCAACAGGGAAGCGATGGAACGGAATTTTTCATTGACATCAAAACTGACTCCATCGTACTATTTCTTTGGTTCGAGACGACTTACAGCCACGGGTACTTCCAAGAAAATGGTCTGATTATAACACATCCTATTACCCGAATAAAGTATGTCACGAAGTTGCTCATAAATGCTGAGGAATTGCAGAAATCTATTGCGATTCAGTATTATGTACCTACAGCTGATATATAAAAACTTAAATTAATAAGTACCTATATTTTAGTACAATTGTAGTGGAAGTATAAGAGATAACGACCACTAGTACCTACAGGAATATGATATCGTAAAAAAACAGGAAATAGTTTTGGTATTCACTCTAAGTTTAGTAAGATTAATTACAGGATAATTAATGCAAATTATTTGTAATTGTGCCATACGCCATTCAATGATTTCAATAAAACATTATATTCAAAAGCAAAATATATAACATTTATTTAGTTTTCATAATGCGAACGTATAATATGTGTATATTAAAAACTTATTACATACAACTGCAATATAACATACATTAAATAAAAGATTTTCTTTGGACGACAAATTCTGGAACTGGTAAGGGCTTATTTATTACTTTAAAAATTCAAATATTCTTCGATAAATAGTATAAAAAAAACCATGTATTTTATTTTACCTGGGTCTTTTTATCTGAACATAAAGGTAGACTTTAGGTACTAATTTTCGACTAAAGTTTGGTTTGGATCCATTTTTTTGTACCTTTTCATAATATACCTAATAAACAATGAGTTGTACATAATTACATGTAAGTAGTAGGTATACCTAGATAACAACATGTCGATATAACAAATCGGAAATGAGGAACATAAATGGGTACTTTTGGTAAATTTATATAACACAAAAAAAAACCTCTAATACAGGTCTAAGACCTAATATGGTATAGATACTAAATATTTCCCTAAAATAAATATTTAATAAGCAACAACTTGTAATTAAGCATAAAACATCACAAATACCTAAGAGCCAATTTTAGCTTAAATTGTTTCACTTTATGTGCATCGAAAAGTTAGTTAAATAAACAAAAAACTATCATAAAAAAACTTTACGTAGAACTTTTATTTAGACGGTTACTAAACCGATCACCGCCGCAAAACTAGGAAAAGCATAATTTGAATAAATTTTCGCCACTATATTTTCTTTGCATCTCAGTTTTACGAATGGTTAAAAAAGCCATTGAATAAAATATAGCAAATTAACAAATAAGTAGAAATTTACAATTTGTTTTAGAAGATAAAGCATTATTCTGAATAGCAAAAGGCTTATTAAACTTATAAACAAAAAATGTGATGATCGAACATTTACGTCATTTTTATCTGGGGATTTATGAATACGTAAGTGCTGTGCAGTTTTTGATTTTATTAGTCCATGCTACATGAGGTCTAAATATTTCTTAATTCTACGGAAGCATTATATTTTGGCATCAGATTAAAAGCTTTTTTTAGTAAATTTTCCATAAAAATGCAAAGCTTCTAACTTGTGTATTTCAACTTACATTAAATTTTTATATAGATGATATACGCTATATATTTATAATTTAGTACCTACCGTTCTTAAAGGTTTTTAATATTATATTGGTGTTTCCCATTGCGCTCTACTAGGTGTAGGTAGAATTTTGTAAGTCTCAAACTTTATCACAACGACGTAGGTACATTATGGGGTATTTACTTTTAATAAATAATAATACGTTAAAAATTACAAATATAATTTGTGTAAAAAGTCCACTAGTTTACGATTATTATCATTTTATTTTGTTAATATTTGCATTTAATCAAAACGTTACTACTTTTATAAATTAGTATGCCGTTTACTTTTAGTTACTAGGTTGCATTTTATGTTAGACTAGAAACTTAGAAATTATGTTTCTTGGATTTAAGACATTTATTTTGGTGTACAATTAATTACCCCTTATAATATTTTATCCGACATGCGAGATTTCAGGGCTATAGGTACTCGCAATACTAAAAATGCAAAGGACACGCAATGCAAGCGACAAAGCATTTTATTTTAAGTAACCGATGTTTAGTAAGTACCTATCAATACAAAATTATCTATCTATCTAAAACATGCTAGCGTTGTTGACATATCAAGCGTAATGTATTAATAAAGCCTCTTTTTCTTAACCACCTAGCTATAAAGATCTTATTTATCTTGTAAACATCAAATACTACGGGTTTAAAATTTTTCCTAAGCTCATTTCGATGGCACGGGCACGAATCTTTTAAAAAGACTGCAAAATGACAGTTGACATCAATCATTGCAAATACCGAAGCAACGGTACTCACAAGTAAACCCAATGAAAGTAACTAGTCTTAATATAAAACGATGCTTATTGTATTGACGTTTGTTAATTTCCATGCAAGACCATCACAGATAAGCGCCGAGCCTGGAAAGAAACGTCCACAGATTATATAGATTCAGGAATATTATGGCAACATTGAAAATAATTATAAAAATGCAAAAACATTAAGAAACATGCAAACATTTTTTTTCAATCAAGAAAAATAAAGCGGTTTATGAATAGAGTCATGCATACAGATAAGACAATATATTAGATTTACTTACATCTGTATACTACAGTACTGTGTGTGCAGCAAACGGGTTTTTTGTACAATTTATTCTAGCAAACAAGAAAACGCAATATTGCTCGTAAAAGTGTTGGTAAGTATATGTATTCTATCAGCCATCTAGTTCCCGTAGGACAAGCTTTGCTTAGTTTGGGACTAGAAGGCGTTGTGTTAAAAAAGAACATAAGTGCTTTCATAGGCAGCTAAGAAAACCATCAAATACTTTTTAAAGGCATCCAAATCCGTTTTTTATAGTGATTCAGTGCAGCTTAAATACTATAGTGATATACCTAATAAAATCGTGCAGGAAAAATGGCCTCCACCTAATACACACCTTACAGTCACAAACATCCGAATAACGACCTAAATATAAAAAATATTAGTAAAAACATTTAACTACAGAAATCATTTCACAAAACATAATATAAGCGTATTTACAGAGGGATCACTTTTGAAATTCTTAAAATATTAGGTAACACTGTAAACTTAATATTAGGAAAATTCAGGAAGACATAGATTGAAACTAAAGAATGTTATTTAAATCCTCATTCGCTACTAATTTACTAATATTAAATACAAAATCAAACTTAATAGTTTGAAAAATACGTTTACAAAACAAATCTTTTGGATTGACAATCGTTATTTTGATTCGAACGGTTCGGTCGTAGAATTTGGATTCGAATGATATAGAAAAATCATAGTACGAATTGTCACTGAATTTCATGCCACACTTTTGAACATATCAAAACTTTCAAATTCAGCATATTACAAAATAGAGGTTGTTACGGTGCGGGGTATGGAGGATTGAAAACGATTGGTTACAATTAAACTTTTATTACGATAATGTAGGTACATCAAATCAAAATGGCGTTCAGTCGCAGACTGCCGCACAAAAAAAATATTTTTAAGGAAATGCACCCCTCCGCCCCCCGCGTTCCCGCGAAGCTACGCCAATTAGAGGCGCGGAGAGAATGCATTACCTTATTTGGCAGCTAATATACAACACCACCCCCCAGTTGGAGGGTTCAACCGACAAATGAACCGTCCGTAGGTAACACTATTATGCGCGTGACGGGACGACGCAGCGTCCCTGTAGACGTTTTTATGTCTACCACGCGCGCGGCACTCGCACTGCCCTCTATCACCTTCACTATAATGCCACGGGGCCACACATTACGCGGTTGATTGAAGTCCGCCACAAGCACCACATCACCCACTTTAATAGAGTTCGTTGTGGTCAGCCACTTCTGCCGTCTCTGGAGTGTGGGCAGATACTCTCTGGTCCACCTGCGCCAAAAGTTGTCGGCCAGTGCGTTCGCTTTTATCCACTGGCGGCGCGCGTCGATATCTTTGGGGTCGTAGGGCACGACGCACGTGTCTCCCGCCGCCGTCCCGAGCAGTAGATGATTCGGCGTCAGCACCGTTGGCTGATCAGGGTGCAGCGCCACATATGCCAGCGGGCGGCTGTTGACGACCAGCTCGGCTTCCAGTAGCACGGTGTGCAGCACTTCCTCCGGCGGTGCGCGCTCCTTCAGCGTGACGCGCAGCGCGCTCTTCACCGAGCGCACCAGGCGCTCCCAGCAGCCGCCCATGTGTGGCGCCGCCGGTGGGTTGAAGCGCCACTCGATACCTTTAGCCTGCGCCTCACCTTGGAGCCGTGTCGAGTCGAGGGTGCGAAGTGCCGCACGGAGCTCGTTGTTAGCACCGACAAAGTTCGTGCCGCAGTCGCTCAACACGACCGCAGGACGGCCACGGCGCGCGATCAGGCGCCGCAGAGCGAGTATGGCGGAGTCGCTGCTGAGCGATGCGGCCAGCTCCAGATGTACAGCGCGTGTGGCGAGGCATGTGAACAACACGCCCCACCTTTTCTCCCGGCGCCGTCCGATAGTGACTTCCATGGGGCCAAAGTAATCGACCCCACAGTTGACGAACGCTCGTCTCGTGGTGGCGAGTCTGATGGGTGGCAGATCTCCCATCTTCGGCGGAGAGGGGCGCGCGCGCTGCACGCGACAGTACTGGCAGCGCGCTACAACGGCCTTCACGGTGGGTCGGAGGCATGTGATCCAGAACTTCTCACGCACGTTGTTGACTACTGTCTCTTGGTTGGCATGCAATGCTCGCAGGTGATAGGAGTAGACTAGGAGCCGCGCGGTTGCGCACTTGCCATCGAGGATTATCGGATGTTTCTCCTCAAATGACAATACGGTAGAGGCGCTCAGACGCCCCCTGACGCGTAGCAAGCCGTCCTCGTACAGCATGGGGTCAAGCTGTATCAAGCGGCTCGTTCTGGGGAGCGCGCGGTGTTCACGCAGCGCGTTCAGCTCCTCACGGAAGGTGTGTGCCTGCGCCTCCCTCAGCAAGAAGCCTTCGGCCTCCCGCAGCTCGTCAGATGTTGGCGCCACCTTCGGCGCCACCCCCGGTGTCGTGCTCTGCTTGGCCCGACATTTCCCGATGAAGGCAAGTACATACGCCATGACACGGATGACGCGTGTCCACGTGGAAAAGCGAGTGACGTCGATGAGAGGCTGGGCCGTTTCAGTCGCCACCAGTGTCCGTTCGATGCGCTCCGGGTCATTTTCAGGCAACTCCCCATTGTCGGCGGCGCAGGTCGGCCATGGCAACTGTGGATTACAGAGAAAAGGGGGACCCGAAAGCCACATGCCTTTGTTATTAGGCCAGTCCAACCTGGTAGCCTCGTCTGCGGGGTTAGCCTCTGAAGGAACCCAGCGCCAGTCGCATCGCCTAGTAACGTTATCAATTTCAGCTAACCTATGAGAAACGTATTTCTGATAATCGCGCGCGTCAGAATTTATCCACATAAGTACCGTTCTCGAATCCGTCCACAAATACTCATTTGAAATGGTGATATCGATTTCAGATTTCACCGTCATCGCCAATCTGCATGCCAACACTGCAGCCTGGAGCTCCAGGCGAGGAATAGATACTACCTTCACAGGTGCTACTCTAGCTTTGCCAACCACCATCGTACAGACTCTATTACCAAATTCGTTTGTCCCTACCAAATATGCTACCGCCGCGTAGGCCCTTTCACTGGCATCTCCAAATACATGAAGGTCTACATTGGTCAGCTGAAGGCCGTACCATCTAGGTACTGCTACACTAGTGAGAGCCCTGAGCTTTTCCAACCACTGGAACCATGTGGAGGCTTCGGAGTCTTTTATGCAGTCGTCCCAGGATATTCCAGACTGCCAGACACGTTGCATCAAGACCCGTGACTGGATAACACAAGGATATACTAGTCCCAGTGGATCGAAAATGCTCATTATAAACCTTAAGAAATCTCGCTTTGTGGGTGTGACCCGGCCTTCTATCAACGCGGTAGGTAGTCGCTTAAATGACAGATCAAACTTCATAGAGTCACTTGCCGGGCACCAGATCATGCCCAGTGTGCGTTCACCTTCCGATCGATCTATTTTAACGCGGCCCGGCACCACGGATGGCAGCTTCTCCCGCAGCTCGGGTGAGCTCGTCACCCACCCCCTGATGTCAAATCCGCCCGCGCGGTGTATGTGGGTGACGTCACTAATCAGCTGCTGCGCTGCTTCAACACTATCCGCGCTATCCAAGTAGTCGTCTACGTAATGCTTATGTTTGATGGCGTCTACTGCCGCCGGGTGCGTCGTTATAAATTCTTCTGCGTTTTTATTCAATATATAAATAGCTGACGTAGGCGAAGAAGTCGCCCCGAAAATCATCACATTCATCGCGTAAATGTCGGGGTCACTGACCCGACCCTTGTAGGGGCCTTGCTGGTGACGTAGCTGGGGGTCGCGCCAAAGAAACAGTTGCGCGCCCTGATCAGCTTCTCGGATTTTCACGCGCATGAACATGTCCGCTATGTCGGCAGTAAACGCAATCTTTCTCACCCTAAATTTTATTAACACGCCCATCAAAGAATTTAATAAATCGGGTCCACTCAACAAATTATCATTTAGCGAGGTACCATCAAAGGTAGCGGCGGCATCAAAGACGAGTCGTAGCTTCCCCGGCTTATTTGGGTTTGTCACTCCAAAATGTGGTAGATACCACACTGGACTGCCTTTGATTCCGCCATCTACTTTCCGGGCATAATTTTCAGACACTAACCTATCTACCTGTTTCGTATACGCATTTGCGAATTCGGGGTCCCGTTCCATTTTTCGCTCGATCCCTGCTAAGCGCCTACATGCATACTTATAGCTATCAGGCATTTCTACGTCATCGCGATTCCACAATAAACCTACCTCCCAGCCTCCCGACACGCGCCTACTGGTATTATCTAAAATACGTAAAGCCCGTTCTGTGTTATCGTTCTTACGCGGTACTTGGCTAATACCTATCGCCTCTAATTCGAACTGAGCTTTAACTAAGTCATGCAAATCAGGCCGCAATGTCAACATGCAGTTAGCGAATTCGGTGTCGTAAGTACTAGCGCTTGAGCCTGAAGGGCCGTCCGCGGGACGAGATATTTTCAAACCTAAAGGGCCGTGTACAACCCAGCCTAATAAAGTAAGCGATGCGACTGGACGTCCGGATTTACCTTGACGCATTTCCCGGCCGACGATGAGCTGCCAGTGGTCCTGACCCAGTAACACCATGGGTTTCACCTCCCCCACTTCACCGCAATCCAAGTGCCGCAAGTGAGGATTTTCTTCAAACACACGGGCCGGTAATGTTTGTGTCGGCAAGTCCAAATTTCGCACGGTACGAACACAAATATCGTGGCTCACTCCGTTAGGTCCGCGCACTATCACTTGAACACTACGCGAGTGCATGTCACTTGAACACTGGCCACGCGCGGTCATTAACCTGAGCGGCAGTACAGGTCCGTCTATGTCATGCACAATGCTCTCGTCTATAAGCGACACTGATGCACCATCGTCTAAGAGTGCGTATGACGAACGTTCCTGACCACACTTCGTAACTATTGTCACTTGTATCACTTTTAATAATGCACCCGCTTGCACTTCGCCCACGTTAGTTACCGTTTCAAAGTCCGAATGCGGTAACGGCGTAAGTGCGGGCGGCGGCGATGTAAGTGCGGGCGGCAGCGGCGGCGGTGCTGTCGGCAGCGGCGGTGGCGCGAGTGACGGCGACGAACCAGCTGTAATTTCCGAGTGTAATAGTTCATGGTGTGACCACCGACACTTACTACACGGCTTGGAGCGACAAAATCTACTGGAATGGGCTTTGTCAATGCACTTAAAACATATTCGCTTTTTCTTCACAAAATCCCACCGCTCCTCGGTAGTGAGTTGTTTAAATTGTCCACACCCGCTTAAATTATGTTCCCCCGCGCATAATGCACACAAATTTTTGTTATTGTCTTCTGCTGCAGTGGCGGTGACATTTTCTACCTGAGTGTGTACTTGATGAGTCGCTCGCACTGTGGCCCCACCCTTATCTCGCCGTAAGTTCCCGGCCGTGGTCGTAAGTGGCTGCGATTGCGCCGCGTCGAGAGCGTATGATGCCACGCGTGTTATTTGCGTAAGGAACTCTAGCACTATTTTCATATTAGGAGACACACGTAGATCAACGCCGATATTCTCCTGCTCCTTACGCATCGCGAACTCTCCGTACTGAGTGCGTTGATGGGGGGTCAACTTGCCGATCACTTCGCGTACCAATTGTGGGCTATTTAGGTATCCATCGGCTCGCACAGTATTTAGTACCGAAATGCAGTTTCGTACGACGTTCGTGAATGACCTTAGTTCACGGCCACTCTCTGATACTTTCGGCAACTCGCGCACCCTCTGAAGCGCACATTCTAAAAGTTGAGCAGGATGCCCGAACTCCTGTCGTAGGGCTTCGATGATTTCTTCCGGGTCAGAAGAAGTTCTCATGAGGTCATCTACCGCGGCCTTGGCGTTTCCGACGAGGGCTACTCGCAGCCGCGCTATATTTTCATAGGGACGAAACTGGTGTATCTCAGTCGTGCTTCGGTAGGCCTTTTCAAATCCAAGCCACTCCGTGGGGTTCCCGTCGAACGTAGGTATCTCGTACAGTTGTCGGGGTAGCGGTTTGTTACGCGCCAACTTGCCGATCGCGTCCGCCAGGCGCTCGATGTCAGTAGTGGCGGCGGCAGGCGCTGGCTCGTCGAGCGGGGGCGCGACGGCGGCGGCGAGGGGCGCGACGACGGCGGGGGGCGCGGACGCAGCGGCGTTGTGTTTCAGCCAGCACTCCACGCGGCGGGGGGGCGCGCTCGCAACGCTACGCGGCAGATCGTCCAGTTCCTCCGCCTCCTCCTGTGCCGCCAGCTCCGCCATTTCGAGAGCCAACCTTTTCTTTACGACACTTTCTCTGAGCCTCATGATCTCCACCTCGGCGTCGTACTCGGCGCGCATGCGACGCGCCTCGCGCTCGGAGCGGCTCACTCGGGACGTGCGACTGCAAACGCTGCGCGGTGCACGAACAGTGCTGGCGGACGCGGGCGTCATCTCCGACGACGGCGGCGGCGACGTAGGAGCCGGGATGCCGACCGTCGGTGTGACGGGCACACGCGTTCGCGATAATGCACACTCACTGTCCTCGTCCGCATTCGCGTCACTTTTTAAACTTTTGACTGCACTACGCGTCACGTACTTCTTATCCTCCATATCCGGCTCGAGGACCAAAATGTTACGGTGCGGGGTATGGAGGATTGAAAACGATTGGTTACAATTAAACTTTTATTACGATAATGTAGGTACATCAAATCAAAATGGCGTTCAGTCGCAGACTGCCGCACAAAAAAAATATTTTTAAGGAAATGCACCCCTCCGCCCCCCGCGTTCCCGCGAAGCTACGCCAATTAGAGGCGCGGAGAGAATGCATTACCTTATTTGGCAGCTAATATACAACAGAGGTCAAAATTTCTTTAAGATCGATTCGATTCAACAAAATTTTTACTAGATAATATCAAGCTAAAATGCTAAATTTTAAAATAAAAATCAATAATTTTTCATGTTTTGGTAAAAATCGACCGAGAAGCATAGGTAGTCGGCAAGTCTGTAGTCTTTGCACTCTATGGCACAGTTCTAGAACGCTTTTTCACGCAAGAAACGGAACATTTACCTGACACGTGAATGCAAAGCCGCGCGTTCCTCCGAAGGCGTGTCTCGGAGGAAAGTGGACGAGAGATTCAGGACTACCATGATGCAACACAGCAGCAGTGGACCGAGGATCGCGCCTTCTGGCCCGAGGTAGAATATACCGCCCGCTATGGCAAGGCCTGTGACGTATGGATGTCCACCGCTGGAAAATACAATAGCATTGTAAAGATCTTATCCTACTAATAGGTATTATAAACGCGAAAGTTTGTATGTATGGATGTATGGGTACTCATTCACACAAAAACTACTGATCCGATTTGGATGAAACTTGGATTATATATATTGTCCGTGACTTAGATTAACACATAGGCTACTTTACATCCCGGAAAATCAACGGGATTCAACGGGGCGAGAACAAAGTCGCGGGCTGAAGCTAGTTGTCTATGTACAAACGGTACGTATCCCCCCAAAAAAGGCTTATTACAGCACGTGTTATTCAGCTAGTCTTAGTAGCTTTTCACACGTCCCGGTTGCCGGGTAGCCGGTGCCGAGTACCCAGCGGCGAAGTGAATGGGCTTGCCGCCGACGTAATTCACACGACTTTAGAAAGAAACGCAAATCGGCACTCGGAAATCTCCAGGTCAGATAATCTAATACAGAAATGTACTAAACACGCATCGCCAAAGGACCGTTTTGTATCATCTTACTTACTCTTTGATCTCAGCGTAAACAGCTGCGTCCAGGAAAGCGATAGGCGCGGCCTGCGCTATGGGAAGCATTATGGCTGCCATAGGCCTGCCTTGAAGCCACACGTCCAATGCTGCTGGAATGCCTGCTAGGTACGGGCCTAGGAACGGAGCCGCGCCTAGCACTGCGGCTAGAACTGTAAGACAAGCCTTAGATTATAGCCACTTCAGCAAGGTAAAAAGCACAAAGTTTGATTCATTACAGGTCGTGTCCGATTCGTTCGAGTTTGAACTTGATTTGTAAGAGGATACAGAAATACATGAGAGGCAAACCTAACCAGACAAAAGTTGTTGAATTATGATAGGTTTAACTTCGTAAGGCATAAAACTAATCATGTTTAAAGTGAGTATAACATGACCTATCTAACAGATAAAAGAGAAACAAGTCAATAAAACAATAAAAATAACAAACAGATAGCATTTTAATAACAGTTAAAATGAGTAAACATTCAAGTTTTCTTTTTAATATCGTCTTGCCTGGGAGGTCTCAATTGAGCATACACATATTTGTAGAAATCGAGCGCTTTCTGACGATCGTAAGCCGCATTGTTCCGGCATTTAGGCCCTACACAACGGTTAATGTACTCTTCCATAGGGGGAGCCTTAGAATCTTCGGTAGGCTTCTTCTTTATACCTCTCAGAGTTTCAACGAAGTCTCTCGACGAATTGAACACAACTTTGATAGCTGTTCTGTTCGTCATATTCAAGTTACCATCTCTCAGCAAATCATCTTTGTTTACCGCTGTCATTGCTGCAATACCGTTAGGGGAATTGGCTGGACGGATCAGGTAGAATGTTGAGGCTGGTTCAGTGACGTCTTCGTAAGAAGTCACTTCATTGGCATGTCTGTCGTGGTAGAGTAAGCACATCAGTTGCAAGTCAAGCCCTTGTCTACACATGTTGCTCTCTATTATTAGTTTCAACACGTCCACTGGAAGTACACACGGCGCTGATAAACAAGTGTTGTTATTCGCCGTATCCATTATGATATTGTTCAATTCACCCGCGTGATATAGGAAAGCTATGTTTCGACATCTGCAGTCGATTTTATTGTTCGTATACGTGACAGCCGCACCGGCAGATTTGCAGCTAGCGAAGTCGAAACTGAGCGAATAGGGTTCGACATTAACAACGCTATTGAAAGAGAAATTGAATTGTTTTTTGTTTGTCCTTTTCCGTGCACATTTGACGTTGTTCAATGCGTTCGTTTTGAGTACATCAAAATGGTTTCTCTGGATATCGGTTTTAACAGATTTTAGCACTAGTCCGTTAGTGTTGATTTGTTTGATCATGTTGTCTGTTACTAGTAAATAATCTGATGTTATATTTATGGAATTGCATGCCACTTCACCGATCGTATTATCGGATACATAAACTGACGTGGCTTGCACTATAATGCCTTTAAATTCTATGTTGTTGATTCTACTATCAATAACTTTAAACACAGAATTGTCACTACTCATTATAGCTTCTATTGCTTGACTTTGTATGTTGGTTATTATCACATTTTCGAATTCAATGCTTTTTATTTCAGTCACATTTTGAAAAGCTCTTGCCTTTATCAAATTGATCTTGCTGTTTACTATTCGTACTTTTCGTAGTGAATTTGCTCCCATACATTTTCTTTCTGTTTCGGTGTTTGGGGACTTGAATATATTTTTTGGTAGAGACACGATTTCTGTAACATTCTCTATGGTTACTTCAGGAGGCGTTTGCAGTAGAGAGGTACTCGATAGTGATACGAATTCCAGTCTGTCGGAGTTTTTAATAGTGAATTTTTGCAGTTGCGAGTTCCTCTGTAGGATAGGACAGTCAAGTACCACTCTCAACTCTTTGCAGTTTTGCACGGTGACATTTGTTATGTGATCTGTGTAGTAATCTTTGAGGTGTATTATGTGATCCTAAAACAAAACGAAACAATGGTCAAGAAAGTAATGCAGTGTTTACTATATTAATGCATTGAAAATAGTTGGTACATGAAACATTCCAAATTTTTGTGAAGATTTATTTAGACAAACTAATACCAATCGCATTATGTTATTAAATTGTAACACTTACATTATTCCTGGAGACCGAGCAAGTATAGACGATGTCGTTAGGTGCGTTATTAGTACAGGACCATTCTGGGCACTGGCAACTTGTAAAATTGATCCTTACACCAATAGTCGAACCGAATATCACAATAAAAACAATGTAAACTGCAGACATTTCGATATTTTTATCCACCGCGTTTATCATTGTATGCGACCGGTGGAATTGTCACATCCTTCGTGAGTGTCCGTCCAGAGATCTGTTTTGCTAAACGAGTTATCTTTACGCTTTTGACGTTACGAGTTTAATGACTTGTCGAAGTATATTTTATTGAAGTATGATCGCATTTTTTTAGCTTTCCTCTATTTTATGTGAGGTGTGAAAAACTACTACCAAAAACTTGAAACCGAATTTCATTGATTCTAGTATGACCTGATCACCCACTAAAGACCGAATTCGCTCAAAAAACTCAGTCTCAAGCAGATTTAGCAGTTTTTCATTAAAAACTGCCAAAAAAAGCTATGGTTGAGTCTCTTTATACTCAGCATTCGAACCTCTGAATGCAGCGTTCTGTCCTACTATATTGACGTCCTACTAAGGATACTTATTTCAAGAGTTTCATTCAAACATAATTTTATATTATTACTATGCCTGAATAATTCTTTTGCAAAATTTATGAATAAAGGTCAATATTATCTGTGAATCTGTGCCATCGCCTCAAACCACTTGTTGGAAATACAATATTGCGTAAAAGTTCTTTATCAGAAAAGATTATGAAACAAGCAGATGGCCTTTCTGATGCAAAGAAGTAGATAATTATTATTGTGCCTATAGCAATACATTATTTGTTCTGCTTTACAGACCGTGTTTACAGACTACATATCTACATAATAGGCATATGAAACTTCTACAAGATGGCGTCATTAAAAAAGGCTAGGTCTTTTTCTTAGTCTTGTACACTCTGACCCGTATTGCTCAGAACTATCCGAACTCTGCAGCTGAGTACAGACTCAGATATAAATAGAGACTCAAGTCACGTTCTTATTCCGAAAATATAACAAAATGTATTTATAAGTAAGTGTTTTCCTTATAAAAAATACAGTTGAAATCTATGCGCATGCACATATTTCGATGTTTGAGTATCGTATCAAACTTGGCTGAACTCTACTCTCGACACTCAAGCAACGTTTCGGAATCAAAGCTCCACTCAAATCCATGCTTAGGTAATTAATGATCATACGTCTTATATAAATTACTATTATTATATTCCGAAACATTTAGATATTGCGAGGACAAATAATTAAGTTATTTGGTATGCGTGAGGTCATTTTGCCGATAGCTAAAACTAGTTTGACCTAGCCTGACCTTTCCGCAAAGAACTGTCTGGGTTTGTTATCAGAGTGTACAATTACCTACTCGATTTTGTTAATGGTGCCGATTCTGATGTTATATTTTCCTAAACTAACTTCATATTACAGCGCTAAAATTATACACGTCTTTGTTGTTTCAGTTTGAGAGAGAGGGACGGTAACGTCTTTAGTGCTGTCCAATTAGACTATTACAAATTAGTTTAGGAAAATAAAACAACAGAATCGACTCCACTGATAGCTTTGCAACAGAGTTTTGAATGACGTAATAAATGATTATACAAATCTAACATATTAAAACCATGAATGAACCAGCCGTTAGTAGATGGTAGTATTTTTTCCTTCTTACTATTTATTTTGTAAATAATGAATTCATTCACAATGTAACATTGCTGGATAGTATGCTTGCCTGTAATAAGCACCCTTTTTACATGTGTAATGGTGATATATATACGAGTAAGTGTGCAATTGTGCATGTTGGACGTTGGTGTTGCCAACAAAAAAACAATGAATTTACTTACCCGAAGGAAGATATACAACTTTAGCGCCGAAAAGGTTGTGGACCAGCCACGTCCAAAGTCCGTAGAATAACGCCATTTTGAATGAAGCTCTAAAAACCTGGAACAAAATATAGAATACCATGTGTAACTGTGTAATAGGATAACTATAGTAAACTTCGGGCGACTTTAATACTCAGCGAGAGTATTAAAACCCCCTGAACCCCCTGGGGTTTTAATACTTAGCGATGAAGTGATTTTCTTTTCCGGGTCACACTGTTGGTTCCGCAGAAAAAGTTATACTTTAGTACCTAGTACTTTAACCCCTGAAATTTTCGGGAGTGACCTTTTACATTCGATTTTTTTTAATACTAATACGTTTATTTTCTTATACACATAGGTTTAAAAAAAACACAAGTGGAGTACATAACACTTTGGCTTATAGCTATTAACATAGGCAGGTAGGTACTCAGTGTATACTAGTACGGAGGAAATGACAATTGCGTCACAATTTTTCATAACTATTGCAGTTTACCTACGTTTAATTCTACCTTTGCTATAATTTTTTTATCTAATAAAATACTTAGGTTATGTTTTAATTTTTTTTGATAACCGTTCGTGCTCGTGTCGGGCATAGGTCGGGTGCTTGAATTTGTTTGGGTTTTCTCCCAAGTACAACGGAATGTTTCACGCTATAGATAAAATTATTCACCTGGTTAATAGCAACTGAAAGAGCAATCCCCAACCGAGGTCCAAAGTTGGGCTGGATTTGTGTGATCACCTCCACTGGTTTGTAGAGGGCGTTGCTTGAAGCCAGCAAATAAAAAAGCGTTGTTAAAAACACCACCTGCGGAATCATCGAAGATGATTATAGTCTACGTTACGATGATAGCAGTCGTTAAGCCATGACTGAGGCCTTAAGGCGGCCTAAAAACTCACCAGAGTTGGCCACTAACTTATACGAGCTTGCTTGCTTTATAATAGTCTAGATTTTCACACTCAACAATGGAAAAGATAATCAAGAACTAACATTTGTGTGTGGCAACCAAGCTTTTATAGCCCTTACCAGATTAATAATAAAGTTGATAATAGCGCCGCCGCCGCACAAAAGCAGCGAAGTAAATGCGCCAACAGATCCAGCAAGGAGTGAAACATTGCTGGCTAAAGGTGCCCAGATTCCAGTCGCGATTGCGCTCAATGTTCCAAGATTTTCTTGCACCCATACCACTATACCGGAGTAGTCGAATAGACCTACACATAAAATAATCAAGTTATTTAATTGAACAGGTAAGTACAGACAGCGAGTTTGTTAAACTTTTGGAGTGAAAACTTCTTTAGCACCGTTGTGATTTTAAAGTCAATGAAGCGAAAAGTCGATGAAACGAAAAAGCGAGGAAACGAGAAGAGAGATCCCTAATTTTCGTACGCATTCTAAGGAGACTGCTGGTCAAGCGGTCTAACGGATGGGATCGAATCGAGACTAGTTCGTAGTGCGTGGGTTCAAGTCTCGAGCAAACTCGTTCACTTTTTGCTACTTTTTTGAAGTGAAAACTTCTTTAGCATCGTTGTGATTTGATAGTCTTTTTGAAGGTTTCACTTCTACCACGTGTGAATTACACACATGTTTTTTTTATCTTGATCGGTGTTTTGTAAACTGAAGTGATCATTGTTCTACTCATGCTCAATTGAGACCTAAACTGATGAACTAAGTAAACAAGCCTTTGCACTTTCTAGATTATCAATCATCATCATCATCAATATATATATAAAACTCTTTTGAAGCTGACTTAGAATCAACGCACAGCCTAAACTATAAGTCCAAGAGGTATGAAATTTGGAGGGTAGTATCCTTTTATAGTGTAGGGGTGCACTAAGAAAGGAATTTTGAAAAGTCACACTCTAAAGGGTCTAGAACGCGAGCAACGACGCGGGCGACGGCTAGTTATTTATACAGCATCAAGGGTCCACTTCTTACCCATGCTTTAATGAACAGGACGCTGTTGTGTCTGGGACATTTTTAGGCGAAGTAGGCTTGTTCAGCTCATCGACTATTTCGTTAGTACTTTTGTCGCTGATAGTACCAGGAAAGAAGCAGCGGTGAGCACAAAATTTCATAAAAATCAGTTCAGCCGTTGGAATGGCGTGTTTGACTTGATTGAACGGATTGATCACAACACTATTTCTAATGGTATCGACGAGCGCAAAACAAAAGACATATCATTTCTCATTATTTTCTACAAAAAATCCCACTCAACACACAAGTCTAAAAAAATCTCACTTATCAAACTCTGTTTTATCGTGTAGATGTTATTTCTGAAAGCACTTGGAAAGTTGTATAGCTGTAGAATCTTGAATGGCCCCTCGTATTCTACAAATTCATACAAAAAATGGTTAGTTTTGAACAGAAAGTGCACAAAAATATGCTACTTTGTCGTTGAACCTTAAAGATTTTCCACAGTGAAATAAAACTTGATACTCAAGCCTGGAATACACATGCTTTTAGAAAGCATATTATTATCTACTTGATACAGCTTTAACTTTCTGAACCAAAAGCAGCCATTTACAACGAGGTTCATCGTATGCTGGTGACAGATATTTTGGTGGAAAGTTTCGCACGTGTACGAAGTCAGTCAGAAGTATCAGCTAGTCTAAATTATAATCATAAAATCTTACCAGGTGTATTGGTGACGTTATTGACAAAGTTTTCCCACGAGTCTTGGACCGCATGCCCGTCCACTTGTGGACCGACTTGCGACGTGAAGTGTCCTGACACCCAGCTCTGGTACACCCGGTCCCATAACTCTAGGATTTGTTCTTCAACCTTCGCTATTTTTGTTGGATCACCTTCTTTGAGTATGCTCTTCACCTGGTGAATTAGTATAGTCAGAAGGAATAAATTTTACAGAATTTCAAAATTGTTTAAAATTCTAATTTATTTTATTTCTTTCATGCTAATAATTAGGGTAATACAAAAGGTAACGTGAAATCTAAGAATACACTAAGGTGGTTGATTGACAGCTGGTACCAAATAGGTTTAATCTTAAAACCTTTATAGTGCCTCTAAGTATTCACCATTTTTCATCATAAATTACTAATTTTAAGATAAAAAGTCAACTTCTTAATACCTAATACTTTGAAAAAGATTATCTATAATTTAAATATTCATGGACAATATGGACATTTAATATAAATAAAAAAAATGTTAAGAGATGTAAACACCTGATAAATTCTATTTTATTTTAGATCAATGTGTCTTACATAATTATTCATTCTTAGGTATGAATATTAAGTTTGTAAGACACGCGGCTAAACACCTAGTGCAATAATTCAGGAAGGAAATTGAGAAATACAATTTGTATTCTTAGTCACGCCCACGTTTCCTTATTAGGTAGTATAAGTAGTAATGTATCTACTGACCCCTGTTGAGATTCCTTCCCTGCCGTAGGTATATGCATTGTCAATGAGCGAGTCGAGTTTATCCTCCCAGCCTTCGGGTAAGTACGCGTGGAGCTCGCTGTTTTGTACGTAAGTACTGTTCAACAAACTGCCGCTTAGTTGGACCACCACTATGGCTTCAGAATATATCTGGAATATCAAATATTTATATATTCATGGACAAGTCCCGAACTAGGCAAAGCTTGTACTATGGAAACTAGATTTATACTGATAGAATAATTATATAAACTTTTTTTGTATATAGATACTTATCAAGTGTCAAGTGAGATATTTCAAATAACATCAGTCAGGTCATTCATCAAATCGGCTATCGTTTGTTTTGAAGGCAAAACAGTAGACTTCCCTTCATAACTTGGAATTCAGGGGAACCACTTTACTTTACGCACATTTATTTCAATGTTCACACTTTTATCTTACGACCGCAAGTATTATTGGTTAAAATGGTTAAAATTGGAATTTTACTTTCTTCTTATTATACTCACAATAACACAAGAAAAACTACTAAAATAAAAGTTCTAGCTAATGTTGTTTCAAAAAATGACAAAACTAGAATTCTTTAACTAACTTCTATCTCGGGAATTGTAACCAACTATTTTAAATCTTATACAAAATAACCAGGACCATTTAGAAAAAAGCATTGAACCGGTTTTGCTTTGGTTATACTAAAAATAGGTGGATTTTCGGTAATATTCATATTTATATCAAGTTGAAAAACGTACCTGTATGCAAATGAATATAGTTGCCACAGTAAGAAACGTAATCAAGCCAATGATAACGAAGCAAGTTGATACCGTATCGACAGACGCGTACGCCATTTCAGTAACGCTGTTATTGCATATTGACAGAAGCTTGCCGATGCCTCTAATATGAGCAGGGACTAGAGCAGCTTCTCTAAAAACCAATTAAAAAATTGACAATCGAGTTTTCAATCTTATGAATTTAGCAAGAAGGGTGAAATTAAGTCAGCTATGTGAGACAACGTATACAAATGAATTGGTATGCTAATTTACTTACAAGAAAATATATTATGAAGGTACTTGATTCAATTTATTTATTAATTCTTCGAATGTCGGTAACTGGAAAACACCGATTACGAAATCTTGTGAATAAACATTAATAATAAGCATACCTATTATTCCACCAGCATTTAATCTTGCACATGACATTATTGTACTGGTTTTCGCAGAACAGCCATACGCCGAAATAGTCCAATACAATCTTTAGTCCATGGATTGCCAAAAAGAATAGCATAACTGGCAACAGCCAAATGTGCTTCCAAACCAGCATGCAAAGACATCCAAAGAACAAGAGCTTGAAGTATAGCGCTGTTTCTTCATCATTATCGAAAGTATTCTTCATGTAGTTCTCGTCCAACGATCTCTGTCTCAAATTCGCTAGAAATCTATTTTCTGGTTTCAGCTTTGGATTTCCTATAGGCAACACCGACAGCGTTCTATTTTTGAATAACATTTTGGCATGCTTTGGAGAATGCTGGTCATTGGACCAACTGCTTCTTTTCACAGGATCTGGGGTAACTGGTGAAGGAGTCAAGGGTGCTTCTTTGTCTGGTGTGGTTTCTTGCTCGGCATCGGTTGTGTCAGATTGTGATATCTCTGACGAATTCTGTTCCGCGATTTCATTGTGTGTACTGTTTACTGCTTTTAACATAGCTAGAGCCAATGTGGCTTCGGGATCTGAAAGAGGAATGCATTGGAATTATTTTATTATATTAATATTACTAGCTGATACCCGCCACTTCGTACACGTGCGAAAGTCTCCAACAAAATATCTGTCAACCAGTATACGATGAACCTCGTGCCAAAGGCTGCTTTTGGTTTAGAGAGTTCAAGCTGTATCTAAGACTCCACGTCTTTGATTTCAATAATATATAGCCTATGTTTCAATCCGGAAAAGGGGCTTCTGAATAGTATAAGTTTCATTGAAATTCGTCCAGCAGTTTAGGCGTGATCCGCGAACAAACAGACAAACAGACAAACTCGATTTTCGGAATCAGAATCGTTTATTTAGTACCTAGATTTGTATATTTAGTTGATCTATATCTTTAATTTTAGTTTTTGGCTTTTTACAGTTTTATAATAGTATAGATTTATTTAAATTGCATTTAGAATTATTGTGTGACTGGTGAATAAGACTTATTCACCAGTCACACAGAGACTATGTAAGGCCCAGTTTCACCAAAGTCTTGCTAACAGAGTGTTACGTAATCGGGCGTCAAAATGTCAAGCGACTACATTAAAACGACGTTCAACGCTGTTTAAATAAAACGCAAGCAGATGTATTTTTGTTTAGCTGGTTTATATGGTGGCCGTCAGATCAGCGATTAGATTTAACGGTCTGTTAATGAAGATAATCCTTGGTTAGGGCATGGTAAAACACAAAACGACCTTAACAGTCCGTTAAATGTTCGTTTTGTTTCGTGGGACGTAAAATACTTAACAATACTATAACATTGTTAATTTTGACGCCCGATTACGTAACACTCTGTTAGCAAGACTTTGATGAAACCGGCCCTAAGCCTGACATCATCATTTGCATTAATACATTAGTATGGATTCTAGGCGATGAATCATATTTCTATTCAAAGTTTCATTCAAATCAGACTAAACAATATGGCGTGATTGAATCACGAACATCTTTCGTATTGACAGGCGTCATGGCTCAGTCGGTAGTAGCTCTGCCTTTCGTGCTGTGGGTCGTGGGTTCGATTCCCACCGGGAACAAACATTTTGCGTGTGGAAAACATAGATGTTTGTTCCATGGGTGTTACTATGAATTATGAGTATGTATTTACAAAAAAAATATAATATAAGTATTATATCAACAATCTATTTCCCATAGTACAAGCTCTGCTTAGTTTAGGACTAATAGAGGGCGTTCTGTGAAATGTGCACGGATATTTATTATTTATTTACAATAAGTAGCAAGCTGCTTACCTGTTTGTAGTAACTTCTTATGCACATCTAAAACTTCCAGTGCCAACCCTGTGAGGCAAATACAATGCAGGATCACGAATGTGATCACTTGTAGCGAGCCGGTTAGCTGAAAATCAAACAGTATCCTTAGAACAGTTAAATTTATTTAATTGGTTATGCAAGAGGTAAGTTGATGGACGGAGAAGGCTCATTCTCAAAGTCCGTTTATCTTATTACTCCAGTAAAAAAACCTTCTCCCTGAGATGAATCCCTATGGCCTATGCTGGAGGGCTTCTGCCCAGCAGTGGACTTCTTTAGGCTGATATAATGATGAACATAATTTCTTATGTTTGACACAGTTTTTAAACTTCTGTGGATGTTATCATTTTCTACTAACTTGTGCCTTGTTTCTGTTCCAAACCAAAAATAAACTTATTATTATTATGAGCTTGTGGCCGCTTGTGATGGAGTTTTACCATGTAATGGTCTAAAAACCTAACAAATAAGCTTGTCCGGTACACCATCCCCTCTTGTCAGCCTTATTCACATAAAAGTTGTGTTCATAGTTTCAATAGCTGATCATAGACAGATTATAATACTATGGGTTAAATATGGTATGCATGCAATTAAAGTGTAAGAAAAAGATACATATGTTACAAGTATACTACTTACCTTTGCTAAACAGCTGATGATGACAAGCCACAAGAATTGGGATGTAGCCTTGAAGATACCAGCTCTTTGCGGAGTCCATAGTATATAAACACTAATTAGGTATGCTAAAACTATGGTTAGAGTCTGAAAAATATTTATACTTCATTTGAACCAGTAAAAACTCTTTTAGCCTCAAACTAAGCAAAGCTTTTACTATGGCAACTAGATTGCTGATAGAAAAGTTATATAATTTTTTTGTAAATATATGCTTAAAATAAAGCGTTGGCGGGACGACCTCGACGCCTTTGATAGGAGTTGGTGGGAGCAGGCCCGGGAGAGAGAAAAATGGAAGATGTTGGGGGAGACCTTTGCCCAGCAGTGGGACGAAATAGGTTAATAAAAAAAAAATACTTAAAATACATGGTAACACCCAGACATAGAACAAACATCTATGTTTGCTGCATTGAAATGTTTGATCAAGGTGGGGATCAAACCCACACCACAACCCACAGCACGGAAGGCAGCAAAGAAGGCACAATAACAAAATGAGTTGTGAACTTGTGACTCATGTCTTGTTCAACTAGCTCTATTCTGTACCTACACAATGAATATAAAATAATTGTACTACTAACAGTTTAATACCAACAAAATCAAATCTATTATTTGCTTTATGAGGATGTGGATTTAATTAAATAAATGAAATACTTACAATGTACGAGCTGCATACACTAATGAGTAGAGTGGTAGAAAGAGCCACAAAATTTGTAATCTGCCAGAATAGACACGAGATCCCCCTCGGCACAGAATTGTACAGCCACGGGAATACAAATATGCCTGAGAGCAGTCCTATTACAGTCTGGAATATAGTAAAAATCTATTATAATAAGAACACTGGCATATTTACCAAAGATGAAAGCAAGATGTTAATAGAGTCAGATAAAAAGCTAAGTAGAAGGTGTTTGCTGTATGCTGGGTACTACACTAACCTTATAATGTTCTCTAAATTGATATCCTACAGTATCAGATGCAAAATTGACCGCATTTACTGGTAGTGCCATCAGACCCACTATCACAGACGTATTCGACTTGCCCAAACTTTCGAACCATGACTTCAATTTTTGAGATAACTTGTATTTGAAGGGATGCAGAAGAGAGCCCACAAGAAGAGCCCAAAACAAAGGCTTGAAGAATGGCTCAAGTATTAGGAACAACACGTAAATAGCCGCTACGCATACGCTCAGTATAAACAGAGCAAAAGCGTTGTAGAATCCATGTTTCATAGGTTTTTCATTTCCTTCCGATAGACCCCCTATTATGTTAAAAATATTCTCAAACGGAGACTGCTGCATGGCTGATGTCTTTTCGGTAGCACATGAATAAAACTGTTCATTAATCACAACTTATAGCACCACTTTTGTATGTGAAAAGCAGGCTAAATAAAAAATAATTCAGATGAGATCATAGTTATATTTCGAGTTTTGAGGATAGTTTCTTCCTTCGATTATCAAAACATCTGCTTTTGACAGCTGTTATTCATATTGACATTGACAAATGATTTTTTTCTTCTTTTTTCGCTCCTCGGAGCAGGCTATAGTTTAGAACCATACCGCCTAGTCTTACGTTATGTTTTTCTCATAAGTTAGTTTGTTTAAGTGTATGTCTTGCGTAAATATTTTTTTTTTATGTAGAAATCATATTAGTTACTGATACACATCTGACTGAAAACATACCAATAGCTGGTACACATCTGAATGGTTTTTTTTTTCGATAAATTTCATTCTTCATCTCTTTTGACTTTTATGTACATACCTAATTATATATTATTTACATTTCCTTTTATTTACACAATAGTATCTATTATTTACAACTATCGTTACGTTACAGAGACTTATTTATATCTCTGTTACCGTATTACTAAAAAACTTGTACAAATGAATAAAATTTGACTCATCCTTGAGCAATTCCTGAATGCAACGCGGGACTAAATCAGGTTCACGATAAGTTTGAAGCAGTTCATCTATCAATACAAGGCGCTGAATATTGAAAGATGAACACTCGAAAATTATATGATTTACAGATTGGATTTCTCGTGATTTGCAATAATCACAATAAGGGGAATTTATCATTTTTATTAAACGATGGAGATGATAATTCAAACGACAATGACCAAATTGTAAGCGGCAAATAGTTGAGTAAAACTTTCTGTTCATGAAAATTTTACTCTTAAAGAACCAAGGTACAGAATCAATCTGAACATCCAACATTGACAAATGATAGCGTGAAGTTGTTTTTTTTTCGCTTCTCGGAGCAGGCTATACTTTTAAAACCATACCGCTTAGGTAGTCTAACGTTATGTTTTTCCCATATTATGTTAGTTTGTTTATGTGTTTGTCTTGCGTAAATGATAAGTCAAGTCAAGTCTTCGTCAAGTAGGCTTTTTTTTTCTTAACTAGGTAAGTAGGTATAGGTACTTTTTACCTATTGTGTACGTAAGTAACGCAAAAGAACAGGCAAAGAATTTTTGGTTTCCGAGGGAACAGGTTCGTACCTATCTATCTCTGTTCACTTCGGGAGGCCAAATTATTTTGCAACAAAAGTCACATTCGATCTTTGACTCTTTGGCCGCACCACGCCGCGCCGCCCGCCGGCCACCGCCGCGCCGTCGCGCCGCACCGCCGCCGCCGCCCCGTGCCGAACGCAAGTGTAGCTCCGGCAGACCCTATTCTTGGCTCAGTGTTGGCGGGTAGAACAGCTAACTTTACTATGATAGGTAGGTAGGACCTAGGGACCTTCTTATAGCGCGATCACACTATGCTCATGCCGCTGCCGGAATGATTGCCGCGATTAATAATTGACAGGCGTCATGGCTCAGTCGGTAGTAGCTCTGCTTTCTGTGCTGTGGGTCGTGGGTTCGATCCCCACCGAGAACAAACATTTGTGTGTGTCAAACATAGATGTTTGTTCTGTGTCTGGGTGTTACTATGTATTATAAGTGTGTGTTTACAAAAAAAAAGTATACAAGTATTATATCAGCAATCTAGTTACCATAGTACAAGCTCTGCTTAGTTTTGGACTAGAAAGCGTTGTGTGTAACGTCCAAGAATATTTATTTAATATTTATTTTATTAATTCCGGAATGATTGCCACAGCAATATCGCCTTTATTCTCACTAAGGAGCTAGGGCATGAACTTGGGCAGGGAGACGGGACAGAGGCATGTTCGTGTTCACACCACTTCCCTGCCCAAGTCCCTGCCCACTTCGGCATAGTGTGATCGCGCTATTAGGTACTAGGTAGGTAATTAGGTACGTAGGTAGGTACCTATTTTATATATATATATAGATAGGTAGGTCGTTTTGTAGGTAGGTAGAGACTATAGTAAACCCTTCCCTACCTATCTACCTACCTACGTATTACCTAATCTATAGTCGTGACTTGCGAGGTGAATGTGGCGATCCAGGGATCCTTGTAAAATATTTTTTCATCAGGAGAATGACTCTTCAAATCACTGAGACTTTTTCCATATTTTATTTTTAAGGAAAACTATAGTAGCTTTATCTACCTAGGTACTTACATAATTTGATGAATATCCTCATTTTAAATTATTTTGACGATTAATGCAAGCAAAGCCACGAACAATAATAGTATACTAGGCCCTAGAGGGCGCCATATTCAATTTCATTAATGTGACGTCACATCCTACCGGTACCGGTGACTCCCGGTAGGAACCTACTTTTACTGAGAAAGGTACCGGTACTGGTACTGCACGTCCAACTATGAAATGTACCTGTACCTAACTACCAAAACCAAACGTAAGCAGTGGTTATATTATGCTCGCTCAGTGATAATAACGAGGAATCCCATAACCGCTAAGTACCTACCTACCAACCTACCTACTTATCCTATACCACAGATCAATAATACCTATACCCGTACTCCTGACTAACGCTGTCAAGCGTCAAACAACTTCTTCTCTATTTATAGGTACTATTATAAAACTGTAAAAAAGCAAAAACTTAAATTAAAGATATGGATAAACTAAAGATGCAGATCTACTAAATAAACGATTCTGATTCCGAAAATCGAGTTTGTCTGTTTATCTGTCTGTCTCTTTGTCTGCTCGTTTATTCGCGGATCACGCCTTATAACTACTGGACCAATTTCAATGAAACTTATACCATTCAGAAGCCTTTTTCCCGGATTGAAACAAAGGCCATATTTTATTGAAATCAAAGACGTGGATTGTTAGATACAATTTGTGTTATTAATATAAATTTTACAGGCGGTATTCTGAGAAATGGATTAATAAACTGATTTAATTATTAAACATCGGGATATTGGTAGGTATTAATAGGTAGATTACCTACAAACACATTAGGTATATAGGTACATATATAAGGAAGTAGTAGATAGGTACTTACACTTGGTCAGCACTTGATTTTAAAATAGAAACCACATATAATAATGATTCATGCTATCGCTCCTGGTTTGACCGGCATGGAATAATAAAATTACGCAATAAAAGACAGAAGACAAAATAACGCAAGAAACATTTACCTCAAGAGCTCGATATAAAAGAGCTTTGAATCTTAAAACCAGTCACACTATTACTTATAGCATCTTTTAGTCTGAACGTGCGACCCATTTGGATCCTTAAAAAAAAAACGAAACATGGTTGCTAAAATTATCGGAGTCATACTGTGTTTGGCGGCGTTTGCCTGCGTAGAGAGCAGCGTGATCAAGAACCACGTGTCGTTTATCGAGAACGAAAACTTTGGACTTGGTCTGGAAGGTGAGGGGTCAGCGAGGATCGCAAGGGCATCACCGCCTGCTGCCCCAGCAGTTGTGGCTCACACACCCAAACCGAAGGATCCAGTGGTGGGGTCTCGCTCGTCCATCAACGGAGGAGCAAATAATTGTCCTGCAGGATACAAGAAGCAAGGAACATTCTGCTTTCCAGAAACTGACTATTAAAACAATAAGAAAGGCAGTGTTACTTGGTATCTAGGTACCTCTGTTTTGTTGGCATATTGCTTGTATGTTGAATCAAGGTTTTTTGAACACATTCACTTGTGATTTAAATATGAGTAAAATTTGTTATTTTTTTACCTACTGAATTATATATGATTTTTTTACTAAATTACACAATTATGGGTACTTATTTATTGGTATTTAAAACCTTCGTGTGAAGAGTTGACTGAAACTCAAAAGAATGAAAGAAATTGTGAAACACCAAGAAACCACAACTCAGCATAACACCAAGCATAGTAATCAGCATCCCTACTCTACCTAAAAAAAACTTTATATCACAAAGAAAATTAACGGCTACGTACAGACTAGTAGGTACAGTGTTTATTTAATTAATTTACTCTACCTAAACTACATTAATATTATGCAACACTTACCTATACCTAGGTACAATAATAATGCACTAATATTTACCTACACGTGTAAGAGGTAGGTATCTTAAGTAGGTAGGTAGTAAGATTACTGATTATAAAGTTGTCATTTTTATTTACACCTTTTGCATGAGTCAACGTAAACGACCTCCATCTTCCAGTTTTACCTCAACCGGATTTATAAAAGGCCAAAAATGACAGCAACACCTCTTACTGTACCTCAGACGCTCAGAGAAACCACACGGTGTGCAGAAGAAATCAAGATGCTGGTGTACGTTGTAATATGTACTCTACTAGTGACTAATATCGTCTGTAACCCAATAGAACCGCACCAATCAGACGTTTTCGGCTTAAAACAATTGAAGACTGAAGTGAACCGAGTAGCAAGAACAGCTAGAGCAGCAGCCGCTCCTACCACTCCTACGAAAAAAAGACCAGTTAATGTTGAGAACAGGTTCGCAATCACAGCAGCTGGGTGCCCTTTGGGTTTCGTTAAAGCTGGAGGGTTTTGCTTCTCTGAGAAAAGTTTCGATTACGAGTGAGACCAGACTGAAGTGATTTTGATTTTAACACACTAAAGTGCTTCATAAATATAAATTATTAACAACAGTGATTAAACTGTGTAACTTATCTACTGCATGAGTCAAACGGAAACGTCCGATCCTCTGTCTTGCGTTTTACCTCAAACAAAGAATTAAAAGGCCTAAAACAATAGCGACATCGCTTAGTGTACTTCAGACGCTCCAACAAACAACTGGCATTGCTGGCAGGAAGGATAAATCAAGATGTTCGACTACGTTTTAATATATACTCTATTAGTGACCACTATCTTCTGTAACCCTACAAAACCATACCACCTATCTGGATCAGACCTCTTTGACGTAAAACAAGTGAAGGCTGATATGAACGGAAGAGTAGCAAGAGCCGCTAAGAACAAAGAAATTACACAGAAGGATGCACATGGACCTGTTAAAGTTGAAGACAGGATAGCAATCGCAGCATATGGGTGCCCTACACACTATGTTCAAGCTGGAAGCTTTTGCTTCAGTGAGTCCAATTTAGATTACGAATGAGACCACGATAAAGTGCCAAACTAAAGTGCCATAATAAATAAAAGTGAAACAACCCATAAATTAAGATAGTAAAAGCAGTGAATACTAGATGATGTTCTGTAGATAGGTAACGTACCTGTCATGAGTACAGGTAGGAGTAGTTCTTGTAAGTCTTCCCACAGGTAAACCTTAGAACATAGATAAATATTTCCCAAAGTAACCCATTATAAATGCTGTTAATTAATAATAGAGCTACGTTACTTAGGTAATTAGCTAATTAGATAGACTGATTCAATTGCGATTATATACGTAGGTACCAACTTTAGTTAGGTAGGTACTATTAAATAACATGTTAAGTAAATAAAGATCTGAGTATCATAATGTTATATTATTATTCACTTCCTTTTATCCTTATTATTATCCTTAGACAATAAATAATTATCCTTATGATTAGTAACTAACTTTAAGTAAATTGACGGAAATATTTTAATAGGATCTTATGTTAGCAGACATAGCGTCTCTGTGGGTAAGTAGGTCTTCGAAATAATATATGCCGTAAGAGTTATTAAATAATAATATTCTATTCCGCTCGTTAACGTTATAATCTGTTATAATAATAAGCGGGGATCTAATCTAGGTGATTTATACATCGTCACTTTTTTACCCATGTCCTGATGAACGGAATAACATAGAGAACTGGTAGTGCCTGGGAATGATTTCGATGGAGTAGGCTTTCCCAGCACTAACCAGCCTAGTCGCCGATCCGCAGGAAATTCAAGGTCAATGTGCGAAGCTGACTAAGGTGCGACTTTCGCCTCAAAATAATTTTTGGTAATCTGAGGCTTTTACGATGTTTTCACTTACTTCATGCTCTACCTATGCGTGGGGAGTATCCCTTGCTTGTCTGTAAAAAAAACATAAGCGAGAGTTTTGTTTCCGAAGGTATTTATTATTATAATTTTTTGTGTACTTTTTTATGTACTTTTTGTGTATTATTGTTTTTTGTGTGCATCGATTGAATCCTGTACTTATGTTCTATCATGTTGATGTTGTTCAGGAGATATTACTTTATATTACAGGGTTGCAATGAAGTAATGTAAGATTTTTTCAAACACATATTATTGCTAGAAAAACATTTGATTTAGGTATGGTAAGTAGAAAAGCTAGCCGCTGTAGATAAGTCCCCTTTTTTACACTATTTACCTATGTATGTTGTAGGTATGTATAATTAGGTAGGTAATCTAGGTAAGTAGGTATTATTTCTAGTTGGTCATCTACATGATTTGTCACAAATAAACCCAATGTTATTATATTTTCACAAAGCTACGCATAGAACTCGTCATTATCCAACTGATTCACCAAGGAAGTTAGCCTTCTAGTTTGAGTATCATTTTACCTGTTTGTATATAAGGCCTTCAAGATCGAGTCGCCACATCATTCTTTGCAAAACTCTTCACCACACAGCACCAACACAAACTTTGAAAATGTTCGCGTACGTTGCGTTGTGTTGCTTATTAGTCAATTTCATAGACTGTAGCGTAGTGAGAGAACTACAATCATCAAATAAAATGGCTCAACATTTGGAAATCAACGAAGACACGGATTTCGCAAATCTACTGGCGGAAAATGAACAGAGACTTGGAGGATCATTTCTGAGGTTCGGGAGAGAAGCCCCTGTGGAGAGGTCTGAAAGAGCCGCTCCTGCGCCTCCAGCCATCATAGGAACAGCGACGGAGAACCCGAAGAAAGTGGAAGTGACAATCGAGAACAGGCATGGTATCCGTGTCGGGACGTGCCCTACTGGATATGTAAAGAGAGGAGGTTTCTGTTTTCCTGATGTGGACTATTGAAAATCATTTAATTTTGGTTTTACCTATTAGGTCTAAAAGAAATATTTTGAAGACTGTGCCCGACTGAAAAGTGTGTCTAGAATGCATTAGGTATTAGTTTCTAATTCTCTAGCATACATTCGACGAAATCGTACAATTAAAAGTGTTACCTAAGTGTGCCTAAGTATAGCATAATATAGTGTAAATGATAAATCCAATGTGGAATTTGTGCTTTTTACAATTTAGCGGGACCCGTCGAGATGGTAGTATCTAATAGTAATAGGTACGGGAATTGTAAGGTAGATATTTGTACATGTGCAGCTTTTTACATGCCTATTATTTCCTTTAATATAAAAAATACGCTAGGTACTTGATAATGTAAAAAAATATAGCTTCTTAAATATCTACATAATTAAATACTTTAATAAAAAATATACTAGGGAGCCATTCCATTTCAAGTTTGTTGCCAGTTGCTCAAGGCTTGTAACTGGTTTAAAATCGTATAAGTAAGCAGTTTTTATGACGATTGAAAATGATCCTTGTGATATTATTGAATAAAACCTTTTTGGCGTTAACTCTGAATTTTTCCCATCTCCTTGCAGGTAGAGCAGTCTGCACAGTGGCATTCCAACTTGATAAACGAGTTTATTTGCTCTACCTGTGATATACCTTCCTATATTCAGATTAGCAAAAACCATATTTTTCATCTGGCTTTTATAATAATGCTAATGGGAAAAAGCCGCATGTTGAATAATTTAGTAGGTAGTGTACGTATGGACTAAAAAACCATAAAAGGAAGTTGCAAAAGGGTTCATGAAAACTTTTTTTTAACCCACACAGTCACGATCATCATTATCAACACGCAGCTTGGCTATACATATACTGAGCTAGGTAGATCAAGTACCTAGTCCAATCAAAATCAGTAGTAGGTACGTACCTACTAGGTAACAATCGGAAGCATTAGGTATAGCCAAGACGTGTACTGAATACATACTCAGTATTTATGTGTTGTGTTGTACTTCTAAATGTACCAGCATCAGTTAATCCTACTAATACATATTATAAACGCAAAAGTTTGTAAGTATGGATGGATGTTTGTTACTCTCTCACGTAAAAACTACTGATCCGATTTGGATGAAACTTGGAATATATATTTTCCGTGACCTGGCTACTTATTATCCCGCAAAATCAACGGGATCCAACGAGACGCGAACGAAATCGCGGGCAGCACCTAGTTGCAAATAAAGAATTTTGACCAATCGTCAAAGTCAAATATCCAAATATCTGTATCTAGCATAATCGTTTTTTATATGCTAGGTAATTCTACATAAACAAGCAAGCTCGTATGAGTTAGTGGCCAACTCTGGTGACGGAGTTTTTAGGCCGCCTTAAGGCCTCCGTCGTGGCTTAACGACTGCTAGAGCCGGGACCGACAGTATAACGTGCCCTCCGAAGCACGGAAGCGCTCAGATGTAAATGCCACTAACGGTCACCCATCCAAATAGTGACCGCACAGAACGTTGCTTAACTTAGATTATCGGTTAAGATTGGCTAAGTAAGCTACGCCACGAGCGCTTCAGCTACGCCACTAAAACAGTTCTATAGAAATTATTAGGTAGGTACCACCTAATTTCTAGGCACCATAAGAAACGTATGGTGCCATATTATTTTAACATACCTAGCAGCTTTGGTACCTCACAAGAAGCTACCTCTATCAATAGTGTTGGCATTTTATTTTAAAACAAATTTTATCATGGTGACGTTTCACCGATGTTTGTTAGAACTCTTGGCGTCGTATCAAAGTTTTTCAAAATTTACTTTAAAAACAATAAATAGTTTTCTTCTCATTTTCTAGCTAAATATAAAAACGATTAGTATCTTCATGGATTAGAGGAACAGACAGATGGATCACCAGTTAAAACTTGACACGTAGAATTGATGTGACGAAAATATATAAGTATTTAGATAGGTACATACCTAACCTACCTATCGGTCTAGCGGGTAAATTAATGTGTTATTTCTGTAATTGTCTGTATTTTTAGTTTTTATTTGTTCTGACTGAAGGTGCATTGACATCAGGCGAGCCATGATAAGAAAGACGTAATTAAAAGTAAAATAAATATAAATATTCACGGACACTTAACACAACGCCTTCTAGTCCCAAACTAAGCAAAGCTTGTACGATGGAAACTAGATGGCTGATAGAATACATACATACATTTTTTTTTTTGTAAATACATACTTATAATACATAGAAACACCCAGACACAGAACAAACATCTATGTTTGCCACACAAATGTTTGTTCTCGGTGGGGATCGAACCCACGACCCACAGCACGGAAGGCAGAGCTACTACCGACTGAGCCATGACGCCTGTCATGGCTCAGTCGGTAGTAGTAAAGTAGTAAAGTCAAGACATCCGGATCCTGCTAGGTATACCAAAAGATCTGAAGGCATGTTTCGTCTTTGGAATTACAGTTAAGAGTTGTGGAATGACGTTTTCGAAGGTATGACTATCGGTATTTATAATCGAAGCCCAATAGAAGAATGTGGATATGCTACGATATTCCCCATACAGAAGCCTTTTGTAATAAAGCGTACAAATTACGCAAAATTCTATTAAAGTAGGAAGAGGGTGCAAAGAATACAGAAGCTTCTTGAGCTCCATTCCATTGTAACATCAAGGAGACTTAAAAAGCGAGGCCAATTAATTTTGCAGACGCATTCTTACGGACGAGGATAAAAAATGTTTTTTGGGGTAAACAAAAGCCGCCCTTGGATCGTCATAGCTGCAGCGTGTTTGTTAGTCCGATGCCCATTTGTCAATTGATTCCCGATAGAGTGAAGGGTAGGTACATCGTAACATTGGAGGGAACTGTCAGAGGCGGTCGCCCATTTCGGGATCACCTGGTGGTATGGGTGGGGGGGAGATGGGTGAAAAGGAGGGATATGCGTGCGCATTTACGTTGCGTGAGTTTCTACCGTTCTTTCTCTAACTTCTCCCGCACAGCCTCCGACATCATAGATTAAGTAAGCGTTACTAGGTGAGCTGCGTGTTTGATTATAGGAACAACGCGTCTGTGTGGCCTCTTGTTTATATTGGACTTGATGCTACTTTTAATTGATTAATTCTTACAACACCTTCAAAACAACTTTTCAGTGTGTTCAGGTGTGTACTTTTCGAGATCCATTTCAATTTTCATGAGCCGTGGTTCTTTGTGGAAAATGAAAGTGGCTCCTTTTTTCTACAAATTAATTAATGTGATTAACAAAGTAAAGCTTATATTAAATTTATTAATATAGGTTTTGGATGAAGTTATTATTAAAAACTGTATCTGGGTATTCAGATTTTGCACTTAATTTGGCACTTCAAAGTGAAAAAAATATTTTAAAAAGCTGGCTCTTCCATTGCCATTCTGCACTTCAAAATAATTGTAACTTCCTATATACGGATTTCGTAGCTCGATTCACCCACTAAATACAAACAAAAAAACAAATGCCATTTCAGACATGTTCCGAGCTCAAGTCGAAAACAAAAGTTACCAACTTTTTAACGGTATACAAAATTCAATAGATTCTATTAGGGCGCGGAGAGATCATGAAAATTGTCCTAGTGAAGGCGCCCTAACGAGACTTTTCCACAACCGTACTTGTAGTTCACGCAACTTTTCACGCACACTCTCACGCGTAGCAAAGTAAAGCGGCTGAAAATAGGGGCGGTGCTTTCTAAACTGTTCTCGTCTCTCTTGCCCGCGGTCCCCTGTCCCATTTCAACAGGTTTCGCTTTTCAGCAATTGCAGTAGAACGCGTGCCTCTAGTAACAGAGCACAAACAGTGCGAGCAGCACACGTCGCGTCGGAAGACGAAACAGTTTCACTGACAGCTCCGACATCACCTGACATTCACCGGTGTCCTTTGAACTCCGCTACCGAATATTAGTGAAACGGATATACTTTATCTATTTATAAATGTATGATCTTTAAAGCGATGTGTGTTCAGTATTCGGTCGGCAGTGGACGTGGGAAATTCGCGTTCCCGCGTAACTGAGTTCAGCTCGTTCTTCACGTGGGGGTGAACAACAAACTTTATTGTGCCAAAACTATCAAATAAACTCTGCAACTATGTTCGTTTACCAAGACCGCTGGTTTTCAGTGATATTTCAGTGAATTGATATGGAATTGACAGACTTCGAGACATGGAAAGTTGACAAGATGTGAATCTCTTAAAATGTTTACCTCTTCGGTGTTGTGAAAAACTTAGTTAAGTGTAGAATTACTAGGAACGATGTAGTGTACGTCAGGGGACGGTTTTTCGGGACTGGTGGAAAGAATGGTTGTGATTTAGAAAAATACGAGATGTTAGAATAAATCGCTCACAAATAGATGCTGGTTGTAAAATGCGTAGTGCAAGATAATGTCGCTCACAAATAGATTCTGGTTGTAAAATTTCTTCATGTTGTGATTAAAATAATATATTACTAGTGAATGTATAGTGTTATTTATTACTTCGGTTACAAATGTTGATATAAAGGGTGTCTCGCATTCGTAGCCCGTTTCCTCGATAATTTCCCTCGAGGTTGTGAATTCTACTATAAACAAACTGAATAAGGCAAAAACTGGGAGTTTAATTCGTATTCAGATGTGGTGCAAACATATGGTTTAACTGTTCAAGTGTATGTTTTTGGATATTTACTGTGTTTGTGCTGTTGAAGGAATCTCTGCCCGGATGTCCAGGTACGTTTTAGTGTTTGTATAGTCACCAATGTCACCATCTCTAACCCACATTCCATTCTTATTTATACCGTTAAAATTAATCTTAGACTTGTTTTATTTACTTGAAAAATTAAGCACTTATAATTTACAAAATTACCCATACCTAATTGTCTTTTAATATTTTGGTTTGGTATTTTTTTTAATAAACATAATGTTTGACCTAATGTTTAACTTCACGACACAAAAAATAGCAATACTTAATTTTAAGGTTTAATTATCCTGAACATCAATGTACTAAGAGCTTTATTAAAATACTAGATGGTATACAAGAGCAGCAGTTATTACGCTGCGGTGCTTTGAAGCAATTTACGACTCATTTGCCCTACCTGCCTTGAACTTCGGCTTTTCCATACAAACTTTTACCCACGCTCCCTTTAGGAGATTGAAATTTTCTTTATCCTTACGAAGACCGAGTGAAAAATGTGCACATAGCTGGAATAACGTGCGATATCACGTTGATTTTGTGTATAAGTTCTAGTATTTTATTAATTAATACCTACTCATTTTCTTTTGCGCTAGGTACCTACTGAGAATAACCACTACGTAACGGCATCATTAAATATCGGATTAGACTCCGAGCGTAGGCAAGCTACGAAATTGCTACGAAGAAACACCGCTACGGTTTCTACGAAGAAACACCGTAGCCGCTACTTTGGTCCAGAACACATAAGTTCCTATGAATCGCGGACACTTAAGAAATGTCCCAGTCTGGGAGACAATAGAAGGTCACAGTTGTATCATACCGATAGAATTCGCCTTGGCAGTTATAGTACATTACTGCGACGAGATTTGGCTCACTGACAACTGTTAAGCCATCGTTCGTCGGACGCGGAACATAACGGCTGTTCGGAGCGAACCAAACTCATTGTGACACAGCTTGTTCGAACAGCTCGTATGTTCATTAGTAAAATACATGCACAATGGTTGATTGATCAAACCCAGTGTTTATTCGTCCAAGAGCAAGCCTGAACTCTCCTCCGCACGAGAGGAGGGAAATAATGGTACATTTTGACTTCCTAAGTGAGTCAGAAGGATTTCATTTCCATGTTTTGTCTGCTTTACGCTAATTTATAATTTGTTTTTAGTTTCAGTTATAAAATAACAGGAACTATTGAAATATTTCTATATTTTATTTGGCGGGCACCTGATGTAATTTTTTTTAATAATCTGTGAATAAAGTCGGTGTAGGTATTAGAAGAGGAGCTGTTCTTTAGCTAAGCTACGAGTGTAGTTTTGCATCCGTATCACGAGTATTTTATGCTGACAATAGAGAACGCTAATGGTAATAGCACTGCCAACTGGGTTTTGATGGGAATCAGATTATGTAGGCACCATCATTCGGCAGCCTTTGGAAACTGGGCTAGCAGTTGTGAAACTTGTGCTATGAACTTTTTACTACTTTGATACTTTGCTGGAGTAAAACTAGTTCATTTTCACTATACTTGATATCCACATTGAATTTCATTTGTAGATTCTAACTATACACTCAGTTTTGAAATTCGTGTATGGGTATAATTTCCTAAATATTACTTAGGTCATTGGCGATAAAAAATTAAATAGATACCCACTCAGTGGTTTCAAATAGTCTTTCTATCTTGAAAAGAAAATAAAACAAATATCATATCCGCCTGTGTAAATAACTAAATGTGAGTTATTTTACTGCTCAAGGTTTTGTGACGGAAAAAATCTTGATGGAAATAGACAGTGCGTTCCGTGGATTCGTCATCGCGGACTGTCATTCTCTTTTGTCGTTGGATTTTTTCCACGAGCCAAAATTAAAAACAAAATAATTAGGATATGTTTAGATCTCGGAAGAAGACGAGATAACTGTAAAAAATACTATTGGAAACCTTTACTGCATTGTTATGTTAATGACTAGAGAGGCGAGGTGTCTTCGTCGCAATGCAATGAAAGAAATACGTAACTTGCTTACCTCCAATTACAGTCCAGAGTAAAAAAAAAAATTATTTATTTATCTACACGAACTCGCTTCGTAACGACACTAATAGAATGCTCTTTTTACAAAACCAAAACTATACCAAAGCGCTGAAATCAATGAACATGTGTTGAGTAGAACTGTATTCCCACTCAAGATTTATCTTTAGGTGGTGACACGTGTTACTAGAAAATAAAAATGCCTGTAGCAAATTATTCTAGACAAAAAATAGTGAGAAAAGAATTTTAAGAAAATGCGTCTACATACGTGACTATTTTGAGCCGCATGTGAGACATGATCAAAATTACGGTTTTGACATTGTAACTTGTAAAAAGAAAATACCTGGAAGATGGCCCAAAAAGATGATAGTTTTACTCTGTCATAGCCATCAAAATTATAAATATGAATGTCCCGTTCCTGTATTCTACGAGTATCTGTTAGTTCTACCGAGGTTCGTCAGTAGAGTAATATCTTATCTCAGGGGTTACATTATACATCAAATATATCTTCTTCTATGATTCTTCATTGTTTTTGACTAGTCAAAGTTAGAGCTTTGACTAGTCAAAAACAAAGACATAAATATTTTTATTGATCGAGTGAGCGAAGCGAACGAGATCTTAATGACAACTTGGACAAAAATGCTTTGTATGTTTGTTCGTCGAGATCTTTTGAACCGCTTATACGATCTTCACAGAATTTGGTAGGTATACGGATACTAGGTACTCTTAAGTTTTTTTGGTTTGGTAAATGAAGTAAATCGGTCAAGGGGTCGTGAAGTTATGAGGGTCTAAAGTAAGTAAAACAAAAAGTCGTACAAATATATCAAGTGGGGTGTCATATGATAGGGTTTTGTTTAGACATTCCAAAACCGTTTTTATTTTGATTCTAGGTTTAATAGTTTTTAAGTTGTTGTAAAAATTATAAAATTGGAAAACCCAGTATAACGTGAGCTACCATTTCTTGGAGTTTCAATGATTTTGTAGTTCAAGTAAGACTGGTACCTACATAGCTAGACGTCGATTTCAGTGGTCAATAAAAATTGTTTGGGTTTTATTAACCTCCGACCATCACGAGATCTCAGTTCGGGTGTACTACTAGTCCTTAATAATCCAGTGGTAGAGTCAGGATCAGAAGTATTTTACTTCATATACGTAGTTGGAAAAAGGAAGTGAAAAGCAAATAACCTAACTCATTGCATATACAAACAAGCCTTCTGCCCAAGCTGGCATTCTACATTCGCTATGGAGAACGTCACATCAAATATATAAGAACCGAACGGTAACGTAGCTTTTCGTCCGGAAATGTCATTTCTGTATTCGTTGTCTATTGTCTAGCGATCATAGAATCAGTAGAATGACAACTTGTCTAGGAAGTCCCGCAGTGCCACAGGGGCCATTATTTGACATTTTGGAGCTAGTTTGACCAATAAAATAGCAATGACAATAACCGTCGAGTTATGAATATGGATGTCATGTTTTATCTGTGCACAGTATGATTTCGCAGCACATAACCCGTGGGCAAGCTATTTGTCACATGTCACAGACTTATTTCATGACAGCTGGTTCACTCCGCGTGCATGGTAATGGTCCTAAGAATCCATCTATAAAAGCAAGCGTCCACAGGCCCGCATCGCACGCATCGGACGCATCGCACGCAACGGTCCGATGCATGCGATGCGGGCCTGTGGACGCTAGCCATTACTCTACATTCACATCGGGACTGGTGCCTTTACATACAGATAATCGCTAGGGCAAGGTAATGCGAAACAAATACCAGACAAGTGTACCTATGAGAATGACATTTCTAAACATCACGTGACTATAACACAACGTCACATGACTGTAACTAAATTTTCACGTTTTCTTTATTTTCGTATTCTCTAGTGGTTGAAAAATGTGAATTTGCTCACTGGCTAGTCTTTCAAAGCTTTCAGGCAATGTAGACTGCTCAGAGTTTTTTTTTAATCTATCCAGAAATTTTTCAACGATACTTTTGAATATTGAATTTCTTTCACAAAAAATAACGAAACGCATTTGCACGCGCAAATGATGAAGTCTTTTCATTTGCCTGTGGTGAATAGTAATCATATCATACTCACGCGTTAAAGCTAAACTTTTAAAAGTTGTTTATGAAGTGAACTAGCTTTTGCCTAGGTTGTGGTGGCGAACCAATCAACGGCTCTATTACGGTGCATAAAGCTTTATTTTTCCGCCATCTAAAACTGTCTCGCAGTCGTAACACGAGCATCGTATATTATAAAAATATATTTGAGAACTCATATTCTTCACTCAGATGTGTTGTTGCTGTGCGGTTGGTAATTTTAATGATACCATTTTATTGAATAATCTATCCACTTTTTAAGGAGGTATGTACGAGTAAAGTTTTTCTCTTACTTAGTGGTTGAATATCCAAAGTAACTAGTGATTTGATAGAAAGTAGGCTATAGGTTTTTTTTTGTGTTTACAAAGATTATTTAGGATTTTTTTTCTGAGTCATTTCGGTGTCAACCTTAGCAAATGCAAATCCCAAAAAAGTACGTACATTTCATTATTACCCATTTGCTAAAGTGCCAAAAAGCTTTCAGAATTAAAAGACTCTCTAGAATTTTGGAGAAATTAATTACAAACAACGCAATTTCATTTATTAAAGTAAGGTATATTTATTTTTCTGTGAACTTTTGGGTTATTACGAAGTTCTATGATGTACATCTTTCTTTCTTTCTATGAAACCGTATTTAAGAGGGACTGTCCGGCTCCTGAAATACAATAATAAAGATCTCCTACAGTTACCTCGAGATATTCATAAAAGTAATCAATAGTGGCAGCAAGTGTTATGACATTCCATAGGTACCTACAATAAATATTTTTTATTATTTGATTTAATTTCATGACGCATTGCGGTCCCACCTGCACACGTGATATTTTCGTTTCCATCACGTAGTTTGGTGCAAAGCATTTGTTATAACTAGATTTGGCCTCATAAATCTAGTTTATGACCTAGGATGGAAACTAGTTTGCATATAATTTTGGAAATGCTTGAAATTTATGAATGAGGGAACATTTTATTTAACTTCTGATTGTTTTGAAAAGAGTAAAACATTTTATTGGCAAACAATGGGGCGCTCGCGAAGGTCGACTGCAAGAATACTCTAAGCTTCTTTAAAATCTATGGAGTAACTACATAGGTAAAAAATTTACCTTTTCGGACTGATAACTTAATTATACCAAAATATGAAACTAATTTAAATAATTTGTAAAATGAACAGTGCAAATAGCCGACTAATAGTGAAACCGCTAAATTAGCCAATTGCAAATTGGCAAATGCCATGAAAACGAAGCTAATATTTACTGATGCTTGAATAAATAACATTGGTTACAGAGCCAAATAGTTGTACGATCAGCCAAATAATGTTTTACAATTACTACAACTAAAGTTTCATATTGAGCAATTTCGAAAGAGGATGATGACGATGAGGCAGGTAGAAACTGAACACCTCGACACTGATGTGCAATATGACATCTCTTATACATACAAGCAACAATTTTTTTTACAGTGGACATTGCATTGGCACAACTGTGCTTAGACGCAAAATAAATGTGCTCAGCCCCTGAGCACATTTCTTTTGAACTCATTGGCGTTTAGTTTTCGGCGGGTCTCTATTTTAAACGTAATGCATTGTATTTTATAAAAAATGCAAACTCCTCTTTATAAGGACTTTCTAGATATTGTGAGTAATAAATAACCAGGGCCACAAAAACTATTCTTATTTTTACTTTAGCTAAGTATTTTAGATGGAGTACCTACCTAGGCAAAATAAATCCAGATTGGCCACTAATTCGATTCGCATTTGTTTATTTAGCGAGTAAATTCGCGACAAAACTTTTTTCATCCCAAACAAACATCAAAGCAGTCTTGCCAGTAGAAATATCCTGAAACACTACAGTCAAGAAAAGAACAGCTTCTCCTCTAGCCAGAATGACATTCTATAAAAAGAGGAAAAGGTAAATTCGAAAACTCAAACCTGACTACTGAGAAATTACGCTCAAAAAAGTATGAAACAAGAAAATATTCTCACAAAATCGTTATGTAAAATAAGAATACGGCCTCTACTCTCACAATTTTTGCTTACAGAACATAACGCAATGACTCATTTTCACTGATTCGTACATCATCAGACCTACACGGGCAGTTCACTTAGGCACAGATCATTATAATACTAGGTATACTATTCCTTCGTCAAAGCGAGTGATAACTAAAACTTTATACTTTATGTAGACAGTGGTCACTTCTAGGTCACGGCATTGACGACTGTCATAATTAACACTCATACTGTAGGTTTGTTGTTCATTCATGAAAATCACTTAAGGGAAAATTTATTAGTGACACATAACAGTGTTCAAAGTGACCGTCACTTAGGTAGCTTCAATGTTATTGCATGTGAATGTGAAGTTAAGACAATGTGTGTGTTACTGAATACTCAATACAGTTATTGTAATCTAATATACGATCATCATCAATATTAGCCTCTAGAAGTTTGCGCAATAAAACGAAGAGTTCTTTTAAAAGCATACTCTAAAGCATACTATATGCTCTTAATTTGTATTTAAGATAAATAGATATTATGTTCTGTAATGTCGCACGCCAACCTCTTCATTACACTACCACGTTTGGGTTGGCTGGCAGACAATGCGTTCAGCGTAAAGTCCACCCTTTGTAACAAATTTATAATTTTGGGCAATAAAGTATTAAATAAAAAAAAAATATATAGAATACGTGATTATTTAGAAGACAAACATGCTTGCGACGAACTAGCTCCAACTCATTCGATAAAAAATGTAATCATATAAAAGCTCACAGTGATCGGTGACATTTTACTGAATAAAAGCATTTTGACTTTACGTTGACTTTGTTGGACATAAGATTTTCGGAATACTAACGACTTAAAAAATCGATGAACGTTTGCATCTACAGATCTACAGATAATCCACATTCTTTCAAATAGTTACTTTCTCTCTCACAAAGAAAATGTAGCTTTACAAAAGATAAAATGAGCTAACTCTCTTTTTTGAGCTGTGACGTCACAAAACGAGAAGGCGGAGGCGTGAAGCCTTGAGCCATACCCGTTTTACGACCCAAACAAGTACCTACTTGTTCATTTTAATATTCCCAAGTTCGCGAGCACGCCGTCATTAGCGACGGAAAGAAACGTAGAAACTAGGCCAGTGGGGATCTCCCTTCGAATCGGTACCTGCTCTTTATTGTTTCAAATCAAAAAATATGTAGAGAAACTCTACCTACTCTACGGTAACTAAATTCTTCTACGCTACGCCGTCCAGTACATGGTTGCCATTCAAGAACCTTTGTTCAGTACGGCTGTCAGTACAATTACCCCATTATCCGTAACATTATCTGTCATTGACACTCAGATGACAACGAAAAGAGATGGCAAAATATTTTGCAGCCATTTTACGTAGCGCAGTTTAGAAGACCAATATGAATATACCCAGTGTACAACTCGCTACTTTATTATGGCGCCACTTTAATATTGTAGGTATTAGGTATACTCAAAATATCTTTAATTTAGTTCACAAGCTAAGAAACTTGGCAATGTTTCTGTTGAAATATTAAATTAAAGCCTTATTACACAGTAATATAGCGTACCTAATAGAACCTATGTGTTTAGCTTTGTCTATGTACCTATAACAAACTGTCTGTGTCACTTCCGGTTCCGACAAAAAATGTGAAAGATCTTTTAGTAAACCAAATCTAAATAATATATAAATTCCGCTGCTTCAATAATAGCTTTTTATTGATAATCTCAACAGGTTATGGGCCCAGATAGTCCTGACCGATAAATCGTTAAAAATAATGTGAAAAAGTTGTGCAAAAATAAAAGTGTCATACCAGTGTATTCCACACGGCAAAATTCAGTTGCGGCAGCCATTGCAAGAAAAACAATTGCCTTTTGTTTTTGCCGCAAAGTTCCGTGGTGACATTTTTTGATGGACACGAATTACCAGTGTACCGAAAATGGATTCAAATTACTCGTTATGTAGCATTCTAAAGCTAACGGGCCGTGAAAACTATTATACCTGGCAATCCGCCGTAAAATCCTATCTCCAACAAGAAGGGCTTTGGGAGTGTGTTGAGGGATCCGAGAAAGACATCAAAAAAGAGAACAAAGCCAGAACAAAAATAATTCTCCTGGTTGACCCCATGAATTATGTGCACATTGAAGAAGCTAAGACAGCAAAAGAGGTATGGGAAAACTTGTCTCATGTTTTTAACGACTCGGGACTTACACGACAAGAGGGTTCACTGAAAGATCTCCGTACTATCACATTAACCGGATGTCAAAATGAGAAGGACGACGTCAGCGAGATAATGTCAACAGCGCAGAAGCTAAGTAACCATGGGTTGAAAGTAGATAATGAGTGGCTCCGAACCATGCTGCTCTCCGGTCTACCCGAACAGTGCGAACCCATGATGATGGCTAACAATGGGTTACAAGTAGATAATGAGTGGCTCCGAACCATGCTGCTCTCCGGTCTACCCGAACAGTGTAAACCCACGATGACGGCTGTTGAAAGTTCTGGCATACCGATAACATCAGATGCTATGAGAGCACCGGTACTTCAAGACATGACCGATGAAAAAGATATAAAAACATTTACAGCAAATAAAGGAAGTCAATCCAGCTATGCTGCCGTGTTTCCAGCTATTCAAAATGTCAAAGATGACAGGTCATGGTTTGTTGATTCTGGAGCACCTTGTCACATGACAAAACATGAAGAATGGCTCCGAGAAGTGATGACTCCTTCTATTAAAAGTATAAAAGTTGCTAATAATGATGTATTGCATGTAAAAAGCTGTGGTCAAATAAGTCTTGAAGTGATGGATGAAAAAGGACACCGAAACAAAGTTCTATGTAAGAATGTCCTGTATGTGCCAGAACTGGCCACTAATGTATTATCAGTGAGCCAGATTATCAGAAACGGTGGTCAAGTAAAGTTCAACGGTGAAGGCTGTGTCATTTTAAACAAATTGAACACAGTCGTGGCTACAGCGAGTTTAGTCAATAATATGTACCGGCTAAGCACAGCAGAAGCTGATGCATGCATATCCGATATTGATAAACAAGATGCATATGTGTGGCATCAAAGAATGGGCCATTTGAACTTCCCAGACCTAGAAAAGCTGAACGACTGTAATAAAGGAGCTGTTTTCAGAAAGCAGGTTGACGTACCCTGCCTGACAGGCCTTGAAGGCAAACAGACTCACTTACCCTTTAACCATGAAGGTACAAGGGCTACACAGTTACTAGAATTGGTTCACTCCGACTTATGCGGACCAATGGAAACAACATCTCTTGGAGGAGGGAGCTACTTCCTCACATTGACCGATGACTTTTCAAGAAAAGTTTTTGTGTATGCTTTACGTAGCAAAGAACAAGTCCTAGAAAAATTCAAAGAGTTTAGAAATGAATCTGAAAAACTATTGGGAAGAAAGATAAAATGCCTCCGTACTGATAATGGAACAGAATTTGTGAACGAGAAATTCTCTCAATACTTGAGGAGAGCTGAAATAGTTCACCAAACAAAGGTTCCATATACGGCACAGAACAAGATAGGCCTGGCAGAGAGAATGAACCGTAGTCTAGTCGAGAAAGCAAAATGTATGCTTCAAAACGCTAAGCTCAACAAGCATTTTTGGGCAGAAGCGATTCTAACAGCTGCTCATGTTTACAACAGATCGCCATCTCGAGCTCTTTCATTTAAAACGCCAGAAGAAGTGTGGAAAGGAACCAAGCCAAGTGTGAGTCACCTCAGAACCTTTGGGTGTGAAGCAATGGTTCATACACCACAAGGGAAAGCCAAAAAGTGGGATGCCAAGGCGCGAAAAATGATTTTCATAGGATACTGTGAACAATCAAAAAGTTACAGATTCATAATACCAGATACAAGGACTGTGGTCAAAGGTAGAGATGCCGTGTTTCTAGAATCCTCTATGGAACGAAACTGTGTACCGGTGAAGTTGACAGAATTGTCGAACGAGATTGACAGCATTGACGACCGCTGCAATAAGACATCAACTTCAATACAGACAGCACGTCAGTTAGACAGTGTTGAAAAATCTGATTATTTATCAGCGGAAAGTTTTGATTCTACGCGGATGGTGGTGAGATTAACGAATCAGTCGGCTTCTTCAAAAACAAACCGAAAAGAGGGAATCTCTTATTTGTCCGTTGAAGAGGAAAGTGTTAGTATAACACCAGAAACATACATTGAAGTTGTTACATCAGCAGATGCCGAAAAATTTAAAAACGCACCTGATTTGAAATTGGTTGGTTGTAAGTGGATGTTTAATATCAAAGATGATATATCTAGTCTCCGCTACAAGGCTAGACTGTGTACAAAAGGATACTTACAACAAGCAGGTACCGATTACAGCGAAACGTTCTCACCAACAGTCAGTGTTCCTGCCGACCCACATTTGATGTTGAAGAAATGTGAGGCCCTTTCTGAGACGAGTATATGCTACAGAGAGGCAGTGGGGTTACTGACGCATGCAGCAACAGTAAGCAGACCTGACATTATGTTTGCAGTGAGTCTGGTGAGTCGATTTCTTAATAATTATTACGAGGGTTGTTGGAATGATGAAAAGAAAACTTCCAAATACCTGAAAGCAACCGAAAGCTACGAGAGGTGCTACCAACGTAATGAAAGCGATGATTTGGTTGGATACAATGCATATTATGCAAGTCATATAGAGAGCAGACGCTTTGTCTACGACAGAGGTAAAATGTATGGCCGCCTGCGTCGCTACTCGCTACTAAGGGACTAACGCGCTACCAAGGAAGCGTGAGTAGAGCAAATATTGTTGCGTGTGCTCTAAGTACGTAAATTTAAACAAAAGTTAGTGCGTTTAAATATTGACAGACAAAGTGATATTACTTAGTGTGATACAAAAACATTGACTTTCGTCTGTGCTTTCGTATGGTGCAAACTAAGTGCTAAAGAGTATTTTAACAAAATAATTTATCTCAGCTAAGTATGTGTGTTCAGAGAAGTGATACGCTGACATGTTTTTTTTATAAGCCTTAAGCGAAGGATAAGTTTGAATTTAACAAAAGTATGTTAAGTATGGTCGGTCAGCAAATGAAATTCTGAATCTTCATACAAACAAGTATGTGTGTGTATGTGTACCTATCTATGTGGAGGTCCACGTTTTTTTTAAATTGTAGAGTTGAGTCCGAAGGAAACTATTTACGTTAGTTGGGTAGAGTTTCTTAAATGTTATTTTGTTTTAAAATATTTTTATAGGATTGTATTTCCGCTTTGTTATGTTAAAGCACAAACGTTAGAAGGTTTTAATTTGGTGGGAGTGTTGAAATATTAAATTAAAGCCTTATTACACAGTAATATAGCGTAGCTAATAGAACCTATGTGTTTAGCTTTGTCTATGTACCTATAACAAACTGTCTGTGTCACTTCCGGTTCCGACGAAAAATGTGAAAGATCTTTTAGTAAACCAAATCTAAATAATATATAAATTCCGCTGCTTCAATAATAGCTTTTTATTGATAATCTCAACAGTTTCCTTGAAAATCTGAGATTGTATCTTCGGCTGGGAGCGACTATCTGTTTACCTAACTTACACGTGCCGAAATGCGGTGGTTTTCCGTAACGATGCTTATTTTGTAAGTAGGTACAGGGGTTTTTACTTACCATAAATATTAGGTACATTCGGTACAGCTGTTTTGACCATTACAATTTTTATGCTGCAAGGCAATTCACGCATTTAACTGACAGCTAACTTCAAAGATGATTGAGATTGAACTATTTATTTCAAAAACTTCACTTGACACTGGCAAAATTGTCTGTCAAAATGACGGACAGATGCCATGTAGGTATAGAAGAAGAAGAAGAAGAAGAAGAAGAACTATAAAATTATTCGACTCCGTCGTAATCTTCCAAAACTCAATTTTGACGTTTTAAAAGACCAAGTACCTACTTGGTCTTTCAAAACGTCATATATCGATATTCTTGATGTAGGTACCTACCTACATCAAGAATATCGATATCGATATAATTGTGATCTTTAGTTTTTGATTGATCGAGTGAACGAAGCGAATGAGATCTTAGTGACAACTTGGACAAAAATGCTTTGTATGTTATGTTTGTATGTTTGTTCTTCGAGATCTTTTGAACCGCTTATCAGATCTTAAGTTTTACTGGTTTGTTAAATGAAGTAAATCGGTCAAGGGGTCATGAAGTTATGAGGGTCCAAAGAGAGTAAAAAAAAAAATCGCAAAAAAATATCAAGTGGGGTGTCATATGATAGGGTTTTGTTTAGACATTCCAAAACCGTTTTTATTTTTATTCTAGGTAGAATAGTTTTTGAGTTGTAAAAATTATAAAATTGGAAAACCCAGTATAACGTGAGCTAACATTTCTTGGAGTTTCAATGATTTTGTGGTTCAAGTAAGAGTGGTACTTAGCTAGACGGCGATTTCGATGCGATTTGCAAAGTTTATTGCAACCATTGCAGCTCCGATCTCAGGAGCTGACACTGGAGTCCCCGTGTATTGCCGACAGATATTTTTTTTAATTTTTTTTATCTAATTAAGATATGTGCCAAAGAATACAAAATTTTGTCAAACATGCACGAGCAACCATTCCATAATGGTATGACAGGTGATGGAGCTAAAATAAATATGGAGGGATTTGGGTCGCCGTAAAGAGCCATAGTAAAATTTACATCGATCTTGGACTGGACCCTCATCAAGAAAGATCCCATGTAGGCATGTTGGTATAATGTACGGTTATTTTATTGCATAATATGTTATGTGCACTCGATGAATACTTTGGAATTGCGACCTACGTAAGTAAATCTGTAGTCGTCAGTGTATTTACTGGAAACTACATAGTTACACTACCTATTAGCATTACCAATATTACGTATTTGCACAGTACTCCATATCCGGCTTGATGTGGTAATTGTACCTAAGTACTTTGTCTACACTTTTTCCCCGTGACTCTTGAACTTCATATTGTCAATCCTATTCGTTCCAACAGCCGTCTAGATACTGCTATTCAATAGTTTTACAAAAACTCAATCAGACCTGCCCGAGCCATGTTTATTGTTCATGTACCCAGACAAAAGAAAACTTTAAAAATTTATTAGTATAACCACGTTACTATGTATCATAGTTTCTATTCTCTAGTGTAGCGATCGTAAAATGTCAATTTGGCTAAATAGCAGTTCAAAAACACCAATTTCCACTTATTATATAGCAATCATCGTAAGCCGGAAGTGTTTATAAATTCGATACACATTATGCAGCAAAAGGTCACGGAACGGGAGGACAACATCTGTCACTGTCATTTGTTTTTATTAATTCGTGTTTTGTTTCAAAATTGGCATTCTCGCTGGCGTCTGGCGATGACCTGATGAATCACTGCACCCCGAAAGGGGGAATGGGGGGTAAATGATTTATGTTGCTACTCCGAGAGACGCTCGTTTCAGTCGCAATGATAAATGTCCGTTATGCAAGGAGTACCGATTTGTTGGACGGTGCAATACCTAATTACGGTTGATCACTACATTTCGGGTGAAGCTTTATTTTGATTCTTGTGTAATCAGTTCGAGGTGTATTCGTTCATATTTCATCATAATGAAAATAAAAATAAGCAGTAAAAATAAATGAGCATGCACGCGGCACGGAGCATGATTATACCGTTGCGTCGTGTGGAACACTATATCGAATCATTTTCATACAACGTTTTGTATATTGGTTTAACGTTCACAAAAGCAATTGCAAGCGCCATCGTGACCCAAAAAGCGTGGCATCGACACGAATGATTTATCAATGCGGATAATACGAGGCATTAGCTTCACCGCGACACGTACGCACTGAATTCAGCAAAAAGAGACCCACCGCCGCCGCCGCCTGTAAGATTTATTGGTTGCAAAGCGTGCCAGATGTCGCTCATATTCCGCAATTTTTACGCGCTCTGTCAATAAAGCGAGTTGCTTTCTAGGGTTGATTTCTAGGGGTGTGGGCATGCTGAACTTGACAGCGCCAAAAAATCTGTCACTAAAGGCTATCCTATCCTATCCTATCTTTGTTTATATAGGTAGGATAGTCGTATAAATACATATTCATGGACATTTCACACAAATCCCTCTAGTCCTAAACTAAGTAGAACTTGAAGGTAATATGAGAACTAGATAAAAAAATTACACCTGCTTGTCTCGTTACTTTTTTCACAAAAGTTAGGATAGACATTATTTCTTGATAACTTATGTTAAGAGACAAGACATAATGTTAAACAAGACATAATGTCTACTCTAACTTTTGTGAAAAAAGTAACGAGACAAGCAGGTGTAATTTTTTTATCTAGTTCTCATAGTACCTTCAAGTTCTACTTAGTTTAGGACTAGAGGGATTTGTGTGAAATGTCCATGAATATGTATTTATACGACTATCCTACCTATATAAACAAAATTGCATTATCTTACCTAGCATGGTCGTAATTCCACCGGCATTAGCTATAACTCTGTTTAGTAAAAAAACAAGCGGGCAAGTCGTTTAAAAAAGCATTAAATAGTTTAGATATGTGACAACCCTGCCGTGGTAAAGCTCGGGTCACGTGCCCGCTTCAGTTTACGGTGGGTTAAGAAACTGGGTCTCTCGTGCCAACTCTTTACTGATAGTTTTTTATATTATTTTCAGTTTTACTAATTGCATTTATTTCACTGAGGCCTGAAAGATGAATGAGTATCTAGAATGGACGTAAAATGTAACGGTGGTAACCATAATTATGTCCGATGTATAACTTTTTTTTGTGGTTACCCTACGCTGTAAACTGTAGTCTGTTACAAAAAGTCCGTAACACGTCTACGCGTAGACCCTGCTACGGATTGCTACGGTTCGAAGACTGTGTAGCTTAATATTATAGCTACGATTTTTTAAAATTATTCACGTCACATTTTTTTTGATGGTGAAATCAATAGCTGCTTACGCTACTAATAAATAATGAAACTGGTTACGCAGACATATTTATTTCACTCTGTTATTATATTTGAAGATTAAACCAGCTTTTACAGACAAGCGCTACACAGATAAGGTAATTAAAGTGTTTAATTGTTTTGGATTCAAGTTTATAAATAATTGGAGTATTGTGTATAAAAGAACACGGTGTACGTAGACGATGAAAATAACCTCCTTTCTTGGGCGAGTGACCGAGAAAATATAGGTGTACTTATTAGATTAGTCTCCCCATAACTAACGATATACTTAGTTGATTCATTTCTCAAAATGTAACCTGAAATACGATACCGGGTATCGGTGTTTTAGTTCAAAAGCTTCGTTCGACACAAAGGTCAATAAATGATTGCCTCTCTCAAAACAAATAGCCGGTAAAAGAAAACGTTCTGGCTCTTGTGACGTCACCTGAACGAATTAAGATCTCTGTCTCTGTCATTCGCCATGACACTGAGCTATCTCACTCTGACAAGGGGCAATTGACCTACTTTCGACGCGCGTGCAATTATTTCACCGTGAAAGTGTAGTATAGATTTTGCATGGTCGCACATTCGATCGCTAAGATGTTCTGATGTCTTCTGATTAAGCTATAATAATGTCATAATTATAGCTTAACGTCATCATTCTGATCTGATGATGACGTTAAGCTATAATTATGACATTTATTTATGTATCTTCAACACGGTTCATTTAGCATCGACTTTATTATCTCTTTGTAAACAATTTTATTGTTTACGAAGATGATTAATTTGCTTTTTCCTATCATTTTGTTTTGCCATGTTTTTGTACCAGCCACGGAAATACAGGAAATGAGACGGATACGACAGACGCTCCCTACTTTGATCACTGTATGAAACAATCAGGAGTATAATCTGCTGAGATCAAAACGGCTACTTTGAAATGTTACTTTGCATTAAAGAAACAATGTCGGTATAAGCCGAGATAGTATGATGAAAGTAAAGTTATGACTGGATTACAATGTTATTTTATTGTCTACTAGCTCACTGCAAAGTGAAGGCACACTGAATTTAATATTTGGACTTGCCCTTGAATACCCCTTAAACACATAGATACCCTTGCAAGGATCTTATGTAGGTACATGGGTACCAAGATACTCGTATCTAAAGGGATGTCTAACTTGTCTAGTGACTATAACTGTCGTGACTCTATATTTCTCTGTATCAGAATTTTTTGCATGATTTATTTTGAAAAAGCTTCTAGCAGATTATTTCTTTGATTAGCTTCTGTTAAAACTACTATTACACAACTTGTGATTGTGAAGTGGAAACCATAGACAAATAGGATTTGATCAATTAAACCACAAGGATTGTTATACCTTCTAATAAACCCGGAGAATTCACTTAGTACCTTGATACCGGGATTTTGAGTTGGAAATACTTCGGTATTTCGTCACAGAACAAATAATACTTCATGAAGCAGCTAGCATACCTAAATGGTTACTAAAATGAGCGTTTGCCCACTTCCAGTAAAGATATCTATACGATAGGTACCGATAGTAATATGTCTCGAATAAAAATATCGGTGTCGGCACCGACTCGCTGTAAAAGCGCCTATGCTATAGTAGTATAGTAAGAAATTCTTCCGATATCGTGTAGCTACCGTGTCGGCAGTGTGAATACAGCTAACGTCATAATAACTTAAAGAACATTTGAGCCCTTCAAACTGTTGCCTGTCTCATTTTACGACAAGCCCGCTCCAGAGTAATAATTTAATGTAATTAAACATTTGTCTGACAGAATTTTCTGGTCTCCTTTAACCTCTTTGAGAGTCAACCAAGTGTGTGATTGGGGTGACGACGGCGTTTCTAACCATCATGTGTGTTATTTCGTTTTAACTAGAGTTTTGTTCTACGAGTACCGTTTAAATAGGTAATTTTTGACAGATTCCGATCAAACAATACAAGATTTTGGTTGGGTTTGCAACAACTTTTTAAATTCCACTGGGTTAAGTTAGTTTAGAGTTCAATATTTGAATATTTGATTTTACTATATAGAATTTAAAGTAGAAGTAGGTACAATCAATTTATAATTCTAGCTGTATCTTTATTTGTTTACTACATACGATCATTAGAATTTTACTAGTTTTAAAACAAAGCCACGGAGGCCAAACATTAATATCTTAATTCATGAGCATCTGAACTTTATTGTTCCAATTTCCGATTACGAACCGGAAGGAACAAAGTCGTAAAATTGTTATTGGCTGAGATATAAAATGAGCCATAACATACTGCAAGGTGGTAGAAGCATCAATTAAGTGAACCAATTAATCTACTGATATAGTAAATTTTACGATTATAACAAGAGTAAAGCCACGGTTTCTGTGGAAAGCGGATTGCCAGAGTAACTGTGTTGGCGCTTACCGGTTAAAAGTACCATTTATACGATTTTCCACCTAGTTCATCGAAAAATATAAAACAGTGTTGATATGCATAAAATATTCCATGCGCTATATAGGGTCAGGTAAGAAATGCCTATTTTGTATTTTTCTAAACTGAATTAATTTGATAGCACTAAAATTATTCTTCGTCGTTTTATATGAGACTAGCTGATACCCGCGACTTCATACGCGTGCGAAACTTTCCACCAAAATATCTGTCAACCGGTATACGATGAACTTCGTGCCAAAGGCTGCTTTTGGTTTAGAGAGGTCAAGCTGTATCTAAGAATCCACGTCTTTAATTTTAATAAAATATAACCTATGTTTCAATCCGGAAAAAGAGCTTCTGAATGGTATACGTTTCATTGAAATTGGTCCAGTAGTTTAGGCGTGATTCGCGAACAAACAAACAGACCAACTCGATTTTCGGAATTAAAATCGTTTATTTAGTAGATCTGCATATTATTTAGTTTATCCATATCTTTAATTTTAGTTTTTGGCTTTTTTACAGTTTTATATAGTATAGAAACGGACGGCAAACATTATAATGCTTGCAAATGTGGTAAGTTTAGTTTTTAATGTGTTCATTATTATGTGTGGTTTAGAAAGATGAAAAACAGTGTCATGGGAATATAATATGAATTATTCTTATTCTGATATATTATCGAGGTTTACTTACGAGATGAGCATCCTTTAGCTTTCTCTACTTAATAGTTTATTACATATTGGGTCTTCCAAGGCCGCCGTACTTCAATAACTGACCTAACAGTGACCAAGAAGGGTCAGTAGAACGACGAACGCCAGATGAAGGAAACCTGCTTGATATTATGAATGTGACCCAACCCGCCTTCGGCCGTTACCATGAATATTTATAGGGCTGTATGGCGAGGGAAAACTTGCGATAAAATTCAGCTGAGCGTAAAGTTTGGTTTGAGCTTTTGCTAGTAATATATTAGGTTGCAGAAATAAATACTATGCGCGTTTGAACAGCTTTTTCATTGGTCACTACAGGGACACTATACAGTGGAGAGACGTTCTAAGTTCTCTGTTTCGACGGGTTTTATAAAATATAAATTTATACCTTAGGATAATAAATATTACATCGATTACCGAAACCTTTTTAAAAAATATGTAGTCTACAATTTTATCGAGTTGGTAGTAGAATTTGTAATAATTTTATGCTGAATATATTTTTCCCACTTTATCCATATTGTTTCTTTCGGCTTTGAAGATAAAAGGGGACAAATCTATAATTAAACTACGGTCTTTAATTAAATACAGCTTGACATTTCAAAGAAAGAGGACATACGTTTAATTATAATCGAACACAAATATCATTGGGACAGCGTCGAGTGATTGCGGGTCGGTGTAGGGCTGCCAATTCTTTTACCACATTATTATATGAAAAAAGCTTATTTTCTTGCTCTTTTCTGTTGTTCGCGTTTCTCGTTTTGAATTGTGAGTTTGTTGATGCGTAAACAATCTATGCTCTATAAAAAAACAAAAATAGTTTTCAATTTTTATTTATATGAAAAATTTAATATTCTTTTACAATTTTAACATATCATTTCCTGAAGTCTATAATAATTAATACTAAACTAAAAGTCACTTTGGTATCAATGCGGTTTTATCCTAACAGCAGAACATTATTTGAAAATTATACCTAATGAATGAATTAATTCCCGTGTAAGATCTAATACCGTAATTGTAAATAATAAAACAGAAAATTTTATTAGAAGAAATAAAAGTTCTTACTTTTCATTTATCAATCTTGACATTTAAAATAATTTACCTCCGTGAAACCAGAACACAAACAATCTATAGCCTGCCGCTGAAACTGTCATGTAACTCTCAAGCCCACGTTCAGGTGACATAACGGAGATAGACAGCCCTAGTTACAGTGCGAGGGAGACACTGAGGATTAGAGGCGTGAGTGACAAGGACAGATATCGGGATTGCCCCAGTTTAGAAGCTCTAGTATAAAGCTATCAGCATTGTTTGTCGCGACGCCGACGCTCGGATAATGGGAACGCATACAGAATCAGCGTTTCTTAGACTGTCTGGAGACTGTTCATTTTATTGGTGAATTTTTATAGAAACTGAAAATATAGTAGGTATGAAATTTTTGAACAGAAATATTTTACCTTCGACTTTCTATTGTTGATACTTAGCTTATAATCCTGACAGCTAATACGTTCGTCCCACCCATGATCATGTTCCTATTCATATTCGTCATGTTGGTAGGACTTTTTTCCGCAGTTCAATTCATCCCGCCATGCGCCAGTTGGACTGATGTACCTATGTGATAATAGCATATTATCGTTTATCAGTATGTATTATGTGGAATCAGATTTAGATTAATTAAGAGCCAGATTCAAAACTTTCCATTAATTAAAGTTAGGTGAAGCCAGTGTAGTTAAAAATCGTCGTGCAAAGACTAGGCGAAGCTCCGAACACCACTGCGTTTGACAGCGGGAGTAAAGGTTAATTATTTTCTGGAATGGATTGACCTGAAAATGCCGGAAAAGTGGAAAGGCAAATACAAATTATAAGCAAAACAGGTTTGATGGATTCACTTCGTCAGTGAATCCATCAAACCTGTTTTGCTTATAATCTCAAAGTTCGTTTTCTTTTGTTTTTTTTTATCTATCAAATAAAAAAATAACTGCCGTCGATTGCTTTGCGGTTTTCACGTATTAGCGATCCTCATCATTTATCAATTAATTATTATTTAACTTAGAAAGAAATAATGACCTCTAGAGCGCAGCTCATTATTCCTAGACGAATTTTTATCCGAAGTCAAATAAAAATCGTGGATTCTGGCAGACTATCTAGTTTCTTACGTGAATATAAATTTACAAACTTATAGAACTTTAGTAATAAGGTAGGTACTAAAATAAATAGTTTACGATAGAGGTTGGAATTATACTTTTTATGTATTTTTTTAATTTTTGTGACTATAGGCACATAGCACGCGGCTGCCAATGAAAGCACTAGGTATGACAGTTTTACATTTGGTAGTTTTACATTATAATCAAGTGGATATGATCGCTAAAGTACCAATATACTTGTAGGTAACCATAAAACAGAAAGACGTGGCATACGCAGAATCCATCATAACCGCCGCTCTGCGAGACAACTTGGGAACTTACCGAAGAATATATTAAAACTTTATCAAAGCTGAAAGTTCCATTTCCTTTCTGAGTGTCGCGGGAACCCTCAAGAGAAACGTTCGTACTTAGGGTGGAGACACACTGTGCGAAAGCAATACCACTTTTATCTTTTAATTGGGTTATCTAGAGAGCTAATTAGCTAATCTAAGCTAGAGTAGGTACTAGATACTTTGGGGGTTAAATATTACGTATCAAGGGTTAAGAAATTAAATAAAAAAAAACTAATAGAATATTGCTGTGTTACTTCTTGTATTATGATCAATGATCATGCATTGTTAAAGTGGGGGGGTGCGGTGTACGTAAAATATAATTGAACGTCTCTGGACATATTTTTACTCGCACTCACATAATATTCTACCTCCCCAAAGTGTTTTATGAAACTGGTACAAAACAAACTAAGGAAAAACTGTGACACGCGCCACAGAAGCCATAAAACCAAGAAGTCAGGTCAAGGACGGTATCGTGAACCCCCTTAGGTAGACACTAAACTGAGAAAAACAAATTAATTGAGACGAGAGGAATTGAAAAGTTTAGCAAAGCCCGAAAATGAGGTTGACATCTAATTAGGTCACAGATTAATCAATTTTGTCGGTATATTACTGTTATCGGGTACGTGGTTCGTAGAAATCGTCCTTTGTGACAGCATTGGGATTTTCCCTCCGCTCTACACGACTGTGTATCGTGATCGTGCATTCATGTTGGGATTTGTAGAGCTTAATAAAATCGTTTCGCAAAGTTTGAGCGAGTTATTGCCTTGACTGTACACAGTCAAAATATTTTGCCGTGTATGATGCCAAATGGAGCTTATTCCTTGTACTAATATTCTATACTTAGTCTAGGTACAGGCACCGATCTTAAATGGCCATAATTTATGCTCTACTATTTCAGAAAATTCAGTAATTTGTTATGGTAGTAAAGAGTACGTAGGCCTATGCCTCTTTCAGAACACAGTCATTGCGAGCAACCTTGTACAAAAACTATCTACGCGTTCCAGTCTACGTATAGTTTAACTAAACCGTGTTCTTTATTATTAAAAGTCACTTACAACCGTTTCAGGTAAGTTGCTCTCACACATTCGAAGCAGGTTCTAGCTACGGGTCATTAGTGACCCACGGCGACAATATATCGCACTAACGGTAACTGGGACATTACTACGGAATGCTTATGTAACTAGTTATTGTTAGTGGACACGCAGTATAGTGTACTTACTAATGAGCGGTGATATGATTTTATTTGCTACACCAACGCTAAGTAATTTTCTCCACACTCTGTATTCTTTGGCTTTATTAATTTTATACAAACCGTTTCTATTATGAGAATTACAATATCAGTGATGCTACTCAAAAATGTAGAGATTTCTTAGTGTCCAAGAAGCTAAGTAGAAATATGAAATTCACACTGGCGTTGATAAAGTTGAGAGGTTACGTAAGCAATCACGAGTTTTATCATAACTCAGAGTGGATCTTCTAGACCTCCCCACTCCTTCATGGCCTTTTTTGTCCCTTACTACCACTATGAGATTTTGAGATAGAGGACGCGTCTATAAATTGTAAAAAAAGGCACAAAAAATGCTTGCCTAAAAGTTTTTTATTTCATTCCGCTAACAATATTTTCCCCTCGAACTTAACGACTGCTTAACAGTTTCCAAACTTAGCATCTTACACTTTTTATCGGTATCAGTGAGATAAACAAAATCGGCGCCGACGTTTTCGCGTTAACCCAAAACCAATAGCACCAAAGTGGGTAAGATTCCGACGATCTCTAGCAAACAGCTCGGCGAAAACAACACAATTTATCAAGGGGGTTGAGATATCGGCAACTCTTTTCGGAAAAACTCGGGCAGTAAAAGCCACAACCTACCCCTGTGATCCCAGCTGTGAAAATTCAGCCAGTTCACTTTGCGTTATTGATTCACTTTTTCAGTAAAAAATAAGAAAATAAAAATCGATAAGTATCTTCCATTATGTTTCGTGCAACCTACATGTTTTTTTTCATGTAATTGTAAATTCTTCAGGGGTCAGATCCTTGGTGAGTACGAGTAGGTACACCTAAAATGAGGCCTAAAGCGGGTGACTATCAGTATTTTCTAGTTTAGTCACATCAAAAATACCTACCAATATATCTCACTGTAGTGGTATTTACCCGAAGTTGCCTGAAGTGAGTCAGCTCTCTGTCCAGTCACAAGGTGTCGGGGATTTCATATTCCAATATGGCGGTTCGTTGTGCCAGACGCCAATTCACTTACTAGTGACTCATTGACCGAGAAATTGGAGATCCCTAACTCTACACCATTTTTAAAATTCACTCTCTGAATTTTCAAGGTTCTTCATCTTTTGTGCCATCTAAAATATTAGGTTGATTGTTATTCCCAACTATAGAGTTTTCACCATTGTTTTCACAATGTGTGTAGCGTAATAGCGTTGCCCTTATTTCATGAGAGCCACTATCGACGGACACTCACAAAAGTGAGTCATAGCCACAAAAGTGATCCTAAATCAAATAAATCAATTGATGAGAAGGTTCATTCTATGGAAAGTGTAAGAAAAACACGGAGCCGAGCGCCAAGCGCCATGCAGCCCTTAGGACCATAGACAAAGGAGGCATTTATTTTTTGTGAGGCACGAAATTATGGTGATAAGCCTCGCCAAGTTGATATTATAACCTCAAAATGAGATTAGTCACGTGACTTTCGTTAAGATAGCATTCTATTCTCTGGACCCTGTTTCATCATCTCTGAGTAACGCTGTCCGTCAAATAAAAATTTTTGTTTAATTTGAAAAGTCAAGTCTAAAGTAGAGAAGAAAATGGTTACATAATGTAATGGTGGGATGGTGAAAAAAGCACCAAATAGTAGGTTTAGGTACCTACTATTTGTCTCTATTCTTACTTGATGTAAGTAGTGTTCATGAACACACATTACTTCATGAACACTACACAATAGTTTTTCCACAGGGTCTATTGGCTGATGGTTTCAACAGAATAACAGCGCCTTTAATAACCTTTGGGTGGTGAGGCATACGCTGAGTCGAAACCCTTTTGCTGCTGTAGCACACAAACACTTGCCAGCTTACCTAGCTACCTACTCAATCCACTCATCTCATTTTTCTTTCTGTCTGATTTTTGTTTCTTTGTAGTGTTGTTAGTTTAGTTCTGTAGGTGTATTTTGTGTGTTACCTTATAAGCAAATCAATGCATGTCTATGTCTATGTCTATGTAATAGTGACCGAAGTCCACACCCTGTAAATATTCAACCGCTTGCCGCTGAGTTGCAAATCGTCAACAAAGACGTGCTACGTGGCGACTCTATTATTTTAATGGATGTTTAAGTTCCGTTCAGAAAACAACACTGGGAGAATCGCTTCTGAATATAAAGTGTGTCGCCATCAACAGAGCTGGTCAAACAAGTATTGAACTTGGAATGTAGTGACGAAAAATGTCATGAACCTAGAAGCTCCTAGAAGTAAGGATCTAAAAAATCAACGTTGAACATGTTGGTTTTTATTTTTAATATTAAGTATTATTATACTCGTACCTACATATTAATGGACTTTATGTTTGCATATGAATAATGAAAAGTGTACTTATTATGAAGTATCGACAGGGTTTAATAGTTTTGACCTTGAATAGAGGGGTATTGGGAGGGTGCTTCGCGAAGCCAAAGGTATTTAAAATTGAACTTCTGCTCATTCAAGATAGCTATCTAATCATGTCGGGTCCTATGCTATGCATGGAATAGTCACTTCTGTTACTATAACATCTACAAGTTTCTGTGCTGCTATGAAGAATAAAAAGTGCCGTCACTACTGTTGTTGTAATGGAATATGTAGTTAAAATTTTTCCACATCAAAATTAAGTAAAGCCAAAAAGAGTAAAGTCACAGTAAGTGACTGTTCATTGAACTCAATGACGACGTGGCAATGGTATCTAGGTGTTGACCATAAATGGAATGAAGAGTTGAAACCACAACAGCTATACATCTACTAAAGCCTGACCACGCTAAGTCTGCAATGGTCGCACTAAAAGATTTGTATGGTATCATATTTTGAGAGTAGGTATAGGTATACCTATAGTAATTAATCAAATCACCTAATAATTACAGCTACAGACGTTAATCCATTCATGAACTAGTCAATTGCATAATGCTTATGTTGTCAAAATAGGTTGCGCAGTCCAGACCAATGGTCCAGACCGCGCTTTCAACTTTATGTAGGTTTTAAAATTCTGCGATTTTTTGTGTGCTGCAAACTATGCATGGTTAGGCTGTAGTGGACTGGTCCACTGGCATGCAAATTAAATCATAAATCACACCTAGACAAAGGTCTGAGTAACTTGTGGTTTTTCCTTGTTGCTAGCAACTAGTTAATAAACCAGTTACATCCAGTTTTATTTATACACATTCTACGAGTATATATACCTAGTAAATACAAAATAATAACATCATTGCGTGGTGCCACCTATTGCTGCATATAACAGCAGGATGGCTATACCTACCTGGAATGTGCACAGGCATCCGATTCGCGGTCCGAGCGAGATAGCTTCATGAAAGCCCTCTGTCCCTTTCATTAGGGTGACCAAACAATATAATGTAGGTCAAATGTAGGTTGCAATTTCTGTCTTAAAGTTGATTTGTGACCTTTATTTTCAATGTTTGAGTTTTACCGTGGCTCATCAACCGGGCGGTAAGATAATGAGACGCAATGCTTTTAATAAGTTGCATTTCATGTGAATCTTCACATTCAAATGATTGAATAGGATGTGGCGGATTAAAATAATTTCTCAGAATACTATAAAAGAACACTAGTTACCTCTTGTTGTCAATGTTGGTTAAAATTGTGACTTTGTGTAAATAATCATACAATTTCGTTCATTATGGACACCCTACTAATAAACTTACTAGAAAAAAGGGACACAGGGCTCTTGAAGCGCTTTCTCTCTCGGACCGGATTTCTCTCTGGTCAAGTGATTGTCTGTAATAGAACTTAGCGTCATATAAATAAGATTTATTTTTTATTGGTGTCAAATTGTCAGTGCACATTCCAGATAGGTATAAGTTCTTTGCTTGCAAAATCCGTGTGACGTTTTGGTCTTGGGAATGTCCAACTGCATTCTTTTCTTGTTTTCGATGATACCTACTTACTCTACGTACCTACCTAAATATACTACATCAGCGTGAGTAAAATATGAATGAATAATTTGAAAATTTATGATTTTTTTTTGTCGGAAAGCTCATCGGCTGCTTAGAGCGCGTCACGTCATACGCAATCTACAGCGTTTTTAACAGACCTTGGTTCTAGTCTGGGTCCGACGTACGACACGACTGCTGAAACATTCACACACGCGGCCACCCATTTGTATTTATAATAAGCGATGCTGCATTTTTGTCTTTTCCTCATTACTTGTCCAAATTCATTGGTTCACTATGAACTTTTTATTTATGATACGATTTGAATTGGGTAAGGAAAACAATTCTTATTCGCAATCGCTACCCTCCACAGTGGCAATGGTTTAAATATTATAATCAAAATTATTCATACGACAGTCGCACGTCACATTTACCTCGTGACTATGTTATACGTCATCAGTCTCCACAAAAAACTGCTGTCACTATTGAGTGAAGACAATCAGGCGTCGTGCATACCAACGCAAGAACCTGTTTAACATACCGATTTTCTTCAGGAATGTTCGTAACCTCGGCCAGGTGGCTGGAGTGACGTCACGTACGTAAAAGAACGTTCGTGACCTCACTACGAATTTTACGGGGCTACGGCGTAGCGTCGTAGCACGAAGCTTTTTGCTTCGATTGGCCAATGACGCGTTGGAGCTACGTGCATATTGGATAGGAGATATTGGACTAAAGAGCATTGAAAAATGGGCTATATGCTATAAAATTGCAAAAAGTCTTTGAAGACGTTCGTGAAAACTTGCTACAAAAGACATGAACACATTTGATTTAAAATCACACGAATCTTCAAGTGTAATAAAATATTTAAATAAGTACTTCGAATTTTGTCAAAACGACATTGCGACATCTTTATAATTAGTTACCTCGATGTAAAACGAAACGAAAGAGAACGTTACTAGTCAAATTACGCCAGGCGCCACCCCCACACTTCATCTCTAATTTAGGCCGCGACAAACTTTTCCAAATTAATGTAATCAATTTGAAATGTGCCGTAAAATAAGCAAAGCGAACGGCAGCAAATAAATCTACGTCCAGCAATCCTATCGGAATCATAACTTTGTAAGCCTGTAAGTAATTGATCCGAGCGTCCTGTATTTTTAATTTAATGTAGCTGAAAAGTTATGTTATCTCGCGCTAGCTGAATCCATTTATTTTATATCACGGTCCATTTGCTTTGAATAGTAGCTGTTAAGTGCGGACCCAGCGGAGTACAAATTTCGCCTTGATGCATGCAGCTACAAACTACTAGTATAGTATTATGATCTGTGCTACTAGTATGTGCCAAAATCAAAGAAACTATGACCACCTGAGACGAGTAAAACCGCCCGTCAACAAACTAAGAGAAAATCACGTACCAATCACTATAATCTATTCTGTGTCACTAGTCCTGCCTATCAAAGAAGCATTGTCACATTGGTCACTAGTGTAGGTTTCTTCTGGTTTTAAAAAACCAAACGTCGATCAATAGGAAAGACGAAGATTAGTAAAGATATTTTTGCAACGAATGTATGAGCGAATATTGATGATCTAAAATGAATATACATATTTGTATAATAGTGTTCTTTGAGTTGTACTCAGGTAATAGCAGAAGCTATTTAAGTAGTACTACTAGTAAGTATGAAACTGTGGTTCTTTTAACTGTTATGAAAGCAAAGCAATTTCGCTTATCGTGCTTGCCTTCCAAACGAGGACGGAATAAAAGTGTAGTATCCAGTATCCACTACAAACAATGCACCGTTAAAAAATATGAGTTTATTTTATCTGACTTTGTTTTACTTGCAAGTAGTTTCTTCCTAGTGCTTTTTTATTACACCTATTTAATAGTAAGCTTCCTTAATCTATACTTAAATGTATCACTTTGCATTTCTAAACTATTAAGCCCCCATATCGTAAGCTCTGAACTGCTTTTGCTGCCCAGCATAATGTCAAGCGACGTGGCTACAGATATACGAAAACAAGAAGCTTTTGACGGCAAAAACGCGCTGAAACGCGCTAATGTCACTTTTTAGTCACAGAATACCTATGATTTAGTATAAAAATAGTTCAGAAAACCAGGTTTAAGCCTGGCGGGTTTTTATGAGACAGCGATTGCCCCCAAGTACCTGCTTAGTAGTATAATTATTTGGGTTTTAGCAGTGTTAGTTTGCATCGACGTCTATTGCCAATTTTACTTTCCAAATAAACATAAATCGGTCAAGTTCATAAACGTTGGTTTACGTGAAATGCGGTTACCTCCCACGTAGTCTGCTATACCAACCGCGTGCGCAACCAACGCACTATTTATACTTTTGAGTTTTATGACAGGTATATTAATAAAATTATTTTGAGAGCGGTCTGAGTGGAATCATTTTTGCTCCGCTGACTGTCAAACTGACTTTTACCAAAGTTATAAAGCGATTTTGGATTTTAGACCTGGAAGTCGCGCTGAAAATGCAGTTTACCAGGTATTTACTTACCACAGGAAAAGTGTGACCTGGCTCACAAATTATTAGATGATCAATTTTATATTTTTAAAGTGGCAATGGCATTTCATAACTGTTCCGTTTTGCCAAAACTGCACAGAAACACTAATTAACAACTCTGTAGGTATTTATTACACCTACTGATCACATGGTAATCTCCAAAGCTAATGCGTCACCGATAAGTTATTACCAACGGGTAGCAGATACCCATAACGGTATTTAGAGAAAATCTCTTCATTAACTATCCTCCGATATTCTCAGATTTATTTCTGAAAAGAATAATTCCACGACATGGTCATCGTAGCACATTGTGAACGGCTCTGTCAATTACTAATATCATACAAGTAAATTGTTTCATCTATAAAATATATTCGAGCTAACATTGGGTAATTAGGGGCCTAAAATTAAATGTTCCTTCATGATGTCTTAGATTTGCATTTGTTTGTCAGTAAATTCACGTTTTGGTGTTATTTTATGTCATCGCAGAAAAAATTGCGTCTATTTGACTTACTTTCTCCAGGTTTTCTGATAAAGATAAAAATTAGCAACAAAAAATGTGCGCCGGCGCTTCTCCATAATCTGTGACTATCGTATCTAATTGCCAACCTTCGGCGGGTTGATTAACCGATACAGGTTATTAAGGGGCTTGCTCACGCTCATAGCACCACATTCGTTCTGGCATTTTTCCAGAAGTATAAGAGGAATACAATAGCTACGCCCACTCGAGACGCGGCGATAAATGAGTTCGACTGTCACAGTGCGTTATGGACCGTTTTGTTTTTTTTTACTTGATTACACTGTGCCGACACGATTTGAAATTACGATTTATTTTGGTACCTGACGGAAACGCATTCACGTCATTTTTATTTATTTTATTTTATTTCACACAAACAAGTAGTGCTAGGAGGACTTAATGCTAAGAGCACTGTCTACCAGTCTTCCTGGGTGTGCAAAAAGATGGTGTGGCGATGGTGTAGATTACTGCAGATTTCTTGGATCAGATCAGATTTTTCTGTCAGATCACGGTCTATGAAATGTTTTACCAAATTAAATTTTATAATCTTATAAATAAAATTCAAATACCTATGATGGCTCCTACGAGTCGCACGGTGCCGCGTGGTGTGGCGTAAATCTAGTTCTTGATTTACTACTGTATTTAATTTAAAATATCGTTATCGTGTGGATTTAAATCGTTCTACATCGCGATCATGCCAACGAATGTAATTAGGTAGTGCTTTATAACTCAGAAGCGTTTAGCGGTATTTGATGGCTCGAACGATTTGGATTTATACTGTTTTATAATACCTATTGCTGGTTATTTGGTTACGTAGAAAACTTTTAACTTTGACCCAATTCTTTTAATAAATGTTATCAAAATAAAGTTCCGATTCGGTCTCAAATAAAAAGTAGAAGACATCATGTCAAAAATGGTTTTATTTTCATACACCATATACTAAGTTCGTAAGAAACCCTAAAATTCACTAGAGTTGACCAGTCTAGTGAGTTTTTAGGCCGCCTTGGTGGTTTATACTAAATCAGTGCATAATTCAGTTGCACTCACGTTAGAATTAAATAAGCTGTCGGTTAAATACGGTAAGTTGCCTTACTTTGTGTAAGCATTTTGTTTATTTAAATATGATGTACACCTGCTTCTTAGCCTCGTAAAAATAACGTCATCGTACCTATATTTATACCATTTTTTATTATATCTAATTATATTTACTAGATTGTTTGATCAACGCTCATCAAAAAGAAATTTCTCATCTATTTATTTATCCCCTACTTAAGACTGTCTATCAAAACAACCTTCAGCTTTAATCTTTCCAAATAACGTACTTTCAGGCAAAAGAGACACAACCGACATTGAATTAGAAGGAAATTGATTTCATAAGCAGCCTGTCCCTTTGAATCGTTGGAAGAAAAACTGTTTATTTTTTCGTCACATTTTTATTTCGATCTAAACCACTTGTTTTTTAGTAAGAGCTCAGACGGCAAATAATGTAACCAAACTATAATATATTATGACGCTCATACTTTTTAAAACTCGAAAAAAAGGTACTAAGATTGAAATTTTTTATTAGTTTTATTTAACACCTTAAAGATATTTTATAAGAATCTTTCAAGAAAATAAAATTAAATATGTAAGCATAATATTATATCTGCAAGATGGGTAGAGGATGTTCCGATTTTATGTTTCATCTCACATCGTAATGTCAGAGTTTCATGAGATTTTCTGAAACGAAAGCGACATTTGACATTTGCGAATTCAGCATGACATTAATCATATAGTCGACATTTTGGGACACGGTTTATTTGAAGGGGATCTCTTGATTCAATAAATGTAGGAAAAATAAAGACTTTTATTAAAATAAAAGCAATTACTTAAGTACTTACAGGTATCTATCGTGGCAAGAATATTCTTGCTAAATTTTGATAAGAATACAAAATCAACTGGGAAGCATGGTTTAGTAAAAACAACAACGGTTCAAAGGCACGCGGGTAGGTAACGTGCTCTAAATTATTAACAAAAAAATACATAGGTTGATATTGTTGAAGATTGATTTATGATAGTTTTCAATTAGAATTGGCTTTTATGTTTATTTTGTGTTGAACTGCGGTCTTCAGATAGTTACAATTGGTGCACGATTAGTGACTGAATCTCGGGCACTCTACCCGGGGGATAATTCCACTGACAAATTGGTGAGCTGAAACGCAGCTGATCTGTAGTGTTAAATTTGTTTTCACTTTTCAGTTATACTGAATTGAACGCCAACTGTACTTTTTTTATTTTTGAGAATTTGCGCCCTGTGCTCTACCCAATATAAATATATCCTGTGTTAGAATATTTGCCTAGAGATTCTCGTACCATAATGAGCATTGCTAAATAATATCTTCCCATAACATTTGATGATGTCGTCAAATAAAACGAGGATCTGGGATAAGCATGCATTTCTTACCGTATCATTGCGCATGTTCTATTAAAATACATATCTGAGTAACCAAGCCAGTAATAAGGTCAGGATATAATTCTGCTGGCGTTATTGGCTGTGGCACACTTCCCGTTATCACTATTAGCACTTAGGTCCCTGTAGCCGGCACAGGCCTGAATAGAAATTACTTGAAGCGGCTCGCCTTGTGGCTAGGAGCCCACCTACATGCGTGTCACGAACTAGGGTAGGGCTGGTAGGCGAAACATTACGTTTGTACGGCTAACAATATAAGTGGGTAAATTATAAGTTTTAAATATTTTTGTGTCTGAAAACTAGTTTTTCACCTCTTTTTTCCCAAAAACTCCATTTTAGAAGAATCAAGATACTAGAAGTAGGTAAGTATTATAATATTTTTTAGCTTAGGTATTTCTAAAACTTATTAGTTATATCACTTAAACTAATAAGTGTGCACATTTGAGTGGCTAATGTGGCTATCGAGTTCGTCACTAATGATTTATGGATCAGCTACCTATAGGTACGAATGAGGCTTGTTTTCTTTTCCCACCAAGATCAACCATGCTGAGATCAGAATGTTTTTTTTTATTTTAATATTTTTATACAACTAAATGATGGCACAAGCCTATTATAAACAACGTGATATTAAGTAGTAACCACTCTATAACGATACATTGCCTCACTGAGCACATCCATGGTGATTGACTAGGACCGATATCACGAGGAAATCCGAAATCCCAGTAGGTCTGTCAACAGAACTACTCAACAGAACAGGTGGGAATAAAAGGAACTTATATGCTTGTGAAACCTTAGGCTAGGTAAATGAAACTTTGGTATACCTAGGGGATGTAAGTGAAGTTAACTGCTGAGTGTTTACTGCAGCATTTATTGTACCTAAGGGTCAATTAACACTAGCGCAGAGTCGAAGCGAATCGAAGCGTCTTGAACATAACAAATTCAACCTTAACTCCACAGCGTAACGAACACATTTATTACTTCTGAGATTTTAATCAGCGTTGTTCACGCGCAGACGCACGAATTCCGAAGAATGAGCGCGAAGGCGCGCGTCGTTTAAAACCTCAGAAGTAATGTGTGCGTTACGCTGTGGAGTTAAGGTTGAATTTGTTATGGTCAGTTTTGGATAGACGCTTCGATTCGCTTCGACTCTGCGCTAGTACAAATTGGTACACTAAAGTTACATAAAACTCTAGCGAACATTCGTTGCTTGGCTCATGAAAGTATACTTAGGTACCTACTTACATAATATTAGGCCTTTGTGCTAATTCCGGGTCGCAAACTGTATTTTTTCTAAGTTTCACCCCAATCGGCCGTTATCCAAACAATAGTTAGAAACCGCGGTTTACTTGCAACGATATTTCTTACTCGTTTTTTTGCCAAATTGTATCATAAATATCATCATAAAAATAACTAGCTCGAGCCAACCCCACTCAGATCCATGAGATTATCCGCACCCGTGCTTAATAAAGGTTATTTTAATTACATAATTAATTGGGATTTAATATAAAAATAATATACTTATTGCGTAAAATAACTTTGATTTTGAGTCGTATGGGAAGAATTTTATAAAAGTTTTAAATAAAAAGATTGTTCAAATTTCGCACCGGCCGGCGTTGTGCAAATTCGCCCATAAACTTTTCGGCTAAGGGACGAAATTATTTAACCATTTTATATGTTGTTTGTAGCTAGCTAGAGTCTGACCACGCTCTGCCTGCAGCGCTCAAATATGACGGAATTTGTAAAACTGTATTTACAAACACCGTCTGCGCTGCGAAAACGATTTGACAACTTGATGAAAGATAACTATATGCAAATACCTAAATACATTATTTTTTCTATAACTACCTATCTAAGCTACGTACGTACAAATCTATTTAGGGTTGCTTATAATTTCATGGCAGACTTAGCTTAGGCAGACTTTACGTACATACTTTTCTACTAAGAATTACTTCATAATAATAAAATACTTAGCTAAAGTTCCGTGCTAAAGTTACTTGAAGCCTTGAAGCATTAGTGGAGAACATTTTTATTATTAAATTCCATCAGAGATAAAAAAACTAGTCTTGTAAACTACCTAGATACATTGTTTAATTTTAAAGATATTTTAGGCTGAAACGTGGTGTTAGAAGAATAAAATGGGCCGTATTATTTAAGCATTTCTTTGAAAGACAAGACGAAATGATCACGATCGAACACTCACAAAAATAGTTTTTCTTATTATTCCAATTTTTCCATTATTAGGCTTAAGTAGGTTCTTGTAGCTCCTAATGTTCAATAAAAAGGGTTCAAATAAAAAAAAAATTCTAGCTGTTCTAACGGTTTGTAGATAGCTCAACTGTTTCATGTGTATTTTGTAAATACTGAATTAGTCATAATTTCCTAATTTCATAATTCCTAGTCTCATTTTCCCATGAATACTTACATGTTTTCTATCTGTAGGTAATAATACCTACTTATAGGTATAAAACAACGTTCAAATCATCAATCGCAAAGAGTATGTAATGAGTAAGAGTATGGTCGATGATGTTACCTTTTGTATGACAATACTAAAAAGTAATGTTAGTGAAGTTAGTAATGTCGGTGAAGCAATCGACGATCGTCAATCACGTTGTAAGATTACACGTGCAGTTAGCCCCTAACTGCCGTAGTAGGCCACACAGAGATAGCCGGTGACACACAGAGTCTATTTTAGCTCGTGCGTTTCAAATGTGATCGCATAATATTTTAGTTTCAGTGCGTACTCATGTTTATTCAGAGATGACGCGCCGGCTCGAGTGACCGCTCTTCTGTCTGAAACAGTATTACCAAGCTAAGTCTGCGCTAGAATAAATGGGCAACCTCAATTAAATTTATACATGCTATCATTTTTGTATAGTAACTTTCGTGGACTTAAAGGTTGTCAAATTGTTTTTGTTGTTCAGACAATGTTTCCAACTTTATACTTTCAAATCCTGCAATATTTTTAGTGTTGCAAACTTGGTGTGGACTGACTCTATTTAGAACGATCTGTGACACGATTCCATTTGTTCCGCGACATCGCTCGACATTTCCTTCAGAATTATGTTTAGATATTTTGACGGCTACTTTGTTTTGTACCGCTACGCCGCCGCGCCGCGCCGGTCGTAACGTCGTCCACATGTTCGTCAATAACATTGTGTTAACATTGTCTTCCATTTTACAACTAGATTTTACTGCTTGGTTTACCCATCTACTATCTTTTTTATTTACCTTTCGGTAGGAGCTTTCTTCAGACGAATGATGTAAAACTATACTAACTTTTTTATAACATACAAAATAAAAAAGTTATAAGTAAGTACACGTTTTATGTAAAACGGTCCTACGTTTTATAATTCCTATAAATTGTTCTCAAAACTGCCCGCGGGACACATTCATAAAGAGTTTTAAACTATACTTTTTGTAAAACATTATTTACGGCATGGTGACGAAGTATTCTGAAATAAAACCTGCCGATTCGATACTTTTTATTAAAACTCCTTTCTTTTATTTACAGGTAATTTATTGGAGAAATAAGCTGGTATTGTACCGAAGAAGCAGCAGAAAGTTTCTGAAAAATTTAAAAGTTTTCTCTTTAGATTCAAACAAAAAAAAGTTAATTGGGATTGAAGAGTCCACGAGCGTAATTTTAAAAGAGTCAGCGAGTGTAACAGCTATCTCGATTGCAGATAGACTTACGCTTAGTTGAGTGGAAAGACAGAGGGGTATCGTGTCTATTTAAATTAATTCCGACGGTACACAGAACAATGGTATCACAGTGTGATACAATTACGAATGTGGGTCGGCACGTGTTATCGTCACACAATAGGCATCACGACGACCGGTGCTTTGTTACCTAAAAAACATGATGATGCTCGAAAATTATAGAAAGAGGGTAAAGCTTCAAAGCCTTGTTTCGAACAAAATAAAGCCCAACAATAGCCTTTTTGTTAAGACCAATATAAATAGTTAAGCCTTCGACTTAAAAATCGCTAGCTTATCTAAGTATAAAAACTTAGCCTCATATTCTGATAAAGAAATCATCAGGTACTCAAGCATAATATTATATAGGTAGATATTCTCATACAAAAATCTATGCTTGAGTTTGGATCAATAATTGAGTAGCAAATGCGAATATGGGCCTTAGAGTTACAGAGTCACGAGTATCTCAGAGCACTTGAGAGATACTATTTTAATAAAGTTGTAAAATTAAGTACTTACTGGAGTTAAGTTTTTAAGTACATAGATTTTGCGGTTTGATCTGCGGTTTTCGAAACGAAATTTCTTATGAATTTTCTTATGCTCTTTAATGTCCAAAAATATGTCCCATTCTGTCTCTAGGTAATGCTTGGTTTACACTTTGTTAAGTATCAAGCGCGAGTGACAAGTGCAAGTGTTAAGCGATACGTAAAATCAGCGTGTAAACGCATACGCTGTTAGGTGATGAGTGCAGGTAACAAGTGCAAGTGCGAAGTAAAGTGAATAGAAGCCGTGTCTATTTTTACTGTTAAGTAGCTTCCCCCGCACACCCGCGCTCACCCCGCACTCGGAGCGTCGCCCGAACTTGGTGCGCATATACGTATACGGGCCATTTTTTGAGCAATAATTGCTCGGCAACACGAATGGATTAATCTGGAGTAATATATAGCAGAATCAACTAAACACTGTGTGAACGTTCTGAATACACTTAAAACTTGACACCAAAAAACACGTTAACTAACCACTTAGCTCTTCGCACTTAACAAAGTATGAATCAGCTATAACGCATTATAATAATGTTATGTCAAAGCAAAGTTAGCTATATCACGATCACGAGTAACAGAACTCAAAGCTCAAAAACTTAATTTAAAATTCATAAACTAAAACTAAATGTGATACGGAAATCTCGCGCTGGTGAATATCAATTTAATTAAAAAGTCTGAATAAAAGTTGTAGCTGCTTATCGTGTCGGCACGAACAAGTTGTGTCACTAGTCTTATCTCATGACAGATTTTGAGGATGACCTAAAGTTAAATTCGGATTCGACCTAGATTTGCTACTCCGTTACAAATTGTCATTTGACTAATTCGAGATAGCCCATTAGTGCAAGCCGCGGTATAGATATCGTAGTTTCTGAAAAGCACGATCGCTTATGAAGATTTAAATACAATTGTAAATACTATAGCCACAGATATCGATACGATAAGGTTTTCTGAGAATCACCTAGTAGTCAGACGCTATGGTGACTACTGACCACTACTGACCTCAAACGGTATCGAACCCAAGTTTTATTATCTATACTATTATAAAACTGTAAAAAAGCCAAACACTAAAATTAAAGATAAACTAAATATGCAGATCTACTAAATAAACTATTTTGATTCCGAAAATCGAGTTTGTCTGTTTATCTGTTTGTTTGTTTGTTCGCGGATCACGCCTAAACTACTGGACCAATTTCAATGAAACTTATACCATTCGGAAACCTTTTTTTCCGGATTGAAACATACGCTATATTTTATCGAAATTAAAGACGTGGATTCTGAGATACAGCTTGACTTCTCTAAACCAAAAGCAGCCTTTGGCACGAGGTTCATCGTATACGGGTTGACAGATATTTTGGTGGAAAGTTTTGCACGCGTACGAAGTCCGCGGGTATCAGCTAGTAACAAAATAAAAACAAAAGTGAGCTTCATTTGTCTATATCAAAAACATTACCTATACACTCGAGGCCAAAATACTAGGCTATTATATCTACTTCAACGCTCATATGATTTACAAAGACAACAAACATTATTTAATTATGAAATATCTCAGGACCATCTGGATACTCGATATTAGGACAACGCCTCCATGAATTAAACCCAGCTTCCCTTTGCGATATTGAGAGCATTATAGCTGTCGTACGATAATTAATCTATCTACAACCGATGCTGAAACTACATCAAAGTTTTGATCCATTAGAGACACTGCTACACGACACCTACACGATATGATATTGTCGGAGTCATCTAACACATTTCAAACAAGAGGTTTTTCACACCGTGTCGACACCGATAATATTAAGATAAGATATGTTTATTTGCAAGAATATATGTTACAGATTACGTTAGTATTATATCGTGTAAGTGTTGGTATATGCTAGTATACAAACACACCTTTGTTTAGATACATCGGTGAAAATTGATTATTCGATTACACAAAGCTTTTAGGCTCAGTTTTAAGTCCACACATTGGGCATGCATGCTTAGTACGGACTTTTTACGTGTACTACAAAACTGACGCAGTTCTATGAAGAATTATCAGCTACGTGTAAACTTCCCGCGACGCTGTTCAAATCTCCATACAAGTTCACGTGAACTTTGTGCTATGCGTATAAAGGTCACAAGGCGCCCTAGATAAACCGATTATGAATATTTTCGTAGGCTGTAATTATTTTACCATCAGTACGGTCGTAAAGATTGTGTGTCTCCAGACTTTATTCCTATGGGAAGGCATCATTAACAACAGATTTGTGGGAGGAGTTTATGTTCTTCTCTAACAAGGACAATATAACACGATAAATGCCTATTTCAGTTTGTATAGAATTCAAAAACCTAGAGCTCTTTTCAATTAGGGCGCTGTTTGTATAAAGAAGTTTTCATCCCGACGTTTTTTTTCACAGATATTCGCTAGTTAACTTATTTAAATCTTAGTAGACGTCATTGATGATAATGACACAAAAGTATTCGTTCAAAAACGTTGGATACCTACGTGGTGCTCTCCGCTAACTCCCTGGGAACCAATGATCAGGAAACGTAAAAAAGAGTAACTTTAACTCTCCCGGCTTCGGCAACGAATAACGATAATGAGTTCAAGCTTTCGAGCTGATTTAACTAGCAATTGGACTGAGCTACCTAAGAGCCGATTTACCGAACAGGGTACACTATCAAAGTGGAGCTACACTGCGTCGCAATATCTACTCGATTGTGGAATTTTGTGACACAGTGCTAAATATTCAAGCCAGAATGATGAAGAAAATGATGGTTGGTAAATTTAGATTTTCGTAAATCTTCTAAAACCTTTACTTTCATCTAAAAAACTAAAAGAATCAGTAAACACGCAAAGTTCTCGTATTCTTTAAAATATTACAGCAATAAAACGATAAACATTTTTCTATTTAGAATCGCTCCAGTTTATTCCTAGCTTTACTGCACTTTAGTAATGCTTCAGCAAACTTTTTGAGGCCACCGAAGTTTTTGAGGCAAGTATACAACTAAGGCTTCTCTTATAAAATATATCAATGGTGTTTTAAAGTTTATGCTATCAAAAACAAAATACTCTGAAATAGTGAAACGGGCCTTCAACGTTCACAAACGCATTCAAATTTATTTGAAGGTGTTTTTATCCTAGTTTCAAATTTATTTGAAGGTGTTTTTATTCGCCATTAGTTGTAACAAATCAATGCAAAGCATGTCGGGTTTAGTAGAGTGCATTCTGTACTAGGTCTGCTACTTTAAAAAATTACAATGGCGCATGTGCCATGGATACATAATTTTTTTTTACTTGATCTATTTTCACATTGGCGTGACTTTCCGTGTGACACTTTTTTATTTCGCTTCGATTTGAACTGAATTTCGAGCATTCCAATTACTTAGTATACCGTAGTTCCAGAAGCTTTTTAGCACACCTTTTTTTACTTTTTCCATCTCTAGTTTAGATATTCCCTTCGGTGGCATGCAATTTGTGTGTCGCCGAATTGCACATAACAGGTACCTTGGGTGAAAAATTGACTTTCACGACGAGATAGCAACTTTAAACATCAAAAGTTGGTGCTAAAGATGAACTAAAATACGTGACGCATTCTAACTTAAGCATGACAAAGGTCTACGTGATGAATAAATAAGCACATAATGAGAGCTTTTTAGGCCTACGCAGTTTCAACTTGTTTTATCAGCTGGCGAGGTTTTGCACCTTCACAATTTTAAAATCTCTATACTCAGGGAGACAACCATAATACCATGATTCAAGAGTTTAAAAATCTAGTTACATTATAATATTACATAGAAACGTCTCTCACCTTCTGCCCTAAGTTAAACACTGTTTAAATTAGTTCCATCTCGTTTTGCTTGCATTATGACAAATCAGGCCGATTCTTAGTAAGACCGATTAGTTATATTTTTCGGGCATTATGTAAGTTCACATTCAATTATATCGAAAACTAATTAACATATTTGACAATACTTACATTTCTGTTGTAGATTATTCATAAAAATCTTCTATAGAGGTTGAAACATGGTTGAAAATATTTGCATCTCTTTTTGTTCCTACAAAACACTTTAGTCTATTATAATGGTGGCCACACTCGTTCAAATAAACTTGACAAACCCAGGCTTGTCGCAAATTGATTTGGCGGTGTGTGGCTGCTAAGAAAACCAATGTCATGGTCAATGATCTTTTATGTAGATCATGAAAATCTACATAAAAAATCTTTGACCATGACATTAGTTTTAATATTGCTCAAATATTTGGCAACGTTTTTACAGTATAGTGTTCAGCTTTCATACAACCTAAGTTTCAATAGTTACAAATATGTAGTTCGAACGCAGGTGATCCCGGTCAGCTCGGCCTGTACCAAACTAGTTTGCAACTCCTAAACAAACAAACCTACATTAAAATCCTTTCGGGCCGACCTGAAATTAATGACGGTTCTATTCATAAACTTCCCAATTTATATTTTGTTTTAATTGCTTTTGCAATTTCGTTGGAAAGCCATTAGGGATTGAGAAACATTTTTTTTTCTGTTAAATGCTAATCAAGCCTAACAACCGTATCTTTACTGGATACAAAAAGTCTAAAGCTCGTAGTAACTTTCTTGTTTTTGACAGGAATTTCTTTACAGTTAAAATAATTAAGTTCAACGTTATTTTATCAGCCACGCTGATCTATAAATCACGGGGCTGAAAAAAATGATAACATTTATTTTTTTACCGACTTCAAAAAAGGAGGAGGTTTTCAATTAGGTTTTTTTTAATGTTGGTTACCTCAGAACTCCGTCATTTATGAACCTATTTGAAAAATTCTTTTTTATCTGAAAGGGTATGCTTTCAGATTGGTCCCATAATTTTGTTATTAAAATCAGTTCAGCTGCTGTCATCATCATCATCATGATGAAGGCGTATCAAATTACCGTAAGTCGGTTTTTCCAGTTTTTAAACTTATAAATTATCTTATTCACACGTTAAGTCTCATTCCGATAATGTAACTAGCTCTTGCTAAGGTCACTGCAGTCTATTATATTTTCAACATGTTTACTAATATCATTAATATCTTTTGAAGGTAAAACGGAACCAGATAGGTTGGTTAGAGTAGGTATAGATAGATACAACACTAAAATTGATTTTAGTCATGGTAACAATGTCACTTCAGTTGGCTACTCACCAAATGTTATTGTATTTTAAACAGATCATTTACTCAGGGGAAATTTTATGCTCGCATCAATTATTTTTACAACACCGTTGAGTTTCAATAGAGCTAGTAATACTTCTTAGAGTCAAGAAATTTTGTTCTATTCTCTCTTATTCAAGCCTATCTGGGGCTTTATGCTCAGTTCGGACGTCATATCTCGGAAGAAAACTCGTTTCACCCGCTGGTTTTTTTTTTGCCATCATTATTACAGTTAAATCTCTGTCGAACGATAAAGTATAAGGCTCTTGATCTTTTTCCCTAAGACCGTAGCACAAATATAAACTCGCATTATAAATTTAAAATTAAATTTAAATTCCACTGCGCGCTAAAGACAACTCCACTGCAGAGTATAATAGTAATAACGCGCAGTGTAACTTAAATAATTTTCCTTCACACTACATTTTGTGCTAACCGTAAAAACAAGTCATCACTATAATTATACATTTCTATTAGTATCAGGCAACTGGTGTTACAACAATAGGTTTACAACATGAGTACCTACGTTGACTCTACAATTTACACGGAGCAAGACAATACCAAGACGAATTAGAATTCCATTGTATTTTTTAGGTCTGTAGTACAAATAAAATAAAATTAGTAAGAAGGTTCTCGAAAATCGAATAGAGTTGAATTGCAATGAAATCATAGTCAATAGTAGAATTTAAAACAATCTGTTTTAGTCAGGGCCATACTATGAATGAGCTGATCATAGATTGTAAAATAAAATGTTTTCACACAGTTTCTTAGAAGTGTAGGTATTCTTTTGAGCTGCATGTGTAGAGATAAATTTATTTCTTCGCATTGGATGTAGTAAATAAAATCACTATTATTTTTATATATTAGCGTTTATATACTCTTGAGCATCATACTAATATTTTAAATGTGAATGAAAGTTTGTTTCTTACGCTTTCACGCAAAAACTACTAAACCGATCATCATGAAACTTTGTACACATATTCTTGGAGGTATTAGAAGTACCATAGGATACTTTTTATCCCGGAAAATTAACGGGATCCAACGGGACGCGAACGAAGTCGCGGGCGGAAGCTAGTAATATATAAATGTAGGGTCGTCAACCCGTTGGCTCACATATGGCAACGATTACCTTGGATATTTTACATAAAATAGAGATAGAGAAATATTTGTACTGTTTGTATTACCTAGGTTGTATACTAATACGACTGTTATCTTCGTTGTTTGCACTTGTGATTTGAGTCTTAGATAATTTCGAATTATTCTAGTTTCGGACAATCGCTATCTCGTCCCACTGGGACGAAACAATACCTTTCAACTTTATTAATATTTCTATTACGTAACTGGTTTATTCACAAAGAAAATTACGACTTATACAGTATTTACAATATTCACAAAATACACATAAAACAGTTGAGCTGTTGATCTACGATGTTTTGCGAGCGATTTACTTATTTACATATTACTGTTTGGTCTCAAAATGTATTTCAATGAAGTGAATACTGTCAGCGATAAGAGTGTCGATTAAAGAATTTATTCCATTTTATACATTGTTATTTGCCAAAAAATATTTTTAATTTGTAAATGGTAGTAATCTAAACCAACATGTTACGGATAATACACAATAGAGCCATTATTACGCCCTGTCTGGTTGCTCTTTCGCAAACCTCAATGTAATGTTTGTGTATTTGTTACTCCCAAATTCCAACATTACGTTATATTAAATCAACTCACACAGACAAGCGTGTTCGATCCGATAGACACATTAGGTAAAGCCACGCAGAAAATGTATTACAGAAGTTGCCTGAAGGCATACCAACCCAAGGCACACATACAAATAACTACTATAAGAGATACACGTAGAGAATACATTTTCGCATGAAATGGGTTTCACTTGTTAAAACAGTGAATAAAACCGATGGCACGGCTAACAACCAAGGTAAGCAAAACAGAAAAAAAATAGAAAAGCAGTCTCTACAATACATTTTCGCTTGTTGCTAACTACGGTTGGTACGTACCAGCATCAAACGCGTTCTACAAGAACTTATTGTGAAAAAGAATTGATTATTCGAGAGGTAGGTCGAAAGGTTTATAGGTTAAGAGAGAATACCACGTGAAAAGTTATAAAACGCACGAGAGTTGGGTTTTTATTTTAATTCCACTAACAGCTTCTAAAGCTTTTGAAATAGTGCTCACTGTCCCTGCCCTATAGTTATTTTTCTTTATAACTGTAGTTTTCTACAGTTGATTTTTAGCTCGACGGGTCGCCAGCCAGTGATCCGTAACGGCTCTGATTGGATAAAGGGTTCCGTACAGAGTGCAGATCTTTATCATGGAATTATTTATGAAGCCATATAGCTCTCTCCAGCTTCTGTCGCAGTTTTGTATATATTTGTTTCTTATATTTACTTAACCTTTTATTACAATTTGAAGGGCCCTTACGTCATATTTACTTATGCCTTGCTTGACACTGTTTACATAGTCAATACGTCATGTCAAATTATTGTATAGGTATCTAATTCCCTCGCAAATATATACAGAAACGCTACTTTGATTTATCACATGCTTAAAATTATTGCCATCAATGGGTAAAGTAAAGGGTGGGTAAAAAAGAGGGTTTTTTAAGAGACGTTTCAGTATTGGATGTTATTAGGTATAGAACCCCAATAAACGCCGTTAAAGTTCAGAGACAGACAAAATATTAACTACATAAAAATATTGTTTGGAATCAAAACAGTGCTCTACGTCACGTTCGGTTTGTTTTGACAAAGTCCAGTTCAGTATGAGTAACTGCACAGCCGCTTTAAAGACTAACACAGAAACAAAAATATATGGATTATACACGACCACATGTCTTTATAATAACCTTGTCTTTCATGTGAATAGGGCCGACTAGGCTGAGGTGCTAAGCAAGTCTACTCCATCTAAAAAACCATGTCCTAACGGCACTACAGCGATGGTCAGGAGAGTGGTCCCTGACGCTGTATGAATCATCTTGATTACATGCAAAGGCTACTTATTATTATACGTGTTTATAATACCTAGATTATGTTCTATTGATAGACCATTTAATTAGCACAGTCAGTCTGCGATACAAATACCTATTGGTCTAATTTCAGAACACATAAATACAATTGAATGCCAAATGTAGGACGCGTCTTAAGATTGTCAAGTCATTAGAATATTGGCTATTCAATAAGGTCGGTTTTTAGTTTTCTATGTGTATTATTAATTTTGAGAAGTAGATAGATATTGACAATCAATTCGATAATATTATTGAAAAAGTTTGTTTTGTTCGAGTGATATAGAATGACACAGGAAAATTGTTATGTTACTGTCATATTAATGACAATACCATGTGGTATGCGGGAACGAATTTGTTATTGTTAAATAAAGGTACAATTTATTCACAAAGAAAATTTCAACTAATACAGTATTTACTATATTCACAATATTTACAAAATACACATGAAACAGTTGAGCTATCCACAAACCGTTGCAAACGATTTATAGATAGCTCAACTGGTCCAAATCAGTACCAATTTAAAGGTACCAATTATAGGTACCTACTGAATTTCATAGTCAACATTTGTCATAGCACAGGTTTCTTGTGATCTCGAATATCAGTTAAAATCTCGGTTTAAATAAAATTCAGATCAGAGCGTCGGGTTTTTATGAAACTTTATTAAAAATTACATATAAATTATGCCATCTGCCATCCTTTTCTCATGAACTGAAGCGACAAAGACGCTATTCTACTGCTGTCAAATTAATTTAGTCACAGATCATATAATACTATACTAGATTTAGTTAAGAAAAATGCACCAACAAAATAGGGCATACCATGACATCCATGGGGCATACTGAATTACCATAATTAGAAAGAAGAAACAAAAAGAAGGAAGAAGATGAATAAAAGACAGACGATTTGATTTGGGCTTGGAATGTGATGCGTAAAGGTACAGCGTCTGTCAATCAAGATTTGGGAGAGGTGCCAGGGACTAATGCTGTCCACTAGATATTGTGAAACACTAAACTACAAATGTTATAGATAAACAAACCTTATGATTTAGATATCGGAAGATATAAGAGGTCCAATCAACGTGGTCACAGCACAGGCACCAGCTCATATCAGTTATTTATTTATTACACAAACAATTATAGGACAATTACTAGGAGGATTTAATGCTAAGGGTTTAAGCACTGTCTACCAGTCTTCCTGAGCGTGCTAAAAGATGTTATGTTGATATTTTACAGAAACGTCGATCGACGAGATAGGCAGACGATGTTGCAAAACCTGAATGAGATTAGCACAGGACCGTGAGGAGACAGAGAGAGGCCTATACCAATACCCAAGTAGCAAGTGAAGTCGGCCTGTGGATGATGATGATGATATTTTACAAACGCTAGAGAAAACTTAATCAAAAATAGACGTGACTATTTCTTATCGCCGTAGGAATGGAATATTACTCCGTGATTCGTCTTTAGCATGGACAGGCAGATTAAAATCCGAGCAAAAAAAAAACACAGTATTTCAAAACTATTTCAAGCTTACAAGCTTATTTATACAGGTACCTAACAGTGATAATATTTGTGACGTTTTCTAAATCTATTCTTTTAATCAATTTCTTGGGGTCGAGACTCTAGGTCCGTGAGGTACCGAGGCCCCCCGGGTTTTTAAAATTCTTTCCGGGTGTCGAGTCGAAGCGACGCGTGACCCGAGGGCTGGTGATTATCTAGGCCAGCGTATCAGCATTGCTATTCAGCGCGGCAATGCAGCCAGTGTCTTGGGCACGCTTTCGATTGGTACTGATTTGGACCAGTTAAGCTATCTATAAATGGTGTATTTTGTAAATATTGTGAATATTGTAAATACTGTATTAGTTGTAATTTTCTTTGTGAATAAATCTTTAGCCAATGAGATTGAATTTTGCTCTACCACTTTTTTTTATAGCTGGCAGCTTTAAAAGCTTAAAGTTTCCCAAACCTGTGCACGATATTTTATTTAACTTTAATAGAAATGACGTCAAGATTACGTCAAAAGCTAGATTTTGCCAGTGGGTGAAACGAGTTTTCAACCAAGAGTAAAATCTCTGTCGAACTGAGCATAACGCTCTGATACAAGAACGTGAGGGATGGCACAAACTAAGGAAGGCCTATACCTAGCAAGTGGGTTAATTCGTACAATGGATGATGACGGTGAGACAAAATCACGTAGGTACGTGACGTATTTTCTTGTTAGCGTATCCACATAATATATTATACTGGCTATATTATGTATTGTTGGAATTTAATTAATATTCTGTGTAGGTAGATACCTACCTACATGTTCTATTACTAATGGTTTTTGTTATTTTAAGCTGAAAAATGAATGACCTCTTGTTTATTTAGTGAATTTATTTTCTAATTTTATTGTTTTGCTTCTGTAGGCGTTGGGATATACTTCGCAGCGCGGCGCCGGTCATGAGTTAGTGCGCAACAGATGTTGGTATCAGAACATTCGGAACACATTCCTTTGGAACTCACAAGAAACTGGAATAGACTCTCTGGTAATACGAATCATTTTAATTTTGGAATGACGTTTTTTCCATCCGCTTTTAATAGAATCCACATATTACTATACGTCATAGGCTAATTAGGCCTTAGTGTCAGTAGTACCATTGAAGTATGTTTACGGTTTTAATTTTTTCTTATAACTCTCTGTCATATAATTGCAGTTTACGATTGTTATGTAATTATTCAACCAGATATTTAATGGGTAAGAAAGGCTTTTGTTCCAATATCAAATGATGTATTATAAACACTTGGAAAACGCTAAGTGCGGTTTCAATGAGCGAGCTTGTAGACTAAATAATAAAAAAAATAGTTGCTCGATTTTTTCACATCATCTCAAGCTGTCTGCGGTTTTTGTTTTGATTCCAAAAAAGTACCAATTGAAACAATATTATGTTCGTATTCTAATACTATGCTCATTATGAATTAAGAAAATTAACTCAATCAACCATTTGTCTGTCATAGATTGCCTATACCTATTTTTAAAAATATACAAAATTCGTTTGCCTACAAAATACGTGTGTAAAATACTGCTCCGCTTATGTTTAATTCAAGTTTTTAAACAAAAAGTTGCTACAAATAATGTTCAGTAAATGAGCTCAGCACAGCTCATTTGATAAACAAACCTTACAAAGGCTCATAAAAAGGTACCACTTGATGGTACCTTCATGGTACTTATAATAACTTTCTTGATGCCAAACGACGCCATTAACTTTGGATGGCGATCTTTATAATGCGGTCGCGTGCAGTTTACATTTACACAGGTGAACCAACCATGTCTACAAGTACCAAGTCTACTCTCGTCAATCTACTCTCGTAAAAAAATCTACTCTCGTCTATACATATTTGTGTGCCTTATGTTCAATTATATCCTCTTTATTGTTTTTACATTTGACCATTACTTGACGCACACTAAATTACTTATTGACCATTCTCCTGCGTCAATTTGCATAATTTTAATGAGTAATTATACTATTTCAGCCGACCAAATACCATGTATCCCCTGTGAAACAATCTGTGAAAAGTTCACTGTGTAATTCGTCCGTAATTGGTTGCAAAATTGTGTTTTTCAGCTGCATAAAATGTGACGAAGCAATCAAATAATTTTACGAATGGAATACACTGGTTTACTTTTTAGTTGCAAACTTGGTAACACTGTCTGTAACTTTGAGACATACTTTCGTAGACCTCGTAGAGGCCTCTACGACGTAGAGGGTACCTACGAAATCTTAATAGTCTACGAATTAGGATATATTCCAGAAATCCCTACCAGTGGGGACCCCTACTGCTACGTCGTAGACATGCTACATCAAAGCGGTGGGGATTTCTGGAATATATCCGGAATAGTCCTCAAAAAATTATATTGAGTTATTTAAAACTTGAATATCTTGGAAACCATGTTTATTGTACTACCAGAAAGCACTATTTGACTTGACAACGTTCTAACAAGCTCCTCCTCTCAACTTCTGTCAAAAGGTAATCACTGTTTAAGATAGTGCTATCTCGTTTTGTTTAAAAAATTACAAGTAGAAAAGAAAGAATCAACCAGTGCTTAGTGTAACATGTTTCAGAGCAATAATTACAAACTCTACGAACTGAATTGTTCCTACATCAAGTTGTCATTTTTTATTGCTAGAGTAGAAAATATCTAAAGTATGATACTAATAAATAGGCCTTTGCATCTTATCTAGATGATTTAAACAGCGTTAGGGGGCACTTTTTACCCAGGCCCCGATGACCGGACTAGTCCCGTGACTTATCCTTCACATGTGATTTCCATTTAGGTAGGTACCCAAGTTCACCACCAGAAGGTTCTTACATAGTGGTGGGTGGAATAAACATCGCTGTCACGTCCACTATGAAATACTTAGGACTAGTTCTCGACAGCAGGTGGAATTTCCACTCCCACTTTCAGCTTTTAATGCCAAAGCTGATGGGAACTGCTGCTGCTCTAGGCAGGCTCCTTCCCAACTTAAGGGGCGCTGGGGTTGGTTGTCGGCGTTTGTACATGGGAGTCGTACGCTCTATGGCATTGTATGGAGCTCCTGTGTGGGCCAACACCCTGACAAACCAGAATATCTCCCTACTGCGTAGACCGCAGCGGAAGATGGCAGTCAGGGTAATTAGAGGGTACCGTACAATCTCTTGCGAGGCGGCATGCGTGATGGCAGGTTCAACACCTTGGGACTTAGATGCAAAGACCCTCTCGACACTCTACTTTTGGCGAGAGGAGGAATTAAGACGAGGCCAGCATCCAGCGCTACAGGAGGTTGAGGGACGAAAAAATGAGCTCTTACAAGACAACCTAGATGTGTGGCTCAGAAGGTTATTACGTCCAAGTGCTGGACACCAAACCATAGAGGCTTTTCAACCAGTGTTGCGACAGTGGCTGGAGAAAAAGCACGGTACACTAACTTTCCGACTGACGCAAGTGCTTTCTGGACATGGATGCTTCGGAAAGTACTTGTGTCGTATTGCCAGGAAAGAAAGGTCGGCTCAGTGTCACCACTGTGATTGCCCCGAAGATACGGCCCAGCACACGCTGGAATCATGCCCTGCTTGGGAGGACCAGCGCCAAAACTTAAGCGCTGTGGCGGGAGAAACCTTTCCTTGCCAGCCATAGTTCAGGCTATGGTAAGTGACGAGGAAAACTGGCATGCAGTGGCAAGCTTCTGTGAAGAAGTTCTCCTCCTAAAGGAGACAGCGGAAAAAGCGAGAGAGAGGTTCTCGCTTGACCCAATTCGCCGTGGACGGCGTGGGCGTAGCAGAAGAGCACGCGGTGCTTTTCTGCGCCCATAGCATGTTACTCGGCAGTGTAACAGCGCAGGGGCCATTATAGTCACTGGCCAACACGGCTGGGATCGCGGAAGAATGCTAACGCGCCCTCGCGTCCCCTGGTAAAAGTGCCCGACGGACCGTGAGGTTTTAGTCAGTAGAGTCTGACATAACCTACCGCTGTAACAAGCGGTAGGTAACCATGATGGATTTCCTCACGTAAAAAAAAAAAAAAAAAAAAAAAAAAAGGTAGGTACCCAAGTTGTAGTCGTCTAACAGTCCTTGAAGGCTATCTTGTTTGCGTGTATCTTTACGTTCTACATGCTTGTATGAAAACACTACGGTCGTTGCCACAGTACCATGTTATTTGCACAAACAAACAAATAAAAGAGAAATCTTCTGTGCGTGTTGATACATCGCTTACGATTCCATTAAATGGATTACATTCTTGGCTCAGCGTGGAGATACGTAGCAGAAAAACAACGTAACTAAAGGAATAACGGGCGATTTATGACGTAAGTGAGTAGAGCGGGAGCTCACGGTTAATGACTCATATTGAATAATTCTGTATAACAGTGATACTTAAATAGAGATTGATCACTGACATCAGTCGTTTGTCAATATGTTTGACATTATACTGTCTTTATTTGATGTTCGTCTGAATTGAAGCTAGCATTCATGGTTTCAAGGATAATCAAGCTTTTATAGATGACCCACAATTTATGCTCTTATTCTTTTATCCTATGCATCTATTAGTATTAACTGTAGTTAGAAGCTCTTGCACTACATAGGAACTTCATACTATCCAAACGGAAAGTGACAGCACAATGTCACTGGACTGGTGGGTGTAAAAGCGGAATTGAAATAAAGTCTGAGTAGAAATGTTTTCGCGAATAGCGTGCCGCTAATGTGGCTACGGAATGTAGAGCATTACGTCACCAACCAAAATAAACATTGTCTCTATACGCAAAAGAGAATATTCTGGGACAATGTAAATAATGGGAATGGAATAAAAACTAATATTTATGTAACTATTTTAATATTGTGGCAAACTTTTTCGCTGGCCCTAACTCCGTGTTTTAATTTATCCCCCTTATTCATTATTCTTCTGTCATTTTAGCGCGACTTTGAAACTTGCTCTGTCATTGTCACTTGCATGACAACGAATAGAGATGGCAATAGATTTAGTAGCCACATTAGATAGCGTAGCTTTAGGAAACCAATATGGATATACCCCTAGACACAATTATAACTACAAATACGAGATCGAAACCGGTTTTTTATTTCAAAAGTAATACAGACAAAGTAATTCATCATCTACTAGACATAATAATTTATATTTATATTATACTTAAGTGATGACACCTCAAACGACCAATGAACTTCAAGTAGAGGTACGGAATCAAATGGAAAAATTGCTAGGCTTCTACGTCTAGCAATTTTTCTATTGCGCCGAAAAGCCACGTAAAATCCTATAGGTTGATACCTAGGAGTTCTCCGTTTAACCTCCAGACGTAGCGTTTATCAGGTCAATCCTCCGCCCTCGCCGCGCCCTTGCACCAATAAACTTCTTGCTATCATCGGTCTCACGATAACTTACGAATACTCACGTAAAACGTTCAACGGAAAATAATAGCATTTTTGTGAAGTTTATTTGTGGTTGCTATATCTGTTACTGTTTTGTTTTAGTGAGCGAAAATTATTTTCCTTTAAAAAATCCGGATCGAGATTTAAATTTTTTAAGGGTAAGACTTGATAAAAATTAGGTCGATAATAAGACATTTTAATGATTTTAGTAACAGTTTTCAGCTGAATCTTTTTACTGTTCGACATCGCAAGCAGTGAATGAATCTATAAAAAGCATGAACAAATAACTCTTATTTACTCAAAACCGCAAAATGTTTCGTTTTATTTCATATGCACTGCTGAAAAGGATACCATGCCACAGCTTGACTGTTTGCATAATAAATGCTGGAATGTGCTTACTTGTAATGTTCATATTTCGAGTATACAACCGAAACGTTGTGTTATAAAACGTTACGACATGACATCTTGCCTCGTGGATTCTTAGTATTCATACTTACAACAAAATTAACATAAAATTTACGACATCCATGTGGCCCTCGTAATAATAATGCATCTTGGGCCGAGATGGCCACCGAGGAATTCGATAGAGCTGTAAAATGGCCGTACAGAAATAACTGTGTTGTTAATTTTAATGTTCATTGGTCCCTTTTCTGGTATAATCGACATAAGTACCTACTTGTAGATGTTTATATGCCAGCTCTTTGTCGTCTTAATAAACAAACTTCGTCAGCCACGAATAATCTATGTCTAGACATTGGTTAAGTTAGAGTCATAAAACTGTTAAAAGACTGTTCCTTCGGCATTATTTTTGACTACTTTGACTATAAAAATATGATAAAAAATCCAGCCGTGTATGCTTCGGTGTTTAAAGGACTACAATCGAAACAAGGAAATGTTATTGTATCTGTTGTTTGTATTAACTCTGATGCCAACATATCGCATGTGCATTACGGACTTCAATGGAATTGTGACGCAAATATACGTCAGTGAAAGATGAGTTAATTCAGTCGATTCGATGCTACTGACGACATTATCTAACATTAGGTAGTACGAAGTAAAAATTTGAAAACTATTGAATATTTTATTCCATTGTTTTATTGCAAACACGCCCACGTGATTATTTCTATTACATGTTCTAATGATTGTAGTATGTCAACGTGACATAGAAACTCATAAAAAAACATATTAATTTCTAGCCTTTGGTTTTATAAAATGCCATGTTCATCGTGTAAATATAAATATTCTACAGTGTTTCCGTTTCATGATGACATAATTTCAGATCCTGTAAACACTGTAAACGTCACTGTGAATAAACATTGAAATAAGGCCAGCTTACACGCACGTCATCGTTTAGTAAGAAATCTTTCCGAAAGCTGCAATATTTTTATTCAGTTGTTAGCTTTTGATTACCTATATTATAGCTACTGGCCTTAATTCGCTAAATAATACTAGTACTGTGTGATAATTAGTCACGTTACTATATTTTCAATTAGTTATGTTAATACGAGAATAGATTAGCTAAGATACGAATAGATAAATCATATGAAAACAAAAGCTATTCAGGAACTTATAATCGTTGAACGGCCTAAAGCTAAAAATGTACGTGCATTAAGATTTGCTTTCAGGATGGTTTGCTAAACAAATCGACAGATGGACATGACGAGGTTTTCAGCTAGCTTGAAGACCTAAAAAACGTTATGCGAGGATATTTTTCTCCGATGAGAAAAGCAATTGTGGATGCCTCGCGCGGTAAAGTTCAGTGTTTGTCGTAAACTAGTGTTTTATTGTGAGTAAACACGGCATAGACTGCCATTGACGCGGGCCTGACCTTTGCCGGGCACTTTTATAGTGAGAATACTCGTTTAGTACTGGGAAAAACAGGCAGAGTAATTTGTGACTCGAATTGTTACACTAGAAAGGGTACTATTATTATGTAAAGGTATTTTTTTATATGTTGGTTTGTGTCATGTCGAGTCTATAGTATTCGTAACTTGCACTATTTACGAGCTAAAAATTGTGTATTTGGCAAAAAATCGAGGTATAAAGAAAGACGGTGAAACAATGATATCTGCATAAGTGCAAATATTTCTTAAGGCGAAGGGTAAAGTCAGACAACCTTCTCGCTCGCACATTTTAAAATTTTTGAAGATATAATGTAACTAAATGTAATTTTGTGAAATTGCAGAGCTTCAAGGTCGAGAGAATAACAATTCAATAAAAATATCACATTGATCCAAACAAGTTTTCTAACCAAAAAATGTGCACTTAAATTTATCGAATTGGTACAAGTTATATATCTTCAAAAATGTTGAAATGTGCGAGCGAGAAAGTTGTCTGACTTTACCCTTCGCCTTAAAGATAAGTAAAATAAAATCATTCTGTTCGAAGCTCGTTGACAAAAACAAATTGGAAAATAAACCATCTTAGTATTATTTTCACCTTGTCTATAGCTAAGCCAGTATTATATAATCTGTGGTTAAGCTATTCTAATTCCTGACCAGATAGCACAACACATGAAATAGCTTACCAGGCGTGGGTTTGGTATACATTATAAATACGCCCTTCATAGTGGATCCAAAAAAATCGGGCTACTCTTTCACCATGAAAGCCAGATTTTTATAATCCCACTTCGAGTCCTTTCTAGTATGTTAGCCTTTGACAAACAAAACATTGCTCTTACTTTATGTGGGCACGTATACCCCCTGAATAATCTTTTTAAAGCTTTTAGGGTTCAGTAAAACCCTAAAGTTTGAAGTGTTGGTTGAGACTAAGTTAAAAAAACTATGTAGCTAGCCCAAGCTTTTAGTATTTCGAAGATGATGCCATGCCAAGGCACGCCTTGAAACAACTTGAAAAACATAGACAGGCGTCAGAGCTCAGTCGGCAATAGCTTTGCCCTCCGTGCTGTAGGTTCGATCCCCACTAAGAACAAACATTTGTGTGCAGCAAACATAGATCTTTGATCTATGTCTGGGTGTTTCTATGTAATAAAAATATGTATTTGCAAAAAAATGTATCTCTAGTTCCCATAGTACAAGCTCTGTTTAATTTGGGACTAGACGGCGTTGTGTGAAATGTCCATTGTCCAAGTATTACTTATTAGTACGAATATCCACTGTCTTCCTTTTTCAAAAATCTTCTGCCGGCCAGCGCGCACCAATACTCTTTTAAGTTTAAGTTTGAACTCAAAGAGGTTGGTTCTTGCGCTAATACTTTCAGCTGTCTCTTTCTTCGCCTTAAACTTATAGATATAGAGCTTCCTTTGTATATTTACGAGAGCGGAACCCATGTCCGTTTGTCAAAGCTTCACTTGACGAAGTTCAGGGATTACGTTGTTGCTTTGTGTCGGTGTAGTGAAGAGCTATTGTCATCCAATAGGTACAGCCTAACTCAATTTTATTAATGGTTCTAGCTTTTTGCTCCATTACACGGCTTTTTTTTCGTCTACATTCAATTACATACAAAGGTGTGTTCTACCATGAGCTAGCTGTGAAATATAATAGGGTATTTTTACAAGAACCTAATCTGTATTCTGTAGGTACTAGTATTATATGATCTATGCTGTAGGTAAGAAACTTATACATTATTCATCATTATTATTTTTCTATGGAGAAGTAGGTACGTCTCTTGAGTAAGGAACTTCTAAAATTGAACAATAATATTCAGGAATTTTATACTCAACTTCCTATATGGTTTTTTTTAAATGCTCGAATATTGAAAACGCTACTTGAATAAGTTCATGCTTAAATTATTGCCGTCATGGGCGTGGGTAAGGTATACCTAAATGGGTCGAGACGATTTTAAGTGGTGTTTAAGTTTTGAGTGACGTTTCAGTAATTGGGCGTAAGAGGGTTAAAATAAGAATTAAATTACCTACTAAATGGTCCAGTTTTTCGTAACCTGTTTTTTTCTTGGAAATCTTTCTATGTAGGCTTTAAGTTAGAACAGGGCAAAATTAAGAGCGAGCCTTACATAAAAATGTAATAACTTACCTTCCGGGACGCAGTGTCGCTACTTTATTAAAGTTTTCATGCAAAGTGATAAAAATGACGGCGCCTTCATAACAGCTAAGCAGTGTCTTTATTTTGTTGTGATAAATGAAAATTTTCCGTGTAATTACGTACATTATTTATGTAAAAAGCTCGAGGAAAATGCAGGTAGCGACGCGCCTTCCTTACATCTTTCTTTTCAAAGGAATGCTTCATAAAATATCATAAAGCGACAAAAGTACTTGTGTACAATCTTAGCTACACTATCTTAGCAATATACTTATGAAGTGCCAAAAAACTCTAAAAACTACGATTAATTTAAACAATTTCGATCGCTTAAAACGCTTCGCGTAAATTGCTAATCTTCGTGCTATTCTTAGAAAATTACGCATGCAGTCTAAATAATATCGTAACTCGTAAGCTGAGCTAAGATAGTACATCAATCATATCGCCCAACACTTGGCAGCGGCTTACAAAATGATAATAAATGAATTTTAACCCCCGCCGTCGCTCGTTGTTCATCTTCCGCCGATAGAACATTATAATTATGATGAAATTCGCGGAGAACAAAACGCTTTTTGAAGATTCCTTAGCAGGCCGTGCAAGGTCAACATTTTTTTTATATTGTAGTAAGATTTATTGCTTCTGGAATCATTTTTACGTATAGCCGCGGGTATAGTTGCATACGCCAATCACTAAAAACCTATTTTCATAGCCACAAAATGCCAGCTTTGGTGATTTTATGAAATCCCAACAAAATGGTAATGATTTCATGTTTTTACTAAATTTTATTAAGAGAAGTTACAGTCTGTATAGAATTCGATGTTATTGGAAAATCAAATTACTATATCTACTGTCATTTGATACAGGCTCTATGAACTATTCTGTCGTTGGCATTTCAAGGTTATTTTTATTTGTTAACAAAAAAACTGCCATATTAGATAACGGAGCTCTCATTAACAGTATATGAATAACGCCGTTATTAGGGTTTAATGCTATGTAATTTGGGTAATCCTATTAAGAACAGGAGTTTATATAATACTCTATTTCTAAATATATACAAAGCGTTTAAATACATAATTAATATTCGATTATAGACCTTGGAGACAAAGGTATAGTATTCAGATATCATACAAATAGGTGGGTGAGTGAGATCACGATTAGATTTCATTTCAAAGCGCACGTTCCAGAGATTGGTACTCATAAAGGTTGAGTTTAGAAGTTCGAACACGATTCCTACATAGGATAGGAACTTGATCATACTTACACCCGAATCTGTATAGTGACTCAAGAAAATCTCAAGCTCACTCACTTTTATTTGGTTACTATAAAAAAATTACGAAAGGAAAGTAAAAATGAAAAGAAAGATGACTTAAATAAGTAAGTAAATTATTTATTTGCAACACACATAAAATTACAAGCAATGGTTTACATAAATACAGCTCATAAAATAACTGTGCAGTGGTGCTGCAAAACGGTCCCTAGCTCAGCATAAATATGGTTTAATTTAACTAGGCTCCATAATAAATTATTTATTTTAAGTTTTTTTATGGGAAAGGGTTCAAAAGTTTTCCTATGAAAAGTTTTATAACATCTTGATTCAAGTCCTAACTTTAGATATGAAATCCCCATTTCACTGGCACCCTACTATTACGTGACTAAACTTCACATTTATTTACTGTACGGCTTTTGTTTGGTAAACGCTCTTTGGCAGTTTACGGTTTTGCTCTGTGTTATGCTACAGTCATACAGTCAATTATAACGAGCAAGTGTTTTAATATGGAATAGTGGTTAAAGCTGAGCCGGCTCCCAACAGGCTACCACACTCGTTTCTCAAGTCTTTATATATTCCCACACGTGCACATATTGTGCTTCGGAATGTCCGTCTGATTCAATTTTATTAATGGACTTGGACGTTTGCCCCACTGACTGTGAACAACGCAGAGTATTCTATTAGAGATACATCTCGTTTCGGCGTCGGATGACGGAAATTGTTGCTTACGTTTCGATGTTTAGGTTTATTTTTGCTTGCACGCATCTATGGTTGCCAACGCATAATGGCAAAGCCTGAGAGCCGATCGTCAAATATGAAATGAATTGGTGACTGACCGTTTTAAATTGATAGCTGTTATGCGCTTCATGACGCTTTATCGAACAATGTACTTAAACCGGTCTGGCTAGATTTAAAAATCTTAAATCCTGTTATTTAATTTAACCCGGCATAAGCTCGCAATAGTTTTATATATTACACCGTTTTTGGTATTTGCTTAGATAAAACCGTTTGTCTCAAAAAAGAGAAAACACAGTTCTAATAAGGGTTGGGTTATTATATTACCTACGTTTGGTTTATTGGTTATGATTTCACACCAACTTCAGGCCAACTTTGAACTTGTTATAAAATATCAAAAATAACTATGTCTCTTGCTCTACAAGACGGCGCGACGTTCAGTCGTGTGGGCTAGTCGTGAAACTGCACTGAGTCAGAATATAAGCAAGATGTCAACAAGGCCGCCCGATTGCATTAACGATATTGCTTTTAGACTGATTTACTACTAAAACTAAGTGCCGGTGGTCTCTCTGACAAATTTTACGGTTGACATTAACGTTCGCTATCGTTTTTACGTTGAATGGGCATGTTTGTTGAACGTTTTTACTGCGCCATTTTGTTGATACGTAATTAATTGATTTGTGGTTTGTTTCAGAATGTTCGGGTAGCAGATTGGCGACGCTGAGTCGCTATGGCCGCTGTTAATTCGGTAAGAACACATTTATTTGAAAATAAACGTTTACTCTTCTGGTTTTATTACTGCACAAAATAGTGCATAGCGATATCATCGGATATTAAATGCTTCAATTGAGTAACAGCTAAAAATAGACAAGCGATGTGTGTTTGATTCGACAGTACTATCTACGAGTATACGTCGTTACATGTCTCAGGTTCATATACCAAAAGTGAAATCAGACTCATCCGTGACCAAAGCAAACTCGTAGATCCTTAGCCACTCCTGTATTAAAAACGGTGTAAATATTCCAAGCTTACATAGAGTTTATTAATAGGGCGAGAGGTTATCAAATATTTCGAAAGCGTTTCAAATGCAGGCTTAGTTATAATATCGTAAAATCCGATGATATTACCGAGCTACCGTTCTCACTAACAAAATTCAATCCCTTGCGATTCACCAATAGGGTGACACGATATAACTGCTATAACTGTTGTTAATACTTTCTTTATTTTATTTAATGTTGAAAACAAACACAAACGTATTTGATTAAATTGTATCTCAGTAAATTCTGTATCATAATAATTATACCACACTTGATGGTAGGGGAACAAGGGTCTAAGGATGCGGAACGCTCAAAGTAGTTATTTCTAGAAATGTATGATGTATAGTATTATATGGTCTGTGGTATGATGAAGACCTATATCCAGCCGTGAAGTTCTACAGGCTGATAATGATGATATTTTCCATAACTGATACATTTTTTCTTGATGATGCAGCCGTTTCGGTTTACATTTTCAACATCTGTCTTTTAAAACCCCGTATTTATCTATACACGCTGATCCGATGATGATAATATTTTGTATAACACTACACGATGTAAAACTGTTATTGATGATCGATGAAGAAAACCAAAAACACTGCAATTTCAATTTTAGTTGTCAAGAACTGTCTTTTCTTACCCTCTATCTCACCTACCCACTTCTCTAATTGGCAGATTGACACTGCCTACTCAGTATATTCTATTATGAGTTCTCAATTATTTTCATTTTAGTTAGGTAGGTACTTACGTAATCACGTGATTCCGGGCTTAATCCCGGACCAGCATTTTGGACGAAGACGGTTTAAAATTCTAACTTATGTGTACTTTACGTTGGTAGGTATTGTAAATAGACTGCAGGCTATGCGAAACTAGGAAATATTATTAATCTAACTGATATATCCGGCAGACCATAAGGCCTCGTTTCCAGATTAACAGCCAGCTATTGAGCTACGTTACTGCGAGCCGGCTCATCACTGTTTCCTCGCAGGTATAAAGTGCCCAGCCAAGCTAGACACTCCAGCATTAAAGTACCAGCTTCGTTTTACAGGTATTTTCGGGGACGGAAAGAGGCAGGGGTGTCAGGTTAGATTGGTGAAGGCATAATGGCGTTAGCTCCGTGGACGCCTTCCAAATCACATCGCATTTGAATAGCGACTGCAGTTCGGCAATAGCCGGTTAATGACTTTTATCTATTTCTGAATAATCTTTGTGAATGTGTTTTGAATTTTCTGTGCGCGAATACACTTTTTTATGTGCTTTGAATTTCAATTGTCGAAATTAAACTTGGCCTTGGCAACACTAAAACAAAACAATGGATGTTGTCAAGGAATTCGATTGTGGAGCATCTTTACCTACACGCCAGTGTTTTTGATAGTATCCAATTACCTAGGAAAAAATATCGTAAAATTCTGTTATATTATTAGAAAAAGTGGTTTAAATTAGTTCAAAGAGTCCGATTCTCATGCTCCTTGTGCGCCCCAAGCACTTTGCCTCAACCTTTTTTATGACGACTGCCAATTGAGTGGAACTCCTTCCGAATACTTATAATTTGTATGTTTTCAAGATCAGAGTGAATAGGTTTCTTCTAGGCAAATGTGCTACACAGTCGACCACGTGAGATTGTGTTCAAATGTTTGCACACAACGTGTAAAATAATATTTTATAAGAAGATAAAACGTTTAACTGTACTAATAGGTATCTTACAAAGATGAGCTATAAAAATTGCCTACTTACCAACAAAAGGAAACAGCTCTTTTATATCACTGAGTAGTGTACTATCCATTATCTAAGACATTTTTGAGAACTCAGCATAAATGTTTCGGAAGCGAAGCTCGTAAAAGTCAGTTTGAATGCTGATCGTTTACTGCTTTTCTAGATAAACCGAAGTCAGCTGTGATCATTTATTTTCGTTTTTATTTCGTAATCGGACATCTCACCATGGATAATGATATGTTTTTTTCGATGTATCGTAAAACTCTTGTCTATTTACCTTCCCACTCATCAACACAAAATGTAAGTTTGTAAATTGTGTACACAATGTGCCCAAATTGTATACAAAAAAGATTTGTAAAAATCGTAGAGCAAAAGAACATACTTATAAACTGGTGCGTGGATTTACTGTGCGAACTTATTTTGCGAAGTGTTCAAAAAACACTATCTATTATTACTTACCAGCGAATTATTAATTGTGGTAGATAATCCCACCTCTAAAACATGACCTCATTATCTTAACGTGTATTTTCTATCTCCGGTGTAGATGAGTTGATTCCCCAAAGGAAGGCAAAGGGAGAACACCCTCACAAATTCAACTTGAGTAACATTAGGGTCACTGGGGCCCAAACTAATCGCGGAACCCACATTCTATTGAAAGTGATGTGCCTATAGAAAATAACAACTCCTTTGCGACTTTGCTTTGATCACAGGATGCGTTAAATTTAAATAGCGTCGTTTCCTTTTTTCGATCAACACCTACTGATTTCTAGTATGTGCCAGTGCCAATTTAGTCTTGACTATCATTATCATGCAGTGGTAATCTGGAAACTGAAAAAGATACGCACAATTCTTGCAAATTTTTAGATTTTTAACTGTTAGTTTCATCAAAACGAAAAAAATATTAAAAAAAATTAAGCTACTTTTAGCAGTAAAACTGAACTCAGGCCCGTATGCGATACGGAAATTGCTACTCAAGAATAGATTTGAGGAGAGATTTTCATACAAAGATCTACGCTTGAGTCTGGATCAGTCCTTGTAGTTAATCAGCATATTACAAGCCTCAGAATCTGATCCTGCTGAATCATCTTTGAAAACAAAAATGACAATTTTTTTTTAATTGGTTTTATAAAATTTATAGAACAGCTTTTCTCTGAGCCAAACTAAAATATTTCTCCATCAAAAATGTAAAATATTTATAAAACAAATACACTCAATTTAGCAAACATCCATCCCTACTCCCAACTTTCATGAAAGCTAACCTCACGTAACTTTATCCCAAACCCCACGAATTGGCTTTTCTCTTTTATCGCATTAGTTTTCAGCCGAGACGACTCTGAATCGATGACGGGAACTCCACACGAACCGTTTGGTTTTACGTCGTATGGAAAACTAAAACGTTATTTGAATCTGTTTGTTTATGTAAAAGCTCAAGTAAATGTATCTTTATTTCAAAGAGTCTGTAATATATTTACTAGTGATAACTATAGAAAGGCTCTCCGCCAAGCGGAGAATGACCTCATGGATCGACAATAATATTTTACGAACTAGCTGATACCCGCGACTTCGTACGCGTTCGAAACTTTCCACCAAAATATCTGTCAACCCGTATACAATGAACATCGTGTCAAAGGCGGCTTTTGGTTAAGAGAGGTCAAGCTATATCTAAGAATCCACGTTTTTTATTTCAATAAAATAATATGGCCTATGTTTCAATCCGGGAAAAGGGCTTTTGAATGGTATAAGTTTCACTGAAATTGGTCCAGAAGTTAGGCGTGATCCGCGAACAAACAAACAGACAAACAGATAAACAGACAAACTCGATTTTCGGAATCAGAATTGTCTATTCAGTAGATCGGCATATTTAATTTATCCATATCTTTAATTTCAGTTTTTGGCTTTTTTATTATAGTATAGAAAAAAAACTCTAAATCTTCTATCGAAAATAAAGGAGGCTTATGTTTAACTTAAAAAAAAAGACTACCTACTTATTTATTAGTTTACTTGTTTACAGCTGTTTTGTGTCTATCGCCAAAGTCTTTGAAAGCACTACAATAGAAATCAACATTATAATATATATTTTGACAGACAAAGATCGTTTGATGCTTCTAGTAAAATATTTAGTTATGATCTTATCCACGTTGGTATTCTTCCATTTTAGAAACGTGAAACAAGTTTATACAGCCACTGGAGGTTTATTACGTTTGTGTTCCACAAAAACAAGGAGTTCTGAATTTCAGACAAAAGACAAAGAGCTCTCCAAATGTTTTACAACTTATCAGCGATCAAACAACGTTTTAAAACATTGGAAAAGCTTCGCGAAGGAAAAATTGAAGTTTCCTCTTAATCTGAGTTTGTCGGAATCCATCGAACGGGATTAGGATAATGAGGGGCGGACGCTTTGTTTATAAATACTACTCAGGACTTCCCCGGCTTAGTTTACGTTACTTAATGCCCTGTGTAATGCCGTAATGACATTTTTATTACTCTTTGAAGTTTAAACTTTTGGGATAGCGTTTACCAAAGGATTAACGCACAGTTATTTCATACCTGTATTATATTTTATTATATTCTAAAATGCATGAAAAAAGAAACAATGTGGCTGCCGCAGGTGGCTGTGGCCAATGGTCCGTGTGCGCTTAGCTTAAAGTTTCTTGAATTATGACAACTATGATTGTAAGATAAAATTAAAATTTATAGTTATAACTAAGGTTTTCGCATTAATAATAAAACGAAATCCTCACCATACGCCCGTTTCCAGTTTAATCTTAAAATGGCTGCAATAATTTCAAATGTGGACGGGGTTGGAACGAATAAAAGAGATTAAAGTCATAAAAACCTATGCTACTATAACAAGTAATAGACCAAGTCATGTGCTTCTTCATATCATCACGGTCACATAATAATTAGGATATCCATATGCGAGTTTCTAAATTAGGTCAATAGTATAACGTTTTCAAAAGCTTTATTGTGGTATATTAAACTGTTTAGAGGTTTCTGCTAAGTGATAGGCCTGAGTAGGAGAGCATAATGATGATATTCTTTTATTATAAGTGAGTAGTGTTTTGTGCTATGTAATTTTTTTTATTAAACCTATAGGTAACAGACAAAACGAGTTTTGAATTGAACGCAGTCTATTCAAAACTTGTCTTTCTAAAACTAAATGGCCCCAGCAGCATTTACTTACAGCAGCCACAGCAGCAATCTAGTTTCCATAGTACAAGCTTTGCATAGTTTGGGACTAGAGGCGTTGTGTGAAATGTCCGTGAATATCACTACATAGTATAAAGCAAAGTCGCTTCCCGCGTCTGTCCTAATGTCTGTATGTATGCTTAAATCTTTAAAACTACGCAACGGATTTTGAAGCGATTTTTTTTAATATATAGAGTGATTCGAGAGGAAGGTTTATATGTATAATACATCATCATCATCATCACTGCATTGCACCCGTGCGAAGCCGGGGCTGGTCGATAGTTTATTTAAATGTGATGCTTTTTTTCACACAACTCTAAGAGGCTTTGTGTGTGGCAGCAAGAAAAGAAGCACTAGACCCCGGACTATGAGTGCTTAGCGGCAGTTAAGGAAGCGCTAGTGGGTCCAAATAACACTGTTATGTGCGTAACACCCTCGTTCGAAGGATATTGCTCGCACAATAAAAGGGCCGTAGTGAGATAGGCACAGGAAAGTTGCAAACGGTACAATTGAATTTTCACTGAGCATAAGTCCCGGCTTGCAAGCCGTATCTAATGTGATGATATTGCTTCGCATATTAGTTTGCTGGTGACGATTATTTTAATTGACGTACATATACCAACGATATGATACTTCTCAGTTAAATGATACCTATTACTTATGTACAGCCTAATAATAATAAAGGTACTCAAATAAATTACGTGCGTGCTTGGATTATATGTGCTTCACTTAAACATCTTCAGATTTTAAGAAACTCGAGGTTTGAGGAAATGTCTAGGAAATTACAGTAACGAGTTTTTCATAATTTACGAAAGACTTTTTTAACAAGACCTTGCCCGCCCTAGCACTCAAAAATTACGTTGTGGTCCTTGATGCCCCGGAGACGGCATTTCTAGCCGTTGAAGTGGAACCTTTCTGCACTCCATCCCTCCATCACATGGAGAAGGTATCTGTTGTAAAACACCCAAGTGGACAACAAAAGTGCTCATCGGACAAATAAATGAGAGGTATTCTAATATTCTAGAGCTACAACGAATCCTTTTGTAATGGGGTACTAAAGAGCATTTTAGGGCAGAAGTGGACCCCGCCGGAAATTTAATCTGGGGTCCCTTTGTTGCTCGGAATTTTGTCCTCAGATGAATGTCTGAGTACGAACGAATATTTCAATTTAATTAAAAATACGACAAGCGAAATGTTATTGTTTTCGGTCGATTGCCCATTTAGAGGGCCATCTTGTTAATCTGAATGGTAGTCGAGTGTTGTTCTGATTCGGCTAATGAAATCAACTCGTTTATACTTGCTGAGGTGGGGGCGAAGCTATTGTTCGATTATTTTTCTTTTATTGTTGATAGCTCTTATAGCTCCTACCAAAGTACATCGAGCTATGTGAATTTGTGACCCGCAAAAAACTATTTATTTACATTCTTCAGGCTGCTTGAATGCACATGATAAATTATTAGGTACCTATCTTCCCAGTACTAAAGATAAAGGCGTTTTTATCACCACCACACACTGGGCTGCTCCTAAATATGAGTCCCTTAAGTATGTTGCAGATAATAAGTGGGCTATTGGTCCCTCGAGCATAAAGTACCAACGTTATCTATCCGTTAATGTGTCATTATTCTTTTAGATATTCATATTCTATTTATTCCTTTAGGTATTTATAGTGTACTACGTGCCGCCCGCGACTTCGTTCGCGTCCCATTGGATCCCGTTAATTTTTCGGGATAAAAAGTAGCCTATGTGTTAATCCAGGTCACGGACAATATATATTACAAGTTTCATCCAAATCGGATCAGTAGTTTTTACGTGAAAGAGTAACAAACATCCATCCATCCATCCATACTTACAAACTTTCGCGTTTATAATATTAAGTAGGATTTATTTCTTAAGTTATTTTGCTGTGCCAAAACAAAAATTTAAATTATCCAAAGGTGGTATACTAGCATTCTCTCAGCTGATGCGTAAATAAAAAATCTATGCAGAACCGTTTTTGAGTATAACGGGAAAAAAATATTGAAAAATTTCAGTTTACCTACTTACTTAATTAGTTCTGTTTACTAAAAAAGTTTAGGAAGGTATAAATACAACCCTAAAAAACATGTTACTAAGGGGGGGTTTTGGGTGATAGGTTGAATCACCCAAAACACACGGGTATGAAGCGAATTGCCCCAGGGCACACAACTGAATCTGTTTGACTAACTTTAATTGAGATTGGACTAGCTATATGCTGAAATACATTTAAACGACTAAAACTGTGTATTTACTGTGTAAATCTGTTGATGATATACAGACCAGTGATCGTTTAATAACTATGCTACCAGGTAGGTATGTGTTTGTGGATTTTTAGTTACTCAATAATAACTATAGAAGTGTGTCACTGATGTGCTGCCTGCAGTATAGTTTTAATTCTGTTGTTATATTGAAATGTTGTTCATTGACAGGCGTCATGGCTCAGTTGGTAGTAGCTCTGCCTTCCGTGCTGTGGGTCGTGGGTTCGATCCCCACCGAGAACAAACATTTGTGTGTGGTGTCTGGGTGTTTCTATGTATTATAAGTATGTATAAACAAAAAAATATATATATATATGTATTCTATCATCTATAGTTCCCATAGTACAAGCTTTACTTCGTTTGGGGCTAGAAGGCGTTGTGTTAAATGTCTGTGAATATTTATTTATTTATTTTATTTCTTTCTTAAAAAATGACACATCCAAAATACTTAGCTTAATTTTAGTACTGTAGAGAATTAAACTAGTTTGGAATATAATAGTTTAATTCATTTTTGAATTATCACAATTACATACACCATTGTTTTCTTGTCACAGTCTCCACGTATCTGTCTCCACAGGCTTTAGAACCTATACGAATTATAAAGCCGTATGGTATCACTGCCAATCAACGCATCAGAACATTTACACAGCATTTGGTGACAGCTATGACATCACACGTTCATCCTAAATTAGAAGTGAGTTATGTGTGTGCAACTGATTGCAGTTAAAATATATCGCACGCTATTCCAGACGAGTCATCTAAATAAATTAAGTCTCGCGAGCGAAACTGCGGGCAATCCGCTAGTCATCAAAATAAATGGAGATAAATGTTTTTGAAAATTTATAGTAAAATAAAAGTCATAGTTCAGTACGTTAGGTTATGTGGTCATGATCAATCTAGCTTTCGTAAGTACCAATCAATCAATCAGTCCAATTATTTCCATAAAAGTGTACAAGGATGTCAAAGTATAAATTAGTATTACCACAGATCATATAATACTAGAGCGTTTTTCATATTTTTTACGTTTTACAAAATTGTAGGTCATTAAATATATTGTTAACTTATCATTAAAATACGTATAAAAATTAATAACTTAAATAAATAAAAAGTACTTATTAATAGTTGGAAAAGCACCACGAAACCTTTTTCAAGAAGTCAGAAATTTAATAAAAGCTCTCCGATATCGACCAATTTTTCAACTCAGTACAAATATTTTTAGTATCACCGATGTACAGTTGCTAGATGACCTCTTGGTCATCGGTAATTTAATTTCGTTCACAACTAGAGTTACGAACGTAAAAGACATTCGAAATCGCCCATAAGAATTTATCTTATAGCTACCAAAGTGATAACCCTGATTTTTGGAAATCGTTTCTAAAAAGGTCTTGAGATCGATGGTAAGTTAGATCAGATAAGCTCGAGCCCAACCTTGTTGACGTAGATCAAGGGCTGTCGAAAGGTCTACCCTATGACTGTTGCAAAACCTGGAGCTACAACTGGAAGACGTGAAAGAACTGATTTCGTGGAATGGTACTTTGTCTTTCATGCAAAGCTACGAGATACAGATTCGACTGACAGCTGGCGATAACCGAGCCAGCGGCTTACTCCACAAAACGATAGTTCGAATTTCAAGTTCAATGATAGTATTTTCCAACTGTGTGGCACCGTAAATGGGTATTCATGCTAAGGGCTAGAGTAGCTAAGGGATGGTAGGCGCGTTATAAAAACAAAACTGAAAAATATTACCAAAACACCTATCTACCTTTTCTTTGGCCAATCTATATCAATTCACATTTTTCTTTTTACGCCACATTTGTCACTCGCCAGAGGAAGGAGGTCGTTTGCATCGTCTACGTACACACGGATCACTTTGAATGGTGATTCCAACGCCAAATTGTAACGCTAGATCTCATATACGAACCTCCCCGTCACAGATCACATACATAATATGATACTATACTACTTAGTCTCCGTTTATTGGAGAGTAGACCCCCAGGGTTGGATACACGCCAGCGATGTGTCCCGCTGGATAACAGGATATCTAGCTTATGTACGGATTATTCAGATAACTGGCTCGCAATTTCATTTGTATCGCGAATTTTCAATGGATAATATTCGACTCAGCGGCTTTCAGTGAAATTAGCAAAGGTCGAGCTAGAAGTCCCCTTTAAAGCGAAGTGTTGACAACATTCTGCAATGGAATATAAAACGTATAAAATATAATGTTCTTAGTATTTCATAGATCTGTTAAAATTTTAGGCTTTTCATGCTTCTCATCTCACAATTAGTTTTATTACAAAATGGCAATTTTAGTTACTTTTAATGAAGAAAAAAATTGAGCATCATCCTACAATACAACGATTATCATTATGCTTCACTGGCTTTGTAGCTGGATATAACAATATTTTGTTTATTTTTTTACATCATTACCACCAGATTTGTAACGTACAAAGGAAAATAGACTTTCTGTAAACGATAGGTAGGGACAGTCAGCAGCATAAGCCGATTCACAAATTGACAAAAGAGAATTATACAGTAGTAAGACGTTACAAGCAGTTGAAGCATTGGAATTGGTATAAAATATAACGATAACGAAGAAAAAACATTTTTGTATGAATATAAAGCTTTATTCAACTAAACTCTTCTCAAAAAAAATAGTCAAAAGCTGAAGCAGAACCTTCAATTCTTCATCAGCTTACCTTGCAAACTGTACAACTCGTTGGGGTATCCGATTTATTATTCAAATTAATTAATGCTGGTCTTGCTTGTAAAACAGAGCTAACTGTTTTGCCGAAAGCTCCTGTTTTTTTTTTACTTTAAGGGTACAGTATAATGTGCGTGTATTATGTGTGTGAGTAGGTACATCAATAATAAATATTCATGGATAACTCATAGGTACACACAACATATTCTAGTCCCAAATCAAGCAAAGCTATGGGAACCTGCTGATTGAATAATACCATTTAAAGTTATATGATACTTAAGTTTTTTTGTATATTAAAAAGCTTTGTAGGGTTTTAATTTCCTTTTCTGTTTACATTAGTCTGCTACCTAAATCGCTAATCATTATAAAATAGCGGCACGGGACCCGCAAGGCGTTTCTGACTCACCGTTTCTTTATTGTAAGACGTTAGTGATAAAAGAATCCGACGCTGTGCTATTCCACTAATGGCATGGGCTGAGCTTGAATTGTGTCATTAGTATTTTAAAATTTTACTTTTATCGGAAACGAGAGCACAGAATGAATGAAGGTTCAGGGAACTCTTTTTCTTCTTCTTATTTTACCTATATATAATCTCTGTCTGTCATTTCGACAGACAATTATTCCAGTGTCAAGTGAATCATTTGAAATATCAGTGATGAGTGAAGTGAAGTCATTCGTCAAGTCGGTTGTCGCGTGTTTCGCAGGCAGAATGGTGGATTTTTCCTTCAAAACTTGGACACGAATTCCATCATAATTATCATGGGGAAACCGCTTATTACCCACTTATTCCAATGGTTCACACTTTATTACCAAGATTCAACCGAAATTATACACCAAAACTCACAATAGCACAAGAAAAACCAAAAATGACAGAACTCGAATCCGGCAAGCAACTCAGAATATTGAAGTAATGTTTGACATTGTATGTGTCAGACAGAAGTTCATAGAGCGAATGGCATCAACCATCCGACCGAAGATTAGATATTGCCTTGACAGCTAAATCGTCTGTCACTCAATCTGTAGTTTTGGTAATCTGTGAGTAGCAATAATGGTTCGAGCTGTCATAGAAACATGAATCAAAATATGAACTCTATACCGATGGAATAAAAGTCATTGAATGTGTTGAATGGAAAATGTAAACATCACGTGACTTTGATCTCCAAGCGCTCACTTACCTAGCCTAGGTATGTGGGATAGTACAACTGCGAGCCTGTACAGGATACCTACAATTCTTACATTTCTATAAAGTAAACGGAAAAATCAGGCAGCAGCGCCATAATTGAAAACTTTTCAGGACCTACAACATTTTTCTCTAAGCATAAAAGAAAAAATAAACTAAGAAACGCAAGCTGTCTTAATTTCAATGGCGCTTGACGGAAATTGCGGACCAGCGGAACTTTCAATTGAAGCGAACTAACTACCCGTAGACCGTACCAACTTGTTACGGAAACAAAGAATTCCACAGAAATTTCTACACCTTTTATATAGGTTCTGTGCACGTTGAACGGATAGAAAGCGGACATTTTGAAACTGCTTTAGCAGGTACGGTACCTAACATAGCCTTCCTAAAGAAGAGATAGAAAACAGAGAACCGGCCCGTGATCGATAAGTCTGTTACTTGGACGAATTGTCTAAGGTCTGGTCTGTTACCATCTTCTTCGATAGACCTAAAACTAACTACGAATGATAAGCTCGCTGTAATGATAAGTCCTCTAGCCAAGTTATAATATTTTACAATCGTTGGAGTATAGAAAACCAATCAAAATAATGGACATGGCATTTCCACGTTTTTACATTTCTAATTCTTTAGAATGTCAAACCTTGGGTGAAGGGGCAGGATTGGCCTTATGCAGTTCATTGAGCCAACCCTGCCTCTTTACCCTTCATCTGTTTTAAAATAAGCGGAAACATTTCATCCGCTCCTTATGCATAGCGAAAAAATCTTTGTAAAAGTTTGTCACCTTCAAACCTTTGGAATGAACGTTCCGTGCGGGATATTTTTAAATTTGTATTCACGGAGGTGGTGTAAAGGCTAAACCACTAACCACTAAATAAGACAAGTGTTCTCTACGTGGTCAAATTGATTGGTCGCTTAGTATGTTGGGAAATAAAAAAAAAATTCTCGGTTTATCCACCAGTGAACCCAGGCGAATTGAGGATTTCGGCATTAAATCCTGGTCCACCTATGGGTAGAACTGGAGCTTTTAGAGGGGGGCTTGAACTTCTTAACTTTTCCTTTGGATTCATTAGTGGCTATGTATAACCTACCTCTACTGCGCTCCAATAAATAATACTTACTAGGTTGGTATACCTCCATAACGTACCTACTTACTTACTACTTATTATACACTGTTGCGTATCAAGGCCGGCACGACGCGACAAAGAAGCTCCAAGGTTTTTCTAATATTCGGCGTGATGAAATTGATCAATCAAACCAAAACCAAGCATTTCTTTATTGCCTTCCCAAATAAAATAGGGGAAAAGTGAATACGTAGTGTCGGTATTCCCAACATTCCCTGCGGAAGGAAATCCCGCGAGGAAATCCGCGTCTCGGCGAGACATGCCTGGATAATTTGGGACGTGCGTACGACGACTTACCCAGGATCTCCTGGCGGTTTCAGCGGGCTTTTGTGTTTTATGGAAATTGATTGTTTGGATCAATGGAGCTTTTGGAGTTAGAGGAAGTCAATATTTTTCAAAACAAGCCACGTTTTTGATGTGGTACCTATACTTACTGAGGTTTAGCAGGCAGCCTATTTTCTGGTGGACTACAAAGGCGATTTACACACAGTTAAATTGCGCGGTCACAAGGTATCGCCCCATAGTAGAGTATAGTTGCCGCGCAGCAGAACTCTCGCCAGTCACTGTCCGGAGTATGTAAATTTGCCCATAGCTAAAAAATACTGTTCCTATAACTCTTAAAAAAGATAAGGTAAAGGAATGACGTTAAATATTAGAGATGCGGTAATATCTGAAATTAGTAAGATGAAAGCTCATAAAGTACAGGTGCTCATTTTATAAGGCACCGCACACAGTCGTCATTTCGCAAGCTACGCCTATGTTCACCGTTTACGACCGTTTTTATATCTTACAAATTTAACCAATCGAAAACGTCTTAGTTTTACGACTTGGTATTGCAAAATCGAAACGGACTTTCTTGGATTTAACACGTTTTTACGTTTTATAGCAATCGGGCTTGGGGTTCAAATTTTCAATTATCAAAAACATTACCGGTTTAGGTATAGGCATTCATAATGATTTTCAATTATAATTATTTCCCGGCTACATTCAAAATGCCCCAGTAGGTTTTAAATAGCGCAGAACCATAACGAGTGGTAAAAACAGATGCAGAGGTCTATTTCCAGCAGTGAGTAAAGATTTTCTTTCAGAGACCGCCAAGAGAGGTTTTAGGTTCCATACGACTTCATTCGTGGCATTGCAAGTCTTAGAGCTGTGACAAAAATCTGTGCTTCTAAAGCACAACAAATATTATCACAACAACACTCTAAATATTATTCCAATAATCAGCAGAAAGCTATCGTCAACACCACATAACTAGTATAGTATAATATAATCTGTGACATAACTTAAGATGGTACTGATTCTAAATCTGTGTCATTAGAACACCAAGTAGTATTTTGACCTGAATTTAATATCACCATGGCACAGATGCTTGCAACTTGCGTCGTTATTGCCCAAGTTGCATGATAAACATGGCGACTCATTGTCTAAACTTCGGGATGAGTAATGTGACCTTTTACAGCACAAACGTCCGATGTGATGAGAGCTAAGAATAAAGGGTTGAATGATACGATGAGTTTTTACAGGCGTATCATACCTATATCTAACTAAGCCAGTATGTAATGTCGTGTTTAATTTTTGAGTAGTATATTAGCAAAGTTTATTTCTGTAGGATAAGTAGGCTACTATGTTTTTAAACTGCACAGATCGGTTCACTGACTTCCGGAAAAACCTACGTAGCTGAAAAGAATGTATTTAATAACACATACTTAGATACAAGTATCTCTTGACCCCACTAGTGTTTTGTTCAGTAATAAGCAATTATATTGCATCGCCGCAACGGTCAAATCTGCACCTATTGGGTCTCAGTCAGTCACCTATAGACATGACAAAGAGAGCCAATTATAATCTGGAAACTAACATTAAAGCAAAATAAAATGATACAATGAACCTTGTTAAAGTGAATATACGAGTTGAACCTTCCTGTAACAGGTTAAAGGTTATTTCGTAAAGAGGGCACATCAACTTTTCTAAAGCAGCGTCCTTTGTTTAAAGGTCGCATCCCACCTAAAACTCAACGACCACTTAGCCAAACGTTGCCATTATACCTAAAACACTACACGCCTCTACGGAGGAACTTGCGCGGTAAATTTAACTTGCCCTATTTCTGTCCGAGACAGGCTAAATAATTCCCGATAGGTACTAAGTACATGGCTATTCCATCATCTATAGAATGGGCAGAGATGTCGCCGGAGCAGAAGGGTCCCTTCGGCCTCGCGGGACCATCTAAAACCAGCCCGCTTTATATTTACCTACCTACCTCCTGTTGTAATTGAAAGGACACTGAGCCTGATTACTCGACTGGAACTGATAGCCAAATGTATTGGGATATATTCTATTCAGCTTCGGTAAAAAATCATCGATTCTTTTCTGTGGTATATTTTTTGTCGTGGAATTTTGTTTTTCTTTGTAGAGGTAACGGGAACTGGCAGATGTTTGTGTTTTGATGAGTTTTAGGATTCTGTAGTTCAGAAAAAATCGTTCCGCTCATCGTTCCTATTCGGTAGTGTGCACAATATTTTTTTAAACCCTTTTCTAAAACAACGCTCAAGCATAAATTGAAACTCATGACGGGTTCCTCTGTTTTAGACATAGTAGCATTTATATACAATTTATCAGTTATAAGGTTAATCTAGTAACAAAGCTAATAAAGTAACTAGCTACGTAAGTAACTACAGCCATCGTGTTTTTGACGCTTGCCTTTCAACTTTATCGAATAAATTTTCTAATAACTGCTGTTGCCAGTTTCTGAGAAAGTGTTAAGAACAGAAAAGAAAATGAGGAAATACCTAAATGTTGCATGACTGCAATATTTTTTTTTTACATTACTATGATTACTATCTATGTATTGCTATACATCGATAATGGTTCTATGTAATACCGTAGAAACAATTTTTCTATATTTCTTTAATATTTTTTAATTCAAATTATTGTAGCTACCTTGCTCTACCATTCTTTGGATGTTTTGTCTTTAGAATAAGGTACTCAGTCGACTCAGCGATACCATTTAGCAAAGTAAACATATTTTTGAGCTGATGGCATAGGCATAGGTACTGATAAAATTGCCAAAACCACAAGACGAAATACGTCTCGACCTTAGTTAAATAGCAGAGTGTGTTTGTAACACAACGGTACCTAAGAGGCGGAACACACCAGGGACACACGTCCACAATTTGACAAAGTTACCCTTAGACATGTGGCATGTGGGCGAGCGACCTCAAAGACCAGCCCCTTAAATAAACACAATTCCGTTAGATGTGTGCTTTTTCGGCACGCAAAGGTGTCTGGTAGAGATCGCAATCCTCTATTGAGCGACATTCGGTTGCTGTAAGTATATTTACCTATTTGTTTGGCATACATACCCATTATCAAGCTGTTTTATATGGAGCTTTATGAGCTTTATGCTCAGTTCGGCAGAGATTTTAATTTAATAGAGATGACGTCATATCTCCTTCTTATTGACGTAATTTTAACGTCTACATTAGATTCAAATCTCTGTGTAACTGAGCATAAAGGCCTCTGTATGCACAAGAAGTGGTAGGAAATGTGGTGTATTTCTCTACGAACACATAGAGTAATAATACTCCTATAATTGTTTGGGGTTGGTGATATAATCTACCTCAAAACCGTACTTGTTCTTGTTGTTAGAAAAAATCCCTATGGTTTTTTTTCTCAAATACGCAAGTAAAAGCAAAAACTTGGTAACTGGGATAAAATAAAACAGAAAAATCAACACAACTACAAAGCAGATTATGCTAGCAAACCCAGCTATATTTTTCCCAAGTTTAATAATATTTTCAGGGATTAGAGCTAGCGGCCGATATTATCCGCAAACAAATCGTAAAGGCACCTAGCGATAGTTCGTCATGTTCCCAGAACACCGCAAGATCGATAAGCGAATATTTGTATTACTGTATTTGTGAAACTTATTTCAATGAAGCACCAACAGTGTAAACACGGTGCTTGTGTGTCAACATGCAAATTCGCTTTAGTTCGGCGCATCGTCTGTTTGCCTCGCGGCTTTAGCAAAGCAAACTCCGCAGTGTATAAAGACATTGGAACACGTCTAATGCGGTTTTGCTGAAGTTAATTTAATGATACTCTTGTAATGCAATCTACATATCTACTAACAGATCCGTTTCTATCAAAAACTAGTCAAAGCAAGGATGAAGTTTGTTTACAAGTAGGATTACTTACGTTAATGGAGATGTAGTTCTGCATATACTATTGGGCAACTAAATTAGCTCTCTCCTATGAGATGAGTTCTATGCAGTGTACAAGTCAAGAACTCTTCGAGTCTTCGTTCGGGGACTGGTTTCTAGTAATTAGTTGGGGAGCTCGTTTTGAGATATAAGAAGTAACGGGTTAATTAAATAGTTACTCAATCCCTCAAGCATACATTTGAGTATAGATTCCCATAGGAAATCTTTGCTTGAGTCCGGATAAGTACTTGAGAAAATAAGTAAGAGACTTCGCGTTTGAATAAAAAAAAACAAAGATAGAATAAAATTATATTACAGTCAGTACATATTATACTTACCATATAGCGAAAAGCACACTGTATGGAAAAAAAATAGAAAAAAATAGGCTTTATAAAGCTGTTTCTTTAGAACCCTTATCAACCTGTTTTTCATTTCTAAATATAAACTTAGGTATTTCCAGAGGTAAAGAAAGGTTTTTCTAGTTATTAATTCACTTAAACATGACGAAAATCCCTGACGCAAAAAAACAAGCCCAGTCTCCATTTGTTTGATAAAACATTTTTGTATTCTGATTCTTATCACTCCTTCCATTGCCAAATTCATACATTCAAAGTAGAATATTCGAGCAAATCTCTCGTTTATATCGCAGAACACAAAGAAACAACGAAAATAAAAAGTTCAGGGTAGACCATCGATCTTCTAAAGACGTGTTTAATCGCCAGGCAACGTCCCGCGACCTGAGACAAGATTAAATACAAAAACAATTTCTAAGGAACGTCCTTCGTGAAAAGTAAACTGAATTAACGGTAATCCGACGGTAAAGTTTTATAAAACGTATATAAGTAACTACTATAGCTGGGAAAGTGTAAAGTCTGGACTGCAGCTAAAATCGTAGGTATTTCTTTTTCCACAGTAATCATTACTACTCGTACTATTATAATTTAAAATGGGGAATGATATGGATGTGGAGTCAGCGTGGTTTCCAAAACTCTATGATTTGGTTTAATTCTAACAAATCGCAGTCAGACAGAAAACATGCATACAAAATGATGTCTTACATTCCATTCAGAAATAAATACGCAGGCTAATTAAAATCCGTCCACATTTTAAAATGTGCGACTTGAAAATGAATACTTCGTCAAATATTTTTAAATATTCAATCTGAAAATTCAGAATCCATGATTTTCATTTTTGATGAACGAAATATTATTATATAAAATTTTGCTAGGATATGCGAAAATGATTGCTTTGGCGAGTATAATTTTAAATATTCTGTATAGTTTTGGTCGCTCTACATTGGCAAACACATGGATAAAAAAATACTGTGCAGTGCAGCTGGTGTCTATTTTTGTGGAACACACATCATCGCTAAGCTGCTTGTAAACTGACATTGTACTTGCAAAAATACAGTGTGTTATTATGACAGCTACTAAATATCACCGGATAGTAACTTAACTTCTTAATTACCTACAGATGATCAAAGAAAAACACAAATTCTAGTGCGAAATCACAGGGCTACCATTACTGAAATCTTAGTAAACATTTCAACATGTTGCAAGCAAACTCGTATGAGTTAGTGGCCAACTCTGGTGACGGAGTTTTTAGGCCGCCTTAAGACCTCCGTCGTGGCTTAACAACTGCTAGAGCCGGGACCGACAGTTTAACGTGCCCTCCGAAGCACAGAAGCGCTCAGATGTAAATGCCACTAACGGTCACCCATCCAAATAGTGACCGCACAGAACGTTGCTTAACTAAGATTATCGGTTAAGATTGGCTAAGCAAGCTACGCCACGAGCGCGTATAATAATGTATATGTATGTATACTGGTGTATTGAATGATTGAATCTGATTCAACCCTCCAAGCTGCCTAATCAAGTGGCATCCATGTTTTGTCAGACGTACGACCCTGCCGCCTCGATAAGCTTCTAAACCAAGTATTGTTGATTTCACATTTACATACCTACCTCCTTACCTACATGTTATTAACATGTAGCTATAGCACGAAATACGCGGTTCGTCGCATGAAACGCGAATTAAATGCCTGATTTATTTGGAAATGAAAAGTATTTCTGAATGGATGTTTTGAATGAAAAGTAAATAAACGTTGAATTTAGCAGTATTGGAAACGACCAATGTAATGATATCAGCATTCAATTATAAACTGTCGGGTAATACAGACTATATAACTGACAAGTAAATTGAATATACTGAATCATGAAAGATAAAACATGGTTAAAACCACATTATTGTAATCGTTTAGATTGACATCTTGATGTCATGGTATAATATCGAAAAGTTCGAAAAGATTGGAATTTTCTTAGATTATTTTTTACTAGGAGAATCTGTGGCCTATTTGTTTAACAATGGTCACAAGGTATTGGCATTGTTACCACTTCACCTGGTTAATTCGAGTACAGCATGAATCACATCATTCGATAGTGAAGCAGCAACAATGCTCGATGCTCGTTAACATTGTGTGCTTGACTTCTAATTGCCGTGCTTGCTCTAATATTCTGTATCAAAGTCGAATTTTCGTTCTGGTGCTAACCAGGTATGAAAGTGAAACCAAATTCAGAGCATCTAATCAGTTACGAAGAAATCTTTACGCAAATGAGGTACTGATAACCTGGGAAGGAAAAATCTAAATAACTATAGATATTTAGTCAATTCTATTGAGGTTCTAATAAAAAAATATCTACTTACTGAAAATATCTCGAGGTCACAATAGACGTCAAGATGTCAAAAACATTACTGTATTATGTATGACTCTGTCTTTCAAAATTCAGCTGTAGTCAAACTTTTAAATTGCTTGCAAAGGAATTTTGCTCTCTTGATTCAATTGGTTGATCCAAAAATATAGCAAAAGTTTTTATTAGATGTAACACACAGCTCACTGCGCTCCACACTTTGGAAACGAGACCATGTTTTCCACGCTTTTTGGGCAAGATTAATAACAAGAAATGAAAAACTGGCATACTAATGCTTGATGCTATTTAAAAAGCTTTTATATTTGCTGAATTATGTAATTAAAGTATCTATGAGTAGTAGAGTACTACCCGCTTGGATGGTTTCATTTGTAATGAAATGAAAGTTTGTAATGTAAATACAGCGAGTAGAGTTCATATTCCTTGCACACTGCATTCGCGCTATAATTTCTACGGTCGGGAGAGTGTCGCAGTCAAAGTTCTAATACTTTAGTGTACTTTAGTCAAACAGAATTTGACATAGCAACATCGTAATTAAAAATCGGTTAGTTTCGCTATGCTCGATTCCCGCTATGCACTGATCTTTAAATACCTACCAAAAAGTGCCGCTTTGCTCTGAATTTCTCAGTGCTACCTTTAACAATGGAAGGTACAATTCGATAGAAAAGTGTTTCTAAAGTATACTCTTAAAGCTAGCCTGGGACTGCATAGTTTGAGGAAAAAAGTTTTGGTAAATAAAAATCTAATTTAAATTTAAGAATTGCGTATATTTCGATTAAATTAAAACAAATGGCTTCACTTTTACAAATCTGTCAGAGCAAAACAAAAACTGAGTTCTTAAAAATGGCAAATGTTATATTACTTAATGTCAAACAGCGAGAGGGCTAGGTTTATAAGTAAATAGGTACAAATGCAATTTTTTTTAAGTGGCTAAATGATGGAATGGCTCACTCGATAAGATTGATAACGACGCATTGCCTCGCTGAGCACGTTTTTATTATAGCGCATATCTCCAACTTTCACAAAATCAACGAAATGTTGTAAGTAATTGAAATAGTTGTAGGTACAACTACCAACACCGGCTGCACAGGTAATTTACGTTCAGGCCACGCATAATAGAAACAAAGAGTTTCGAAGGGAACCCGCCAGTTTAATGGCTCGAAACCGCCATTTTATTAGTGCCGCCAGCGGAACACACCAGCGGATTTCTGGGGCAAGCTTTGTTCTAGTTCCAATTTCAATACAACTGAAAAAAAGATACGCCGATTGGCTTGCCAGGTAAAGCCATACAACTGCCCCCAGTTGCATAATTTTGCTTGTTCGAACTTGTGATATTTTACCTACGTTATTTGATAAGACACACCAAGATCTGATACACACACACAACTAAAATTGCCCGTCTTTATTAAACAAGAGGAGAGATCTTAAAAATCTGCTTTCTGTATACGATAGTCATAATTGACCACTGAATGAACAAAGGAGAAAACAAGGAGAAAATGACTTAGGTAACATAACTTCTGCTAGCTTAAATAAGTAGTTTTTATGTTTTACTGTCTTGTCTGCCCTCGTGAGGTAGGTACCCACTCAAGACGTCTCGAACTAGTGTGTTCGTGACATCGTTTCTTATTTTCAATGGCACGTTTATTTTCTTTAAAAATTTCTTCCATTGTGTCTAAACGATTGTCGTGTTGATACAATAGAGCACGTTTTCGCAGCGCTTTTAGTGTTGTCACTGATTCGAGTTCGGTAGAAAAGCTTTTTCATTGAACTCTGGATTTAATTGACGATAACTTGTAGCAAAATTACGCAGGTAGAGTGTGTCAACATGCGTCAACATTCACTTGGATTTCGTTTTGACAATGTTTTTCTTGTAAATGACTTTTATCTACATACTAAAAACTCTGTATAGTAACTAGTATATTGAATTAGTTTTATCGGTCACTGACAAGGAAAATAAATGAGTAAGTATAGGTATACATTTCAAGTATATCTGGCGGTTTTTTAAGGTTTTCTGGAGCTGAAGTTGTTTCCCCGCGGCCATTAATAGATCATTGTGTCGGACGCCGCCGGAGCTGGACTAAATCGCCTTCTTGCTTTCACATTCCCGAGAATAAGTGGGCAATTTTACTTATAGCTGTGGGAACAGGTAATGGTGCAAAGCGTTGTAAAACATTGTTGGACAGTCTCGTAGTTAAAACCTACGATTGTGCTACGCCGTAGCAAGCTCTACGAGTTTTTCTTTAAAGCATGGCTGGCAGTGATATAAATTGTTAGTGTGAAATATTAGTTAGAGAAAAATGTATTGTCTGAACGTACTTCTGACTGCGCCTTAATCACTATTGGATTTTGAGTGCAATAAAAGAGTTTTTATTAAATTTACGATGTATAATTGATTATAAATAAAATAAATAAATAAATATTCTTGGACATTACACACAACGCTCTCTAGTCCCAAACTAAGCAGAGATTGTACTATGGAAACTAGGTTGCTTATATAATACTTATATACTTTTTTTTACATAGTAACACCCAGACACAGAACAAACATCTATGTTTGCCACACACAAATGTTTGTTCTCGGTTGGGATCGAACCCACGACCCACAGCACAGAAGGCACATTATAGTAGGTACTTTTATGCTATTCACGCACCACTTGGCGACTATTCATCAATCTATAATTTTTTAATGCAGCATGAAATTTCACTTAGCCTAACGTACGGCATTTCGGTTGGTTGGTTTCGGTTCATTCCGTATGCGGGAAGCGTCATGTTACTTGTATAATGTGGAAATTGGAGCCTTTGTTTTGAGTGAACTGTAGAGTAAGCAAACAAGGTCAGAGTGTGGCGGTTATATCAAACACTAACTGATACCCGCGACTTCGTACGCGTGCAAAACTTTCCACCAAAATATCTGTCAATCAGTATATGATGAACCTCCTGCCAAAGGCTGCTTTTGGTTTAGAGAGGTCAAGCTGTATCTCAGAATCTATATGTTTTTAATTTTGATAAAATATAGCCTATGTTTCAATCCGGAAATATGGCTTCAAATGGTATAAGTTTCATTGAAATTGGTCCAGTAGTTTAGGCGTGATCCGCGAACAAACCAACAGACAAACAAACAGCGTTTTTATTTTAATAGTTTTTCTTGTGTTATTGTGAGTATTGTTGTTTAATTTTGGTAGAATTTTAACCAATAATAATTAGGTCGTAACATAAAGTGTGAGCCATTGGAATAAATGTGTGTAAAGTGGTTTTTTTAAATGTGAAAATTCGTTTCAAGTTTTGGAGGGAAAATCCACCATTTTCTCTGCAAAACAAACGAACAAACGACAGCCGACTTGACGAAGACTTGACTAGACTTATCATTTACGCAAGACAAACACATAAACAAACTAACATAATTATGGGAAAAAAAACATAGCGTTGGACTAGGCGGTATGGTTTTAAAACTATAGCCTGCTCCAAGGACCGAAAAAAAAGCTCTAGCATTGTGAACGGTCGTAAAAAGCCGCGACCTACTTCCGTCTCCTGCAGAATTCGCTTATTCCCAATAAGACTAGGGGACCACCTTTCTGCGTGAATAGCGGCAAAATTTGTCGCCTTTGTGGGCCGGAGTAGGTTGAACTCTTTTCAGCTGACTCCTTGATGCCGCATGGGTAGAATAGTGATTTTTTTATTGGACGTCAAGCTTTTCAGGTGCTCGGAAAGTTTTTCTTTCCCGGTGAATGTATGTTTACGATACGTTTGATTTTTTTTTAAGAAAACAGAAAAGTTCTTTCTTATCATAGATACCACAGGAAAAAAACATATTTGAAATACAGTTTTTCCCGTGTAATTCTATTCAGTTAATTTTGTTATTTTATTCAGATCCTTGCAATTTTTCACTTAGTAAAGTGATCTGTAATTGCTCTTGAATTTGGCATTTTTGAACTTGTGTCGGCAGTGAAATGTTAGATAAAGATACTCAATCATTTTCTATCCATTTTTGTCCTCCTATTGTATAATTTCTTCGTCTCTAGCACTCCTCTACTCGCAAAGTTTGAAGCCTTTACAAAGTTTACAATACTGAGCAAGAACGCGAGCATTTCCTTACAAATATTTGTCGAACTAATCAAACAGCATGAAATGAAATATCTGCGTACCGCGGGCTAAATAATATCTCAAGCGATGAATATCTAACGCTGTTTAATTATAATGAAGTCTCGAGACACCTCGCGGAGAATTTGCGCTCGGATTCCATGTAATTGGCTCTTATTTATCAAAGAGTAATAGGGCACTAACGAATACTTGACAGACTGAGAATTTGGTATTTACTCGAGTGCAAAGCTATAAAACCCAGATTACGATGTGATGACCACTTATTGTAAGCATCAACACTTTTAATAGCTATTAAATAACGTGAAAGTGTCTTCCTATCGGTTATATCACGTTTTACGGCTAAACCACTTATCTACTTTCCTATTTATAATGTACAAAGGGCGGAGTTGGTTTTCGAAGGCGTTGAGAAGATAGGCTTGCATTAGGGATCGTTTAAGTAGCTGCATTTTTAGCGCTGTAGTTTCACGTGAAAACTTAATAAGTACACATTTACAAAGTATTAATAGACCGCGACCATGAAAATCTCCTTAGTTCCTTTTTAACATTTCTGGTCATCATCATGCAGTTTTATTTCTGAGATTCCTCAAAAAAACCTCAAGTTTTCAGAGCTGATGAATATCCTCATAACTTAGAAACGGCTGCACCAAACATGGCTAAGATCCATCCCAGATAAATCACCTTTCTTACAAAAAAAAACCGCATTCAGATCAGGGTCTCGCTTTTAGAACTACGAGGCACAAACAAACACACAACGTCAACCTTATTACCAACCCCTTTCATTTTTCAATCGGGGTTTAAAAATAACCCCCAATACCAAATATGAGAATCGCCACAAAAAATCGTGATTTTATATTCCATTGCAAATGTTGCAATGCAATATTCACCACACTGCTTTTATTTCCAGTAAGGTAGAAATGAAGTGTAGTCAAATATTTTTGTAATAAAGTCGTATATAGCCACTATTGGTTTTACTCATGGTTGAACAGTCAAAAGATTTGGTTTGTGTGTATTGGTTTGGTCTACCTTTGAACGCCGGTTTAATGTTCGTCATTTCAGTGTTGGAACAAACTGACGAACACTGTACTTAAAGAAAGCAAAACAACAAAAAAAATTGAAAACCGCATTTACTTCCATGGAAATTGTTGGTCTCTGCCTTAAATTTATGGGTTTGATGCGTATCGTCAAATACATTTTATTCGAATGCGTTTTATAAACCTAATTTCATTGCTGCTATGTATTTATAGAGATAAATATACCTCTGCAAGTGTATCTGTCTTATTTGTAAGAAATAAACTAAAAGAGCAAGCTCACTCAAAACCTTGAAGCCAGCGTTGAGGAAAATATGTTTACAGACTTAAAATACCGTGAATAGGCTTCAAACATATTTAATACAAACGTTGCCAAGAAACTTTATCTGAAATAAGATAGCTACTTATTGAGCAAGCTCCGACTTAATTAAATCTCGAACAGGTGGAAGCTACACCAAATGAATCAAAATTAATCCGACGCAATTTGACGAGTCTCGTCGTCGCCGGCTTCAAGCTGAATTTTCATATTATTAGTCGACACGTAAACACGACACCAAAATAGAAAAACTAATTATCCGTTTATTTTGTATCTGAAGCCAAATAAATTCTTTCCACAATCATGCATGCAACTACAACATATTGGTACCAAATATATAATTTGTTACGTCAGAAACTCCGATGAAAAGAACCATCGTTCAGTTCAAACGCGACTCAACCAAAGATTAATTACCATCATCTACCTATTACCATAATAATTTCATTCCATTTCTAAACCTGTCTCTGGAACCTTGGACATTCGGTTTATTTTATAAAACTTAAATCTGGCGTAATAAGTATAATTTAATGAGTTTCCGCTTCGTTTGTTTATTCCAAGGCACTCAATGAGACAAAGAATGTGAACTTTCATTCAATAATTACAAACACGTGGGGTTATCAGCACATTTTTTGGCAAGAGCTCAACCGTGAACAAACAAGAAGGTATTTATGTGTCGAAGGACAAAACTTTGCTTGTTATCGAAGAAATATCAACACATATGCCTTTCCTTTATGCGATAAGTTTGGATGACTGTCCGCAAAGTACGTATTCATACACCCTCCCTATTCAGCAGAAAGCTTGTTATGTTTCTTGTCTATGTCAATGTTTACAAATAATGGTCTGAAATGTATTGAAAACTACTTGATTGATCATTGTAATGGTGTACGAAGTTACGTCTGTGAAATTATTGAATTCTGATACATTGAAATATGAAAATAAATCTGTAAAATAATAAAGGTATCTCAAGTATGACTTTTAAAAGGAGTAGGTTCTTATGGCGCTTTCACACAGTGTTCTATTGATCCGTAATTAATCAATCGATAAATATACTAAAGTATAACTTTATCGATCGATAGTTTTTGCTTGCATGCTCTGACTCGATTAAGAGTATTTGGTTGTTATGTACCGTATCGCTGATAAAAACAAACACGTATACCTATAATTAAAAAAATTACAGCATTAGTAAATCCCAGCATTGTGCTGTACATTCCTTCACTAACTAAAGACTTATATATGTTTTTACATAAAAAAGGAGCAAACGTTAGAACAATTTATTTACTGCATATCTATGAGTAGGTATTATGCAGTATGTCAGTAACTGTATAATAAGTACTTGATTTTAAGCCTGGATTCACCCCTTTAGTATAACGACAGCAACAATCGCTGCAGTAAGCCGTTGCTTTGTTTTTACAGCCAGTTTAGTGTTATGGCCGCGTAACGGGCACTTCGGAACGCGCATGTATTATTTATGTACCTGAGGCATATAAACACGTGGTAATATTGCCGTGTAGAAGCGTAACTCCCACCATGCGGCGAGAACCGTCAGACAACTTCTCGCTCGTACATTTCGATATTTTTGAAGATATAAAACCACTGAATGTATTGAGCTTGAAGTTTTTTGCGATTTAGCTATTACATTCAGTGATTTTATATCTTAAATGTGCGAGCTATAGTAGGTACCAAATAACACCGCAATACAGGACATTTACCCACATTCACCACGAGGTCGCAAAATTCAATTTATGAATGGCTAATTCTGTCGCTTACCATACAAACCTGACGCTAAGACGGTATCGCTCGAATCTCGTTAGTACTGTTTGTTTACCATACATAAATTGAATTTTGCGACATCGTGGTGAAGGTGGGTGAATGACCTGTATTGCGGTGTTATTTGGCACCTACTGTAGAAGCTGTTTGACGGTTCTCGTCGACAGCTGGTTTAAAAGAAAGAATCATGCAATTTACATTATTTTTGATCAGACAGAGTAAATAAAGCCAAGGCTCTCTTGTAGACCATAGTGAAAAGCTTGTCAGTAGATAAAAAATCTCGATGAATTTACGTAACGTTCGTTCAGGGTTAAAAGCAATAATGTTGAAAATGAGCGCGTTTGACCTCCAGGTGTAAAAAGTCAGGAATCTCACTTCTAATAATTAGGTGTTCTGTGGGTAAACCTCAAGCTTCATTGCCGACGTGACTAGGCGCCGGGCGGCCAGTCACGTAGGAAACTCGCAATTTATGCGCTCTTTCTGTCACTGCGAGATTTTTGTGTAGATGAAGTTATTTTTTCATTTTTCGATAAAAAACAACAACTCGGAATGGTGTGGTATTGTGTAAAACCATTCGTTCAAAGAGTTCAAAGCATCGCGTGACAGGTTATGGGCTCGCAGGTTTTTTTTTAGGCTCCACTGTAGTTGGTTCTACGGCGTAGTATCTTGTAGCACATACTTATTATTTATGTAAAATACATGTACTACTTTTGGCACGAGCGGTGCTGCGAGGGACTTGCAAATTATTTTCTATATAATTATTTTATAATTACGGTGCTTTTTTATACGATGAGTACAAATGTATATGTATAAATTTCTACATAATTTATTGTCCAGTCTACACATCATCGGCACAAAACACTACACATCATCGGCCGAACCTTTTTCGCACGTACGCACGTGCATAATTACGAATCTGGCGACAAATGTACGACTGAGATAGCAGCAATGATTACAAGCTAGGAGCATAACTGTAAGCTAGTAATCACGGGTGGTCTTCCATTGCTTGCAAGTAAAATTCCAGTTCTAGAATACTTCATCTACTATTATCGGTTTAGTCGAAGTGACGCGTGATTATCTAGGCCAGCGTATCAGCGCTGCTTTCAGCGCAGGAATGCAACCAGTGTCTTGGGCACGCTTCCGATTGGTACTGATTTGGACTAGTTGAGCTATCTATAAATCGTTTGCAACGGTTTGTAGATAGCTCAACTGTTTCATGTGTATTTTGTAAATATTGTGAAAATTGTAAATACTGTATTAGTTGTAATTTTCTTTGTAAATAAATACTGTTATTGATTCATCTCCAGCTATTCAATAGTGAAAACCAACACGAGCAATCTAAGTTGACGGTACTTCACCCCATGTTTTCTAACCTCGATGAAGTTCGCAAGTTGTGGCAACTTGGCCGGTTCATGATTAAATTTCGTGAGTTATGGACACTCGTGCTTCCCAGTTTTTCGCCATCGCCAACCGTCGTACATTATTTATCGGACCGATATGAAATATACATTAATCATGCCAAAAACCTTTGTAAACAAGTTTCATGATGCGATGAGTCTCAAATGTATAAAAAAATCTTACTAAGGGCTTTACACTTTTTGTAATAAGTAAGTCATAAAGTCAAATCCCAAAAGCCAGAGGTTAAAAATGATGGAGCTTACTTAAAATCCCCTGTCAACTTCTGTCAAAAGTTAATTACCGTTTGAATAGTGACATTCCGTTTTGCTTTGATAGTAGCACATAATGACAGCAAAAGTGTTAAGTTTAAGTTAAGAGGCTGTTAAAAATAGGAGCAGAATTTTCTCAATTTTACACTTTTTCTTTTTCTTTTACATTACCTATGTCACGAAAGATCTTGTCAAGTTTTAAAGTTAAAAGGTCATCTGAAAATACAGGGTTTGACTTTACGCTATATATAATTTTACATAAGTACCTATTACCTAGGTTACGTTTACTAAATCTTCATTTCCATACAGCTGTATATGTATGCTGACAGACCTTTGTAACGACTGTAAATATACCTCATTTACTGAATAAACAATAATATAATTCTTACAATGAATCATGCCGTACAAAAGCGTGGGAGATCAAATACATCTACATTTACCTCTGTATTTCTAGATTCATTCGCCGTCTTAAAAAGCAGGTACCTACCCATTTTGTAATATCTCAAAATAAATTGTAACGACGAAATGCCGTCAGAACCGCACCACATTGTGTAGAAGCACCCTTATGTTAACCTTGTCGCGCAATAATGAGATTCGGGTTAACAACCCTCTTTAGGTATTTATTTCTTACGCTTCAAGTGACTACTGGTACTTTGACTTATTTTAATGAAGTATTTCAGGGAGCAAACATTTGTGTGATGAGCGTAGATGTTTGTTCTGCGAGTTATTATGTATTTATGTACATTATTATTATAAGTCTATGCATTATATTTTACGAAAAAAAGAACCTCCATATCACTGCCTATAGGTACCTATAGTATTGGTATTATATATGCTATTTGGTATTTGCGCACTGTCACTATAAATAAACGATAGCGACTATTATGTCAGTAGCTCTAACAAAAATACGCTGCCAAATATATTTTTGTATGAGCAGTTCTGTCATTTTTGTGAGCAACATTAGCACTTTTATTTTAATTTTTTTTTGTAAACGTGAGTTAATGAGACTGCTGAAGTAGCTTTAGTGTTATTGTGTCGTGAAAGGAGTTAGTTGCTCTCAATTAAAAAAAAAATAGTAGGTATTATTATTTGCCAATAGATGTCGGGAAGAGTCACATTTTTCTGTTTAAGTGGCAATATTGGGGCTACTTGAAAACCCGAAAAAAACGGCATTTTCTGAAAATGAGTCCTAGCTAGATCGATTTATCGCCCCCGAAATCCCGTGTATAATCCCGTGTATACTAAATTTCATGAAAATCGTTGGAGCCGTTTCCGAGATTCAGATTATATTACAAGAATTGCTCGTTTAAAGATATAAGATTTCAAATAATTCACTTGACACTGTCAAAATTCTCTGTCGAAATGACGGGCAGAGGCCATAAAATAAGAAGAAGTATGCAAACTGACTGGCATGTCTGCATAGTGTAGTTATCATACCAGTGTGCAAATGTGCATAGACTTTGCTCAGTTATGGCTATAGATAGCATTATACGAAAAGTCCTCCAATTGTATTTGTTTAAAAACCTTCATAGCAACAGCTTACAAGCAAAATACCATGTTTCTGCTAAACAAGTTCAGCACTGCTATGATAATTGCATAAACAAAATATGATTTGTTTACAACATAACATTTAGGTATGTTTGAAAGAAATCGTGAAATACGTCAAGCATTGCGAGACTGATGAAGTGTTACAAAACGAAGTCATTCAAACGCCATAACACATCATATTGAAAGAACAATAACACATCATATTGAAGAAGATTTTGTCTATTTTTTATTTTTTATGGAAAAACCGCCCTAAAATGTTTATTGAACCTAACCATTATTATTTTTATACCTAAATAATGTATTAGTTAGTCGTAATATTGCTATTATTATTTCTGAATGTAGGTAAAGAGGTAACTTTACATTTAATAAGCTTGTCACAGTGAACATTTTTATAAACATATGTTAAATAGCTCTATACATTTCCATCAATGTGTTTATCTTAAATGATTAAATCAAACATTCTTATACTTAACAAAATTATTTATTTTTAACAAAATAATGTATTTTTAACAAAATATTTTATTCAGTTTAAACTTGTCACTTTCAAACATTTCAAATAACTCTTCATAAATTTCCTTCCAATAAAATTGGTGAGGTATCTTTCCATCGGGAACCGTGATTGACAGATGGCCTGTCCAAGTAATTGAGATGAATGCGAGTACGATTGTCTACGCGAATAAATCTTATAAAACTACCCGTGAGAAGTAAGGCCTCGATCTCATTGTAAACATGCTTTATTGGTTTGTGGTTGTCTTGCTGGAACTCAACCCGCGAGATGTGTGTATAAACCCTAAACTAAACTTTACTTGGTTGTATATACTTAATTAGGGAGGCAAGTGTTTTGTTAGAGTCCTTTCCATGAAAGAAGTCCCACAGACGCGGCGCTGTAGTCGAGCTTAAGTATTATTTCTTGGGCAGCACTTTTAACAACTTTAGGCATTGAAAACAAGACTTTGATCACAGAAACCAAATAAAAACGCACTAGCATCCGAACACATTAACAGCACCTGACAACTAATTTAAAATTTAGTTTTAAAGTTTAGTTCCGGAAATTTCCGCGGGACTTCTTTCATGAAAAGTACTCTACTAAACACCTGACTTCATAACAGTTTTTTTTTTCGCTCCTCGGAGCAGGCTATAGTTTTAAAACCATACCGCTTAGTCTTACGTCCTTATCCGTTGCAATTATCTTTTTTTTTTGTTTTTTTTATGTTTCTTACCTCAGAACTCCGTTATTTATGAACTGATTTGAAAAATTATTTTTTAATCTGAAGGGGTATGCTTTCTTTCAGTACACGACACTGCGTATTTGCTTTCCTGTGGTGTTTACGATCAATAGAATAGTCCCAATGAACTACTATTATCATAACCATCATCATTTGATGATAAATGCGTATCAAATTGAAGTAGGTTTTTCTAGTTTATTAAACTTATAAATTATTTAGATATCTAATATCGTAAAAACTATATGCGACATAGAGTAGTCCCGAAATTAAAACTTTGTACGTACGCGTACCTCCTTTATCAAGTAACCAACAGAACCAACTAATTTGAACGAAACGAAAACCGTAAGTGGGTTAGTCTGAGCCTCGGCAAATGCGAACTCATTCAACTACTCACATTAAGGTGCCTTATCGCAATCGCGCGGATGAAGGCCTTAAGCCGCGTTGGTGCGAAGGTGGTCAAATACTCGTAATTATCTTTTCGTATCTCGGTTTTGAAAGAAGAACAATTGGGATTTGGCCATGCAAAGTTGGTAGCAAAATTCACTAAATGTCAGCACGTCGAATATAATATTATCTTGTAAAAAGATTGATCCTGAAAAGTTTTATGAAACCGTCTGAGCTAATGCTTTTTTATCGACTTGTATGTACCGCCATTTTTTTTTGTTTTCCTTAAGCCGCGTCGGTGCGAAGGTGGTCAAATACTCGTAATTATCTTTTCGTATCTCGGTTTTGAAAGAAGAACAATTGGGATTTGGCCATGCAAAGTTGGTAGCAAAATTCACTAATTGTCAGCACGTCGAATATAATATTATCTTGTAAAAAGATTGATCCTGAAAAGTTTTATGGAACCGTCTGAGCTAATGCTTTTTTATCGACTTGTATGTACCGCCATTTTTTTTTGTTTTCCTTAAGCCGCGTTGGTGCGAAGGTGGTCAAATACTCGTAATTATCTTTTCGTATCTCGGTTTTGAAAGAAGAACAATTGGGATTTGGCCATGCAAAGTTGTTAGCAAAATTCACTAATTGTCAGCACGTCGAATATAATATTATCTTGTAAAAAGATTGATCCTGAAAAGTTTTATGGAACCGTCTGAGCTAATGCTTTTTTATCGACTTGTATGTACCGCCATTTTTTTTTGTTTTTCTTGTAAATCTAACATTAGTGACTTTTCAGTTCAGCCATGTTTATTTCAGACTAGGGGGAATCTATTATTTCGAGTTCAACACTTTGGAAAACTGTGATATTTTCAACATCTTCAGAGATAAAGACTGCTGTCTCGATATCATTATGTAGGTACAATGTATTGTAGATATACCTGTGAGAGCGCTTTCAGCTCTCTTTTAACATCAGCCTCTATATTAATGAATGGAATATTAGAAGATTACATTTCAGAGAAGAGACGAATTTATTAGAAAGGTCAAGTCAGACTATTTTTATACAATAAGTAGCTATAAAAGGAAAACCGGCTCAGTATCTAAGTAAAATGTAATGTTGATTATACTACTCTATTCAGAATCCACGTTTATATTTTATGAAACAGTCAGTCAAGAAGATGTCACGTGATTTTCGAGATTATTTATATCACATCACAGGTTCACTAACATAAGAAAAAATATTGTCTAAATATAGGATTATTTGAGTTTGAGCGAAAATAAAAATACTTTTTACTTTCTTTTTACTAGGTATAGGAACTATGTTGCAGATAACCGTATTACTCTTAGCCATACTGAATCAATGACTCAATTCTGATAATCGCGGTGTGATTTTTTAACCTATGCAAAAGAGGTTCTGAAAAATCTATAAAAAATCGTGTTACAAAAAAAACATTGTTTTACAAAAATCATATTTCCAAACTGGAAGTTCGGAATCCTTCCACTTTTTATTTGAAAGGATATAAAAATATTTTCATTTTGATCTCGTTTGTATTGTCTAAAACACTGTCGCTCTATGAGCACTACGTAGATCTAAGTTCAAACGGAAGAAGCACTTAAGAGCCTCAACCCGCAAGTCGGAATACTCGGAGATTGCATTTTGGTGAAATATAACCGGACTGGCCCAAAGTGGGAGCTTGCAACACTTGCTTCTATATTAATCTTATCTACTTTAATAATCTAGGTAAGGGGGTTACTTGGAAAATAGGGTGCAATTTCGTCCGGTGCAGGCTGCAACTAAACGACACGGCACATTTTGCCGATTTTATATTACGTGGACTGTGTAGAATTTTGGTAAGCGTTGGTGCACACTTGGCGACAAGACGTCGCGTCGTGTAGTTAGAGAGAGAAAAAAATATTTATTGAAAATCCGGCTTTTTTAGAGCCGAATTACGTCACAATATAATCCGGCTAAAATATAAAATTGGACGCCATAAATAGGGCTTTGTTTAGCCATTCTAAAACCGTTTTTATTTTTATTCCAGCTTAAATAGTTTTTGATTGTAGATCATAAAATTATCTATAAAAAAAAATTCAATACTTTTTTTCTTACGAGCCAACGTTTCTGAGATATTACGAGATATATACGATTCGAAAAGTTTTATAATTATTACTACAACTCAAAAACTATTTAAGCTAGAATAAAAATAAAAACGGTTTTAGAATGGCTAAACAAAGCCCTATTTATGCCGGCCAATTTTATATTTTATATTTTAGCCGGATTACGTCACAATACGCTTTATATTGTGACGTAATCCGGCTCCAAAAAAAGCGGGACTTACAAAAAAAAATATTTTCTCTCCCTAGCTACACGACGCGACGTCTTGTCTTCTAGTGTAGTTTGACGCTAGTCATAATATTGACTGAAGGACAACAAAACATCGACCATCAGAAAATTACTCTAGCAGCCATAGGTTAGCAGTTCTAGCTTATGGAATACCTATTCTATTCAGCGCCTTCATTGCGAAGTGAAAATGGTGAAAATGGAGTTTAGAACTTGAGAAGTTATTCAGGACAACTTCTGTTTTTTCAGAATTTCATTCAAATTATTCAATCATTTTCAAACATATTTTTTTCCGTTGTAAAGAACAAAAGATTTATATTTAACTGAAAATCAATACGATATTTTCAGTCAAATAGATAGATAGATAGATAGATCGTTTATTTGATCGATCCGATCAAATACGGATCAACTTGAAAGGTCGACTATCTTATAAAATAGTAATCTAGAATTTCTAATTAGTTTTTTTACGGGGACGTTTAGTGTCCAATGAAAAGAAACAAACCGTTTATGTTGAGCCACCCACCATTGATATTTGCTTTCGCAGTGGGTGTGGGCGACAGAGTCGAACGAAGCCTGGGATTTGCTTTAATAAAAATTTTACGTCGACACGAAGCTGTTGTGAAGTTGCAAATTAATTTAGGCCGCGTTTGGAAACTCAATTTTCGGATTATTTTATCCGCCAATATTTACTGAATATCAATTATCTGGCCGGTTGTTGTGAAGGACGTCGCCCCATCAATCTAACTGGGCGTTTCTATCTACAATTTCATATTTTGAATATCAAATTGAATTTTGTTTAGAGATGCTGCGTAATTCATAAAGTTTTGGTTTACAAATTGCATGAAATTAACCCAAAATCATTAGTCAATTTGCACTAAAATTGGCTCGCTTCGTTCATAGATTGACGCCAACCTAATTAATAATTTACGTTTTCTATTATATTACGAGCTGATTCACTACATTAGTGTTTTCTAAAAGTCTATGATGTAATGAGATATGGTGGGCCGGCCGGCGGGCTGGATGAGAATAACCCTGTTTTTCGAAGCACGCCTGTGTTGCCACCATGTTGTAGTGAATATTTAAACTATAAACTATTTCAATAAATCATCCCACGTAACCACAAAAGGATCGATACGGCGCTAATGAAATCAATTTTCGCGCTCTAGTTTCACGTTGGTTAAAATGTGCCTTTAATTAATTTTTTGAGGTTATTAAAGCTCTGGAGAGGGTGCTTCGTTTTTAATTAAACAGACACGAGTGAAGCCACATGGTTTCGGTCTCAAAGCTCTTAATTACTGGTTTATGTATAAAACTTATTTTAGTTTTATTTGTAAACTGATTATGTTTTATGAATATTTTCTCATGTGTTTTGCTTAATTATAAACTATCAATAGCATTATCATCAAACGACTTTATACCAACTGCTAAAATTAGGTGATAGGTTTAGGTATATTTTAGAAGTTTTTTAGGGTTTGTAGAGTTTTATAAAAAAACTCTTATTCAACGAAATCAAATTCATGCCTTCTTTACGCATAAAGCATTTTACTAAAATGCACTTAAACTAACAAGTAGTCTGTGATATTACTCGATATGAATTCTACTATTTCCAGTGTAAAATCGGTGAACAAAATACCACTATGAGCATAAAATACCGCTATTCAAAATGAGTTTAAAAATATGCTTTGGCGTCGTTCAAAGCTTTCTATCTAATCTCAAGTGAGCTTTTCTTTTATGCAAAACTAAAGCTAATATTACAAGCTTTTTGATAAAAATATGTAAGCTGGGAAAGGCATCGTAAACGGTACAAAAACTGAACTACCATGAAAAAGTAGAACACGTTTTATTTTGCGAAAAAATTGTTGATAAATAAAAATTATCTGAGTTTATTAAAAAAAATATTGTTTACGTACTTCCAATAATACCTAACATTAAACAAATAGCATTATTGTATGATTTTAAATAATTATAAGTAGGTAAGTATAGCAATAAATACCTACTGACCTAGATAAATACGTTTCAATTATATATTTTTTTATTTAATAGATGACGTCAACAATTTACCCCGTATTTTAATATTTAAATATATTTAACATTTATTTCGCCTTATATAACTTCCAAAGCTATTAATAATTTTGACGAAAGAATCGTATACCTACCTATTTTATTGTTTGATCTAAGTATTGCATTCCTAAAGACATAAATTGATCACAATCTACTTACCCTCAGAATCTCCTATACTGTAACCACTAAATTACCATGTGAAAGCAATCAATGTATTGATTAATAACATTCATTATTAAATAAATTAAAATGAGATTATTCAACACACAAATAATAAATTGAATTTCTCAATAAAAAAGTTTGTGTTTGACGTTTCAAATGAGACAGGAAGCAGCTGACTGGGGCTGAGACATAGCAGCCGAGATGAACCGGGAGCATGAAACTGTCAAAGTTGAGAGTCATGGAGTCGTGATGCGGAAATGATACGAGTTTTAAAACCTTGCGCAAGCTGAGAGAGGTTTACGTGAGGTAATATGTGTGTAAAGCCTGTTAAGCGCTCCACAGAGCTGTAACTAAGCATGCACACTAATGCACAGCTAGGTAATGATTTCTATATAATTTGTAGAAAAAGAAACTTAAAATTGTTTAAAATGTAAAAAGGTCAAGTTTCATAATGAGGTAAACAAAACTGTTTACTTAAACTACAAGAAACTGTCCATTCTTAAAAAGCTCTGCATGATTTATAATTTTCTAAGGGATAGCTACTTTATCTTTGCGTAGAAACAACCTTGGAATACCGCTGGTGGCGCGCGAGGGTATCGCATTGCGTCGCACTGAGATTTGAATGAGCCTTTTGGATTAATTCAACAACTCATTATATTTAGCGGGGGCAACATGAAATGTATCGGCAAACAACTTTGTACTCTACAAAGTTGTTTGCCGATACATTTCAAAAAAAATCCAACAACATTAATTGTAGAGATGTAAGAAACAAAATTATTATATGGAGTTCTACTAGAAGTAGCCAGTTAAAACATATGAATTTTGCAGAACATCAAATGCCCGAAAAACGCTAAGTTATTAAGCAAGTTGTCGGTCCAACGCAGAGTGTTTTAATATTTTAGCTAAGTTTGGAAAGGGTAGGTTCTGCCGTGACCTTCACCATCTGATTTACATTATTCATAGTATTTTGACGGACCAAAAGTTAGCGATACAAGTAAACGTTTTTACTTCCTTGTTATCAATAGAATACATAGCGTTTATATCACAAAAGCTTTGTATACGATTTCTTCAGGACAAAACATTTATGTAGGTAAAGCAAAGTAAAACCGAATCAATAGATTTTGACAATATTTTTGCATTCGAAAAATTGGAAAAATTGAGTCGTTTATCGCATCAGCTTTGTTCATTCCACACACAGAGTCATTATTTCAACGTTTGGTGTAGTATCTAAACTTTCAAATATTTGGACTTTGAAAGGCGTAACCCTAATGGCTTGCAAAACTTTTGATATTAGTGGAAACCAACATTGAGCCGAAACAAAGGTGGACCACAACTCCGACAAAACGCATCTCTTTTGTATCATTAGACAACACTCTACATCTACATCCAATCGAAAGTTCCTATATCTAAGTAAAAAATATGGGAAACTTTTAGAAAAAAGTACTTATATTATTTAATTTCTTAGGAACTACGTAACTAAGGTGAGGCACAGAATAGAGTTATAACGTAGAAAAGACACTAAAACTTAGAAAACAAAGTTTTGGCGACACCAATAACACCGTTGCTAAGTTTTGTTTGAAAAAAACTCCAGCAACAATTACGATTTCAACTCAAATACAGAGTGATTTTCTTTGTTTTCTTTTCACACTGGAAGTAAACCTAAGTAATTGTAAAGAAGCCTTCAGATGGTACCAAAAAATGTATTCATAATTTTCTCCGCATTTGTAGACCGAGTGCTAAGCACGTGTTATGTTATTGAAGCAATACACATACACATCATCTTTGTAATGTCTAGTCTACTAGTAACTATTTCCGTCAACTTTATGGTTTTCATAATCATCTGGCATTTCATAGCGGGTCCATAAATTGCACTGTGATAAAATTGTCACTTGTACATCAACGAAGAGATTGAGGTTACAGAAACCAGTAAACCAATCTTTGTAATAGATAGCCCTCTATCTAAATTTGACTTTAGGTAAGCGTTAAATAAAAAAGTTAATGCCCCTGATGCATTTAATTATTTATAAGGTTTTCCGGTGATCCCGTCTTGTTCTGAAGTTTTGACGGCGGCCTTGTCACGTTCCTAAGTGACAAATTACACGGTAGAATCGAATTATTTTTATGAAAAAAGAATCGTAGCCTACTTAAGGGGCGGGTGGGGATGAAGAGGAGCGATCGATGCTTGGAGAGTAAAAAACTTTTATCCTAATTTTGTCCAAATGGTAATTCGGAGACTTATTGTACCTTATAGTGAGAGAGTTTGGTGATTTTAAAGGTATTAGTCCTTACTATTGTACTGCCGAGACTTAGTCTTATAGTAGTAGGTTTTACCTAATAATTATGTAAATGTTAGTCCAGTCTACCAAGTCTAATATTTTCTACAGAAGAAAAGTGTTAAACTATTAAGCAATTTTAGATAGTGCATAGTAGGTAAACTACCAAAACAGTAACTTGCAAAAATATCCACCTGTAAAAAAGTCACATACATAGATAAAAACGGAATTGCAAATAAAAAGGGTTTCTTTGTGTTGGGAGGGATTTACTGTGACGTGGAGTGGGCTTATCATCATATTGGTACAGGTAGGACAAACACGCGCATAGGTACAATGCACAGATAAAGTTCTATAATGTATAAGTTATGAACGTTGTGTCACGATATAAAGATAAAGCTGTCTATTAGGTACTTAAGGGAAATGGACTATACACGACAGGATGTGCTCAGTGAGGCAATGCATCGTTTTAAGCAGTGATTACCACTTGACTCAGTGGATCATCAGCTTGTCCTATCATTTAGTTGTAAAAAAACATAATGAGAGGGTTAATTCAGATCAGGGCCTCTACTGCGAATATTGATTTCCGAAGATTCGGTAGTGACGTTTGTGTAACACTGCGCGGTCGCCTCGAGCGATGGTCTAGGCTACCGAATCTTCGGTAATCATTATTCACAGTAGAGGCCCTGGTTTTGTTTAGCGTACAAGCATGGCAACTAGGTAATACAAACACACAAGCTTTAGGTAACTATTTCAACCCTAGACAAGTAAAAAATGTAACAATATATTGTACCTACCTATTCAAAATTGTAACAACCGCCCACACATTATTTCATATCGATTTTCCGTTTTCCACACCGAAACACGTAAAGTGAGTAATATTTGACATTTCGACTAGGTATTTTTCTATTTTCTAGCGTTTTCAAAATGTCTTATTGTCTAGTATTAGAGAGGCTATTATTACAATCGACCATATGATATATTCATATCAAGGTTACAGTAGTCGCTTACCAAAGAATGGCCATATTAGTACCTACACTTGTTTATTCATTCAGTTAAATAAATTCGCTAGACATCGAACATTTTTTTAGAGCATACCTACTTAATGAATAGTTATTTTTACTAAGCGTTACTTGTCAAAGTACAAGGTTTTCAACCGTTTTCGTTGTAATAATACCAACATACCGTTTCTTTGTTCTGGGGAAAACTGTTATTGATTTCGAGTTCTCGAGTGAGCGATCCTCGTTCTCACGAAAGGGCTCTCATCTCGACAATAACTAATATTTGTTGTATTTTCTGGAATTGAAATGTGGAACATGGAGCTATATTACACTTTTATCCATAATGTTACCTTCTACTGGTGTAAGTATACTGTAATATAATCAAAAATAAATACGTAAATAAAAATTGATTATTTTTGACAACTGAATCCATAGGTAATGTACAAGTTGAGTCGAGGCCAGGAGAGCCATCAATGCAGAATTTCTTCATTTAACGTCCTTCGTGCAAGTGTCTTTCACAGCGGATAACCAGCTTTCTGCAACTTTTCTTAAGGTGCTGTTAAGCCTGGCCCTCTCTGCTGATCAAAGCATAGTGCTGTCATAGGTACCTACAAAGTATGAGAGTGGCTAGCACCAGTGATATAAAGTACTAGAGTATCTAATCTGTGCCAGTGGTAAAATAAGTTACACTACACTAAATCTAGCTATTCTGAAACTCTCCTGAAATAGAGTCAATACATTGTAGATGCTGATGTCTTATCTATGTTCTTCTGGGTTTTTATGATTAAAGTTTTTTAACTAAGTAGTAGGTAAGGACGTACTATGACGTACATATTGATAAAAAATACGCGTATTTTTAAGAGTCACGCGCGGCGCTTGAATACATTACAAAAAAGAGATAAATTAAAGTTTCTAGTCAAACTGAGTGCGCGCGTAAGTGCCTCCATATCATAGTTTAGGTACCTATACGTCAAAATATCAACAACTAAAATTGTAAATTAAAATTAAAATGGACTCTTCTTGCAAGTCAAACAAAATAGAAACGCGCATGATAAATAATAAAAAACCTACTCTGGTTCAAAACCGTTTGTTAAACTTTAGAGTAGGTATCTACATGTGTGTGGGTACTTAATGCGTTCCATGTCAGTTTGTCATTCCTTTGTTGTTCACTTTACTGCAAAGGACGCTTTCATGTTTACGTCCCAAGTTTGTTGGACAACTTCCAGCAAATCAGAAATGTGTAAAAATTCGCTGGATTCCAGCCACAGTGATAAAATAATAAAAATATTGTTGTGATGAAATAGTTTGTGTCTAACGCTCGTTACGAACTTCCCAAAATAGCTTAGGAATAATTAACTACAATTTATTTTATTACGCGTTCATTATTATTTTTTTTAATAAGCTCGTTTTTTTCGTGAAATATTTTGCTTGCAAAGTCGGTTTTTTTCCAAATAATCGCCGGCTTTTATACCTTGTCCTACTGAATCACAGATCGAATAAAAAAACATCTCTCCCATATGACCTACTTACGAAAGAAATTATCGTAATTTGTATCAACGATGAATATTTTATATTAAATAGGTATGTATGTACACAGAAATTATTAAAAAACTGTAAAGAAGCCAAATTACTAAAATTAAAGATATGGAAAAACTAAATACGCAAATGTACAAAATAAACGATTCTGGTTCCTATAACCGAGTTCGTCTGTTTGTCTGTAAGTACTTTAAAATGAAGTCTGATTTTGAATGTGCAAAATTGAACAAACGAGTTAAAAGTCTGTTTACATTCATAGTAACAATACGCCTTACTCCACCTGATTATTCACATGCGATGCGAAACTAGGAAATTGGCCTCGGGGCGTAGGAGAAATCTCAAATTAAGTTTACGAATGCCTCTAGGTATTGTAGCTGAAAACGCTAGCGTAATTACGTAAACATGTATGCGTATCTACCGCGACATTGTCTAGAGGGAAACATGTTTTTGTAGGTAATGTAACATTAGACATTCGTACATTGCAGGATGAAATTAGTACTTTTAGGCTACGGTTTTAAACAAAGCGTCAAGCGTTAAGTAACTCAATAGAACTGTCTTATTAAAATAGCTATTTGGGTGTCTTCACAATGGGTATTTCATAAGACGAAGTCTGCAAAAATACCATGTATATTTTCAAACACAGACTATCTATACTGTAAAAAATCCATAAACTAAAATTAAAGATATGGATAAACGAAATATGCAGATCTACTAAATATACGATGCTGATTCCGAAAATCGAGTTTGTCTGTTTGTTTGTTCGCGCCTAAACTACTGGACTAATTTCAATGAAACTTATACCATTCAGAAGCTCTTTTTCCGGATTGAAACATAGGCTATATTTTATTGAAATGAAAGACGTGGATTTTCAGATACAGTTTGACCTCTCTAAACCAAAAGCCGCCTTTGGCACGAGGTTCATCGTATGCTGGTTGATATATTTAGGTGGAAAGTTTCGTACGCGTACGAAGTCGCAGGTATCAGCTAGTATTACAATAAGAGCTCCGGGGAGTTCTCAAACATACACAGACCGTGTTACTGACATGTCAATAGTAGGTATGTTGTCGAAATATGAATAGGCAACCATAAAAATAGATCGACAAAATCGACTTCGAAACGCGTAAAATTTATAGGACGGTATTTTATTTAGTGATAAAGTTATGTACTTATTATACGACTTTTCTATCTTACTAACAAGAAATTTAATTATTGAATGTTATATGTAACACAATAATCTTCTCTATAAAAAAATATTTGACCTAACTGAATAGGTACTTTGCAAAAATAAATATAATGTCATCATTTTTAAACAGGAAAGCTAAAAAGTCCCAAATAGGTACAAAATTCTTCAAATAGAAGGAAGGTCTTTGAAAAATACGCGTTAATGGTTTCGGAAGCCAGTCATAAAAAAATCATCTTTTCTTAGATAAGACTCTTGTTTGATTTTAGTCAATATTTTTACTGAAAGAAAATAAAGTGCCTTTAACCTTTTAAAGGGTTTTCTTGTGATTACGTACCTGCTAAAGTCAAAAGTTTATAAGAAGATGAAATTGTTAAGATCTTGGGAAGTCAATGCATGGGAAAAGGCCCAAAATCGAATTCTATAAATTGAAATTCTATGGGAGAGAAGGATTCTATGGATCATATCACTCTTGTCGAGCCTTACTAGATTCTCCTAGAATCCTGGGTTTTAGCCTCCCTTAACTAACTCTTGGACGCAAGCCGGTTGCCACTTCCAAACTACAGATATTGTCAGCGTTTCCTATCATCAGAAACGTATCTACTGCATAGATATACAAAACATCACAACAGTCACAAAAGGAGTCTGTATAGAAATATCAACGCCTATTCTCTATTCTTTTCTTTCCGATCCTGCGCAAATCGAATCCATTTTACTTTTGTCTACTTTTTTTTTGGGAAAGAATGGCGTGACAAAGAGGAAGCCTATACCCAACAGTGGGTAAGCATAGGCTGATTAGATAGATAGATTCTGTTCTTACTCCTGGGACATGAACTTCAGCAAATTGACCTACCATAAAACAAATAGGTATATTTCAATACTGTCGCTATCGCAATATCTCTATCGTTATACACAATGCGGGGTAACATAAACTATTTCATTTGTGTCGGGTATACTTTATCAAAACTTCTTTTGTGATACATCTCGATCTCGTTCAATTTTACTTTATGCATGACTTTAAAATGAATACGGCATTATTATAGTAGTAAGTTTACTATTATTAGTAAAGTATACATCAAATACATACATATCCTGTATCACGTAATTACTTATCTCCCATCCTTTGGCTTTCAATATTCTACCCATTACAATCATCAAACTACACTAATCATCGTATTTACATGCTACACAGATCTAGAGCCTATTAATTTAGGAATATTGGCAGCCCTGTTGATTATTAGTAAGTACTTAATTTATCTTCACTTCAGTCAGTGCCCTAATAATATTTAGACTATGTATTATACAAAAAAATTGATATACATAAATGGAAATTTCACACAACGCTGTCTAGTTCAAAACTAAGTAAAACTTGCACTATTGAAACTAGATGGCTGATATAATACCTAGGTTTTTTTTCGTAAATAATACATTGTAATTAACGAGCCTCTATGTTTGCGACACACAAATATTTGTTCTCAGGGAGGATCGAACCCACGACCTACACAGGATCAGATGAAGAATATATTTTCAGAATTTCAAAACAGATCTAGTATTTTTTTAAGGTGGGTAGGTAGGTACCTACTTTGAGTTAGTTGTACAAACAATTATTTGGATAATAATTAATTTAATTTAAATTTAAGTTGTTGTTGTTAATTGTAAGTTGTTTAATACAGTACGGAAGCCAGAGCTATCACCGACTGAGCGACTGTAACGGCTGACATGATTATGGATTATTGATCAACCATTGTTTATAATTTCTGTCCAAAAATACACAAGATAAATACTGCTTTACCAAAAAAAGTCGACTCCACTTTGTACACCTCACGTTATTTGCAAATTCATGAATTTGTTGACTTATCAGAAAGAAATTGGCATTGAGATTGTCATGATAAAGTTACCTACTTGTGAACTCATGGTCTTATAAGTTTCGACGGATAGGACCCTGGCGGCTTGCCAGCTGAATTGTAATTGACAAGATGATAGACGCATTATCGTCTAGTTGAAAGACGAGACGACCCAAGTATTCGTGCTAAATAATGATACTAGATATAATGATGCAGCTCTTGACAAATTATTACGATTTATAGACCGGTTTGGTATTATTCATTTTCTTATTTTAGAAGATTTACGACAGTGGTCAACTTTTTTTCTGTAGATTTGGTATCGGTATGAAATCTGCTACACTATACATAGACCTATGCTTTATGAAATTCATTTATTTATTTACTGTAAAGTGATTTACATTCTTATAGCAAATACACATTTTTACCAATGTCATGAGTAGCTCCATGAAGGCGCGAGTTGGCGAACAAAAAAAATAAGTAAAATCGGAAGGTGCCAACTCGCGCCTATTCGCAAGTTTGACGTTCGCGAGTTGGCGAATAAGTCAATCCTAAGTGTCAGGTAAAAACAAAACATAGATAGGTAAGTATATTGTTTTTATTTTTTATAAAAATGAAAATCACTACACGACCGTACCAAAACCAATTTTAAAAGTGGATCTTATTATCGTCGCAGCATGCGGCCAAAAGGTGCAATATACGAGTGGGTAATATGCTCTCAGTCAGGACATAGCTCAATATAACGAGGCTTTACTGCGCTCTCTCCAGAACCGTAAATTTAGGCGCACTATTCTTATCCCGATAGGTTTGCCCAAATTTATTCCGTCGTTCGCCGAATTTACCCACATTTATTTCACTTTGATGTAATAAACCTCTGGAAACACATTTGGATAAAGAAAATGAGAGTGACGAAGAATCTAGTGTGTTCAAAATTTTTATGCGAAAAGCATTGCGATTTGGTGCGTTTATGGAATAATCAAAACGGTAAAAATAAACGCCCATATTTCGGTCATTTTGTACTATTTTTGAAACTATTTTCGAGATGGATATAAGTACTTATCAAAGATAAATATTAGATTTGTGTTCATTATTACGTAAAAAATTGCATTATAGTATCTGAGAGCACTCAAAATATACCTACCCAAACTTACATGATCGACGTCGTACCGTAGGTACGGTAGATAATAATAATAATATTTTGAGTTTTCCGTACCCTTAATAAATAGACAGTAAATTCTTTGCTACATTTTAAACACACTTCTGAAGAATGTAAAGTCCCTCAAGTTTTACTGTATCAAAGATGTTAATTAAGATGGTGAATAAATTTAATGAGGCCGAAGCTCCGAAACATCGTTAAGTGCTTCATTATCAAAAATCTTGATTTTTCCGCTCGTTGAAAAATACGACTTAATAATTAAACATGCCTTACAGTTTTTTCTGGTGAGTGATGCTTTTAGACTTTGAAGAACATTTAATTAGAGATGATTAAATAAAAAATGTAATTCAATATTATTTACACCACAGAGATTTTAATATTTTTTTACTCGACCCACAGAGCCTAATAAGGTATTTTGTATGATAAAAACCTTTATTTTAAAGAGTCCTTGAGCAAAGTTACGTCGTTGGAAGTCTTTTGAAAAATGTAAGGAACCACAATCAATCATTTGGATAATGTATGAAAATTTAGTTGGGGCCAAAATGTTGGTAGATACCTACGGTAAATCACAAGTGACTTCTCATATGAAAAAAAACATTTCATGATAGCCATAGAACAACAGGCATAAACGGTCTAAAAACAGCAATACCATCTACAAGTAAGGTCTACCTTCGTGACCTTTTTTACCGCTAATGTTGACGTAAAAAGTGTAGGTTATTTACTCGCTTACTTTAATTAAGTTTTTTACCACCACAAATATTCAGCTTCATATCATTTTATTACTCACAACTCCAGCTGATCATGATCGCATTGTAAAGAGTTGGCACGGTCAGCATCTATAACAATCAAAACTAAAAATAATTACCAAGACGCTATTAAAGTCAGCAGTTCGTAAAATATAAGCTTATTGAGACGGTATTCTTCACATTCAGCTAGCTATTTTAATTTATTGACATGTTTACTGGTTTTTCGCCTCTTTTTCTGTCGTTAAAAAACTTTTCCTACGGAATGTCTGCTCTTAACCAGTGATCATTAAGTACACATGAAAACAATTATAAAATGATTAGAATTTTAAGAGCTGCGCAGTTACTCAACTCAGGTAGGGTATCTGGGACAATGCAAGACATAAATCGCCCATTATCGTTGAAAGCCCGTCAGGAGAGCCGTTTGATTCAATTCCTGCCAGATTTAGTGCTATCTACCCTACCCCTTGCCGTTAGATACGGGACAGGTGGTACAACCACTATTCTGCACCTATGAGAAAATGTTTAATTCTTTTAAATAATTTTCTAAGGCCATTTAAGGCTAAGGTTAAAGTTAACAGAAAACTACCACTGATATATTAAAATAATCTTATATGTAGGTATAATTCAAATACTAATTGAGACAAACAGCAAAAAAGACCATTTGGCAGTAATTAGATAAGATAGGATAAATAATTAGGTGTACGTAGTTTGCAAAAACCAAAAAATATGAGTACTAAAACTGATTCAAAATAAAAACGTTTAGGAAAAAACAAACCCTAGTTAATTTCATTGGTGTCTTCAGTAAAAACCCACCTAATGCGTTTTCAAAACGACACCAGCGCTCGGCGATCTTTATAGCAGGACCTCGGACATGGGTAATGGTCTAAATTTATTGGGTTAAATGGCCCGTGCGAACGGAAATTCCAGCTTAATTGTTCGGCTGTCTAATTTTTGTGGATTTCATGCTTTATTTTGCTTGTGAACCTGTGAACTCAGTGCAAGTCATTCAGAAATCGATAAAAACAATTTTACACGTTCCATAAACATCCAATAAACGACCGGATTCTTTTTCGCGAGATGCTTTTGATCTTTATAAAATGAGTTCTGTCTAATAAAGGTACTCGTAGGTTCGTCAGATTGCCAGAAAAAAATAATTGGCAATTTTAATCGTATTGTATAAAGTTGCTAAATATTCAGAACGTGTTGCGGCATCTAAATTACACATTGAAACGGTACCTTGGGGGTTAGGCACTCGCGAGCCATAAGGAAAATGGTAAGAAAAATAACGACCGGTAGACATTAAATCACAGTAAATTTGAGTCTGGAACACAATAACTCAGAAGAGCGTAGCCATAACTGTCGCAAACATTGTTCAGATGATTCAGGAATGCCGTAATGTGATGTTTTTCTCGGCGCAGAGCTTTGAGCATTGTTATCGGACAGGTAACAAGCGCGGGTTTGACCTACCTAAGTGAAAGCACTGCCGGTTAACCTACAAAGGTTTACCTGAAAGAACTGCTGGTTTTCAAATTAAAAAAGTATACATAACCACGCATCAAGTTTGTAATAATGCTTCTACCATTTAAAAACAAACTAGAAAAATGCACGTTTATAAAAACAGTGAGTAGTAGGCAAACGCCTACTACTCATTGTCTAAAATAAGAGGGTCAATTTAATAAAGTAAATATTTAGAAACAGAATGCCTTATTTTGTGGAGTATTTCTATTTGAATAGAAAAAAAGAATACAAGCTCTGTAAAAGCCTGATTGAGGAAAAACGCTACGTTCTAGCAAAAAGCAGCTCTTTGTCTCAATTTGATTATGGGAGAAATAAAATGTTAACCAACCCTGAATAAAATCTTCATTTTTAACTTTAAACATAGAGCAAAATGCAAACATGGCTGTGCAAACTAAAGACATGAACCAGTGCACGTTGTTTACTATTCGTCCGAGTGTTTACTTTATTTTTGCTTAGTAACAAATAAGCTAACTCACATTTTCCATGTACAGTACTCTATCTTCAAACTACACGATATATTTTAAACTATTATTCAGAATCTGCAGTAATATCGGTAAGTTTGGGAAGCTTACTGTAATACAAAATCAATATGGTAAGCTTCAATTAATCGGTGTACCTATTAGGTAAGTATAGGTAGGTACAGAAAGCCGCTTCAGAGACTTGGTGCTTACGACACACGCAGCTTTTCCCTTTGATAATGGAGTTTAGTTATTCATAAATACCATCCGAAGCCGAGTCTTATCGTTGAAACTAAGAGAATAAGTACAAACTGTGGTAGGATTCAATTACCGTTGCCAAATTGCGTTGGATTGTTATTTTTGTCGATATTTTCTGAATAAAATGTTTTAGCGGCGATGTGTAAAAATATGTTTACAACTTCTTTGGAGTAATAGCTTATTTTCTTTTTACACGTGACGTTTAAACAATCAAAAATAATATTACAAAATACCTACCTTACATAAAAATATTTATCATTTAAAGCAAAATCATGAAAACATTCGCCGAAACATTATATTATTTTCTCAGCACTACAACCACAGAGTCCCGAGTCTGTCCGTTTTGACTTTCGGCTCGAGCAGGTATAGCACACGCAAACGCATTCGCAGAACGAAAAATTTTGTATGAAAACCGGATAAGCGCCTCTAGTGGGAGATTTGGGAATTGTGCAATTCCCTACAAAATTTCTCGCTTTGCGAATGCGTTTGCGTGTGCTATACTCGAAACGAAAGTCAAAACAAATGCACATAGGCTCGGGGCTCAGTAATACAAAATCGATACTTGTAAGCTCATATGAATATTATCCTACTTCCTACTAATATTATAAACGCGAAAGTTTGTAAGAATGGATGTATGTATGTATGTTTGTCACTCTTTCACGCAAAAACTACTGATCCGATTTAGGTGAAACTTGGAGTATATATTGTCCGTGACCTGAATTAACACACACGATACTTTTTATCCCGTTCCCGGGGAAAAATGAACATCCAAAAAAATTTGTCAGTAAAAACATCAGTCCAGCCGTTCATTTGTTAATAATGGTATAGCAAAACACAACTGACATGGAATAACTGACAGCTTGAATAAAACGTTTTTATGTTGGTGGGTACACAACCTGGCCGTAAATAATCAAATTAAGAAAACAATATTTTCATTTTTAAGCTACGTGTACAAAGATGAAATTTTTACAAGTTTTTCCAAAACGTGCACCCAGCTAAACTAAAACAATCTAACTTATCAGATTGGAACTTGGAAATGGAATTGGAAAACTTGGAATATATATATTATTGTCCGTGACCTGGATTAACACATAGGCTACTTTTTCACCCGAAAAATTTATGGGAGCTAACGGGACGCGAACAAAGTCGCGGGTGGGAGCTAGTAATATATAATATAGATGTAAAGGTTTTGTTTTTTGGTCACGGATTATGCGTATTAATTATTCTGGTGATCTCCAATGTATTCATTTTAATTGATATAACTATTTTTTATTTTGTAGAAACATTAGTAACTGCTCATGTATATATCCTACTTTCTATTGCTTAATGTATATTTTATAATATTCTTAACAGGTTTTATGACAAAGTATGGTAAATAACAATAAATTAGGTATTTTATACAATTTTTTATTAGATCTTTAGATAGTTTGCGACGTTTTGTAGATAGCTCAACTGCTTCATGTGTATATTGTAAATACGGTATTAGTTGTAATTTTCTTTATAAATAAATTCTTAAATCACTGAGTTCAAATGAAAAAAATTACAACAATGTCAGTAAATAAAATATTGTTCCTACCAATAGTATCGAAACAATGTACAAAACGTAGGGGTTTCATTATGGCGTGAGGTACTGGGAACTATTTTCGTACAATACAGCGTTAATCACTCACGCGATCTCTATAATATCATGCCTTTGGTAGTCTTCGTCTTTGGGGTTAGTATACACGAGGATACAAATATTTCAATAAATAAATATTCATAAACATTTCACAAGCTCTAACATAGGATCTGGCTTGCTGATACACTTTACTCTTTTTTATATATGTACGTACTTACGATACATAGTAATATGAATAGATAATAAGATAGTCTATATCAATTTATTCATCATTGAAAACTACTAATAGTGTACTTTAACAGAAAGTGTACTATAAAATACTACAGCAGTTTGCTCTACAAAGAAGCAGATTTAATAACAAAACTTTGTTTGATATAAATAACTTATCTTTGATGAAGACGCCACTGGACGGAGCAAGACCTCTTTGAACGAAATGTATTTTGAAGACCTTCACAACATTTGAACTGCATGTCACAAATCACATCTTTAGATACGACGAAAACCGCGTGACTGTCTTACATTTATTTATTTGTCGATATTTGGGCTGGATTAGGTAAATATGACTGTCTCCAGTGAATACTACTCATTATAGCGTTCACGTAACGCGGACAAATGAGGGGGAGCCTGGTGTAATCATCGCAGAAACGCGAATATTTCGCATTAAGAGACATTAGTGTATGCTCTTGACCTGATTCCTGGATAAAATTATATCCTTTCAAGTACGGTTTCCGCGCAACTTTGTAGCTTTATTACGAAGCGAGGGTCGAAATATTGGTAATCGCTATAAAATAATAATACGTACTTCCAGTCCATAGAAACGCACCCTACAAAATATTCCTTTACTGAAACATTGAATGTTGTGCTCTTCTAAACATGCGTTTCTACGCACTAGCCCAAAAGTCTGATAATTGCATTCCTTGGTAAGAGTTTCGTTCAAGTTAGTATTGGATATTATTTATTTATTGTTAGCCCTCTCTCCGTGGAAGAAAAATTGTAAATCCTGAGTGAGTGGGGCCGGCATTAACCTCGGTTTTGGCTCCGATGCCCGTTCGATTGTAAAAGAGGGTTAATTTTATTTGCGAAAATAAAATACAAGGTATTTGGAACGCTTTTATGGGCTATATCTACAACGCATAAAGCTTGTAACAAAAACATAAGAAACTTATTGCAACTTTTATTTTTGACCCTTGTCAATAGAAATTTAAAGCAGTTTGCATTTTTTTATCTAGAGATAAAAAAAGCAGTAGTAGTGACAGTCTAGGGACTAATAATAATGGCTGTTATAGGATTAATACTGTCCTATTTTGGTCCACTGTCAAGATAATAAAAATAAAGGTAATTAAGGTAGAGTTTAATGATCATGCAGACATTACGCTAAATATATTCAATAATTACAATTTAAACTATGAACAAGCATAACTCTGATTATAAAGTAATGAGTGATATTACTACACATAACTAGTTTGATAAAGGAATGATTATTACATAACTACTTGTAGGTACTTAAATACGTAGGTAGAGTATTTAAGTTACCGTTTTCGAGTAAAACGTCCTTCGCCAAACGTTTCTAAACACTACTTCTCGCAAATGTACGATTTAATTTCAGCGGTAGGTCATTGTTTGTATCTATATTAAGGCATTTAAATAATTGAGGCAAATAGGCGATTCCCAGCGTGTTTATTTACCGGGCGGCTGGGGGTCATTGCGCGGTAATCAGGAGAGCCCGTGGGACCCGCAGCCATACCTGACCATAGGTACATGGCATACATACTTGATATACGGAAACGTATAACTGGGAAAATACTAGTTTAGATTTTATTTTGACGTTACACATTGCGGGCTATGCGATAGCTCTTGCTGAATGGTGAACCGAGACTAAGCTATAGATAGAGCTTTACCCAGATTGGAATGGCATTTTAAAATTGGTAGAAAATAGTAAACTAATCTATAATCGCTAATTAATGAGTCAACCTAATTTACCTAATGGTCGTGACGTTTACATAATCACGTAACCATTAGGTCGTTTAGGTGTTTGACGTTTTTATACTATTCTATACTTTGGCGATTATGGAATGGGGACAACTCTGTGACTCCAAGGTATTTAGACACTTCTCAATGAAAATCTGTCAGAAAATCAATCATTGAGTACTCTAATTATTCTATTCTATTATTTTGCAACTCATGAGCCATAGATAGCTATCTTCCGTCAGCACCAAAAAAAATTAATTTCTATGATAATAACTGCGGAAGAAATTGGGCGTGAAAGTTTCAAACCTCTGCATTTTGTAGAATATAAGCTCAGATGAGCTGAATTGTAGGTATTAGATATACCTCTGTTTACGTTTTATTCCTAGACATTTAATAAAAATATCGATAAATATCCTATATTCATTAGTGGGAATAGTGTGCTCGTTACTCGAACAATGCTCGCCAGTAATCACGTCAAAATAACTATTTAAGAGGTTCTCAACACAATGGTTATAAACAGCGATTTATCCATACACAAATATATTCAGTGTTATAAACAACTCCTACTGCTCTAGTGTCATTAAAACGTTTAAAAAATGCTCTGCCATTGTCACTCGCATAACAACGAAAAGAGATGACAACAGATTTAGCAGCCATTTTAGCTAGCGTAGCTTTAGAAGACCAATTTGAATTAAAATATTGTTTGTTGCCAAACAATCACAATGTTGACAAGGCTTCTTCACGAAAATGAAACATTGTAACTTAGCAAGTCTTAAACAACACAAAAGGAGTTACGTTACTGATAATTCTGTACTATGCCAGAATTCTCGCGAGGCATGCGTGTGACAAGAGATGATGGGTCATAATTGCTTCATGCTGCTGATGAGTCTGTATTGATATTGCTCTCGTAATATGTCATAGGTAAATTGCTTCTTGAGCGTTGACAGTAAATGTAACCAAAATGTAATTAATCTACTGATGAACGTTCGTACATGTCAGTCCACTGTAATATGTTGCATACTCTCTAATGTTTTAGGTAGGGTAAGTACTTTATATCACCTGCAAATCATGGCAATTGATTATTATAGTTTCAGAGTTCCTGCAAAGGCATTTCGGCATTATTCGTTTGAAAAACGCATTATTTAATCACATCGCGGTTTTGTCACTAACAGGTGGTGTATCAATTTAGGAGTACTTGAATGGGCAACTGAAAGACTCTGCTCTCTTATAAAAATGTGCGATATAAGCACGTCTCCGATATTGCCGACAACCTTTCAAATCTGTACGATGTTGTGCAATGTATATAGAAGCACGTTTTGCAAACAGCTCAAATAATATTATTTTCTACAAGACGTGCCGTGTTTCTACCCTTATTTTTCTTTAAGTGTTTGCTCACTGGCCGACACCGACATGTCAGTGGTTTGAACATAAATATCGGCGGCGACACGGTGTGAAAGGGTCTATACTATAAGGTAGTACTGAATGTATGAGATGAACTCTCCCCCGATATCGTGTAGGTATCGTGTCGGTTGCAATGCGAAAACAATATTTGACTCAAATACATAGTTACAGAATAATTATAGTAAACTTCCAATTCTTGTCACCAGGTGGCATCAACGCGTCTACCGCTGCCAACGTTCTCGCCGCATGCCGTGCTTATGTACAGCGCAGCGGTCGGCGGAGAGGGCGCCGTGGCTTTGCAATTGCGTGAGGCGAAGCCAGGCGAGCTGGACGAGCGGCTCGCTATCGCATGCCATCAGCCTGAGCTGCTGGCTGACTTGCTGCACGCTAGCGTCGATATCGGTAAGCAACCAAAGCGATATTTACAGATAATAAATAATAGTAAATAAATCATTTATTTTCTCTCTACAAAACAAGATAGAACAAACAGAGGTAGATAGGTAAACTTAAGTACGTATTAGGAGACAGTAGGAGATCAAGAACTAATGCATCCAGAAAAGTCGAATGGCCTGAACGCAGACGCGATAGTCTGGTCCGTCAAGCAGCAAAGTCGGGCAAGCTGAGTGAGCTGGTTTAGATTATGACGTGAACCTTTGATTTACCTAACGTCGAATCTCGTTTAGGCTTGGATAATACAAAGTGGGCCTTTGTTCGCCAGTCTACTGAGTAAGATGATGACAAAACCACCCTTGATCTGTAAACCATTAGGATAACAAGCGGATGAAATATACGTTTTTTCAGAACGTGTGCTAGTTGTGTATGCCTTCGCAAAATTAGGTCATATTTTACCAAAATTTTTCCAGTGCTTATTCGCCATTTCAGTAAGTATTCGATACCCAACGCGTGAAGGAAACGATGCTTTATTTAAATATTCAGTGAAAATGCAGCTGATAGGTATTCAAGCAGCAAAACCCGTTAAACTACAGTCAACAAAATTGGCATTCAGATGTCGCAACCACATTCAACTTATTTTATTTCACTGCGAAGGAAGAATCATGAGATACCCGCGACTTGCCTTCACCGTGTTCGCTATTTTGAAATTCAAATATCGAATTTTGCATTTGAAACTGCCTTCGAGCTTCACTTGTGCTTGCCCAGGCCGTGGACATAGGTAGCACTCTGCCATTTAGTTTGAAAATATGACAGTCTTGGACTTTTCTACAATTTTCAATAAAATACCTATAGTGCAAAAAATAAAACCACTAATATTTTTTTTAAGATTGTCATAATCCCCACCAGTGGAGACAACTTAGTGGGGATTATGACAATAAACCCATATTACTTACACCGAGATGATGGTTTAGCTGTGGAGAATACTCATGTAATGTATAATAAAATTATTACTACAAGTGACATTCTAATTCCCTTGCACACTCGCCCTCAGCACATTGACTCTTCATTAGCATCTCAAGAGGCGGGAGCGCTGGACGTCAACTTGTCAAAATTCACTCGAAAACGTCTCGATGTTGCTTAAAAATGCAAAGTCATGCAAACGAGCACCACGGCTCCTAATTGAATTAGATGTTCTTAAGCCAACGATGAAAATTGCTCTTACATTTATCATAGAAAACGTAAATTGGAAAGGTTCTAACTGCTGCGCATTTCAATTTTGAACTTTGTTATTTAATTTTAAAATAGGTTGCTTTGACAGTTCATTCACTAAAGTCGAACCAAGATTAATCTTTCCAGTTCCATGATTTATAAAGGTCCTAGATTATTATCATATTAAAAGTAATAGCAGTAGCCAAACAAACTTCTTTAGCATTCCTTTTGTAAGAGTACTATCAACGCTATAAAATCAAATATACACCTATTTTCAGAAACCAAATTTAATTAATTCCCTTTATAAGAACAGGTAGATCTGCCTTACAGATACACAACTTATTAAATGTTTACTTTCCCTGTTGCAAATTAACTTGCATGCTCTTTTGTCACATACCTAATTCTGCTCATTGAGCTGCAGAATAAGCCCGTCAGCAATAATCCCTGACAGAGCATTTGTGTGTCGACTAATTAGTGGTCATTGAATCAATACTCGTTGTATCGGAAGCACTCATTAGTCAGGCGCCTAGTTAGCCACATTTTGGGTTCAGTGGCTTTGACATTTGAACTAGCATTGGCAGTAAGCTGGTATCAAAACAAACCGATAAATTATTTTTTATTGGCTTGTTTAGCAATTTTTTACTACAGTGTTAGGGTGCGAAAAACGCTGCAATGCCAACACTACTAGTATATCTCCATGTCTTTTTAGGTCGCCCTTAGTTTTGGGATAAACTGAGTAGGTACTAAATAATGAACGAAGTGTAGAGCAACATTACATATAAAAAATATGTGCCTCTACTTATAGAATATCGTTGACTTTTACCTATAGATGACGTAACAATGGTCTTGCTTTACACAGAGCGCGTAAAAAATCAAGGGGAATAGTTAAACTGATGTGACATTTGGTGAAGTATTGTGGAAGCTCTACATTTAAGTGATTACCTTCTATAAAGTACGGTTGTTCAATTGAAAAAAACTTTACGTAAAATAGATAAAACTGTTATAATATTTCAATATCGCTGCAGCTCGTAGGTAATTATGTGGGTTCCATTAGCCCTTGTGGAGTATTTAATTAACATACTGTAAACATGTTCATTATTCCTCTACGATATTATCCGACATTCAACAACTTCTACCAAATAAAGAAAATATAATTTCATCCAATCTCATATTTTGTTATTATAATCACTGAGAATGTATATCATTCCAGAAGTTTTATTGACAAAACAATGTTTGAAAACTGCTTTACTTACTCAACAAGTAGAGCCTGACCACACTAACGCAATAAAAAGATTGAACACTAAAAAGAGTCTCATCTTCGTAACTTTCGTTGTCATTATGTTGTCAAATCGTTTTCGCTGTTATTAAACACGATGGTTTTTAAACTCTGCCATGATTTAAGAGCTGTAAACTAAGTGCGGTCAGACTCTATCTACGTTTTTATTAATTTGACCCACGCAAAACCACATACCTTATTGGCAAACTCACCATACCCTATTCATGAACATAATTTTTATCCTCAACAATCATATTCATAAAACCAAAGAAGCTATGACACATGCTTATGACAGGGTTGCTTTCACTCACAACCTATATAAGTTTGCAAATTGTGATTTCCTTTAAACGTTAAACGTCGTCCTCTGTTAGACCTTACGGACGGACAGCTTCACCGAAAGGCTGTGAAAGTTTGTGAATAGACGTACGTATAGTCATTTGGGTGAATCATTTATTATGTAGAACTATAGCGTTTTACTTGATATTTGCTTTACGCAGCCAACTTCACTGGAAATCGTTTTAGCCATGTTGACAATAAAAATTATATTCAAGTTAACATACTAAAATCAATGAAGTATATCATACATATTTAAATTGTATGATTTGCGAAACTCCTAAAAATAGTCAGTAATAAACTAAACAATTACCTCTCAGATACAAAAATATTTCAAACAATACTACCTTATGGTACACAAATAATATAATATATTTACCTATAGGATCGAGATATTTAATTTGATGAAAAAATTGTGGTTTTTATGGTCGTCGCCAACCTCATGCCTATGCCTAATACGCCTCCGGAGCAATCCTCCGAAGTGACAATTCATCTTTCTAAGTGCCGTTTTCCACGGCGCCCACCGCGCATGAAATATGCAAACCACTTGCGTTTAGATTGTTTAGTTGCTGTTGTTTCATTTTATTGCTTCCTGTTGACTCTGAAAGTGAAAATAACGGTATTAAAATATTGCAGAACTACAGCTTTTTTAAGTCATTTCAAAATTTACATACATTAGCCAAGATGTTTTTGTTCTAGTAGATAAGGTACATCTTATCGATAAAATATAAATAATTATAGATAATAAAGATACAAATTTTAATAAAAAGAAAATTTATTCACAAAGAAAATTACAACTAATACAGTATTTACAATATTCACAATATTTACAAAATACACATGAAACAAACCACAAACCGTTGCAAACGATTTATAGATAGTTCAACTGGTCCAAATCATTACTAATCGGAAGCGTGCCCAAGACACTGGCTGCATTGCCGCGCTGAATAGCAATGCTGATACGCTGGCCTAAATAATCACCAGCCCTCGGGTCACGCGTCGCTTCGACTAGACGCCCTGAAAGAGTTTTGAAAACCCGGAGGGCCTCGGTACCCCACGGACGTCTCGACGCCAAAAGGCACAAATGTCTAGGCCCTATCGAGGCCTGCATACTTGCGCCTCTTGAGATCCTCGGCCGAATCTGCCGCTACACCAGCTTTAACGGAAGTCCTAGGCAGATGTGAAGGAGCAAGGGTATCGACGCAAGTAGCGTCCCACACCAAAGGGCTTCCCAACTCCCAAGGAACAAGAGTCATACCGTCAGGCCGTTTGCCATCATCACGCAGCAGACCATTCGGCTCAAGAATAGCTGCCACATTCACGCTGGTAAAAGCCCGGCGGATGATATCGTTAAGGCTAGCGTGGTGGGATATCGGACCGGGGGCTCTAGTGCACGATAGTCCGTGGTGACCAAGTTGTTCGACAGCCGTACCGCACTGGCACCGATCAGGTGCACAGCACTGCGCACCCAACCGTAGACAGGTTGCAATACGGAACCTGACGGAATCCATTAGAGTACCAGGGTTATGAGAGGGAAGTGCTTGCAACCGGAAACCTGGCTCTTTTTAGAGACGGCTAAGAGACGGGCACGATCTGCAGAGTTTGAACACGTTTGTAACAGAGAGTCCTTTCATTTGATTTTAGAACGAGAACTCTAGGATGAGTAGTTTCCGAGATATAGCCGTTTGAAATTTGACAGCTGTCATCAAAAAGTTAGATCTTGATCACACCTTTCATTTGGTTTTGGAACGAGAACTCTAGGGTGAGTAGTTTCCGAGATATAGCCGTTTGAAGTTTGACAGCTGTCATCAAAAAAATAGATCTTGATCACACCTTTCATTTGGTTTTGGAACGAGATCTCTAGGGTGAGTAGTTTCCGAGATATAGCCGTTTGAAGTTTGACAGCTGTCATCAAAAAAATAGATCTTGATCACACCTTTCATTTGGTTTTGGAACGAGAACTCTAGGGTGAGTAGTTTCCGAGATATGGGCGTTTGAAGTTTGACAGCTGTCATCAAAAAAATAGATCTTGATCACACCTTTCATTTGGTTTTGGAACGAGATCTCTAGGGTGAGTAGTTTCCGAGATATAGCCGTTTGAAGTTTGACAGCTGTCATCAAAAAAATAGATATTGATCACACCTTTCATTTGGTTTTGGAACGAGATCTCTAGGGTGAGTAGTTTCCGAGATATAGCCGTTTGAAGTTTGACAGCTGTCATCAAAAAAATAGATCTTGATCACACCTTTCATTTGGTTTTGGAACGAGAACTCTAGGGTGAGTAGTTTCCGAGATATGGGCGTTTGAAGTTTGACAGCTGTCATCAAAAAAATAGATCTTGATCACACCTTTCATTTGGTTTTGGAACGAGATCTCTAAGGTGAGTAGTTTCCGAGATATAGCCGTTTGAAGTTTGACAGCTGTCATCAAAAAAATAGATCTTGATCACACCTTTCATTTGGTTTTGGAACGAGAACTCTAGGGTGAGTAGTTTCCGAGATATGGGCGTTTGAAGTTTGACAGCTGTCATCAAAAAAATAGATCTTGATCACACCTTTCATTTGGTTTTGGAACGAGAACTCTAGGGTGAGTAGTTTCCGAGATATGGGCGTTTGAAGTTTGACAGCTGTCATCAAAAAAATAGATCTTGATCACACCTTTCATTTGATTTTAGAACGAGAACTCTAGGATGAGTAGTTTCCGAGATATAGCCGTTTGAAATTTGACAGCTGTCATCAAAAAGTTAGATCTTGATCACACCTTTCATTTGGTTTTGGAACGAGATCTCTAGGGTGAGTAGTTTCCGAGATATAGCCGTTTGAAGTTTATAAATTAGTATGGAAATCGAACCAACTTAATGTAACCACACGCTCGCAAAGCAATTTAAATAGCTAAATAATATTTTGCTTAACATTTTTTTACCTGACTGTACTCAACGGCTTCCTTAATTTGATGTTCTCCGAATCGTCACAACAAAAATTATTAAAATCAAAAGTGACGATTGGGAGAATTTGTCCCAAAATATTTGGTCCGAATCGTCACTAAGTCCTAATATGACATCCAAACAAATATTCAAAACCGATGATAATGTATTCTTTATTATGGTTGTCCAAGCCTTCCACCAGCTCGCTGTGTTTCCACAGTTGACAACATCGTAAAGAGTATGTAAATTAAGGTACAAAGAGGCAAAACTTAATAATTGTAAAAGCCATATGGCTATTAATTTTGAGCAGTCTATCTGAAGTTTTATTAAAATTTTGAATTTTCTCATCTACAAAAGATACAAATTAGATTATATACAGAGAGAGCCCGCCTCAGGCTTAGTTGCAAGAACGGGTCCACACAAGCTCTCGTTTGTGAAGAAATTGCAAAATATATATCTAACAAAGCTTCCTAAAATAGCCAAAGGAACATGTTTTATGAAACGTTCATTCAGTTGTACAAAATAATTTCAAAGAACAATGAATTTCACGTGAAATCTGACCGCTATTGTCCGAACGTACGGCCGTCCAAATATAAAATCATAACTGTTGTTTACAGCACTTTTTTGTATGGAATTTGCAAATTCCCGATGAGATTAGTGAATATGAGTCACAATTTAAGCCCGCGTGAATTCCCAAGCGACTGTTTCTATTATATTTTAAGGCAGGCTCGGCTTTCATAATGTAGAACTTTGTAGCGAGGTTACTCATCAGAGATCTAAACGTTTAACCATTTTAACCTATTGCAGAACTATGTTTGCTATCTAGGTACTGATTACTAAGTTAGCTGGTGAACACAATTACCGATAAATGGTTCAAATGGTACCTAACGTGCGTATGCTGCTACGTGGTGTTACGTCGTAGCAAAGTTCTACGAGATTCGCGAAAGTCTTCGTTCTTTTTATGACTGAAATGATTGGTAAATATTTTAAAGTAGATTCGTTACTAGACTACACAAGTACCTAGCTATCAGCGTAGAAACAGATTTTTAATAAGCAAATCATATTACAGGGTGTTCTCTTATAACGTTTCAACTGGAATTACTTTCAGCGAAATGATTATTCTATTTAATTTATTCGCTCGTTTTTCATCTCGTTTCGGTAATATTCTGTATTTTCTTCAAACGGTCCGAAGGCCATTTATATTTCGAAATGGGTCTCAAAGTTGTAAGAGATAAAAGCCTGTCGGATCCGCTGCCCACGAGCATGCTTAGGACACCTTCTGCTCACCTTTACGCCATTTCCATTAGCATACGATTCACAACCTCCGTCTGTATTGCTAAACATTCAAGTGATTTTTTAGAATTATTCGAACATATTTATTTAGTACTTAAAGGGCCATTGTTTACCACGTGCACTAAGCGGCCAAAGGCGTTGCGCACTAGCTTCGAATACTACTGTGGTAAGCCTCCATGACTAACCGAAGTGTATGGTCTGTATCACGACATACAAATCATTTAATCTTTCAAACGGAAGAAAATGTAGTAAGGGTATTTGGGTATCAAACGATCTTTAACCGCCTAGTGCGTAGCCTTAACCTTTCCAAACATCAAAAGGGTTTTACCACTTTCCATCGAGACCTAGTTTGCAAAAATAATTAATCACGCGCCGACACCCTGCCCGCCAACATGCTGAGGGCGTTTGCACACTGGCTGATACAGACATCGTCAAAGTAAAACATTTTTTATTCAGTGTAGTCATAATGATCTTTTAGAATCGTCTTATACACTGTCATGACGACATCATGTCAGTGGCTCGTACAAAAATATCGGTGTCGGCGCCAACACGATGTACAAAATGTATAAGATTAGCACTATGCCGATATCGTAAGTCGTGTCGGTAACAGTCTGAAAACAGCCTTGCTCAAAGCAATCTTGTTAGAGCCTATAAAGTCATTACTGTAATCGCTCACCTACCCACTCGCATTAAACTCTTGTAAGAAGTTCAAAGCGATATCAGATGTCGGAGTTGTCCTTCGGAATCTGAGACGACTTGAAATAAACGGCGACAAGGGCCCGTGTTTACTTAACCTTCATTTGACTTTGTGTTCATTCTTCTCAGTCAAATGCTCGTTAGAACGAGATCTTGCACGATTCGGATAGATTCTTATTTCTGTAAAGATTCGGAGTTGTGATCGGCATCATGACTGTTATGGATAGAATGGAAACAATCACGGGCGTTTGAAAATATTGAATCGTATTGTTTTAAAGAAAGTAAGAACTTAGCCTTTGCCCGATCCTTTTAACAGGCGTCACAGCTTAGCCGGTAATAGCTCTGCCTTCCATGCTCTAAGTCTTGGGTTTGATTCCCACTAAAACCCCTCTAAACCCTGCGAAAATTCAACCCATCTAACTTATCGTTGTTTATCTACGCCAACGCCCAAAAGCTTCATTGAGTTTACGAACATGTTCATAAAGCTTTCACAACCTTTTGGCCATAAAATAGTTAACACTATAACGTTAAGTGTGACCGCCTTATTCACCAAACAAAATAATAAAAGTGAATACTTTGAACAATCAATCACACTTCGTGAAGTACCGTCTGTACAAATAAAAACTCCCCAAAAACAGGGCTACGTTTTCAGTTATCATCTTGTTTATGCGTTGCCAAATATGGGGTAATAAAATATCTATTGCTGTGAGAGGGTTGCTGTAAACATTCATAAAAGCCGAAGGATATTTGACAAGACGCAGAATATTATCTAAGAAAACCTGATATATGAAAATAGTACACCTTGCGACGGCGACGTCTGTCTTTCTTTATATTACCTACAAAGGGTTTAAGGTAAGACCACATTTGAGCCGCACTGCGTGGCACTGCGTGGCACTGCGTCGAGGCACATAGCGTCAAATATTATTTTAGTCATTTTGTGTGTTGTATTGTATGTCACACTGCACTGCAGTGAGCGTCACTCTGGGTATTTTGACATGCAACGCAGTGCCACGCAGCGCCGCGCCGCAACGGTCAAGTGTGGTCCTACCTTTATTTTCTTATTACACTGTTATTGGTAGTTAAAGTATAGACATGTGTAGGTATAGTGAGAAAGAAAACTACATGAACTTCATTGACCGAGCGAGCGAAGCGAGCGATGCGTCTCAGTTTCCACACTGGCCAAAAATGCGTTTGTCCGGATGTCTGTCTGTCTTTTCTCCTCTACAGATCGCATTTTTCAACCGATCTGGACGAAACTTGGTACACAGGTTATATGACTTATTAGAATTTTTTTGTCGTCGGGGATTTTTGATTGGAGGGGGGGTACTTCCCCCAAAAAAAGGGCAAAGAGGAGGCTATTTGATATACTGGATATCTCCACCAAATGAGATCCGATTTCGATTATTCTTTTTTTATTTGAAAGGTAGTAACTATAAGTTGGTCTCATAAAAGTTTGGCGAAGATCTGATAAGGATCTTCAGCATGATGAACAGGATAGTTCATCAAACAATCGATGGTTTTCAATCAAATTTGAGAGAAACACAAAGGACCTCATTCAACACAAGATGATGCAAAAAAAATCAAAAAGATCAAAAAAATCACAAAACGGAAAATGCACTTGCACATTACATTCCTCAAAAATTTACAAAATTAAATAGAAAAAACATCACATCACACACACACACACGCACACACAACATTTTGCATTATAGTTAGTTTTCAATACGTGACAGGCTGCAAGCGTTTCGTCGCTGTTAGAATACTAACTGATAATTATCTTCATGATGTTTTCCTTCACTGAATGAGAGCATTAGCATAATAATAAGCCTTAAATTAGAAATTAAAAAAAGTGCACTTCAAGACTTTCAGAAAACACCTTACACGACATTGATGATGTTGATTGATGATGTTGAATATTGGAATATTTAGTATGCTCGCGAGGTCTACAGCTCCCAGAGCCACTAGTTTAATTTTACAAAACCAGACAGTAAATCATATTTATTATTTTACACTTCTAATAATAAATACTAATAATTAATACCTATTTAATAGTTTTTTTTAATATTCAGTGTTACCATCAAAACAGCTTTCAGATTTGCGACTCGATAAAATACCCTAATCCCAAATCGAACGAAGCCCGCGCACGAATAGTTTCAGTGGATGCTCAATGGTCAGAGTATTACGGAATGGTCAATATTAATTACAAACTGGGACAGCAAGTTCCGGGTAGGTAGGTACTCCCACTTTGTTCAGCTTAATTAAATGACGCTAAGTAAATACCGAGTGCAAATCGGCAGTGGTCTATTGTGGTTGAGTGCGACTGAAACTCTTCCGAGAATTCGAGAACTCCGAATAAGTTTTCGGCGGTAAGTCGAACCGCGATATTACCTACTTCATTTACAACTTTATGAAAGCACGCTTCCTTTTGGCTCGGCGCGGCGTCTCGCTCTTCCGCGATATTATGAAAGAAAAAACTCTCGAGGCAGCTTTCTTAAAATTATACTCCGTATCTCGAAAACTGCTGGAAGTTCTTTGTTCTCCGCCCCTTACTATTGAATTTTGCTCTTACGGATACGTACTTTGTTCTAAACAAACAGTTACTTTATGATGATTGGGCAAGCTTGCGTTTCTGACGAGTAAAGAAAATACTCGAAGTAGACTATCTCATTGCTTAGTTTATGATTTTTCTATGTCGCGATCTCATGGTAATGGATTTTACTCTCAAGTGAATAAAAAGAAGTAAGATGTGTTTCACAGCATTTTTTAGTATCATATCTAATAAATAGTCTTTTGTACGCGGCGCGGCAGTCGTTTTTTTAAACAGCTAATAACACTTTTAAAAACCAACTCTGCTGAGAGATTGGGCTAAAAAGGAATTTAGCACAAGTCTTTTACTGGTTTTCTTACCAATATTACTGACTAAAATTATAAAAAACCTATTATAACCTCTCAAATCATGCCTGATACCAACCTAAATTATTAACATTAAATTAAATAAGAGAGGCCACTCCAGCAGAAGATAAATTTAGAAATTCAGGATTAATAAGGCTTCATTTAATAGTCTAGTTAATAGCCGTCCATGGTTCACGGAACATATTGAAGAGGTACTGAAATTTTAGTACAAAATAAAACAAGGAAGATTGTTTTAAGTATCGATATAATATATGATTTATTAGGTAGGTGTTTACAATAGGTATACCAGTATAGCATAAAATATATTTGTTCATATATAATCTAAATTACCGACTCTTCATCTTTTACAGTTGCAAGGAGTTTATTTATTTATGTTACAATATGTTACAATGTTGATTGCAAAACCCTGAATGACACGACTTTGCTTAGGTGGTACAGTTGGTACACCTACAAGTAATTACTATTATAAAGTTTTGGAACTGATGACTGTATTGTTTTGTACATTCCTTTACTTAGCGTATATAAACTCTATCCTGGCCTGAAGCATATTATGCGTTCTTTCTTATTTATTGATTGAATGATTTATTAATTACTGGTACACCACAGGGTTTTGTCATAGGAAGGCGTGATCATGACTCTTATGTAGTTACTCGGTACTTCATGCATTCACCTATACTTTTTAGCCTATACCATTTGGTACTTAGTAAGACTTTCCGCGACTTATTACAAAGGCGCAACTGTGCGATTTTAAGTTCTTGTCTCGCTAACTTTACTACCACAAATAAGGAAATTACCCGACTGATATAAATAATTTATAAGTCTTCGTTTTGAGTGCTCTTCGTTGAATAGGGTTCCGCCACATTGTCACAAGATCTAGAATTTGAAGTTCTATTAATTAATCTGCCTAAAGCATAGCACTGTCTGAATTTCTGTGACTGCGATCATGAGCTACAGATACTGAGAAAACAGGATACTCAGAAGCATAAAAGAAATCTTCACTTTTTATCAAAATAAAATAATCTTTATTGTAAAACTATTTAAATTATAAGATGGTTTAACTATCAAGTACAAAAAGCCTGCCCTATTCGGATTATTATGATAATAAAAACATTCTGAAAACCAAGATAACGATAAAAATATTAAACAGTGGCACATATAAAATAACTGAAGATCCAAACCAATTAATTATTATTTTGTTTTATTTCTTACGTCTAATATGTTCTTGATATCTATTACACCTATCAAAGAGACGCTGAAATAGGTATTAGAAATTACCTTCTTAGCATGCTCATATACAGCGTGCACACTATGCCCAATGCCCATGCCGCTGCCGGCATGTATGCCGCTTAGTGAGAATAAAGGCGATGTTGCTGTGGCAATAAGTCCGCGGCATTAATGCCACAGCAATATCACCTTTGTTCTCACTAAGCGGCATACATGCCGGCAGCGGTATGGGCATAGTGTGCACGCGGTAATACACGACTTAGTTGCGGCATTGAGCAATTAGCAGGCAAAGCTGGAGCGGTTCCTATTCAGTAAATAGCTTTGAAATGCTTCCTCGTATTGCCTATAATGACAACTCATCCCTTGAAACTGAATACATGTACGTACCTAGCTATGAGTAAGAACGTTTTGCAAAATGTTCGATTCCAGAGCTACTTAGATCAGGGATATTTTACCTACTATCTTTGTCATTGTGGCTTTGAAGATTGAATGCAGAATGTCGAACTCGAGTCTGTCGTTCGAAATCCAAGCTTAGACAGATAGGTAACAGTAACCGTCCGTTTCCTAGGAGACTTGCCTGGACTCACCAGAGACCTTAGTATCGTTAGACCCAGACATCACAATTTCATCTTTGTATTTGGGAAATATCTGTTTGATAAATTACGACGAAGTTTCATAACTCGAGTATTTCATCAACTCCAGAGCTTGAGGCATAATTTAATTTAGGCATTTAATATTGTTGATGACGCTAATCTCTTAGAGAGTTTGGTTAATACTTCTGTAAGCTGGCGGATAACATAGTTGAATCAGTAAATCCCATAGAGTTTCAGAGAGGTAGCAATAACATAAATCTTATTTTCAAAAGTGGTGCGTCTTGGGAGAGACCTACGTCCAGCAGTTACTTTTGACAGGCTAATGATGATGATTACTATTCCTTCGAAGGCAGTTCTTAGTTAATTAATAGTTTGGCATTAGCTAGTTTTAAAAATGCAGCTCCTGATTTTCCAGAAGCTTTTACAGACCTACAAGAAATATAAGGAGCTTCCGAGAAGTAGTACACTTCGAATTGCTGTCAATTACTTACAAAGTGATACTCAAACCCAGGCCCTGTATCTAATGTAAACATAATTAACTGTGGTTTCTGTATAGTCGGACAAACACATTAGAAAGTAACTGCTTTCAGATGGTGATCACGATGGACTTAGTGCGTTGTTGGGCACTGCCTCTCCGGATTTGGCGCTCGCCTCTGACGCTTCCGACAGCTTGCCGTTGCCAGACCACGACAACGGTAAGTCTACAAAATAAGTGGAAAAACAATACTCATTTTACCGTAGCTAAGTAATTACCAGAAAGCATACACTTTTTAATAAACTGCCAGCGCGGGGTGTTCCAGAAATTCATTTTTCGTGGTATTTTCTTTATTATCGTCTCTGATACGTCGTAGTTTTCTGATGTTTATTTTCCAGTGCAACATAGAACAATGTTTCTTTTTTCACGCTACCTCTTCTCAGGCAAGAAACGATTCCTCAACATACGAAGTAAGACTTTTGATCAATTAGTTTTTTTAATCTCCAAATTGCATTTATTTTCTTCATAAAGAACAGCCTTGTCATTTAGTTTTTTTAGCAGTATTCTCAGTCGAATTTTCGCTTTTTTCACGCCTAAAATTCGTTTGCCAATATAATCATTCGATTCTTATGCAATCACTACCAAGAAGCAGAAATATCTACGAGCATAAGCTCCCATCTTCGACGGGATAAAATGCAGCAATTTGCATACAATTCGATATGCTTGTTTGCTCTGTAGTCGTAAGTTCCACTAAGTAAATGTAAATCACATCGAAGCGAGAGAGACGTTCCAGGAAATGTTATTATACATATTTAGACAAACCATAACTACGTACTCGTTTCAAAAGGACTGAATAGAGCAAAGTGAACTCAGACCGTTCTGTAGTGGTGTGCTACGCTTTGACGTATTTAGCTTACATGAATTGAAGGACCACTAACAAGCAGTGGTGAACGAACTCGTTTCAATACTATATTGTGGTTATGACGTCCGACATCATCAGTTACACTTTTGAGGAAAACTTGGCCTTAGCAGACCTCTGTCTTTTATTTAAAATTGTTTAAAAAAACTCTTTTTCTCAATGCTTATTCAAAAGCCGTTCAAAAGCCAAAAGCCGCCGTAAAAAGATAGGTACCAAAGTTTGTTGAACCTAATAGCTAGGTATTATTAATGAGCGGGTTTTGGTTTTGCGTGGATTGATGAATGTGGCTTTAAAATATTAAGATGAATAGGTACGGCGCGGCGGCGGCGGCAGTTCCACCACTTTCCACCCTAAGGAACTTTAGGAGATTGATGTGTTTCGTGCAATGACATTTGAAGCAGTCCTCACTCGCACGATATAGGGGTGAGACTCAACAGTTTACGGCTCAAGAGATATGAAATATTATGTGAAGCGTTTATTACCGTAAGGTAAATTTATTTTAGTAGGTATGTGACTTCTCATGCGAATAATATTTTCATAACATGATTCGTGTCAGGAAAAGCTTTTGAAAATCTAGGGCAGTTTTCTCTAGTCAATCAAGTATGAGAGAGACTGTTTTGATGACAATTATTATTGACAAGTTATAGTTTTCTTGATTACTCACAGTAAATCAAAGCCAGATAGTAACTACCAGTTAGATTTACGCATACCTACCAAATCGCAAACAAAAAGGGCATAGTATTGACTCATCAATGAATTAAAAATATTGAATGCTTAAGGTAAACACAAATCAAAAAGACCGTTGAACAGGCGTCAATCTACTGAGTGCTTGTTCGTGGTCAAGAGATAAACAAACCTACCCTTTGCTGAATACGCTGTAACGCTGTAAGTGGTTGTAGTACAGTTCCATGAATCAATGCTGTCGTATGTAATTGCAGTTGGCTTGTTCTCGTACGACACGTGTGGTTGTATGCTCCGTCGTGAGTGAGCCTTTATCGTCACAGATGTAACCAGAGCGTGGTTCAACCTTTGCGAGTGTTTGTCATCTACAATATGTACATCTAGTTTCAAAGGGAGTTTATTTAGAGCACGTTACTACGCTAAAGGATTTCCACTTGCCATAAGTGGCCTATTTACGCTGTTTCCCAGACATTATAGAATTTAATTTTAGTTGGCAGTACGGCGCAAGCTTCATATCACTGCTTACGGCTAAAGTGGGACAAAATCTTAATTTTATAAAAGTTTGCTCAGAGGTTGTTGGTTGGAATTGTAACACAGAATACAGCAATTTCCTTTCTGAGTTTTACAATTCTCTTGAAACTCTATTGTGGGAATACTGTACTAAATGCACTTTGATTTTCCTTTTATCCATTGGTGTCACTGAATTGAATATACTGTTCTTGAATATCGACTAGTAGCTTAGTATCAGTCCTGAAGGTATGACTGACATGCTTGTAGAAATTACAGCCGTGAACCTTTTCTCCAAATAGTTCGACAAATGACTTTCCTTTGCGCACGTGGAATCCATAAGTTACATTTGAAAACAGTCATAACCATGTCACATCGTTCATTTCAAAACAACAAGATCTGGAGTTTAGTAACGAAACAATTTTCATAAAAGCCCGAGGCGTCGCGGGGCCACGTCAACTTCATGCACGCCGTCACTGGCTCCGTGCGCCACCGGCAATGGCTGTTTCACACTGCCGCCGACACGATACCGGCACGATATCGACGCGCAACGGAGCTAATCCCATACATTTAGTACTAGACGTCTTTTACATCAGTATTCTAGTTCGATATACGGTATCGTGTACAGTAGGTGTCGGTATCGGCTGGTAAAACGCTCAATGCTGGAGTATACACGGCTCTCGGCGACGGCATGTCACTCCCAATACTGGCAGCCTTGGCTACAGCTAGTTTCGTATTACACAAAACTTCGCCCGCGGTTTTGTTCGTCAGGTACCTACTTATACCTGTAATAAAAAATAGTCAACAAATACACAAAAATACGAAGAACAAGAATTAAAACTCTATATGGCTCGTATTTTGATAAAGAAATAATTAGGTACTAAAGCATAGATTTGAGTAGCGCTTCTCATACAAAAATCTATGCTTGAGAAGAAATCTTCAGTGCTTGAGCAGTGAAGATTTCTTCTTGTGAAAGTAAGTAACGGTACAAGCAGATGGTCCACCTTATTTAAGCGGTAACCTCTGCCTATAACAATGCAACCATTATCATAATTTAATTGTGAAAAAATCCGACTCTGTATTTCATTTACATTCAAATACTTGATCAGGTTAACAGCAATATGTTTTCACCAATTACCGAGTAATCCACTCCCATTTCACACATACCTAAAAATATTCGCACAGGCTTTGTAACCTGTACCCCTCCTCCTCACCCCTGCATATTTGTCACCTGTATCTCACACGTTTTCGAGAATTTATGTCTGAAAATGAAACTGCGTGCGAATACTCGAGATATGAAATTCTGGGTTACGAAAAGTTGTAGCCGAACTTTTGATTATACTAGTACCTACTTTAAGCTTTGTAGTGTTTTGAAACAAGCAAAAATATAAAAAAAAACCTAGCAGTTGGTATAGCTAACATAAAAGGAAATCCATTTCCCCCATACTGAGACTAATTCCTTCTCATTGTGGTCGCAAATTAACCGTCGGGAGCCTCCGAGCCGTGATTGACGGTGGAACACCGCCCATAGTGACAATCCATTACAACTAATGGATATTTCTACCACTCACTTGACCGTCAAAACTGTGTGAAATCGAGGAGATAAGTACTTTGATAAATTACAGGAAAATCCACTGAGAAAATACGCATACTTTGTTGCAATGACGTCATTTTACTAAGTGTTTTACCGCATTAGGAGGATTTTTTACGAAGTTTGGTGTAAGTTTATCCTTACATTTTAAAATAAAATAAAACAGTTTTCAAAAATATAGTAGACTGTGCTGTACTGTTTTGACTGGCCGACTGTTTATGAGTTGAAAACATCCTTTTAGAATATTTAAAAACAGTAGTTTATTTCTCGATCAAACTTACAGAGCATAGAAACTATTATCTGGCAAAACAACGACTTATTCGATAGAGGAAAACATTGAATCGTCTAAGAAATCGTATTTCAAGATTCAATTATTTTCAAATTCATTTGAAACATATATTTGCCGATACAGAACTATGCTCACTGAGTCTGGAGTGGTAAGGAATATTGTTTGATATATTCCAAGATCCTGCTAGGCCCCTCTGGATTGGTATCTATTGAGACTAGCATTTGTGTGAAACTGGCTTAAATTCACCCAGTAAGTATAAATTTTATTGAATACTAGCAGCGCCTCGCGGTTTCACCCGCGTAATTCCCGTTCCCGTGGGAATTCCGGGATAAAATATAGCCTATGTTCATCAGGGATAATGTAGGATTCTAATGGTAAAAGAATTTTTTTAATCGGTCCAGTAGTTTCGGAGCCTATTCAATTCATACAAACAAACAAACAAACAAAAAATCAAACCTTTCCTCTTTATAATATTTGTATAGAAAATGCATTTTGGTCGACAACCCCACTTATCCCGGAACTTTCTACGTCCGCCGAAACATAGCCGAATAGTTTTTTGACCGTTAATACTTACACCACATCCATCCACAAAATTGTCCTAAAGCAAGTCCCGAAACGAACAAACTTTACAAAAGCGAAGGCCACGTAATGAATAATGAAGCGAGTTGGGGAAAGCTGCCTTAAACAAGTGGCAAGTTAAGACGCTTAGAGAAACTATAGCGCTAAGCAAACGTATGCGCCTTACATTGAATTAGAATCCCCTTTACGGTTTAATGTTCATACGTGCCTATATTCCTTTATCGCAGAGAAGTAGTGAATCGCTAAGCGCTTTTTTTTTCCTTTTCCGAGGGTCCCTTGTTTACGAGGGCTGGTGAACTACGAACAGGAAGACCGCGATCCATCAGCGACTGTCAACAGTCAGGCCCGAGGGCGCTATTGCTGATACAGACACTAGAAAGTACGACTTTGTTGTTCCACTTTTCGGAATAGCAAATGTAGCATGATGAACTTTTGTGCTTACCAAAACAGGTTTCGGTTTCGTCTTAAAATGTGTTGCCCAAAATATAATCGTTACTCAGGGATTTGGTTTCACTATATTTTCTTGATAAGTATTATAATTTCAAAAGAACATGCGCAGCGTTTACGACCTCGCGTCCAAAATGTATACACTTTGTTTTTTATTCATGCCCTAGATGCAGTTCATACTTCATACTTCAGTTTCACAGTCGGGAAAGAGGAGTAAAGAAATACTAAGACTACACGCATATTCCCAATGATTTCACGTTTCAATTACCTCAAATCAGTGGCGGATTAGCCACGTAGCAGGTGTAGTAAATGCAACGGGCTCCACGCATTTGGGGGCCCCGCGCACCAACGCTTTCTTACCGTAAAACGTAAAATCTATCAACTTATTCAAATCATATTGCTCAAAAACACAAAAAAAATCGCGGCTCGCTTCGCTCGCCAGTGAGTACGTATTTCTCTTTTTCATTTCAAACAACAATGTACTGTAAAATCACAATTTTCGGTAAAGCTCAAGCAATCCAAGGGCCCCTTGATAGAAGTTGCTACGGGCCTCGCGCTGTCTTAATCCGGCACTGCCTCGAATCGCATGCAAAGCGAACGGTTTCACATTCAGTCGCATGTGCTCGTATGCTTCTGTTTAGAATGGCTAATTTCTGTTCATTATCATTACGATGCGCTATCTCAACGACTGTAGTACTGGTACCAATCTACTTCGAGGAATCGCATCAGACGAATGCTTATTGACTAATGTGTTTAACCGGTACTTGTAATAACATGACTTCTGTGCTAGTACCGGGTATATTTTCCTGCGTGTCTTCAATTACTACGTGATTTTCAGAAGGCAAAGAGAAATGTTTCCGAATAAATCACTTTAGTATTAGTAACATTCACATGGCACAGGTAGGCTTTTACTTTACTTCAAATTCTGTTCTTTAGGTCACTTTAACAGAAAAAGACTTAAAAACTTGTCCTAAACAATATTTTATCACGCGGCGGCGGCGGCGACCTGAGCACTCCAAACAATAAATTTGCAGTTTCCACAAGGTGTGTGTGTAGCTAACACGACAAAGTGGCTTTTTTACGCTCAATTTACGTAATGATGATAAAATGACTACATTTATGGCGTAGAGTTGTAATGTTCGTAATGTAGACGTATCTATCCAACCACTTGCACGTTAAGACATTACATTAGGTTAAATGTCTCATAAATTGTAATGCAAATAAGGGTACGTAAATAAAGTTCCTATTTTCAAAAAATTCACATTGTTTGTACAAATTAATGGACTACAGACGGTGAATTTTATTAAAGTTTTGTACAATTTCCGCATTTTACAAGACAGGTTGTAAAACCGCTACAGAATCACGATAATATTTCAAATCCTTTATTCGAAGAAGTTTTTAAGTGGCAAAGGTGCTCGTAAATTTCTCAGGCACCAGATTGCGGAGATAGGTGAAGTAAAGCCCCCATTCTTGCTAATTTTAACTTGAATTTTTACACTAAGTTTTTTTGTACTTTTTTGGCACTAACTTAATCAACCTTTAGCTTAGGATTTACATACGCAAAAAGTTGAATAAAAAAAAAAAATTGCGCGTGGAGTCCCTCCGCGCGGAAAAAGTTACACTTCGAGTGCCATTTGAGTTTTGTGGGGGTTTCCGTTATGTGATCACTCTCGCTCTGTCTCTTTCTATTCCTCCTCCCCAGGAGCGTTAAAACGTTTATCGCGTTAAACGCTGTCTCTTTCTATTCCTCCTTCGTTTAACGTTTAACTTTTAACGTTTAACGCTGTCAGTTGGAAGTCGCATTAGAAGTATATAACTTCAAAAAATTATTTGCTTCGATTTTACTACACAGTGCTCCAAATTAGTTCGACACCCTACCTATCAGCTATTATAAATCAAATCGTAGATTGCTTGTAGTTTACAAGTGAATCTCACCTGTCGTGTCGAGTCAAGCAAGTTGGAAAACGCGATAAATTCTCTATACACGTGACAAGCCTGATAAACAACGTAGCAGTCGCGCTGTGACACACTGCATTAAACCAACGTCTGTTAATTAGCGAGAACAAGAAAATTCTGAGAATACAAAATGTAGAGAAACAACTCTATATGGTTTCTCTTCAAGAATCTCGCAGAACAGTTACTCTAAACACTTTTTATGCCATGTCTGAAATTATGTTCAGTTTGAAGTTTAGCTTACGATGTCGATTAAAAATTTGCTATGAAAGATATTGATTTTAAACATAATAATTGATTAGCTTATGTCTCAGTTTACCAAATAAAACGTCGGTATAAGTACTCTTTTTCTACCTTTGTTAATTATGTGGGAAGGCAGAATAGGCATTCGACTCATTTGTTCGAAACAAGCCGACACAAACGAACATTCTGAAATTGGAGAAGTTAGGAGTAAGACTTGAGACTTGGATATCTATTTGTAACTTAGATAACTATTAATTTGACTGTAGTGGTTAACTTGTTTCATTACAATGACTCTAGTTTTAATATCTATGGATACCTACTTTAGATATTCGTAGTTTTCACGTAGCGCTACGAATAATAAAGGAGATCATTCAGGTTTAATGTATGAAACCTGAGCTGAATATATAAAAGTGACGACCAAAAAAAGTCAAGGGAGAAAATAGGTGCATTCGTTTTGTTTGCATCGTTCTTTTACATTTTATACTTTTATCCAATACACTAAATGTGTATATGCAGTGCACCTACCATCACAGAAATTAATCGTAGATACCATAATACTAATTTCATAAGTGTCTCAAAGCAATCAAGTGCTTCGCAGAGTTTTTTTTATCTTTAAGCAAATTACTGCGGAACTTTGCCGGCCTGTTGGCATCCTACGCCAAAAACTTGGACCTTTTTAAGAGGTTAAATATTAGTATAATTAAAAGCTAAAGTAGAAGCTGACTGAACTTTTAAAGTTATCCCACCTCTGGCGTCCACAAGCTGGCTTTAGTTTATAATAGTATTAAAATCCGTCATATTTGCTCATGCATAGAGAGCGTTGAAACGATGAAAAAGTAACATAAAGCCGACCTAAAATATAACCTAAAGACTAGAGAACTCTTTCGTAAATAGTTGATACTTGTTTTAATAGATTTTTTAGTAAAAATAGGTTCTTATTACCTATTAAAAATATTCACGTTCACACAAAATATACGAAAACTCTCTCTCTTGTTGGGGTACCTATTTATCAAATAAAATTAATCCTACGGCACAACCACTAAGATAAACAAGCACTATATTATTATTCCATGTGACAAAATAACACAATCATCGCGACAGCAACAAATTTCTGTTATTAAGACTCAGCCCTCACTGTAGAGTACGCATTTACTGTTTGTGATGGCATTCCTTTTATTTTAGAAGCACTCTAAAGCCGAACTAAAACTTGCAAGATTTTACTGCAATTTATTTCTGTTCTGTTTTTAAATCTTGCAAAATAATAATAGCTTGTTGCACCACATCTTAAACATTTTCTTGCTAGTCGCACTAGATCTGTTGACTTTTGAATAATGTGAGACGCGTACGTTTCACCCGTGCGAATATCACGAAAAACGACGGCGACTGCATACGTCCATGTAGGTTCTAAGCCTAATTTGCATCCTCTTGTTCGCTGCCGGGTGATTAGCGTACGACGTGTGCCTCGGGTGTCAAAGGTTCACAAGATTTTGGTAGAACATTGTGAATGGCAGACATTGTAGTCTATTCGTATTTTACATTCAAACCCACCTATGCTATACACTCCACACAGCTAATCGCTAACTAGAAGAAAATAGTTCACCTCGACTCTTTTTATAAACATAAGAGTTTTCTAATCCAAGTTATACTTGCGTCTTGTGAGACTCTATAGTTGAACTTGTCGTCCGTTCAGCATTCAAATCGGAGTCCTACTTCAGAGGTACAAGGGCACAAAAAAACAGACAGACACACAACGCCATCAGTTTTATAACAACACTTCCATTTTTCGGTTAAAAGGTTAAAAATAAAACCATTACAAAGAAAACATTCTTGTCAACAAAAAAAAGGTTTTCGAGAAAATTCGTAAAAAAAATGTTATCATTTACAAAAATCGATGAGTCTCGTCAAAAATGTTAAAAGGTTGCCCTATTGTTAAATAATTCTAACATTGTTAGGGCGGTGTTATCAAGAGAAAAGAAAATTTTATACCGTATCTCTCGAAAGCCTTAAAAGTTCGCATTGTAGTACAAAGGCACTTTATTATTGTACATCAAAACTCTAAACACCACCCGAGGACGAACAAGTTAAAGACAGTGGACTTAGAGAAGTCGTTTTGTACGTAACTGGCGCATGGCGGTCACAATTTGCAGACAAGTTCATTTTATTTTTATCTTTAGGTTCATTAGTTTGATTTGGATGTTACTTAGTCATAATAAATCTATATATTTATAAGAAAGTCGTGTTAGTTACACTATTTATGACTCAAGAACGGCTGAACCGATTTGGCTGAGAATTGGTAAGGAGGTAGCTTAGAACCAGGAGACGGATAGGATACTTTATTCCGTTCCCGGGGGTAAAAAAAGTGGTATAACAAAACAGAGGTGGGGGTCTTAGTAGGTACGGCGACTTTTTGTTTATTTCGATAGATAGGTAGATAACACCCTATTGTACACAAGAACACAATGTAAGTACAAAACTAACATAAGTACAATGGGCGGCCTTATCGCTTAAAGTGATTTTTTCCAGGCCACCTTGGATGGACTGGAATTAACAAAGCGGAAATGGACGGTGGTCCACAATTGTTTTCGTAAAATATATCAATAATTTAAGATGCTACCCAAAGACTCTATTTCACGCGGACGAAGTCGCGGGCACAGCTAGTTAATTATAACAAGAAACAAGAATACAAAGGACCATATGCCGATACAGAAATCGTTACTCAAGCATATATTTCAGCTCTGAATATTGAGTTTTGGAAATCTAATGATTTGAGTAGAGATCTTGGAAAAGTTTAAAAGCTTGTATTTTTTAAATGAATACTGTTTTTACGGTTTGGGGTGTATACAGACATAGATTATGACGAGATAAATTGATATAATCCTTAGTTTTGGTTGGTCAACGTCAAACAGTGGAGTAGTTTTCCCTTCCACGTTTGTATGGAAAGGTGGGCGACTTCTGTCTACTAAAGTTATCGAATGTAAATTGGTTTGTTGCTCTGTTTGAAAACTCTCAAGTCACCGATAAATTACAACATTATCAATAATTCCAATTGGATAATGAAATGTTGATGAATCAATTTAATACTTTCTAAATTAATAAAATACACGCCATTTTTTATCCTAAAACTATAGTAAATACAGTCTGATTTCATAGTTTAGTTATAAATCCTCTTGCAATACAAAAGGAATACACAGTTAAAATTATTCACGTCACACAGCTCAATTTAACCGACTACATTTTGTGTCCAACTCGTGGACGTGCCCAGTTCAGAATGTTAAATGTCATAGAAAGTTAATCTTTATTTCCATGACATTAAGCACAAGTGTAAACTTGACATTAATTCGATTAAGGGCCGTAAGATCAATAGTGGTTTAAACCACGAAATAGAGTTTAACCTCCAGTCTCCGATTATTTCATAAGATCAATGGTAGTTAATCGACCATCGGTAGCTTAAACTGACAGAGATGACAGTAGATTAATCCATCGATCAAATGTAATCGTAGTTCACGAAACCCATAGTTTAAACTGCTTTTGATCTTACGGCTCTAAAACGTCCATTAGGTGCGCTCTGGCTTTTAGTAACTTGCGATGGACGCTCATCAGTTTTATGTTATTTTATAATCATTTGTCTCTGATTGGATTTGATGAATTTTTAATTTAATTCATAACCCCATTTTCACAGCCTTCTTGTGTAACTTATATCTATAAATATATCTGTATAAACGTGGTATATAACTAAAATCACAACAAAATACTCGTAGTTTCAATACCCCTGACGTTCAGTACAATGTGATATTGTATCTGCCACTATTCAATTCGTCTGGTCCCCGAACATTGAACGTACTGGGGTTGGTGTGTTAACAATCTGTATCATTCAGACAGTGTAATTATGCTCTGACAAACAATAACCTTACTGAGTCCAGACTCTTTCAAATATACCTATGTATGACGTGCAGGTTTTACGTCGTAAAGCTCCCTAATGTGGTAGGTAGGTATAGTTATGCTGACGGGAATTTTATTTTCTGTAGGTATTAATGATAGACCGTGTTTCACGCGGCCCTGTCTGCTTTATTGCATTCAAATTCAGTGTTTCCGAATGTGAACCACTGCGGCATGAAAGTCAGTAGGTACTAATACCTTTGTATATAATACCTTCTGAGTTTACTTTTTAGATTTGATAGGCATACAATTAATAAACGCGTAAAAAGTTAATTTCTATCTATATTAACAACACCTTTAGATAATTGGGTACCCAATTGGTGTATTATAAAAATTCCGAGTCATCTATAAAAGCTTGAATATCGTGAAAACCATGAATAAACCATGAATCAAACACCATTTATTTCATAAAACTAGAATTGATGGTTTTCAAGATATTCAAGTTTTTAAAGATGACCCGGAATGTTTGCTCTCGATTGTATGATACAAAACCAACGCATCCTGAAATAACCCTACATTTTCGTATGGGTCGATCCGGCCCTTTGCATAAATCAATTTAACACACAAGACCGGCTTAGGTAGATTACTTACAAGGCCAAGTTCGAAATGTATGTGCGTACTTGCCTTGTTTAGCAAACAATAATCCATGGATCAAAGTTTGTTTCATACAATATCACCTATCCTTGGTTTACCTTGATTATGTACATAAATAACATTACTTTGAACCTGCTCACATTTAATTAAGCAATTAATAAGCAAGTAATCTAAAAATAGAAAATTCGATTCTAGAAAGAAGATCTTGTTGAACCGAATGACTGACACTAATCAAGAGCACTTGATTTATAGTTACAAGTACCTACCTAGCTAGTCTACAAAGTAAAAAGGTAAAACCTCTTTGAAAAAACGCACTGATTTACCTAAAAAGCTACTTAAGAAATACATTTTATCTGAAGAGAGGAACCGGAGCGTAAACTAGAAGGGTGCTTTAATCCTGAAGAGTCGAAGTCATGAGGGACCCAACCAAGCATCCTAAACGGAGGTCTCAGGCCCTCTTATTAACTCAGCCAACTTCAGGCTCATAAAATAACTGAATAGGAAACTTGTCCATGGAACTAAACTGGGCAGTAAAGTATAGGGATACACAAGTGGCTACAAAGTCTTCAGTACCCGGCCGAAGTACTTATTGGAGCAGCGATAAAGTTATTCAGAGTTTGATGTGGTCGGGACTTCTAGACTTTTCTAAACCACACATTTTAATATTATCTACGACGTTTTACGTCACATATTATTACAGTAATCATAAAAGCAAGATCTTTATTCAGAAACATAGACTGCGGAGTCACTTTACTCGGTAATACAATAAAATAGTATTAGTTCTGAGACTTGGAGAGATTCGCTCCGAATACCGCCCATCGCCTTTCGCATAACAATGAAAAAGACCCCTGCGATAAAACGGGACAGCTACAAATTCATCGGAAAGCCGTCAGACATTTTCTGAATTTGATAAAAGTGGTAAAGGATATTTTTGTAACGTACCAACCTATTGTTGTTGTTTTGGCATTCTGTTGTAATTAATGTACAAACTCATAACTAAAAGCAGTAGCTAAAGTATTTGCATAATGTAAACATTACTAAGCTAATGATAGTTTCAAGGGGCCCATTCGCTCGGCGGCTGATATCCTTCGAGCTGGTTCAGTTCGACGACAGATGGTAGCTAACTCCCCGACATGCGCACGAAGAGTTCATGACTTTGGCATATTAAAGTGTTGTAAATATCAAAATAAATGGGTCCGCCTCCAGCTAAAATCAGGCTCAGAAAAAAGTTAATTTAAATAGAAGGAAAAGAATATTTTGAACACGATTGCGTGGGCATAAAAGCCAACATAATTAAATCGGGCCGACTCGCCCCAGGGACAAGCCATGGACTGCAACATCTTCCGAACATTACCTATTCATCACGTGGAGCGCTGAAAAGCGGCCACTTTGTTACTTGTATTCTGAGAGCTGGCAGACTGTGACAATGTGTTTTGAGAAGTTTTAATTAAAAAAAATTATAGCCAAACGCAACGATTTTTTCTATAGAAGATCAACGCGGTGTAGGCGTTCCTAGCAGTCACATTGCACACACGTAGCTTGCTACAATTTCGTGTAGCATTTCGTAGCATGCGTAGCCGCATCTAAACACTAGCCTACTGCTTGCATGATTAGGCTTTTATTGAAATATAAACAACGTGGCTCTCTCACTATATTTTAGTTCCTCACCCGGTCCATTCACGTGCGTCATCTTTCTTCAAGTCCATTAGTAGGCATCGGTCAGCGGACATGGATACGCGGCCCACAAACATAAACAAACTAATGGTGTTCATACAGTGACAAAGAACACCCATCACGATACGGAGACCTCGAATCAATATAGACCTTTATGGATTTAGATTCGCTCCTTTGATGGTAGGGGAAAGTTTGTTATTCTCGTAGAGTATTTAGGTAAATCGGGGTTTATTGTAGCATACAAAAAATATCCTAAATTCAGGTCAAATCTGTTATGTATTCATAAAAAGTATCATAATATGCAGACACAAGATACCTATTTAAAAAAAAAACCTCCGTTCGCTTTTCTTTTTAATTCTTAACTTTCTCAACAAGAGAATTGCAGTATATAAAAGGGGATTAATTCGAAAGATGCCTAGTATGTGCCGATTCAGGGATTTCATGCTTCGCTCGCTCGACCAATAGCAATTTCTTATTGTACTGGTTGTCTATTATCCGATACCTAGATGAAGGTAGTCCAGCGGCGTCGGTTTACACCAGTCAGATACGACATGACTATTGTTTGTGAAATGCACTGTCTAGGCTCCGCCGCCGCCGCCGGCGCGTCGGTGGTAGGTTACCAATTTCAACGTTCACTGAATTAGCAATTAATACAAGCAAGTCCCAAGTCACCAATAGGGGCATTAGAACGTGACTGAGATCTGGACAATGTTTGGCACAGCAGAGGAGAGGAGAATCAGTCGATACCTAATGATCTTTGATTAGTTAGCAGACTGGAAACTTAACTGGTTAATTTATAATTTACGTAACAATTACCCATACTTACTTTATAAATTTCAAGGAAAATCTTTCATTTTGTCGCGATGCGCGTCACCTTGGATAAATAAAGGTAAAAAATTCTCAATTACCAAGGTACCATTCAATTAGTAACAAACTAAGCGTCCAAACTCCAGCTATATTGGATTGCCCAAAACATCTCAAATTTCCAATTTAACTAAATTGATCCTTTACCCAAAATGTCTTTGCTTTCGCTTATTTCAACATTTCTCCGCGGCGTTCTTCAAAAAGGAAGAATAACTGAAATTTTGCGTACATTTTGATACTGGCTGTTTGCACTCGACTCCGTCTAAATTAATATCGAACGCTGGAAATTAGGGACAGCGGAATTATGTTCCAATAATGCTGACTGTATTGTATGGCGGCTGATGAGCTGTTTTATTCATGAATTCAGAGCATTTTTGCTTGAATCGAGTGCTCGTTCCGCTGAAATTATTGCGGAGCGTACTTTTTCATTCATATAAAAGAATTATCTTAGTACAGGGTATAGTATTATATAATCTGTGGTACAGGCTTAGAGAACTACATACGATTTTTATAATTATTGAACAATGGGTTCTTTGTCCGTGTAATTATTAAATTGAAACTTACTAAGTTATTCCTGCATATAATGCATGTTGCATTATATGCAGGAATAATATGTCTAGAAGAGTGCACTAGCTAAGTAAAGATAATGACAATAGAGTCCTATTCTCTGACAGCACAGTACCGGGAGCAGTTGTATTCACACTACATGCTATACTATTACCGACACGGTACCTACACAATGAGCTATCACACCGTGTCGGCGCCGACATAGATATTTTAGTTCGAGCTACTATAACATTATCGATGTCGTGTAGGTGTCGGTATCTGCCCAGTGTGCAAACGAAACAACGAGAACTAAGAGCGCAAACGCTTAAAAGAAAAGCTCTAATGATTAAATTGTTTCTTTCTCTGTACATTATTACGTATAAAATTCTGTTTTACGAGTTTCTTAGCGCTTTGTATAGAGCTTTGAGAAGAGTTAATTTATAACTATTTTTACATTACGCTCGCTTTGTTAGCTTTAAGTTTAGCAGTAGGTAGACATCTAAATTGTAATGAAACTAAAATATAACTATTTGACTCATTATTGATGAGTCATCACTGATGCTTTCTTGGGTGGTATATTACCACTCCTGAAAGATCCTTAATCAATATGTGCATATGCATAGTGTGTTTCACTCTCAAAGCTAAAACAGAGTTCTCATTGGCAATTCTGACTTTTAAAATGTTATTACAATTTGTACTAAAGTGACTAAAAGCTTTTTTATGCGTATCATACGAAACCACGGGTTACAGCTACAAGTATACATAGTACGTATATTCCATTTCACGTTAGTTACCTTCTATTGTTCCAGACTGCACCCGGTCATCTAGCAGTGTGATCCGCGGCATCACCACGGTGTCGGTGGCGGTGCGAGGCATTGATGCACGTCCTGTCATCACCACAAAGAGGGTCCGTCCAAAGCCAGCTTCACCGAACCGGCAAGGACCTCAACAGTGTCAAGTGAGTGCAGTACTTTGTGGTAGAATCTTACGGATCAATCTCAAAATAATGAAACCTCGAGGGAGCAATGTATATCATTGAAAAACTCACTGCATCAAAAGTGGTGTGTGGTAATAGACAAAAATCTATTGTCTTTACTTTACTTTTTTATGATACCGTCTTTACTTTTTTTGTTGGGCATCCACTGTATTTCATCGTAGTGTAACAAACGATCCCTATTGGTGAATTTCAAACACATTCTTAGCAACGAAGCTTAGTTTAGCTTGTAAAAGCACCCTTATAACTAAGTAAACCCTTCAGCTAGCGTAACATACTGAAACCACGAAGAAACCTTTTATCTAAGGCCCGATCAATGGGTGAGGTAGCAAATCTGAAGTTTTTTGTTAGTATGGAAGGCAGGTCAGTTCCCAATGGACGACCATTGTTCAACCCATTTCCAAGACGTCTTTATAAATAAGTAAAGGGCACTATCGATCCCACTTCGAAACTAAGATTTATAGCGAAGCAAACAAGTAGCACAAACAAGAAAGGTCCAAGGACAGGGTTGGTAGTGAACTTAGGCACGTCGTGGAGTATTGGTGTTCCGGTTAGTTTCCGCTTCATAACGACCGATGGACCGTGACGATTGCCTCTATTTGTCTTCTGACGGTACAAAGGATGACGCACACATTAGCAGTATTGGAATACACGACGCACACATAGTACGAAGGGATACGTTTATTAATATATTGTTCAAAGTTGTGTATTGATGTTTCGAGACGTTTAGACAATGGCTTTGATAAGGATGCACTATGGATAAAAAAAAACGTGAATCACTGGGTAATGAACACACAGACCCCCTACATACTATATCGATGCGACAGGGTTACTTTGGAAAGTAACACGCTAAGTATTATAATATGACTCATAGCATGGCTAGAATAAAAGTAATCTAAGAAAAAACTACCATAGTGCAGTGAAATTTTATTTTTGGGTTCATATGAAGGCGATATTTTCCCGATTCGCATCATTGCCCGTTCGATATTGTTCAGCTACCTATAAATAAACGACCCAGACATTTTTACAACAAAAAACGCTTGAACAATCTTTGCTTCAATAATAAACGATCAACAAAAGTTATAAGTACAGAAAAATCAGTAATAATAAGTTCGACTTTTCAAATATTATTAGGGAATCCTTATTGTCGAAACGTCAATAGGTACCTACTCGTTCAATAAACCAAATTATGCTTTCGTTTTGGATATTCCAGTGAGTTTTATTATTGAAAAGGGATCGTTTGCACGTAGTTGGGGAACAACTCGCTAAATATTTACCGGGGAAGGTTCGTGAACACTTCTAATTGGCACTTACAGCGCTGGGCTTGAAACTAATCGGACAGTTCGTGAGCTTTCAATTATATTTTGCAAAAGTCGAATATTGTGAAAAGCAACCTACACAATTAGTACCTATTGAATAATTAACAAAATTCTCTTAATTTTGATGTCTCGTCGGGTCCCCCCAAAAAATCTGCGGGTCTACCCGAGGGTGGACCACGATTTGTAACGTCACTAGGACCTTCTGCCAGACATGTACATTGTAAGTAGATGTTATAGAGGCTACTAGGTACCCTTCTAAGTGTGTAGGTATATTTATTGCAAGATATACCAGCAAAAGTTTAATATTAATATCAAGAACACACTTCCATTAACCGACGATGTGGCCGCGGGGAATCGTAAAAAAATGTGCAAATAAACAAAAAGCTTGTAAGTATGTACGTTTGTTCTGCTTTGGGCTGGGCACAGCGGGCATTCATACACTTATTTGTGACATGAGCAGGTCAAATTCAATTAATAGCAGTGAATAAAATAAAATAAACTAGTCGTTGGTTTTATTTGTTGTTTTAGCTTCCAAATAGCAAATAAATAACCTGTATTCACGAATATCCAAACAATCCTGGTAATTAATTGAATCTCGATAGCAAAATTTAGCAAAGAAGCAAGCTTGTACCTAATAAAATGTCTTGAACACGCAAATCTACAGAAAATAGTGGAATGCTGCAAAATCACGGGAATTTAGAAATAACTAAATTCAAAATTACATGGTAGATTAGTACTGGAAACACATTAGACACACTTTGCTAGTAGACAATGGTCCACCCTTTGTGTAAAATTGTAATAATTTGTACAATAAAGTGTTTTAAATTAAATAGGTAATATACATAGCAAAATATTCTATTTAGATAGATAAACATCAACCATCGGCCTACCAATCCACCTTACAAATGTCGGCTACTCAAAAGCCTCACTCTATTTGTCAGTCTTCATATTAATTCACCAAAATATACCCCATACCAGCCAACTCCAGCAAACTGTCGATACTCAAAGAATTACTGCACATTTGCCAGCATATAAAGCTGTCATTATTGAGACAGGGCCGAATACGGATCGAAAGTGTGTTTGTAGGTCAGCCGAATATCAACAAAGGGAGATCGTACGTTGGGGTGCCACCCCAAACTTAACCCCGCCGTTTCTTACTTTGCACCCCTGCGCCCTGTAAGCGAGAATGAACTGCAACTTTTGCGCTGTTACTTTGAAATGCTATGCTTCGCAAAATGTGTTTTTTTTACTGTACATGTAAAATAAAGCTAATCCCTTTTAGGTACCTATTTGCTTTGGTTCCGCTAGCTTTAACATTACTGACTTCAACGTTTCTTTCATCAATTGGCTCCTAGAAGCATGAAGCTGAAAATATTTCAGAAAATATAGAACTCATAACATAGATCTATCCTTTTATGGATGTGGATCCAGCCAGCTCTAAAAAGAAACTTTACGTTGAAAGAAATTTTGCTATTGAGATTGCTAGTTTGCCAAATCGTATGAGATTCTGTCTGATAGTATCTATCACTAATTGGGCCTGCGAACTAATAGCTCCGATGGCCGATGCCAATTTAACCTTATTGATGTCGTTCACTGTGGATCTCCGGTTGGACCCTCGTCTCGTTTTAACCCCGTCCCTCTGCTAATAATTAATCAAGCAATTAAGAAAATCTGCAAAACGGTTGATATTTGCGTAAGTAATAATTTCATCGGTGCAAATCTTATTAGTAAGTAAGGACGGTAGCAGATAGCTGAATATTCCCGAGATTCCCGATGGATGCCGTGTTTAACGAATTATATTACGGTGGTACGGTCCAGTAAATAACCGAGCTTTCATTGGTAATTTTGGTAGGTCCCTCGCGCAACGGTTGCCATGTCAGCCAATTTTGTAATCTCTTTGCTTAGGTACCTGCTAAATGAAAGTTAGAGCCGTAATCCAGCTTGGATTCTAATTGCTTGCAACATACACCTCGCGGTTGTCATGTATCCTATTAGGTACGAAAACCGAATGCACTCGCTGAAATGAAAATGAACAAAAGGCACTGAATGATTTCGACAGCGCAGCGCGTCCATTGACGCAGAATCACGGGAATAAATTAGAGAATGCCTGGGGGAAAGCTTCAATTACGATCCAATTTTCTAAAAAACTCAACAGTTGCTTTTAAATCATCATTCCTATTTCGTTTTATTTTGGAAGATGATGTTGTTTTACTTTACAAGGCATTCGGGTTAGGTACTTATCTTGATTTTAAATCTAATCTGTGTTTTAAGCAAACATTGTTTTATCCGTCTGTTTGTGTATCGGTTTATTTCACTCGCAGACTATTGCAAAGTTTACTGCAGATGGCACTTTACCATACTGATTTTGTTTTCAATACATAAAATCCTTTCGATATGAAATAAAACCTTCGTGAAAACTTTTTCGGGGTTCCTCCCCTACATGTTAACTTTTGATATTTGCATACCTCATCGAGAGGGATACTTACATACTTAGGTAGGTAGTAGCTAGTATAGTATTATATAATCTGTGGTAGTAGTAAACCTTTAGTAACATGCAGTGCTGCGTTTGAAAGCTCTCAAACGCTCCGTCCCCAGGACGAACTTAGAAATAATTACCAAGGCAGTTTGAATCTTTAATTTACTTAACCACTGTTGGGATTCATATTCAATTACTTATTTGCGTAGGTTGTGTACCGGTAACAGGCTGTTGATGTTGCTCGAGGCTTCCTCCAAAATAATAATTCGAAAGCTTCATTCATACCCCGGAAAGTTCGGCGACGTTTTACATAAATTAAATCTCTACGTGTAATAAAATTGTTATGAAGTAGGAAGTAATAAACAAACTCGTTTCCTTAAAGAGAACAATGTTCAAGGGACGATGTTTTATTGCTTGGATGTTTTAAAGGTATTACGCAAGTAGATTATTCTGAAATTATACCAATTCAGATAACAATTTTATTGTAGAGTCGCTGTGCTCTGCAATAATTCTTAATTTGAATCCCAGTGCGGAGTGTTTTACGACACATGAGCTCGAGTCCACGTCGAGTATGCATTTATTTCATCGACTCAGTAGGTCACCCTGATTCCGTGTCGTGCCTTGGGACATTAGTTAGCAGTCCAGGCAGAAGTGTGGTTAGCCTAAAGCCAGGGTTCAGCTTCACCAACCACCGGTGTTGGGTGGCTGCCAGAACACGATAAGCGAACTCACAACATTACGTACATATTTCTTCTTTAATCACGTCTAAGAATTGTGAGCAACTAAGCCTTATTTGTAAAGTTGCGTCGTTACCCAAGTTTATATATGAACTAGCAGCGCCTCGCGGTTTCACCCGCGTAATTCCCGTTCCCGTGGGAATTCCGGGATAAAATATAGCCTATGTTCATCAGGGATAATGTAGGATTCTAATGGTAAAAGAATTTTTTTTATCGGTCCAGTAGTTTCGGAGCCTATTCAATTCATACAAACAAACAAACAAACAAAAAATCAAACCTTTCCTCTTTATAATATTTGTATAGATGTATAGATGTATAGATGTATAGATGGGACAGGTACGAGTTTCGGTTATTAGTTGTAGATTTCAGATATTGGGCATCGTGATTGTTGACTGTCAATTTTATGTAAATAAGTTCGAATAGATGAACAGAACGTCTGATAATAATTTTTGTACTTGTGGCGTCAAAGACTTGATTTCGGTATAATCTTCAAAGTAAGATCGTGAATTCATCACAAGGGAACAGTTATAAGGATACGCAAACTTAGTAGCGGCCAAAAGCTAGGTCCAGATAAAATAACAAAGGAGAAGTCGCTTCCAGAAATGATATCTAAAGTTTAATCTCGCAGATAAACACGCGCCTTTTGGCATCCAATCCTTTTGAGCATAAAGCCGGCGGGTAATGTTTGTCATAAATCCAATATCACTTTGTGAGCATCGCTAGATTGGACAGCAGTAAATCCGTTTGGATCCAGTGTTCATCGCTACATATCGGCGATTCACATTAAAGAGCGTCCCGCGGGCAGCTGGATGCCTGCCAAACCACTTCAGGTGAGCACCGCGACCGCACGCAGGTCATGTTCAGAAATTGCAACCCAAATTTAGTGCAACTAACGTTTTATACCCGGCCATGTGGGTCGCAATTACGACCACTTAGGTATTTAGTCCTCAGATGTTATTTCTATTGTTAAAGATTTGGCGCTGAGAAGTTCTAAAATCGAAAGACATCTAAGTAATCATAATCATTGTATCAAATAAGATGGATGGCCACTGATGGGTATAAAATGTATAAACCTTCGTGACGTCAAATATACTACTGTGATGCGATTGACCTTTACAGTGATGAAATCACCTGTGGGCTTGTTTAGTACAGCTCGTGATTGATGGAACCGAGCAGGATATAAAATCCCATAAAATAAAAGCAAAAAGACACATAGTCTTTTGATAATGGATCGCCGTTTTATTGCTATAAACTGCGTGATTTATTCAAAATTTTGAGAGCCCGCGTGAGCCCAAATTAAATAGACGTGGGTAATCCAGACCACCCTAGGGACGACATTGTTTACTTTGAAGGTAAACCTCAATGTAAGTAATCCTACGCTGCAGGAGGTGTCCGATTTACTTGACAAATAGGTACATATAACATTCGCGCACCATCCGAGATAAAAGATCAATTTTATTACCGGGAAGAATGTGCGATGGTTATTTATACAAAGAAAATTATCATTTCGCAATAAAAAATACATCTTCGTATCGTTCTGTGTTAAAAATGAATTCGCCTGTGTAAAAATACAGAAATAAAAGCAGTTGCCGCGTCGTCGGGAGGAAGGGGTTTTGCTCGAATAACTTAGTTAAATTGACACAATGGCTGGAATGTTTAGAGAGTGCCAACCCAGGTCTTGTCTTCCTTTACTTACCACATTGCACTGCATTTGAGATTTATAGGAAACAGATGGACTCACAATCGTGATTTAATAAATCGAATATTATGAGTAGAGTACGAAGTAAGTTATACTAATATTTATTGTGGTTGTAGTAACTAATAGGCGTGTTGGAGCACAACATGCCCTGTAATTGAAGATTGCCTACGTTCTACTCTCCAATTTATTCGCATAACAGTATAACAACCATGCAGCTCTGCGAGTAATTTGTAGACGGAAATAAAAGCCCATCTAATCACTTTTAAATGCCTTGAAAGCGGAAATTAGAAGTCAAAACTCGAATAAGAATAGACGTTATTGAATGCCTCGAGCATTTATGTTCAGTCGCATGATAAGCTGAATTCCTTGACGACTCTTATGGCTGACACGAAGTACAAGTTCGATTCTCACAATACATAGGTAGGTAGATACTTAGACCACTTACACTTTATCAAATCTTTAAATATTTGATGATGTAGGTATGGGTTTTGTGCTACTATTGGCTAACTCGTTTTCCCTGAAATTCTTTGTATGAAATTCGAACTAAGCTGGTGTATAAATTCTGATTATGTACCTACCCAACTGTTGAGGTAATAATATTATGTGCGGTATACGGACAAAATATTTTGATGTAAATAAATTCATCTTTTTGTAAATCACTTGAATAACAGAATTCCTATTGAAAATAACACAAAGAACTGACAATACATGGTGTGGCTTCCTAAACAAAACAACAACAGGATACAAAATACAAATCTGCGCCGAACCAACAATAGACCGCTTCGCCAGTTTTCCGACGAAATATAAAAGGTTTCGTCGAACCGTTTCCCTGGATTATTTGGCAACTACTGGCCGATAACACTAAATTTTTACTGCTTTATAAAGACATTTCACCAATGTTGATACAGTTCAGACTCACAGACTATAGTTACGTAAATAGATAGTAAATAGATCCACTATTCAAGAGTTGATGTAGCCTAGTAAAACGAGGTTATACTTTGAATCTTAATTAACCTAACGTTAATCTTAATTAACCTAACCTACGACCTATATGATTAACTGTAGAAGGTTAGGGGTATGTAAGTATTAAGGCAAGCGTCCACAGGCCCGCATCGCACGCATCGGACGCATCGCACGTGTTAGATTTTATATATCTATATATATTATTTAATATAAAAGATTATATAAATATGTAGAGAGAAAGCCATATATAGATTACTATAATTGAATACTAATCATTCTACTCTTACTAGAATTCATCTAAAACTCGTCAATAAGCTATTTATTGATTAAAATAATAGCCTGTTCGTCAGGATGTAAAATGGGTATGTTTTATAAAGTAAAGATGTAGAAATCCTTTTCAAACTTAGTAGTTTATTTCTCAATTGCTAACACAATACTTCTTAGAATAAGCCACGGTTATAACTAGCACAATAGTCTACCTACTTAACACAGGTAGGTACAGAAAATAACATCATACCTTTATAACTTGTTGGCACATAGCCTCCTTGAATGATATCAAATCGGCAATAGACTTCCATGTTACCCGTACCAAATCCAACACAAGACTGTCCTCGTCGAATAATCTCAACACACTACCGTTCACACCGTGCCGGTCGTTTTAGCAAAAGCCCAGTGAAGTTGGTTACAGTTCATTGTAAGACGTAAACAAATGTCGGAAGTCAGTACACAATCTAACATTCTACATAATGCAATATAAAATATAACTTGGGGATACTCTGAACTTTGATATTTATAATAAATTAGTATACGATTTTAGCAATATCAATTACGATTATAAAGTACTGCTAGTTCTATACAATACCGATCTTATCATCGGATGTAAACAATCAAATATACATATCTAGATACTGTTATACATTGGGATATTCATGATAAATTATATAATTACTTTAGATAGTACATTAACTATTATACATCTGAATCAATAGGTTTTTATACATTTTGATGGAATGTAAAATACTAATTGTATTCGCAACCAACGTGAACGTCGTACAGACCAACTTAGTGTTGCAATAATGTAAAAATACAAAGGCTTAGCTACAGTGTTGTCATAGTGGTTCGATATAAATTTAACAGTTCTTAAATTTGTTATATACTTCACGATATTAACATTAGATAATATATTCAAATCTAACACGGCCATACTGACAAGTACTTCGTCCCGAAGTACCTAGAAAACATTTTTTTTTTTGTTTAATCTTTACATACAGAAACTTTCGTGGCTTTACAGACATTATATGAAAAGATCACATAATCATTTCAGATCTTATATAAAGTTTACGCTTGTTCCAACCCTATCCGACCCATCTCGAGTAAAAGAACAAGCAAGAAACGTCTCGGTGGGGTAATTTCTTTTCGCGACTACCTAGGTGATCTTTTTTTTTTACAATCATCTTCATAAGTTCTAAAATACAATAAACAGATGCTCGGTCCATACTGACTCAAAATTTACACAGGCACACAGTAAATCTTTAGAGGCAATACAGTATTAACTACCTTATTACATAAAAGTACTGACCAACAAAAAATTTTTTTTGTTTTTAGTTTTGTTTGTTTTCTTGCCACTCTTACAGCGACTATGTTACCTTATAATAATTTGGTTATCATCACATACATATTTATTTTATTGTTTGGATCATTCCCCATTCAAAAATAATTCATCACGGCCAAACCGACCAGTATGTACTTCCCTCTCAAAGTACACATCCATAATTAGCCTCTAATCTTGGCATGTTAGTCCTCCCACCTGCTGCAGCATGGTTACCAGACTAACATCAGATCAGCGACCGACCAGTTTTTTTTTGAGATCTCTGACCTTAACATACAATCACCTATCACCTGCTGCAACGTGAGTTCCAGTGATGTATCAGGGCAGAGATCGACCAGCACTTTTTAAAGACTTATGATCTTCACATGTTAGCCCTGTCACCCGCTGCTAGTGACATCTAGGCTAACATCAGAACAAAAGTCGACCAGCGTTTAATCGTCAAAACTATTAAATTTATCCAAATAAAAAAATAATCCAATCAACAAATTACAACATCAAACCGATCTTTAACCTTATAGCCAAGCCAGGTCTAAAATTGCTTCTTATTTTAAACTACATGGACAAATAATAATTAAAGAATATTATACCTTACTTCATATGTATTAACCATAACCACATTCAACGCTGTGATGTCGATCGCCAGGCGCCAAAACATAGAATCAGATACTCTCTTAGCAGACGAATGATGAATCATCAGTGCCGATGTTTCTTCGCAAGCAGGAACAATATGAAAACCAGAAAACAAATTGCATTAGCATTATGTCCATTAAACTTATAAAGCAAACACAGGGTAAAAATAAATTAATTTGATATGTATGAAAACTAAAGAAGATACGTCAATAGCCTACTACTTTAGTCCGAAAAACACATAAAAACTAGATAACCTGTTTTTTTTTGAGGGTAGTCCGAAAATTAATATTTTCTTAGAAAGTTCTGGAACATTTCAATTTTACACCTACATTGTAATAAACGTTCTTTATAAGTGATTGTTCATATCATACCCATTAAATTCAAAACCACCTTTTTCTCGGGTAGTTCAAAATTAAATTCTCGAAATATTTGACAAGAATTATATTTACCTACTAGCCTATTTTTCTACCATAGGTACTTACTTTAACTGATGATAAAATATACCTACATGTTACCAATACGGTATATTTTATTATATTCTCAAAATAAATCCCCAACAAAATATTTTATCTAGAAAGTACAACCATTATTACTTAACTTTGATTTGAGGGTAGTTTCCATATCGCAGATACTGCTCCAATTTTCTCCACTGTGTGACAATGGACAGGTTGCAGATGGGTCATCCAGAATCCCTGCTGTGTTTGGATTCTATATCAAAGTTGATGTCACCTCCTCTCGTCTCGTTGATTTTTTTTCAACATGAAAACAAAAAGAAAGGCATTAGAAAATTCATGGATATCAATCCCACTTCTGATGTTAGATTTTATATATATATATATATATTATTTAATATAAAAGATTATATAAATATGTAGAGAGAAAGCCATATATAGATTACTATAATTGAATACTAATCATTCTACTCTTACTAGAATTCATCTAAAACTCGTCAATAAGCTATTTATTGATTAAAATAATAGCCTGTTCGTCAGGATGTAAAATGGGTATGTTTTATAAAGTAAAGATGTAGAAATCCTTTTCAAACTTAGTAGTTTATTTCTCAATTGCTAACACAATACTTCTTAGAATAAGCCACGGTTATAACTAGCACAATAGTCTACCTACTTAACACAGGTAGGTACAGAAAATAACATCATACCTTTATAACTTGTTGGCACATAGCCTCCTTGAATGATATCAAATCGGCAATAGACTTCCATGTTACCCGTACCAAATCCAACACAAGACTGTCCTCGTCGAATAATCTCAACACACTACCGTTCACACCGTGCCGGTCGTTTTAGCAAAAGCCCAGTGAAGTTGGTTACAGTTCATTGTAAGACGTAAACAAATGTCGGAAGTCAGTACACAATCTAACATTCTACATAATGCAATATAAAATATAACTTGGGGATACTCTGAACTTTGATATTTATAATAAATTAGTATACGATTTTAGCAATATCAATTACGATTATAAAGTACTGCTAGTTCTATACAATACCGATCTTATCATCGGATGTAAACAATCAAATATACATATCTAGATACTGTTATACATTGGGATATTCATGATAAATTATATAATTACTTTAGATAGTACATTAACTATTATACATCTGAATCAATAGGTTTTTATACATTTTGATGGAATGTAAAATACTAATTGTATTCGCAACCAACGTGAACGTCGTACAGACCAACTTAGTGTTGCAATAATGTAAAAATACAAAGGCTTAGCTACAGTGTTGTCATAGTGGTTCGATATAAATTTAACAGTTCTTAAATTTGTTATATACTTCACGATATTAACATTAGATAATATATCCAAATCTAACACACGCAACGGATTTTAGTTTGCCTTGTATAAAAACTCATACAACTGCGTCCACTGATCCGCACCGTACGGACGAGTTTTTATACAAGGCAAACTAAAATCCGTTGCGTGCGATGCGTCCGATGCGTGTGATGCGTTCCTGTGGACGCTTGCCATTAAAAGGTTAAGTGGGTAATTTTTGTACCGTCATAAATAAAGACGATGCCTATAGATTGTAGATAAGGCCCACGTAAGCCTTTTACCACAACTCGGACTGGCCCCCGAGGCATTTGACTGAAAAAGCTACGCAGCCCACATAGTTATGCCTGCCGAATACGAGGAACGTGACTGTTTTACTTTAGCAAAGGCCCCAAAAGGACGAAATCGTGCATTTGTTGAATGAATTACTTTTAATCATTACGTTTGAGTGCGATTGGCATTCAGTTAGCGTATCGTGAACACCACTCGTCACTGATATGAAGTGTCGTTTGTTTCTGATTATTCTCATTTCATTATAGCTCTACAAATAATTGAACTGATAAACTGTCCACGTTTTCATTTTATGAATAAGAATGTATTGTATTGCGTTTGAACACTCAACGATCCACCACTTTTTATTCATTTTCACTTCAAAAAAGAGGTTCTCAAATTCGACTACGTATGTTTTTTTTATGTATATTTCCCGATCATTCCGCTAATTATGAATCGATTTTGATGATTTTTTTTTTGTTTGATAGATCCATTCATACTTCAGAGGTGATTTAATATAAATTTTATCAAAATCAGTTCAGTCGTTTGGCAGTTAAATAAGAATAACTGGAAAAAATCCGTCATCCAGGTACACGACATTGCGTATCCTGTGAGTTTTAATGGTCTGCCATCATCATCATCATCATCATCTGATGATAATGAAGCTGTAAGTTATCAAATTGAAGGCGGTTTTTCTACTTTTAAAAGTTATAAATAATATTCTAAAGAAATAACTTAAAATGTATCTTAGCAACATGATCACACAACGATACTTATTGTATAATAAAACTCTTGAGGTACTAATGACTGATAATTGAGGATGCGAACCAACTATGCGTCCAATTAGCGAACTGACTCTGACGCAATCGCTTTGCAATCAAGCCTCGACGTACCAACCACACCACACGTAGCTTGTGGTCAGATCTTGCTGCGTGTAGCTACAGTCAGTTTCAAATCAATAATTAAACAAAAGTATAATTTGATTCAGTACTTCAAAAATATGTAAAGCCTTCTTTTATTCATATTTAACTGTAATTTTAGCGTGGATTAAAAAATGCTCTATCATTGTCACTTACATGACTACCAAACGAGATGACAACAGATTTTGCTTGGATTTAGCAATCATTTTATTAGTTCTACAAGTTCATCTTCATAACGTCCAATGAAAAATCATTTGGGTAGGTACGAGCTATTTTATTGTTTTCATCTCTTGTTTAACTTTAATAAAAAGCGTGTATTTCCCGTATGAAATATAAAACTCACAGTGATCCCACTCTCGCACCAATCCAATATTCTATTCGTGGAAAGCCCAAACGAATAACATTTTTTAAACTGTACAAAAAACAACAGCATAAATGGTTAAGTTAATACCGAATTTTATAGCGCGATCACACTATGCCGAAGTGGGCAGAGACTTGGGCAGAGACTTGGGCAGGGAAGTGGCGTGAACACGAACATGCCGCTGTCCCGTCTCCCTGCCCAAGTCCATGCCCTAGCTCCGTGAGAATAAAGGCGATGTTGCTGCGGCAATCATTCCGGAATTAATCGCGGCATTCATGCCGCGATTAATACCGGGATGATGCCCACTTCCCTGCCCAAGTCCCTGCCTACTTCGGCATAGTGTGATCGCGCTATTAGAAGGAAAAACACGGGTTACTTTTAAGTTGTTTATGTTTTCTGAATGCTTTAACAGGTATAACCAAATACCCGCGCGTGGACGTGGCAAGGAAACTTTGCCCGTGAAATAAAAAAGCTTAGCGGAGACGAGCGAGTCACCCCGACTCCTTAGCAACCCACCTCACGCCTCGTAGGGCGAAACAAATCCAAAAGATTAAGTCATCGAAAAATTTGATGCGTGCGCCCTGCCTACCCCAAAAGCTTAGGCGAGATTCGCCTCACCCCGAATGATGTGTCGAAAAAACGGCTCCCAGGGTATTTCGGGGAGGCTTAGCAGCTTGTTCCAACAGATTGGGAGGTAGTTTATAATTGACTTGTGAAAGGGAGCTTGGGTAGCCTAATTGATGTAAACTCGAGTTGATTTTACATTAAAACTTTGCTTTATCTGTTTTTAGTTACCTACCAGTAATTTCATTGGATTACATAGTACAATATTTTAAAGTAATAAAATTACTAACCCTTCACCAGCATAAAATTCAGCTTCACAAAAATGCTGTGTAACTTTTGTAAAACCCTTTTTCCCTCCTGAAACTTTAATACATTTAAAAGTGTCGTGATTACGCATCTCGACCCGATTTTTCATTCGAGTTACAATGTGGGTCACGGGCTCCCTAGGAAGTGGGTCGCTGGCACAAAGCGCAGCCATGATGCCACAAAATACTAAGTACGAGTAATCCACATAATTGCATCTCTTTATTTTACATCTCTGTTAGGTTACGTCCGAAATAGTTAATAGTTAAATTAATTATAATAATATGAGCGTTGCGTTATCGATCAGTTTTAATGCTTTCAAAATGGGGTTCAGTTTAGGAATGAAAATAAAACATAAGTACTTACTTTAAATCAATGGCCATGGTATTATTTATTTCAAACTAGTTGCAATTTGCCATAAATTGAATCCTCAACTAGAAATCCCAATATCACAAGAGCTTTTCCGATCGCCGCACAATACCTATTTAAAACCAACTGAGCATAAAGGCGCCATAAAAGAATTCAATAAAATACAGAAAATTATAGCGGAAGAAGGTAGGAAATGAGTAATAATCGATAAGGCTCGGTCGTTATGCCCTACACAAAAAGAATTAAATAGGAAACAATAAGTCTTTCGACTTTTACACTGGAAAAGTTTCGTTTCCATTTTATATTTTATGAAATGTGGCTACAGATTGAAATTTTACAACATGGATTGTTGTCTTTGACTGTGTGCGTAGAAAGACCTGTGTATAAAATATATATATAGAATCGATACGGATTGGTTTTATAAAGATAACTTATAACTAATGAACACATACTTTTACAGCATCCCATAGTTTCGAGGTATCACTCGTACTTTATTTTTCTTTTGTATTTCATAGGTATCAAGTCAACAAGCTATCTAAAAATAATCTTCAGCGGTAATACGTCAGATTTGAATTTTAAAATTAGATATGTAATTGTTTTACTAGGTAGGTACTAATTTTGTGTTTACAAACGGTGTATCATTGTGTTGAATTTTATTGGCTATACCTATAATAGCTTTAAACACCCATTTGGGTAAAAGAGAATGTCATCTAAAAATGTGTTATGTCTTCCGTACGGGCCGCCGAGATATGGGAACAAATCGATGTTTATGGGCCTGAATATGGTTTTATTGAGTTATAAACTTACAGTGATGGCTTCCACGTGAGTTACGCCGATTTTTGGTCTAATGTGAATCGGATTTGGTATAACTTGGGGGTTACGATAAGACAAATCGTTTGGTAGAGCTTGATAGAGTTTTTTTTTATCTATAGTTTCATTGTAAAAATACGGTTGATCAAATTCAGTACCTAAATCGAAAACCAAGTGAAAAATAGAGATAGATTATTTCAACCCGCTTTACCTAACTAGTAGAGCTTTTTCAGAAAGTAGTATTTATTTGTACCTAATATAGAAAAAATAAATTCTGCAGTAACTGACTGTACGTTTCCCTAGTGATATAACTACATAAGTAACGTATATCTCCGACGTATACATACTTAGCTACGAAGGATGATGGGTCGACCCGAGGGCACTAGGACAATAGCAACTTTTGTGTAAGGGACCTTTGTACGACCTTTCTGCTTTCGGTAATACCGCAACAGACAACTGCCAATGTGATTTATTATTGAAAAAAAAAAACTCGTTTGAAAAAGGAACATAAAGAAAAATACATTCATAGTCATTCCCAACTGCACCACTTTTAAAACAGTCTGAAATAAAGACTTCGGAAGACGGAAAAAGCACCCGGAATCTCTGTAATTCCAGTTGGGAGGTTGTTTGCTTCAGTTAAGTAGAGAACTGCTATCGTCAACAACTTTTTCACGAAAGGTTTCTTGTTTTGCTAACCCCAGACTAATAAAATAGGTATGTGTACACCCTCCCACTCCGAACAATGCGACGACCCACTTTGTACCTTTTTATTCTTACAATAATATCCACGAAGAGCCTGTAAAAGTAAAAATGTGTCCTAACACTTTTGGATTCTAACGCCTGGGAATAAAGGTGTAAATTGGGTAGGCACTTTCTTCAACTGTACGTAAGTCGGCAAAAAACACGTTAGTAGGCGCCCGGGTCAGCTGTAAAATATTCAAATGTTGGGTATTATAACGCAGACAAAGGCTAGGAGGGGTCAGGTACTTACATATTTGGTGTTTAACCCGCATGCTATAAATATTCGAGATGTAGACATCTCATTCTTGTCATGTTTGTGCGCAGCTTTTTCATTCCAAATGATTTACCTTTTCTGTAAATTATTGTTCGGTTTTATCTAAATGGCTGCTACTGTTTTACGTCACGCTGATTTGGTGTCCGGTTCGCAAATCGTTCCCACAGAAACACATCTAGATTATACGATTGTAATCTCGCACACCATAGTAACAGTTGTCCATTTTACCTTAGGCGTAAACAGTATAAGTAAGGCCAACGAGGACTCGGAATAAAAACAGGATAATAAGGAGACAAAACGGCCCCTAATTAGGCCAGAAACAAACTTAAGATTAGGGTCAGTGTAGGAACGTATACGGCTTCTGCCTGCATAGCTCCGAAAATGTCCGACAAATATGACAGCACAACTGCACAACACATCTGAATAACTATTGTTTTAAGTGTTGCAACTTATCACGTAGACTACGGAAGAGCCGAGATCAAATTGAATATATTATATTTCTCCTTCCGCAGACGAAAGTTGAATCAGAATCTGAGATCTCCGTTTCGGACTCAACCAAAGTTGGGTTCCGAAAAGGTCACATCACTGGCAGGCATAGCCTGGGGAGATTCCCCATTGTCGTGTTATTACAAGCCCACGGAATATTGAGTTGCCTCCGTTTTAATGTAATTTTGCACTAGGTACTCTGCGTTGGCCATGAGTTTTGTTATGAGTACAAGAGTATATTGTGTTCTGTCGTTTTAGGGATAACAAACATACCTACTTGTTTATATTAGGTTTTCTTGGTACGTTTTGCTGTCAAAATAAATGTATTTTGCGTGATCATAACCCTGATGATTTTGTTATTATATATTCATGTTATTCTTAAGTCTATCAACCTATCAACTATTTATATATTTTTTAATTTGTTCCAGGTGTGCAATAAAATATTCGGCAACGCGTCAGCTCTGGCTAAACACAAGCTTACTCACAGCGATGAGAGGAAGTATGTGTGCATAACCTGCGCGAAAGCTTTCAAAAGACAAGACCACCTGTGAGTATAAATATTTATCAGAATATTCATTACTTTTGGAGTATACTCACTCATAATTCTAATATACAAAATTAACTAACTGCACAGTTATTGATGATATACCTAGGATATTATTTCTTTATTAGACCGATAAAGTAATTTAACTAATCCACGATTATCCAGGTGCTCGCTTTTCCTTTGACCTCATAGTTTCAACCCCACTTCGACAGCAATACGCACACGATATTCTGGCCACAAGGTGTCACCTAATCGCCTCAGCTTACCTTATGAATATTAATGCGAACTAGCCATAATGCTTATGTATTGACTGCACAGTGAACATGCTGAATCTGACCCGGTTAAGCCGAGAATTATACTTGTTCAACTGGCCTGCAAAGCCTCCAATTCTCGTCCGTTTAATGGGAGAGTGCTGACGAGTTGTCGCGCCACAAGGTACAATTTGGCGTGGCATATAGTAGTCATCCGCAATCTAATAAATGTTATTAGCGCTGGTGGCCGTAACGACAGAGTGTGAGATTTTACGAGTGTTTTATGTGACCATCAGATTTTGATGTTAAAAAACAAATTGGCGTAATGATAGCGTAATCTACATTTTACCGCATCGTGCTTATGAATATGTTGTTTTACATGACATGACATGACGGTGTCACTCAGCAGCAAGTATCTGGACATTACAAATGCTTGGGAGTGACTTTATCTACACCTCAGTAGTTCTGAAGAATTTCTAGTAGGGAAAGACAGCGCGTCTAGGCCCGTTATGATTTACAATCATGAGTTCAAGTCATTAATTTGGTATCTTTGACAGAAACGGCCACATGCTTACACATCGGAACAAAAAGCCGTATGAATGCAAAGCTGATGGATGCGGCAAGTCCTACTGCGACGCGAGATCTTTACGAAGGCACACAGAAAACCACCACCAACCTACTGGGGATGCCGGTAAGCTTTATCTCATTATAAATTTAGCTGTAGGGCATCCAGTCCACTGATAAACAAGGGGCTCCTATTCATACATTACCAGAGCGACTTATTTTGTGTGGCCTTCACCTAATGTTAGAAGCAAAGTTGCAAAGAGTTAAACAGTGTGAGCTGAAGCTTACTGTGACGACGGGGCACCTACTGTGAAATATCTGTCTCTATTTTCTGTTGAATCGATAGTATCGATATGATAACTAACATTCCCACAGCAATTTAGATAGATATATAGATAGATAGAAAATACTTTAATGCACACCTTAACCTAGGGATTACAAGAAAAATAAAAAACTAGGTAGATACTAGGTTTTGAGATGATTAAGTGCTATCAAATATCTTCCTCTTACAAGGACTTAGGCCAAGCTAGAGGCTTTAGCAAAATATTATAATCTATGATTTATTGCCCAAAGCACCGGCCATGCGACAGCTATCTGTGACTTATGAGTGCTTGAGTACCGTTGCTGCTGTCTTAGAAAGGGTACAATAGAATTTATTGCTATAAATTATGATACTACGCATTCTAATGGTCCTTAGATCCGAAGTTGGAAACACCACAGGACCCATTCAGCGATAAGTGCCTGTTAGAATAAATAACTTTCGGGGAATAAAAGTTAGGTTACCCTGTACTGTAGTTTGAAAAAACACTACGCGTCATTTATTTATCTCTACCTTTTTATATTACAAGCTAAGAGAACCCATCAATATTTTCAAGCACAATGATAGGATTATACACTTTTGTGCAGATTACAATTTCTCATAGGTCTAATATTTCACTTCTAGACAAGACGTACTAATTCCGTTCGTCTCAGGATCTTAATAATAATCTCGCAGCATATTCGAATATAATTATCACCTAGCAACAGCGTCAGGTGTGCTCTACGTTACATGTCTAAGGAAGGTACAAAGCAAGTAATCAACGTGAAATCAAGTGTATATAATACGATAGTTACAGACGTTGTCATGGACATGTAACCAATTCATGTGTTTGCCGATAGATGAATGTAACATCTATTGAATAGAAATAGACCATATTGACATAAAAATATGGAAGGTTCAATTTCATTTGTATTTTTTGATTGAGATTAAATAAACACTTGGGGTCCTTCTGAATGAGAATGAAAGAACCATTTTAATTAGGTACAAACTAAAAAAGTTTTTCATCCACTTGCCTTAATTTTTTTCTCTAATGTTTCTCATTGTGAATGGAAACACCAGAGGCAAGCATAAATATTTCTTTACTTTTGTTTCAGGTTCACCGAGCGCCGGCTCGAGCAGAAGCGGTCATTCAAGCGGAAGCGACCGCGAGAACTCACATCGGGTGTCATCCCCGCCTACCCCGAGACGAAATCACCCGCCGCATTCAGAGGTAAAAAATCCCCCCTTTTTAATTATTCCCTTTATTTTATTAACCTATGCCACCCTATGCTGTCTCATTGCCGGTCAAAGGTAAATACTCCTGCCAATTTCCTTCCACGCCACGCGATCACAACCTGATGGGTGTTGTTTTTTTTATTTACCACTGCAAAAACTTATTTTTCCAGATGAAATGTCTCTCCTGTCGACATTCTGTGTGGGTACCATTAACAAATATAATATGCCAAATTATGAATAAATAATACTCCATGTCCCATTGTTGGTCAAAGGTCTTCCCCCTCACAAAATACTCTACTTTTCCAGATTGGCGTTGTTTCATCATTCTTTATTGAGATCAATTAACATATAGAACTTTATTAAAACTAATAAAGATTCAAATTAAACTAGCATTTACTGTAAATAAATACGGATCAGTTACTGTACGTGCGAAGCTCTCATTGATCTAGCTTTTTACAATTGAAGTAATTCGGCACGCTTCCAATTGGCTGCACATGTAAAACTCAACCCCGACAACCCTTATTAATTAACCAATTAGCCTAAATCCGCGTTGTGTGTGCTTTTTAATTTCGAGCGACCATTAAAGGTTCCGCCGAAAAAGTTAGGTGACCAGCCACAGTGTTTAACTCAATTCATTTATTAAATTTTAAATTTATTTTTTTCCCTCAGTATTAGTCTGAATGTTGATTCAGACTAATACTGAGGGAAAAAAATAAATTTAAAATTTATTTTGGGCTGCTTGAGAAGATAAATATTGACGCTAGGGTTTACCCTAGGCGCAGCCCTAGGTTTTACACTTTACTAGGTGGACTTAGTTTTCTTTGGGGCTGATATCGTATCGTTATAAAAACCAAAATACATGCTATCTTTGTGCTATGTCGGGAACGGCTCAGCTGCCAAAATGCAACAAAAATTCTTTAGCAAATTAATAGTTGCATTATTATTTGAACGTTATTTGTAGGTAAAGTATCATCCGAAAGATAGTATCGCTTTTTACGAAACTCTGGAAAGTAGGTCAATGCAATACATTACGGTGTCAATACAGTTTATGTAACCACGAAAGCAGTTAGCTCTCTCATTGGTACGATATATCTCGCGATTCCCGTAAACTTCCAAACTTCTATACCGCAATAGTAGCGAGTCTGTGAGTCGAAAGGAAGTTATTCAATACGATAAATCAAGTTGGCACCTTTGCAGTCCAGCAACTCGAGCTTGGAGAGGCGGAGCGCGGGCGTGAGTGTCAGCGGAAGTGGAAGCGGAAGTGGAAGCGGAAGTGGAAGTGGAAGTGGAAGCGGGAGCGGGAGCGGGAGCGGGAGCAGCAGTGACAGCAGTCCTCCAAGAACGCCGCCTACGCCGGTTACACAACCTGTCAAAACGGCGAAGAGCAAGTCAAATAGCAGTAGGCCGAAATCTTCTACTTCTAGCACGGTAAGTTATATTTTAAGTCGAATAATATATAAAGTACGATTGTATCCGCTATAAATTCAATGGAAACGATTGATATCAATCTTCCCACACTAAGGAAAATGATAAGCAGTACAAACACTGTTTATACTGGAGACCAGTTGGTAGGTAGGTAATACCAACGCAACGGCATTTATTTGAACCCTAAACTATGTCCTTGGTACGTCTCAATACGACCACCTACATTTCAACTTCGGATAACGCGGTGCTACGCTTCGTAGCGTCTCGTAGCAAACTCCTACGCGAGCTTATATAGCTGACGTAGAAGCTACGTAGCACTAAATCTCCAAATGTTGAACTTTAACTATTTAGGCTACGTACTTTGTGTATTCTTGAGCAAGGATCACTCAAGTTTACTTAAACCAATGAACTCTGTAGTTTGTTCTACCAGACGGTAGTTTTGTAAGTATACTGTTGAATAATTTCCTGCTGAAATGGTTTTGAGATTGCAACAAAGTTGCTCGCAATTATTATAATAAGCTGCAAGCTTACAATAACCAGTGGTATAATAGAGCGTAGTATTACGTTTCGGTGCAGTAAATTCATTATATTACCGCAGCGCTATTACAGAACAAGCGCATCTCGGTTGCAACAATCAACCGTAGACTCGAAAGCTCTCGCTGAAGTATAATTGCCTATTATTTATACCCCATCGCATGGGCTTTACTTCACCCACAGTCCTACAGAAACATAGAGATGTGTGCGTGCTAACGGTGAAACAGTATCGTGGGAAAAAGCCGAGCTGAATTCTTATGCTAATACCGATAGATCGCGGATCGGTGCGAAACGTCCACTGGATTAAGTCGGCCATTCATCAGCCTTTGTGCGTGTTTAATAATTTAGCTGCGGTGGACCCTTGGACTGCGACGACATTTGAATATGGGTCGGGCCGTGTTTGGGTTCAAGTGGCCTGATTTCATATGTTTTGTTTATGTAAGTCATATTTATTCGAGTGGAATTTGCTACTACTTAACTGTATCTTTGTAAATTATTTATTAATACGTGAGCAATTTTTACCGTGTGTACTTATCTTATTTTATTTAATCAGAAAAGTAATAAACTTCACTTCACATAAGTTTTTATGTAGGCAGCCAAACGTACGCCCACCTGATAAGGAACGGAGGCGTAATCACGTAAAATTGTGTTTTTAAGCCTATGGGTCACGACCCCCTACTTTACTATTTGCGGGGGGTCGCGCGCAATTTGAAGGTCACATTCTCAAAAAATACTGATCTAAGCCACAGATCTATACAGCTTAATAAGGGTAGGTACAAGCGTATTTATGTGCTCAATATCGCCCCGTAAAATATAGTACGTTCGGTATAATAAAGAATGTAGGTCAATATCGTTTATCAAAAGAGAATTATAGCGAGGGGAGTCGCGAATTGCGGTCCTGCATCGTGGGAGCCAACTACACCTGTTCTTTGGTACCCTCTAACATTGTAAACAAGGAAAAAGTAACTCTACCACAGTCATCATAAGGTTCATTAATTACACTTGACCAAGGGCGATTACTTAGCTACACTTGTATAACAAGTTCTTTAGAAAATAACTGGTTCAATTTCTGCAGTAGCATCTGTTTTTAATTTCGATAGGGTTTAGATGTTGTTCAACGAAATGGAAAGAATTAAATAATAAACCAAGTAATAAGATTATATTCCTTCTAATGGCTTGGCAAACGCTGAAATGAATGAAATACGGAATAATAAAACTAAATTCAATTTAGAACACTCGCAAAAATAATGATAAAAACACAAAAAAATCATCAGATCTAAACACTAGCGGCGCTTTATTAAAACCAGGGCAGTGGGGTAGATGGCCAGTCAAAAAAGACCCCTAAGTCACATTATGAAGCATTAATTCGCGGAGTGTAACTGGCGAGAGAAAGGGCTACGTTGGTCGGTCGACAATGCGTTGGTGACTTTATTAAAAGCGTTCACTTTGATCGCAGCCGGTGTCACCTGCAGGAAGCCAGGAAGTAATAAAGGGCAGCACAAACACAAGCCTATAATACGCTCCCGTGGACTCTGCTATGTTCGTATTGACATCGGTATGCCTTTGACAAATCGGCTCAGTACCACTTCATTATTTGTATTGCCGGTATTGCCGCATGCCCCCGTATTTGTAGGTATGTTTTGGTTAGCGTGCACCATTCGACGTATTCATAATAATAATATGATATTGAGAGCTTATTTCAATTAATTAGGCATCTATTTTTGCCGCTGAAATACAGAATTGAAAATAGGTATATTCTTCAACGTAATTTTTCTTCTTTTCACTTTATTGTTATTGTACCTAAAATTACCTTTTTACGTAGGAGGATTAGGATACACCGCGGCACCAAATCTTAATTAGATGATTAATTAGTGCGGTGACGTGAATGGAATCGTTTTCAGCAGAAACCTGAACTGAAACCTATGATATCAATAACATAAAGGGCCTATTAACAAACAAAGCAGGTTGGAGCAGATACGCTACCGACAGCCCTGTCTCATTCACCGACCTAATTATACTTATTTTTCAGATTTGCGCTTACGTTTCATTTCATTTATTTATTCAATAACAAATTCTTTACAATCGTATTTACATGACGCATTTTAGACTCGACACTGACATTCATACAGTTGATCACTTTTACAGAATTTAAAATTTTAATCATATTTTCTAATGACTTTTGGGATATAATTTTTACTTCTTAATCATCGTTAGAAAAAGAAAATGGAAAGTTCCTAGTCTTCAGTCATAAAACATTTTTATCAATTTTTATCCTCGATGATTATTCAATAACGCGTCTGCGAAACGCAGAAGTAGGCACGTGGTAGGCAAAGAATAGGTGCTTACTACCGTACTACCTACAGTACTGTACAGACTTAAAATTTCATGCTGGTTGGGAAGCGCCCATATAAACTGGCAACCTGCTTGTAAGCTAATTCATAAATATTTCCCACAGGCAAGTTGTGTGTATGTGATGTGTAATGTATGTTATATACCTACACAAAATAATGCCTGCGGCTAAGGCTTCTCGAAAGCAGTACAGCTACTGACTCGCCAGTCTGGTAGCCGGATCGTATTAATTAGTAAATAGGAAAGTCTTGGAGCATCATAACAATATCTCCATAATATGTTTTTGTTCGTTTGATGTTAGCTTTTCTGGTTTCGTTATTATTTTAAGAGAAATTTTCGCAAATTCAATTATGTACTCAGCAGCATCCACAACAGAGGAAATAATTAATTTTGCTTCTAAGTGGCCATCGTTTTGCGAGTGTTTTTAGTGTGAGTCAGATGTCAGATGAACATTCCGAACGGATTATAGGTAGGTAAAATCTATCAGTGTAACTAAATAGCCAAGTCTGCGGCATTTCTCTGTTCAGACCTAAGTGAACCTAGTTAAGTACATTCGACCGTAAAAGGCCAATCTAAAATTTAAAACCACTTGTGTGCAACTTCTGTATGCAATCTCTATGAAAATGTTCAATTTACTTTGTGCCAGCGAGTTAGAGGGAGTTGCCAAATACATTGAATAAACAGTTTCGAAGTTCAAATGTTCGCCGTTCAAACGTAAGTCTGCTTAAATAGGTACCTACTTAGAACTTAGATCTCTGGAATTAATCAGGAAACTGAATAAAAGTTAGTTCCTATTACCTATACGTTGTATCGGCCAACTCAGGTGACGAATTTTTTAGGCCACCGGTGAAGATTGACAAAGCAAGCCACGCCACGAGCGCTTATAAGGAAATTGAATAAAAACTGTTTTACGTAGGTGATGTCTATTAAAAAGGGAGGAAAATGTCGCCTCCCAAAACCTTACAAGTCAGTCCCCCGAAAATATAAAAGCGTAACTAATTTTGAATGGAAACCAATTTTCACGTGGACAGGTTGGCAATACATGTTTGGAAAGCCCCAGGTGGCTCCCAGTCCCGGTTCGATGTTCACACTGTCCAATAAGTGAGGATAGGGCTGGTCGAGTCAAGATTTGAAACTGCAATTTCTAGTGCGGACCACAAATTGCATTTGCCGCCTCGCAAGACCGCCCGCTGGCTCCACACTTCGTAAGTGAAGGCATAAGGAGGAAATATGGGGAACGGGATCTGATATAGTGGCACACGTTCTTCATTACGGTACAAATTGAGTTCGTTCGCGACTAGTTCGCACTTTTGTGTTTTTGCATGACATTCATTCTTTCTTTGCAGTCACCAGGAATGAGATCAGTTTGTTCATAACTGGCATAGTTTTTTTTATAAATCGCTTCGGTGAAATCACATAAGTATCTGTGTCTAGATTAACCAAAAATAACTCTATAATGTGATCAGACTATGATGCTAAAGCTTAGGGAAATTAAATAGGAAATCATGAATAAGAGGGTATGCATTCAGAGTGCTGAAATGTTACTACGTGTAATAAATGAAATGCGAGTAGGTAATATTCGTAGATACGTCGAACTCCACAAATTCGATTCTTTCCATCTGTCAGTAATGCGGTGAATATTTCATATTTTCCCCTCTCAAGGAAATAAGTCAAAGTTTAGGAGATTACATTTACGATACAAAAAACCGAAAATGATGGTAGCATGACGATGGCCCCTACGAACTTTGATATTGACAGTCAATTTCATAAGTAGATAACTCGAGAATTTAACAAACTTTTAGGAAAAATGTTTATAAAGAAATAGTTATGTACCTGTGTTATGTAAATAGCTATTTACTTTATTTAATTTACAAACTTTGAAAGTTTTCAAGAGTTTCTTGCTCTCAGACATAATATATTTTTATTGAGTCTGTCGGTACCAGACGTATTATACGTTTATTAATAATAAGACTTACTTAAGATATCTTAAAACGGTAAAAAAGACAATAATATATTATGTCGAACAAACAGTTAGCAAACGCTTTTACCCTATTTCAGTTGGCTAAATTCTTAAGGGGTAGTCGTTTATAAAAAGACGACGTGACGGCGTCATTGTTTTAGACCGACATGACAGCGACGAACGATGTCTACGAATCTTCACACGCTCTTGGTTAGGGCTTGCACTTGGCAGTCTATTTTCGTCTTGAACATTTTTATATCTCTCCGTTTTGATGATGGCAGTAAACATTTTTAAACTAGTGGCTCTGGGAGCTGTAGACCTCGCGAGCATACTAAATATTCCAATATTCAACATCATCAATGTCGTGTAAGGTGTTTTCTGAAAGTCTTTAAGTGCACTTTTATTAATTTCTAATTTAAGGCTTATTATTATGCTGATGCTCTCATTCAGTGAAGGAAAACATCATGAAGATAATTATCAGTTAGTATTCTAACAGCGACGAAACTCTTGCAGCCTGTCACGTATTGAAAACTAACTATAATGCAAAATGTTGTGTGTGTGTGTGTGTGATGTGATGTTTTTCTATTTAATTTTGTACATTTTTGAGGAATGTAATGTGCAAGTGCATTTTCCGTTTTGTGATTTTCTTGATCTTTTTGATTTTTTTTTGCATCATCTTGTGTAGAATGAGGTCCTTTGTGTTTCTCTCAATTTTGATTGAAAACCATCGATTGTTTGATGAGCTATCCTGTTCATCATGCTGAAGATCCTTATCAGATCTTCGCCAAACTTTTATGAGACCAACTTATAGTTACTACCTTTCAAATAAAAAAAGAATAATCGAAATCGGATCTCATTTGGTGGAGATATCCAGTATATCAAATAGCCCCCTTTTTGCCCTTTTTTTGGGGGAAGTACCCCTCCAATCAAAAATCCCCGACGACAAAAAAATTCTAATAAGTCATATAACCTGTGTACCAAGTTTCGTCCAGATCGGTTGAAAAATGCGACCTGTAGAGGAGAACAGACAGACAGACAGACAGACAGACAGACAGACAGACATCCGGACAAACGCATTTTTGGCCAATGTGGAAACTGAGACGCTTCGCTCGCTTCGCTCGCTCGGTCAATAAATATTATGTTTGCGTTGAATAAATAATTCAAACAGATCTTTTAGTAAAAAAGCGAATTATAATGTGTGTTTATTGTCTTATGAACTGACTCCATAGACATAAAGCGTAGTTTACATAAAATTATCATGTATCCCATTAATGGCTGAGGTAAGCTTGTAGGTGACGCAGTTATCAGAGCTAAGGGTAGCATTATAAGATTGAATAGGATAAATAGAGGTGAAACTATCCCATGAAGTTTAAAAAAATGTCATAACTCACACAAGTTGGTTTTACAATGATGCCAATTGTTATTTCATTTTCCTAAATTAGCTTAACTTCACAGCACTAATGTTAGCGCTATCAAATTAAGTTAGTTTAGGAAATGCAACAATAGAATCGGCGCCAATACCAAACTTTGACATAATCATAGCTAACCTGAAACGTTTCTACAGTCTATGGATGTAATACCTAAAATGAAGCAAAAAGTTTTAAAATATCGTTGCAAAAATATTATTTCTTTCACATCATCGACTAAAACCTATCTATTCTTCTCAACTCTACAATACATCAGCCCTACGCAATGCCCATTAATAATGCAGGGTGACACTGTAGCAGGTGCGCGCCTCACCGATAAACGCCGATGCATAATTGAAGGCGTGTGCCTACCGTCACGCTCTCACCTAAGCCCAAAGTTCACCCACTTATAACCAGTTAGGAGCCGACTCATAGTCGGGAGCCAATCAGAATTAATTTGACAATCGTAATGTGACGTTAAAAGTAATCATATAATAGTTATACTGCGCGGGAACGACAGCTCAGTCATCACGAAGCGTTACCTAAATCATACGTTTTACTTACTACCGGGAACCCTTCATTACTACCACCACTACTCTCTCATGAGTGACTAGGAAGAAGATATGAAGATATAGGTTTACGATTGTCGACATTGGTGTTAGTCATTTCGTCAAAAATATTTTTTATTTGACTCTCGTATAAGTGTGGGTGAACTTCAGCTTGTATCTACTTAAAATATTCTCCTAATGGATCATTTTCACATTGTTACGGCGCAGCGCCTGTCAATTTCACCGAGCAACAATACTCGTGCCTTTTGCGCATTATTATTCGAAGTAACTTCATTACTTTTAGATTCATTGTGATGAGCACATCTAAATTGTACCTAATTGTTCAAAAGTACGAATAAACCTATGTAAAGTCTACAAAGTCTTAATATTTCAAAATCCACACCGGTTATTCCCCCAAAGAATAACATTTGGCGACCGTGACAGGACAACAGGCTTGTAATCCAAGGAACGCGTGTTGTCCACCATCTTTATACGACGTTGCTGTGACCGGCCGGCGAAAGGAATTTGAGGACTTTGTCAAGCAAGTCTAGTGAAATATCTAAAGTTTCACGCCTGCGAAGCAAGATCTCATGAAAGCTAAGTGCCCTTCCTTTATATAAATCCCTAAAAACCCCTCTTTCTTTCCATCCAAATCCATCCAACAACGTCATCATAACCTCACCTCTAAATCAAATTGTAAAACTCACAAAAAGTCTGAAAGTAATCAATCTAAATCTAAATGCGTGCCTAAACACGTATCTAAATACATAATTCTAACAAAATATCATTCTAAAGTGCATTACAAAATACAAAATACAACTTTATGTAGCTAAAGATCTAACATTGCATTAGGTAAATACATAAAGCTTACAATTACTAATTACATAATTCCTAAATGTACAGAATCAACACTAAAGTGATTCATACATAACTAAATAACAAAGATAAAATTACCACTAAAACTAACTACATAACTAAATCTAAGATTTTTACAAAATACTTACCTATTCACAAGCTGTTTACATCTAAATTACATTCTAAATATTCTAGTTTTAATCACCTAAGCCCTCCACTTGCAATCAATTCAAGCATAATAAAAATAACGTAAATACAATTAACTCTGTGTTAGCCTAAACTAATAATCAAAGTTTTGTTCTAAAAAATAACGATAAAAGTTTTATTTTTCGTAATTAAAGTCAAAATAAATTGCTCACTTATCCCTGTAATAGTAAATTCAATAAAATACTGTCATTATTTAGTAAAATTAACGCGTTTCTTTGGCTAAACAATTCCAGGATTGATGCGCAGGCGCATAATAGCGGCGACCTTGAACTTGCTGGCTATCAGTACCTATCGCTGCGAAACAAAGGGCGCTCAGCTGTTGTATGACCTACTGAGCCTACTGCATCGCCCTGCGCCGGCTTACCTGCAGACTTCGCCAGATAAGGAGCGTGAGAATAAATTATTTTACATTTGATCATCTCGTACCTATTTTTTGAGCTTTTTCAAGTTGTTTTGTTTATTTTAACTAAGTAGATATCTTCTAATAATCTTGCATAAGTGTTTTAAAGTAAAGTAAACTACAATGACTGAGAAACTTGATAAATTTAAAATGTTATCGCTTAGACGAAGCTCAATTAAAGGACAAATTACCAAGTTTAAGAAGTACATAGATGAGTTAGTAGCTAAAGGAACCGATTTAGACCATTTAGAATTATCGGAATTGACTCTTAAACTTGGAAAATTTGAGATGTTGTCTTCTAAATTCGAAGAAGTGCAAAGTGAGCTAGAAATTCTGAATCCTGATTGTATTGATGTAGAAATAGATGCTCGAGATCTCATTGAGCGTGACATAATAAAATTAATGGCTTTGGCTAAAGATCTTTTAGATCAAGAAAAACAATATACAATGGAGATGTCCAGAAGGGAATCTCGCGCTCAATGCAGTCACGATCATCAGGAAATAGGTGTTAAATTGCCAAAAATTGAAGTTGCTAAGTTCGATGGTGCTTACTTTCGTTGGTTGGACTTTCGTGATACATTTACATCTCTCGTGCACAAAAACGAGCGTTTGTCGTCTATTCAAAAATTTCATTATTTGATTTCGTATCTCGAAGGTGATTCGGCTAGGATAATCTCTAACTTGGAAGTTTCCTCTAAAAATTATGATACTGCTTGGAGCTTATTGTTAGAGCGGTACGATAATAAGAGATTATTGGTGAATCACCATCTAAAATCATTGTTCAGCATACAGCCGATTACTCGCGAGTCTGAGAAATCGTTGCGTTTCCTTGTTGACCACGTCACTAAGAACTTGCGAGCTTTATCAAGCTTGGGTCAACCTACCACTCATTGGGATACCTTGTTGATCTACATGCTATCTGCAAAGCTGGACAGTCGTTCTCTTGAGAAGTGGGAAGAGATGCGCAACAGTTTCTCTGACGTACCTACTTTGCAAAATTTTAATAAGTTTTTAACTGATCGTGCGGACGTAATTGAGGCTTTAAATCGTTCTAAATTGGATAACAATAATGCGAAATCATCATTCAACAATAATAATAAACCCAACTATTCCAGTCAAGCACAATCATCGTCCAACAGCAACCAACAAAATCGCTCCAACAATAATTATCAAAATCGTCAAAATTATAATCAAACAAAATCATTTGCTAGTGCTGGCGTCTTCGTTTGCATCATTTGTAGCTCTAATCATAGGATTTATGATTGTCCTACGTTTAAATCAAAAGGTATTCAGGAGCGTATGGCTGACGTAAATAGGTACAAATTGTGTGTCAATTGTCTTAGACAGGGTCACCCGGAGAGCGAGTGCCGCATGGGATCTTGTCGAGAACGAGGCTGCAAAGATCGGCACAACTTGTTATTGCACACACCAGATCAATCACAAACAGTTGTAAACTTTTCTAAAGAAAGCGATGCCGATGTGGTCAATCGTCAGGTAATTTTATCTACAGCCTTAATTGAGGTTCAAAATCCAATTACGAATAGATGCGAAAAGGTGCGCGCTTTGTTGGACTGCGGCAGCCAATCGTCGTTCGTAACTAAATCGCTGCAAAATAGATTAGGTTTAAAAACAAATCCTATAGACAAAATTAATGTTATCGGTATAGGTAACAATTGCAATAACTGTGTGACCGAAAGTTGTATCGCACAGCTAAATTCACTAACTACTAAATTCAATGTGACTTCGTCATGCTTTGTTCTTGATGAATTGACAGGAGAAATTCCAAAGTCTCCGATTGACATCAAGAAGCTAAAGATTCCACAAACTATAAGATTGGCCGATCCAGACTTCGACCAGCCTGCGCCTATTGATATTTTGATTGGTGCAGATATATTCTGGGATATCCTCGGATGTGATCAGCGTTCGTTGGGTCCTAACAACCCGAAACTGAGGTTGTCTAAATTTGGCTGGTTGATAGCTGGCCCAATCTATACCACGAAATCCAAACCACAAAATAATGTCCACTGTAATCATGCATTTGTTTCAGATGGTTTGCAAAATGATAATGTTGACGAAATGCTAACAAAATTCTGGTCGCTTGAAGAGTTACCGCAAAGGTCTTTTTTAAGCCCAGAAGATAGGAAGTGCGAGGAGCTTTTTAACTCTACCACGTCGCAGTTAGGGTCAGGTAGATTCTGCGTAGAGTTGCCACTAAAGGACTCTCCTGATTGCCTGGGCGACTCGTACAACTTAGCGAAAAAACGCTTTTACTATTTAGAGAAAAGGTTTAGGAAAAATCCTGATTTAAAACTAAAATACGTGGACTTCATCCGCGAATATGCTGCGTTGGGGCATTTATCCGAATCATCTATAACCAAACCGGAAATATCATACTTTTTGTGTCACCATGCTGTTATAAAAGAATGTAGCGAATCTACTAAATTGCGCGTTGTGTTCAACGGTTCTGAACCCACCTCCTTCGGTTATTCAGTAAATGACATTTTGCTAAAAGGCCCGCATGTTCAAGACTCTCTTTTTTCCATTTTAGTTCGAGCTCGGCAATATCAATACGTACTTACTGGTGATATTGACAAATTTTATCGTCAAGTTAATATAGCTAAAATTACAGATCGTGATTTGCAGCTCATATTATGGAGGGAAGAAGAATCAGAGCCTCTAAAAACTTTACAGCTGAATACTCTCACTTATGGTACCGCAAGTGCGAGCTATTTAAGCACAAGATGCCTGTGGCAGGTGGGGGAGGAGTGTGATGATCCTTTGATTAAGGACATCATACAACATGACTTTTACGTGGATGATTTGTATACCGGTTGTGATGATGAGAAGCAGCTACAGTTCATACTAAATTCAGTAACAGAAAATTTAAAATCTGCATGCTTCAATTTAAGAAAATTTAAAACGAATGCTCCTCACTTGTTAAAAGAAGTAGTATCAGGTAATGATGAATCACTCTATCTCAGTGAGTCCACAAGCACTCTTGGTCTTGGATGGAACCCCACTAGTGATTCACTTCATTTTCCATTCGAAATACCGCCTAAAGATAAAATAATTACTAAACGATTCATAATGTCAAATTCATTCAAAATATTCGACCCTCTGGGTCTGCTTAGCCCTTGCATAATAAAACCTAAAATGATGCTCCAAAAGTTATGGCAACAAAAAATAGATTGGGATGAGCCTGTGCCTCAGCCAATCAAAGAATCCTGGGCTGAGTTTGTTGATAATTTACCTTCTCTTTCAACATTGCAGATCCCTCGAAAGGTTCTCTGCAATGCACCTAAAGCATTCGAAATGCACGTTTTTAGCGACGCGTCGCAGTGCGCTTACGGTGCATGTGTTTATATGCGAACAATTGATGCAAACGATGACGTAAGGGTGAATTTGTTGTGCGCTAAATCTAAAGTAAGTCCGCTTAAACCTACAACAATTCCCCGATTGGAGCTTTGCGCAGCATTGCTCGCTGCTAGACTCTCCAAGAGCGTCGTCGACTCTATCAGACACAAACCTTCTCGAATCGTTCACTGGTGTGACTCTAGTGTTGTCTTATCGTGGCTCTCCAGTGACGCAAGTAAACTAAAAACGTTTGTGGCTAATAGAGTCGGAGAAATAATAGAAATTTCAGCTCTGTCCTCTTGGCGCTATGTGCCGACCAGTGTCAATCCTGCTGACATGATTTCCAGGGGAGTGAATGCCAGTCAACTTCGCGATCTAGAGTTGTGGTGGTCAGGTCCTGATTTTCTGCAGTATGCTGAGTCGGAGTGGCCCATTCTTCCTCCGCTAATGCATCAGGATTTACCCGAAGTTAAGTCGGTATCTCTACCCGTAGCTGCTATTGAGCCGCTGGTTTCAGTTGAGTTTCAAAGGTATTCTAAATTGAGTAAGATCCAAAGATCGTTTGCATATATTAAAAGATTCATACATAATCTGAAGAATCCTAAATCTAAATTGTCAGATCATTTATCTGTACAAGAATTAAATGACTCTTTTCATTATTTGTGCTCTGTTGCTCAAAGGGAATCATTCCCTGATGAATATAAATTGCTATCTAAAGGCAACTCATTAAATCATAAGTCTAAATTGCTATCTATGTCACCATTTTTGGATAAGAATAAGTTGATCAGAGTTGGTGGTAGAATTGAGTCGTCAAATTACGCTTATGAGAACAAACATCCAATCGTACTCGATTCTTCTCACCATCTTACTAAATTGTTGTTCGAGCAAGAACACTTACGTAATTTTCATGCTGGGCCTCAGTTGCTCTTGGCTTCTGTTCGGCAGTCTGTTTGGCCCATCAACGGGCGTCGCCTCGCTCGCCAAATTGTCCATCGATGTGTTCGATGTAGACGTGTGCAGGGTAAAGTCTTGCAGCCAAAAATGGGTGATTTACCCGCACAACGTATTAATCCTGATTTCCCTTTTATTTCAGTGGGAGTGGACTACGCTGGTCCCTTCCACATTCTAAATCGTAAAGGTCGTGGGGCTAGGTTACAAAAGGCCTACATGTGCTTATTTGTGTGCTTGAGATATAAATGTATCCACCTAGAAGCAGTATCCGATCTATCAAAAAACGCGTTTATGATGTGTCTTCGCAGATTTGTAGCTCGACGAGGTAAGCCCATCGAAGTTTTCAGTGACAATGGAGGTAATTTTACAGCGTCCGCTAAAGAGCTAAGTACCTTTCTAAAACAAAATTCAAACTCTCTGGCTGACCTTGCATCTCAAGAAGGCATCAATTTTATATTCTCACCAAGCTACGCTCCTCATTTTGGCGGGATCTGGGAAGCCGGTGTAAAATCCGCTAAGCATCATATTCGTAGAATAATGGGAAATACTAATTTAACTTTTGAAGAGATAGGAACTTTATTTACGCAAGTGGAGGCCATCTTAAATAGTCGTCCCTTGTGTCCCCTCTCTTCCTCACCAAACGATCTCCTTTTCCTCTCCCCAGGGCATTTTCTGATTGGGAGACAGCTTACCGCAATGCCGACGCAAGACCTGCTGGACGCTAAAGACAGCAACCTTCAGCGATACGCACGTGTGGAGAAGCTGCGCCAACACTTCTGGCAAAGATGGCAACGAGAATATATCTCCGAACTGCAACTTCGTAGAAAATGGAAGACAAACAATGGCAGCCTAAACATCGGGGATCTTGTATTACTTCACGAAGACCATGCCCCACCTCTGAATTGGCGCCTCGGTAGAATTTCAAAATTATACACTGGACCTGATGGGATCGATCGTGTAGCAGATGTCGTCACTACTCGAGGCTGCGTTAGAAGGGCGTTGGTTCGTCTTTGCCCACTAATGATGGAAGAAGAAGATGAAGCAAGTTGAAAAATGGCTTTTTCAACGGGGGGCAGGATGTTACGGCGCAGCGCCTGTCAATTTCACCGAGCAACAATACTCGTGCCTTTTGCGCATTATTATTCGAAGTAACTTCATTACTTTTAGATTCATTGTGATGAGCACATCAAAATTGTACCTAATTGTTCAAAAGTACGAATAAACCTATGTAAAGTCTACAAAGTCTTAATATTTCAAAATCCACACCGGTTATTCCCCCAAAGAATAACACACATTATCTATGTGTAGAGGCGTATATGATGTATTATATTATGGTTCTTAGCTCTCGACGACGCCTGAAACCCGAAGAATTAGGGCAAGGTGTGTAATTTATTTTCGGATAACGTGGTTTCTTGAGATAAAACAAAAGCATGACTATTGGCTTCTAAAAAATAACAGGTACAGGTACGTACAAAACAGGCGTGAGCAACATTAATTTTAAAAACTGAATAAGCTGATGTGTGGATACCACCAGTAACATAAAAGCTTCTCTATACACAAAGTATAAAATATGATTTCTATTTTGTCACAGTTCTTATTAAACATCAGTAAAACACATTTCACTAAAAGATATTTAAAAAACAAATTGAAACTCACCCTTTCTTTAATTTTAGAAGAAATTTTGACCTTTTGTGTCGGCTTGACCTGTGACCTCGCCACGTGGCCTCGCTCCTCACATCTTACGTCTAATGTTATGTGCGTGACCCTCATTTGTTTGCCGAACAAAATCTACATAGTTTTACATTTTTCACACGAAGTCTGCGATTGTGCCACGCTCCGTCTCGAAGTTTTGACCCAACTACGAATAAATTTAATCACGTCGTCTTGATAAACTCAATAAAGATAAAGCGATCGAAGTAGGACAAAAATAAATAAGCTTTCTTAAAAGCTTATAAGATTAGATTTATGACTTATTCTGATCCAGCTTACTGCAAGTTGGCAGGGTGCCTGCAAACTGTAATGCAAACGCTAGGTGAGCTGTATAACCGCAATATATTCAACCAACAAAAACAATTGTTATGTTTAGTGAAACCAGCTCCCAAATGTTACAGCCAGCCTATGAAAAATAACTCTCATGTGTGTTTCAAATAATAAAACTTTAGAATCATGCTTCGGTTTTCAAGAGATACAAAACAAGTTATACATTCCACTCGCCTATTCATCTAGCAGTTCTCACAAAACACAAAAGTAGCATTTTTAATATAAATTAATATTCACATAAGAATCTTTTAGATCGAATAGAGAGCACCTATTAAGTATATGCAAATTATTCTTCGCATGGCTATTGCTTTTGTTCGGCGGCTGGTCATTTCATCTCGATTCGCGTGGATTAAATCGAGGGGGTCATCTTTTCGCTATCTTTCCCATACACGGTGTTCATTCCATGTTGAAATACCGTGAGATGAACACCGCAATAAGTGCACTTCAGTGTCGTGCTATTCTCAAATGGATTGGATATCGGAGCTTTTTCAACCGCCAGCAACAAGTAGAGTTCAGGTAAATTATTATTGTTACAAAAATGCTTATTTCGTGAAAATCTTCTTTATCGTCTAAAACCTGTGCTAGTGTTTTGTAATTTAGGTAAACTAAAGAGATACACTCGTCAGTATTAGTTGTGTGGATATTCGTCGGATTACGAAATTTTAGAACTAGTAGAACTTTACCGTTGAGCGCGAGTGAAACTTTGTTCTCAGCCCGTACAAGCCCGTGTTATTGGTGGTACAAGGATGTATTTTGTAGTAACATATGAATATGTTTAATTATACAAGTACTTTCACGTCTGATTATCTGGTATGTCTTCAGGTAATTTGTTATGACTATGTACAAATACTATGTAAACAGTGGCTTGGTAAGCACCCAAAACAACAATACTAGAGTTACATAGATGATGTATTGCAAAAACCGCGATTCGCTTGCGCCGAGGCTAGGAACATCTGCTCACACCTACCGCGCATTAACCTAACGAGCTGCCCTAATGGCACACGTTAGGGTTGCCACACACAGAAAAAAACAAATAAATTACGCGCCCCCGACCCAGTTTTACAACATGTGTCTCTCGTATCAAGCTACTGACAAAACACGGTTATCACGACAAATGAAGACATAATGCAGTGATACGTTTGTTTGTGTAGCCCTGGAGCAGTTTGGGAGGTTGATGGATGAATAACAAACATTTTTATTAAACGTGAATAGGCAGGGCTTCGTTACTCAGCACAATTTTTATTTCATCTCGATGTTAAACAACCGGCACGAGTCTGCTACGTCGCTACGGAGGGTCTACGAAAACGCCTACGCCAGAAAATTTATTAAAAGCTAATATCAATAATTGCTATTTAGACGGGTTTTTATCCTTTCATTCTTTTATAATTTGATTATCCAGAATTTGAACGCATTCACACTTAGCTTATTATTAAATTATTTTATTCATGCCTAAATATAGTAGGGATTGCGCATAGTTGTGTTTCGACCAAGATGTTTATTACAGCTTTCTCGTAACGAAAAACGTACCATAACACTTCATCGTATATTTATTAAAACTAAAAGATAGACTTTTAATACTATAGTAGGTGCCAAATAACATCGCAATACAGGTCATTCACCCACCTTCACCTCGATGTCGCAAAATTCAATTTATGTATGGTAAACAAACAGTACTACGAGATTCGAGCGATTACCGTCTTAGCGACAGGTTTGTATGGAAAGCGACAGAATTTGCCATTTATAAATTGAATTTTGCGACATCGTGGTGAAGGTGGGTGAATGACCTGTATTGCGGTGTTATTTAGCTATAGATACTTATTATAATTATAATATTATACAAACTCAAACAGCTGAGCACCAAAGCGTCTCAAAGGATGCCCAGTCATATCATGAGCTAAACAATAAAACTAAAGCACAACACAGCACCAACCCTGGGTGTGGTCGTGCTCTTTACGACCAACTATTTGTACTCTAATTTTTATTTCATCCATTCCAGCATAAATGAATTGCTCTGAACACAGTTAATATTTTTCAAAGAGTTTTTACCGTCGGGAAAGTTAATTTACGACTTTTGATTTTACACAAATGTTTATTTAAAATTACGTGGCTAATTGCAGTATTGTTATTATGTTCGTTTCGGTTGGAACTGAATATATATAGCATTAGCAAGCAAATAAAAAAAAAATAGGTACTAGGTACATAATATTTATGTGGTTCTACGTAACCCTAAAAGAACCCAGGAATTTCAAAAGCCTAATGGAGGGTATTTTCATATAATCATCCGAGCATTCATTCAGGCTCTAGCTGTAGGTACTTGCAATTTAAATTCATAACATTACTGTGGCCCTCTCCCTTCATACCCCACGACGGTCTTCAAACAAAAACTCAAAACTACACGACAAACAGCTCTCGAGCAATAAAGGCGTTAAACTGCCTCCCCGTTCACCTGCTCAAACTGTGTCGAGGGCATCATTCAAGTAATATTGTTTGCAAGATGACAATGGTAGACATTCCCGCAAAACTTTCGGGTGCCAGCCCGGACCTGGCAGTTACGTTATGCTTATTATCTGCTGCGCTCTGAAATTGTAGGTGCTTAAATACTTACGTCAAAAGGAATTAATTTTCAACGATTGAGCTCACACTGATGTTGAATTTTTTAATACAAATGGATGAAGTGTACTACCCGCTGGCACTTAAACCATTTATTTTACTGTTTTTTTGTGGAATTAAGTCTTTTTAAGTACGATATTAATAGAAACAAAATATGTTTAAATATGAATAGCATATTAGTTTGTAACAATAAACAAAGAAAAAGTTAGATTTATATTTGAGCATCAGACCTAAATTATACGCGCGGTTGTGCGGCTCGGATGACAACGCGGTTCTGCGGAAGTCCGCAAGTAATTAAAATTGTACGTGCATGAATAACTGCACTGCGCCTCTACATACATTTTTTGTATTACAAAATTACTTTTAAAGCCAACCATTTGTGCAACTTTTTAAATCCGAATGAACGTCGTGCTTTTTACGAGCTACTTAGAACTTGGATTAACCTATAATTACCGATTTATTTTTTAAAAGGGGCGCGGATTACGCCGTCCATCAAAATCCATTAATTAACTTGGAATATTAAAGAGCGGCCGTAAATCGAAAGTTTATACCTTGAAATTGCGAAGTACGTAATAGGTTTCCAAGTCTTTTGGACTTTAGTAAAGTCATCGTGAATTTCACAGGCGCAGCAGGGGAGTCAGAAGAATGGGAATGGTGCGAGTGGAAGCGCGGCCGCGAGCGCAGCACGCAGCTCAGACCTCAAACAGGTCGAGTGCAACCTCTGCCACCGCAAGTTCAAGAACATACCAGCGCTCAACGGACACATGAGATTACATGGCGGTTACTTCAAAAAGGTAATATAATACTTTTATTTTTTTACCATTTAAGAAACGGTACCCGCCATTTTGATATGATATAAATTTTACAGGATTCGGATAATAAGAAACTGGACAAAAAGGAATCTACTGGACCTCCGCTACAGACCGCTTCAGTATCAGTGAGAGCTCTGATTGAAGAAAAAATAATAAGTCGCAGGGTAGCTACAGCATCCTCTACCGCTACATCAGGTACTGTAGTAGACCTGCCTAAGATAACTGAGGTCAAATGGAAAAACATTGTTTATTTTTGTATTTGACAGGTCAATTTACGACGGAATCGGTCGTTCGATCAGGGTTTGCCACACCTGCTCCGCCGCCGCTGTCATCCATCCGTTCTGCGGCTTCACCCGCCCCGTCTAGTACTTCGCATTTCGTGCCACCGCGCGCCCCTTCCGTCGTCACTGTCACCACAAATGTATCAACAAACATCACCGCTTCGCAGAGGGACTCCGCCCTTATCGAACTATTGAAAAAAGGAAATACGAAGGTAACTTCTAAAAAGTTCTAGTAAATAATATTCCCAGCACCACGGAAAAATAATTTAAGAATTTATTTATATTCCCTCAACAGGGTGCCGTCAAACGGTCAGCATCAGATCCAGGAAATTCACCTCAGCAAGACTTTGCTTTCCGACCGGAACTTTTCGGAGTTTCCTTCAATTCTGACGATGGCTATTTCTCACCTGCACTCAACGAGGACACCTTTCAATTCACAACCACCCCTGAGCAGTTGGACGAACTCGCATTGGAGGACTACGCAACGGTCGCCGCTTCGATAGGGGAGCGATCACCGGTCAACTTTCCGTCCAACCGACGGCTTGCCGCGGTTCTGAACTCACCGCTTCCTGAATCCCTGGCAGACTTTGGTGCTTGTCATGGAGGGTCACCGGTTCCATCACCGGGTATCGGGTTCACGGCTAACTCGCCGGGTTTATCTTACACAACTGGAGATTCACCAGGACTATACACGGCCGCTTCACCGAGTGGAGGGTACTCTAACCAGCCTGAGCCGTCACCGGGACTGTCCTTTCCGACGCCACCAGCATCTCACGACGCTCATTCACCAGCTCACACCATACCACGTGCATCATCACCACTGTCCGCTGCCTTCTTTACTGCTACTATGTCAAGTCAGGAAGAGGTAAAATCCACATCGTAAAATGTCTTCTATTAAATATTTAGGTGGGATACAGACACTCAACATGTTTTGAACATTTTAGGTAGAGGAAGCCTTAGAAGAAGTACTGCCCGAAGAATGTAGATCACTAGATGCCTATGCCTTAGAACCGACTGCCCGTCGTATTATGCTAAATTCGGAAGATCCATTGCTGTCTAGCAGCCCTCGTGATTTTTCCCACCAAAGACCAATGCGAAGACAACATCGATTAGGATCTTCTTCAATGGGAAGTCAGCTGCAGTGGCAGAACGACAACTCGTCTCTTCAGGTAATTTCGAAGCAAAGGAAGAAAACTCTCAAAGAATTAGTTTCTCAATCTCTCAGATTCAATTGAGATTTGACTTCACAACCTGTAATTCTTCTTTTCGTTGCCAGGTGTGTGTGGAAGGCAGAGATACCGTGCCAGCTGTGTTCCTAAGCCCGAACAGTGTGCCGGCATCACCACGCAGAAAACGCAGAGCCTCGCCTGCTGGGCCATTCCGGTCGCGCATGCGCCGACCTAGCCACCACTATATTCCGCAGCCTATTCTACCACCAGATCGAGATGGATCTGGGCTCTTCATTGAGCTTACTGCTGGTAATTCACTTAACATTTTGACCGATCTTTTTAAAAACTAAATTAATGTATGCTATAGAGTAATTGTCTCAAGGTTATCTCGCGCATAAAATTGATTTCTGGGTAGGAACTTTTCTTTCTGAGTGGGCCTCAAAAAGTTTAGATGGCGATCTTTTTCAGGTCTTGCAGCAACAGAAACGGACATTCTAGCCCAGCTAGAAGAGCCTCGACAGCCTCGCGTGAACATCGGCCGGGACTTCCAGGCGGATTTACCAGAGATCTGCACCAACCGCATCGATCTCCATCGAGCCCCGGAACAGCTGCTTTGGGACCCTGGCATAAACGATAGACTAAAAGATAACGAGGGTTAGCATCATTATCATCATATTTTTACTACAATATGGGAAGCGTTCCTAAGGTTGTAGATGAAGCGGCTCATGACAACGCGTCAAGGTATTTTGTGGATGAATTTATATCCACTGTCATCTTGTTACAGTAAAAATGTTCATGGAGCTAGCAATGTGTGCGGCCATGCCAGTCGGCGGCCACACCCGGGAAGGCGCGTTGCAAATCCTCGGCGAGTGTGACGGCGACATTCGAGCAGCTACCATTAAACTCATGTCACGACCTGCGGCACCCTCTCCCTTCGAGACGCGTTGGACAGCAGAAGAAGTTGAGGTCTTTTTAAATGGTCTCACCTACTACGACAAAGACTTTTATAAGATTTCCAAGCTGGTAAGTCAACTGTTCACTTAAACACCGTGTTGTGACATCTCTGAAAAACTATTCGATAAAATCCATTGTTTGATCTACAGATACGAACAAAAGATTCGATGCAGTGTGTTCAATTCTACTACTTCTGGAAAAAAGTGACAAAAGACTACAAAACATTGTACTTACGGAGCTGGAGCATGGATCCGCAACCACAAGTAAGCACTATCATCAGTCAGGGGTTGCAGCACTTTATCTTCAAACTGGAGGATTGTTAACTAGTTATTAATGTCTTCATCCAGGGTTCGGTAGGGCAGGCAACGTTTGCTCTCACCTTAAATGCGTGTTCGCCGAGTTCGTTCGACAGTGAGGAGTTTCCATGCAGGATATGCGGAAAGTAAGTGCAGATGGGTGCACGCAGTATTGTAGCTTACAAACGTCAAGTTCACATAAGCCAACGCAATTTACGTGGAACATGCTGCTAAATTCTTATATTTTATACGCTTACCAGGGTTAAGGTTTCACTGAAATTGTCATGTGCATGCATCAAGATATAATTGATAACTGGAAACTAACTTGGAGGAAGGAAATAATGTAGGCTTGCAGCTCATCTGTCCCGAGTTCAATATTCTCGGTGTATGAGCAGTGCTCGCATGTACTACTAAAATTCAAATAAAAACCTATATGTTTGTGATAGAATTACGTAAAATTAAATCGACAAACGCTGCCACTGCGATACGCTACCTTGGCCTTTTAACGAGTATGATATTTTGAAATAAAATAAGATCTAGGTACATACTACCAATGTTCAAATACTAGTTAAATTATTCAAAACACTTGTACAAATGTAATAAGCAAATCGGCCTTGACTTTTTGTGTAAAATTAAGATTTCTATTTATTATAACTTTGAAGAAAGTTTACCTTTTTATTACGTAGACATCGACGCTGTAAATACTTTATGACTATTTATTATTAATTGGTATTTTTATTGGATATTATGTATGACCGTGATTTGTAATAATTGCATAAAAAGATTATTGAAATAATATTTATTTATAGTATTAGATTAGGGATTATGTAATTAACATGTATTTATTGTGTGTAAATGTTTTCAACGGTACTAACTCGACGGCTTTGCTTTATCGCTGTCTGCTCTGTTCTCATTTTGACACATTGGTTTGGTTTTCGCTTTTTCTGTATTTTGTTTTGTCTATGTTAATAGTGTACCCTGTTATGTTTCAGAGTATTTAACAAAGTAAAAAGTCGTAGCGCGCACATGAAGTCGCACCGGCCACTCGACGCCGAGCCGAAAAGGCCAAAACTCGAAAAGCCTTATGAAAAGGTCGAGAGATCTGACGACAGAACACACGCGACCGCTGAATACCAAAACAGACTGCCTTCAGCTCAGTAACCCTCGCTCACTCATTCCGCCCGCGCGCACTAATGATCGCGATCACTCGTGTCGTGCCGTAGCGCGTAGCACCGCGTAGCCTCGCGTAGCATCGCGTCGCGTGCCGTGCGCACTGCCGCCCCACCCGACTCCCATCAAATGAGAAATGACTGTTCGCTCTCACTCTGACAGATGCCCCTCTAAGCATTTACTATTGCAAAATATTTTTAGAATTAAAGTAACCTAGAAAAAGCGAAGTATAGAATAGTAGCTAGGGAGTTTCTAGTTTTCGGGAAGACCAGAAAATTAATTTAACGTTGGAATTTTAAAACGATTAGCTTGAAGAGATGGCTATAGATATTTTGTATAACGATTGATACATAAAGTAGGTAGTTATTTGTCAGAATTTGATATAAAAGAAAACTTCTTGATGTGACTTGCCAGTGTGATGTTGTATATATAATGAAACATTAGGTGTTGTTAACTTGTTAAAGCTACTATTGGACCGCGAGCTCGCTCAGGGCCTATCGATGTATTTATGTAATTACCTATATTACGTGTGATACAAAAAATTGTGTAGTAACTACACTACCTCGTTTCTATTCGATTGTTTTCGTTAATTCTGAGCACAGCTCGATATTATTATTTTGTTTATTTGCTCATCCATTTATTTGATAATATTTTTGTAGTCTTTTTAGACATTTTTGTTGCACGAATTTCAACGTTTGCCAAATTAGCAGGCACTTATCATAGTTGATTAACTATAATATATTTTCGACTAAGCATCCACGCCAACCTACCTACTAGTCAAATATCGGTTCAAACCAGTTGAAACAAATCGAATCGTTTCTGTAAGATTTTGGAGCCAAGCGGAAATGCAATCCATCTGATTATCTACGAAAATAAAATTTTAATTTACTTGATGGAAAAATACAGCCAAGCTAAATAAATAAGAAATCTGTAAAGCATTAAAGGAAATTGAAGCTTTATGGTAAAGCCGTAATACCGAACCAATATTCCACTTGATTCCAAAACATTCACAGAAGAACACGAAATGGAGGGATATTTTTATACATGAATATTATATTGAATGCTCAAATGTTCTAATATTTTATGTTGGTAATATTATTGTCTAGTTCCTTATATTTATTATTTAGTACTAAAATCGTCTTATAGTTTGTAAAGAATACTTCTACTTAAATGTTTCTACGTGTACCTTGTTGTGATATAAGTAGATATGCATGATTTATTTGATAAACTGTATAATATTATTTGATGGTACAAAGGGCAGTAAGTTGCTCAATATCTTAATGAAATAATCTGTTGTACGGAGAACTTACTTCGCTGCCCCCAAGTGAAAAATTTCGAATAACGATTTGTGGTTGTGACGTCTCTAATCATTTTTGTCTTCCTAAGTATAATATTTACTAATTTTGGGGCAATAATTCCTCGTAAAAGACATTATTAACTCTAGGCTTTCTTTCTATTAACCGTAGGTACCTACTAATTTTAACACAATTACGAGTAGCGCTCACAGTATTACATAGAAAGCCAAATTAGATAATTAGCATAAAATAATCCTGCATAAAATCAACCAAAAAGTACCTAAATAAAAAGACCTTAGAGTGAAACTTAGATAGTTTTTTTTACATTGTACTAAGCCAATGCTAAGCCAAATTTTATAAGTCTTTTAGCTTTAGTAGAGTTACTAACTGAATTTGTATCTTTTATTACAATATGCTTGCCTATAAAAGTGCCAAATTTTAAAATGTAGTATCATCGATACAGCGAATAATGTAAGTTTAAAGAAAAAGTTTAATTTCTGGATAGTAAAATACCTACTTACCTACATTATTTTCATAAATATTAATGGATATTTTCATAATAAATTTACGGTAAATTATCAGAAATAGGTGGTCAAATATTTATTGAGTAAAAGTCCCTCCAGAGATAATTTTAATCAATTCGCTAGCTGTAAGACTGAAGATAAGAATCTGGTTGTATAATCTTGCCGATAGGTACATAATTGGTTGTTACAAATCTGAAACTTGGTTGTCGTAGAATAACTGTGTAACTAGTTAAATATAATTAGTTACTTGAATCAAGGTTGTTTGTAAATTTTAGTAAAATTCTGGTTGTTATCGTACAAATTAGAGTTATACAGGATGTCCTAGGAACGATATAGCAAAATAATTCGTTTTCCGTACGAAGCTATCAAATTTTGCACTAGTTTCTTTCCTTTGGCACCCTGTATGTTTTCGTATGTGTACATTAGATGTTCCTTCATAATATATACATTTAGGGATAGTTGTTCATGTCATTAACCCATTCCATGTGCCAAGCTGTCTCGTGCTAGTCAGGGTCCCTAGTTGTTCACTTTACCCATATTTATTTAACTTAAAACCTAGCTATTTGTAGAAGCTCTGTGTTTAGTGCGTTTGTACGCCAAATAGACTCATTAGAAAACTCACAACTAGGAAAATGCACAAAATTGCTACGGATAAGTACGCGACTAGGATGAAAAGTATAATTCAAAGTTAAATAGGTATAGAAGTGCCTTACAATTTAATTTTTATACGAAATATTTTGTTTAATAACTTGTTTCAGTTTAAAACACTGGATATTGCATTTATTAAGATCCGATAACCTCTGCCGGAACAGAGCTAACTATGGATCAATTGTTTTTACTTATTTATTTTTTGATAATGGTTTCCTTATATTTATAAATTTAATTAAATGTCTTTCAAAATAATATTTCACGCACTCTTATGTTAAACTGAACAAATATCGTTTTAATTTATCAATATTGAATTGGTTATAATTTAAATTTTTGTTAAGTGCGTGCGAATTCTTTTATTAAGATATATTAGTGTTCTAAAACGTTTATTGATATTTTTTATTAATTTTTCAAGATAATCTACAAATTAATAAACCTACGAGGTCAATTCTGAAGAGTTACATCACACGAGAAATTAGTTATCTACTTAAATTATGAAAATTCTACTAAACACAGTGCTATATTTACGAAATAAATATCAAAGATTCCTACCCCTTTATGTTGGCTTACCCTAGTAAAAATATTTACAGTACACTTATCTATACGTGTAAGAATGTTATATTCTTCGACCGAACTTTGAATGGACGACTGACAAATTTTTTTTAAAGTCTGAGTACATTGTGGTAGTAATTCCAGTAATATATCTAAACCACAGATCATATAATACTATACTAGTATCTAAACTGTATCATAAAGTACAGATCTTCAAAAACTATCCTCTAGCCCGTCTTTGTCGTCCATTTTTTATATTTGGTCGAAGACTTTGTGTATGTTCGTTCAATGTTGCCAATATGTAACCTACATGTATTAATGTCAACACGTAAAATATTAGTATTAATATTTGTAAGTCTAAATGGATATTATATTCTTCTAATTTTGTATCGAGTACTTATGTAAGTTAAAAGGCGTTTCGCCCTCTTTCTTTCTCTGTACAATCTAGAACGAAAGTGGTGAGCATTGCTGCTGTACTTTTGTTCTCGACGGTACACACAACTAATTGATACGTATTGTAATATTGTAGACGTGTAAACGTGCCAAAACTGCACGATAATTGATATTACACTCTGTGTTGTGATTTTGAATGTTCTGTAAATTACAAAAAAAATATTGTAGAATCTTTATAGATTAGCACAATTCTTCGCGTAGACACATTAGGCAAAATTTATTAAGCGTTTAGATTAATTTGGAGTAGTTAATTGTGGAAAGTATTGCATAGTTGATGTTTGTTCAATGAATGTGATGACGTCATACAACGACTAACTCTGCCCTTTCCCCTCCTGGCCCGTGGGCGCACTCTTAGCATATCCTTCAACAATAAGTCATAAATCTATTAATATGTATATTGATAAATTTATTAGGGTAACTAATTTTTTAAGATGATGACTTTTAAGTGATCTTTTAGATTGTCTTTATTAATAAACATACGGTGAAGGTTTTGTCAATTTGTTTTTATTTTAACCCTACCACACAATATAGGATTTTAATATAAAATAAAACAAAAGCTAATTTCCATCCGTTTATTAAGAACATTGCAGACCAATGACTCAACGACAGATCGATAAAACTCTGTTATAAACACGAAAACAATAATTATAGTGCAGACAACAATTAAATTAATAAACCGTAACACAAATAACCACCGACCTGACTTTATTCAAATATTCGACACGTTTAAGTAAACCATCTGAAATCAATTCCACTTTATAGCTAAACACACTCGCACTAGTTATTTTACGAATATGGAATTATAACTGATATTGCGTATAACCCATATTGATATGATATTGAATAGATATTCGCTCAAGTGGTACGCTTACGAACAGATGCGTGTGTAGTGTACGGACTTAAAAAAGCTTTCGACGTAAAAGACAGTGGTTAATACGTCAAGATAAGATAAAGGGTGAGCGCAGACTAATAAATTATTTGCCTGCGGGCGACCTTTTAGCTCAGTGCACAAAGTTGAAAACTTTCTACAGATATTTCAAGTGGAATCAACTTCGAGGCGCTATCAAAGTATTCGACGGTGTAGAAACAAAACCGACCAACAATACGATGAACTCTAGACTCAAACACGTTAAGATACGTTGCATTATTGTTTGAAACGCAAACAACGCTAGACATCACATGCGTAATTACTACAAAGTAACTTTGGTAGTCACTATAACACGTACATGATCTTATTTCAAAATGTACATCTTATCTAATCAAACGAGAAGATCTTCTAATACTCTAAAACAAAGTGATGGATTTAAAATTATCAGTATCTGTGTCAATTTAGTCCCGAACTAAAAGTGCGCTAGTGACAAAATATAATAGGATACTAAAAAATAACGTTTATTTTTAAATGGACGTTGAGAATACCAATATTATTCTTTAAGAAAGGACACATTATAACGCAAAACATAAATACATAAACAAAATTTTGTGGGGATGACAGTTGCACAGCTGACCAACTGAATTCGAAATTGATTTTAAAAGTATTTAGAGAAAGAAACTTGATTTTAATTAGAAATAAAATATTGTGCGATTTTTTTTGTTGAAGTATGCATAGCGTCTGTTTAGCCCGGCTCTATGGTAAATTTTTCACATGATTTACACAAATAAATTGACATTATTATTTGTAAAGCAAACCTATGACAGTATTTCCAAATGGTGGTGACAATTTATTGTCCATTCGTCAGATTATACAAACTCATTTCAGTAAACAATAAATATTATGTTTCCATTATTATAGTTAACATACGTACACCGCGCACACATTTCTAAAACGGAATATTCAATTATTTTTATTTATTAAAACCTTTTTATCTAATGGACTAATACGTACAGAATTGGTGTCAGTCATTCTTTTTAAAACTGCGAGATCGATGCAGCAACGCCCAAGTGAGGTTAAAAACTGAGATATCTGAAATTATACGACCATAAATGCTATTACTGGAATAAAAAGATTTCTTACTTATGACGTTCCTGTATCGATCTGACGATGCGTCGATGATAAAGCTGCAGTATACGCTGTATATGAATAAATCGGATTATACGTACATTGCAACTTCGCCAGCGACACCGAAACATTCTAACTTGACGTACTCGTCAGTGTACACGTCTAACGACGAGCCATCACTCCAATCGGCTGACTTTCTTCCCTTTCACTACCGTCGGCTTGTTCTTAAGCATGCCTTTTCTTCTCCGAGATGTCTGTTTATAAAAAAGAAATGTATTCAGTTTTAATCATAATGTAAACCTTAAAAAATTTAGACATAGACAAACATGCATCACTTATTTGCACAAAAAAACATGCTATTCATAGAAGGCACATTTAAAAACTCATGATTTGCAGCGTATTTTTTTTTAAACGCAAAAATCTAGTAAAATCCAAGTTAAAACATTTTCCCATCTAATACATGCTCGCTGCATTTTTACCGTAACAAAGTCTCTACTAAAAACCATAAACGGAAATTGCTTTCGTGAATCACATTTACGTTACACTGCGCGGCTGCTTTGTGCGTTTTGTGCGCTATTTTAAAAACCGGCCGTGTCGCCGCGCAATTCAACTCAAAATGACACAACGAACCATCGTTTATGATTTTTCGTAGGAGACACTCGGGTGACCAAGTTGTTGTTGACAAACCTTAATTTGAAAAATCAACGAACACCACACATCAAAAGCATATCAAAAACAAACATTTAACCAACAATACACAATACGAATACGACATAACTTAAAGCATGTGTATTTACTGTTTACTGTACCATCGATCCTTCTCCTAACGCTGTCTGAAAAAATTGCTTATGTCAGTTTACTAGCAATACCAAATCATAATACGTCTATTACAAAAAGTGAAAACAAAAAAGACTTGGCAAAAGGACAAGCCTCCAGTGCCAGAACAAAATTAAAAAAAAAAACCTATTTTAGCTCTCTACAAATACAATAGTCACACTATGGTAGATATATTGTTGTTGAATTTTTTTTAAACTAACCTAATTTGACAGCGCTAAAATTATAGCTGTCTTTGTCGTTTATGAGAAAGGGACGGCGACATTTTTGTTGCTGTCAAATTAAGTTAGGTTATTAAGCTAATCAAAAAATTTATTTTTGTTTAACCTACCATTTTTTTAGGGAGTGTTAGGTAACACAGGTACACACAATACTAGTACAAGTAGCGTTACTCAAGGGATGGTGAAAGGCCTTACTTGGTTATTCAACACAGAAAATAGAGTTGTTGTTAGTTCCCAGGGTTACGTGTAGAGGATTCGATTCGAGTCATATTTTAGTCCCGAAATTTTCGGGATCAAATTTAATGAATCTCAGGATTTTCGGGATTGATAAAAGTATGTATAAATTCCCGCTTCACGTCGTCGAGAAGGTAAGTACTGATATTTTTTTTGTTAATTGGTGATAATCAATGAAATTATTAAAAAGCAACAATGCATTAATGTGTCTGAGCACGTCTGAGTATATAGATGAAAAACAACAATTATTATTTTATGTACCTCTAAGGGGATAGTTTAATGTCGTACATAGTATAAAATGTTCTTTTCATTCCATGTTCATTCTATTCAAAGAAAGTCAAACATAAAAAAATGAAGATGTTTCGTCAGTGTGGAGTCATTTTAAACTAAAAGATAAATATAAAATTGATTTTGATATGTTTTACTGTCTTTTTGGTACCACTTTCCATTACCAATACAATCCCGGGACTATCCCGGGATCAACTGTAGATAATCCCGGAATCCCGGGATTAGAAAAATCGACCGGGATCGAATCCTCTAGTTACGTGGTTTATCAAGTTAGAATTTAGGATAACATTCTAAATACAGTTAGTTACTATATTTGCGATAGCAGTACGTTTGAGTTACCAATTACCGCAAATCACAGCGGGTCAAAAAGTCGTATATATATGTTTTTTTATGTTTTATGTAAGTTTAAATAGTACTGACCTTCTTAGATAAAGTATTGCTCGTAGATATTGTGCGTTTTGCGAGCGGTAAGCGCGGACGGTTGAACTCATCTGGTTTTTTCACCCTGAGAAATTAAAAAAAAACTGTAAGGTAAGTATATCGTACCTACGCAAGGGGGGGTGGAACGATGTCATGTACAAGCCTGAATAAAAAGCTCTGTGCTCAGCATGTACTAAGAACGAATTCTCAGCGCTGACTTTCAGCACAAGGTTACGGTGACGCACGAACTCTTTAGTGACGCCTAAAGAGTTCGTTCGTCACCACTTTGACAAAAAAGTCCTTAAAGAATACCTAAACTGGATATGACATACATACCTGTATATTCTAACGAGCCAGTGCTCTGTAGTGTAGGCCTCTTCTAAGTAGGTCAGTTTGAACCCTCTATTGCCCGGTAAGGCTCCACGGGTTCTATCATAGCCAGGCGGGCTACCACCACTGTCATACCTAAAAATCAAAGTTTAGGCTGAATTTATATTTTACATTGGTTTTGTTTAGGGATAGGCCAGCTTAAAATGACACAATCTATATTTGAACGATACCAGACCAAAACACTTGCGGCAAGAATATCAACTTTCGACTTACTTGTTTAGAATTTACATTGTATCCTTGGTTCGTTAGGGCGCTTGTAGACGTCCGTTTTTTCGCCGGATACCGGACCGTGTTTTTTGCCGGATTCGCGGTGGTGTATGATTTCTGATGAATGTGTGTACACGCGCCGGACATCGGTCCGGCGAACAATTATAGGATAGCCGTTTTTGACGGGCCGTTATCCGGTGAAAAAAAAACGGACGTGTACAGGCACTCTTAAGCTTATTTTTTTTTATAGGATCGACTAAACGAACCAGGGATCGTAAGATATCCTTATAAAGACGTTTTTTATTCAACTTTTTGGCAAGGTCTTCTAAAGCTACGCTAGCTAAAACGCCTGCTTAATCTGTTGTCATTTCTGTTCGTTGTCAAGCAAGTGGTATTGACAGATCATTTTTTAAGGTCCAACTAGTCACCCACCTTTCCATACAAGAAAAATACAAGCTTCTAAACTTTCAATACGAAAGTTTAGAAGCTTGTATTTTTTAAATGAATACTTTTTTACGGTTTGGGGTGTATAGAGACATAGATTATGACGAGATAAATTGATATAATCCTTAGTTTTGGTTGGTCAACTTCAAACAGTGGAGTAGTTACCGTTCCACGTTTGTATGGAAAGGTGGGCGACTAGTTGGACCTTAAAGCTGTGTTAAAATAACAGGCGAATATGAATAAACAGGAAAGTTTGAAAGAAACTTACCGATAATACGAAAGCTTGTACATTAGACAATTTAACATAGTTTTTGATGCTTCATTGTCTACCCTGTATTCGCCTCTTTCGGTAAAGTAATCAGCTTCCTGCAAAATTAATTCATTTGAGTAATATACTTTACTAGCGTCCGCCCGCGACTTCGTTCACGTCCCGTTGGATCCCGTTGATTTTCCGGGATAAAAAGTAGCCTATGTATCCAGGTTACGGACAATATATACTCGAAGTTTCATCGAAATTGGATCAGTAGTTTTTGCGTGAAAGAGGAACAAACATACATACATCCTCACAAACTTTCGCGTTTATAATATTAATATAGGAAATAGGATTACTAGACTGAAAAAGTACAATAGGGATGATGTTTTATCTCGGCCGAAAACTTGTTTCACCTACTGGTGAATCGAGTTTTCAATGTCATCCCTATTAGAGTAAAATATCTGCCGAACTGAGCATAAGACCCGCAAGAAACTACGACCTATTTATCTATAGTAAATCTATTGAAGATGACGTATAAAGCGTCAGGAGGCCACCTATGCCTACACTAATCGGGACATTGGTACCTGGGAAAATGTTTAGATGGAGTAGGCTTGCCCAGCACCTATACCAACCTCTCAGTCTAGTCAGCCATATCCACAGGAAAGACAAGATAGATAGATAGTTGACAAGGTCAATACGTGCGGAGATGAATACTATAGTGAATACTCACATGGATATCCTTAGGATGTTCGCCTTCAGCGATTCTAACCATCCATATAAACTTGTTGATATCATCTCCCGAATAGCCGATAGCGCCTCCGAATATAACAAGTACATAATCCACGTCTAACATAGTCATGATATCGTATGCCGCCGTCTCGTTACTGGCCATGGCTTTACCGACGAGCGCGATGTGGGAGTTATTCCATGTATTGTTGTCGACTAGAGTTGTTCTGTTACCCATTCCCGCTATCTGTGGGGGAAATAAATAAATAATAGTATATTATGCAACTAGTGAATAAAAGACGGATTTAAAGCGAGGGCCATAAATGAATCACGAGCAAGTGAAGGATTCAAGTGTTAGAACCCTGAACGATGTGAGTGGTTCATGGCCCTCGGTATAAATCCGTTTTATTCAAGAGTTGCATACTATACTTTATTTATTTATTTATTTAATACTTTATTGCAAAAAATTATAAATTTGTTACAAAGGGTGGACTTAATGCTGAAAGCATTGTCTGCCAGCCAACCCAAACTTTATACCATGACTTCGAGAAAAAGAAAGATTGGAGGTTGTATAGCCAATGCTAATACAACCTCCTTGCGCAAAAACAATAATTAGATGGAGGTCAAATATATTAGTGTGTTCTAAATTTAAACACCAAAACAGTGCTTTTTATTCACTGTTTTCAGTTAATAAAATAAGCTTTTTAGAGGGGGGAATGGTATAAATAAATATTTATTGGACATTACCCACAACGCCCTCTAGTCCCAAACTAAACAAAGCTTGTACTATGGAAACTAGATGGCTGATAGAATACTTATATAGTTTTTATCCCAGACAGAACAAACATGTATGTTTGCCCCACACAAATGTTTGTTCTCCGTGGGGATCGAACCCACGACCCACAGCACGGAAATATGAAGTTGGTGTAAGTTAGTATGAGTCAGTGGCCAACTGTGTTGATTGAGTTTTTAGGCCGCCTTAAGGCCTCCGTCGTTGCTTAACGACTGCTAGACCGGGTGTGATAAGACATTCGCAACTTGGGTATGATATAGTACCTATGAATAAGAAACTGAAATCTAATTTTATGTTTTATCCACTTCTCGGCCAAATGTATAGAGTTGTTCATACCACACAGCAGTTCATAATTTAAGTACACAATTAATGTTGTAACAGCTCGAGATCTGTTATTTTTATAGGTACCTAACCTACCTAGTTCGTATTTTCAAGACTGTACCTAACTCCAAACCTATTTCTGCATTCCCGGACGAAATAACTGATTTAAAACGATTGCCAAAACTGTGCCATGTCGAAATATAAAGGAAAATGTGCTGACCATTCTCTGTATGAACATATAAACAGCACTAACGTCACTTACACAAATAAATTTACATTACAATTGGCGGATAACTTAGTAAGTATTTACCTGGTAACCGTAATCCCACCATGACATGACCCTAGCGTCTTCAGCCGTGTTCTGCGACAGCCATCCGTATGCCTCACGGAAATCATCCAGGATCTTACGAGTTCTGAAACCAAATAGTTAGGTCAGCTTAATGACAGGTGTCTAGCACGATATTAGCTCTTCCTTCCGTGCCGTGGGTCGTGGATTCGATCCCTACAGAGAACAAACATTTGTGTGAGCATAGCATAGATCTTTGTTCTATGTCTGGGTGTTACTATGTATTATAAGTATGTGTGTATCAACAAAAAAATGTATATACGTATTTTATCAGCAATCTAGTTCCCATAGTACAAGCTTTGCATAATTTAGGACTAGAGGGAGTTGCATGAAATGGCCATGAGTATTTATTTAAAAAAAAAGGTCTGTTGAGTAACCAATTACCTACATTTTCCGGTATTACCATACTGGAAATAAGCAAAGCAAAAACATAGCCTAAACCAACCGCTCTCGGTTTGTCTTTGTCAACAATTAAGAACAAACGGACATTAAGACCGTCTTTCGCTAAATAGTTATGCAAATCTCAATGGACCTAGATACAGGATAAAAGATACGTTTATTTGCATAATAAGTGTTTACAAATTGGTCTTGTCTTAGGATACTAATAGTCCGGTCAATTTAGACATTTGAAGGTGCATAAAGTCCCAACAAGCTGAAAATCAGCAAAATTGCTCAAAACACAGCCACAAACAAAATATGTAAGCGCCCCATCACTCCCGTGTAAGGAAAAAAATTTAGCGACAAAGAAGTTGACTCACCCATCATTTCCATAGCTAGCGAGCACAATACTAGGACTCGAATATGCGTTAGAAGTAGCCCAGGTGCAGTGAACACAGAACAACATCAGTAGGATCATACACGCGATGAGAGTTCCCGAACGCACGTTCATACCGAGACCGCTTTCCGGAGCGGCGGTGTTTGTTGGTGAGTCGGTTACGGTGGCTGGACGCTTCTTGGGCTTTCCTGAAGTCTGTTAATAAAAAAAATACTTAAAAAACATCAAGTCTCATAAAACTATAAAATCTCATCCCACTAATATTATAAACTAGCGACCCGCCCCGGCTTCGCACGGGTGCAATGCAGTGATGATGATGATGTATTATATTATATAAAACTTCCTCTTGAATCACTCTATCTATTAAAAAAACTGCATCAAAATCCGTTGTGTAGTTTTAAAGATCTAAGCATACACACATACAGACATTAGGACAGACGCGGGAAGCGACTTTGCTTTATTACTATGTAGTGATGTCAAAGTTTACATGTTTGTTTTTCAATCACGCTGCAACTGCTGTTTCGATTTGGATGAAACTTGGAATATATATAGTTCGTAACCGGAATTAACACATAAGCTACTTTATCCCTGAAAATCAATAGGAACAAAAGGAACGCGGACGAAGTTGCGGGAGGAAGCTAGTAAAAATATAATCATCCATGATTAATTCTGTCAAGGACGTCCACTGTTGAACGTAGGCCTTTCCCAGAATAAAAGTTTTTTGGCTAGCAACAGATCCCAGCTTTGAAAATGTAGTAAAGGGAAGTCCTACGCTGCCAATTCCAGTGCACGTAAGAACATTTCTGTGCCAACGATTAGTTTTCCGAGCTATACATAGACAATGCCGCAGACCAAAGAGGCATACTTATGGAAAATGTAAAAAAAAAATTTATTCGTAATAGTATTCTTTGACCATACCTTGTCATATAAATTCTTGGAGTCATCATCACCAAGAGGCAGTAAATCGTCTTCCTTCAGTACCAGTTCTAACAGTATTGAGAAGGCGATTCCAGCGAGCACGCATACTACAGGAGTCAGGGTGAGCATCAGACGAACCATCACTCCAGCGAAGTATACCGCACTTATCGCGTATAGGGCCACTGTTGAATTTACATAGCGTGAAAAACTAAGATTTTATTTCTCAAATATTGTGAAACAAGTTTTCGACGTGAATCTTCGACCGAGATACGACGTCATCCTTATGCTCAGCAGAGATTTTACTCTAATGTAAAATCTCTGCTGAGCATAAGGATGACGTAAGGAGCATAAGGCTGTGTCCACAGTAGGCAAACTGTTAGCGGCTTGCTGAGTTTGCGGCGTATCGGTTTAGTACGCCCTTCCTATATTTGAAACGGAGTGCTGTTTGCAGTTTGCTGTTTTGTGCTTACTTTACGCAGTTTGCAGCGTTACGTGCGCCGACTGTCTCATTAAGCGGGTAACTCATAACAGTTTGCTTGCGACGCACGAAACTTAATCTGAGTTTGCAACTAACTCAAATTTCATTTCGCCACAAATTTGAGGCTCACTCAGTCGGCCGCTCACAGTTTGCCTACTGTGGACACAGCCTTAGGCCACTGCGCGGCTTTTCAGGCGTCCAACCTTCGTTTATGAATTAAGGGGTTAGATTATACCTATTTATAATTAACATGATATGATAGAAAACTGAACACAAGTTCATCAAATCTTGATACTTACCGAACACCCTCTCATCATTGATGTTTTTGATGCAGTACCAAAGTCCCACGGGGAATGTGCACACCAGAACATGCAAGTCGAAGAAGAATGACGTCCAAGTGGTCGGCTGATGTTCAGACACCGACGCGATTATAGGAATGTGGATCTTAGCGTATGCTGTGTCCCAGAGGGAATAGAACCTGAAAATATTTTCTTGTTTACTATTTTTTATACTAGCAACTTGATTCCCTAGAGTGTAAATCGAATAATGTGCGAACCTCACATAATGTACGCAGGAAGATTGTGAAATGTTTTACACATAATAATCTTGGCTTCGAGGTGATACCCACCAAGATGAGACTTCAGAATTATACTACCTGGTTTTCTTGTAAAATCCTATGACGAGATACGACTCTACAAGCTGGTTTAGTGAGTGAGTCGCCGTGCGACAGAAGGGACAAAACACTTTCATATTTCTTTTACAAACAGATGCGTGATTTTATGGTTGAGTTTATTGAGCGAATCCATCTTATCCATGGCGTTCATTTTAGCGTGCGGACTGAAGTAGGGCACTTCATGCGAAGGCCAATCGATTTTAATTGGTATACAATCGAAGCAATCGCAATCATAGATTTGAATCAATTTATAAGCCAATTGGATGAATTGGATTTTTTCTAGATTAGATTTATACCTAACTAGCAGCGCCTCGCGGTTTCACCCGCGTAATTCCCGTTCCCGTGGGAATTCCGGGATAAAATATAGCCTATGTTCATCAGGGATAATGTAGGATTCTAATGGTAAAAGAATTTTTTTAATCGGTCCAGTAGTTTCGGAGCCTATTCAATTCATACAAACAAACAAACAAACAAAAAATCAAACCTTTCCTCTTTATAATATTAGTATAGATATAGATAGTATAGAAGATGATCAGTAGGATTTTATTGAATAAACACATATTGACTTTGACTTATTAAGATACTAACCGTCCACTCCAAGGGGCGATGACCCCCATATAAGTAAGGAGCACGACCAAGAGAAAGACCACACCAGCAGCGGCAATGCCGCACAGGATCAGCAGTTGCTTCCATTGCCCCTTGGGGTTCAAGCTGTGCATATATTTGAGAGCTCCTACTGCCATTATGAGGGCGAACACACCTGTATATCAAAAGGAAACTTGTTTGCCAAACGTTTTAGAGAAGGGTAAATTAAAAAGTTTAAAAACCAGCCCTAGATAACGCGGAAAGGGAGAATGTTGCATCTCATTAATGTGAATGTTCGTTCTACGTATTTTTTCAGCAATATGCCTTCGACGTAGAATTGTATCTACCATCTACCTTCAGCAGTAAATGTGGGTTTCAAGCATACAATACCAATTAATAGGTATTGTTTTAATCTAAAGAAAGGCCTATACAATTATTTGCAAGGTAAAATGTAAATTGGTACAGTGGAATGAACATGTGGATTTTTGTTCAAGGTTTTGTTTACAGATAGCAGTGCTGGAATTTTTATGTGTGCAATGGTTAAAATCGTCTTCAATAGCTCAAACTAAGGAAGGCATGGGTTTTTTCCAGTACTGGGTAATTTTGGATAATACAAAGAATAATAGAGTTTCTAGCTAGAGACTAACAATAGACTTTCTATTGCATTCACCACATTTCTAACTAACTGGTGTTTTCATACTGTGATTCAATACCTCTTATCAAACCAATTACCAGTAAAATTAGAAACATAGTGTACCTGGTTATAACCCAAGTGTAGCTGAAATGTAATTAATCCTATCAGCAACCAATACACAGATTACATTGTGTAAACTGTAAACTGTAAACAAACAATGTCGAACCACATTTTGATTTCAATTTTTATCCGCAGCAGTTGGTGGACTAATAGGCAGATGAGTTGATGGACGGCTGACATTTGAGATACATCGGTCCAAGTATCTGGTTCCTCTGTATTTCAATCAACGACACTATTGTAAAAGTTGCAAAAGTCTTTTGATATGGAACTCTCTTACTCAATTAGAGTCTGAAGGATTTTTAAAGTGTAATAACAACTTCGGAGTGTCATAGATACCTACCATACACAATTAAAGTTTTTAGTAAATTCTTTTTATTGATAAGATTAAAAGCAGGCATGCCATTCTTCATTATTGCCAACCTTTCCTGCTTATTATTATTTAGAAATTTTCAAGTCCATAGAATACAGACGGGTGGATTGTATATAAATTTGCCTGCATCATAACTTCTTCAAGATTGATAGTAGGGAAATCCTAGCATCTTATAAAAAAAACCGAGATAAAACCAGACTGGCGAAACTCTCGAATTAGACTCGTGCTTTCGAAAAACTAACAATGTATGAAACTGGAGTCGAAATTTGAATCACGTTTCATACAAAACGAGATTTTCAGTGTGTAATTTTGGTAGAATAGGAGTCCCACTTCTTCTTACGTAGGAACTACGTATTACATATTCTTTGATAAAACTCTTACCCGAAGCTGCCATATGTTCGCTGGTACGGATCGGCTGGAAGCCAACAAATGGTATCTGCATTGACATCAGCAGTCCAACAATGTAAAACACAGAGTAGCTGATAAAGAGGCGCTGCGAGAAACGGCCCATGATGAGCAATGCAAACACATGGAGGGGTATCAAGTTTATTATGAACACATAACCACCCCATGCTGATACCTGTAACAATCAAAGGAGTTGATAAGCTTCGATATTGCTATCATCCTTCAGTTATTCAGTTATTTTATTATAAGGAGTTGGAGAGTTACACCTTAACATGGGACATCAGTGCAGATCTATTCCACCTTGAATAAAAAGCTTTGTGATAATAATGGGCTAATATAGATTAGAAAGAGCTTTGATAATAGCTTAGAAATATAAGCATTTTGTGAAAAGAAACATAGCAACCATTTTTATTGTTGGATTCAACATGTAATGAAATGTAAACATTGAACCAATATGGACAATATTTTTCTTAATTCTTCAGTTCAATAAGTTTCTTGTTACTGATTTTAAGACTCTTATAGGTCCTTAGTTTTGAAAATATATGTTATCATATTTTCTAGCAAGTAAGTAATATAATCTTACCATGTAGAAATAGGACAGGGCTGTGCAAATTGACCAGAAAACAGATCCAGTCTTGACACTTTTTAACCACAAGTAGTATGTAAACTGCAGAGCGAAGATTGCAATGCCTTCATTATCATAACTACCGGCCACCGATCTACTGCTGTATCCAGGAATTATGGCAATAAAACATGCTGCAAACAGTCCAGCTCCTCGGGACCATATCTCTGATGTAAGCAAGTATGTGGATATGGCTGTCAGACCACTGAAAAATATTCAAAACATTGTATGCACTTATTAGATAGGTTAATAAATACATAAAAAGAGGACAGTAAATAGATATTCTTGAACATATTTTAATCATTTATTCAAAGTCAAAGTCAAAGTAAATTTATTGCATAAATACATGTTAATAAGATGTCGGTTAATTAAATAGACAGTATCAATGTATTTTGCTTACTACTTAACTAATTTTGAAATTATACAAAAAAAAATATTTAAAAAAAAAATATGTATCAGAAATGTTTGCTTACCTGAACACTGGAGCCAGGAACACACATATATCCCTAATGTGTATAGGAATATGCAGTGAGTGTAATATCCAATGAATTGTACCCGATGTGATCATAAGGCCCGGGTAAACAGTACCTCCAACAATACGGCCTAAGGGGTACCAAGCCCGCTCGTCGAACCAGTTCAGGAAATTGTAGAACCCATGCTCGACCATGTAAGCCGTCGAGCGGTAGTTGAACCTAAAACAGGCGGAGAATGAAAGAAAATCTAGAGGCTTGCACGACAGGTTACAGTGATAGAATCGATCCCCCTTCACTCACCATGGATCGAACTCGTGAATAATGCTCTCAAAACGAATCACAGCAAAGAGCCGCGACGCGAAGCCGGCCAGCCAAGCCAGCGTTAGCACGGTAACAGTGATGAGGGTACTGAAGCCGGCCGTGTTATTGAATATCCCCCTTTTACGACCTTCGCTCGGTGCTACTACCACGGTGGCGGGCATCTTGGAGCCTGTATATTAATCCGACTCCCCTAATTATTCACAATAACTCTATTTTCATACATCAGTTCAACCAAATTATAGCCGAAAGAAGACTTCGATTTCTGATTTGACGGACGGCCGACGGACGGACACGTCTCTCTTAAAAAAAAACTATTGCCAGTAAAAATAACTAGCAGGTAAATGGCCGGGCTCAATCAATCACTTCAAACTTTCATTTCGGTATTCATCGGTTTTGGTATAGAGACACCATTCGTTTCATTCATTCGACCGTTACACACATGCATGTCCCGCTCTTTTTTTTGTCATGTTGGTGTTGTATATTTGTAACTTTTCATTCGCTCGCCATTGAGCTTTTTTTTACTCTATAAAAAAAAAAACTTGTTGTCGTTGGTTGACTGACAGTCTGACATGAATAAAAAAAGAAATGGGAAATAAATAAACAAAATTATTTGAAGATAATTTTCTATTTCATCAAAATGACTAATTATCAAGAAATTGTTAATCTAAATGTTGGTGGCACCAGGTAAATACAACTAACTATAAAAGTTTGTGAAAACTGTGTGCGTGCGAACAAAATAATCGTTTGTTGATGTTGAATTTATTGTATCTACCTATTATTTAATAATTTTTTACACTAAAACAGCTATATTGTAAGGTTAGAAGCATCAATTCAGAGTTTAACACTGACCTTGCATCTATTATTCAAGCATATAAATCATTGGGTAGCTGATATTGTAATAACATTGATCTACCTTCTACATACAAGTCAATACCTTTCCAGATTTGCTACATCATGGCACACACTGACCTGGGTTCCAGACACTTTTTTCACAGCTCTGCTGAGCGGCAGGATACCTACAGTCAGAGATGAAACTGGAGCTATATTCATAGACAGAGACCCCAAACTTTTTGGACTCATACTAAACTTTCTTCGTACAAGGGACATAGATCTCAATAATGTGAACATTAAGGCACTGAAGCATGAATGTGACTACTTTGGTATCACTCCGTTGAGCAGAAGACTGGCTTTGTGTGATGAGATGAACCATTCTTCATGCGGTGATGTACTGTTTTATGGATATTTACCACCACCTTGTGAGTATTACCCATTGGCTCATATTATTTATTAGCTCAATAGTAATCAGTTACTATTTAAGTAAGTACTAAGTCCCTAAATAAATCCAGGGGAGCTAGGGGGCTCAAGCCTTCCCCCAAATCTAAATCCTGGGTCAAGCCCCTCCTACAGCTAATCCTTAATTCGTCACTGACAAGATCTGATTACTCATCTTGATCATAGGGTTAGGTATAGGCAATACTACAATGTTGACCTATAATTTTCTATATTAGGTTATTGGCAAAATGAACAGTGCTACCTCTACATGGAAAGTGTCATGAATGGTGAGACAGTGGTTGTTTTTTTTTTTTTGCTTTGTTTTACTAAGACTGGTATTGTACACAAAGTTATCACTGTTATCTAGTGCAAGCAATTAATAGGGTATTTTGTTTTGTTATCATTTGGTTTACTGTAATCTTTGTTGATAGTAAAAGTGATTTTTTGTTTGTCTTATCTTTACATAGGTGTAAACATGTATTCTCAATGTGGATTGACCTCAGTACATAGTTTGTTAGATCACTCACATATTCATTACTGACAAAGCACCCCAATCTTCTGGCTGTATAACTTCTGGAGCCAAATACAAAAAAAAATTTAAGCACCAATACCTATACTAGAGCCAAATGAACAAAATTGCATCAAAATGGTGAACTCACTAGAGTACAGCCTTGCACGCTAAATATCTTCCATAAGATCTGGTTATAGCCAGCAGGCTCAAAGCAGATGTGAAAACAAAAAAAAACATACATTCATATTTTATTACAATAAGTACAAACACTTCTGAATGTTTCATAGAGAGCTGAAATATGAAACTTTTTTCTAGTGAGTGTACCAAATGGTAACAATGGAAGAAATGGCAACAGCTGTTCCAGAAAGAACTCTACAGCTTCAAACTCAGATGTTTCGTCAAACCGAACTCACTCGAGAAACTCATCACTTGATCTCAGAACTGTTGGCAGGATACCTTCGCAAGATCAGCTAAGGTAAGTAAGAATAAAAATAAGAAAAAAAAATAGTAAAGGCTAGTAATAAGTCTAGTGGCATTTATTTTTTCAGTGCTTAGTATGAGTTACCATTGGCAAAATGTCTCTTCTGAGCGAGAGTGTACCAATTGTTCTAGTTTTGTAGAAACTTAATATTTTTCTGGTGGAAATCTATTGAAAATGAACTGACAAATATAGTTATTTATTTCAGTCGATGTGGCAGAGGTCACTCAAGAGCAGCTTCACTTGGCAACGCAGATTGTCACAGTAAAGGAGTTAGACCACCAGAGAGTGCGTATTTGTACCATTACCTGGCTGCAACACCCATTATATTTAGTTAAAAGTACTTTCTGTTACAGCAACTTCATTCAAAGTACAAATTATAAAGGCACATCACAACTGGATTGCGGTTGCGTACACCCATTTTGTTACTGGATATAGGTAAGAAAATTAATCACACACTAAAAGTCAATAAAACTATAGCAATATATCTACTGGAGGCGAACCTGAGAATATTTTTTATAACGGAAAATATTTTATGCCCGCGGAAGAAACCATTAAACACTGAATAAGTCGCGAAATAAATTTTAGTAAAATAATAATGTTTAAAAATTAAATAGTTCAATCTAATTTTCGTTAAATATCAATCAAGGAAGCCTTAGTGACATGCACTTATTGCCCAATGTCCACTGTCATATTTCAGATTAACAGACTCATGCGGATGGTACGTCGTGTTCCAATCGCCAGTCCAAGAGGCAGTTATAGAAAGAATAGCACTGAACGCCAAAACTGGAGGCGGCAGTTCCAGTGGCACTAATGCAACCGGCACAGATGTTATGCTAGGAGTCGCTAGTGGCCCGTTAGTTCGACTTTGGGCCTTTTCGACGCATAGTGAGCCCGTTAGAAGGACTCTCATTGGTAAGTTACAATTTAAAACATGACAGTGATGACCAGTGTCATAGTTTTTGCGTGCTATTCTGCTACCAATGAACCCGGCGTAAGCACTAAAAGCGGTCACCTAGAAAAACGTCTTCCAAAAGGTGACATCAATCTAAAATAGTGTTGTCTTTCTAGGAACATTCAACCTAGGTGTCAGAGTAGAGCATCTATTATTCGTAGGACCACAATTAGTAGCATTATCTGGCGCTGGCAGTCGAAGTAAAGCTGGTGTCTGGCATACAAGTACCCAACACTGGCAAACGCAAGACGTTGCACATCTTACTACTTACGACACCGCTGGTTCATTCCTTCTACTGGGCACTGCAACTGGCGCCATCAATTACATTGGTGAGTTACTGCCGACTAGCAAAACGAGTACCCAACACTGGCAAACAGTCATTTAACATTGGGAGATAAGTAGCCAACAACGGCAAACTATCAATTAACATTGGGAGACGAGTAGCCAACACTGGCAAACTAGTACCCATCACTGGCATTCTAGTACCCATCACTGGCAAACTAGTACCCATCACTGGCAAACTAGTACCCATCACTGGCAGTCAAGAACCCAACACTGGCACACAACAAATGTGGCTCACAATTACTACACTGCTAGCACTAACAGTATCACGGCGTGCGTGTATTGCGTAAGAAAACTGGTTATTTGATTTCAGATATGCAGAAATTCCCGCTTCGAATGAAAGATAACGATCTGCTAGTTACACAACTTTACAAAGATCCTACGCAAGAGCCTATAACTGCTATCTCCGTGTATCTTACTCCGAAAACGAGTGAGTATTCATCATAATCTCGTAATTATTATGAAAACAACTGACAATTTATGTTGCATACTTTTTGTTAAATATTTTATAAAACCTCTATAGAATTGCAGGGGATTGTGAATAAGCGCAAAACTCATTTAATCATCGCTTTGAAGCTATTTGGTGGATCTAAGTGCCAGTAGGTACCTACCACGCGACCAAGAGAACTTTTAGACAGGCCTAGAATAACACGTCTAAAAATTCTGAAAGTGTAGGTTAAATTAAAGCGAATTTTATAGATCTCTGTGGCAATTGGATTGAGATTGCATACGGCACGCGGAGCGGCGCGGTGCGGGTTATCGTTCAACATCCAGAAACGGTGGGCCATGGACCGCAGCTGTTCCAAACCTTTACTGTTCACCAGAGCTCTATTTCTAAGGTAAATAAGTCGATCATAAAAGTTGTTGGTGATAATATAACTGCTTTGGTGACCAAAAAAAGCATTAAAATATTTTTCATTAAAAAAGAATTCAAGCAGGTCTTGCATTAGGTTTCTACTTTTTTAATCAATAAAAGTTTTTTCAACCTATACCACAGAATATTAGTACAAGTGCCTATACCTGCCTTAACTAGGAGGTATATGTTCTATCTAGCATTCACCCACGCCTGTAAAATGCTGTTAAAATGACTAAGAAACCTGAAATATGGTTTTAAAATAGTAAATAAGGTTTCACAGATAGGTTGCGCAATATTCTCAAGTTTTTTCAAAACGAGTTTTGAGATTTGATGAATAAAATCATTCTACTTTCAGGTTTCCCTATCAGAAAACTACCTAATATCAGTATGCAGTGAGTACAACCATGTTCGCTCGTGGCGAGTCACTCGATTCCGAGGAATGATCTCTACTCAGCCTGGCACTACTCCTAAGGCAGCTTTCAACGTATTAGCATTGGAGGCACCCACAGCTCAGGCTCATAACGACTGCGGTTAGTCCTTGCATTGATAGAAATAAGGTTCAAAATGCTACAGTATTGTTTGGCACTATTCTGAAGGCAGCTTTCAATGTTAGCATTGGAGGCACCTACAGTTCAGGCTCATAACGACTGCGGTTAGTTCTTATCTTAATGGAAATAAGGTTCAAAATAGTATGCAGAAATAAAAACAATTTATACTCAAATAAAATGATATTTTGCAGGTCCATATGGCGAACAAGATGAGGAGCAAATATTCATACAGAAAGTAGTACCTGATACGGATACGTTATACGTGAGGCTGGCTTCCAACGGAAAAAGGTACAACTTCCACTATTTATTTATAGAACTAAATAATGGTATTAGCAGATGGTCTCCTAATTTTGAGTGGTAACCACGGCCTCACTGAGCACGTTCACCGACTTGCCCTGTTATGCATTGCACGCCCATCACTCTGAGACATAACAGTGTTAAGTGTCATACCCACAGAGTATGCACAATCCGGTCAGTCGACGGCTCCGCGGTATCCTGCTTCGTAGTAGCGGAGTGCGAGGGCGCGTTAAGGCCTCGCAGATTACTGCTATGCGGCCATCGCTCCGGCGCAGTGCAAATGTGGGACCTCACCGCACCTATCGACAAGGCAGCTAAACCACCCGTGCCTACAGCAACTACAGGTACGCTGAGAACTGTCAAACAACTTCTCGCTCGCACAGATCAACATTTTTGAGGACGTAAAATCACTGAATGTAATTTTAAACGATATTTTTGCTGAACTTTTGCATGTATAGCTTGAAGGTTTACGATTTTTTTTAACTGCTAAACGTTGTAACGACTGCTAAACGTTGTAGCGCAGTGTATCTCGGACACGCTAGCGTTACGATTCATTCCACAAAGTGTTTACATAACGTTCTTTAACAACGTTATTTTTCTATATATAGCATCACAATTTACTTTTCCAACAGAAGGCGAAGACGCGTCAGCATCGGAAGGTGGACCAACACCAGACGAACTAGTACGATTACTGACAGCGTGTGATTTAGATGCGACACCCGCGCCGTCATCACCGAATCGACCTATTCAACCATGAGGCCAGGCTTGGTGCCGTGCACTGTGCCGCATCTACACTTTCATTGTACAACACTAGAGGCTGACCACACGTTCTCGGTGTATTCAAACATTAGAACTTGATTTGAGCGTCCATAGTGGGTCCATAGTCCATCACATCCGCAGTGAGTGCGCGGGCGGTAAGCGACAACCCGCGTGAGTGCGGGTATCTCAACGGGTAACTCACATTTGTTCTATAGAACTGTTACATCTAGAACTTTTTTTATCCCTAATATCCGGTAACTTACATTTGGGTAGGACTATTGAAACGAAAACTAGCCCGAATGGGCTAGTTTCAATAGTCCTACCATGGAACTACAGAGATAAAAAAGTTTTAAAAACAGTCCTATAGAACAAATGGGAGTTGGACCCATAAGAGAACCACGCCGCTTGACTGCGGACAGGCACATCACAAGCGTTGTTACACCGCGCTGCCAGTCTGGCCAGCACTAAGTCTGCAGAACTTAAAAACCTGTATTTGGTATGGCACCGTCTGTACTGCGAAAACGATTTGACAATGTAGGACATTGTATGCCTAGTGTGAGTGATACCATGTACAAATTTTTATTTTGGATTGCAGATTTAGCGCGGTCAGAGATGCTAGCGTCAATAGTGGGTACAGGTCTTCTAGGGATTTCTGCTGACTAGTGGTAATAAAACTAGAGACGCTTCAAAGTGCGCAAAGCGCAGTGTAACTTGTTGGGTTTACATAACGCGACGATTGATTGATAAGATTTATTCGCACTCACTCCCCTGGATCAAAACGGCCGATAATTTATTAGATAGGTACCTAAATAAAGGTACACAATCTCTGTAGGTAATTTTAACAGAGATATCGATTGGCTACAATTGGTAAATAATAGACGACACAAACTAAATCATTGTTGGGTTTAAAGAATCAATGTATTTATTTTAGAGTGTGACTATGAGCAGATATTGCCGTGTTCCTAAGTAATGGCAATCGACTGATATTATTTATATGAAATTATGGTAGTTAGGAATATATTTTGTTTTTTTTTTATATTTTTCACGCTTACCATGAACACTATTCATTTATATTTAAACATACTGTACTAAATATATTTTTACACGCAGTAAATTGAACTTTTAGTGCTTGTAAAACCATATCAAATTATAACATAAAAGTCCAATGTTTTCTGATTTCTTAGTCTTTGGGATAGAATGTAAAATATCTATAACTATTTATTATATACAATACAGAGGTCTTGACACGGCATATAGGAGGGTGATTGACGCAGTGAAAGAGATATAGATATTCTTCCACTTTAGCCGAGAGCTATTAAACCGTGTCAGAGCCTATATGCGCCAGAGCGTAAAAGAAATAAAACTTTAGTCCTCTTTAAGAGTTCCGTATGTTTTTGTCTTTGAACTCGTAAGTACAGTTTTTATAAAAAAAATTGTGAAACTGAAAATATGCGCTCTGAAATGAATTTATCTGTATGAATTTAGCGTTGTTGTTAGATATTCTAATAAAGAAAATATGATTAACAAGCTTTGAATCAATTTATGTAGGATTTAGGGACATACAAGATGAATAAACTTTTATTTATTTATAAAAAAAGTGTTTCATTTAATTAAGGGATACCACGGACCATAGAAAATAAAATATACCCTAATTGATACATACCTACCTAAATTCATCTGCAGGCTAAGCATGGATTCCCTAAAAAAGGTAAACTAACTATTACGTCTTCTCTGCCAAATAAAAACAAGTGACCGTATTGTTTTAGGTAGAAACTGAAAAGCGAGCTGTTTTCAACTTTGAAAATTTTGAAATAAAATGAAAACATATTGGTACAAAATGTTTTATTCCAAAATGTGATCAAAACTACGAGTTACTCTAGTTACGAATTTTAATAAGCAATTAGGTTAGGAAGGTACCTAAGTAGGTACAAGAAATGAAGAAGTTTTTAATTTTATTCTTGGGCCCGTAGTATTATACTGACAAATAATAAAACATGCGTTATAATTTGAAATAGGCTGCTACCTAAGTCAATTTACCAGAAGAGAGATGTATAATTCAGTTGTCCATGCATCGTATGGTTGAAGTTGTGAAACAAATAAAAATAACAGGTTTGGGCAACAGATCCACAACCTCATGCCTTCATACAAGTAGCATCGACCCATGTACTATATTAATTATATTCTGTGCCCATACGGATAAGAAAATCTTACGCTAAACAACTACTTAATAAAAACAGTAGGTACCAAATACAATAAAATTAGTGAACATTCCGCATTAGTTCAATGTCAAGTAAGCATTGAAATAATATCACACGATGCTGACTAGTGAGTTACTTTGCAACCTTGTCTTCATTATGTAGATTAGTTAATACCTACTTTAATTACTTACTTGTTACTTACTTACAACAAATTGGTATTTAAACGTTACATGTTACGTTATAGTTATTATTTATAATGCTAAGGGAGACTTTAGGGCTGCCGCTTGAGTAGGGTAGCGCCATCAAACAGGTAGGTACCTAATTAATTAGGTAAACATCTGACAATGTAGTCTTGCACATACTATTGGAAAAAATACATAGGTAGGTACTTCCATAGCACAAAATAATAATTTGATTTTGAAACAATTGATGATCTTCATTTTGTTTCGAATACCCAATCTCTAATGAGCGCGCCACCTATCAGACTAGACAGCGTATAAAATACTACTTTATAGATCTATATGTACTAACAATAACAAAATTGTTGTATACTACCTCAATAACTACTAACCGGTATGATAAGAATCCTACAGACTGCGACAGACAAAACTATGCAATATCTGATGGATGGTGTCTGGTGGTTATATTTAACTTGCAGAATTACTTTTCAGAGGTAATAAGTTACGTAAATACTACTATAATTGTATTACCGATATTCGACCAGATAAGATAAGTCTTTTAAATGATTGTAAAACAATAATTTTTAAACTTATGAGTACTTATAAACAACGCTGAAGAATTACCTAGCTCTGTCACTGTTTTAACATTATCTGTTAGGGACAGAGCTAGGTACTAGATACCTACCCTTAGTTGATATCCCAATTTGGGATGGCAAAATCAAGCCACAAAGGCAAATATTGAGTTGTACAACTCCTTATCATTATGACACACAATATATCTTAAAACTAATTCAATCAATAAATAGTTCGTTACATGTATAAGTCATATGTACCTATCATTGACAATTTTTAATATTATACAGCAATTGGTAACCTATTGTGTAATAAGTAATTGTGGTTTCCTCGCGATATTTTTATAAAACGTTTGAGTGTTACTGATTGAGCTCATTATTTCTTAATACCCACAAAAATCCATTTGTGCTTCAATGGATTCAAGCCCACGAACTTCAGAATTCGGGGAACACACTATTACCACATGACCCCTTTAAGAATTAATTTGAAAAAAGCTTAACTTGGTTGATTCAAAATCTGTTATAATTTTCTAATTAAATACATACATACTGGTCAAATCATAACCCTCCTTTTTGCTTCGCCATAGTCTGGTAAAACATGGTGCACTATATCATACAGTATTATGGGGCATATCCCAAGTCTGCCAATACAATCTGTTGTTATATATCAATGGGTTAGTGAATGGCTCTAGCATAAAACACCACAATGTAAATCCAAGTATAAAGTTAATGATTATGAAAACCCTTTGTATAGCTGGATACTGGAAGATCTCTCCAAAGTTGGGAAACCCCATGTGATTGCAGAACATGTGAGCTACTAGAGGCGCAGCAAAGTGACCTGAAATGGAAGAAAATAATATTTAGTGTATATTTAAGAATAAAGAAAGAGCTCTCATAATTCACTTTGCTTAGGGAATAAATAGTCTGACTAGAATATTAGCTCACCTGTCCTTAAAAACAGATATGCAGAGTAAGCACCAAACATGCTGGTGTATAAAAACTGGAACGCTGAAAAATGAGATACATTTTAATTTCACATTATTCCCGTAACATTTTTTTTTTAATATGCTCAGACAAATCACACAACGCTTTCTAGTCACAAACAAAGCAAAGCTTGTTTTTTATTTATTTATAATAAACTAGGTGTGCCCGCGACTTCGTCAGCGTGAAAAAGTGTCTTTTGGGTAGTATTTTTAATTACTTCCATACAAATTTTCATCCCCCCTTTCAACCCCCTTACAACCCTTTTTTCGCATTAAAAAGTAGCCTATGTCCTTTCTCAGGCTCTAGACTATCTGTATACCAAATTTCATTCAAATCGGTTTAGTAGTTTTGGCGTGAAAGCGACACAGACAGACAGACAGACAGAGTTACTTTCGCGTTTATAATAATTAGTAGGATTAAATGATATAATGCCACAATAACAACTTACTTGATATCTGCAGTGCAGTTAGATATGGAACGCCAGATCGAATTTGATCCAACATGTGATGAAAATGAGCTGAAAGAATCACAAATAAAAATAAGCACATGATAGCCTCATAAAAAAACCTAAATTATTTATTAAGTAATGTTTTAGCTTTTCTACTAACTTGTTTTACCAAAAACAGAAATACAGTGGGGTATATTCTGTTTTTGGTAAAACAACCTCCCATTGTAGGTACTGTCTGTTTTATGTTATTTTCTATAATTATGTAATAAAGATTAATTACTTATTTATAAAGTTGTAACAAAATATCAAGTGGGGTGTCATATGATACGGCTTTGCTTATTATAGGTAAACCTGTACTTAATAAACATTAAAAAAAATAAAGTGTAATAAAGTGTCTATCTATCTCAATGTAAAACTATTCTAACACATGTCATGTCATGTAAGGTTCATTTTTCATTCCACTATGTCTTTACTTCCCGTGGAATACCCAGGCGACGATGGCGGGATGATATCATTGGAGTGGCTGGCGCCACATGGACACGATTAGCCCAACACAGAGGAGACTGGCAAGGGTTGGAGGAGGCCTTTGCCCGAAAATGGGCAACCCAAGACAAATATAAAAATAATTAAATAATAAACAATAATAATAATAACAATAAATATTAAAAATAACAACCAATGGAACATAAATTGGCTTATAATAAAAATGTCTTTACTTAGTTCATTACATAAACAAATTTTGACTATACATTTCTGTTTGCTGTAAATAGTTGTCCTATTATAATATAGTCTACTAACTAGCTGACCCGACAGACGTTGTCCTGTCATTCAAACTCTTACTGTTAAAAGAGTATTCTTTTTTTATGCTGTCAAACAAGTGACAGTGTGATTTCAAATATGACATTGAAAAAGTTTTTATGGAAAAGGTTAAGGAACTTTAACCCCTCCCTTTTTCAACCCCTTACAACCCATTTTTCGCATTAAAAAGTAGCCTATGTCTTTTCTCAGGCTCTAGACTATCTGTGTACCAAATTTCATTCAAATCGGTTTAGTAGTTTTGGCGTGAAAGAGAGACAGACAGAGTTACTTTCGCATTTATAATAGTAATAAAGTATGGATAAAAATTACCTATGCCAAACAGCAAAGGAGCAACAAAGACTGCAGTCATGGGTGTCAGACACTGTAACAATATTGGCAGCATGCAGGCACGGAAAACCCATTCCTCGCTCAGCGGAGCTATAATGTGATTTCTCACCCACAATAGATCTTGCCAGCTTAGGATCCAATATAATGGTTCTGTAATGTGTAAAAACTATAATTTTAACAACAGAAGATGACACATTTTAGGATAAGAAAATGTAGTAACAAAATAGGTATTTACCTGCATACAACTTCCATATTCCCGAGACAAATTGCATAGTCAACGGTCCTAGAAACAGTGTAGCAGTCATGAATAGGGGTATAAGTATAGCCTGAAATATTCCTGACCAGCGCAGGCCTAGATGTTCGAATATATCGCCTCTTTTGAGGGAACTCTCAGTCAACATGTAGTAACTGAAGAATGGAGTCATCATCATCATACACATAACACTGAAAAATCTTCGCTTGATAGTAGACGGGTGGTTCCTGAAATGAATATCGTAAATATTGCGTTTTTTTTCTTTCAAGAACTTAGAATTATTGAAATTAGTAGGAGAGTATGTAGGTAGTAGGTACCCACCTGCTCAATTTTGTCCTCCATACATACAAACTAGCTACGTAAGAAACCGTAAGAAACACACTAGCCAGAACTGAAGAAGTACAGTTATTCTCAGTTATAAATCTTTTGAAATCCATGTTTCAAACAGTTTGTGTAAAATGTGTAAATAATTTTACACAAAATAAAAATAAACACAAAAGTTGACTGGACTGGTTGACTGCTTTGATGACATGACGATGACAGAATATAAATATTTGACTTGACATTGATTGACATAATATAACATTTTAAAAAACATTTGTGCCAACTTCAGGTGAAATAAGGGCGAATAGTCCGTTCTTACATTTTAGAGCATAGAAACAAATGGAGCGGAACCGTTTTATGATAAGCATTGACGAATTGACGAAATATGAAAGTAATGTAAAAAGGCTCAATAGATTATGACGTATTTATTTGTTAATGAGGAGCTACTTTGAAGAGAATCTAGGGATTTGGAAAACTAAAAAATAAAAACCATTTTTTTTTTCAAGGAGAAACGGAAACATCTGGAAACTTAAATAGATATTGTAGGTGGCGCGGTGGTAGAGGAGCTGCCATGCCATGCCGCCGCCATGTTTTAATTTAAATCCGCCATATTTTGCTAAGAGGGTCGCCCATTGCTAGAGTGTAGTGTGAATTTTATTGAAAAATTAAGAAACCATGAGTTTTATCAGCTAACTTCCATATTTCTAGTGTCTGTGATATGTGCTAAATTTCTACGAATATAGAGTTGATAATTTGCATTCACTGATGCAGCTATATATCGGTTTCCCGTTTCGTCTTCCCAATCTAATCTAAACAGAAAATGGCCGACGGTGTTGGTGCGGGTGTCTCCTTTGTTTAGTACTGAGTTTAGTGAATATAAGCTCTAAAAGAAATAATGCCTAGTGCCTCGTTTTCCTCTTCGCGTTCTTACGTCCGTAGATCGCGAAGAAAAGGTGGACACCGAATACCATTACCTTCTAGGACACAATCGAGTAAGTAATCCGGGTCGGCAGAAGTCGTCCCAATAATTTTTTATCCATGTCTGTACATATTGATTCCTGTAAGAATAGGCAGTGTTCATCATTTTACAAAGTTATTTCTAAATCTACTGTGAACGAAGCTAATCGTTGTATATTTGAAATGGCTAGATGATTCTCTTGGCAGAGAAAAAAAACCGAGTAAGCTCGCAAGGCTGTCGTATCGTTCATCATTGTTCCTCGTAGGTTGATTGGCATGCAAATTTCTTGTTTCATACATTCCACGTCTCATAGAAATATGAATAGCGCATTTCGGTGACATTTTGCGCAATATCCAGTAGGTATTGATTTACAAGATGAAAACCTAATTTGTATGAAAGTGATGAAACAGCTGTTTTAGCACTCTCGAACTTCCGATGGTACTTGCATATTTGTATGCAATTACGAAACACGATACTTTTCAATTGTGGTGCATAATGTTACTGATATTCTCACAAGATGTAATCACAAGGTGTTCTGTAGAAATTGAAATAAATTGAGCTTACTACTAACTAGTAGAATCTAGACTAACATGATTGTGAATCACCAAAAAAGCTATGTTAACTACATAGCATAAACTGAATAGGTACTACATTTAGTTACGTGTATTGAGATATGAATATTGGTCTGATGATGACACTTACTAGCTATTTTACGCTCAACCTTGGATAGTTAGTATAATTTATTTAGCATGTAATTGTTTTATCAGTATATATAAAACTCTTGAAGCTGACTTAGAATAAACACACAGCCTAAACTATAAGTCCTAGAGGTATGAAATTTGGAGGGTAGTATCCTTACATAGTGTAAGGGTGCACTAAGAAAGGAATTTTGAAAAGTCACACTAAAGGGTCTAGAACGCGAGCAACGCCGTGAGAGACTGCTAGTAACACATGAAATCTAAGAACCCATGCCGATGTGTGGTAGAACTACTAAACAAGTGTAATGCTTACAGCAGGTGAAACATTTTATTATTCACTAGATGTAACACATATTAAAAAAATCACTATGAAATTTGTCCTATGTTACTGAGGGATAATATAGCTTTCTGTCAGTGGACAAATTTATAGAATAGGTTTAGTTACCTCTACACTCAAACAAACAAAACTACCTACTATAGATTGTTTTATGTTGTCCGTACAAGGTATTAAAAGGTACTAGGTACAGAATAGTGTCTATTACATCAATTGTTACTGGTCTTTTTATGTTATATTGCCTAGTTGTTTTAGCTCTGGTTATTTTACTTGTGTCTGTGCTGAGAAAAACAGACATCACCTTACAATGTATTTTAAGATTTTGTGTCCTATAAACCTAATAAACTTTAATCATAGATAGTTGAATATGATTTATCTTACTGCACAAACAAATATATTGTAAATAACACTGAGCATAAGCTATCAGGTGTAGGTATTTTGGTTTTGTGATTGTTAATATTGTAGGTAAATTCAGCGGGCCTAAGATGCGCGAGATATTTGTCAAGTTGTTCTGTCAAAATGTAAGCATTTTGTACCAGTTTAGGAATCTGTGGTACCTAATGGTGTCGACAAAACGTGCTATAATGTACACTTTTGACAATTCTTAGTTGTACCTCTGAAGACGAGCTAATAGTCATGCAGAAATGTAAGAAGTTGAAAATTCAAAGGCGCAGTTTCTCGACAACATTACCACAGATAATGCAATAGCTCCTAAACTGGTACAAAATGCTTACATTAAAAATTAGAGGTTGGTGGTAAAAGGCTCAAAATTTAGGGTTGCATGTATTTTTTAATGCTAAATCATTAAACAATTAAAAATGTTATCCAAAAAAATACAAAATTTAGGTAACAGCAAACTAAATTAGCAGTTTTTGGAGACCTACTATTTGTTTTAAAACAGGTCAGATATTTTGGCAACAAATCAAAAGTACAAACTGTTATTGCTAAGTAGAATTTGAATCTAAATGTCTCGTAAAACAATCTTATAAATTCAGTAATAAGGTACAATTTTGAGTAGCACCATGCAGTCTTCCAAATAAATTGGGAGAAAATAATAAGGCAGTGTCAGCAATACAACTATAAATACGAGTGACATGCTTCAGTGTAGACACCATAAAAAATACATTGATTAGAGTATAATGTAGGTAGGTTGAATCTAATTTGAGATACTTACTCGAAGGTAAGTAGTATTTAATTTAGAGGTTAGTCAGAGTTCAGTCCAAAGTAGGTACCTACCTAGTGTTATTTGACTAAAGCTTAGATATTTGAGATTGATATTATTATTCAATGTTTTCTGTGATTTGATTTGAATGAGTGACAGGCGTCATGGCTCAGTTGGTAGTAGCTCTGCCTTCCATGCTGTGGGTTGTGGGTTCGATCCCCACCGAGAACAAACATTTGTGTGGCAAACATAAATGTTTGTTCTGTGTCTGGGTGTTTCTATGTATTATAAGTATGTATTTACAAAAAAAAATTGTATGTATGTATGTATTCTATCAGCAATCTAGTTTCCATCGTACAAGCTTTGCTTAGTTTGGGACTAGAAGGCGTTGTGTTAAGTGTCCGTGAATATTTATTTATGATTATAATTATTTAGTGAGAAAGATTAAGTGACCATACACACAATTCATTTTACATTCACAGTTTACCCTAGAGGTTTTTGACCTTGACCAGGTATTTAATGAATAGCAAAAGGGATGAGTGAGATACCATGTGCTTCAAATTAAGTTCATGGTTATGTAGTTTGTGATTTTGCTTTACTTATAAGGTGGTGGCTTCTTGACTACAGCATCCACTAAAACAGGAACCATGCGACGCGTAATGGTACAAGAATACTAACAGTGAGTTATCACAACTGCAAAAAGGTTTCATACTCATTAATGTATTGTTTTTGTTTCCAGGTGAGCCATGTGAAGTGCCGTGCCCGAACAACGTGTCCGGTAGCGCTATGGCCGCCACGGCTGCTTGCGCCGGCCCCAGTGGCAGCGGAGGCGGCGGGGGCTCCCCACCGGTACCGGCGGCCGCGCCGGCCACTACCGCGGGACACCACAGCCCTTACGACTTGAGACGGAAGTCACCGCCGGCGTACCATGAACCGGGACCTTCGGGCAGTTGCTCTCTACCCGCCAGGAAGAGGCCTAGGACGTGAGTATCTATCCATACTTTTGCTATACATGTTATCATACTTTTTATAAATAAAACATAGGATATTTTATACTAAAAACTTGTATGTACAAAAACCACCCGCAACTGCGACACAGTATGATGACTATTTTATGGTTAGTCTTGAACACTCACCTGTTTCAAATGAACAGGATAATGTTGAATTAGTTAAAATCATGAATCATGGTTACAGTTCTGTATTATTTATAATATGAGAAAGCTTCTTATAACCTTATCCTTCCTAATTTAATAATTTGTTGTATGGCCCATAGCCATAGTTTGGGTGAATTTCTAATTCCATCATAAGCTGTAAGTTTGTTGAGCATTTGCAAAATAACAAATGCTCAACAAACTTACAGCCAGTTTTTTTGACTCTCATTTTATTCAGCTCAGCTCATTTTATTGACTGGGGTCAAAATTGACCAGTATTTTTCTAAAAGATTCCATTTTTAGTTAATCAAAAAGAGGTTTTAGTGAGTAGTATATGATGCAGTCACTTAAATCTACTTACTTGCATTGCATGTTGCATAATTTATACAGAATTATCATTTTGTTTCCTTACAGCAGTTAGTACTGTACAAATTCTGGTACTAATTAATGCTAGGTATTTCTTGTGTACAAGCAGTACATGTTTATATTTGTAATCGCTTTCACTTTCCCTAGATGCTAGATTAATCAACTCTTATTGAGATACTTGATGTATTGACTTTTTACTATTTACACATAGCCTGGTACGAACTTATGACACCTACTTACACCTAAACATTCTTTAATATAATGATAATAAAAAGTTTTTAATTTTTTTGTAAAAAGTATGCTCACTTCAAATCTTCACATTTAAACAATATTGGAAAAACCCAGTAATGTTTAGTTCAATGTTCTAAACAAAAGCATAATTAATTGCAGTTTGTGTTCTACATGTTTATTTATGTTAGTAAGGTGACCAAGTCATAGCATGTATGTATGCTAGACGGAGCATTGTCTAGAGGTCAATGCAACGTTGCGCGGGTGCGCGTAATAAGTGATCAGTTTGGTGATGACGTGATGACTGATCAGTAAAGATGGAGCTTAAGTGACTTTTTGTCATTGATAAAATGCTAATCCCTTGTTTAGATGTCATTGTTTACACTCGTTTGAATTCCAGATCGCTGTCCCAGGGCGTGGATGTGTGCAATGTGTCTCAGTACTTGCAATACGAGCTGCCTGATGAGGTGCTTCTATGCATCCTCTCACATCTCGCGGAGCGCGACCTGTGCCGCGTGTCGCAAGTCTGCAAGCGATTCAACACTATCGCCAACGATACTGAACTATGGTGAGATTGAATACGTTATAGGGACGAGCAGTTGCCAGTGCCGGTAACGTCATTTACTAAAATCTCTTCTTGAATCTTACGACGTAAACTCACATCACGCTCGAATGTTTTCATCTTGGCTCGTCAGCGATACGGTGCTTGGGTAAACAGATTTAAGGACGAGCAGTCGCCGGTAAAGTGGTAACGTTGGCTTTCACTGATGTGTCTTCACGGCTTGGTATATTAGTAATGAATATTCATAAAAAGCCATGAAAATATTCGAATGTGTGTGAGGCAGAATCTATGACATCGCACACATTCGAATATTTTAACGTCGCCTCGTCAACTGAGCCTATGGTGAGTTGAACAGATTTTAGAAATTATCTGTCTATCGCGAGCAAAGTTGGTTCAGTTCTATCAGTTTCTAATAAGTTTTGACAACCTCATCAACAGGAAAAGCCTCTACCAATCAGTGTTTGAGTACGACACTCCACTGATGCACCCCGCACCGTGCCAGTTTGAATTCGTCGCGCCTGACGAATGTGATGCAGATAACCCTTGGAAAGAAAGCTTTCGGCAGCTCTACTATGGCATCCACGTGCGTGCTAACCACCGGGCGAAGAAGGACTCTCGCATCAAACACTTCAACACTATAAGGGTGAGTTTGACTATTCTTTAGCATTTTGTACTTTGGCAGAGAACTGTTAACCTGAGTTTAAATAAAGAGTCCACTACACTTTTTAAAGCTTCCTAAATCTATTCCTAAGTAGGCAGAACTATACAACTTTCCTAATTAGAAAAGTGACCTATGTGGTATCGGATTCTAAATCACATAAGCCTGAACAAAATGTATAAGCGCTTTAGCCAAACCAAACAAATATGCAAATAGCAGAGCTCATGCTGCATTGCGTTTTATCCAGGCGGCTCTCGAATACGTGGAGGAGCGCGGCACAGGCGCGGCAACCACGCCCCCCAGCGGTGCCGCATCCACGGCCAGTAGTGGCAGTACCGCCAGCGTGGCAAGTGCTGGAAGCTGTTCTTGCGGCGCCGGCGTTTGCAGCTGTCGCCGAGCTACGTCAGCCCACCAGCCGGCGTTACTGTTTGTGCACGCGGGGCTTTACCAAGAGGAGTGCCTCGCTATTGACACAGATGTGCAGCTCATTGGTCAGTACCTATCTTATCGTACTTGTTACTAACGTGATAAGTGTTAGAAGCTGTTTGTGCAGTGTCGCTTCCGTTATGACAGAAAACTGAAGTATCCTATGAAAAAGCAAAATAGCTTGAATTTAAAAAATGATATGGCGTTGGTCAATCACTATTATTTCAGCCTGAGGACATGCACTGCTGAATAGGAGTTATATGGCGAGACAGATTAAAAACTATGGGAGAACTGCATAGGTCTCCATACAGCATGCAACAACCAGCCAGTTCAAAGCAGACAAATTATAAGAAGTTCCATCCTTCTCTAGGTTGTGCCCCAGGCAACGTAGCCGAATCAGTAGTTCTCGAACGCGAGGCCGAGTCAACGCTTACGTTTGCTGAAGGCGCCAGTCGCGCGTACGCCGGTCACATGACGCTCAAATTCTCACCGGACGCAACCAGCACTATGCAGCATCACAAGCATTACTGTCTGGAGGTGTCAGACAACTGCTCGCCTACTATCGACCACTGCATTATACGCAGCGCTAGTGTCGGTGAGTAAAATAAGAAAGACGCCTCTTTCAGCCAGATTCGACCGGGCTGAACATAGCAACGCCCTTCGAATCATAACTTCTAGTTATCTTGGTACAGGTATCGGCACTTGAATTTCCTTACAATTTGACACACCTGCTGAAAAGGATAAGGGTCTCATTGAACTCTTTGGTTGACAGTCGGTGCCGCGGTGTGCGTGAGCGGCGCCGGTGCCAACCCAGTCATCAAACACTGCGACATTAGCGATTGTGAAAACGTCGGTCTATACGTCACGGATTACGCACAAGGCGCCTACCAGGACAATGAGATCTCCCGCAACGCCCTGGCTGGCATTTGGGTGAAGAACTTCGCCAACCCGATCATGCGCCGCAATCATATACACCACGGTCGCGATGTTGGTATATTCACGTTTGAAAATGGATTGGTGAGTACAGCACGGTAACGCTACGTAGTGTAAGCCCAGGGTACTCAAACATAGAAGAGTTCATATTCATTGACACATATTTCACAGGGTTACTTCGAAGCCAACGACATTCACAACAACAGAATCGCCGGGTTCGAAGTAAAGGCCGGCGCTAACCCCACCGTAGTCCACTGCGAGATTCATCACGGGCAAACTGGCGGCATCTATGTCCACGAATCTGGTCTTGGACAGTTTATAGACAATAAGATTCACTCCAACAATTTTGCTGGAGTTTGGATCACATCTAACAGTAACCCCACTATTCGGCGCAATGAGATCTATAACGGACATCAAGGGGGCGTCTACATATTTGGCGAAGGTCGCGGACTTATCGAGCACAATAATATTTATGGAAATGCTTTAGCTGGGATACAGGTATGTCTTATTTGGAACTTCTGTCCATGATGATGCAATAACAGAGAATATGAAGTGCAACATATTCTCTGTCATTAGAAATTGAAACCTTGCAAAAGCAAAAAAGAATCAACGTTCTTGTCATTATTCTTGTTTGGAACATGAGCCCTTGCTACAGAGCTAATAAATTACAGATTCGCACCAACAGTGACCCTATAGTGCGACACAATAAGATCCACCACGGCCAGCACGGCGGTATTTACGTACATGAAAAGGGCCAGGGTCTTATTGAGGAGAATGAGGTATATGCCAACACTTTGGCTGGTGTTTGGATCACTACGGGATCTACGCCGGTGTTGCGCCGCAATCGAATCCACTCGGGAAAGCAGGTAACGTAAATTATTCAATAGACATGAAAAATAGGTGTACACATCCCATGAACCACTGTGGAATAGTTGATTACTGGAATAGTTTATTGCAGTATAATTTGTTGTATGTAAAGTTTAATTTATTAAAATAAATAAAATAATTTTCAGGTCGGAGTTTATTTCTACGATAACGGCCATGGTAAACTAGAAGACAACGATATATTCAACCACTTGTACTCTGGCGTCCAGATCAGAACAGGCAGCAACCCCGTTATAAGGGGTAACAAGATTTGGGGCGGACAGAACGGTGGCGTACTAGTCTATAACGGAGGCCTAGGGCTTCTGGAACAAAATGAAATATTCGATAATGCCATGGCCGGAGTGTGGATAAAGACTGACTCCAACCCAACGCTCAAGAGAAATAAGATTTTTGACGGGCGTGATGGGGGTATCTGTATTTTTAATGGCGGGAAGGTTAGTGTTTGTTCCATAATATAACCCAATACTAGGAATATTTCACGAAATCAAGAACCTTGCTTATTTTCGTATGGTTTTTCGCAGGGAGTATTAGAAGAAAATGACATATTTCGTAACGCGCAAGCGGGCGTGTTGATATCAACTCAAAGCCACCCAGTGCTGCGACGTAACCGCATATTCGACGGACTAGCGGCCGGCGTTGAAATCACAAATAACGCGACAGCTACGTTGGAACACAACCAGATCTTCAACAATAGGTTTGGAGGTGAGTCAAGATTTACACATGCTTTTATTATTCACTTTTTGTCAGCAAAAATCCTACCGTTTTCCAGCTTATTACGATTGAGAGAAACTGGATCAAACTCCTATAAGTATTTATCTGGACAAAAAATGTGGGCATTGGTGGTCGATTGCGACCCTGACCTATGGTTCTCATGTAAGTGAGAAACAAGCTCGTAAAGCGGCAGGACAAAGTTAAAGTATTTTTGTATGTTTTGTTGTTCCAGGCCTGTGCTTAGCGTCAGGTGTATCACCGCTAGTGCGAGGAAACAAGATCTTCAGCAACCAGGATGCTGTAGAGAAAGCGGTGGGCGGAGGGCAGTGCCTCTACAAAATCTCTTCCTATACTAGCTTCCCAATGCACGATTTCTACAGGTATGCTTACATTTTATATCAACACAACATTTATTTTAGGATTGCTTGTAAAAAAAAAAAAAATTTCATCTCAATCTATTTTACATACCTACTTAATTTTATTTTCATGATGCCTGAACTGTTACGATAATCATCAAGAAATTAGACAATTAACCAGAAAATAGCTAGGCATTTTAGGTGACGATAATTTGTGAGTGTTTTAGTTATACTTTGAAGAGATCTAGATTGTGAACATGCAACATTTGCATTTCCAGGTGCCAGACTTGCAATACGACAGACCGCAACGCAATCTGCGTTAACTGTATCAAGACATGCCATTCTGGTCACGATGTGGAATTCATTCGCCATGACAGGTACACTTTTAGAACAAAATTACATTTTCTCCAAACTGTTTCCCATTTTTCATATTACCTAGGAACTCATCACTACATAGTATTAAGCAAAGTCGCTTCCCGCGTCTGTCCTAATGTCTGTATGTATGTATGCATGTATGCTTAGATCTTTAAAACTACACAATGGATTTTGATGCAGTTTTTTTTAATAGATAATGATTCAAGAGGAAGGTTTATATGTATAATACATCATCATCATCACTGCATTGCACCCGTGCGAAGCTGAGGCGGGTCGCTAGTTCTTTTGTATGTTGATTGAGTAGATTTGCCTAGTTTCTTACCGTGATTTGAGTTGTCCCCGGGAATGACTTGTATTATAATTTGTCAGATTTTTCTGCGACTGCGGCGCCGGGACCCTGTCGAACCAGTGCCAGCTCCAGGGCGAGCCCACACAGGACACGGACACGTTGTACGACTCTGCGGCGCCCATGGAGTCCCACACGCTGATGGTAAACTGAACCCACCGCGCCCGCGCCAGCTGTCGGACTAGCCACCACGGGCTCTAACAGTATTGTACACACTATCCTCCTCGTTATTTATTTTTAGATGTTAACTCGCCGCGACGCGATCAAGTACCCCACCAGAACTGAACGCTTACTATGTGATTCGGATATGTGGGAGCGATAGATCCCCCGCTAGCTAGATCCTACTTGTATCCGACCCCAGGCCGCTCGGCTTGTCGTCGTATGCGAGCAGCACTGCTCAAACAGGTTCGCTGCTAATAACGAGAAAGACTTATGATGATCGAGATGTGGGGTGGTAAGATCTTCATCCGTGTGATATCCCACAAGGGTGTACCGTGCCTTATCCCCCGTCAATTTGAATGCTGCCAGCTCCATTTTGCAGAGCACAATCTTAGGTTAATGATCCGGAAATGTGAACGCTCTACTTCCACGCCTTCCAGCTGGAAGGTTAGAAACTGATAAAGTGTATTGGTTGTGTTAAATGTAGGTAGTTTTGTAACATAGGCGATCGATATATGCTTATGTCTAACCCGTACATTTATCATTTCTTCCATTGAAATAGCTAAATATTTTATACTTTTCGAAGTCCAGTTGTTTTCATCTGCAGACTACTGTTAGTTGTTTTACATGTTTATACATTGTTAAAACTGTCTCCAAATAGTCTAATTGATTATGTCGTAATGCAATCATGACGGTGAATGTTGGACCGACGTGATATTTTGTAAACGCAGCCAATATTCCACGTCATAATTGCATCAGTATTGTGCTACGTTCTGGTCGGGTACCCACTCATGTATCAAGACTGCCATGTGGGGCGGGAGTTGAATACCCGCTTGTCTGCTGTCTCTCAAGGACTGGTTGAGAGTCGGCTTCGAGTATTGTGACGTAAACGCGGATGTGATGGGGCACCGCACCGCTGCTATTAGTAAACATTGCCATATACAATACACGCGGGTCAGCGCAGCAGTGCGGTGTCGCATGCCAACGTTGTCGGTATCGATAAATAATCGGCATAATACGTTCCTCTGTTCGCAAGGATCGGTTCAAGTCGGTACGCAGCTCCCGGGTTCCACGCGCCCCACTCTAGGGTTATCTCTCGGCGAGAAGTCGTCTGTCCCGTCAACTCTACGGGCGCGCCTCTCGTCTGTTTCTAGTTCGATTATTTTTATTATCTAAAACTTCGTAATTTGTATTGTAATCGCGAGTCGCTGATATTTCAGCCGTTTTTGCGGCCACCTCGTCGCATTAAATGTAACGTTTTTAATTATTATGTATGTATTTTCATCTTTGTACATTATAGTTGACGAAAAAAAACCTATTTCGGACATTGTTACGCTATCTGTTTATTGTAGGGAATTTTTTAATCATTGGTACTTAATAATTATTGTAATTCGTCGCGTAGTATCATGCATTCCCAAATTGTAATCGTACAGTTAAATCGAGATCACGTTGACATTAGAATAATGTTGTTCATTTTGTAAGATGTACCGGTAGGAGCGTATAATGTTATTGTATCTCATAGTTTCATAATCACGAGGAAGTTATATTTTTGTTTCTTCAAAAAAACATTGGAATAAATAATTATATTTAGTTCTAGTTTTATCCAGCGACCGTGACGGTCAGGATAGCTGTTATAGTAATACTTATACCTAATTAGATCCTTTTAACAATTGACGACAAGATTCATTTTAATTTGGGGCATTTATTCGTTAGCTCTCCTGACAATAAGGCTTATTGTTGAGACGTTTTAGTTAATAAAGATATTTGTACATGGAAAGGTTGATGTGAGGATCGCGGTCGACACCGTCCGCGCGTCCGTCGAATGTTTACACTCGAGAGGGGGAGAGCTGCCGCACGAATACTAATCTCTCGTCTAGGAGTCTGCCTCGCCTAAATATTGTGGCGCTCCTAATGCGCTTTGTAAATATCTATGTCACACAATAATCGAAAACTTAGTTAATAATGTATTTGTATCATTATATTTTTATTATTGATCGCAATGTGTATGTTTAATTTAATGAAGTACGTATGTAATGCAGGAGGGCCGCCTTCGGTGCGTGTAAACTCAATGAAATTATAGCAACAGATGTTAACCATGTGCTTTGCTAATTTATGTAACTCAGATTTTACAAAAAAGTAAATAGCTGAGTCCAGCATATATGAATTTGTAATTGGGGTCTTTGTTTGTCTTGGTGACTGATTCCACTGGAGACGCTTACACCCGCCGTCGTCGGCCCCGGCTTGCATGCAAGCAAAGCACGTATCGCCTTTGAGCCAGTAGTTAGTCCGGATATATCACCACTATATTAGGACGGAATGTGCGTATTTACTCTGAACAGATCTTAGGTACAATTGATATTTTATTATATTGTTAATTTAAATTTTGGTATTGATATCGATTGAGAAGCAATGTTAGGAAAGGAAGCGCCGTGCGTACGGCGTGAGTGCTGATAGTGTAAGTCTAGCCCCTAAGCTATATGAAATCTAAATTACTCAGTACATAATCACTATTGCAAGTTTAAATCGTCTTTCCATAGCACGGTATGTTCTGAATCTGCTTTTTTATAATCCTCAAATCTGTGATCATCGCTAAATGTGTAAGTGAAAATATTTTAGTTTGAAAACCCATGTTAAGAATAATGTGACTAATCATCGTATTTGTTCAACAAAATTATATAGCGCCGATGCTTTTATATTATTATGTACCTATCGAATTGAACGTGGAAATTGTTATTTATTGAATTGTCAAAATGTTCTTAATTTATTGAATTCAAATCTGGATATTTTGTTTATACACGAAAATACCACTGTAAAAGCCGTGATAATACATCATATAATATTATATATTGGAATTTCATTTACCTGAACCTCTTCTATTAGCAATATTTTATAGGCTTGATAGGTATCTGGTAGGTTATCATATTATCACAGTTTGAGTATGTATGTAGTGATAATGTGTTCAGTGCTGGGTATCTCGATACAGCTGACATACTCGTACATACATACGATATAAAGTGCAGTAGAGTCCTTTCCATGAAAGAAGTCCCGCAGACGCGTCGCTGTAGTGGACCTTAAGTATTATTTCTCGGGCAGCACTTTTAACAACTTTAGGCATTGAAAACAAGACTTTGATCACAGAAACCAAATAAAAACGCACTAGCATCCGAACACAATAACAGCACCTGACAACTAATTTAAAATTTAGTTCCGGAAATTTCCGCGGGACTTCTTTCATGAAAAGGACTAAAGAAGATAGGTAGCACAGATAAGTTCCTCGTAATAGGTAAGCCATCTTTGCTTTTAACCTATGGCGTGCCAGAATGTAGATCTCGAATTGAGATTTGAAAGCATTATTGAACGCCAAGTAAAAACTTTCTACTATGCCTACCATACCATAACCGTGGATAAAGCATTTGCAAATTCGATGGCAAGAAACACAAGATCACTGTAAGAAACAAAATCGGTGTAACTTACAGCTTGCTTAGCTTAGCTTGAGCTCAATCATGTTGAATGTAAAAGCCGGAAGAATCTAACATAGAAATTAATACGTAAGTTTGATTAAAACATATTTTTTATTAATTTAAAATAAAATTGACTTATATTTACATAAATGGCTACTTGATTAGTTGACAATTGACATACCTAATCTAGTGATTTAAATTGTTGACTAAATACAAGGCACTCTAGGTAAAATCGTATTTTAATACTTCAGTTGTACGCTCGTTGGAACTTCTGTCTAGGGGATCGTCTCCTCGGAGAAACATGAACAGCTTTCAATGGGGTGTTAGTTTTTCTCACATCGTTCGAGAATGTGACTGGTCGCGAACCTTTGGGAGTAACCAGTGGTTTTCTCATAATGGGTATCTGAGGTGTTCTCAAGGTGGCATTGCTCGTTTGGGGTGAAACTACCTTCTTAGGCGGTGGCGTCGTTTTCCTATTTGATCGCCATTCTAGCTCGTTTCTGCTCGTACCACTAACTCTACTCGACTTAGGAATATTGCTATTCGGAGCTTCATTTCTCGTTCTAACAGGAATACCGCGCGATGCACTTTCATTCAGATTACTTTGTTCCTTAGGTTTGATATAGGTTGTAGTTTTCTGCGGCTTGGACAGATGTTGCCCGCTGACTCTTGGTTTCCGCGCGAATCCCGTGTTAGCAGTCTTTTCTGTTGTCTCAGACGATTTGTCGGAGCTCGACTCGAAGAGCTTCGCTTTGGCTAGTACGGCGCCGGCGTTTTTTCTAAGTTTATTGACGGAGGGCCTGCCAGATTGGCCGGAGCCGTCCACCTCGCCAGTCTTGTCCATGAAGAATGCCGCGGCGCTGCGCCATTTCTGTTGCGCATGCGAGGGACTCGGTTTGGGAAGCTTAGAATTCTTACTTAGAAGGTAGCCATTGCGACTCATTTGGTTCAACTTATTCGATTGTTCGGTCGAGTTTAGAGTATTGTTTATTGAGTTTTCGGAAGCTGTGTTATCCCAACTGCTGTTGACGGTTAAGTTCAGAGATCTTCTTGCTGGTAGTCTGTTCATTGTTTTCTCCGGACTGAAGTATGATATTAGACTAGTTCGTTTTCGTGCTTGATACTTTTGAGTTATTGCGGAGTTGTTGAGACATTCCGACATTGAATCATCCCTGTCCTTGGACATTTCCATCTTTGGTGGCTCTGGATCGGGCTTCATGCTGGTTCTATCACGCCGCCCTAATCCAATATACGGGTAGAACCTACTCGCGATTTGACTAGCTTGCGATTGTGACACGTTCCACGACTTGTGTCTGACTATTTTGGTAAGATTTTCCTTAGATCGGCGTCGTATCGAGCCAATTTTCCTCGCGCTCGGCGACCTTATAATTTTCGCTTCCGTGGTCGGTCGTATTTTCAGCTCCTTGCTCAGCCGTCTCGCCAAGTTATCTGAATTGGGGCAGTTATTATACATGGCGACATCTTCCAACGTTTGTTCGTAGACGTTTTGCACCTGTTGTAGCGGTTGTATTTTGGGGATGACATCCGTAAACTCTCTCGACAGTCTGTTCTCTATAGCGGACACTCTACTTTTGATTTCTTCGTATTCTTGCTTGGAGATTCTGACGTAGTCTTGCTGTTTCATATCGGGGGAGAGGTCTATGGTGTCATGTGCGCTGAACAAATGTTCAGAGGACGTCAACATGTCTTCGCTGCTAATACTGGTTTCAGAGTTCTTGTGAAAGCTGAAATCTTTGTTTATTATTGGAGTGCTTCTTGCGTCCATGAGACTGAGCCGTAAACGTTTGCGTTCGATACCCCTGGAAAGACCAAAAAGGTTAATATTACGGCCATTTCAAAGTACGATATTTGGTGAGCTAGCGGTCTCATGAAATCTTACATTTTCATTGGTGTGTAGACGATTTCCTTCTGTGCTAGGTCTTTTGTGATTTCTTTCCTGTAAAAAAGTAAAGATAGCAATACTCGTCTCCGCATATTTCAAACACTGATAGTAGAGATATTTCGCCGGACTTACTTAGTTTTAGCAGAAAGTCCCTCGTATGTGTCGTACTTGCGCTTGGCCGATTTGCTAAGAACCGGAGTCTTGCCGCTTTCGAGTGTCGCAGCCGGCGTGTGCGTACTGCCAGAAACCATCTTACGCAGACCGCTCAGCATGCCTGATCAATGAAATATAATATTAATTTTATGTACTTACACTAAAGGCCTTACTAATAATAGCTGAATAGTTGATTACAATCTAGCTTTGCCACTGTTTGACATACCAAGTTAGTAAGAGACATCAATAATTGAAACAACTGAATAAAGTTATACCGACCAATTTACGGCTTGCAATAAGAATATACCTACTTTAGTCTATGAGACTTTACAAGCCTCATAGATCCTCATCTCATCACTTACGGTTCAGTGATCCGCTGCGTCGCTTCTTTCGCCTTGCTCGATGTACATCGGAATCGTCGTCTAACTGATGCATGAGGTCTTCTGTCAGCACCCCAATATGTTGCGCGTTTTCGATGAATATCTAAAACCGTAATCAATTTTATTGCAATAGGCTCGGCAGTAGTAGATCTTTTCCCAGGCACGTTGGATCTCTTCAGATTTTTATCAGGATCTTTTATTTATTTAAAATTTCACACTAACAAGTAGTGCTAGAACTTAATGCTGAGAGCATTGTCTACCAGTCTTCCTGTTCCTGTTTCTTGTTGTTTTTATCTTTTGAGGATGTTTGAGAGAAGTACAGTCAGCAGAATAAGTTGATGGATGAACAATTTAAGATTGTCTCATTTTGTTTGGTAGTTTTTAACCTTTGTTTATTACAATTAGCATTAAGTACCTAATTTTGCAGGAGTTAGTAGATAGTGGTGCCGATTCTGTTGTTTCATTTTCTTAAACTAGCCTAATTTGACAGCACTAAGAATGTTGTCTCTTTCCCCGTACGTACTTTTCCAAATAGGTACGTACGGGTATAATTTTAGCGCTGCCAAATTAAGTTAGTTTATAAAAATGCAACAACTGAATCGGCACCAGTGGTAGTGGTAGAATACGAGTTGCCTTTATCACGAGATTTATTACTTAAATTTCCCAGCAGCATTGCGAAAACATACTCGTATAGAAAACACCTTTCATAACCTTTAGACTTGTTCCTACTACCTTAGAATCAGCAAGCGGAACCACTCCCACTAGACTAGGTACCCATGGTCTCGAGATAAACAAAATGTATAAACTATACCTTGACAAGTGCAACATGGTGTTCTAAGCGCTGTGCGGACGCAGCTGCCGGAAGTGGCATGACGCTCGGAGCCAGCACGATTGCCAGATTTGATGAGTCCATCCGGTTCTCTTTGTGCCTCGACGCGATATAGTTCAGCAACTGTAGTGGAATACGCAAAAAAATTTATTCCCGATCGTAACCGTCTCTACTCCAAACCCCTAACATCCTTTGCCGCACGATTTTAGCACTTGAGCTTTTAGGCGCTAGGCGCTAGGCACAAAGGCGCTAGGTATCACCGCTAGGTAGGACAGGCGTCATGGCTCAGTCGGTAGTAGCTCTGCCTTCCGTGCTGTGGGTCGTGGGTTCGGTCCCCACCGAAAACAAACATTTGTGTGTTGTAAACATAGATGTTTGTTCTGTGTCTGGATGTTTCTATGTATTATAAGTATGTATTTACAAAAAAAATGTATGTATGTATTCTATCAGCCATCTAGTTTCCATCGTACAAGCTTTGCTTAGTTTGGGACTAGAAGGCGTTGTATTAAGTGTCCGTGAATATTTATTTATTTATAATGTTACACCGTCAGACTATGGTCAGCAGTAATGTAGAACAACAGGACTTAAAAAAAAACATTAAAAGCACGCAGCACTACGTACGTACAAACTACGTATCTACGAAAAGTCTTGTTAGTCTCGCGAGATTAATATCGCCAGTAAGCAAAATAAGATTGAATTCGCCGGTAGAACTAGTTTTTATTAATTTTGTGGATAATGAAAATAATTAATTACCTTGCCTATTTTTTATCAAGATTCTACAACACGTAGATGTAGAATAAATACAATATTATGGGAGGCGAACTCATCAGAAACGCAAATTGTATATTGCACTTCTAATCCTGCGTTGACAAAGTCACGGGAACCAGGTAGTTTAGGATAAAAACTTACCTCCATAATATAATGCAGCAAATGTACATGTAACACTGGAAGCAGTAACAATGTATGCAGTATAGGTTTTAAAGCATCTTCTCCTGCTGTGATCCTACATCGAAGCAGTAGGTCCTGAACTTCTGCACTGATTAATGGCTCAGGTAAACATCGCAAGTATAGCTTTAGTACACTGGCCACATCTATTGGATGATGGCCATCTGATACACAGCCACCGGCATCTAGTAATCGCTGTAATAAATAAAATTAGTTATTAGGAAATTAGCAGAAAAGGACATTGCTTACAAAAATTAATGAGCTAATTCCAATTTAATATTAAATTGGAATTAGCTCAGTAATTTTTAATTATATTAGTTTACAGGTTTAAAATAAAAATAAAGTGTACTTAAATACCTAAGCAAGGGTGTCACTACTTTAAATGTTTTATTACATGCTCAATAATTATGAGTAGGTACCTAGGAATTACCTACATAAACAACTCTTAGGTATTCTAGAGCTACTCTACAAACCTTAATATCTTTTTGGCGATTCTGTGAGCCGGCTTTGCGGAACAACCCCTCGATATGAGCGTTGGTCCTGAGCACAGAAGACATTTCAGTAACAACCATAGGAACACAAAGAGTGCTACCGCAACAAATAACACTGCACGAAGGCACTTTTACTATGGGCGCCCCGAACACAGTTTTGTGATCCTTTAATAAAAGAAACAAACATTTTAGCTAGATCTAGAGAGCAGATACAGATATTAAAGAAAACCGGCGGAAGAACAAACTTACTTTTACATTTTTCAATATTATTTTCTTAAGTCGGTGCTTCAAACCCGCTTTTTTAAGCTCTCCTACTATTATTGACTGCAGTCTGCTGTGATTTATTCCATCTGATATGAGCATTTTGTTTATTTCTGCATTTAAAACTACAAAAACAATTTCATACAACTTTTCAAATCAACCATTCGTTTATTACGTTTCGTTACACGTAATTTGACATTGACGTTTGACGTATTACAATACATTTGACCGGTAAAGTGATACATGGTGTAATGTAAAGTAATGGAACGTTATTTTCGTTCAAAATCGAAAAACCGTAAATTTCGGAAAAAAAAATATTAGAATATCTATGTACTTTTTCCTGTGTGATTACAGGGGTCACATTGATTTGTAGCATTAAGTTTTTGTCTTTTTTTTTTAGAGATAGACATACAAAGGTAGAAGATCAAGCACTGGACATTTATAAATATGCTACAAATATCTGGTGAATGTGAAACAAAATAGAAATTTATAAATTATTTTGTTGATTGAGCTGAGCTTGAATTGAGCGATATTACACGGAAAATGATAGAGCTTTCCGCAAAACTTTCCACTGGCACAGTGTACCTAGCTGGAGAAGCTTTAGAATGCTGTATTTCCTTCTGCTACACTACTCAGCCTGAACACAGAAACTCACAAAGTCACTGGTAAATAATAATAAATCATTCTTTTCTATAAATCGTTTGCAACGGTTTGTGGATAGCTCAACTATTTCAGGTGTATTTTGTAAATATTGTAAATACTGTATTAGTTGTAATTTTCTTTGTGAATAAATTGTCTATTATTCTTTTCTTCACTAAAATGATGTCCCTGCAAATGTAGACCTCGTACCTTTAGCACTTATACCTACTAGATATACTAAATCATCCAACGATTTCAAAACAAAGTACCTACTCAGAGGAATAGTGAACGCACCCTGGTACATACGAAACGACGATCTCCATCGGGATCTTAAAATAGAGTTCGTTGATAAAGTTATACAAAAACACGCAGAAGCTCATGAGCAAAGACTTCATCACCACGTCAACGTCGAGGCTATCCAGCTCCTCGATAACACAAACATAATAAGAAGGCTCAAAAGACAAAAACCTTTTGAGCTAGTGTAATGTTGAATAATCAGTGATATGTAGTGTGAGTGCAAACTAGTGCCACCTAATAAAGAACACAACAACAAAGTGTCTTCGCCTTAAGTAATTAGAGACAATAAGAAAAATGCCAATGGACACATTCTTAGAATAGTTTACGTTTAAAAATTTATGTCAATGTAAAATTACTAATTAGCCTGCCTTTTGGCTAGATCGTAATATAATTAGGGTATAAGTATTATCTGTTAGTACAAGTACGCTAAATAATAAAAAAAAAAAACCTACTAGTATTCTGAGCTTTTAGTAGGTTAGGTACCTACTTACCTAAGTAATACCTATGTTTTCTCTTTACAGTGATGCTCTAGAAAACTTAGCATGGGCCTCTGCACAAATACATTGCTTCTACTCAACTTCGGGGAACACGGGTGACAAGACACCGACAGTAGGACGGACCACTTCACTGGAGGTCAATAACTGTGACATTGGAGATGTGGTCTTCCACACAAAACCCAAGATACTTTTCTGTGACCTGACTATCCCTCTCGGAGAAAATAAAACATGTGAGTACCTAATAACCAGGCAAAACATTATGCCTATTGGGTCTAGTCTGCAAGTTTATTGTGAATTTTTAATAAACAGAAATAATTTTAAATTAATGTACTGTACCTGCTTAGTCCTTTATTCTCGAATGCATCTTTTTAGTCTGGTACCGAGAGTCTTTACCAATAGAAGCACCCCCCTCATACAGAGGTACATCGGTAAAATATTCCTACAAGATCACAATCGCCACACAGAAAGTGGGTTCACACATAAAAATGGCACGGATACCATTCAGAGTTCTTCCTATCAGCCCTATTATGAACATGCAGGATCTGGCAGCATTGTGTGGAAATGAAACCACAGAGGAATTGCAACCAACAAACCCATTTTCTGAAGAGAGGAAAGTGGAAACTCCTTTGACAATGGCGTTACAAGTTTTACAGGTATGTGGACTAGTCATAGAATGGTAAATATTTATTTTTATTGGTAAGCAAGCAACAAGACTAGAATACTTGGAGTTTTAAAGAGAATGATGTACTTATTAATAATGTTGATTTAATATTTTCAGAATTTAACAGCAAGAAGAAGTCCAAATTCATACATGATTACAAACACCAGAGGGAAAGTAGGCAGATTCTGTTTATTCAAATCTGCTTATAAGTTGGGAGAAGACATTGTGGGGACTTTTGACTTTTCAGTTGGGACTGTCACATGTATGCAGGTACTAAATACCTACTCATTTAATTTATTTAGCCATGTATTCATTAAATTTAGTTCTAAATGTCTCCTAATTAAAAGAAGGTATAAGAATACCAACTTGTATTATAAAATTCATATTAAATTGCATAAAAAAAATACTGAGATAGTGGTCAAATATTTACTTTGAATGTGCCTAAATATATTACAGTTAGGCGTAAAATATAGAATATTGCAGTGTTTTTGTTTTTTTTCTAGGTATCAGTATCACTGCAACCAGAAGAAATAGTGAAGTCAAAATCTCCCACAAAGAATGTCAGCAAAGATACAAGTAGCAGGTCCATGACAGTGGCGCGGTACCATGAAGTGACTCTTGGATTGACTCATTCACAGCTCATCCTGCCTATACCTTTACATATTACACCTGCATTTGATGTTGATGAAGGTAAATTCATACTTTTGGGCTATTTTTTTTTTGTAAGAAAAAAAAAAGACCATCCCTTTGAATATTCCAAATTCAGAATGTCTGAGGAATAGACAAGAGGCACATCCAAAGAATACATTTGACACAATATGCTGATATTTGTACTCTAGTTTAGTTAATCGTTCTTATTCCTTTACAGTGTCACTAAAATGGCGTCTCCACTTTGAATTTGTGACTACAAATGAAAAGATTATCCCCAACAATGAAGAAGTGTGGAATGCACCTCTCAATGTGCCAATAGAGACCATGGTTTGGAACCTGCCTGTCAAAATCTATTCCACATTACCTAAACAGATCACTCAGCATTCTGTGGGCAATGATGCTTATACTATGTATATAAAATGATTTAGAATAATTGATCTTATAAAATAAGTTTAGAAAGTATAAAAATCAGTATAATTATGTATTTAACAGTTGTAGGTTAGCTAATTATTTTATAAAATGAATATATAGTTATATTTACTTCATTAAAAATAAATCATTCATCTACTGATTCTTTATCCCAGTCCTTCATTTTGGCTCCCATCATGAAATCATCTCTGAAAAAAAAAAACTGCATTATGGCAGTGTTCAAGGGGGTGTATGCAAGAAAGCGCTCAAAAATATTAAAGATCAATAGTTTAGAGAGGTCAAGTAAGTTAAAACTTACCTTAGTGCATTCCACCTTGGTTTTTCTTCGTCTTTGACTTCATCTTTTAAGTTTGATTTAGCCTCATCCACTATTATGGACTTGCTCTTTCCCATAAGTGTATCTAAGAAAGTTCTCTTGTCAAACTTCTTCAATATTCTCTCCTTTTTCACTTCAGAAATGTCATTTCTATCTAGTTCTTTTTCCATGGTCTTCTGTTGATTTCTCACTGCATTGAATAGTTGCACTACACCTTTGGTAGCTATTTTGGATAGTAACCTTTCTCTGTCTTTTTCTAATATATTCGGTTTCTGCCGTATTGGAGCTTTTTCATGTTTCTAAAAAAAGAAAAGGTGAGTGTACTGGGATCTTGTCATGGCTCAGTCGGTAGTAGCTCTGCCTTCTGTGCTGTGGGTCGTGGGTTAGATCCCCACCGAGAACAAACATTTGTGTGTTGTAAACATAGATGTTTGTTCTGTGTCTGGGTGTTTCTATGTATTATATATAAGTATGTATTTACAAAAAAAATTGTAAGTATGTATTATATCAGCCATCTAGTTCCCATAGTACAAGCTCTGCTTAGTTTGGGACAAGAAGGCGTTGTGTTAAATGTACGATAAATTTAAAAAAAAAAAAAAATTATTTAAAATTTTATTTTAAAATCTCGAGGAGCCCAGCAATTTGAGGTCTAAGGGTCGGCCCACATCTGGCGGATAATGCGTCGAGCGTATCATCGATCGCGTCTATTCGCACTAACGCATCATCGTTGAGTGTGAAAGGTTGAATCTTTTATTATATATTTGTCTGTTTTGGCGTTACGCAACCGATAATACGCGGCGTATCTTCGGTCAGATGTGGGCCGACCCTAAAAGTAGGTAATTCAATATAAAAAATCATAATTATTGAATACTTACAACTTTTTTAGCAGGTGGTTCAGCAGCATCTTCTGTTTTTAAGATTTTTACATCTGGTTTTTTTTCTTTAGTCTCCCCGATTACTTCAAAGGAAGGTTTTTCAACTGTTTTTACTTTCGCGATCTCTGAATGTTTCTTGGCTCTCGATAATACTAAAGTTTTCTTGTTTTTCGGCTTTTTGGAGCCAAGGATTTTATTCACAGAGTCACCCCAGCCTTCGTTTGTCATCAATACACTTTTTTCATTTTCATCATCAGACGCAATGCTTTCAGCATCAGCTTCAAAATCTTCCTCGCCAGAATCTTGATTTTCTGAATCAGAATCTTCTATACTTGAAGAATCTGAATTGGATACTGAAAAATCCAAAATAGTTTGATTCACAAAATATATGAAGAACAAATTTGTCGTGTTTTGATGAATTAGAATTTATTTACCAGACACTTTCAACGTAGCTTTATTCATTGTTTCCGCTACTACCATATTAAATAATACTATAAAATTAATCTGACTGAGAAATTTTCAATCTCAATCCACTCTCGCACGTGTGTTTTTCTCGCATGTTTGTTTTTCATTTCACGTCACGTTAACGTCAACTGTCAACTTGACAGTTTCGTTACAAGTCAATATTACCGTTCCGTTTTACAATTGTTGTTTGTAAAATACATAATATTATATACTGCAGTATCGATACATAAGTATGGTACAATACAATAAGTACCCATTATTATTAACCATCTAATAATGGGTTCGTACCTACTAGCTCTACATGTTCTTTAGCATGTTAGGCACGGTACCTACTATGTACATAGACAATCTATGTAAGATACCAAGACATTGGTGAAAGACTTAAAATGTATGGCCTGGATGCTGATACAGAAATCATTAATCAAGCTACTAATATTCTGTGCTCTGCTCGAGCATAGATTTGAGTAGAGATTTTCGTATTAAAATCTATGCTTGAGTCTGGATCGGTAGATACTTGAGCAGTACTTATAAAGAGTTTAACATAACCCTGATGGAATGACATCACATGCGTGAAATGAAACGTTGTCAAAAAATACCGACGGACAGCTGATCGACCGACAGACAGCCAGTAATGCCAACTCAGCTACTTTTTATCTATTTCTAGCAAGTTTTCGGTTTCCGACAGCTATAGTTTTATGAAACCTGTCGCTCATTTATAAGTGAATTTTTCTAGCAATTTTTTACGTGATACTCTAGAATAGTTTAACACAGAATCCAATAGAATGGATGTTGTAAAACTAGCAATCTAGCAACTTTTTTCCAGATATCTAGCTACTGTCCAAAACTATCAGCTGGCAGCACTACAGACAGCAAAGCAAAGCAAAAATTGTTGTGGTTGTGAAGTGAAGAAAATGGTGGTTTTTCTGTAACTATGGCGAATATAGCGAGCCCTTTACCATACATAAATAAGAGAGAATACGGGCTCATACCTACAGTTAGATCTCAGTTTTTTAACAACCGTTTACATGCTGCTAGAAATTTGTATCGAAAGGACTTGTGGTGTCATTTTGGCTGTGTGAATGCTATTGAGTTCTCGAACAATGGCGAATTACTGGTATCAGGTAGATAATCCCTTATTTTTTTAGGCTACCTCTCAATTAACCTCTGGGATCGTTATAAATATGTACTTTTTGCTGAAACCATTTTCTTTATGTACGTAGAAGTCTCGCGTATGCTAGCTACCTACCTATTGTTTTTTAGGTCGCGTCATATTCAGTTTGTAATTTTATAGGTCAACAATTAAATTATCATAACAAAAGTGTTGTTGTTTATAGTGTTCATTCAGTAGTTTTCTATGAGAACTCAATATGAACAACAGCAAAAACAATACCTATTAAAAACTACTTACTTATCCTTATGATTTCCACAGATCTGTGTGGGTCGTTGAGTTTGTGAAATTTTTGATATGATAAAATCATCTCTTTGGTGTTTCATCACATCGTACAGGCTTTTTACCTAGTGTGGTGACATATTTTTTTTCAATCATACATCGGCAACAAAATAATTATTCGCCACTTAGATTTTTATGTATGTATCGATGTTTGTTATACTCCAATAAATTATCTTTAGTTGCTCATCTAACGCTAACACCATTTTTGGGTTGGATAAGTTACAGTAATGGAAGCATAGCAAAATACCACTAAACACTATTTGCTTGTTAAAAATAGGGTTTGAGGATATATATCATGATATATATCCAATATATGTAATATTATATTATTATAATATTGAAATATAATAAATATCGGATATTTTTTGGTAAAAAAATACTTTAATTTCTTTTGGTAACTATGAACAGGTGGGGATGACAGGAGGGTGATGCTATGGCAGCTTGGTCAGGCTATCCTAGACCACGGCAACCCAGTCGCCATGACTGCAACACATCAATCAAATATATTCAGCCTCGGGATAACTAATGATAACCAGAAGATTTTCTCTGGAGGAAATGATGATATTGTAAGTTTTATTTGGGTGTAAATAATTTAATCACTATCTGTTTTTTTTTTGCAGAAATAACAACAACATTTAAGTTATTGCTCTAATCATTACATTATACCTACCTGTAATTTGCTTTATAAAATAATGCCATATTATACTGATAGAGAAATTGCTACTCAAAGAAAGATTTCAGTAGAGATTTTCATACAAAAATCTATTCTTGATAATTGTAAATCAGCATACACACTTAAGTGATGAAATGTGAACATGTTAACCTCTGTCTTTACTATAACAATGCATTGCTTTACCGAGTATAACCTGTGATACCTACTGAGCACATCCATTCATGATCTATCTATCTATCTAATCAGACTATACTCACCCACTGTTAGGCCTGCTTTGGTTACGCCATTCCTTCCATTCCTGCGCCAATCGAATACAGTGTGCTCCTGACACTTACAATATTGTTTGCCCACCTGGCTGGTGGTCTCATGTTATTGATAAAACCACAAAATTGTAAAACTACTTTTTTGTTCTCATTATATACTTTACTACCTGTCGCCCGCGCCTTTGCTAACGTGCTAGCAGCATACGCATGTTTGATCCCAATTTTAGACCCTTTAGGGTGCGACTTTTCAAAATTCCTTTCTTAGTGCACCCCTACACTATACAATATACATATAAGGATACTACCCTGCAAATTTCATACCTCTAGGACTTATAATTTAGGCTGTGCGTTGATTTTCAGTCAGCTTCAAAGAGTTTTATATATTTAGAAGATTTATAATCTATAACGTACATTCAAACACAGGTGATAGCGCACGACATAGAAAGCAATACTCCAGTGGACGTTCTGCAGCATCAAAGAGCAGTTTGCAGCCTCAGCATAGATCCATTTAATCAGCAAGTTGTAGCTACTGCTGGAAACGATGGAAGGCTACTGCTGTTTGACACCAGGCAATCTGTACATGGTAAATAAATATTATAACGGGAATTGGGCTGGGCAGTTTTGATATATAACATGAACCAATCACTTAAGAATTGCTTTGGCAGGCGTCATGGCTCAGTTGGTAGTGGCTCTGCCTACTGTGCCACCGAGAACAAATGTTTCTGTGTGGCATAGATGTTTGTTCTATGGCTGGGTGTTACTATCCATCTGATGTACTATGTATTTAAAAAAATATTGTAATACATATGAGTATCTATCAGCAAGCTTTGCTTAGTTTGGGACTAGAGAATGTTGTGTGATATGTCCAAAAATATTTATTATAATTCATTTATTAAGAATCTCAGGGTTCTGACAAACTGCGCAAGATTTACATCCACAAAAAATATCTTGTACATGTTAGTAAACAGGTAAAAATAATTTAGAATAAATGAATAATATGAAAATGAAATTGGCTTCCAACAGCATTTATATTTTTGGCACATGTTCAGTAGTTGGTATGCCAAATTAAAGCGACAGGTAGCTAGCATGCCCACAGTGGACGAAAAAACTAGTACTCTAACATCGTTTTTCTTAATCCAACTAATTGATGTAAAAGTGGTAACCACTGCCTACAATAATGCATTGCCTCACTGAGCACGAGGACGTGCCCTGTGATGCATTGCACTGCGCCTATTACTCTGAGACATAAAGATGCTAAGTCTCATGTTCCTGTAAATACTCCAGCGACCGGCACCCATACCCTTCAAATCGCAACACAGTAATGCGAGCATCCCTGTTTGGCGGCAGAAATGGGTGTAGTTCCCCTGACGAGCGCTCAGAGAAAGCTCTACTGCGACTAAAAAAAGTCCTACTACTACTTTTCTTGACATTTATTTTCTGAACTTTTGTTTCTATTACAGAGTCATTGATAATATCGCGTAGTCGTAAGCCATTCCATGGAGTAATGTTCCATCCCCAACAAAACGGCTTGGTGGTGTCGGCTAATGCACGCGACGGCGTCGCTCTTTGGGATTTGCGGTCACCAAAGCAGTAAGTTTGCTTAAAGATTTACTCCTTTAAGGTAGGTTTATATGGGGTCAGTAACATGGCAGTACAGTAACCCAGTCCAGCGCTGACTTGTTACTGGGTGCATGTAAACAATAGTTTTGTGCCGTTTTGGCAGTGACTGGGTCTGAAACCAAGATAACTGGGTCCAGTCACTGGCATTGTGTAAACCTTGCATTATTCATGCATCTGTCATTTTAGCGCGGCTTTACAAAATTCTCCATCATTGTCACTTGCATGACAACGAAAAGAGATGACAACAGATTTAGCAATCATTTTAGTTAAGCTCAGCTTTAGAAGACCAATATAAATATATCCCTTAGTATCCATTATGCTGCTTTTGAGAGAAATATGAGATATTTTCATTGAAGTTACATTGCGCGGCTGCCATGCCTATTTGTCGCGCATTGAACTCAAACATCGGTAGTAAAAATTCCTTAATATTTTTCTTGATTTTTCGATTATAAAGGGAGACCGATTGACTAAAGATACATATCAATACCATCAGAAACTGAAAGATTCACCTAATTGACTTTACGTTCACAGCCCATTGATGCGTTACGCGACAGTCAATGGAAACTGTCAGTACCACAGCATGAGCGCTCGGTTTAACGCCTCCGGTACACACATACTAGCACTACGACGTCGGCAGTCCCCTGTACTTTACAGCGTTCGGGTACGTATTTAACATTTTTATATCTATTTAGCCTGTATGCACCCACTGCTGGGTCTTTTACAACTTAAAGTAAAATATTATCATTATTATTATTTTATACGTGTATATCACATAGTATTGTCTGTGCACTTGGTTTATTTAGTCTGTTTTTAAATGTGTTAACCGTTGGAGCACTGATTATAGTCTCTGGCAGCCTATTCCAGGCTTCGACCACACGGTTCGGCAAGGTATGTCTTTTAGGGTTGCTTGTACCTGGTAGACTAAAATAGTGGAATAGATTTTCAAAATCGCGACGGCTGCGCCAAGGTAATTCACGTTCACATAAATTTATAATATATTATGAATTAGGTGTGTGTGTATTATATAGGTGTGTGTGTATTGCTATATTTAAACTAATTACATAAGAACTAATTACATTTCAGTCGCCAGAACCAGTAATGGAATTTTACCATCGAGATTATTACAACTCGTGCACTATGAAAAGCTGCTGCTTTGCCGGTGAAGGCGACCAATTCGTGCTATCAGGATCAGACGACTTCAGCCTTTATATGTGGAAAGTAACCAGTTATGGACCGGAAAAAGGTAAAGAAAAACATTTGAAGTCCTTACATTATACTTCTGTTTCTACTCAAAGTTTTTGTTTTCAGGAAATGTGGGAATGTCAACCGTTTTGCCTCACATGGTGCTGTACGGTCACAGGTCTATTGTGAATCAAGTACGGTACAATCCCCAGTACTGTCTCATTGCATCTTCTGGAGTTGAAAAGATCATCAAGGTATTGGCTATTCACGGTAGATTGATAGACAACTTGCAGCGTTTGTTCTAAATATAACAGAAAGGTAAATTCTAGACGCTTTACTGATACTTTTTAAATTATAAATATTGGTGGACACATCACTATCTAGCCCCAAACTAAGCAAAACCACATAATAAATAAAAGCACTCAAACACAACAAATAATTAATAATAATAGGATTCGTTCTCAGTGGAGATCGAACCCACAACCTACAGCGCAAAAGGCAAACTATTTGAATAACTACTTGTGAGCGAAATAAAAGTAATATTCACTTGTGCGTAATACAATTTACTCTTTTAGGTGTGGTCAGCAGTGGAATTCCCCCAAATGCGAGGAACGCTACTTGAGGAAGCCCGAGGCTCTGACAATCCGCGCGAGATATACAGCCACGAGGAATATGTGTCTCTCGTGCATCATAGTGGACAGGTAAAATAAAATCCTACCGGCTGCGCCAAGTGTACGGGCTGTATAGTAGGTGCCAAATAACACGGCAATACAAGTTATTCACCCACCTTCACCACGATGTCGCAACGTTCAATTTATGTATGGTAAACAAACAGTACTAACGAGATTCGAGCGATACCGTCTTAGCGACAGGTTTGTATGGAAAGCGACAGAATTAGCCATAAAAAAAATAATTAAATTTTGCGACATCGTGGTGAAGGTGGGTGAATGACCTGTATTGCCGTGTTATTTAGCACCTACTATAGTAAGACCGTTATCTTTGGTGGAGAGTAGTGTTAGATTTTTCCGCAATCCATCCTCTAATCATCATCATCATCAATCAATATATGTAAAACTCTTTGAAGCTGACTGACAATCAACGCACAGCCTAAACTATAAGTCCTAGAGGTATGAAATTTGGAGGGTAGTATCCTTATGTAGGGGTGCACTAAGAAAAAAATTTTGAAAAGTCGCACCCTAAAAGGTCTAAAATTAAAATAAAAAATTTTAACCAAATTATATGTATGCTGCTACCACGCGAGCAAAGCCGCGGGCGACAGCTAGTAGAATACACCTGAAGGGCTGATGAGAATAGCTTGTCGCTTTATAGTTTTTTTTTATGATTTCAGTACATATCCCACAACTATGCGGAACAATCGACAAGCGAAGATCCGCGCATGATGGCGTTCTTTGACTCCCTCGTCCAGCGTGAGTTGGAATGTCTCGCGGAAGAAACTGACTCCCTGGACGGGTCTAGCGTTGGTGGTGGCATTACTGAGCAGGGTAACGACTCTGATTCGTCGGATGGCGATCAGATTGTTGCTGACTATCTTAGAATGCCTAAGCGAGGTTAGACCCACGATTTTTTTCAAATTAGGTAACAAAGTAATAAACATTCTTGTCTCTTTCTGACACATGTAAAACAATCTTGATAAGGTTACCTACCCACCTACTACCGATGGTTCAATAAAGATTTCGGATATTTGTGGTTTTAAAGTCGCTAGTAATCCTATCGGCTGCGCCAGTGCATGCAAGTTAGGTTATCTTTTTACTGAGTTTAAGTATTTTTTTGCATTTGTAGGAACTCGCAGTCAGCGCTGTCCCAACAGACTGGCACATTTAGTGGCGCAGCGGTACGCCAAGCAGAAGCGAGGTTCCAGCACTAGCAGGTATTGAGCAAATCCAAATTTAGTAGATATAAATTATTTTCAAATTTTTATTGCAAAACACTCAACAAATTTAACTTTTAATTTACAGCCGTCGCAGCAAACATTCTCGTACCACAATCCTCGGCAAATGCAAATCGAAAACCGTCAGCGGCACCAGCACTAAAGGCAAGCGCACACCCGCGCGGCGAACTCGAGGCCCGCGGCGACCTGCCCCGCGAACTATCACCATAACCAACAACTATACCGGACGACTCACTCAAAGTTTGGACCTGGACCCGCTTGGAGTCGGCCACACTCGAACACTCGGAATTAGACGAAATTACTCGTTGGGCGCGAGGCAGAATTATTCACTGATGGGACCAAGTCACTCGCGGATATCGGCTCCGTCAAGCGAGCGGACTGATTCTGACGATGCGCAACTTTTATTTAGGAACTCTGATAGGGTGAGTGTAGTATAGCTAAGTTTTTGGGAATGATCTAGGAATAAACTAGCCATCTCTTCTGTACGCATGTAGCTGGGCCTATTAGCACAGAATACCTTTTGCTATTAGGTAAGGCATTTGTTCTGTCACTATTGTTATAAAAAAACAGCGTCGAACTAACCTAAGGGTTGATCAAAATCCGCATACACTCAATATAAGTCTGTCGAGCGATGCAAATCTGGTTAAAAAGACATAGTCACTAACTAGGAGTAAAATTCGTGTCATGAGTAGGAGCAAAGTTAAATGGACTGGAACAAAGTTGTAATATTTTTGTTTTTCAGATTATCAGACCTCTACGCAGACGCATAAACATGACACGCACAGCCAACAAAAGGAAAACGAAAGTCACTAGCTATAGGAAAAATATGAATTTAAGAAGTAATGGTAAGAATAACGATTATACAAATGATTCGTCATTTTCAAAATATAAAACTAAATGTATTTTACGTATGTTGCAGGAAGTGCCATAGCACAAAACAGTAATGATAACAATTTTACAAACTTTGATAACAACTTTGAAGACAATGCTCAACCAAGCACTAGCTCAGGTAATATTTTAAGCATATGATTAAATTTTTTAAGTCTCTTTTCAAAGTTTCCAAGCTTAATTCAGTTTTATCTTGCAGGTTATAGAGGTCAGTCTACAGCAGGGCTATTCCGAATAGCCGAGGCCGATTCTGACGACGCCGACGACCAATCAGCAAGCAGCCAACCAATTTCACCGCGCAATTCCAACAGTAACAACATTCCCAACAATCTCGTCAGTATCATACCAACACCGATCAACGGCTCACGGGACTCTCTTGGTGACACTCTGACGGTCGAACCTCAGGAACCGCTACCGGAAAGAAGGAATTTGAGACGTACACGTAGAAATGGAAGGCTAAGTTTCCAACGCTCCGATTCCAGCGAAACTCCTCCCCCTAGACGACAAACTGAACCTAGCACATCAACGCACGAGCGGTTGTCGCCAGGCTACAGTCAAACGACGGCTAGGTTCATGAACGAAACAAATGAGAGTGAAATAGGCGAAAGCAGTGAGGATAGTTCAGCGCAATGCTTATGGGGTGACTCCCGCGAACATCGAACACCCGAACATTCTGACAGCGGGGTAGGAACCATAGCCGGTAGCAGTACCCGTAACAATATCCCCGTGGACGATGTTTCAGATGATCCAGCGTATCAAATAGTAAAGCCCAACATGGCCACGTGGTCACGGTTCAAGAAAGCGCGCAGGAATTACAGAAATCACATGGGCTCTGACTCGGAATCTGACTCTAATGGAACTGATAACTAAATGGGTTTTAATGAACTCTTGACTGGATCGTTTTACTATTCTTTTTAAGAGCTAGCGAGTGGTGTCATTACACTAGTGCTAAGACTATTTGCAGTAGACAATTTTATAAATACTGTGATAAAAATATGTATTATGTTCTATGGTAACATATTACGCAGGCCATGGTGTTGCATTATCAAAAATCTTCACGTTATTCATGCATGGTGTAAGAATAATGCTATGTAAAGTATGTATGTAATATACAATTTAATTATAAGTGTGTAACAGGAGATATTACTCTACATGATTACAATTATATATTATTGCTATAGTACTCTCTCTAATAATTATATTACTATCTACTCTCAAATCGGTATAGCAATCACTGCCTGCAGTAAAACAAAATATTGTTGCTATAGTATGTGCCAAATAACACCGCAATGCAGGTCATTCACCCACCTTCACCTTGATGTCGCTAAATTCAATTTATGTATGGTAAACAAACAGTACTACGAGATTCGAGCGATTACCGTCTTAGCGACAGGTTTGTATGGAAAGCGACAGAATTAGCCATTCATAAATTGAATTTTACGACATTGTGGTGAAGGTGGGTGAATGACCTATATGTGGTGTTATTTGGCACCTACTATAGAATAAATTTAGTCAAGGTATTACTTTCTATGTAGGACCTAATCAAACGCTCCAGGTTTTTGGTCTTCATGTGTCAACTTATCACCAAGGACTAATAATTAATCTTATAAAGATGGGAACATAAAATTTTAGGTACCCATACGTTTCTGAAAAATATTTTTCAGTACCTTGTTTGTGGGCATGGAGAGTTCAGCCTTCAGCCGAATCCCATCAGATATTTGGTCAGGTGATCCTACTGGACTAAGTATAATTTTGTGACTTCATTGATTTTCTGATGCGGTGCATTGCATAGTCATGTGATTTATTGTTATATAATGTAGGTATGTACTTAGTGTAAGAAATAAGTGTTCCCAGACTGGGTCGTAAAACACAGTAATATTAATAACCATGTTGATATGGAACAAATATATCGATTATAAAATCAATCCAAACTTTTATTTAGAACTCCACAGGAAACGTGGACGACCAGTTTGAACTCACGACCGATCGGAAGGCGGTTGCTACTTAATACCACTTGACCACCGGTGCTCTAACTGTATGGCATGGCGTGGTAAAACCAGCCCAGCCACAGCCAGCCACCTGCAGCCACCGCTACCGCGAAGGTAAAATAAAAAAAAAAACAAAAAATAACCTCGCTCGCTCCTCGCCTTTCTTTCTTCTTAAAGTCTATTTGCGTACGGTTTTTTATCGATTTGTTTTAATTTTAACCTCTTGAGCCCCGGTACTTTATAACCAAATATGTACTTTTTCGATAAATATTTGAATTCAAGCACCACTAGCACCATCCATTGTATTCCACTGTCTGTGGGTTGAAAAAACCTACCCACAAAACTCATTTGTCGGCGAACATAAAACTCTTTATAAAACGTAAACAAAAAGTGACGCGTGTAATCCGACACCGCTCGGGTACCTGAGACGGGCGGCCCGACCGTATCCAAGGTCAAGTGGATTGTTTACATTTTTTCATTGTCTGAGTGTTGGGTCGAGTGATTTATTGCGTCATTCTCTGGTGAACAAACAAGGTTGTTTATAGTAAGAGGTATTTGATTTTGAATTTATTTTTTTGGAAAATCATTTTCCGGAAAATGGCGGAAAATTCGGAAATATTTTCAAATTTGAATTTGGAACTACGTAATTCCAAATATTATAAAGACAGATAGATAGGTTGTTATTCTAAATCCTGAGCCGAGATCATTAGAAACAAAAACAAGGTATTTATAAAATCTGTGGTCGGAAAGTGTAAACAAAATGGCGCCGGCCCATAAGGGCCTTCCGAGGCTCTAGAGGTTTAATCTATGTGAATGCAGTAAAAAATGGACGGAATTTCGAGCTACAACAGCTTTTTAGCCCTTCATAAACCACAGTTAGTTTTATCTGGAGTTCCTGAACATTTTTGGCAAGCTCTGTGTAAAAAGATTCGCGATCAAATCTTCGACTCCGGGCTAACATTTCAGCTTGTAAAAATTGACTACGAAGATGTGGAGAAATCACTTTACGATCCTGTATGGACGGTCATCACCATTCGCGACATAAATAGATCCAGCTCCACTAACATATTCCTTGTAGATCATGCTTGGACTTTCAAGCCCAACACTATTAGAAGCAGCCTGAGAAACGTTCCAGGTTTATTACAAAGAATGTGCAACCTGATGCAAGTGAGTGGGGAGACGACGGAAGAACAAATAGAAAATGTGTCACAAACAGTATGGAAATATGCTAACTGCTATGCTATTGGAGGAAGTGACTTTTCAGTAGAGGACAGAGTACCGGTATGGTATGTGCTTGATGAACTAGGCTCCGGGATCAATCACTCTGAAAACCCAAACTTCAGAGCAGTGCCTTTTATCCATGTGCCTGATCAAATGACTTATACACTTTTGTTTCCCATTGAAGACATTGAGGAAGGTGAAATAGTCAGTAGAAACTTTGTCGAAGGAAATTACTCTGATAGTGCCGAGAGAGAAGCTATGCTCATTCCGTGGAAGTACTATGAGCATTTTGATAAAGATTTTACGCAGGTGGAACCTGATACAAATTATTTTATTGAAGGGCACATGGCAGAGACTCTTCCTAATCTAGAATCATTAGTTCATAAGCAAAATAATAAGGATAAGCTGAAAGTGTTTTCAGAATACAGATTCATTAATGAGCATCTTACTGCACCAGAATTTCAAATAGTTCATAATGAAACTGATGCTGACATTTTATGGTATACCAAGCACTTTTTGAATTTTGAAGAGCTCAGTTTGAACTCTCCTCATAAGTTTGTGAACCAATTCCCCTTTGAGTATCTTGTTACAATTAAAGACCTCATAGCCGTGGTAGCCAGAAGATGCAAGAAAAAATATGGTTCGAAGGAACTTGAAGACCTTGAGTCAAGTCCTCTTTGGCTTCCGAAGACATTTAACCTAAAGACTGAATTATCCAAGCTAGTAGCATATTACATGCAAAGAAAGAAATCAGGGCTGGACAACCATTGGATCTGCAAGCCATACAACCTTGCTAGAGGCCTGGACACCTACATCACAGACAACTTAGATTTCCTATGCCGTCTGCCGCTAACTGGTCCTAAGATTGCCCAAAAGTATATTGAGAAGCCAGTACTATTTGACAGACCAGATATTGGTTCAGTTAAGTTTGATATACGTTATGTAATCATACTCAAGTCAGTCAACCCAACCAAAGTTTATATTTACAATAACTTTTTCTTAAGGTTTGCTAATAAGCCTTTTGATTTAAACGATTTGGATGATTATGAGAAACATTTTACCGTGATGAACTATGCAGAAGGTGTTGCCCTTCACAGAATGCTGTGTAAAGATTTTAAGGCAGAATGGGCGAAACAGTACGGGGATCACAACTGGGATGATGTTGAAAAGTCAATATTTCAAATGTTCTCTGAATTATTTAGTGCTGCTACATCTAAAGATCCCCCTTGCGGTATTGCAAAGAGTCCACAATCTCGAGCTCTATATGCTGCTGATGTCATGCTGTCCTGGCGGAAGGAAGGCAATGAAACTGCTATGCAGCCTTTACTGCTAGAGATGAATTGGATGCCAGATTGTCGTCGCGCCTGCGAGTATTATCCAGACTTTTACAATGACATTTTTTCTGTGATGTTTTTGGATAAAACCATAGATACATGTACAGAAATTCTGTAGTGACAATATTGAAGTTTTAAGCAATATGCTTTCCTAATCATGGTGCTTTCATATGGCCTGTTATTGTTATTTATTACCTTTTCATTATTCAATAAAACTGTTATCACAAAGTGTTGGTTATATTTATTTTAGATTATATTAATATTAACATAATAAAGCATGGAATTATACATTGATAAATTAATTTACAAATCACTTTAATTAAATTGCTTAATTTTACCATAGGTATATAACTATAGGATTATCAGTTTTTCTGAAGTATTCTACTGTCTTCGTCTTGTATTTTGCCAAAAGGGTCTTCATCATCAACTCCTCTGTGGCTCAAGAGTAGGAAGATAGTAAGCAGAGCTACAATAACAAAAATAAGCATCCAGTACCTTCTAAAGATACCACCAGTTCTTCTTACACGGGAAGTAGGGAGTGAGTTCCTGTAAATAATATTTCATACAATACTTTGGACTACCTCTAACTACTCCTCAATATCTTCAATCAAGGTTATATATAGGCAGTGTCTTTGGTAGTACCTTTGTCTGGGGATTAAAGCCAGAGTGAAATTAAGGAGTCACATACAACACTGGACTGCTAAATAAAATTGCCCACTTACTTCCACCACCTGCTTATCCAAGCAAAAGTTGACTTCTGTTTGTATTTGTTTTCATCATGATCAAATATTGCATTCACTTTTAAATTATCAGTTGCTTTACTGGTTTTCCTAGCTGCCTGTGCTCCTGAAACAAAAAATATTATAATAAATTTTTTTCGTAATTTAACTTTGCCTTTGGTGGTAATGCAAGGTCATATTGATCATGTTTAAGTTTTCAGAAGTAGTAACTACAAATTTAGATTAGATATAGGGCTTCAAAATTCTAAAAAACAGAATGGGCAGACACAAAATAACGCAGTTAGCAGTCTTAATGTAATTAGTAGGTATGTAGGCATTAATGTTAATAAGCTTAAATCTTATTATTACGTACTTTTACTACAAACTTTTGTAACTTAAAAATTACATAAGACTAAGACTTACCCTGCAAACTATCACTCCTCTTCAAATAAGTGTTTTCATTGATAGACATAGAGTCTTCAGAGATTTGTACAACGGAATGTGGTGTGCCATTGGAGCGGCTTGTAGATTCATCATCACTGGCACCCACAGGTGTGCCTCTCTGATTCTCTATGGAATTGAAGTACTGGGAAGGATCTAATGGTGATTGGCTTCGTCTACCAGATGCTCCTTTCATATCTTGGTCTTCTGAAAGCTGTTAAAAGAGAGAATGTATTTTAATGTTGATTTTCATTAATCAGAATTGAAATGAACACTCAAGCAAGGGACAACCAGTTCATACAATCATTATTTTGTAATTAGTTGCCTTATCTGCTTCAACAGACTTGTTCAATCAGTAAGAATGTTTAGCCAGATATTTGTGTACATGACAGGAAGAATTTGCCAGTGTAGAATAGTATACTCACAAGTGGCAAGCCCAGTCCAGCCCTAGCCCAGTTGACTCCAGCCAATTTCTCTCTCAAAACATCAGCTACGGGTGACACCAGGTTGGGTGGTGGAAACACAGGGGTGGCGCAAGAAGGGCATTGGTAGCCGGCAGGTGCAGTTGTGCGAGGCAAGGCTCGGTAACGAGACTCGGCACATGACCAATGAAACACATCTAAAAAAAGTTGGGTGTGTCACGACTGAAAATCGAACTCAAGCGTCTCTTGTAAATGAATAAGCACTTACGATAGCACGTAAGCCTAATACATTCGCCTTCACTCAAATTTTTTGTGCAAATCTCACAGATGGGATTGTAGTCGCTGTCTTGCAACCATTGAAGATACGATTGGATGATGCACTGAAATAATACATTTACTGTTAATAATGGTTCTGCGTTATCTGTTAAACTTCGTAAGTACCGGAATTTTACCTTTGGGTGGTTCATCACCATACAATATTCACAAACATTGACTCTGTGTTCAAAACAAAACTGGTTGGTGACCCGCCGTTTCGGGCACTTGCACAGCCCCATTGTGATTTTTTATTTCAGAAATTTATCTTGTACAAATAAAGCAATCCAAGGGCTGAAAGTTAGGCTAGCACTGGAAGAAATTTACAGAAAATGAAGATCTCCAAACAAGAGAATACAATGGGCCAGCCAGCCCAGCCACGTAAATCGAATGTCACTGTGGTCACTGTCATGTCATGTTTGTTTTGTTTTGACATTTGACATTCGATAAAAAAACTGCGAATAACTGCGTTCGCTAACAAAGAACGGACAGTTTTCTCCGGTTTTTGCTTCGACCGCTACCTTGAACAAAACTAAAAAGGTAACCTTCCATTTTATTCTAATGTCCGGCCTAGTCTGTAACTCACTTCAAGTGAATGAAAGATCTGTTTGTTTCAAATTATCAAGATGAATGAACTTATTGATTGCTTGGTTGGTTTTGTTCGTTTGATAAATCAGCGGATTGTACTGATTGTAGCCGTGATGTCAATAAATAAATCAAATAAAATAATCCAAAATAAGTAACAGGCAGAGTAGAGCACTCTGCTACTTATAAAATGACTTTCAAACTGTTATCCTTGGGCAGAACTTTACATAAACCTCTTAGCATTGTATTGAAGCAAAATAATGGAGCTCCTAACCTCAACGCCTCCTTCAGCACCTCTTCTATTGCTTGTGTAAACTTCTTCAACAAATGTAAGTAGGTTGTAACTAGGTATTTTACATCTACAATATCCTAGCTGAATATTTATAAGAATGTAACTTAACCTTTGCCACAGAAAAGTAGATAATGTTCTCATGGGATATATTTTTTAGTACCTGCAGAAAAGCTTTGGAAATCAGTAACATCAGTCAGTAATGCTGGTGCGAAGAAGGGTCGTGGTAAGGGTGCTGGCCGTATTAGGATAAGAGACTTGAACCGTGGACAGATGATTGGTGTGGGACAGATCAACATGCTATGGCCAGGTTTATCTGCACCTGTTATACGAGGCAGGGAACTGTTGAAGCAGCAGCGATTACCTGATGACCCTGAAAGGTATGACTGATCATCATCATCATCATCATCTCAGCCAGGTATCACCCACTGCTGGGTATAGGCCTCCTGCATGTTTTGCCAACCTCCTCTACCCTGTGCGTGCCGAAACCATGGGTTTCCTGTGACCTTTACAATGTCATCAACCCATCGCGCTTTTGAGCGACTCAGATTCCGTCAGCCTGATTTCGGCTATTATTATTTCTCCAGTTCTCTACTGATAGCAGATTGAAATGATATAGTATCACAGCTTTATCTCCAGGCACATTAGACATCCTAAGATCTCTTGAAACCTACTCTACTACTAAAATACCTTGTGAACATCCAAGGTGGTCCACAACACCAAAATAATTCTCTCATTTTCAGAATGGAAAAGTTAATCAAAATCAGAGACTCGATGACAAAGTTCCGTAGACTAAAGCTAAGTCCTATTGAGAGAGGGTGGTCTGGTGCACGTATGCCTGGCCGTAGTATAGGTCCCCCGGATCCAATTGGAGAAGGTATGACAGAGTAAGGTATCACATGTTTAAATTGCCAAAAAAACCATTTTTTTTTGAAATTTTTTTTATTCATTTTATTTCAGATGAATTTACTGGGTTTGACACAAAGGTGTTGCAACTCAGATCTCTTCTAATTATGAAGGGAAGTCTAGGGCGCACAAGAAATTATCAAGCAATGGTATGTTACTCAAAAATAGGTATTTAAAAGATAGTAAGATTAAGAATAATCAAGTTTTGAACTACTGTTTTCAAAATATCAAAACTAGTAACCTGGTACAAGTTGGAAGAGGCCGACGTGTCGTCGCTTCATGTCGCCACGACACGCCGTTACGTCGCTTCATGTCGCCACGACACGCCGTTACGTCCTTTTCTATGTATTTCTATGTAACTGGCGTCTGCCGCTCGACGACGCGTCGCTTGCTTCGTGTCGCTAACTACGGAGGGAATTTCATAGAAATACATAGAAAAGGACGTAACGTGTCGTGGCGACATGAAGCGACGACACGTCGCCCGCTTCCAACTTGTACCTTTATTTAAAATACTTTTAACAATATTGTAAAAAATAAATAGTTCTGTAGTAGTCAGTCAGCGTAACAGTAGTAGTTAGTAGTAGTAGTTTGCCTACAAACTTTTTGCAAATAATAATTAGATATCTATCTATGTTGTTAAGACTTCTTTTAAAATTATAGGTTGTGACTGGTAATGGACAAGGACTGGCAGGTTTTGGTTTAGGAAAGGCCAAAGAAGCTCCAGCAGCTCTTAGGAAAGCCAAGAACAGAGCTGGACAGAAGCTGATGAATTTCGAAATCTACAATGGTCACACAGGTAAGTATACTAAACTAGGTATAAGTAGTAATTTCCCTAGATAGACTCAATCATGTTTTTATCAGAGGTTATTCATTGCTCTTTTAAAGTGGTTGGGCAAAAGAAAAACTACAAATTCTCTTCTAAAACTTCTAGGCCCCCTTGTGCCCCTACACAAGTCCTAACAGATAGCTTTCTATCTTGGCAACAGAAGTTCCAGTGTGTGGCTTATTTTAATTTAAATCAACCACGTCATTTTAAAAATTTTTGTTCTTTCAGTATATCATGACTTCTACACAGCGTTTGGTAAAACGAAAATCTTTGTTCAAAAGAAGAATGAAGGCTACGGTCTACGCTGCCACAGAGCCATCAAAGAGATATGCCAGGCGATCGGGATTAAGGATTTGAGGGCCAAGCTAGAAGGATCAAACAACTTGCAGCATATTGTAAAGGCTTTTTTCATTGGCCTATTGCAGCAGGTATGAAATAATTTCATTATTTTATTAAACAATCAGCTTTCTAATGCATAACATTAGATTGATAGAACTGGACTATGATTTGTACAAAGCTTAAAATACTAAAGTCAGGCATTAAAAGTGTTTTTTTTTTTCAGAGATCTCATCAACAATTAGCAGAAGAGAAGAAACTCCACCTTGTAGAATACAGGGCTGAAAACGAATTCTACCCCAGAGTGGTAGCCAGCCCCAGTGAAGTCAGATCCAAAGACGAAATACCGAAAGGAGAGACCCTAGACTTCATAAACTACGTAATGAACGACAGAGTCATACTGAGGAAGAAAAAGTTCCCCAGATTCTTCCAAAAAATGCCGCATTATAGAATTTATCTGAAGAAATATGAAAAGTTCAGAAACCACGAAAAGATTAGGCAAGAACTTAAAGTTGAGTATGGAGATATAAAGAGCTTCCTTACTGATAAGTACCCTGAAGAAAAAATTGATAAGGATGCTTAGTCTGTGTTACACCCGCCTTTCTTGAGGATAAAACTGATGACTGCATATAGGATGGTATAGGTATTGGCCTTGAAATAATGTATCAGCGTCTCGCAAATAGAGGCATGGTTGATAATTTGCCCCTGACAGTGTATAAATTATCTTGAATAGATGCACGGTCCGCTTTTTTATTAGGTGTCTATAGTGAAATAAATATTGTTAGCTAAATCTGGTTGTTTTTTTCATGAGGGAATTTATAAATACCAATATAAAAAAAAATACAAAAATAAATTAAAATTATCATTTATTTCGATATAATTGCTGTCAGATTGTCATAAGAAAATTATAACTCTTGTTTAAAAGCAAAACAAACATGTTTCCTGATGACCATTTCAATTAAATATTGGACATCAGAGAGTAACAGTTTTTGACTACCTAAGTATCAATAGCTGTAAATAAACATTTTTATAACTAGGTATATTTTGTCTAAATAAATCCATATACCAGCCATGGCACCCATTTCAAAAATAAAATATTTACATATACAGTTAATAATTATCGAAAATAAACATTAACCTTTCGTCGGTTTGGTTGTTTCTGCCGCAAATATTTTTTGTAAAAAAAGCCAGACGAAGATGTCGTGGCGTGGCGACAGTTCCCCTGCCTCAATACATTTGTCGAGGTCGGCGAAGTCTTAACAAAACTAGTTTGGCTCGTAACATCAAAATAACTATATAGGGTGCTCCACCTTCAGACTTTAGCTTGACACTAGTAGGGACACCTGTAGAACGTGAAGTAGTCACGTTCAACATGGGTTTCCTGCTGTGCTAGTTAAAATAAGGGGAAGATTAAATGCTCTAAAATGCTAAGGACATACACAAACGAGCACCATAGCCTTAGGACAATACATGATTACTATTTCGAATTTTCCAAATTAAATTATTCATGCGACATAGGTAAGGTACGTTATACCACGTGCACACTATGCCCATGCCACTGCCGGAATGTATGGCGGCATCAATGCCGCGGACTTATTGCCACAGCAACATCGCCTTTATTCTCACTAAGCGGCATACATTCCGGCAGCGGCATGGGCATAGTGTGTACGCGGTATTACATACATAAGAGAATAAAATAATATTGTTTAAGTATAAAACTAACTATTGTAAAATTGGTATAATATTTGCTGCGCAGAAGCTTAAATATAGATGACGAGAGAAAATAAATACAGCATCAATTGAACAATTCTAACAAGCTAATAATAATATAGGGCTATGCTACGTTGGATGAGTTTCACATCCACCAATAGGAATCGTTTAATATGAAAACAAACGAACCCTATTGGTGGATTTCAAACACACCAAACAATAGTTTTAGTAGGTAGTAGAGCTCGTCCGGGGAAGTACTACCACCGTACCTATTTCTGCCGTCAAGCAGCAATGTTCACATTGCTGTGTTCCGGTTTAAAGGGTAAGGGCGCCGGTGTAATTGCAAGCACATGAGACTTCAAGATCTCAGAGTGATGGACGCAGTGCATTGACTTACAGGGCACGTCCTCATTGGACTTGCTCTGTGAGGTAATGCATTGTTATAGGCAGAAGTTACCACTTAACATCAGGTGAGCTATCAGCTTGTTCCATTACTTTTATCATTAAAAAAAAAGCTCTGGTGGAAAATCACCCTTACACTTGTAAGGTTTATTTATGTAAGTAACTCACAGCAGATTTTACAAGTGAAAGGCCGACAGTAACGTATGGTAAGATTATTTAAAAATCATGAAAGAAAAGTATAGTATTTTGGGGTTATGTTTCCTTCTCGATAAATATGGTGAAAGACCTATAAAATCGGAATTGAGCGATAGAACTGTTCAATTGAGACTGATTTTTAAGTTTTAAAACCGTACAAACTAGTTCTAAAATTTTGCATCTCCGTATAAAAATACATCACATTTGGTTAATATTACCACTTAAGTTTTTAGCTTTTATATCACTTCATAGTCCTGACAATTACAGGCAATAATAACTAAATTATTATACAACATGAGCAGCTGGCACATTATTCTTTAAATAGAAAGTAAAACCAAAAATTCTACAAAACTTACAAATTGAACAAAATAGTTTTTTTTTAAAGAAATGTGCGTACCACTCTAGAAAAGCTTCTATAACTTTGAGTAAAATATTCTCATAGTAAGTAGACTGCTGAGACATTGCATCTAGCCGATACAATATTGTTGTTACAGGGTGTATCTACGTGCCTTTATTACATGTTTGGTTATAAGATATCATAATAAATGGACAATCATAAAAAGGAGTTATCAGATCAATTCTTGTTTTTTAAACCATTTTATAAATAAAACTAGTTTAGTTACACCCTGTATACGTTTGAAGATGGCAATTATGATGTTTTAATGAGCAATATTTGTAAGTATAAGGATTAAGATCTAGTTTTCGGGACCTAGTCCTGACTTACGTAGGATCGTTCAGAAATCAAGCAATCGTTGATTGAATACAACTAATGATAGGAAGACGAATCTGCAACAAAATAATTATGAATTAGGGTATTTCACTAGGCTTGAGAATGCTTGGGAATAAAATTATGAAATTAAGCTTAGTTTTTTTTCAGACCAGGGAATTTATGATCAAACCACAAGTAGGTGGCGAGATGAATCGTGCAATCGACTTTAGTTAGGGCGTAGGGTAAACGCAGACAACCTTCTCGCTCGCACATTTCAACATTTTTGAAGGTATAAATTATAACTAAATGTAATTATGTGAAACTAGCCGTCGCTTGCGGCGTTGCTCGCGTTCTAGACCCTTTTAGAGTGTGACTTTTCAAAATTCCTTTCTCAGTGCACCCCTACGCTACATAAGGATACTACCTTCCAAATTTCATACTTGAAGGACTTATGGTTTAGGCTGTGCGTTGATTCTAAGTCAGCTTCAAAAGAGTTTTATATATATTGATTGCAGAGCTTCAGGGTCGAGAGAATAACAATGCAAAGGTTCAGTAAAAATATCACATTGATCCAAACATGGGGTTACTAACCAAAAAATTTTTGGTTAGAAAACTTGTTTGGATCAATGTGATATTTTTACTGAACCTTTGCATTGTTATTCCCTCGACCCTGAAGCTCTGCAATTTCACATAATTACATTTAGTTATATTACATCTTCAAAAATTATGAAATGTGCGAGGGAGAGGGTTGTCTGCCTTTAACATACGCCTTAACGATCAAAAAGTACCTGGTGTGGTGGCGTGTCGTCGCCACTTGTGTGCTCGGTCGCGGCTGGTGGCCGGCGCGAGGTGCGCGCGCACGCCGCCCAGCACGTCGGCGGCGCCCGCCGCGGCCAGCGCGAGCGGCGTCACCGCCGCGCCCGGCAGGTGCCGCAGCACGCCCACGCCGCTCTGCCAGCGCGCCGCTAGCGCCATCGTCGCCGCCGTATCCGCAAAACCCTGCAATTTATAAACGGTGTAACATAAATACCCTATAAGTCCAAAAGGGGGGTATTTTACAGGTCATGGCGAACAGTGTTTGTTCGTGAGATTTCGAAGTTTTTCATTCATGATGAGCTCGTAGCTTTTACTTAAAATATACCTACAAACAGCTAGCGTGTGCGTGCGACGCCGTAGGACGTGTAGGTGTGTGTGTGTGTGTACTGGTTTACGCAACTAGTAAACAAATACTTCGGGTTGTCGCAAATTTCTAAAATAATAAAATTGTACTTATGTATGAAAATTTCAATTACGATGTATTGATCCTTTTCTCATGTCCAAGCACTCAGGTGGTCCGTCTGATTACGCCTCCTTCGGACTTATAGGGTATTTGTGTTACACCTTGTATTACGTTATTTATTTATTAGATTATAGACGAGCAGCTGTCGCTGTTATGTCTACGTCACACAGTGTTGAAATGTATTTTATCACTTTTTTAGTTACTTTATTTAAGCACTGTTATATTTATTCGTAGCCAGCTGTCGAGTTTATTTTTGAACGCATTTATGGAGTCAGCAGTAACAACGTCCTCAGTAGTACGTTAGTGGGATAAATACAAAGAAAATAAGATCACAGTCATTGAATAGAGAGCATCTTTTTGATTTGCGAATTAAACTAGTAGTTCGCTCCGAACTGAGATTTCGTGGTCGGTCAAGACGTTGTAAAGATATGAGGGTCCAAACGGAATAAAAACGAAATGTCGTACCAAAATATCAAGTGGGGTGTCATATGATAGGGCTTGGCTTTGTTTAGACATTCTAAAACCGGTTTTATTTTTTCATCACATCTATTCGAAAAGAACGACTTGGTTCGCCTTTATGTGCACCCAAAGGTGGTGTTTTCTATAAGAAACTACAAGTGCGCCGGAAAGTTAATTCCGGCGCACTTATTTTAATAAGTGCGCTGGAATTACCTTTGCCGCGCTTTTTGAATTTAGAATATCTTCGCTTTAAGTTCGCCTATATACTTCATTTTTGTGCAATAAAGAATGTTCTTATCTTTTCTTATCTTATCTTATCCTTTATTTTCTTATAGTGGGTGATGAAAAGTAGAGTGTACCACTCGGGAGCAAAATATATTTTTGGCTCGGGCGACGTACTTTGAATCCCTCGCTACGTTCAGGATTCTACTCTAGAATCCTTCACTTCGCTCTGGATTCAAAAAAGCGCCCTCGCCGTAAAAATATGATTTCGCTCCCTTATGATACAATCTACTATTATTCTAGGTTAAATAGTTGTTGTCGGCCGATAAATAATGATTTTTACAACAACTCAAACTAAACTCAGGGTGCATAAAAACTCGGGAAGCCACACATTACTCTCCGTTTCTCTAGAGAATACTGCATAACCTATTTCTACTCAGGCTCTTTTGACGTACGAGCGTGTTGACATAAATCTAACTGACACCATATAAGGTGTTTCTTTTCTTAGAAAAAAACACAAGGATGTCGCACTGTGAGGGCGCGGCGGTTATACGCATCTTGCAGTTGTAGCGTGTCGAATGCCGGGTCTCTTAGACACTGCTGCATAGCACGTACCTCTTTAACAGTAGTGTATGCCTGAGCGACACCTTCGCGAATGTCCGACGGGTGTCGGGATGGATCAGCGCGGCGACGGCGGCGCCTCTCGCGGCGGTTGTACGCATCTTGCAGTTGCAGTGTCGGTCCGGGGGTTAACATGTCGAATGCCGTTTCAGCTGTCGCCTAGATACAATTACTATTGAAATATCATACAATAAAACGCTAGGAACAATATTGTAAGTTGCTTGCTTGTTCTTCTAGGCTTTGGGCGCGAGGGACTTTGAAAGTAATTTAATTTAAATTAAAATTCGAGCTTTTTTATATTCCATAGTTGGATCTGCTTTTTTCCTTTGTGACCCATCAAAAACCTGGTTGGTTACTCTCGACCACAGTTCCAATCTGTATCCATAGATTTTGCCAGAAGTCGTGTCATTTTTGAGTACAAAATGACACGAAATCTATCAAAATCCGGATCCAATTTGGAACGGCTGTGTTCAAGAGTAGTACTGTATTAATATAGGTTCTATCTTTCCAAAGTCATATTATAGCTTGCTGCTAGCCCAATGGTTATAGATCTTGTAAGTTAAAACTGTATTGAATGGTTAGAGGTTACAGTGTGATGCCGTTAACCAGGAGGTTTATTCCATCCAGTCCTACCAGAGGTTCGATTATCTAACTGTTTGGACAAAAATATTCCAAACTGTTAGACTGACTGATCGAACATTTTGGATACACAGATTTTATTTTAAATAGAACTACTATTCCATCCAGTCCTACTAGTAGTTCGATTATCTAATTGTTTGGACAAAAATATTCCAAATTTTTAGACTGACTAATCTGTGACAAATGACAAATCGAACTACTGGTAGGACTGGATGGAATAAACCAACCAGGATATGCTATAACAAACTTATTAATACTGACCTGTATAAGTTGCAGCAACCGTGTAGTAATATCCAAAGCAGCGACAGCAGTTCGGGCGGTAAACGAAGCCGCACCTCGTCTCAACCCGTGAACCAATCGCCCGTCGCGACGCCATTGTTCCACCGGCAGCCATACTAGGTCACGGATACCGGTTACTGCAACAAAGAATTATATGTTACTAGCGACCCGCTCCGGCTTCGCACGGGCGCAATGCTGATAGAGTTCTTTTCATGAAAGAAGTCCCGCGGAAATTTCCGGAACTAAATTTTAAAACTAAATTTTAAATTAGTTGTCAGGTGCTGTTAATGTGTTCGGATGCTAGTGCGTTTTTATTTGGTTTCTGTGATCAAAGTCTTGTTTTCAATGCCTAAAGTTGTTAAAAGTGCTGCCCGAGAAATAATACTTAAGGTCGACTACAGCGACGCGTCTGCGGGACTTCTTTCATGGAAAGAACTCTACGTTCAGCCAGTACGTTACGTACGTACCTACGTTTGCGATGTAAGCGCAAAAAAATATGTGTTTATTTACGATATCACCTTAGAAACCTGTAAATGTATCAGTGTATCTCTACAATATTATGCATGTATTATACATATAAACCTTCCTCTTGAATCACTCTATCTATTAAAAAAACCGTTTCAAAATCAGTTGCGTAGTTTTAAGACCGGCGGAAACGCCCCGGGGCGTTTCCGCCGGTCGACGGGTTAAGCACACTTAGGGACGGACAGACAGCGACAGCGACTTTGTTTTATACTATGTAGTGACTAGCTGACCAGGCGAATTTCGTTTCTACATTGATGTTTTTTTTTAATGAGAAGGAGTTTAAATGCAGTTTCCATTGCCGGCCGAGAAAGATGATTGATAATAAATTAATGGCTAGACTCTAGTGTTTTTTTAAGGATATTTTTTTATTGATGAACATCATATTTATTTCTCTATCTCTCTATCTCTATATTCCGGAAGAAGACAATTACAAAATCATAAAAATTGTGGGAAACATTGTAGGTAAACATTACTTACTGAGTTGTAAGAGAGAATGCATAGGGCCGATGCCACTTAATAATCCAGGTAACTGATGTCGTTTGATATCGGATAGCCATTCGTGTAGCGCCCATTGAACAAGCTTTTCAAGTCCTAGTAGTCCCAATCTGTGAATAAAAATTGCCCTTCAAACCGGAACACAGCAATGCAAGCCTAAATGCTTAGCGAATTAAATAAATAGGTGCGGTGATGCTTCCCCGGACAAACCCTTTCTTGCTTGTAAAACAAAAGATTTAAAAAAAAAAACTTTATAGATAAAAGATAGAATATACTTTATTTTATTGCACACCTTAACCTGGGGATTACAATCGTACTAATATTATAAACGCGAAAGTTTGTAAGTAAGGATGGATGGATGGATGTTTGTTACTCTTTCACGTAAAAACTACTGATCCGATTTGGATGAAACTTGGATGGAATATATATTGTCCGTGACCTGGATTAACACACAGGCTACTTTTTATCCCGAAAAAAAAACGGGATCCAACGGGATCCAACGGGACGCGAACGAAGTCGCGGGCGGAAGCTAGTAAAATATAAAATGAAAAACATAATTCATAATTCATTTATTGCGAATATGCCTGGATATTGGGGATGTCAGGGTATTTACATTGGTTTCTACCATAATAGCATGCAATATTTATATTACGTACTAATCAATAAATTGTAATGTCACAGAGCTCAAATTCAAATCGAATAGATATTAAAATCAAAACAAAACTTAGATGAATAGTACAATGGGCGGTTTTATCGCTAATCAGCGGTCTCTACCCGACAACCTTGGACGGAAAGGACTTCCGAGGTATAATACAAAGGGTGATGTTTCTTCTTTTCAATAATGGCCTCTGTCTGTCATTTCGACAGACAATTTTGCCAATGTCAAGTGAAATTATTGTAATAATATTAGTCAAGTCAAGTCATTCGTCAAGTCGGCTGTCGTTTGTTTTGAAAAGAAAATGGTGGATTTTCTCTTCAAAACCTAACACGAATTTTCACATTCAGAAAGGGTGCTGTTTAACTTACTTGTAATCAAGACGTTTTAATGTGAGTTCCGAACAGTTCAGCTGTCCCAGTCCCATTAGTAAGCCGGCTACTGGTCCGGCCGAGAGGTCCACGCGTTTGCCGACATAGTCTAACCTTATTGGCACTTGGGGAGAAAATACTACACGCCTGTCAAACAAACGTAATGTTATTCAAACTATTTATAGGCGTTAGTAAGTAACGGGGTCATAAATTCTGTTTTTATTAGTACCTGTAACTCAATTTGGTGTCTTAGGTTCAAGGCATCAAAGATTTACGAACAAAATCGGCATGTATCATTCGAGCGAAAACAAATTTGTGGCAAAAATGTGTTTGTTTGTGATTTTTTTTTCTAATGCCAAAGAGTAAGATAGAGACTGCTTCTAGGTCTTACTGCGTAAGAGAAGTGAGAGGCAGATAAGGCAATTATTACTGGACCAATTTAAATCATAAGTCATAAGCATTCATTGGTAATTAAAAATACCTGAAATAGATAGGCGAATCATCAACCGGTTCGCTATCCACGGGTAGTTTTGTCGCTGGCTTTTCATTCCCAATGCCAAGCTTATTGAAGTCCTCTTCAAGTTGGATCAAGTTTTCTGAGACGAGTCTCTCGGCTTCGTAGGTTTCCATTAGAGGTTCGTCGTCGCGTATCACTGGAATATCAGTTTTCTGACGGTATAATAATGTATGTATACAAAAATAAGTACCTAAGTATTCTATCAGCCATCTAGTTCCCATAGATCAAGCTTTGCTTAGTTTGGGGCTAGAAGGCGTTGTGTTAAATGTCCATGAATATTTTATTATTATGACAGTGTTGTACGGTGTAAGATTGGATTTTATCTATTTTCGTTGGTTCTAAGTGTAAATTGGCTAGCGATTCATTATTTAGACAAGTAAAAAGACACATTTAGACACAAAATAAATCTCAGCCTAATATTTCACGGACGCAGAACATAAGTTCTATTCTAATAACAATGCAAAGGTTCAGTAAAAATATAACATTGATCCAAACAAGTTTTCTAACCAAAAAATGTGCACTTTAATTTATCGAATTGGTATAAGTTTTTTGGTCGGAAAACTTGTTTGGATCAATGTGATATTTTTACTGAACCTTTGCATTGTTATTCTCTCGACCCTGAAGCTCTGCAATTTCACATTATTACATTTAGTTATATTATATCTTCAAAAATGTTGAAATGTGCGAGCGAGAGGGTTGTCTGCCTTTTACATACGCAATAAGTGGCTCGCTTTGCTCACTTCTAAAGGTCTGAGTGGGCATGGTCTGTTATGTGACCTACTATTATCTATTTATAGTTACTTAGTCGTTTGTTATCAAATCTTTCTGTTAGAACTTACCAGCGTCATTGAGGGATAAAGAATCAGCGTCTCCAATTGAGGTCGGTGTAGGGGGTGGGTCCTTCAAGTGGCTCGCTATGCTCATCACTGGAGGTCTGTGAGTGGGCGTGGTTTGTCGAGAACCACTCGAGTCGGTTGAGAGACCGCTTAGGCTTTTTGTGTCGTCGTCTGTTGGGGAAAAACAAAAGAAAACCGTATGTAATCTTAATAAACTCTTTCCATGACTTGAAATATTATGGTTACAAATAATGTATACCCGACATGGAAAAAATAGAAGAGCTATAAGTTTTTTTTTTTTTTTTTTTGCTTTTAATCTTTGTCTTCCCCGACTTAGGCTTCAGTTTTTTCCTAAGACACTAAACATTCCCCTTTATTCATATTCAACTGTAATTTTAGCGCGGCTTTCAAAAATGCTCTATCATTGTCACATGCATGACAACAGATTTAGCAATCATTTTAGTTAGCTCACATTTAGAAGACCAATGAATATTCCCCTAAATCTTCTAAATATAAAAAACTCTTTTGAAGCTGGCTGAGAATCAACGCACAGCCTAAACTATAAGTCCTAGAGGTATGAAATTTGGAGTGTAGTATCCTTATATTGCGTAGGGGTGCACTAAGAAAGGAATTTTGAAACGTCACACTCTAAAGGGTAGAACGCGAGCAACGCCGCGGGCGACGGCTAGTATTTATATTAATTAATTTATTATGAAACATACCATTAAACTCATCAGTTCCAAGTTTCGAAAAGTAGCTGACAAGGAAAGCCAGTGTATCCTGGTCTAAGTTGAACCAGAGCGGTAGAAGAGATATCTTGAGACAACATTCTTGAGCGGAGAGTGCCGGTTCTGGACGCATATGCACTGCTTTTACTATTAGCTGTAGATAAACAAATAAATATTCATGGACATTTCACACAACGCCCTCTAGTTCCAAACTAAGCAAGCTTGTACTATGAGAACTATAAATACATTGGGATGCGAGAATACATTGTTTTCTATACCAATATCCTACTTAATATTATAAACGCGAATGTTTGTATGTATGGATGTTTGTTACTCTTTCACGCAAAAATTCCTGATCCGATTTGGATGAAACTTGGAATATATATTGTCCGTGACCTGGATTAACACATAGGCTACTTTTTATCCCGAAAACTAACGGGATCCAACGGGACGCGAACGAAGTCGCGGGCGGCACCTAGTGTATCATAAATCGGAAAGACTTGATTGTTTGTTTGTTTGCAGTGAATAGGCTCCGAAACTACCAGACAGATTTGAACGAAAATTATAAAATGAACACAGAGTTCATTATTCTTATGTGAAGTACAATGGGCGCTATGAGCGATCTCTTCCAGGCAACCTTTGGATGGACTGGATAAAAAATCACTTTTTCTCAAACATGCTTGGAAATTAAAGCATTATTTTGACAACCTTCTTCAAGATAAATCGAAAATGCAGTACTGGCCAAATATATGCAAGCAGCGGCCAAATAAAAATGTATGTAAATCCATTGCTGGCGTGTTTAGCGGCCAAATAAATTACATACAAAACTCATATCTTATCTTATCTGTCGTGTAATTTAAAAATGGAACAATCTTTTACTTCATAACATGGCAACCAAGGAGGTAACTTATCAAAGGTTTTATTAAAATTTCGAACAGGCTTTCAAATAGAAAGCTGATTATTGAAAACAAATGAACACTGTAACTTCGTTGTTCGTTATTGGTTTTGAAAAGTAATTGTATTTTCAACTAAAAAGTTTTGCCTAGGTACTTTCGTTTTAATTTCCGCGCATTATTTGAGAAAAGTACTATACAAGTCTTGGCCACAACTAGGCAATGATGGACTCACGTACGTTTCTTCCCTCATTGCCTCTGTTGCGGGCCGCTGCAGTAATGTACTATAATTAATCTACATTGCATAGTTAACAACTCACCATATGCGCGTTTTGCCTTTCCGGTTCATCTTTAAGTTTGTACTGACTTAGCAATTTGTTGATATCGCTGCACACGAGCTGGTCAATGACCTCTATCTTGCTGATTGCGAGTGTTTGGCGACTGGCGTGGGTACCACCTGGGGCGTACACTTCATACTGAAACTTTACCTGTAAACGAATAGTCACAGACTATATTAAAAACCTCACTCATTGAATAGAAGCTATATATAAATCTTGTGTTGATCGTAAAAGCTGCTTTTCATGCAATAAAAAAAACTTTCTACCTTTTCATTTATGATTCTTTTGACATTTTACAGTATTCTTAGAGTAGTAACAAAATACATTGCATTTACAATAAAATTAGTAGGTTAGGTAAACACAATAGAAAACCAAACAAGCGAACGAAGTCGCGGACGGAAGCTAGTTTGAAATAATATCAGTCAAGGCAGTTATACGTTGTCTCGCTCGCACTCGCATGTTTTCTACCTTGGATAAGCACAGTTTGACTGTAGTATGATGGTCTCTATGGACCCCACCGCGGGTTCGAAGGTCGCGTCGCGCCGGCTTCTGTCTCGCTCGCACTCGTTCAGCGCCCGGCGCCCAGCTCACGCCTCTCGTTCTATAGGCTGCGGTTAGTGCGCGACCGCTCTCGTAAGGCTCATACTCTTTATTCCTGAAATAAACAACAATATATATACATATTTTTTTAAATATATTTAACCTATATCGTCCCACTGCTGGGCAAAGGTCTCCCTCAAAGACTTCCAATGTTCTCTGTATCGAGCTTCCTCCATTGTTTTGTAACAATATTACAAAACGTAAAATATTTCCGACTTTTTTGTTGGATTCTTAACCTATTAACCGACTTCAATGGTGTTCGTGGAGTAGAAAAAATTATACAACCAAGTCCAATACCTATTATTTTTTTAACCACCTTCAAAGAAGAAGGAGATTCTTAATTTGGTTGTATTTTTATTTTATTTTTGTTTGTTGCCTCAGAACTCAGTCATTTATGAACCATTTGAAAAAAATATTTTCTTATCCGAAAGGGTCTTTTAGATTGGTCCCATAAAATGTTTTTCAAACTAGGTTCAGTAGTTTCGCAGTTAAATAAGAACAACTGAAAAAAAAAACACCTTTTTCTGGAAACCTATGTCTAGCTGTGGGCTACTACAGACTATGATGAACCGCATTCGGGAAAACTATCAGAGGTTTTTCGTTCAGCAGTTAACAAACTAACGAGTATTATTTTACTTACTTGACGGATGTAGGCGGACTTTGTTTCCTAGTATCGTCAATTGTCACGGATTTCTTAACAGGCGCTGGTTCATTTCCAGACCGGAAGTCGCTGCCACCATACATGTTCCAGGTAACGCTCATTTCTTGCAGAGTGTATCTGAAAATACATGCTTATTAAAACTGTTGTCTGCGTAGGTACCTTGTATGAACTAAATGATTATAGTAATCAGTTATCTACAATCATAACTGGCTTTTTTAAAGATGTGTTTGCTCGCTTTTAATAGTTTGAACAATATTATTAACTAGATATTAACCGCGACTTCGTATGCGTGTACCAATTTTGTTCGAAATCAAGCATCGTTTAAGTTCATATCCATTTACATAAAAATATTTTTTGGCAACCAAGATTTCACGCATTTGCAAACGCATGCGATTCGGCGCCGTGCGTTTTCGTCAGCGCGTTTCAGCTATTGTATCATTTTAGCAGTGACATCTAGTTATTTTTTTGATAAGTCTGTTTCTGCCTTAATACTAAGTAACGTCGCCCTCTCGTATCGAAAAATGTCGCCACTAATTCCGTTTATTTATCTAAACCATGTCCTGTTAATTTTTCGGGATAAAAGTGTTATTCCAGGTTACGATATATTCCAAGTTTCATCCAAATTGGCGTTACCTTAACATAGGCAGCGGGAAGCTCTTAGGAGCTTTCAACACATCGCTCCTAGCAGCCGGCACTGTGAAGTGATTATCGCACATATACACCGGACCTGGTCCTATCCAGTTGACTATTGGCTCGTCCATTTCGTTGTCTTGTCCATGATGGCGTGATGTTGTTTCTATTATGCAGTACTCATCATCAGTGTTACTACCATCTCCAGTTGATTTAACCTAGAATAAATAATTCTACTGAGCCTTATTCGATAAAACCTCATTCGAAACACACATTCACAGTGAGACTACAACTGAACAGAAAATCTCATCCTGTTTAAATTTAGAATCTAATTTATAAACGATAGTATACATGGATAATAAATAAAAAGTGAACTTGTCACAAACATTGAATCAAGTTTGTGTTCCCGAATCATTATAATTTGGAAGTTTTCAAGATAGGAATGAATAGGTATCTTCTAGGGCAGTTGAAGGCAGTCCCAAAGTGGTCCAGGTAGACCCCCAGGGGTCCACGAGAGACTCGACTGGGGTGTACGTTGGCGCGACGAGGAAATGGGGGTTCACAATTTGTAAGCGGGGGTCCACGAAAAATCTGCTTGCGATAGTGAAGAACTAAAATGTTGGCTTGACTTCACCTATCCATGTAGGTAGATAATATTTTAAGAAGCTCAGCGACTGTTAAAAACTTGCATATTCCATTTCCAGTACAACGTTTGGAGACTTGCAAAGGGACGAATTTACATAGTTAGATCTAATCTTCACATTTTTTGTCGAATTTTGTCCATCGGAATCAGCTAAATTTTGAAAGTGGTTTATGAAAAAAAAAGTTTGGGAACCTCTGTTTTAGGTAAACGTGCTACATCGTCGACCACATCATCGCTTAACATCTGGGTGAGATAGTGGTCAAACCTATATTGTATAAACGGTACCTATATTGTATAAAAAAAAGTTTATATATAAAACAAACCTTTTTCCGTTTAATCTTCTTCGGCGTAGATTTAGGTGTCGACGGGTCTCCTAAATCCTTAGCCACTTGCACATTCATGGGTTTATTATCCTGACTAGTTTCCATTTCATTATCCTCAAACTCTATTGATCTTGATTCTTCTAGATCTGCTGTGTCTATGACTTGACGTTTTATGTTTGATTCGTCGGGGAAGAAGAATATTTCTACGCCTTCTTTCTCAGTTGAACTGTTTAGTTCGTCATCGTCTACTGAAAGAGATAAGATGGGAAGAGAAAGCTAGCGATTTATACAGAAGCCTGTTTATTTATTAAGATTTTCAAAAGAATAAAACACATAATTTAAAAACTAACTAAACTTAGAACAAGAGCACGCCCTAATATGATTATTAATTTACTAAAAGAGCTAGTAGAAATGCCTGAATTTCTACATTTTTATAATTAAGTAATATTGTGCTGTCTGTGCTGGAAATTCGTGACAGCGAGCAAGCTCGTATGAGTTAGTGGCCAACTTTGGTGACGGAGTTTATAGGCCGCCTTAAGGCCTCTGTCGTGGAAATTTTTGATATAAATTGGTAAGTAATTGCATAAACAAATTTTTTGTGCCCCAAACTATAAGGTAAACAATTTGTTGAATTTTACCATTTTTAAATGTAACATTCGAAAAATCAGAGATATCAATAAAGTCTTACGAGTAGTGTTTGGGCTCTCTTTCATCGCTTCTGCCATGAGATCGTTCACTTGTTGTATTTCATTGGGGGATAGCTCACGTATCTCTTCAATTGGTCTATCTTCTAATCCTGTAACAAAACAATTGATTGATCTGTCAGGTTAGAATCGAATCCTTCGCGATTTCACTAAAACTTTTATTCGCAACTCATATTAATTTGACATCAAAAACATAAACTTCCTAGATAAAATTGTCTTTACCAAATGGAAGTACCTTTGGTCTATTACTGTTCAATGTCTCCACGATTGACTCTATCAATCTATTGCAAAAAATCTTACCTACTAAAGGTTCCAAAGGATGATCAGAGCATATACTAGTATGCCTTGATGAAGGATCGAAGGGTGCTTGCGAGTCACCATCGGAAGCTGCGTATGTTAGAAGACGGCAAAGTGCTGATGCTGAATCCCAACATGTATAGAGATTCACCATACTGTTGGATGCGCTTAAATCCACTTGTGGCTGGTCGTTGGTCTACAAAATGTGAATGTTAATAATTACCATGTTTTTGAACTCGCGGAATAGTTTTTATATATTTTTATATATTTGAAAGTAAATGTGGTCAACTTAGAGGTGTTGAAAAGTATAATGTTTTTGTTCTAACTTATTTATCACACGAAAAACCTTCAGTTGGCAGAAAAATTATTATATTTCATAGAAATTTATTAAAAAACTTTTGATATTCGACAGTTCAAGATTGAACAATTTCAGTACTGATTAATCGATGATTTATCCTCGTTTTGTGATATATTGACGATACAAATATATTCTAAGGGGTAATATTCATATTGGTCTTCTAAAGTTGAACTAACTAAAATGATTTCTAAAGCCGTTGTCATCTCTTTAAGTTGCCATGCATGTGACAATGATAGAACATTTTTTAAAGCCGCGCTAAAATAACAGTTGAATATGAATAAAGGGGTATAAATCTAAAAATCAGATCGGTAACATACCCCGTTGATTTTATCCTCCATACGCAAAGACAGCTCGAACAGCCCCAAATCCATCACACAAACATAATCCTTAATCAAATCCGGTTGTTTATCATCGTCTTGCGGTACAGGAATATTTGGCTTAGTTCCTTGTAAATAGTAGAGGAATAACATACAGTCTTGAGCTAGGAAACGAAGGCAGGAGGTGTTTGTGGCAGCGATTAAATTGCTTGAGACGCTGAAGTTTCCTAGGGATAGTACTGTTCGTATCGGTAGGTATAATGGCCTGTTGGTTCAAAATGTGTACATTTTATTACTTACACCAAGAATTAAATATATATTTGATTATTAAAAGGGACTGTCACAAAGTTACTTTACGAATAGTCAAAACGATAGACACATTTGGCGATTTTTTTCAGCCTTTGTAGGAAGACGATTTAAAATGCATAGAAGTAAATGCATATAGGCATTCTTTATTTTATGTCAATATTTTATAAAAATTATAGACATTTTATGATATCCGGCGCCCAAGTTCCTCCTTGTCAATGTTTTTTGGAATATTATAAAACCTTGAGTTGAGAAAGCTCAAAATAGATTACCCTGGTTGTCTCAATGGAAGATAATACTATCTCAATAATTTGTCCTATCATAATGGAGGGAAAGACATATAAGGCCAGCGGGCCTAGGATGCGCACGCGAGATATTTGTCATGTCGTTCTGTCAAAATGTAAGCATTTTGCACCAGTGTAGGAGCTATTGCATTATCTGTGGTAATGTTGTCGAGAAACCGCGCCTTTGAATCTTCAGCTTTTGACATTTCTGCATGACTATTATCTCGTCCTCAGAGAGGTACGACGACTAAGAAGTGTCAAAGGTGTACAATAACAAGACGCGTTTTGTCGACAACATTACCACAGATAATGCAAAAGTTCAAAAACTGGTGCAAAATGCTTACATTTTGACAGAACGACATGACAAATATAACGCGTGCGCTTCTTAGGCCTACAGGTTAATTCTCCAAGCTGATGAAGACTTACCTGTAATCCACATGTGCATCTAAAACATGAACGTGTAATTCCGAAAGTACAGTAGATGGCGTGTACCCTGGCACAGGATAGTCCAATACATCGAGCACGTCCATTAGTTGGGTTAGCCACGCGATGCCTTTGTCGCCTCTGTGACGTAACGTTGCCTGCTCTATACCGAGAGCTATGCATATTGTCTGTTAAAAATAACAATTTATTTTTAACTAGCTGATGCCCGCGACTTTGCTGACGCAGGATTAGAAGTGCAATTTGTTATGCGAAATTTTCTAGGCGTTTCTGAATAGTTCGCGTTCCGTTGATTTTCCGGGATAAAAAGTAGCCTATGTGTTAATCCAGGTCGCGGACAATATATATTCCAAGTTTCATCTAAATCGGATCAGTAGTTTTTGAAAGGAACTAACACACATAAATCCATACATCCTTATAAAATTTCGCGTTTATAATATTAGTACGATTACTCACTTTCAAATTAGGCGTTTCAGAATCAGGGTCAACTTTCAAAGCTAGTGTGAACATGTCCTTTTGCGCCAGTCGGTCCTTTACCATAACTCCTTTGCCAGACGGGTAGATTGTGCTCTTGAGGTTTAGCGGTAATGCTGTTCCGTACGTTCGTAAGGGCGGTTTATCGGTTGGTATTGATTGGAGTGCTAAAATTAGATTATAGAAGAAATACAGTCAAATAACTGTAGTCTAAACATGTGCCAGGCTTTATAGGGTCCCTAAACAAGAAAGAAAGAGAAGGTGTAATGCTCTATCACTTTCTAGGAAGTGATCGTCTAACTGAGCTTGGGCTCAAAGATTGCTAAAGTTCTTCGTGAGTTTAGTGAAGTTTGCGAATGTTTTGTATATCCCCGAGTTTACTCATTACTCAGATATGACTCAAATCGATGCTTGAGTCGACTTGAGTACCTATATATGGAGGAGTTATAAAGAGAATCTAGAAAGTTCTGGAATTGAATTGAAATTGAATTTTGTTTGGTTTTGGTCTATGACGATAATTGAGGAGTTATTTTATCCAATGAAAAATACTTACAGTCATGATAAAGAGTGACTTTTCCAGCTCGTAAGCACAGTTGAGCTGACTTGGGTCGTCCGTTCAATCCGCTCACTTCACACATAGACAACTTGTGCGCTTCAAGCACCAATTCACCCATTTGTCCCGGTACTACGCGTTTGTTGCTGTCCTACATACAAACAAGACTTGTTTACTCATTTTGATCTTGTTCTTACTATACCCCGATACGAATATAGATATGAATAGAAAGACAAGAGGGCGTGGCGCAAAATTTAAGAAGATTTCATACTAACCTAATGTCGTAGGAGCTTATAAATGTTCTCATACTGCAAATGTCCTATAAAAGTTCGTTAATTGGCTAACCTTAGTCTCGCCAGGATGCAACGAGTTCGACTTGTCCATATACACTAATATACAGGTAGTTTTAGTAGTCGAGTGTTACTTTCATCCTAGCAGTATTTCGGTCGCTTTATTTTGGTCGTATTAGGGCTCAGGCACACTTGACGGAAATTCCGTCGCGGACGACGGATGATCCGTCGCGGAAATTCCGCGGGTGTCAATCCGGTACCATACTTCCGCGACCGATCTTCCGCGTAGTGTGGCCGCTATTTGTAATTAATATGCAATAACATGTATTGCGTTCCGCGACGGAGTTTCCGTCAAGTGTGCCAGAGCCCTTATACTTCTTCAACGTCAAAGTTTTCGTCAGTGTCGCTATCTATTAAGTGGAGAGCGTGGCAGATGCAAAAAAAACTATGGTAAGATCCCTATCAATGTGATAATGATTAAGGAGGATTATTTCTTACCCTAACAGGAGCGTAGATAGTTAGCAGTCCTTTCCCAACTTTGAAAGTAAGACAAAAGTTGTGTGTATCAATCTTTTCTTGAGCTGGTCTATGCGTAGTCAATCCTTTCTTGAGTTTGTTGTCGTATGTTGAATAGTAGAGATTTTCCTCTTCCGATGACGAGCTGTCAGAGTCTGAATCTGTAAAAAATATACGTCTGAATTTAGTGGGATTATGTTCTGTTAAAATTTTAGTCGAATTTATTTCGTTTCTGACCTTTGATGATAATTTATTTAAAAAGTAGTCTAATAGTATATTTACCATATCCTTTAGCTTTGCACATGCCAAAAGCAGGGTTAATGGCTGCACAGGCAAGAGGGCTTATTTCAAAGGGATCCACAATTTGTGGCTCCCAAAGCAAAAGGTCTGAGTTGATCCTGTTGTAGATTATCTCGTAAAGTTGTTTTGATCTGGGAAAATACACGTTTTATTAGTAAAGTGAGAACTACTAGCTTATGAGCAGAGCTAGCTGTCTTTGTAATATGAATAAAGAACTCACTCAAGTTGTAAACTAAGAATAGGCAGGCTGAATTCAAGATGTATAGAAGATAGTTCTATAGAGCTACTTGTGAATTCAGCCATTTCTTCGTCACTGCCAGGCACGATAAGCTCCTCTTCTTGACCTGAAACCAATTCAAGAGTAAGCCATCGCGACGACTCACAGTATATATTATAATAATATGTATATAACTCTCTAAAGCTTGTTGTACTTCTAGTTAGGTGATCAAAAAAACATCGTTTATGAGTGCAGACGGTCAATACGAATTCACACAAATGACGTTGGGACTACCAAATGCGTTATGTATAATTACTGAGTTCACTTAGAGTTTGTGATATGTCTTTCGATGTGGAATTTGAACGCTAACCAGAAATTCACGTCTTTCAATATAAATTTTAGCATAATCTTACTTTGTTGCGGGCTGCTCTCGTGTTTCGTGACACTCTGATGCGCGCATTTCTTCCCACTGAACGGGCTAGGCTGGGTGCTGCTTAGATTATTCATTATGTACATGGAAGTTGTCATAGGATTCATTGAGGCGGGGGCAAAGCAAGACTCGTCGTGAAGACTATCGAATGGACCTTTGTTCGGGTTTTTCGGCTTGAATGTTAGTGATATTCTGTAATAGTAAAACGGTGTGTTTCAGATGTAATGTCTTATAACCTGAGCAAGTTTTATTTTGATACACAGACCTAGATATAAAATAAACACAGATTGGTTTACGATAGACAAATTAAAGTGTCGTTTGGCTTGCAGAGTTTTACAAGAAGGGTTTTAGGATGTACGGGGATGTATATTGCGCAAGCGATTATGGTGTTCTTAATAGTGTAAAAGTAACTTACGTGGGAAGCAATGTAGACGGTATGTTACCACTTAAAATGTTTCCTTCACTTAAATTGTTGTCCATCGTTGTATTGGCTATATGAGTTGGGGCCAGAGTGTCATTTTCCTGTGACAAAAAACGATCGCACTTTATATTTGAGCCACCATTACATGGGAAATTCAACCGTATATCCACATGATACAAAAATAAGTTGTTTTTTTTTTAAATTCAACGCAAAGAAATTTGAAGCGTATATCAACAGATTAAAGTCCACTTACGTGATAATACAGATCTAGCGAAGTAGCTTTTAAGGTGATCGCTGTAGGCATAGGACGGACACTAGGCGATTGCTGAGAGCTTATAGTTGCGTTTGCAAACTTAAACAGTAGGTAGTCAGGCCGAACGCGACGTGATTCCCGACTTAATCCTGGACGGAGATCCGCTATTGGGAATCTGAGAATATTTTCAATGAATGAAAGAATGAATTAATGAATGAAAATACTTTATTGTACGTAGGTACACTTTACAAACTAATATGCGAGACAGATTATATTAAACCAGGTGCCGACCGCGACTTCGCCGGCAAAAATGCCGGACCGAAGGGCTAGTGGCTGTACAATTTATATAGAGCTATTCACATTATCCCGGATCCGGCATATTTGCCGATCCGGCGTAGTGGGAACCCGGTCTTACTCTTTCACGTAAAAACTACTGATCCGATTTGGATGAAACTTGGAGTATATATTTTCCGTGACCTGCGGGCCTAAGATGCGCACCGCGAGATATTTGTCATGTGGTTCTGTCAAAATGTAAGCATTTTGTACCAGTTTAGGAACTATTGCATTATCTGTGGTACCTAATGGTGTCGACAAAACACGCCCTAATGAACACTTTTGACACTTCTTAGTCGTCGTACATCTCTGAGGACGAGATAATAGTCATGCAGAAATGTCAAAAGTTGAAAATTCAAAGGCGCGGTTTCTTGACACCATTACCACAGATAATGAAATAGTTCTTGAACTGGTACAAAATGCTTACATTTTGACAGAACGACATGCCAAATATCTCGCGGTGCGCATCTTAGGCCCGCTGGATTAACACATATGTTACTTTTTATCGGGAAAAATTAACGGGATCCAACGGGACGCGAACGAAGTCGCGGGCGGCACCTAGTGAGTTCATAATTACCTGAGTACAGCATTGAGATTTGGACATTGGAGAGAGAAATTGAGATGATTTTGCGCTGTGACGGGTGTCACAGTTGAAGGCGTATTACTTGTCACCCCGCCGAAGAATAGCGCTGACATTCGCTCCATTATTGTCAGCTCAACGTCCACGTAGAATGGAGTGCATTTTACTCTAGAATAAAAAAAAACCTGAGACCTAATCATGCATGTATTTTGAAACGGTCACAACATTTTATGTCAATATGCGATGTTGGCAGGCATTTGTATTGATCGTTGCAATCGCGATAAAGACGTCAGCGGCTGCATAGCGACGGATTATTTGCAGAATCGCTACAAAAAGTAGCAAGTTTGTGTCAAAGTCAACCACAAACAAACGGCCAAATCTTGTATACTTTTTATAGTAACAATATGCTTCAAAACAATGCTCTCCTATTATTAAACTCGATGTACGCTATAATTATAAAACTTACACAATATCAGTTGTAGGGTAAACGAGTTTCTTTTCTCCGGCAACCCGTACGAATTTCGAAGTCTGTTTGAAATTCACTCGAATATTCGCTTTGGAAGTTGTGGACCCTTTCCGACTTGAAGTATCGTCTTCATCATCAGCTATTGGAAAAAAAATGAATGAGACAGTAACCACACCAACCAATTTAGAAGTAGTAAGGCTCTTTGTGTAAGAGTTCATCCAGGGAAGTACCATTGTATTTTGGACGCGAACGAAGTCGCGGGCGGAAGCTAGTAGAGTATAAATATCTTAAAAAGCCGTTTTAAAAAGCATTAACAGGACTGTTTGGACACCTTTGAAAGTAGATAGTACAAACTTACATTTACACTCAAAACGTATCATGTCAAAGCTTTGCGGTTTTCTGTTGTCATCAGAAAACGTGTAAAGGCACTCTCTCACTAGTATGTTTCTCACTGCGGCCTCGCAGACAGTTTGGCTGCCGTGTGACGTCACTTTCTCACTTCCATCTAGTGTTATGTCAGATGTGAGCAGCCTGTAATAAAAATAACTTTTAAAACAATAGCAAAGTTCTTTTGAAGTGACTAAACTTTTTCACCCATCTGCCTCGGTTTTAGTTTCCGCAAGTAACCCAACGCTTCAACATAATTTATTTTACTAAGCACACTTACAGTTACAGGTGTTTTGTACTTAACACATGTTGCCAAACAGCCGGTTGAAAAAAAAACAAACGCGTGAGCTGCAGTACCAATTAGGTTACTTTTGATAGAAACTAATATTTATGTGCGACAAAGATCTACTCCGATAGGGTTGAAGAGTTGAAGGGGCCTCTACTCCAAAAGATTCGGTAGTGACATGTGTTACACTACGCGGTCACCTTGTGCATTGACGCGAGCTCTTGTGAAGTGACAGCGTCACTGCGCAGTGTAACCCACAACCCGTCGAAATCTCACCTCAAATGATTAGATCTCGCTGCGCTATTGATAGCGTTATTGACCGCACTAAAGACATCGTTCTCAGCGATATAAAGTGAGGTCAACCTTTCGAAGAATTGTGATGCCGCTTCGTGCATTTTTATCGCGCTGTTCGGTGATATGCAGTCAGAGCCGATTGACGACCCTATTAGAATATCCTGAAAAACACATGGTCATTGATTCCTTTTAACAGAATAAAAAATTAGCAAAAACGGTCGAAACCACTCGGTCATAAGAGATTTGAGAGTGGTTTTTACTTTAAAATTAGGCAACTGTAGAGCTACTTTTAACCACCATCGTTTCGAATTGGATCCGGATTTTGACAGAAATGTGTTATTTTGTACTGAAAAATTACACGATTTCTGTCAAAATGTATAGATCCAGTTTAGAACAGTGGTCGAAATATGTTTAAAATTTCTCTTGTTGCCTGTACTAATACGTCAGTATTTTATACCTTAGCTGGTATTATGGCACTGAATGTACTCATAATACCAGCAGTAATCAGTTGATATCTCATATTTACCTTATGTAGTAGTACGCAAGATAATGACGTAATGCGTAGACTAACATGAGACACCTCAGCTGTCGGGTCACCATCAATATGTGGCACTGAAATGCAATATAGGACAGGTAGTTACAGCGTCATCGAAACACAAAAATCCAAACATATATACTTTCACTTTATAATAGTAGTAGTGAATTAGAACAGATTATTCCAAAATTACCTTTCTTATTCCGCTTGATTCTAGGCTGTGCTGTGGGTAGATTGACACTTGACGTCATGCTGGTACTCATAGAACTCACAGACGAAGTAAAACTCTCCGTCATCTGGTTGTTTGACGTCATCGGATGGAATCTTTCGCCGTCCATTTCACTGTCTTCTGTAGGTGAAATACTTATGAAAACTTAGTAGCATACAATATCAACTACAGATTGAAAAAGTCCACAGCTGGATGCAGGCTTCTAAAGATTTCCAGCCTTCTCCGTTCATTAGTTTACTTTACAATGCCGTTGGTCCATTAAGACCGATATGATATCTTACCAAAACTAGGTCCAGACCAGCCATGTTTGCCGGTCGGCTTGATGGTCTGTTGCTCCAAATTGCCTAGTAGTTGCGCTTCTATCAGTTGGAAGTCAGCTTGCTTCATGGGTTTGCAGTGGATGTTCATACCACTAGGCCTCATTGGAATATTACTGAAAAACGGTCACTGTTGTTGACAATCGAAAATGAATTCTGTGTTTAAAGTGATAAGTACTACTTTCAATGGGAAAGTTTGAGTTTTTTGTAAAGGTGGAGTCAATTGCAACAAAATAAGCTTTATTAATGAAAAGTAAGGATTATTTTACCTTGTATCTTCTAGATCAGGCTGATTCAAAGCGTCAACAAGCTCAATCAGCGTATGAAGCTGCCTCGGTGATACAAAAATAATAAACGATCCCAGTATAGCTCTAATCTCCACTTTAGGTCCCTCAACTTCCTCTGTATGTTTAATTTTCAAAGCCAGTTCTTGGTGTCCTACCAACTTAGCGAATAATATCGGATCTGGTTGATTTGATTTCTCATCTGGGGTCATTTCTCTAGATTCGGTGCGACTTTTGCCTTCAGCAATGATTTCTTTGATCGGATCTGGTTCTATAGTGGATATGACGCTGCGAGTTTCGTAGAATACGTCAGACATAGTACTAGTGTAGTTTACATCAGGGGTATCAGGGTTACTGCTCTCGGTTCTATCCCCTTGCGTTGATACAGACTTATCCATAATTAGACTACGAGCCATAGTGCGCAGTTTTGAAGGGAACTCGTCAGTGTATAAAGTGACACCGTCGAATTTGATTTTTTTGTTTGTGTATGTAGCGACAACGTAGGTTTTAGATTTTTCCGGATCTGTCATGTCTGGAGTAGGTTCGCTGCCTGCTTCGTCGAAGTAATCAATGCTATAATGTTACAAATCAATGTAGAGACTGACCTTACCTACTGGTGCATAGTTAGTTGTGGGTGTGTTTGATTCAAATTAACAACCGAAAAACATTGCGGAAGAAACAAAGATTGTTCTGTGTCTGAGTGTTATTTTGTGTTTTAAAAGTATTTCTATATCTGGGTTGCCATAATATTTAAGATTGGGGATAGATGGCTCCGTAATATTCACTAATACCTATTTATTTAATTGTTTTTTGATAATGATTAATTTAAATTCATAAGTACAACCTAGCATCAAATATCACCAAGGCCATTGATTCAATGCACTCAGATAATTCTACCAGTTGTATTGGAGGTCACACGTACTCACAAGGAAGTAATGTTCTAAAAATATATAGAAGCTAAGGCACAGTCAATAGTGATAAAAAGTCGTCTTAAAAGGGCGCAGGTCTTTTGGGGAGTGACTTTCATAAAAAATATGGTATGTCCCCTCGATTGTACTTCAATTTGTTGGTTTTATTCAGGACTTGCCATGATGGAGGCCAAGGGCTTTATCCTCAATAAGGATGACGACGTACGAAGAAAATTTGTGCTGAACTAAGCATAAGGCCCCATAGTTATTTAGTCTGCCTAAATCATCTGTCAGGCTTCATTGGCACTATAAGGTACTTACTTCTTTATGTGGATCTCCAGAGCGATGCCTCGGTCACCGTTTTTTGGTACATGTTCAATTCGTATTTTTGTGTTTACGAATTTAACCTTTACTCGACTCAAGACTGAAATTAATAAATAAATAATCTTTATTTACAGAATTAAGCATACATTACAATAAATAAGAGCTTAGTAGGTACCTAGGTACAAAATAAAGAAAAAACTGCATTGAAACAAATTTTAGTAGTTACAAATACCTATGGATATTTATTCTTTACATGAAAAAATACATGGAGATTGGTTCTGGACAAGGCACTTACTTGAATCAATAGCATGTGCAAACATCTCAATCCCCTCAACAGGATGGGACTCCTGAGGTCCTTCTTCCTCCCGGAGACATTCTGCAGCCAACTGCATGGATGAGGACATAGAAGACCACATAGACTCTAGCATTGAAGATACTGAAAAATTCAAACTTTTTGAACCCCTCAAAGTTTAGTAAGACCAGTACCTACTAGAAGTACCTAATTATGTACTTAGTTAAGGCATTAGGTATTCTGCTAATGAACAAAGTAATGACTTGACATCATACTAACACAAAAAGTCAAAATTTTTGTATCATGATAGTTGACCTGTGACAAGTACTGAATTTTTACCGATTGGTTTTTCGGCCGCCTTTCCTGACACAGAGTGGCCATGAAAATTATGAATTGACAAAACTGTATATTTTTATATAAGAATGATTTTTAGATCATAATTACTTCACCTCGGGATAAGAACAACTGTAAGTTTTTAAGGGACACCTTTGCTCAGCAGTAGGACAAAACAGGTGAATGAAAAAAAAGAATTAATTCAGAAAGAACCATAAACATTTAATAAAATTAAAATGTTGAGCATACCTGGCTCTGCCCGAACTTTTGGCTGAACTGTGAGTGAGAGCCCATTGATTTCCACAATTGAGTCATCTTTCAATAATGTTGACCATGGGATGGTCACAGTGATCTCATGCATACGGCCATCCACAATCTCCAGAGGCCAGTTCTGGGCATCCCCCAGTTCATTGAGAGCCTAAAATTACGTGTAGTTAGGTTTATTTAACAATGATTGTTTTTTGACATTTACAGCAACAAGTCGAATGTAAAGGTATACCAATAAAAAATGCAATGTTGAGAATTTTATTTTAAAGATTACTAAGTAATGAGTTCAAAGGAAAAACAGGTAGGTACATTTATAATGCAAAATAAACATATAGGTACATTCATAATGAAGAGAGTACCACTATTCATTTTATTTATAAAATAATTAAGCTAGAAAACTAAAATTAAATACCTATCTCATATGTTGGTCTGTTGTTATCTGTGTACTATTCTAGTAACCTTGACCACAATAAGGAATCGATTTATAAATAATGTATAAAGAAAATAAGCAGTGATTTTGCGAAGAAAGGTTTGAATGTATCAAGTAGGAGCAAACATGTAAAAATGGGATCACTTTTACATGTACCTACACAAAATGAGTTAAAAATAAGAAATATGTTTGTTATTCTTTGTTTAAAAACTCATGAATGAGCACGTGCGTGCGTCGCCCTAGTGCGCAGATAATATTGGCAGGCCATAGTAAGCAAATAAAGCATTTTGAGGGTTTACGTATAGGTACATCAGTGAGGCAGAACTGGAGTAGGAAGTCTAGTAATACAGTAACTTACTTCGCAGTCAAGGCTGACATCGCAAACTGTACCAGTCCCATTGTACAGGTCCACACTCAGCTGATCCAAAGTAAGTTTTTCCTTCAGAAAGTTGCCGAGATATCGCTGCAGAAGGTATCTGCAGGCTCGTTTCTTGATGCTCTCAGACCATGGCAGATACCACAACATTTTCAGTTCATTTCAATTATCATCACACTTGAAAATTTTTGATTTTGAGTTATGTAGCAGTGACTATTGTGATTCTCGTGCGATTGATTTGCGAACGTAAATAAACACTGCGTTCCTTTTCACGCAAAGCAAACAAACACAAAAAAATGCAATATCAACGAGCACGCAGTGCTGCCAACTGCTAGCTTTAGATAGTAGCTAAACATCTTGCAAAAGCTGCTAGATAGATCGCTAGTTTAACTAAAAAGTTGCCAAAAGCTAAAATTAAATGTTTTATTAGCCCCTCAGCGGCGGCAGCTTTCAGGTAAAAAATTGCTAGTTTTAGATTAGGTAGCTAATTATTATTTAGCCTCTCAGGTGGCCTACTTAGCTAGCACGGCCCTCTCTTCGTTTAACTATTCTACTTATCATGTAAATAATAGGTAGAAAGACTATAACATTCAAAAAAATGACCTGTCTGGCACCCAAAAACAGCTAGATTTAGCTATAAAGTAGCTAAGTTGGCATCACTGCAAGCACGGCTGACATTTTTTTTGACACTGCAAAAAAAATGTCAGCCGTGACAAAAAGATTGTTTTACCCGTTTTACCTATTTGTTCATTCATTCAGAGCCAGGCGCCAAATTTTAGGCCCGTATTCCGAGATAGAAATCGTTACTCAAGCATAGATTTGAGTAAAGATTTTTATACAAAAATCTATGCTTGAGTACGGATCAGTGCTTGAGTAAGGCTACGGAATACGGGCCTAAGTCCCTAATAATCTGTGTTTATATTGTTATTTTTTTGTGTATCCCTAACCCTGCTGATCCTTCTTCCTAACCCGCATGTCAGATCCCGCGCTTTTTTTATTATTTATGTTTCCCTAATTTTTTTACGCAAAATGGCAAATGCACAAGAACAGTGCGACGCCTATTAAAAAAAATATAATTATATAATAATAATCTGTGATTGCTTCACTTGTTTGATTGCTATGTGTGGTACGAGCCTTTGAATGTGTTCAAAATTTGAACAAAGATTTGCACTTTGCCATGCGGATCGGTTTTTTTCCGCACATCAAAACGTTCAAAGTGTTCAAATGTTTGCGTAGTCTGCCACCACAGATTAGTAAAGATGCTCTCTCTACCTATAATAGGTAGGTATAGTTTTGGTTCGGATCGGAAGCGTCGGTGGGCGAGTCCATTCGCACTTGATCTGACTCATTTTTCTATGCACAACAAACAGTGTTTTATTTTATCAGGTCAAACAGGTAGAGAGTAGGTATATATTTTGAACCCTTTTACCTACATAGTAGATCAATGTTTTACCTACACGTACCTACCTATTTAAATTAATTCTAACCTTCCATTGGTACTTAATAGGTAAAATAATAGAGGGTTTAATGCCATTATTAGGTAGGTATAATATTACCAAAAACGAATTCTTCTAACAAAAACCCAAGCTAAATCTGTGGTTCAATTCCACTATACACACATATTGTAGAACTAATCTACTAAGCTGCATGTTGCACGCTGACATGGCTGATATCAACTGCCGCCGCCGCCGCCACCTCCACTACCGTCGTTTTCTGATGAGGTAGTTGATACTATTCGTCATCCGTAGATTCTCCTAGTTCATCAAAATTATTTTGATTTTCATAATTGTTAGGAGCACTACAGGTGAATATTTTCAAACTGTAGAATACAACAAATGTATTTAGGGGCAGATAGACAGTTGCCGTAAACGTTGCTTGGCCAACTCCTTCTTGTGAAAAGGCCATGACATCAGAATCGTTGACGATTAATTTTATTTCCACTTTTGAAACTTTATAATCTTCTGAAAATAAAAACACCATAAATGTATTGTCTTAATTCCTTCGACCCAGCTATTATAATCTAGAATCTATATACGCCTAGGCTCAGATTACCATCAAATATTTTGGGGTAAACCTAGATGTAAGTAGATATTAAACTAGCTAGACCTATGTAATAAATAAAACAAGTCTACGTAATACTAAATAACACTTCATCGACCAGCAAGGGGTTTGAGAGTTCGGGTTGATGGGTAGAGATTACTGTTATTACGACTATTATTATTTTATCTTTCTTACCATTTCCACTTTTGTAATATATGTCAAAAATTCGATTCAGTCGGACTCGTCCCCAAATTTGCTGTTCAGAGAACAACAATTTTTCTGTAAACGAACAGTTTTAAATTATAGGCAGGCACCCTGTAGGTAGTACACTTGTAGGTAGGTCTACAAGTGCAATAAGTAACCATTGAGCCTATTATGGGTCTACGAACATAGTAGGCTACATTTAGTTTCGGTGGTTTTACCTTTACATGTGCCTAAGGTCATGAAAATTTTATAATACCACTCTCCCACACCCTGTATAGTTCTTCTCATTTTTACTCCACTCCCTATCCTACTACCTTTTACCAAAAACATTATTATAAGTAAAATATAATATTTTAGAAACATATAAATGGAACTGTGTTCACTTGTTGAAATTATAGTTTATACTGAAAGGTGGTAGGCATCTATTAAGTAAAGGGTGTCATGTTATTATAGCACTAAGTACATCTACTCCTAAAATATAGGTGGACCCTCCCTCATCTTTCTGTCAATCAAAATCAGGATGAATCAACGTCGCAGTTTGTCACTTGTACCGTTGTAGGTATACCCACCTATCTAATAAAATAACCAAGTGTACGATAAGCTCCGCGTTGATAGTTGCATATCCAAATACCTACATTGTTCTTAGGTAGGTACCTACTTGAAATTCAGGAAAGGACTTTCTTAAACACCTAATGTGATAAACCAAATGTTTACAACTTCAACGCTGATCTTTTCAAAACTAAGGTTCTTTTACGCCCTGTACGCATTGAACCTCATCAAGTTCCTTACGTAGGTATAGGAGGTAACTAACCTACTGTACTTACCTAGGTAAGTACCTACGTTCACAATGCTATGTTTTGTAAACTAGAATGGACTATCTATTGTTAATCACTTAGGTAACCTTAAGATGGTTTACACGCGAATACTGAAGAGTCACTCTTTCAGCACCACATAAAATTGCCCTGCTTCTATTACCTATAATTTCAAGTAGAGTTTCATTATTCGGCCGTAATATACTTGAGTATGTATAGACAAAAGTTCTTTAATTTCATAGGTATTTATTACGTAAGAAGGTACGTAATTAGCACATTATTGGTTTGCCAATACGTATCGCGCACCGGCAACTATACCAGCCCATGTTTCAGTAACAATCTGCTTCAAGTAATGTGCAGGAACTTCAAAATTATATTCATAGCCAGGTAATTCCAAAGTGTAGGTAAGGGGGATGCCAACAGCACGGGTCCAGTCACGAGAGGTTCCTGTGGAGTAGTACAGCACAGCAGCCGCATTACCGACGATGTAGCGGTCAGCTTTATCAAGAGCCAACTGGTCTATAGCCGTGGCCATTTGGACTCCAGCTAGATGGAGAGTCAATCCATTGGACGGAAGAGAGCCTGTGCCAAAGGTAATAGGTATGATAAACAATAAATCAAAGATGTCATAGGTAATTAACTATCTATATCATTTTCTGCACAGGTAAATAAATAGGTAGGTACTAGGAATGTCTTAAAGTCAACAAAGTCACGTCATACCTACAGTTGGTAGATAGGTACCTACTGAGTCATTCATTACCTATATTTATATGCCTTGTACATAATGGGTCATGGTTGATTACCAAATGGGTAGGTAACCTATACCTGCTACCTACCCTAGTAGTATGTCATATAATTACATATGTCCATTTTGTTAAATTTAACTTTACTGTTTCCACATCATATTTTGTCTATTACCTAGGTACCTAAGTATAAGGAATCCAGTTCCGTTCATTATTTATTTAACTAACAATTAGGCATCAGTCATACCACGAGGTTGACTAGATCCTTCAGTTTTTTGTCACGTACCGTTGTTACCCCAAGAGTAGAGAAACATGTTTCCATAGCTATGCAAAGAGATGTACATAGCAACTCGGTCAAGTTGTTGCCGAACGGCATCTCTAATAACCCTGGTTTCAGGTTCTGAGAATGCAGACGGTCCTTCGTAGATAAGAGAGCAAGGGTCACGGGTAGCTTCTGTAGTTCCCCAATAATGGTCAAAATTACGATTTCCATCGACTCCAGGGCATTCAGACGAACCTACATGGGACGTGGAACGGGTCTTGCGCCATAGGCGGTCCTGGGAAAATAATAATAATTACACTGTCACAGAAAAAGTAGGTAAGCGGTGATTTTAGCCTGACAAAATAGTATGATCTTATACCTACTTATAACCTACCTAATATTTTGTAGTTTCAACAGCACACGTGCCAACCCATCATATTAGATCCTTACAATATTCGTGACCGATGACCCTTGAGTCTGCAGTCAGCACGTCTCATTGTTGACTTTGAATATAAATTAGCTTCAAGCATCAAAATAAATATATGCCTTTTATGGTCTCAATTACAAAAATTAGGTTACTGTTTGAAGAAGGTTAATCTGTAGGTACCTACAAAATATGTAGGTCTATGTAGGTCAGAAGAAGACATTGGTTTACCTCTTCAAATGAGTATTCATATCCATCAGGGTTGGCTACCGGGATGATGATCCAGTCCATATCATTAGTAAGGTCATGTTCCACAACATCGACGACTAATTGGTGGATAATGTATAGAGCTACGGGAGGTGTGACCCATTCTCTGGCGTGGACGGCAGCGTCAATGATTATTACTGGCTTTCTTAGATTTTCGAAGCGGCTAGTTGAAATCCTAACGTATTTGATCTGGCGACCTTCGTAGCTCAGTGCTGCATTTATTACTGTAACTAAGTCGGGGTACTGTGCTGCAAGATTGTCAAGGTGTTCGTTTATCTGAAAAAAAAAGCAAGTTATGCATAGGTAACAAAAGCCCTTCATAAAAAAGGCTAAGACTAAAACCCTGAAAAAAGGCTTAGTAGTTAAATTTATACGTAACCAAAGTAATGTAAGTTATACCCATTCTAATTTTACGGTCAAGCAAAATAGATCACCTCATCATGCCGGTAGTAAGTGTCCCAGCTGATAGTTTTGCCACTCTTCTTATCTGCTGATTTCCTTATCTGAATTTCTTCCTCTTCTTTTCTGAGGATACTGGAATAAAAACATGGTAAATGTTTTTATTATTTAAATAAACGAGGCGTTTGCAAAACAAACACAAAACAATTTGCAATCCTGCAAAGTCTTGTCTCTGCAGAGTCATAACTTTGCAGGATTGCAAAAATTTCACCAATGTTTATTGATCTTACTCGGCAAGGTTTTCAGCGATGAGCGTATAGGGCATGTTGTTAGCTTCAAAGTATCGCAGCCATTGTTCTTTTTCCTCAGGTGCTAGCCTGAGCAAGACTTCCAGCCGACCAGTAGTAGATTTGGCAGCGGGAGTTGCTGATAGAATATCCAAGCTAGCTTCAAGTTCCGCTAGTTCATCAGCTGGCCCAGCCACACGGTATAACTGATGACTGAGAATATATTGGTTAACTAGATAAGTAAGTACTTTAGTAATTTTAATAAAAATCGCTGGTAGTTAAATCAGGATCCTTGTAAAAAAAAACATGCAAACTTATATCTTTCTTGGCACCATTCGATAATATTAGGTACAGTTTAAAATTGATAATTTTACTCACCCTTCATATTTCTCATGTCGAGCTTGGGCTAAAGCCACAAGGAGCAGCACACATACGGCCTGTCTAAACATTTTACCGACTGACAAACCACTTCTGTTGCACGGATTATTTGCAATATATCCAAAGATTGTAATAATCCTTTGGTGTGATAATTCGTCCAAGTTTGATACCCACTATCATTGTTGCTAGAGTTCAAATGTGGTAGATTGCCTTTTTATTGAAAAAATACCCACTTTGCTTATCTATACCTAAATATAAAAAGGTACATATAAAAACTATTAAGCCGTAGTTTATGATAAAAACATTCTAATAATGTAGGTACATTAAAATTCCCGAAAACGGTCACTTGAATAAGCCTTGTCAAAATATATTATTCTGTGAAAGTCATTTTATTCATACATACGGAACCAACTTTGTTGTGGTCTTTAACTACTTATTTATCTAAATAAGGATTTTCTTTATTGTAAGTTCATAAACTGGGGCTGTTTTTAATCTAAATAATGATTACTTACTACTTGTAAATAAAGATAGTACCGAATACTGATAAAATAACAACAGTTAACCTATATGTGTGGCTAACGTCCAAATATTGAAACACTAAGGTACTTTACTAATGGATAGGTAATTTAAAAAAGAGGCAGAACAATTTCGAGTGATGTTTCAGTATTCGGGCGTTAGACTTTTTAGACCTTTGCTGCTGGTAGTTGTTAAACCTATACATATTGTGCATAATATTATGTTACAATATCCAGACACGTAGGTAGTGCTTTCTTGCTAAGTATAGTAAAATAGTTCGCAGTTTACGAGTAAAATGTATTTTATTTCCATTGTGAACAGCATGTCGACTTTATTCTATAACAATTAAATATTTCAGCCACATCTGAGAATTCATATATAACGCGGTGCCACGCGGTGCTGAAGCCCAGATGGGTGGGAGCCGTTCGTAACTATTTAAGACACTGATTCAAATAGGTATCTGGGTTCCAATTCATTAAACTTACAGATTAAACCTATCAGATGAATCACGACAAAAATATTTATGAAAGTACCTTTTATAATATAATTTTACAGATCTCTTAAAGCCTTTATGCCACCAAGCATAAATCAATGGGTTTACTATGCTATTTGTGAATGCCAAAAGTGGGTACGGACCTCCTAGCAAGACCCTGAGCCGGATACATTCTGGATTGGTCAATTTATCTTCACAGAAAACAAAAAAAATAACTGCTATAAAAAACGGGATCCATGTGACTATAAATGCACTAGTCGTAAGAAGCACTACTGTTATAGCACGCCATTTATTTGGCTCTTTGGCTTTTGGAAATTTGGAACACCTCGGTACAGAAGATCTATGTTCAGAAATATTACAAGAAGTTGATAAACTGATTGAAGCAATCGATTCAACAGTATAAACGCTGAAATCTGATATGGATTGTTCATTATTCTTTTTAGAATCTACTATTTTATTTTTGTGAGTTCCAGACAGTTCTTCAATACTTTTTGATTTACGGTTGGTTTTAGCTTGAGGCGTAATCCCAAGTGTAAAAGAAGAGCTTCTATTTAATAGAACTACTGGCGCATGCGCTCGTTTTTCTACCACAGTTCCACGATTCATTCTCAATTTGGGTTTCTCATTAATAGGCGTTACCTCTTTAACTCTTACAGTTCTATTGATAGTCTTCACAGTTTTTAAAGCTTTCACTAAAATTATTGAGTAAAGCACAGCAACGACCGCAATAGGTATGAGACTCAGAAAGGAATTAAGCAATATTAGAGTTCCAGGAAACAGTGTTAAGTAACCGCACCTTGTCATATTTAGTTCTTCGCTAACCAATCCAGTGGCTGGCATAAATCCCAGAGTAATACCTGAAAATAAGCAAATTAATTGATAATAATGTAACCTTATTAACTTTACCTTATTAAATAAACCTTATTAACTTTACTAAAACTATCTTAATTTGATGCATAAGTCAACCACAACACAACTATACCCATTTCGAAATTCAAGTTAATATGCGGGCTAACTGCAATTTCTAAACACCTCGATGACACATACATGATGACACTGATAGCCAAATCTTGCAGAACTTTATTTTTACCACTGCCCAGTTTGAAAATTTTGTAAACCGACTAACCAATCATCCAAATTAAAACTATGCCGATCCGAACTCGAGCTGTATTGAACCACCTCTTGTAGTAGAGTCCGTGAAGTATGTAGATGTACCGGTCTACTGCGATAAGTCCAACGCTGAAGATTGACACCATGGCTGGGCACACCATCATACCTGAAACCGTGTAATATTAATAATTTTAAAAGAACAGAATAACTAAACCTATCTAGTGGTACTTAATGTACCTCTCTATTAATAACCACGTCGCGCTTTTCATTTTGCAACTCTTTTGTTTGGTATAATAAAAGATCAAGAACCAAAATGTCTGTAGGTATGAGAAACTTGACTTTTCTGTCCGTATTTTCCGTTTGGCCATTCGCTTGATTTGTCCGTGCCATCGAACGACCGCATTTCGTGGCAGCTTTCGGTATGCTGGCTATGCTGCTACAAAATGCTAGAACAATATACCTCCCCCAATTAAAAATAAAGATTCAGTTTATGCATTTAAAAGCTCTCTCAAAAAATACCTGTTATATTTACAAATATCTGTTCAATAAGTAATAAGTTGTGTAAGTAGTTCTGTGTGTGTTCTTCACCTCATGTTAGTTTTTAACCTGCTATTTTATAGATTTTGTATTTGGAATGCTGTTATTGTGTTTTCTCTAGTTGTATCTATAATTATATTTTATGTTTTGTTTCTGTTTAATTTATTTAAAAAAAGATGTAATGACATTGAGTATTGTCGGTATTCTAGATTATAGTACCTATATTCGATTAAGTACTTATTAATTTAAATTATTATATAAAGATTGATGTAGAACGGAGCGCGTGTGGCAGAGGCTGTGCGCCACTTTACGCACTCGAAAACCAGCGCTAAAGAAGCCACCGTGCACCTTTAGCGTTTGCTGAGTGAGTAGGTACCTTTTTTAAGAATCTGTTCTTTATTTTAGTGTTTGTTTTATTGTGTTTTTCTAAGTGTTTTTGCGTATAATAAATAATTTATATTCTATTCCATTACTAAGTACTTCAGCCATTTAATTTAAATGGAATTCTAGCTCAAGCTTTTGGGCGTGCTAGGTGCAAGCAAAAATATGACAATCCGGAAAAAAAAACCTGATTAAAATTGCACTGCCGCTTACCTAGATATATGATCTTTAAAAAGTATTAGATCAAATAAAAAAAATCAGAATATCTTTGTTTCTGTAACAAGATGTACAAACAATTTTAACAAGGTTGGGACCTTCCTGTAAATAAAAAATACTTGTGTTGGAAGGACCCACTCTTCCATATCCATGGAATGTTACAGTATAATAATAAGCAGGGTATGTTTTGTGAGGGTGTGTTTCTGTTCTGTGTGTCGAGGAGGGTCAGATTAGATCATCAGATGTTTTAATTTAATCTCATAAACATGTAGGTATGTCGCCCATAAATTATTTAGTTTTAGGCAACAAGAAAGTAATATAATTTATTATCATAAGCTATTCTGTCAGTCGGCACAATTTTGTAGAACTTTTAATAACCTTCAAGTGGTTTCTTGTGGTTCTCAGTTATTAGCTAGGTATATTGATAAGCTATAAATAAAGCATTATAATTTAGATTTGTTAATGTTTTTTTTTATTTGTTTTTGTTTTTATTAGTTTTATTATTGACTTACATACCTATTTCAATAATGCAAAGGCTGCTCGGGCTTTTTACGTCTATCAAACACCCGCAGATAAGCCCAGCTCCTACTATTGTGTCAGCCAATGATACGTTGCCAAGCAACATATAAGTGCTTCTGGGTTTCTGACCTGAATGGAAATTGATAAATTCAGAACTAAACTAAGTAATTGCACGTTTAGTAATGTTGAACTGCAGTCTGCATATTACCTACCTACCAGTTACCTATGGAGCTATATTATTAGAGTCTCTAGCCAGATACATAGGTAGGCACCTACCCCTATTTTAATATTTTCTATAACGGTGACAGGCACGTAGTAAACACAAATATTTGTTATTTTTTACTCAATTATTAAAAATTTAATCTATTCTTACCTTTTCTCAAAATAAGTCCACTAGATACTACAACTGGTAAATTACTTAGGATGATAATAGTTCCTAAAACTAATCCCACATATTGATATGTAAGCATTCTATCCATCTCGTTTAGCCTATAAACTTCGAATAAATCCATAACATTGTAGTCACTTTGACTTAAATTCAAATTGCTGAAATATTCACTGTGGTTTACACTGGGATAAAGTTTATCCATTGGATGTGTGGTAAGATAGGTAGGTACCTATCTGAGCTTGTTCTTATGAAACTATAAAAGCAGGAAATTTTGTAATATTATTATTTGGAGATTATTTTGGAACACATGTCACTAGCAACGATACGTGGTCAAGAATGAGTATAAATATTACGGAACATCGTTATGTTGGTGGTACCTATACTGGTTATTATTTACTCTTGTGATGTGGTTTGCATACTAAAAATATACACATTCATCGTAATTATTTAGGTAAGTAGGTACCTATGTACCTTTAGGTAGCCATGGCGGTTACAAGTCTAGTCTAGTGTAGGTACCTACTTATACATAGTTTCCATCTCTAGCTACTTAATAATTAATGGACAACCTTTCATCTTATTCTTTAACCATAGTTGTGTCGACTTTACGGAGTAGGTAGGTAAGTAGGTAGATACTGGTAGATACCTACTTAGGTACATATAGGTACTTACATGCTCAAGAAAGTATAGTACCTACCTACCTAAGTACAAGAGACCAAAAACTCGTACTTACTTAATGGTGAGAAAGACAGTTGACTGTAATGCTAAGCACACGTAGACACAGTACCTACACACAGAGTAATAGGTGGTAATAGTAGGTAGGTAGGTAGGTACATGTGTTAGCATCCTAGTAATCTGTGGTAGGTACCTAGCAATACTGCCGATCTTTATGACCATACTCCTCAAGCAAGAATACCACTATTAGTTATTACACTTATTACCAATAGATTGTGGTTTTTAGGGTTTATTATGTATGAGGTTTAATTAGGTAATCATTTTCAGTCAAAATATAGCTATATAGGTAGCTACAATCAAAGTCAAAGTCAAAGTCAAAAATCTTTTATTCAATAAAATCTCACTGATCACTTTGAATCGTCATTACGTTTTGTATGATTAGGTATGATTACATTTTTTTTTTATTGGATGAGTTGGAGCTAGTTCGTCCCAAGCTTGTTTGTCTTCTAAATAATCAGATATTTTATAGTATGCTTTTAAAAGAAGTCTCTGTTTTATTACGTTTTTGAACTTGCCAATCGACAACTGAGACACATCACTTGGGATTTTGTTAAAGAAGCGTACACATTGCCCTTTGAAAGATTTACTAATTTTTGTGAGCCTAGTGGTGGGAACAGCGAGTTTGTCTTTATTTCTAGTGTTAACATTATGATTATCACTTTTTTTGTTGAATAGATTGATATTTTTTTGAACATACAATAAGTTTTCATAGATGTACTGGCAAGGTACTGTCATTATATTTATTTCCTTAAACTTATTTCTTAGTGATTCTCTGGGACCCATGTTATAAATTGCACGAATAGCCCTCTTCTGCAACACAAATATGGTGTTTATGTCTGCAGCACTCCCCCACAACAAAATGCCGTACGACATAATGCTATGAAAGTAGCTGAAATAGACTAGTCTTGCGGTTTCCACATCTGTAAGGAAGCGGATCTTCTTGACTGCATATGCTGCAGAACTAAGTCTCTTCGACAATTTATCTATGTGTGGGCCCCATTGAAGTTTATTATCTAGAGTTATGCCTAAAAATACTGTGGTGTCCACGAGATCTATATTATCTTCTTTGATTTTTACATTGGCATTTATTTGTTTGACGTTTGGTAGAATAAACCGAATACATTTAGTTTTCTTTTCGTTTAGTAATAAATTGTTTACATTAAACCAGTTTACAACCTTAGAGATTGCATTATTTACATCGTCATAATTAGTTTGTCGTCGTTTCACTTTAAATACAAGTGAAGTGTCATCTGCAAACAGTACAATCTCATGATCGTTTCTAACCACTCGTGGTAGATCGTTAATGTAAATTAAAAACAAGAACGGTCCTAGTATTGATCCTTGTGGTACACCCATTTTTACCACTGACCCCGGAGAACGTTTTCCATTAACATCAACTCTTTGAATTCTGTTACTTAAGTAAGAATTAAGAAGTTCAAGAGCAATCCCTTTCACACCATAGTGGTTTAGTTTCCTGACTAACGTTTCATGGTGCACACAATCAAACGCCTTAGATAGGTCACAAAAAATGCCTAAGGCGTCATGTGACTGTTCCCAATTTTCAAAAATATGTGATATTAACTCAACACCCGCGTCGGTGGTTGAGCGACCCTTTGTAAAACCGAATTGTTTATTGTCTAGTAAGTTGTTTAGTTCAAAATGTCTTTGCAGTTGATTAAGCATAAGTTTTTCAAAGATTTTACTGAATGTAGGTAGCACTGATATCGGTCGAAAGTTAGTAGGGTCAGAATGACTACCTGATTTATATAAAGGTGTTATTTTACTATGTTTCATTAGGTCAGGGAACTCACCACAGTCAATGCATTGGTTGAATATAAAAGCTAGATCTGGTGCGATAAGATCAATTACGGATTTTACAACGGCAACAGAAATGCCCCAGAGGTCCGTGGTTTTTTTTACATTTATCATTTTAAAAGCTTTGACAATGTCATTTGGTTGCACATAATCGAAATTAAACAATGTTTTGAACTCAGGTACATTTTCTTTAAGTAGTGACTCTGCGATTATGTGCGAAGAGTTCAAAGACTTTGTAGTAGAGACTGGAATGTCGGTAAAAAATGTTTCAAATGCTTTGGCAATAAAACACGTTTTGTGCTGTGCATAGAAAAAACCAAGTGCGAGTGTGAGACGGACTCGCGCACGACAGGTTCCGTACCATTATCTTTAGAAACGGCAATAAAATCACGTTTGTCGTATGGAATGGGAGCCCTCTCAAATATTTATTTTATTCTGCTTTTATATTAATTGTTGTTTTAATTGAACGCTTTGATGTGCGTAAAAAAACCACCGATGCCGCATGGCAAAGTAGAAATCTTTGTTCAAATTTTGAACACAACTATATTCGTCTCGTGCCACACATAGCAATCAAAGAAGTGTTCAAAATGTTCAAATTAAAGTGAAGCTGTGACACTGACAGTACTGAAGTAAATAAATAAAGAATGAACGAAGAAGAAGTAAGAACCAAACGAACGAACAAAACGGGTCCGGTTATTGTACAACCATGGAATGTACAGCCTGTGAAAACACAACCGTGGAAAGCGCAGTCAGGAATGCACGACCGTGGAATTCATGTATAAAATACATGAATTCCACGGTCGTGCTTTCCTGACACGTGCTGAGTTTGTACGGCCCGATTTTGCACAGACCGGTAAAACACAACCATGGAATTCATGTATAAAAAAAAAAACTAAAAAATACATCAATTCCATGGTCGTGCATTCCCGACACGTGTAGGGAATTCACGCCCGTGGAAAGCACAACCATGGAATTGATGTACTTGCTCCTGATTGGTCGATTCATTCTATGCTTCGTTCAGATGTAACTACAGAGTAAAAATGGTACTAGTGTGAATTTAGTGATTAGTAAAGTACGGCTTATTTATGGTCAACTTCGCAATCAGTCAACTTAGCGTTCGGTCAAAAATGAAGATTTTATTTTTTTGCCAATTTTATGGATGGGCTCGCTTCGCTCGCATTTTTCATAAACAAACCTAACCTAACCTACTCATTTGTGAAAGTCGATCTTTCGTAAAAAAAAGAACTTCAGTTTATTTTTTTAGCAGATTTTATGGATGGGCTCGCTTCGCTCGCATTTTTTATAAACAAACCTAACCTAACCTACCTACCGATTGCGAAGTTGACTATATATACACACTAATAAAAAATATAGGTACCTACCTAAGTAAAAATGAAATATTTTGTTCTGTTTACGTTCCCTTTCAATCGTTCAATCGTTCACATAGTCAGGCAAGTAAGTGTAAACAAAGCATAGGTGATGACGTATTTTGGCATCCAATTCCCAGGTTGTACATTCCGTGGATGGGCATTCCCGACACGTGCTGAGCTTTCACAGCCATGGAAAACACAACCAAGGAAAGTACAGCCCCGGAATTCGATGCCATTTGGCAGCCAATTCCATGGCTGTGTATTCCCACCCTGTGCAAAACATTGTACGGCCTGGAAAACACGTCCCGAGATTGCACAACCATGGAATTGGCTGCCAAATTATACGTCAATTCCTGACTGTACATTCCGGGGTTGTGTTTTCCATGGTTGTGAAATGACGGCACCCGAACAAAACAAAACAGATAGATTGTTTACATTCTGTATGTGCTCGAAAGAAAATATTAGTCGAGCTAATTTTTAAGAAGTTCCTACTAATTTAATTGAAAAGTGGGAGTGATATAGGTATTGTAAAATGCTCTCGTTATTACGGCAATGTACAAGGTACTATCCAAAATTCCAAATGATCTCAAATCATAACCTCGCAAATCTGCAACTATTATTTTCGATTTCTATTTGTGTTTTTAGATTGACACTAAATCCAGCTATTCGAGTACACATAAATTCAAGAACTATTGCTACAATACCGGCTCTACAATTCAGAATTACGGATCAGCTATGGTAAGTAGGTACAAATAAAAAGATTTGGTTTATACATTCTGTAAAAAAGTAAATATGGGTACATACTTATTTTCCTGACACAGGCTTTAAATCTGCTATTGTAAAAGCTGTTATAAAAATGTTATTTTATTATTGCAAAATGTATTTCACTAATTGGGAATGAATAATATTTCAGGGCCGAACCGATGAAAAAAAAAAAGAAGTTAGATCCTCAGATTATCAAAGCTCGTGAAGACCGTAGGCGGAAAAGAATAGAGAAGCAGATCCGAAGGCTCGAGAAAAATGCTCGACAGTTGAAGCCCATTGATGAGTTGGAAGTACCGTTGGACCTAATTGACCAAATTGGGTAATGTGTTTAATTTCACCTATTTTATTAATCTACTATATTGTACCTATCCAATAAAGTATGTATTTATGTGTAGATTTATTTCAAAAGGTTTGAAAAAAGAGTTTTTATCATATTTATACAGCTTTATGATGAAGCTGTCTTAACTTAAAACTTAAAAAGTCTAAGAAGGCGGTATTCACATAAAAACTCGATTTGAGTAGATATTTTTTATTCAAACTTGAGAATTTTATCATCATACAAACCTAATATTTTGGGCTAATTTTATTGTTATCTATGGCAATACTTTCAGTTAGGTGAGTTGGTGGTAATAAAAAAGGTAGGTAATTTACAATGTGTGATAGTATAAAGAAAAAAACACAAATAATACAGATTAAAAGGCGGCAGAATTTTTTGCAAGTTTCCTCTTGTTTCATACCTCGTAGTATCTTAATAATTCATTTCGTCTTCACCAGTCATTTTTCATAACTTACCTACTTAGATCTCCGGCTGTGGTTAAAAAGTAAACAAGTAAATGCCAATAAACACTGATATTAGCACATTCATGTCAGCCCTTGCCACCAAACAGCCGCAACAATAAGAAGAATAATTTATTTATTTACAGAAAACGCAAGAGACAACCACCGCAACTAACAGCCGAAGAGGTGGAAGCCCGAGCATTACTTCAGAAAGATTGGACACGGTACAAACGAGAAGAGTACATGGCGAATGTAGCTCAGCTCGACAGGATCATGTCAGCCCAGCGTCGAGCTTTGGACAAATTGTACGAGGAATCTGAAGATCTTTACAATGAGGCTATTATGGTTGGTTCCCATTCCGACATGATTTTACTTGTTAAGATTAAATAAATACTCTTAGACATTATGCACAACACTCTCTAGTCCCAAACTAAGCCAAGCTTGTACTAGATTGCTGATAGAATACTTACCTATATAATTTTTTTTTGTAAATACATACATACTTATAATACATAGTAACAGCCAGAACTAGAACAAGCAGTATTTTGGTAAGTATAGATTTGTGCCGCGTCATTCCTTAGTATACCTACTTACTGTAGGTAGGTGCCGCCTACTTTGCCGATTGGTATCTCTACGTTTATGTTTATTATTTTTACTTTAACTACACCTATACCTATTTCTTTTTGTTTGTTTAGTTAGCGCAGCAATTTCTTGTCCTGTATCAACTGAGTATAGGTACAGCCCGAAAATTAGAAATTATTGTATAAATCAAGCTTTGGGCACTATTTTGTCCTTAAATTTTTACTTTTACTTTAAGATTAATTATACCTTAACAACTGTTTGTTGCCAAAAAATAAATAAAATAAAATAAAAACAAGCATCTATGTTTGCCACACACAAACCTATCAACGACTGAGCTGTGGCTCCTGTCAACAACACGATTATTGAAAGTTGATGGATGGAGAAGGTTCAAAGCAAAGTTTCAGAAAAATTATGGTCCTTGTCCAGCTACAAGGGTTACAATAATTGTAAGCCCACCACACTTCAAAAAGATCTTTGCAACAATAACATAAGATTCAACTTCATTTGTTACAGCCGGATCTAGAGCTGATACCATACTCAATCAAGGGGCCTGTAGCGACGCCGCCAATAAAGAACTACGAATCGCCCGACGGAGAGTACATTGATCAAACCAAGAAATGGGACAATTAGTTTAGGTAAATTATTTCATTATTTAGTGTAATAAAGTGTTATTGGAAATACTTGGTTTGTTATACTTTGCATTTGGTAATTTAATCAATTAATTATCATGGACAGTTACTATAGTCTCTTATAAAATATCACCTTTACTAAGTACTGTCAGGTTGCAAATGTTACAATACCAACAAAAACGTTGGAATCGACTTTGATCTACTTTATATATATACACCTAGTGTGTACTAGTAAAACAAATAGGTATAATGAAATGTACTAATCAAGTAAGTTGGATTTTTCTTGACTATGACTGTATTGTACCTAGGTACCTATTCTATCAATAATAATCCGAGGTAATATTGCATACATCACAAAATTTTCTGAATACACTGAGCGAGGGACATGAAAAATATGTATTTTGTAAATGGCTACCTACCTACTACTTTACTAGACATAGTTCTATCTAAAATTGTAACTAGGGCGACTGGTAAAAATAATCTAAAAGAAAATACATGCTCAAAAACCTAATAATGCATACTTATACTACGGAATTCATTTATAATAAATAATTGAATATGCAAGAAGAGAATTTAAAATACAAATTTGTCTTGTATCCTTGAGAGTGAGAGAGGAAAAGGAAGGAATGTGCAATTTTTTTGGCTTGTTATGCCATTTAGCTATAAAAGCAATGAAGGATAAAATCGATCTTCATGCATGACAGACCACATAATATCCCTACGATACTGATATCGAATCAATGGAAGTACCTTCTATAAGAACCGCTCTGTTCATGAAAGCGAAAATGAAATTGAAATAATGCGTAAATTTGTAAAGGGGATAACACTGAGTTGATGAAAAATAAAAATGCGTGAGACAGTAAGTTAGTCCTAAGATAATTTTATTATCAAAGTAAAGCTTTCTATTGAAGTAAAAGGTAGTTGTAAAGGCCCACAAAAGATCGTCACATTCAATTCTGTTTAAAATAAACGCAGTGTCTTATTATCCAATTATAATTTCAATATCAACATTTAAAATAGTGCTGAAAATGGAAATCTTCAGGACATATTTGAGTTGTTTACGAAACCTAATATCAAATAATATTCCACAGTGCGTATAAATACCTCTAGTAACATTTGTAATGGCTTCATGCAAAATTATAAGCGTTTTTGTTTATTTTTTTTTATTTTCGAACGGACAAAAATACTGTTGGAGTAAATGGCCGAATCCCGAAGACGATAAGTTTGTCTATGTAAGCAACCCCATTGAATCGGACTTGCCTGGTCACTGGGTGCCTATAAGTGTTTTAAAAAAAGTTATTGAAACGCGCGGGAATAAACATACATATGAACATATCACGACGTATGGCATAAAGGATCCGTTGGCTTGGAAACCAGACAAACACGCAACGATCCTTAATTTGTTTGGCCCAATAAAGGATACTAAGCATAATACTCCACAACATTTTAAGTCGTATGAGCCCCAGGAGCAAACACGCCCCGTAAAGCACGGTAGACATCCAAATATTGTCATAGTGAATCCTGCTAAAGCGAATACTATTGATGTGCAAGAAGGAGAGAATAAACCAATAAAAAGTATTTATAAAACACGAGCTACAACACGAAATACTGAAGCTAGAAAGACAAAATCGATTATGAATTTAAATCCATCCATAAAAGAAGCGGATATGAAATTAACACAAAAAACAAGAGAGTTTGTTACAAAAGTAAGACCTACTATGGCGACAAGAACTAAAATTATAGCTACGAAGGCTATGAAACCAAATGTAGCTGCTGAAACAATAAACCATGATAAAACAATAAAAGCTGTTCATAAACCAACGGAAACTCTTCATAAAGCAGGAGAATATATTCACAAAACAACGAACGCTGTTCATCAAACAACGGAAACTCTTCATAAAACAGGAGAATATATTCACAAAATAACGAACGCTGTTCATCAAACAACAGAACATTTAGTTAAAACTACGCAGCCTGCTGTCAAAACAACGGAAAAAAGTGTTGTTATAAACCCGGCTACTGTTGCTATAAAACAAACAACTACTATTCCGACTATTGCGACTTCTAATCTGACTACTGCGGTTACTAAAGCGATTACTATGGCTACTGTTATAGCAACTAATGTGTCTGCTTTACCGCCTACTGTAACTTCTATACCGTCTACTGTAACTACTATATCGTCTAATGAAGCTATAATAGCGACTACAGCCACTACATTCACTACTTTACCGACTACAGTAACTATTTTGCCGACTACAGTCTCTACTGTACCAACCGCAGTTACTACACTGACTACTGTACCGCCTATGTTAGCTACTACTCCGTTTACTGTTGCAACAACTTTGCCGACAACTACGACTGTGAAGCCTACCACCACCTCGAACACACCTTCAACTACTACAGCGACTACTACTGTACTGACTACGACTAAGAAGAGGAGGCGGACGACGAGGACGACTGCCCCTCCAACTGGAACCGGCAATCCGTTTTATTGATATTTTTGTCATTTTAATTATACCTACAGTTTAACCAATATTTAATCAATAAATAAATATGTAGTTATTGTAAGTCTATTACGTAGGTATACCTATTCCAAGTAAACGTAATTAAAAAAAATCGACTTACAAACTAGTTTCTCCTTGAACACGCCCGCAAATCGCCACTGTGATAGAACACAATTTCTTCTAATATTCTTTAAAAAAAGGCTTTCGAATTCTTTTGTTTTCTTCAACTCCTCGAAATATTTCGAATGGATAGTCAGATGTTTTTACAACAATAATGATGTGCAATTTGCAACGTTCACGCTAACGCGTTTCTTTTTAACCGCCTTTAGAAAGGTTTCTCTTACAATTTTTGAATTTTAAATAAGGGTGAGCTATTGTTGGTTTTGCTTACTCACTCTAAACAAATTGTTGTTTTTCAATATTTTTGTGTGCATCACTTAAATGTTCCCTAAATAGGGGTATGATGTGATGGTAGGTATTTAGAGGGTCTTTTCAAACTAATTGTATGTAGGTACTTTGCTGATCTCTTATTTGGAAGTCCCTATTAATAATTTTTAAAGATTAATTAATCAAATCCCTCCTTTAAATTTTTTTACTAGATTTTTATTTGTTGGATGATACTTCAGTGATTGATTAGATAAATCGATACATCTAGTGGTACCCAGACCGTACTATATTGCCCAGCCCAACATCACGCTTCGCAATAGTTGGAACCAAAGTACAAAGTTCAAAACTTTCTAATATTGGCCCTTAGAGACAGGCAGTACCTGCCATTACTCAAATAATTACAATGTAGTGATAATCAAGTTACGTGCCACCTCGCCGTTTCAAATAGGGTTAGGTATCGAAGCTCCAGGTATTGAACGCAGTACCTTCTTTGATTGACAGCGGCTTAGAATGTATTTGCATGCTAGTGATCGTGTAACGAGATACAAACAAGGTAAATTATACGCAAACAGAGCCGCAGCATAAGTAGGTATAAACGCTCTCTAATATAATGAGATATTTACCCGGCAAATAGAAGAAATATACAGCGTTCAAGGACTCTACCAGCGGATGTGGCTTCAAAACAAAATGCACGATAGTTTTTCATATTCATATGGGTCCATTGAAGATTTAAATTAAAATGTGCTATTTTTAATAATGAAAATACGGTTTCATCAAATGCCTGTGGAAACCCTCTCGGTAGAATGTGGTTGCGCATTATAAAATTATCCGGCCGCTAGTTTCGTCCGCAATTATCGCGCTGGGAATGACTGCGTCACGATTTCCCTCAAAAGACTCGCTTTTAAAACGACAGAAACACTCTTTCATATTAGACTGAATAATTAAAGCTGAATATCGTTTAATATTATGCAAAAATTCTGAAAGCAGAGTCAACGGTACGACAATTTAAAAAAAGATGTAGATGCGCCGCAACAGAAAGTCGTTTCATGAATTTTTTATGGGAAAAACCTTTGAGGCGGGCTCCGGTCTAAACGAGAAATGATGTGAATGTTAGTTTAGTGGGTCAAGTAGGTCTATTGATGCACGAGGGAGGACACCGCGAGCCCTACATTCGAGGGTAGCGTGTCCTAAAGGAACGGTAAGTCTTTTGGCTGCACTAAAGAGAATTTCAAATAAGTGGGACAGTTCCTTATTGAGTAGCCGAGACGTTGAAAGTAAACCATCAGGAATTTAAGAGGTTTTTTGTAGAAAAAGAAAAAAGTATTGAACTGCGATCTTCGTCGAATTAGTTTCTAGCGTCTAGCCTATTTTAGCTCTACCTACTAGAGCCACAGAGGTGCGGTTTTAGTCTCGTAATTCATGTGAAGTTTAAGAAACATTGAGCTTCAAGAAAGCTTAGAATCAAGCAAAATCACAGCAAAGATGTATTCTATTTTAGTCACGTCCCAAAGAGAACAAACTATTTAAACCAGTCCAACGAAAAACGGTATAACTACATAACTTTTAGGTTATCCGAATTGTTTAGGCCATTGGGGACCGCACACTAATTTCTCCCATAAACTTTTAATTATGTTAGCCAGTATTTACCTAATTTAATTGGTAAGTTGGTAACTGAATTAGATGATTATTTAGTTCGAGGTTTATTTTCTACTTATTTTTATTCCTGGCCCATGTGGCTTTGGAGCCGTGTGTGGCTTATAGTATATTCAATTAAATTCAATTCATTTATTCTTCTTTCGACATTTTACAATGTTCTTAGAGTAGTCATAGCACAGTAAATAGGTATACATTTCAATAAAAAGGTAAGGTATAACGGCAAGGGGTACCTAAATTACTTTTTTGTGGTGTTACCGTTTTATTGTATGTTTTTTTTATACAACTAAATGATGGAACAAGACCTATCAGAAAGAAACATCCGAAGAAAACCATCCGAGAGTTTCCATATAAATTATACTCCTTTTATAGAAAAAAATATAAAGCCCTTTCAATATAAATCACGCAGTTGCCCACTAATTTATTTTACTTTGTCTTAGATGAAAAGCCATAAAATTTCAAGCGAAACATGAAAAGTAACACCAAATAAATCCTTAATTTTCCGCTGCCTGCCGGAAGGAAACGAATTCAATTCGTAGCAGTGGAATAAGGCGATATAAATCAAGGGGATGTACCTATCGACTTGAAATTACTTGTATCCAGGATGGACGAAGAATTTTTTAGGGTGTATTAACTATAGTAGGTGCCAAATAACACCGCAATACAGGTCATTCACCCACCTTCAAAACGATGTCGCAAAATTCAATTTATGAATGGCTAATTCTGTTGCTTTCCATACAAACCTGTCGCTAAGACGGTAATCGCTCGAATCTCGTAGTAAGTACTGTTTGTTTACCATTCATAAATTGAATTTTGCGACATCGTTTTGAAGGTGGGTGCATGACCTGTATTGCGGTGTTATTTGGCACCTATTCATTTCCAACTCGATAGGTATGTATACAAGATACTAGACAAGAACATACGAGTACACCTCAAATTTTTTATCATTCTACCTGATGAATATTTTTAACGAAATTTTTTGTGCATAAATAGTAACAAGACTGTACTCTAGTTATTTGCATAGTAATTAAAATCACTTGAACCGCGTCAGTCGCTAATCAGAAATGACATGGTTGAAGTCTCACGGGAAACGTGCTCTTCAAGGTTCGATTCCGGCCAAAGTATTCAAGGCCCGCTTTTGAGCTTTCAAATTTTGATGCATCGATCGATCATACATGTTCCGGAATCCGCTATTAGGTTTGGTTGGTAAAGTCACTTTACTCTGTATTACACTATACTTGCCAAATATTAAATGCCGTTGAGGGAGCACTTACAGTTTTAAAACTAAATGCAAATTAACAAGAAACAAGAAGGATGTAAAGGTAGTTCAAATTTAGGTACGAGTATGTGTGAAATAGTTAAATTTTATTTTTCTCCACAGGTTGCTCTACGTAATGGCAAGTTCAATTTTGTAAATTTCTGAACCCTTGAGAATATGCATCATAACATAACGCATGCCACGTGTTTGGGGTTGCAATACTTCACATCACCAACATCATTTTGTAGGCTTCCACTTACCAACTACTTGGCTTTAGGTCTGAAAAACTTAGGGTATGTTCATATAGCGCTCATCGGTCTGTTTTACAGATGCGTTTTTGTTCGGTGATCGCGCATAAAGATGTGCGCGCAAGCTCACACACATGAATACACGGATCCAGTAAAAAATGAAAATGTATTGAAAAATTATAATAGAATCAGTCCTGTAAATACGGACCCTATGTGTGAACTTGCCCTTAGTTAGTTAATAACTTGTAAGACACGTGCAATGTTCATGCAACTTGTTAGTATAAATTACTATACGCAGCAGCTTTTGAATAATACAGAACAGCCTAATTCTCACTTGAGCATTTAGAATTAAACTATAACGAATTCCCTCTTTGCCTGACGCGCTGGAATTATTTATGCAAAGGTGCCTACTTGCCTGTGAGAAGTGCTTTTTGAGAGTGCTTAGTGCAACAAAGATGTAGTTGTATAGATGCGTTACGTGCCCACAAAACACTCGAGTCGAATCGAGTTTCACATATACAGTATTCCCATTACCAGTGAGGGGAAATCACCAGTGACAAAGAGGTGACAAACCTTTCCCAGTTGTCGCCACTGGGAACAGAGAAGGTGGTGACAAATGGGAATGACCCAATCTAATCTTGGGTTGCTCTCGAGTCCGAGTCCATTATTGTTTTGAGACTGGACTTTTTAATATCGCTTGATTTAGGTATAAACATCACTGTAGCAACAATGTTTGTAATTTTTGTAATACTCGCAAAATAATAAATTTCTTTGGTTCGGCATCATTTGATTGGTTATAGGACATGTTTTGTAAGGTTCCTACTACTATTCATGAACTTTATGATTAATGGTGTAACCGTGTAAGTATACTTTTACGATTTTTGTAAGATACGCCTTAGTCTGAACTAATTTACTGGGCTGAACCTTACGGTTGCTTGTATAACTATGTATGCTTAGCTAATTAGCTACCCCATCTAGTTAAATATCTTTGATGTTTGAACGATTGAATGTCAGAGTTTGCGCTTACTACTTACGAGTACCACTTCTAGTTCACTTCTAGTATCTATCACACAATTTGTCTTGTTTGTTCACTTACGTAAGCTTTTTAGTAGTCTAGATGTAAATTAGACTTTGAGAAATCGGAGCGAGTTTTTACTGAAGATATATTTTAATAACCTTTACAAGAGATGCGGGCACGCGGGTTTGTTACCTGCGAATTTTTGTATGGTTTGCATTTGGTTCCGTGTAGTGTCCAGCTACGGTGTTGTCTTGTTTTGCCATGACCAGGCACCTTATAGAAGAGTAATACACAGAGATAAAGGTTTTTCTTTGTTTCGGATTTGAGAAACTAGTCTCAAGTTTCAAGGGTTTCACGTTTGCTCTACCAGCTGTCAAAATAATGAGTTGCAAAGCACATTTTTGCTAAATCATTGAAATAGGCGGAAATTGCTTCTAATCACGCGAGTAAAAGAATAAGCATCTACTCACCCTTTGCGAAGATATTCCCCTTGTTACTTTCTTTTGTAAACATGATTTATTAGACGAAATAAAAAAATAAATGCAAAATTTTCCACACCAGCACATAGAATTATTATTAGAAAAATAATTATTGGAGCTTTCTTAAAATGTAGTTGTAAAACAGTTTAAAGTGCTGAAAACTTTTGCTGATACTGACTATAGGTACCTAATATACATTATGTACATAAACTAGATTTATTCACCTGTACCGACCTATCTCAGACCAAAAAAAAATTATTCACAGACAACCGAGAAAGATTTCAATTAGTTTTATCAAATTTTTGGTCGGTGTCCGTTCAAGCGTGTATGGGCATTCGTGAGGTTAAAAAGTATAACGTGCCAAAAGGAAACCAATTTACACTGCACTGAAGATTTTTTTAGAAACACTAAAAGTTTGTAGTTGCAAGAAATAAGATAAAACTATGTTTGCCGGATAGTTTCCTTTAGGTATCATCGTCATGATACCTAAAAGAAACATGAGTCTTAGCGTCGATACCGAATCCGATACCGCGTCGAATGTAAGGCTATCGACGCTAAGACCCATGTAGCATTATTCCTATTTACCTTGTGGTTTCCTTAGTTTAGTGCTGCTATAGTACAAAATAAGTAGTGGTTTTTAAAACGATAACAAATAAAAAAAACATCATTGTAGAATTAAGTTTTGATTTTTGGAAAGAAAGAAAATTAATTAGTGATAAGTGAGTCCAATCTCAAAGTCAAGCCTCATGCATTTTTGTAAGCAGAGGTAACCGCTTGGCCTCATGTGTACAATCACATTTCAAAATAAAAAAAGAGCATAATACGAACAGAAAGTTAATTTCCATTAGATCGAGTGGCATCAGTTCATTTCTCAAGAGTGCTAATAAACTAGCACTTGTTTTATCCTTTATTAGGTGTAAAACCGAATATCGATGGTCAGGTGGGTGGTAATAACAGCCGCCAGCGGACCACGTCCTCGCAGCGCGTGATCGCAGTCCGTAAGCGAAGCCCACTTCGTTCAGACTGAAGTGCCTGAAAATATAATATTCCGCAGACATTTTCAAATAAGCTGAAATAATAGGCTGTTCGCTGGCGTTTATCTGATGAAGTGCCCACCATGCTATTTGAATAACAGAATCTCTAATGATACTTTTAGATTTCGAATTCTGAAATGTTTTGCTGAATTCGAACGAGTCTTGCCAGTGACAGTAGTTACTTGTAACCCTAGGTACTGGTATAGTATTATTTTTTCCTCACACACCGCTCATCTGCATCGCATATTTCTGGTAGATACACAGCCTAATAGAGCTACTTCACTACAGTTTTAATTATGTTACGTTCTGGTGTGAATTTGCTCAGCAATCGAGCACATCGCTTAGCCACGCATTAGCTTTAGACCTGCCCAATGACTTGCAAAACCATTTCTTTGGCTCTGGAATTGCGAAAACGGAACGACAACGTCGACAAAAGACGTTTAAAGAAGAACTTTTTAACTTGTAACGTACGATCGTGGCCATAAGGACATGCTTTATTTACTCTTTATAAGATTCTTCTTAGACACACACAAGCTCATCGGATAACACCTACACCTAGTTTTGGTAACTACCGTTTCAATAAAACTGATTTCCACTCAATGTGATCAAGTTAAGTTGTAAGCCGGTCTCTTTTAATAACTTACCTACGATTTACTGCCTAGCAAACCATTTTTTTTCTGTAAAAGAAGCAATCCTCTTGGTTATTTACCCATTCTAAAATGCGGTGTCAGTTATGGCGGCGGCGGCGCGTCTTTACATTGAAGCAGTAGGTATATAACCTTCAACTCACTCAATACGGACTTATTTGAGAAAATGTAGAGTCATGGCCAGGAAAAAAGGTAGGTCAATAACTCATCAGATTTTGATAATGATCCAAGGTCTTAGTAAAATATGATACCTATTTCAAAACTAACAATCTATGCCATATCTACCTTGTAACCGTGATATTAACAAACTTTATAGTTACTAACCTACCAACCTTGTAATAAAATATCTATTGTAGATAATACCTAGAAATACCGACTTATCGAGGTTTCGTCCGAAGTTGTGTGTAACCAAGTGTAACTTTGGCTCTGTGGCCTATGGTTCCTGGAAACCGAAATTATTTGCAGGAAATACCTATTATGGTTTCGGGAAAATTCCTCTCATAAAGAAAACCTTCAATTGAGTTTGAGGATACGAGGGATAAAAAGGGAAGGAGGAGGGGTTTTTATTCCGTTTCAGAGGGTCTAGTCAATGTCTTTCTTTTCTAAAAAACGATATAAGCTAGGTAGGTACTTATACACTTTTGTTGACTTCCTAAGTCTCATTTTTCAGAATAGTACACCAGAGATTTCTGCTAAGAGTAAAAAAATAGACACAACTGGTATCTCTACCTAGGTAGATGAGATACTTTCATTCCAAAAAAAATCTTTTACATATTTCCTTTATTTTGGTGGTAAACGTACTTCGATCGACGCTCGGTCCCGACAAATCACGGAGGCTCAAAACCTCATCAGAGTTGGCACTTACGAACTTACTTTTTACTTAGTATAAGTATTGTGATCGGAAAATGAAGCCATTAGACATACAGGCACCAATGCCATAGATCATTGTAAAATATTATGCGCTGTAGGAGCTTAGGTATATTTGAAGTTTTCTGTATTGTAATAATGCATATAGGAGCAAGATTAGGTTATTTCAGTCAACACGTCTTATCGAAGAATTAGGTATAACTATATAGGTTCTAACCAATACAGAGTAAACAGGTTCACACCTTGAAACTGAAGCAAACCTCAAAGGTTCCAGGTAATGGCTGAGAAACTTGCATCAAGAAGAGCGTTTACTTGAAGCATTCCACTTTGCGCACCAAGACCTTCCGCACCTATGCTAGTCCACTATTGCGCACCAATCAAGCTGATATACCTACCAGCCAGACACGGCGTAAGTCCAAGCTTTATACATTGATGCTAATTCTTTTGATGCATTTTTCTAAACTAACCTAATTTGACAAATCAAGACGCCTCGCCTTTCCTTAAACCTGCGATTTTCGTAATCCACAAACCGGTGATCGATGGTCAATCAAGCCATCAATTATCCAGCACGCCCTGAAGAGCAGACAAATGGATATCGAGCAGGCTTTAGAAAGGCATCGTCAGAAACGAATTTACGCGATGACGTTGTCGGCGACTTGGGGAGTACGTAGATTAGGATCGTTTGTTTCACTGAGGAATATGCGCCAGGTTTTCTGCTTCCAGTTCGCTATAGTTTTCTTGGAAAACTCTAAATTCTCATTATCGGGTTTTATTGACGATGTTAATATCTATCTTATTTAGCCTGTATGCACCCACTGCTGGGTATAGGCCTCCTCTTTAGTACGCCAGTCTCTCCGGTCCTGCGGGAGTCTTTTCCACTGCTGCCCAACTACAGCCACAATTTGTCCCAAAATATTTTCTCCGAAACGTCAGCAAGTCACAATATCATCGGACCATTGGGCGGGTGGTGACGATGTTCACTTGTCTACAATACCAGATTAATGGATTCCCGCGCCCCACAGATAAACATCGACAGGAGATTTTTTAAACGGGAAAGGCCTAATCGCGATTTTGTGAAATAATAATGACAGAAAAAGGATGAGAGCTTATAGCGGAGAAGCTTTGTCAAACTCGTTTTAAGACATTTTCCGATTGTATTTTAAAAGGGAAACTGGAAGGGATTACTTACTTATTAATGTTGTTATTTGTATACATTTTTTTATTAGCTATTATTGAAGTAGTGGAAAATCAAATAGTTCTTGCTGCTATGAATATTATTAAAGCCTGTCAGGTCACGACTCTCCAATTTATTATCTCCAGTTTCCGACACTAACCTTTATCCCTAATACTTAGAAGTACCCCAGTAATAAGTACATAACCACGTCATCTCGGCGAAAACCATTTTCGCAAGTTTGTTGCGTGACTATCGATAAAGTTCGATTTATTAAAATTAGTTTTTGGCATGTTTCTGGAGCTCCATGCGACAATGTATGAAACAATTTACTTAGAGCTCGCTGTGTATGGAATCTGGTGATTGCCTGCCATTTCTATTTGGAAATTTAGATAAGGCAGTGGATTGGTAAAGTTTCACAATGTAAAAGTCAGTTCTCTAAAATTAGTAGGTAAAGATCTCAGAACATTTTAGTTATTTGAGGCAGAGATAGACTCTACCGGTATGCGGAGATCAAAGTATAATATTATTCCCATCCCATGGTAGGTATATCTGTCCTACACGATCAGCACACTTCTAAATTGCAATGACATATGCCGTAAACTTTTAAAAGAGAGAGTCTAGAAACAATCATTTTAGGGTATTCCAGCTCTAGTGTTAGTGCGTCAAGCGATTTCAAGGGGTGGAAAACTTGCGTAGGGGTGGGAAAATTCTCCCGCTCACAGCTTCATGGGAGCATCGCGTATCGGGTGGGAAACTGGGAATTATCTTTTAGTACCCCGGCGATCGCCGATGTGAACGGACGGGTTTTCTGTGTCGCAATTTCGCACGCGAGTGAATGAATTACGATGTCGAGTGCGGCATTTGATTCTAAGTGTGAAAATTGTGATTTGTGAGTGTTTTCGGAGCAAGGATTGGACTCGCTGAGCCGCTGCTAAAATGTAAGTCATAGCTTTAAGTTTTAAATGGAGTTTAAGGTTTTTCAACGGTGTTAAAGTGGCAAAACACTGTTTGATTATCTAGAAGGAAAATTATAATGTTGGGAAAAATATAATAACAAAAGTACTAAGTACCAAAGTAATAATTTAAGCAAGAACATACCGGACAAAAATAGATTTAAGCTGCGAAGCCTAGGATGGAACCAGGTAAGCCTCCTGTCCTCATCATTAGGTAGACCTACTGTACCTACCACCTACCTAGGCAAGTCTAAATAAAAACTGCCGGCATCGTATTTATTTTTAAAATACAAAGGATCCCTCTATGTATTTTTGATGTATTTACAAAACACCAACCACTTAATCCCAACCCATTAACAATGCAACAAAAGGCAGATTACAACAACATCCAGATTTTCACTTCAAAGAAACCGCGCCACTAAAGCCGATGTCAAAGCTTACACAATGTTACAACTGTTTTTTTTTTAATTCCTTAATTTTCTAAATTTTGCTATTGAAAAATTAACGGAAAAAGCAGATGGGCCATTTGATGTAAGTACGAGACCCTGGATACCTGTGTAATGCGCCAAACTTATTCAGAAAAATATTCAATATCAGTTCACTACGTACCAATTTTAAAATTGCTCAAAAGTTTTAATACTTGTGTGTTGTAACACTTGTAACCTTTTGTTACTCGTAACCTTGTAAACTTCCGTTTTGCTTATTGTTCCACAATCTTGTACTCCATGTACAGTCAGCAACAACATTTGATGAACAAAAATATATTGTGCGAGCTTTTGACTGCTATAATTTTGTAACTTTTTTGAGTTTAGGTAATTTCAATGATGTAACTATATCTAACTTTTACTAATTATAATTATTTATCTAAATACTTTTAGGGTAGAGTTTTTGGAAAAAGGAAAGTTCCTAGTTGTCAGTCATAAAACATATTTGATATTTTGTATCATCATTTACCTACTTATGATGTTGATTGTAGGTAGGTACATTTGCTAGAATAGTAGGTACACGACTCGTTCATGCCAGTTGAGTTAGCAGCTTAGCCAACGGACAGGCTCTTGGCTCTACCAGCGCTTGTCATGAACTTTTCCCAATAAATAAGGCAGAGTAGACATAGACAACTAACCAGTCGAACTTGACAACTTGTACAAGTAACCGCTGAATCACTGCCAACAATTATTCCGAGTTGGCAGCTAAACATTGCTTGCTTTTTTGGCCTTTCGCTACTACCGTTCACTACAAACCTTGTGATGTAACCGTAGTTCAACGACATGATGATATTCATAACTACGATAGTGAGAGATCAATGTTGATTTACAACGCAATTGGCTAACATTGTTGCAAAAAATGGCCAAGGTAAAAAATAGATATTGCACTGTTAAAGAGCTCCGGAAACACGTACTCGTCATCGGCCGTAATTTTTTGTTTTAGTTGGTTTATCAGAGACCGTTGACATAATCCCTGTCATTACGTTATCAGATTTATCTTGGATTTTTCGAGGGTTTAGACCCGGCCTAGCTAGGCTCGGCCTAAAGTTAGGCTCGAGTTGAAACTGAGACGTGATTATGTAAGACTTTCAACGAAGTTTTAAAAAAACCTGTTTTTTATTGAAATTATTAATTCATTCGCTCAAAACTGATCAGTAATTGAAGTCAAAAAATAATTTAGCGGCAAAACAAGCCAAAAAAAGGGGCAGGTACGTACCTACAGTTAATGATTTTATCAATGTAAATGTAAATGTCGAATAATATAAAATAATTGAGAAAACAGAGTCACCAAATTGATTTTCATGACATATGTGAAGTTAGACCCGAGTTAAACTTGGGGTGGGGTTGGTTTAGCGAAAGTCTATTAGACCTCAGTGAAGGTACTAAACATATTGTTATGTATTATGAAAAACCTTTGTTTATCAGCATACAGGCGCATAATTTTATCATGTGGACATAATAATGGATGAGCTCGTTGTGACCATGTTTGTATTCAAGATGATAAATAAATAAAAGAAGAAAACCACACGCGTGAGATCGTACGCGTGCAATTCTTAAAATAAATCATAGCGTGAAATACGTCGCTCTAAAGTATCTTGCAGTTTGTAAACCAAATCCGCGAATAACGCGTACAAAAAGAGTCTGTGAATTTGTCTTTTTTGTGCACAATGAAAAAGGTAAAGTCGGCAATATAAGACGTTTTTTTTTATTCAGGTAAATGCAGTCGTAAAATAAAATAGATAAGAAATAAATATTCAAGGACATTTAACACGACGCCCTCTAGTTTCTAACTAAGCAAAACTAGTTCTATGGGAACTAGATTGCTGATAGAATACTCAAATAAATTTTTACATAATCACTACATAGTATAAAATAAAGTCGCTGTCGCTCTGTCCGTCCCTTTTATGCTTAAATCTTTAAAACTACGCAACGGATTTTGAAGCGGTTTTTTTAATAGATAAAGTGATTCAAGAGGAAGGTTTTTATGTATAATACATGCATAATATTGTAGAGAAACACTGATAAATTTACAATAATGTAACCCAAGGTGTAAAAATTTGTTTGAAATGGTATAACAAAACACAACTGACATGGAATAACAAAACACAACTGACAGCTAAACGTGATGTTTGAAAATTTGACATTTGGAAATTGATGTAAACGAAAAAGCGCAAATGAAAAGAGACAGCTGTAATTTCAACCATCGCAACAGAGCTCCTGTTGGCCAAACGGTAATACCATTGGACTGCGGTTAGACTGACGCAAGTTCAAATAAAAGGCGACATTATAAACTTTTAGCAACTTTTTACTTTTTATTTTGAAGGTTTCACTTCTACCACGTTTGAATTTCAGACATGTTGTTTTTTAGGTATATTTAGTATCGGCATTGTACCCGTGCGAAGCCGGGGCGGGTCGCTAGTTACTTATAATTAGAAACACTCAGACATAGAACCAACATTATGTTAAAATGTTAAGCAGTTCTGTCATTTATAAAGTAGTATATAAAGATAAAAATCAAACTAAACACTTGCAAAAGAAACCAAAAAACCATAGTGAAAAGTTCCTAATACCTACTACATAGTTGGGTAATTAAACTGTTAATCAACGTATGTTGGTGACTGTACAATGTACAATCGAATTGAACAAATCTAGCCCAGGTATTTAATTAATGCGGTCTAGATTTTTCCTTTGCTCATTTTTATCCACAAATGAATCCTTTTATGTGCGCGTAATGATCATTTCTCTTACCAGATACCTATTTTCTTATCACTAGGACAAATGTATTGTATTGTTTGTATTGAATAATGAATAATGAAATGTTATGAAAAAGTGTACTAGATTTATCAAGCAATGCTTTTGGTTTCTTAATTTACAACAGGCAAAAATGTAAAGGCGCTAAAATGTAGACTATTTGTGCCGACAAACAGTGATTGATGTGTTTCGGTTTGAAAAGTACCTATAAGTGGCGAATGTGCCGATGCAATTACAGGCATATGTCACAGAGTGATGTGCAATGCATCACAGGGTACGTCCTCAGTGGATGTGCTCAGTGAGGCAATGCGTCGTTATAGGCAGTTAACATCTGGTGGACCGAAGCATAGCTCTTATTAAAATCAATATCATTGCGATTTTTTCGGGATAATATATTTTGTTAAAGTTTTAATTACTTGTTCAATAAATAAAAAAAAAAACCAAATCCTTTTTATAAAATATAAAAATTATCAAAATATAAACCTAAATTTCTAAATTTCATTAACTACCTTTGTAAAAACATACCGCATATAAGAAATCGCAGCTATTCCACTACTGCAATGAGTTTAAACAGAATAACCCTAAAGTGTTCCGCATCCATTTAGTAAACTGCCAAGCTTAAACAACCTGGATGTTAACAGATGGAGTGCTAGCACTCGTTTTTGAATTGCTAGCCGTCCGTAAGTATCAAAAATGAAAACAAAAAAGTATTTTATCCGAAACACATTCTCGAATCGCGTCATATTTGTTCACGAATGTGTAACCTTTAGCGTGTTGATGTCGTCGCGGGGTTTTAAGACGTCAATGAGGTAACCGGGTGGCATAAACGTCTTTAAAGTGGAAAACTTTTTTTTAATTAGTTTTCTTTCTATTTTCACGACCAACCCGTTTTAAAAACGTCCAAACTGCTGCCAGCATCCCTGTGAACGCAAATTAAGCCTGCTCCTAAAATCACCCAGATCCGTATCTAAAGTAAACTTCAGTGTTAATGCTTCTACAAGAGCGATTTGTTTCATAAACGGCCTCTTAAACTTGGCAGCGCAGGCTAACAGATCTGAAGGCTAAACAAATCTTCATAATTTTTCAAATTAGCCGGATATTTTTTACCCCGACAGCTTTACTTAAATGATAGCTACTTACGCACATGCATATTTTATTAAAAATACCAATCAGACATGCTTAGTCTATACAAATATTATAAAGAGGAAAGGTTTGATTTTTTGTTTGTTTGTTTGTTTGTATGAATTGAATAGGCTCCGAAACTACTGGACCGATTAAAAAAATTCTTTTACCATTAGAATCCTACATTATCCCTGATGAACATAGGCTATATTTTATCCCGGAATTCCCACGGGAACGGGAATTACGCGGGTGAAACCGCGAGGCGCTGCTAGTGTTTGATAACTTCCTTTAGTGCGATAACCACATTTTACGAAAAACAATCCGAACCTTTATCTACTTACTTACACACGCATTATAGTTCAGATACTGAATCCTATTATGCTAATATAACGCTTATCCATAATTTGAGTTAGAATAACAAAGTCTAGAGACAGCAATATAATAAAATTAAGGTCATTGTATAGGCTTAAAACGAAGCCAGCATAGATTTTTAGTCGAGGTTAGTCTACCTAAAGCCTGGAGTGTTTCGAAATTAGCTTTCAATTCAGGCATCCCTACTTAACAACGAAGGTCGGAAGATATAAATTCTCTTTTCTTGGGGTTCATAAAAGCTCGAAACTCGTAAAATAATACGACTTTGAAAATTATGTATCAACGTCGCAAATCTTGAGGGGAGATACGAATAAAAATCGGTTAGATGCTAATTCGCAAGTGAAAAGTATTCAGAAAAATTTATTTTAGTCTTCATTAATTTATAAGATTTGGTGAAGTCCTGAAGAAGGAGGACTGGGATACCTCAATTATTACGTTCCTAATAACATACGTAACATACATAAATACCTATACGTGAGCACAGATTATATAATACTATACGTGAGTGACTGATTTCCATTATTCGATTTTAGGAAATTTGTAATGTAAATAGGTATGCAATGTTGCCTATGCAATGCACTATGAATTAAAAACCGTTGAAAAAGGTTATATTAAAACATTTTAAGAAAATCGCAGTCGAAGTCGCGGCCATTGTGCTAGCATTTTTTGTAGTATTTGTGAAGAAAGGTTTACCTATAGCATATTTTATTATTTTTATTGGAACCAGTAGTGTTCATGGAGATTTACAAGAAATCCGAACACCTTTCCCATCCGGGGTCGGCCCATGAATTTTTAGATCCTCTACTAAAGTAGTTAACTTCACCCTATCATAGGGTTAGGAAGTGCTAGGGTTAAGGTGAGGCTCAACCTTTTATAACCGTATTCCCTGTATCACTTACCTACTTAGTGATCGTGACACATCAAAATCCTCGGTCTATAAGTTTAATATCCAGGAGGTGAAGAGAACTTTTTTAATTTTCTCAGGGGCATAATGTTTGTAAGGACGCGTTTCCGAAAGTTTGAAAACAAATTTAGAAGAACAGGTTCAAAGAACCTTAAGTTCATTAAAACGCTTACCTTGTAACCTTGTTACGAAAGTTCTTGGCTTATTTTAACAAATTACCACTGTAACTTTCATTATTGCTTTGCTTCACCAATTTTACAATGTCGGTACGAATAGGTCATCGTAGCTCGTATCTCTAAGTATTTAATTGTTTAAAAAACTATCATTTTACTTCTAGATGTATCAGTTTGATCATATTGGTGTAGTACAAATAGCAATTTTTGCTAATGTTTTGCGCACTCGTGCTGTTTACTCCGTAGTGGAAATGGGTGGGTGGGTGACCTTAAGTATAAAATCAGTAGTTCCTTTATTTCTTATGTATGAATCAGCTTTGAAGGAACTACAGGAACGAAAAGACTCAGTAGTTCCTCCAAAGGCATGCTTTCTTTCATACTTTAGATACAGTCACAGTTTAACTGTATCTAAAAATCTGCGTGACGGAGTCCTATAGTAACTGTGACAGTTACTTTAGGACTCTGTCACGCAGATTTTTTGTCAACACTTCATCACGAAAGCTGATAACTAGGTCATCCTTTTTATTGCTCCGGAGTGTAGCTATTGATCTGCGAAGTGCTTCATAGGATTATTAATTGCGTAGATAACTTTGGCATTGGCACACAATAGAAACAGCTGGCATCATGTTGATATCGATACAATAGTACTTTGCTGCCTATATACAGGGTAGGGATGTACGTACAACACTAAATAAAAATACGTGTGGAAATGATCTTTACTAATCGCATAAAACGTTATTTATTTCTAAGACCGCAGAGAAGGTGAAGTTAGGGCGATCGCGTTACTAGTATAGTATTGTATGATATTCTGTGCCTAATGGAACCTAAGTATCTATTTGGAGAAAAAAACCATTACCCTTCCATTACCTATATTAGGGCGTCTAGTCGAAGCGACGCGTGACCCGTGATTATCTAGGCCAGCGTATCAGCATTGCTATTCAGAGCGGCAATGCAGCCAGTGTCTTGGGCACGCTTCCGATTGGTACTGATTTGGACCAGTTGAGCTATCTATAAATCGTTTGCAACGGTTTGTGGATAGCTCAACTGTTTCATGTGTATTTTGTAAATATTGTGAATATTGTAAATGGTACTGTATTAGTTGTAATTTTCTTTGTGAATAAATTTATTTGGTACCTACATACCTACTTATGTAGAATAGGTAGCTACTGAATAATTGAAGATAGTGTTTCGGTACTTCTGCATTAGAAGGTACGTTATTAAATAACTAAGCCCTTTTCAAGATTCTCTCTCAAACGGAAGCTGCAGGTAATCGGACTCTGACTACTGATTAAACAATTAGTTCCAAGACCTACATTAGGGTTTAACTACATGCCATTTCATGCTTCAGCTCAAGCGCAATAAAAACTAGCAATAACATTCATGTCCTAAATACCGAAAGGATTACATTTTTCGTAAGAGTTTCTGGTCATCATAGGCTTAGACGTTAGACTAAGAAAGCTCTCATCTAAGCCACCGATCATTTTTCATAACTTACCTACTCAGACGCCTTTTGTTAAATGATTAGTAAACAAGTACCTAGGTAAACGCCAATAAATACTGACATTGGCAAATTCGTGGCAGCCCTAGCCACCGAACAGCCACAAAAAAAAGAAGAAGAAGAAAGCTCTAAGCCCTAGAGATTTCCTTTACTGCACGTAAAAGTGCAAGAGTCAGGTTTCTCTACCAAAGACTTTTCAGGGGAATGAAAAAATACGTCATCAGGGCCGGGGAAAATTATGAAATAGGCTCAATAATAGTAATTCCCAAACGGAAGCCCTAACGTCAGAACTAACTTTATTTATCAAAAATATACATATCATTTTATGTTGTTACCGATCTTGTAGTAAGCACTATAATTCTTTTATGATATCTGAGCCCCGAGGCTGTGCATGAAAAGCATATAGCGCCTCTAGCGGGAGATTTGGGAATTGTGCAATTCCCAACAAAATTTCTCGCATTGCGAATGCGTTTGCGTGTGCTACACTCAAGTCGAAAGTCAAAACAAATGCACAGACTCGGGGCTCTGAGAGTCTTTCAAATCCACATGCTGCGTGCTATGATGTGTGGTTTATTCCTAGTGTTCACCTTCTAAAGAGAAACTTCGGAGTTCTAGTTATGAAGCTATTCCGAGGAGGCTTTGGTAATACGTAGGTACTCGGCACTAAGTTCGGCGTGGAGGAATTTCTAGACTTGATTCTGCACAACGATAAACGAAGGTTTGCTATCATTGACATTTATACCATAAAAAAGAGCCTTCTACAAACAACGGCACCTAGCATAATAATTAGTGGCTCGATTGACAGGGTGTGTTTGTGTATTACGCAGTTGGTAACTTTTGCGCATTGACACAATATTAGTATACGTAGGTAGGTACAAGCGTCAATTTGTCTAGTCTAGCTTCTAGTTTACTCTACACGTAGTGTGTAGGCACCTAAGTATGTCTCAATACCTAGGTACTGTCAACATCAAAAGTAAATAATGAAAATACAAAGTAATACTTTTATTTTCTTTATGACTCGGTAAGAATGTACCTAAGTCAGAGCACCGGTGGTCTAGTGGTAGCGACACTAGCAACCCCGCCTTCTGTTCCTAAGGTCGTGGGTTTCAATCCGGTCATGCACCAATACGTTTTTCCACTCGGAAAATGTATGCGCAATGAGAAAAACGTGAGAAAACTCGTGGCTTAGCTCTGCACGATAAAACGGACTAGGCTGAAAGAATTGTACTTATATGTGCTGGGCAAGCCTACTCCATCGAAATTATGTCCCAGGCATTGTAGCGTCTCGTTTAATAGGAGCATGGCTAAAATGAAAAAAAAAGTGGCATCTGACGCTGTATGAGTCATCTAGATTAGATGCTATGAAGGCTGATAATGATTAAGTATATAAAAACTCGTGATTATGTGTAAAGCAGCTAACAGAATCCTGAATAACTCATCAATTTCTGATGCTAACAGTAGGTACAATGTTGAGAACGAATCATAAAACTTCATCTGTGTGTTTTCTATCTTTACAATGTAAGACAGACAGACGTATTTTCACGGTTCATATACGTACTTTGTTGTTTCAATATTACTTGTTGTAATACGGCAGTACGTGTAAGTAGAGTATATGTTTTAAGTACATGATTATGTATGTACCTAATTATATCTAGGTATACTACTTATATACAATTTACTGCAGAGTGTAGATAGAGCTGATTCTGTCAATTATTCTAATCGCAGTGCAATGCCTCTCATTACAGGGCACGGTTTCAGTTTATTTATTAGGTAGCCTCCTACCTGTGTAACTTTTTTTAATTATTTTTATTTTGGTTTTTATTCTTTTTACTTTATTGTTTTGTTATAGGGGTACTTCATGGACGTATTATCCTCATAATACGTCCATGGGGTACTTGCATAATATATATGTCAAAAACTAATCTAACCTAGAATACCTACTGTCAACGGACGAAGGCAATAGTGAAGTTAGTTTCAAATTAAAATGCTTAGATCCGCCAACCGCACCGTACATTATGTTTTTCAATAAAAGATAATTTTGTAAAACTCGGCCACACTGAACCAAGACTGAATACCTATTTGGCGAGACGCGTGAACTTCCCTTATCAATCCAAGCCGGATTAATCTCGGCGGGATTCGAACACACCTTACATCTTGCGCACACGAGCGACTACACTCTGCACAACTGTCAGAGTAGATAAGTCTGTAAAAAAAGGAAAATTGATTAAAAAAACAGCCTCTAGTACATGCGTATAAGTAAATGTGTATAAGTTTAAGAAGTGATATCAGTGATGGGTTAACAGATATTTGATTCAAGATAATACAGCGTCAGTAAGAGCCACTACTCAACAATTTCTTAAAACACAATCTACATCTGTTATTGTGCTTTGAAAACTCTAAAAATGGTGAAAAAAACTGCGTGTCGATCCTTTTTGTGAATTACCTAATGCATTCGAGGAAAAACACTTTAAAAATGAAAATCTAGCGCAAAATAATTAAATGACAAATGTGGGCTTATCAATACCGTAACTACCTACCGGCGATAGTGTGGTGAGGTTGCACTAAACTGCGTCTGAATAACAACGAACGCGCGGTACATATCGTCTAATTTATGTAGGTGCGTCAGATATTATGTAACTTTACAATAAAACATTGAATGCTATTTTAAGTGGCAGTCATGTTGACCTTGCCCTGCCTCTAGGCCGAGTCTCCATGTATAGCATTGCACTCTATAGTCGTCTATAGTAGGTATGTTCTAACCTAACCTGATATTTATATTATTACTATTACTACATTGTATTATTATTGAGTCACAGAATAGAGTGAACATTTTTGCGTCGGACTTATTTAGCTTATTACTTTTTACAACAATTTCCTAATGTTACTTCACGTTACCGGTGTCTATCTTAAAATTACACTAAGTAACACATAACACATAGCTAAAAAATAATAATTATAGAGTGGTAGAGCACAGGTAAGCAAATAGTTTCATTGTTTCTTTTTGTTAAAAAGGTGTATCTGACAGAATGTTCAACAGTTGCGTCCGCTATGTATCCTGTCTTGTGCCGACATATTTACGGAAGTCCCAGGAGTACGCTCCATTAGCTGAGGGTAGGTGTGAGATTTGCGGAACCCTCTAACCCCCTTGTAAAGGTCACTCATGTTTGGTATTTGTTTGACTATCTTATAACTTATGTAAATATTGGCTTAGCTGGTATAAACCTTTTGTTCAAGCCTTCACACCTAGGTGTGACATTTTTACAGTGTTATGAAAATAAACTTGCTTTTATACTACACCTGCTTGGAAAGTACCTTGATACTTTATCAAATTTACGGTAGAAAGTACGTCATTGCATATCGAACAAATATGCGGGGAGAAAACGCATCTGAGCGGGAGAGAAAAGTGTATGAAAATCCATTTCTTACGTGGTTTTTCTTTTTTAATTTTGGGTAAGACTATGCGCCGGTAACCTGAATATCAAAAGCCAAAAAGTTTTTATAGTGAGTTTTTATCTCCAAGTTCGCAAAATGACACTGGCCACTAGCTGTGTGTTGGATGGTGTCGGGCTGGCAGTGCGACCCTGCGGCGGCAGGATAAACAATTTGAAAAAAGAACATGTGAAAATTGCAGACGCCATTGGCGCCATTTTCAATTTGTGTGTTGTTTGAGGATTCAGTTTTAGTTTTTTATTTTCCTCGTAGGTGTAGTATAAAGCACTATGTATCACTCGAGAGAAAGTGCGATTCCCGATCTCGGGTGTTTTAAAGCCCTCGCCTACGGCTCGGGCTTCAAACGACACCCTCGACGGTAATCGGTCACTTTCTCCTCTCGGTGAACAATGTACTATTTCCGATGCGTTCTGATGATTCTCTAGTGCAGATTAAAAAAATGTCAAACCACTTCTCATTCCACAAAGTTGACAACACTGACATTGAATTTTGAACTAGAATTTTGATTTCTTACATGCCAGCAGGCCTAGGATGCGCACACGAGACATTTGTCATGTCGTTCTGCCAAAATGTAAGCATTTTGCACCAGTTTCTGAACTTTTGCATTATCTGTGGTAATGTTGTCGAGAAACCGCGCCTTTGACTCAGAAGAACAATCCTAGTTCTTCTGAGGCCTTTGAATCTTCAGCTTTTGACATTTCTGCATGACTGTTATCTCGTCCTCAGAGAGGTACGACGACTAAGAACTGTCAAAGGTGTACAATAACAAGACGCGTTTTGTCGACAACATTACCACAGATAATGCAAAAGTTAAAAAACTGGTGTAAAATGCTTACATTTTGACAGAACGACATTACAAATATCTCGCGTGCGCATCCTAGGCCCGCAGTAGTGACATAGAGACTTATCTTATCCATAGGTACAATAATAAATAAATAAATATTCATGGATCTTTCTCTCAAGCCCCAAACTAAGCAAAAGTAGTACGAAGATATATTTATAAGAAATATATTTTCGCAATTTATTTACAAGTTGCCTATGCACTTATATGAAGAACCTTGGAATAACTAACTCTGCATAAGAATATGATTGAATAATGTATTAGCAACATAAATCTATATTCCGTAATTTATACTCAAAGTTCAAAGATTTACTTTACCAGCAGGAAGATAGCAAATTACCAAATAATCTAAAATGATTAACAAGGGTGTCACCGGATTAATTAATACTTGATTAACGTGTATCATCCTTCATAGGGGAGACTCGTTAATTGGAGATTTAGATTTCCTTCTGGATTTCTCTTTGTTATTTTCGTCTTGCTTGAGGCACATTAAGCGAATACCTATATACCGTAGCGGATGTATAGCGGACAGCGGACCTATAAACCTTGATATCCTTGGAATTCTTCAGCCAAAGTTAGTAAAATTCTTAGAATAATGAAACCTCATAGATCTATGAAAAAGTCCGTACGTATCTGTGTCACAGAATAGATTATAGTACTTACTACATCTATGACGTCCGTTGTCATGTCAGTCGGTTTAACAAAAATCTGCGTAGGTACAGTTAGACCCAGAATTACCTAAGTTAATAATAAATTGTATCGAAAATAGTGTCCTGGTTTATTTTGAGGTATACCAATGTAGAAAAACTTATTTATTTTTAATATTTGATAACATAAACGTCACTATAACGGTGACCGCTTCTCAGAAAACTAGAGTTTAACCTATAAAACGCAGATATTTTATCGCACCTTGTTTGCTCCGTAACCAACGACCATAAATTGTGGTTGCAAACAAAAACACTTTTGTGTTTTTAACCTTTTCATGAAAGCAAAAAAATCCACGGCCGTCCTAAGCTAATATTTGTGTGCGTCACGATATAACTGCCCCTTATTTTTCCTTCTTAATCTGTTTGGAGCTTTCCTAGGCGGCCGTTAGCTTTCGTCCATCAGTTTGACAGAGTTGCGACACGCGTATTAGAAGTTAGAAGTCAGCATTAGAGGTTGATAGCTTTTTCATAATTTAGTATTGGTTTTTTATCATAATTTTGATAGTACGAAAAAGAAAGTCAAATAATACTAAAACATAGGAGCTATTTGACCAGTGGCATTCGTAAAATGCAGTATAAGTTTAAGTAAGTAGGTAGGACGTCTAATTATTATGTACTCATAAGTAGAAATAAAATAAAATAAATCACTGTTTTCACTGTTTCTGCACTGTTTCTGCAGAGTTTTGTTCTTCGACTAATGAAGCAAGTTGGGCTCCGTTGGCACCAGAACTTTGTCCATTTAGTTAATGTCCTTCGACCCACTGGATTCGAATCCAATGAGATGATCTCAATCAAATATTCTGGCTATGGTCAATATCTCAAGGATAATACTGTCTAATACCAGCTTACAAAAACATTATTATTTTTATGAGAAGGAAGGTCTGATACCAAAAAATAGTATATTTCATTACAAGTGCGGAAAGGCTGTCATTGCAAAGAGTTCCGACAAATGTCTACCCGAGCCGAGGCGCAGCCGAAGGCGTGTGTTGACAGTCGGAACAAGTTGAAATGACGGTTCCGCACGTGTACTGAACGACAATTTTTAATACAGTTGCGAAAAAATGAAGCAATTTAATAAAAAGAAAATTTCTGAAAAATGGCGCTAACCGTAGAATATAAGCAGAGTTTTTTTTTTCTTTACCCATTCTGGTAGGCAAAGGGAACTATGCCCATACAGCCAAGTCTTCAGTAGAATTTTTTTATTGATAAGAAATGAAAATGAAATTTAATGAGATGAAATGAAATGAAACCTAACCTAACTCATTCAATCAAATCATTAAATCTGATATTGAAACAAATTAGTAGCTTCTTTTTAGAAATATACGTATTTGCACGAATCATAAAAACTTCTATGAATTTTGTGAGTAAAAATTTCATGGTTGGTTTTTCTTTTTAATAGACATTATTTTGACAGTTGGGAAAGAGAACGTACGAGTGCGGGAAAGGTAAAAAAAAAGCACGAGTATGTAATAGCCCACATCCCGAACGCTATACGTCCCTGAAATACGCCACTTTTTGAGCAACTGTATTAAAAAAGATTTACCTACACTGTGATAGAATGTCTATGATACGATACCTGATCCTCTGGCCAACCTCTAAAGGTCACAGTTTATGAAAATTATGTAGGTATTTACTTATCTAATAATACTTACTTATAATCTATCTGTTCTCTAGCAATTCTAGATTATAAAACGTTAGCTTGGCTGGAGGGGCTGGTTACAACTGACAGCGTATGTCGCTTGCAAACACTTGAGCCTGTCAGAATCGCTGATTGCGATAAACATACCTACCTAGCATAAAATATTCGTGAAATAAACACGAAATGAACGGTGTGTGCGCTGCTAGTCAAATCAAATATTCACAAATCCTCAAATCCAATTATCTGTCTCCGACACTCGCGTGTCGTGAATCCGGATTTATTCAATCATCTGTTGTAACGGGCGTGTTTTCATGTAATAATCCTAAGTGACAGGTATTGTTTTCACGTGTCACTGAAAAAGGTAGAAACGAGCGATAGGTTAAAATTAAAAAAATATGCCATAATAAAAAATAAAAACAAATGTATAACAACTCCCGAAAAATAAGTATTACCTATGCCCAATATGCCCATCGTGTTTTGGTATAAATAATTAAATTAGGGCATGCACGCTTTTTTTGTATATAAAAATATACCATTTGTACAGCGTAATAAATAAATAGATAAATAAAAACATCTTAAAATACACACAGATAGAAATTATTTTGTGTAACATAAGATATTTCTTAATTAATAACCATTAAACCAAAGATGTCACCACTCAGCCTAATATTAAAGTAGCAAGTAGCGTGTGCACTACTACAAAGATGGTATTCTGTGACGCTACTGCACTTAGTTTTCTAAAACTGCAGAGAAATGTCAGAATTACTCCAATTCTGAGGATTTAGGCAGTTGAGTTGTGAAAAAAAAGAAATGACATTGATTGACACACTGTACTCCTATCGGATAAAATCGGATTTAGCGAGATGAATCGCTGTCGCAATACGGAAGCTTTTTTAAAGCGTAGTGCGAAAACAAAAGGCTCTATTTAACGTATTTTATAATTTATTGTTCTAGAAAATCCCGATGATAATAAGAGATAGTAGAAGGTATTTTTTATTTAGACGATCATTGTAGATTAATTAGCCTTGTCAAAAATGTTTTTGATACTGGCCGCTTATGGAAGAACAATCATCTTGATTGTAATTTGTCAGATTTTGATTGATATCTGTCAGATTATCACAGGTTATGCCACAGACGAAGTATCACAATGGACGGAGTGAAATCTTTGGTAGCGTGTCAGTTTTATGTTGGTTGAGTTTCTAAATTTACATTAGTGTGCGTGAGTAGGGAAGAGAAACTAATTACGAAATATATCGATAAAAAATGGTCGCATACTCGTACTAATCTCGAAACACACTTAACTTTACTCTTTGTATTCAATGACTTAAATTCTGTCTAATTGAAAGTTCTTAACCCTGGGACATCCTTAAAACATTCAATTCTGTAGAAGGAATTATCTTAGGTTATTAAAGGTCCGAGAATCCCAGTCCCAACTATGAATTATGATATTTGAATATTAAAATCATATCACGCGAAACTAAAAAAAAAAACTATGTGTGAATCTAATCTGTCGCCAATCATCTAACGGTGTGTTCCCACAGCCTCACTTGTGAGCCGATCTCCATTCCAGACTAGGCATGGTACCATCTTCGACTACAGCGTCACTTAACACCCGGTGAGCTGGTGGGCAAAAGGCCTATGTTGTCAGTAGTAAAAAAGGAAAGTGAATGTAATACTTTAGCTACTGTTGGCTGAACGCTTGGATCCTCATACATAGCCTACCTATCAAGGAAATCAAGTTGCAGGAAAACAAAATAAATCAAACACGAGTTTAGGGCAAGAAAAGAAGGTTTAATTCGCGGAAACTAATAAAGTCATAAAATATTTACATACTCATTTATGTGTAGGAACATAGATGTACAGTCTAAAGTTAGGTATCTTTTGTTTTTAGGTTTGACGATAAAAAAGTTATACCTATATTATACCACTACAATGGGCAGGCATGATTTCTTACTACCAAGAGTGCCTTGATCGTTTCAGTACTTGTTATAATAATAAATTAAAACTAATAGTTCGCCCCAAACTGAGATCTCGTGATGATCGGAGGTTAATAAAACCCAAACAATTTTTATTGACCAATGGTTGTAATAAACCTAAAACAAAATATTTTATTAGTAACTATTAAATAGGAGATTTCTATGGGGGAAACCCGTACCCTGCAGTGGGACGCATAAAACGGTTAACGCGATGCAAAATGTTAAATAATGATAAAAACTGTCATTTTAGGGTGCCCGCGTAGGTAAATATGATTTTAATATAGGTAACACAAACAAGGGTTAAATATAAACAAAGGATAAATCAACATGGTTGTAAATATCGATAAAATCTTAAGGACGCTGCAGGCACATCACTTGCCGGGAGGCGTAAAACAATGTATTTATCTATCATGAATTAAAGCTTTAAATCCACAGTTAACTACGACTATTTGGTAATTATACGATGCCAGGGACGTATATCTTTCATGTAAAATACCTATATCACTTTAAAACTTCATTAATTAAGATATTTTTGGGTCTTTTACTCCACCTTTGGTTGTTCTTGATGGACAGAACACAGCACAACACGATATATTTCTTTAGACTAATGAATATTCGTTTGTAATAACAATCTTTCTGAATTATTTTAGCATTTTACGTACACCGGTAGCAATGTTGTGACCGACTAGTCGGTCACAACATGGACACGAAGTACACAGACAGCGCGGAGTTGCCAAACTTCCTATAGCTTTCTCTTTTACTCAACGTGATTATCATAGTAATAGATAAGGAAACAAGGCAATGCGTTGACATGACGGGCGGGCTGGAAACGTCTTTATGGCTCCGTCCATTATGATACTTCGTCTGTGGGTTATGCATGAGTAATAGCCAAATACTCAAACGCCACTCAAACCCCACTCAATTTAAGTTCAGCTTAAATTATTGCCATCTCTTACAAATGAGTAATGGCAAACAGAGGCAGAGCAATTTTAAGTGGTTAAAATTGAATGACTTTTTAGTATTCCAGCCTTTAAGACATTGTCTATCTTATAAAAAGTTAGAGTAGACATTATTGTCTTGTTTAACATAATATGTAAACAGGACAATGTCTTCTCTAACTTTTTATAAGATAGGGGGATTGTATTTTATAGATAGTTACTATAGTACCTAGTATTAATAAAATTGAAATAAAGAACCCAGGAAAAGCTAAACACTGCCATTTTCGCAAATTAACCTCTCTTATTGCAAAGTAAATGTAATCTTCTTGGAGTATTTATTACACCAGAAAATTAGTATAAATTAATATGAAAACATGAATTAAGTACGTTCGCATACGTAATCCTGTTACGGTACCGCTTTATGAAATTAAGATTGATTTAGTCAAATAATACACATTCTTAAAGTCAGGCTAAATAAGGTTTCTTTTTCCACGACAGATGGTGTTTGTACTACTAAAGTGTGTGCAATTAAATGAAGTAAATGGGACACTCAAGTTGCACGGTTAAGAACAATGCTTGATATTAGTTTTGACAGCGGAGAATAAAATACGAAAACGTTTGAAGTGCACTTACCGCTGAACTGTACTTTGTGAAATTAGTACATTTTACACTTTATGAGTTGAATCTGATGTGGTAAGGCATAAAAGGTAGCGGTTCCATTGCTAGTTGTGCAAGTCTACTTCAGATTAGAGCCGTTCAATAGCAGTCAATATTTTCGATGATTTTGCTCAAACTTTACTGCGGATGTCTCTGGGGGGATTCATCAGGGGAGCAAGAAAATATTTAGAAGTATCGGGGTTTTATTTTGGCCTTGGAATCTGTAGATACCCGTTCTCGGAAATTGCCTAAAGAAAAATCCAAGTTCTGTTTTGTCAGTGTTATTTAAATTGAGATAGAGATCTGGTGCAAGTTTGGGTCACCAATACAACGGCTAGGTAGATTTTGTTAACCTAATCTACCAAATATCTACAGGAGGTAAGTATTGGAATATGATACTTAGGTACTTCTAAAATGTAATGTAAAAATGTTGTAATGTTTTCATGTACCTAATGAAAATACAAAATTAATTAAGATGTATGAAAAAAATATATAACGTTAGTTATAAAGTTATATTTTTTTTTCATACATCTTAATTTATTTTGTATTTTCTAACAATTATAGGATATAACTTGGCTAAGGGCGCAGCTGGCTATAACTTGTATTCCACAAAATTATTTAAACTCGTGCGATATGTAGGGTATTCAAATATTAAGAGGCCTCCAGCTACTTTTTTATCCCGTCTTATTTAGACTCACGGCGACATTATGCATAATTCCACGCCTACATCTCCATGTTTTCGTAAACAGAGTAAGGTAACCCATCTACTGAGTAGTCGTACAGCTGATGTTAAAATAGTTAAGACACTCTAGGGAAATGTTGATTTTCTTTTGGATGCAAAGCTTTCTGGTCCATTTTTTTCTATAGATAAGAAAAGAGCTTTTGACTGATATATAAGTGACATGGATGATGTGGATGCCTATCTTGCTAGAGGTGCTGGCCACGCTCGACACTTCAATGACAAGACACTTCTGTCTTTGCTCTGTTTTCATGCCTTATCAAGCTACTTGAAAGCTACTAGCAATTGGTAATAATTATTAGGACTTGATCTTATGCTGAATTCTAGATTTTTGAAAACCTTTATTATTTTACACCAGCTGTATTTTTGCTGTGTCTCTGTGTTATTTCAGAGTATTGTCTTCATTATTCGACGAGGTATTCTAACATTGTTGTAAATAACAGTCGCCCGATAAGATAAGAGCTCTCAAACAAGGACTCATGATAACTGAGTTGAGTAGTCCTATTGTATCACAATAATCAAACTCAAATATTTTAAATTCACCGCAAATAATGAGCTTTTACCAGCTTTTATTAATTAGTATATTTTATTTATGTACTTACCTATATTTAAGAAGTTATTTTAAGAAAATATCTTTGCCTCAACAAAACGTTTTAACCTTTCACGTGTTTTGAACTTTTAAGAGTTCTAAAATGTGAGTGACATTTCATGCACGACCTCATTTGGCCACCGGAATGTTTGATGTGGGGTTTAAACACGCCTTAATTAAACAAAACAACCGATTAACAGGATAAACTCGAAATTTGCTTCATCCTAACTTGCCTTATGAATCGGCAATGTCGGAATCCTAATGAATACCGACATTACCGTTATTGTGCGTAATGTGATAAGTTTGCTCGTTATTTTGACACATTGCCCGCTGGTACCGAATAGTTGCTGGTTTTACGGCTTGGTATCAACGTCTGCTGCAGTGTTGAATTAATTTAGTGTAGGTAGGTAGATTCATAACCACGACAAGTATTTATGCAATAGTTGTGTGCCCTGAGAACTACGCCATTAGAGTTGGTAACTCGCTCATATACGCACATGCAAATGCAGACCTAAAAAGGTAAAAAAAATATTAACTAACAGCTGTTCTACGAGTACGCTTAGGTAGAGTATCTGCTTCACTTCGGCGTATAAAAAAATATATATTCGCTAAAAAAATTACGAGCTTACAAAAAAGCTTACCTACTTACCTACATAGCTTTTGTGCTAGGCTTTTGATACTAGAACCCCCAGATCTACCTATAAATAAAACCCTCAGCAACGTTCTAAGAATCAGTCAAAAATGACAATGTCAAAAAGAGAATGAAATACAAGTAACATTCAATGCAGTGGGAGTTAAATTCTGAAACTAATAGCCATATAGAATGCAGTTGCGGTGCACTGCTGTCGGCCAAACGCGTGTTTACAGTTGTTTATTTTTACAAGCCGTTGCGCTCTGTTCAAATGTACGCATCTCAAGGAAACTTACAAATAACTCTAAAAACGCCATTTGGTGCGATTCAGTTGCTTTTGAGCACATGGTTTATGTTCAATGTATTATGATACCTATCATCATTGTTCAGCCGTTTGAATTACGCTACGATACTGAAGGGGATTTCGAAACTAAAACGAAAAAAGGACACTCCTACGTATTAGGCGATCTGCATTCTATAAATCTCATAGGTACAATCATATCAGGAGTAGATTAACTTTTTCTTTAAAAGTTGCCATTTTGGAAACTCTCATCATCATTTACTAATGGTGTTGACTGTACTTCACTACATTAATGCGTTTAAGGAAATAGCCCTTGTGCCTGTGCTATGTAAATGACTAGGTAATGATCAAACAGAGTCGCACATCGTCGCCGTAGGTACATCGTGGGTATACGTACGTGGCATGGCAATCAAACCACAAATGACAACTGACACAGGTTCACAGCATTTCCCACGTCATTACCATATCTAGTAGGTACCTAAACTACCTACATTCAGAGATATCCACAAATACGCTCACGAAATTTCCAACTCCTACACCCATTGGAGTTTCGGTCTTACAACCTTAGTATCAAAGTCGCTGCTTGTATGGCAGTTTTGGTACAGTCAGACGAAGTAGTGACCCTTAGCTCCATCAGTTTAGGGTCGTTGTTGGCACCTTATCAGGCCGTATCAAGGTTAATGAAAATGTAATGTAGGAAAGGGTTGGTGATTAGAGCCAGGCATTATCTTTTTCTTCAGGTTAATCTGGCATCGCGTGGAACGTGTGAAATCAGACGCATTACCAGAGAAGTAATGTACTACGTAGAAATGGGCTAAGGTACAAAAGGGGTTTTGTGCTCGAACGACTGCAAAAGAACTGATAATATCGCGAGATTTGCTGCGAAAGAAACAACCTTACAAAAGCTATGATAAATAATTATTGTTATTAGTCAACTTTGATGCAAAATAGTTTGATGGAAGGTTTTGTTTGTGCGAGTTCAAAGTAAAGAAACTGGTTATTCCCTTAGGGTAACAAGCTAGGGGGACAAACAGGAAGTCTATTTTTAGACGATTAACTATTTTCATGTGATTTCAGAAAAAACAAAAGCTATTTGGACCATTTGAACTTTCTTTAAATCGTTTGCAACGTTTGTAAGTAGCTCAACTGTGCATTTTCTAAATACTGTATTAAATAGTCTTAATTTTCTTTGTGAATAAACGCTATTATCGTTTGATGTTCAAACATAATTAAAGCGTTTGCATGAATTTTAATATCATAACAAAATATGTGTTTACTATACTTTTCTGAGCCGGCTACATTGAACCAATCAGATGTTTTTATTTTTATATCAGATGCTTGCGATTGGTCAAAATACGACTGGATTATTGTGGTAACTCTACACGCTAGTGGTAACCATATGAAAGGTTATCACTTTTATTGTTGATTTATTACAGTTAGCAAAGAGCGCCAACAGTGCGATGTCACTTCTAAAACAAAGTTTGCATTATACCGCGTCCAGTACTAAAGTTCCGAACTATTCCAACCCAATCAATAATTAAAAGTTCAGAAACTTGTGCTGAGTTTGTTTGTATTTGAATTCCCAATAGCACCTCCTGAATTTGCATCGAGTTTTGAAAAACAGTCTTTTGAGCTGGCAGTAAAGGGAACGCTGGAACTTTGCGTGCGATTGTGAAGCATTTGTGAACCCAGGGTCTAATTGGCTGGCGGTGGACAAACAAGCTGGCATTGTCGATGTTCTGTCGTTTTTGCTTCTGGAAGCGAACAATTTCGTGTCAAACAAACTTCTACAATTTAAAAGCGCTAACTTTAACTAAAATAAACCAAGCTGTCATTGAAAAGTGGAGACATTTTCAACTAGAGAAGATATACCTATTGTTAATCTCTTTGGTTGTGGATCTATTTATAGAATTCATTTCAAAATTGGATAACCGCACTAGTATTTGGCGGGAAATCGGAAAAAAGAAAGCGGAACCGGATATCACCAAGTCAATATCCTGATTGCTGTATTCATTTATCTGATGTGCGAAACACATGATCAGTCATGGAAGTTAGTCGACCGAAACCGCTTTAATCCATCACTGTCGATGAGGACCTCCAAAAGCTTCTGCTTTTGATCACACGATGTTGTTTTTATAAAAATAAATAAGTATTTATACTTTCTTCTAAAATTGAGCATGATAAAGTGGGTAATTCCATTATTCGTAATTAATTATGAATAATATTGAAAGCCTTATAGTTTAGTCATGAAAATATTATCTATGTAAATTAAGAGGTACCTAAGTACGTATAGATAATTAATCCAATCTTTCTTTGTTAATTATTTATTATTCATTCTTAATACATTCAATAAAATAAAATAAAACCGATAATTGCAGTAGGTCTGAAACCTGCGCCGACCGTACGCTTGTTTGTCTATTTACCTAGTTGTACAAAAAAAAACCTATCGATAACTAGTAAAGGTGTGGGGTACGCTCAAAGCTTTTTTAAAAACTAAACTTTATTTCATGAAAAATTTAATTCGATGAAACTAATTATACTAAAGTGAGACGTCCGAGACGAAGTTGAGTCTCTGAACGAATGACTAAAAAAATCTTACCAACTAAGAGCCACAAGGCACAGATCGCGTGGGTGGTTGAGATAAGCAACTCGGCGACAGGATGCAGGTGCGAGACTGCAAGCTTGCACTTAGGCATTGGGTGTTGTTATGACGAATGCACTGGCCGGTTGCATAACTAACTTTGTGGACTTTATAAAATATATACACCCTGTATAAGTTGGTTTAGTTAGTGTATCGTGTCAAAGATTATTTTTCACATAAAAATAGACGCCACAAAAATAGTTGATAAGTTGCTATGAATTTTGTGACAAGTAGACTAGCCGTCTGGGAATTCGATTCCCGTAAGAGGAAAATTCGGTCAAGTGTCTTGCTCGGTTGGATGTGACATTTTGAAAAGAACACGTGTACCAAAGCGTGCTAAAGCTATCCGAAAGGGTACTTAAGAAATTGAAAAAAAAAACTGGAATGGTAAATAAAATAAATTAGAGATATAAAACGTATAAAAACTCTAGGGAAGGTCTTTGTCTCGCAGACATGCCATAGACAGTAGACATCCAGTTGAAGAATGCAGACTATATAGCAACAAGAACCTACTTACACACAGTTGTATTTAGACTGTTCTTGTGTGCTTGTGTATGAGCATGAGCAATATTTCAAAATCACTAGCTTATCCAAACTTTAAAACAATTAGCAACTCAGAACGATAAAACACCCGCTGTAAAATGATTCATTATCATCAACCTATATCGGTCCACTGTTGGACGTAGGTCTCTCTCAAAACGCGCCACTGAGCCCGGTCTTTGGCTCTTCTCATCCAGTGTTTGCCAGCTACATGTCTCAGATCGTCACCCCACCTAGCCGGAGGGCGTCCTACACTACGCTTACCTAAACGCGGTCTCCACTCGAGTGTTAGTTTGCTCCAACGATTGTCGGTTCTGCGGCAAACATGGCCGGCCACCCATGTAAAATGGTTGCAAAATGGATAAGCAATAAATACAACCAAAATTTAAAATACTTATTATGCAGTGGTTTAAATCCGAGCATATGCATGCAACAGTGGCGCTATTGACAACGATATGCATTCGCGCCTCGAATTTTGATGAGCCTCGCGCTAGTAATCATTGCATCAGGCGAAACCACTGCACAGAAATTAATATTTAATCTGAGTTGTGTGAGAACTAGGGCTGTCTCAGCCAGCGGTTTCTAATGCCAACAGACATAGCGGTTTCTAATACAAACTTAGTATACCTAAGAAGCACAGATCATATAATACTACCTAAGTATAGCACAAAAAGCAAGAGGAAGGGAACCTGTTAGAATATTTAAACGAGTTTCCTTTTTTAATAGCTAAGTTGCACTCTAATAGCTAAGTTGCACTCTACGGTTTCCAGAGAGTAGAAAACTTTTCTACCAAGGCAAGAGACGTATGTTTAGAAATAACAGGACAGGCGTTACAGTTTCGACTATATATTTCCATAATTTAGGTCGAACGGAAATCACAATAATTATCCGAATATCCTTCTCAAATATCCTAATTGCCTTTCTCTGATATCTTAGTTTTATCTTCAGCCGGTAATGATTTTCCCGGTTGCAGATTTATTGGATCAGATAGATGTTTATATAGGCAACTGTATTTCTAGATGTGGCTTATTCTACCCGGATTATATAAGAAGAAATAGGACGGTAATTATGTTAATTATACTTATTTAAATCTGACATATGACTTGGCAACTCGTTGAATACAACTAGCGATTGTTTTGCAAGCCGACCTTCGTCACTAACTGTAACAAAGTAGGTGCAAACATAAAAAGGTTGTAAATAAAAATAACCTTACGTGTTATTCTACTAGGTTATGTTAAGACTATTAAACAGATATCTGGTGTGGCGTACCTACTCCACACGTACACTCCTACGTAGATACCTACCTGAAACATAAAACATAATGATTGGTCAGTGTAATCTTAAAACAAAAATAGTAAACAGTGCCTACTTACCTTGCTTTTGTATAAAAATTAAAATACTTTCATAATTCAGTTAGGTATAAATATTTAAACTAGTATTGTAAAACAGATTCTAAATAAAACCTAAATAGTAATACAAATAGTGTACTTACCGATTATTGTAATGTCGGAAGGCAGTCTTGCGTGCAAGCACTAATATCGTATTGCATAAAGGGGCTTTCCCTTCCCTAGTGAATGACTCACGCGCAAAGACCGACCGGTTGGTTGGGCTTGTGAGCGGCGACCACCTTCCGACAGTTCAGTGGTTCTTACAGCGCGTTCAGACTATGCCCATGCCGCTGCCGGAATGATTGCCGCGATTAATTCCGGAATGATTGCCACAGCAACATCGCCTTTATTCTCACTAAGGAGCTAGGGCATGAACTTGGGCAGGGAGACGGGACAGCGGCATGTTCGTGTTCACACCACTTCCCTGCCCACTTCCCTGCCCACTTCGGCATAGTGTGATCGCGCTATTATAGCGCGTTCAGACTATGCCCATGCTGCTGCCGGAATGATTGTCACAGCAACATCGCCTTTATTCTCACTAAGGAGCTAGGGCATGAACTTGGGCAGGGAGACGGGACAGCGGCATGTTCGTGTTCACACCACTTCCCTGCCCACTTCCCTGCCCATTTCCCTGCCAAAGTCCCTGCCCACTTTGGCATAGTGTGATCGCGCTATAACGTTCATGCACGTCGCTTTTGTTTTGCTCCGCAAAAATAACTAGGTACTAATTCTAATTCAAATTCAAATTATTTATTTATTTCTCTCTTAATTATTTATCCCTGTGCTTTCTTTCCATACTAATTTCACTATTTCATATCTTGTTCTTCACCTACATACTCTGAACGGTTTGTTGTGTGCTTTTCTAAAGACTGTGCTATCAAATAAACAATAGAAGTGAGTGATTCATCGGTAATACGCTAGAAATATACCTACTACCGCTAAACTGGTTTTACTAGCGTTTCAGCTTATAGGATTTTATATAAAACGCCAACCCTAGTAGGGTAAATACGAAGTTATACAATATTACAAAGTATCAACCCCAGCTTGATAAACATTGTAGGTATACAATACCTACTCATCAATAAATTATTAGTGACCGTTTCTAACCGACCGAGGTTTTAATTAATGTTACCTGGTTTTCGTAACAGTTGTTGTTTTCCGCTGTCAAATAATGTATTGCCGGGTTTTTGCTTTGCGGTTCGTGATTCAGTGAAATTACGGTCTCTACAACAATTTTTTTATCATGTTTTCTACTATAACTATAGTATGTTGTGCTAGATCAATTTTGTTATCCCGACTGGCAGCGATTCTCGACACCTAACGTAAATCCTACTAATATTATAAACGCGGAAGTTGGTAACGATGTATGTATATATGGATTTTTGTTACTCTTTCACGCAAAAACTACTGATCCGATTTGGATGAAACTTGGAATATATATTGTCCGTGATCTGGATTTACACATAGGATACTTTTTATCCCATTCCCGGAGAAAAGATGAACATCAAATTAAGAAAACAATATTTTCATTCTTAAGCTACGTGTACAAAGATGAAATTTTTACAAGCGATCCGGTTTGGATGAAATTTGGAATATAATATATTGACCGTGACCTGGTACTTTTTATCCCGTAAAATCAACGGGATCCAACGGGACGAGAACGAAGTCGCGGGCGGAAGCTAGTAACAAAATAGATGTTCTACAGCTTTTATGAATTCAGTGATTTGCATTGAAGAAAATATGTAGTATTGTAATACCATATGGAGAATGTATGTCAGTAGAAAAAATTTACGTTGAAAATTTAAATTTTCAAACGTCAGTAGGTACTTTAAATGTACTGTGACCACCTCCTTGAAGCAGCTCAATAAAACAGCTATAGCTTACCGCGTTGCGTATTGAACGGATCAAGTAGGTAAAAAAATTATTAAGTGTATTTCTTTCTATGGAAATAAGTCTATAATATTATGAGCTCTAAATAATAACACCTACTTATGACTCTACTGACTGCACTCGCCCACTGCAACATTGGCAAAAACAATATGCAATATGTTTTACTATTTATAAATTACGCCTTTTATACTAACCGATGTAGGTACAGTTAGCAATATAAACGTAATAAACTTTGACCATTTTCATAAGATATACAAAGGAAGGCGCCACCTTCAAACAAGCCATCATATCGGAATTTAATAGAATTAAAAACTGTACTATCTAGATTTAGCATTTTATTTGTTTTAACCGGAAGTGCCTATGGTTAAGTTTTTTGGTGTAGGTCATCATCATCTTCTTCCTACCCTTGTCCCACGCTAAGTGGGGTCGGTACAACATGTCTTCGTCTTCCACTCTCCTCTATCAGCAGTCACCTCGGTGTTCACTCCTTTCTTACTTTCTTTTTTTTGGTGTAGGCATCATCTCAAAGAATCCACTAGAGCATCTGACTGTGCCTCTATAAAAATCAGCATGGTATTACTGGTGTGCAAGGCGCCCTTACACTAGTTTTATACACAAAACTCTTACTAGAACCTCTTAATAGTGAGGTACTTAGACTAAATGTGAAAGTGCAGAAACATCTCTACATAACTTCTATTGCAGACTGTATCAATCCACATCGCGGTTTGAATCCGTTGAGTATGTCACGGATTGGCTGTGGGCCAGCCGCCGTATATTATTCGAGGACTGGCTTTTTACCGCGGCTTCTGTCGCTGTCCATTCTGATAATTTATCGTCCTTTTTGCTGAGCTTTCACGAGTTGGCGGTTTGATTTGGCCCATTGTTTAGTTTGGATCTTTTTTTCACTGAGGAAAATGATCTGCACTCTGGTTTCATGGGCTCGTTGGGTATTTTTTTCCCATCTGGCCCATCAGTGAGCCAGCCGGTGGCTCAATGGGAATAACCCAAATCTTGCGATAGGTCTGCGATAGCAAAAAAGGTGCAGTCAAACTTCGTTCTTATTTCTAAAAGTGACGTTTATTTAACCGTATGAAACTGTATGACTCGTTATTCACACCGGTCGTAAAATCGCAAGTTTATGTAGTCAAGGTGATATTGTGATACAGTCCCTTGTATCAGATATACATTTTGATGTTTTTTTTGTTTTCCAATTAATAAGTAGCCTCAAAAGAGTTTATAACTACTTATTTAATAACGGACATTTAAAAATTATGGTCCAAAAAGATAAATTTGTATGACGCACTACGTACCTACTATAAATAATTAATTATGTTGCCGTTATGTAAGTTTGTGCGTGTATTTTTTACCCAAGGCCCACGACAATTGAGCCAATCTCGTTCATTGTTTTCCGTGTATCGCATACACACGAGTAAATCACACGCAGAAATATTTACTGATAAAATAATGCATATTTTTCGTGGTAAGAACTTTTATATTCTCTTTGACAAGTTACGTGGTGTCCTCGGTTTTGTTTGGTAAGTTAAGGGTGATGCAAACAGCGCAATGGTCTATTTCCAACCATTGGCATGACCATTAGTTAAACTAAAATAGATTAAAACTGCTGAAGGTATTGAAAAGGCTGTGAACTGAAGCAGTTTCTTTCATTGCTTGCACCCGTATCTAAGCATTCACTCAACTTTTCTTTCAGTAATAAGGAGAATGTTAGAGCTGTAAGCCTTTACTTTTCTGGGATAGGTAACTAAGATCTATTGCAGTTAGCTGAGGCTGAAAGGGTTTTTCACATTTGTAATTAGAAGTTGGTTTCGTCGCAGGATAGCAAAAATATATCTAGCAATTCCAGTATACGATGAACCTCGTGCCAAAGGCTGCTTTTGGCTTAGAGAGGTCAAGCTATATCTTAGAATCTAAGTCTTAGATTTCAATAAAATATAGCCTATGTTTCAATCCGGAAAAAGGGCTTCCGGATTGTATAAGTTTCGTGGAAATGGGTCCAGTAGTTTAGGCGTGATCCGCGAACAAACAAACATACTAACAGATAAACAGAAAAATTTGATTTCCAGAATCAGAATCGTTTATTTAGTAGTTCTGCGTATTTAGTTTATCCGTATCTTTAACTTTAGTTTTTGGCTTTTTTACAGTTTTATAATAGTAGTAGAGACATATTTACAATTCTCTATGAAGGCTTTATTCGTGTGGATAAAGCCCTCTCCGTCACCCAGTAGGCAAATTGACTGACGATATTGATGAACGAAAATTACCAGAGTATTTGGTTATTTTTCTTTGTAGAAATATTGGAAGATTATTATTGTACAAAGATTGGAAGATAATATATAACAAATAAATAAAGACGCGTTGATTGGCAAAGCGAAATTCCAGTTTTTTTTACTCTGTGGTCGAATAATAAACGTCAAAGAGTTCTTTCACGTTTTAAAAATAAGGATGAAACTTGCTCTATTTGTTTTTATTTTCATCCTTCTTTGATATGGCAGAGGATGATTATTTAAAAAATATGAAATAGCTTTTTTATGTTTGTGTTACTGGATTTATTTTAGCCTGCAGGCAAATAGCCATGCCACATTGCCAACTGTGTAAAATAATGTCAACATATTTAAAAAGTTCGACCTTTGAGTTTCTTATTACTTATTTTTTATTATTTTAGAAAATATGTTTACAAAAGTGACTAGGCCAACATATATTATACTTAGAAATCCAAACATTTTTAGTAAATATTAATTAAGTGTTTACTTATCAATGTATATATATATAAAACTTTTTTGAAGCTGACATAGAATCAACGCACAGCCTAAACTATAAGTCCTAGAGGTATGAAATTTGGAGGGTAGTATCCTTATATAGTGTAGGGGTGCACTAAGGAAGGAAATTTGAAAAGTACCACTCTAACGCGAGCAAAGCCGCGGGAGAGGGCTAGTAATGTATATTATAGTTGCAAATACATAATAGAAAAGCTTTCAAAAACGTACCTACCTAATTATCTAATTTATGTATAACAGAAATATTAATTTTCTTCATCATGAACAATAAAAATGGGACATGTGGACATTGTACGTCCTAACCATAGCAACCGATCTGTTACGGCCAGATGTGCGCTAAACAAATAATTGAGCCTGCATACACTTTTTTGTGCCCAATTTGTGACACACATGTACTGACAGTAGGTACATGATACGCGGTCACAATCACCGATTGACAATGGTTGAAATCTACCAATGTACGCAAAGTGCTAGTATTTATGTACACTATCGAACGTACCCTTTCGATAGTGTACATAAATACTAAATTTCAAGTTCAATACATTTGAATTGACAAACACTCAATAGTTTTTTTTTTAAAGTTAGCATTTATGCATCATATAGTAAATTTTTCACGTTTGAAGTCTTACACATTTATTTATTTTTAAATCGCTAGTAGGTCAGGCACATCGACTGAAACAAACGCCACGGACGTACAGACAAGTGCGTAATTACCTTCTCCTGTTTAAATAAAATAAATTTCACGAATGCGTGGTATTTTTAACGATATGTAAATTTTGCGTGGCCATTAGGCAGTAGCCATGCAAATGCCAGACAAGCAGAATAAATGCAGCCTCCGTGTTTACCGCTTTATTGCCAAACGATGCCCATAAAATGTAACGTTGACTGTACTTTTTTTTTTTTTTTTATTGCTACGTTTTCGTTTGTTTTGTGGGAGCTATATGCAAGTGCGTAACAATTGTTAAAAATTCGACAGGGTTTGAAAAAGGTTCTATTACAAGGTCTTTTGAAACTTATCGCGTTAATTTTGAAGAAAACTATGATTATACTTTAATTATTAGCTGGTGCGTGTAATAAAATGCACACATACGTGCAGAGATGCGAATGCTGAAATGGATGTGTGGAGTGACAAGAATGGATAAAATAAGGAATGAGTATATAAGAGGAAGTTTGAAAGTAGCGCCAATAACGGACAAGTTGAGGACTAATAGGTTAGCGTGGTATCTATGGACATGTCATGCGGAGGGAAGAAAGCCATATTACAAGAAGAGTGCTAGACATGAATGTGGACGGATGTAGAAGTAGAGGTAGGCCTAAGAAAAGATGGATGGACTGTGTGAAAGAAGATATGAGTAAGAAAGGAGTGAACACCGAGATGACGACTGATAGTGGAGAGTGGAAGACGAAGACATGTTGTACCGATCCCACTAAGCGTGGGACAAGGGTAGGAAGATGATGATGACGTGCAATACTTATACCTACTTAGCAAAAATTTGGATATTAATTTTTAAATATCTTTATTTCGTGCAGTGCTGGGTTTATCCATTGTCCACAACTCTTGGGAATAAAAGTTGTATGCAAGCTGGAAGATTCTTGGCAATAATTGAGATTTACCGCAGAAACTTATTGTGGGCTTACATAATGACGGGTATTGTTTGAAACTTTGCGGTTGGTTAACTTTGCAGTTCAAGTAAATATTTTGCACTTTTGTATATTCCACAAATTGTAAGTAAGTATTTATTATAAGTAAGATCTTTAAGTATCTTACATACATTTAATCCTACGTCCTACATCCGCAAACGATTCCTTGTTGTGACAAAGAAAAGTAACAGGTTTGAGTTTCGATAAGTAAAATCTTATTTCGATTTGAATACAAAACTTTTGTTTTATTTATCCAAGGGTTTTGTTGAAAATCCTATGTTTGTTAACATTGTACCCTTCCTACTACATCTACTCTTTACACATTCAGCTTAATGCAGACGTAATAATTCACTTTGGTGACTGTGTCTAATAAGGAAGAACTTTTTGGACCAACTCTCTTGCAAGCAAATAAACGAAGAAACAAACAAGTCGAACAAGCGTCCAGTTTTTCCTACAAAAAGCAGACCCTAAAACCCCCAATCCTATTACCAAAGTTCAAAGTATCAGCTTCTTAAATTCCAATTTCAAATTATACACTAAAGAAAATCTAAAAACCAAATGGACTGTTCTCAAAATTAAATTTTTGAAGCAATTGTTGAATGGCTTGGCGTCCAACCTCAGTTTTGAGAGAAAATTCACATTACCACCGACACGACATCTACATCGTATCTACAATTCTAGATACATTTAGGTCGGCCTGCACCACCATCGCTAAACGCGTTCAATAGCTATTTTGTATTTAGCGAGGTGTCAAATCATATAAATAGGTACGTCAGTTTTAAACACATTTATCGATTATTGTGCTTGCTTTGCTTACGTGTGTTCGTTTTATACGTATACTACAAAGTTGACGTAAACTATCTTTTTTTATATATCTAACATTGAGCAGCGCTTCTAGCGGAAAGTTTACAAAACAGATGATTCTTCATACAAAATTATAGTTTACGTGTTTACGCATTAGATCGACCTTAGTACCTACTAGATGGTTTCACCTCGTGTCAGTAGGTACCGATAATTAATTATCGACTAGGTGTCGTGTCGGTAGCAGTGTTAAAACTGCCATCGTTGAGGGGGAATTTACAAGCCCGCCCGTGGCATATTGCATTAAATGAAAATCTTACATTAATTAAAATTCTCAAGACTCATCCCAGCTCTGAGTAGACATGCGATTTGCGCTAAAATGAGGTCGTCGTATTTATACAAGACTTTTTACTAATTGAAATTACAGCAGCAGAGTTTAGTACTCTGCTCTACACCAAGTTCAAATGCTATCGTCGCTAGAGAATAACTCCGGGATTCTATTCCAGTTCTGTCATTTCTAGGGGAAACATTAGCACTTTTCTTTATTACGGCCTTAATTGTTTTTCTTGTGTTATTTTTGTGAGTATAACACTGGTGATTTGCACCGAGCTCAAAGCAAAGCGAGAACGCAGCGGGATCGTCGCGTGTTCGCAGCGAGCGCGTCCCGGAAACGCTGCGGATGCGCAGCATGCTCGCTTTGAACTCGCTCGCAAATCACCAGTGTGATAGAACACTTAAATCAATGATAAAATCTACTTCATATAATTATGAAACATAAGTTTTACAACCTGATCTCATTCATATTGGCTGATATGATAGCTCCATTAGATAAGATGACCACTAAAAAATTTTGTTTTGTTTATTACATGGTTGAGTGATTGCTGCTAGTTTTTCCATGCTGTGTCAACAACAGATTATTTTAGAACCGCTCTAAAATTATCCGAGGTTAAAGACCAACCTTGTCACTTTCATTTCGAGAAAAAGATTTTTCAAGGTAATTTTACTTTGGGCATATGTTTTTCTACATTCAGTAATGTGATCTACTGATAAAAAGTAAGCTGATACTCAGTGGCCTTAATTAGATGCACATCGAAAATTGTGTCAGCGAGTTAAAACTAGCACAGTATAGCGTCGTATTCTAGATATAAGATCGAAAATGCTTCGGCTTTTTGCTAATCAACTTAAAGGTGAAGATAATTTTAGAGGAACGTCACAACGCCCTTGCGATCTAATTGCATGTCTCATGGTTTATTTATATCGAACTTTTTTCGTACATTTGGTGGTATTTAAAAGATCAAGAACCAAGTATATAAATAAAATGGTATCGATTTGCTTGTTACATTTTTCTAAACTAACCTAATTGGACAGCACTTAAATGTTGCCGTCCCTTTCTAATAAACTGAAATGAAAAGGACAGCTATAACTTTAGAACTGTCAAATTAGGTTAGTTTGGAAAAATGCAACAAGCAAATCGATACCATCAGTACCTACCTTAGTAGTCTTTTTACATTTTGTATGGGGCGGAACGGTTTTAAAATTATTGATTTTGATAGATGAGTGTACAATGTGATTGATAATCACATTGTACAGACAGCATCATAAGTGAATGAAGATGAGACAAAGTTTCAAACTGTAAATTTTTTCTTTCCTGTTTCTATTTCAAACCTTTTCACAACGAGCTTTTATTAGAGCGTCTAAATCAATTCTCCAATTCTCAATCATACTTAATTCCTACTAATACTAGTGGCTCTGGGAGCTGTAGACCTCATGAGCATACTAAATATTATAATATTCAACGTCATCAATCAACATCATCAATGTCGTGTAAGGTGTTTTCTGAAAGTCTTTAAGCGCACTTTTATTAATTTCTAATTTAAGGCTTATTATTATGCTGATGCTCTCATTCAGTGAAGGAAAACATCATGAAGATAATTATCAGTTAGTATTCTAACAGCGACGAAACGCTTGCAGCCTGTCACGTATTGAAAACTAACTATAATGCAAAATGTTGTGTGTGTGTGTGTGTGTGTGTGATGTGATGTTTTTTCTATTTAATTTTGTAAATTTTTGAGGAATGTAATGTGCAAGTGCATTTTCCGTTTTGTGAATTTTTTAATCTTTTTGTTTTTTTTGCATCATCTTGTGTAGAATGAGGTCCTTTGTGTTTTTCTCAAATTTGATTGAAAACCATCAATTGTTTGATGAGCTATCCTGTTCATCATGCTGAAGATCCCTATCAGATCTTCGCCAAACTTTTATGAGACCAACTTATAAGTACTACCTTTCAAATAAAAAAAGAATAATTGAAATCGGATCTCATTTGGTGGAGATATCCAGTATATCAAATAGCCCCCTTTTTGCCCTTTTTTGGAGGAAGTACCCCTCCAATCAAAAATCCCCGACGACAAGCAAATTCTAATAAGTCATATAACCTGTGTACCAAGTTTCGTCCAGATCGGTTGAAAAATGCGACCTGTAGAGGAGAACAGACAGACATCCGGACAAAGACGCTTCGCTCGCTTCGCTCGCTCGGTCAATTATAAATGTGAATGTAAGTTTGTTTGTTACGCTTTCACGCGAAAACTACATCATGAAACTTTGTACACAAATTCTTGGAGGTATTAGAAGTAACATAGGATACTTTATATCCCAGAAAATTAACGGGATCCAACGGGACGCGAACGAAGTCGCGGGCGGAAGCCAGTAAGATATAAATTTTCTCTTTATTATGGTACGTGCGCAATCATCTTCTGAAAATCTTTGTGTAATCTACGTCCAATAAAAAGTTTTCATTTATATATTTTTCATGCAACTTTGACATTTTGCAGCATTATGCAAATCGGTGCCCGAGAAATCTCTCTAATAAATATCCAATCACTTCGCGCGCCCTTGATCATATTACTATCTCAGATCACATCTTTTTGGAAGATAACCTTCGTTACATGACGCACGTTTTGAAGATGTGGAGCAAAGGCTCATTCCAGTTTTCCCTTGCGTGAGTCCCCTGCGTAGGGGATTTCTGGAACTTTTGTCCAATAATCCCCTTAGCTACCTCAGCGATTGTCGGCAGGGGAAAATTGGACTAATATTCCAGAAAACCCCTTAGGGATCCAATGTATAGTGCTGTAAATACAGTCAGCTACGCTAACTGGTCACCCTATAAAAATAAATTTTAATTTCTTACTGTCGCAAGATACGCGTTTAGTTTAATACTATTTGTTTCTTGGTTTGATAATGAAATAAATAAATACATTACGATGGTGACGCATACTTTCTTCACCATCTATCGTTGTCTGGAAGAGATCACTTTGAGTGATAAACCCGATCATACTCAATAGCTTTAATTGTTTTTTTTTATCCCGTTTCTTCTTTGTGTAATAAAGGGTGTATTTATCTTACGTACGTAATTTTAGAAACAAAAGTCCATGTCGGACTTATATTTTATGCCACTTATAAGATCCATAACAGTGAGATTATTTTCCGCTACAGATAACTGATTAGGCTGGTATACCCAGGTGCTCCATCTATAATCATTACCCATGCACTAAATACAGACACACAATTCAAAAGGCCGACTGCGGAAATTACTTAAAAAGCCTGTTGTGGTAGCAAAGTTGACGTTTTTTATCTCTGATCTCTAGACTCTAGAATCTAGACTCTAGTCTAGATCAATTTAAGAGTCTAGAGCTGCTAAAAGATATATGAAGACATTATTGATTCCAACATAATATTTTGATTAGTTTTTTATTCGTGAAGTGCGTAGTTTGCAATTATTATATTATTATAGTACATGGAAAAGCCAGCCCAAATAAGTCACCATTGCCAAGCTGAAAAGTTCAAATGAAATCCATTGCAGTGACATTTTTTTTTCCAACAAATGCGTATCTCTTTCGCAGCACGTACTCTGTGATCCCGCTCTCATTTCAGTCTTCTACTGTAGCTTTTGTACAAACAGCTACTTCACTATCAACATTTTCCACGTCTTCTTTCTTGGTCTCTCATTTCATTTCTAAGCTCACTGCTTACGTCAGTCTTTTCAGTCACATTAATTTGTTACTTTTTTATAAAAAATTGAATAGATTTACTGAAGCGAGCATTTTAGTAGAAAGTGTAAAGTAAAATAACATAACTAAGTTTTTTCATAGGGTCATGAAAACATTTAGTCTTACTTATAGGTCCCTATTAAAATTCTCCTTGTCCCTATTTCTGACTTTCTAAATAAAAGACAGCGCTATTTTAAATGGTGATTAACTTTGACAGATGTTAAGAGGTGATTATAAGTAAGACCGTCAGTATTCATAGCAAAAGAACTGTACAAGTTGATCATCGCAGCTGTGACCACGGCCCCAAGCCACTATTTGCATTCATACCGAAGCAAAACTTTTCACCATGCATGCCCCGGATTTGTCTACCATACATAGGGGAAAATAAACTATGGAGTGAGCAACAGCGATATACAAGCTTAGAATTTGTAAATAGCGGTGATCCTAAATTGCCGGCTGTAATTTAGCGGTATTAATAGTGAAAAAGCAGGGAAAAAGTCACTGATATAAAAAATAGTTTGCTTATTTTGACGAAAATATCTATTTCTGGGTTCACTTTGGTTTTCTAGTTTGATTCCCAAAAGCCGTTTGACACTTCATTTATCCAAATCCATTCTGTTGTCCAGCAGTCTGAGGATACAATGATTCTTGCCAAATACGTATACACGCGAAAAACAATACCCTCCGTCGTCGTAGTCGGGTAAAAATACTTATCTCATCATGATACGGTCCCATGACATCGGGTCAGTTTGTAAATTTTTATTCTCCTTACGACCCCAAAAAGGGCAGAAAAATGGGAAGCTTCATTAAATTACGAAGGACCTGTGACATTTCGCTTCCAACTCGATTAGATTATAAGGGCCTGAAAAAGTATTCGAGATATTATTCAATCATAATCCGGTTTCCTTATCAAAAGGTACGAATTCTGTAACTCGAATTTTATGGATTTATCTTCAGACTATAAAAGTCAAAGAATAACGGATCTTATACTTAGTAGGTACCTAAAAGTCAGGGTTTCTAAAAAGCTATATTAATTATTATGTATGTAAAAATTATTAACTTTATTGTCTTTATTCTCTCTCTCTTAGTGTGAAGACACAAATTTTGTCTCCGAAAGTCTTTATACAAAAAAATAAAGTCAGTGTTGTCAAGGGTGATGTTGCAGTTTACTTTACCTAAGGCACAGATTATATAATACTATACTAGTACCTAAGGTCACGTTAAAAATTTCACCGATTTAGATTCAAAGCTAACCTCCAGGGATGGATTATGCAAAATTTACTCAAAATATTCAACAAAACACAAAGTAAAGTACTGGCAAAGATTCATATTTTAATCTTAAGTAACTGACCTTTGATAAGCTGCCAACAAAGTACCTGGCTTCTTAAATTTACGAAAGATTCTGTTGAAATTTAACTTTGTGCTTCAGTTTTGATGGGTCTATTTACTTTAGAATTTAATTAGCTGAACCTAAAGTCGATTGGAAAATTGTATCCGAACAATCTATCTAATTTATTAGAGAAAATATTAGCTACGTTCACGCCCCCTAACTTTTTTCGAACTTTGTCTAGTTCAGCTTCAAGATATTTATGTTCTTTTGGCAGTTTATAATCTCTTAGTAAAGTGATTTTTGCCACCAGCATACCCACTACTTTATCCAGAGCTGTTTCAACCTTAGAACACCACAATAGATTACTTCTGATTTTTGTAAACGATCAAATTTCAGATTGTTCGTTTTTTAGCTCCTAGCGCTTATGCGTTGGTTTTCAGGCAGCCAGAACACTCCGTCACTGAGTTCCACTATACCAAATTTCAATCTACGTTTCAACAAGGTAATTCAGCAAAGCTATTTCGAAATTTCCGTTTCATTACCACATCGTGCTTGCATTGTAAACGTGGCGCGGTACTAAAGCAACATTTTATTACCAAGTCTATTGTCAGTTTTTGCAATCCCATGGATGTGTTTTTTGACCGCTTTGGCAATCGTTTTACTGTCCGTTTGAAATAAACTCATGTGAAGATAACAATATACTGAATAGTCTCGTCAAACTCTTTGAGCACTAAACCACAGAGGAGATATCCTATACATACCTACTAGGTATAAGTAACAATTTTTATTTTTATTTACTTAGGTACCCTATCAAATAAATTGATAACGCTTACCGTAGGTACATATCCAATTCTGAAAGCTTTTAATCGAACAGCTTATCTTCTACCCAGTGGAAGCAAATCACTACTAATTGAGACGTAAGAGCTAAAGACTAAAGGTACTCCTCTTGATGGGTATCAATTTAAGCTCTAGCCTGTTGTAATAAAGTTGATTGTTGCTTGGCTTTGGGGATGTTTAATAGGTGTTTCCGATAGTGGAAAGAATGCAAATGAAAGCTGCTCTCGTTAGTACGAGTTCAGGATTTTAGTCTCGAGGGCTTCCGAACGGAAATGGAAGGCAATGGAAACTGAACATTGGCAGACAAGCGATTTTAGATCTGTGCCGTTTTGAAGTCAAATTCATTGTATTTCACAAATATATTTAAGTCAGTTTACTCAGCAATAGCTAAATGGGTTTAACAGCTGATTTGTATTTAGCTACAGAATATTAGTACAACCAACTCGCTAGATAGGTATAATGATAAAAATTTAACCCCTAGCTGCTGGCCGTTGGTCAATCGTACCCCGCGGAACGGAACTTCAGCGCTCAAACTCGAAAACAAACAAAAGTTGTAAAAAACTTAAATTAATTAAATAAGAAATGTAAATCTAAAAGACTTCAACGAAGTCAGTTCATCTTGAGAAACTTCTAGAGCAATCCTAGGTCGTATCTCTTCTGACTGTGCCTTGGAGAACAGACATTCATTTGGCATAAAAAATTGCACGGAGCTTAATTTCGTTTGAACATATTTTCAAATCTAATTACATTCGCGCATCTCATTACGGCACCCCGTCCTAGTTTTGGTTCACATTCTTTTTACCAAGTATTTTAATTAGTGAGGCATTTTCATTCAATAAGACCGCTCCGCGCTTCGCATAATTTTATGAAAATCCTTAGAGAATATGAGGAGTGTGGACGCAGTTCATCTACGGAAAGCTAGATTACTTACTATTTCGTGCTATTACCTAAACGTTCATAGAAAAAAAAAACGTGAACAAACGGTCCTATAAATCCTACACTCATTTTAGGGTTATTTTCAGCTTAAACTGTGTATAATAAAGAATTTAAGGCGGTTATATTGACAATTGTCTAAAAAAACCTAGCCCAGTATTACAAACGTTCAAATTGTGATCCAGCTATCTCTCGACTGTGAAACAGGGTAAAAGGTCCCTCGGTATGTCATTGTCGCATTCAAACCGTTAGAATACCGTCAGCACCGTAATTAAAATGCACTTGTAATGAAGCGCGTGGATAATTATGCGGTTGACTGTACCGTTACCGTTGCGACTCTACCATAGGTATTATGGTTAGAATACGTGCTCTGGCACTCTGTATTTACAGTAATTACTCTTAATAAAACTAAATGTTATGTTGACCCATTTTACATACATACTAAATCTTTGTAGGTACATAATATGTAAAATGAGTCTACCTGTATTTTAATCCCTCAAAAAAATACTCGCTTAAGATTTTTGAATACGCAACGATCTAGTTAAATCACAGCATTGTTATATTTGTCGCTGTTTAGAGTTCATAGAATATAATAACTTAAAAATCTGTGATTTTTTTATTTACATTATTAATTTTGGCTATATTTTTATTCGATGGGATTTTGTATATTTGTCCTGTTATACATAAAAACTTTCTTATTTTCATCTATCTATGTATTTATTTTCTTTAGAGCTTGCCCTATTGTCGAAAAACTAATCATACAATCACTCGACGCTGTCTATAGCTATATAAAGCTTAGTGCAAATAAAGATAATTTAGTTAAAATTTGGTTTATATCAGTAATCCCATTATTTAAGTAAGCTTAAAGTTCCAAAGCCATAATTACGCTTAAGCCTCCATTAAAGTCTATTAACAAAGCACTAAAAATTGTTTCATTTGGAAAATACGCAGATCCTTCCATTACGATGAAAAACCACATAAATTTTGTAATGAACTTGAACAACCCCTTTACGAAATAGAACCACATAATTTTACCTTCTCGTCTGTACATTAATAATGATAAATCCAGCCCCTTATTTTGTTAATTAACTAAATTAATTCATTTATAATACTTTTTTGTAAGTAAAAAACTTTTTAAGGCCTCTTCTAAGTCTTTCAGTTTATTTTATCGTTTGATTTTCCTACCCTTCAACTAATTTTTACCTTGTACTGACACAAGTTTTGACACAGAATAAGATAACAGTTCTGCGATTATATATATGAGCTGTGCCTTGATCACGAACAAATGTGACAATCGCTAACGCACCGTAACGCTAGCGTATACGAGATACACTGCACGATGACACTACAACGGTTAACAGTTGAGCTGGCATTGACGCGCAATATAACTCGCATACCGCCGCGCTAGCACGCGGCGACTGTCAGATTTGTTCGTGGTAGAGCTACTGAAAGAAAATTAAAATAAATTGGGCGCGGCGCATGTTTTACTTCATGTAGTGTTCCGAGTGAAAGAACCTTGGTGATTTGACCAGCTCTTCATTATTAAAAAGCCAATGTAACATGAAATATCATTTGTACGATTTTTAATGACGATACGGTTCAGGTTAGGCTAACCGCATATAGTAAAAAATAAATGTAATAAGTATTTTCTAGACGCTGGATTCTGTTTGATACTATTTATGTTTGCCCCCATATCACAATGTCTGAACTGCTTTCGCTGCCCAGCATAATGTCAAGCGACGTAGCCACAGATATACGAAAACAAGAAGCTTTTGACGGCAACCTATTTAGATTTAGTATGAAAACAGCTTAGAAAACCTGCCAGGCTTAAACCTGGCAGGTTTTTATGAAACAACGATTGCCCCCTTGTTCTAATTATGGTGACTAGGCGGAGAGGATGGTATAGGTACTTACTACAAACGCCATGGAAATCATGCCCCAGGCACTGCAGACTCCCGTTCGTCGAGGCATATGTTAGAAGCTGACGCTGTATAAATAATCTAGATTATATGCAAAGGCCTAATGATTATTAATTATGGTGGAAGCTAAACGCGACGGCTGCGGCTTGACTTAGTAACTTAGAGTTCGACAAAGTCTCTGCAGCTAGCGCTTTAAGAATAATAAGAGCAAGGTTCAAAGATGCTGAAGGACTTTCGATACAACTAAAGCCGAGTGCGTCATTGCACGAACAGTTGCTGCAGTCGGAAAACATGACCTTCCCAAAAAAAGTCCAGCGGGCCTAAGATGCGCACCGCGAGATATTTGTCATGTCGTTCTGTCAAAATGTAAGCATTTTGCACCAGTTTAAGAACTATTGCATTATCTGTGGTAATGTTGTCGAGAAACCGCGCCTTTGAATTTTCAACTTTTGACATTTCTGCATGACTATTTTTTTTTTTTTTTTTTTTTTTTTTTTTGTGTTGGCGTCGCACTGTTTTTGTGCATTTGCCATTTTGCGTAAAAAAAATTTGGGAAACATATATATTATACAAAGCGCGGGATCTGACATGCGGGTTAGGGAGAAGGATCAGCAGGGTTAGGGATACACAAAAACATAACAATATAAACAAAGGAGAAAAATATATACAAAAGGGACATATGTACAAAATTAAATTTCTATGTTATTCATATAAATAAAAGATGATAAACAATGATATATACAAGGGTCGAGGGTAGCTAAAAGGATATTAACACTAGTAGGAAGAGGAATACGACATGCAACAAGATCTTGAAGAAGTTTTCTGTGATTATATAGGGAACAAGCAAAAAATATATGATTAACGTCACCGAATTCATCTCCACAAACGCAGGATGGGTCAGGCTTCACTTTTATTCGCGCTAAGTGTGCTGGGGTACACAAGTGCCCCAGGCGCATTCTTATCAAAATTGTGGTAGCACGTTTACCGAGTTTAATCTTAAAAAACCAAGGTTTTACGGGTATTGCGTGTTGTATCAGTTTGAAGTGTTTACCTTTAGAACTGCTAGAACGGTCCCAGTCTTCACCCCAAGAATCCCTGAGGTAAATCTTAGAAAGAGCAATGAGATCATGCGTATAATTTTTGTACGGGAATATGTCTCCACATTCCACAGCCTCATTAGCCAATTTGTCTGCCCGTATGTTTCCTAAAATACCACAGTGGCTAGGTATCCACGCAAAATTAACTGTTAAACCAATGGATTTACATTGGAATACCTTTGATCTAACTTCTATAACCAGAGGATATGCATTTTTTGAACGAAACGGGTACTTTGCAAGTGATTGTAAAGAGCTTAATGAGTCAGTAAAAATAACCGATTTTTTAAGTTTCATTAATAAAACGTAGTCAAGAGCTTTGACAATACCAAAACACTCACCCGTAAATACTGATGTTTCTGGAGGTAATTTAACTTTTTGTACAATATTATACTGTTTGTGAAACACGCCTATACCGACATAACCAGTCTGTGAATGCTTGGAAGCATCAGTAAATATCTGATGCCAACCTGACCATCGGTCATCGACAATGGATTTGAAATATACATTAGCATGCGCTCCATTACGATCAATATTTAGGTTAAGATATGTATCAAGGGGCTGTATTAAAGCTTCAAAGTTACATTGGAAAATAGGCAAAAGAAGCGATTTATGTGTTTGAGCTGACAATGTTTGATATTTACGAAGGCTATTAATTAAGAGAGGGGGTGATTTATGACTCCAGTATGAAGAAGAGCAAATAAGTTCAGAAAGATGTTGAATCTTAGAATGAAGCTGGTGATTCTGAAACTGCAGCGTGCGGAAGAAAAATCTACTACACAAAAACTGGCGTCTTAAATATAAAGGTGGTTCACCACATTCAACTTGCAGTGCGTTAATTGGACTAGACTTCATAGCTCCCATAATAATACGCATAGCGCGAGCCTGCAAAGAATCTAACTTTTTAAAAAACATAATGCTACCAGGTTCCAACAAATAGGTACCATAATCTAGTGTGCTCCTAATTAACGCATTATAAACTAGTTTTAGAGAAAAGGGATGAGCACCCCACCAAACACCGGTCAGGCATCTTAATAAATTAATATGTCTTTCACACTTTTCTACAATATATTCACAATGAGCACTTCCGTTAAGTTTAGAGTCTAATAATACACCTAAAAATTTGGCTTGACTTTTTATCGGAATAGATATGCCATCATAAATAACATTAATGGGTGGTATACTATTTTTACGTGTGAAGGGAACCACAATGCTTTTAGTAGGAGATAACTCCAAACCATGTTTATCCAACCATAATTTTAAAAAATGAAGCGCAAAATTAATATTTTGGGCAGCTGAATCAATGTAAATGCTTGTGGAATATAGCAGCAAATCATCTGCATACTGCAGGATACTAACTGTATCACTCACAGATGCTTCCAAATCATAAGTATATATGTTATAAAGAAGTGGGCTAAGAACAGAGCCCTGAGGCAAACCCTTCCACGCCACTCTAGAAAGATCTGTGTTGGTTAAAAATATTATTCTACCAGCTAACATATTTTGGATGAAATTTGTTAGCAAATGCGGAATTCTCAAAACATGTAGTTTCCTTATTAGTAATTCAATAAGAACATTATCGTAAGCAGATTTAATATCTAAGAATGTCGCTATCACAGATTTATTTTGTGAAAAGGCTATGCGAATATCCGTAGTAAATAGACTTAAGCTGTCCATCGAACTTCTACCTTTCCTAAAACCATATTGGCTGTTAGGTAAGATGTTCTGATTTTCAATAAACCATTCTATTCTATTTTTAACTAAATGTTCCGCAATTTTAATTATAACTGGGGATAAAGCAATGGGTCGATAGGACATAGAATCAGCCGGGTTTTTAGAGGGTTTTAAAAATGGCAACACTACTTGCATTTTCCATGTTGAAGGAATGACACCTGTCAACATGACAGAGTTGATAAGATCAAGAAAATATTGCATGGCGTTATCACCAAGATGTGAATAAAATGAGTATGGAATACCATCTTTACCTGGAGCTGTATCATGAACGTCTGATAACACACCTTTCAGCTCATCTATAGAGAAAGGAGCATCAAGGCCATAAGGGCAGGTAGGGAAAGAAACATAAATAGGAGAAAACAACTCCTTAGGCGGAACTGTTGGCGGAGCCAAGCGATCTAAGAAACTATTATAGAGATTAGGTGGCATATTTGTAAAAGTAGTAGTAGTACTAACTCCATTCCTATAACGTCTTATATTCTTCCAGACTTCTGAAGGTTTTGTGTTAGGAGATATAGTTGAACAAAAACCCCTCCAACCTTGGAGTTTCTTTTCTTTCAATAGCTTTTTAGTTTGAGCTATTGTGTCCACTAAATTATCAAAATTTTCCTCAGACATGTCAGAATTGTAAGTCAGTTCGGCCTGCTTTCTCTGAGCAACAGCTACACTACACTCTGTATCCCACCATGGTGGAGAAGACAATTTGCCAGAAGCACTATTTTTCAAAGGGAAAGTTAAATCAGCAGCTTCTATCAAACTTTTAGTAAATCTGTCTGCTCGAACAGAAATTTCTTCAGAAGAATGAGGCAAAGAGTTAACATTATTTTCAATATACTTTTTAAAATCACACCATTTGTTATTAATTATTCTATACCTCATTCTGGGGAGAGCTCTAGGTATTTCGTTTAATTTAAATTGTGTAAACTTTATTAAAATAGGAAAATGATCACTGCCATGTGTTGAAGGTTGTGTTTGCCATATAACTGAAGATGCTAAACTAGGTGATACTATTGTTAGGTCTACTGCACTATTATTTTCAGTAGGCTTTGTTCGACGAGTTTCAGATCCATCATTTAGGATACATAGATTTTGATTATCAATTATTTCCAAAAGATCTCTGCCATAGCTATTAGAAATAGAGCTACCCCATGTCCTATGATGTGCATTAAAATCACCCATGACTACACATGGCTTAGGAATAAGAGATAACAGATTGTCGATTTCAGTGTTAATTTGGGAGGAAGGATGCGGTATATAAATAGAAACAAAACATACATTATTAATAATGCATGCAACAGCAGAAAAACTATTACTGTTATGGGGAGGAAGAGAAAAATTTTTAAAAGAAAAAGAATTATTTACAAGAAGAACGGCTCCTCCATACCCATCAGGTCTATCATCCCTGAGGCAGGAGAAGCCGCTCAATTTGAACACAGAGCCTGGCTTAAGCCAAGACTCTGTGATGGCGATAATAAAAGGGTTGTATACATTAATTAAATAGATAATTTCACTTTTTTTGGAGACTACACTCCTGCAGTTCCATTGAACTGCGGATCGGGCGTGATCCATTGTGGTTGTGAGTGTAGTATGCTAATGATGTCAATTATCTTGGCAGCGTTGGACGGTTCAATGGTATTAGACTGTATTAGAGAGTTTAAAAGGGCAATTACATCAGATATATTAAGTTGCCTATCCTTAGGTGTGCCCTCTGTCAGAGCGCAACCGTTTGATAAGGCTGTGGTTGGAGTGCTAGTTATATTATGATGTTCTTTTTGATCATAACCTTTAGTTAATGTGGGAGATGAACGTGGTTTTAAAAAGACAGTTTTTCTGTAAGACGAAGGAGAAGAGGGCTGGTTTAGTTTGAGGGAGTATGTAGATTGTGGATTTTGATCTTTTGCTGTGGCTACCATTTCAGCATAAGACCGCGATAGAGGAGGATGGATTCTAGATGCTTCTACGTAGGAAATACACTGCTCTGCCATTGAAAATTTGATCTTTTGTTGCCTTGTATATTCCGGACATGACTTACTAGTAGCAAAGTGTATTCCCCCGCATGAGCAGCAAGAAATACACTCCTCATCAACATCACATGTATCACCAGAGTGTTCCCTACCACATTTAAAGCAGCGAGGCTTGGACCTACACTGCAACTTTGTGTGTCCAAAACGACAGCAGTTGTAGCATTGAATGGTTGGGTATGTATATAATTGAACAGTCAAAGCAGTATAGCACATGTAAATACGTTCAGGTAACACCTGACCATCAAACGTCACAACCACTGTCTGAGTTGGCTTCCAAACTGGAGCTCCATTGACTATTTCTTTGAAATTAATACGTCTTAATTTTAAGATCTTCCCACAACCATCGGGAACCGTGGTGCATTCCATCATCTCCTCTGGAGAGAGGTCTGCGGGCACTCCGCGGATAACACCCATGCGTGAGACATTGTAGGTAGGTATAAATGCTTTGAGGTTGTTACTATTGAGACTGTTATGGTTAATAAATGCGTTAGCATCAATGTGGTTATTAAAACCAATGGAAACTCTGTTTCTACCTATTCTTTTAACACTACCATTAATAACATTGTAGATCGCATTTCTCTTCAAAAACTTGCCAAAGATAATGGGGTGAAGAGTAGAACTATCATTTGGAGACTCTGTGACACGTTGGACATGAACAATATAGGGTGCATTATCTGTACATTCATATTGAGTTCTTGTAACCGGCACCGGCGGCGGCGCAGGTGGAGATGAATTCGGTGACAAAGAAGGTGTCTGAACTGATGGCATTGGAGCGTCAGAAACTAGTGGTTCAGCACTTGATGGGATGATAGTAACATTGTTGTCAGATTTATCAGAATTCATAGAGGATTCTTCACAGAAGCATCCTTTAGTCTCGCTAGAACCATGTCGCTTTCGCTTATTACAGTGCTTGCATATTTTATGCAAACGACTGCGTTTACGCTTCTTTCCTACAGAAGTATCAGTATCCACTGCTGACTCGTTAGATTGCAACTTATCGAAGCTATTAGAAAGAGTTACGTAGCAACCAACCGGCGGGACTATGCCCCCGCCGGGATCCGGCGGCTCCGGCTCCTCCATCAGAAAAATCAAGTAAAAACTTACCAGATACTTTTATATATACACAAAACTACTTTAAATACAATAAATAATGAAATTAATGCTAAATCCTAACTCTACTGATCAATCTATCCTATAAAATTAAATTTTAAAAATTTGGTGGGAAAAATCGCGACTTCCCTGTTCGATGTTTCCCGCCTTTTTTTCTGCATGACTATTATCTCGTCCTCAGAGAGGTACGACGACTAACAAGTGTCAAAAGTGTACATTATGGCGCGTTTTCTCGACACCATTAGGTACCACAGATAATGCAATAGTTCCTAAACTGGTACAAAATGCTTACATTTTGACAGAACGACATGACAAATATCTCGCGGTGCGCATCTTAGGCCCGCTGATGCTACGAACATCTGCGATCGCTCCGTCTATCTTCTTCTACTCTCGCCTCTTTCCGTCATTGCCTCCCGTATTTATAACCTCTTTATAGCAGACTTTACTGCTTTTAAATACTATTTTCACATAATACTTAGTTCGTAACATAAAGTGTAAGCCATTGGAATAAATGTGGTTTCTCTGAATGTGAAAATTCGTTTCAGGTTTTGAAAAGAAAATCCACCATTTTCTCTTCAAAACGAACGACAGCCGACTTGACGAAGACTTGACTTGACTTCAATTCAATTCAATTCTTGTCTATGGCCTTTGCAGTGTTGCCCGCAATTTCGCCAGTGTCACGTTTTGTTAGACCTTAGCACGATGGAGAAAACTTGACTTATATTGTTTCAAATTCATCCCTTGACACTGGCAAAATTGTCTGTCGAAATGACGGACAGAGGCCATATAGGTATAGTAGAAGAAGAAAAAGCGTGAATGTTTGATACATTTGGCACTGTATACAATAACTGGGCTGGGGCATCAGAGACGTCTTTTAGACTGTTCTTGCTGGAAATAACCTGAGCTAAGGTTTGCCCGAAAATTTCATTATTAAAGGGTTTTTTGCGCTCGTCCAAAAGTCCAACAATCGAAAACAGCTTGTGGCAGCTCGTAGCGTTTGTAGCATCTAGATACTGTAGCACATTGGACCCTTAACTTTGGATTCATCATCATCATCATCTCAGCCCGGTATCACCTACCGTTGTGTATAGGCCTCCTTCATGTCATGCCAGCCTCCTCTATCTTGTGCGTGTCGCGGTGTTTTCTGCGACCTTTACGATGTCATTGCCCCATCGCGCTTACGGATGACCCAGTTTCCTTCTGTCTGAGCCCCGAGTTTTGCGAATGCGTTTGCGTGTGCACACACGAGTGGAAAGTCAAAATAAATGTGCAGACTCAGACTCGGGGCTCTGGTTTTGGCTACCATTCCGTCAAGGCTAGGCATACTAGGCTCTATACCCCCAAAGTGGACGTCCGTCGAAGTCCGTTACATTTTTGGTAAAGGAACGTGAAACAGTTACAAAAAATCTTTGAACAGTTACAGTTACTGCTCGCGTTAGGAGAACTCGGTTTAAAGAAAACGTTTTCCGATTTAAGAGCCCAGGCAAGTTTTAATTATTGTTCGGAATACTCTTGTTGGACATTCTTCGGAATTACCTAAGCAAGTTTTAAGGCTCCTACACATTGAATGTTAAACAGGTGTTTTGCAGTTGCTCTGCAGGTGCACACACACTAGTATACCAGCTACAATCAGGTGTAGGTGTTGCCGTCTTATTACTAAGTAGGTACTTTAAGTACAGCAAGTAAGTACTACTTCGGAATTTATTTCCTGGACCAAGCTTTAAGGGTTTAAAAGTGAAAACCAACAAACATTCCAACGGGTGTTGCCAAAATATATTAAAACCGTAGTTTTTAAAAAGTTTTTTTGAAACAGCTGTAAAACTTCATAATTTTCACGATAAGCCGAGTGCACACATACTCAACAAAGTAATTAGTTTAGCCTCGCGTTTACCTTCCACTTTTTGGGCTAAAAACTCGTAATCAAATTACGCAGACACAACATTAAAACGAACTTCTGCACATCCTTACAACATAATCCTCGTCACTCAAGGCCACATAGCATCATAAACCAAACATTTCCAAAGCTTGAAAAAAAAACGCTAAGGTCAGCTCTTACCCTCACCTCCTAAACCAAATAAAGAGTCTGGTAGAGTCGAGCAAAACTTGCCAAATATCTCTCCATTTAATAACTGACACACCCGTCAAACCATACAATAATAATCTCCGCCATTATTGTTACGTGTGGAGGAGGGATTATTTTGAAGTTTTTCCGGCATTTAACTGAAATGCTCTTGGGAAAACAATTTACAAAGTAAGTTCTATTTCCTTGGCAACTGTTTTTCTTTGTCGGTAATTTCACGGAAACGTTTGGCCTTCATCGTTAATGCTCTACGTTTTTAAATAAAACGGATGAAAAATAAAACATGCCTAATTCATTACTAGAAGGTTCCACCGTTTCTAAGGTACTTAGATAGATATTTTACTCAAAATAAGCTATAAAAATAAGTAATTACTGAATTAATACTTGGACATTTCAAAGGTGCGTCAAAAGTTCACGGTTTTACTGCAGAATGAAGCTTTCGGAATATATGAATAAAACCAACAAATAAACTTAAGAAAGTTTATCTTAGAAAGTTTCGGATAAGTCTGTGATTGCAGTGTAGCCTGAAGCAGTTACCATTATGCACCAAAATATTGTCTAAAAATAGCTCAACAGTATTATTTTTTATTTTACTTAGAAAAAAAGGCCATTTTCTTTTTAGAATATAAGTAAATCTGTTTTAACACGATCCCTGCCAACTACGAAAATATACGTAGTAGCGTATCTAGGATACAACGCCAGCTACGAGTTTATTCGTAGATGTTTAGTTGAGGCTACCAAAAAAAATTAAAAGCGTTGGCACTGTAAACAGGACGGGAAACAAAAAAATGAAATATATACTCGGGATGATGTTTTTGTATGGATGGCAATAGGTATAATTTTTTTTTCATCCCACCATCTCGGAAAGAGTATTTTTGCTCTTCAATATCTGAGTGCAAAAGCCGTTTTTATTCTCTAGAGGATAAAGTAAATTGAATTTAGAAAATCGTGTGCACTAAGTTTGTGAATTAAAAAAAATATTACACTCAATTTAAATAACTGCAGCAACGTTACTTTCAAATTTTCTTAATTATACCTTAGTATTATTTTGTTATAATTTAAAGATTATTCTGTAATACTTACCTGTCATAATGTAGTAGTTAATACCTAAACTGAAATTAAAGTACCTATCTTGTGATTGTAAACGTTTTTTTTTTTGCATTTAGTCATTTCCTCGCTGAGGTGGAATGAAAAGTTACGTGTTGCACTCGAGTGCAAAGATTTTTCACCTCGTGCTCTTTTGATTCCCTCGCTAACGCTCAGGATTCTAATTTTGAATCCTTCGCTTGCTCGGTCATCAAAATTGAACACGCGGTTAAAAAGCAACTTTGCACTCTTGTATAACAAATAACTATTACTACGAATGTATTCGTATGGCAGGGAACGAGTTAAGTGATTGTTATTTTAAATGATTGGTTTTCTTAAGACTTTTATTTATTCCACTTTCGATTGTAGGACTTAAAAATCAGAATGATGACCTTTTTATGAGCATTTACGAGTGGGATTATGTTCATAAAATCACAATGACTTTCATAATTTAGCACAAAAGTTACGAACCGAGCGTGATTCGAATCTACTGTACATACGTTCCTACTTATTTCCATTGCAACATCCGAATGTGCGTCTATGTAAAGAAACTGGTAGAGCCATAGTGCAGGAATAGTTTTTTTCTCTGTTGCGAATATAAAATTAACTACAGTTCAAAATGATTTACCCCCTTACTTACGATCGCTGCATTCAGCTGTTTAAATTATTGCTGTCACCTACTAACAGGTAATGTCAAACAGTGACAGAGCTAGACTTTGATTCAACTGTTTAACTATTCGTCTATAAGTAAGGCCCTTAGGTTATAAAGTTTTTACCTAAGGCACAGATCATATAATACTATGGATGTGAAACCTATAAAAGTGACCTATAAAACTTTTTTCGTAGGCCACTTTTGCTTTTTAGTAGAGCATTTGGATTTTAACAACTGCGTAAAATACTAGCCAATATCAAAGCTGGGGGGGGTACCTGCCAAGTCTGTGTGCGGGCTTTATGAAATTATATTTTATTGTCGCTATGCAGACCCTAACAATAGTAAAAACTAAACCTTTATTTGGCCACATGTCTGCCTATGTATCGTAAGTTTAATGCCATAAAGGGTCTGGGCCAAATTGGTTGGAAACAGGTCCCACATTTTTTTAAAACTTTCCATGATGGAACTTTGTTTGTTATACACTTACAATGCAGTTTTAAAAAATGTAACAATGTCATTATAGAGTAGCGGGAATCATTAGTTATTAGACATTAATGCTTAAAAAAATGCGTCTTTTTCAATGTTGTTTATCGTATTTACAGGTGTTTACGTCAAAATAATTACTTTATTTTTCATTTTAGTGACTGCTACTGCTTAAGAGATTATGATAAAACCAACAAAATTTATAAATAACAAAATTAATCTAAAAGTTAACTAAATGTATGGAAATTGGGACCTGAAATGCCCCAACGCCTTTTAGTTATGGCCTCAGTGTCTTGAATCTCAACTTTGCCAGCTCAGATTCAGGTTCAATATTCTGCGGGTGACAGCAGCTGTTGTACGTATATGGGGTAATCGGAATACACAGTATAACCCTATTCTAATTTCCCTTAGGATGTGTTCGGAGAAATGCTTTTTAAACGTCTGGAATTGTTTCTTGAGACGATTGCCTAGGCCCTAAGACCTTGAAATGAATATCAAGGAAATTCTGTAGCTAAGTGTATAATATAAAAACGAAGGACCCAGATGCTCTTCTAAGGGGCCTTTGTTCAGTTTTCAACGGAAATCAAATCTATTTCTGAATAAGTTGATCTAGATTATCTCCAAGGAAAAGATTGACTTTTATAACAGTCTATTCATAATTCTTTCACAAAACCAAAGACATTCTGTTTTTTTTATTAAAGCACAGAGAGGAGCTCCAAATAGGTCCGTTGATATCTACAGGCATTGAGCGTAGAGACACGTGCCATGGAAGACAAATTTATATTACGACCGCGCATACGCTTACTGATACTTTAGTCCGTCACAGTCACGGCACGTGTCTGAAGGCACATACACGACGACACCGATACTCGACACAAATGTCGACACTAGTGTCCACACGGTAAGCAATTTTTCCTGCGGCCGTCCACGGCTGCGACACGGACATTGAGTGACATTGCCACTACAACTGCAACTAAGGGTCGCGGTAGTGGACACACACAGTCGATGTATACACTGAGTGTCTAGTGTCGTCGTGTATCCTTAGTTTACCTTGACACGCTATCGGTAGATGAAAGTAAAGAAACGAATCATTATCCCTACTAATATTATAAAATATGTGAATGTATGTTTGTTTGTTACGCTTGCACGCAAAAACTACTCATGAAACTTTGTACGCATATTCTTGGAGATATTAGAAGTAACATAGAATACTTTTTATCCCGGAAAATCAACGGGATCCAACGGGACGGGACGAAGTCGCGGGCGGAGGCTAGTATGCAATAATCTACAGATATTATTCTCCAAGTTAACCTCAAATAATTCGTTCAACATAAAAGAGTCAAGACTCATACTGAAACAAGGTTAATTAGGGTTCCGTGCGCCGTGGTTTCCATTGACAATTTGTTTCCCTCCCAGCAACTGTTAACCTACTGAACTCATTGTAATTAGCCTACCTACCGAAGTGCTATGAATAAAATGTAAAGTGATCGAGCTCAGCTTTTACTCAAAACAGTCTAAATTAGAAGACAACAAAACTTTTGTAAAGTAATATGAAATGAAAGAAGCACCACAAAACCATACCTAGTATCTGTACACCTACAATATAAAATTATTTCGAGTACCGCGATAAGAAAATGAGACGGGTGTGCCTCTTGTCTATTGCTTCTAGAAGTGAATCATTTAGTCAAGAGGTTTGAAAGCTTGTATTTTAGAAACGACATTGGGATTCTGGATTGGCGTTCACGGGCGCTTTGCCAAATCGAACAGAACGGTAGTGCCACTGGAACAGACAGACACAAATCGCTCATTTTTTCAACTGAAATCCTAAAAGGAGTCATTTACAATGTTCTTTTATTATATAGAACGATCAGGGACGTCTTGCAGCCATTAATAACAGACAAAAGGACAGAAGGCTTTCTGTCTCTCGACAAATTTTCCTCGACTGTGAACACCTCATTATTCTCAACTAACTTCAGCTGACGGGTTCGCGTAGATCCTCGATAGAGTTTCGTTCTGTCAGAGATTACGCGCCCCTTTACAGGCAAGTGAAGTGAAGTGTTGTAAGAACAGATAAGCAGACGAAAATTCGCAGTATTCAAATTATACTTGGTTAGAAATGCGAGAGTTTAGGCTGCCCTTTTTTTTCCTAACTAAGTAAACCCCTGAAGTAATTTCAATTGAGCAATCTAAATCATTTGCAACGGTTTGCAGATAGCGTAGGTAACTGTTACATTTGTATTTTGTAAATACTGTACCTACTTATAGTGTAGTCGTAAATTTTCTTTGCGAACAAAATATGTATATTCTATTTTAATAAGATACTGCAATTGGTTCTGAAGAATGCCATTGCGCCATGAGACTTTTGACTTGTTGACGTTTCGGACCAAAATATTTTGGGAAAATTGTCCCTTTTAGTCTTATTGGAAAACAAAATTCACGCAGACAAAGACGTATGTAATAGCTTGTATATAACACTAAGGTGTTACCTGCTGAGTAATTAACCAATGCGTAAACCGTACTTCCTTTCGCGGCTGCTTAAAGTTTTCAAATACTTTGTGAAGTTTTAAACTTTGGAAACTTCAAACTCAACACAAAAAGGTCGCGAAAATGCTAATAAAATAATAATATGATAGTATTTTTTTATTTTCTGTTATTTATTTTGTAAAGTTATAACTGAATTGTTTGAACAAACAGACACTACGTTTCGTATAATATTAGCTAAGTAGTTAGTGAATTTGCGTTTTCCGTTTTGCCAATCATCGAATCGGGGTCGTGGAATGATGTGACCCTCGAAAATGCCTTTGTTAGATGAAGGCTTTCCGGCCGCATTCATTTTCATGTTACATCTGAGTCTCATCTGAGTTGTCTGTCAATTTGGGAAATGACAAATTGACCACTCATTTTTTTTTATCCCGGTTATTTGTGTGTTTTCATTTGAGTCAAATAAACTCCATTGTGCTAAGGTCTAACAAAACGTGACATTGGCGAAATTGCGGGCAACACTGCAAATGCCATAGACAAGAATTGAATTGAGTCAAATAAAAACTCATTTTTATAACATAATTTTATAATAGAACTTAAAAACTTGTTCGATAATAAAGATTGGTCAAATTATTATCGAACATGTTTTTAGGTTCTATATACAGGTTTCAACGATTATAAAGTAAGTATCTATAGTTATAAAAAAAGATTGACTATTTCTATAAGCTACATTTTTACTTACGAGTATAAGCGACACTTAAAATTTAGCTAATTATACATTCTATGGTTGAGTAGGTAAGAAGGTACCTTCCCACTAGCATAATAATTAGTATAATAAGTATATACAAACTTAATTTTAGATAAATACGTATACCTACTAAATACCTGTTTAAAAACATAAAATAACACTACATGTAAACCTATTTACCTTTTTTCTTTAATTATTAGTTTTTTTTTTAATATTTTGTATTATGTACCTAGAAATGTGCAAGAAATAAAAGGCTTTTTAATTAATTAATAAGCGACTGAGTTAATGTGCAAGATTTTACTCTAAATCTAAGAATAGGAAACGAAATATACTTAAAGCATCAAACTGGAATGCCAAAAATAGTCAAGTTCCAAAATAAAATTAGAATCAACAAATAGAATAAATAAATAGTTTTTTTTTTCGAAAATTCAGAATCAAGGGGATATTTATACACTTCAGTCTCAAAATCCCCTTTGGGCAAAATTACACAGTAATAGTTAGCCGTGTTTTAATTTTACTTACACTGAGTATTTTTTGAAGTTATAGCTCTAATGCAACTTCCAACAACGTTGCGTTATACGGGAGGACATAGTCTCTGTCTGTTTCTATTCCCCCGAATAGAAAGAGACAGAGACTAATACGCTACACAATCTATACAATCAAAATATAGATGGCAGTGGTCAGCATTTTTTGAAGTTATACGACTTCCAACTGACGGCGTCAAATAAAAGAAAAAGAAACATAGCCGTAATTTCGATCATCAGGAGCGAGCTCTGTTGGCGGAACGGTACCGTCGGACTGCGGTCAGACCGACAACGGGATACGAGTTCAAATCCAAACCGACAGTATTAACTTTTTGTAACTCTTTACTTTTTATTTTGAAGTGAAAATTTACTAGGTACTTCAAAATAAATACTAAATTAATTTCACATTAAACACAGAGCGAGAGAGAATGCGTGGCACTCGAAGTATAACTTCTTCCGTGCGCAGGGACTGCACGCACAGGTTTTTTTTTTTTGGTTACTAAGTTTAATGTTAATAAATAATCTAACTCATCAAATTGGTTTTGCCAACAAACCATGATATATTTAGTATTTTGCGTTTAATTAATATATTTTGCGGCACGGCAAAGAATAAATTTTCTCAAAGTGCTATTGCGCATTCTGACCGCTCCACAATAAATAACAATGTTGACTGGACCTAATCCTCGAGAGCAAAAAATGAGTTTATATTGGCCGTGAAACAAAGAACCAAGGCGTGTGAGTAATGAACGAGACGTCGACGTACATTCAGCATCAGAAGTATAATAATATCACGCTTTCAGAATTTGAAAATTATTTACTGAGCTTTTATCTAAATACTATACCTAAGTCTAGGAAAATATTTTTGAAACATTGTCTTATCATTTTCGTGAATGATTCTGACTGTACGTACAGCCGGCACCATAAGTCGATCAACAAATTGAGTTCTTAAAATCCAAGAAAATGAAGTCGTATAATTTAATATTATAAATAAATAAATATTCACGGACACTTAACACAACGCCTTCTAGTCCCAAACTAATCAAAGCTTGTACGATGGAAACTAGATGGCTGATAGAATACATACATGCATTTTTTTTTGGAAATACATACTTATAATACATAGAAACACCCAGACACAGAAAAAACATCTATGTTTACAACACACAAATGTTTGTTCTCGGTGGGGATCGAACCCACGACCCACAGCACGGAAGGCAGAGCTACTACCGACTGAGCCATGACGCCTGTCTAATTAATATCAATGATATAAGTAGTTATATCATTGAAATTAATTTATAGATGCAAAGATTTAACTTTGCATAAGTAACAAAGCTAATAGCAAAAAGCTCCTAAACATTACACATTAGATCATTGTAAATTGATCTTCAATTTATGTTACGGACTGTAATTACACGCCACCGCTTGAAGCACGAATTGGTATAACGTGCAAGTCCTTATCTGTGTACACTGTACTTATTTATTTTGATACAACATCAAAATATGCGTATATGTTTCCATAACACTATATCTATGTCTTCAACGTGTACCAAAAACCGAATCTTTAAAAAAAAAACATAATAATAACGAGTTGTAAGGTTCCAACTTTCCAAGTCTTGCAACTGACTGGTTTTTGACTGATGCGATACCGACTCAGTACATGAGGATTGTTAGATCGCTGTAAAAAAGTAAACAAAGTACATAAGAAGAGTTCAATTAATAATGACATGAAAAGGTACAAGTTCTGTCATTATTTTACAAAAATTACTGCCCCTTACAGGGTACATGACTGTCCGTTTACCTAAGCTTAAGCTATTTATATAAATCCTGTATGCAATCAATAAATGAAATGAAATAAAATGAAAACTGACTACGTACTAAGAGGGCCATGTTTTATAGTAACTAAGAGTCTAGACATCTCTGTGTTTTTTCTAAGAATACTTATTAAAATATCTATTCACAAAGAAAATTACGTTGTTTAAAGAATATTTACACAATACTCTATGTAGTAGGGAAAATACGGACAAAATGACATAGGTATGTATACGTATACGGACCTACTACCTACTACACGCTAAACATGTGCAATGTTATCTTGTCAGGGTGGTGTGCATGCGCTCGTTCGTTCGATATAGATACCTACGAGAACCTAGTGTCTAGACAAACCTTACCTAGGCTTTAAGGCACTATTTAGTTTTTTATATGTGTTATGTTATAAATAAATAAAAAAAAATGCGTAAATCCGGCTTTGCTGCTGCGTAACGCGTATTAAAACGTGTTAAAAAATTTAATTAAAAAAAACAAGTTGTTGTGTTTCCTTTAGTGCGATTTATCCAGGCACATTGCATACTGACTAATGACTTAATTATGAACCCAGAAAATACAAAATAAACTGAACGCGCTAGTACAAAATTTACATTTAGAATTTTGTTCTGAATTGTTTTGACTTTTAATACACATTTGAAAGTCTAATATTTTGATTGATTGAATATTATTTGCTAAAGTTATTTAAATATGAAACAGGTTCTTTGTTTAAATCTAGCCTTGAAATAATGTTTTTATATCAGTTTCTGATTTATATTGTTGAAAGGTTTTTAGAAGTAAATATGTCATTGTATTCGTGATCTTACTGACAGTAGATATCTTTCAGTTGAACAAATACCCAATCTTAGAACAATGACAAACTATACCAACACCGGTAATTTTTCATAATTTTCTTACTCAGATCTCCGCCTTTTGTTAAAAGATTTTACATTAGATTTTAGGGATTAACATTGGCAAATTCGTGGCAGCCCTAGCCACCGAAAAGTCACAAGAAAAAGAAGAAGAAGAAACAATACCAAAAAAGAATCTAACAAATCACAGAAAGCCAATTCAATTAGGATAAAATAATATCCAACTTAAATTCGGTCAATAAATTTCGATATCAACGAAACTAGTTAAAACTTCAGAAATTCGAGGTGAAGTTCATGAATTCTTAGCCTAGTTATTGACCGCAGGTAAAATGGAGACATTAGAAAAGTTAAAAGTTGTTTGACTTTTACTGTGACTGAGCGACTTTATTATGCAGTCGAGATACGATTCATAATCTGGTCTGATTACTGATTGATTACGTGGGTGGTGAATTAGGAATACTACTTTATTTAAAAACATCAGATCGTGGGCAAAATATCTTAATACTTTGAAATACACAAAGTTTTTCAAACTAATTATGCTTGTGATTTCTCATATTAGGTTTTCAGAGATGATGAATAAGATAAGATAAGATAAGATAAGATAATTTATTTATTTCATTAAAAGCACACTCTTATATTACATGTATACAATATAGGTGTCATAAAGTTAACGGCTTGATATCTATATATTTTAATACAAAACCTACACTAAGTCGTAAGACTTGTGTTGTAGGTTCTGCGAATCTTCCATTTCCATTCATCATTCTGCGAATATCCTCATAACTTGGAAACGGCTCCACCAATTTTCATGAAACATATCTTAGAACCATCCCAGGTAAATCGCCTTATTTTCAAAATTGATAAAAGAACCCTTGATTTCAGAGCTACGACGGCACAAACAGACAGACACACAACGTCGTCAATCTTATAATACCCCTCCAGATTTTCGGTCGGGGGTTGAAAAAGACTTTACTTAGATACGTTGCGAGTCTACTGACTGGCGACCCAAGGGTAATTGATACGGCGCAGGTGGAATCGTTTTTGAATAAATTTAACTCTACATCTGTTCAGGACAAAGAAATGTCAATCTTTATTACTTTTAAAACTAAGTTGACTTTGGTAGGACGAAGTTTGAATGTCATAGAAGTCAGTTTAAAATTAGTTTTACGTATTGTATTATAATCTGTGGTTTTGCTTACATTTTTACAATGCTTGAGGCTGGATTTTACTAATGAAAAAATAACTCTATTTGTCGGATAAAATACTATCCGTCTCTAAAAATACTATCCGTTGTAAAAACCAAAGAAATAATTTATTGTAAAAAATAGCGGTATTCGAAGTTGGTAAAATACAAACTAAATAGTTCCACTGACATACATTTATGTCTTGTATTACCCTTCTTTGCGATTGATTTATCCTACAAACTTCATTTATTTTACACCTAAAAAAAAGGCTCGCCTCACCAACTTCTAGTTAAAAATAATGACTGAACGTAACTTTTCAAGATCAGTTAGCTTCGTTTGTTTAAAAAATAAAAACATTAAACAGAAGAACATAGGCTTTTATAATAAACAACACTCCTTTAATTTGCCTAAGTATTTTAAATATTTACTTGTTATAATAACAAGGTCTTCATTTTAAAGTTTATAAACAACTCTCTTTAACATTCACAGAATACTTAGTCATTAGTTTTAGACAAGCTTAATGCGAGTTTGATAAAAAAACAAACACAAAACAGCCTCACAACAGCATAGAACAGATATAATTCTACTTAGAATATCTATAATGTATAATGTATTTATGTACCTAGTATTGGTATGATATTAGTAGGAATATTTCTCATTTATGTATTACTATTTACATATTATGTAGTTTATAATTATATTTTAATTTATGCACATAGTTGGTCAAATTAATTAAATGTAGTCTTTTTTTATTATACCGTCACTTTCGTTCATATAAAATCCAGTTCATGCAAAAGTGGCCTGGAAGAGATCGCTCATAGCGATAAGGCCGCCCATTGTACTTCACATAGGAATAATAAACTCTGTGTTTATTTTATAATTTCTGTAAAAGTGGTGTACAATAAAGAGTTTTCTATCTATCTATATCGTAATTGGCTGTTTTTACTGTTACCGACACGACACCTATACGATATCGAAGATACTAATGTCATAGGTACATTGGAGTACACGCTTTCACACTACGAATAAATATTCGTAGCTGACACCGTATAGGCGGAGGCCGATACTGGGCGAAGATTCTGTAGTGACGTTTGTGTTACACTGGGGCCTTATTCACTATGACCAATACAAGCGCGTTACGCAGCACGACAAGACAGCGGCGTGAAATCGCCCTATGCCTATGCCGTATTTCCTATGCCATAAATGTCATTCCTTACGGTGACGTCATACGGTTACGGCAAGGAATCTCCTAAGTCATACTGAATAATGCCCCTGCACAGTAACGCTGTCACTTTGCAAGTACCCACGTCATCGTACGAAGCAGCCGCACATGAGCCGCACAGGGGATTCGAGTTTTGTCATTTTTTGAAACAACATATAGCACTTTTATTTTAATAGTTTTTCTTGTGTTATTGTGAGTATTGTTGTTTAATTTTGGTAGAATTTTAACCAATAATACTTAGGTCGTAACATAAAGTTTGAGTCATTAGAATAAATGTGTGATGGTTTCTCTGAATGTAAAAATTCGTTTCAGGTTTTGAAGGGAAAATCCACCATTTTCTCTTCAAAACAAATGACAGCCGACTTGACGAAGATTTGACTTGACTTATATTATTTTAAATTCATCACTTGACACTGGCAAAATTGTCTGTCGAAATGACGGACAGAGCCTAGGTATAGAAAAAGATGAGCCGCACAGTGTAACAAACGTCACTACGAATCTTTGTCATCGACATTGCAAAAGCCATAAACCAAGAAGTTGAGTTGAGTTGACGTCGTCTTCGTGATACTTAAGTGTAGGTATCGGCTAATAGTGTGGGAACGCATAATCTACAGCAATAATAATGTATAAGTTTGCTTAAGAGTAGGTATCATCATCTAACTGTCAGCATTTCCTCTCGCTCAATTAAGGTGCTGTCTCGTTTCAGGTAAGCAAAGCACACAGAACGGGTGAATCAACTAACGAAGTGGTGCAATTTGGAAACAGCCACAAGCACCGGGTATTTTATCTGATACCGTGCCCTCAAACGGTGAAGGCAAACATCGTGCTAGAATTTTTAGCAATCTATTACGTATTTGGAGTTCTAGTAACTATACACGTATCCGTGCTGAAGCCTTGGACGAATTAAAAGCTGAAGCGTATTAGTTTGAAGGAGTGTTTGACTACTATTACATAATCAAATATAGAATCTAAATCTTCATGCTCAACGACATCCCCATTAAAAATCTACACTGATAGAGATTTTAATATTTTTTCCAGAGATCCCCACTGGCTATTCGTAGGATACTACGGTGTGGACTTTATATATAAATTGTTATACTTAGAAATCCGGTTGGTCACTTGTATTAGTATTGTTGGTTTGAAACAGTCAATTTATCTTTTATTAAATCGGTGTACCTAATATTCACATATTAGGTACACCGATAATAATAATAAATATTCCGTGAATATTTATTATTATTTATTATTCACTAAGTAGGGTACCTATACCTACGTTATTTTGTTACCGAACAAAAAATAAATGTTATATTTTCATCTATGTACTTAGTATAGCTTTTCAGTCACGTCAACGATAAATATTATACCTACTCGTAGGTATACATTTAGTAAATTACCCGAGTTTGTTACTACGAAAAAAAAATGTTAGCGAAACTGTAATATTTATACTTGTCGGTACAATAAACACGTGACAACAGCGAATTTGGACCGTGCTATTACACGCAGGCCTCAAAAGTTGCCACAACTCATTCGAACTTTGCTCTTTATCCCGTTGAGTTAAGGGCGATAAACAATGGGCATTTGGCAACTTTTGCGTCGGAGTATTTCCACGCTCATTAGGCAGCGTACGCAGTGTAATTACTGACCAGTGCCACAGAATTGAGAATATTTAGTACAAAACTGCCTTTTACATTATTAAAACGGTTGAGGTAGCTAATTTTCAAAAAGGATTGTTTCGTTTTAATTAAAATTGTAAATTTTAATGGAACCACGACGACGTTCCTTGTGCATTCGTATAACTTCCGTTGCCTGAGATCCTGGTGCATGCTGTTGGCAGACGACATTTTCCTTGTATACAGTAAGATAATTTGGTACCTACTTAAAGCAGTCAGCCTACTGATAATACTTGTTTATGACTATGCTTTTCCACTGTCGCATCAAGTATATGAAATCCCGGTGGACATGCGAAAACGAATTTTAGTTTAGTAATTGGTTTTGTTCAGTGTCGAGTCGGATTCCTCCGCAGAGCGCGAATCAATTTACTTTTGAGGGTCTAAGATTTACTATAAACTAGATCGTCATTTTTTAAACGAACATTCAGACTCGGTTTTCTGAATTTTAGGGACATTTTATCATTTCTCTTATAGCACTATACCCTTGCTCAAATTCAATCACTCAAGCTTTAAGCTATACAAGACCCTGTTTATAGCAAATAGATAAACAACAAAACTCTACACCATTTATGAGATGTTGCGAACGTAATAACGTTTTCGGACTGCTAAAAAGGCAGGCGTTTCGGGGAGTTTTTTATCGTTTGAGATCCACAACTGTTCAGCGACTGGACGAAGCTGCTACTCTAGCCTAGTTGACATTTTTAAAACTTCAGGAATGTCTCAGACATCAGCAAAGAATGTATGGGCCATGTGACTCAGAAGTGACATTTCTCTAACTTTGATTCGTTTCCTCGATGATTAGACCAGGGTCGATAATTTTTGAAACAAACAAAAATAGTAGGAAGGAACCCATTGGAAAAGGAGGAGAATATTATAAAAATGAAAGGAGAAATAATTTACGGGCTATCTGAGGTCGGGAAGGTGAAAGGGAAGAGAGAGCCATTTTCAGACGACATAAACAATGTTGATGTAGTTTTACTTTTTAGAGATGGAGAGACAGATTGTTAAAATGAACTATAGCCAGGTTACAGATTATATAATACTATACTATTAGTCAGGTTCAAGGAAGCAAAATTAGATAAAACTGGCAGTGTATTGTATACCTGAAATTAACGATATAGAATTAAATTCATGATGTAGAGGATTCAAGCTGGTCTAAGGATGAGCCCAAATGGGCCACTGACTACAGCTCCAGTCGCATACATTTTTGCTGAGACTCACCACCGCACATGTGAAAATATAAAAAGTGGCTGTCACAGGCCATCGGTGGCTGTGGTCAATGGCCCGTTTGTGTTCAACCTATTTAATTTTGGGGGTCCGATGGTTGCATGCTCTGGGTGCGTCCTCAGGGTGAATAAAATTGAAAGCCTTTGGTCGGACGGCGGCCGTGCAGGACCGCCGTGAAACCAGACGCGCGATAATTCTTTCAGTAATTTCCATTGTTCAACGAATAAAATTTTATATTTTCGGTGCCCGATGGCGGGTACAATTTATAAAAGCATTTTTTTATGGGTCATAGGGTATGTCAGTGGAAGGTTAAAGCGATTTGGATATGTTCTGTCTAAAATTTTAGTTAATATGAGCACTTAAAAAATGCTTAAAAAATGTCAATGCAAAGTGCATGCACCATTCCTAAATTTTACCAGCGTCACTCTTTAGTGTCTACTACAAATAACGCTCTACTAGTACTAGTAAGTTCTATTTTCAAATCATTTTAAGAAATTTTAAAAAAAGGAGTTAGTATGGTTTACATCGAGAACAGTCTGATATTATGTGGGCGTGCTGGACCTACTCCAAGTCGTAAACTTTATACAAACTGCAAGAGATTTGGAAGCCCTTTCTCGGGACAACGAGGTGGACTATTACTACCTACCTACTACTATTACTATTTATATTATATTTACTATTCTATCAGAAATGAACAACGATATCCAAACCCATACAATACACAGATTGCTTTTTATAAAAACCACTTTCCACCCACTTTGTTGTAAACTTGTAACTGAAGGCTATAAGACGACTATAAATAAAGCAAAAATGAAGGTCTTAAATTTTACTGCCATCTTATTTCACAAAAAACCTTCAAAGTATCAGCTTTCTCCTATTCCGTACCTTATCAAAACGAAATTCAATTCTTGGACGTTTTTAACATCATTAATATTTGTTGGGGATGTAACTTTAGATGTCGCACTCAGTAGCTCTGCCTGGCGCGGAGCCAAATCGTCGGATCTAGGTAAATAGTATTATAATGCTGCAGGATGACGGGTAGGATCTACGGCCAAATGGCTGGCTTTGGGACGAGACTATAGGGAAACGAACCCGGGGTTTTGTTGTTTTGTTTCTTATTGAGTTTTTTTGCTGGCTTACACTAGACTGTTACCAAAAACTCCCCTGCGGAACGCTGCAGTGTTTCCCTAAAAACTTGTTAGATACACTCTTCTTGCATAGTGAATGCCGGGGTAACATAAAAATAAACAATTGAGACTCAAGCATACATTCGTCGACTGATTTTCATTGGGAAACGCAATGCTTCCCAAAGCTATCTATGTGGTGGCTGCAAGTCCACTGATGGCTTTTCTTTTCAGAAACAAGCGAATTGAAGTGGTTTTTATCCACATATTTTCCACGACCTACACTTTGACTCAAGTTAATTCATCGTTGCCATTCATAACAACTTTTAGACTGCAGACTGCAGATGTTCTAACGGTCGATAGTTTTGTTGAGGGCCGATAGTGAATCGTTGTAGTACCTATGCACACATTCATTATACTAAATTAAGATCTCGATCAAACTATCGGCCGATAGTAACTAACAAGGGCACTTAAGATACTCACAGTGACCTTGAGAACCCTGTTGGCATTCCACTTTACATTTTGAGCTGTTTGTTTCATCTTCAGTAACAAACATGAGCTCTACAATACTCTAACATCATTTAACAGCTATCTAAATATTGAGACATGATGTGTGGCTGGACTTCTGCCAAAGACCTAAATTCCTAGGACCTTATAAATAAATCCTGAATATTATTAGCTGGGCTACAAGCTTTTTAAATGAGAAAATGATTTGGAACATGGACAGGCCACAGTTGTAGATATTAGGTTCTACTGTGGGTTGTTGCTTCGATCCCCACTGGGAACAAACATAGACGTTTGTTCTATAACTGGGTGTTACAATGTATTATACGTATGTATTTAATAAAGTACTTATATATTAGTATTCTATTAGCAATCCAGTTCCCATAAGCTTTGCTTAGTTTGGTATTAGGGGGCGTAGTGTGAATTGTCCATAATTATAGGAGAAAAATGTATATTCCAAGTTTTATCATAGGTTTTATCAAAATCAGTTCATTCGTTACGATGTGGTTGATTCATAAACTTCTAAAGAGCTTGTAAACATTCAATATGTAAACGTTAGAAACTGTAGGTATCGTCAGCAAACAGGTTCGTTTCCTACACAGAATCTACCTCGAAAGCAAATTACTATAATGAACTGCTACAGTCTCAGATAGTTTCTGTTACAACCTGAAAAATTAAAGCTTCGTCCACCCGTAGCCTGACTTCACGTATTGCTGGGCATAGGCCTCTATTTGCTTATGCCACTTTCCACGGTCCAGCGCCAGACTAACCAAAGCTTGCGACTAAATAAAAATGTAGGCGGAAACAATTATCGAAAGCGTATTCATAATGGTCATGAAAACTTAAAATTTCAAAAAAAAATATTTTGAGACCACCTATACTTATCCATGGTGTGTGTGGACCTAGATTGCTTCTGCGTTATGTGCCATAGTAACAGCCGGGTACTGTGAACATAAACTTTGATTGGCTCGGTTATTCGTGTTCGGGTTTCAGGTAGGTATTTGTCACAAGATCTAGATTATATCATGCAGTACTAACTGAGATCGCACACACTCGTATAAGTACCTACTTCACAAACAGGAGTTAGATACTACAGAGTACTGAATTGCTTCCAATTCTCTTGCTAAAATTTTGTAAAAATATAATTGGAACACCACACACGCGAATGAAAGAAAATAATTTAGTGACACCACAAAGTCAGTCCTTTAGGGAATCACTACCTACCAAAATATTTCTACAAAATCTATCTATCACCCAGTGCTCCTATTAATTACTTAATTCCTCAGCCCACAGACCGGAATGCCTGTATGAGAAATTCCGGGGTTTTTCACGGATCACTAGCGAGAAAAGCGAGCCGCACCCGCACGCCCTACAACAGGGATGGCAAACTTTTTTCGATCTCCGTGTCATTTTTCGAAGTAAAATTTTAATAAAGTTGTGGTTTGCAAATAATACCATGTAAATTCTTCTTCTACTTATGCATTTGTCCGTTCTTATGCTGCAAATTATCTTTTAAATCATTTTAAAAGAGAATTTACAATATAAAACGCCTTTAGATGTTTGTAAGAGGAGAGTGAATAGGTTTCTTCTAGGCAAATGTGCTACACCGTCGATTGCATAATCGCTTAGGTGCGGTACGGATAATTTTGTGTAAAAATAAAAAGATGTCAACAAAAACTAGGAATTTTATTAAAAAACTTAATTACCGGAGAAAACCCTTCAGTGATTGGCTTAATCAATTGACCTTCAAGCACCAGTAGCCCCAGGCGTCTTGAATTTTGTTACTTTGATCTCAAATTCTTTAGACGAAAAAATTGTATCCTGAAAAGGTACACTCGCTCAAGCACAACCATCCACATGACTTGGCGTGAGTTTATTTTGCATCTAAAGCTCTAGTATATTTAAGTACCTATTTAACATACAAAGGTAACAAGAAATTTATGAGAGGATGTCTACAGTGACAGGATGAAGACGTGACTTTATTTATTTTAATAGTTTTTTCTTAATTTTGCGTACCATGAGTAGCACGCGTGCGCCATCCCTGCCCTATAACTATAGATTGGGGGTCGCCGGGACGTGAGCCACATTACTGACGTGTTCACTTGATTCTTTTTTTATGACTTCGTTGCGTACAGGATTTATGGAACGCGCCTTTTAGCTGCAGACGTTGACGCTTTTCAAGTGAATTGCGTGGTAATTTTTTTCAGTGGTTGGGACAAAACGTTTTGTAAGACCGGTTTTGACCACGGCTAGTTTTTTAATCGCGGTCTTGTCATTTTATTAGTTTTAATTCTGACTTGTAGTACTAATATTTACCAGGAACAATTTGAACAACGTTGAATTTTTGGAGAAAATTCTTTAGCCACTGCTAAAGAATTTTCAGTTTCACTAAACTGCCTTCAGGAAACGACGGTCACTTTATTTACGGTCATATAAACATAATAACACCCTCACCCCATGGCACCGTCATTCTAGAGTCCTTGAAAGTGATTGTTTCCCTATAACATTCAATAAAACCCCTATAAATCGAGTACGGTCTAAATTGCAACTTGTGATAAACTCCAAGTACATTTTTCAAGTGTCGTAGACCGTAGCGCACCCGAAAGATATTTTACGTCTTAATAAAAAAAGAAATATGGTGGACCGAGGTGTTGGTAGATGGAAATTACTGTTGCGGTCCTAAAGTAATTGGTAAACATCGGCAAATAGAACTGTATCTTCTTGAATTAAATCTTGAAATCATAAAAAAGGAATCTCCAGTTCATGGACTTTTTACAGCATCTACGGAATTTTTGTACGCTACTTGCTTAACTTAAGTTTTCGTGGTCAGTGAACGCATAGATCTGTAGCAATCGTAAGCTTATCGTATAGTACCGTATCCGAGATACACTGCACAACGTTTGATAGTCGTTGTTAAGGCGTATGTATAAGGCAGACAACCCTCTCGCTAGCACATTTCAACATTTTTGAAGATATAATATAACTATATGTAATTATGTGAAATTGTCGAGAGAATAACAATGCAAAGGTTCAGTAAAAATATCACGTTGATCCAAACAAGTTTTCCGACCAAAAAACTTATACCAATGCGATAAATTTTTTGGTTAGAAAACTTGTTTGGATCAATGTGATATTTTTACTGAACCTTTGCATTTATTCTCTCGACCCTGACGGTCTGCAATTTCACATTATCACATTCAGTTATATTATATCTTCAAAAATTTTGAAATGCGCGAGCGAAAGGGTTGTCTGCCTTACATACGCCTTATTCGAATACGTTAGGTTTACGTAACGCGTTGCATATCTCTTTGTTCGTGCTCACGTGTTTCACTTCTATACGCTTATTTATTTTCTGCAAGTTATTGTGTTGGTTATGAGGTGTAAAGTTGAACGTGAAACCGTAGAATAAATAATAGTGGTGTAGAACTAAAATATTTCGATATCGCTTCCGAGCGCCCTCGCTTATAAATGCATTCGCGTGGAAGTTTTTGGACGAAAGTTTGCAAGTTTCGTAGCTTTGCTTTCTGTGTTTATGGAAACAGTTTATCATGGTTTTTAAAATTGCATTCTTATGCCCGATATAGAGTTTTTTCTTCATGAACAGAAACACTGAATAGTTATATGTTCTATCGTTCTACCACATATTTTCAATCATATGTACATTTTAACCATTGCAATTTTTGACGTTCATACTTTTTGCCACATGGACAGCTGATAGACATTTTGACCTCTGCCCTACCCAGTCCCGGAATCGCTTATTATATTAGACTCTAAGGTCTTATAAAGAATTGAAAATAAACAAATTATATGCCTTCGTTCAGCAAAGCGCTAGGCATACATAGGTTTAGATAACTTTATGAAAACGATAAAAAAAGTTTTCAAAACTATTTGGCTAACTAAACTACTTATCAACAGGTGGGCCGTATTTTTACGTTCCTTTGGTGACTTGGTATACAAAAAGTTCACACGCAATGGTTGACTACCATCTCTAAAAAGTGGGGGGTATATTCATATTGTTCTTCTAAAGCTGCTAAATCTGTTGTCATCTCTTTTCGTTGTTATGGCAAGTAACAATGATGGAGTATTTTTTAAAGCCGCGCTGAAATAACAGTTGAATATGAATAAAGAGGTAGACTTCTACGCGTATTTTATTTATAAACTAGCGACCCGCCCCGGTTTCGACGGGTACAATGCAGTGATGATGATGATGTATTATACATATATACCTTCCTCTTGAATCACTCTATCTATTAAAAAAAAACTGCATCAAAATCCGTTGTGTAGTTTTAAAGATCTAAGCATACATACATACAGACATTAGGACAGACGCGGGAAGCGACTTTGCTTTATACTATGTAGTGATGACATTCTAGAATTAAATATCTCGTAACGCCAACAACTTACTATAAAAAATATATTCGCAAAGAAAATTACAGTATTTACTAATACACAAAAAAAAACAGTTGTGCTATCTGCGAACCGTTGCAAATGATTTATTACATAGCTCAACTGATCCAAGCTTCATTTGATTATAACGGGCTCATCGCTCGAACACCTTATACAACCTGAAACGTCTTCCTTGAGCAAATTTTCCACCATTTTTTATAAAATGAATTCGTAGACATCACACCATAAATTTTGCTTCGAAGAACGACATAGGGCTGTTAAAAACCCATATTGTAGGGTTGCCATAAACGAGGTTAGTATATTAGTTACGTAAGCTTAGAAATAACTAACACACGATTAGTAAACTTCGTAGCTTTGTATTAATATTTGACGTATTGGTTATTAGATCCTAAATGTCAGATAACCAGAAGCGTACAAATAGAGTTGACTGATTTTGTTCTATCTAGCTTTCTAGGTATTTATCCTAGGTGACAAAAGTCAATGAATAAAAGAAGAATTGGTCTTAAAAGAGGTCTGGTGCAACCCTATCGTAACTGTGCGACACAAGGCACAAATGCTTTACGACTTTAAGCCACAGTCAAATCAGGGCGACCGCAACTACCAAGTAGACGACAACAATTATTTAATTTTCGTCACCGACTCAGATCGCAAAGTAAAATAATAGTCTCACAAAATTTTGAAAATCAGCCGCCATCATTTATTTTATACATTTTGTATGGGCTCATCGCATATTGTCGCATGTCAGTGATGGTAACTCACCAAAATACAGAAATGCCTGTCAAAGTTCTTGACGATGCGACGCGCTTATCACTAGTGTTGAAAACTGAAGCAAGGATCAAGCATATCTAAATGTACTTACCTAGATTTTTGTCATTTTGAAGCAGCTTGGCTTGGCTTAGCTGCCTTGGCGTGACTCGTGAGTCTAGAGTCGCGTGGTCGCGTCAGACAGACCGCGGCTTAATGTAGATTACCCGGATTTACGCGCCCACACGCATTTCTTGAAGGATGTCATTACCAGATGTAGATACTATGGGCGGCATGTTAGTTTTATAGCAGCGGAACAAATTCAAAGCTTTCTCATTTGCTGGATCCATGAGCTGACTCCTCACACAGTTATGTCTGTCTGTTTTCATACTGCTATCGACACGACACCGACACGATATCGTGGCTTTATTGTCATTTAGAACTAGATGCTTTCGCACTGTGTCGGCGACGGCACTGTCATTTGGTAACTGGTATATCGGGTGGTTTGCAAACGCACGATGGATGTACGTATTCTTACGGGAGATCAGTGCATATATTCCAGAAATGGGTGCCGTCGACTTAATTCACCAGGACTAAGTCACCTAGGTGAATTAAGTATACTATTTAGTAGACTTAAATACTCTTAGGTGACTTGCACAGAATTAAGTACACTATTTTGTAGACTTGAATGGCTAGGCGCGGAGGGTAAATGAATTATCAACTTCGAGATATTTGATATGCGATCTATTTACACGGGAACATGGCCACTTAAAAAAGTATGAAAAAGAAAAATTTATTATGGGCGAATACTCAAACGCCACTCAAACCCCACTCAATTTAAGTCCCGCTTAAACTATTACCATCTCTTACAAATGAGTAATGTCAAACCGAGGAAGAGCAACTTTAAGTGGTGCTCAAATTTAAAAGACTTTTGAGTATTTCAGCCTTAGGTACTCAAAATAATCCTTTATACTTGTTTTTCATAAACTCTTATGGGCTATATTGTATCATGTGATGGGGAAACAATAGGGATTTTCGGATTTTTTCTCGAAATTTCCACTGGCAACGTCGTAGCATGCTACGGTGTAGCAGAGCAGAGAGCAGTGGGGATGTCTGGATACTTTTTTTATTTTTTATTCAGTAAATAAAATTCTCACTGAAGAAAAATGGAATGAGCAAATCAAGTGTCGAATTAAATTAGGTAAGTATGTACTAAATGAAAAACAACAGACAAAAAAACATTTACGTAGCGACAGCTTATTATGTTAGGAGCTTAAACAAATTACCTACGATAAACTGCTTCGCTTTAACCTTATTAGTGAAAGTGGGTAATTTATGGGCTTATACCTAAAGGCTATAATGAGAGATGCGAAAAGCGTCGATAATTTTTTTGTAAATCTCAATTTATGTACCTATACAAAAACATAAACAATGATGATCTGAGGAAAAAAGCGGAATTCCGCTCGCCTGTATTTGATCCGTCATAGCATTGTAGTAAATAATAACGTTTCAGTTCACCCAGATATATTAAATTCGCAACTTTTCTACTACGACTGTGTAAAACACGCGCGGAATTCGACACGCGGGTTCCGAATAATCTTGCACTAATCATCTTCTTCTTCTTTTAAATATATAAAACTCTTTTGTTTGAAGCTGACTGACAATCAACGCACAGCCTAAACTATAAGTCCTAGAGGTATGAAATTTGAAAGGAACCCCACCCTCCAAATTTCATACCTCTAGCACTAAGAAATAAATTTTGAAAAGTCGCACCCTAAAGTGTCTTAAATTAGGATAAAAGATTTTGTATGCTGCTACCACGCGAGCAAAGCCGCGGGCGACGGCTAGTATTATCACATAACATAAAATATTAGCTACTTATAAACAGTAACTTATCTCTACGTATCTACTTAAAATGCTACACTCTGTCGTAGAAGTGCTACGAGATTGTCGTAGCTTGTGCTACGAAATCTCGTAGGTTTTCTTTGACGAAACCATAATAGACCACTTTCGTATCTGTGAGAAACAATGGTCTTTGAGATATTTTTATCAATCATCATCATCCTGAAAAAGCCTGAAGAAGTCTGGCAAACATGCCTCTCGTAAAGACGAGATTGAACATAATATATACTAGCGACCCGCCCCGGCTTCGCACGGGTGCAATGCAGTGATGATAATAATGTATTATACATATAAAACTTCCTCTTGAATCACTCCATCTATTAAAAAACACTGCATCAAAATCTGTGGTGTAGTTTTAAAGATCCAAGAATACATACATACAGACATAAGGACAGACGCGGGAAGCGACTTTGCTTTGTACTACAAGTGATTTCAACTCGTAAATTATTTTTTCATTTTACTCAGCATCGCAACGCGAAGACACTTTAAATTAAACTTTTTAAGTAGCACTTCTTCAAGCTATTACTCATTGGGTCTTAAGTCTTGGAACGTCAAAAGCTTTTTTCGTTGAAATCGCCTTAGCTTTGTAGACATGCTTAATTACAAGGATTATGGAAATTTGATATTCCCCTAATAGCACGCTCATGGCATTTAAATCGTTTAAGGGTAGAATTTAATGCTGAGATTTCTCACTAGAGCGAAATCGTTTTTGTATAATATTGGCTTTTTAACCCCCGTGTTCAACTATAAAAAGGTTCCGAAAACCCAACTAGATGGCGCCCTAAAAATTGTACCGATTGTCGATCGCGCTGACGAAAACGTGCGGTCTGCAATCGGTAGAAATAGAGATAATTAGTTTTTTGAAATGAACCGAACTGTATGTACTACAACAAGCAGTCTAGGCAATAAAATCTATTGATTGTGCCTCGGTGTTTTTGATATCGGATTCCTATCCTCACTCCCACTTGAAGCGGATCCTGTACGCAAATCGTACACCCCGACTGAAAAACAAAAAGGGGTTTCTAAGTTTGAAGGTCTTGAGTATCTGTTTGGTCTTTAGCCTCGCTTCTCCAATCCGATTATTTTTCTAAGAAAGGTGATATAATAATTTTACTGTTATTATATTTTTTTTGTTTTTTAGGGAACCTCAGGCATAATTGCAACTTGAAACATTTAGTTCATTTCAAATTGTTATTGAGATTTAATAAATTGGAGTCCATACTCCAAGGTCTTGATGATGACCAGCCATGATGAAGAGGATCTAAGGAGATTTTCATGGTTTGGGGGTTTTTAAATTGTTAGTTAACTTGTTCGTATAATTAGTACCATCGGTCACCCTAGCCAAGTTTGGTATCAGATGTCATGATTTGTGAGTTTTTGCTGAGCCATAATTCTCTAAGAGGCTTTAAAAACTCCACATAATTCAGTTTAGCTCAAGATGAGAACTTACAATATTCTAATTAAGATACGAGCACATACGTTCTCAAAATTACTTATTTTCAAATGGAGCGAGCATGAATTTAATCTTATTCATAATGGTATGCCTTATAAGTTGTAATGTATTTATTAATTCCAAAGCTTTTACCTTGTACAATACTTTAATTAGGTTTTAGTTCAGGAGTTACTGACGAAGTTTTTTTTATTGATTCTTTTAAGCTTTCTACCCAGACGCGTGTCTCGGCTTAAACACGATAAAGCGACGCACGATAGATAAAAACAGTCCCACAACTACAATATTAATACATGAAAACATTTTCTCAAATCTTTCGGTAGAGAATAACACACTTTTAAGAGTGAGGAAGTTCAGATGGACGTTTAATATTTTCTGGCTCCCATTAACTCTACACAATTTTAAAACGATTGATTGATAAATGTACGTAAATAAGTGATCACCAGCTCTTGATCACTTCCGAAGCAATTCATTTCTGTTTGAACTGTCAGTGTGCAAAGAAATAGTTAAGTTCAGAGTACTTCGGAGGGTCAGATACAGATCAACTAAACTACGAAAGTTACGTAAATTAATTGAAATGGCTTTATGTTGGATGAAGCTGAATGAATTACTTTAAGGAAGATGTTTATTTAAGTGGAAGGTTTAGACGAATTTGAGAACGAATGTACAGCTTCGTTGATAGTAAAGTGTGACCACGCTAAGCCTGCAGCAAAATAATTTCGAAACGAGAAACCACAAACACTGTAACGCGAAAATGATTTGACAACCACGGTCTGCGAAAGTTACAACGTAAATATTATTACCATGTTACCATGTCATTACCATGTCTTTTTGGGGTTGCCTATTTATTCCATTCCTAATTAAGTGTTGTCAGTTTCGAGTCAGTAACAAGAATAAAACAATATAAGCATTTTTGTCGTTCAATTCGATTAATTTTATTATTTTACCAATAAAATTTATTCGAAAACCAAAGCTTAATAAAAATGTAGAGTGGCCCAGTTTGATACGACAGACGGTTCAAATTACCAATAAAATTCTAAGATCATTGCGGTGATAATGTGTCATTTTTGGTACCTACCATATCTACCACATATTTCTTAAATAAAAAACATACCTACCTACTGTATTTTCGATCTCTGCATTTTGCTCCATGTCTTTTTGCAAAATTTCTCACCGAAAAGGTTAGTTTTGCAATCCGAAAGCTTGAAACTCCGGCTCAGGTAAAAAACGGGTCCAAATTACACAATACATCAGTTCCAACGGAATTGGTGACGTCACCGCCTCAGTGGGCAAACTTCTACTTCACCCAACTAACCCGTATCGGCGTCGTTTGACAAAAAGGCGTATTTGTTAAGATTACCCGCATTCGTATGGTTTGGGGATTATTCCTCTTTAGCTGGACCCTCGAGTATTGTGCAAACAGTAGCCACATGGCTGTAGGGCTGTCAGTATTTATTTGCTGTGCGGTTCTAAAAAAACATTAGGACCATTAGCTTTGTGATACGAAGTCATTCGGTTTCTCTCTTTTTATTGCAGATTTTTCTGGTCAAATCAAGCCATTTTTTTTACAGTTGCTAGTTTTTTTCTCAGCAGCGAAATGCAGATGACCTCTTTTATGAGACCTTACCTTGACCACAGATTATATAATACTATACTAGTTCTTGACCAATAACAAAACTTGTACTTTACCAAGAAGAAAAGAAGAATTCACCGCTTTGTTTAAAAAAAATAAAAAAAATATGCAAAGTCGATAACGCCGCTGTTACCGCTAATGTCACAGGTGCCAAAATACCAGCAGCCGTGACCGGGTTTGAACCAATAATCTTACGATCGAAAGACAGGGTGGCTACCACTATACTACCGGTGCTATCTAGGGATATACTCTTAGTATTCCACTCGTTTTCAATCCCAGCCCTGGAAGGAAAGAGGAAATTATCGCGCTTTAAGCCTCACGCCTCATTGTTTTTCACGACGCATCGTCGAGGACAATACGAGGCGGACAATGTACAATAACCATGTACCCTGCACGTATCGCACTTGTATTTAGGATATCTTCCTTTCTAGAAAAGAGTAAGGAACAATATTTATAAAATACTTTAAAAAGTTGTTTCTCTGATTTACGAGAACTCGACGACTGCAGTGCGGTAGTTAAAGTGTACCTACGTAAGACTTCTAAAATAAAAGAAGCAGTAGTGTTTGTTCGCCCAAAGACAATGATAGAAGAAAACAGAGTGTTAAGGAATAAAAATAGGGAATTAACAAAAAACTCGCAGACCACATCATCTCCAAAAATCGGTGCTAAGGATAGGTACCTACCCACTAACCTAGTTTCGACATATCAATTAATCTTATTTTCTTGACATAACTTATTGGCAGCGTCCGGCACAACGTAAACCAAGAAGTTGACCTTACTAAAATAATTTGTTCTCAGAAGCATAATTTTTGACCCACTTATCCACTAGTTCATATAAGCGTCGGCTGTGCTTGAGTGCTCATTTTGCTTTGGCGATTCTCGCAGGACCACTGTATAGCATATAGCGGACCCCGATGTCCAGGAAATCGAAGCCTCAAAGAGACAGACAGTGTTAAACCACGGCAGTCCACAACTCCTCACGATAAGTTAAATACGGAGATGGTTGCCAAATGTCCCAGACGATACGGCTAGGAGGTCACTGACACACTTTCAGAGATCAAGCTGCGATTTTAGGAAGCCAGTGTCTTCGATAAAAAGAGTCGACTGTATTATTTTAGTACCAAAAATTCAAAGGAGGATCTATACCGTGTCAAGGACTTAGTAGTTCTAGTTCGCATTTTTATTTCAATAACAATTAAGCGTAGCACGAGCTCCTAAAATACATTATTGCATATTGCCACAAATTATACAAAATTGAAAGTTGTGAGTATTTAATCGGCATGGATAATAATCCAATTTGTACGCTTATGTTTATTCGTAACGCTAAAAGGTTAATTTGTCGCGATAAATGCAACGATTTGGGTACTAGCGGATCCAGTGAGGGGGTCTAGGGGCTCAAGCCCCCCAAAATATTTGGGCCTACCCAAGGGTGGATCAGGATTTGTCTGGAAAAACAAAAAATCAGTTTTAAAATTATTTAAATAAAATACCTAGTTTATTTATTACAAAATTATACCTTGTCATTAATAAACTAGGTATATTTCAGAAATCCTTACTGAGATATCCCCAGCAGTGGGAATTAAAATTTAAACACAATTTAATTTGAATATGCTTGTCAATGCAAAAAACAAAACACGGTGTAAGTATTCCAAGCTTGCATCGAGTATAAACAGGACTAACTGATACCCGCGACTTCGTACGGGTGCGAAACTTTCCACCAAAATATCTGTCAACCAGCATACGATGAACCTCGCGCCAAAGGCTGCTTTTGGTATAGAGAGGTCAAGCTGTATCTCAGAATCCACGTCTTTCATTTCAATAAAATAAAGCCAATGTTTCAATCCGGAAAAAGAGCTTCCGAATGATATAAGTTTCATCGAAATTGGTCCAGTAGTTTAGGCGTGATCCGCGAACAAACAAACAGACAAACAGATAAAAAGACAAACTCGATTTTCGGAATCAGAATCGTTTATTTAGTAGATCTGTATATTTAGTTTAGTCATATCTTTAATTTTAGTTTTTGGCTTTTTTACAGTTTTATAATAGTATAGATCAATTAGTCCCCTACTAATTGACAGTAAAATATAATATTTTACTGTCGGCTCCCGTACTAAATGTGCACTGCGCAGTCTACAAATACTTCTAACCGGCCCAGACTAGTCAATACAGCTCTAAATATCTGCACATAGCTCCTCTTACCAAGTTCCTGAACGTTGAGCTTAAATTGTATTTGCTTCCGCTCCAGATGAAAAACGCGAAGAATCAGCGAACTTTCTCGAAGAACAGCAAACTTCGCCTTTGTGATAACCACGAGGCAGCTGATTGAGACAAGCTTTAGTTTTTAAATAGATTGCGTTGAGCAGAATACATTTTCAATCTCGGATAATAAATAAATAAATAACTAATTAATAATAGGTAATTGAAAAACAGTAGGGTAATTTTACAAAAACAGTTCTCAAAGCATTAAATGTCATGAAAGGCACTCTTATCATCATCATCTTATAGAAGTTGACCTGCTGGACAAAAGCCTCCCAGTATTATAGATAGAGCAATTATTCCCCATATATGTATATTCTAATTAAAATTTGGTATACCTAAGTGCTGGGCAAGCCTACTCCATCTAAACATTGTCCCAGGCACTACAGTTTCCCGTTAAGGCGTATGTAAAAGGCAGACAATCCTCTCGCTTGCACATTTCAACATTTTTGAAGATATAATATAACCAAATGTAATTATGTGAAATTGCAGTGCTTCAGGGTCGAGAGAATAACAATGCAAAGGTTCAGTAAAAATATCACATTGATCCAAACAAGTTTTCTAATCAAAAAACTTATACCATGCGATAAATTAAAGTGCACATTTTTTGGTTAGAAAACTTGTTTGGATCAATGTGATATTTTTAATGAACTTTTGCATTGTTATTCTCTCGACCCTGAAGCTCTGCAATTTCACATTTAGTTATATTATATGTTCAAAAATGTTGAAATGTGTGAGCGAGTGGGTGGTCTGCCTTTTACATACGCCTTAAGTGTAGGCATAGGTTGCCTCCTGATGCTGTATAAATCATCTTCAATAGATGTAAATGACTAAGTTTTATTCGAATTCAATTCAAAGAACGTGAAGAAGATTCATTGCATTTTCAACTATCATTCCTAGTGAGTTTTCTTATAAGTACTATTAGTGCAAAACTCGTGACTTTCATACACATTTAGGCACTTATCAAAACTTGGACGAGGTCAAGTTGTGGTAATGAGCGTTTGTACACTACCCGATACCGACAACTACGCAAAACCGACATGCTAAGTACCTACGAGCATATTCATATTGGACTTCTCAAAGATAGCTAAAGACCCTGGCTCCTTCACATCTGCCTATAGGACTTCCGTTAAGGCTGGTGTAGCGGCAAATTCGGCGGAGGATCTCAAGAGGCGCAAGTATGCAGGTCTCGATAGGGCCTACACATTTGTGCCTCTTGGGGTTGAGACTCTAGGTCCGTTATGTACCGAGGCCCTCCGGGTTTTCAAAATTCTTTCAGGGCGTCTATTCGAAGCGACGCGTGACCCGAGGGCTGGTGATTATCTAGGCCACGGTATCAGCATTGCTATTCAGTGCGGTAATGCAGCCAGTGTCTTGGGCACGCTTCCGATTGGTACTGATTTGGACCAGTTGAGCTATCTTTGAATCGCTTGCAACGGTTTGTAGATAGCTCAACTGTTTCATGTGTAATTTGTAAATATTGTGAATATTGTAAATACTGTATTAGTTGTAATTTTCTTTGTGAATAATATTTTTTTTATATTGCTAAAGTGGCTACTAAATCTGTTGTCATCTCTTTTTGTTGTCATGCAACTGACGACGACAGAGCATTTTTTTAAAAGCCGCACTAAAACGACAAGTGGATAAATGCTTTAGCTCTCCACAGATATCGTGTCGTATCGTTGGCAGTGTAAAACTAGCCTTAATGTAAGCAAATTGCTTGCGGTGGTGACCGGATGTGCTCGAGAAGAGGCTTTGATTTCAGGTCACTCTGGAAAGCACACGAGCCACGCTTAAAATTAGGTCACAAACCTTGTTACAGGAAACCTTGGAAGAAATTCATATTCGTTTATTGGTTGTATAATTTTACATAAGTCAAGAATTTGTTATATAATAATATAGCGTAGGTATATTGGATGTGTTACTTCATTTGTGGCCAAGTACCCTGTAAAAGCGCTGCAATAGTATGAGTTTTGCCAAACATAAAAATAGGTTTTTAGACCAAAAATATCGCCGTAATAGTACAAGTATGTATAGGTACCGAATACAAGATACAAAACTTCGTAAATATATCCAAATAAATAGACCAATTTAAGATTTTATACTTTATTTAGGTGCCTACAAATTGATATATTCTTAAAAATAAAAAAAAGTATTAGTGCCTTAATAAAAAGAAAGGTTGCACGAAGTTCATTCATCAGATAAAGTGCCATCTTAATATTTATAGATAGGCTAGTTTCCATAAATCGTCTGCAGTAGAGCGAAATATGACCAAGCAGTGCTCAAAACCTGAAACATACAAAGGGTCGTTGGCCGTGCTCACTTTGGATACGATTTCATCCGAATTTGATTCGCGCGTAAACGTACGACTACGCACGAATGATCCCGACCTTCCAAGGACTATGGGAGCGCTCACATTACATGCGATCAGTCGTACCTACGTATACGTACGGCTACTTACGACGGCCGAATACAATCCGAACTTGTTGGGATTTATCACGCAGTCGTACGTTCAGTTACGCGATATCACCGGTGCACTGCCTATTTGACGGAGAAAAACGTATTCAGTGTGAGCACTCAAACAGTACTCGTACGTTTACGTACGAACAAATTCGTGTCCAAAGTGAGCACGGCCTTATAAGTTTTGTCTGACTTTTTGGGCTGTGTACAATTAGATAAAACCAAATACAACACACAAAAGCTCCGTGTTTTGTCTTTTGCATTGACGAGCAAATTCAAATTCTACCGAAAGAAACAAAACACAGTCACAGAATATAATTTACACCATCGATAGGGTTTGGGATGCCTCTCACGCATTTTTCATCGGTAGGTTTCTTTCCCACAGTGTAAGTATTGTTCCAAACTTATGTAGAATTTATTTATTAGTAAAGCTCGCAGTAATCTGATGAAAGTAAAATCCCTATATCTTTTCTTAGTTGTGTTAGAATAATTGATGTATTTTGAACTATAAATTTCTCAGCTTTTGAAATAAGTACCTAAGTATTACTTCTTTTTGAAATATGATACAAACCTAAGCTCAACAGATGCTGCTGGTATCCAAAGAGTCGTTTTGGCAATAGCGTAATTAGGAGCCTATTATTATTGGTAAACTTTAAACTATGTAAAAGTTACAGTGAACTAATGAAAATTCTTACTCTCATGAATGAGTTGAGGTTTACATCTGCGAATCCATATGCAGTCAATTTGCATGGTTTATGTCCTCTGCAACCAGAAAATTATAATTATTATTATACAGTAAGTGATTGGAAGATAAATGTAAGTGGCTGACTGTACCACCTACCTAAATTGCATTATTGACAATTTCTTTGCAATACTAGGTTCTGCCATGTACCATTGGGCCTTGTAAACAGCTTCACTGATTTCCATACTCTGCAAATGACGAGGTAGAGGTCATAAAGGTAGGCATTTTAGAAGTTTTTTTTTAATAAATACCAAAGTTAAATAATATTTACAATGCTAATTTTAAACAAAAATATGATGTACTTATTGCAATTCCTATATTTTAAGAAAATGGAACATTTGCTTCACATTTCTGGATTTAAAATTATTGAATTCATAAAAATTTTTGTACCGGTGAGTGTCGAGAATCGCTGCCCCTCGAGATAACATACTAGTTCTAGGACACCCAGTAATACGAGTTACTTACAGCAGCCATGAGAAGATCAGCAAAGAAACAAAGGAAGAATACTTGAAACAAAGCCATGACTAGGAACGACAAGAAAGTTGCGACGAAAGCCATGTCATTCCCCATCATCTGCAGGAAAATTCAAATAACATGGGTGAATAGAAAACATGGGCAAATGATAAAGAATTCCTAATTAATAACCACATTTTTTTATAAACAATGAAAAGCTATTGGACTGATACCTATATAATGATAGCGATATGTCAGTGGCTCGAGCAAAAATGTTGTTGTCGATACCAACGCGGATGTCTCGTAGTAAATAATATTAGTTCTCCGAAGATATCGTAGGTGTCATGTCGTCGATGGTGTAAACACAGCCATTGAATTTGAGCTTACAGCATAAGATCTCTCAATGCAGACAGACATATTGATAATGTAGTACTTACAGTAACATTGAAGCTAGACAAACAAATTATCATAGAGCTGGACGCAAAGTTCACCAATGTAGATTTGGAGTAGATTTTTTCCAATATTTGGACCGAACTAAAATTAATGAAATAGTTTGATTATAATACTTATATGTAAAAATGCCTAGGGACCGTCTTATCTAAATCTAAGGCGGAGAACACTAGTCATTCAAAGTGACATATTATAATTTTACGAAACATTTGGATGGATGTGCTTTACGATTTCACTTAAGATCTAGAGGATATAGACGCTGGGTGATTGATTCAAACTGGTTTGGCGGACTCTTTAGCCTCTGTTTATGAATTTGGGAGTTTATGTGGAGTAAACACGATGGAGGATCATTCAACTTCTGATTAGACTACACAAGAATAAAGAGGCTATTTACTAAAAAACTTACTCAATCAAATTCTGATGCCACAGTACCAATTCCTTAAACTTTGCACTGAACTCATCATTATTAAGAAACTTCTCATTGGTATGTTGTACCGGGATAATATTGCCGATGTTATACTGGAGTAGTTTGAATTGAATACGAATATAAGTGCAACAGATAAAGAAGAAACAGTCTGCAGATATAATATATACGCACGTCAAGATCGCTGAAAAGACACAAATGTTACACAAGATGAAGTAGCTTAAAAAAATTGGATAAGTACGTAGTAAATGAGATAGAATAAAGATTTGAAGCTAGGAAACAAATCTTGACTTTTATAAAATAATAATGTAGTTACAGTGTACGTGCTATACTTGCCTACTTGCCTAATAATAAATAGTGCAAGTAAAATATCCAAATAATAACTTAAACAACATAGACAACTATAAGTAATTTAGGTACATGTATTCAATACCTGTCCACACTTGATGAAAGTATATGAACGGAAAAGCTTTCAATTGAAGCGGATCAAACGGGTAAAGTACCAGAAATGGTAGCATCAACTCCAACTCTGCAGTATTTAAATACTTTACTGTCATTATTAGAATTGGGCTTAGTGCGAATAATATAACTAATACTGTGTACAAACTTTTGATCACAGTGATCACTATGTTTAAGAATTTTTTCTCTTTGTTCATTGTATAAACTTCCTCAATCGACAATTCTCTTTTTTTTGCATTCTTTTCAGAATTCCTCAATGTCTCTATCAATTTGTGGACGTGCTTTTCATCTATACAAATATTATAAAGAGGAAAGGTTTGATTTTTTGTTTGTTTGTTTGTTTGTATGAATTGAATAGGCTCCGAAACTACTGGACCGATTAAAAAAATTCTTTTACCATTAGAATCCTACATTATCCCTGATGAACATAGGCTATATTTTATCCCGGAATTCCCACGGGAACGGGAATTACGCGAGTGAAACCGCGAGGCGCTGCTAGTTTAGAATAAGCAGTAAAGCTTTTATTCTTGCCAATGCGCTAAGACATATGCAAGGTGCAATACTTGTAAGACCCAGTAAGTCTTTCCCAGTTTGAACACCATCTACAAACCAGAATATAGCGCCTGCTAAATCAATGCATGACCATATAAAGTTTATGACGTATATTATTCGAGATTTTGTTTTATTTATCCTATTTATTTCACTATCTTTTATGTTGATTCCCGCGAAATAGAAGATTAACTCAATTTTTTTAAGAGTTTTGTTAAAAAACATAGTTTTTTAGTTCATTTTTATATAAGTTAAACAACACTGTCGTTTTGAAGAGCGTCTGCACTAAAATATTTGCTTCCTGATAGTCCTAGATCATTGCATAGACACTGGAAAAGTAGATATTATTATTTATTAGACAGAACAGTAGGTTATATAAAAATATTTATTTTTTAACTTTTATGTACCTATTTACGAGTACTATCCGTTTCATTAAATTTGGCACTGTATAATTTGTGTCATTTTATTACCTAAGTTAAGTAAGTGAGGTACTAAGTTCATTTATATTCTCTGGAAATAAAAAAAATTGAAATTGTAGTTCCATTAAACTGCTTACCAATGCAAACTATTATGAGGTAACTTTCGGATAAATTTTAATCTATGGGAACAGGCTAAAACTTGCATTATTTTAAATTTTTTGTCAGCTCTAATAGTTCCATGCTCAACCTATGCCAAACCTATTTTCCAACAAGTACCCAACTGATCGCTGTTAATGACGCAATAATTTTCTATATCAGGTAGGGGAAAGCCGTTGTTTTCGAACAGTAGCTATCTCTTTACTATCTAGACGAGTTTTATATGCTTGAAAATTTATCATACATGAAGAATATTACCCATGTGACTGAGTAGCTGTGCTTCTTGCTTGATTATTTGTAATGAGCCGATCTGTTTTTCCCACATCTCGAGCTATGTATTTGCACTTCAGTAGATATTTTGGAAGTTGATGAAAATACGATATAGATTATTATTGTGCAATCTCTTATTTTAAGGCTGGGTTTGAAAACTCTGAATAACGCTAATCGGTAGATAAAAGTATTTGCGTGGTGGTTTTTGTCAAGTTTAAATTTATTTTGAGTTGGTCAAACCCGGCCAACCTATATGGTAGTAGCTATGCAGTGCGGAATCACTAAGTCAAATGGTATAACATTGGGAAACTATCCTAGTAAAAACAATACTACCCAAGGCTTGGAATACAAAGTGTACAAATGCTACCCGCCTTCTCCTATGCATTTGTTGATCGACATAAATTATAAATTCTCTAATTTCGACTAAATGAAGTAAAGTGTGATTAATGTGATTATTTCCAACTGGACTTCTCACATACATTTTGATGAAACTCATAAGACCTACATAATATACAGACGCAGTATATGCACCCCGAGTAACTTACCTTTAGAAGGGTACATATCTCCTAAGGCCCTATATTTAGCATTCTAAATTCCCAAGAGCATAGGAAACGAATCAAAAAGTATAGAGATGATATTTCCGTAAGAAATGTTACGTGACTATTACCACAGATTATATAATACTATACTAGTACTAGAGTCCTTTCCATGAAAGAAGTCCCGCAGACGCGGCGCTGTAGTCGACCTTAAGTATTATTTCTCGGGCAGCACTTTTAACAACTTTAGGCATTGAAAACAAGACTTTGATCACAGAAACCAAATAAAAACGCACTAGCATCCGAACACATTAACAGCACCTGACAACTAATTTAAAATTTAGTTTTAAAGTTTAGTTCCGGAAATTTCCGCGGGACTTCTGTCATGAAAAGGACTCTATTACATACTTTTTGACGTTTTATTTGGTGGAAGGGCAACACTCAACCTACAAAAATAACTGATTATGAAACAGAGTACGAAATTCTCTTTTCGTAGCTGGTTACGATTTTCTAGTTATGAATGTGGATGAAGGGAAAAATCTACACCAAAAATTGAGGCTTCATGATATTACAAGTGTTTTTGTTAGGGAATAAAGTCTGACAAAGTGCTCCCTTTTCGCAACAGTTATTGACACAACTATTCACGTTATACCCGCTTTGATCCCCAAAGTGCCATAATTTCTCCTTTATTTATTTAAGTTGTTTACACTTTTATTAGGAGTGTGATCAAAGGGGACTCCTTCAAACGATTCTTGCAAACAATGTTGTTAATAGCGTTTGATGTGCGAAATGTAGAGGGACTTTTTGGACACAATTCATGTAGGTATTCTAACTGTGTGCAGAGCCTTTAGCTATCTCGTTTTTACATTTTGTTTTTTTCTTTCTTTTCCTTTACAATGTTCACAGGATGTTTGTCCCATTAGAAGTTAGAAAGGTTACTTTCTAATAGAGAGGAGATAGGAGAATATAGATAGGAGGAATACTGTTTTTGTGGAATTAAAATGTATGTATTAAAAAAAAACTATTATAAATAAGAGGTCGCACAAACCTTCATAATGCGAACTGCCAAGGAGTGGAACTATCTGCCATTATCAGTATTTCCTGAAAGATATAACCTAGGAAGTTTCAAGAAAAGAGTGAATAGGTGGATTATAGCTAGGCGTGCTCCACCTTAGGCTGCAGCTACACTTACTTCCAGGTGTGCTGGCAGCCAAATGCTTAGCTATAGCTCATAAAAAATAAGGTAAGTAAAATTCAATTGCTTCTTTTCTACTTCTATAATGTTTAGCTTCTAATTATAAATGTATATACTTTTTAGTTCTGCAGCAACTCATTGTATTTATTATACGAAACTCTCGACTGACCGTTATGTTCCGCTTCACCCGCGGTACCCTAAAACAATGGGCATTCCTAAATCCAGGCCGAAATTTCAGGAATAAACACGTTTTTGGCCATTCTCATACAAAATGCGCGAGTTCTATTTGTGAGAAATTTCAACGCGTATTTTTAATCCATTTCTCGGAACTCCGCTGTTGGTTTTAATCCGGAATCGAATTTTAAATGATGCAGCTTTCACATAAAATATGTAGAATAATAAAATTCAACAAGCGGGTACTATCAGCAGTAAATAAAGGTTAAATAAGTAAATTAACATTAAAATTTAAACTGTAAAACCAGCACAGATTTTTGGTTTTGTTTGTATAGTTCAAGTGGTTTTTTTTTAGTTTTTTGTAGCTAAGCATTTGGCTGCAGTACACCTGATGGTAAGTGTAGCAGCAGCCTATAAGGTGGAGCACGGTTAGCTATTATTCATATTCATATTCATTCATATTCATATCATTTATTGCAATTATTATGTTACATGGTGAGGTCTTAAGATTAAAATAGTAGTGCATAATAACCCTTAAGCTTAGGGCATAGCAATATTTGGAGTGGAAGCGGGCTGTAATTTGAGTGAAGTTAAAATTAAAAGCTAATTGTTTGTGTTCATTTCAATTAAGTTACAACGCAGGCAGTTCATCATTGAAAAAGTCATTTAAATTATAATAGCATTTTTTAATTAATAAGTCCTTCAATTTGCTTTCAAACGTTCTATCCTTTTCTATCTCTTTAAATTGTTCGGGAATTTTATTGTAAATTTTTGATGCCATTGTTGTTGTGCCGGAACTATGAATTTGTAGTTTAGAATGAGGTACAACTAATTTGTGCTTAAATCTGCACGGGTAGCGTCGTGGCAGGTCTGTTTTTTTTACGAAAAATTGCGGGTATTTTCTAACAAACTTACAGGCTTCGAATATGTAGATACTTGTTAGTGTTAAAATTTTTAGGCTACGAAAATGTATTATAATCAGAGATCGGAATAGGTAGAATGATTTTATGTACTTGCATCAGAGTTTCATAACATGGATATGGCTTTTCTTCCGGAAAGTTCCGATATGTGTAGGTACAAAGTTTAAGATAAGGTGACAAAAGACCCTGTTTGCCGAGTATATAATAATAATATGTACCTGTAACTCGGCAAAGGTGTATTTATAATCTGATAAAACAATTCTTGATAATTTTAAAATTCCAGAATTCCCGAGGCATATCCATACTAACCTATCGTTTGAGGTCATTGATCCTAAATCATTCTACCTATTCCAATCTCTGATTATAATCCACCTATTCACTATTTTCTTAAAAATTTCTAGAAATTCCTTGAATCTTTCAGGAAATACTGATGATGGCAGAGAGTATACGGTATATACGGTTGGCGGACCTTGGCAATTCTGAAGTTAGCCGTTTCGATTCGCAATTAAACTTTTTCGAACTAAATTGTGTTCGCGTATCACAATACGCTTAACTTCAAGATCGCCGAGATGCGCTGAACGCCGCAGATACTTACAATCAACTCTCAGAAATCTCTCATATTTCATTACACGTGCCGCTTGCTACGGGCCTTGTAGTCCAGTCAAATTAGTTAAAATTAGGTAAGAATCTCGGAATTTGAGATACCCAGCTATAAACTCGCATAACCTTGTATCTTGACCTCCTAAAAGTTGTCCCAAAACCTACATAAAATATGGTAGGGTCTTTGCGTCCATTAAAATCTCAAGGTCAAAGGTCTTTTGCAAATATCTCGTTTCTTATGGGTTTTTCGCTACTTGTGTGTGGTTAATATTGTAGAAGATTAATTTCCTTACAACTTTTGTCTCATTTTTTGGTTAAAAAACTTGTTTGGATCAATGTGATATTTTTACTGAACCTTTGCATTATTATTCGCTCGACCCTGAAGCTCTGCAATTTCACATAATTACATTTAGTTATATCTTCAAAAATGTTGAAATGTGCGAGCGAGAGGGTGGTCTGCCTTTTACATACGCCTTAATAAGAACGTTTTAATTATAGATCTTTTCTCAGTCCACTCTATTTTCACAAGAGAATTGTTTGGATTGAGCAGAAACAGTTTTTGAAATTGAATTACAAACTACGCAACGTAAAATTCATCGCATAGCATTCGATTGGCTGACTAACCGTTTCATATGCAAAGCTAAATTGGTTGCTCTTCGGATTTCACTTCTCGGATTTCCAATGATTTTTATGGCAATATGGCCGCCGATCAATTGTTTTTCGAAGCGTTACTGTCAAGTTGGTATAAAGTGTAGAGTATGGTATTTTCTTACTCTTTTTTTTTTTCTAGCCATAAATCAAACAAATCTTGTAATTTTATTTTCCCAATCACAATAACAATACCATATAGGAAGGTCTATCAAATTCTCAAGCCTTTATTTATAACCCCAATTGGGTTATAAACCCAATAAACACTCATGTTTACGGTACCCGTATTTGGTACCAGTTTAGTACCTACCTGTATCCTTCATACCTTAACACCTTTCAATTGTCATCAGGTAAATCCGTTTTGTTTTACGAGCGCCCTACTTCCAGGCCACTGACTCTCAATCTGTTTGACATGGCTCTAGGGAATATTGACGGATCGATCTCGAATCGCCAGCGTGAAGTTCTACTGTTTTTAAATACTAAAAAATAAATTATTAACTACTTATTTACATATCAATGTAATACTGCGACGTTAATTTTGTACCTCTTTTTTTTTAGTTGAATCCGTGGCACCTGTAGCACCTCATTTAATTTTGTCAACGGACCTCAAACTATGTCTTTTTAAAAAATAATACTTAAGTAAGTAATAATTAATTTCCATTTCCAACGGAAATTTATGGATACTGTTTTGAGCCCATCAGGCATGAGCAAGGCATGAAGCATCCCTATAGCATACTGAATGCCAACCAAAATGCTGCTAGGGATGAGCTGTTTCATATGGAGCGCGTAATCACGCATAAACCTCTGAAAATTATCAATCATCCGATGAAATAAAATAAACAATCAAAATTCAGTAGCTAGCTAAATCATCAGGTGATCCATAAGAGGGGTCACTACGACTCTCAGCATTGGGTAATAATACGACGCGAGGACAAGAAGCTAAATCATGAATTTAAAAGATTCTGTGAAATACTTGTAGTTCTGAAATGGGTTTGTAGTTCTAAAATGGCTCCACCCTTTGAGCATCAGTGCCTCGACAATTACGCGCGCCGGAAATTAAACAACGGCTTGACCGCCCCGAGTAAAGGTTTATTAATACTGAACGCGGACCCCTAAAGCTACTGACAGACTATCAAAGTCAAATACACTATAAAACAAAATAAGTTGAAGTTTGCTATCAGTAGTGCTATCGAACTGGCGAAATGAGTGAAGCGAGTGCGCGGAGGAAAACTCCACGGAGATGTTTGGTAATCGTTAGTGTGATAGATCACTCAGTTTATTTTTGGTCACTTATGCGAGAAACGCTATTTAAGATTTTTTTTACGATAGGCAAAAACTGCATCAAGTTAATTACTACAAGACCGTTAAAAATACGAAGAAAAGACCTAGTCAGTACTTACCGTTATAGCTGCTATTTGATGATAGCTAGCCCCAATTGAGGCTGGTACCCATTGAATCTGAAAACGAGATACCTTGAGTTTGGGATTAGTATTTATTGTTATGCAAATTACTAGGGTGGCTATAACTATTACGCATTAACAGGGAGATGGGAATCTTACATTTGCCTAAAAGTCTTACCTCGAGCAACGTTTATTGTTAAAATAATGAAAAAGAAAATGTTTTGGCAGCCCTACGATTGTACAAAGTCATCTTGGTTATGAGTTCATCGTAAACTAATACAAAAAAATAAAGTCTGGAATGACGATGAACGATGAATCACGGGATTTGAAGTTTTCTATTCTCAAGGGACTAGAATGTCAACATGGTTATTCAACATGGTGGGAGTTCTGGAACTAGTATAATATCCCGAGGGAAGGCAATTCTCGCCACATACGGGAACAACAAAATGGTGTGCGACTTTTGCAAATTCAATAATTTGCATTGAAGGAAGATGCAGGAAAGTTTGTTGCATATTTCTTGTAGGTATTTGTTATTACTTTATAATTGTTATTAATAACAATGCCTTAACCATTTAAACAAAATTCAAACAAGGGTTACATAAAATGTTTGAATGTAAAAATTGTGATTTTTTAAAATAAATTTAAAGTAGCTCTAAATTTTTATGGTAAAAATCACCCCGTTGAACAGGGTGATTTTTGCCATAAAAAATTAGAATTTAGCTTAACGTATTATCCGGGAGACGCTGTATCCCGGAACTGTGGTGGGTACTGTACGTACAGTGATGACATCGCTTGCATGTAAACAATAATCGCATTACATGTATACGAGCTTCTCGTAAGATAGGTTCCCGATAGTAGCAATTATCTTCAAATTGAATAAAGATATGAACTTGTGGTTGTAAAAAACAACACATCTAAATATATAAAACTCTTTTGAAGCTAAATGACAATCAACGCACAGCCTAAACTATAAGTCCTAAAGGTATGGAGGGTAGTATCCTTATAATAATAATAATAAATCATTTTATTGCAGGCAACAAATTTTTGTAGGGACATTACAGGTACACGACAGAAATACAGGCCCATATATACCTTAAGGCGTATGTATAAGGCAGACAACCCTCTCGCTCGCACATTTCAACATTTTTGAAGATATAAATATAACTAAATGTAATTATGTGAAATTGCAGACCTTCAGGGTCGAGCGAATAATAATGCAAAGGTTCAGTAAAAATATCACATTGATCTAAACAAGTATTCTAACCAAAAAATTTGCATTGGTACAAGTTTTTTGGTCGGAAAACTTGTTTGGATCAATGTGTTATTTTTACTGAACCTTTGCATTATTATTCTAAGATAAAGATATGTTTGTTTTTCAAGCAGTTTCGTTTAATTAAATCTTTTCTCAATCTTTTCTTTACTTAATTGAAACTTTTTAATTTAATTATGAATCGTTATTTTAATAAAGGTTAGACAATTTTTTATCGTGATATTCGTGATAGATGTTAGAAGTCTTTTTGCAAATGTTTCTGATTAAAAATAAATACATTTCAATTTTTAAGCTTCAAACAGATTTAGACGCTTTACAAATCATTGTGACATTGACGGAGGCCTTAAGGCGGCCTAAAAACTCCGTCATCACAGTTGCCCAATAACTCGTACGAGCTTGCTTTAGTGTGAATTTCAATTTAAACGTGCTGTCCGATTTAATATTTTTTCTTTATCAAAATCTCTCATAAATGTTTATGAAAACGACGCCAATACGGTGAGTAGATCCAAGACGTAAGTACAAGCGAGGCACTCAATTAATCTTCCCACAAGTAATGCAATAAAATGCAAATGTACGTACGCTCCAATACGAGAATGTAGGCCGAGGTAGGGTTGCCAGACGTAAAAACACAGATCATATTTAGTTGTTACAGGTGTAAAAAAAATCATGATAGACGCTACATTAAAAGCTAAAAGCTCGGTAAATAGAATTAATCTACGTAAAAAGAATGAATGATTCCAGAGGAAAACTACGTGAATGCTGGAGGAAGTTTTACCTATGGAATACGAATAGATTTTTTATTCTAATGCCTACTTAAAAAAATAGAATAGAATGTTAAATAACGCGTTCTGCTAACCCTAGGTACGAAAGCACACCACTCATTTCAGAGCCGACTGATTCTGAATATTGCAATCAGCTTGACTTTTCATACGACGAGGAATGGGTAGAGTTTTTTAAATATTCACGTGAAACGGGGCTTTTGAAGGTGGTAATTCAATCGAAAAACAGTACCTAGTATTTTAAACACCCTGTATATGTAACAAATTTTATTTATTTATTTATTCAATGTAAATATTTTAAATACTGTATTAATCTTATAGTCTTAATTTTCTTTGTGAATAAACAATAAGCATAAGAAAATAAAATAAAAATAAAATAAAGTATTATACCGACCGTTAGTCTGTGCTTGCACCCCAGGCCCATGGTCTTTGCATTTATAATGTTTTAATAAAAAAAATTTAATTGTATTTCAAGAATTATGGGCCACTTTTTACCAATACCTTTATGAACATGTCGTTGAGTATTCATTGTACTAAGTACTTATTGTGGTCTACCAATAAACCATCATCAGAATCAAAGCCACCTGGTAAAATCCACTACTGGACTTTACAATAAATTACTAGAATTAACAATGTTTGGCCTTCTTTATACACCACCCTTCACCAACACCATAAAGTATTTAAAAAAAAACAAGAGTATTTTTTCGTATCACCAAGCAACTAACTATGTAAATGTAAAACCCTTGAATTATCGCCACCCGGAACCATTAAAAGTAACCGACAAAGTCACGTATTTATAGTTTTATAGCTTTTATGGCACTTGTAAAAGTACGAGTCGAGCTTTCGATAGTAACAGAAGAGAAAAGTTTTGCTGTGAGCTTACAGCTTTTGTTACTATACCGCGGCAACTGTTGTGCTACGCAAACTACTTGCAGTCTAAAATGAGGCTTATTACGTTGAATTATGGTTGTTTATCAGGACAAAGTACATGAAACTTAGTTATAGCCACAGATTATATAATACTATGCTAGTAGTTATAGCTATGCTATAGAACTTGGGGCAATAAGGAAATGGGCTGATGAAAAATTATTTCGTTCAGAAATTGGTATTTCTAAAACAGTAGTAGTTACTGTAGTAGTAGTGATCGAACAAGCATGGTTTTTAGTTCAACGCATGTGGTTGTTAATTTTGAACTGACTTTAAAAAAGAGACGCAAGTCAACTGAAGTCGAAGGTCACAGAGATTAGACGGACGACGCGACGGACATAGTTCGGTCATCTTTCCAGCACGTTAGGCATAAGGACCAAGACGTTTCTTTCTGTCGAAAACAAGGCGAATCATACTTCGTTCTTTTCTTTTGTTTGATGGGAAAAAAGACTGATAGTTTCTTCAATGATCACTGTCTAGGGTGCTCATGCTCAGCCTACGGGACGATGAGCTCTTCCAAACGAGTCCCACAATAAGTACATCACTTTGCCAATTGCCATTCTACAAGTAGCAACTGACTCCATACGTAATTGGTTGCTCTTTAGGGTTTTTTTTTCATTTGTAATACAGAAGAAAAGTGCCCACATGTATCTTATTTAAATTACTGTTTTTCTTTTTTCTTTTTGTATTCGTTATTAAATAGATAGATGATTCTTTATTGTACACAAAGAATAGGCACGTACAAATCTGAAAATTAGCTTAGTATAGTATAATAGGTGGCCTTATTGCTGAAAGCGATTTCTTCCAGGATTATTACTTATTAATTATAAGCTAGTAGGTACGTTCTTTGGACTATAACTTACCTGTCCAAAATTATCTTTAATTGTTACAGTGTATACACATGAAACTTTTTTTTTTATTGATAAAAGTAATGGAACAAGCCGATAGCTCACCTGATGTCAAGTAGTAACTTCTGCATATAACCATTGCTTGCTAAGTGCGAGGTTCGCGTTTAGGACGCATCTATGCAAGCTTGGTACTTCAGAACAGTAATGTAACACCTAGCACTTGAGCAGCCAAGACACTGTATCTGTGTTAGTCTCTGAGAGTGAATTTCAAGAGTACTTGGCATGATTTCCCTTGCTTGTGTAATGTGAGGGGTGGTAAGTCCTCTCGAGGTTGAAATGATCGCCCTTAACCTGTAGTCTGACTCTGCCAAACCACGGAAAAATACCGATATCTGAATAATAGTACCAAGGTTAAAACTACTCCGGTTAAACGGAATACACAACCGGAGGACGAGCAAAAAGAGACATAATGAAATTGGCATCCATAACAACAGTGAAGTGTTATAAAGAATATAGAAAAAGAAGAAGAATTTTACAAGAGAAATAAAAAACCAAGCAAAATAAGGTAGTAAAATAACTCAAACACACGTAATTATTTTGGAAACTCGTATTCACTATGTAAAATCGAAACTTTTTACACACCTTTTAACACCCAGACATAGAACAAACATCTATGTTTGCAACACACAAATGTTGGTTCTTAGTGGGGATCGAACCTGTAATTCGTGCCGCAGCACAGAAGACCGAGCTTATACTAACTAAGCTGTGACGCCTGTCATCATTTACGTAATTCTAGTTTACAATGTACGTAGGTAGTTAACATGCCTACGTAGCGCCTTGTATCTCAAAAGTGCTCGTAAGTATTCCGAAATGGAATGGGAGGCAAAATTTAGTAATGCAGCTACTTAGGTACCTCGGTAATGTACTACGTAAAACGATAAAAAGATTATAATAAATTTTTGAGTCAGACTGCGTCTCGACACCGGCACTTCGTAAGACGCCTCACTGTTGCCACTGCGCAGTGTACCTAAATCAAATGACACTACCGAATCTTCGGTTTTAGTTTTTCGCAGTAGACGACTTGGGTACTCGACAACCGTATTTGCAAACGGCAGCTCTCGTGTTTACGTCTGTCCCTAACACGCTGAAACTGACTTCATTTCTGTAAACTTGTTTTGCCGTTTCTTTGAAAACATCAAAACAAAATCCCCACTGGTAGGGATTTCTTTGTGGGGATGTCGGGAATATATCACAAAAACTAGGTAGGCCCCACTCTACTACCTAGGTGCCTACCATATAATATGTAGTTTTTGTTTTGATGTTGAGGCGATGTTGAACGACTCGCAACTAACTTACAGACTTTAGTACCTATTTGGCCTACCTAAGTGTCTACATGTTTTCTCGCATTGGATAGTTCTTAGCTATTCCTATTGCGGCCTGAAAACTCCGTCATCAGGGTGTGCTATAAACTAATACGAACTTACTTCTATTGCATGTTCTGAAATCTCACACAAACTGATATACCTAATTCATTTCACGTGAGGTGTAGCTGTTTATTGAATGTAAATTCAAAAGAAAACACAAATTTCGTCTAAATAATTACAATTTGTACGTCATTCCACAGGGTGCTACAAAGATGTCCCAGTTATTTAAAAAGGGAGCCACGTAAAGTTGGTTGGGAGTAAATAAATATGTCATTCCGCAAGCCAGGAGAATCTCGTGAAAAATGCAGGAATTACTGTAGCCGACAAATTGCGTACGCATTCTCTTAATGTATTTATTTTGCCGTAGTTCTTTACTCGGAAGTGTACTTAAAAATTAAAAAAGTAAGTCTGTTGTTTTGCACACAAAGCATTCATGCCATTTGTACATCACTGAATGGTTCGTGACAACATCGATGATCATTCTTCATCCCCCGTATTGTAAGCTCTGAACTGCTTTCGCTGCCCAGCACAATATCAAGCGAGTGGCTACATATAATATTTGAAAGCAAGAAGCTTTTGAGGGCAAAAATGCGGTGAAACGCGCTACTGTCCATCAGAATACCTATAATTTAGAATAAAACAGTCCAGAAAACCTGCCAGGCTTAAACCTGGCAGATTTTTACGAGATAACGATTGCCCCTCAGAAGTTGAGCACATTCAGGATTCCAAAATAGTTCTAAATTAATTCATAATTATGATTCCTAAAACATATTCTTAAGCGTATGCATAATTAAGTGTAGTAAAATGACAAATCAAAATTTTCTAAAATATCTTATGGATTTCAGAAAAATCTGGCGTTAGAAACTGATAACTTTTATCAAACTCTAACGCCACTTCGTTTCGGCAATTCAACGCTCTCAACTCGAAATGAAGTGGTTCTAATTTAAAATAATATTGCCATCCTCGCTTGGCTTGGATTAAAGCAACATTGTTCTAGTTTTACATACAAATAAATAATGAAGAACAAAGAATACGGAAAGTAAATTCTGACTGCTGCAGTAGAAACATAATATTTTTGTAACATATTCTTGGCCTTTCTTGGCCTTCCTCTTGCACACACAATTTTGTGTTCTTTTTAAATTTTATGAAACTATTATAATACCATCATAGTAAAAATGTTTTTACTTTTTACTGTGATTGTATTAAGTTACGTCTGAGTTTTAGTCTGAAAGTTATTACTCAGGTGTGATATAATGAAGCCCTCTAACCTCAAACTAAGCAAAGCTTGTACTAAATTGCTGGGCAATTACTTTACTGACTAGTAAATACTGACTTACCCAGACAGCGAACAAACATCTATGTTTGCCATCACACAAAATGCATCAGTGGGGATCGAACCTACAATTCACAGTACGAAGGAACTATGCCGACTGAGCTATTTTTTTTTTGGTACGCTCACCTCGAGGCCCATGGGATATTTTAGAAAATCTTCATTTGTACCAATCATAACGCTAGTACAGTCAGCATCAATTACTTGCACAAGTACACAGATATACAGCTTGCTCACGTACTAATAAAAGAAAGTAGGCGAGAACTGTGACGGAAACACTACAAATACACTCGTTAATCAAACAACTACGCCGACACTTCACGTTTATGCGCACGGAATAAAATAATAGTGCCTTATTGAGATCGATCTGAACATATGGGAGAATTCCAATTAACTGGGGGATATTCGAGAAACTACTTCTCACATACCTCACTTATTCTGTTCACGTGAGCAACACATTGGGAGCGTGCGATGCAACTGATTGGAAATACGATATTATGGAGTTGTTTTCAATAACACTTGTTATTTTTTATTTAACAAGTGATATACCTGTAAGTCTGTATCTGTTAGTTTGGGCACAGATTATATAATACTATACTGTTTTTGGGACTAGTGGCGTCCAAGAATATTTTGTATCTATTTTCAACAAAAATGCAGATGTAGCCTTAAAGTAACAAATACCAAAGCAGCTACGTCGTAGCACTCACACTGTTACGCACTGCGACTGTGAAATAAATGCAGCCAGTTTTGTCGCCAAATTCAATACTTTGCTTTTTACTACACTAAAATATGTACGTACAAAAGGTCTGTTTTATATTCGACTCACTATACAGTCCATTGCGTACATAACATTATGTTTCAAACTAATACAGTCGCGACTATCTTAAACGAAGAACCACGCTCAGGACAAAGCGAGGTTTTTCTGCTTTTATATACTGTGGTAATACCTGGTAATAATAATAACCTAATCTAGGTATTACTTTTGGCAAGTAACCAAGGGTATCGTTGTAGATAATGCTTTTAATGGACTTTTTCTAATGGAGTCATCAGTTCTTATAGCGCGAACGATTCTGGCATGCCGCGGAGCGACAAACAACTTTATTATGCTGATTTTATGATCTGTTTTTGGATGATACGGTTGTCAACGTAAATGTTAAAAGCGCAAATATTTTGCCAACTGTATACTTAACCTATAATACTCGTAATACCATGTTCTCAATAAGAATCGTGAGGAAATAAAGTTGGTGTTCTGACAAAAGTTTGCAAACTTTGCAACATGTACTGAATATTTGACAGGCGTCATAGCTCAGTTGGTAGTAGCACTTCCTTCCGTGATGTGGGTCGTAGGTTCGATCCCTACCAACAACAAACATTTGTGTGTGGTAAACATTGATGTTTGTTTTATGTCTGTGTGCTACTACGTATATGTATTATAAATATGTGTAAAAAATGTATGTAAGTATTCTATCAATCTAGTTCCCATAGTACAAGTTTTGCTTAGTAGGAGATTAGGAGGTGTTGTGTGGAGTCCTCAAGAATATTTATTTTTTGAAGTAAAAACTTCTTTAGCCCCGTTGTGATTTGAAAGTCAAACGAAAAAGCGATAAAACGAAAAAGCGAGGCAACGAGAAGAGAAATCTCAAAGCTAATTTTCGTACGTATTCAAAGGAGACTGCTGGCCAAGCGGTCTAACGGATTGGATCGATTCGAGACTAGCTCGTAGTGCGTGGGTTCAAGTCTCGAGCAAACTCGTTCACACGTGGGAATGCACACGTTTTTTTTTACTTATAAGATTGGCGTACTTTTCGACGTGCTTTTGACTATCCTCTAGGGTAGGTACGAACAAAAACCAGCAAAATTTATCATTAAAGAAATGCCTTCACTGTTTACCTAGCTCTATTTGCAAAACAACAATCAAGTTTGTTATTCAGAGCGTTGTTACTCTCGCTTCGTTTATCAGTAGGTATGCCTCTAAGCTTTGACCCTATAAGATAGCATGCATACATGCTATCATTTCGTGATTTTTCTTGATTACAATTCAACGGTGCAAGATCAGCAAAGTTGAAATTCTAGAATGGGTAGAAAATCACTACCTAGAGAGAGAGAGAGAGACGTATAAAGAAAATGAGAGAGCGCCATTTACTGTAAAAATTGATGAGTGAGAACTTTTCTGTTTACATAAATGTAATTATTTATTTGAAGGAGAGACGGTGATACGATAAATTGTTATTTATTCTTATCTGACAGGTTCAATTCAAACAGAGGCCAGACTATTTTTTTTAAAACCAAATATATTTTACACAAGTTTGAAACCATCAGAATCTGCCTGACAAATTATAATGAAATTGTTAGTTTACTAGTCACCGATTTGCTGAAGTATCATTTTGACATCATTATGATAGTCATTTGTCAGATTTTAAACGAGAGGCAGTTCCCTGACATCGTAAAGTGCTTCCCTCCACTTCCAACTGGGCCACAGGTATGGAATCACCAAAAAGAGGAAGCATGGTCACATATAAGGCATAGAGCGTTGTCTATTACCTATCAAGGTTGTAAGTAGTAAATCAAAGAGTCAGACGAAAAGGCTAGAATCCCAGTAGTCCTACGCGTGACGGATGGAACAGATTTATTGAGAAGCTGGCACTGAATAAGTCAGTGCCAGCTGAGAACACGTTTTGATGTAGATACGCATGACTTGGTAAATGAGATGGGAATTGGGCAAAGAAATAGTTTACAGGTATTCGTACTTCTCCCTAGACTAACGTTTTCTTGTACGTTTTTTTTGTACAGGAAAAAGTAAAAGAATAAACTCATGGCCAACCTGATGTTGGCCTACCTCTGCCTATCCCACTAATATTATAAATGTTAAAGTTTAGATGTTCGGATGTTTGTGTTTCAATCGCAGTAATAAATACCTCACAGAGAAATCCATTGAGGATGCGCTACAGTGCATCCTCAATGGATTTCTCTGTGAGGCCTCTTGCCTCTGTGATTTCTCTTTGCCTCTCAGAGTACACTCTGAGACGCAAAGATGTTAAGTCTCATAAGCTTGTAATTACATATATCGGTTAAGAAATGTACTTCTTGAAATTCAATCGAATGCAAGTATTATAGGCAGGTTTATCAATATATTTGCTGTTGACCCCAATCCCTTAACTAATTAAATTCCATTATCATACTATTACCAAACAGTGTGAGTAGTTCCGGATGTTGTATCTCCCGGGATGTGGAACACTTTGCAGCATTAATGCAAACCACGTTTTAATTAAAACAAAACGGTCCGGAACACTCGCCCTATAACATATATTATAACATACTAGCTGAAACACGCGACTTCGTACGCGTGCGAAACTTTCCACCAAAATATCTTTCAACCAGCACACGATTAACCTCGTGGGCAGCTTTTGGTTTAGAGAGCTTAAGATGTATCTAAGAATTCACGTCTTTGAAATGTAGCCTATGTTTCAATCCGGTAAAAGAGCTTCCGAATGGTATAAGTTTCATTCAAATTGGTCCAGTAGTTCCGCGAACAAACAAACAGACACACAGATAAACTGACAAACAAACTCGATTTTCGGAATCAGAATACTTTATTTAGTAGATCTGCATATTTAGTTTATCCATATCTTTAATTTTAGCTTTTGGCTTTTTTACAGGTTCATAATTTGTATTTGTATTTTGTATTTGTTTATTTACTTTAATAAAAACGGCTTGCACCAATTACAATTATTAAAGATTAAGATTAGAATAATAATAAACAATCAGACAAAATAAACAGTCAAAAATTAAATACGTAATAATAGTTAAGGTACCTATACATATAATATAACTATAGTGTACATTGAAGTCAGAAGTAACTTAGCAGCTCAAGTGTTGACTTTACACTTTATTACGCACTACGAGTACTACTAAGAGTTATTTATAAGTTCATAACGCTTCTGGGGTTTTATGCTTACTTCAGCAGAGTGTCTAGTGAAAATGACATGTACAGTAAATGTACCTACATCGAAGTCAAAACTAGCTTAACGTCGCAAGGTGTATGCAGTTTACACTTATTTACTGACTTGCACCTAAATTAAGTTTAGTAATTATGTTAAAAACGCTTTAGGAACTAACCCCTTTATACATATTCAACTGTCGGTTTAGTGCAACTTTAAAAAAACATGTGTGTAATTCACACGTGGTAGAAGTGAAACCTTCAAAAAGACTTTCAAATCACAACGAAATAGCTCCAACTCATCCAATAAAAAAAAATATAATCATACCTAATCATACAAAACGTAATGACGATTCAAAGTGATCAGTGAGATTTTATTGAATAAAAGATTTTTGACTTTTTTTTTTGGCAACGACGCTAAAGACGTTTTCACTTCAAAAATTCTCTGTAATTCTCACTTGCATGACATCGGAAAGAGATGACAACAGATTTAGTAATCATTTTAATTAGTTCAGCTTTAGAACACCAATATGAATGTACCCCTGTGTACCCCTTAGTATACATAACGGCTGAAATATTAACATTTTGCTTGTCAGATTTTTGAAAGCTCACTTACTTTTATTCAAAGCTCAGTATTTTGTCTTTCTAATAGTATTTATGTACTCGTCAATCATAAAAGTATTTTGTGGGCCAAGTTGGGAAGAAATAGTTTTTTTTATTATTTCAACTAACCTATTCGGGGGCTTATCAGGACATGGCCTATTTGCTGACAATTCATTGCCACCGCGAATACCTTCAGTAATTCGTAAGGTTTATTTGCAGTGGATGATCAGGAATTTTCTCACCAACATCAAATCAAACATAACCATAATGTATATTCATTTACTTACGTAGTGGGAATGCTTAGTTAACTTTTACTAAATGCTCTTGAAAAAAGATTAGTTTTTTGACTATTGTGAGAGTATTTATTTGGATACGTGAGTTGAGAAGCTAGTTCTGACAACTGTGGCAACAATTCATTAAACAAATTTTATGTCACCAAGGCAGTAAAACTGCTTGACCGTACTACCAAAATTACGACGGTAATAGTTCTAGCAACCACAATGATGGCCCTTCAGGAATTCCCAACACCATGCCTATGTATATGTATGTATAGCTAAGTATCCGTAGATGTTACATAAACACACTATGGCCGACGCCGTATAGCTTTCTGTAGTATAGCTTCATCTGTCATAGAGTATATTATATAGGTAGAATGTTAAGTAATGTTCCTATGAGCCCAAAAAGGGCATTCTACACAATCATGGCGAACGTTTGTTGTTTGAAAATGTCAAAGTTTTTATGCCAAAATATCTATGTGTGGGTGTGACGCAATAGAAGGTACTACGTACATGTATACTAACAGTATGAATACCTACGCAAAGTAAATAAACACGGAACATTCATGATTTCCAAGTTGTTCAAGTTTTTATAGATGACCCGAAGTTTTTGCTCTCGAGTGTATGAAAATACAATTTTACATGATCTGGAGCAATGCGGTAGAGAATTTTTCACATTAAACGCGCAGCGTACCCGCAATAAATATCACATTTTCATGCATATGTATCCCATTGGGCTAGCCGATACCATTCTCTTTAATGTAGGTAGGTAGGTACATATTGTCAATTTACTTTTCTATTGCGTCAATCATTATGATGCAATGGAGGTTTTAATAAAATCTGTGAACGTCAGACGTCATGATGAACTAGCCCTGAAATGGGTATATCCTGAGGACACAAGTTTTGACATTTTTTGAAACGACACATAGCACTTTTATTTAATCGTTTTTCTTGTGTTATTGTGAGTATTGTTGTTTAATTTTGGTGGAATTTTAATCAATAATACTTAGGTCGTAACATAAAGTGTGAGCCATTGGAATAAATGTGTTTAAAGTGGTTTTTCTGAATGTGAAAATTCGTGTTAGGTTTTGAAGAAATATCCACCATTTTCTTTTCAAAACAAACGACAGCCGACTTGACGAATGACTTGACTTGACTAATATTATTACAATTATATCACTTGACATTGGCAAAATTGTCTGTCGAAATGACAGACTGAGGCCATTATTGAAGAGAAGAAGAAGAAGGTATATCCTTGTTAGGAAGTATAATATCCACACTATATATTTTTACCTAAATTGTAATTTCTATGTTTAAACAGTTTACCCCAGAGCCCGTAGTCCAAGTTTTGTTTTGTTGATCGAAACGCATATCGAGAAGCAACTTGTCAGATATTTTGTATGAAAACCCGGTAAGCGCCTCTACTTTTGCAAACTATTTTTCTCCATACAAAAACTGCGGCTTTCTCGATTCTTGCATGTCGCAAATCAACATGACAAAACTCGGATTACGGGCTCAGGTTAAGCATAATTGTCATAGAATTAAAAAAACTTCAGACATTTCTGAATCAAATAAAGGTTTCATTTTCCAAAATTAAAACGTCTTGAACCTAGATCTCTGATTACAATTTCATTAAAAACAATCCCTTCATACAATAGAAACACCATTTTAATTATTTAACTTTAGTTTTACAATAAGAACCGCGGTTTTCATTAGGCACCCTTAAAAGTAAAGGGTAGCCCGACCCTTGCAAATGTAGATACGAAAAGGCCATATTTTGCGCCTGGGTCACCCTTGGAGTTAAGCTTAGGGGTGTTAGAAAAAGTTGGGTTGTTTGGTTTTGTACTAATTTTATAAATTTGGCATGACTTTATAATTATCTATCACAATAAACATGATATATTGCTTTTTTTTGTAAAATATCACAGTTTCTCTTGCATACTTTCACTCGGTTTTGGAAAACTATAAAACTATAAAAAATATATAACTACATAAGCTGACATAAAATAAATAAGTAAATATATATTCATGGACATGTCACACATCGCCCTCTAGTCCCATACTAAGCAAACCTTGTACTATTGGAATTAGATTGCGGATAGAATACCTATATGTTTTTTGTAAATACATACTTGAAATAAATAAAATCCGCAGACATAGAACAAAGATCCATGTTTTGCGATCACTGAAATGTTTGTTCTTGGTGGGGATCGAACCCACAGCCCACAGCGCGGAAGGCAGACTAGTGATGCCTGTCAAATATGATAACAACATTGTTGCGTCTTGCTCTCTCAAACTCTCATACCTGACGTAAAATACGTCGAGCGTATCATCTGTCGCACTAACGTATCACTAACGTATCACTAACGTATCATCGCTTGAGCGTGAGCGGTCAACTGTTTTTCTATACATTTGTCTGTTCTGACGTTACGCGACCAATAATACGCGACGCATGTTTCGTCAGCTATGAACCTTCCCTAAATGAACAGCTCACTGTTTCAGCTATTAATAATGATTTTATTATTAGAGAACAGCCATTAATAATAAGAACTTTGAGAAAAAGTAAATACCATCTTATTTATGAACGGAATCATTAAAAGTTTAAATTCATTACTTTCAATTTCAGTCTTCAGGCTAAGGTTACTTTTGTGTTTGCAAAGTTGTCATGAAATCAACAAACTTTGTATCCGAGTATTTTTGTAATGGAAAATTACTTAATGGTTTGCAGAAATTTTCCCATCATTACTCTTTTTGTAATAAGACCGAATAAAACACTCCCGCTAATACTTTTTTTTTAATTTTATCCATCTATATTCTTAGACTTCACACAATACCAAGATAGAATAGGTACGTATAAAGTTTTTTGGTGATACATAATATATACTCACAAAATGTTTGTTCTTGGCGGGGATCGAACCCACGAGCTGTGGCGTCACAGCTCAGTCGGACAATGTTCATTTTGCTTGAAAAATTATAGACAAAAAAATCGGAATCTCAGAAAACCATCGTCATCATCAGCATTCTAAAGAAGCCTACTAAACCTCAAGCAGTCGAGCCCTCCAGGCTAACTACAAATATAAAAAAAAAAACATTTTTCAAATAAATACGATTGAGAACTCAATTAAAACTTATTCCAATTAAAAGTATCAAATCCTTTGAAGGAAAACCATTCATAACAATTTTAGATATAAATTACTCGACACCTTGCAACGGGGTTCATTAATAAGATTCTGATGGAGTTGGTTATAAAGCCGTTACTACACAACGCGGATTGGAAAATATAAAAGACAAATTCATTGGTTTTGTTGGTATACTTACCAATATTATAGGTACTACGTACTACTAAGCACATCTGGGTAGTAGTCTAGCCTTACAGCTATTCGTGAAACAGCAGCAGCATAGCTCTTTCTTTATAAATAAATAATAAATAAATAAATATCTTTGGACATTACACACAACACCCTCTAGTCCCAAACTAAGCAGAGCTTGTACAATGGGAACTAGATTGCTGATATAATACTTACATAATTTTTTTTTGTAAATACATACTTATAGTACATAGTAACACCCAGACACAGAACAAACATTTATGTTTGGCACAGAAATGTTTGTTCTCGGTGGGGATCGAACCCACGACACACAGCACGGAAGGCAGAGCTACTACCGACTGAGCCACGACGCCTGTCTGTTTATGCGAGTGCAAATGGGCCACCGACCACAGCCACCTGTGGTCAGCGACAGATACTATATTTCCTTTTTCATGCCTTTTTTGTAGAGACTCGCCGCTTATCATCGTGGCGATGCGATGGCGGCCACTTGCTACCATGTGAAAACTATAAAAAGTGGCTTCGCGGGCCATCATCGGTGGCTGTCGGTGGTGGCCCGTTTGCGCCCAGCTTTACTATGTTTTATATTTGTTTGTATTAATAGAAATATTTTGTGCTAAATTAGTTTTATCTTTTCTTTTAAATATGTGCAAAGTAACGCATTAGATGTACATATTATGTGTTAAGTTACTATTTTAATAAATACCTAAATACTACTAAAATGAACAAAATTAAATGTTATTTTGTTTGATGAACACAATCAAAAAATCGGTAGATGATGTACTGGCACTTTTAAATCATTTCCCATAGATAATTTGTTTGGGCCTGACTAATAAATTTATCTTTGATATAATATTATCATCTAGATTATATGAACCTGTTTGTTTGACTGTTATGTGTGTCAATCATGTTTTAATTACGTTTTTACTGAGGGATACGTAATAATCGAGCGCTGTCTCTTACGACGTGAAGGGTTTGGGAATGTTTGAGCTCCGGTATGTAAATATATAACGTGTGATAATGGAATAGGGATGATATTTCAATCTTCAATGATGGAAATACTCGTGTTCAGTGAAATTTTATTTGGATAAAACACACGTAAAATATCTACGCACACAAATAATTATAAATAATAATAATAAATAAATAAATATTCACGGACATTTAAAACAACGCCTTCTAGTCCCAAACTAAGCAAAGCTATGAGAACTAGATGGCTGATAGAATACATATATATATTTTTTTTTGATGTAAATACATACTTATAATACATAGAAACACCCAGACACAGAACAAACATCTATGTTTGCACACACAAATGTTTGTTCTCGGTGGGGATCGAACCCACGACCCACGGCACGGAAGGCAGAGTAGCTACCGACTGAGTCGTGACGCCTGTCAAATTATGATTTTACTTTATTTTTTACTTGCTTCCGCCCGCGACTTTGTTCTCGTCCCGTTGGATCCAGTTGATTTTCCGGGATAAAAAGTATCCTATGTTACTTCTAATACCTTCAAGAATATGTGTACAAAGTTTCATGATGATCGGTTAAGTAGTTTTCGCGTGAAAGTGTAACAAACAAACTTACATTCACATTTATAATATTAGTATGATAGTATGATTTTATATATATTTTTTCATTTTATCCAACAGAGAGGTATCTAACAATACAGTTTATAAAAACATAGGAAATGTAAGTGTTTTTTTAGTTATAAACACGTAACACGCAACCCATTATTATGTAAGATGGGTTTCAAAACATATATTTTTACATCTCAGGCTCATAATCATTTATTACAGCAGTTATTAGTCTTTGTGTTTCCGTAACTTGTGGTAACTTGTGGCTGTAAGGTCATTTATCCAAGTCAGATAGACCAAAATGTAGGTTACGATTTACGGTATTTCAGTGAACGCTTGTGTCTACCGCCTACCTCATCTGCTATCCATATCAATATTTTTACAATAATCGCCACCGATTTAACTCTTTGGCTTGCATTCTGTTTTGTATATTTATAGATCACTCAAAAAGCCTCCATAATTACTTGAATGTTGCAAAAAAGAAAGAAAGAATGCATTACACGATAGAGCTTTAGAATGTGACACGCGCATGCATATACTGCGTCTTACTCTTGAGAAAAAACTTACCTACAATTTGCGTATGAATCAGAAAACGATTTGAAGATAAAGATAAATTACCACGCGTATAAAACCAAAGGCTCTATGCCTTCATCAAAAGTAAATGTGACAATCGTAAACGTATCGTAACGCAAGCGTATCGAATACTTTACGTAACGCGGCGACTGTCAGATTTGTTCGTAACCCCTCTGTTCGCATGTCATCAGTGGAACCGTAAAACAACCAAAACCCAATTTGCTCGCTTCTATCGGAATAAGATGAATTCACTTACAATTTTCCATATTAATATTCCCTTTGAGAATCTTGTTAAGTATGCCATCAGTCGCAAAGCGCGTCAAGTTAAGTTATGCGTAAGTAATCTGTCTTAAACGTTTTTATATCCGAAGCCTGTTTTCATTTGGCAACGTTTTTTGCGACTTTAGGTAGGTACGCCTGTTACATTTTGTTATAACTAGTATCACCAGCTTGATATTTTAAGTGAATATTAATAATTATTATTTTTATTAAGTTGTTTTACTTTTAATACACCATAATATTCTTCTAACCGTTTTTATTAAACTCAATGTAGACTTGGAATAGTTACACCGTGTCTTGTCTCTTTCGGCCGAATTTGAGTCTGTTTATCAATGCAAAAGACAAAACATGGTGACATACACCCGTAGAGAATAGGGTATCAATCTGTAATGAAAAGATTTCGTAAATATCGTGCATAACGAATCAGAAACTTGTGCTAAAAGCACAAATTCAATTCCGTCCCCCAATTCGTTTTAACATTTTAACATTTTAATCTCTTCCCAAAGATTCACCTCACGATTAGCATCTTAATGTCCTATAACAAACCCATTGTACTTTCTAAGGTTAGAAACATAAACTTTTTAGTACGCTATCAGATTTATCACTCTGTTATCGAGAACTTTTGCACTGAAAAAAAATGTTAAAAACGATCTCCTGAAAATTATTTTTTCAGGTGAAGATTAAAGAGCTCAGAGTCCCTAACTTCCGGGGTTCAGTCATTAAGTATAAATGAGTCCTTGAAAGACCTATTTGGAAAGTGGGCAAACTCAATTTTTTATCGGAGACATGAAAGCCAAAAGGTGTATACGTGTAGGGTTAATAAAGCCATTTCTTCCTGAGGTTTTGATTATTTGGAATATGTATAGGTATAAAAGAAACGTGTTCTAAAAGTGTAAGCGTGAATCCGTACCTAAGTGGTGCCCTTGCGTTTGTTGCCAACAAAACCATTTGATATGGTCGAGCGCCTTCAGCACTCACCAGTAGTCCGGTAACGCTGTTAGCAATCGTCAGACGATTACAACAGCATTTTAGTCCGTTCGAAAAAAAGAAAAAAAAAAGTGTAAGCGTGAAATAGTAGGCATATTGCCTGTAAGTGTAAGCGTGAAATAGTAGGTAGTAGGTATATAAGAAAATAGATACTTTGACAGGCGTCATGGCTCAGTCGGTAGTAGCTCTTCCTTCTGTGCTGTGGGTCGTGGGCTCGATCCCCACCGAGAACAAACATTTGTGTGTGGCAAAACATAGATGTTTGTTCTATGTCTGGGTGTTACTATGTATTATAAGTATGTATTTACAAAAAAAATGTATATAAGTATTATATCAGCAATCTAGTTCCCATAGTACAAGCTCTGCTTAGTTTGGGACTAGAGAGAGTTGTGTGTAATGTCCAAGAATATTTATTATTTATTTATTTTACTTTTTTAAATGCTGGTTCTAATGATTATATCTGGAAAACGTACGGTATGTATAATAGTTGCCATACATATATAGTAAAATTTTCAAACTAGTGCTTTCAAGCGCTGAAGGAAAACATCGTGAGAAAACTTGCGGGTTTATTTATTTAGTCTCATTAAATTGTACAGAACAACAAAAATGGTGACTAAGCCCATTAGATAAATAAAGTCCCTATTAGAAAAACAAATAGTTAAATTTGTTAATTAAACTTACTAAAATTACAAGGTTTAAGAGCTAAATCTAGACTTACTAGTAACTAAATAATATATTTCACTAACACTTAAATGTTTATGTGAAGAATAATAAGCAATTTACTCATTTCACTTAAAAGCACTGACAGGTTAATAAGTGGCAAATAATTATTTAATTTTGTTATAAACAAATTTTCAGTCTACAAGTCTACTACGAAAAACGACAAGTTGAAATTTCCGAGTAATGTTTAATGTACATTGCGCGGCTACTTTGAGGATAATACGCGACTTTTTGTAGAGGCCGTGTCGACGCGCAATGTAACACGAGATGACAAGACAAACCTTTGTCCTTCTGCGTAGTAGATAGACCTACCTAAAATTCTTGCGTCATTAATTATCCTCCCTAACGCAAACTCAATTTAAAGTGAGTGGCATTTTGGTTTTAAAAGGGTTCTTAGAACAATTTTGGGGTAAACAACATTTTTGCGAATACAAACGAAGAATGTAATAGACCAAGCGAGCTAAAAAGGAGTGGAGACCACGCACTGGAAGGCACAGTATAGGACTAGGATAGAACTATCTTACTATCTACTAGCATAGAACTACTATTATAGGACTATCTGTACTAAGCGACAATTAGAATTTTATGTCGGGTGTTATTGAGTGCAGGCGAAAGCTTGATAGTTCGTTTCAGAAATCTATGAGGCCCCATAAGTACGGATTTATTTCTATTTGAACTCATAATAATAAGAAATCGTATGTTTGAATGAAATAATGATCATGAGATAGTGAGAACACGCAAGGATACACGAGTTTCTGTATTTTCTTAGGGAATTGTATTGACAAATATATAATAAACTCTGTTTATTTACAATAGCATAATTACAACCAGTTCTCTTTGTTTCAGGTGAGTTAATTTCTCCAAGAAAATGGGGAATATAAAGTCTTTCACAACATCCAGCCGTTATTACACTTCCACCGGCACGATACCTCCACGATATCGTGGGCAACTCTCGACGAGATCTCATACATTTACCTAGTAGGTAAATTAGGTAATCCTAGTTAGTGCACCTCTGGTACATTGCTGAGAGCAGCAATGTACCAGAGGTGAGGGAGGATCGCACGGAAAGCGAACAGCAGGTACGTCCTTGATGAGGCCTTAAAGCGGCCTAAAAACTCCATCACCAGAGTTAGCCACTAGCTCATACGAACTTGCTTGTCCTTGTTGAATATTTTACAGATATTTCATATCTTGTGTTTTGTCAAATAAAATCAGCCGCTCGCGCTCCTGTAAACTACGCAGGGAGTGCTAGACGCAATGATATCTACACTCGTCGTCGACGACAAAGATATTTTATCCAAACAACTGACATATCGATATCGTGCAGGTGTCGTGATTGTAAACGCCATGATTGTAGAAGGAAAAAAGGGAGAAAAGTAAATAACGTTTTATATGGATATCTATTTCGGGTGAGTGTTACGACAACAATGGTTATTACTCGGGTATTTGTGTTAATAATAGTAATTGTGGTAAATCTGTGGTTCTATTAAGTACTCTAGGTTTTTACATAACGCTAAACTTCATTTCTTTATTTCCTTTTATTCATAGTATCAAATTTAACTTATGCTATTTTTGGTATTAACGATTTAGTGTTCTAGATTTGCAGTTTTTTTCGAGAAACTGTGCAAAAGCACACCCAAAAACCAGTTTTAGCCTTCAGCAAACTTTTAGTGCGTGTTTGTTCTAAAAGCGTGTAGCTCTCGATAACAAACACATTTCGGGACAGCAAAATATACCACCAGGAAATTTCAGTTTATCGTCAAATTTCGGTGGAGTGCTCACAAAAAGTAGGTACCTACGTTTGTCGACTGAAAATGGGACTTTTTGGCATAAAAAATGTGTATTCTAGAGCTTTCTTGCTTAACCTTAAGCAGCCTTAAACAAGAAAAACCAATTTACAAGATCTTTGAGATAAACCTTACTACCTGTTTTCATTTTGAAATTTATGTTTTTCGTAGAGGTCGAGAAATTTCAAAAGTTAAGGAAATTGTTTGTAGAAACTGCCAGTTAAGTTATTATTTTAATTTTCACTTTTAATTAACAATAAAACAAGTGCCGGGTGTTCCTAATGAGATAAAATACCTTTCTTAGATAAAATGGAAGAAAAACAGGTAGATGTATCTTCTTGTTATAAAATAATAGTAATAAACACACAGTAACGTTTTATAACAGTAGCGGGAATCAAAACATCGAGAAGGTACCTACAGTCGTATCATAACCATAACTTAGGCCTTTACATCTATGGAAGATGATTTATACAGCGTCAGGAGGCAACCTGCCTACACTTAACGGGACACTGTTAATGCGGAATACTGTTTAGGTGGCTTGCCCGCAGCACCTATACCTACCAACCTCCTACCCTAGCCAGCCATAAGTACAGCACTAAATCCAAAAAATTTCTAAAAGAGCACATATCTACACGCTACTGCACTTTAAAATAGGTACCTTCAAAACAATAAAAAATACAAAACACCAAGAAAAAAATAACATGAATGCAAAAGAATCCAAATAATTCCGCTCGGGATTCTAAATAAATTAAATTTGCATACACCCCATATATTTTTTCCATTTACGTGGCTCCTACGTGATCTACGCTGTCTTTGCTTGTAAACAATATAGCATATAAAAAGTTTGTTTCAAGTCATTCGCATGCGAACTCCGCCTGCTCATTCCCTCCCTTTGTTCCGCTTACAATCAGAAATTTACCATTTACTAGAGGTACGCCTCTCTGAGTAATTTTAAATTTATACAAGAACAATACGAAAGCTTCGGAATCGGCGTAAGACCGTAGATGCGACATCGCAAGAACTTTTGAATAATTTTATCTTTTTGTTCAGAAAAGCAGCGATAAAGCTGTGTTTGGTTTTAGAAGGCTTAACAAATCATATTCTTATGGGACACCGAGGAGAATTTAGGCCACATTTCTGTCAGCACGTCAGATTTCAGATTCGTAAACTGATGTCGTTACAAAAATTAAAAAATAAAACAACCACTTTATAATAATAATATTTATACTAAGCAGAGTCTGCAGTCTGCACTAACCTTTGCATTTACTTATAGCCAGCAAATCTGAGATCTAATAAAAAGCTCGCATGCACCACGCGAGCAGCTGTTCTTTAGGAGTCAAAACAATCTCATGTATTTTTTTCTACTACAGAATTTACAGATGAGACCTCGTTCTATAAATATTCAGCCGCACGTTTGACTAAATGTTTCAGTATTTAATACAAATATTTCGGGTCAGCAAGTCACGCTTCATGCGTAAATTTTATTTGTAGCGCTTTTTTATCTTATATTCTGAGTGGGCTTAAATTCTATTAAACAATGCCCTAAAAATCGAGATTTATTTTTAAACCTTTATCCTAAAACATACATTACAATCGCAGAACAATTATTTTTTCTGAAGAGTATAGGAATCCCAATGTGTCCTATCCAGTTACCCAATGCTCTGGTATTTCACAATTCAATTGTAGTCGTGGTGTTTGAATGAAATTATCGACGAGGCGAGGTTACTCAGAGCTCCATTATTTCACTGGTTTTGTGCTGGGTGAAGCCACAAACAGAATTTCAATTAATACACGTCTTCATTTTCATTGGATTGGCTTGATATTAAACAAAGTTTGGTAACAGTTCAATGAATAGTTCAAGTTTGTAAGGGGTAGGCTAATCTAGGAGATTATAAGCTGTTGGGCGGTCTAGGCTTCTGTTTGTAAATGCATCTAGCCTTTATGGTCAGCTCAGACCAAAGGGCAAATTCATTTATACCGTTTTGAGTAGATATTAAAGAAAATTTTATATTGTATCGCTATCTTCAAAATAACCTAATGGTTTGGCTGTGTTTGGCCTAAATCAAATTTGATGGGCAGTGAGCGCTCAATATGAAATTATAAAAGACCAATTTCAGCTTTCGGGCTTTAGCGCTGTACGCTTCTTTAACAAAATCCCAAGTGATGTGTCTCAGTTGTCGATTGGCAAGTTCAAAAACGTAATAAAACAGAGACTTCTTTTAAAAGCATACTATAAAATATCTGATTATTTAGAAGACAAACAAGCTTGGGACGAACTAGCTCCAACTCATCCAATAAAAAAAAATTTAATCATACCTAATCATACAAAACGTAATGACGATTCAAAGTGATCAGTGAGATTTTATTGAATAAAAGATTTTTGACTTTGACTTTGAGCCGTTTTGGCTGTGCGTTTATTCCTGACCCCTCAAACGGACCACCTACTTTATTTATTTTCAGCCGTTTAAGGGTTAATATCAAAAAGAAAAAAAAACACAGGTTTCTTTATTTTACGTTCTTAATATTCACAAGTTTCAAGCCAGTCGCATCAAGTTTTGATTTTTCCATACAAACTTTGAACGCTAATAGCATCGCAGTTTAGGGTTAAGTTCTTTTTTTTATGCAGTTCTTATTTGTTTTGTTTGAAGAATAAACATGCCAATTTTGGTGTATGTAACTTCAAGGAATACGATTTTGCATACAAACGTTTTGGCCCACTTAGGGGTTAAATTTCTCAAAATCCCGTCTTAGCGGGTGCCTGTGCCATGTAAGCAAAGTACATTCCAAATTTCAGCTTTCTAGCTTAAGCGGTCTGGCCTGGAGCGTGATAGGTAAGTCAGGTCCCTCTTCTTTTATATATATAGATAAAAGAAGTAGAAAATATTCAAGACAGAAGCTCAACTGCACAACATAATGAACGACTTTTTAAATTAATAAATCACTTTTATTCTGATTCAGTTCCGGGATGTTAATACCACGCGGATTGAAGTATCATTTATTTGCGAGAGATATCTCGTATCCCTTTGCGAATTCATTTGATATTCACTCCATTTGTAATGGAACTGACTCAGTAATAAATACGAATGATAGAACACAACAATTAAAAACCATGTTCGTTTAACTGGTTTTCTGAAACTGCAAACTCAATTACTTTAGTAGTCGAAGTATTCAAAATTTAACAAGGATCATTTTCGTCCGGTTGTGCGTAGAGATACGTTTTTTTTATAGAACGTAAAGAAAATACAGTTTAGACTACATAAGTAGACTGTTTCCACCGTGCTACTACTTTTAGGAGTACTTTACGGAGGGCACGTTATACTGTCGGCCCCGGCTCTAGCAGTCGTTAAGCAATGACGGAGGCCTTAAGGCGGCCTAAAAACTCGGTCACCAGAGTTGGCCACTATAACTCATACGAGCTTGCTTTTACAAAATCTTCACTTAGGACTATCAAATCAAAATTCAACCCAAAACACCTTACAAGTATGAGTGCTTCACCAAAACACAATCACAAAATAACAGTAAATCTAGTAAATCTATGGTATAACCACAACTACGTAGATTAGTTTCGTATACGCAATCATGGTTGTTGACTGTAATTGTCTGAAGTGATTCAAATTAGCGAGTGCCGCAAAGCGTTAGTAATCACAGAAACAGTTTGAGCCCTCAAAGAGCTACCGCGTTTGTGACGTCATGCTATTTTTTCCGTGCGGCTCGGATTCGGGTTCCGTGGGAAAAAATGTACTGCAGGAAAACTGTGACAAAAATCTTGACAGATCGGTTCGGTCAGTAGATTACTACAATCGTAAAAGCTTCAAGCGTAAGGCTTAGAAAAGCTTATCCAGTCCGTTACAATGCATACTTGGGTTAAATAGGGACAGAACACCAACTGATCGGGTTCCACAGTTTTCTCAGTTTCTGAACTGTCTGCCTAAATATCCAGAAGCCTATTACATTTTGAAGTATAACTTGTAGATTTAAGGCGAGGTTATTTAAGAAGTTTAGGACGAAGACGTCTAGACGGGCACTGGGCGCGAGCGAGCGAGCAAGGCGCGAGCGCCTGAACGGGCTGAACGTATAGATTTTGATAGTTTTCTTTCACAGAGATGTATAATAACTAAATTATAATAAAAAAAAAATACAGTTCCTTAGTAAATAATAAGCCCTATCTTTTGATATAACTTTGACATGATTTCAAGAAGAAACATCGTAGTATGAACCGTTTGAAATATCTATTTAGTGTCATCTTTACGATTTTTTTTTTACCGAGAAAATTATTATTATTCACATTTCTATCTTTACAACGCTCTAGGATGTAAGTTTAATTTTAATAAAATACGTTTCTTTCGTGCAACTTTTGCACTTCAGTAGAGATACAGTTGTTAAAAAACCTAAAAGTTTCGAATAACCCCGCCTTAACCGATACTTCTGCTAGACTAGTTATACAAAGTATAAAATATATAGTAAGCCAGTTATGTATTATCATCACCATTATTTTCCTTTACTGTTTGACCAAGACAGGAAATGCAAAAATTCGGAACTCTTAGTGCGGAGTCATAACTCGCGCCTGTCTGGTTTTATTTCCGTTTAACTGCAGCTCTTTGGCTTTGTCTCCGGCTGCAGTGTGGCTTTTGAAATGCTAATTCAGCACAGAGCCGCTAGAATCGTCATTCAATTATTAATGCCTTTTAAAAATTCCCTCTGTGCCATAGAAGCCTAACGCTACGTCAAATATTTGTGATTAGTCGTAACGATCATGAGAGGTATCGTTGTCTCATTGAAACTTTTCTGAACTGTTTTCATACTAAATTATTAGGTACTCTGTGACTAAATAGTGACATTAGCGCATTTCAGCGCGTTTTTTGTCGTCAAAAGCTTCTTGTTTTCGTATATTTGTGGCCACATCACTTGACATTATGCTGGGCAGCGTAAGCAATTCAGAGCGTGCGATATGGATGCCTGAATACTTACCCTTCAAAAAGTAAAAAACAAAATCATTTAGCAGGATTTGAACTCGGATCTCTCGCGTCTCAATCGTTTAGAAGTTAACACAAAAAGCGAACATAACAATAGTCATTTTTAATCTGTTAAAAACAGGGAGAGAAAATTGTACTGGATTTCTTTCATCATCTAGGGGGAGAAAGTGATTTAAATTTGGAATACAATTTATACTGAACTACATCTGTGTTTACACCATTGAGTTTGTATACAAAGCATTATCATCTTTTTGAAAAAGGAATACGCATTTATTATGCAGGCCGTATGAGCTTGATGCCTTTGCTTTTCCGACAAAAAAATATTAGTCTAGGAAAATGCCGCGTTTTTGTTTTCTTCAAATACATAAACGTTAAGTTTATTTTAATTTATTTTTATAAATAAGTTAATGTTCTAAAATGCTATCTCATATTATTATTGTGTTGGTACGAAAAGTAGAGTATTTTCTTCGGTGATAAAGCTGTCTTAGTCTTGGGTGAACTTAAATCCCTCGCTACTCTCAGGACTCGTCTTAAATCCCTCGCTTCGCTCGTGATTTAAGTTTTTAACACCCTCGTTACGCTCGGGAGTAAACTTCGAGTCCTTCGTTACGCTCGCGATTTAAATCGTCACCCGCTACAGAAGACACTGCTTTATCCCCTTGTATAATAATCTACTAATAGAACAAAGTCTCAAAAAAGCTTTAAATGAGTGCGCACAAGACGCGTCGCAAAACATAGTAAAAATAAAGTTTTACATACTCGTATTTGGCCCCTACTAAAATGTCATAAAACATGCCTAAAGCACAGATTATATAATACTATACTAGTACCTAAAGTAATACAGAAAACATCCCCCGGTTGCTATCCGCTTGATTGGCCATGAAGTGCGCGCGTACCCTAAAACCTAAATAATTTCAATATCTCAAATCCTGTCAGTGTGCATGTGGAATTGTGCAATCATGTAGTTCTAAGTTCAGAAGCATTCCTTACCCTCTACGTTGGAGCTGGAGAATGGCAATCGAAAGCGTATCACGAGGTGAGGGTAGGTACCCAATAATTGCATTCCGGTGTTGCCACCAGCATTTGCAATGTTATTGGCATTGGCAGCAAATATTGTCCTTACACACGTTTTCAGCTGGTAAAACGATAAAGCTGATTCTTGGCAGTTTTATGCTTAGTCGTATAGAACTGGCTAGTTTTCGTGTGCTTACTTCAGCAAAATAGTGTTGAATCTGAAATTTCTAAAAATGCTGATATTTAGAGCCTTAAAAGAACTTATCTATAATTATCTGTGTTGTTTTGTTTTATGAATTCATTTTGGATTTGCTGTACTTAAGTGTTGAACTTAATTTTATTCCTTGTTCATTCTTTTTAATTTTGTGTCTTTGTAAAGTTTCTGTAAATAGGTATCTACGCTAAAACTCAAACATTCTAAAGGAGTTCACTAAATATATTCCAGGGAAGCTGCTGCACAGCAAGATCAATAAATGCAAGTCTCCAACACTTGCACCTTTTGGTGAAACTTTTTACTTATCTATCTAATTACAGAAGCTTTAGCACTAGTACGGTTTCGTATCAATTGGCCATTATTTGTACCAGGAACAGTACAAATAATATCCAAATACATAGTAATGTCTTTGGACATTATTTGTTCAGCGCCTGGACAGAGAAAACTTGGATATTAATGAATAACTGGATTTAAACCCACCACTTCAAGATCGAAAGGCAAGATTCTTACCACTTGACCACAGCTCCTTTTTATTGTTTAGGAACTGGAAAACCTACTGCCCCAGTCACTGTCAGCCTCTCAAAAGTAAAGATACTTAGATGAAATGTGTGAAAATGGTCTATCCAATGTCTCCAAAAACCAGTATTATTTCTTACGTGTTTAGGTTTACAGTTTACACTATCTAAATACCTACCATCTGCTTCGGTTGCTTTGGACGCATCTAACTTGGATTCTAGGACTGTCGAAGTACTTAGGAAAGTTTTACTAAACTAGAGCACTAAGTACTTATTTACTTTCTAAGCGCTGCTTGGAAAACTTAGGTTCACTTGCATTCCAAGTTAATTTTTGTTTTGATAACTTTCTTTACGATTTAAAACTTATTTTATTAATTTACGTTGTATGACATAAATTGTTTCGAACATCCAGTCATTGGTTTACGAAAGAAAGTAAAGGAATAATGTAAGGCGGATACCTCTACGCATTACTTCACAGAGCACGTCCACTAAGAAACTATTCTGTGAGGCATCAGACGTCCATTACTCTGTAAAAGTTTTATTTTATAAAAAAAAAAAACAGTAAAAGCTCTGGGTTTTGATTTTGTCCCATCGTCTCAAGCAAATTTAACCATCCCACCGCATTCATTGACCATTTCCACAGATATAGTAGCGACCCAAAATAGAGCTTAGCCCTGTCTTATATTACAATGGAATAAGGTCAGAACGCTGTAAAGGAGATGTCACAATAATTTCGGTAGAAACGGGCGTTTCTACACTTACTACACGATAGCAGGGAAACTAATGTCAAACATTTAGGTAGACCCGTATGCTGATTTACTGCTCAAGCACCTGATGCGGATTCAAGCATAGATTTTTGTATAAAAATCTCTACTTATATCTATCCTTGTGTACCTAAAGATGATAAAGATTTTCTTATCAGCATACGGACACATCGTGTCGGTGCCGCCACTCCGCCGAAACTGTTTGAGCAACTGACATTTTAACGTCGTCGTGTACTCGTGTCGGTATCGACGAGTGTACAAAGTTCATGCTCCATGGCTTCACTTCGTTCCAGCGTTCTATTTATAGTAGCATGTAATTACTCAATTATTGATCGTCATTGTGAGCTTGGAGAAGTCCACTGGTGGATGTCCTTATCCATGGGTTTCCAGGAACGGTTGCAAGGTAGGTCCATTGGGTGAACTAGGTCCAACATGCAACTCTTGTTTCAGTTTTTTTTGCTCACCTCCGGTTCGTCGGTCACTGAAATATTTCAATGTAAATAATAACTTTGCCATGCTTTAACCACAGTTTTATTTAACTATTTGGTTTTTAAAATAAATTATTGAAGACTTTATAATATAAATGAGTGGTAACTGTACAACTTAACAACGGAAATATTATTATTGACGTGAAATATGAATTTAAAATAGATATAAAAGCTGTTATATCAATAATTTTATTTGAAAATGTAGTAATTTCAAATTTCGATTTGATACGAACGAACGTTATTTATACCGACTTACAAAATGAAAGCCACATATGATGATCAAACTATGCGTACCTACTTAGATATAGGTACAATAATTATACAAAACTATATTACAAAGTGCTCCCCACACCATTGGGAACTAACTTCGATACAGCCTCAGATCCACCCACATTACTTTAGCCGATGGTTAAGCTCTCTTAATTTTTTTTATTCTTGTCATAAACATACAAGCCACTTCTTGGTATGATAACGCAAGTATATAGCAAGTATATTTATTTAGTTGTAAGAAGGATCCTACAAAAAAGCTCTAGGAACCACGCAGTAGTCTCTTGCCCGGTTTTTCTAGGCCCTAGAAGAACTGTCAAGAAACTACGGCACTACCTTAGTAAGTATGTTTTGTTATTCTGTGTCATTTTACGTACATTGGCATTTTTTTTTTCGTTTTATTTGTAAACCAAGTCTTAAGTTACGTGACTAAACCCATAAATTTTTGGCTTTCTCTACAATGTCGACTTGGTTAGAGTGCCCGGCTGGTGTGAACTTTTCATGTTGCACATTATAACCTATTTGTCTACCATTGCATTGTACCTAAGGCCCTATGCCTACCTAATAAGCTACGGCAGCGCCATCAAGACTCAAAATAACTTTGTTTTATAATTAAGAAATTTTTATCTCATTGTAAAAGAACTTTATGTTTTTATGACAATAAATGTCTTTAAACCTATGTTCAATCAGGGGGGCAATCGCTGTCTCATAAAAACATGCCATTGTTTTCATACTAAATCATAAGTATTCTGTGACTAAATAGTGACATTAGCGCGGTTCTAGTATAATAGTCGCCTCCCTTACTTACGATCGCTATATAACTTTAATCCGCTGTTTAAATTATTGCTGTCACCTACTAACAGGTAATGTCAAACAGTGATAGAGCTAGACTTTGATTCAACTGTTTATCTATTCGTCTGACATAAGTAAGGCCCCGCGTTTTGCCGTCAAAAGCTTCTTGTTTTCGTATATCTGTGGCCACATCGTTTGACAATATGCTGAGCAGCGAAAGTAGTTCAGAACTTGCGATATGGGTCTGACATTGTAACCGTTGGTTATCGTCCTCGTCGGTTTGTTGGTAAACCTGGGGCTTAGTTTAATCAATCGTTAGCGAAACTTCCGGAGTTTGAGCCCCCTGACCGCTACCCACTTTGCAACTAAGATAATAATAACTAATGATAGGGTACAGGCTGTAGGGGTCCACCGAGACCTTAAGTATTTTGAATAGACTAAAATGCCTTTATACAACCCGCTATGTTAATTAAATTGACATCCAACAGGTGTTTCCTTGTATGATGAGTAACAGTAACTCAGTACCATGATTCAACCCAAATCCCAAACAAATATTTGCAAAAAACGTGCTAATATTTGTCACCGCCGCCGCCGCTGTAGCTTGTAAAGCAGTAGGATAATACATCTCTAGTCAAAATATCTCATTGCGTTTTCGTTGGAATATCATAAGTAAGTAACAAAATTTAATACCATTGATATTTTTACCAGATTTAATTAGTATAATTTTTTGATCAAAGAAATTAAACACCACCCGTGTTTAATGTTGATTTTGCTAAGTACTAAGTCACAAAAGCATTACCGAAAACATAGTGTATGGATATCTTGTAAATATCTTGTAAGCGCTCGTGGCGTAGCTTGCTTAGCCAATCTTCACCGATTATATAAGTTAAGTAACGTTCTGTGCGGTCACTATTTTGATGGGTAACTGTAAGTGGCATTAAATCTGAGCGCTTCCGTGCTTTGCAAGGCACGTTAAACTTTCGGTCCCGGCTCTAGCAGTCGCTAAGTCACGACGAAGGCTTTAAGACGGCCTAAAAGCACCGTCACCAGAGTTGGCCACTAACTCATACGACCATGCTTTATCTTGTAAATCTAAAATCTAAATCCTGTAAAACATTGATAAAGTATTCAAATAACCTCGGAGGTATGAAAATGGAAGTGAGAAGCTTTAAATAAATTGTTCAATGTTTCAAACAAAAACTAACTGAACCAACAATATCGATATTGAATTTTAATACTTTCTAAAATTGATAGCGCTTCGCTGGTAACTATCTACTTTTTACAAAAAAAGAATCCGTTCCGAGGATTTTCATAAAAACGGTTTATATATTTTGAACGTGTTGTGCTACACGCACACACGGTCAAAATATGTAAACAAAATATTTAAACATTATTGTTAACATAAGTTTAAGTGATAGATATAGCGCGATGTCTCACAGGGCACATCTTCAATCGACGTTATATGAAGGTTACTGTTAAACATCAGGTAGGTCATCTGCTTCTCACAAAGAAAAAGACGTACTCAAAATAAATCCATTGACGAAATTCTCGAAGAAAGATTGGCTCTATATTTATTTTTTTGAGCGATAGATGAATTTGTCGACGAACATTAAATAAATAAATAAATAAATAAATATTCACGGACACTTAACACATTATTTCAATGACTCTGCTTTCAAATTAGGTATACAGTTTAGGGAGCGAACTCAGTCAGAAAACCAAAAGCTGTTAGGAAACCGTGGACTTGTCGTACCATCAAACCCGCAGTGCACTCGAGTGTAATATTAGACGAATTATTTTAGCTGTCGCATCCAGCCCTTGCCTGGGTTTATGCAACTAATTATAATTTGCCTTCCCGAAAACAAAATTACTGTGCGTCTTGGATGCTGGGATATTTCAAGTTGGCATGACATATAGGATTTGGCTTTAATAAACACGTAGTTTCTTGTAAAATGGTAAATGCAGTACAGATACGAACTTACCTCATAACTAGAAACTGAACCCTACTGGCTAAGTAAACCTTTTTGAAAATTGGTCCTTAACAACTTATGTTTTTAATTTCCTTGTGTGTTGCAAATAAATTTATTAATTTGCTTACTCAAGATTAAAAGAACCTATATAAGTACATTTTGATAAGGTACCTACCTAGTATTTACCTAGGGGAGTAAAGGTGCGGTCCTGAGAGCTTAATTTTTTTTGAAGCGCAAATAAAAATATCTCTCTAAATATGGGTGTACATGTACTTGTTTGTTCTTCTAATCAGCTTTCCTAACCAAGAAGCTTCGTATGTAACTCGCAACCGACGCCAAAACTTAATAATCTCCGCAGCTTCTCAGCTCTTACAACGTTATCTGGTTCTGTCAGGGCGTCTTATGACTTGGTTTCCTCGGTTGGAGCCTGTCATTTAACGCAATAACACAAGGCACGACTTGCTTTGATTGAGCGACAAAAGCACACACGCAAAGGCTTCGCATTAGGTCCTGTATATTCGCCTAAAAACCTTCCATTAAGACGTATACAGCAATGACTTATGAACAATGTTTTAAATGAAATCCAAATCAAACTATATGGAAAACCAAATCTCCTACTCACCAAGAAATTCAGTGCAATCTGAAATTGGTGCGGTAAAGCGCCAAATGTTAATGCCAGTCTGCAGCGATCATTTTGGACCTGGACTCGTAAAACCAGACATCTGATGCAGGTTCTTGAAGAATGTCTGCCAGGAATGCCACTTAATACAGCCATAGGAGACGCTAGCACTAGTTCTGAAGTTGATCAAACGCTACAAAAACCGAGAGGTGATTATACGCGACGTCGATGACTTCATAATCATTGACGGATTAGCCACGTAGCAGGTGCAGCAAATGCTACGGGCCCCGCGCATTTGGAGGCCCCGCGCACCAACGCTTTCTGCCCGTAAAACGTAAAATCTATCAACTTTTTCAAATCATATTGCTCAAAAACACAAAAAAATTTGAGGCTCGCTTCGCTCGCCGATGACTACGTGTTTAGCTTTTTACTTGAAGATAACAATGTACTGTAAAATCACAATTTTCGGTAAAGCTCAAGCTATCCAAGGGCCCCTTGATAGAAGTTGCTACGGGCCCCGCGCTGACTTAATCAGGCACTGTTCATTATCTTCTAGTTCCAAACGGATTTTAATAAAAAAACAGACCATGTGCATAACACTTCTTTACTCCAGTGAAATCATTGATAGTTTGATTATTGATCGATTTTTAAACTAGTGCTAAGGCAAAATGATGCAGAATGTAGATCTAGTTTCTGTGGACATTGTAGAGTTATCTTCAGTTAGCGGTTATTGTCTTAGTAAAGAGAAGAGGCGCTTCAGTTAACTGCTTTTAAGAACGCTTTTAATTTTCCTTCTAGAGTTCTATCTAAGGATGGAACATGTCTCTTTTTTTTTAAGTGTTGTAAAGTACACCATTTTAGGGTGGTGTATTTCCAAACTTGAGTCAGCTGGTCTATCATTGAATAGGATCATGTTTATAGATTAGTAGGTAAGTAGCTACATAACACTATGTAAAGATTTAAGAAATGTATTTGTCGTACACTTTGAAAGGACAATGGGCAAAAACATATAGATCTTCGCAACAATAATGGAAAACTGTTATAAAGAGTTATACCTTGTTTTATTGCAGTAAAATTATTTTGTTCTGTAAACATATTAAAACAATGTGGTGCCGATCAATACGGTTTCTCATGAACAATGGTAAACGCAATGCTTCTCATTACATATTTAACTACGGCTTCCGAATTCGATCAAGCTACAAACGTACGGTGTCATTCAATACGACCTATTTGCATATTATCATAACAGACTCGTATAAAGCCTGGTATTCGTACACCTGAGCTGGGGGAAGCAAATATTTTGTTTAGCGTATTTTTTTAATGATCAAAACTGACGTAATAAGCGTATAGTAACGGATCGTACATCATCTGAAAACCTATGCCCCTATTGGTGATGTGATGAGTCTAATATAAAACTGCTGTCGCCCGCGGCTTTGCTTGCGTAGTAGCGCATTATTTGGTTAAAATCTTTGATCCTGATTTTAGACCCTTTAGGGTGCGACTTTTCAAAATTCCTTTCTTAGTGGACTCCTTCACTATATAAGAATACTATCCTCCAAATTTATACCTGGAATACTGAAACGTCATTCAAATTTGAGCACCACTTAAAATTGCTCTGCCTCTGTTTGACATTACTCATTTGTAAGAGATGGCAATAATTTAAGCGTGACTTAAATTGAGTGGGGTTTGAGTGGCGTTTGAGTATTCGACCGTAGGACTTATAGTTCAGGCTGTGCGTTCATGGTCAGTCAGCTTCAAAAGAGTTTAGAAGATTACCTAGTTCTATGAGTTATTTAGACGTAATTAAAATTGTATTGACATACTAGACTGCTGGAGTCAAACCTCTTTTTTTAGTGGATCTTATTAATGTTCCCTCATAATTACACGCAATGTCCGTCAACAAGAGAGAAGGTCTCCTGAAAAGTTTTGAACGTTATTTTTGGCGGAAACCGGAATAATTCATTCCTTATTCATCAGCTGGTCCTTTTTTCTTTGGTACAAACGAGCTGAGTTTTGAATGGCATAAATATTTTTCTGCATGAGATGTTATGCTTTGTGTCCTAAGATATCAGATACCAACCGGAAATGTATAATGTAGCGACGAATTATCAAACTGGGGGATACTTCCTCTACCGAACTTGTCAGCTGAAACGAAGTACCCTTGACCACCACCGTTCCAAATTGGATCCGGATTTTGACACATTTCGTGTCATTTTGTACTGAAAAATGACACGACATCTGTCAAAATCTATGGATCCGGATTGTAACTGTGGTCGAGAGTAACCCACCTGCGGGCCTAAGATGCGCACCGCGAGATATTTGTCATGTCTTTCTGTCAAAATGTAAGCCTTTTGTACTAGTTTAGGAACTATTGCATTATCTGTGGTAATGGTGTCGAGAAACCGCGCCTTTGAATTTTCAACTTTTGACATATTTTCTGCATGACTATTATCTCGTCCTCAGAGAGGTACGACGACTAAGAAGTGTCAAAAGTGTACATTATGGCGCGTTTTGTCGACACCATTAGGTACCACAGATAATGCAATAGTTTCAAAACTGGTACAAAATTCTTACATTTTGACAGAACGACATGACAAATATCTCGCGGTGCGCATCTTAGGCCTGCTGATCCGTAGTTTTTTATCTATTTTCGATTATTTCGTATTCTACTTTCACACTTTGACAACTAAAACGCTTCTGAACCGTTGTTTTGATTTTTTAGGGCATTGATCCAACTGCATAGTGACGTTACAGCTGTAACGTCACTATGCACACCGATTAAACCTTTGTTGGTACTGAATTGAACATCAACCGTTGTGATTGTTGACTGACACCGCTTCAAGTCTGCCTGATGGTGTGTGGTCGCTTGAAAGGTCATGCCAATTTGACCAAACTGTTTGAACTAGCTTGTTTGATCAAATTACTTGTACGTCTATGGCCGCCAGAATATTATCTATCTATGACTAGTGTTTATAGTCTGTACAATGGCAGCATAGTGTGTGTGTAGAGACTTCGTAATAACAGGCACGACCGTGTGCTCAGAATGTGCAAATAAATATAATTAAGAAATAATGCCTCCTCTATCTTACCTACTGATTAAAATCATATTCTCACAGTTTCTGTTCCGTTCATCTTCAAGGAGTGATGAAATGACACGGAGGATAGACATCACGGCACTCTAAAAACATGAGCGTTATCAAGGAATATTAATGCAAAGTTTACAACAAAGCATAGCAATTTGTTTCCCCGTCGACACCGCGTTACGAGCTGATGGATCGCCATTGTTCCTATAACATTGCGGTCGGTAAATGTGCTCTCTACAGCCAATCGATACATGAGCGGCAATGTGTAGGTATGTGGGTGAACAGCCCAAGTAAGGATCGAAGTTTAAAGCAGGCCAATTACGTTTGTAACACCTGTGGTGCCAATGCCAACACGTGTCAGGAAACCATTTATAAAGGGAGTGAGCCAAGAGGATAAAAATAAATAAACACAATAATGGTAACACGTAAAATTTTAAAACATACATGCTATTTGGTAATCTACATCGGGGACAGGCCAGATGGGGTCAATCAATACTACCCGTTAGGGTCTACTGCAATTTTTTATTTTTTTTTAGTTTTCTGTCATTTTCTTTAAATATTTTTTACAAATATAGGAAGTATAATATTTTATTGATAAACTTATTAATAGGGTTTTCACTTATTTCCCCGAAATTTATATAGTTACGTGCTGAAAAATCACGTTAAAATATGATCTGCCTTACTATAATTAATCACTGAAATTTAATATCCTTTATTCAACATTTTCACTGGTTAAAGTTATTACATTTTACTTGAAATAAACGCGTGGACGTTCAATTAAAGCTTATCATTATAGCGACAGTCGCCACAGCTTAGTCGGTAATAGCTCTGCTTTCTGTTCTATAAGTCGTGGGTTCGATCCCCACTGAGAACGAACATTAAGGTGTTCTAAATGTGGGTTATGCAAAATAGATTTTCTGTGTAAAAAAAAATTCTGTTACTTTGTATTATAAGTATGTGCCTATTTACATAAAAACTGTTATTTTGACTTTGTTCTCCAAAGCGAAGCATAGGTAGGTAAGCCTCGTAAGTAAGCATTAACCACATAATTTGGTCAGTTGCCCGTGAGCCGTAATAAAATAAAATTATAGACCGCAATAAAACCACGATAAGCGTACAAGTGTTACTGCCCAACTCATTTCAGCTAAGCCAATAATGACGTCACAACTCGCAATGCAAATTTCTGCGGTACGACAAAGAGCTGATAAGCGTAAACCTTGATCTCTAGAAAGACGACAAAGCGTGCGACAATTTCAGTCCATTCAACAGTGTGTATTAACTCAACGTTATATCGCATATTTTGCTATGTTTATGGTGCGACCAGCGGGCCTAAGATGCGCACCGCGAGATATTTGTCATGTCGTTCTGTCAAAATGTAAGCATTTTGTACTAGTTTAGGAACTATTGCATTATCTGTGGTAATGTTGTCGAGAAACCGCGCCTTTGAATTTTTCACTTTTGACATTTCTGCGTGACTATTATCTCGTCCTCAGAGAGGTACGACGACTAAGAAGTGTCAAAAGTGTACATTATGGCGCGTTTTGTCGACACCATTAGGTACCACAGATAATGCAATAGTTCCTAAACTGGTACAAAATGCTTACATTTTGACAGAGCGACATGACAAATATCTCGCGGTGCGCATCTTAAGCCCGCTGGTGAGACAATTCAAAAATATGCGCTATTGCTCTTACTTGAGATTTATTGTGTTCGTAAAGAATGTCGTATGTCGCTCTCGTTGCTTTCGGAATGATGCCTTAACATGGACAAAGCGTTTGTAAATTTTGTAGTTAACAGCGCGTGTGAACATAGCTATACCTACATAGGTACTAGATTAGATGGCGTTATGAAAACAGTATTTTACGTTTGTGTGGGTGTAAGGGTGTGTTCCACGTCCAATTTAAAACAAAATAAACGTAGAGCTATCGCTATTCGTTCCTAGACTACTTTTATACTAGATCTGCCCGCAATATCCTTTACAAAACTTTAATATCTACAGATAGTATTACTATCGTTAAAAAAATCACTTCATATCTATCAATTCGGCAAAGATTTTGCACAGTATTTTCCGCTCGTGTTAAATAAAAAAAAAACAATATCACCAAAAAACTTGGAAACCCGGAGCACTATTTCAAATTATTATTTTCAAGTTCGTCCAAAGTTCAGTTCTGGTTTAATACTGTTCCAGGAAAGGACAAGAGTATGCCAGCCTTAAGCACAGTCACGTTCCTTATTTGACAACCGTCCCGAGACCTGATTATTGCGACGAGAACTTGTGCTATTTCTGAGTAGCCCGAAGCACTTGCTGTTGCATTATCAAGATGCCAAGAAGATATGACTATGATAGTATCACCACTGCTACGTCATAGGCATGCCACGTCGTAGCAAATGGGGATTTCTGGAAAAAAACTAAAATCCCCACTGGTAGGCATTACTTAGTAGAGATTTCTGGAATATATCGTAGACCAGAATACTGTATACTTAGGTATAATTCTACCATTGCATTAATACTAATATTCTGTGCAATTCCGTAGTATTATCAATGTGGGAACCTGGTGAACGAAGAAGACCAAAAAAAAGTTTTGATGCTAAATATCTCTTTAATGAAGTTCGTATGAGCATGTAACCAACTCTGGTGACGGATGAGAGAGAGACTCTCTGATGAGAGCCAGAACAGGACCAACACGGAAGTGCTCAGATATAAATGCCATTGACGGTCATCCATCCAAATAGTGACAGCGCATAATGTTGCTTAACTTATACTCAAATATTCCGGCAGAGCAATTTTAAGTGGTGCTCAAATTTGAATGACTTTTGAGTATTTCAGCCTTTGATGATCGGTGAAGATTGACAAAGCAAGCTACCGCCACGAGTGCTTCAATAATATAAGTATTGTTAACTTGAAATAATTTGAGGTTTGGCCTCTTGGGACAGTCCGTCAGTCGTCGGTCAGCTTCTGGCCACGTGGTTCGATCGCATGGTTCGACCCCATGGTTCGATCACCGGCTATCGCACTATATAACCGACGCAAACATGACTTTCTATTGAACTGTTCTAAACGCATTCTAAAAGTAGAATATTTAGGAAAAATAATAAAGTTATACTTACTTCCTAGAACTGGACGCTAATTTTATTATTCCCAAAACGGACAGTTGAACGTTTTTCAAAAGTACGAATGCACGGAAATTGCGACGAATGCACGAAAGCACTCTGATAAAACCGCCATTAATACTTTCATTTCATCCAAACTGACATAAGCCGAATGCTTCCGAGAATAAAGCCCCTGAAACGATATCGCACGAGTGTTCCGAAAACAACTGTTTCAAACCGTTTTGTATTCTATCAGCATACGGAACCACGCGACGCTGCAGGGATCTTCGCAATTGACCAGTTTCATAAACTTCACGCGTGACTGAACTAGTAGCTACTTGTACCGGCAAGCTGAGAATATGCTTTTGACAGGTCGTATTATTTTCCTCAAAACAATGCCTCAAATAGAATAAAGCATAAGTAGTTTTTGAAGTTATACTTCTAATGCGACCTCCAACAACGTTGCGTTACGGGAAGACATAGTCTCTGTCTCTTTCTATTCCCCCCGAATAGAAAGAGACAGAGGCTAATACGCTACAAATGCTACAATCAAATATAGATGGTAGTGTTCAGCAATTCAGCATTTGACCGCCCGTGTTTTTGAAGATAAACGACTTCCAACTGACAGCGGGGGGAATAGAAAAAGACTATAATACGCTACAATTAAAATATAATAGATGGCAGTGTTCATGCAACTTTTTACTTTTTATTTTGAAGTGAAAATTTAGTACTGCATTTTTGTTAAGTACATAAACATAAATACTAAATTAATTTCACATTAAACACAGAGCGAGAGTGAATAAGTGGCACTCAAAGTATAACTTCTCCCGCGCGTAGGGACTGCACGCACAGTTTTTTTTTATTGTGTTTCAAGCACCCAACGCCTAACTTTGGTCTAACTAAGGTAACCCAAGCGTATTTGAAGAGAAATAAGTACAATAAGCAACATAACATTGTTAGTGAGCTTTTGACTATTTGTTTTGTAATTTATCGAGTTATGGTATATCTGAATTTGTTAGGCAATCGACTTGTGCTGACAACAGTACTTAAAGTATTTTCTCAAACATGCTTGAAAATTAAAGCATTATTTAGACAACCTTCTTCGAGATAAATCGAAAATGCAGTACTGGCCAAACACATGCGAGCAGCGGCCAGATAAACATGTATGAAAATCCATTACTGTCGTGTTTAGCGGCCAGATAAATTACATACAAAACTCATTACTGTCGTGTTATTTAAAAATGGAACGATCTTTTACTCCATAACATGGCAACCAAGGAGGTAACCTACCAAAGGTTGTATTCAAATTTCGAACAGGCTTTCAAATAGAAAGCTGATTATTGAAAAAAAAACAAATGAACACTGTAACTTCGTTGTTCGTTATTACTTTTGAAAAGTAATTGTATTTTCAACTAAAAAGTTTTGCCTAGGTACTTAGTTTTAATTTCCGCGCATTATTTGAGAAAAGTACTATACAAGCCTTGGCCACAACTAGGCAATGAGGGACTCACGTATGTGTGCTTCGTCTTCGACTCGGCCCACATTTACACGTTCTTCCCTCATTGCCTCTGTTGCAGGCCGCTGCAGTAATGTACTATTACAGCATAGTTTTATTTAATAAGTAGGTATAAGTTAGTATCAGTTTTATCTTCATTATAAATGATCATGGTTTTTATCCGAGAAAGTGACTTCTTATCTTGCCAGAACTGTCCAAATTGGTCCCCGGTTGCAATTGGTTTGAATCTTTTGACTCCAACAGAGTCCAAAGTGTTATAGCCAGTTTATGATTGTAGATACGTGCTACACTGTGGTATAATTGCTACTAGTTTGAACATGCAGTTCTTGCTTTCACCAAGCTTTTCCATTAGTAGGTGCAGGTCAATATTCGAGGGTACGGGTTATAATGTCAAAGAGCATTTTGCCTTCCCATAAGTAAAAAGAAAAAAATGAAAAAAGAAGTTCTGCTATAACAAAGGTTTTGTTCACGTATCTTTGGCGAAAACATAATTTTTGGAAATACTTATTTTTTTGTAAAAAGACTAGGTACGTATAAAAAACATTTTAAATACCCAAACCTGCAAAACACAGCATTCTTTTCCAAAATTATCATCATATTTCTCCTTTACTTAGGGTATCTACACTACTTTGTAGAAAGAGCGATCGTAGGTGGATGTTTACAAGTCTGTGTTTGTTCCATCTATTGTCCTGTTCAAAGAAAAGTCTAGCCCTCTATCTTATAAAAAGTTAGAATGGACATTATGTCCTGATTACGTATGGTAAACAAGACATAATGTCTACTCTAACTTTTTATAAGATAGACCATAGGTTTTTATTAAACGAGCAAACTATTCAGACCTAAAAACATTGATTATAAGAAAGATTGTTACCGCTGAGCCTTCGCCAGTTCAATAAGCACTTTACCTCTTAAAGAATAATAAAGAAAAGAGAAAATAAATGTCGAAGAGTCACAAGCGAGCCATTAGTCTTCCCCAGCTGAAACTTTAGACGTGATTGGTCGACCCCGACATCCGTTAGCGTACTTAGGAAGTCCGTATGTAGCCAACCACGTAGTTGACTCCGCAAATCCAGGATACAGAGGTGCAGTAGAGTGATGCATCACAGTTTATTGCCCGAGTCGGGACAGTGGGTGATTCTTTTAGAGCTTTTGGGTTTTTTAAAACAGCGACCGTTACATAGCGGAGAAGGTTAATCCTCTTGCGCATTTGATAAAAAATTATTTATTAAGATACTTAAATAAAAATAAACTATTTAATTCAGAGTTCTAGATTTCTGACAAGGCTTCCCTACTATATGATAAAAAGGCACGACAAAGGCCTTAAGGCGGGCTTAAAAGTTCGTCACCAGAATTGGCCCATACGAACTTATTTTTTGGTATATATTCTAGAAATTCCCATCATAGGGATTTCAATTTTTTTCCACTATTCCCCATTTGGTATCTTTTAAATACAATTGATATTTTCTGTTGTTATTCTGAGCGAGCCCACATATGTATTATTTTTTTGGGTTATTATTTGTTATTTTTAAAATTTTCGGAACAGAAGTCTCAATCTCTCGGTCTTTATATAATACTAGCTTCCGCCCGCGACTTCATTCGCGTCCCGTTGGATCCCGTTGATTTTCCAGAAAAAAAGTATCCTATGTTACTTCTAATACCTCCAAGAATATGTGTACAAAGTTTCATGATGATCGGTTAAGTAGTTTTTGCGTGAAAGCGTAACAAACAAACTTACATTCACATTTATAATATTAACATGATGTGTTACTTTTGTTAGATTTCTATGTTATTGGTTTTCGAAGCCTGAACCAATCTCAAGGGTCATGTAACGGTGGCTGTTTTTTGCAACCCAAAGCTTCACAGAAGTGCATGCACAAAGTAGCTACCATTCCTGAGGTGCATAATGGATTGGGGGTCTTGGATGAAAGCTGACTTGGCAGAGAGTACCTATGTTTTGGTTATATTTACTTATGAGACGGCCGGATAGTATGATATCTGAATATAGGTCATGTTTTATGACCTTTAGTTCGAGATCTACGAGGAAACATTAAATATAAAAATAAATGCGTCATGGCTCAGTCGGTAGTAGCTCTGCCTTCCGTGCTGTGGGTCGTGGGTTCGATCCCCACGGAGAACAAACATTTATTTGTGTGTTGTAAACATAGATGTTTGTTCTGTGGCTGGGTGTTTCTAAGTATTATAAGTGTGTATTTAGAAAAAAAAATGTATGTATGTATTCTATCAGCCATCTAGTTTCCATCGTACAAGCTTTGCTTAGTTTGGGACTAGAAGGCGTTGTGTTAAGTGTCCGTGAATATTTTTATTTTTTTTATTTATAAAGGGGTGATGAATTAATATGGGCCACATAAATTGATGGGAATTTTTGAAAAAAATATTCCTAACAATCCCCACTGACGGGGAATGAAGTGTCGCGCATGCAGCAAAACGTTCGAAAAAAGATACACCCACCCACCCGGTCTACCAGTGTGACTAGTTAGGGCGCTCTACAACTAGGAAGAGGCTTATAATTTCAGCGATAGACGCCTTGAAAGGATTATGAGCAAACTCTTATTGTGATTCGAGAATCAAACCGACTCTACATAGCATTTCTAGCATGAAAGTAGCATGAAAGTGGATTAGTATTACGCTGCTCGGAAGAGGCGGTCATACTGTTTATAGAGCCATGTTTTTTTTCGCGTCCAAATAAGCCATTTCGCTCACTCTGCAAATAAAATCATTTCATTTCTTTTTCACCTATCTCGCTCACACTCCAAGTTACCTTAAAAAGATATACACGACTTCCATTAGTATTCATAGATAGGTTAATAAAAGAAATAGCATTATGCTTCAGATTTATGCACATTTTACGACAGTTCTCCATCTTCCTTATGAAGTCCTCGTAACAGCGTGGCCCATATAGTTCAGAGAGGTTAGCACAGGTTATATTGCAAGATGGAATAATTTACATACCAGTTGTAATTGGTTTTCACCTCGAAACTATCTTCACTCAACCTCGTTAGAGAGCTCCTCGATTCTTTGAGGTTCCTTAATTCACTTTGAGTCTAGACGTGGAAATTTTCATCAAACATGCAAATTTTTGTATTTGTATTTAGTAGGTAGTTACTGCCATTTTTTGTTGCTTCATTATTTGTGTATGATACTTACCTACAATCCAGTCTATAATAATCAAAGAGTCAGTTACATCCTATAGTATTTGTTACTTGCGATAGACTCACACATAACTGGTTTTAACTGGTGCCTAGGGCTAAAAGGACTATACCTACCATTATGCGCTAGAACTTTGCACATAAAGCAGGCTTGCAGGATTATTATTTTATGCACGTTCTGCATCTCTTGTGAACTATGCAACTATTGTTAAATATGTGAATTAGGACAAGGAGTCCCGGATGAGTGGTTTCTGAGATATAACCGTTTGAAGATTGACAGTGACAGATGTCATCGAAAATTTAAATTTTGATAATACCGAGGGTGTCTTTCCAAAATTCGGCAGTCCGCTGTAACCTGTATTGAATATTGCAAAAGTTGTCAAAGTGGGAAAGTCGGCACTCATCATTACAATCGGCTGAAATGCTACGAGATCCTTGTGTATTTATTTTTAAGCAAGATGACTTAAAAGCACTTATTTTAAGGCACTCAATACTGTGTTTTCGTTATCCGCTTATTTTTAAAAAGTTTTATCATTCATTTACTTTATCTCTACGCCTACGAGAATAATCTGTGATAGCAAAAGTTATGTTTTATTTTTATATATGAAAAAACCTTAGTTTACAACTTAGGTTATTCTTTTGAAATATTTATTGTCTCGTTCATCCCACTGAGTGAGCATGTTGTTGGGAAGAATGGGATGTACTTTAGGCACACAATCTCTACATTTTCTACAATGTTATTATCGAAGTGTATTCTCGATAAATTTCTACTAAAACTAGACTGCTACATTTTATCTTATATCTCTTCTACTTTACCATCTGGAAAAGAATTAACAATACAATATTTTTAAACAAAGTAATTCTGTTTTTACATAATTACAATCATCAAATCTCTCTCGGTATCCTTTGCGAGTCTGAAGAGCACGTATTAATATTCAAAGATTAATTCGGCCTTGTATCTAAATTAGATATTTCGGCTCTCCAGCCTAGAATTAGATACGCTTGTCTGTAGCTAGTAGTGCTAGGCTCAACATCTAGCACATCTGCCGACATCAGAAGTATATTTAATCTTCAAGTGATTTATGGAACGTTCCAGCAATAATCAGCATCATTACCAACCTTATCCTCATGCATTAAGGGTGACATTCGCGCAGTAACGATGATTCATTATGATGAGGACATCGAGGGTTCCACTTGATTAGCAAGCGTTCAAGTGTGTAAAAGGATTATAGTCTGAAGTGGTGTGATAGATGTTTGGTGATTAGATTTGAAATGGGACAGGACCATCAACTTATGAATAGGCAATTGGGCCGATTACCAAACTTATAAATATAGCGGCGAGATAAAGAACAGGTTGAGTTACACTACGCTATGATGATGACACAACTGCGAGGCGCAGCTGCGTTACAGTGCAGTGTATCTCGCCACTGTATTTACAATTGTAAGTTGAAAAAAGAAGACGTAAAGTAAGTATGACTGACTGGCCATTTTTTAAAGAAAATAGTAGGTAGGTAGTCTTTTTTTTCAAATATAAATAGATATCAAGAGAAAAAAATATTTCCCGGACAAAGCAACTTCCTTCATACAAACAATTTCCTTAAAATCATTTGCATTGCTAAGTAGAAAACCACGGAATAATTTAGTTCATACCACGTAGGGCTATTTTGAAATTTGAAATAAGCACTCCCAACATAATTTCCAGGGTTTTATTATTTGGAAAGTCCTCAGGGTTTTTGCGTAATTGCGTTCAACTTTAACTTATCCACAAACGTAATTGTTTTCTCAAAAGCTTGCTTGGTTTCCTGAAAAGCCTTGTATGTAGCGGCGACCGCAAGTTTTTACGACTTAACAACAGTAAAACTTTTGGCATTTTGGCTTTGAACCTAGAATTTGGCTTACAATCGCCTTTGTGATTCCCATCCCGTAATACCGCGTGCACACTATGCCCATGCCGCTGTCGGCATCAATGCCGCTTAGTGAGAATAAAGGCGATGTTGCTGTGGCAATAAGTCCGGGGCATTAATGCCGCCATACATTTCGGCAGCGGCATGGGCATAGTGTGCACGCGGTATAAGGGATATATGCGGGTTAGTTTTTGCGGCAACGCTAGTTGCGGTTACCACAAAAATTTACCGTACCTATCGTAAACTGTAACTGTGATGTATGTAAACACCGTGCCTGCCTTTCTAACCACGTGATATACATTTTTGAAATTCACTCGGGCTAGAAGTGCAGTCGTAACATAACGTACGTAACATACTTTTTAATACAGTTGCTCAAAAAGTGGCGTATTGCAGGGACGTATAGCGTTCGGGATGTGGGCTATTACACACTAGTGCTTTTTTTTACCATTCCCGAACTAGTGCGTTCTCTTTTCCAACTGTCAAAATAATGCCTATTAAAAAGAAAAACCAACCATGAAGTTTTTACAAGTTTTTATGATTCATGCAAATACGTATATTTCTAAAAAGAAGCTACTAATTTGTTTCAATATCAGATTTAATGATTTGATTGAATGAGTTAGGTTAGGTTTCATTTCATCTCATTAAATTTCATTTTCATTTCATATCAATAAAAAAAATTGTACCTGAAGACTTGGCTGTATGGGCATAGTTCCCTTTGCCTACCAGAATGGGTGAAGAAAAAAAAATCTCTGCTTATATTCTACGGTTGGCGCCATTTTCAGAAATTTTCTTTGTATTAAATTGCTTCATTTTTTCGCAACTGTATTAAAAATAGTCGTTCATTACACGTGCGGAACCATCATTGCAACTTGTTCCGACTGTCGGAACTCTTTGCAATGACAGCCTTTCCGCACTTGTAATGTAATATACTATGTAAACCGTAACGTTTGAAAGAGTACAGTAATGTGCCTTGTTTCGCCTGACAAGAATAGTGCCTCAAAGCGATCTTATGTGGAAGATGTACTCGTTTGACGACAAAGACGTTTCTTTGTCAATGCAATTAGAATGTGTTGCTTGATGTTTTATTTTTTGTTGTATTTCAAGAATTTTTTATTATTCAAACGTTGAACAAACCACTTGCTAAACGTTTTTCAATTGGGTTCACAGATTTGGAAAACTTTGTTCAATTCAACGTGTGTTTTTTATATATACGTATACGTATTATATTATACGTTTTAATATACGTGTTTTTTTTAATTGGCTTAAAGGTGCGCGTGTAGCTTAAGCTTCTTCATAATTATGATGGTGTAGGCTGTCGGTGTTAACTTTACTTTTTCAAGATGATAAGATAAGCAGTATTTGCATTAGAAGTCTGTAGAGGTATGTGGAGAGTGAATGTTCAGCAGTGGACTTCCTCAGGCTGATATAATCATGGTGAAACCTAAAAACGGTATCAAAGTTCTCACTATACGCTACTTTACCATTCAATTAGCCACTTGGCAAGGCGTCACCCTTGGCATCGTCTACCCTATCGCCGTCACTGCGTCCATTGCTGGGTTTACTAAGAGCAGCGTAATGAATGGCCTTAATACTACGTAATGTTAGCTGCACTCGTCCTGTTATCTTTATAGCGGGCCTGATTACGCTCGCTCTGGCACCGACAATTTGATTAGGTGCGCTAAATTGTAGGACACATGGCCATTTGTTTTTGCAAACTTAACTAACATTTTTAGAAATCATACTGAGTACTCAACAGAATATTAAAAATATACCATCGGTATCTACACAAGCAAGAATTAAATAAAAAAAAAATACCGATATTTTGCTCTACTATTCGTAGCATCTGTCCTCTAGCTACGGCGTAGACAGCGCTACGACCATGACGACGACGTTGAGAGTTTTTTCATTTTGCTAAGATAACCTAATTTGACAGCAACAAAACAGTTGCTATCTCTTTAGCGAACGAAAAAAATCGCTATTATTTTAGTGCTATTATTTACTTTTGAAAAACGCAATAACTGGTATATAGATTACCTTACGGATGTTACAGAGCAACTACAAAACGGCATAATACTTAGTCGAATCGACGGGCTCTCACCAATCTTTGGGTACTAGGTTGTCTCGTCTCTAAGTACCTATTACAATAAATAGCTATAGAAACTAGCTATTTCTTAGATAAAGTAATAAATTGTCTGATAGTAAACGGCGCGTGACCAAACTGCGCAGATAAAGATAAATGTGTGCGATTTGTTCGCGTCCCGCTGTGTGGTACTCGTTAGATTCTCTTGTGATTTGTCTTGGCTATGAATGAGTCGGTTGTTGACGTGTTCGACGATAGCTTTTACCATGGTAAAATAAAATGAACCTGCAAGTTTTTGGAGTGGCAGAAAGAATTTTGTTTTAACATTGTAACATGTACAATCTATATTTCTTTTAATAGTGACTACTTTAACAAGTTTTGATTACTAGAGTATTTTTTAGCAAATAAAAACAACAGATATAAATTTATACAGGAGTTTTTGCATCACGATCTGCGAAATAATTAAAATTTAAATAATAGTTTCCGGGATTTTTGCGGTCGTGTGTATCCGATGTAAGAAATGTACGGTGAAACTTCCGTAGTGGCGGCAAGCGTCGTGAATAATTAAAATAATCATTTGACGAGGATAAGCTAAGTAAGTTAGTTCGATAAGAAGTTGAAACCGTCATTATAATGCATTATTTTGTATGTATATAAAAAAAACTTAACTGAAAATTGACGCAGAAAAAACTTGGTAGGTTACCGATATAACCGCTACCGACTCTACCAACCAGTCAACCGACCAGCCTAGCGATCAGTCTACCAACTAGTCTGCCGACTAGTCTACCGACCAGTATACCAACCGGTCTGCCAACTAGTCTGCCAACCAGTCTACCAACCAGTCTGCCGACTAGTCTGCCCATCAGTCTACCAACCAGTCGGCCGATCAGTCTACCAACCAGTCTGCCGACTAGTCTGCCGATCAGTCTAGCAACTAGTCTGCTGACTAGTCTACCGATCAGTCTACCAACCGGTCTGCTAACCAGTCTGCCGATCAGTCTTGCAACCAGTCTACCGACCAGTCTGTTCACCAGTCTACCAACCATTCTGTCGACCAGTCTACCAACTAGTCTGCCGATCAGTCTACTAACCCGTCGGCCGACTAGTCTACCGATCAGTTTACCGACTAGTCTACCAACCAGCCTACCAAGCGGTTTGCCGATCAGTCTAGCATCCAGTCTGCCGGTCAGTTCACCAACCAGTCTGCCCACCAGTCTACCAACCAGTCTACCAACCAGTCTACCAACCAGTCTGCTTATCAGTCTAGCAACCAGTCTGTCGACCAGTCTACTAACCAGTCTGCGGATCAGTCTACCAACCCGTCTGCCGACTAGTCTACCGACCAATTCCAATTTATTATTTATTTATTTATTTATTTATTGATCACCAACACAGTGCACACCATTACAATTAAGAGATAAAGTTTAAAAAGTATTAGATCAAATGCCACCACAATTACAGGCGAAGACAGCATGGTATATAAAAAAATAATAATTTGAGCGAGTAACAGAGAGAATATCGAATAATAATACTTAATCAAATTCATAAAACATACAAAAACATTGAACAAAAATTATACAAAACAAAAAAAAATAATAATAATTATATTTACATTAAAAAAATATATAATAATAACTCAATTTAAATATTAAAATCGTAGTTAAGTGTCACCAATTAATTGACAAAATGAGTTGTCACGTTTGAAATATGTTTTCAGTTTCATCACATTTTCCTCTGAAAACATTCAAATCCATTCAAAATTGTGTTCTTATGTAGGTTGATTCTATGAGGTAACTCCAAAACTACGGCCGTTTTGTGATGGTCAACGTTAATTAACTTGAAGCTTCACGCTTCTCTTGATTTATTTTGGAGAGATTTGTGTCTAGACACAAATCCAAGGATTTAAATGAGAGATGTTTGGGTTTAAATACGAATAGTTTGGGGGTAATCTGGTTTTGAACGAATAACCTAATCGTAAAATACGACACTTGATTTTGATAAAATTAAGCTAAGGTTCACTTTCAAACAACCACTCAAAACTTAACCTTGAAATACTCCATAAATACTCACTAGTGAGGATTTAAGTTTTGTTTTCTAGAAATTCCCACTTAGTAAGGATATTTTTACGGTGAGACTGGATTGTGTAAATACTTGTTCAGTGTTCCATTAAATGAGTGCGTCAAAAGAGCAACGCTGCGGGAGGATTGACTCAATAGCGCAGTCGGGTTAGAATTTTAAATTACATTAATTCCCGGCAGCAATTTTTTTGCTGCAACCTTTAAGGGGGGTCACAGGTAGTCTAAATCCAAAATGGCGACCAAATTCCTCCGGTGCGTTAGCCGCTTTGACGTTATGACATAAAGTGAAGTGATTGTGAAACGAGCTACTGCCAACACGATGACCACGATCACTCTGTCAAGAGTTCTACGATCATTGCTTAGTTTGGAACTAGAGAGCGTTGTACGATCACTATAAATAAAATATGTCAAAGAGTATTTATTTATTGATATAAAAAAGAACAGTGACAGGCTTCACGGCGTCAGTTTTCACGCGTAAGGGTGTTTGTGAACTACAAGGAATTTTACGGTCCGGCAGTCCAATTTTTAGTCTTTACTCGCCCCCCTCTCCCGCGCCCGTCCCGCCTGTTCATGAATATCGCGGACGCAGCAGTGCACAAGCGTATACACGTTTTTCACTGCTGTCATCTCGGACCGGAAAAACGGCCCGGAATGGGGAAAAGTAAAATGTCGGACGGTAAAATTACGTATAGTGCACAAACTTGTATATAAATTTATGGCGTGTCATATCGGACCGTAAAAAATCGGACTGCCGGACAGTAAAATTCCTTGTAGTGCATAAATGCCCTAAGTATTTTGTAGAAAGGAACAGAAATGTCGATTCTAGTTTTTTTTTAATTGATGCTAGAGCGATGCGACCATGCCAAAGAACGCTTTGTAAAAAAACCCAGCAGAACAAAAACACCATCCAATTTTGATCAGTGCCATGGATATTCTGAGTTCAATCAATCGGCAGTACCCGCCATCTCCTTGCTATGCACAAAGCTTTCTAAAGGAAAGTGGCATTTTTCAAAACAGTATAAGTACTTCCAGTCTATAGGGCAACATTGGTTGTTTTCACAATACTAACGACATGACATCTACACGATATCGTTGTATGTACTTTACGATATTGTTAATGTACTTAATTAATTTCGCTTTTCCCACCGTATTGGCGGCGCTGACGACGATATTTTATCTATAGTCACGACATATCAGTATCGTGTAGGGTTCGTATCGTTGGCATTGTGGATAAGCCCATTTCCGTATATTTTCACAGCATTAAATATTTAATAGGGCGTAATGGCACAGTGGAGTTGAGAGCAGCTGGTTTAGTATAATATTTTTATAAACTATATATTTTTAAATTGTATATAAGTATGTATATATTCATGTTTATCTGTGTATATTATTTTAGTAAGTAGGTATAATAATAGTATTTTAATTTTTTATTTTAATCTCGTTATTATAAGTATAAAATATTTTCTTGTCAAATAGTACACCCTAGCCGACCTTCCTATTTATACGCTCCACTCCATCCAATGGTTGTCTGGAAGAAATCGCTCCCTAGTGATAAGACCGCCCATTGTACGTAATGTATTATAATGTAATCTGTCTCGCATATTAGTTTGTAAGGTGTACCTACGTACAATAAAGTATTTTCATTCATTCATTCATTCATATTCTCATGCCGTTCTGAATTCAATTCGCTAGGTGTACCCAATTTCTTTGTATTGTATCGAGGAACTACAGTTTATTGAAACACTTCTAAACTTTCCTACTTCCCACCAATTGCCGCTGTCCACTTCTGACTGTCACTTTCAAAAAAACTGTCCATGTCAGAATAATTGCTACGAGCCCACTGGTGGCCCACTGGTGGCCGGTGGACTCGATGGGAATAACCCATAAATACACTTCAAATAAGAAGTGGTCAGATTGTGTGAAAGAGGATATGAATGTGAGAGGAGTAGATTCAGAAATGACGAATGATAGGAGTGAGTGGAAGAAGAAAATATGTTGTGCCGACCCCACCTAGCGTGGAATAAGGGCAATGGAATGATGATGAAATGAATGAACGGTTGTCTTAGAACCTGTGATAATGTAGCAACGATTGCGCGTTATGCGCAATATAAACATGTTTAAGCTCCCAGTGACAACGTAATGATGGGGGTGTTTGTGTTTGTGCTATTTTTCAGAGATTCCTGTTAGGTAATCCAATTTTGATTCAGTAGGTCGCAGAGGCGACGAACTTGATGCCTGTCATGTACTGAATTTTGACTATAGTAGGTGCCAAATAACACCGCAATACAGGTCATTCACCCACCTTCACCAAGATGTCGCAAAATTCAATTTATGAATGGCTAATTCTGTCGCTTTCCATACAAACCTGTCGCTAAGACGGTAATCGCTCGAATCTCGTAGTTTACCATACATAAATTGAATTTTGCGACATCGAGGTGAAGGTGGGTGAATGACCTGTATTGCGGTGTTATTTGGCACCTACTATAGTACATTATATTTTCTGTCTGATGTAATATTTAAACGTGTCTCGCAAACAGCAAACGATGGTAAACAGTCACCGTCGCTTAGAAACACCGACAAAACTAGAAGCATTATCGGTGCATTTACTGAAGGACATCCCATAGGTACCTCATTTACCTCATCCTCTTTAGTTTCTTGATAGGAGAATGCTGGCCCATGGCCACCATGCATGTGATTTATTACTTTTGAGTCGTATTTCATGGCATTAAAACATGTAATTCAAGTAGCTATGATTTTTAACATGATCTATATATCTGATACCTATATACTTACTGAGGAAAAATGATTCAATAAGAAAGTTAATATTTTGCAAGCGTCAAATGTAGCACTTTCGCTAAACGCGAATCCATTGTTAGGTCTGTACGTGGAAATAAAATTCAAACAAAATGGTTATTTTATCAAAATAAATAATAAAGATGAATTATTTTTGTCTTATTTATTAACTTAGTCGTTTTATAGCAAATCTACCTATAAAAATATTTTCTTTGTCCTTTACATATAAAAAAAGGGATGATAACAGATTTAGAGGAAATGATAGTTACTGTATCAATCAACCACCATATGATTAACTAGGTGTCGCCCGCGGCTTAGCTCGCGTGGTAGCAGCATGCGCATTATTCGGTTAAAATCTTTGATATCCTAATTTTAGACCCATTAAAGAGCTACTTTTTAAAATTCCTTTCTTAGTGCACTCCCAAACTATTATAAGGATACTACCCTCTAAATTTCATACCTCGAGGACATAGTTTAGGCTGCGCGTTGATTATCAATTAGCTTCAAAAGAGTTTTATACTTATATTTAGATAGAAGAAGATGAATTACTAGCGTAATAACATAGAATATTTTGAATTTAACTTTTATTGAGAAAAACTGAAATTGGTAAGCCAGTCTGTACAGAAATTTACCTTATTCACATGAAAACTAATAATTTACTATGTCAAAAAACATACGACAGTTTATGAGACTTACTCAGGACCAACTCTTTCAAAAGTTTTCGGAAACGAATCGGTCTTGATTTATTTCCCTGACCGTAAACATTCACATTTAGGGTAGGCTTTCAAGGTTTGTCGATAAATCTTATTTGTCCTGCATGAGACGTTTCTCGCAAGAGGGTGAATGTGGCCACACTTTAAAGCCCTTCCCGTTACACAATAACACGGATAATGGATTTATGAAGCAACTAGCTGACCCGACAGACGTTGTCCTGTCATTCAAACTCACTGTCAAACAACTGACAGTGTGATTTAAAATGGCACATTAAAAAAAGTTTTTATGGAAAAGACTAAGAAACTTTCACACCCCCGCCCCTCTTTTAACCTTTACAACCTTTTTTCGCATTAAAAAGTAGCCTATATCCTTTCTCAGGCTCTAGACTATTTGTGTACCAAATTTCATTGAAATCGGTTCAGTAGTTTTAACGTGAAAGCGCGAAAGACAGACAGACAGAGTTACTTTCGCATTTATAATACTAGTATGTATAGTAGAGCTTCTTGAGAAAGACCTTGTTTGCGGAAGTACTATCAGCGTACCTATTTCTGCCACTTATCAGTTGATGCTAGCATCGCTGTGTTCCTGAGCAATTAATGTAATAAATGTATGAATGAATGAAAATCCTCTAGTTGTACACTAAACCAATCAAAGACAAGAAACACTACAACCCCTAATGCAATCCTACATCAGCTTAAAAAATTCCCTAAAGCCTATCTTAATAATTTATGTCATCCTTAGACTATGTATCAGCCGAAGCAGAGATCCCTCGCGTCTACATACAAGTATATTTTTACTTAGTTACTATACGAAGGTTAGGAACAAATAAATTATGAATATATCAGGTAGTGCTTAAGAAACTACTTCGCTTTACCCACTGTACCCTAACCTAACCTTTTCTGTAAATAAATTTATTTTTATTTATTTATTTACTTAGTGGATAAACCTAAAACATAATTTATTTATTATTTATTTATTGTATATAATCAGAACGGCCTGAGCCAATTACACTAATTAAACTAATAATATTAACTAAACATAATTAATAGTAAAAAAATAGTAATAAATAGTAATATAAAAATACAGTCAGAGTCATAATAATACAATAATAATATATAGTCATAATGTACAATGGCGGCCATTTTTTATAGACAACCTTTATGTAAGTTAAAATTACAGTCACATTACACATAACAACTCTTTACGTCACAAGGAAAAACTCCTATAGAATAATAAACAGTTTTGAAATACTACTTCTTATGGTAACTGTACAAACAAGGGCCCATTCTAAAAAATGATATATTCCAGAAATCCCCACTAAGAAATGTCTAACAGTGGGGATAAAAATCTGCGACTGTAGTACGCGTGTAGACATTGGTCTTTAAATGACGAATGAAGAATGATGAGAAATAGGACAAATGGGAAATACAATGAATTGGAAAAGTTGTACAAAGCCCCAACCTTGAAGTTTGAGTGGAAGAAACTTATGTTCTAGTTTCATGAAAACGGTGACCGTAATTTTCATAAGTGAGAGAGTTCCATGTGACGACGCAAAGGCCAATAACTGCTACATTCTATTTATTGAATACGTACCTATATGACATGGTTTTATGAGTAGCTTAGAATTTATCATTATGCGCTATGACATTTTGAATTCGCTATGTTATGACTGTCGCAAAACATAGTGAAAGTCTTTAAAAAATTAAATAGCTTCAGTTACTAGCATAAATACAATCATTAATTACTCTTTTTATGGACTAATGCCCGTTTTCACCAACATCCCAACATCTCATCTATTTCCTTCGAATATAATAGAAACAGTTTCTAAATTTTCAATAAATTCATCTAAATCACTATCCATCTTCGTTGCTTGAGAGATCACTTACGTATGTGACGGTTTATGTGCCAATATTTCGACTACCTAAATTTAGAGGACCTTTTAACGTTTAAGTGACCCTTTACTGTTGGTGAAACAAAAACCACCTTTTAACAGCCCCCTAACCATGCTTAAAGGATCCTTTAAAGTTAGGAGATGTTGGTGAAAACGGGCATTAGTAAAGTAAATGTAGACGATGCAAACATCCTCAGCAGGCGAGTCACGGATGGCGGAGTAAAAAGATTTTAGATTGTTATTGAGTTGTCACGCAGATAAAAAATACAGAATATGGTTTGTAATTAAAATAATTTCATTTACTTGGACACCTTTTCTTCTCCATAATTAACAGTAAGCGAGAATTTGAGTTACAGCCGTTTTATGACGGTCACCGTATTTAGCAAACCAGCTTTTTCCTGAAGTTTTGGGAAATAGTTTTCTATTTTTAGACAAGAATTGGTTGTGTGACTCTAATCTTGAATGGAGCGGATAAGAAACTTTTTATTGATCGGTTTTTGTTTATTTTTTGTATATTTTCTAAAAATACAAAGCCGCTTAGGTGTGAGGTGTGAGCGTAAAGCAACTAAAAATATGCACTAAATCACTTAAAGTGCAGGCCATTCGCTTATTTTACCTAATTTTCTTTGAGAGACATTCTACGGACCTAATACTGTTTTATATGTGCAATACTTATATATACTTAATATATACATATATATAACACCAATGGTAGCAGCCAATGAAACGAGACTGATATTAGTAAACTACTGACTTCCCATTTTACCTAATTTTTTTTCTTTCTTTATGTATGTTATGTGCTATTTTTATTTTATAAATTATTCGTATTTTTTCAATTATTAAATATAAAAATTATAATTTCAAAATTGCACGCCCAATTAATAGCAAAATACATTGATACTATATATATATATAATTAACTGACATCTTATTAACATGTATTTATGCAATAAATTTACTTTGACTTTGACTGACCTACTTTAAGCCTACATAGTACATAATAAATACGAGGGACGATTACACACATACTCATGATTAAATCAAAACCAAAAAATTATGGTCTTATACATGTATGACTATACTAAGCGAAATATCATGCGATCTTAATTGCATTCGAACCTAAAGCGTTTGCACACCAGCTGATACCGACAATTCAGGGCATTTTAAAATAACGGTGTTGATAGTGACACAGTATGAAAGCGTGCAACACGATAAAAAAGAAGAAGAAGCCATCCTAGGTGTCTACTGTATACCGATTAGATACAGATTTCATTATATTCGATATAAATAAATAAATAAATATTCACGGACACTTAACACAACGTCTTCTAGTCCCAAACTAAGCAAAGCTTGTACGATGGAAACTAGATGGCTGATAGAATACATACATAATTTTTTTTTTGTAAATACATACTTATAATACATAGAAACACCCAGACACAGAACAAACATCTATGTTTACAACTCACAAATGTTTGTTCTCGGTGGGGATCGAACCCACGACCCACAGCACGGAAGGCAGAGCTACTACCGACTGAGCCATGACGCCTGTCTATATATTAATAAACATAAACATACGGCTAGATTTCAAGAAAAATAAACAGCTTTATGAAAAGAACAACATTTTTAACAATACTATTGACGATATCGTGTACGTAGTTGTCGTGTCGTGCAGTCATGGAAATCATAGAACCTTCGTGAATTTATGTATGCGGTTAACTGCGGGATGACGAGGCAGTTAGCAGGATGGGCCGCAACGAGCTTCCGGCAGTGTTGCCCACTTCAACGCAATTTTTTTTCTGATAAACGGCCATAAGTGGTGTAACTGTTGGCCTTTTTTTTTTTTTTTTTTTTTTACGTGAGGAAATCCATCATGGATACCTACTGCTTGTTACAGCGGTAGGTTATGTCAGACTCTACTGACTAAAACCTCACGGTCCGTCGGGCACTTTTACCGGGGGACGCGAGGGCGCGTTAGCATTCTTCCGCGATCCCAGCCGTGTTGGCCAGTGACTATAATGGCCCCTGCGCTGTTACACTGCCGAGTAACATGCTATGGGCGCAGAAAAGCACCTGTTGGCCTAGTAAGTAGTTATGAGTACCTATTCAAAGATAGGAAGTGATAAAAAATGCTTCACCAATACTTGTAATAACACGTATTGGTGAAGCATTTTTTAACACTAGACATTTCTGAATAAAAAGTCACATAGTCGTTTCCACTCCATTCAGTCAGACGTTTAGAAAAGAGATTTTTATTTATTTTGTTCTGGCGCTGGAAGCTTGTCTTTTTTGGTTTTCTGAATATTTTTGACACTTACTTATGATATTAAATTGTACATTAAACCTCATTTCACCTCTCAATTCAAATATCGAATGCAATCTTTTGTTTACAATAGCATTTTGACACATGCAATATTTGGTTTTAGAATGTCACATGGCATAGAATTATTAAAGTACAGGTAAAATATAAACAAATTAATTTCTACACCTGCAAGTCATATACCTGTAAATTACCAAATCCAATTTAAATCGAACACAAACTCGATTCGACACGGAACTTCCAAACTAATTTAGAGAATCACACGCTATGTTTGTCCTCAGCTCCGTAATACGAAAACTTTCTGATGACATCTGTTTCTAGGAATGCATCTAACTGAAGCAATTTGTGTTTTATTTAAGTTAATACTTAGTAAACAGACCCTAAAGCGTGAAACACACAGAGAACGGGTGTAGGTTAGGCGCGGGTCGCGTTTATTACGGTTGTTACAACTAAAACATAATAAAAAAATGTATAATCCGATGAAAAAAGATTGTAGTTTTATATGCGACACCACAAACAAAAAATAGTTACATGCTTCACTTGAATAATTCACTTATTTTTTCTATAAAATACATTTTGGGTTAAGTAGGTGAGTATCTGCAAATAACTGGCAGGTCAAATATAGCCCCGTGTTCATAACTATTGTTCCAGCTTCTGGTAGCTTCCACACAATGAGTTTGCAATTAGCGGAAATTAATGAAACACGGGTCAATGGAAGGTGAAAATTGGATTCGGGCGATTATAGGTTTCAACGATAACCTGTGAACAATCGCTTCAATAATCTAAGTATTATTTACGGTGGCAGAAGTGAGTTTTTATTTGGTATACAGTGACGGAACCAGTAGGGTAATTCTATTAATAAAATTTAGTAAAAATATCATTGGGATTTTATTGGGATGTAATTAAAGTCAAAAACTAGTAGGCAAAGTAGCTAAGAAAAGTCGCAATGATATTCTCTAGCGATAGTAGAATAATAGAATCTTGGACGAATAATTTGTCCAAGTCTAGAATGGAGGGGGCAGGTATTTCAATCACTTACTTTTAAAGCAGTACTAGAATCTAATGCGCACAGCATTCGATTCTAGATTGCATCGTACCGACCACACGCTAGAACCTTGATCAGCGGTCACCGTGTTGTGCTCTAATTAATTTTAGATTTACTTTCTGTGGTCGTATTTATTTGTGGCCGAGTTGAAGGTGCTTAGTAATTTTGCGTTAGTCGAGGGAAGGTTTTACTTGGTGGTACAAATAATGTTCAAAAATCACTAAGAGCTTCAGTCTTAGGGCAACTTGGCGGACGACAAATTGGTGAATGTGTTTATCAGCCACTGTAGCGACTAGTTGGCGCCTGCGGCTTTGCTCGCGTGGGAGCAGCATACGCATTATTTGGTTAAATCTTTGATCCTAATTTTAGACCCTTTAGGGTGCGACTTTTCAAAATTCCTTTCTTAATGCACCCCTACACTATATAAGGATACAACACTCCATTATGGATGTCTGTGAACTTAGCAGATCATCTTCAAGCAGATCAAAATTAAATGAGAGTTCTATTCACATGTAGAGGAGTTCTATTAAAAGTATCAGGAATTATCTTCACGAAAATCACTTTTTTTTTCCATTTGCTAAAAAAAACACCAGAACTATTTCTAAAAAGTATCAGGAACTATAGAACTCCTCTGCATGCGAATAGAACTCTCATTTAATTTTGATCTGCTGGAAGATGATCTGCTAAGTTCACAGACATCCAAATTGGTTACCATTTTAGTTACATTGATACCTGACGTCTGGTTTGAAATATTTTTACCTTTTCACTATACAATTTCAGTTTTGAAAAGAAGATTTTCTCTAAAGTTACATGATCCAAGATGACTACCTACATCTGGAACACAAGCATTACAGTAACAATTCAGGCAAACTGGAAAATGCCGTTTTACGTAAGCAATTTTGCTTGCAATTTTGCGAATTTCTCCAGCACTCCACTGCATATCAAAACCGAAGTCGTGGGTTTGTTAAAAAGCGGAGACCGTGAAATTATTATAGAAACTTTATATCACTACATGGTATAAAGCAAAGTCTCTTCCCGCGTCTGTCCTAATGTCTGTATGTATGTATGCTTAGATCTTAAAAACTACACAACGGATTTTGATGCAGTTTTTAATAGATAGGTTTATATGTATAATAGGAGGAAGGTTTATATGTATAATATATCATCATCATCACTGCATTGCACCCGTGCGAAGCCGGGGCGGGTCGCTAGTTATTTAGAAAATAAAGGTATACATCACAAGTTTCAAGTTACATAGTTATTAGGGCAAGAGTCACAAACATCTAATCTTACTTTTCGTAAATAAATGAATTTGCATCTTCTTTGTTGTGTTTTTGTAACCTATCATTCCACCTGCAATGGAATTCTACATTATTATATTAGGTACCTTACATTGGTATAAAATTAAAAAAGACTGAAATGAAATGAAAACCTAAAAGGACATAAAATTAGGGGTAGCGGAATATCAAACTTAGATAATAGTATAAGACCTACTATAGCGAAAACGGAAAAACAACTTTTCTTTGACCTCTTTCACATAACAGAGATCATTTCTTATAGAACTATCGCTTAAGTAATTTTGAAATGTTCTTTGTACCTTGCGCAGAATTCCTATGGGTCTTAATATGTCCACGACGCAGACCACACAAAGGCGATCTCGTGAATAGGTTAAATCATGTGGACACGGTGTATGGAACTTTTATTGAAACTCTCCCTGGAGGAAGCCTCGCTTTGCCAGATCTCCATAGCAGGAAAATTACAGAAGCAACTTTGGTTTATCTATTGTCTCGAACTAACCCTCAACTCGCAACAAAGTTTCTGTCACACAAAAAAACAAAGACCACAGTATTATGAGACAAACTAAGGCTTTGTCTAAAAAACAATGTCTGGTCAAATAGCTGGTTAACTTTTTTACACCGTAGAAACTTCAGTAAATTTGGTGTCTGAGCGTTGGAGCAGACTGGTAGGGTTGCCAACTTGCAAAGTTTTGGCGGAGCGCCCGCAGATGTCGTTGCGTAACCGCAAGCTTCCCTGAGACTATCCATTTTTATTATGATCTAAGTAGCCCTCGTCTCCGGGAGTAATCCAGGATTAAGCCGGCATCTCAATTTGTAGTCCCTTGCTTGTTTTTGTTCAGGATTTTCGCTTTAAAATGTTTTTTCTGATGGATCTTATTATTGCTGACAAGCTTGTTTTAACATTGTCTTTTTATGCAAGGTCAAATTTTGTATTTACTTGAAATCTTAAGGAATATTTAATATTAAGGAATTTTTATTGCTATGTTAAAGGAAGTACGGATGCATTGTTACAGGCAGATATTTCGGGAAGTAACCCAGCTCATCGCCCAACAGCTTGCCATTACACTTTCCCATAAAAAAAAGCTATCATTTCTTATTCAAATTAAATTGATAGTTTTTGTTTGCTGAACGTAGAAAGCTGATTCAAAAACATACAGGGATAACTCGATCTCGTCCGTTTACGTCACAGTTACCCTCGGGAGGTGAGTGATGCATTACTTGAGCAATGGATCTTCCCGCGGGATACTTTGTTGGATCGAATTTTCACTTCAATTCCTTTGCATATTATTATTAGAATACATATTACAGTGGATTACAATGCATATTCGTACTAAGCAAGTATATAATAAAGAGCAAAGTGATCGCATACCTACACTTTTTGATATGATGAGTTATGACCTATGTGGATTTTTGTTCCATTGCTTTGCAACGCTTCCGTCAATGTTTTGGTAAGTTTCTTGTTCTTTATTCCATTTCGTGGTTTTTTGGTGACAAAACTCATATGGCTCTACATAAAAAAAACGTTTTATTTTTTAGCACACATCACTTTTTAAATTCAATCTGCGAAGTTTGCTTACAATACATTGAAATAACTAGTTTGTATTCAGAAAACATAGTTTGTCATATCTTTACGCCAATGATAGCATACTGAATGAAATGTAGACAGATGTAGCTAAACTTTTCTGTCTCTGCCTAAGATTTAGATAAAGTTCTAGTAGAGAAAAGTTAGTAAAGATTGTAGAGTCTGGAGTATTTGCACTGCCACCGACACGATATCGGCACAGAGTTATTATATACTAACGTTCACTCGCGATTTTGTCCCCGTCCCATTTGTTCGGTTAATTTTTCGGGATAAAAGTAGCCTAGGTGCTAATCCAGGTTAAGAACTATCTACATTCTAAGTTTTAGCCAAATCGGAGTAGTTGCAGCGTGATTGAAACACCAAACATATAAACTTTTACATTTAGTATAGTGCAACCAGCACTAGACTATGGTATAGCTAAAAAAAAAAGCTTTCACACCGTAGGTGGTACCGACTCTTTCGAATGGAATGTCCGAAATCTTATTCTTATGTTTTACAAACATATAACTAGGTAGGTAGGTATCACTACTTAAGTTAATGAAGCCACTTAGTCACTAGTAAATCGTATGTATAATAACAATGTTGGTATTGTGGAAGATGCCGGTATCAGACTTCGCCGTCGTAATGTGTGCAGATTTACCCCTTGGCCTTTTTTTGGTACGTAGATCTTAATTTAAAAATCGGATAGAACTTTATTATTACACAATTATAAACAGAAATGTGTGTTATTTTGTATTGTTCCAAATCACACATTTGGGCGTTGGTTGAATATGTAGAGTATGGCTAATTTTACATTAACATGCAAATGAAATCGGCCTAAACAGCTTTGAAATACGATTTGTGCATGTTACGAGACGGGTTACACGTATGTATCTATACTTTATGTCAGTATTTAAATTTATAGAGTCGTCAGTAAAATCGTACTATTCATAGGTTATCAATCTGTCTAGAATGAATGGTATGTTGAGTTGGATTTGTATTGAGTGGTTCATTTGGTTTACTCATTTAGGTTTCTTTTTAACAATTTAACTTTTGTCTTGGAAATTTTTTAAGATAAGTTTATCCTACTATGAATCTCAATAATTATAAAATGTGTAATGGATCCGCTTAATAAAATAAATATGCTTGGCTCCATTTTTTCTCATGATCTAAAAATATGAATGAATTCCCAAAAATAAATCTAAGATATATAGAGAAAGTTATACGACTCAATTTGTTATTTAGTTGCTGCCTGTACCTACCAAGTTTGAAGTGGTTTAGAATGATTTATGAAAAACGATTTACTTAAATTGCGGAAATTTACACGCCCTTTATTGCGGAAAACCAATGTCTGATTTTATCATAAATACCAGCTCTTTATAGGAATAATTGCTCCGATTATTGAAAACTGGATTGGATCGGAACGCCGAAAGTTCTAGGTATTTTCACGAATCTTTAAATAAATGTTTTTTTAGAAATAAGTAATTTAAAATCTTGAAAACGTTCAGAGCGCTGGTCTTGCTCGTTTGTATTTTTTCAGGGTACTATTTTCTGTTGCTCGCAATATCTCAAAATATCTTTATAAGAAAAATACTTCAAAAATTTAAGTTATCTCCAAGATAAATGGGTAAAACAATGTGGATCGTACAGAGACCAGTCAGCCACCCGATAGCGTTGAATGGCCGGTCCCTAGGGTAACCTTTTGCTACACAGCTTTACAATTTACAAGACCAATTTTGCCTGGATTTTGAACCTTATTTCGTAGCTCTGCTCGTGTTTGCTTAGTACTTATCTTCATTACAATGAAAATCTGTCTAACTACCAACTCGGCCATGCTACTAGAAGTAACATAGTTTTTGTGCTATAGTTGTTAATTTTGCGAGATCGTGGTGAAGGTGGGTGAAAGACCTGTATTGCGGTGTTATTTGGCACCTACTATACTAAAGATCATCTGCAAGGCATATTCTTGCGTGTGGTGTGTTCTGGTTGTAGTACTTACAATTAATATTCCCAATAAACTTTTATTTTTTTGTATGTATAGGTAATTACTATGGGAGATGCGTGAAAATGAAAATAAGTTTACCTAATAATAGCTATATAAATCCAATAAACGTTCACTTTGAGCCCTGGGTTATATGCAAAACAACCCTAAATTGCTATTCCGTAAACAATAAAATTGTAACCAAGACGTGACGACAAAATTTTAAGTGGCATTTCACCTTGGTGCGTATCATGTGACATTTACATATTCACGCAGCCAAATAAAGGTGCAATGGAAGACTTAGATTTGCTAGATGAGTCATAGATTAAAGAAGAAGATGAGTTGAGCCTGTCTAATGTCAGATTTCTATAAGTATGTAAGTATACATCTAATATACGAGGATAATAATGTTTAATAATGAAACCATATCGGTCTTAATTGGAAACAATGCAGCATCTGTTTCTTTTAATAACTGAAGAATTTACAACTCGATGGTCCAAGATTCTAAAATAACTGTAAATATAAAAATTTTACAATGAATTGAACAGAAGTACAATGTAAATCATGAACTGCCAGAAAAACATCACAGATTTTACACCCTTTTCAGATCTAATTTCCGTACCCGTTCGGGTTCAAACGAGACATAACATTTATGAAGGTCACACGAATAAAAGTAAGGCAGTCGTATGAAATATTCCTGACCATAAAAATCAATATTTATTTTATTTTTATATCTTCTCACTTCGGGTTTAACGTCAAACTTTGGTGCGGAATGTAGCTACCCTTAAATATATATGTGACAATCCTTGAAATACGGCCAATAAAACCGGGCTTTAGAACATGTCGGATTTGGGTAACAAAATCCGGTTTATGATCGTGTTTAAATTAAGCAAACCTGAATTGATTATGGTTTTAACCGTTTTATTTGCTTTTGTAAAGGTTTTTCCTACCTCTCGATATGACAAATAATTTCCAATTTTTCTTAAATTTAATTATTTGGCAAATATGTACCTACAGCACAACTGCTTATTATATTTGAATGATACAGTAAAAACGCTACCGTATATAATCATCAAAATTTTAGTTTTGACATATTCAAGCCACATCTAGTTAGATGTAAATTCACGATGATAAACAGTGTTTATGTTTACGTCAGCATTCATGACACGCGTGAGACGGTACATCTCGTAAGGAACGGTACATTTCCTGCTAGATAGGCTTTCTGGGCTAAATTAGGCGGAGTCTAAGGTTTCATTAGGATACCAAGTTATTTTGAGATGGAAATTGCTGCGCCAAATATAACTTCTGTGCTTTACAGTACAAACTCTATGTCAGACCAAATATTCAGTATATACACTTTTGTGCTTGACTTTACTCAGCTCAAAGTTCATACCACCTTGATCTGAAAGGGTTTCTTTGGCACACTTTTTTGCTTAATATTACTTAGTTCAAAGTCCAATGGACCAAAGCCTAATGAACTAGGGTCAGAGGACATTTGAATAGGATAACAAGCTCTCAGCAAATACTAAGTTACATTTCAGCTGAAAAACTGGTCCTTCATTTGGTAGAGAATGTGAAATTTTGTTGAAATGAATATTAATAAAAAAATATTAGGTATATAAGTGTGAATACTGTATTAGTTTTAATTCTCTTTGCGATAAACTTTTATTAGTGTTATTTTTCAAACCACAAGCAGGGTAAAAACAAAAGTAGTACAAAGTCAATCTGTACTATAGTAGGTGCCAAATAACACCGCAATACAGGTCATTCACCCACCTTCACCACGATGTCGCAAAATTTAATTTATGAATGGCTAATTCTGTCGCTTTCCATACAAACCTGTCGCTAAGACGGTAATCGCTCGAATCTCGTAGTACTGTTTGTTTACCATTCATAAATTGAATTTTGCGACATCGAAGTGAAGGTGGGTGAATGACCTGTATTGCGGTGTTATTTGGCACCTACTATAGCTAAACACTTTCAAAGGTCATGTATTACTTACTTTACCGCCTCTGTTTCTGCGTAAGTAAAACTGTCTTTTCCGTATCATTTTGTATTTTCTCATTCAATATTTTAGGGTCTTGGCATAGTAATTATATGATCTGTGTCTTGGTAATTATTTTTTCCATAGAGTTTTCAATGGTTTTCATAAAAGCAGCTAACAACACAAATCGTAAACAAAAAAAATGAACTTTTGCATATTTAAAAAGCGCCCAAAACATTAATACAACTTATGTTGCTGCCTGTACATATAATACTCCACTGCGTACAGTGAGTCACAGACATCTAAATCTAATATAAGAAAAAAAGAAAGAAGTATTCTTGCAGCCTAAAGTTATTGTTATGAGTACTGAGTGTAGTGACCAACTTACTTATTGCAAAAGTTGAGATGTTTGGTCTTGTAACTGCTGGACCAATTTATATGAAACTTTGAAATATAATTCATTTTTCTTGGAATATCATTATATTTAAAACCGATTTCTATTTAACTACGCTCTGAGCTCATCATCAGATGATGGTGATGATATTGATGATTCATTGGGATTGTTTTATTGATTGTAGACTTTATAAAGTCACAGGGAAGTAAAATACGCAATGTCTTGTATGTGGATAGATATGTTTTTTCCAGTTATCTGCTGAACCAATTTTGACAAAAAAAAACTGAATATAAAAACTTTTTAAAATTTCGAAAATTTTGTAAATTTCCTTTCAGATAAAAAAGATTTTTTTCATATCGGTCTTTATATGAGGTAACAAACATTAATAAAAAAAAACATACAACCGAATTGAGAACCTCCTCCTTTTTTTAAAGTCGGTTAAAATCTAGTGCTTATTTTTTTGTTCACGCCATTTCATTGGCTTTTATAAAATCAACTTTTTGGTGAACATTGTCCTAAATGTGATTTAAACGAAATCATGTCCATCCGTCTCGGGTAAGCTTGTTATACAAACTCTGAATCACTTAATTTCAAAAAGTTTGCTCGACTTATTAAAACTTTTTTAAACATTTATTCGAATTGATAATGAAGTTGAGATGTTTCGCCTTTTTTGTGATACGACCATAATGGACGACCTCGAAAAGTGTATTAAAAGTTTCCCATTTCCCTAATTTGTTGCGTTTTTGTGGTCAAGTTTCAGGGCCCATAAATTATTTCTTCACAATGGTGTGTAGATATGATAATATAGAAGTTTTGCTGATTTACTGCTTAAGCAGATCCAGACTCATGCATAGATTTTTGTATGAATATCACTCTCTCGACTCAAGACTTCAGTACATTGATGTATTTTTTATGACTATATACCTCAATGCTTCAGTATCGATTTTTTATCGGGAATCGGGCCACAGAGTGTGTAATTTTGATTCAGTTCACATCCGCATTCCGCTTTTGTCAGATGTTGTATTTATTTGTCATATTTATCTCCTGATGAGACAATACTCATAAAAAGTCAACATTAGACCCTGCATTGGTCAATTGTGATTTCCACCAAAGATGTACGAGGTGGATGAGAGGTGTGCAATGAAATAATCTACTAATAGTATAACTTAACGTGATAAATATTTTCGGTGGAAAAAGTAAGCATATGTGTCAGGTCGGACCGAGACCAAATGACCGACTAAAATGAACTTTAAAACGTTTACTTAAGATTCGTAATGATATGAAGCGATTCACGGTCAATATCGGTGTTGACCCAAGCCGACGCCTATAGAATCTTCCAATTTGCTAAAGCATCCTATTCTGAAGCAAAAATAAACACACGCCCTCATTCAATTGAAAACTTGATTCGACCTTAGATAAACCCATCGAAACCATAGTGCACTGAAAAGAGGAATAATTAATTAGAGTCCGGTAGAGAGTACGTTGGCTCGAGAGTTGAATGTCCAATTAATGTTGGGTGACCGTCCGAAGCAACCCCTCACCCGGCTGGAACTAAGCGCTCTCACATATTCAGACATTTTAAAAGGTTTATATAAAAAAAAACCAAATTGAAATTATTGACCGGGCAATGACTTGGACAGCGCAATTGATATTTTTACAGCACCACCCAAATAGTGTGCAAACTTAATGTTATTTGATGCTTGCGTTTGGAACTAGAAGAAGGTGTGTGAAATAGCCGTGAATATTTATTTATTTATAATACCAAAAAAGTAGACAACCATCACTTTTAAAAAAAAATTAAATGTACTTTGTTTTACTCCCCAGTTTTAAGATTTTCAATAGAAGGATTCCAAAGAACAGATAAGTTGGCGGCACGTATATTTCAATTAACGACAGGATCGAGGCAGTGGAAGGAAAAAATCTAAAAGATTAAGTCCACTTATACTAATTGGTTAAGATGCAAATAACATATTTTTTGCTGAGGAACGAGATATTAACCATGATTTGTGAGTTTGTTTTTAGTTAAACAGTAGGCTTGCCCAGCACCTATACCATCGTCTCATGAGACGATGGTATATGATGATAGATGAAGATGATGCATCATCTTCATCTATCTAAATCATGTCCCAGCCACTACAGCGCAGCGTCTCGTTTATCGGGCATCGGTAAAAATTGGCTGATTATGTCACAAACAAAAGATACCTTGTACGTGTGTATTGTTCCGAATTAAAACCAAATGTATAAAGTCTGTAGCGCGCTGGGTACCGAATTGCCATTTCATACAAGGTATTGTACGAGGTAAAAAAGAAAATATTACGTTTGAGTAATAAAACACTTGGGCTTATTTCAATTCATAAAATCACAACTCATTCTACCGTACGTTATCGCTTTGTGTTCTAATTCGCAACACAAATAGCGCAATAATTTAACATACCCGAGTAAATTGAAACCCTTTGTCAGTTGATACAACTAAGGGCCTATTCGGGTACTGTGACTTAGCAGAATGAGCTCCGCTTTTTCAACGTTTTTACGGAATACAAAATAATGTTGTTTCGGTAAAGTTACTTTATGCAAGCAAGAGTTTAGATCTCTATACTATTTCAGTAATTTTATCATACAACTGCTTTTATTTTTATGCTTACTACATACAATCACAGAGTATCCAAGCACCCGGAACACTAAAAAACATTTAGTTTCGGCTCAGCGCTATGATACCCTCCCAGACGGCTTTATTTTCATCTTTAGCGACATTTTATGTAACAAACGACATAGTTTTGTCGAATAACACCATAACTTGAAGCATTAGCTATACTTTATAGGATATCCCACACCCATTCTATCTATATCTGATTGCGTAATAAACAAGAGTGATATTGTGTGTGGAAAATGTTCTAGCGTTTTCGGGTTCCAATCATCTCCACCAGATTTATACAACTAGTGGGGAGCATGTGAAAATGCCAACCTCACTGTCGATTAAACCACTGAACTGATCATGTAAAATTATTTTCTTTAGTTACTAGTATAGTATTATATGATCTGCGCTTTAGTTTTGCTGTGTAAATCTAGGCAAATATATACCTACATATACCTAGGTTTGCATGATAAAACTATGTAACTAGTGGGATAAACCTGGTAGGGTCAAAGCCACAAGGATCAATTTAGAATCGTCTTATAAACTAGGTAATTCTAGGTGTCAGTTCCTTGCAACCAGAGCCTAGACTAGAAAAACACGAGGGCATTTTAATTTTGCCATTACCATGGAATGCGAGCTTGGGAGGACCATTCCTTTTTTCTATTATGCCCTCCTCCCTGCTAACAACAGAACTGTTTTATTCCGTAGTGGAGAAATTGCTTATACTTATTGGATTTTTCCCATCATCCCCACTAGTTGGATAGACCTGGTGGGGAACATGGGAATAACCTACTTTTTGCGCTGAGCCTATCAATTTGCCTCAAATATGCGGAATCTCATGGCCTGCGGGACGTGGCACCGGTGACCCGAGCACATTTTTCAAAAGCTTTTTATTGTGGTTGTGGTCAAGTCAATTGATAGGTACGAAATAAAACCGTTGCGGTTAGATCACGAGGTTTGTTGCGCTGAGAGTCAGTGATCCACAGTGGACATCAGAAATGATGAGGATGAAATAAAAAGATGAATTAAAGTACTTAGTTATAACCTTAAGAATTTACTTCGGAAACATAGTACAAAAAAGAAAACCCTAAGTATTATGCCTCTAGAAACTAGTTGATTAAGTTTTGAATACTTATCGTGGATGAGAATCTTAAACATTTTCTCTTGTTACAGGCTAACCATGCACCGGCTACTAAGCATCACACTTATCAGCATAGCCGTCGACCACGTGTACTCTCAAGAAGACCGAGAGCACCAGGGACCCCAGCCCTGCGGCGGACGTCTACGAGGCCCCGTCGGGGTCATCCAGACCCCAAACTTCCCCAATCCCTTCCCCGTACCTATAAAGTGCAAATGGATCATCGAGCACGATATAGTGAACGGAACTATATCCATATATTTCACACAACAGTACACAACCAGCGGACTTACGTTCACCGAATACATGTACTATGACGAATCGTATAAGTTGGGTGAGAGGAGAGCTCTGACTGTCACCGAGGAGAACATAACGAGGATAAAATGGCTTCAGGTAAGTCATATATTTACATTTATATTTAGTATTTATGCATACAATGTCGTGGAATAATGCTGGAAGTTTCAACGGTGTCGTAATTTAGGATAATGTGGGTAAAACAGTATGACATAAACAATAAACCAAGAGCCACTGAATTTGTATGAAATATGACAGTAATAAGCTTTTACGTTGGAATGGAAATGACTTCATGAGATATTTTATGTTCTACATTTAGGTAATAATGGAATAATAGTGGTAACCGCGTGAACTAGATTAATGGTTTGAATTCGGTCGTAAAATAACGTTCTATTTTTTATGTACGTATATTTCTGTGTAAGAAGAATCATAAAAAAGCGCTAGGAAATAGGCCGTAGGGTCTTGCCCTTAGAATTATTAGCTAATTCTAAATGATCTTTGTGATTTCACTGATAATAATATCTTTGACTTATATTTTACTTGCTAATCTAGTTATTTATACATAAACAAGTCACTGAGTACGTTCTTATGATACTGTTCATTTTACGTAGTTTATAGTTTGTAGGCAAATAAGACTGCAAGTGCGATAGAGCAAAGACTTCGTGGTCTCAGTTCCGTTACATTTCATTACTTTGTCCATACGTCCTTCTTAGGCCGGGTTCCCACTACGCCGGACCGGCAAATCTGCCGGGAACCGGACACCGGACAGAGGGTTAACATTATACCGGAAAAGTAGAATTTTTGCCGAGCCCGGCATTTTAATGTGAATAGCTCTATAAATTAATATTATTAATAGCCACTAGCCCTTCCTGCAGTTTCACCGGCCCAGCAGATTTGCCGGTCCGGCGTAGTGGGAACCCGGCCTTAGAGTCCTTGCACACGCTGCAGCAAACGAAATGGCATGCAGCTGATACTTTACATCAGGTGCAACCAAACGGTTAGCTAACTTTCACTAAAATCACAGCTAGGATTTAAAAGCTTCCAAATGTAACATCTATACACCTGACTGTTTAAAAGTATTTTCAGTAGAGTCATAATTTCATAAAATCGACTATGAAAAATTTGTGCTGCTCTGTGGTGTGTCCAAAAAGAAAAAATTACAGCGATAAGGTTACCTTGAGATAAACCTACGTTCATGAATGTACCGATGCTAACGATAATTATTTAATCACCAATCTTCAGTAATGGGCAGTATTTTTTAGACTAGGTCTCATGTGCTGATACTGCGTCATACCACATTCGGCATCGTGTGTAAGAGTTCTTCAACAAAATTTCCGCTCTACATCTCACAATTATATCGCTAACAGCCTTGTTTTCCGCTTCCGGTTGTAGAAACGCTCAAATATTACAAGAATTACTTTTGTTTACAAGGATAGTTTTGCATAATTTCTACATTTTCTTTAATTTTTATTCTTTTGCCGACCCCTGACTGGAAAAGACTAAAAAGAAAGCTCATTTCAAGGAATTTTTTTTCTTTTCATTTGTATTAGCTGAAATCTTTAAATAAATATCATTGTCGCTAAAAAGCTTTGTATGTTAGTCTACTCTGGTGTCCAAGTTTTTAGGCCGCCTTAAGGCCTCCGTCGTGACTTAACTTTCACGCTTATTGAGGCGTAACAAATTAGAAATTCGTGATAAACTGTATGGATTTTCTCAATACTTGTTTTATTCGTTGTGGTGTGAAACTTTTGTAAACTACGAGATTTTTCTTTATTTTATTTATTGTAGAGCGCACAACTTTTCAAATCTAATAAATTCTTATTTTACTGTTTTTTTCTACTGAAAGCTTTATATAAATGAATGTACCTATTATGGGTATAAAAATTATGATTCAATGATCATTAAAAACTTTTTATAAGCTTTAAGGATCGACTAGTGCTGTAGAGCATACGCATTATTTGGTTAAAAATGTTGATGCTAATTTTAGATCCTTTAGGGTGCAACTTTTCAAAATTTCTTTCGTAGTGCACCCCTGCACTATACAAGGTGTAACATAATTACCCTTTAAGCCCGAAGGGGGCGTAATCAGACCGACCACCTGAGTGCTTGGACGTGTGCAAAGAGTCAATAAATCGCAATTAAATTTTTTACAGAAAAGTACAACTTTTATTATTTTAGAAATTTGCGACAACCCTAAGTGTTTGTTGACACGTGCACACGTAGATATCATCCTACCGCGTCGCACGCACACGCTAGCTGTGTGTAGGTACATTTTAAGTAAAAGTTACGACCTCATTTCATGAATGAAAAACTTCGAAATCTCAAAAGTCGTAGAACAAACACTGTTCGCCATGACCTGTAGAATACCCCTCCTTCGGACTTATAGGGTATTTATGTTACACCGTGTATAAGGATACTACCCTCCAAATTTAATACCTCTATAAGACTTATAGTTTATGCTGTACGTTGATTGTCAGTCAGCTTCAAAATAGTTTTAGAAGATAAAATAAAATAAATAATAACTTTTGTATTTCAAATTAATTACAAACTAAAGAACAAGCACCACAATCATGAAAATACACGCGAGAGCAATGATTCCGGGTCACTTAAAGAATGTTAAAAATCTCGGAAACTAAAAATGATAGGTTAATGCAATAAATTGTATTTAATAGACAATGTAATACTCCTTAAATGAAGGTATTAAAACTTCTTAGTTATTGTAAAGTTATATCTTAAAAAAATCAAATTTGAAAAAGGGCCACTTTCGAAGATGGAACTACGAAATTACAGCATTTGGTTTTGCTTTTGTTTGTAATCTGTCATTTATGTGGGTATATAAACCATGTTGATAGTGCTCTATATTCATTATTCAAGCTGAAATTATGTCGCTTACGCCTGAAGAATGCACCAGAATACTTACAATGCTGGAAACCGGCCGGAGTCAGCGCGATACAGCCAGGACTGTCGGTGTGTCGCTGTCAACAGTACAAAGAGTTCTCCGACGTTACGAAGAAACTGGTTCTAACCTACGCAGACCAGGAACGGGCAGAACCAGGTGTACCACAGCACGAGAAGACCGATACTTGGTGAACACCATGCTTCGAAATCGCTTTCTCACAGGAACTGAACTCACAAATCAGTTTCGACGCCTCGGAGGAAGTAACCCAAGTGCATGGACAGTAAGACGTCGGCTTGCTGAATCTAACTTAAAACCCCTTAGACCTGCAAACGGCCCTAAACTGGAGCGTGGGCATCGTATTTCAAGACTAAGATATGCCCAGAGCCACGTAAATTGGAGTATTGAAGATTGGTCAAAAGTTATGTTCTCCGACGAATCAAAATTTATGCTCTACAAGCACGATGGAAGACACAGAGTGTATCGAAGACCAGGGGAAAGATTCAAGCAAGCATGCATCGAAGAAAAAGTAGCCTACGGTGGTGGGTCTGTACTTGTGTGGGCCGGAATTTCTTCTGAAAGTCGCACAGAGCTGGTGATCATAGAAAACGGCTCTTTAACTAGCGTAAGATATGTGGAAGAAATCCTCAATGATCATGTTGGTCCATTTATGGTCAATTTAGGTGAGGATGCTATATTTATGCATGACAATGCCCGACCTCATACAGGTAGGATTGTGAATGACTACCTTCAAGAGATGAACATTACTCGTATGGAGTGGCCAGCGCGCAGCCCGGATATCAACCCGATCGAGCATGCTTGGGACGAGCTAGGCAGATGCGTAAAACAACGAAACCCTCCCCCAATCACGCTTCGTGAGCTCAAAATTGCTCTCACAGAGGAATGGGAGAATATTCCCCAAAATCGTATAAGGAACTTGGTGTACAGCATGCCAAACCGCGTAAACGCAGTAATGGAAGCACGAGGAGGCAATACGAAGTATTAAAATTCAAGTCAAATCGTAATAAAGTTCAAAAATTTCATGTTTCCTATTTTTGTTTTAAGGAGAGATCAGCAGTTTTTTTCTTTATGTAATTTTGTGTTAATAAAATGTATGGTGACTCATATTTTTTTACTTTCATTTAAGGAGTATTACATTGTCTATTAAATACAATTTATTGCATTAACCTATCATTTTTAGTTTCCGAGATTTTTAACATTCTTTAAGTGACCCGGAATCATTGCTCTCGAGGACATCTGACACACATCATAGACATCAGACACACATCATAGACATCAGACACACATGATAGACATCAGACACACATGATTGAATGATCAAGCGAGCTTACCTGAAGCGAAGCTCGATCTTGATTATACTGCCTTCACCGAAGAGAAGAGTTTACTTGTAGTACGTACGTACTTGCTGACCATATCGCACAAGTGTTTAGAGGTAGACAGAGAAAGCAAAACACTCCCATCTACCTGTCCACCTCTAGCCTCCAACTCATTATCTTCAGAGTAGTGTTAGGTACAGCAACATTGATCTGCTGGGGAACTTTTCCAGGGAAGGGAGGGACCTTAGTTCTCTTCGGTGAAGGCAGTATAATCAAGATCGAGCTTCGCTTCAGGTAAGCTCGCTTGATCATTCAATTATACTGCCTTCACCTTCAGAGAAGAGTTTACTTGTAGATGTTTAGAGAACAAGATCAATGATGCACTAAGATAATCTTCGATTATAAATAGGTAAAGAAGATATAGGAAAAATAAATAAAACAATAAGTTAAATAACCATATAAATATTAAACATAACAGCTTGCTTGAGTACATTATTTTATACAAATAATTACAGAAGACTAGCAATATAAAAACACAAAATAAAATAAAGTTGAGCTTCTCAATGCTCTTATAGAACAGTTTAATTAATTAAAAAATAAAAAATGAGATCATCAGAACCATCCTATTTATTATGATAGTAAAAATATTAAGCTATAGAACTCAATAAATTGTGAGACTCAACAATCAGCCGATTATAAAAATTTGCAAACACAGCTGATTGTGCCGACCAACCAGCTGTCTTCCTTATGACGTCAACACTCAGTCTAGCTCGAGAAGCGGCTGAAGTAGAGGCATGCCTCGTACTGTGAGCTCCAAAAATAGAAGTATCGATGCCACTATCAGATAGCGTTTGTTTAATCCAGCGTCCAATGGATTGTGAAGACGCGGCCTTATGAGGTTTTTTATGGGTCAGAAAAAGTCGATCTTCTGAGCTCGACCTGATAGTGGATGTTATCGATAAATATTTTTGTAAAGTAGAAGCAGGACAAATACCAGGTCGTTGATGAAAATAAGGCAAATTCAAAGAAGGCTGCATTCTGCCAACCCCGGAAGTTTTAATTAAGTTTGTTATTGAAATTACAATTCGATCCTCAAAAGATTTAATATTTGAAATCCGAATCAAAGATAATGTTTGTATTCTCTGGCCGGTTGATAGGGCGAGCAGCATTACTAATTTTTTGGTTAAAGTTTCTAAATTAATTGAATTATTTTGTAGTTTATCTAAATAATCTAATACTATACTCGGATTCCAAGTTATATCATAACGAGGGAATGTTGGTTTTAATTTAAAAACGCCTTTGAAGAAACGTTTGACTCTCATATCTTCACCTACTTTATTTAAAGATATCAAAGATACCGCTGATCTATGATTATTCAAAGTACCATAAGAGGACCCTTTTTTTAAACAGGTTGAAAGAAACTCTAATAAAGATGATACATTAACATCAAAAAAGTCACTATTATTTTGTATGCAAAATTCCCACCATTGTTTAAGACTACCGTTGTATTGTGATCTAGTATTCTGTGAAATAGAAGAGACCATCACATCTAATGCTGATTCCGGGACAGATTGTCTGCGGAAGGCCTCCCTGATAACACACACACTGCTAGGGAAAGTTGACGGTGCAACGGGTGTATTGATCTGAAAGGAGAAATAAGAAGATATTTACTTGGAGGGAGTATCAACATCTCTTCGATACATAGTGCCCTGTACAGAGGGTACCAAGGTTGAGACGTCCAGAATGGTACTACAACAATACCAGTTGCCTGATCAGAGACAATTTTATTTAATGTTTTTAAAATTAAGGCAAACGGCGGGAACGCATAGAAATAAAATTGAGACCAATTCATTGTAAAAGCATCAATACTATAGGCAAAAGGGTCTTTTTTCCACGAAATATATAAAGAACATTTCGCGTTGATACGCGACGCGAATAAATCTATGTTTGGTTTATGAAACCGCTTTATTATCTGTTTAAACTCATTGGAACCTAATTCCCACTCCGTATCTATATTAAGCTTCCTAGATTCAGCGTCTGCTTCTATGTTTTCAGCAGAAGGAATATACGACGCGAAAACAAATATTCGTCTTTTTTCACACCATTTCCAAATCATGTTAGCTACCTGGTTTAGATGTGGGTACTGGACTCCACCCATTCTATTAACATAAGATATAGCAGTTGTATTATCCACGCGTAAAAGAATATCACAATCTCTTTTATTGTTTGCCACTGTTTTAAGACCAAAATAGACCGCCATCAATTCCAGGTAATTAATATGATTGAATCGCTCCGTGGTGGACCAATGACCCCCAACTCGTTCAGAGCCACAGGAAACACCCCAACCAGTGGTTGAAGCATCAGTAAAAATTTCACAATCATATCTATGCTGGCGGATAGGATTAACAGCTACGGAAATGTTATTTTTCCACCAAAATAAGTCATCATGCAGGGTAACTGGTATTTCCATGAATGCTTCATAATTTTCGTTATTTTTGAGTAGAGCCAAGTATTTAACCCTTTCCAAAGATTTCGTGTACAACCAGCCGTAAGGAATAGCTGGACATGCCGCAGTAAGAGATCCTAAGTACCGCGCAAATGCTCTTATCTGAATTCGTTTTAACCTCCTTATAGAAACAGTTGCTTTCAAAATCTTTTGTCTTTTCGAGTCTGGTAGTTGTAAGGTCATAGACTCAGTATCTATTATAAAGCCTAAAAACTTGCAAGAAGTTCTTGGTATTAAAATAGTCTTTTTATCATTAATGATAAAACCTAAACGTGATAAGCAATTAATGGTCTTTTTGGCGTTTTTTAGGCAATCGTTTGCAGATTGCGCTATACAAAGTATATCATCGAGATACCTTACAGATACAAGCCCTTGAGATCTTAAATGGGATATGACCGGTTTTAATATTTTTGTAAAAATAAAGGGCGCCGAGCACAAACCAAAAGCTAAAGCTTTAAATTCGTATAAAAGTCCTTGAAAATAAAAACGTAAATATTTTGTAAAATCTTCATGAATCGGAATTAAAAAATAGGCTTCTTTAATATCAATATTAATCATGTGGGATCCTTGAGTAACGAGTTTAGTAGCGGTTCTGATGTCCTCCATCTTAAAATGTTCAGTTTGAACAAACTTATTTAATTTCTTTAAATTTAGGATAAACCGACTACTACCATCAGCTTTGGGAATTAAAAAAATATCAGAAATAAATTGCCCTGCAATTGGATTGCACCTTCCAATAGCCTGTATACTAAGAAGATGACTTATCTCAGTTTGTATCGCTGCAATTTCGATTTCGGAATACTTACGCCGCGGATAACTTTCAGGTCTTTGGTTAGGTATTTTTATAAAAGGTATCTTATAACCAGACACAGCCTCGAGTATAAAATTATCATTAGTGATAGATGACCATTCGTTCAAAAAGAACTTCAGACGACCTGCGTGTACCTGCGGTGGCAAGTCTACGATCGGCGATGAGTTGACGAGTAGCGGTGCGCGTAGCTGGCCGGCTGGCGCCGCGCAGGCGGCGGCGGCGGCTGGCGGCGCGACGGCGGCGGCGGGTGCGCCGCAGGCTGTGTGCGCCGCCGATTTGTCGGGTGTTGATATGACGTCATCTGTCTTGGCCCACCGGCTCGGTTGAACGTCTGGTTGCCGGCACCGCGCTGGTTTCTCACACCGCGAAACGATGAGCCTCTCCCGTTTAAATTTCCATGAGATGAAATGGGCGGTTGAATCAGCTGACTAGTATTCTTTATACCTCTGGAATTTTTTACTAGGTCGCTTAGATTTTCTCCAAAAAGAAAATTATCCCTTTTTCTATCTTTGAATGGATCCATCAGGGACTTATCGATAAGTGGCATAATTACAGATCGGCGAGTGTCAGTTTCTGCGTAGTGAGAATCAGCTAGAATCTTACCCGCATCATTTAGCGTACGGATGACAGCCGGAATATCCGCATTCTTTTTCATCAGTATTGTCATTGCCTTACCTAAGGCTGAAAGTGCTTTGCCAAGCTGATCTTGCTTGGTAAGTAACCGCTTATCTCTAAGTTTGCATGTTTCGACTAACATAGCAGCAATCTCCGGGTTTAGAGTAGGACCCTTAGCGAGAAATAAGTTCTTAGGATAAAGATATTTTTTCAAAATTTCATCTTTTGTTTCCTTTTGAAGGCCACTTATAAGAATCTTTTGGAATCTCGTGGCCAGTTCGGGTTGAACATCATCGCCATACTCCACAACATCGGCTTCAAAATCCCCGAGGGCTTGTAGCAACTCAGGGTCAAAACAATCTTCTTCGGTAGCTAGCGCCGTAGTACAATCGAGGGCCGTACTTGGACCAGCTTCAGCATCTAAACTGCCAGCCTCGGCGATTGACATAGCAACTTCATTATGTGGGTTATGTCCATTATCTCCATTATGTGGTACCTCTTTAGGCCCTTCTTCTAGATCCATAGGTGAACCGTCAACCGATGGGTTGAGATGTTCTGAAATATCCAACAAAAAAAAATAGCCGCATAAGCAAAAATTGTATATGTTCCTATGCACGGCGGGTGGCGGTAGAAAGGTCAAAGCGAACGGACTGCTGCTTAGCCTTCGGTTATTCGAAGAAATACAACGAACAAAAAACCATTTGATACATCCCGAGAATTCAAGGGGTAGGTAGGTACCTACTTAGGTAATAAATAGGTATAGTGCAAAACTCGATGAATGCATCGAGAATATCCGAAGAATTCAACGGATACCATAAAACGGAACCATAAAAAAAATAAGGACGGTAGTTGCACAAAAAATCACCTTGAGAGTGTACATCGTGTTCATCATCGGAATATATTATAAATCGTCGCCTTTTCTTTTCCTCGAGCTTATCTTCGTACTTCTTCATCTTCCTTCTCCATCGATCTTCTTTGGTTTCTTCACGTCTTCGCGCTTGTATGCAGAAATAAAAAACAACGTATTCACCTGTGCGAACGTCGTGCGCGCACGAACAAGAATGAGTTGGAGGCTAGAGGTGGACAGGTAGATGGGAGTGTTTTGCTTTCTCTGTCTACCTCTAAACACTTGTGCGATATGGTCAGCAAGTACGTACGTACTACAAGTAAACTCTTCTCTGAAGGTGAAGGCAGTATAATAGACATCAGACACACATGATAGATGTATTCAGATACTTACTATTATTATTCTTGTTAGCTCAAAACATCCCCATAAAAGCTTTTAACCACGAAAACATAATCTAACTCTATTACACAGAAGCGAAATAAAAACAGTAGCTTAAATAACTAGAGAAATAGTTCAACGAAAATCGCGCGACATGAGATTATTTTCATCATGTAACATCGTATCTACTTGTAAGTAATAATAATGTAGAGTTACTTATATAAAACATTGTAAAAAAAATATACGAACAATTATAGTAAATGTTTTTAAATTACTAGCCTAATTGAAAAGGTGTATATACCTTATACACTCAAAAGCAAATATTTAGGGACATCTATTAAAACTCGAATATCGTTGAAACATAAGTATGGTTTCCGTATATTCATAGTTACGTATATTCATTAACATAGGAAAGTTTGATAAAATATAATATACCAAATAGCGATGTGAAGAAAAGCTTTCAATTTGAAATTGATTTTGATTCTCTCAGGAATTGATCAAAAAATCACTCAGCGTCACTAAAACTCATTGGATTTATATTGTACCATTTTGTAACGTTCATCGCTCATTGGACCGGAAAGAACGCACCGGCATACGCATGCAATTGCATTTCGGAATACTGGCCTATATCCGCGGAATGCTGGCCTATAGCCACGGAATATTGGCCTATATCGACGGAATACTGAATATTCAGTCGTGTTACGAATGCCGTTAAAGGCCATTGAAAAACACCGACGCGTAAAACGTTCGGTTGGAGCTTAAATCAAATATTTACTAGGTAGTGGCTGTGTCAGTCCACAGGTAAGGAAATATAGCTGGAAAACTCCACACACAAAAATACAGTTAACCTTATTCAACTCTTGATATTTTCATGATCTAACGCGCGTTATTTCAAGTTTCTTTTGTGACTTTTCTGCGGTGTTTACGATCTACAAAACAGTCCGAATAAACTGCCATCGTCATCATCATTTGATGTTAAAGGCGTATCAAGTTGAAGTCAGTTTTAGCAGTTTTTAAACTTATAAATTATTTTGGCCTAACTCTTCAACACCCATATTCATGCTTTGTTTTGACAGTATCATTCATACATCGGGACTCCTATACAAAGGCCAGTGACAACTAGCTGTTTTCAAGTACAGTCGTGTGCCATTCGGAACCGTGTCACCCCAGCCGCGACATTTTGCCCCAATCTGGATACGCTTTAGTTTATTGGATGGACATTTTGGCTGAAATGGCTTGTTTCAATGTAGAAACATTGGCACATGTTTAGATTTTCATCAAATTCATCTAACTGTAACGGCTGTTTATATAAACAAAATATCTAGTGGGATGATTGCAATTTGGCTTGGAGCTATTTTTCACCACACTTTTTTTATGGAATTCTAAATAAACACACTATTATTCAATCCATGATCCTCTGTGTACAGTAAAATCAGCATCAAAATTAGTAACATGATTATAGAAATTCAAATAAAAATATGTGACTCACAATTTTAACAATACCTATTACCACATTATCATTATAATAGTTTCCTGGGAAAATGTGGCTAATTAGTGTTGCAAAATAAACTTCAATGATCTAAAACAATCAAGACCTTTTTGTAAAATGTACCAACAAAAAACACATTCAAAAGATTAAGTGCAATTTTAAATTCCCATTCCGAGTATGCCGCACTATTGTAAGGATACTTTTTATATAGGTACTATTATACATTCCATTAGCATTTTCCGCGGCGGTCTCCTACCGCGGCCGGCTACGTGATGTGAATTGTAATCAGCTCTGCTTCATAATAATTCATTGATATGTGCTCCTTCACTACCTATTGACGCCATTTTTGTACAACTTTTTCAGCAGTAAAATGTGAGAAAAGGGAAAATTGGATTTACACTGTCAATTATAGTTTAGACGCTTATAGAAATGTAGACGTGAATTTTTAAACATGTAAAGAACATTTATATCAAAAACTTATTACTTCAAATTTTTTTAATACTTTATTTTTGTTATTTCATGTTTCGATAAAATGCTCCTCTAATCATAATCTATAAATATTATAAAACTGTAAAAAAAACCAAAAACTTAAATTAAAGATATGAATAAACTAACTATGTAGATCTACTAAAAAAACAATTCTGATTTCGAAAATCGAGTTTGTCTCTGTAAACAGACAAACTCGATTTTCAGAATCAGTGTTTAGTTTATTAAATTTTAGTTTTTGCCTTCTATTTATAGTTTTATAATAGTATAGAAAATAAAAACCTATACTTATAGCACATGGCTTTTAAGAGTGAGTTTTACGTAGTGAATATTACTGTCACAGTCCCAGTGCACTTATTACGCCGGACATAAATCTGTAAGTGCACAGCTCACGTCTACAGGATGTTGCTTTTATTGAAATCATTCCGATTTCTATCTCCGAAAGAAACTCGCTATTTTTATTAAAAAAAAAACAATGAAGATTTTAGTGAAATGAGTCTTTGAAATAGTTTTTGCTAGGTCCTTGATACAAGGTTATAAAATAATATTTATTTTATAGGTCAACCAATTAATTAATTTTGTGGTTAAAGAATTTTATTTCTCAAAGAACAGGGGGTTCACTTATAGAGAAACATATCGCTTATCGTTAGTGTGTACTTAGTGTACTGGTTCTAGTCCATTTATATAACAGTAGTATACTTGATGTTTAAAAGATTTGGTAGTTCACAATACTATTGCAATGATTTTTAAGATGTGAGTTTTCAATTTTTTTTTAATATAGTAGACTTGTGGCTTCTTTAACAATGCTAGGTAATTTATTATATAGTTTATAAAATATAGTTTACGACACAGTTTATAACTATTGTAGCTATCATCGTTCTCTATTTTTGTTCTTCTCTTCATTGTATTTTTGTTCCAAATAAATATTTTTGTTTTTTTTTGAGTTGTGCTCCTTCATAGGCTATGTTTTTCTTTCCATAGTTTGTCCTAGGTCAGGCTAGTATAAAATTTTTAGCGCTTCGTGTATTATATTTATGTATTTGGTTTTTTCGTTTGAATTCTATATGTATGTATGTCTTTTGCAATTTTTGCCCCTTATTCAATTTATCGATTACATTGTGCGAATGAAAAACATAAATAATATTTTTAATACAGTTGCTCAAAAAAAGGCGTATTGCAGGGACGTATAGCGTTCGGGATGTGGGCTATTACACACTCGTGCCTTTTTTTTACCTTTCCCGAACTAGTGCGTTCTCTTTCCCAACTGTCAAAATAATGTCTATTAAAAAGAAAAACCAACCATGAAGTTTTTACTAAAAAAATTCATAGAACTTTTTATGATTCATGCGTTCATGTTTTTATATTTTTATACGTATATTTCTAAAAAGAAGCTACTAATTTGTTTCAATATCAAATTTAATGATTTGATTGAATGAGTTAGGTTAGGTTTCATTTCATTTCATCTCATTAAATTTCATTTCATATCAATAAAAAAATTCTACTGAAGACTTGGCTGTATGGGCATAGTTCCTTTTGTCTACCAGAATGGGTGAAGAAAAAAAAAATCTCTGCTTATATTCTACGGTTGGCGCCATTTTTCAGAAATTTTCTTTTTATTAAATTGCTTCATTTTTTCGCAACTGTATTAAAATTAGTCGTTCAGTACACGTGCGGAACCGTCATTGCAACTTGTTCCGACTGTCAAACCTCGCCTTTGGCTGCGCCTCGGCTCGGGTAGACATTTGTCGGAACTCTTTGCAATGACAGCCGTTCCGCACTTGTAATGATATATACTATTTTTTATTTTCAAATGCGCCTTGCATTTACGACTCCCTGTTTTAATGGGCTAATGTCATAAAACAACTTTACTGTAAACAGCCATGTGGTTTTATTCACTGAACTTTATCATCGACTGGTTCTCTTCTGAGCCTTTTCTCAGTGCCACTCTTCTTCTTCTTTAATGACTTTTGACTGTTTCACAATCAATTCATCAATAAGTCAAGTAGACTGTCATTTGTTTTGAAGACAAAATAGTGGATTTTCTCTAGAAACGAATTCCATCATAATATAAGGAAACCACTTTATGCATATTTGTTTCAATTGCTTACAATTTATGTATCAAGTTTGTATTTTATTGGTAACAATTCTACCAAACTTAAGCATCAACACTTATAATAAAACAACAAAAACTATTCAAATAACAGTGCTAATGTTGCTCCTAATGACAGAACAGTACACAATGTAAGCATAGTGTACAATACTCTCAGGGCTTGTATACACAGACGTCGACAAGCAATATAGCACATTGATTGTCAAAGAAAAAGTTCCGCTAGCTTTTTTAAAGCGAGAAAAAATGCAATCGGAATCAAATACCCGTACAATTGCATCTCTGATTGATAAATAACTTCGATTCGATTTTAATTGCATCGTCTGGATTCTATAAATATGCTCACTGAGTGATTGATAGTCGGGCTCGAGTGCAGTTTTATTCGCGTAGATAAAACGTCTATTGTGAGTTTTTAAGATGTTATTTTTTTTTTTTAATTGGACTAGAGTTCATGGTGAACGTAGATTTTTAACTTTTAAACCTTATGAAGAATGATTATGGAATGACTATAGAATGAATATCACTGAATTGGTTTTATTACGTGGTAGCAGCATAGTACGCATTATTTGGTTAAAATTACCCTCAAAATGTCATACTCTAAGGACTTATATAGGCTGTGTTTTGATTGTCAGTCGTGTTAAAAATAAACACGTTCCTAAAAACAAACATTTTCATCCGCATCTCTACATTACACACAACAAACGAAAGTTTTAAACGTACAAAAGTTATTTGACCGAAAGTTTTTGATACGAACTAAATTGTAAATTGTTCAAACTGAATACTGAGCGAAACCACTTGAAATGAAAATATCGAACGTGTTAGAAATACTATAACTTCCCAAGTGGGAACAAAGTTGAGCAACGAGCGTGGCCTTTATAACTGAACATTTATGTGCAAGCTAAGAATAAGTAAAAATAATTCCTGATTTACCAGTTTACAGTTATAACGCAGATAAAACTGCATAGCAATTGCACACAGACTTGGTATCAATTTTGGTATGGACGGCGTAGCAAGGGTCGTAGCACTCGTAGCCAGTTCTGCTACGAAATTCGTAGCATGCGGTTTCATATTAACAACTGCCAATGAATTGCATAGCCCGTTAGGAAATTAGTATGCAATTGTTATTTGTGGTACAACTGTTGATGAACTGCTAGATGGCAGCATAGGAAAAAAAATGGTATAGAGCTGTTAGAAGTTCGTAGCAAATTTTCTCTCTCTGCTACGAGAATTCGTAGCAATCGGCTACGTGCAAATCACTACGAGTAAATCGAATCAACGGTTGTCGGTTTTACTTTTACTGAGTCGCACTACCGCGTAACTAAACTTACAATGTATGGAAAAATAAATTATATTGAGGTATTCACTATAAATGTTTTTACGAACGTCTTTCTATTTAGTTTCAGCTGTCTTGTATTTACTAAAAATATTTGTTGAAATTGGTAATTTTTTTGAAATGGGTTATTTTTTCGGATATGGGTCACTTGCTCATTTCAAGTGCCTAGCTACGAAATTAAGTCAATCCTCGTCCCATGACTTCACAAAGAGATGATTTCTATTGGCCGCTACATTTTTTTTAGTCTCGTATGGCTCTGACAGGGGTCGAGGGTAACCTTCGTCAGTTGACCGCTATTACGTACAGACAAGAACTACGCAATAAGCGTGATTCAATAAACGCGATGCGGACTTTTTTAGGTTAAGAGGGCAATGGTAAAATTCACATTACTATAAGACAATACTATGAAATTCATAACAAAACAGATCTTTATTTATACTTACCCTTATGACTTTAGAATAAAATATACCAAATTGTAATTTTTCACCTGCCAATAACGTTATTAGGGGTTATTCCCATCGAGCCCACTGGCTGGCAAACTGGTGGGGCAGATAAAAATACCTAATTGAAATGTATAAATAATAGGTGAAACGAGTTTTTTTTTTTATAGAATCTTAAGAGGATTATATTGGTAGGGATTTCGGAAATATACCAATTATTATTTTTTGAGGTATTAAAATACTAAAAATCAAAACCCCGAGAAAAACATTTCACTTTTCGATATTACTACAAACAAAATAAAAAAAATATGTGGTCAACTGTAACTTTTTCTGAAAAAACCCTATCCGAGCGCCCAGTAAAACCGTTGATAAACTATTCACCTTTCAACTCTTACAGGTTCAAGTCCTTTATAGCGACATTGGTAGCTACGTAACTAGTCAAAAACCCTTTTACATTTCAATTGCCTTACTTCAATAGAATCCCAATAGTACTTTAACATGTGAATAAAGCAATTCACTCAATGGATCCATTTAGCTGGAGCGCTAGATATCAAAATTGACAATTTTCGCTGACATAAAATTTGATGGCGCCACGAATAGCGCAGACACTGGCTACAATGTTTCTGTTTCAATGTGGTTTGGAAAGACCTTATTTTATAGCTAGCTTACACTTGGAACTAGCTTGTTTCGATTTTTTTATTTAATATGGACTTACAGAGTGTAAAAAGCCTACTTCTTCAGACCCACCGTCTTTTATATTTCTGTGTTAGACCACGCTTCTTGATCACTATCATAATTAACCAACACCAAGCGCTCGTGGCGTAGCTTAATCAATCTTCACCGATTATCTAAGCTAAGCGACGTTTTGCGCAGCCACAATTTGAATAGGTGACCATTATTGTGTCTGGGTGTCTATTGGCCGAATACTCAAACGCCATTCTAAGAACATTGTAAAATGTCGAAAGAAGAATAAATGAATTGAATTGAAAAACTCAATTTAAGTTCCGCCTAAATTATTGCCATCTCTTACAAATTACTAATGTTAAACCGAGGCAAAGCAATTTTAAATGGTGCTCAAATTTGAATGACTTTTGAGTATTCCAGCCTATGTATTATAAGTATGTATTTACAAAAAAAAAGTATATTATATGTATTCTATCAGCCATCTAGTTCCCATAGTACAAGCTTTGCTTAGTTTGGGACTAGAAGGCGTTGTGTTAAATGTCCGTGAATATTTATTATTATTACGATTAGTGGCATTTATTAACCGACTTCAAAAAAGGAGGAGGTTCCCAATTCGGTTGTATTTTTATTTTTTATGTTACCTCAGAACTCCGTCATTTATGAACCGATTTAAAAAATTCTTTTTTTATCTGAAAGGGTATGCTTCCAGGTTAGTCCCAAACTGCCATCATCATCATCATTTGATGATGAAGGCGTATCAAATTGAAGTCGGTTTTTCCAGTTTTTTAAACTTATAAATTATACTTGAGCGCTTCCGTGCTTTGGAAGGCATATTAAACTGTCGGCCCAGGCTCTAGCAGTCGTGAAGCCACGACGGAGGTTGTAAGACGGCCTAAAAACCCCCTCACCAGAGTTGGCCACTCACTAACACCAGAGTACGTCAAATTACTACATAAACGTAAAAGTAATCTCATCTTGAACTCTTCAGACACCTAGGTAGGCTTTTGACTGTCTGAGTATTAGCAGTTGACCACCAAGGTTGGTTGGTTTTTTTGGTGATTTTTAATCTTCTTTCTTTCTTTGTTAACTTTCATAAAAACTAAATAATTCAACTAGTGCAAAATAACACCAAAGCGAGTAATGAATAGCGCGTTTAATAAAGCATATGACCCATAGATAAGCTGGGTAATCCATGCCACTCGGGCATTCGGTAATCTTTATTAAATATGGAACTCGGGTTTTTCTGCATTACCCGTGCTATGCGTACATTATACTATGTGTATGTGTTGTGTGGAGTAAGGAACACTTTTGTAGAAGTCGATGGAGTTACTTACTGATGGCTGAAGGATAGTTCTACTGTTTATGTGTATATTGTAAATATTGTGAAAAGTGTAGTTGTTTTAAGATGATCTTAGCTTAGATAAAAAAAATATTATTATACTGGCGTCTTTATACTGGCGGTCTGAGACAAAAGACAATGATTAAATCAATATTGGCAGAAATTCCAAACAGCGCCAACTAAGAATGAGCGAAATCTGACTCACTATCGCAAGCTCTGAGTCTGAACTGCAAACATTCTGAAACTGACATTATTTACAAAACTACACGCTTATATTTTAATACTCATAATGGTTTTATGAGCAATATCTAAATAAGTGTTGAACGTTGTCTTATAAGACTTTGTAATAATTACAAAGTCTTTATATTAATATTTATAAAATAGCTGTCTCTATAGCTTTTCTGGTCCGTGCTCTACGATATCACATTATAATTTATTATTCTTATCTTGCTCGAGATTATACCCCTTTTACAGACACCTATGTTATTTTTACCATAAAAAACACAATCGTTAAATGTTTATGGCAAAGTGTTTTGAAATTATAATAATGAATAGGGTTATTACTATTCAAATAACATATTTATTGCTATCATATTTCATACGCGACTAGGTACGTATCTATAGCTCATTCAAGACATTTTTTATTGCTATGTATTAATAATTAACTAGCCGTCGCCGCGCGCGGCTTTGCTCGCGTGGTAGCAGCATTAAACAGTTTTGAATTAAATCCTGAATCACGTGTCTAGTCAACTTATTTGAAGAATATAATTATGCCTTCGTGTGCGACTTTTCAAATTTATTTTCATAGTGCACTTGTACACTATAATAAGGATACTACCCTAAATTTCATACCTCAAGGACTTATAGTTTACGCTGTGCGTTGATTGTCATTCAGCTTCAAAAGAGTTTTATACGGGGTGTTAAAAGAATGTTCACATTTGTTTTGGTTATGGCGTGAACGCAACTATTCTGAGGAGCGCGGGGGGGTGTCAATCGGTAGCCTCGCTCTTGGGAATTTAGTCGCTATGGAGCGTTTCTCGGGAGCCGACCGTGCGTTGTGCGTACGCGAGTTTTATAAAAACGCTAATTCACCGACTGTAGCGCGTAGAAAATTCTGCAGCATTCGTCACTAGAATGATGCGCCAACCACTCGACTCATCGAGAAGTTTGAAGAGACCGGTTCAACACTAAAAAAACCATTTAAGAAATAGATAGATACCTCTCAACGACTAAAACTGTATGATGTTGGAAGAAATCGCTTTCAGCGATAAGGCTGCCTATTGTACTATACTTAGTTTTAAGATTTTTATGTACTTAATCCTTGTGTACAATAAAGTATTATCTATCTATCTATCGATGTTACGACGTTTTCTTGCCTAGACCAACTTGGCTAGAAGGTGCGTGATCTTTCCCAACAGAGCCACACACAGCCAATTTCAACTAAAACAAGAAGAAACTGTATTAGTTGTAAAGTAGCTATTCTAGCATAATATCTAGAATGTTTGAGAATATTGGCCATATCTGCTCATCCCATGGGTAGGATTTTGCTTTCAAGTGCTTTAAATTCTAAACATCGACTCTTTCCCTCTTTTATGGGCCCTACGTGATAGGCTGCGGTACAGCTGAGACAGCCTATATTATATTCATTTTTAGCTTTTCAACTCTACACTGAATAGTGAAGCTAGTGGAAGCTATGTAAGTCATGTATGTAAGCTATGTAATCCAAAGTTATCCTTTTTTTTTTTGCTTGAGAAAAACCATAGATACCTTCCACCATGAGGTAGATGGAAGGTTATGCCAGACTCGTAGACTGACTATATGAATGAATGGCCCACCCACCCATTCATTCATATAGTAATATAAATAAATATCAATCTGAAACTCGCCACCCAGTAGAAATACCATCGTGATTTTTATGGTTTGCTGGTTTCAATTTTTTTTTTCTCTTTTTATTTTCTTACTTAATAACTTTATTAACATAAAAAACATTAACGGCCTTACCACGTTATCAGATTTATCTTGGATCTAACAAAAACCGCCAAAAACCACGTGTGTTTTGGACTTAGTTCCCTGTCAATAAGTTGTCAGATTTATTGTAACATATAAATCTGACAACTTATTGACAGGTGTTAAGTCCAAAACACACGCGGTTTTTGGCGGTTTTTGTTAGATCCAAGATAAATCTGGAAACATAATTTGGGGGTAAAAGTCTCACACAATACTTAAAGAAAATTAAAACTAGTATAGTATTTACAATACTCACAATATTTACAAAATACACATGAAACAGCCGAGCCATCTACAAACCGTTGCAAACGATTTATAGATAGCTCAATTATTTTAGCTTTTCAATTATTTTACATTGAGGTAAAGTTCAATACAACTCAAACCTAATTTCTCGATCTAAATAAAGTAATAAGCCAATACCGTCCCGCATCCAATAATCTCGCTACATACGTACTCGTATAGGTTTGAGTACAAAATTACATAATCATGCGTTTATTCACTTAACAACTTCGCGCCGCCTCGGATGGTGAAATTCGAAAAGTTAATTTGGCACGCCTGTGAAATTTTCTTACCAGGGGCGCACCAGGATTACTTGGAGGGAAGTGGGCGGAACGAGGAAAAAAGTACAAAAAGTATTTTTAGCAAGAGATAATTGATAAAAAATAATAAACATTATGCAAGGGACAGACTCAGTCATTACCTAAAGCTAGTAAAATGAGGTAACTGAGAAAAAATATGTATATTATTGGTAACAAAAAATGGTTGGAATTTATTATACTCTACACCTGTATTGAAACGTATGTTCCATTAGAACGAAAAACTTAGTAAAGAAAATAACCATGTTGTTTAATTTTTATTATCCCAATTGGGATGCAGAACATATGAACGCTCAAGTAAGTTTCATAATATTTTACGTCTCGTCTTAGCAGATGTAGAAACTCATCGCGCTGCTTTGACGTGTTATTTTGTGGTTCAAAGTATGTAGGTGCTTTTAAAATGTGGCCTCAATCCGACCACACGTATCCCAACATTCTATTCTTCTAATTAAATTTTACGCACTTTCAACGACGCGTACACCGTTTAAACAGTGTTTGCCGCAATACTTATTGTTAATATGTGCTAGTAATTAGAGGGTCCCCAGACGTATCCCGCTTCGTATTTATCTTGCGACTCCGGAAGAAGGTGCTATGTAATCAATTTGAGAGTTTCTGATTAAATTGCTTTCATGTTAGCTTTGTATGCGCCATCCAATTTGAATAATAGGATTTTCTACTTACACTATATTATTTACTGAGCGACAAAACGATGATGTAACGAACGTGATGGAATTATATAGATTTTGGTCTAGTAGTTATTTATAGCGCTATTTCGACTTATCTAGGTATATTTTCACACTGTTTGTACAAGCTGAGTATGATATGAGTAAAACTTTGATAAAATAATGCGTGACTTATACTGCGTGTGGAAAATAGCAGTCAAAAGATATTTAGTATTGTAACCTTCGATTTTTAACACTTTACATATAATCTACACGTTAGAAAAAATCATAGCAATTACCTAGTAAAACGTACCTAGTTTGAATCTCCCGCTAAAATATTTCAAATTTTCCTTTCATCGAGATAGAATCATTATCATAAGAACTCAGGCCTAGAACGGCCTGCTAGGGCGATTTGGCACCGGTGCGATACTTCGTTATTATTGGCATTATTTTTACTTCAACTATTACTAAATTTCACATAATATTTCTCATAAACAAAATAATAAAAAACATTCGTTCGATACCGATTCGGTGGTTGGTAGAGAGTTGAGTTACCGAGACGGCAACCCCGATACAAAGAAAAATAAAAAAGAAACACTCTATGATCCATGCCAAACGGAATCGAGAATAAAAAAAATCGAGCTCCTTGTCTGTGGCAGAGGAGATTTTGAAAATTGTGGAGTATCATCTCGAACCAACGAATTTTAATTTTATTTCGGTAAACAAGCCACATTTATACTCGAAAAAGAATACCGAAGTTGTTTCTACAATACATTTACATGAGATACGAGTTTCCAATTAGTTTGGAGTGCGAATAAGCGAAACACAAGGTCGCTGAGCGCAAAACAGTCATACGTTTTGAATCACCAAACTTCAGGTAATTTTATATCGATTTCTACTGTGATCCTGGACAAATCCGATAGCGTTATGACTACTCAAAGTTGACCCATGCATTCGTATCCATTTACTTCAGGTCGTACCGGCGTAAACGCGATTTGCGAAGTCAAGATTGGACCGGAACGTCCGTAATCGTCTTCAAGCATTTCCATACAAATACAACCAGCGTATCCCACCATACCAGCCTCAAGGTAGATATCTTTAAATAACGGTAAAAACCTGCCAAAATTTCACATAAAACTACCTACTGTACCTCGATGAAGAAATTTCCCTACTCAGTAACTAATTTATTTTATTTATAATCTTCAGCGAGGCTGTCAAGTGGCGATCAGACTTCCTGAACCACACCACAAAACGCCCGCGTCGAACGAGCCTAGCAGCTGGTCGATACCATACCTAAAGATCCGAGCACGTTCACTTCGCATACCCAAAACAAAACGGCTAGTCAATAGTAGCTCAGGTTAGTTAGAATAGGAAGAAAGGCAGCTAAAACCCGTTCTTCACCACTACTCACCTACCGGATCAAGAGTTTTCCCTATCCCTAACTACTACTAACTCGAGTATCATATTGTAAAAATATCAAAGTTTCCGCCGAGTCAGACGTCAGATGTGCACCATTCAGCTATAGTATCTCTTTAGTATACTTTTAGGCAATTTCTACCTAATTTACTTAATTTTAAGTACTATAAAGCATAGCATTTACACCTAATTGTTACTATGTACTTGGAATAAATAAATTCTTGTAATTTTGAGTTTTTAAACTTATTTTCTTCTTTGCCTGAGTTTTCCCCTACGGCAGGAAGGAAAAACTGTTACATTTTGGCGCCCGAACATTAGGACAAGGTGACACATGACGAAAAGGTAAAGAATTTTGTCTTTTTTCTGGTCAATTTATAGCTCAGCGATTACTGACCTCTGGCGCGGCGAAAAACTTAATATTCAATATATCTTCAGTTTTATTAGGTATTAACTTTAAAATCAGTGCTAGGAAGCATTGTTATACTATTTTAATACTAATCTCGTTAAAATTCCTGTAAAAATTGTCATATTTTAACATTTTTTTGAGTTATTTTACTTGGTTATTAGAAAACTAAAATTTCATTTTATTCTTAACTTTTTGTGCTTATTATCTTTAAAATTGTACCTTAGCGTTATTATAATATTATTACCCTACTACTACTACCAAAATAACGCAAAGGTTTGCATTTTTTAAGCATTTTTTTCTTATATTTATTTGTTCTATTGGAAACTTATTTTTTATTTTTGTGAAGAAATCAGTTGTTATTTAGATGCAAATTTGATCTGGATTGGTGCTATATCTGCTCTGCATTCGCCTCCTTACGATTCATAGCTAATTTCATAACATTTATTACATAATTGTAATTTTTCTAACCCTACCTACCTACATTCCTACCTACTTACTCCAAGATGCTGGAAGAGAGACCAATAGCGTTTAACGTCTTGGCTAAGGATGAGCTTGAATATGAGGTAAAGATTAGGGGCGCGACGCCAACATCAGATACATTGACGGCCTTGAGAACTCAGGTTCGAACCCTGAACAAGGAAATTCCCTCGGATGAAGTTGTAACATGTGACTTTGATTCCGGATCTGAACTTGAGATTGTCCAGGCTAAGCTTGATAGCCTAACTGATCTAACGACAGGCGCAGCTCTTAAACCTTGTTCTCTAAAGGTACTTAACCGTGTCCAAGCATTGGGCCACCACCTATTTCATAGATTTGGTCGTATACCAACTCCCAGTAGTGAGAGTAAGCTATTTTCTCTTCATAGTAATTTGCAAGAGCGTTTAGATCGTTTATTGAGAAAGTTAGATGGTATCTTGTGTAACTTCAAGAGTAGTATCTCACCTCCCACACCTGAACCTGAACAGGAATTAGAACCTGCAGGAGTAGCTAGTACTAGTAACAAACATTCAGCAGTTCACACTCTAAATGTCAAATTCAATGGTAAAACATGTGTAAAAGCCTTCATACAAAGACTAGAGGAGTTATGTTTATCTAGGTCGATCTCTAATTCTAAACTTTTCAATTCAGCGGCTGAACTATTTATTGATGAGGCACTCTGCTGGTACCGAGGAGTCCGTTCAGAAGTCACTAACTGGGAGGAATTAAAGTCTGTACTGCTAGAAGAATATTTACCTTTTGATTATGACCATCGGTTGATGCAAGAAATTAGAACACGGACCCAGGGTCGTGATGAAAGTATTATTAACTATCTAAGCGTTATGCAGAACTATTTTACTCGTTTATCTAAACCTATATCTGATGAGGAGAAGCTGAATATTACTTTATACAATGTTAGACCTTTCTATACAAACCAAATGGCCCTGAATCCAGTTGCCACCTGGAAAGATTTGAAACAAAAGTGTAGGCTACTAGAAAATGCTAAACAAAGATCTGAATTGTTCTCTGAACCTCCTAAAAACACTGCTGCTTGTTTAGCACCAGACTTATGCTATAAAAATCCATCAGGCGCGCAAATATCTTCAAAAGTTGCGGCGATGCACTCTAGGGATAGTGAATTCTGCGTCCGTTGTAGAGTCAATGGCCATAGCCTCACCACATGCCCGGCACCATTCACATTGGTTTGCTATCGTTGCGGCGAGAAGGAAGTAACCTTCAAGACCTGTCCTAAATGCAATAATAATAAAACTTCGTTGTCTGCGGTCCCAAAAAACTCCCATTAGTGGACCAGCGACCAGTGACACCAGCTAGTTGCAATCGAGCTGGTGATGGTGAACAGAGGTCCCGGCTTCTGCCCACCAGAGATTTTCCGAATAGGAAGTCTTCCGCCCCGCTGGTTCACGAAATCAGGAGTGATGATAAACGTCCATTTCTTACTGTCTCCGTTTATGACCTAAAAGTGAGAGGTTTACTAGACTCCGGCGCTGATATATCCATCATAGGCAACGATGCTTTTAAGCACTTCCAGAACCTAGTAACCATGCATGAATCCGATGATTTACATTTCATACGAACGGCCGACGACTCATTTTCTCCTGTTTCAGGTTATGTTTTTTTACCTGTAACAGTTGGTGAGAATAATAAGGCCATAGTCAAATTCTATATCGTACCTGGTGTTACCACCGATTTAATTTTTGGCATAAATTTCTGGAAACAGTTCAACATCGCACCCGACGTGCTTGCGTTACTTGATAGAAGAGAATATTTTTCGGAAACGGACAGTGTAAATACAATAGCTTCGGAAAGTAGGTTTTTACATGATTTCGACTCTTTAACCGAGTCGGAGCGGGAACAAGCTCAAGAAATCATATTACAGTACGAAGCAATTTCAGCAGAGAAGAAGGGCCTTGGAATGACCCACCTGGTATCCCACAAAATAGATACCGGCGACCATTCACCAATAAAACAGCGCTACTACCCCATGTCCCCTGAGAAGTTGACAGAAGTAAACAGGCAGGTCGACCAAATGTTGAGAGACGGCGTCATCGAACCAAGCAACAGCGCGTGGAGCAGTCCAATTACTCTTGCTCCAAAGTCGGATGGTACATACAGATTTTGTTTGGATAGCAGGAAGTTGAATGAAGTCTCTAAACACGATGCGTACCCACTCCCCTACATCAACAACATCCTGGATCAGCTGGGAAACGCAAAATATTTGTCATCCATCGATCTGAAGGCTGCCTACCACCAAATACCTCTGGATTCCATGGAATCAAGAGAGAAAACCGCGTTCACAGTGCCAGGACGAGGCTTATTTCATTACACACGCATGTGTTTTGGTCTTACGTCATCCGGCGCGACCCAACAGCGCTTAATGGATAGGTTATTTGGCCCCGAGTTCGACAATAAAGTATTCATTTACCTAGACGATATCATTTTATTTACCTCTACTTTCGAAGAACATGTAGATTTGCTAAAACGAGTCAAGAATCGGTTAGGCGATGCTGGACTCACCATTAATATGGGCAAGTGTCAGTTTTTCAGAAAGAAATTAAAATATCTAGGTCATGTAATTGATGAATACGGTCTCCGTACCGATCCTGATAAAGTAAAAGCTATCATAGACTTTCCTACACCTGTTACTCGTAAAGACCTGAAGCGATTTTTAGGTACAGCTTCTTACTATAGACGATTTATAAAAGACTTTAGCCACAAAGCGGGACCCTTAAATAGTCTCACTTCCACCCGCAAGGGGGCCCCTCCTTTCGAATGGACGCCCGAGGCCGACAAAGCGTTCCATGAGTTAAAATTATGCCTTACTACTGCTCCCGTTTTGACTTGCCCCGATTTCTCAAAGCCTTTCGCAGTACACTGCGACGCATCAGATTTTGGAATAGGCGGTACACTAACACAGGAAATCGACGGACAAGAGCATCCAATTGCATATTGCAGTCGCTCACTAAATCCAGCAGAACGTAATTACTCAGTTACGGAGAGGGAGGCGCTAGCCGTAGTACATGTAGTCGAACATTTCCGTCCGTATATAGAAGGTAGCAAGCCGGTCCGAGTAATAACAGACCATGCAAGCCTAAAATGGTTCTTCAACCTTAAGAATCCTACCGGTCGCCTAGCGCGATGGGGTTGTAGACTTTCCCCTTATAATTTAGTTATTGAACATAGAAAAGGGACTGAAAACGTTGTACCTGACGCTTTGTCCAGGTCAGTACCAGTTACTGCTATAACTACTTCTCCTCTAACGACGACCGATACTTGGTATAAAAATATCGTAAAACGTTGTATTGCTAGACCCCGCGCATGTCCAAATTACCAGGTGATAGATGACCGACTATATCGCTTCTCTAAGTCCAACAATAAACTCAACAGTGACTTCCAGTGGAAAGAGGTAGTTCCATTAGAGTTTAGGGAAAGTATAATATCAAAAAACCATGCCGAACCAATTGCCGCACACTTAGGAGTAGCTAAAACTCATAAACGCATAAAACTCAGATATTTCTGGCCTGGCATGCATAAGGATATCTTAGAATATGTCAAAGCTTGTTCCATTTGTAATGCATATAAACATAATAATCAAGCAACACCCGGCTTCATGGGTGAACCCAAAATCTGTTCTCGGCCTTTCCAGTGCATCAGCATCGATTTAGTAGGTCCACTGCCAATGTCGAGGCAACAGAATACTTATCTCTTAGTTGTAGTATGTTGTTTTTCTAAATATTGTCTTATATTCCCTCTAAGACGCGCTACCGGGAAGGTTATTGCCCAGCGTCTAGAGAATAACGTATTTTTAGTACATGGCATCCCGCAAACTGTCCTATCTGACAATGGTTCCCAGTTTGTGGGCCATGAAGTTCAGGCATTATATGCCAAATATAATATTCCCCAAGTACATTTAGGTCCAGTTTATTGTCCCCAAGTTAATACAGTAGAGCGTTATAACCGTACCGTGATGACGGCTCTCTCATCTTATGTAGAAGCTGACCATAGGACTTGGGACGTAAATGTCCACAAGGTTCAATTTGCAATTAATACTTCAGTTAATGATTCCACTTCATATAGTCCGTTCATGTTAGTACACGGCCGAGAAGCTGTCACAGACGGTAGCATTTATAAAGACTTTCAAGATATAGACGAACTCATTTTTAAGCCCCGTGATAGCTATGCTGCCAATTTAGGTACACTCAAAGACGTATACAAATCTGTACAGGACAGCCTCAAAAAAGCACACAGTAAAAATGCCAAATATTATAATAATAAACGCAGGGATATAGCTTTTGAGGTAGGCGATGTAGTATGGAAGCGTACCTACAAACAGAGCGCAGCGCATAAGTATTTTTCGGCTAAATTAGCACCTAAATATGAACGTTGCATTCGTAAACTTTCCCCTCTAGTATATGAATTAGAAGACGATTCAGGGAAATACATCGGAAAGTGGCATATCAAAGACTTTAAAAACCTAGATTACCATATAAATAACTAGCATATGTTCCCCGCGTTGGCTCGGGGTAAGAATAGCCAACCACCGACTCCTACAGGTGAGCCGTAAAACCCGGCTTAGGTAAAAAATGTATTGTACAACACAACACCAACCGATGCTTTCCTCGGGTGTGCAATCCAACGTCGTGCAATTTTGCGGAGCATAATTTTTTTTTTTTACATCCTATCACACCAGCCGTAGAGATTTCAAACCTGCGTATTTGCTATGTTGCATGCAATTACTCAGCTCCCTATAATTTCGGGAAATCTTTCACTTAACGGAGAAACAATCAATCCAATATTGCTAAATTTTTGGCAAGATCCGATCTGGTTGATCTGCGATCTTCTGACCTAGAATATTTAACGATATACTTTGTCGATCTGAGGATCATCAAATATCACATTGTGCACCCGCAAAACTGCAGTTACGACATTAATCTTAGCTTTATTACATTTAGGTTATAATTTTTTTTTTGTTTTTTACTTTTTCTCTCATACTTTTCATTATTAATATTATAAAAAACAGGTGTAGGTTAGGTAACTTAAATACAAATATTACGACGAGGACGTCCGGAGAATTCACTACGTGAATTCTTCACCGGGAAAGGGGGTGCTGTAACCTTCGATTTTTAACACTTTACATATAATCTACACGTTAGAAAAAATCATAGCAATTACCTAGTAAAACGTACCTAGTTTGAATCTCCCGCTAAAATATTTCAAATTTTCCTTTCATCGAGATAGAATCATTATCATAAGAACTCAGGCCTAGAACGGCCTGCTAGGGCGATTTGGCACCGGTGCGATACTTCGTTATTATTGGCATTATTTTTACTTCAACTATTACTAAATTTCACATAATATTTCTCATAAACAAAATAATAAAAAACATTCGTTCGATACCGATTCGGTGGTTGGTAGAGAGTTGAGTTACCGAGACGGCAACCCCGATACAAAGAAAAATAAAAAAGAAACACTCTATGATCCATGCCAAACGGAATCGAGAATAAAAAAAATCGAGCTCCTTGTCTGTGGCAGAGGAGATTTTGAAAATTGTGGAGTATCATCTCGAACCAACGAATTTTAATTTTATTTCGGTAAACAAGCCACATTTATACTCGAAAAAGAATACCGAAGTTGTTTCTACAATACATTTACATGAGATACGAGTTTCCAATTAGTTTGGAGTGCGAATAAGCGAAACACAAGGTCGCTGAGCGCAAAACAGTCATACGTTTTGAATCACCAAACTTCAGGTAATTTTATATCGATTTCTACTGTGATCCTGGACAAATCCGATAGCGTTATGACTACTCAAAGTTGACCCATGCATTCGTATCCATTTACTTCAGGTCGTACCGGCGTAAACGCGATTTGCGAAGTCAAGATTGGACCGGAACGTCCGTAACCGTCTTCAAGCATTTCCATACAAATACAACCAGCGTATCCCACCATACCAGCCTCAAGGTAGATATCTTTAAATAACGGTAAAAACCTGCCAAAATTTCACATAAAACTACCTACTGTACCTCGATGAAGAAATTTCCCTACTCAGTAACTAATTTATTTTATTTATAATCTTCAGCGAGGCTGTCAAGTGGCGATCAGACTTCCTGAACCACACCACAAAACGCCCGCGTCGAACGAGCCTAGCAGCTGGTCGATACCATACCTAAAGATCCGAGCACGTTCACTTCGCATACCCAAAACAAAACGGCTAGTCAATAGTAGCTCAGGTTAGTTAGAATAGGAAGAAAGGCAGCTAAAACCCGTTCTTCACCACTACTCACCTACCGGATCAAGAGTTTTCCCTATCCCTAACTACTACTAACTCGAGTATCATATTGTAAAAATATCAAAGTTTCCGCCGAGTCAGACGTCAGATGTGCACCATTCAGCTATAGTATCTCTTTAGTATACTTTTAGGCAATTTCTACCTAATTTACTTAATTTTAAGTACTATAAAGCATAGCATTTACACCTAATTGTTACTATGTACTTGGAATAAATAAATTCTTGTAATTTTGAGTTTTTAAACTTATTTTCTTCTTTGCCTGAGTTTTCCCCTACGGCAGGAAGGAAAAACTGTTACAGTATAAAGCATGAATCAGCCGATGCGATCATTGTGAAAAGGAGAATTTAAACGCGTACATTGTGCGTCACTCAAAGCTTATTTCAAAACTAGCAGTGCCTCGCGGTTTCACCCGCGTAATTCCCGTTCCCGTGGGAATTCCGGGATAAAATATAGCCTATGTTCATCAGGGATAATGTAGGATTCTAATGGTAAAAGAATTTTTTTAATCGGTCCAGTAGTTTCGGAGCCTATTCAATTCATACAAACAAACAAACAAACAAAAAATCAAACCTTTCCTCTTTATAATATTTGTATAGACAAGAACCACATCTGTCACGTGTTTCACTCTCGCGTCGTTTTCAACGGCGTCAGTGTTCCGCGAACTTAATATCTGTGGATATAGAACTTTCTAGACATCGCGATCAATCGTCCGTGAGGTCGAAAAAGGAAAAAAATATCACCTCGCTAACGTGTATCGTAAGCAATAGTTATCGAGCCCGCGAGACACATTTGTCAACTTAGCGTCTGCTCATGACGAAGACAAGGGTTAGGGGTTAAGGCTTATTCTATTAGATGTGCGGCCTCATTGCTTGCATCAATAGCGGGAAACACACAACTTCTTATTATTCTCTCGGCAGTTTCAGTAAAGTTCTAATTGATTTTTTTATTTATGTTAGCAAGGTTAAAATAAAATCATAATGTCTCTAATTTATTTTAATCAATTTTTAATGAGCGTAATTGGTGTTTAACCGATCTAATTAAATTAATTAAGTAAATAAATAAAAGATATGATTATAGAAAGTTGGTGAAATGTGAAATAGTAGGTAATAAGATGGTGTACGGAAAATCATCATTTTCACCGCTATTTACCTCCGCTACAGCGGTAACAGCGGTATACGTAGCGGTGCATGTTTTTAAGACAACCAAAGGTTTTCGTACGAGATCGTCAATAAAATGTGCGAAATACAAATAAAGTCTTTCAAGTTAGATGCAGAAAACAGACCTTTATGTGTGGAAAAATACTCTAACTTATGTAAAAAGAAAAAAATCGTTTATATCGGAACATAAAACAGGTTGCAAACAAAAACAAGTTGTAAACGATGATAGCTGCAGTAGTTATAAAAATATTAAATAAATAAATATTCACGGACACTTAACACATCGCCTTCTAGCCCTAAACTAAGCAAAGCTTGTACTATGGGTACTAGATGGCTGATAGAATACATATATACATTTTTTTTGTAAATACATACTTATAATACATAGTAACACCCAGACACAGGACAAACATCTATGTTTGCCACACACAAATGTTTGTTCTCGGTGGGGATCGAACCCACGACCCACAGCACGGAAGGCAGAGCTACTACCGACTGAGCCATGACGCCTGTCAATAATAAGGTATTCAGATATTTCATTTATTAACCAGCTTGTTACATAATATAACTTGGGCATGTCCAATTAATACAAATTATTTACTTAATCATACCTAATTTTAACACATATACCTACTAATATATTAACATTCACTACCTATTTGTGTCTTCTATCAGCCTTGGTCAGTCTGGACCATGTGACTGTAAGTAGTATTTTTACAGATAGTGAAAACAAATATCAAGCAGCACTTTAACTTTTTTTTTAATACCTAATAGCTACCGACGAAGATACATTTCATGAAATAGTTTTTTTATTTTGTACGTTGTGAGTTGAACGGCTGAAATCAGAGACAAGATATCATAGTAGTAATGATACGAATTATTCAATGGTCTACTATAAAGTTAGAAGCACTTCAGATTAAAATGAGCTTGAATTGTTAAACATAAAATCAGTCACAAAGACAGCTTTTCTTCTTAAATTACAAAACAGAAGTTTACATAGGAACTTGGCAAAGTACACTTAACACATTACAAGGAGAAATTCTTGAGGACCCATTCAAGTTTGGTTCACAAATGTCGTTCGATCTCACATTTGGACCTTCATTACCCTAAAACCCTAAACTATAAAAGGAAAAGTTTGGGTTCCGGCGAATGGTAATTTTACTAAACTTTTACGGTTATTGCAAATTAGGCTGTTTAGAAGAGTCATTTATATAATGATTAGTTCCCGATGATCGCTTCAGCTCCTGATGTTATCTTAACGGTTTATGCTCACTCGTATTTATCGGTATTTACGGTACTTACCTACTTATCAAAATAAATACGTCGATCGTGATGGAAATAACGCTTAGCTTGATGTTAAGTGGCTTGAAAGAAATTCGTATATTTTTTTATTGTAATAAGTAATTCACCAGCTGAGTATTTTTTTAGTATTTATTTTTATGTACATAACCAATATGCAGTACTTATTTAGTTAGAAAAGGTTCTATGCTCATTTGATTTCAAGTAATTTCAGCAGTGACATCTATCAAATGCTGAACACTGCCATCTATTAACGATTAAAAGTATAACTTCAAAAAATAGTATTATTCGCCAATAGATGTCGAGAAGAGTCACATTTTTCTGTTTAAGTGTTTACTTGAAAACACGAATAAAACGACATTTTCTAAAAATGAGTTCCAGCTAGATTGATTTATCGCCCTCTAAATCCCCTGTATACTAAATTACATGAAAATTGTTGGAGCCGTTTCCGAGATTCAGATTATATACAAGAATTTCTCGTTTAGAGGTATTAGATAATGCATTGTGGAGGCAGTTTCTAGTGACAGACAATAATATTTTGACGGCGTCAAACAATCTTCTCACTCGCACATTTTAACCGTAAAACTTGGAAATGTAAAATCACTGCATGTATGTAATTTTGCAAAATTGCTTTAAGAACTACAAAATAATGTGATCAACATTGTAGCATATTACCCTGTTCGACGTTACCCTTTATCATGAGAAAGCTCGCTGAGCTTTCAAATAACAGTGTTAAATCAGGAGATTAATTCAAAACGTCAATATGAATCTTCGTTAATTGTTTTGCACAGTCATTGTAGACCCCCAACAGGCAAAAAGTAGGCATTCGTATGTCTTTAGCTGCGCAGTAAGCCTCGTGTTCGCAAAGGTTCTATTGCAATCCATCCTGGTATTGGCAGTAGGTACGGGTCATCGTACGTAAGCCCTCGTCTGTAGAATTTACACAGACGCTGGACAAGGGTCTTCGGGCGTTTGAAGTATCAACTTATAATATAGTTGCTCAAGTTTGCAAGTCACCGACATCTGAAATCTTTTTTTAATTTGTTCGGATTTTATTTGACGTTTACAGTGTTTGTAATAGAAACGTCCAAAACTTTGACGCGGTTATTGGATCGTTTATTCATTTATTTTATATGGCAGTTGATATAAAATAAATGAATAAACGATCCAAAGAGTCTTGAAAGTTGATGATTTTAAAGATATTTTCCATTTAAAAACGTATGTTGTACTTGTTTACTGTTTTTAATAAAATATTTATTTCTTGTTTTTAATAAAATATTTCTTGTTTTTTTACTAAATGTGTTTCTTACAAAATCAGTTTGTTTTCTTAAACTTCCGACACTGCTACTAAACCGCTAAAAAACCTTTCCGCCTAAAGTCCGTTTGGGAATTAGGAAAATCGAATAAATCTCTATTCAGGAGACTCCGCATATTTCAATAATCGAAATGACAAAGAGCTCCATTTTTCAGCGCGCGGCTATCTCAAGAGACTGATATGAGCATAGAGCTTTGTGCTTTTACACTTTCATATTATGACAGCACAAGTAGGTCGTATTTGAAATTCTCTTTGGAATTTTAGTTTTTACCAAAGGTTTGCTAAAAAAATGGGTACTTATCAGAAAGACTAGTCTATTTCAGCTACTTTCATAGCATTATGTCGTACGGCATTTTGTTGTGGGGGAGTGCTGCAGACATAAACACCATATTTGTGTTGCAGAAGAGGGCTATTCGTGCAATTTATAACATGGGTCCCAGAGAATCACTAAGAAATAAGTTTAAGGAAATAAATATAATGACAGTACCTTGCCAGTAGATCTATGAAAACTTATTGTATGAACAAAAAAATATCAATCTATTTGTAGGGACATGTAGGTATGAATGTGAATTGTGTATGTCAGCGATTTAGAGTGCATGACAAAGGTATGAACGAGCGGTCGTCAGTTACTGCGCACTGGCGATCGATGCGGTTGTTGCATTTAGTAAGAGGGGAAACTTAATAAAAATCCAATTCTTAAAAGTGTGTTTTCCAAAAAGTAACTCCCAATCCCCACATATTCAACAAAAAAAGTGATAATCATAATGTTAACACTAGAAATAAAGACAAACTCGCTGTTCCCACCACTAGGCTCACAAAAATTTGTAAATCTTTCAAAGGGCAATGTGGACGCTTCTTTAATAAAATCCCAAGTGATGTGTCTTGCCAGTTGTCGATTGGCAAATTCAAAAACGTAATAAAACCGAGACTTCTTTTAAAAGCATACTATAAAATATCTGATTATTTAGAAGACAAACAAGCTTGGGACGAACTAGCTCCAACTCATCCAATAAAAAAAAAATGTAATCATACCTAATCATACAAAACGTAATGACGATTCAAAGTGATCAGTGAGATTTTATTGAATAAAAGATTTTTGACTTTGAATACCCATGTAGCAAAACGACATTATTAACAAAACGCCAAGATCGTGAAGTGTCTTAGTATTCAAGTCGTCCATAAATGCTCATTTGTCTCGCACATCTTTGATGGGAACGCAGCCTTATCATGTCGTTTTCAGTAAACCAACTTTCCCGTCGGACAGTCACTTTGCCGCGTATCTTATTCCACAAGGAAATTAAAATTAAATACAAGATGAAAATGGATGTAAATAATTAGGACGACAGTAATGGAGTGATAAAATATTCTATGTTTGGCTCTCTCACAAACTTTATTTAGGTAGTATTTGTTGGTTCAATAATGTAAAAGAAATCTCATTTATTTTATACCTAGGTATTAAAAAACCTTATTTTTTTTGTTATCATTATTTATGAAAGTAAGTACCTATGTTATTTTTGTTAGGTAACGCCCGAATACTGAAACGCTACTTGGGTTAATATCATGCTTAAATTACTACCATCTCACTAATGGCTACGGTAAAAAAGAGACATGCAGGACAATTTCAAGCTGTGAGTGATATTCAGTGATATTGCAGTATTTGGGCGTAAAAGTGTCTTTTTGATACATAACACTCAACTTTTACACTAATAACTTTGGCACACCATTTTGGATTCCTATTAATTAATTCAATACACGGAATTTAGCGTCAGAAGCGTATCACTAACTAAAGTTTATTTTTGTACTCACCACGCTTTTCCTCTTACCACAGCGCGTTTTAAACAGTCATTTTACTCTGTAAAATGGAGCAAAATGGCTAATTTTAAATTTTCACCAAAGGTAAGTTAGAGGTTGGTGTATAGAGTAGTGAGTGTAGTAGTAATCTCACTTGTAGTAGTGAGATTCGATTCTTACTCAAGTTAAATATCAAAAAATTAAATAAATGGAAAAGTTGGCAATAATATTATGCATGCAAAAGTAAAATAACACAAACTTACACAATATTTTGAGCAAATAAATGATATTTATCTTTAAAACTCTGAAGAAACGCAGTGCTCTAAAAAAAGTGTCCTCTAATGTTCCGTGAATGGAAAATGATACAATAAATACTAGAAATGTTAGTTAAGTACCTTACTACAAGTTAAAACCATAGGTTTAACCGTCTATAAATCTATCTATCTATCTATGTATTATAAGTATGTATTTACAAAAAAAATATGTATGTATGTATTCTATCAGCCATCTAGTTCCCATCGTACAAGCTTTGCTTAGTTTGGGACTAGAAGGCGTTGTGTTAAGTGTCCGTGAATATTTTTTTTTATTTAGCCTGTATGTTTATCCGTGATTAAATTAAATTATTGTTGCTCGTGTGCTGCATGAGAAGTCGGGAGAGATTTTATTATAATAGAGATGACGTCATATCTCGGCCGAAAAGTTGTCGACGTAATTTTTCCGTCATTCATAATAGCCATTGAGCAAAAGGCCCCAGGCCCAATGAAGTGTGCAAGCTGTTTTCTCCATGACTGTATTTCTTCAAGATTAATATTCTCACCGGTGTACAGACAAATCAAATTTGGAACAAATTGGAGCCGCCTGACGTTAGTCGATTGGTTTTATTTATAGCATTGATTGTTTTGGGGAGAGTACGGTGTGGCTACACAAACGTATTTGAATCGATGGGAATCAAGGAGGCAATCTATTCTAAACGACTGAATCGATCGTCTCATCGGTATCTGTTTTGATACTTTAAATCTCAAATTCAAATATATTTTTTTTAATACAATATAGGCAACCGTTTGACCACAATCTCACCTAATGTTAAGCAATGATGCGGTCGACGATGTAGCACGGGTACCTAGAAGATACCTATTCACTCTACTCTTGAAAACTTCCAAATTATAGTCATTCGGGAACACAGACAGAAATAGCAGGATTTGTGTGTGGCAAACGTAGATGTTTGGTTCTATGGCTGGGTGTTACTATATTATCTATGCTATCAGCAATCTATATAGTTCTCATTGTTTTAAATCTTTGCTTAGTTTAGAACTAGAGAGCGTTGTGTGAAAGGTCTAGAGATATTCATTTATTTATAAATCGTTCAAATAAAAAAATGTACTCAAGGATATTTAAGTAGGTATCATCCTATTATGATGTCATTGTTTTGATTCAAAAAAAATTTAAGTAAAGAAACTTTTGTGACATTTTAAAAGGAGAAGAACGCCAATAAAGATCCAAGACAATAATAGTGTTTACTTTGTTAAATTTCGTTTCTTAGCAACACCCTTTTCCTAAATTGTACAATTTAAACGCAGAGATGTTCATACAACTAAGCTACTTACCGAGGAAGCTAATAAATTTTCAGTGCGGACGAACTCGGCACTTGTAAAGTTTTACCGCTTAAGTTTTACAGCTAGATGAATTCTACTTTAATTGCTCTTCTGGCGTACAAAAGTGATCAAGAACATTCGTGTGACTAAAAAAGTAATATACTAAAATGATTGGATACACAGAATTCTATGTTTGGAAGTAATATTCTTTTCCGAGGGCAAAAATAATCAAATTCACTTCGAACGAACAATTTTATACTGTAATTGGAGAACCTAAAATAACTTAAATTAATAAAACCATAGCGGTGCTTCCAGGTAACTTGTATCTATATAGATAAAAGATAATACTTCGACAAACGAAATAATCTCATTGGTTAACTCTACACAGTGTAAGGCGCCTTTCTAGACAAGTTGGTGTTCTACGATCGCTAGAAAAAACAAATCAAGATGTAGGCCTGTAAAACATTCAAATACTTACCTAGTTATTCTAAGTGCTCTTGCGACTAATACAGTATTTTACAATTATTACAAAATACACATGGAACTTGTCGATTTGTAAACCATTGCAACGAACTTTTACGTCGGTTTACATTTTAAACAAAACCAATCGCACAGCTTTAAATTTCAAAATTGAGATAATATTTAAAACTTAACTTATACAATAATGTAAGTAGGTATACCTGTTTCGAAGAAGATTTTTTTCTACGAGACACCGGTTTTGAAATAAGCAAAAAACCCAAAAGTGATAAATCCCCATCGACTTCGGTTCACCTAGACGACTTCTAGTTAGTCCTAAGCACCCTAACAAGTTTCAAAATAAGAATACCTCTACTCCTACCTTTTAACTGTAACGGGTTTCTTTGAGATAAAGTAGGATTCACGGGTGAGCCGGTTCCCATCCACAAAGACCCTTTTTCGAGAGTCCATTTTTTATGAAAGTAGGTGATACGCGGTTAGAGCATTTCCCTAAGGATATGACCGGGAAACAAATTTATGATTTCTCAACGTATTTACAACGGTTTTTAGAGTTCCGCTCTTGTGTTTGGTAAAGTAATTTAAAACTTATGCGCTGTTCACATTATTCCAGTCCAGTTATACCAGCCAATCATTCCAGTACAGTGCTGGATTGGTTCCAGTCTTTCAAAACTGTTGAAAAAAATACTAGGCGGGATTTTCTCAATGGAATGGGTAATTTCAGGGCAGATTTACATTATCCCAGTGGCATTCCAGCGCTAGACTAGAATACTACTGAAATAATGTGAACAGCGCATTATTTTATGCCCTTGACAAATGTCAAATCTACGAATTTCACACGCTGCCTTTGCCAAATCAAATATAGTACCGCCATTTCCGGCTGTAGTTAGGCCCTAAATCGGCCTATAAATTATATCGCATACGGATGTTTTTTCGATGCGACACGACATCTACCCGATATCATCGATAACTTTATACATTCAACGATGCTGTTACTCCTACTCTGCACTGACAACGATATTTATCTTCGAGCCCTGCCTGAAACATTGATATGGTCACAGATCATATAAACAGGTGGAGGTGTCGCGTGTCCAAAAATGGTCACTAGGTCATAAGAATTACTTTATCGCTTTAGCTACAAGAACAAATTGGTTTTTCTAAATAAGGTCACGGATCACTATTTTTTATGAGCAAATGTGACAGAACGTGTTTACCCTCAGATTGATTAACTACTAAAGGTTTTACAGCGTAGGTGTGTTTTACGCCTATTATCCTGCTCCTAGCTTGTCAAAACTAGGAGATGAAAAAATCCATATTCAACAGTATTTTTTTTATTTTACTCTCTTTTTATGTTCATAAGATATGGCGTTGCTCCAGCAACCGAAGATCATGCTCGGAAAAGTTCGACAAAATATCTGAAAGAGATGATGGCAAACGCCGATAAATTAAACGCATTTTTTTATGTAAGAAAGTGGCTGAAAAATCATATTATGACCCACCTGATGCGGTGATCTCTGTTTATAGTAGATAATTACACTTCGATGTTACATCCTCTAGATTTAAAAATACCATGTAGTCCGCATTCCACGTAGTGCATTGCCACAATGTTTATAGCATTAATTTTTTCAAAATATAGCTGAAAAAATATTTAAAAAACGCACCTAGGTAGGTACCTACTTAGCCTCTTCGCTCGTAGCTGTACCTACCCGTCGTGCGCGTCATTCGTGTTTCGTGTGCCGCATTGTCAACATCAGTTCAACAAGTTTCGTAAAATTTTACGCTAAATCGCAGTGAAAACTTGTCATGGGGAAAAGAAAACATAAGGATCACAGTGATGATAGTATTCACCGAAAGATTAGACGTTTGGAAAGGAAATTGGAACGGAATAAAGGTGAGTTTACAAAATTTCTTCCTACCTGCAGTTGTGAATAACTTTTTCTTTTCTCGAAATATTGATGAGTCCGTCTTAATGTGGTAATACAAGATATTATCCTGATGGTACTTGACTTTATTGATTCCTTAACGTGGTAATACGAGATATTATCCTGGAACAATTTTATTCACCTACTTTCTTAATGTGATAGTACATGATGCTATCCTGAAGGTAATTTGTTTTCAAGAAGGGTTTTTTCCTTTTTCCTAAACAGTTCGCAGTCGTAGATCGGAAACTCCGTCATCCAGTTCGGCGTCTGACCGATACCATATTAGTGATGAGGAAAGTATACCCGACATACGAACGGAAAATGATTTTCTGGAAGAAGATTACCCAGAACAAAGCCTGGCGTCGGTAGTGAACGTGGTTACATCACCTACACCCTCCACTTCCAAGGTACCACAAGATCCAGCTCCTGCTTCATCTGTAGCCCCTGTCTCAGATGTAGATCAAGCTTCCTTATCTAACGCGGTCCAGGCTCAAGTCCCGAACGTAATTTCGGTCCCAGATCTTGGAGTTCCAGAAGAAATCTTGGAAATGCTCGGACAAGCCAAAAACCTAGAGGAAAAACTTGGTGAGAAAATTCCAAAAGAAATCTCTGAACGTTGGGGGAAGATATTATTGGATGGACTTGTCAAAGAACAAAAGGAAGCACTGAGAGACAAAATGTTAATTCCTGAAAACTTTCTCCTGGTCCGGGCTCCGAGACTCAATCCTGAGGTAAGCGCCGTTTTAACCGAACCGGCGAAAAAACGCGATAAAAGGTTGGAGTTTTCACAAAACCAATTGGGATCGGGGATAGCGGGCTTAGTTAACCTCACCAAAGACTTAATTCAGTCAGACGTGCCCAAGCTTGAAATTATCAAAAAATTATCAGAGGTAGCCCAAATCTTGCTGGATCTGCACTACGAGGAGACAATCAATAGGCGAAAACTATTGCTGCCTTTGCTGGACAAAAGCTTTTGGAACACAACAAACGGTGTTAAAAGAGAAACCTTTTTGTTTGGAGAAAAACTCGGTGAGACCATAAAAAACTCAAAGGACATCGAAAAGTCCGGTCAGCAAATAAAAAAACCTACCGCCCCGCAGCAAAGGTTTCAATCAAAACCTTCATTCTCGGGAAACTCGCGATTTCCTCCTCGCCAGCAGAGCAACTCGAAGCCAGCAGCAGCCCCGAGCCGTTACTACGAGCCGCAGCCTTCGACGTCAGCGAGGAGGAACCAGAGCTCATCGCGCCCGCGCCAGTACAAACAGCTGCCGCCGAACAAGTCCCGGGAACGACGTCGCAACTAGAAGAGGTACCTCATGCTGGTAGAATACAATTTTTTTACCATAGCTGGTTGTCGATCACAAATGACCCAGTTGTTTTGTCTTATGTAAAGGGCTATCGAATTCCATTTATTGATCTTGTCCAACAAAACATTGAACCTGTTAACCCGCCCTATTCCAAAGATGACATGACTGATTCTATGTCGAAACTCTTAAAACTTGGGGCAATATCGCCGTGCGTCGAGCACCCGGGTCAGTTTGTCTCCCCTGTGTTCTTGACCCCCAAAAGTAATGGAGGCTTTCGATTCATACTTAATGTTAAAAGTCTAAATAAATTCGTTAGTGCACCCCATTTTAAAATGGAAGACATTCGTACTGCTACTAAGTTAGTAAGTGACGGTGCCTATATGGCGACTATTGACCTCAAAGAAGCGTATTTTTTAGTACCTATCCACCAATCACACAAGAAATATCTTAGGTTCAGATTAGATCAACTTTATGAATTTAATTGTCTACCTTATGGACTTAGCTCCGCACCATACGTGTTTACTAAATTATTAAAACCTCTTTTAGCATTTTTACGAGGTCAAGGTCACACAATAGTGGCTTATCTTGATGACCTATTGTGCATCGGTGCTACCTCAAAGGCATGCAAAAATACAGTTAACGCAGTAGTTACAAACCTAGAACTTTTAGGTTTCGTAATTAACCAAGAAAAAAGTAATATGGTTCCAAAGAGAATATGTAAATTTTTAGGTTTTGATATTAATACTAGTTCTATGACATTACAGTTACCAATAGAAAAAATCAATAAGATCTTAAAATTACTTAATGGTATAAAACACAAAGAATCTATTATTATTCGAGATTTCGCTAAATTTATTGGTACGCTCACTGCTTCTTGCCCAGCTGTAGCATATAGTTGGGTATATACCAAACACTTCGAACGCGAAAAGTACCTAGCGCTCCTACAGTCAAACGACAATTATAACTGTCGCATGAGTCTCAAAAAATACCTACAAGAAGACTTTGCTTGGTGGTCGAATATCGCTTCTAAGGCCCAAAATAAATTATATAAAGATAATTACACGCTAGAAATATATACCGACTCGTCAATGACTGGTTGGGGTGCAGTGTGCGGTAGTGATATGACTAGGGGTCATTGGTCTGCGACTGAAATGACTCACCATATAAACTACCTCGAACTTTTAGCTGCCTTTTTAGGCCTAAAATCATTCTGTCAAAGTTATCACAACATTAATGTGTTGCTTAGAATTGATAACACCACTGCTATCTCATACATAAATAGAATGGGTGGAATACAGTTCCCACATCTCAATCGAATTTCTAGGGAAATATGGCAGTGGTGTGAATCTAAAGACATCTATATCTTCGCTTCTTATATTAGATCACGTGATAACACAGACGCAGACCGGGCTTCTAGACATACTAATATCGATACCGAGTGGAGTTTGAATGAGGCTAGTTTCCAAAACATTGTTCAAAAGTTTGATCAACCAAATATCGATCTATTTGCATCTAGGCTGAACTATAAATGTGATCGCTATGTCTCATGGAAACGAGATCCCGGTGCCTATGATATTGATGCGTTTACACTTAGATGGAATAAATATTTCTTCTACGCATTTCCTCCTTTTGCGCTTGTTCTGAAATGCCTACGAAAGATTATTGTAGATGACGCTCGTGGCATTTTAATTGTTCCTTTCTGGCCTGCTCAACCTTGGTACCCTATGTTTACATCGTTAGCTTGCTCAGAAATCATATATTTAAAACCTCATAAAAACCTTTTGCTGTCACCTTCCAGAGAACACCACCCGCTATGGCGCAACCTTACCCTGGCGTGCGCCATATTATCAAGCAAGCGTACCTAAAGCAAGATATCCCTAGTGATTCCGTCGATATAATCCTCAACTTATTATCAAAAAGCACATTAAGTCAGTATAATGTAGCATTAAAACAATGGTACCTATTTTGTCAAATTAATAATTTGGATTGCTATAATTCGCCGATTAAAAACATTGTGACCTTCTTGACGGAGCAGTTCAAAAAAGGGGCTAGTTATGGAACCTTGAATTCATTTCGGTCTGCCTTATCGCTTATCATTGGTAAAGAAACCTGCAATTGTGATATTATAAGTCGATTTTTTAAAGGTGTTTTTAAAATGAAACCTGTTTTTCCGAAATATCACACAACATGGGATCCAAATATCGTTCTGGAATATCTATCTAAAATACCTAATGAATCTGCCCCTCTTGATTCCTTAGTAAAAAAATTGGTAACTCTTCTCGCGTTATCTACCGGACAACGTGTGCAGACGTTATCCTTTATTGATTTCAGTTGTATTTCTAATCAGAATACCTACATTACAATAACAGTAAATGATATTTTGAAAACATCTATGCCTAATCGACGTAACCCGAAATTAATTATTCCCTTTTTTGCACAAAATGAACTTATTTGCCCAGCTAAGACTCTGAATTCGTACATTGAAAGAACTAACCAATTTAGAAACCTTCCAAATACAACTAAATTGATTCTTACTGTGAAAAAACCAATCCACAATGCAACTTCTCAAACGATTAGTCGATGGATTAAGCAAACTTTACAAGAAAGCGGTGTGGACGTGTCTGTATTCACGGCGCACAGCACGCGCCACGCATCCACCTCCGCCGCCAGCAGGTCTGGAGTATCCATCGACATCATCAAGAGAACTGCTGGTTGGACTGGTAATTCTGTATGTTTTGCAAAGTTCTATAACCAACCTTTACTTAACACTGAAGACACATCCTTTGCTGAGGCAATATTATCGTCATATGAATAAAGTGTACCTATTATTTACCTACCTAAATATGGATTTATAAGTAGATGAAAATAATGATTCATGCTGTTCTTTCAATTTAATTTAGTTATGATTGTGAGTAGGTATATTCAATTGATATAATTAAATAATTATTTTTCTAAAAATGAATATTATACTTACTTTCATTCTGCAACAGACGCTAAACATCTACATGGTATTTTTAAATCTAGAGGATGTAACATCGAAGTGTAATTTATGGTTAAAAGAACTTACCTTAAGTGAATTTCAACCAAAATTACACGAGATGTTACATCCGAATAGATTTAAACTCCCACCCACCCGATACAGCACACTGATTCCATTTTATTTTGTGCTAGGATAATTACCCCCCAGTTGCAGAATGCAGATGAAGCTGACTCTAAAATGAATGACGCGCACGACGGGTAGGTACAGCTACGAGCGAAGAGGCTAAGTAGGTACCTACCTAGGTGCGTTTTTTAAATATTTTTTCAGCTATATTTTGAAAAAATTAATGCTATAAACATTGTGGCAATGCACTACGTGGAATGCGGACTACATGGTATTTTTAAATCTATTCGGATGTAACATCTCGTGTAATTTTGGTTGAAATTCACTTAAGGTAAGTTCTTTTAACCATAAATAATACTACTAATATTACTTACATTTTCGATTCCATTCGCATCGTATTTCTTGTTTTATTTTATTTTATCTTCTTCTTCCGCAACAAATATTTTTCGTGCATTCCCGATGTCCCCATGATTTTATCCCCATCAATGGGGACAGCGGCACGTCAAAAAATAACGTGCCGTTGTCCCCATTACGCTTTATCTTCAATGGGGCCAACGGCACGTGTTTTTTTGACGTGCCGATGTCCCCATTGCCATTTATCTTAATTGGAACAGAGTTCATTTCGCATAAAAATTAAAATTAAACTCAATAGTAGTAACTAATAATCATTTATTAAAAAATATTGCAAACCTAAATAAAATATTAAACATTGAACAAGTAAAAACACACAAAACGACGATTTGCAAATGTTACGCCTAAAATAATGTGAAAACATAACTACTTATAGCTAAAAGTTGTTGCGTAATAAAGATGTGCAACAGGATTTGTTGACTTTTTGTCCACACAAATAATTAAATATCAAAATTCACTTAAAAATAATAAAATATCACAACAATTTAAAGGTTCTCATAATCAACCTTATGTATAAACTAACTAACCTTACGCACTAACATAGATGATAATAATCATTCAAAATACAACCTTAAGTAATAAATAAATAAGTTAAGTATAACCTAAAAATAATAATTATCACAACAGTTTAACGGATCACAGAATCAACCTTAAGTTTTACTAACTGCGTTAGTAACGCACTATACTATATCAATTTAGTCTTTTATTTTGATTGAGTTATTATGTTAGGTTTTTATTATTTTCACAATAACATTTTTGCATTAAAATGTTATTGTCAAAATAATTAATAATTAACGAAGTATTTCAAGGAAATGTCCCACGGTTATTTCGGAACAAATTAGTTTTCTCTGACAATCTCTAATAAATTCGTCCGTGTCAATAGACCTTTGTTTACGCCGCTTTTTTGGTTGACAAGCTTTGATGCTAAATAAGTTAGCATCCTGATGCAAAGCAAATAAAAGTTTTGCTATACTCGGATTTTTTTTGCCAACTGCACTATTTAATTTGTAGTGCCAACCTTCGGCAAAGTTGTTTGTTCGGTGGCGTTTGTCAAAACTGCACCATATTTTTTCAAAATTAGGGCGAAGCCACTGTGATAGCATGTATTTACGGAATGTTGTGCTTTGGCTGTCATCAAGACTTATGCCAGCAATATAAAACCATCCTTCCCAAATACGATTTTCAGGCAACAATGGAAGCACTTTATTCATTCAATTCATTTATTTTTCTTTCGACATTTTACAATGTTCTTAGAGTAGTCACAGTAAATAGGTATACATTTCAATAAAAAAGGTACACAATAATATACACAAAACAAAACAAGCAAAAGTCAAGAAGTAAAAGCAGTATGATATCTATGAAGTACGTAGATTTTTATAAAATAAAATAAGAAAGCTTAGCTGAACATTAGTTATGTTATTATATTGCTTTTATTGATAACGTTAAAGCGGGTTCGCTGATGATGATGTAACTGAGAACTGCCAAAGGTCGAGATGAATGAGGAAGGATTACCCACTAACTTGATGGATGGCATCGGATTACAGGTGGCTGCCACAGACATTACCAGGATAATCTATATCCGAGAAACTTTGAGATACCTGTCCAGTGCTACTAGCCAAGTTGACGTCGTACACTCAGTAGCATTAGTACATAAATTAATTAAAATTAAAAAGTATATTTTCGTGTGCATAATGTTTTATCTAAATATTATTTTTGCGACAGAGTTTAATATAAGTAATAATTGGAAAAAGAAAATGGAAAATTCCTAGTCATAAAATATTTTTGAAAGTTATCGCTTCTTTTGCCGCCAAATGCACGAAGATTAACTGCGTACCTTGTGTTCATTCACTTTCCCCATTCGCTTGGCTTTTACACTCTTTGACACGCACTAGTTCGCACGTAAGTTCCGGAAAACAACGCAATCTGATTCCTCGCTTTGCCCAACTCCTAAGGCAAAGTTTCTGTTGCAAACTTACCCCAATTTTCTATAAATAATGACACAATTTTCGCCCGCTTTCATTCCAGTTTCCAGGCAGTATTTTTCTTTTTCTTCACCCTCTATCTCACACCACGGCTGTTTCACTTACCTACTAGTTTATCTGTATAGAAGTTGAATTGTGTGATGATTGTTGGCCTAAAATGTTTGAAAACATAACTCACCCACTTAGCTAAAAACTACTTAAATAAATATTTGTATTGACTGTTACACGCACGTTACAAACTCCATTGCCTGTTTGCTCGAAATTGAACCAACATTTTGAGGCAGCGAGTTCTAAAAATGAGAATTTTTATGTACTTACTCTTGTTTATTATTAGTGAAAAATAATGCCAATAAGAAAGTGCTACATACTACTAGCTCGTCTGTGCCTCCACCCTCCTAATTTCCTGGTTTTTGCAAACGAAGCGGACCGAGTAACTGAGTTAACTATGATTCTATTAAGGCCCAATTCGCTCTGTTTGTTTAACACGACACCGTTCAATAGTCTTCGGCTTAGGAAATGTTACATTTCATAAAATAATTCAAACGAATACACGAACAAAAGTTTAAAAAATGCAACAATAACCAACAATAACTAAACTAACAATTCACTCACTAACTGGGCTCGGTGCGGATGACAAAATTAGGCCTAATTGACGCACAGCGTTGCGTTTATAATTTTTTTTGCATGAATGAATGAATAAAAACGCTTTATTGTACATAAATAACACCGAAACATATTCCTATGATAGAAAACAAAACAAGTTGCATTAAATGTACGAACTGAGTTACTATAAAATAGTCCAGAAAGTTCGAACTTAGTGCTAAATAGAACGACATCTCCAAATAAACTTGAACTGTTGAACCGCGGTGCTGGAAATTAAGCTGTGGTTAGTGTCGAAGAGCTCCGGCTGCGGAATTCGGATTGCAACGGAGTAATTTGAATGTCAAAACAGTATCATGAAATGCACTTGAGTGGACCAAACAAGTGAGGCAGATCACTGAGGATAGCTGAATCAGTTTGTACATGTCAGCATTAATATAAAGCTACTAACGCTTTGTATCTACATTTATTATGCGGACAGCCAAAGAGTGGAACTCGTTGCCGGCGTCTGTGTACCCGAATTACTATAATTTGAAAGTTTCAAGAGTAGAGTGAATAGGTATCTTCCAGGTAACCGTGCTACATTGCCGACCACATCATCACTTAACACCAGGTGAGAAAAAAAAAACTACCTAACATGTAAAATTTTAATATTTAACCGAACAACTGCCGGACAGAAAAACGGACAGGGTGTTATAAGATTTACGGCGTTGTTTCTACACAATATGTTTAGTAAAAATGGTGGAGCCGTATTTATCAGCTCTGCAGACTAATTTTGACGAATCAGGCATACGAGTAATTGCAGTTTGAATCATTTAGTTTATTTCAAAGTGTTGAGATTCGATGAACGAAGGGCATTCTCCAAAGTCTGATGATGACCGGCAACGTTGAAGAGGAGCTAAGATTTTCATGATCTGGGGTTTGTTGAACATTATTTTGGTAAATTGTAAAATTAGCTTGTTATATTTAAAAGTGTGCTAGCGGTTATATTTTAGCTGTGGAACTACGACGGCTAAACTAGAGGATAACCTGTGTGACTTACCACTCTGTTGAGTTTAGCGTTAGTAAGGCCCATAGCACACGGCGTATTTCATACGCGCAGGCGACGCTCATATGACGCGCGTACACGCGTTTCAAACGAGATTTGAACGCAACCTTGCAACCTAAGCACACAAGGCGATCGTGAAAGAAGCGCGTATACACGCTGTAGTTGCTCGTAGCCTTTGCGTTTTGATCAGAGACTCCTGTTGTACAATGGCGGCAGTTGAGACAACACTGCTTACGCTGGCGCGTTGTACGCGCGTGTACGCGCTTCAAAAACGCGTATACGCTTGTTACGCGCTTGTATGTATCATCAATGCAAACGCAACAATCAGCGTCTATACGACGCCGAAGACGTGCGTTCCTAATACGCGCGTCGCCTGCGCGTATAAAATACGCCGTGTGCTATGGGCCTAACTGTTTGTCGACTGTTTGTTGCACACTTTTAATCTTGCATCGTAGTTACTCTGTATTGAATATTTTGACTTATGAGATATATTATCCTGCAGATCTGAGGCTCGTATGTTCAGAAAAATAAAAATAAAATGTAAGCGAGCTTCAAGAATAGATTTTTAATACTTTTCAACGTCTCTTCAAATCTGGCAAAGAATTTATGCTTCAGTAGATTCTGACTGAGTATTATTTCAGTATACGAATCTGTGATTGTATAAATGGCGGTAAAATTATTTATTTTGGTTGCGTGCTAAAGTATTCTTCATACATTCATTAAAAACATTGTAGCGTGGATGGAATGCTGACAAACACACAGACATGCAAACAAAGTTTTGATCTAAAAGTTTTTATTTATTTTTGTCATAAGGAACAAAAACGAAACACACAATTTTGTCCTAAGCCTGGAATTGATTATGCACCTTATCCATTTCAGCCAGTTTCACCACGGCGCCACAGAGGCCAACTCTCTAAGTAATACCATAAACCATGTACATACAAAGAGGTCATACGAAACCAAAGAACAAGTTATTAAGTTATGAAAAAGCCTAAAAAAGCACTTATCCCAGCCAAGTATCAATCTCCACGCAACACCGATTGCCAAAATTTCCACCAATTTTACGTTGAACTTGGCAAATGCTCTTGAAAATTCAGTAGTTTGACTTTGAACTCTGTGTCTATAGGGTTAAAAGTCAAAACTTGGGTGGTAGTTGACTGCCAAGTGGTTTTGTTCAAACATTGGCTGTGGCGATTTTACCCTGCACGGTAAATAATCCATGACGCTGCTACCGACTTTCGGGAATGAGAATTCGTAAAACAGTTATGTTTGGAAACTACAGAGAGAACCTTTCATTATTCTCTAAAACTAAGTTAGAACATTATACTCTCATACGTTATTATTATTAGGACTATTTGTCAGTACATACCTTTGGCCCGTGGCCGAATGGAAAGATCTCCTCGAAACTTGGTTACTAGGTAGGTACAATGTAAAATTGTGCTAGCTACGAGTTGCTACGAGGGGCTACAAAGTGCTACGAGTGCTACGCAGTCTTTCTTTTTTTAATCCCTTCAAATCCAGGGCAGCAATTACTTGAAATTACTTCGCGAAATCAACTTCTAATATTTTTTGATCCGAACCACAACAATAAGAAATATAACAATTTAATCCCTTTGTATCCTGTAAAATTCTTAGGGCGGATTCGACCAAACTATTTGTACGCAGTATAAGTCTTCTACTGAGAATAAAATCAATAATTACTCTAGTGATAAGAAAATTTTTGTTCTACTAAGGGCGGATTCGACCAAACTATTTATACGCAGTTTAAGTCTTATACTGCGAATAAAATCAATAATTACTCTAGTGATAAGAAACTTTTTGTTCTACCAAGTCTTATTCCAAGAAAAACTTGTCTATCCGAGAATAAATCATTATACTGCCAAAATCTATGGTATAAACAAGTTATCTGTCGAATAATTTAATGGCGGCTGCTACATTTGACAAAACAGCTGTTTGTTTTCATAGATATTGACAACTTGACACCCGGATAATTTGTGTGCACATGTATTATTGTGTTGCGCTCTCTAAGCAATTGTTTTTTGAATTAAGTTGGTTTTTATGTATACACAGAATAACAATACCTAGGATTGGCTACTCTCAAGATTGCAATGGAAAAACAAAAACGAATTTATCTGAGAATAAAATCAAAGAGTAAAGTTATACAAGGGATACTTATTCAGGAATATGATGACTTTTGGACGAATCCGCCCTAAGAATCGCAACTTTGCTTTAAAGTATTTATGTCAAAGTTTTTTTGAAACCCCGAATAAAAGATTTTGTTACCAAACAACAGGAAATAGCTGGGTTGGCTGGCAGACAATGCTTTCAGCATTAAGTCCACCCTTTGTAACAAATTTATAATTTTGTGCAATAAAGTATTAAATAAATAAAATAAATAAATAAATAGCAAAATCAAAACATGACAATCCTGCTACTGTTTCAAAACAACATTCGCAGGCTCGCGTCACTGTATATCAAATGTTGTTTAAACAAGCCTTTATTGGCGGTGCCATTCGGCATTGATCAAACAGCCCGGGAGCTAATGTCAACTTTCTTACGTCATAGAGATTGAATCTGTAAAAGTTAGCAGTTAATAAAACACGCTTGTAAACGGTCTAGTTTATGTGACTTACCCCACAGTGCCACCAAAGCTCCAATTGGAGTTAAAAGAGCAATATAATCTCTGATGGCAAATCAAATCGTAAAACTGTTTTTCGCGATACCAGCTTGCCTATATAGTGTGAAGATCGATTTTTTTGCACTCACAATGTAATTTAATCATAATCATTATTTAATAGCAATTTATGATTTTAACTAAAAGCTTGAAAAATTACTCACACGACTCATGTCATGACCAGCTAGGAACGTGAGTACAGTTTTTTGTTTTCTGTCATTTTTGCCAATCTTGAATGCTGCGTCAATGCTGTGCATGAACAATTGAACACTTATCTCTCAACATGAGTATGATGTTGAAAACTGATCACCGACTCCTTGACTAGATGAAGTGTGTGTCAAATGTGAGCTCGTTCGTTTCGGCAACATGGATTGATGCGGCGAATAATTCAATCACGAACCCAGCTGGGTGCAGACTTTTATTAGTACTCCCTTCTTTTTGTAATAATCTGTGCTATTTTTAGACGTATTTTACTGGATGTCCGGTTAGGTAGGTATGATTTTTTTACAGCGATGATTTTAGGTAAGGAATAAGCAGTTGGTGTACTTGATTATTTAGTTAGTATTGAACACAGCGCCATCTGTGCTTCAACGGCTGAACTAAATAAGTAGGTAAGTCGATACCTAATAAATCTTTCTTAGTTTAAATAGTTGCCACTGTAGGGCGCTGTTCCTACCTATAAAAAGCGCCGCGTGTTCTCCGCTCGCTCTCTTTTCCCGGCGGTCATACTGACCAGCTGTACCTACCTACTAAATTATTAATAAATATACGCTTTGTTTCATAGCCAACTGGATTTCCTTCCTCCTGCATTAGACAGTTAGATTAATGATTTTATTTGACACTGAGTGTGAATGATGACAATTGTCTCCGTGTTAGTTATTAGCATGCGAGTATCAAGTTAAAAACTATGTAGATTTTACTAATATTGTAAAATAGTAAGCAAAGTTTTTTTATAGCCACTATCATTTCACCTAACGATAAGCCTGTAGGTATAGCGCATGCGCGTGTGTCTTGCTTACTTATCGCCCGCTATATTATAGCGTATGTAAGTAGGACAGTGGCCGTATTTAAAAAAAAACAAACGTCCCCTCTCAATGCGAAAATCATGAGAGACGGTGGAGAACCAAAGCGATATTTGATAAAAATCGCATGTCATACGTAATCAAGCGAAGAAAAATAGATGGCTTTTTTACCCTACGTGGCCCGCCTCCATAGAAATGTGTGCAAAATTAGATTTCCGAAATGGTTTTTTCAGAGACGCAAATAGTTTTCTGCTTTTTTTGTCTAGGCGTATTGAATATGGTTTGATATTTGATGAGAAATTTGAATCCTGGAAGAACGTGGACGAGAAATAGGTATTCGTGCTGCGTTTTGTCAAAATTTGCTTATGTAATCACAATATTTAAAATTCTTGCTAGAACTTGTTTGGTACCTATAAAAACACACCGTCATCATTTTGCACGCTCGGAAAGACTATTAGACAATGCCCTAGCACTACTTATTTTTGTAAAATTTTTAATTAAATAAATAATTAATCACAAAATCAAAGTATTATGTCACAAAATCAAAGACAGGCGTCATGGCTCAGTCGGTAGTAGCTCTGCCTTCCGTGCTGTGGGTCGTGGGCTCGATCCCCACCGAGAACAAACATTTGTGTATGGCAAACATAAATGTTTGTTCTGTGTCTGGGTGTTTCTATGTATTGTAAGTATGTATTTACAAAAAAAATATTATTATATGTATTCTATCAGCCATCTAGTTCCCATAGTACAAGCTTTGCTTAGTTTGGGAGTAGGAGGCGTTGTGTTAAATGTCCGTGAATATTTATATTTATTTTATGTACTAAATTATAAGTTAAGTATGTTTATTCCGCAAACAGAGTTTCGATGATACACCTTTTATGGGTTTCCGTAATTATTGTTATTAAAAGAAAACTACGCAATAAAGATTTACAATGCGAAATACTTGACGAAGTCTACCTACTTACTCTTACAACAAAAAATTGTTTTAGTGTAGTTCTTGAGACGCCCAATAACTTTCACATAAAGGCCTTGAAAAAGAAATAACTTACATAGAAACATTTTGTAACAAACAACCCCATTCATCACCAGGATACCATAAGTTATAGGTGATCGAAGAAACAAACAAACCACTCGCTTTTCAAAGGCTTTCCTATAAAAGTGACTCTTTTCTTGGCATATAAACAATATTATAATCATGAAAATGTAATAAACATGACTTATGCGAAAGATTCTCGAATGGTAACCACAAACGGAAAAACGAAGCACTTCACAATGTCGTCGGGGGTCCACCCAAAAAATATTTAGAACTGTGCCTTGATCACGAATAAATGTGACACTTGCAAACGTATCATAACGCTAGCGTATCCGAGATACACTGCGCGGAGACACTACAACGGCTGGCAGTAGAGTTGGCAATGACGCGCAATATAACTCGTTTACGTTAACACGGCGACTGTCAGATTAGTTCGTGATAGTGGTACTGGATACTATTTTGTATGCGCAATTTATTTACATTATTTTTTTAAGGATCCATAATATTGTGAAGTCGATGGATATAGAAAGCTCCATTATCTTTTTCCCTCAAAATATATTTATCTAATATTCTAGAACAGTTAATTTTTTCTTTAAAAATAAAAACACCCATCTATTTATTGTCTATAATCAATAGAACCGTTTGAAACCCAGATAAACGGGCAATATCGAGAGAAAGCATCCAAAAAATGCCGGACGATGCAAAGCTATTCCTCAGTGCACTAATTGGAAACGGACGCCGACCGAGCAAGTGAAAAATGATAATCCCTTATCGGGACTCTGAAGAATGGGGAGGATAATGTGAGAAACACTTATGAGTTCATCCATTACTTTGTCCGGGATAATAATTGTATTGTTCTTATTTAATTAAACGAAACCATTTATTTTATTAATTTTATTTCTCTTTCTACTTCTAAGCAGTAAAAGCAAATTCATATGAGTTTTTAGGTGGCTTCGTGGCTTCGTCAAACAGTGATGCTCACATGGCTGTGTACATACTTGTGTTTCACGTATGCAATTATAAGCACATACCTACGTCTCGCATAGTGCAATGCCTCACAGAGCACATCCTTAGAGAATTCTCTGCAAGGCATGTAAATGCATTGTTATAGCAGAGGCAGCCGCTTAGCATCAAATGAGCCATCAGATTCCTCCATTATTTTTACTTATAAAAAACGCAGTCATGCCATTAAGGCTCTCACATACTGGCGATTTGGGGGCGAGTTAAAGTTCACCTGCAAATCGTTAGTGTGATAAAACACTAAACCATTAGCCGATTTAGCATTCCAGAACTCATAGCTTTTAATTTGAAAAAGTGTGCGGAAACCTGTTTGTCATAGGAGAGAACCAAAAAATCTGATCGTAATAGGTGCCCAAGAAGTAAATAGCAGCCTGTATTATGGGCGAAGCTATATACGAACAAATCCTGCGAGACTGATAAGGAAAATCTGACGAGCGTACAAAGGAAATCTAATAACATGTACTATGTAGACGGTACAAGTAAATTGATTTACTTATAGGTACGAGCATGCTCTAGCATTTTATACGTTCGTTCACTTTATCCTTTCATAGTCATTGTAAAGTTGCTTCTAAAACGAAAACCGGTTGACGTGTCCAACAATTTGTTTTTATCTTCTTTTACAACAATCTTTCTGCTTTATATAGGTCAGGTTAGAACCGTACCGAAAAATAATTCCAAATTCCCGCACCCTTATTGTGTAACTTGAAATCCATTACCAGTGAAGTTCAAGCCCATTACCACCGGTCGACTCTGTCAGAATTTTTTCGGTACCTATTGTATACAAAACGAATACGAAAGTGACAGTTGAAGTCCAATCTAGGTTTCAAATGTCAAAAACGAAGCCGATGTCGATTACTTCTGAACTTACACAATAAGGCTGCTTGTCCTAGTTTTTTTACAAGCACTCCATGACAACTCCAACTCTCAGATCCGAATTTCGAATCTAGCTTGACGGACTAGGCTTGGCAGGCGAGGCAAAGTGGGCTGGCTTGGCTTGGCGGCTTTCAAGGCTGGCTGGCTTGGCATGGCTTGGCATGGCATGGCGAGGCTAGGCTGGCTGATGGCATGGCGAGGCGTTACACTTCATACTCATCTAATAAAAATAGACATCTGCATCTGATCAAAATAATTTATACAGCGTCTGGAGCCACTTTTGACCCATGCCCCGACAGGACGCTGTCGAACATTTTCGGTCAGGGACATTTTTTACATTGGTGTAGGCACATATCATTAATACTGTGTAGGCTTGCCCAGCACCTATATACCATTTTCCCAGCCTGGTCGGCTTCATCCCGTAGAACCACGGTTTCGCTGGACCACTGTTCAAAATTACCTAACAAAAAGTTCCGCTGGACCACTATTTTATAAAATGTACTGTTGGAAAGGAAAATGATAGGCGCTATAAAATACAACATACATATTTTGGTTTAAAACTCATCACACCTTATAATATAATCTCCTACCATCAGGATGTTTTAGTAGTGGGTATGATGTCGACTTTATCTACAGGAAAGACAAGGTTAATACGTACGGAGCTGACTAAACTGCGGTTTTTCTCGCGATGTTTTCTTTCACATGTAGCCTATTAACTACAGTATAAGAAGCAATAAAAAATAAAATGAACTGCGTTTCATTTTACATTAGAGTCGTTTTATTAATTAAAATTATGTCTCGGCCTTTCAAAAGCCCTAAATTAAGTTCAATCACCAACAAAGACTTTTACACCAACGACACGACACCTAAACGATATCATCAAAAAGCAAAAAGAAGGTACACAGCGCGCCTAGTAGGTACTAGACTAGACGCTTTTACACCGCGTTGGCGTTGAAAACGTTAGTTTGGTTCGAGCCAAATTGGTTTCGGGCTAGATATCGGTATCGGATAGTGTGCAAACGCCCAAAGTCCCGTAACTCATTTTCATTTTGAACTTATAATTCAACCGTAAGTCCGGTCAAAAGTATCCGTTCAACATTCAAAGGAGCCTCTAAGCCTTCTTTTGCGTGAAATGAATTTATTAAACTATGAAAATATTCTGAATAGAAATCTTGTTTAAAATAAGCTAAGTGGCTTAGGCTTTAAGAAATAATAGTTTTATTATGTAATAGGTACAATGTGCTCCGAGTTTTTGTAATTTTTGTATAGATTTCAACTTTAAATGCGCTTTACTAATTTAATTTGACTAAAATTTATCTGCAACTTAACGTAGGTCAAACTTAAAAAAAATTAACCTATTTTTTACTTCTGAAAAAACTTTGTCAGCATTGTTATAAAGCTTTAGTGGGACCTTATTTTTGGCGCTATCCTAAAGGGTTCTTAAATTTTATGACCAAACGTTCCATATTTCGTTTCCACAGAAATATTGGAAACGGGCTCTTAGGAATACGAATACACCGAATAAAGGTTGTACACGTTTTCAGTTTCCACTGCTCGATACACCTAATAAGAAGTTTGCGCACATTTTTATCAAACAATACAAAACAAGATTAAAAACCCGCATATTTTATGCGCATATTTACATTCAAGTTTATTTTAATAAGTACCTCTACTTATTGCAAGTACGTATATATTTTTTGTCGTTTTTTTTCAAAGTACAGAATATACAGTTCACAGTGAAAATTACGGGTCATTTATATAAACTTGAACATAAGCCATGAATGCTACCTTAGTGAAATAGATTGTGTTCGACAGACAGTTTATTTATAGAAGTAATTATAGTTTTTTTAAATGATTACTTTGCCTAATTTCACTAAGCTGGCATTCATTGTTTTTAGGATTTTCAAATCCTTAGGTAAAGATAACTCGAAATTTTAGGTTTTAGTGTAGAATGCAAAAATAAGTATAAAACTATTATTTAGTTGTATTTCGGTGTATATATATTGTATATATAATAGTAAATTTATTCACAAATAAAATTTAATACAGTATTTACAATATTCACAATATTTACAAAATACACAATATTCACAATATTTACAAAATACACATGAAACAGTTGAGCTATCCACAAACCGTTGCAAACGATTTATTGGTAGCTCGACTAGTCCAAATCAGAATATATATGTAAAACATGAACATAAACAAGGACACATTTTACGAAGTGAAGTCCGTCAGCCCCAATCAATTAAACCTCAATAAATATATATTGGTTACCCAACTCGACAAGGGTCTGCCACCAACAATATTTTATTATCTCCACCTTGTGGAACCCATTTTTGAACGTGTTAAACATATTGTGTCTGGATAACTTATGATTCAAATCTACTGCTTACTCTTTGAGAAACTTGGGTACCTAAACACAATTAGATGGTTAACTTAACTGATGTTTAGGCGCATTTTTTGATGGAGTTTGCAGAATTGCTTCTTGTTATGAAAACTTCTCGTTATCTAGTTTGATTTTAAACGTTTGAGAAAAACTGTGCCTTGATCACGAATAAATGTGACAATTGCAAACTTATCGTAACGCTAGCGTATCCGAGATACACTGCGCGGTGACACTACAACGGTTGGCAGTCGAGCTGGCATTGACGCGCAATATAATTCGAATACGTTAACGCGGCGACTGTCAGATTTGTTCGTGATAGAGGTAGATTTTGAAGCGATAAAAAATAAAAATAACGGGTTTTTTTCCGATTTTTGTTTTATACAATTGATCGCCTATGTAAAAAAAAAACTGCTGCTGTATAGTTTGATTATATCCTCAAATAAATTGATTTATTACCAATTAAAGTTTAAAAAATAAATGTCGGTTGCGGTGGAAGTTGACAAGGGTTCAATTTATAGGTTTCACACGCGGAGTAGATTGGGCCCGAGCGTAACCCATCTCAGAATGTGTGTTCTTGTCTAGCTTTAAATTTATTTAACTCCTTTCATACCATTTTCATCTAGGTATAGAATATATCATAGGTTTTGTATAAACCTTTTTGCAGTTATAAAAACTTATGCCTAATTTTTGTTATGAAAAATATTACGAAATATACCAATGCTTTTTTATTGAACTACCAGATGGCCTCCCTATGTATCCAAAGAATACAAAAAAAATAACAACTAATACAGTATTTAAAATATTTACAAAATACACATAAAATAGTGGAGCTATCTACAAACCGTCGCAAACAAATTACAGAATATTGTTTTAGTAATTAGCCTGTATCACGCCTCTAAGACGACGTCTCTCAGACCATAATATTATTTTTATCCTATGGTCAAAATCTTTGCATACCAACTTTTTTGCATTCGGTAAAGCGTACTCATGGGCGTTGATCATTATAGGCCAACTAAGCCCCAGTATGATATAATAGCGGCATCAAAAAGCTCAATGTTCTAAAAGTTCCAAACACCCCAAGTTTTGAGCGTTTGTACACTGCCAACGACACGAGATCTAAACGATTGTTGCTAAAGTATTTTAAGCTAAAGTATTTTAATGCTAGACTAGACGCTTTTACAGTGACGTAAAATAGATAGGTACCTACTTAAGGCCGTAAGATCAAAAGCAGTTTAAACTATGGGTTTCGTTAACTACGATTACATTTGATCGATGGATTAATTTACTGTCATCTCTGTCAGTTTAAGCTACCGATGGTCGATTAACTACCATTGATCTTATGAAATAACCGGAGACTGGAGGTTAAACTCTATTTCGTGGTTTAAACCACTATTGATCTTACGGCCCTGAGTATTCCACTCTTGTCGCCGACCACAATATTTTCAAAAAAAATCTATCATTCCAAATGTTATGACAACCCTAACTTGATGGTTATCCCTACTACCCAAAGGTTAGGTGGTAGAAAATGCTACTTTAACATGAAGTAGGCCTGGGTTTAGTGTACACTATATTTTAAGTTGTGCAATACTTAATAAATTACTTTCTATCTCTAAAAATCTATGTGATGAGAATACACCTGAATACAGTTTAAATTGTGTTTCTTCTATAAAATAAATAAATAAATATTCACGGACACTTAACACAACGCCTTCTAGTCCCAAACTAAGAAAAGCTAAGCGATGGAAACTAGATGGCTGATAGAATACATACATACATTTTTTTTGTAAATACATACTTAGAAACACCCACACGCAGATCAAACATTTATGTTTACAACACACAAATGTTTGTTCTCGGTGGGGATCTAACCCACGAGCCACAGCACAGAAGGCAGAGCTACTACCGACTGAGCTATGACGCCTATCAAGTAACACATCGGTATCGGTCAGTGTGTAAACGCCCTTTATCCATTTGTTAATTTAAAATAGCTACAATCAAGCTACGATGTGCACTTCCTCAACTAAACAGTGCTAAGCACCGCTAAGCTCATCCGAACTAAATAATGGGCGAGAGAAATAATGGCTGAGTCCGGACCTAAGACGTATTTATAGTAGAGGCGTTGTCCACGATCTATAAATGGCAGCGCAAAGGTAATTGGCCAACTTTTACATCGCGCACCAAGCAGCGTCGAGGCTGCTTTACCAACTAGTCTTGATTGTTTTGTATCTCTCTCTGCAAGTGTAATGTAATTTTCTGTTTGTTTGCAAACTAATGGCTGTAAACCATGGTATTTACCTACCTATTTAAATAAAATAATACTGTATAGCTGCATAGTAAGGTATGCAGATATAATATTTACGCCATTTTTGCTGCAATTTTATGGGCGAATGACGTGTCTAGTAATAAAACGTTGTTGGTCCAGAACTGTTTACAACATACCTCCATTTAGGTAACCTGCTTCTAACTGTAACGTGTTCTAACTGCGGCCGTTTCAAAAGCATTTTTCGGTGTAACGAATTTGCTTTTATGAAGCAGCGAAACAGCTGTTTTGATAATTGCAACTTTACAGCTCGTGATCATACCTAGAAAATATAATTATAGAAAACATTTTCAGAACCTTTTTTGAATTTTTGGTTCCCATCTGGGAATTCTAAAATGTTATTTTTTTATCGTGCCTATACTAATGCGATATCTCACTGAGCACGTCCACTATAAACGTGCTCTGGGTGCCATTGCACTGAACTTCAACTTGCAACTTCCTGGTTTATAGCTTTTGCAATTTGTTGTTACAATTCAGTGTCTGTTTACGACCACCACTGTGACGATGGTGTCATTAGTTTTATTTAACTTTATTGCATGTACCTTGCACTTATATTTTTCACTAGCTGTCGCCTGCGGCGTTGCTCGCGTTTTAAATAGACCCTTGAGAGTGGGACTTTTCAAAATTACTTCCCTAATGCACCCCTACTCTAAGAATACTACCCTCCAAATTTCATACCTCTAGGTTTAGGCTGTGCGTTGATTATCAGTCAGCTTCAAAAGAGTTTTATATAATATTGATGATAATAAATAATAAATAAATAAATATTCATGGACATTTAACACAACGCCTTCTTGTCCCAAACTAAGCAAAGCTTGTACTATGGGAGCTAGATTGCTGATAGAATACTAAGATACTTTTTTTTGTAAATACACACTTATAATACATAGTAACACCCATGATGATGATTGATGATGTAAAATATCGGATAGTTGGTATTCATGTACGATCAATATCAACATCGGTGAGAATTGGGAACTCGTTCAAATGGAAGTGTAATAGGAGTCGAGTTCAGAGAGGGTGCACGTACAAGCAGCATTAGTCAGTGTCGCGCACTTTATATCCGTTACGAGACGCTAGTTGTCGAGGTGTGAACTCTAACCTGTCGGGTCTACTCTGTAGAACGATAAACGAAGTTTAGAAGTGATAACGAGTTGTGAACCGGCTATATCGCTCCGTTCCGTAGAAGAGTCATTGCACTGTCGCTCAGTGCAACTCGAAGATATAATGTAACTAAATGTAATTATGTGAAATTGCAGAGCTTTAGGGTCGAGCGAATAACAATGCAAAGGTTCATCTATACAAATATTATAAAGAGGAAAGGTTTGATTTTTTGTTTGTTTGTTTGTTTGTATGAATTGAATAGGCTCCGAAACTACTGGACCGATTAAAAAAATTCTTTTACCATTAGAATCCTACATTATCCCTGATGAACATAGGCTATATTTTATCCCGGAATTCCCACGGGAACGGGAATTACGCGGGTGAAACCGCGAGGCGCTGCTAGTTAAAAATATTTCATTGATTCAAACAAATTTTCTGTCCAAAAAACTTATACCAATGCGATAAATTAAAGTGCATATTTTTTGGTTACAAAGCTTGTTTGGATCAATGTGATATTTTTACTGAACCTTTGCATTGTTATTCTCTCGACCCTGAAGCTCTGCAATTTCACATAATTACATTTAGTTATTATTATATCTTCTAAACTGTTGAAATGAGCGAGCGAGAGGGATGTCTACCTTTTATATACGCCTTAAACTGACAACATGATTGTCATGACCAAATACTTGGTATCAGTTTGTTCAACTTCCAAGGTGATCCATCATAACTTGAGACCGCATCGACAGCGGACCACAGATCAGCGGCGGATCAAGGATTTTTGGAAGGGGCATTTCGGTTTGGCTTCCGATTTTACCCAGCTATCTTGACTACTTTGACCTGTTTAGGATATTCCCTGAAAAATAGACCCGATATTTTTTTTGGGAGCTGGGCCACGGGGGCCCCCCTAGATCGTCCATCGCCACAGATTATATAACCACGCCATATCCTCCATGCTCTCGAAGCTCTAGGGGATATCCTAAACTGTTTATTATTCATCTAAACTTTGCGAACTGAAATTGAAGGTAATTGGGAGGTGATTTATTTTTCATTGGCAGGCTAGAGGCTAAATTAAAAAAGTAAGCTATATATAAGTATTCTAAGTAAGTAGTTCCTGCTGCACGAAATATCGTATTTACAAGAGGAAGTATATTTTATATATTTTTTAGTAAATAATTATCACGGTAGCTTTTATACCTGCAAAAATATCCAACAAAAATTGCATGTTGCTGCATATTTTGTTGTAAATTTAGGTACGTACTTACCTCTAACAAAAAGCCCTTTTTTTAATTAATTTATTTTCTTTGGGACTAGATGAGTTAACTATAAACCAAAGTACCGCATAATAATTAAACCGTCCAAATATACTGTTAGTGGCGAGTCCTAAACTAATATTATATTCGGGAGGCCTACTCTAAAAATATTTCACGTGAGCGTCACCTGCCACATTACGGGCGTTGAATTTTTTTTTAAATGGCAAAAAAGAAATGGGAATAGTCACGTGGTTTTTCGTTAGGAAAAAATAGAAAGTGTGACTGCTTTATTCAATAAATACAGGACCTACTTACAATAAACTTTGTATTTATGTAAGTATTATTTAATCATTTCATAAAGTCAATCGGAAATGTAGTTTCGTGTAAATACGTAGCTTCAAAACTTGCAAATTTTCTTAGTAACATGACAGTAGAAGCACGGCGCTGGTAAGTTTTGCTGACCATGTCCTAAAATATTAAACTACTCTGTGTACATGCTAGAGGCTACCAGACCATCTACTCTAAAAGTTAGGAGCACCTGTTTGTTAGTTAGTTTCTTAGAAACTTCTATTAACTCTAAAAAGAGGCTGATGTGGGACAGTAAAAAAAGCTTCCAGCCATAAGTTTATTTTTATTTTATTTTTAAGCTAGCTCTTCTAGGTTTAATTGCGTAGAACTGACTACGTTCAGTTATGAATAAAAAAATATGTAATGGTGATCATGGAGTTGATGTGAATAGATGAGTGTGGTAGAAGACGCTCTCGAAAACCTTTTAAAACGGTAACTATTAAAACAAAAAAAGAAATAAAACGGTTGGTACAGACCACAATTAACAAAATAGAAAGTTACCAATTTTCGGCATGTAACGAAAGATCTATTACAAGCTTGGAACTTTATATTTCTTATTATTCATTCATTCATTCGTCGTGTCAATGGTGCTCAAACTTTTTTATACCAGTAAGTAGCAACTTCTAGTCCTATCGGATGCCTCTACAAGATTAGCTCGCGGTGGGCTGGGCTTTGTATTAAAAAAAAGATAGAGTCCTTGACGATTCAACATGGATACAGAATTCTTCAAAACAATGAGCCAGCAAGTCAGTGGTAACTAATTAAAGGGCGGATATTTGCAAAGCTCGAAACTAATGGATGCGGATGTAGAATGTTCCAGTCTCATTGTTCTGAGAGCTCTGAATGAATAGGAGTGTTGCGTATTGCAGTCAGTGAAAAGTCGCTGCTTAAAGGATACTGGTTTGTATGATAGTACACAAATAAACAAATGAAGTGAGATAACTAAAACGCATCTTTAAGGCCTCAAACGCACTAGCGGCCAACCGCAAGTGCGTTTCAGGCCTAATAGCTGATTTACACTTTGTTAAGTACAAGTGCGAAGTGCTAAGCGGTTAGTTAACGTGTTTTTTGGTGTCAAGTTTTAAGTGTATTCAGAACGTTCACACAGTATTTAGTTGATTCTGCTATTTATTACTCCAGATGGATCCTTTCGTGTTGCCGAGCAATTATTGCTCAAAGGATTGCCCGTATACGTATAAGCGCACCAAGTTCGGGCGATGCTCCGAGTGCGGGGTGAGCGTGGGTGAGCGGGGGAAGCTACTTAACAGTAAAAATAGACACGGTTTCTAATCACTTTACTTCGCACTTGCACTTGTTACCTGCACTTATCACTTAACAGGTATGAGTTTACACGCTGATTTTACTTATCGCATAACACTTGCACTTGTCACTCGCGCTTGATACTTAACAAAGTGTAAACCAGGTATAAGAGTGGAAAAAATTTCAAGGCTCATCTGTCGGGAGTGATCGTGTTTTGGCGAAATAGCAATCAGCATACAACCTTCTTTGGAATGTGTTTTTTTTTTTGAGGATATGGAAATTAATTTATTAAAGAAAATTACAACTAATACAGTATTTACAATAATATACAATATTTACATAGGTTAATTCCCATCGAGCCCACTCATTTGCATAGTGGATTACACATGAAACAGTTGAGCTATCTACAAACCGTTGCAAACGATTTATGTATACATCAACTAGTCCAAATCAGTACCAATCGGAAGCGTGACCAATAAATAAAATAGGTAGATTTTGCTAAATAGTCTAAATATTACTTTATAATAATAATGTGTAGTAGTCACGCAAACAGGAGTTTTAGTCATATTATTGTAGTTGTCAATATTCTTGATGACGCTCAAGAAAAGTAGTAGGTAAGAGTTACGAAGCAAAGTTTGAAATACCAGGTGTTTTTTCATTGTCCCATTATTTTGTCCCATTAATGGAACTACGAGTGCTGATGTTATTACTCGTGGTCTTGTCACTTGTTCGTCTTTTAACTTTGGTAACTATGACTACGGTGCTAAACGTTAAAAGTTATCTCAATAAAAAAAATGGTAAAAAAAAGAAATTATAGAGTAAAAAGATTTCAAAGAGGACTTTCCAATCTTCACTAAACAGGATGCACTTGGCCGCAGATTATGCTGACGCTATACGCGCTACCGACGCTGACAGGCGACTAATTTACGATGTCATAATTTACTAGCCGACAGTGTGGCGCTGCCTTCCTTCTGTAATTACTTGTTTATTAGTTTATACTCGGAAGCTTTCTGTTGCGGTTCTGTTGCCGTTTATACAAGCTACAAGCGATTCTTTCCGAAAATCGATGTATTAGATAATAGCATTGGAATCCGGAGTAAAGCCAAAACTACACTGCGTAGTTTTGGCTATAGTAGGTGCCAAATAACACCGCAATGCAGGTCATTCACCCACCTTCACCACGATGTCGCAAAATTCAATTTATGAATGGCTAATTCTGTCGCTTTCCATACAAACCTGTCGCTAAGACGGTAATCGCTCGAATCTCGTAGATTGTTTACTGTTTGTTTACCATACATAAATTGAATTTTGCGACATTGAGGTGAAGGTGGGTGAATGACCTGTATTGCGGTGTTATTTGGCACCTACTATAGTATTCATAAGATGATTCGTCTTATTCAGATAGGCCACTCTTCCGGGCGGCTCCGTTACATAAAAGATAATGAAGAAAAACTTCCACCCTTAAATCCCGAAAAAAAAAAAAACGATAGCAGCAACTCTTGAAACTTCCTAATAGCGCATCCGATTCGCCAGTAAAACCCTAAACGCCCGTAGAGCAGTAGAGCTATGAGTCAAGGTACACAATAAAAAGAAATCGGCAATAGACTAGCGTTTCTTTGATGACTCGGCAACAAAAATCCCTTTATAGCCGTTTACCGTTCCATTCCTACTTCCTATTCCGTCATCGCTCTTATACCTGAGCGATAAAGTTCAAAGTCGCGTGCGTGGGTGTTAAATAAATTCAGAGGTGTGTTGTTCGTCTCTGTCAGTGATATTCACTTGCGTCGCGAACACATAAAGTAGGTTTACTGCCGTCCAGACCCATCGCAGATTCGCGGCCTTCTAAACGACTGTCAGACATATTTCTGATAACAAAAATGGAATATAAATAATCCTGTATTTCAGTTAGGTTTTACAAATTAAGTTTGAACACGATTGGCGTTTCTTTGAAGTCGAATTTCCTTGCAGTTCCATTTGTTAGAATTTATTGATTAGATATTTTCTGATTTCGCGCTGTTTGCATAACTCAGTAGCAATTTGGTTTCATCGGAACTCAGATTTAAGTAAATAAAAGTTTGTTGGCTTTTATTTATTATGCAAAACGTTTGAAATAAGTAATGGACTCTTTATTTTCATCACAGAGTTCTGACTTTATTACTAAACAGGATCTTTGAAACTTATTATTATTTATAAAAGTTGTTCTTAAAGGAAATCTTAGTTGTTTGTTTTTTGACTACAATACGCAATTCCCAGTTAACTCCAATCTGCAAAGTCCATACTAGTGCTGCAAACATAGATCAAGATAGCAAAGACAATCAGAATCCTTTCGGGTTCCAAAACTTCGATGCTTCCGGAACAAATCTTGATAAATGTTCGATGTTGGCGACGACCTCGCTGCAATTCAATCAAAACTCCATGGTATTCGCTTGACTGTACACTGCTGCAATAAAGTAACAACTTACACCTATTACTGAAATGCACAATTTTTTAGAATCCTTTTTTCACCGGTTAGTTTCATGACTCAGATCTCCACAGTATTGCTCCTAAATATTGACCTCTTGATAATTTTCTATGATACTGACATTGACACATTCATAGCAGCCTTAGCCACAGCAAAAATAAGAAACAGAGTCAGATGTCTTGTCTTACTTTTCTAGTCTTATTTCTCTAAAGGTTCAAAAATAACTTAATGTACAACATAAGGTTAAATACCCTTGAAACCAATGAAGTTAACGATTGGACTATTGATTTTCAACTGTACAAACTGCGAACTATTGATGGTAACGAGTATTTTAGCAGCGTATCACTTTTTGTGTTCAAACTCTAACAACTTGTGTCACAGACTGTCGGTGTGCGCTGCCAGGTCGATCGGTAACCGGTAATTGCGAAGACTGCTTCATGTGCAATACGGTCTTGCCTTCACATTCATGAGCTATTGAATAACGGGTATTATGAAGCTTACTTTAACCTCTAAAGTAAAGTCAAAGTCAAAAAGTCTTTTATTCAATAAAATATCACTTTGAATCGGCATTAGGTTTGTATGTTTTGGTATGATTAAATTTTTTTATTGAATGAGTTAGAGCCTGTAATCTTTGTCAACAGTTTAAGCGCGTTGTACCTATAAATAAATATCTATAAATTGTTTGCAACAGTATGTAGATAGCTAAACTGTTTTATGTGTATTTTGTATAATTTTTTTGGTGAAAAAAGATTTTTTTTTCTTTGTACTTATATGTACCTAGTACTACACACGTGTACTAAACCACTCTATTTTTAATTTTGGTAATACTTTATTTGTATCTGCTGAGTTATATTCTGAGTTGAAGATTGGCGATTGAAGATCGGGGCAGAGGTTATAAAAAGAACAAAATCTCATTCTACGCTGAAAACTGACAATATCTATGGAAGTTTGTGAACCAAATGCAATCAGATCTTCAAATATCGTACCCCATCATTTTATACAGTGCACGTGCTTTTCGATAAAATGCAATCCAATAAATATTTTAGATGGAATTTTCAGTTGGCTCTTCCATACATACCTATCATCCATTCTTATGCTCCAAACCACACCAGAGGGACAATTCTCTTAATAAAATTATAAAATATATTATAAAATTATCATTGCGATTTTGTTGGGATGCCGCCTAAAAGTTATACTTGCACTGCCATTCTGTGCCAACAAAATTCCATTTTTCATCGCTACAAATATCCTGCGGTTTTCACCATACACAATTCCTTAATTAAGAAATACATATCCCAAAAAAAGAATAGCTCAAAAACTGGCTTAGCCACTTAAAGCCGAAAAATAATATTTACAAAACGGAAGAGCTCTGAACGACCGCATAAAGATGTCGCGCGCACGGCACGACAATAAATTCCTAGATATCGGAACGACTTTCCGTATAGAAATGGCGAATGGACTGTCGAACAATATGTCAGTTGTTTTAGCATCGCGACCACAATGCACGGTGCATGCAGATCGCAGATACACGCAGATGTGATGCACACACATTGCGTGTTTGCTTTGTGAGCCAGACTATAATCGTATTTTGTCTAAACAATATCATTTTGTGGAAATTAGTGATGCATGCAGCCGATATGTAGTTTATTCTTGTGTCCTGTTCATTTGTGAATAGTGTTTGTTAGGTTTTGTATTGATAAACGCCGTTTATGTCCCGACCTGTAAGGTTGGCAGGCAGAAAATGCTTATACCATTAAGCCCAGCTAATTGTACATTTAACTAGTAGTTCGCCCCGAACTGAGATCTCGTGATGGTCGGAGGTTAATAAAACCCAAACAATTTTTATTGACCAATGGTTGTAATAAATTTTCAAATCGCTTCGAAATCGCCGTCTAGCTAAGTACCAGTCTTACTTGAACTACAAAACCATTGAAACTCCAAGAAATGGTAGCTCACGTTATACTGGGTTTGCCAATTTTATATTTTTTACAACAACTCAAGAACTATTAGACCTAGAGTTTGGAATGTCTAAACAAAACCCTATCATATGACACCCTACTTGATATTATTGTACGACCTTTTTTTTGTATTCTCTTTGGACCTCATAACTTCACGACCCCTTAACCGATTTACTTCATTTAACAAACCAGTAAAATTTAAGAGTATTATCCGTATACCTATTAAATTCTGTGAAGATCGGATAAGCGGTTTAAAAGATCTCGACGAACAAACATACAAAGCATTTTTGTCCAAGTTATCACTAAGATCTCGTTCGCTTCGCTTACTCGATCAATTATATCGTGCAATAAAGAGTAAATAATATCAACTTGATATCAAGAGACGTTCAATTAAATTTACTATTTTATGTGAATTTTAAAACAATAAATTCAATAGTTCGTGGTAGTTCATGCTATCAGTAATCTACGAGTAGTTCTCATCAAGCTTTACTTATATCTACCTGTTATGGAGAAGATCTATTTCGATTCTGTCTGAAGAGATCGCTTATAGCGATAACACCACCTATTTTACCTTATATTGTAACTAATTTCTCTTGTACTGTTTTTTTTCATAGTGTACAATAAAGATAATGTCCGTGTATCTACAAAGCCCTTCTATTTTACAGCGTCCTGTTTTACAAAATTTAGCTTCTCCGATAAATAAAGGCTGCTAAATAACGGCTGCCGGTTTGCAAGATATTGTAGCTTCAGTGAATGGCCCGGTTAGGACATAAACCACGCGCTATCGCCCCTCTGGGCTAATCAGAGATTGATATAACGTGCTTCGCGACTCAACGAGCCGTAACACAAATGGGTGTAATAATTACAATGTGGTGAGTGCCTGCTGCTGACAGCCATAGCGTTTCTTGCTGTTTATTGATGTTGTTGCCCACTTTCCTCCGCTCATCGGGTGCTTAAGCGGAAATGAACGCGTAATATTCATATCCGTTTAACTGTGTAGTGGTCCTTCTATTAATAATGTGTAATATGCAATTTGGTTGTTCGAAATTGTTCTTTATCTCAGAATCTGTAAAAGTTACGAAATTTTACTTCAAACTTTTATCTTTGACTTGTTTCCGCCCGTGACTTTGTCCCGTTTGATCCTGATTTTCCGGGATAAAAAGTATGTAGTTTATCTGTTAATCCCGATCTAGTAGGTACGTATCTGATAATAAGGTTCATCAAAGTTCCATCCAAATCAGACCAGTACTAGTTGCAGCGTGATTGAAATACATTTATCTTTTCACATTTATTTTGTATTTTTAAATGTAAAACTAGCTGATACCCGCGACTTCGTACGCGTGCGAAACTTTCCACCAAAATATCTATCAACCAGTATACGATGAACCTCGTGCCAAAGGCGGCTTTTGGTTTAGAGAAGTCAATCTGTATCTAAGAATCCACGTCTTTTATTTCAATAAAATATAGCCTATGTTTCAATCCGAAAAAAGGGCTTCTGAATGGTATAAGTTTCATTAAAATTGGTCCAGTAGTTTAGGCGTGATCCGCGAACAAACAGACAAACTCGATTTTCGGAATCAGAATCGTTTACCATAGATGATCCGTTTACCGTAGATCTGCATATTTAGTTTAGCCATATCTTCAATTTTAGTTTTTGGCTTTTTTACAGTTTTATAATAGTATAGATGTTTTACTACTTGTAAAATGAAAAACATTACCTAATCAGCTGAACTTGCGATAGAAATCTAAGCTTGAGAGGAAGTTTTTGGCGACTTTATTCGCTGCATTAGGCACGTAACTCAGTATGGCTATTTGGTTTCCTTCAAAGTCGCTTCAACGCTACCTGCTTCCGTGCGGTTCAACTAATCCAACTCGCCAAGCATTGGTTCAACCGCGTAACTCCAACAAATAAATTGGCAAAGTTAGACCACCCATGCCTTCTCTTGAATAAATTTCTCATTCATTCCAGCATCGTACTTTAAAACAATGAACGAACCACTGGAATTATCAAAAACACACCAAAAAGGTTCTGCATTTCTGCCAATCAGACAGAGAAAGCACTAAAATTTAGGTGTCGTAAGCATTTTTTTAAGCTATTGCATAGCTTCTATCGCGGGCCTTGAGCGTGGAGACCGAATCCAGAAATTCCGTAACGAAAATAACCTAACACCCCCCACTCCGACCGGCACAGCGGTGATACGATAAAAAATGCTATGCAATAGCTTTACCGCGGCAGTTTCCGAGTGCCACACGTTTTTTTATTGTTTTCTATAAATACTACAATATTATTTTGCATCGTTTGGTATTTCCAATTTTTATTATAGAATAGTAGAATATAGAAGCGAGTATAGCCTTTATTATAAACCGCATAAAATCGTAATTACTATCGAACGTTCGGCTCAACTCAACCTGTTGTAGTCGTGTGTTTATGTAAATGTCGGACCGCGGCATTTTGCATAATTACCGGTTAATCACCGGAGAATATTCCAGCAGACCCATTTCTAACACCGGACCGCCCTTTACTATTACAGCCGGTCCCGTTTACTTCGTCCGACAAATTTTACTGGGAAGAATGACGTCACATCTAAGTAAAAATGTATGCTATAGATACGACTTATCGGTAGCAGACGAACTTTATTTTTCAAATATTTTCATAGATAAATACATATATTGTTCTATCGCTCAACATCAGGTGGGCCATCGATTTCTCGCGGCATATAAAGTTTCGATATTATAAGTATTCAGACTCTCTGTCTGAAACATGAAAAAGAATAAAAGCTGTGCCAACTATCGTTTTTTCACTGTTTTTTTATGCCTATAGGCAGGCATAAAAAAAAACAGTTATAAAATAGTGTTATTATAATAACACTATGCTTTTCAGAATTCCAAACTTGTCATCTCTACAGTACAGTCATGGTTAAAATTGTAAATTGTCTAAATCTACTTTTGGGTAATGACTTTCCCCCGTAATAGTAATTTTACTTTAATTTAATATTAAGTTTGAAGGCCCATTTTGATGGAGAGAGTTTCTCGCCTCGAAGATACGATTATCGAAGGAATATAAAACCTTTGTTTTGTCTAAACATTCGCTCTTCTCGCTCGTTGCCTTGGGCGACAATTACCTTGCAATGGAATATTATTGTGTCCGTCTAATCACTAAACTCGAATGACAAATCTCGCACTGAAAACGATTCGAACTGATTTGTACGATACTCGTATGAACTTGAAAATATGTCACACGAGATCGTGTTTACACAAGTCGAGATTCTCATAAGCAAGAATCTGCTTACTATACTTTCGTCGTGTAAACAAACATAGGCAATTATCGCCTAGCGATAAGTCATAAGGGAGTCTCGTATATATGACATAATCGTAGGCGAGATTTTAGTTCTTGCCTGTATGTAAACATTTTGATACGATTGTGTCATGGCGATTATTGCTTGCGATACCTAGTTGCGATATATATTGCGATATATAGTTTCTCGTACCGAAACGTACGAGAAACTCTCTCCATCTAAATGGGCTTTAATGAAATTAATGAAACTCGGCCGTTGAATAAGTAATTGTTTATGATTTATTATGTAAAATTCCTAGCGATATTTGAATACCTGCCGGTGCTCTAAAACAGTGAAGGAAAACATCGTGAGGAAACCCATGGCTTATAGCCAGCTCTAGTATTGACCTTGTCTTTCCCGTCGACAAGGCCGACTAGCCTGGGAGGATGGTACTCGTATAGGTGCTGAGGAAGCCTACTCCATCTAAATTGTGTTACAGGGACTACAGCGTCCCGTTCACAGTGCATGGGTGTATAAAAAGTGGCCTCTGACGCTTTATAAATAAAATCTAGATTAGATGCAAAGCCCTTATTATTATCATTTACTTTATTAGTACCCACCTATTATTTTGTTACAAAACTGAACTCGACTGTACCTACACTTAAAAATTTAATTTATAAAAATTCAAAAGAATTAAATTATAAAATTAAAAATAATTATATTATAAAATTATTTTTGTACCCTACTTGTTACTTGTTCGGCGGACTTGTTTCCGCAACTAGGCCACAGGTGGGCCCTTTTTGCGTGATAGGTGGCGGCAGTCACTCCAGCCACCCGATATCCTCCAGGAAGGCCAGCAGCTCGCTAATGCTGGTGCGCAGGCTTCCCGAGGGGTCCCCGGTGTACCGAGGTAGTGTGCTCGTTGAGGCGCCACGCTGTCACACTCCAGGAGCACGTGCGAGGCCGTCTCGTCTGCGTTGAGGCACAGGGGGCTGTCTGTAACACCCAAGATAAACAGGTGTTTGTTCAAAGGGCAATGACCAGTTACAATACCGCTGACCCTTCGGAGCCTGTCACGTTTCAGGTTGAGGAGTTTAAGGGAGTAGCCTAACCAACCTAGTAGCCTTTTTGTACCCTAACCATTGACGTTTTTAGAGGCTCGATATCATTAATATTAATATTCTTGTCTTCGTAACTTAGGTCAAAGAAAAGACGCCAACAGATTTATTGATAGTTTTAGCAAGTGGAACCCTTGTCGCCTATTATGAATAAAACTTCGAAGATACGGTTACGGCCAAAACTAATTTGTTGTTTTTTTGTTACAGGTAAATGAAAAGCTTTTCTGTAAGTATCTACTTAATTCGTACTTTTCGCTCGCACTTTTTAATATTTTTAAAGATATTACTGAAAATTATTTATGAAAAAACGCAAACAACAATGTTGTGTGCAGTAAAATTGCACTAGAATATTATTTTGAGCCAATAAGTATATCATCCATTTTTGCATTTTCTGTGTATAGATCGATTTTAAATTATATAAATTATTGACTATGTATTATAAGTATGTATTTACAAAAAAAATATGTATGTATGTATTCTATCAGCCATCTAGTTTCCATCGTACAAGCTTTGTTTAGTTTGGGACTGGAAGGCGTTGTGTTAAGTGTCCGTGAGTATTTATTATTTATTATTATTATTGATAACTGGTCGCATAGATAGGATATTAGGAATTGTAAGTAGGTATATAATATCTTTTTATTCATACAAAAACATTTCGTGTTTAAAATAAATATTATACATCCAGCAATAAAGCAATATTACCTTTACTTACCTAAAATAAATACGCTGTACACAAGGAATCAAGTAGGTATCTCCAACGTTGAGAGAATTTTCCGGGAACACATTTGCGTTAGACATGGCGGAAAAAATTATATATTATTATGGTAATGCGGATCATGTTGTGTTTAGGAATAATATTTAAAACCAGCGTAAAAGGATTTTCCGAGCTGAACAAAATGGCATAAATATGAGACTACTTAGTAGAATAGCAGATTGTTACACAAATACAAGGCACTAAAAAGTACCTATGCTACATATTTCTAAGGGGTTAAATATTTGTAATTATTTTTAAATATTGGTACTGATTTGGACCAGTTGAGCTATCTATAAATCGTTTGCAACGGTTTGTAGATAGCTCAACTGTTTCATGTGTTCATGGCATTATCCTTTGGGGTAACAGTGTAGATATCCAAGACCTCTTTGTTCTACAAAATTCATGCATACGTACCCTAGCCAATATAAAGCTCCCGGAGAGCTGCCAAGAACATTTTCGTAGCCTAAAAATTTTAACACTAACAAGTATCTACATATTCGAAGCCTGTATGTTTGTTAGAAAATACCCGCAATTTTTCGTAAAAAAAACAGACCTGCCACGACGCTACCCGTGCAGATTTAAGCACAAATTAGTTGTACCTCATTCTAAACTACAAATTCATAGTTCCGGCACAACAACAATGGCATCAAAAATTTACAATAAAATTCCCGAACAATTTAAAGAGATAGAAAAGGATAGAACGTTTGAAAGCAAATTGAAGGACTTATTAATTAAAAAATGCTATTATAATTTAAATGACTTTTTCAATGATGAACTGCCTGCGTTGTAACTTAATTGAAATGAACACAAACAATTAGCTTTTAATGTTAACTTCACTCAAATTACGGCCCGCTTCCACTCCAAATATTGCTATGCCCTAAGCTTAAGGGCTATTATGCACTACTATTTTAATCTTAAGACCTCACCATGTAACATAATAATTGCAATAAATGATATGAATATGAATATGAATATGAATATGTATTTTGTAAATATAGTGAATATCGTAAATACTATATGTAAAACAATTATTCACAAAGAAAATTACAACGAATACAGTATTTACAATATTAACAATATTTACAAAACTTAGATTAAAAAAATGGCTTGTGAACAAGGTGTACTATAGCTTAGAAGAGTATTATGATTCCTACTAAATATTAAGTTTTTATTCGTTAATTGTATAATATCTATAAAAATAGCATTAGGTGAGTACTTATAATAAAATTATAAGATTTACCTACTATGTAAAGTATTGTACGCCCGGCATGGGTAAACTGTTGAAACACTAGGTACATAATATCTTTAAGATCTCTTTTTTACACAGTTTTACAATAAATTATTCTTATTCTTATACACATGAAACAGTTGAGCTATCCACAAACCGTTGCAAACGAATTATAGATAGCTCAACTGGTCCAAATCAGTACCAATCGGAAGCGTGCCCAAGACACTGGCTGCATTGCCGCGCTGAATAGCAATGCTGATACGCTGGCCTAGATAATCACCAGCCCTCGGGTCATGCGTCGCTTCGACTAGACGCCCTGAAAGAATTTTGAAAACCCGGAGGGTCTCGGTACCCCACGGACCTAGAGTCTCGACCCCAAGAGGCACAAATGTGTAGTCGTAGTGTATACTGTATTAGCTGTAACTTTCTTTGTGATTAAAAAAGTTTGTTAAATATTGAATCCAGAGCGAATAAAAAATGTTGTAGAACCATTCTTTTCACGGCAGATTCTCAGACAAATAATGCAATGACTCTTACACCCAAATAGAAACACTACTTGGGATTTAATGAATGCTTAAATTGCCATTTCTTACCAATTTAGGCGTTAGAATAAAAAAATACTGAACTCTAAGTTTTTGTTTGGTTTCAATTAATATGGCTGCGTCTACTAAACTTAGATAAAAACGTCTAACTTCGATGAAATCCACTAAGGCCCGTACGCTGGTAAAAAAATCGTTACTCAAGCATAGATTTGAGTAAAGATTTTCATACAAAAATCTATGCTTGAGTTCGGATCAGTGCTTGAACAGTAAGGGCCTTACTTACGACAGACGAATAGTTAAACAGTTGAATCAAAGTCTAGCTCTGTCACTGTTTGACATTACCTGTTAGTAGGTGACAGCAATAATTTAAACAGCTGATTAACGTTATGCAGCGATCGTAAGTAAGGGGGTTAATCAGCATACGGCACTAACAGCCGAATACTCAAACGCAACTCAAACCCCACTCAATTTAAGTCCCGCTTAAATTATTGCCATCTCTTACAAATGAGTTATGTCAAACAGAGTTAGAGCAATCTTAAGTGGTGATCAAATTTGAATGACGTTTGAGTATTCGGCTGTAAAAGACGTGTATTCATAAATAAACATCACTGTAATTGTTAGTTTCCCGACCAGTCACGAGTAGTTTTTCACTGAAAACGAGGGGCTCGGTATTCAATCAGTCCCGGAGTGATTAAGGTGAATCAAAGGTAGGGTTGTTAGCTTTTCCTAACGTATTGACAGGGTTGACAGCTCAAATACTCGAGTTGCTCGGAACTCGACTGGTGTTTCTTTTGTTTGTTTTAGTTTAGTATTTGAACGTGCGTGTAGCCTTTTCAAACTTGTTACTTAAGCATTTACGTGGCGACGCGACGTGGCGTTATAATTCAATCAGTACCGGAGAAGGTTTTTCTGATCTGACAGAAAGGTTGAAATCTCAAATACTCGAGTTACTCGAGCCTCGCTTTTTTTTTTGTTTATTTTTTTTACGTGTGCGCGTATTAGCTTTTTGGAAATCGTCTCGCGTGCTTTTTTCATATGATAACAAACATAGGTTTGTGCAGATGCAAATTAATGATTAATTTTTTTTATTGTTTATAATCTTTTTCCTTTAACACTTTGTAGTCCCGTTAAAATAATGATAAGATCGAATAATTTATAACATTTTTTAAACTTATATTTTTTTTTTTTGATATTCACGGACACTTAACACAACGCCTTCTAGTCCCAAACTAAGCAAAGCTGGTACGATGGAAACTAAGTGGCTGGCTACGAAGTCGTAGGTTGGTAAACCTATTTATTTTCTATTAAATATTTTTTTTACTACTTATTCTTTCTTTCTACCATGGTTCATAAAGCTAACGTGAACCAAGTTGCATAACACAATACAACTGCTATTTTATTTTACCACAAAATACTGTTAGCCCGTGCTCACTTTGGACACGAATTTGTTCGTACGTAAACGTACGAGTGCTGTTCGTACGAATTGAGTGCTCACACTGAATACGTTTTTCTCCGTCAAATAGGCAGTACCTACACCGGTGATATCGCGCAACTGAACGTACGGCTGCGTGATAAATCGACGACTGACGATAACGACTGATCGCATGCAGTGTGAGCGCTCCCATAGTCCTTAGGCCGTACTCACTTTGGATACGATTTCATCCGAATATGATTTGCGCGTAAACGTAGGACTACGCACGAATGATCCCGACCTTCCAAGGACTATGGGAGCGCTCACACTGCATGCGATCAGTCGTACCTACGTATACGTACGGCTATTAACGACGTCCGAATACAATCCGAACTTGTTGGGATTTATCACGCCGTCGTACGTTCAGTTACGCGATACCGGTGCACTGCCTATTTGACGGAGAAAAACGTATTCAGTGTGAGCACTCAATTCGTACGAACTGTTACACCCTGGCTCTGCATCGAATAATGCTTACACTAGTACTATTTTATGCAGAGTTAGCCCTCCGGTATGTTTAATAATTATCTGTTTTCTACTCGACCATCAGTCTCGGTTTGAACTTCAAAGTGCACAGTTGTGCCAGGGACCTCGTAAATTTGTAAAAACACCTTAAATAAAGTAGTGTTAATTTAAAATCCTTTTTTAAAAACCCTAATCACGAGAGTCCCATAACATTTGGTGGCAGCGGTGGGATACGAAAATCCCCAGTGTCCTTACGATATCCTAACGGAAGTTATAAAACCGGACTCATCCTAAATCCAAATTTATCCATACTTACACGAACTCGAATCTTGGAAGTGAATCTTACTTTATCCTGGACTAAAGCTACTCAACTCCGGCTGTTGGTGAATGTTACTGCATCTGCAAGAGAGGACTCCTGGAGAAACTACCATCGTCATACGTCGTGATCTTCCTGTATCCTGCATCCACAACCAGTCAATAATTTAATTTATTGACCTTGGTCAACGAATCCAGAATAAGCCGTCATCTCTCCGGGTCGCATCACGCGCGACGCGTCGCTCAGGAATGTTCCAGTTCGCAGTATCGGTCGCCGCCGCCTACGCGTTATCTATACTGTAAGTCTTTGGTCATTGCTTTATAAAGTAAAGATTTAGGGTTCTGTAAGTTTAATATAAAATCCATTTCTAGAATAGATATTTATCTAGATTTTCTAATTAACTTCACTGTCTTAGTATGCCTAAGGTGTCCAAGGTAGAAGACAGTAAATTAACCTTAAATATCCAAGAAGCGGTCACTCCTAGTGACGATAAATCGAAGTCACCCATCGGTTCGCCGCGACTCACAAGAGCCGCCACTGCAGCTGCGACAATGGCCGAGCTCGGGCTTAACACATTGTTTAAGTTCATCAAATCCTATGACGGCAGTCGTGAAACCGTAAACTCATTCATCATAAACTGTAACAATGCTTATGAACTAGCCACAGAGTCTCAGAGGCCTATCCTGCTCAAGTACATCCTTAGTCAATTGCAAGGCAAGGCGGAGCTTGCTTGCTCAATAAAGGAGTTCTCATCTTGGGAGCAACTCAAAGAGTTTCTCAAAACTCAATTCTGTGAGCGCAAACATTACGCTCATCTCCTCACAGACCTCCAAGAGAGCAAGCAGGGCCCGCAAGACAATGTGAATCAGTTTTCATTGCGTATTGAGACCTACCTCTCACAATTACTCACAGAGATTTCTTTATCCAATACAAAGGTGAAAGAATTGCCAGGCCGAGTTGCGGCAATGGAGGATTTAGCCCTCCACCATTTCTTAATGGGGCTTCACCCACGTATATCAAACATTGTGAGATGTAGGTCCCCCAAGACGTTAAATGAAGCCATTAATATGGCTATTTCGGAAGAACGCATTCAACAAAGTCTGTATAAACGTCCAAATACAGAAACAAAATTCAGTCCTAAGCCTAAACCGGGCCCCTCGAGGCCTTCCACACAGTCTGCTTCGACGAACTCGAATCAGCCAAAGACCGGAAGCGACACTCTTTTCTGTCGCTATTGTAAGAGTGCTGGTCATGAAATCAAAGACTGTGTTAAACGGGAGTTTTACAATAATAAATTCCAACCCAAGCCTAATTACCAACAAAATAATAATTTCCGTGGTAACAAGATAAATCACATCCGAGAGGCCTCTGAAGAGGAGCACGATCTTCTTGTCGACGAAGATTATCCCGCGCAAGATGATTTAAACGAAAACACGTCTCGCGAGGGTGCCGCACGAGACAATTATTAGGAGATGGCACCAATAAAAATATCCGGGCTAATCAACAGGGTAACCAGCCCCAAACTGACAGTCCACATCCAAATATCCGGGCTAATCAACAGGGTAACCAGCCCCAAACCGACAGTCCACATCCAAAAATTCGGGCTAATCAACAGGGTAACCAGCCCCAAACCGACAGTCCACATACTAATATCCGGACTAACCGACAGGGTAACCAGCCCCAAACAGACAGTCCATATCCTAATATCCGGACTTACCGACAGGGTAGCCAGCCCCAAACTGACAGTCCTAATCGTGATAAACCTTCAACGAAGGTCTACGAGGTGAATTTAGATACAACTAAAAGGTTGCTACCTCACACTCTCCTCGAGTCACAGGTATCCGATATCCCTCTGACGTTATTAGTAGATTCTGGTTCTGCTATATGTCTCTTGAAAGAATCCAGCATTCGGAAAAGACCAAACTTGATTAGAGAATCAATCAGACTCAATGGTATAGGCGGTGACGAACCAACCCCTACAGAAGGTCATTTCCAACTTAAACTTCGAATAGCTGGAAACAGATCAGTATCCTACAAATTCCATGTTGTGAGAGACATTAGCTTACCGTATGACGGTATCATAGGATCGGACTTTCTCACTACTTTCGGCTGTAAGATAGATTACACTACTGACGTCCTAAAGATAGGGAGATTTACCATCAAGTTGCATTTTTTCCATCCATTCTATGAAATTCCACCTCGTACCGAAACCGTTGTCGAGTGTTCAGTAGAAAATCCTGACGTCCACGAAGGTATTATCCAAAACCAACATTTATCTAACGATCTTTTAATTTCCAACTGCATCGTGAAGGTCAAAAAAAATAAACGTGTGAATCTGACGATTGCAAACACGTCCGAATATCCCGTTAACTTCAATTCCAATCTGAACCTTAAACTCGAACCCTTGAGTTCATGCGCGATTCAACTCAATCCTGAATTGCGTCATACATCCGATCGCACCACTGCGGTCATTGGTTCATTAAGAATCGACCATCTAAACAAAGAGGAAGCCGACGCCCTCTTAGAACTTTGTTCTCATTACTCTGACATCTTCCATCTGCCAAGTGACCAGTTATCCTACACTAACGCCCTAAAACATGAAATCAAGACGACTAGTGATATTCCTATCCACACTAAGTCCTACCGTTTCCCGGAGTTCCACAAAAAGGAGGTCGAAACTCAAATCAATAAGATGCTCGATGAAAACATTATTGAACCATCCTCGTCCCCTTGGAGCTCCCCAATCTGGATTGTGCCTAAAAAGGTAGATACTCAGGGCAATCGAAAATGGCGAATAGTCATAGACTATCGGAAGTTAAATGATATCACTATCGGAGAAACATATCCTATTCCTCAAATATCAGAAATCCTTGACCAACTCGGTAAAAGTAAGTACTTTACTACTTTAGACCTCGCGTCCGGCTTCCATCAGATCCTTATCGCTCCAGAAGATGCGACAAAAACAGCCTTTTCAGTTCCCCAAGGTCATTTCCAATTCACAAGGATGCCATTCGGTTTGAAGAATGCTCCTTCAACCTTTCAAAGGCTCATGAATACTTGTCTGACAGGGCTTCAAGGCACCAGATGCTTCGTATACCTAGACGATATAGTCATATATTCATTCGACCTAGGTTCACATATCTCTAATCTTAAATCTGTCTTTAACAGGCTCCGTAATTTCCGCCTGAAACTACAACCAGAGAAGTGTGAGTTCCTTAGGAAAGAAGTTGCCTATTTAGGCCATATCATTAGCGAAGAGGGTGTCAAAACAAACCCTGATAAAACTAAAGCTGTGACAGAATATCCTGTTCCCCAATCTCCTAAAGATATCAAATCATTCCTTGGACTAGTGTCATACTATAGGAGATTTATTCCGGATTTTGCTAGACTAGCAAAACCGTTAACGTCCTTACTAAAGAAAGATGTCCCATTTCAATGGCAGAATGAACACCAGCTAGCTTTCGAAGCCTTGAAGAGGAAACTCGTATCTGCTCCTGTCCTCGCGTATCCGGACTTTACTCTGCCATTCAACCTTACATGTGACGCTTCCAACTACGCCATTTCCGCCATCCTATCCCAAGGTGTCGTTGGCCAAGATCGCCCTATTGCCTACGCGTCCCGCACACTAAACAAAGCCGAGTGCAATTATAGTGTGACAGAAAAAGAATGCCTTGCTATCGTCTTCGGAACAAAGGTGTTCAGGCCTTACCTTTATGGTCATCGTATCGTAATCCTTTCAGATCATAAACCACTACAATGGTTATTTAATTGTAAGGACCCAGGTTCAAGACTCGTTAGGTGGCGTTTGAAATTAGATGAGTTCGAATATGATATCCGACACAAAAAGGGCAAGATTAATACCAATGCTGATGCCCTATCTCGGTTCCCAGTCAATCCTATCCAACGCGAGGAACCTGTAACATCTAATCCTAACAATGAAGTGGGACCTAGTCGAGAATTAGACGAAGATCTAATGGACTTGCTTATATCCCCTCCTTCATTCAATCCCGACGAAGCTATTCCTCAGAATCCAGACTTCGTCGATCTTTACGAAGATATCCTTCCTTTACCCGAGATTGACTTACCAGATAATATCCCTGACGTACTAAGAGATCAGATTGAGAATGAGGTTAGCATCCAAGAACCTGTTCAGGAAATTCCATCCTTACCTGCTCCTCAATCCCAGCCTGATCCAATGCCATCCACGAGTGCAAATCCAGATGCACTCGTTGACGACTATCCCACGTTCCTGAAAGTAATGTCAGAAAAGGTTAGAACGTTTAATACAGAAATCGTAGAGCATAACGAAAGTCTCATGAAATGTCCAGCAAAGGTTATCCTTGTCCCTACCTCTATTGACCTAGACGAATCTAATCCATATATCCCAGAAGTCCTGAGTGACCCTGAAAAGCATGCAAGTGTATGTGACTCTGAAAAAGAACTCTTCCTATTTGAACGACTTGATCTGAACAACAAAACGATCTACTTGTTGTACTTCAAGGTTCACCATTTTGATCAAGCGTCATATCCTGAAATTTTTGAAACATTGAAAAGAATAAGGAATGAGTTAGTAACAATGGGGGGTATAAATGAGATTGGCATACCTGACCTGAAAAATCCTTTCGAAAAACACTCGTTCATAAAAATCTACAATATCCTGACTTACCTTTTCCATGATACTCGAATCAAGGTTAATGTCTACCACAACAACATCATCTATCCTGTCCCGTCTGAAATTAAAAGAATTCTATATGAAAATCACGATATCCCTATAGCGGGTCATCTTGGCTCAGCCCGCATGTATAATAGACTCAGGCAGACGTATTACTGGAAAGGAATGCGTAGCGATATAGAGTCTTATGTAAAGCAATGTAAATCTTGTCAAGAGAATAAAGCACTTAGGAAGGTCAATCGAGCGCCCATGCAGATAACCAGCACTTCTTCGGAACCGGGTCAACGTCTCTCCATCGATGTCGTCGGCCCGCTTCCCGAAGCAGGCCCTGCGAAATTGAAATTCATTTTAACATTTCAAGATGACCTAACTAAGTTTTCTTCAGCTTACCCTATGCGCAGCATTACAGCAGAAGAGACAAGCGAGTGTCTCCTCCATTACATATCTATTTTTGGTATCCCTAAGATGATTCTCACTGACCAAGGTACTAACTTTACGTCAAACTTATTCAAGGAAGCGTGCACCTTTCTTAGAATAAAGAACTTGTGGTCTTCTCCTTATCATCCACAAACTCAAGGGGCCCTGGAGAGAAGTCATTCTACTCTAAAAGAGTATCTTAAAGCTTATACAAACGCGGATCAAACTAATTGGCCTCGTTATGTATACACCGCTATGCTAGCCTATAACACCTCTGTCCATTCGACAACACATTTTACGCCCTACGAGTTAATGTTTGGTAATAAACCATATATACCTAATTCTATCTATGATGAATCTCAGGGAACCACATACTCCGATTATGTCCAAATGCTACAGAACCGATTGAAGTATTCTCGGGAGAAAGCAATCGAATTCATTAAAAAATCTAAAGAATCCTCAAAAAATTATTATGATACTCACACTTGTCCAGTCACGTATAAAGTCGGTGACTTTGTTTACCTTAAGAATCATCTCAGGTTACGAAAGGCTCTCTCTCCTCTCTGGAAAGGGCCTTACAAAGTAGTCAAGATTAACGGGAATAACACACTTACCTTGTTGATAAACCGACGTCACGTGACTCACCATTATGACCAGGTGAAACCTGCCGACGCCAGAAACCGGCAAAATGAAATTTAGTTAAGTTAGTTATAAATTACTTATATTTTACATTTTATTTTAAAATTATTTTTAGAGTTTATTTTAAATATCTTTAATTATTTACATTTATTAAACATAGGTAGATATACTTACACGTGGTCGTAGGTAGACTCCCCTCTGTGATAATCAGACTCTTAAGAGACTGGGACTAGCATGGGAACCTAACTCATAACCCGTAGGTACTTATCCTTGTATTAATCATTACAGGGCTTCGGCACAGGGTCAATCGTATCTCCAACCAATAACATCGAGTTCAGGGCTCTATTTCGATTATCTGGGAACATTGAAAATCAACAACGGCAACTTAAAAATTTTAATACCACTAGATATCTCACATTTTGACCCTCATATACTAAATATTAAAAATGCCCTTGAGACAACTAGATATTTGTGTAATCAAACTCAAATTATAGAAGTCGATTCCGAATGTCACAATAGACTTCAACCCTTAACAGTACGACACCAGGACATAAGTAACGAGTTCGAATCAATATCGCATTTATTTGATAACCGGGTAAAGCGCGCCTGGATAGGAGGAATTGGAAGTATATTAAAACAGATCTTTGGAACCCTAGACGAGAATGATGCCTTAAGATATAACGACGCAATCAAATCTATCCAAAGTAAACAAAAACAATTAACCTCACTGATGAAAGAAAATATTTTAGTAACTACCTCAATTATATCATCTTACAATGACACCTTAAGCAAAATTAAAGACAATGAAGCCAACCTCAATGAAGCTATTGACAACCTCTCACTTAATATTAGAAACATTTCTGAATTTACTAACGGACTACACATACTTTATAATGTAGATCAAATTTTTAACAACTTGGAAACTTCTATACTCACATTATCTTTCCAATTGGAAGATGTAACAAATGCGATTTTATTTAGTAGATTAAACATCCTACATCCGGCGATAATCACAACATCGCAACTGTACCGAGAGCTTGCCAATAACTACAGACACTTACCTAGCGATTTGGAATTACCTGTAACTTTAGATATAAACACTATTCAGTATATTTTAGGTGTCTCTAAGTTAGTTTGTTATTACATAGATCATAAGATAGTATTTGTCTTACAAATACCATTAGTTAGTATTAATGAATACTTGTTGTTCCATAACATTGCTTTGCCCACACTCTACAGCTTAGATGAACCAAATAAATTCAGTTTAATTTTGCCCAGTAGTAAATATATTGCAATGACCAAAGACAACTCACACTACTGTAATTTGGACAGTTTAACTAACTGCAAGGAAGTGAACCCGGGCTCATACATTTGTGACGTAACCAACGTTTACGCGACCGACGCTAAACCCACATGTGAGAGTGAACTCTTAACAAAAGTGATCAAAGAAATACCAAAACAGTGCGATACAAGGTTTATATTCGGAAAACTAGATGTTTGGAAACCGTTATCAAATAACAGATGGATTTTTGTACAATCTGAACCCAACAAAATCTCTATTGACTGTGTAAATTCTAACCTTTATGAAACTACTATCTTAGGCACAGGGGTACTTACTGTACCTACTGATTGTATCGGACATTATAAGAGTACCACTCTTATTCCTAAACACCATACTGTAAACATAACATCGCCTGTCAATAGTATACCAGATTTCAACCTTATCAACAATTCTTGTTGCAACATTGTAAGGTTCAATAACCTAGTAGAAAATATGTCACCTGTTCGTTTACAAAACATAGACTTAGACAAATTAAACTCGAATAACAAGATCATGTTAAAATCACTATTAGACAACCTAGAGAAAATAGACACAGAATCACACATTGTTAAATATGGAACACATTATTCCATTTTAGTAATCTTAGTTTTACTCATAATTGTATTCTATCTTCTGTACTTAGTGTATAAACGCATTAAAGTTTGTAACCCTGGTAACAACCGAGCCCCTAAATAAAAATCAGTAAAATCAATTTCTATTAAAACAGACGCAGAAGACGTCGAACCGGAATTTGAACAACCTGCCCAAATTAGAACTCAGGTTTAATTTTTCGGGAACTTTGGTAAAAATATCCCCAAAGTCTCCTCCTAAAGGGGGAGATGTTACACCCTGGCTCTGCATCGAATAATGCTTACACTAGTACTATTTTATGCAGAGTTAGCCCTCCGGTATGTTTAATAATTATCTGTTTTCTACTCGACCATCAGTCTCGGTTTGAACTTCAAAGTGCACAGTTGTGCCAGGGACCTCGTAAATTTGTAAAAACACCTTAAATAAAGTAGTGTTAATTTAAAATCCTTTTTTAAAAACCCTAATCACGAGAGTCCCATAACAGAACAGTACTCGTACGTTTACGTACGAACAAATTCGTGTCCAAAGTGAGCACGGCCTTACATCTCCCAACCAAAGCCTTTAAAATTGAAAGATTAAATAAATCACTCGAGCACTAACAATCGTCCTCAATGTTCAATTGAAAAATGCTGCAGGAACTACTCCAGCCACCGAGTGGAAAACGCGGCCATGCGTCAAACACTAGATAATGATTGGAATTTATAGCCCATTAAATTCTATTTCACTAGGAAACTCTCACACGTGATGCTGGATAAGCTAAATTACAGTTATTTTATAGATGGTTAAAGGTTATTATGCAGATGTTTCCAAAACGGAAGGATCACCAGGAAAAACTAACATTTATATGATCTATGCCTTTATTAAAAAAAAAATGTTATTATTCGAAGTGTTGTATCTTAGCGATCACATAACTCTATTATATACATCAGTAATCATAACAACAAGTTTGTTTGTTACGCTTTCACGCGAAAACTACATAACCGATCATCATGAAACTTTGTACACATTTTCTTGAAGGTATTAGAAGTAACATAGGATACTTTTTATCCCGGAAAATCAACGGGATCCAACGGGACGCGAACGAAGTCGCGGGCGCTAGGTAGTAATAATACATAAACAAAACAACACTAAAAAACATGTATATACTTACACAAAACCAAACATGTTAGTAGAAACATTTTAGTAGTGGATACATTACTAACGATAGGTTCACACACAAACTAACCGAAGAGTATCTATGGCCTTTTTTAAACATATCCAATCTATTGCTACAACCTGCTGTATTTTCTCTTCAAAACACTCCCTATATAGGGAGTCAGCAACAAACGCTCGAAAACTAAAGATATTTTGAAGTACAAAGCGCGGTCGCACAGCCTCTGCGGAGTGTAGGCGCGTAGTCACTGCGCTATGAACACCAAACAACACAATATTGATATCTGTTTCTCAAACACAATTACTACTAAGTGCTACATAGTAAACCAATCTGATTACGTATTCCACATAACAATTACCGCAAGATCGAATACACAATGTGATTATCACTCAAAGCGCTCCAATAACTTTGTTACAATCTCTATTGAATCTAATAATATCAAAATATAATTTACAAAATGAATACACGCAAACTACTCTGATTGTGATTAATAAACAGCATAGTAATATGTGTTTGCAGATTTTGTAGGAATTTGGGGCTTAGGGTCATGAGATAGGGTTGGGTTTAGGTTTGAAAGGAATCTTCCACAGGCTTCAAACTTCGTTGTTCGGGTAGACTCGTTAGTCCTGTTAATTAACGTTTCGTTCGTCGTATGACGTTGAATATGTGAGAGTTTTATTAGTTAATTGAGTGTCAACGCTCATTTTGATATGATCGTGCATATTTTTATACATTTATTAATTTAAATTTCTGATTTTTTTAATAATTTTCAACAGTGTATGTACGAAACCAGAGTAACAACGAAAAAAAAGTTTAAAGTTGCGCTCAGAATCTTTTAGAGTTACAGCCGTCTTTGTCGTTTCAATTCACTATTACTATTATGAAAAAAGAAAATTTAGGACGGAATAAAGGTTTAGAACTAACACACAGGTTGGCAATTATTTTTTGAACCAATTTACTGAATTCCTACAATAATAAGCTACAGTCTATTATCAGTCATCTATCAGATATAACGTGGATAAAACCAAAGTCTATTGACAATTTGACATCTATAATATGAAATTTGGCAGAATTGATGTTTTTTAATATAGTTGCTCAAAAAGTGGCGTATTGCAGGGACGTATACCGTTCGGGATGTGGGCTATTACACACTCGTGCGATTTTTTACCTTTCCCGAACTAGTGCGTTCTCTTTCCCAATTGTCAAAATAATGTCTATTAAAAAGAAAACCAACCATGAAGTTTTTACTAAAAAAATTCATAGAAATTTTTATGATTCATGCAAATACGTATATTTCTAAAAAGAGCTACTAATTTGTTTCAATATCAGATTTAATGATTTGATTGAATGAGTTATGTTAGGTTTAATTTCATTAAATCTCATTAAATTTCATTTCATATCAATAAAAAAATTCTACTGAAGACTTGGCTGTATGGGCATAGTTCCCTTTGCCTACCAGAATGGGTGAAGAAAAAAAATATCTCTGCTTATATTCTACGGTTGGCGCCATTTTTCAGAAATTTTATTTTTATTAAATTGCTTCTTTTTTTCGCAACCATATTAAAAATAGTCGTTCAGTACTCGTGCGGAACCGTCATTGCAACTTGTTCCGACTGTCAACCCTCGCCTTCGGCTGCGCCTTCGGCTGCGCCTCGGCTCGGGTAGACATTTGTCGGAACTCTTTGCAATGACAGCCTTTCCGTACTTGTAATGAAATATACTATTTCAACTGACCGTGTTGGCGTAGAACGTGTTGACAAACAGAGACATCGCTAATTCTATGTAGACGCTCGAGCATTGATTAGAGATTAAGATCATTGAATTAGTTAATTATGAAAATGATTTGCGTTCAAGAAACCGGCTGAATATGCTAAAGTGACGTCTCTAAGTGTGGAAGTTAGTAAGTAAGCAATTCTATTACACTCTGGCTACTGGCACGCAGCAGTTGATAACTAACTTTGGTGACGTCACTACCTCGAGCGTAGTTAACCCGTAGTTTGACGTTATCAAACTCCTCCACTTGCCTTTGAACTAACATTAAACTATCAGTTGCGTCAACACTCTTGGATAAGGCACACTAGAAGTAAACAAGGGGCGTCTGCAAGGTACTATTCGAAGATTAGTAATGATAGTTTGAGTTTCACTGCGTGGTTATACTCCGAGTGGTTTACAACGCACAACGCGATCGCGCAGTGTAAGTAAAATATCAAATACACGTTTTCTATTTTCAGAGTAGGCTCCTAGTTTCTACCAAATTGAAGCCTTTGATAATGAGATATGGATTGACAAAAAACATGTATTTTTTAGTATTCTATCAGCAATCTAGTTTCCATAATACAAGGTTTGTTTAGTTTATGGGAGTTAGAGAGCGCTGTATGAAATGTCCATGAATATACATTTTTTATTTTTTACTTCCTTTGTTTGTATCACAGAGAAGTAATTAGCTGTTAACGGAAAATTTTTAACCATTTTACTTTTCTTTTCTGAATCTGAGCTTTTTGGATATTATTTTTCCTTAGCTATCCCGAGGTCACCAATAAAATTGTTGACCGTGAAAATCTCAAGTTAGTCCAAGAAAATATTTTTTATATTCAGTAACTGAATAAAAATCCCAAAGCCTACCATTTAGGTCGGTCTCACAAGGCAATTTGGTAAAGCACTTTCTTAAATCTAGTTCTTTCCGAATCTTTGATTGTTTTCCAATACAACCCGGCTAAGCTAATCAAATCCTTTATTTCCTCGTTCCACAATGTACCTATTCTCGGTTGAAGCCAATTACAAGTTATCTAGAAGTAGATTAATCTGAGTTTATAGAGGCAATATGCTCTACAATGAGTTAGGACCAGTGATTGTCGATCTGGGAGCCGTAGCTGCGCGTAGCTGCACGTAGCTGCGCGTAGCACTATCGTAGCAACCGCGTAGCAGTGCTACGTGCTCGTAAGTATTATTTAACTTTTTTTGTTCAGCAGAGGGCTTTTATTTATATAAGACTAGCCGTCTCTCGCGGCGTTGCTCGCGTTAGAGTGTGACTTTTCAAAATTCATAAGGATACTACCCTCCAAATTTCATACCTCTAGGACTTATAGTTTAGGCTGTGCGTTGATTCTATGTCAGCTTCAAAAAAGTTTTATATATATTGATTCCGCTCGCAGTTTTACTAGAATGGAGCGTAATTTAAAACCGCCTGTATCCTACTTCCTACTAATATTATAAACGCGAAAGTTTGTAAGTATGGATGGATGTTTGTTACTCTTTCATGTAAAAACTACTGATCCGATTTGGATGAAACTTGAAATATATATTTTCCGTGACCTGGATTAACACATAGGCTACTTTGTATCCCAAAAAATTAACGGGATCTAACGGAACGCGAACGAAGTCGCGGGCGGCACCTAGTATAGTATAAAAATCACTGCTACATGCAAAATATTGTTCAACAGTTACTATAGTAACTGTTGAATCAATTGAGTTAAAATTTCAAACCATTCGTATTTTATATTAACTGTTTGCAGTTACGTAATACAGCCAGTATTTTACATGAGGAAACCGAAGAGGAATAATTTTTTTTTTTTTATTCAATTAAAATGAGGAACTGAGCGCTTATGAACTAAAGACTACACATTACGCAGAATGTGTAGCCATTCATAAACACTATGGGGAACCCAGAGCATCGGACAAGAAATTCTGTTTCCCGATACTCAGTGTGCACCCCTCTTATACTACAAACAAATTAATAAATAAAACTTATATAATATGTAGGTGAATTTCCTGATCCACGCCAGTCTCTTAAGAGTATCACAGGAGAAACCCACCTATGTATGTGTGTGAGGCTGAATGAGTGTATTATGGATTAAATAAGTAAGGGTGATTGTTTAAGAGTGTCAAGGTAATTGTGAATGTGAGAGGAAGGGAGATTTAAGGATTTAATATGATCTAGACTAGATAGATAGACGAATGAAGACTAGGATCAAATAAATCTGTTACTCTGAAGAAATACTATGTCCCTCAAAGTGAGCGTTGCTAGGTTTCAAAACTCTGTACAATTGTATTTACAATTCATAGCTACGACTCCCACATATACTTTCATACATACTAGATGTTTTTGGTGAAAAATGGTCTGTCATTGTAAAACTTTGCTTGCAATACTGCGAACAACTGGAGTGTAAATAGATAGGTACCCCACTATAATTGTTGCAATCTGTTTGTTATTATAAATTATTATTTTTAGTTTTTACTACATTTATAGGTACCTATAATAGTCTGTTTTATATTTGTTTGTATTATTAGAATTATTCTGTGTTATTCTGTTATTCTGTGTATTATCTACTTTGTAAATATGTGTAAAATAACGCTTTAGATGTAGTTACTTTTCGATAAATAAATAAATACAAAATAGCCGTGAACCATAGAACCTTTTACCAATAGAATGTTCTGAAAATGACGTGATCTCGTCATCATCTTATTGGTTGGTGCTGTATCATTCTCCTTCACTTAATAATCAACTTTATCGTTCAGGAAATAAAGGTTAACTCACCTCAAATCAAAACGCTGTAAATCACAAAGGACCAACCATAAGATGGTAGATATTATCGCAAAAGCGCCAAGAGTGGATAATGCTTATCAGTGGATGGACACAAAACAGAGCTTGGCTTTTACCCAACAGAGGGCGACGCGAAGGGGTGAAACAAATTATATTTATCTGAATACGGAATCAAGTTGACTATTGTATGAAGTTCACTATATCTATTAAGTGCTTGGTCTACAGAAAATGAATTTCTGCTTTTCCGCTTTAAGGTTACACTAGTCGCACACCTTTCAATACAAACGTGGAAGGGTAACTACTCCACTGTTTGACGCTGACCAACCAAAACTAAGGATTATATCAATTTATCTCGTCATAATCTATGTCTGTATACAGCCCAAACCGTAAAAAAAGTATTTATTTAAAAAATACAAGCTTTAAATACTTTCCATACGAAAGTTTACAAGCTTGTATTTTTGAAAAAAAAAGTATTCACTTCAAAAATACAAGCTTGTAAACATTCGTCTGGAAAGTAACCATTGCAAGGTAAAAAAAAAGTCGGACCCAAGTTCCATGAAATATTGCCCTAGACCCTTTTTCATCATCAGTATTATTTCTGCCGTAGGATAGGACGTTTAAAGTTCTAATCTAGCTATGTGTAGTGTATGTATAAGTAGGTGTCATGAACTACCTAACATTAGTCAATGTAGGTGTGTACTCTGTGTACAGATAATTATATAATTATGTAAACCATAATACACAATAATCATTTCATTATCCCATCCCTACGGTATCACGTTTCAGTGGATAAGGACCTTAATTAAGTATAACAATGCGTTAATTGGAAACTACGAACCGTATCCAATCTTATTAGGCATCCGTCTAAGGCTACATGCGCACTTAGCGACTAAAAATCTATCATAATCAGGTCAGGCGTCATAGCTGAGTCGGTAGTAGCTCTGCCTTCCGTGCTGTGGGTCGTGGGTTCGATCCCCACCGAGAACAAACATTTGTGTTATAAACATAGATGTTTGTTCTGAGTCTGGGTGTTTCTATGTATTATAAGTATGTATTTACAAAAAAAAAAGTATGTATGTATTCTATCAGCCATCTAGTTCCCATCGTAAAAGCTTTGCTTAGTTTGGGACTAGAAGGCGTTGTGTTAAGTGTCCGTGAATATTTATTTTATTTTATTTATAATAAATTCTTTGTTTGATAAAAAATGTTAAGGTGTCGTGAGATTTTATACAGGATGTAACAAGACCGCTCCTGAAAACTTTAATGATTAAATACTTATCAATATGAACCACTTTTTCTTTGGAATAACCAGTAATAGCGCGAAAAAGAAATTCCACTGGTTACATTAATTTTTACCAAAAATATTTTATACCCCTATGAATTTCCAGAGTGAACCAACTTATGGAACTTACACCCAGCGGCTCCTTTAAATTATTTAGTTTAGGGAAACTACCGGTAGATACATTAATAGTTTTATACAGAATAAAATACATATTTATTCCTACTTGTACTTAACCATTACTATGCGTAATGTCCTATTCATTTCATCATAGTTACGCTCAAACACATTTTTCTGAATTTCACCTCTTCAAATATCCCGTTTGTGTACATTACCATAAAACTTTCCAAGCTAAATCAGCAAAGTCTCCAAGAAGCGTATAAGAGTTTCTCAGATCGCCAACATCGGAAGAATTCCGGTCAATTCTTTACTTCCGTTTGTATTGCATTTCCGGAGGCTTAGCGTTTTCAAAAAGCTAAATCCCACTATCGCCGTATTCGGACATTCTATAAGAAGGCTTTGGAGAAATCACAGTGAAAGAAAACCGCTGGATCAGTTTCAAGTTTCGCTTCCAGAGTAATTCTAAGTATCCTAAGTTCTATATTCCTAAGTATCTGTGATATACAACGTGTTTTATGTGGTACAAATATAGAAATTCAAAACGGACTTTTTTTACTTGTATGAAAGGAATGTACCTAAGCACATCCTTATTTCAATCTACTAATGACTGCCATTGAAACCACAACTATTAAATAATTCCAGAATAATTACAGAAAGTTTTAATAAAAGAAAGATAGGTAGGTATTGAATTAAGAATCTTCCCTACAAGTAGGTATATTTTAATAAAAACTATCGGTAAATATTATTATGTTGATGGCTTATTGTGTCAAAGGTATTTTTTTCGTTACGTAGTGTACCCGCTTATTCGCATATGAGCTATGGCTATTGTTACCTACGTATACGTATGCAAGTTCTATTTTCTATTTCCTTTTAAAACGAGACGGGAATGCTATTGTAAATAAATTGTATTTATAAAGGAATTTACTCGAAGATTGCGTTGTTCCGTTTTAGAATAAAAAAGTATTGTGATATCATTGAGTAAACGTGACTATTCATTTACCGACTAGTTTCATAACACAATACGAGCGGTATGGTGTTCTATAACATTAAAATATTGACTTACAGTATTTCTTTTAATACGAAGAAAAACTTTATTTAAAGTACCAAAAATAGGTTATTCGCGCACCACTTGAACTGCTTAATCTTTAAACTTCTTCTTGACACTCCTTATAAAAACACCCTGTATATTCTCATTATCCATACTTGTAGGTCTTGGACGTATTCGTAAACGTTTCGCTGTCCCATTTAATCTTCTAAACATTTCAATTTAATAATATGGAAACTATCCGAATACTAACTTTGCATAATAAATATTTAACTGTCCTATCGACACCAGTGACATCGTGAGAACTTTGCGACAAAGTTTATCAATGACTACGAAACGGGGCAGTATAAATAATTGCAGCTTGCGACTTTTGCACTGGGAACTCTGTCAACTAATGGCGGTTTTCACACTGCGACATAAACTCACACGATATCGGTGTAGAATTTCTTCCTACGCTGATGTCGGTCGCGGGCAATAGGATGCCATCGGTCGAGCATACAAATTATAAACACTATATTTTATGAGGCACCGCACTGCTAAACTAAAGTTGCGTGACATCCTGATACACAGGTGCGCGCAGCTGACGTCTGCGATCGACGTCAGCGTAGGAAGAAGTACACCGTGACCGATATTTTTGTTCAAGTCACTGACATAACGGTATCGTGGCCGGTCTCTTGTCCACATTGTGCTCGGAGTGTGTTAATTATTCCTTGACAGTGTGCCATAGAAACAGTCAGGCACTGCAGGCACAGCTCAGATTTACGATAGTTTCAGTTCCTTCCTTGAATGGTTCGAAGTGAGGCGATTAAAACTTGAGGTTATGTACTAAAATTTTGTGGTACTAGTAAAAGTTCCTCCACATACAGTATTGCATGCGGTATTCATGTATGCGTTTTGAAATTAATTTTTTTATTGTTTTAAAACAAGTTTTAACGTATGCGACAGACTGGTTGCTATGTGCGTATACAATATTATGTAGATTTACTCAACGCAAAAACACATACGGTAACATATAGTAAAACCCTACGCACCCTTGTGCACAAGAGTTTTTGTGTTAATTGTTTAACAAAGTTTAAAGAAAATTAAATCTATTCTTGGGAGGTAGATACTTAGAAATGGATTGAAAAACTATCTGGAACCATCTTAGTTTATCGGGAAGGTACTAAGCGAGAAACTTCAGCAAGAAACTTCAACGGAATACTAAAAAGGTTTTTAGTCACAAATGAACAGTTCAAAAGCATTGTGCCAACTTGAAATCGTCTGAAGCTTTGAGTCATTCATCAACTCTCGGACGATGAGTTAGAACTTCTCGAATGACATCGACAGAATCGATTGTCTTAACTACCTTCCTCTCATAAGTCAAAGAAACATCAACCTTATAATTGAAGTACAAGATCTAATATCGCATGGCTTAATTGATATTGACTTTCGTATTCAAAGATGTTATCGAGAGAATGGCATCCTCAAATCGTGATCGTAGAGATGTGGGCATGCTTCTAGGCCGTTTCCTGGAGTACCTACCTAATATTGGAAAATCATCGTGTTTCGGGTATCATCGGAAAACTCATCAGGATACCGCTTAGTACATTGTTTTTTTTGGCTTATTATGCCATGAGATAGTATGTATATCATACCTACATACTTACCTTAAAGACGAAGCAGGAAGGATAAATTCTAAGTATGTAAATTTTCGACCTTACGAATAAACACAATATGACTTACAATATGACTACTTATAAAATTCGCTGAAATTTTGAAAAGAAACGCACAAAACCTTTCAAAAATTGTATAGAAAAAAAACGACAGCACAGTAACTGATTTTCAGCAAATAATCAGGAACTAGGTATATTCGATAGGAACCTTCCTCTAACTTTGAAACTAGAATCTAACTAGAGGCAGGGAAAACATTTAGCAAACTAACTTCGTATTTATACAAAGCTCTGCATATTCGAGATAGCTTTTGTTACATAGGTTTAGTTAATTTCTATTTTAGTTTTGTTAGATGCGGAGACTGCTAGAATGTTTTAATTCAAAGCATAATTTTTTGTGAAAATGAAAAGAATCACTTTAATCTATCTTTTAAACTATAAGTCATAAGTCATAAGCCATAAGTCATAAGCATTTATTGGTAATTTTTAGTTACAGGTCACATACAAATTAATTTAAATAAGAATAAAATAATAATAATAATTAATTACCTCAAGTATTAAAAGAACTATAAAAAATGTGAATGCTTAGGTGCAGAATATAATATATCACAAGGATACAATATAAAACTGTAAAAAATACAAAAACTAAAATTAAGGATATGGATAAACTAAGTATGCAGATCTACTAAATGAACCATTCTGATTCCGAAAATCGAGTTTGTCTGTTTGTCTATTTATCTGTTTGTCTATTTGTCAATTGTCAGTTGAAAGTTTACACACTGTGCTGTCCAAGTAACTCGATGTAAGTAAGCTTGGATTTGTCACAGAGTTTCGGTATTGTTTTTTGCATTGACAAGCAGATTCAAATACAAACACGGTGTACCTATTCCAAGCTTATACATATAGAGTTTGTTCCTAACATGGTGTAGGTATTGTTACGTATTCTGATTGTAGTTGGTATACGGTTTAAATAAGATCAAGGAGTATTTTCATGAAACCATGTATTTCCTAAAACAATAAAAATTACTTAGTTCGTTGTCCGAACAAAATACGAACTTCCGGCCCTTTATAATAAAATTCTAAGCCGCGATACAGAAATACGAGGGAGGTGGTGAATCGGTGTTTGTACGGCCGACACCGTCGCATTGACGATGCCGACTTGTCAGTGACTCAAACAAAATGTCATCAGCGCCTACACGGGCGGCGTGTGGGTGATAGTATGGGTACTTCTCATTGAAGTTGTAAAAAATGAAGAGGCGGATTGAGGCACTGCGCTACGTACCTAAATGTTGGTTGAAACTGGTTTGGCATAACGAAACGAAAAACTTTGGTTACCATTTTAACAATATTAGTGAAATCTGCAGTGTTTTTAACTTGTTAAGTTAAAACTACACGCTATCTTTTACTTCAAGTTTTAAATGCTTTGGGTAAATTATGTCCAAAGTTTTAAACTATACAGTTCAATCCTGGTCAGTCTATGTTTATAAATTCGGGAGTAAATATATGAGATTAGATCTCCAGTGATATCGTGCAGGTGTCGTGTCGGTCACAGTGCAAAAACAGTAAATGTGGGGTGCAGAAATTAAATTATATAGGTCAGGAAATGAAGCGGCTCGTAAAAGTTTATTAGTGGATTACTTTATTCTGTGAGAACATCGTATTTTCATTCCGAAATGTTTGAGGTCATTGCGACATTTATTTACACTTAAACTGTTTAGCTAAACAACTGTTTATCATAAGCTTTGTATAAGTACATTGAAGAGAACCTTTTCAGTCTATCCGATTCTGTTTGGACTAATGCCAGTTTCTAACTCAATCTATCTTTGGGTTTACGTTACTCAAGGTATAGGGTATTACCATGACAATTTTTTTTATTTCGTTGAAAATTGTATGGTTCTTATGCAGATCGCTAACTTTTATCGGGTTTGAATATGGGTTCGGCCACAAATTATTTGAGTGTAATTGCACCTACTTTTCTTATATAAACTTTCAAAGTTATGTGAGGAAACTTACTGAGAAAGTATAACTACAGTAATTTTGAAATATAATTCCAGCTGGCCAATGTCAAACATTTTCCAGCAACAAATACCTTCGTTTCTCTCGAATTGTTTCGGAGCAGACATTATTTTCAGGAATCATATTGAGTGGATAAAGTCCTGTCTACTTACTGACTTGACTTTCAAATGCCACATTTGTTCAATTTATTATTCTGTCGATGGCAGCCAACTTTACGGGTCTCTTCAAATCGAGAACTTGGAAACTTTAGAGTTTAAAGGGTGCCAAATGCTGGAATCACATTCTGAAATGATGTGGTAATCGCGTCAATTGGTGCGACTAAAGGCTTAGGTACTTGATTAAAATACCAGCTAAGCTTGGATACCTGATGGGCCACCGACGCAACCCTCTGTGTACCTACTTACCTATATATTAACCATCGGTGGCCATAGTTAATTGTAAAAACGAGAACGCTTTTTGAGATTAGCTCGTATAAAACATGGCGTCTCATTATCATCATCATCCACAGGCCGACTTCACCCACTGCTGGGTATAGGCCTCTCTTTGTCTATGCCACTCCTCACAGTCCTGTGCTGATCTCATCCATGTAATGCCCGCGATGTTCGCCCTATGTGATATCCATCTATTCTGTTACAGATGATTTGTAGTAAGTTTAGTATACATAGGCACAGACTTTGTGCCTTGTCATCCTTATTACTAGTATAGTATTATATGATCTGTGCCCTTATAATATAAGTTTTAAACCAGTTGCAATAACAAATATTACCAACAAGCGTTCTAGAGCAAGTATGTACAAACAAGTTCGTAAACATGAAAACTTATTTGCAAATCCAGCTATGCACTCACACCGCCGGTTGAAAATACTTTGAACGTTAGCAGAAAGGTTAGCATTAAACTCAAGAAAACATCGCACACGTAAAATACAACCGGAAAAAAACCCGTCAAGGCAAAATGGGCACCAAATTATATCCTTCATTTGCATAAGTATGGAGTGGGTGGTGTCCCGGTTATCTCCTGATGATATTTATCCTGTCCCGTTTTTATTTACAAAGATATTAAGGAGATAGAAAAGGACGGAGAGTTTTAGGCAATCATGAGTTGCACATGGCGGCAATCGAGGCAGTTATGCTAATTCTCTTTGTCACTGAAGAGGATTGTTTGAAAGGAGTCAATATTTTGATAATGGATTTAGAGAGCCAGGAGTTTGACCTGATTGAAGTGAGATATTTACCTGATACTTGTGATCCTGAAATTATCATATTAGATAAGGAGCACAACAAGATTAATGTGCAGGTGGTAATAATGTTATTATTTTAATTTCGACCTTGACCATCGCTTGTTGCACCTAGATAAGTACTTAGGTAGGTACCTATTAATTTGGCGTATTTCATTTAAAAAACCCAACGGTAACATAAAGTAGGCACTACCTTGAATAAGCTGGCAAAATTCAGCGAATTCAGCTTTTCTGGAATTTAAAAGAAGTTCTTTGCTCCCCAAGGAATTTTCTTGGTGTCTTTTGCAAGAAAATCAGGTGAAACTGTCTTAAAAATCACTTAGCTCTCACGATAAAATTAAAAGTTATCAGAATTTTCCAAGTTCCACTTTATCGGTCTACTGCAAGCAAAATATAAACCAGACTTGAAAATGGACGTATCTTTCGGATGGCAAAAGAAGATATTAGGTAATTACGGTTTTTGCTTCTAGAAAAATATTTTTTTTATTCCGTACGGTTCGCAATTTGAAACTTTACGCTAACTGCCTATCATATTCTCCTTTTTCCGAGTATTTGCCTATGTGCGATTAGGTATATCAAAGCATATATTTATTAATATCGGCTTGTATAAATACACAAAAATTGCGGTAGTTTTGCACTTTCTCTGAAAGCCCACCCTTAATAGGGTCATGTTACACTTCGTACTCAACAAGTCACAGGTGCTGACCATAAAAATAATTGGTACCATGTGATGAGTTTGCAATTAAAAGCACAAACTCCTTAGCAAGGTCTCATATTCATGAGACATAAGTTGGGGTGAATAGGGGTGAATATGAGATTCAATGTCATAGACCAAGTGGAGCGTTATGTCCTACTTACGACTTTTTATAAGGCTGTGAAGAGGGTCATCATTTTTAGATGTTTGCGTACACCAGCAGGCCTAAGATGCGCACCGCGAGATATTTGTCATGTCGTTCTGTCAAAATGTAAGCATTTTGTACCAGTTTAGGAACTATTCAATTATCTGTGGTAATGTTGTCGAGAAACCGCGCCTTTGAATTTTCAACTTTTGACATTTCTGCATGACTATTATCTCGTCCTCAGAGAGGTACGACGACTAAGAAGTGTCAAAAGTGTACATTATGGCGCGTTTTGTCGACACCATTAGGTACCACAGATAATGCAATAGTTCCTAAACTGGTACAAAATTCTTACATTTTGACAGAACGACATGACAAATATCTCGCGGTGCGCATCTTAGGCCCGCAGGTATAAAAAGACTATTACCAAAAAAATCTGATAAATCTTAAAATTTACTGGTATGGAAATTCAGTTTTTCAAAACCGTAAGCCTACGTAATTAATCGATCTTTTACATATAAGCTGAATTTCAATCGAGAGAGTATACTCCAAGTATAGGCCTAGTTTCACTACGTGATAAATAAGGCTTACGTAGAATAATACGCAGCCTACGTAGAGCGAAGTCAAATATACAATTCTTCCTTCTAGTTCAATTTTGTATCCACCCCGTTCCTACATCTACGAAATTCAACGTTCAAAAGGAAAATTTTCACATCTAACTGAACATTATTTGCCACCCCGCATGTTTCTATTATATTTTCACATCGCAGCTCCGTAGAAAAATGAGTACGGAAAGCGGAACACCATCCATCTTCCTAACTTTGTTAGTCAGATTGTAGTTGGTACTATATGAGACTGTCATATTGCATAGTTGCTTTATTATAGGAGCTTAAAGAGAAAATAGAATACTGTCCTGTGCGTATTTTCTTGTTTTATTTTACAACTGGCGTTCATTTTAGAGACGAATCTAAAAAGTTCTTTGCAAAAAGCACATTTTTTGGTCGGAAAACTGGTTTGGATGATAATGCTATTTTTGCTGAACTTTTTAAATCATGAAGCAGGATATTTCAAGCAATACTAACAAAACAGCTTTGAATAATTTAGAGTACCTTCCTGTATACTCGATATTCCAACCCCACTCGATGGACCATTGATGAGGCATTTTGGAAAGGGGATAAAGAAGGATCGAAACCTTTGTTTTTATATAAGAGGCAGTGGACTTCTATGTCATAGATTGAAGAAAAATATACTCAGTAGATATAGTAGGTACTCGTATATCATAAAGCTATTTAACCTAATATCCTTCTCCATTGTTCACCAAGCTTATTTAAATAAGTCTACTCAACTTTCCAATCATTCTACTTGTTTTCAACTCCAAAATGCGATCACAAGAAAAAATATTCAGCAAAGTAAAAACGAGTTATGAATTTAAATTGTATTTATTTACGCCAGTTATCCAGAGGTCGGAAATCGAGGTATGATTTCGTAATGAATGAACGTGTCAAGATTTGAATGGAAATGAGAAGCAAGGACCAAGACAAGTACCAAGTTTATATAATCAAGAAAATTTCAACTTTGCTTAAATTACAGGATATTTCCTGTAATTTAATTCTATTGAATGGAATAAATATAAAAAAAGCCTGAATTTTTTCCTACGCTGACGTCGTCGGTCGAGCATATGAATGAACACACCCGCACTGCGACGTCTGCGACACTGAAGTCAGTGGCGGACGGTACCTATAGAACGGTCATACGTATTTTGGTCGACCGACGTCAGCGTAGGACGATATAAGCCTACGCTGACGTTTTATCTAGGTTTTGGTAAGTAATAAATGCTTTCAATTTCAGGAAGTAAGTATACCTACAAATAAATTTTACAAATAAACATGTCAAAGTGAATCTTCCCGTACGATTTCTATGATTTCTTCTGTGGTACAATACAAATGTACAGAGACTGTGACGTAACATTTTCATACCACCCTTATTATTACTTTCAACCCCAGTATACCCCACAGTAGAATATATAGACGTTGAATTTTAAACAGAAAACTTGAATACAGGATATGGAAGTTTTTAAACAATAAAGTAATGGACAGTTATTTACTTTTAGCCAGCTTGGCTTGGCTAGATATCAATGCACTATTTTGTTTGTGTACTTTTTGTGTTTACTTTTCTACACGAAATAAATTATTTTAGTTGATGCCATTCAAAAAATTAATACTTTAATGCCGTAGTTTTTTTAATCCTATATAATTTTTTTATTCTAGGATAGGTCTGTGGGAGTAAATAATATTTTCTCTGTAGGAAAAAAGAAATGGCTTCGTTGAAATTTTCCGTAAAATTATCTAGTTTTCCTCGCAATACGGCATGACCAAAATATTTATCAAACCCGTCTTCACCCAGACATTTTCACACATAAATCTTCGACCCCCAGAGACTCAAAAGATATGCAATCAATCTACACGTGGATACCTCTATAGCCTCATACATACAAATCATTTACAACGGCGTATATTTGTCAGGAAGGCAACATTTTCTTTGATATTTTTGGTGTGTTCTGACGAGTTTTCTGCGAATCTTCGAATACCTATGTGCTAGTTTTCGCTTTGTGTAATATACATGACTTTATTGTACTATTTGTAAGCTAAGTACTTAGTTCAGTTTTATGTGAGTAGGGTTATTTTGCTTTCCTATGGCATTTGATGTAATTCGTTTTTTTCCAGTTTAGTTATAGGATGTGCACAATATAGACTCAGACTACTGATGACCGCAACGTATCCCGGTAAACAAAACTACGAGTACACGACTTATTGGGCGTTTGAACACTGGTCCATACCGACATCTGAAGGTATTGTGACATCAGAATTAACCACTTTAAAATCTCATTGAAGTTATACTTCTAATGCGACTTCCAACAACGTTGCGTTACGGGAGGACATAGTCTCTAATACGCTACAAATGCTACAATCAAATATAGATGGCAGTGTTCAGCAATTCAGCATTTGACCGCCCGTGTTTTTGAAGTTATACGAGTTCCAACTGACAGCGGAGGAAATAGAAAGAGACTATAATACGCTACAATCAAAATATAATAGATGGCAGTGTTCATACAACTTTTTACTTTTTATTTTGAAGTGAAAATTTAGTACTGCATATTGATTAAGTAAGTACATAAAAATAAATACTAAATTAATTTCACATTAAACACAGAGCGAGAGTGAATGCGTGGCACTGAAAGTATAACTTCGCCCGCGCGTAGGGACTGCACGCACAGGTTTTTTTGTACTTACATTAATATCAAAAACATGACCGCAAAAAGAATAGACCTTTGTGGCTGCGATTTGCGTTTAAATCTTCGGTTTCACTCATCTCTCACAATATTTACCTTCACAAAAAGAAAATAAAGTACATCTTCTGCATAATAGCAACAGTATAAAAGTGCCTATTGAATCCACGCCACAAAGGCCTTCCAAAAGGAGTACTTATCACGATATTTTACGAGCGAAAGGTGATGGAGAGTCGATCGCTGCGTCTGATCTCAGGATAGGTAAGTAACATCAATCTCATATTAGGTATTCTATGACGTAATCTTCAGTTTTTGTTGGTGACAATTCGCCGAGTTACCTAAACTTAGAGTCATACTGCGCGTCAATGACTGGTCGACTGTCGAACGTTACAGGTTCCACCACGCAGTGTATCTTAGATACGCTAATGTTACGATATGTCTAAAGTTTTCACATTTATTCGTAGCTCAAAATAGATTGATTGTAATTTGGGTTGAAAAAACGAGATGTTTCAGGATTTAAAATATTATTAAATTCTTTGACTGTAAGTAACCTAAGTATAAGCAACTCTATTCATTTTCTAAGTATGTGAGTGAGTAATATTTTATAAAAGAAATCATATGCCATAAATGTCTCACAAAGTGGTTTGGAAAAAAAAGAATTGTAAAAGCCAGAGTTGATTATAAGAATAAAGCCAAGCGAAAAATCAACCTTCACACAAGAGCAAAGCTCTTTCAACACGAGAAGAGCAAAGCTCTAGTAGAATGGAAGGGCCTCGGGAAGAGCTATTAAATGATAGGTATTGAGGCTTGGCGAGACCCCACAGGACAGTTTATTGTAAAATATTAGTTGGGAGTTTTACGTCCGGGAACGCTTTTACACTGAGAATTTTTATTTTTGCTACAAAATGCAGGTTAGGTTTTCAGCAAATACGTGGTTTTATTTTTGTTTTGCACACGTAGCTTGTAGTTAACGTTATTTGTAATTCAATCACTAGGGGTATTTACCATGAAGTTTATAGATAAAGTAGTTATAGAGATGGTAAACAAAACTATAGAATAGACGGTATCCAAGAATTTCTTTATAGATAGACCCGACCCAAAACAAATATTTACAGATTTTGCAAACAGTTCCAATCGACCCCTCATAATTACATCATTGACCCCTACCCTATACCCTCACGTGACCTTACGCTGGGTTCAATCAAGCCATAACAATTCTTGAGAAATATTCTAACTCTAGTCATCACTTGAATTGAATGTCTAAATGATAATAGATATCGGAGAGCCGAAGGAGTATATGAGTTGTGCTCGTGAATGACTCAGAAAATTAGTAATCTAATGAGTGGTATATGAGTGTTATGTTTGTATGTACGGTATAGTCTACACTTTCCTATGGAAGGTGCGGCAGGAACTTAAAGACACTGGAGTGTTACCTGTTTTGCCAAATCTACGAGAGTGCTTTCACATTGTTACCGCTACGACATCTATACTACGCTTCACAATATCGGCGGAGGGTTAATCACATTTACATTTAGTACTAGCCGATACCCGCTCCTTCGTAATATCTGTCAACCAGCTTACGATGAACCTCGTAGCAAATAGCTGCTTTTGGATTAGAGAGTTCAAACTGTATCTAAGAATCCACGTCTTTGATTTCAATAAAATATTAGCCTGTGTTTAAATCCGGAAAAAGGGCTTCTAAATGGTATAAGTTTCATTGAAATTGGTCCAGTAGTTTAGAAGTGATCCGCGAACACACAGACAGACAAACAGACAAACTCAATACAAACACTTACAGTTTTATAATAGATGCTTTCCCATGCGTGCCAATACCAATTTTTGTCAATCCACTGAAATACCGAACGTACTGAAAAATGTATCGTGTATCGGTGTTGATCAGTGTGCAAACGCTCACATACAAACAGAGCCCTTTAAGAGAATACTCCGAAAAAGTTTCTGCAACATATAAGCAATATTTAAGTAAACATGTGACAATGTAGGAAGTGTTCCGAAACGGAACTCAATTCGCGCGAAAACGATCACACTTGCCACCTGGTACCAAACGTAAGGTCGGTACGCGATATCTTAGCTGTATCTACAAAACGAAATGTTTTCCTGACTTGAGTGATATAAATAACTAGCCGTCTCTCGCGGCGTTGCTCGCGTTCTAGCCCTTTAGAGTGCGACTTTTCAAAATTCCTGTCTTATAGTGCACCCCTACACTATATAAGGATACTACCCTCCTAATTTCATACCGCTAGGACTTATAGTTTAGGCTGTGCGTTGATTCTAAGTGAGCTTCAAAAGAGTTTTATATTATATTGATGATTGATGATGATGATATGCAATTAATAAAAAATACGGCTGCTAAAAATAGTACAGTTCTTATATGTTATTTATATCCCTGGAAATATTACCACGCGTGGCCTATCGATTGGTTTTTCATAATAGCGTTTTCAACAATTTGATAGGTGACCGATACTATTCCCGTGATTTTGAGGTTACATTGGAGGCTCCACACAGCGGAGGTCTTATGATTTTAAAAACTCAATCTGTTAATCGACTTATGTTAATGACTAAGCAAGTATACATGGTCTTATATAATTTGTGACATGGTGTTTGGTTCACATCCTTAACCTCCAGTATGCCGGAATTCCAAACACAATATAAAATCTATTATGTCTCACGTGGATCCGCGTTTCGGCATACTAAAGGTTAAATGTTATGCCCTCCACAAACAACAACCTAGTTATATTTATTTGAGTGTAATAAATAATACCCTAAACTTTAGCCATCAACAAACAGAACTTGGAATACAATTAACACTGTCCTTTTACCACCGGACGTTGTTTCATAATTGTGTCCCCTAGCCTATAAATTATTTTTCGGAAAGCATAAATAACTTTGCAAAAGTTCGCGAGCTCTCCAAGCAAAATTCACTTCCTCTTAGAGACGAGACAAAAGCGGGGCCGGACAATACCGTAAAAAGTCGTAAGGGAATCGATGGATTAATCTACTGTCATCACTGTCAGTTTAAGCTACCGATGGTCGATTAACTACCATTGATCTTATGAAATGATCGGAGACTGGAGGTTAAACCCTATTCCGTGGTTTAAATCACTATTGATCTTACGGCCCTAACGGACCTAACTGTCATAAAACTTCAAAGAATAAGGATGCGTTTCCATCAGAGCTAAGCTATATACGATGCTAAGGATGTGTTTGATATCTACCAATAGAAATCGTTTAATATGAAAACAAACGATCCCTATTGGATGGATTTCCAACATATCCTTAGCAAGGTAACAGTTGTATTTCAGCTTTTTCCAAAAGTTACATGAGTACGTTTTATGTAGTAAAAGATATAAGACGGAGTTTAACATCCCTACTCCCAAGTTTATTTGCAGTGTATTTAATAACATTTTATCACTTTGTTGAATTATACCTTTCTTTAGGTAGGAATGTAGTTATTGTATATTGTTTCGGAAAAAACCGGAACAAATAAATAAAGATCTAACCAGTCAGCTAAATTTATAGTACAAAAGCTTTAGTGAAATAATGTCAATGTCATAATAGATTTTTCCTTTTTGGCCCACCTCCCCGGTTTGTACTACCAGTGGGGAAAAAATGAATAAAGGTGGGTACCACTATTTTCCTCATCACAAAGATAAAGCGAAACTTAATTCGTCGTCAGAACTATTACAAGTATGATTTAAGCACTTGGAAGTACAGTCAGCATGAGAAATTAATAATTGCATGTAATTCTTAAGTAACAATCATTTATTGTCTCGTTTTACTTCCTAGTACACTTTCTAAAGAAATTAAAAAGAAAACACAAAAACATACAACTGAATTGAGTACCTCCTCCTTTTAAAGTGGGTTAAAAAGGTGTGGCGTTTGTGGCAGCGAGAGGATTCTAAAAGAGTTATTCTTAGGGCCTATACGAAAATCATTGCTTGTTTTATACTAAACAATGAGAGAGAGAGAGAGAGAGAGAGAGAGAGAGAGGAAATCGGCATAAAAACGCTTGTGGCTTTTATGCAATGCCATACAGTCAGAACAATAAGTGTACCCATTCATGTCTCTGATGTTGACTGTACTATATAAGTGAGCACGGACACTGAACTGTTTTAAATAATCTGGATTCAGTGCCGTTGCTCGGGCTATGAATAATTTGATAGAACATTTTAACTTGTCATAAGTATTTAACCCTCTCGCTCGCACATTTCAACATTTTTGAAGATATAATATAACTAAACGTAATTATGTGAAATTGCAGAGCTTCAGGGTCGAGAGAATAACAATGCAAAGGTTCAGTAAAAATATCACATTGATCCAAACAAGTTTTCCGACCAAGTCCAAAAAACTTATACCAATGCGATAAATTAAATTAATGAAAATTGTATTAAAAAAAATGTGCCACATCCAGATTTTGGGTTATAGCCGATTCGTGCCTTCCATTGTTATGCAAATCATAAAAACTAATTTAAAATCCCATACAATGATATCCGATTCGTTCCCTGGTCTATACGGTTCAAATTTAAACAGAAAAACTTAACGAAATGTACAGTCGATAAGAGAATGCGATTGTTGCGTAATTGAAACACTGATTAAAGTTTAGGTCTAGATGGCGCTGTGTAAAATGCTCATGAATATTTATTTATTATTAATATTAGCTTGTCGCTGTTGTCATTGTCACCACTACCCATAACAAAGAGAAAACTATACCTAGTTAAAGAATTATTTATCTTGCGATAGATTTTGTAATGTACATAAACCTACCATAAAAGTAGGTATATAGCTAAAAAAAGTACTTGCTGACGTTTCGGAGAAAATATTTTGAGGTAAATTCTCCCAATTGTCACATATGATTTTAATATTTTAGTTACTGACGTTTCGGACAAAATCATGGAAGCTGTTGAGTACAATCAAGTAAACAATTTTTATTTAAATTGCTTTGCGAGCGTGTGGTGACATTAGAGGCCAGTTTTAACCGACTTCAAAAAAGGAGGAGGTTCTCAATCGGTTGTATTTTTTTATTTTTTTTATGTTTGTTACCTCAGAACTCCGTCATTTATGAACCGTTTTGAAAAATTATTTTTTTATCTGAAAGGGTATGCTTCCAGGTTGGTCCCGAACTGCCATCATCATCATCATTTGATGATGAAGGCGTATCAAATTGAAGCCGGTTTTTCCAGTTTTTTAAACTTATAAATTATTTTCTTTATTTACTATTGTTATTTTTAGAGGCCTGACCTAACCTAACATCATTAACTCTACTAAGAGCCTTAATACTTTAATCTTTATAAATGAAAATAAACTGAAGGATTACAACCTATACAACCCCTCGTCAGATCAAAGACCCGTTCAAAAAACATAATTATATTGTGATTGAAATCTCAGCAGTCTGCGGTAACTCTTTGACTTCTTAATCTGAGTTTAACGTACTCGCAGGTAACACCTTTACTTAAGAGGGCGCTCCACCAAAAATTACAGGGATTAGGCAAGCGGGCGCGGTGCGGCGCGGCGTGGCGGTGGCGGCAAGATGTGTGATTTTTAAATTGTGGGCTTACATCGTTAGAATAAGTTCAAAACAGCACACACTCAGTCAGGGTGCTAAGACCACCGTGACATTAAAAATGTGAAATTTTGTAGTTTTTTGGTGACGTCTTATAAACTAAAGAAAATATTACAAGAGCCTTATACCCAAAGCCTATGTATTTATGTAAACCACGTGAAAGCAATAAATGTATTGAGTATCTAATTTACGACTATAGTTAAACAAATACTTTCCAAAAAAAAATTGGCAAAATTTCCAATAATACTGGGAGAGATTGGCTTATGATTATTTTTCTATCAAGAAAATATTTTGCGTAGAACAATAATAGTAGTACTTGGTGTTAAAGGTAGTTTAGTTATTGTTAGTACTCGATGCAGAACTAGATGGCGCTGCTAAATTTGTACGCATTGTAGAACGCGTTAGCGTTGCGTTTTGTGCAAAGGGCCGCATTGGTAGTAATAGTTTGACTCACCACATTACATAGCAGTGTTTTATGTATACTCTCCCCTCTCGAGGCCTACCTATTAGTCCAACCAGATACACTTGGAATGATAATGAACTGATCCTAGTTTTTTTCTTTCTTCAATATTTGTATTTATAAAATGCGAATCTGCGGTGACCGTTTCAGTAGGTACACCCTCTTAATTGAATACATGATTTCAAGTAATTACCTGCACAGGCCCTGGAGTCTGGCTTCGAGTGCATAATTAAACGGATTGTGTTTGAAATATTTAGGCAGCCCTAGCTGATAAATGCGAACTAAATAGGGTTACATCGCGAACGCATTATTTATACATGCTTACAAATCTTCGAGCCTGAAATGTGTATTTGCTTAACATACCTAATATTATGTAAATCACTTGCGTGCAAGAAATAAATGAATTGAATTTAATATATTTGGTGGCGTAAGTTAGATCACGTGATCGAGTCTTATATTTTCCATGCATATTATATGTCAACACTATAATTTTGGATATATTTATTCACAAATAAAATTACAACTAATTCAGTGTTTACAATATTCACAATATTTACAAAATACACATGAAACAGTTGAGCTATCTACAAACCATTGCGCGTTGGTCAAACAACTGCGGTCTTATTCCAGAACGAAGGCTAAAGAAAGTCAAGGTTTAAACGTCAAGGTTTGAACGTCAACGTCGCTGTTTAAACCTTGACTGTCTTCAGTCCCCGTTCTGGAATAAGACCGCTGGGGTTAGCTTAGGACCGTTAGACACGTTCAACTCAGCACGCTCTAAGGCTCATATTCTGTATCCTTACTCAAGCACTGATCCGTACTCAAGCATAAATTTTTGTATGAAAATCTCTACTCAAATCTATGCTTGAGTAACGATTTCTGTCTCGGAATACAAGGCCTAACAGTCCAAAACACTATAATGAAATTAATAAATGAAAAAATGTTAAAACATTACTTTAAAAAAAAACTTTTTAGGTACTTTATCTAAGTAGGTTCAAAAAGCATGTTTATAAAGTAGTAAGTACTCAGTGTGTTTACAAAGTAGGTAATAGAGGCAGTCGCCGTCGCTTTGATCACGTCACGCCTGAGGCGTCACTGCACCCCATAGACAAATAAATATTAGGAGATGGCTTAAGGGAGGCGCGTCTCAGCGATATACCAAATATACAAAAAACACTGCATTTCATCTCACAAAATCCGAGTATATTACTCAACACAGTATTTTACGTAACTACAAATAAGATTGCAGTTATTTACTGAAAAAAAACCTCGCACTGATAGGTAATTGAACATTATAGGGAGTGGTTACCACTTAACATCACGTCACTGGCTTTTTCCATCGTAGCTGTATAAAAATAAAGTTTCTAACCTTTAAACTAATGTGAAAGAGCTGTGTGAAGGTTAGTCGGCCACGTAAAAAAATAGTGCGTGGAGTCCCTCCGCGCGGAAGAAGTTATACTTCGAGTGCCATTTGCGTTTTGTGGGGGTCTCAGTATGTGATCACTCTCGCTCTGTCTCTTTCTATTCCCCCTCCCCAGGAGCGTTAAACGTTTAACGCGTTAAACGCTGTCTCTTTCTATTTTTTTTTGTGCTGTGGGTCGTGGGTTCGATCCCCACCGAGAACAAACATTTGTGTGTTGTAAACATAGATGTTTGTTCTGTGTCTGGGTGTTTCTATGTATTATAAGTATGTATTTACAAAAAAAATGTATGTATGTATTCTATCAGCCATCTAGTTTCCATCGTACAAGCTTTGCTTAGTTTGGGACTAAGAAGGCGTTGTGTTAAGTGTCCGTGAACATTTATTTATTTATTTATTTATTTTATTTCTCCTTCGTTTAACGTTTAATTTTAACGTTTAACGCTGTCAGTTGGAAGTCGCATTAGAATATTACTTCAAAAAAATACAGCGTGGACTCCACGCAAAAGAAGTGAAACTTCGAGTGCCATGCATTCCACTCGCTCTGTCTCTTTCTATTCCCTTTCTCCAGGAGCGTTAAACGTTTAACGCAACCTTGTTGGAAGTCGCTTTAGAATAAATAAATAAATAAAATATTCACGGATACTTAACACAACGCCTTCTAGTCCCAAACTAAGCAAAGCTTGTACGATGGGAACTAGATTGCTGATAGAATACACACATACATTTTTTTTTGTAAATACATACTTATAATACATAGAAACGCCCAGACACAGAACAAACATCTATGTTTACAACACACAAATGTTTGTTCTCGGTGGGGATCGAACCCACGACCCACAGCACGGAAGGCAGAGCTACTACCGACTGAGCCATGACGCCTGTCATGTCAGAATGTTTCACTTCAATAAAAATCACGCAATTCTCACTAGCGCGCTGGCGTTTAAAACGGTATGTTTGACAAACTACAAGCTAAGCTTGTGACGAAGGTGACCGGATATTCATAAAGGATGTTTTGGTATCGAGCGAGATCAAAAATTCTGTAAGGTCTTATGTAGGTCACCGGGTACTCACGAGGGTTCTTTGTTTAAGTTTTCGGATGAATAAATATTGCTTACACAACCTTACAATAAATACAGGAATGTCGATATTCTCCAAGGGCTGTAAGACGATGGTTGCTTCCAAAGTCAAAGTCAAAGTCAAAAATCTTTTATTCAATAAAATCTCACTGATCACTTTGAATCGTCATTACGTTTTGTATGATTAGGTATGATTACATTTTTTTTTATTGGATGTGTTGGAGCTTGTTCGTCCCAAGCTTGTTTGTCTTCTAAATAATCAGTTATTTTATAGTATGCTTTTAAAAGAAGTCTCTGTTTTATTACGTTTTTGAACTTGCCAATCGACAACTGAGACACATCACTTGGGATTTTTTTAAAGAAGCGTACACATTGCCCTATTCCAAATAAGTAATATAAAATCTTTACGTAAGCGACTGATAATCAATTCTCTTTTTCTTCACTAGGTTTGTACCCAGCGGGGAGAAACAGGAACAATTCCTAAAATATAAATAGGTAATTTATAGGAATGAAACTTACCCATAGGGCGCTCAGTGTTTTTTCAAGAAAATATTTAGGGCTCTTAAAATTTCAGTGTTTAGAGGTTCAAGAAAATAGTTCTATAGACTGTCGAAGAGGCGTATCAGTTTTAAACCCTTTTTAAATGTACCTACTTATTTAAATCGTCAACCCTAAAGACGCTTGTTTCTTCTTTATCTAAGGGATGCAGTAAAAACATGCCATAAATTCAACCCCGAAAGGGTACAAGAGCCTTTAAAGTTTTTAAAGAAACAACATTAAAAATAAATCGCTATAGTAGACAAAAGAGCCATACGTAAAGTGGCCATTTTGTACCATGGACGTTAGCAGGGGTAAACGTTTGTGGTACATAATATGTGCCACTGGACGTTCAAGTGGATTATGCAATTTAGTGCAAAGTTAATTGTAAGTAATTTTTTGTAATTTCTTACAAATATTTTTTAAACAAATGTGCTATTATTATGATAAGGCACTTACTAGATTTTACAAAACAATTATATTCCCAACAGTTGACCCCGCATTTCCGCGCTGTATTCTTTATTTGAAAAACTGCGTTCCGAGTCAATTTCCTCTTGTTTAAACGGTTTAAAGTGCCTCAAGCTGGAAAAACTTGAAGTTCCTCGATATCAATATGGAATCTTGGAGAATATGTTTACACAGACTGCATAATACCGTCTCGATTTTATATTTGCTTTATGGAACGGAGTTTGAGTCATTGAGTCGTTTTGACACTAATATCATGACTATCTGTGAGGTTCAAGAAGTCAACATAGGTACGCAACAATATGCACACCTTACGAATAAAACTTCTGTTCCATTCGATACCTACTAAGATCTTGGCTTATTTATTCAATTTGCCTCTATTTCATCACTCGATTAACAGGACAACACAATAGGGTAGGAAGGATTTTTTATCGCGGTGTTTGTAATAAATAAAATAGACAGATAAAATAACAACTTTATAATTTTACTTTTGCAAAATTAAATAAAATATTAAATTATAATTTATTCGTAATTCAATTTAACCATGAAGTTAAATTACGAGTAAGGTATAATGACCATTTTGAATTCTACAGCGATTCAACGCATTTTCAATAGAACGTGTTGTAGGTATAGGAAGTAGAAACAGCGTCGTCGTAACTTATGAATGTAATAGGTCCCAGTGGAAACTGTCGATAAGGCTTCAGGACGTTAGTAATTGCTCTCGCTTGCATAATGTCCTCCGATCCAACCGAAATTGCTTGTTACAAACATCGCTGTTATATGCCTTCAAGTTTTTAATGTACTTAAGCTATTTGCATTAAAATATGCATATAAAAGAGTGTTGTGGTTGTGACTGACAGTCTACCAATCCCGCATGTGTTTAGGAGTATGTATATCACTTACTTATATTTAGTACCTAGTTATCCTCAAAATATTACATGAAAAATAGAGTCGGTATTTTTTAACAGTGCGCTCAAACTGCACCTGCCTATTTTAAAACTATAGGTAGAGTAGGGTAAAGATGAATAAAACAATCTATTCCAAGTCGTTATGTTGAACCTAACCCGTTACTATTATAAACAAGAAGTTTCAAATATAAACCCTTATATTTTCTCCATTTTCTTATTCCAAATGCCCATGGCCCATATGCGGCCAGCCATGACTACAGTCTCTATATATTATACCTAGTCACTGCGCTAGTTTACCCACACAGCAACAAAATTCAAAGTATTTCAAAGTCTCCAAAAATCCTCTACAAAGTATACAAAATTCAAAGTCGCCGTCGCTTATCCACGACAAGTGTATAGAAAGTTTATCTGTCCGTCGAGGGTGGAGCTGCAACATGCATTATTCACCTGGGCCTCCATCTGGGCCCCTAAGCCCCGTTTACAAAGTACAACGCGCTCATTCCTTATTCCTGCCGGAGTGGTTGCGACTTGAATTTGACGTTTGAAGAATATGTTGACGAGATCAACTGAAGTCGCAGAACTTCTAAATCCGTCCTGGCTTTCAGAAAAATTACCACCTGTTTTGCCTGGGACTCGCATCTCAGAAGAATAGTTCTGGGTAATCTGAGACTCGCATATAAACAGTAATTTCCTTATTTTCTTTTTTAATTACATTTTTTTTTCTCCTATTTTTGGGGTCATACTACTACTTGTTTTGTCGACCTCTTGGACCTCAACTCTGTTTAACTTTTTGTGTAACATTAATTCGTCCAAGGTAACAATCTATTATTACTTTTTCATTCTTCTTGGAGTTTATTTATATTTTGCTTAAAATTGGTTTACCTGACTGTACAATGCAGGTATTTTTAATGTTGTCCGAATCGTCACAAAGTCAAACTTTCACCTTTCGTAAACCATGAAAAAGTTTCTATACTTTACTTGAGGTTTACGAAAAAAGTTTGTATAGGTTCCTAAGCTTTACGAAACAATTTTTAAAAGAAGTTTGTATTAGAAACTTTGATATTCGGTACAACTTTGACGGTTATGGAATGCAACACACGCGCGAGCGGTATAACAAGTTATCACAAACCCTACCACGAACAAAATGTAAATCATAGCAACTTATATTCGGAAATCAGCCTGAATTTAGGACGCTTCTCACGCGCGGTCGAAACAGCGTCTTTGCAAGCCGATCGTGTGATGCCTATTCAACTGTTGAACTATAACTTAAAAAAAAAAACTTAGTAAATTGTAAGCTCAATAATAAGATAATTTAATAACAGGAGAACTGCATGTATATAAATATTTAGCCTATTTTCCCAACAAATAAATGTAAACTAAGTAAGTAAGTAAGTTTTCATTTACGAGAACTTCTTGGATTCCGGCATACTGGGCTTGGTGTCGTATGTTACCACCAAGATGTATTCCGCAATGTTCAGTCTTTGTTGTGCAAAAAAATGCATGGTCTGTCTAGTCTAGAGTCTAGACAAATAAGGTAGATTTTTAATCATTTTCAGTTTTGTTATCATTGGACTCCCGCCAAGTGACGTTTAAAAACGGGTATTTCTATTCACAAAACGCAAGTTGGACATGCACCATAAACTAATTACGAATCTCTACTATCAGTAACTAGCTGAAGAACCTACTTATTGGTCCCGAATGGCTATTACATTATTTGCGACAGCTGGTGCATTGCCACCCCAATGAGGAAAAGTATCTACTTTATCTTATATTGTTTCTATCACCTAATACCTTAAACTAATACCATTAATAAAACTAGCAACTTCATTTTTACCGTATATGCCATGCACATACCGTTTTATCACCGTATATGACACATACCTTAAGGCGGGGTTATTCGAAACTTTTAGGTTTTTTAACAACTGTATCTCTACTGAAGTGCAAAGGTTACACGAAAAAAAATATATTTTATTAAAATTGAACATATATCCTAGAGCTTTGTAAAGATAGAAACGTAAAGAATAATAATTTTCTCGATAAAAAAAAATCGTAAAGATGACACTAAATCGATATTTCAAACGGTTCATACTACGATGTTTCTTCTTGAAATCATGTCAAAGTTATATCAAAAGATAGGGCTTATTATTTACTAAGGAACTGTATTTTTTTTTATTATAATTTAGTTATTATTCATCTCTGTGAAAGAAAACTATCAAAATCTATACGTTCAGCCCGTTCAGGCGCTCGCGCCTTGCTCGCTCGCTCGCGCCCAATGCCCGTCTAGACGTCTTCGTCCTAAACTTCTTGGATAACCTCGCCTTAAACTTTCAAAAAAACAACAAAAAATAAATAGTTTTTTTTTGCGTCACGTCCAGTTTTAGGCTAAATAAAAAATATTGTGCATGGAGTCTCTACGCGCGGAAGAAGTGAAACTTTGAGTGCCACGCATTCACTCTCCCTCTGTCTTTTTCCATTCCCCCTCCCCAGGAGCGTTAAACGTTTAACGCAACCTTGTTGGAAGTCGCATTAGAAGTTTCACTTCAAAAAAATGTCTGTTTACTAAACTATCTATTTATTTAGTGGGAATAGACCAAAAACTGCACTAGCTTTTGTAAGTAATTTTATAGATATAATATTTAAAAAAAACGATAAAATGGATAAGAATGGTACTGGACCGTGATGGCACAAAGTGAGGCCTACGTAGGCAACGCCACGCTGTGAATGATGATGATATATTTCATCATCATCATCATTCACCGTCTGACGTACTAGTGGCTCTATATATCCATTTTTGGTCCACGTAGTGCTAAATCGGTCGATATTTCTAACACGACTTCTAACGTCACGATAAATAAAATTGCTCGGTAAGCGAGGTCCGACATGTCTGCATAGTAATTTATGACGTCACGATGCAAATATATTCACGTCGATATAAATCTATGATGTATTGTTGTGTAAAGGTTAGTTCACAAATTGGTATCTACTTATTACACTTCGCTCTATGTAGGTAGAGCGTTTTAACATCGCTTGCTCATGCTTAGTCCCAAAATGATCTGTACCACGACTGAATGAGAGTTATTCAATGTGTAAAACCAATAATTCGTGGAATTGAATACCAAAAAGCTTTCGTTATAATATGAAATGGATCTCTACTAAATCTGTGGCTAAAATTTAGACACAAATTTAGCAGAGTTTTGGGTATTTTAGTTGAGATAAATAATGAAGTGTTACTGCTTCTTTTTAATGAGCGTTGAACCTAAATTCAACTCTGAATTTGGTCGAAAATCTTTGAGTGAATTGCCAACCATTTTCTTAACATGAGAACTCGTGTTTGGTTTTTTTTAATCAAGTTTCTATTATTTGAGAAGCAGTTGTACTTTAATGACTTCCCAAGGAAACAAATTATATTTTTATAAGATTTAGTTAAGAGAACCAACCCTGTTCTATGTCTAGGTGTTACATTAAAAGTAGGAACAATATATATTTACAAAAGTATATTTATAAGTATTCTATAAGCAATCTAGTTCTCATACTACAAGCTTAGTTTTGGGACTAGAGGGCGTTGTGTGTAATGTTCAATTGTCCATGAATAATGAATATTATTTTTTATGATTATTAAACCATCACAGTAAAATATTCAGACTAACTATTGCACGAGTTTGTTTACTGTTCTTTAAATTACTTTCACATTAATCCACATTGTATACTAAAACAACGATGATAGTAAAAACAGCTAATTATCCACAGGAAGAAACAAGATAGAAGTGCAAAAAATTAAACTGAAAGCTACATCTTTTATTTCCTTCCTGGTGTTTACTTACGACCCTGAGAGGGATATAAGAAAAAAAACACTTGCAAAGTATGAACATAAGCACATTCTTACAATTTTTCAATTACCTTAGTTTTTTTTTAATAGTGTGTCAAAGTGTTGAATGAAATATAACGTATGAATTGGGTTCAGGTATTACAGTGTCCCCTTTAAAGAGCATATAGATAATAAGTGGCTTCTGACGTTTGTAAATAATCTAGATTAGATGCATAAAACCCTGAATACTATGATTATTGGTGTTACAAACAAACTATTCAAATTAACCTACTGCTAACTGCGTTGTAAAGAGAAATTCAATTTTAAATAAATATAATTTTACACAGGACTTAATAGGTACTTATTTCAGATAAACTTTATAAAATTAATAATCTAACAGTGAAAATTTTTATATAAATAAAAAATATACCGACCCCAGAACCTTTTTTCCTAAAGTAAATTAAACTATGCGGTAAAGACAGGAATTTCATTTTTATGTAAACTTAGGTAGCTACTTACACAATGTAATTGTGTTTTCAATAGAATACCTTCTCCAATTTCAGATGAACCTTTGATCGTAATTTCCATTGTTACTCTTGAGCCAACAGAGGCCAACAAGATTTTTATGTCATTTTTTATAGCAAAATGGTGACACGACGAAATCTTTAATAAAAACATTTCGTAGGTAAAGAGCGTATTTTTTTGTTTCACAAGAAATATTTTGTCATTTTAAATTAGGTGTGACAAAATGAAAATGGTTATTTTTATCAGGCGGTTTCTAGCGATGGTTCTTTTTATCAGCCTGTTCCTAGCGTTATTTTGCAATCGCTGATTATAGAACTGTGCCTTGTACACGAATAAATGTAACAATCGTAAACGTACCGTAACAATTAGCGTATCCCAGGTACACTGCGCGGTGACATACAACGTTTGGCATTCGAGCTAGCGTTGACACGTAATATTACTTACTAGCTGATACCCGCGACTTCGTATGCGTGCGAAACTTTCCACCAAAATATCTGTCAACCAGCATACAATGAACCTCGTAGCAAATCGCTGCTTTTGGTTTAGAGAGTTCAAGCTGTATCTAAAAATCTACGTCTTTCATTTCAATAAAATATATGTTTCAATCCGGAAAGAGGCCTTCCGAATCAGATCGTTCAATTAGTAGATTTGCATATTTAGTTTATCCATATCTTTAATTTTAGTTTTTGACTTTTTTACAGTTGTACAATAGTATAGATAGATAGATACGTAACACGGCAACAGACAGATTTGTTCATGATCACCCCTAAACGTTTCAAATTAATCATCCACTTCAATAAATTCCTGCATTTTACCGATTACCGTCGAGGGTGTCGTTTAAAAACACCCGAGATCGGGAATCGCACTTTCTCTCGAGTGATACATAGTGCTTTATACTACACCTACGAGGAAAATAAAAAACTAAAACTGAATCCTCAAACAACACACAAATTGAAAATGGCGCCAATGGCGTCTGCAATTTTCACATGTTCTTTTTTCAAATTGTTTATCCTGCCGCCGCAGGGTCGCACTGCCAGCCCGACACCATCCAACACACAGCTAGTGGCCAGTGTCATTTTGCGAACTTGGAGATAAAAACTCACTGTAAAAACTTTTTGGCTTTTGATATTTAGGTTACCGGCGCATAGTCTTACCCAAAATTAAAAAAGAAAAACCACGTAAGAAATGGATTTTCATACACTTTTCTCTCCCGATCAGATGCGTTTTCTCCCCGCATATTTGTTCGATATGCAATGACGTACTTTCTACCGTAAATTTCATAAAGTATCAAGGTACTTTCCAAGCAGGTGTAGTATAAAAACAGATGTCTCCGTATAAATAAAAAGACAAGTTATATTTCTCAACCCGACTGTCAGACCTGTCCGACACAGATTTAAATCATTTAAACAGTTATTTGATGTAAAAAAAACGCGTTATATCATTCGTAGCGTCATGGCGAAAGAAGGTGCCGCCGTGGGTTTCAGCGTGACTGTAGTGTAGGTACCTACATAAATCATATACATATTTGTTTCACGTCTATAAATTACGCACTTGTAGTTTCTGATGTTATGGCATAAAATTTATCCTACAAAATTCTGTTATGAACAGGCTAGTGTCATGGTTACGGCGCTATGCATTTACTACGAACTCCAAGGCATGGATCCAAGTTAAGTGGTTAATTTTCCTCTAGCTAGTCAACCCGCTAGTAATCGCAACATTTGGTTTGTGCCGTGTCAAGCTTGTCGAATTGAAATTGATTCGATCTTATGACGAACCGATTTCTTGAGCCAACGCGGCAACGTCTCAGTTCCCAGAATTAGTTCAGTTCAGTACCTTGAGGAATTGGATTCATTACAATATGATTAATTTCAAAGATACGTCTGGAGTCTGATGTGATCTAAGTTTTAGTTCACGGACATTGTATTAGCACTGGTTTTAGATTCTTAAGTGAATTTTTGAAATTATTAGGAATCTTTTTTTTTCTCATTATTTTAAATTAACTACATTGAAAGACATTTATGCACAGTGTAACATAATTGCCCTATAAGTCCGAAAGGAGGGTAATTTTACAGGTCATAGCGAACAGTGTTTGTACTACGACTTTTGAAATTTTGAAGTTTTTCATTCATGAAATACGCTCGTAACTTTTACTTGAAATGTACGTACATACAGCATGCGTACCTTCGGGCTTATAGGGTAATTATTTTACACCTTCTATACCTTCTCTAAGGCCCGTATTCCGTAGCCTTCTCAAGCACTCAAGCATAGATTTTTGTATGAAAATCTCTACACAAATCTATGCTTGAGTAACGATTTCTGTCTCGGAATACGGGCCTAAGAAACGTAAGATCCACTATCGCTCCAAATCAAATCAAAATTTAGTATTCATAGTGTTATAAAGTGTCCTTTCAATACCACAGCATAAATATCAGTTACACTGATACGATCTTAATGGAAATTTGCAACCTCTGAATTCATTACCATCTTCGACAAGTACCAATCAATACGATAACGAACAACGAAAGCGCTAATCAAATTATAAAGATGGCGATTATTTAAGGGCTTCTGTCATCTTGGGGGATTGGTAATGCAGTTAATATAATTAAATTAAATAACCAAAATTGAAACTTGGAACACCTTTAGCCTTTCTGGTTTTAGCACTTTAAAATTAATTGTCTTCATTATTTAAGACTATTTTCATTGAACGAAGCTACTTACCACGGGGTGCTACCAAAATAGTGTGCACTACAATAATGACACCTCTAGTATATAAAATCAATACAGCAGTAAATACAAATGGTTTGTCTCAGTTCATCAGTAGGCCACCACCTCTCAGATGCTCTCAGCGTCGCCCCTAATCCTAGTATAGCGCCATCTCAGGTCATTAGGGCCCGCTCGAGTTCTATTATGCAAGCACATTGTCTTGTTGTGCTCGGTTTACTAGGTAGAGGCTAAAACCTCATTTATTTATTTAGATTCAGGTTTTGTAAGTAAACACAAACAAACATGATACTAAAGACTATAAGACCTTTTTGTAAGATAAGTCAGCTTTTTGACAACGGTATTACGATTTTATGTTTCGAATCATTTCGAATATTCAAAAGTGTTACGATATTTTTTCGGAGCCTGAAAAGTAGGACACCATAAAATATTATATAGAATTTCAGCTTCCCCTTGATACGCGCACTGCGGCAAATAATTTATAAATATTTTAAAAGTCAATGTCAAGGCGCTGCATAGTATTATATAATCTGTGACGCTGCTAAGCGTTTTGAAATTTTAAATACCAATACACAGTGGTATAATATGGCATGTTGTAGGTAGATCTTTAGATATGTGGCAGACGGGACCATGTGGGAGCTTTTTACTTTTAGACGAGTAAATTTTGAAGCTGTTCAGAATAAATAGATTTTAATTAAATTTTAAGCCCCGAAAGAGACATTTCCTCTGTTTTATCCAACGTTTGGCATTAAGCCGGAATTAAGAATTAAACAATACGCTACCCACATCCTGAGCCGGACTCAAGGGCTTCGAATACACATCTCGAAACCTTTAAACAATTGACGGTGTTTACAAAAGCCGTCGTTTCGTTCAAGAATTAATAACTTTCTTTCGTTTTACTGTTCCATTGTTACTGAATCCAAAATAATTGACAAAATAATAGTTACGCATAACATAACATAGACAAAAAATTCTTTGAATTTTTTGGATTTGTTTTTTTTTGCTGATTTCAAATTGTGTAATACTTTAAGACCTCTCCCTTTTACATCTTGTATAAAAATCTAATTTCTGTAAAAGTTGTAAGTTTTGCGGCTTTCTCTTTTATGACGGTAGAGGACACGACAGTATAATAGATTACCGCGTAAAGTCAAATACACACTTATAAATTCAAATAGCCACTTCTCTACAAAATCATCTCCGTTTTCATATGCAAAGAAGTTTATAAAATTTGAATATTAACGCCGAGCAATTTCCGACGTATGATTTTTCAGTGATAGTGTGAGAAAGCTGGAGAATGCAGTAGATAAATAAGGTTCAAAATCGAATGACGCAATGTTTTGTTAAGCAGCGATGTGCCTATTTGTAACTTAGGACTGCTAGTGGGAAATTAACATACAACTATTTCTTAGGCTTGATTTTAAGGTATCTTCAGAGTTCAGACATAATAAGTGTACCCATGAGTTGGAGGCAATCACGTTTGAAAGTTACAGTCTCGAGCATTTTCTTTTTATTGTTAAATAGGGGTAGTTCAAAGCCCACCTTCTGTATTTCCATTTGAAGTCGATGAGCACTTGGAATTGACGCAAAATCACTTGTAATAAACTTGTCCCTTTATTGAGGGCCTTTGCCGATCGAAATGTTCAGGGCGGATCGCCGTTTCAGTTGAGTGCCTCAGTATTTGGATCACAAACGCTCAACGGATAATGTGCGATTAAAATAACTGGACAGAAACGTTTCGGATTATTTTTACGATCAATTCCATTCGATAAAAAAATCAAAAGACTTTCTTACTATTATTTTGAAAGTCAACTCGCGATGAATTGAGCGTCAAGGAAATTATACATAAGATACTGCATAATCAGCTGATATTCCAAGTCAAGTTGAATTTACAGAAATAATTTAATATTCAAAACCTTAAAATAATTTAAATCTTGATAAAAAAGCTCCCAATTACACGGCCACGTGGGAAATCCCGAGAACCGCATAAATATCTGGTTACAGAAAATTTCCGGAATACTGTCGTTTAGCTGGCTCGTGAATAACCAGTGTCACCGCTGGAATTCACATTTAAAATACCACCAATTTTAGCAATGAGCATATTTCTCCCTCTGCGTACCGACTACTAGTCTATAGTCCATAAATACTACGTAAAGGCGTTGGGGCAATTCAGGTTCCGATTTGGATACATTTAGTAAATTTTTAGATAACTTTTGTTGGTTTTATCATAATCTATTATGCAGTAGCAGTCACGAAAATGAAAAATAAAGTAATTATTTTGACGTAAACGCCTGTAAATACGATAAAAACATTGAAAAAGACACATTTACCGTTGTAAAATGTCTAATAACTACTTATTCCGGCTGCTTTATAATAACACTGTTACATTTTTAAAACTTGCGTTGTAAGTGTATTGTAACAAAGTTCCATCATTGCAAGTTTAAAAAAATGTTTGCCCTGGACTCCACTCAATGTGCCCAGACCCTATAACCTGCCATCTATTCATAATAACGTTTCCATTCAATACAAATACTTACAAAACGTTTTATTTCCGGACATTTTAACTCAGTGGTATGGTTAGCGGTTTGTATAAAGCTCAAGTTTGCAGTTAGTGGGTGGTACTAATTGTATATATACAAAAACAAAAGTACCTATTTACGATTAAAAACTGTTTCGTAGCAACCATCAACACCCCTCTCCCAAAACATGATAGAAAAAGGTGTTTTTTGTAATAAAGTCTGCAGTAAAAAATTTATACGGTTTTACCACGTAAAAGGTTCGCGGAAAGAAAGAAAGAAGAATAGGTTCCATTTTTAAAACCTTGCACGGAAAACTAAAAGGAAACTCTATCACTGTCCTTTTTCTTTTCTAGACTTCTAGTATCAACGTCCTCTTGACATTCCAGTACCAATACATGATCGCTAAGCCTTGCCTATGAACTTGTTGCCGGACGAGAGCCCCTTGAAAATTCGATCAAAACACCTCAGCATAAGATTCCAATTCCAACGTATAGTAAAAGCTACAAGTATGCCTCGGGCTCGCAATACTGGCCGTAGCTCGGGCTTATCGACGTCCGATTCCAATTTAAGCCCTACTTTTAGCCCACAAATTGACGTTTAGAATCTTGTTTTGAACGGATCTCAGGAGAACGAAGAAACCTTGACAGACAATATTCGTACTTTAAGCTGAGGCAACCAATTTTTTTTTAGAATAAACTTGGCGGTAATGCTAGGGTGCCGTCCATTGCCGCCTGCCGGTTCATAGTTCACAGACGTCACAGCTCAGTTGGTAATAGTCCTTCTGTGCTGTGGGTCGTGGGTTCCATCCCCACTGAGAACAAACATTTCTGTGATGTCTGGTTGTCATTACGTATTATAAGTTCCTTTAGGCTGTAAACAGTGCTCGACCGACAGTCAGCGCTGACCGTACGTCGGCGTAGCTCTGAAACCGGCTGGAAAAACGCCGGTGTCAGAGCTCGACCGACCGTCGCGTCGGTGCGTACGTCGGTCGCGTCGGTCATTTGTATGGAAATTCACGCGCGTACCGTCAGCGTAGCTGTGTACGCATTCATAGACTTGCATAGATATAGCTACGCCGACGTACGGTCAGCGCTGACTGTCGGTCGAGCACTGTTTACAGCCATAATATGTACAAAAGAAAAGTATATAAGTATTATCAGCAATCTAGTTCCCGTAGTAGAAGCTTTGCTTATTTATTTAATTTAATTTATTTCTTGCAAGTGGTTACATAATTTATAATGTCAAAATATACAGCGTGTATCTACAATGGCGACATTAAATTGACACACGGGTAGAGCTTCTTATTAGTATTCTTAAAAAAATAATTAAAGTACAGTCAGCTGCACTAAAAGGTGAACGATTCGTAACTTTCAAACTAGTGTCACCGTATTGCAATATAGACATTTACAGGATAAAAACTAAAAAATTATGAACACAGTTGATAATTTTACTTATTTATTTAGTATTGGGACCGTCAAAGTCCATAACAATGCTGCGGCTCTACATTGAAAATTACGAATTGTACACATTTTAGTGCAGCTGACTGTACTTTAATTTTTTTATGAATACTATTAAGTAGCTCTACCCGTTTGCCAATTTAATGTCGCCATTGTAGATACACGCAGTAGAATAAAAAAAAAAGTAAAGTAGGTAGGTACATAACTTAGTTTCGGACTAGAGGGCGTTGTGTGAAATGTCCAAGAGTAATTTTTTTTTTATAGTTACTTTTAGAGAACTATTTTTGCTTCTCAGCTCTGCGTCACGTGGCAACACTAACCTTTTCATTCGCTAGCTAGCGAAATGTAGCTAAAAGGCATCTATTAGAGCACAGAATAAACAGGGGTATTTAGGTACGCCACAAGCGTTACTAATTTCACAATAATAATAATCTTACATCACAGCACTTACGATACATTAGCCAGTGTTTACCCAAGGCAAGCTCCACTGAATATTAGATGTGCGGGTCCACCGACTTATTCCCTAAATTGCTGGCCCAAGGGTCAATGTGTACAACCTATACTCGTTATTGTAAAGAGGTGAGTGTAGCTAGGATTTACTCCAGTGGGTAAACACTTGTGTAATAATTAATTTCGTTTTCAGGACCAAAAACAAGCGCCAGCCTTTCAGTACAGCCACATTAAAAAAAAACATGTGTGCATTCACACGTGGTACAAGGGAAACCAACCTTCAAAAAAAACCTGTGCGTGCAGTCCCTACGCGCGGAAGAAGTTATACTTTCGAGTGCCACGCATTCACTCTCACTCTGTGTTTAATGTGAAATTAATTTAGTATTTATTTTTATGTACTTACTTAACCAATATGCAGTACTAAATTTTCACTTCAAAATAAAAAGTAAAAAGTTGCATGAACACTGCCATCTATTATATTTTGACTGTAGCGTATTAGTCTCTTTGTATTCCCCCCGCTGTCAGTTGGAAGTGGTTTATCTTCAAAAACACGGGCGCTCAAATGCTGAATTGCTGAACACTGCCATCTATATTTGATTGTAGCATTTGTAGCGTATTAGCTTCTATCTCTTTCTATTCGGGGGGAATAAAAAGAGACAGAGACTATGTCCTCCCGTAACGCAACGTTTTTGGAAGTCGCATTAGAAGTATAACTTCAAAAAGTTTGGGCAAAAAGTGAACGAGTCTGCTCGAGACTTGAACCCACACACTACGAGCTAATCTCGATTCGATCCAATCCTTTAGACCGCTTGGCCAGCAGTCTCATTACAACGCGTATGAAAACTAGCTTTGTGATCTCTCTTCTAGTTTCATCGCTTTTTCGTTTCATCGACTTTCAAATCACAACGGTGCTAAAGAAGTTTAGTTTACACTACAAAAAAGTCATATAATATGACTAGCAGCGCCTCGCGGTTTCACCCGCGTAATTCCCGTTCCCGTGGGAATTCCGGGATAAAATATAGCCTATGTTCATCAGGGATAATGTAGGATTCTAATGGTAAAAGAATTTTTTTAATCGGTCCAGTAGTTTCGGAGCCTATTCAATTCATACAAACAAACAAACAAACAAAAAATCAAACCTTTCCTCTTTATAATATTTGTATAGATGTATAGATGTATAGATAAATTCTGCAAAAACTTCAGCGTGGGAAAGATTTTTATTTAGTATCTTCAGGACGTAATATGGCGCTTTTGGAGATTGGAAATCACTTCTACAACTACCTGCTAGGACCGTGTAGAGTCACGCCAGTTGTCCATAGCCTAAAGACTAATTTCTAGTAGATGAAGAACTTGCTTATATTCCTGACTCCGCCTAAATTGAAAAGGTAATTCCTTGGGCCCTCAGAGACTGAAATCCCAACAAGGTTAGTTTACATAGCTACATTAAATATTTACAAGGTATACTTACCTTACCTGAGTACATAGCTTCTTACATAATAGGAATGTGATCTTTGAAAATCCTACGAATATCGGCGTTTCCTATCAAAGGTATTCTACTAATTTTTGGCCCACTTCACATTAACGGAATTTATATTAAAGTACTTATACTTCTAAGGGCTTTTTCATATTCATTATTTTTGGCCTGGTAGAGCCATCCCTCATTTGTTTACTAATACGTCATGTTCTGGTTACTTACTTCGCCCTATTTTAATACCATCATTTCGTTCTACAGAATTTGCACCTCTGTCATACAGCAGACTTATCTTCCTACCATCTTTCTGCGGTACGTATGGGCCCATTTCGCAAATCATACTTAACCTTTGAAATGTATGGGTGTGAAAGTCTTAAGTCGTCAATAAATAAATTTAAAGTTCTAAATCATTCCGCTAAAGCCAAACTAATTAATTTCATAACGGTGCCGAGTCCAACTTGGAATCGTTCGTGGCGTAAGTTTCCAATTTATTTAGTTCCAGTTTGAGTTACAGATTAATGTACTTGCTCTCTTATTCGCTAAGATATTGCGCTAGGGATGTGATGACAAAGATATTTTACCAATTTTATTTGTTCCGAACAGCGGCAAGGCTCAAGAAAAATATAGATTGAGGTAACTATCACATGGGCACCGCATTTGAGATATCTAGCAACCTTTCATTTGTGTATCTGCTTTGTCAAGATATATCCGATACACAATGTGAAAGGAATTCTGACAAGGCCTTTCATAAGGCATATCTTTACATTTGTCAGGAACAGATAAATTTAGGAGATGGGCGTCTCTATCTGACAATAGATTAACTGCAAATGTTAGTGTGACGAAGATGTTGAAAAGTTACTTCTTTCTATCCGATATACCACAGCATTACAGAATATCGAATACGATCTCAAGTAACCTTCATTCAATCTATGTTTTAACTCCCAACGCGCTCGATCGGGGCTTGAAGAAAAATACGCAATCCCAAGCTATAACGTTGTAAGGATCAGGATTGGAATTTCAAGGGTTATGTGATACTCGATCGCGGATGTAAATAGCCCTTGAGTAGTACCAATCCAACCTACAGGATTTCATCATCATTATCAGCAGTATAGCTTAAAAATCTTATCTCTTATCCGCTCCGGATGAAATGCAATCGTTACCTATTTCGTCGCGTAATACATCAACACAATAATTTTGCGGCTGATTACGGAAAGATATTTTGTCAGTTTACAATCTTCATAGATTGATTTAACTAATGGCCTTGATAATAAACTTGACGTAAGCTTGGAGCTGATAGCACATAACGTACGCGGCGGTGCAAATGATTGCGTTAGTGAGCGGTTCAACCCTAAAAAGAATTTATCGAGTGAATTCGCGAAATTACGCACGTCAGATTCGATTTTAATCAGAGTTTTGTTTTTAAAAGCTCGTTGGATGTCCTCGTCCCATTCAGTCGTGTCGTCGGTCGAATAATTTCAGTTCAATTTGTATTTTTAAAATCTTTTCATGGCTTTTCATTCATCTGAATGAGTCACAGAGGAATGAAATCGTTTTTGCGTGCGTCAAACTAGAGAGACAATGGCGTCACATTTAAAAAAAAACTTTCCCTTCCTTGTCAATTTACCTGAATACTAACTACAATTCTGATTTTGAATTTTTGTTCTTTTTTCAGTTGACTAGTTCTGATTATAAAGTGATAAGTTTAAGTCTTTCATAACTTTAAGTTTTTGGCTCCGGAAAGTCCAAAATAACAAACAGTTTTTTTTTGAAACGGTGAAAATACTGCTAAAAGTGAATAAATGTTTGTTTTTTCCATACGTACCAAAATCTTGACATCAGGCAATTACAGTCTGTAAGTCCCGTAACCACATTAGCGTGTAGTCGAACTAGAACACCAGAAAAATCCTACCGGCTTTGAAGAACCAGATAACATAGATCTTGTATTACTTTGGCAGGGGTTCTCTTTAACTGGGTGGTGGCTGTGATTGCAATTATTCGCTGATTGTTCCAGACCGTTTAATTTAAAGGCAGCAAAGCTAGAATTCCCTGTAATTGCTCTACTATTTTCTTAGGTAGGTATTGGTATCTGAACATTTTTTCGTCCTATTTTCTCACTCGTTATTCAGATACCTATTTACCTAAGTTTGTAAGCCATAAGCATACATTTTCCCTGCTAAACCATGATCTATCTCACGATCATGAAAAGGCAACGCCACGGCTGAATTTGATTTATCATTACAATTTACACACACATAGCTCATGATACATACACACGAAACTAAGATGAGTGCAACGGACTGGCTCCAGGCCAAACGGCAGTTTTATACAATCAGCATTTTCAACGCTAAAAAGCTCGTGACAAAACTGAAAATATCGTAATCATTGTCCGGATTTTCGTAAAGTTTTGACAGCAAGAGCACACCATAGATAGATGCCAAACTCAAAATATTTAACTTACGAACTTTGCAGATCGAAAAATTTGCGTGAAAGATCGTGTCTTTGCAGCATTCAAAACTTTATCAAAGTAATCAAAAAAGTACAATAATAAAATTGTACACGCTTGGTAAATCAGTACTTAACCTACTTATTTGTAACTGAATTATTTGTACGTGGACACGTTAGCCTAAAAGCTTTGTGCCTTGCGTGTTTACTCTGTGCCCAAAAAAGTTTTGCGAATAAAATAAACCAGTTGATGTTGCTAGCTACTCGTAAGTATAGGTACCTACTGTAAGTTTCTGGTGGATTTGTTGGAGATGATGCAATCGTTTTTATTTTTTTTTAGACCAAAGTAAGACCCAGTGGCACACTTAGCATATTTGCAGTACTTTTTCATAAATCTCTTTTTCATTTATTTATTTGAATTTGCATTGGCGTTCTGAATAGGTAGCAAAACGAATGTGCTCAGACGAAGCGTGAGCACTTTTATCAATTATACATTACTGTTTGATCATCGAACACTTTGAAGGGGTAGAGTATAAGGTGTTCATACTTGTTCCCGAAACCCATTTGTACTAATAGCGTATGCTATACACAAGTATTGACATAACGTATATTTGATCTAAGTCTAGTTGTTCTATTTGTTTTTGATGTAGGTAACTGGTTTGTTAGTTCTAACACTTAGTTATTCTAATACCATGCTCCATAACGTCATTTTGCTATAACGTTTGTTAAACTATAACACTGTTTTGTTATATCGTACAGGTTATCTAACTATTATAATATATAACTGATATATTACATAACATCAAAATTTATAAGCGTATACTACATATTTATACTTTTTATTGATTAGGTATTTTCTATAAACTTTCGGGCATTGAACCACTTGGCTAACAGTCTGCTTAAATAGGTTGCGAATAGTGACCAAACCACGCACGAGCCGAGCGGAGCGTGCCGGCAGCGGCCGGCGAGTGCCAGAACAACTAGGCTGGCAAACGCCATCAAGTTTTTATAAGCTGACACTCTTCAGTGTTATCCATAATATTTTTTTTTTACAGTACCGATCAACAATGTTTTAAGATTTACACTAAGTAACCAGATAAAAAAATAGTCGAGGGTATTCTTAATTATCTTATCATTTTATGTCCGCCACAAAATATATTTGCGTATCGCTTTAAACTTTCGCTAGATGTTATTTCAGATGTAGCTAAAGATGACTTATATTATAGCATAACATGATTAGTGTTATTGAAATGTATGTATGGTAGATTGTATAGCATAATCAATGTATGGCCGATGATTGTTATAATAAAAAGTTTTATGTGTAATAAGATTATAGCATATGGTTCAGTTATATAAATCACAATTAGTCAATGTAGTTTTATATTAAAATAAGTGTATATGAATTTACCCTTATAGCAAAATTATGTTATAGGTACTGGAGTTATAGCAAACGCAATTAGTACATGTGGTTTTAGGGAAATACATAGCGCACCAGAGTATTAGTTTGTCATACATAACAGTTTTATACTGTTATGTATGACAAACTAATACCGTAAAACGTAAATACTAATAACTATAAATAATGTAATAAACTCTCTCTCTCTCTCTACTGACAAGCGTCATATTTCAAAGTTGCTTGGCGTTACTTAGCTCAACTGCATGGGCAGGATCTTTTTATGTACCGGTAAGAACCATTAACTTAAAACAGCTATCAAATCAAAATCGACCATGTCCATTATCTTCCAAACTCCATTAAGCTCAATATCCGAAATCAAGAGCACCACAGTAATAGCCGAGCGCGCTCTGTCGCGAAATTGTGCCGACTCTTTGCATTTATAGCACCGAAAATGAAAGATCGCGGGAATAGAATGTACCTAGTGTGGGTGTGAGGGTGTGTGTGTGTATACTGTAGTAGAGGTGGAGTGGAACTAGTAGATGGTCGTATTCATACCGCCACCGATACGAGATGCAACACCCACAGTCCCACACGGTGCGTCTCCGACGACATATTGGACGAAATCGTGTGTCGACTCTCATCAGCTATCGGCCTGTAAATGCTAGAATCAAGTTTCAAGTAGATGTTAGTTCCACACTTGATCCTCAAAGATGATCGGCTAGAGTCCATTAGTCAAACGTTTTCAAATCGCTTGTAAATCGTTGCCTCGCTCCCAAACGGTAAAGGAAAATATTATGAGAAACCTCATGGTTCAGTCAGCTTGAGAGAGGTTGAAATAGGCTCAGAGGATGATGATAGGGTGTTTCCAATCACGTCTTTGGAAACATGAATAGTGCCTGGGTAGGTACCTAACTATTACAAAAACGCGCGAGTATAAATGTTTGTGTGACCAATGAGTTTTGCAGCGACTGCCTTTATCACAGATCATATAATACTATACTAGTAGGTACCTATAGATATCACTATACTAACGAGCCTAGGTACGAGACCGCTGAAACTTCTGTTTTCATATTTATTCATATTTCCGCAGTCATTTCCAGATTGCTACAATTCATAATACGCGGTCAGTACTGACATTATACCGCTCTGGGTAGTTTTTTCCTCTTTTTAATATTCATGTCTGCGGTTACTAACGAGCGCTTTGAGCACCAACACGTATTAAAACACTTTTACGTGGTCGCTTCATTTTTGCAGTTTAGTTGGTGGCCAGTTGGATGTCTAATGGCATGTTTTAGACAAATGTATTTTAGGATTTCTAGAATGGGTGCATTATTTCTATTTGGGGTTGAGTAATCAAGGCATGATCCTTCACAGTTGAATAGAACAAACTAAAACTAAACTCTATTTTGTTTCCAACACAAAAAAGAAACTCTTTTATTTTTGTTTATGCTTTATGATTATTCTATCAAACTAAAGTTACGGAAAATACTTAGACGGCAAAGCAGTAGGTACTCACAAACCCGTAATCTTTTAATCTATAGGTATATAAGTATAGAAATGAATAACTTTAGAATATAATTTTCTTTGGTCACGGCATCACGCGTGAACGGCTGGAAACATTGCGTTAATTCTTTTTTTGTTGTGTTTGCTATTGTCAGGAAAATGTTTTTATGAAGAAAAAATTAAGAAAATTGCGCGTATAATTATTTTATTTAAGAATACTTAACCACCATATTAATTTTTTTCTAAAGTAACCTTAGCGCTTTTGACAATAAAAACTTTTTTTAGGTAACCTTATGGCGTTCGAAATAACATTGACAGAATGTTACTTATAAATAAAACTCATGCTTATTTAATCTTGAAATAATTCCTAGAGATCTAAAGATTTATGTTTGTCACCCTATCTCCTTTCGCCAGACTGTTTTGAAACATTACTTAACAATACCCTGACATTGCTAATTGAGTCAAATTAAACACACATTTGCTCAAGTAAACAAGAATGAATGACGCCGTAAGGGCGTGCCAACGTAGGCTTGGGAAAGTAATGTATTACGAAATGAAAAAACTTCTTGTGGTATTCTACTTTTTGGTAAAAATACTCAAAGTTTAATTTTTGCTATAAAGAGTAATTTGAAGGTGGAATTCAAAATATTGGATTTAATATTTCTCATTATTTTATTACAGTACCTAATTATACCTAATTATAAACTTATCGTTATCACTTTCGATTCAACAAAAAGATATGGCATAAGCCCTTGGTTTATCAAAAAAGTGCCAAAGGGGCTGACAGTTTACAGGATAAGAAGTCCAACGAAACAGTTAAAACTGCTACCGATCTCGAAACTTATCACACAAGTTAAGAAAGAAGTCAGATTTCCTCGTATCAAGAAGTCTGGGAGATTGCCAAGATAACCAGTGAAACAAAGAACAGGCTGACAAGTGACACTGCCACTAACATGCTCATCGGTGTCATCGGAGAGTTCCCTACCCTCCATCCCGTTTGTGACACTAGAGTAAACAGACACTGACAAAATTGTAACAACAAGTTGCAAAAGCCATAAAACAAGAAATTGAAGTTGAAGTCATCGGAGAGCTGTGTCAGTGCCGACACCGATAACTGGCATGTCCGTATCGTGTCGGTATCGGTTTAGGTCAATATGCAAACGCTCATCCTCTTGCGGTAACCAGCGGTAACCCTGTATTGCAATAGTAGCGTGAGACTGAATATTATCTTTCCAACACACCGTTGCCTGCTTACATCCTTAGTCAAAGTTTTGCAACGAATAAGTAACTTATTGTCGAGCTCGAAGTTGGTAAAAGTAGGTACACATAATTGCAAAAGTTTGTCGAGTGACTGAATGAATTATACGTGCGGTAATATACAACCTTAACCTTATGGAATTGGTGCTATTATTTGGTATAGCAAATGTGCAGTAGAGCTCACAAGAGAAACTTTGCAAAAGAATGGTCTGACAGTATTACCGCCTGCATTCTTGCTGTCCTTTCAAGATGCGATGTAGAGAAATTTACGTACGTAAAACCCTGACTCTCTGAAAAGTAATTTTGATTCAAAAATAATTCTGAGAAGTGTCTGCAAGTGTTTCGTGTGTGTTAGTAAAAACACAAAGAGCGGTAATGTTTAGTCGAATCCATTGACTGCATTCAGGCGGACCGAATACCTTCGACTTTAATCTTTCGAGCGAAGCCCGACCAACTCAACTAAGTAGAACAGCTACGAACCACACTACTTATACTACGGTTTATAAACTTTACAAACTTAGATATCGTGCATAATTCGTTTCAGCACAAATGCAACTGTGAAAAATAAACATGAAACCCGCGAAGCTGCGTTGCGTCAATAGCACATAAGCACAGGATTGCTCGCTGCAATTTATCGCGAGTCAGTAATTTCCGTCGCAATTTCGAATCCACAATCGAAAAATAAATATGGAACATTTTCGGAAAATTTAACGTTTTATTTCAACGATGCTCCCTTCTCAATTAATGCTTAGGAATAATTGGAGAATGCTCAAGTCCGGCAGTGTTTTTCCCACTCGGTGTTTAGTTCATGCTGCCCAATGCCCATGCCATGCTACATGTAAATAGACCACAGAATTGTGCATTGCCAACCACAGAAAACTTCTAGATCTCAATTTGAAAGGTTAGCAATTTTAACTTTTAGTTTGTTTTTTGTCGCCAACATCGGTATAAAGTCATCGATATCTTTAGCAGCCAATATGAAAATCAAACGACATTCTACACTTAGGTAATCCGCTTACGGGATTACAATCTTTAAGTAGACCCAATCTAAAGTGTAAGTTTAGTTACAACAAGATCTGCAACTTCTAAACCACAAAGATTACACGCACCACACTGCTTACCTAATTTAAACTAAAACTCTGTTTGTATATCTCCGCCAAACAGTTGGTTTAGTCAGAGGCATAGGATTATTGTACCCTATAGAATCACATTTGCGACGCTTATCTCAGTCCCACGTTCTATGCTATTGAAACTGAGCTGTGATACGAACTATGTAGGGCTTAGCACCAGTTTAGGCCTTATGACTTTCTAGATTACCTACATCCCAAAGGTTCACATGCCAGGTACCTACGAATCAGAGACAAGTTACGATACTATACCTGCTCACCTAGCAAAGTTGTCATTTTATAAATTGTATTGCTAGAAAAAAGGAAACTTCTGTTTTAGGCACGGTTCCGATTGGTACTGATTTGGATCAATTGAGATAAACGGTGTGTCCATATTCGCATTTGCTGCTAAAGCATAGATTTTTGTATGAAAATCTCTACATTTGAGTAGAGATTTTCATACTAAAATCTATGCTTGAGTCAAGATTTTGTTATCAAAATTATTTTTTTATGACTTCTGACTACGGAGATTAGTTTTCGTAGACGTAAGTCTCAGACTTGATTTACACATGCTCATTTGACAGTAGCAACTAGTTTTTTTTTTTTTCGCTCCTTGGAGCATGCTATAGTTTTAAAACCAAGTACCGCCTAGTCTAACGTTATGTTTTTTCCCATAATAGGTTAGTTTGTTTATGTGTTTGTCTTGCGTAATTGTTAAGTCAAGTCTTCGTCAAGTCGGCTGTCGTTTGTTTTGAAGAGAAAATGATGGATTTTCCGTCCGAAACCGGAATCGAATTTTCACATTCAGAAAAACCACTTTACACACATTCATTCCAATGGCTCACACTTTATGTTACGACCTAAGTATTATTGGTTAAAATTCCACCAAAATTAAACAACAATACTCACAATAACACAAGAAAAACCACTAAAACAAAAATTCTATGTGTGTGTTGTTTCAAAAAATGTCAAAATTCGAATCCAGAAGCAACGGGTTACGCTGGCCTAACCCCATACTGACCTGTCCCCGTTGTTGATTACCGAATACTACGTCGTCAATTGCCGGTACAACAGCAGACAAAAACTAGATTATTAGATCGTGGTGAATCAGTGCTTGCAGCTAAAGACCGGAATATTAGAGATTGTTTGACCTGCAGCGTGTTGTACAGACGCTGTAGATTGAGTTATAACGTGGATTATATTAAACAGTGCCATTGGAACTGCTACTGTTTAGAATACACTAAGATAGATGTTCCTGCAGAGTGTAATAAAATTTCTACAGTCTCCCTGAAGCTAATAACTTAGCTACAGTAGTGTATTGATTTAGGTACCTACCCCTTTTTTAGGGTTTAGGTATTTTTTAATTTCTGTTAGTAGGTATTATGTTCGGAAAGGAACCGTATTTCCTAAGTTACAAACAGTTGTACGTTCAATTACTGTGGGCTTTCCGTAGTTTTCACAGTAGCTGCAACTTTGAAAGGATTTTCGTAACACATTATTTCGCCAAAGTTTTCCAGACTTATACTTGGCAATAGAAGAAAAAACTACAATTTCGGCTCTGGCCAAGTGCCAAATTTTGCTTGGCCCTCGTGTAAACGCCTTTGAGATGAATGTGTTCATAAATAATTCGATGAAGCGTTTTCTTTGAGCTGTTCTGACTAATATCCCTATGTAGGAACGCTGAGTAAATAAATCGAACCTACACAAAATGCTATCGTGTCTTTTTATAAACAAATTGCATTGCAAAAAACATTTCAATGACATTAATCAAATTCTTAGGATACAAAAAATCTTACACAAATAACAGGATATTGCTCTAATCCACTCAATGGATTTTATTCATTCGAAGAATTAATGAATGGATTTGATTACCTTTTTTCGTTAGCCAATGCTCCAAAACCAAGCACTTTTTTAACGTACATACTTAGCGTAAAATAAGTAGAGCCTGCAATGTTTAGAGTAAGAAATAGCAATCTCAGGTCTTTTACAACAGTCTTTTTTGTCCCCAGGTCACAAGCCCAGTCCTCGTGGTAGAGCTGACCCTGAACAGACTGGAAGGCACGCAGCTCAGGGCTCTGGGTCTGCTATCCGTGTTCGGGTTCAATGTGACCTACGCAGTGAGGGCCCCTACGGACCCGCCCGGGCCAGCTTCGTGCAGTGCTATCGAATGCAGGCTACTAGGACACTGCAATGCTAGGCAGGACTTTCAGTGAGTATTTTGTCGGCTCATTGTAACTAGTTCACACAAATTTTGCGATCTCGTTCTATTCTTGCTTTAAACAGAAGTTCAAAAATAAATTATGACAAAAAAATCCCAATATTGCCACTACTTAGGTACCAAGTCACTATAATATTTTTAGGTTTAAAATTCATGAAACCTAAAAATATTTAGGTACGATACTTTACTTCACCCATTTATATTCATTAACCAACGATTTTTTATTTCATTCCACTTTAAACCGCTTTCACTTCAGAGTAATTTGAATAATTGCATAAATTTCACAAAGAAATTACTTCAACACGATGCATTTTACCAGTAAGTAATCGAAATAACGTCAAAATTTGGAAATTTTTGAGGAATTCAGCAAAATCTTGGGAAGCCATTAGAGTAGGTAGTCAATAGGGTGTGAAAATTCAGTGTGAACGGTAGATCGGGCGAGAGAGCTGACGTCAAGGGTAGAGCCATTTTACTGGTTAATTGGATATTACATGTGCTTATGAGATTCTAAAAAAAAAGAATAAAAAAAAAGTCTGGCACACGAACAAGAAAAAATAACAAATTCCAATTAAAAAGAGGTAAGTTCGATTTTCAAAAATAAAACACATAATTTCAAACTTGGAACTACTATGACAGATGAATGATTCGAGGCCAAGGCCAAGCTCTTTTTTGATGTGTGTGTTGAAACTGGACAAAAACTGAAACAAAGATGAAAGTGAAAACCAAATTAGAGACAGTGGAAAAACCGCACACAAAATAAATGAACACATTAATTAAAAAATCGTTTCAAATTTTTGTCGAATGCAGTTTTCTCTACAGTAGTTTAGTGATGTGTTGATCAATGTTTTCTGCTGCCAAAATCCGGCCAAAACACGGGCCAAATAATCCCAATAAAATGTTCAAGCTACATGCAATCTAAGACTGGAAATTGTAAAAATTCTTGGCTGGAAATCAGTGATAAATTGAATAAGATACTTGACGTAGCTGGTTTCACATTGGGTCAAACTTTACGACAAAAAAAGATTTTTAAGTTACGTGATTTTATGTAGTAAGTAAAGGTACCTTGAAAAGGTATTGACATTGACTTTGACAAGGTATCTAAGTAGGTACCTAATAACCATAGTTGCTCTACCAAAACTCTACCTTTGTACCTCCCTTTGTACACTGACCATATTCTTATCCGCACTCCCCTCTTGTTTATGACTCTAGCATCAGCGAACTCGACACTGGCATAATTGTGACAACTAGCCACAAAAGCCACAAACCAAGAAGTTGAAGTTGAAACTCTACCTAGCCATGAGAAAAATATGAGAACTTTTCAGCTTAATATGAATATCAAGTCAAAACTACGGATTTTTAGTTAGATGTAATGCATGTATTATGAAATGTAACAAAGTATTTGTTCCAGGGAGTTCTTCTGTTCATGTTTCGAGGGTTACTCCGGCGCGGACTGCGGCGTCGGGCCCCTTTGCCCAAAGACCTCTAACATGTGCAAAAACGGTGGCACCTGCAGGTGAGATTTATTAAAAAACCTTTCATATTCATCAAACCTTATATAATTTATGGGGAGGCCGCTGAATCAAATCATAAAAATGTGTAATAACTAAACCTGATACCTAGAAAATGAACTTCATTATACTTTGGATAAGAATAAGAATTTGTTTACTGTTTTGTTTTGTTTTGACTAAACTGACACAGAAAAAAAAAAGATTTCTGGTCTAATTGCTTTGCTAATAAGGCATTACCTACTAGCGATATGCGATTGTGATAAAAGATTGTCGACGATGCGTGCATGACTGAACTTCTAAGGGTTTTGAGATCTAGAGCAGTAAGAACTTAGGTAATATCATTGTATATTAGAAAACTCATGGCTTGAGACTTTCCAGTTGTTATTTACGTTTCTTCCGAATTATTCTGACAAACAGGCATCCAAAAGTGTCAGTGTTCGCAGGCAAATTCATTCTAAAAATGTTTTCACAGCATTCATTAACAAACAGCGGTCACCCGTTTCCTTGAACGTCGAGCAATTTCCCGTGCATAACAAATTTTGTGGTCTGCGGGTCTACGACGGAATTCCTTTCAATATTCGCCGGGAACTTTCTCTCGTTACAAGTTAAATGCACGTTACTCTGAAACGGTTCGTCCCACTTAAGTAACGTTTTGTGTTGCTGTAGGCTGTCTCTTCTGTGGTTCCGACGAGGGATGGGAAAAAGTCAACTTTTTGTCGTAATTTGCTGCAATGTAAAAACTCTATAGTCTTTATCAGAGTTACTACGCTTTTATGAAACATATCTGGGATAACTATGACATGCTACAAGAGCTACGTTTCTATCACACATCGTCTCTACCATGACATGCTGTGGGACATCTCCCTGTGATTTTTTGTGCATTCTGCATCAAAAAACAACGGTGAAGAAACAATAACAGTCTCAATCCTTTCGTATTTCTTTCCATTTCTAATAAAAACCACTAAACAACTTTGATTCAAAAGCTCCGGCTTTATACCCAACAAAAAACAAATGTGTGACCAAAAGTGATTCAAAGTCCGATATTTTAAAACAGTTATCCCAACTCTATTTCCGACGGTCTTTCGTTCAGTTTAATTATGCAAACTTCACTGCTGGCTGTTGAAAAGAGTTCGCGGAAATTATTCCTGGGTTATTCCATGACCTTTGACTTTTAACTCAATACTTAAATTGGATAAATTGTCAGTCGATAAATTAACAAATCTGACGGTAAACTTATTCATAACTAAAAATTCGGAACTAAAAATAATCCTACTAATTTATTATTAAACCGATAATTTTCCGAGTGGACGTTTTTGAACGAATCATGTGAAATAAAATACGGGGCATAGTCTTGTGGCATACAGAATACCATTTTTCGGTTCCACAACCAAGGCGTGTTTAGGTTACGATCACGGTGTGACATCACACGGTTACGGCAAGGAATCTCCTATGTCATAGAGAATAATGCCCCAGGAGTGTACAGTTTCTTGTAGAGTCAATTTCAAGATATACTTAAATAAATATGAATAAAAACTTTATTGAGGTAATACAGATGCAGGAGTTAAAGTAAGGCAAAAACATAGGCATTGTCCTGTAGACTTATCGCATAATACGATTTCTTTCAGGCAACCTTACCTAATTTTAAACTAAAACCGATTTAAGAATAGTATTATTATAGTTTAATAGGAATATTTGAGCCTACAACAATAACTTACGGGTTGAGTATATAAGGCCCGAACCTACTTAACTTATTAAAAAAAACACCATGTATCATGTAAAGGGTTTAGCCAAAAGTACGTTGAGCCATTTGACACGATGGACATATTTTAAAGAATTCCGAACTGATCGAAACATTGAAAATGTGTGATTGATGATGAATACTGTATTGATCGCCAATGTTTAAAAATAATAATAGTAATTGAATCAAACACAAGAACGCAGAGGAATAACTCAGAAAAATAACAGTCATTTCCTCTCGCTCCACTCGAGCCACAATTGTATTTTCATAAAAGCTTTCGGTTAGCTGAGAAACTATCTGAGATTAGACTTGAGCTGTTCTCCGTGAAAGATATAAATGAGTCGTACTCTTCTCGATTTTATCGTATGATCATAATATTTCGCTTAATTACGCATTTCATTTTTATGAAGAGAGTTATTCAGTTGAGCGCTCACTCATCTGCACAATGCACATGACCAATTAGCGATTTGGGTTGACCGAATCACTCTACATTAAATATTCAGCCTACACATAATTGTTTTACCCGTCGCATTGTTTGATAATAATTGGTCAATTCCAATCTAATTTTCACTGACAACGCAGTATTTATACACGCTGTCATCAAACTAAAATAACCATGCATCAATGAAAGTAGGACTCACGCAATCAATCAATCTTTCTGGAAGTGAATGATGAAATGAAAAAAACTTAACTTTGATTTGTGTTGAGAAAAGATAAAATATGAATCTCTTCAGCGAAACATTTCCCCACATCTAGTTAGCGGTGAAACTATTTGATATTAAAAAGGAAAATTAAGTTTGCTATGTTAACAAGAATGATTTATGAAGCTCAGCATTATTTGTTGTGGCACTTGGCTGGTTGACTGTGAATGATATATCGCTACTAAGTAATATTATTTCCGGTTTTCTTTATCTCAAAGCCTACATTCACTTTGTTTCTCTTTAGTATTAAGTCTTTCAAGGTCCTTAATATTTTCTAGATATTTTCTAGAATGATAACCGTTTTTACCTACTTTAGCACGTATTTCGACCAGACAAAACATTTTTGTACTTACTAGATAAGAAAATAACCAACTGTTTGAGAATTTACCGCCACAGTAAGATTATTTTGTTGTCCTTTCCAAACAAAATAATACAGCAAACAATTCGATATTCAGTTCGTTCAGTTATTAGAAAATCAACAACAAAAAAAATGTGTTTACTCAGTCATGCCTGTTTGAACTGTTTGTTCCTCAACAAATATACCCCTTTCTCCGCAAAATACTACCAATTACTTAGGTCAACGTACATCCTGGGACGAAAAAGGGTTTCACTAAAAAGCACAAAACCTGTAAAATTATTTGTGCAAGCTTTTTGTTAATAAAATGAAAAATAAGTCGTTTCCCTTCAATCTGTAAAAAGGAAAAACCACTGTATTACGCATTTGAAACAAAATGAATTTACTCTCTCTGGTTACCTGCGACTTTCACTTCGTGGTCGCCATTCAAGAACTTTTCTTCCCCATCCGCTGTCAGTTCTGCGAAGTCTCTGCTGCGAGCTCTGAGTACTCGTCCTTTGACTGTGTAACTCGAGCTTAGTCAGCACACCTATAGGTACATACACCTTCAGAATTCCAGGCTGTGTGAGAATTCAAGGGATGTTTCTAATCCATTACCCATCCTGATACCCAGTACCTTCCAGCAAAGACGAGGCATTGTTTGCTATCCTTTACGATCTTGCTAGACTTGCATTTGACTTGCTTCTGTTTCGTGCGCCAAACGAACTGGAAGGCGATGGATCAAAGTACTAAAGCTTTTTGAGTGTCGTAAGAAATAGAGGAATCGATGTGTTGAAAACACAAACAGAGTTTGCACGTTTCATTTAAAAATCTTTGGCAGTTTCTATCAGAACGTTAGGTATGCCTTTTATTTAGAACTTTTTAAAAGTTAGGTAGGTAAAGGTAAAGAAAATTGAACCTAAAAGACAAACCCACACGAAACTAATCAAGTTGAGTGAAAATACCTACGCTATAAACTTGTTCAGAAACCTTTTTGTTTCTAGACTTATTAATTTCATTAGAGAAGCTCACGCGATATGATTTCAACGGAATTGTCACTCGAACGAGCTTCATGCCAAGTTTTTAACTGATAGTAAAAAGCTATCTTTGAAAATGTGCGTCGGGCGTGCAAACTGCATTCATGCTCAGTGTATGTAGTGTATGTATATTTTAGTCCAAATATTTGCATCTAAATAAAAAATGCTACTTGGGCTGATTGAATTACTTACTAACCTATTGTGTATTGTTTTCTTACCAATAAAAAGGCCTCGCAAGCTTAGAAATTCTACTAAGCAAAATGACTGTTATTTCAACAATCAAATCATTGCAAACCCGTGGGTTTTATGTTCCGTTATACCCTTTCATGCATTTAAACATTTTTTCTTCCCCTCATTTCTACTCCACTGAATGTAAAACAAATGTTTCGACAGACAGATGGGGCCTGCCGCAGTCAGCTGTATATGCGCCCCGGGGTACACCGGCGACCTCTGTGAATCGCAGATTGCTTCTCCAGGTATGTACCTACTTACCTACCTGTTTCTAGTATCATCCAGCCCTCTAGATAAATTTTCACTGCGCTTTCACATTGACATCGAGACGACAACAACGATATTGTGGGAAGCTAATCTGAAGAGTTTAGCTACACAATGTCGTCGACGACAACGATTATAGTTCGAGTATATGACATGACATGTCGCTATCGTGTAGGTATGACAGTGTGCAAACAGAATAAAAATCTAATTAGTAATAAAGTCAATATTCGTTTAGAAATATCATTTTATTCATTTGATTGCTTCTCTATTGTCTCTCTAGCGATTGTACAATGTCAACACCCAACCTTGAATAATAAAATATGAAGATAGAAGAATTCGTTTAAAACATTGTGGGGCGACGTGCAGTTGGAAATTAACCATTAACTAGTTAGCAGCCGTTTTACTTTAGTTTAACAAGTTGGTTTATGGCTGCGGAGCAGCTCAGCCAGTGAAAAATGTAACTTTTTGTCTATATGTAGAGATTGTAGAGCAATATTTAAAAACATGGTTGTTGGTTAGGTACCATTCATGGACGGATTAACACACTATATACACACTCAACCTCAAACACTCCGCCGAAGAACTGGTAAAAGTAAAACTATACCTATACATACACGATGAATTAAGACACTTATGATATAATAATATATTATTATCCCGTTTTTATAATTGAATCTAATAAACGAACACGTATATAGAAAATGTAACCGGGTGGGTGTTTACAAAACACTCCTAACTCACATTCCCAGAACTTACAAAGCAATTAGCTTCAGAACAGTGTTCCTATTTGTAGTTCCAACAGGTGCCACAGATAATTTACAGAATTTGAAATATATATGCAATTTGCTATCAATTTATGAGCCCATTTAGATTCGGAATTCGATTTGTAAAAGTTTTTGAACATGTTTGTTCCATTAGTTACATTTTATGAACCTCACTGGCGAATGCCGAAGCAGATCTTTGTCTGCAAATTGTACCTCATTGCCGGTGCATTGGCGAGGTTTTTTGAAAAAGCAGATCAAGTTCCGGTGAAATAATTTTATCTCTAAAACTACAAATAGTTTATGTTTCTAATATTGCACGTACAAGAGTTTAAAAACAAATCGGAACTATAGTAAGGTGCGTTTTCTTACTTACGGCTTATTTTCACTTTTAACTTGCGGTAATATCCAAAAGACAGAAAGTTACAAAGGTTCAGACAACAAAAGAATCAGCTTATAGGTTTACTAAAACAAAAGCTTAGATATCACAATCTGGAATTAAATACAAAGAGATTGCGACAAAGCAGGAAGATATGTATCTAGACATTCGTTTACTGAAACAAAGCCTGTTATTTTTTTATGTGGTTTGGTTTGTAAAAAGTGAAATAGAAAAAATTAGTTTTGTATGAAAAAAATATTAAAAACGTTTTTGCGAAAAGTGACTCGCATTTTTTGTATGGAGAATAATCGTTTTCTATTCACGCGCTAGTCAAAAACGATTTTTTTTTCATACAAAAAGTGTAAGTCTGCGCTTTTCTTATTAACAAAATAAAACTCAGACTACGAGCTCAGCAGTTTTGGCGTGGATCGTAGAAATTACCTACTTAGGTACCCACCTACCTGGAATCTCTGAGGCGGCTCTACAATTTATTATCATTACCACTTCTCCCGAATCTGAGAGCTATTTCCAGATATTAATAAGGGCTTTAGCGTATAATAAGACATTGTCTTACATCTAAACTTACTTTACAAAGGACCCTACCTACTAGTTAGTATTAATAAAGATATCTACATAGTTATCTAAACTATCCCATCCCCTCACTTGCCAATAATAATATAAATGTCAAAGTTTAGATGAACCTACCTATTTGTTTCAATCAGGCTGAAAAAACTGATGCTATGTGGATGTAACTTTAGCTACATTTTATCCCGGAAAATTAACAGTATCAAACGGGATGCGGACGAATTCGCGTGCGAAAGCTAGTAGTGGATAATATAAGTCAATAGAAGAATGCCCTAAACCACTTATTCTTGAAACTATTTTTTACTATTCAGCCACTACTGTCCCACTGTAGGGTAGTTAGAAAGATATAAAATACTTTATTGCACATCTTAACCTAGGGATTACAATGGGATGTCTTATCGCTACTCAGCGATCTCTACCAGACAACCTCACAGGGTAAAAGCCTACCTTCCTTTTTTCCACTCTTCGCGGTCCAACGCTGTGACATAGGTACAGGCCATGTGCTTACGTGCGACTCAATGTCGTCCTGTCATCTCTCACCTCAAATAAATAATTGTTTTTTTAGAGTGCGGAATCGAAGAATGTACAGAAGGGTGTAAAGATGGAACTTCTTGTGACTGTAATCCAAAAGATACTGATACATGTGAGTAGCAATCTACCTACCTACTAGTATATTATATTCATACCGGCCTTTTATACTCTAATACAAATTACCTCGTGGCGTAGCTTGCTTAGTCAATCTTCACATATACATATATAAATTAAGCGACGTTCTGCGCGCGGTCATTATTTGAATGGGTGACCGAGGTGGGGTTACCTACATCTGAGCGCTTCCGTAGGTACCGGCTCTAGCAGTCGTTCAGCCACGAAAAAGGCCGTAAAGCAGCCTAAAATCTCCATAGCCAATGTTGGCCACTAACTCATACGAACTAACAAATTACCTACTATTTTTATGTTCGAAAATGTATTCAAAACCCATAACATAGCTAAATCGTTTTTATTTCAGTATCCGCCCGTTTTGAAACAATTCTACAAGTGGTAGACCAGCCAAATATCAACATATCCTTGGAAGTGGTTAAACAGGTATAATAAAATTATGTTTCGGGTAAATAAGCAAAGTTTTCTTTATAATTCCAAATTTTCTATTGAAATTTTATCTGTAAACTAGCTGATACCTGCGACTTCGTACGCGTGCGAAACTTTCTATATGTTTGGGATAAATGAGCAAGGTTTTCCCTATAATTCCAAATTTTCTATTGAAATTTTATCTAAAAATAATACAAATACCTATATAATTCATAAAGCAAGAACACTAAAAACAAACATAAAAAAATACAACCGAATACAACCTCCTCTTTTTTTGAAGTTGGTTAAAAAAATAATCTTTCCTTAGAACCGTATTCCGTAGAATTCGTAGAACTCCAGGAAAACATCAGGCACTTCATTCTTTTTCAACGTTTTCAGATAACGAGCTACCTGAAAGCTTCAAATATCACCTTGGAGGATGAAATAGAAATTTTAAATATAAGGTGAGTCATTCAAATCTCCATTTTAAGACGTTTTGGCGCGAACCCGTTAGGAAACTGCTCGTCACGGCGGCACCAATATCAGGTTAGTGACTTGAAAATTCATAGACTTCCGATATTTGAATTCTTGATGGATTTTTCATAGAAGTATCGTACTTTGTAGCTGCCTAGTCAGCCACAGGAAAGACAAGGTCAATACGTTCGGAGCTGACTAAGCCAAGGGTTTCCACACGATATTTACCTTCTCCGTTAAGCTCGTGTTAATGCGCATATAAATTTTCCTAACGAAAAATCCATTGATGCACGGCCGGGATTCGAACCTACGACCTTCGGATCGAAAGTCGAGGTGCAATCCTACTCGGCCAACACGGCTTCCACCATAGTACAGATATAATCAGTAACGTTGGTTGTTCAACACTTTAACGCATCGGCAGAAGCCGACCACCTCACCAAGATTTGCAAAGGCTAGAGACAAATATGGCTAAATCCTATAAAGTACGATATTCCGAAAGCACCATTTTATCTACGCGAACAAAACGCCGTTATTTTTACTGGCTGCACGACGGATCGAGATAACGCACGAGGAGTTCTGCCAGAATCGGTGTTGCTCATTGTTTTGTCATGTAAATAGATAATTAGTCACGTACACCTAGGTACAAACTACCGGCAATTAGATAGTGCGTGTACACAAAGACATGAGCTAACTGGAATTAGACTGAATAGATTTGTTCATCAGATACTACATAATCATTTGAATAGATAATGGGGTGTTCATCAGATACTACATAATCATTTGAATAGATAATGGGGTGTGTACTATTCATTTGAACAGATGATATGGCATGTCATATTTTTAAGAATATCACGACATGCACACTCATGTAAAATAAATACGGACATACTCAGCAAACACAAAAAAAATACTCTCCAAGCTTTGTAACTTAGAGAGTATTTTTTTCTGTTTTTACCACTACGCCGCAGTATGCTACGACGTAGTAAGGATTCTGTGAAAAATAGATTGGGATCTCCGAAGCGATTTTTTGTGGATATTCCAGGAATTATCATCAATTTATTGATACCAACAGCTCATTTAGTGATGGAAAGCCAATTACAGGCTTTCACAAATACTTTATATTGTAGGTAGTATGGTTCATATGTTTATCTTTCAGTTCGGTAGATACAAACAATGCTCGAACAGTTTGGCTGCGAGTGTGGGGTTCTCGGAAAGAAGCCGGTGCTTTGAGAGCTGCGCTGGCGAGACTAGCCGCTATCAGGTCTAGGTCTGATCGGTTGAGGCTACTCCCCACTACGCTGCATTTCGATATGCAACCAGCTCTGAGCTTACATGTGAGTATTACGATATAAGTGTCAAACAGCTTTTCGCTCGCACATTTCAAAATTATGTAAGATAATTAATTTTAAAATCACTGAATTTCGCAAATAACACTACCTATATATTTAGAGAATAAAATAAAGAAAGCTTCAGTAAAATTAAAAGTATCATTTTCATCCAAACGAGTTTTACATACAAAAAAATTAAAAACATTTGAAAGTTATTTTTTTTGTCGGAAAACTTTTTAGACAAAAAAAATTGTATTCAATCCCATCGAGTTCAGTCTGCAAAAAGTAAAACATTTTCGTAGCGACTTTATTTGTCTTCTTTAACTCTTATTTTTATGACCCTAGGGTAGATAGTAGTGGTTTACAGCCTTTTATCAGGCTAACGGATACAAGACGACCAATTACTCTGCGCTACTCGTATGTATCTTTATGCCCGAAGCATTTTGTCAATGTTTTCGAGACTCTTAACGAGGTCATTTTGACGTCATCCCTATTAACCTCTCCGCCGAACTCAACACAAAGCCAAAATCTAAATATTTTCATCTCGTAACTACCTAACTGACTTACTATTCGTTCTAATAAAGGCCCTACCTGATGGATCGACCACATTATTCTTCTAGAGTGTCAGTCAATAGTCTGAATAAAAACTCTAAGGCTGGAATACTGAAACGTCATTCAAATTTGAGCACCACTTAAAATTGCTCTGCCTCTGTTTGACATTACTCATTTGTAAGAGATCGCAATAATTTAAGCGTGACTTAAATTGAGTGGGGTTTGAGTGGCGTTTGAGTATTCGACCATAACACAGGTTCGAGTAGAATGATAGATAGTAAAAGGACAAAATTGCTCTTTTTGGACCTATGTCTAATGTCCTATGTCCAGCTGTAGAATTCTACTGGCTGATCATAATGATGATACATCATATCCTACTTCAAAACCAAAACTTTAAATCATACAACCATTTCCCTTCTAACAAACAACCTCACACCTACATTAATTCGCGGAACTTCCAAACCCATAAAAGTTTAGATCCCATTCACGGCCCGAATGGCGCGAGAGGAATCACATTTCAAACAATTAAACTTCTCTCTGACCATATTTCTAAGTTGAGAGGAAAAATGAGGCAATTCCTTTCTCCGGGCTGCAAAACTTCAGGGCTCTTGATTGGGACTGTTAGACTCACAGAGCAGGAATATGGGAGTGTACGAAAGAGTATCAATACCATCTTACTCTACTGAGAAAACTCTACTTTATTTGGCAGGAATTTTGTTCACCATTACCTACTTATTTCTAAAGTCTTCACGGATTTTTTAAATTTTGGTATCTTCTCTAAAAGTGAACGTTCATACTCAGGTTCTTTTACCGTTATTCTGCCTCTTCAACTGGGGTCTCTAAAGAAATTCGTCTGGTTAATAGCGAAATTAGGAAAGTAATCTTGTGGAAGTTTGCGAGTTTTTAAAGATCCTATCGCCGTCGTGTAATTCAAATTCTGGCCTGAAAATTTGATTGGGGATGCTTTTGGAAGGGTTATTTCTGGTAAAGCTTTGGCCATTTTATGTTTGAGCGTCTTGTTTTAACTTGTTTTGTGAGTTTTTGTTATATTTAGCAGTGCTGTGCAGTAAAGTTACCTAAGTTATGTGAAGTCATACGAGTCGCATGGACTACCTACTTAAATCACTCTCGTATATGACTTACATGACAAGTTTTATCCAGTATTTCGATTCTTTTCACCATACAATAAAGTATTTAATACCGCTTCTATAATACCATGGAGAAACCAAAGGTAAACTAACTACCTAAGTTATTTTATTACCGGGAATATTATAACCAGTTATAGCCGATTCGTAATAAAAAATGTCGTAAAATAATATCGTAAACAGACACCGTCGAGTTATATAGGAGTTACTGTTTACGTAGCTAATGTTGTCGTAAGCAGGATCAACCTAGATTGTAGATTAAGGTATTTTAAGGTCCTAGAATATTTCAAGATAGCACTTTAGTAATGATCCATCGAGCCAAGCGCGCTAAAACCTCTATAGTAATATGGACAAATGCGTTCAAAATGATAATAATAATAATCATTTATTTGCTGTAGGTATTGGTATAGTAATGGCTGTTAATTAAATTACAATTAGTACATCCACAACACTTATAGTCAAAATTTAGTGACATGCAAATATTAAAATAATTTAGGTATTTAGGTTAGGTATTTATGTCAACAATTTGATTAAATTTCAATATAGGTACAATGTCAAAATTAATGAATAGAAAAATAAAACTATTTTAAAGTCACCTTTTTTGGCTATCATGTTAAAAATGTCTGAATAAAGGCCCATTTAGATGGAGAGAGTTTCTCGCCTCGAAGATACGATTATCGAAGAAATATAAAACCTTTTTTTCGTCTAAACATTCGCTCTTCTCGCTCGTTGCCTTGGAATATTATTGTGTCCGTCTAATCACTAAACTCGAATGACAAATCTCGCACTGAAAACGATTCGAACTGATTTGTACGATACTCGTATGAACTTGAAAATATGTCACACGAGATCGTGTTTACACAAGTCGAGATTCTCATAAGCAAGAATCTGCTTACTATACTTTCGTCGTGTAAACAAACATAGGCAATTATCGTCTAGCGATAAGTCATAAGCGAGTCTCGTATGACATAATCGTAGGCCAGATTTTAGTTCTTGCCTGTATGTAAACGTGATGTAAACATTTTGATACGATTGTGTCATGGCGATTATTGCTTGCGATAGTTGCGTATAGTTTCTCGTATCGAAACGTACGAGAAACTCTCTCCATCTAAATGGGCCTTAACTCTACTAGTCAGATCGATTATTTGTTACTCTATCGATTAAACAAACTGACACCAACCTAACTTTATCTTGAAGATTTTTATGTAAATTTTAAAATGCCGACGACGACGGGTGCATTTTGTCGGTCGAAAAATCCTACTTTTAAATCTTGCTAGTTTTCCAGTGAATATACAATCTGAAGTTTTGAGCACCAGACACGATAGTTTTAAGTGCTCCATCACGCAAAAATGTTCGAGATTTGCATCTGTGCGGCACAACTTTACAAAGTTTTTAGCGTTTATCCAGTAAAATCCTCCTATCTCAATCACTTTAGTTAAGTACCTCTACTCAATGCTTTATACAGATGTTTAGTTAAGAAATATCGTAGGTACTCTACGTAGCTACTCGTATGTCTGTCTAGTATACAACTTTGGGTAGGTATAGAAGTTTAATTTGCTAGACAATAGCAGAGCCTTCAGAGTGTCATGTAGGAGCAAAAGTTGCAAAAGTAATTACGGCGAGCTGACAAAGGCGCTGAATATAGGTAGGTCCCGTCTAATACGAGTAACTATCTAGTCTACTTAAGAGTGGGTACACCATTAAGTCTTGAATTTTATGAAAAAAGAGATATATTACAAAGACGGACGTGTTTAGTAGCTGTATCATTAGTTAGAAATAATGGATGACACTTGGAAGCCACCAAAAATCATCAGTGAAACTTCAACTGTTTCACCATGTTTTAAAATAAACTATATCTTTTTACCGAAAAATAAAAAATAATAGAATCTTTTCAGCCAATATTTATGCTTGAAATATTGAAAAAATAAAAAACCCGCGACCTATTTTCGTGGAAAAAATGTGTAAAACAAAGGTAGCGTTTTTCGCCGCTGTGGGGTGTAATAAGTTGATTCAAGGCTTTGAATTTTTAATCAGATTTGTTCATTTTTTGCTCAACTTTCATGTTTCTGTCTGACATCCGCGAATGAACCCTTTGTTAGATACTACGCGGTAATGGTAACAAATAAACAATATTTGGAAAACATTACCGTTTCATTTGGTTCATTTAATAAAGGCTGACTTTTATTTGCTGGGTGTGTGATTGGTAAATTGTTATTACTGTCCTTTATTACTTTCCTCAGGGCGTATTTAAGCATGGGTTTTTATATTATTGCCACAGGTAAGCAGTTTGGCTATTATTTACTACTACCACTGTGAAAGAGTTTTACGTCAAACTTGATTTTATGAAGGAGATTATTTCCGACTCATATTTAAAACAGTCAAACCTTTGTAAATAAAAAGACGAAAGAACAAATTGATACATAAAACAAATTAGAGTTAGTAGAAAATCATCATCAACGGAATTGGTAGAATTTTATGAAAGAAACCTTGCACTGCAAAAACGGCAATGCTTTAGCCTGATTATTAGGATTTAGCCAGAACAGTTAAAAAATCTTGTAAGCGTGGAATAGTTAAGTAGGTACACCTAGTTTTGTCTTTTTCGATCGAATTTAAATGTGCTTATCGATGCAAAAAAATAAACACGGTGTATTCCAAGCTTAAGTACAGTTTATTAATAACAAGGTAGAGGTATTAAAACCCATATTGTTGTTGCGAGTATAAAGTAATTAAAACGTTCACAAATACTCGCATCCTGCGCCCAAGTTTCCTTCCTCTCTAATTGAAGAATAAAAACCGAGACCCACTGCTCCAGTAACGTCCTCGACGAAACTTTAATTATTTGAAATGTGAATTTTCTAGCGTTAGTTTCCTTAAGTTGGCACTCAGCCAGTTTTTAGTTTTCGCTAGGGTTCCCAGAAATATTTATAAATATCTGAATGTACTATACATTTAAGAAAAAAACCTCACTTTACTATGACTAGACTACAGATGATGATGACTATGTAGACGCATATCAGAAAAGTCAGACCACGAAGTACACAAAGGACGGGTGCCGGTCGGGCCCGGGTCGTGTGCGCGTGTGGTTCTGAATATGGATTTATCGGAATAGGTACTATTCCGATAAATTCATGTGGGCCCGGGATATGAAATGATATACTTTTTACTTGTTCAATGCAGCGTTTTATTTCGCAGACTACCAAAATATAAAATTACTCGACAAAAACACAACTAGTCACCCGTTCGCCATTTTACAATTCAACGTTCCTTTCTACTCTTATCACCACAGACAATCCTACACCTACGTTCCGTTCAACGTTGAACCTACATCCATATTCAGAACAACACGCGTGAGCGGGTCCTTCAAAACTCATACAAATTCAAGCGCCCGACCCGCGTCCGACCCGCACTCGTCCTCTGTGTATTTTGGTCTTAATTGGTAATTTTATGTCGTGTCTAACAATTATGTGAGCTGCGTTTGTCTGCAGTTACTGTTGTTTGCTTGTCACAGTCCGCAAACTACACGCCCACATAAAGTTCGTAACGTATTTACCAGTTCCAAGCAAACATGCCAGCTAAATCCTGTATGTTCCTGTTTTAAGTTGCATTTTTATACTTATAAAATATCGCTATCATAAAACCAACATTTTAGAGAATCGGAACCTCAACCAGAATCTCCATGGTGCATAAAATAAACCAAAAAACCCAAATTATTAAATTGTAAAACCAGTTTTATTTAGTTTTAAGACTTTTAAGCAGTAAAACCAATTTTATTTAGTTTAATACTCTACTTGATAATCCTATGTATAGACTTAAACAAATATTTCGTGTAAAAGTGACTCCACACCTTATTGTATAAAATAAAATGCGTGGGAATTTGATAAAAATGGGTTTTATTGAAAATAGTTAGAGACACAACCGCTAGTAGGGATTTTTAAACAGGAAGAGAAAAATTATTGCCATAGCATAAAAATACAAATCGGCTGTGAAAATGTTGCAATAACTTATACTAAAATATTACCATGTTTGGCATGGCGTTAGATATATATTAACTTATATGTTTAGAAATATTATTGTTCTAAACATAATTGGGGCCGGCAACAAACTACTCTACAGGTAACTGACAGAGTCGCTTTACTGACCTTCTGTACACTTTATTATTCATTTTGATATCGGCCGCTCGTACTACATTGTCTCTACCAGGATAAGTTTTTACAATGCGAGCCATATTATAATTTAATGGAGTAGTGTTTAAATCTTTTACAATTACTAAATCACCTTCTTTGAGGTTTGGCTGCGGATATTTCCACTTGGGACGGCTTTGAAGCTGTGTTAAATAATCATTTGACCATAATTTCCAAAAATCTTGTTTAAGTTTGGTGCAAAGATTCCAAAATTTTAAACGATTAACCGAAACGTTTGTTAAATCTACTTCAGGATAGCTAGCCAGAGCTGTTCCAATTAGAAAATGTGCAGGCGTTAAATAACTACAATCATTTGAATTTGCAGAGAGTAGAGGCCTAGAGTTCAAAATTCCTTCGATTTGTACAATGACAGTATTGAGCTCTTCATAGGTTAAACATTGGTTCCCTACTACTCTCTTTAAATGGTGTTTCACACTTTTGACACCTGCCTCCCACAACCCTCCAAACTCAGGGGAATAACTGGGTATAAATCTAAATTTAATGTAATGTTGAGAGCAAAACCCATTAACATTATCCCTATGATTTTTAGAGGATTGTAGTTCATACAATTTTTTCATCTCATTCGATGCTCCTTTAAAAGTTTTAGCATTGTCACAAAATATGTTTGTGGGCATACCACGCCTAGAAATAAACCGCTTGAGACATGCTAAGAAGGCTTCAGTTGTCAAGTCCGATACGAGCTCTACATGTATAGCTTTGATAGCAAAGCAAACGAAAAGCGCAATGTAACCTTTCTTAACGATAGGCTTTCTAACCCTAGCTACCTTCATGTCGAAGGGTCCACAAAAATCAACGCCGACATGCTGAAATGGCCTGGACGCTGTAATTCTTTCTTGCGGGAGGGAACCCATCAGCTGTTTAGCAGCCTCAGCTTTCAAACGAAAACACTTGACGCATTTGCGCACCACCTTCTTGACCTCTCGAATACCGCTGACTATAGAGTACCTTTGGGATAGAGAGCTCAATACTAATCTGGGACCTGCGTGTAAGAGTCGCAAGTGTTCTCTTTCTATTATAAGATTAGTTATGTGACAATTTTTCGGGAGGATAACTGGATGCTTTTTATCGAAAGACATCTCTTTAGCATTATGGAGCCTACCTCCTACTCTAATAATGCCTATTTTATCAAGAAAGGGATATAGACTACCTATTCCTGTTTTTATATTTTTTCCAGAAGAAAGTGACTCTACCTCTCTACCAAAATGTTGCATCTGAGTACAACGCACGATCACTGACATAGAGTCGCGCAGCTCTTGAGGTGTTAGGCTACTGTCCATTATTTTATTGAATTTTCTAGAACAGTTTTTATAAAATCTATAAATATATCCTATCACTTTCTGTAATTTGAAAACACTTGAGTATTTGCCAAATAATTTTGTTGAAAACAATGGCTCTACCTGTGTCAAGTTGCACGGTATGAGCGTTTCATCGATCTGTTCGGTGTCTGTGGACAAATCAGACAATTTACAATATTCAAATCTAGTATGTTTGTGTTTCTCATCTAATAAGTAGGTTGGCCCGTGCCACCATAGCTTATTTTGCTGCAACTTGTGCGGCAAGACTCCCCGCGACAATAGATCGGCAGGATTATTACTTGTCCTGACGAAACCCCACTGCGTCTGATCAGTCAGCTCTACAATTTGCTTGACTCTATTGTTGGCATAAACATTAGACTTTACATTGCCTGACTTAATCCAAGCTAACACTATTTGAGAGTCACTGTAGAAAAATTTCTCTACCTGGGGAAACCTACCCTCTAGGACTCTACCAACTCTATGTGCCAGCTGGGCTAACAAGAGTGCACCATTGAGCTCAAGCTGAGGAATCGTCAGATTTTTACTTAAAGGAGCAACACGGGACTTGGAGCAGAGTAGTTCTGTTTGCAATGTACCATCATTTTTCAAAATCCTAAGATATAGACAGCAGCCAAAGGCTTTTATTGATGCATCAGAATACCCCACCAATTCTACAGAAGAAACCTCCTTACTGTTGACACACCTATTTATTTTTATTTTGCCCATTAACTCTAAATTGTTAAGAAAATTATTCCAGTATAGAAACTGCTCTTCAGGTACTATTGAGTCCCATCCTATCTGCAAAGACCATAGCTCCTGCATGAATATTTTGGCTACCACTATTATAGGGCCTATTAAGCCAAGAGGGTCAAACATTTTCCCTATAAAACTTAAAATTTTTCTTTTTGTATTTAATTTATGATCCTCACTAAAATTAGGACTTGAAAAAGTGAACGTGTCTGAAGTTATATCATACATCAAACCTAGGGTCTTGACTAAATTATCTCCACTCATGTCTATATTCTCAAACTGCTTTTGCTCATCTGGAATACCATCTAAAACCTCAAGTGAATTTGAGCACCATTTATGAAGAGAAAAACTACCTAACTTGAGGAGTTCTACCAATTGGGATTTCAGTTCATGCAACTGCTCTAAATTATCTGAGCCGCCTAGTACGTCATCGACGTAGGTACTCTTTATCATAGTTTGAGTAGCGAGTGGGTACCTACCTTTATACCTATGAGCTAATTCAAGCAGGCATCGAGTGGTCAAGAATGTAGAGGCCTTCAGTCCGTATGTGACCGTCTGAAGCTGTAAACAGCTGATAGGCTTCGTAGGATCATCTCGCCATAGAATATTTTGAAGGCAAGTATGGTGGCTATTGATAAACACGTTGCGAAATGCCTTTTGAATGTCACAAATTATTGTGTAAATGAAGGTCCTGAATAAAATTAGAATATCAAAAAGCTCACTCTGTACCACGGGGCCATTCAGCATGACGTCGTTGAGGGACACCTGGCTGCGCGACTTCATACTGCCGTCAAACACAACACGAAGTCGGGTCGTCTTACTTGCCTCGTTGATAACCGCATGGTGCGCTAAAAAGTATACAGGATCTTTATTAATATCATAGTTCGCAATATCCACCTTCTTAGCATGTCCTAGCTCTACATACTGATCTATGAACAATTTATACTGCTCTAGTAACAAAGGATTTCTTTTAAACCTTTTTTCTAACATTAGAAATCTTTGATAGGCAACTGAAAATGAATCACCGAGCTGTAATTCTTCCAGAGTTGTAATGAGAGGCATATCTACATGAAATCTATTATTTTTCAGACTCATTGAGCTCTGAAAGCTTTCTTCAGCCTTGACAAACTCATCACAACTCTGCTTTACAGGCTCTGGTACCTTTTCTGACAGCCAAAAGTTTTCCATTACATTTTCTAATGTTTTATGATCACTGATAGCAAAGTTAGATACAATTTCACAAGTTACATTACTTACTTCATTATTTTCAGACACTTTTACAGGAATGTTGCCACCAACTACATACCCAAATAGGGTATTTTGTAAAACAGGTCCATTTGGGATTTTTATACAACCATCTAGCAAAACATTGAAATAAACATCTGCACCAAGTAGCAAAGAAATCTCTGCTGGGATATTAAATTCATCGTCTGAAAGTTTTACATTTTGTGGTAAATTCCACCCGGATACATTTATAAATTGTTGGGGCAATCTCATTGTTATTTGGTCAACAATGTGACATTTTAAATTTAATTTTACATTATTGTGGCATGGAAGCACACTTAGCTTCACAAATTTATTGATTTGTGTTTGTTTATTGCCTATACCTATAATATTATGAATTTGATTTATAGCAATCAATCCAAGTTTATTTACAAGGCTGGTTGTAACAAAAGATGCCTGGCTGCCGGTGTCAAGCAAGGCTCGGACAGAAACTATTTCACCATGTTGATCTTGTAAATTAACCTTTACAGTCGGAAGCAAAATGTTATCGGAAACAGGGTTTGACAACAACGTCACTGCAGGCTCTATAGGAGAAACAGGTTGTTGTTCATGCAATAAAGTATTGTGCCCTAGTTTACATATTTGACATTTGAAATTAAACTTACATTTACCGCTGTGTGTCTTTAGACAGGTAGTACATAAATCATGGTCCCGCACAAATGATTGGCGGACCTCTAGTGCTGCCGTTTTGAACTCCGGACAGCTGAAAAGAGGATGGTCACTTTTGTTACAGTGTTTACACACTTTTTTAACATTTGAGGCAACATTGGTCACCTTTGATGGAGTAGATTTATAGAATCTATTTGTACTTTCATAGCAAGTACCTTTAGGGGGCAAACTATCCTCCAACGCTATAGCGCGTTTTTCAAGAAAGTTCAAAAAATCTGCCATGGAAGGCATTTTTTCTAAATCCCTATCTAATTGATAAGCTCTATTAGTTATTTGATCTAATTTTCTTGTTAGAATGGAAATTAGCAACATATCCCATGTATCGATGGGTTGTTCTAGATTTTTCAATGCATGCAATTGTTGCTGCACATCCGACACAAAAGACCTTATAGAGGCTGCAGTGCCTTTTTGCATTGTAGGTAAATCCAAAAGAACGCTAATATGATTTCCTATTAACCGTGTTTTGTTATCAAAACGCTTCTCCAACAAGCCTAGTGCTTCCCTGTAAGACTGATTTACTAGCGGCAAGTTGACAATGACTGCCAAGGCATCATCTTTTACATATTTTCTTAGATAGAATAACTTTTGGACATCGGACAATGATCTGTTATTATCGATAACAGCCAAAAATAAATCATAGAATGGCTTGAATTTAGTGAAATCTTTCCCATCATAGGGGGTTATATCAATGGTTGGTAATTTACATGTAGAAACATTATGACATTGCGAAACTGACACTTTACCTATTTGTTTTAAAGAAGCGTTTATCTTGGCAAGCACAGAATAATAACGTTCCTCAAGAAGACCAACCTGTTCTGTATCGTTTTCGTCGATACTTAGTATGTCCAGCTGCACCGCCTCATAACTCTTGAGCGCGCTGATGAGTTTCTCCTTGCGCGCCTCCAAGACATCGATGGTTGCAGATGCAAAGCTGATGGGATCCTCCACGAACGCCTCGATGCGCGTGATCGTAGCTTTACACTGTCCCCGAAGGAGACGATGTTTACGCAATGCTTCCTTGGACTCCTTGGACTCCATGGTAAAACGCAACACAACAACGCTTTTACGCTTTTACGATTCACGAACACTCCACGCACTATTATATCTAACACAAAGCCGCACTTTATTGAAATACGAACTTTTACGTTTGTTTTGGTGCGAAGTGAAGACGTTTGTTTACAAACAAACCGATGACAGCTGAGTGGATGACAGCATTGACAGCCGCGACGAACTTCAGCGCAATGGCCGCCGAAATCCTTGTCTGTGGCGGAACTGGCGGATATGGCCGCTCACCAATGTGACCAACACTGCAACTGCGCGAACTTCACTCCTCTCAAAATGGATTGAGGGTGTTTTGAAAAAAGCCAAACTCGATGTCCCAAAATCGTAAATCTTACGATATTTCGATGCTCTGATGATTTTTCTTGATGATGATCTTGTATTTTTGTTCTATGATAGCATAGAAGGAAGTTGCGGGCCTCACACAATAACCCGGCAATGGCGACTTGTATGGCAAGCCGGCCTCGACAAACACGATGCTTCACAATATTTGCGAAATGCTCGGCACTGACTCTAAATTTAACTTCGCGAAGGACCACCACACGCATGTATAAAATAAAATGCGTGGGAATTTGATAAAAATGGGTTTTATTGAAAATAGTTAAAGACACAACCGCTAGTAGGGATTTTAAACAGGAAGAAGAAAAATTATTGCCATAGCATAAAAATACAAATCGGCTGTGAAAATGTTGCAATAACTTATACTAAAATATTACCATGTTTGGCATGGCGTTAGATATGCTTAGGTGCTTAGATATGTTTACGTCAAGTGTGCTTAGGTTCAAAGAACTATATTTTTTTTTTAATTTTTTGGTACGTTTAATTCTCTCCATAAACCTTTGTATCCGGCGTTATTTGGATATCGCTAGATTATTTATTCCTTGGACTTTATTTTTTAAAAGATCTGAGACAGTTCCTAAGCACGCTGCAAACTACATTATCAAACAAAGTAAAGTGGACCACTTATCCACTATCACCTACTAAAAGTATATTGTGTTCTTTCAGCTTTGTTAGTGCCATTGTTCAAGTTGAGTCACATTTGAATGTCAAAGAGCCGCGTACTCGTTTAACATACGATCCACACGGCTGTAAACTACAGACGAAACGGCTTATACACTCACACTAAGCATCTGTGTTTTATTCATAATCCCGAGTAGTTCAACGCTCTCTACATTTTTACTACAAAAATGTATTCACAAGTATGTACAAACTTTTTAGAGTACGAAGTCTACGCCGGTATTTGTATTTCGTAGCGTGCGCTACGCCGTAGCACGATTTGTCAATCATTTTCGTAGCAGATGTAGGTTGTGCTACGAGACGTAGCAAACCCATTTCTTGCAAAAGTATGGTACGCTAACCAAACAACCACTGCAAAATGTGGACATGTATCATACATAAAAGTCTTGACGTGCTTTTGATTACCTTTTTATGTAGACGCTGGTTTTATTTTCGAAACAACCGATTGTATTTCTAAAGACCACATAGAGCCATGCGTGAAATTAAAAAAAAAACTTTTTAACAAAGATAATAACAATATTATTGTTTTTCAGGCTCTCATCGTGAATCAGAGGCCAGAAGTATGGGAAGGTTCAGAGTTTATCCTGAGTTGTATGGCTTACGGCTCACCCAACATCGCCTTCACGTGGTATAAAGATGGTGTCAAAATCAACTTCAATGGGACTACGAGGTAAAAACTTTCTCTCTCTTTCTATCTCACTAGGACATTAGTGGCGCGCAACCAGACACAACCACTAACAAATTACAGCTGTATGGAGGGTATCTCAGTGACTTCTTGGTTGCGCAACCATTTGGTTTGAACCAATTTAGACTGGTTGCGCCAATGATGTCCTAGTAAGATAAAACAAACCCTTAATTTTAATAGCCGTTTCAATTAGTCAGGACTAAGTATAATTTATGCCCTAGGTACAGATTATGTAATAGTAGTACGTCCTAGGATAGATCTACCTCGTTAGTTTATCCTTGTTCTAGTTACCTACAGAACATCAAGACGAGTTGTATGACATTTCTTATAGACCCTGGTTATAACATTACCTATAGTAGGTGCCAAATAACACCGCAATACAGGTCATTCACCCACCTTCAAAACGATGTCGCAAAATTCAATTTATGAATGGCTAATTCTGTCGCTTTCCATACAAACCTGTCGCTAAGGGCCGTAAGATCAATAGTGGTTTAAACCACGAAATAGAGTTTAACCTCCAGTCTCCGATTATTTTCATAAGATCAATGGTAGTTAATCGACCATCGGTAGCTTAAACTGACAGAGATGACAGTAGATTAATCCATCGATCAAATGTTATCGTAGTTCACGAAACCTATAGTTTAAACTGCTTTTGATCTTACGGCCCTAAGACGGTAATCGCTCGAATCTCGTAGTACTGTTTGTTTACCATTCATAAATTGAATTTTGCTACATCGTTTTGAAGGTGAGTGAATGACCTGTATTGCGGTGTTATTTGGTACCTACTATAGTCATTATTTTCAACTAGGTAGGTATATCTAAATAGAAATGCTGGAATGAATAGTCGTAGCTCTGTGAGATATTCAACTGGGAAATTTATTTCTTCCATACTCTCATATAAAAGTAACAGTCTACTTACGAGCAAGACATCCAGCTCTTATGCTCATCCAGAAATCGCTCGCTAGCGATAAGACCGCCCATTGTACGTAATTGTATCTTATTTTCTGTATAATCTGTCTCGCATATTAGTTTGTAAGGTTTACCTACGTACAATAAAGTACTTTCATTCATTCATTCATACAAACTTTCTCTTCTTCTTGCAAGTCATGGTATGAAGAAACAGCTCTACTATAAACCTTCGTGCATGTCATACGAACCTACCTACATTGAATCGTAAAACGTAAATTCCTTTAGAAAGCTTTTTACTGTACACGTAAGTACAAGTGTAGGTGTACTTGTTAGAGTAAAGCTTCAAGCATCTTAGTTCTAAAGCCTTTTCTCTTAGGTCCTGGCGGGCGCTACGAGTCTAATTAATGTACCTCGTACCTATTTGCAAGGTACATTTTAATTTCCGGGAATGTAGTGTACAAGCGCTATGAGCCCGTGTACTAATAATTACGTTTTAAAACGTAAGAAAAGCAGACATTTGCATTCGCATCGTCTCCCAAAATTGGGGATGAATTAAGATAGATAGCGAATGAATTAAAAAAATATTCGCTAGAGGATAAATTCGTACGAAATAGTTATGATGTATAAAAAAAAATTGGATGGACGTAGAGGAATAGTCTTCCTAAGAAAATATGGGTGGATTGTGTGAAAGATAAATATGCATAGGAGAGTTAACACTGAGATGACGGATGATAGGGGAGAATGGAAGAAAAGAACATGTTGTGCCGACTCCACCTAGTGGGATAAGGGCAAGAAGAAGAAGAAGAAGAAAAACATAACTACGAGTGTTTAAAAAACGTATATGTTCTCCTTTAATTTTGTAAGATATCGGAACCTCGTTCTCATACCAATTTCTTTTGCACTAATAATCTGTTCAAATCAATCAACAAAAAAAACAAAAGAGACAAAACACTGTTTACCACGTTTATTTGTCACTTCATTGCTGGCTTCGTTAGCGCTGTAAAAAGCAAAGGTCGGCTGCATTGTACTGACCACAAAGCGTAACCACCTGCCAAATGGGAATGAGCAGAGAAAACCTCAACAAATATACAGTACTACATAGGTAAAATAAAGTAGTCTAGTTCACTCTGGTGTGAAACTTTTTAGACCATTCCTAGAGGCTGAACTCGCACAAAAAGCGTATCTCAAACATAGGCTGAGCTGAATATTTTTTTAAATATTTAACTTTAAATTTAGAGCTGATTTCGTAATTAAATTTTCCTCGAAAATGAGCTAGTCGTAAACAGGGCCAACTGATTCTCTATCATAATATTTCAACAGAATTGCAGCGAATAAGTTGTAAATCCGAGAGCCACAAACAAATGATAGCTTACAAGCTTTCGTTAGTGTGCTTAGAGTTTGTTAGCACCGTTGATATTTGTGAAATACATTTGAAAGGATTTTGTTGTCGCTCTATTGTTCGCGTAAGAGCTTTAAGTGAACAAAAACCGTGGAATCGTACCTACAAAGCGCGCGTTTACTTTTCCCGCGGTAATGTTTTCACAAACGATAATAAAATACTGCTATAATAAAAAGTAAAAACTGTACTATTACATTTTATTCACACCTTCTTTCACGCTTATATACCCTTTGAAGAGTTTTCTCAGAAACTGCTTTGACGGCGAAGAAAACGAAACTAGGACACTTTTTATATTGCTCAATCTTATACCTCGTATAATACTAGTATCTAGGCACTAAAGCGAAAATAAATGTTTATTTACGGTATACGAAAGTGTCGTTTCGTGAAGTTATTTCTATAGGTAGCCCATTTTATCTTATATAAGAGACTACATCAGAATTCCCGGCTAGTAAGTAGTCCGATGATGCTGATCAATACAGAACATCGGACTACTGAGTTTTTAGTCCGATATTTACACATTTCGACTTTCCCAAAAAAAATAATGCATTAACTTCAGTTTATTTTTTAGCAGATTTTATGGATGGGCTCGCTTCGCTGGCATTTTTTATAAACAAACCTAACCTAACCTACTCATTTGGGAAAGTCGAAATGTGTAAATATCAGACTAAAAGGCTCAGTAGTCCGATGATCTGTAATTTTCAGCATCATCGGACTACTGATACTAGGCTAGAATTCCAACCTATAACTCCTTACTTATTTTTTATTAACTTCGGTTTCCCATTTCCCAGAGAGATTTGGACGCGAACAGTCTCCGAAGACGCCCTAGGCAGGCGGATGTCGGTACTCGGGGTTTCAGAGGCGAAATCCCCTGATGGTGGCAAGTGGTCTTGCGCAGCTGAGGACGCTGGAAGACGGAGGTGCAGAGCATTGAGGCTTGCTGTGCTGAAGCCGCCTGATATTCGACTGGTGCCTTCAACTTTGACTGTGAACAAGGTACGTAAAACGCTCATCATGGAAGTTAGGCGTTATGTGAAATGTTACGGAAACTCAGGATGAGAAGAGCTGTAGACCAGGATCTGTGGCACGATTTAGGAGAGACCAGAGAGTTGTGTTATTTTGCTATGAATGCTGCTTGCCGGAAACCGTCGGGAAAGAAGCCTGCTGGGGCAATGTGGTATTCTAGAAAGAATTTACAATCAGTTTGGAACTTACTCGCGACCAAATAACCTTCACACTGCTCTTTCACAGTGGTGTGAAGATCATAGCACTTACTATATAACCGTCACACTAGTGTTAGAGATAAGAGCTTTGAGATTTTCTCTTGTGTCCGAAATAAGGATCTTCTTTTTCCACATTTTCAGGGTGATAATGTAAGCATAACATGCTTAGCCGGAGCTGGCAGAGTCCATGGGGTTCTAGGCTTCAGCTGGGCGCGAGAAAGGACGCTACTCCCTTTAGCGCCAGGAAGAGAAGTGTGGGAGGACCTTTACCCTGCAGGCAGTGTGTTGAAGCTTTACAATGTGCAGGTAAACATTCAAGTTTAAATATTCATACTTTCAGCTCGTATTTTATGCCAGTTCAGGGTATTATTTGCACAAAACTGTAATTGAACATATCCACAGAAATCAGGAGAGTTCCGTTGCCAAGTGTCGTCAATAGCCGGGACAAACGCGAAAGGCGTCACGATGTGGGCACTTGGAGCAAACGACGAGGCTTGTGATACTGAAGCCTCTCATGGACTGCGATGGCCTAAAACTGCACCTGGAGCTCATGCGTCAGCCACTTGCCCTCCTGGACATAACGGTGAAACCACTCGGTGAGAAAATTATCCTTATATCAGTGCACCTACTGCTGAACGTAATTCTCTGCCAAAATGCCACTGAGCCAGTTTCTCGTCCAGTTTTTGCCATGTACATTTGCGGAACTTTTGAGAGTCAGTTGGCGAGCTATGAAGAGAACTTGGAGCTATGAGAAATCAGGATAGTTTGGGGGTTCCCAGGCATTACCTAGGTCCCCGCGACCGGACCATCACAGAATGTGCGTGATCAGATTGGTTGTTTGGATAGAGCGTCATTTCAATCCTTATCCAATAACCAATCCGATGACGCAAATTCTGTAACATCAACGGACTGTCCGGAAGGTGCTTTTAACGGATATCCATGATACAGAGAATGTTGATCATGATTAATTGATTAAATATGGAAAAAATAACTTTATTTCAGATTCTGTGAATCGAAAACTGGACAACGTGGTGTCAAGTGGATGCTGCCAGATTTCTCAGGTTGTGTCGCGGACTCTTTGAAAGATATTTATGAACAGGTAAGCGCTGATAGGACTCGTAGGTAAGATAGCTGGCAAAAACATCACAGGCGAATTATGCCAGGTCCAGTCCAAACCTCAAACGTAGTGGCCCACGTTATACCAGCCAAAAACCGTACATGGGTAATTTTACAGCATCAAATTCTCTTCCAGTTCACAAAGATATCCTACGGCTACTCTTGGGCAAACGTCTCAAACGTGGCTCGTCAGTACGGAGCAGTTCTTCGTTCCCTTCCATCACACCCCGGCGAAGGCACCCAGCCACTCCACCACTCCAGGGATATGCTGTACTATCTGCTGTCTTCTGCTGGACAACCGAAAGATAGGCTGGAAAGCGCTGAACACCTGTTGAAGATTTATGATACGCTGTTGAAGCATCCTGACGCATTTTTGGATGAAGAGGTATGTTGCAAATTTTTTTCACTCTTGGGTGAACTTGAACCCGTTTACTCTTGTGATCCTTTTTTCGAATAGGTTTCTTTTGAGATGTTCTCAACGTGGCCTGACAATATCAGTACGGATTGGCATTTTTGGGGACGAGGTATAATAGTCAAAGGTCAGAAGCAAATCCAAATATTTCCAACTACTGACACATGACGACATTTTTACCGAAATGGTTCAACGATTACCCGAAATGGTTCAGTTGGAGGAACCACCGCCAGTCAAGTATAGTTCCAATCAAGCTCAGAAACTAAAACATAAACATTCTTCCAGAAAATCTACGATCTCCAAAACGCGATAGCTGACACAGCCGGAATGAAAGACAGCCTCGACCAGCGTTACCACGAATTCACCATCAAAACCAAGATTCCTCGCGAGGAGGCAGCCCATTTCGACCTTCAATCCACACACGTTGGCTTAGAGGAATGGACTATATCTTCAGCTGGAGTAGAGCTGATAGCAAGGACGGGAAACGCTTCCGTGGTAGCAGTTTTATACCACAATCTGGCGGCGAGGTTGCCGTCTTTGAGACGGTCTATTGAATTCAAGTAAGTAATTGGCAGTTAAACGAGACACAAAAAACACGTCTTTGTGTACCCATCGTAATATAATGATTGCTGCATAAATGAGCCTGGTATGGTAACTTATTGGCCTGCGATTTACCTGGTGTGGTCTCGTGGAAGGCAAAGAAAACTTCGGAGAGACGAGCTTTGACTAAATATGATGGAAAGTTACTAAAGATGGAAGTAGTTGGAAGGATTTGGGAGATATTTTTCCAGCAGAGGAACGTTATTCGACGAACTGTTATAAAAATATATTCTTATGCTTTCTCTTAAAACTTTTTCCTTTACTTTCATAGACGTTATTTTGAATAGCATTACTAGCATCATCAAATTCATCACCAGCATTATTTATTTATTTATTTATTTATTTATTTTTTGGCAACAAACAGTCATTAAGGTACAATTATTTACCATTCTTTGTTTCTGTTTGTATTTTTATTTTGATCATTGTATCACTCTCTTGTAGCCATACATCTTCTAGGACCGGACGAGAAATGGAGTACCTCATAGCTTCACAGCAAATCCAGCTGATAGCCAGCGGACCTGGAGTTGATAAGTCATTGCAACATGGGGTGAAGCTCATCTTCACGCATGTCAAGAACTATAGTGCTATTGGTAAGTCATGGGATTCAGGTTCACCATAAACTGACGGGTAAAATTGGGAAGATCAAAAGCCTAGCTAGGTTACTTTTTAAAGTATCCTACATGGTGCAAATGGAATCTGAAAATTGTGTCCTGTAAGACATGACAGAAGTCTGAACCTTTGCGAATAAGTAAGTCGAATACAGTACTGTGTTTCTCTAACCTTGCACTAAGTTTTTGTGTCCACATGAAAAACTAAAACAGACGGAATCTATCTAAATATCTGCAGCCACGCGACGGCAAAAAGACAAGATCATGCTGCCATTGCAATGGACTTATTTGTACCTTTCATCAGCGTACGTTTGAAATTCCTGACCCAATACCTATATTGATAGGTAATCTCTGTTGCCCTTCAATACACTCAAGCCTCACTTTTCTAGATATTTATTTATACTTCCAGCGTCAAAACTAGCATGTGGTCTCCGCACGTCTTCAGAACCACGAGCGTGGAGTACGAAAGCGTGTGAGGTCCGTGTCAGTGAGCCGACTCATGTCAGCTGTAGATGCCGCGGCCTTGGGACCTTTGCACTCTTCACTATTGCAAGGTCTACTCTTGTAAGTTTACATTACTTTCTTTTACTTTTTCGTTTGTGAGAGGTGACAGATCCACCAGATGTTTCAACAGATTGTGCTAGGTTCCAAGACTAATTGACACGGACCATATTTCCTCGGTACAAATTCTAGATAGCATCTTTATTGAAGAACAGATCCCGAAGATGCTTGCTCTTCAATTTGTAATTTTCACTCCAGCGCGTATCCTTTTACTACTTCAAACCAAATTATTATCGAACTCTCTTTAATTATTCACTTTCTAAATATAGAATTCTTGAAAATCAGCTTTACTGAATAGCCTTATCTCACAGCGCGAAAAATTCATGATAACCATTTAAGTATATGATGGTAAGTGATGATGACGCCGACAATGAAGCAGGACAGTCTAAAAGACACCTATTCACTTTAACCTTGTAAAGACCCAGATTGTAGTTTTCAGGAAAGCCAGAAGAGGGCAACGAGTTCCATTCCTTGGCAGTTCGCATAATGAATGTAGAGCCAAACCCCTTTTTTCCACATTTCAGACTGACGCAGAGAAAGACCTTCGCGGTATAGTGAAGATCACCGCCAGCTTAGGCGGTGCTATGTGCTTAGCCGCCGCCCTACTCCAGATCCTGGCTTTAGTGCCCGGGAGGAAAGCCAGGTTACCAGTGCTACTCAAAGCAGCTACTGCTGGAACGCATTCTGCTGCTATGCTGACTCTGCTGGAGTGTGATACTAGACAGGTATGTTTATATGAAAGAACATCTGAGCGCTTCCGTGCTTCGGAAGGCACGTTAAACTGTCTGTCCCGGCTCTAGCACGTTAAGCCACGACGGCGCCTTAAGGCGGCCTAAAAACTGTGTCACCAGAGTTGGCCACTAACTCATACGAGCTTACTTTTACTTTAGGAGGAGGCATGTCTCGGTACTCTAAGCTGGGTATGCGCTGCGTGCTGGTGCGCTGCCGTGCTTCGTAGGGCACGTTAAACTGTCTATCCCGGCTCTAGCACGTTAAGCCACGACGGAGCCCTTAGTGCAGCCTAAAAACTCTTTCACCAAAATTGGCGACTAACTCATACGAGCTTACTTTTACCTTAGGAAGAAGCATGTCCCGGTACTCTAGGCTGGGTATGCGCTGCGTGCTGGTGCGCTGGCTGTGCAGCGCTGTGCGCGCAGCCGCTGCTCTTGCAAGCCGAGCTAGCGGGTAGAACACAGAAGGCGCCCTCGGTGGGATTGTTGGCAGGTAACGTTATTCACCCCCTGAATTTATAAACAGGGGCTGTAGAGTCCGCAAAATCGTTTCAACAGTGTTATATGACAAATAGGAGTAGCCGATATCAACCAGAACTCATCAACAGCAGCGCCTGAATTTGCCTTCAGAGAAGCATTTACATTGTTCATAAAATATTTTGAAAAAAAGCTCCTTTAGTTATCGAAACATACATAATAACGAAGATAACGTTAAGTTTCATTATGAAACCAGAGTTGTTCTCATATTAAACAAGAAAGGAGACACTCATCAACACTTCAACTATTTAAATCCATCATAAGAAATCATCTCTTTGTTGTCATCTATATTGAAAGACCACTTGGACCTATTGGTTTGGTCCTTCGAACCTTTCGAAGGACCAACCACGTTTTCACAATCAAGCTTGAAGGACCTAACATTTTATACTTATACAATCCAAATCGATGGACTATTTACTAGTGTTTACATTTTCCAGGTGTTTGTACATTAGCATGGCTGACCGCGAGGCTATGGGGCGGAGCGCCGCTGCAACTGGGTGCGGCTGCGGCGGCTGTATGTGCGGGCGGATGCGCACTACTCACGCTACTCTGTCTCGCTCTAGCATTGTGCGCGGCGCTGCGGCTGCGCACCATCACGCACAAAGTACCCGCGGAGAGACGGAACTTCCTCAAAGACAGGTAATTGTGGATAATCTGTGTTCTCTTTGCCTGGACCTGCAGGGACAAATGTCTCTCGTGCATCCTAGCGCACACGAGATTTGTCATGTCGTTCTGTCAAAAAGTAAACATTTTGCACCAGTTTTGGAACTATAGCATTATCTGTGGAACGATTTCCCCGCAGAACAGAATCTGGTCACCATGATTTAGAACTTTTACAGTTTTGTAAAGTCGTTCAAAAACTGCAATTTTCTGACCTGTTCACAGTAAAGCGCAATCTCCATCGTGTGTTGTGTAGTGCCAGGATAGTTCGGCACACACTGATCTTCCTTTTTACGACTTCGAACTCGTTCAAAAACAGTTATTTTCTCACTTATCTCACAAAGAAGCGAAAAGCAATCTTTACCACGTAGTATCTCGTTTTCTTCTAGGGCAAGGGTAGTTCGGCATACACTGATTCTTCTGTTCACAACGTCTGCTGCGCAAGCAGCGGGAGTTGCGTACGCGCAGCCTGGGGAGAGACAAATTGCACATGTAGCGGCATTGTCGGCTGCTGCACTTATCAATGTAAGTATCAACTGTACTTTCACTGGACAAAACGCTTCTATATAAATACTTTTTGGGCGTAAACAAAAAAACGTCCATCTGTTTTGTTTTGGGGTAGGTTAGATTTCACTACTTTCTGGAGCCCATAGTCAAAATGGAATTGGAGGTCCCCTGGGGGATGGTACTGTGGTACTGCAGTTTTTTTTTCTTTTTTAATACTGAAACTCTTCTGTTGCTGTTATATTGCAACATCATTATAATTCTTTTTATTTTTCCCTTACATTACATTTATAATTTACTGCTATGTTCTCTTGACTTCTGTCAAAGTGGATCATAGATGCCTCACGAATGCCTATGTTTTCAACATAGTTCTTGTAAGGGGAGACAAGTGCCAAGAACGATTTTGAGCCTATTGGTCATACTAGCGTGAGGCTATTAGAGCAAATAAGAATCTGATGTTTTTGGATGATAAGAGGATTTTTAAAAGATAAGAGACTAGCTTCCGCCTGCGACTTTGTTCGAGTCCCATTGGATCCCGTTGATTTTCCGGGGTAAAAGTAGCCTGTGTTAATCCATGTCACGGCCAAGTTCCAAGTTTCATCCAAATCGGATCAGTAGTTTTTGCGTGAAAGAGTAACAAACATACATACAAATTTTCATCCATAAAATTATAATATTAGTAGGATAAACTATGTGTATTGTTGAAAAGGGAGTTGCAATGCTGGTGTGCTACGTGATACGAGATGAGGAATGCCTGCGTTCTGCTCGACGGGTTCTTTCTCTGCCTTCCAGTAAGGAGTGGCAGGATTCACCAGCGGGCGATACTTCACTTAGTTGTAAGTAGAGTCGCCTTTATGCTATGAGTAAATTTGCAATGATCGTCAATTTTTAGGGTAACTCCCATTTGTTGTATAGAACTGTTACGTCTAGAATTGTTAAAACTTTTTTTATCCCTAATATCTGGTAACTTCCATTTGGGTAGGACTATTGAAACGAAAACTAGCCCTAATGGGCTAGTTTCAATGGTCCTCATAAGGAACTACAGGAATAAAAACAGTTTTAAAAACAGTCCTATAGAACAAGTGGGAATTACCCAATTTTTATAAGATCATAGTTGAGACGTATTAGGGTCCGTTCACACAGACCGGCTCGGAGAGGAGAGTAGATTCTTATCATGTTGAAAACAGAGTTTTCAGTATTTGTAGTAAGGTTTATTTTTGCATGTGCACTGCTTTTGTCATTCAGAATGCTTGAACGCGCTTGGTGTGAAATAATAAGAGGAGTTGACCGGCTCCGATCGCGTACTTTTTCTTGTTCGCTCCGACCAAATCCAAGCGTTAACGTCAGGTGAGCTATCAGCTTGTTCCATTACTTTTATCATTAAAAAAAAGCGTACTTATACGATCCGGTCTATGTGAAAAGAAAAATGCGCGCCGATGCTCTCCGAGCCGATGCTCTCCTCCGAGTGAACGGACCCTAAAGAGGCATGCTTGAAAAACTTGTATTGAGCTGTAGGTCAGTTGGTACACTCAATAAATAAGGTTTTAGGGCGCCAATGCCTGACGGAAGTCAAAGATTTCCTTGATTTCCGTCAAGTGTTTCTGATTGGTGGAGGCTACCGCCATATTGATTGAGAAGATTTTAAGTTGATATAGTTATTTCTTGGATGTAACTAGGAGATTTCCCCCTCTTGTAGGTATGCCTGACACAATAGAAAATCTGTTATGTAGACTTGCGTTCCGGCATACCCCTTCTTCTTCTTCTTCCTACCCTTATCCCACTAGGTGGAGTCGGCACATGATCTTTTCTTCCCTTCTCTCCTATTATCCGTCATCTTAGTGTTAACTCCTCTCCTATGCATATCATCTTTTACACAATCCATCCATATTTTCTCAGGCCTACCTCTTCCTCTATATCCATCCACATTCATACTTAGTACTCTCCTCGTTACATGACTGTCTTCCTTGCGTTCCGGCATACCAAAAGTTAAATAATAATCATAAAGCACCGATATTAAGACAAACTATTCTGCAGTACCGATTTTTTTGGGTAACTCCCATTTGTTCTATAGGACTTTTATCCCTGTAGTTCCATGGTAGGACTATTGAAACTAGCCCATTAGGGCTAGTTTCTATTAGGGAAAATTTCAACAGTTCTAGACGTAACAGTTCTATAGAACAAATGGAAGCCACCCATTTTTTTATCGCTAAATGACATTCAATAGAAGTAGATCTTAAATACCTCTTATTTTCCAGTGTACATAAAACAAGGGGGTGAAGTAGAGAGCAGAGGTGGAGTAGGCATCCTGGAGACCTCTTCATCACCCGTGTCTCCCATCACCTCGTATTGGAGGGCGCCGGGACTGGAAAGCCCTGCAAGGATAGACAGGTGAACATACAATATGTAGGTAGTAACCAGTAGTATCATCATTATTATCTACCTATAGAAGTCCACTGCGCATAAATATCCAGAAACAATGATTCTGAGCCTTCTTTATCTACTGGTTTACTGCGACATAAGCAATGTCGTTAGTCCATCATAACATTGTTCTTCCTGTTAAATGTATGGGTTATGTTTAGCAGTGGAATTCTTAAGGAATTCTTCATTATAATAATGAACTTTAGATTAGCTTATGGTCAATATACACCAAAGATGACAACAGCCGGTGCAGGTTCAGATATAGGTACTTGCCTAAAGTATACAATACAAACGGTCTTATTACAGAACAGAGACTAAAGAAAGTCGAGGTTTAAACGTCAAGATTTGAACGTAAACGTCACGGTTTAAACCATGACTTTCTTTAGTCCCCGTCATCGGTCCCTGTTCTGTAATAAGACCGACAGACTCCGGCTGCTGCCATCTCTTGGTGTTGATTGGGCCAGTTTTGTTCTGAAAGCAGCTTTGAATGGTAGTAGAGGCTTTTTGAATTAAAAAATACAATAATTTGGATTTGAATATCACTTGTAGTAGAGGTTAAATTTTGAATTAGAAAATACAATAATTTGGCTTGTATAACACTGAATATTAGTACAAGTATTTGTAGAACTTACCAGAAATCAAAGTAACGTAGACCATTCCTTCCAGAAGACAGTCCAACCCGGACAGTCGCGCTGACATCGTCCGCTGCGTCGAATACAAAGACTCCATCCTAAGTCCTCATAGATACGAAGGCCGTCATATAACAACCCATGCTGTCTGCGACCTTATTCCTCACACCCCACTCAAGCCAGAGTACATGGCAAGAGTCTGTCTAGAACTAGGAGTACTAAACACCCCCCCACCGAAAACAAACACCCCCCTTCTAACCTGCTCAGTAGACTTCGAGCCTTACGACAAACGCTTCGACACCTCGAAAGAAAACTGCACGATTTGCGTGCAATCAAACCCGGACGTATCACGAATACCTTCCCCACCAATTAAAAGCTGCTTGAAGAAGTCTAAATCTGAATTCACTTCAACATCACTCCCGTCCATAGAAGTAAAGGAGGAGAAGAAATCTGACATCGAGCAGGTGAACAGAGAGTGGAATAGAGCGTACGATTCGCCCGAAACGGATCGGATGCTAAACAAAATATCCAATGACCTGGATTTTCTTCTAAACAGAACTCTGGACTCAAGTAATATACTCGACCAAATAGAAGAGGCTCCCACTTAGCTGGAAATTAATAGATTTATGTGAATATGGAAACAAGGGTGCATTCGATGTTTGTAGTGAAATGTAGTCAAAGTGAAGAGTTTGGTTTCTATAATCTTTGTCACTTTGACCATAACATTTTTTGATATTTGTGTAGTCAAGTTGTTTTTTAAAAACAATTTGTGTAAATAACTTTAACCAATAACAGTACCTGCCTAAATTAATACTTCTATGAATATACCTACGACTTACAGTATTAAACTTAATTTATGATAAAAAATATAATAACACTTAAATAACAGCAGTGCAATATCGTTAAATAGTTTTAAACTGATTGTGATATATTATTAATACAGTATTCTACTTACCCTTATTTTTGTTAGACTACATAGTTTTAGTGTTCTTGGCTTAGAAAAGATGCCGATTACAATTACACCAAGCGAACTAATGAATACGATTAATGATCTCTCTATATCGCCCTTAGTTCGCATTAGTTCGCTTGCTCGAACCAAATTCCTTTATATTTGTCAAGTCTTTAGTTTAAGATTCCACATCACAGTATTAGCATTAGTATTTAGAAATCACAATTGCGGTCTAATGGTAATCAGCCCATGACATAAAAACATTTAATTATGATCTTAAATTTGATCTGAAAATTAAATAGAAACAACGAAATAAATATAGTAAAATATATAAAATCGGCAATGTAAACAAAATTTTGTTATTTTGCGATATAATTTGTTGTTATACACACATAAAACTTCAAGGAAATCGGCATGTAAATCTAATTTGTCTCATAAATAAGTATTTAGGTACGTGACCCAAATAACGGATTTTGTAAATACATCATCACAAATTTTGTAAAATATAATTGTAAATACGTTGAATGTAAATATACCTAAGGTTATTCTATACGAATTATATTTTATGTTAAATCGGGTACAATATATTTTTATTTACAATAAATTTTTTACTACCTATTGACTTGGTGTATTTTTTCAAGATTCCTTTATTTAGGAATCGAAGAGGAACTTATCAGGTGTCAATTAAAACAACAATTAAACGAGTAATAAAATATTATTTATCAAAGCTCAACTAGCATAAATAAACAAAATGAATGATATACAGAGTAAAAGCATAACCTAACTCGCAACTTATTACAATAATTGTTCGCTATAAAACAAAAAAAAACAAATATAACATACGATTACAATAACTGTATCTACATCTTTGTTTTGTTACAATAACATTAAATAAGCTTATTATCACTTAATATTATTAACTTTATTATAATCTTACTAGAAATTTTTATTTTTTTGTTAAATATCTGCCAAAAACATTGTTTTGCTTTATTTAGTTAGTATTTCCGCAAGAATACACGAGACTAGGATCAACCTTGAAGTTGGCTCAACTTCATTATAGAGTAGTTTTCTGTATGTTATACTGTTTTAACATTACACAAAAACAAATCTTATTGCATAGCACCAGTAGATAAAATAATATCAGAAATGATGCACTCACAATGGCGTAGGCTAGGTTACCTAACTGCGTGTTTCGACTTAAAACACTCACAACACAATGCTTACAAACGATTTGTTTTCACAATCGAGAAAACCCTTAAAACCATCTGCACAAGACTCAAAATGTCAAACATGGAAACGCAAATCGATATCCTCACAGAGTTGTGCATGTTTTATTGTAAATGTTTTGCAGTGGAAACGTACGGTAAATTATGACCGTAATAAAAATGCCCACGCAGAAAGATGAACGCATCGATAGAAAATATTGCCAATAAATAACAGAAATAGCTCAAACCGCCGCGGATACTACCGAGACATTTATTTTATCTATCACAAGGCACTTATCTCGTAAGTTAATATTACTTTGGAACTACAACAAGTCCAACAAAACTCAAAGAAAATTAATAATAATAATATTCTTGGACATATCACACAACGCTTTCTAGTCCGAAACTAAGCAAAGATTGAAAATTAAACAGTGTTCAGGATTTTTGGACCAGATTTCCCGGTATAAATAAATATTTATGTTTATGTTTCTATGATGGGAAATTCATAAACATAACACAAAAAACTCGAACATAATGCATAATACGCGTGTTGGAATAGCACTGATTAAAAATTGATGTAAAAAATAACTACAAGCCTTTTAAATATACATGGTTTTTTATATATATTTTTACTGTTGGCAGATTATTCGTTGCAGTACCAAAATACACACGCATAACACATACCTTAAAATAAAGGAATAAATACTATACAAGGGTATTTATATAAACTATTTATCGATTCTACTAGTTTACACACATTTAATATTTTTGTGACTGATCACTAAACACGTTGTGTTGAAAAACATTGCAAGTGTGAAAATATTAGATGTCTGATTTTATTTTAACACCACACTACATCCAACACGACTAAATTATCTTTTGCGTATAGTACATACTTTTCGCGTATTATAGAGCGTGGAGCAACAATACTTTCGAAAACTTTCGTCATATCTCGATCGATTAGATACCGCCAAAAACGTAAACCAGAGCCCCGAGTCAGTGCATTGGTTTTGACTTTCGACTCGAGTATAGCACACGCAAACGCATTCGCAAAGCGAGAAATTTTGTTGGGAATTGCACAATTCCCAAATCTCCTGCTAGAGGCGCTTATCCGATTTTCATACACAATTTCTCGCTTTGCGAATGCGTTTGCGTGTGCTATACTCGAGTAAAAAGTCAAAACAAATGCACAGACTCCAGGCTCTGCATCGAAATTGTAAGCAGAAAATTCTTCTAAATAAATACACATTTTCGAGACCTATCTAACGCTGTATAATATTTAACTAACGTTTTAATCATACAATAACATTGATATAGTTTTATTGCCTATCTATAGTTGCGATTCAGTTCATGCAAACACCACCCTATCTACATACCTATATCTATACAAGATACACTCGAGAGCAAAAATTCTAGGTAGGTACTCTATAACAATTTGAATATCTTGGAAACCATGAACGCTAGCTTAGTGAAATTATGAAAACTAATAATGTAATTGAACAATTACACTAGCTGATACCGCATGCGACTCTTCCCACAAAATATCTGTCAACCAGTATACGGTGAACTTCGTGTCAAAGGCTGCTTTTGGTTTAGAGAGTTCAAGCTGTATCTAAGAATCCACGTCTTTGATTTCAATAACATATAGCCTATGTTTCAATCCGGAAAAAAGGGCTTCTGAATGGTAAAAGTTTCATTGAAATTGGTCCAGCAGTTTAGGCGTGATCCGCGAACAAACAAAAAGACAAACTCGAATCAGGCGAAGAGCAAACGCAGCGTACCGCGTTTGCTCTTCGCCTTCGCATACTGCGACGGAACAAGAAATTATTCTAGACGTTTTCCATACGATTGTGTCCGGCACCGCATATCGCATATCGCATACCGCAGCGTTGTGCGTTACGATCGCGAGACCCAAAGCTTTAGCATTCATGATTTCGAGGATTTTTTTATAGACGACCCGGAATCTTTAGTCTCGACTGTAATTTACTTAAAAAGTTAGTGCCTGATAGTGACAATATTTCTAAGATAAATCTACTATAGATATTTCTACTTACGTTATACTGCCTTGGTTTAACACAGTTTGATTCATCATAATATAGCATTACAGGAATTTGAGCCTTGATGTATTACATAATTTATACATATAATTACTTGATTAATAGCAGGTACTAGACAGGTTAGGAATCTCGGTTACTTTACCGGCCGAAAGGGAGGTCCTGAGATTATAATTACTCGAGATTACTTAAAATATATTTGAGTGCTAAAATAGAAATGTGCACGAATTGATCAATAGTTTTGATTACAAGGGAACAGACATTTCATTATATGCGTACGACCACGCGTAGTTGATTTCTCGTTTGACACTCTAGGCTAGCTCTTCGTGTGCTCACAGCCTCGTCTAAGCACAGTTTTACCGTTTTATATTTAGAACGCTAATACAAAGTTTATTGTATAAAATAAAAATTATATCATTGCTGATATAATTTGACAGGCGTCATGGCTCAGTCGGTAGTAGCTCTGCCTTCCGTGCTGTGGGTCGTGGGTTCGATCCCCACCGAGAACAAACGTTTGTGTGGCAAACATAGATGTTTGTTCTGTGTCTGGGTGTTTCTATGTATTATAAGTATGTATTTACAAAAAAAAATGTATGTATGTATTCTATCAGCCATCTAGTTTCCATCGTACAAGCTTTGCTTAGTTTGGGACTAGAAGGCGTTGTGTTAAGTGTCCGTGAATATTTATTTATTTTATATAAAAGCTGCAAAAAATGAGGATTCTGCGTTTTTTTATAAAGCTAAAAGAAAATAAAAAAAATCTACCAATTTTATGATTAGGGTAGTATTAGGGGGTCTATTATTTTATATACCACATTTATATCGTTATAAATATATTTTCGCGATTATTTCGTTCTTTAAAAACTATGGATAAACATTTTATTTGATAAATAAACTTATATTTGCGATAATATACGTTCACTTTAACGTACTGGCAAAGTGTTACTTTAACACTTAATATTACTCAACGGTATATAACACTCTAAGATACAGTCCACTCACTTGATAGAATCACCAGTCACAATGCAATCAATAATGCGATCGCCATCGTCCGGTTGCCTTCAAACTAACGCAGGCCTGCAGCGTTCATTGAAGTCGCGCATATCTGCAAATGACAAATAAATATTTCTTTACTACGCTGGATCCCGTTGATTTTCCAGGATAAAAAGTAGCCTATGTGTTAATCCAGGTTACGGACAATATATTATTATACTTATTCCAAGTTTCATCCAAATTGGATCAGTAGTTCGAGAAGAGCAACAAACATACATACATAAGTCCTCACAAAATTTTGCGTTTATAATATTAATAGGGTTGCAGAAACAGTGTCGGTCCATAGGTTATACAACTTACATCACAGGCCCGTATGCCTATTTACTGCACTAATCTGGACTCGAGCACAGATTTTTGTACGAAAATCTATACTCAAATCTATGCTTGAGTAGCGATTTCTTTATCAGCATACGGGCCTTAGTGTTTGACTGACTCTGTAAAATTTGAGGGGAGCACATAGCGGTAGATAAATCGTCGTGCCCTGTCAGGGTTCATATTGGAAGCTATTAAGTACACCTACTTTATTTATGATCTCCTGTACCCACAATATGAATGCAATAAAAGGCTTGAACTTAAAAAGACCTTGCAAGCAACAATTGTAAGTTTTTTTTTAATCGTTTTGTTATTCAAAAATACTCACTATCCAAGCGTGAAAGTAATTTTCTGAGTTTTCAATCCAAATGTTCTACTCAATTGAACGCTCTGAAAATATTGAGTCTCGCTCGATTCACTTCAATTTTTTATTGCAAATATGGCCTTTAGATTTTTTGCAGCGGTGAAACTGCGCATTTAGTAACGCCAAATGCCTACCGGGATTTGTCGTCGTCAGCGTATTTGCTAACGATGTGAATAATGCCATGGTTCTTATAAGTAGAATTGCTTATTCAAGATTTTCAAAGAACACATCGTACATTTTAGAATTTGCTTTAGGCTACTGGCTAAATCCACCTAAACTAGGCAATAAAAGCTGAATTGGTCTGCATGTTTGTTTTAATATTTTAACTGCTGGGGTGACGTCAATGCGTATAACTCACGCATGTGTGTGTGTACCCCACCCATACAGTGTTTCATAAAAATGTATGTATGTATATCAACAGTAGATGAGTCTTTCGCTTCATTGATGTAACCAACGAATAAACGAATTGGTGTTCTACAACATTTCAGAATGAAGTTTTTTGTTTACGAAATGACCTATAATAGGTTTCCTTCATTAGAGAAGTAGGGTGCGCCGTAGACAAATGTTTCAAATCGACGTAGTTAATCTCTAACAGCGAACGCCCTCAGTAGATGAGCTGATCTTGTCTTTACACTATCCTGCTTACTTCATCGTTGCATAACTTTATTCAGCTATTTAAATTATTGCTGTCTTTTACTAACAGGTTATGTCAGTAACAGAGCTAGATTATAACCAACTGTTTAACGATTCAGCTATTATAAGTATAGCTCTTTATCGATAAGCATCACAGCTCAATTGGTAACCCCCTTAAGGGTACGCCCTCTCAGTGGATGGGCTCTGTGAGGTATGCAGTGGTATCGATTCTCTTGTTGCATTTTTCTAAACTAACATAATGTGACAGCACTAAAAACTTTTCTGTCCTTTTCTCATGAATTGAAACGACAAAGACGGCTATTATTCTAGAACTGTCAATTTTTTTAGTTTAGAAAAAAAGCAACAAGAGAATAAATGATAACTGTATCTTATTTTCTGTATAATCTGTCTCGCATATTAGTTTGTAAGATGTACCCACGCACAATACAGTATTTTCATTCATTCATTAATTCATACCAACGAAATTAGATTACCTGCGCTGTCTCGGCCGCTACAACTGGAACAGGTCATCATGCGCCCTCTCCAGACGTCTCAGAGACGTGTCCACACGCGTTCCTTGCGTCAAGGTCGGCGGCGGCGGCAGCGGAGGCGGTATAATCTCATTGTACGATGACGCAGCTCCCATGGACGCTGATTGACGGAGGCGCGCCGTCGGCCTGTGCCGGACGAAACCGTCTTCTAGGTCATTCACGAATCTGGAATTGAGATGGCAAGGAGTAATGGTAATTCGTATAGTTAGTAAATAATACGTTTATATTCTCACACAAGAGTCACATAGTCGTCACAGCTCAGTCGGTAATAACATAAGAATTGCATATCGGTGGCTGTTGCGGTGGCTGTGGCTGCCCTTGCATCACTTATTTTACTTATTTAATATACCCTTGGGTTCAGCCCTTTAGGTTGCTCGGACTAACAAAAAACGGTCATTCCTCTACCAAAAAAAGTGTAGAGACAAGGTAAAAAGTAAGAGTTAAACAAGACGAGTTGACAATGCTGTGCCCTATATTGCCTTAGACACTGCAGTATTTGGCAAAGCCTTGCAGCACCCAATAAAACTTATTGGAAGGCGTCCAAGACGTTCATCTTATCCGTCTCGAGAGTATATCAATACTAGATCAAAACTAGTTTGGATTGGACCGAAAGGATGAAAGTCCTCTATGGTGAGGTGGATTTTAGTAGTCATTTGTTGAATAATCAGTAAACAAATGTATTAAGTCAATTTTGAAAATGCGTCAAATATGAAGGTCAAAATCAAAGTAAAGTAATACTTAGTCAGAATATTGCATTGCTTTTACATTATAATACTTAATTTACGACATAGGCACACCACACTCCAGGGGCTTTATGCTCACAGTGGTAGAGATTATCGGTAGAGAGTTAAATCTCTGCCGAAGTCAGCATGAAACCCCAGACAGAGCCCAGAACACACAATCTCATCACTACAGATTTTCTCTAGCGCTAAATTACCCACCATCTAACAAAGAGCCAATATATTATCACAGCAACACTATTTCACTGTTGATTTGTTCAAACATATTTCAGAATTATTTGCCAATGTATTACAAGTCTTACCCAACCGAAACAAGGTTTGTAGCTTCTTATTCGTTTGTTATATCGGATGTTTGTGTATGAGTATGAATCTGGGTATATTCCGTAGTGAACTTGCTAAATTTACTTGGAATTTGCGTGGGCAGGCGTTGATTCTGAGCTCCTTTATCCCTCGGGTTTTGAATAAGATCCACACAACTTTGTCTAAAAATATCTCGCGAGGACGCGAGTTTCTGGAAGCTGTGTACTACAGACGGAGAAAATTACTAACTTCCTTGATATTCTTAACTGATCGTCTCGTGTATGAATGAAACTGTACAATACGACACAGAATATTCTCGAACGTGATTATGTGTCAACCATTCGTGATTAGATGTTTGTTGTTGATCTAATTGGTGATTAGTTTCTTAAGTTATTTTGGTATAATACATACAGGGTGTCTTGAAACAAGTATCTAGAAGCCATGGAAATGAACAGCCAAGTTTTTTTTTGCGTTTTATAGCTTTTAATTTTTTAATAAATAGGTGCAGTCTGGCTATATAAAAGTGACATCGTAATTTTTCAATATGAACGTTTTCCATCAACATAAATTATACCTACTCCTACAATAAGCCATTTTAAGAAATGTGAAACAAAGTTTGCTGCTCATTACTTCAATATTTATAAATCATTGTCATTGTATTCATAAATTACCATTTTTGAAATTAATTGCGGTCAAGGTTGACTGACCAATTTTCATTCACTGGATTAAGCTAGTTATACCTACATAATTATTTTTCTTTGATCTCATTTATTTTTTTATATATATTTCGTTGTTTATTTTGCAGTTTTCGAGAATGAGCCAAATAAGGCTCTCACCTAACTGTGTAATTTTAATTTTAGTTTAATTTTAATCTTGTATGGACTGCTGTTGTCTGAAATAAAGAATTAATAATAATAGAAGTCATATTCCTGGACTCGAACCTCGGAATAACATACACTCATAGTCCTGAGACACCCAGTAGGAACGCGATTAAAAAAGGTCACTATTTATTATCCAGAGTACTCTTCTAATTGAAGGGTAATCTTTTTAGGTCTAGTGTACTCCAAACTTGTTAGCTAATTACTAGAATAGCCCTCAAGAGCGCAGGGGTCAAATAAGAAGCGCTCTGATAAGTGTTGATAGTGTGGGTGCCGCGGCCGATGACCTCTGCTCTACCTAGTACTTAACTACGCCGTACATATTTGATAACAATTTATGAATCCGCTTAAAATGCGCAGTTTTTGGATTACGTAGATATAATAATTTTATACTGAGGTAGGTATACATAGCGACATTGATACTAGACATTTATAAAAAATTATAATAAAATTATAAACAGTAAACATTTATAATAAAATCCCTACTGATATAAAAAATGAAGAAAACCTCAATCGATATAAAACTCTCTTAAAAAAGTTCCTCATCCAAAACTGTTTCTACTCACTGCAAGAATTCCTTGCAGAGAGTAGAAATAATACCCAATAGGCCATATTTATGAGTAATTTCTAATATAATATTATAAAAGTACAATATTAAATTATTATATAGGTAAGATAAACTTAGACATACAAAATATTAAGTATAAGTTTTATGATACCTGAAAAAGATATATAAGTTGTAAAATGCCTCCTACAGTTAAAACTAATTTGTAACAATTATTTATGCAAATTGTATCTTGTAAGCTCAGATACCTAAATATGCCACCTAGTGCCTATGTACCTACACCTCAACAAATTGCTGTGCCCTAACAGGGTTTATGTTTGCTACACTACTTTTGTACAACATCTTTATAACAACATAAGTGCAATAAACGATTTGAATTTTGAATTTTTAGACTCAAGTATGCCGTCACTGGCTTCATTATAATATACCGTACAGGTCATCATCATCACCAACCTATATCGGTTCACTGCTGGACGTAGGTCTACCGTACAGGTAAGCTGCTTAAATCTTTATTTCACATTTAAAAGATTCGGGTTTGTTATCATCCTACTAATATTATAAACGCGAAAGTATGGATGGATGTTTGTTACTCTTTCACGTAAAAACTACTGATCCGATTTGGATGAAACTTGGAATATATATTGTCCGTGACCTGGATTAACACATAGGCCGCTTTTTATTACGGAAAATCAAAGGGATACAACGGGAGGCGAACGAAGTCGCGGGCGGAAGCTAGTACGCAATAAATACAAAATCTTTTGCCCCGCAAAATGGGACAAATATTTGTGCATACTGTAGTGTTTTTGGTAATGAGAAGTTAGTACCTACTGGTGGTTTAAGTTTGTAGAGATGGTCTCAATCTAAAACACCATCTAAAGCATCTTCATCAGCAAAACGAAGCGCTCGTGGCTAGCCTTGCTTAGTCAATCTTCACTGATTATCTAAGACGTTCTGCGCGTCCACTACTTGGATGCAGTCGTTAAGCACGTCGGAGGCCTTAACACGGCCTAAACACTCCGTCACCAGAGTTAGCCACTCATACGACGTTGCTTGCTTTATCAGCAAAACTTATTTTACCACAGCGTCACAGTATGGCAGTTTAACTGCATTTTTTTTGCAAAAACTTTAATCGTTTGTTCTCGGTCAGTATGATGTGTCTGTCAGTCAAGGCCGCGGCATAGCTCTAGTCTAGCCGTTCGTGAATAACGGTTACTTTCTATACCGCGCTAGGTAGGTAGTCACATGATGTTTTGTTTGTAGTTCCCACCTATCTACACTGGGTGTGCCGTAAGCGATTTAAAACTATACGACTCGCCCGCAACTTTGTCTGCGTTTGCCAGACCGGAATTATCATATTGCGATTCTGTCTCATTTTTGTATTAAAGTGCTATTCCTGAACTAAGGAAAACCACAAAGATTTCTATAACATTCTAAAACACGATTGCGGTTAAAATCTCGCTTGAACCATAACTTTTGGGATATTAAAATTAAAAATCTTTATTGAGATGATTTACTGAAAACATTATCTATCATAGTAAAACATAGCATGAACTTATATCTTCAAATTGCTACTTGGGGTAAGTGGTGGTCAGACACGGGAGACAAAACGCTATGAAAATCTAACGCACAGTTGTAGCAACTTGTCTATAGACTGCAACCCTATGTAGTCTTTTTATTAATTAACCAACCACCAACCAACTCAATTTACCATTAGATTGCACAAGAGGTGTTTCTATTTCTACATGTTTTTTGTTGAATTTTATAAACAGCCACCAACTAACAAGACATTACAAAACAACTTATTATAACAAGAGATAGTGGATGTATTTATTTGGTTTGTTTGAAGTAATCACAACTTGTTATCATTAATTACATAAAACACTTATCTCTTCAGCAATAATTTGCCTGAAGCACTGCTTGTTGATTTCAGAATTCATAATGTTTGGATGTTATAAAAATCTTTTAGGTTATTAAAATAAGAATAAAATAAGTCGTTTCTCATTACTTTAAGGTGTGCTGGCAGGGGTTAGCAGGGAGACAATGCACAATACACCCCAATGTGGGATGTTGTGCAGATCTTATTCCCCCACCATGAATGAGAATTAGAAGCTTTTTCTAAATGTTTATCCCACATTTGTTAAACAACGCAATTTTTTCCTTATTCATAATATGATTTTATTATACTGTCATCATACGGAAGAGGAAGGCATCTACAATTACGATGTACTTTTTGTAGATGCTGTACTCTTTCATATGACGGTAGTATTTCCTTCACCTTTCTCATTAATCATTTTGTAAGTAACTTTCAAGAGAAAAGGCAGGCATCAAAAACTGGTATGTGAATGATAGTGAAATGAATATGTCGGCAACCAGTAGAACGTAATGTAATTACATATGTGGATAAATCTTGTGTTGATAGCACAGACAAAGAAACATTTAATGAAATATTTTTAATTAGATAGGTACCTATAATGTAAAATGTTAAGAAAATAACCTATTAAATTCACCACATTGAACCAATAAATGACCTATCTCGCACAACACTGTTATTGAGAGATAATGGTAGAAGGTAGAAGATATAATAAGAAAGATACTTACTCACTATTTTCCTTGGTCTTCTCAACATGTTTTTTGATGTCAGCTAATGAAGAGTCTAGTCTATTGAGAAACTCGTCAAAAGTCTTCTTCTCATCAGGACTTCCTGGTGAGAAATCTCCCGTGGAAGGCATCCCACCGATCGAGGCACGATGACTCGGAGGCGCAGGCTCTGTGACTCGCTCACCATTCTCATAGAAAGGTGATTCTTTGGTGACTGGTATCAGAAGATACTCCCTCAAAAACAAACTGTCCGTAGCGAATAAACGGTTGGCTCTTCTTATTTTTTCCATCTATAGCATACGACGAACGATTAGCAGTTTCATAGATCATCTAATGTATTAATTATAAGCTAAAACACTAAAAATGCGGAGTATTCTAACTTACTGTTACACCATATTTCAAGGCAAGTCCTTGTAAAGTATCGCCTTTACACATAACATGTTTGATATATTCTTCGTTCTTTTTCATGTGGTTGCAAGTGCTTCCATATTTTTTTAGTGGGCGAGCTGATTCCCGAATAGAAACTCTCTCATCGAAAAGACGTTCCTCCTCCATTTTTGACGTACCCAAAGAGTGCCAAAGAGGTGCCAAGTGCCAAGCAAGAGGCAATGCAAAGAGTAGACCGCAGTATAGTATTCCTACGTGATTCCTACTTAGCTTGAATGAACCATAGAATGAAGTGAATGAACCACTGAACTATCTTCTTATAATATCTCTTTACATTGACAGCTGACATATTGACAGAAAACCATAGTGCCAACATGAAGAAAATAAAATAAAAAGAAATAGGGATGGACTATGGAATTTAGGATCGATATCGATAGTACAATAGTACGTACTAGAACGTGAGGGCCTAGTACGAGTTTTCAGTGTATAGTGTGGGTGTGAAACGTCTGACGTCCAGCACACCAGTGGGCGCTGATTTGTATGGAGACACTGAGCGGATTCTTTGAGAAGCTCGAAATGCGAGTACGGGCTTGGTGTAGACCAAGCTTCTCAAAGAATCCGCTCAGTGTCTCCATACAAATCAGCGCCCACTGGTGTGCTGGGCGTCAGACGTTTCACACCAAATTTACACACCAAAACTCGTACTAGGGCCTCAGGTTTCAGAAAAGACAAATTCAAATTAATTTATTCATAATTAAATAACATTACAGACACGTTACATTACTACATGTAAAAAGTGTATATGGATTTATTGGATAAAAGTTGGTACCTTAAAAGATGATAAAAATATAACTTTGTGGCCTGCTTACCTACATATTAGGTAGGTATGTACGTATATGTCTACGTATGTATTTAAAAACTTCACACATGCGTTGATATGCCACACTGTCACGTCCTCGTTAGAGTAGTAATGTTCTGTGGTCACGTCGGTATACTAATTACAAGCCTCCTCTTTTTAATCAAGCGCATGATTTAGAACTCAACTGTGGTGTAAAGCTGAATTATTCTGACGCTTATCATTTCATCAATCAACGGCGCTGGTATTTTCTAGAGGGCGTACTAGATCCTACACAAACAAAAGCCCGAGGCTCAGCTCCAGCTCCAGCTCAGCCAGTAGCAAAATCCAGCAAACCAAGCAAGCAATATAGCCAAACCATTCCATTTTCATTCATTCTTTTACTACTCACTCACTCTTTTATATTTGTATACTTGATTGAATCAAACAAAGTAAACAAACCAATCAATCAGTCGCTCAGTAGTCTTGTGCGGGGTGGGTGTGTTTGTGAATTTTTCCGCGAAAATTATGTTATTGTGACTCTGAACGTAGTATCCAAGCAAATTTATTTACGTAAACTTACGACAAGTGTATCCTATTTTTAATTCAGTGTAGTGAAACTTTGTATGTATAATATAGTTTGTGCCTATTTACATGTGATCGATACCTTCATCCAGTTTTTAATTTTTTTTGTGGGTATGTATGAATGAAAAATTAACCTATTTATAATATGATCAATGAAATATTATAGTATTAGTTGCATAGATTTCTGACTGTTTCCCCTTATTACCACAAAGGCCCCAAAAGCACAATAATAATGCCCTCTTGCCCGGGCGGGCGGCGCGCAGCCCTCATAAATTTGCAAAAGGGCTGTTGCCTGGTCGATTGTGCTAGTGGGGCTTTATTACCGTGCGTGTTTCGTTAGAATACGATGCATTTGTTTGTGTCAATTTTTATTCATATTCTGAACCGTTACCAGCGTCATGTGGAGCTCATGTGTCTTGCGCAGGGCGAAAATTCCCAGGGTAAATCGTTAATTTACTCAATGCGGAATCGTTGACATTTTTGTGTTTACTAAATAAAGCAGACTATTACTGTCTTCTGGTTGCTTTTAAAATGTAACAGTTACCTACCTACATGTAGGCAAGGTATACCTAGGTAGGTAGGCGTTAAAACTGGGAAGGTATTCAGGAAAGTACCTACCTACTTACCTTCCTTTTCAAAATATAGCATATAGAAATATACCACTATCAAAAAATTGCAAAGAACTTTTCTTCTAAAAATGGAGTAGGTATTCCTACCTGCCCACCTACACAACATAGAGTAGAGATACTTAGTACACAATTTCAGTTAGGTACCGATTCAGCTATTCACAATGATCTACCTATAATAAAAGATACCTAGGCATAGGAAGCATTACACATTGAATACTAACTAGACTCACCAGTGAGACACATTCTTGGTTCCACTTTGGTACCAGGCGTTCATTCTTAGTTTTCACCAAAACACAGAGCCTTATATATTGACCACTTATAACCTAATATAGTTATAAGTGGTCAATGTTCCAAAGCTGGGCAAAAGCCCCCTTTACTCCCTCTCTATAAATGCTGATTGGCCTAAAAAATCATCATACATACCTCAACTACTTACCGAGTACAGTAGTCAGCCATTTGTTGTATCTCTGAAGACAACACTACACCCCGCCCCATCTCTTACTTTCTTCCAAGCCAAGAATAGGGTCTGCAGAGCTAGGTATACATAAATTCGGAGACTGATCAAGACATAAAGAAAATGTATGGTAGGTACAAACAGACAGTTAAGGAAGCTAAATATTATAGAAGAAACATAAATCAACACTGTTTTTTTTTAAAGACCCACTTACCTACTCATCTAACACAACAAGATAAGTAGGTAGGTATTATGTGAAAAAGGTATCAGCTCAGCATAATATTGAATCAATTTCAATTCAATTCAATAATTTTTATTTCATACAACAAATATTACACATGTTAATACAGAGTCCATTATTTTAGATGTAGACTAATATCATACTTAAAACGAAAAAGTAAACGACTAAAACATAGGTACACTGCTGCACACCAGCTAGGATTTATTGTACAATACCATAAAAAAAAACTCTTTAACAAGAGATCAATACCTAATATGTACCTATCACCTCTACAGTAGGTTACTAGTCACTATATTGGCTTGGCTAGCCATCGTTAAGAAATGTGTGATTCAGAAAATACCTAAAACATGTTTTGAAACACGACAGGTAAGGCAGACGTTACGGGATCATGATGACGCATGGCTCAGGCATTTGACCGTGGAATCCCTCTTATCTGTAATCCTTGTCATCAATGGATGAGTTATGAGATCGAGACAGAGGTGAATAGACAGGTAGAGGTAGGTTTGACGATGATAAGACGTAGTGTAGTCTTGAATGCCGGTAATACCGCGTTCACACTATGCCCATGCCGCTGCCGGCATTATTGCCGCGGACTTATTGCCACAGCAACATCGCCTTTATTCTCATTAGGGAGCAAGGGCATGAACTTGGGCCGGCCAATCAGTAGGCCAAAGAACTTCCTAACGTTGTAATCCTTTCGAAAGACCTCTGACGTCACAATACTTCTGGGAAATCGGAAATCAGTAGCTATTCTAAAGGAAGTATGTAGGTATTTACTCAAAAAACTTGACCTAAGCCTTGTAATCCTTTCTAAAGAGCGCTGACGTCACAACCGGTACTAAAAGCGGAATAATACGTCATTTATTCACAGATCCGGAGTGCAACTTCCGAGAAATTTGTACCTATTAACAGTGTCGTAATCTAAGAAGCCGCGGGAAGTCAAGAATAAGTAGCAGTTACTATAATACCACCAACGTCACATCAGTGAATAAGCTGTTACGATGTAGTGTTGATGACTTAGAATGTGGACATAACAGAACAATCGAAGATAATGCTACCGAGTAGGTTCGTTCGGTACCTACCTACTGTTGGCGTTGACCAAAGTTTGTCAATAGCCTAGAAAAAATACCAAACGAAGTGCACAACGTAATTAGGTAGGCAATGTTAGCTTAAGTTGATCGGACAATAAATGTGACTTCGAGGCTCGTATTCCGGTAAAGAGAACTCAGTCTAGTACAGATTTAATTAGAGATTCTCATAAAAAGACTGTCAAAAATATTATGCTTGAGTCCTCAGTGCTTGAGTATTTCTAATGTAATTAATGTACAAATCCCGATCAAGCCGCGCCACGCACGAGCCTCTACAGCAGGTACCTAGTAGGTACCTACCTACCTATCACAATGGGTACCTTTACCATAGAAATAAACATGCTCCTAAACCTGTAGTTACATAAAAACCAGCCTTTATCCTTATAAATCGGAAGAGTATTTCAATAGTACGTAAGTACCGACATTATTTTACCTTGAGTGGTATATGTAGTTATTTCCTCTCCTACCGGACATGGACTTCGGTTATGCAAACAAATGACAAGCTACATATTATGATAAAACCCTTCAGCACTGAGCTGCGTGGCTGATTCTGAAAGCGTCTATAAAACACAGCGATCAAGACTGGAGATCACGATAGATAACTTCAATCTTCACCTCTACCTTTCTAAATTTCATGATCTGAAACAAACCAGACATCCCGCTTAATTTCACGTCCTGCTGTGAGCAGCAGAATAGCATACTCATAGTAATTTTTCTTAGAATAACTCTTGAAATATAATCCCTAACCCTTTGCAATACAGTCGAGTTCAAGTCTCCAACAGTTGTCCAGTAAAAACAGTAGCGAATACTTCCAAGGCGACGCAACATAAAACAAAACTGTCGAGTTTTGGACTCGCTCTAAAGATAGAAGAAGAAAAAATCTCATTGCTCGAAGTTCGCCTATCATTTTGCTCAAAGCTTATTTATACTATGGGTATTTTCCAAAAATCAATTCACACCATTACCTACCGTACAAAATTTAGTACCTACCTATACCTAGGTAAATATCGTTATTACGTGCTAGCACGTTGATTGTTGTTGCCACAAACAAACCGTGCATTAGCTAGCATTATGTTTTCTGACCTTCTATGAAGATGGATGGATGTGTTATAGATGTCGATCAATCATTATTAAATAGCCAGATAGGGGGTCCACTTTTAATATACCTACCTGAAGCTAATGACAGTCTTTCCGATCAGTTTTGTTCAGTGAAGAGATTAAAAAGTTAACACTCATTTATAATGGCCCATTAGGGTCTAATTTGAGGGTGTAAAATGAGTAAAGTAAGCTTTTAAAGTCAAAAAGGTTTGGCATTAAATTAATCATCATTACCTACTCATTAGATAGTAAGGTACTAATATTCTGTGGTATCACATAATTACGTGTATGTATCCTGTAATTAAAAGGTGTACTAAAGAAAGTAGATATTTCTGTGGCTTAGAAATTCTCGTAGGTACATCGTATTCACAAGGTGGCTCTTAACTCCACAATTTGTTCGCGTGTTCGGAACATACCACACTGCGTTCTGTGTGGCCGAGCCAAAGCGCCAGGGGTTACAAAATAGCTGTCAACGCGATAAAATCGCGGTTTTGCCCATAACGGGCGGTGGCCGCAGCTGACCCAGCCCTGAAGTGCCGTAGGTTAGTGTGCCTAGGACATGGTACTCTGATAGTACGAGCTCTTATGCTGCTGTACACATCTAATGATGCTTAAAACATCGAAGCCCAGGGATAAGCATAATGACTTAGTAGATTAGACAGATATCCCTCCCCTCAGATACCCGAAGTTGAAACACAGGTAAGGTAGGTACAAACTTACAGTTTAGTAAAGCATTATAATAATGTTTGGTAAAGGTAATGTATGGGAGCTTTATCGATTCGTAAGCTTATGACTAGATCTGGTACCGAGAATTTTAGGCCTTTCAACACTAAATCGTGATTTCCAATCCTCAAAGTTTTCTGTCCGAAACAAAATTTACAACGTGAGCTTGCATTATGCTTGAGGCATCCCGTCCCTATCGCATCGAAGTAAATGTCACATTGTGCATTGTCTGTTCATTGCCCCAGCACGATCCTTGATAATGGATTGTTCTCGGTTAACAAGTTAAAGCTCTAATAATAGTTGTCTTACAGCCATGCTGTACCTAGACTTGATGTGATGAAAGCACGGGATGAAAGGGTCTGTTCTCGAGCAAATTGTCAAAAATCCGCGGCAGATATTTTGTTTGAATTTTATACACTTTCCATGATCAGAATCGCAAGTTGCACTCAAACCTTCTCGTTAATATTCAACAGAGGCAGATGTGAAACGAACTGTTCGACAACAGGTGTGCACGCGCCTCGTTTTTTACCCCCTTTTTTTCGACAGAGCGCTCCTTTACGGTCTTGAAAAAAAAAATGGTTTATGGTTCCATATTTTTCTTTCGTTCCTAAATCTTTTATGACGAGTGCGTTTATTATAACTAGATATCGTTTAAACTTGTGTGTAGGTCAAAAACAAATACTAGAAGTAGGACAGATTAGCAGGCATTAGCAGGCATTTAAAATAGAATAATTACGTTTAACGTGCATAACTTATATTTTATGGATTACATAATTAGTGTAATTGGACGACCGTGTTAATCATAGGTATAATTAAAATAAATAAAAACACGCTGCTGGTCGCTACTATTCATCTTTTACCTTGGGATGTAAATGCCGCCCACGCTTGCCCAGCCATAATCGATTCGCAATAAATCGCATAGGAGCTCCGTGTGCATTCGTGCAAAAAAAAAATGGCGCAGCAGCAGCTGCCTGGCCACGATCGATTTTATGATAATAACTAAATCAGATTTTCAAAAAAAACCTACCTTGGTTATATCAGGCAGGCACACAAAGATCACGGTATACTCAACTGCATTGATATATCAACTGATCTTACTTACCCGATAGGTAAAAGTATATTTATAACGTTGATAATAAGTTCAAACATTTAAAAAAATCTGGTTTATGTACTTATGCATTCATTCGCATTCATTATGAAGATGATGAGATCAAAGAGTTGCGTTCTGTATTAATTAAGCCTAGAGGACGTCAAACAAACAAGTAGAAGCTTTGAAGAAAGATGGCGTGGCTAGATTATGTAAACAGAATCAAGCTTTTGATTACAGTTTGATATTAATATAATTATTATCTCCCTTGTGACGTCATAAGCTGCTAGCCTAAAGTGGAACTGGGCCGGACACGTCTGCCGCATGCCAGACGACTTGTGGCCAAAAATGACCACAGAGTGGAACCCACAAAATGCAAGGTGTAGTCGTGGACGATCCAGAATGAGATGGCGGGACGAGCTTGACTCGCACGAGCGCATGGCCTGTCACAGCGTTGAATCGCGAAGAGTGGAAAGAGGGAAGGGAGGCCTTTGCCCTGCAGTGGGACAGTAGCGGTTGAATAATAATTGTTACGTTATACATCTACCTAGGTTGAATCACCATTGAATTAGTGTAATAGTAAACAGGTTCACTACTAGGTACTCGTACTTTGCTGTCGCTTACACAGATCTTCGAAACCAAATGGTATACTGGAGTTTGTATCGTCTTGAAAGAACAAAAGCTTTATATTATTGTGTGCTACACTACCAGTTCACAATATAGTTACCGAGTTCCTCATAAATAACATTAAGTACCGACCTACTCATTATAATGTTGCAGTATTAGGTATACCCTAACAAGACAGAATAATGAGAATATACTTTACAAGATATCTGCGTTATTATAATAATAATACATCTACTATATACGTCTTGTCTTGTAAGAAATACTCGTAGCTTTTGTCAATAGTAATTACAAGCCAACTGAGAAACTCTTTATCGTGAAAATTTTTTGATGGTGTAAATGTATAATTCGTCATAGCTTATCGGCTTAAATTACAGACTTCTTGACCAAAACAATATTTACAAAACAGGATTTGGTAAATGCATATTGTTTTTCATTCGGTATAAATAGAATCCATATTATTTTGAATCGTCATCATCATTATACCATCGCCCGAATTTACCCACTAGGTAGGTACTTTTATAATAAGGTATAAACTTCCCTTGATTTGTACCATCCATCCGTTATTTTTAATCACATACCAAATTAAGTATTTTTTCTAACTTCTAACTAATAAAGCCAACACAACTTCACTTCTGTCAGCGTTTTGTAAATTCAAAAGGAAATTATTGTCGTCGCGTCCTATTTTAGATTCGTTGCTTTTATTTATTCCATAGTCGTACGATAAATAACATACAACGACGGGACATCCGATTTTATTTTTATCTATTTTAAAACATGCTGTACACTGTTCAGTTCTAGTTTTGTAATGTTGCGTTCATACTACGCCGCAGTCGGCAGGGACTTGGGCAGGGAAGAGGGCACGCGCATAGTGTGAACACGACTATGCCTCTGTCCCGGCTCCCGGCCCAAATTCATGCCCTTGCTCTATAGTGAGAATAAAGGCGATGTTGCTGTGGCAATAACTCCGCGGCAATAATGCCGGCAGCGGCATTTGCATAGTGTGAACGCGTTATAAGAAGATGTCACTTGTCACCGTCAAATAAATACGCGGTGGTTGTAAGCTAGTACAGTTAGCATCAAAATCACAGTGAATTAAATCATAATCAACTGTTTTTTGAATTGTAAAAGATAGATCGTAATGTTAGCTGAACTTTTCCGTGCTTCGGCGGGCATGCTAAGCTGTCGGTTTCTATGAGTTGGCTAGTAGCTCATAAGAGCTTCGTACGCTATTTTATTACTTTTGTAGTGATGAAAGACTTTTCTTGTCGCTTTTTGTGAGTATCATAATAATAGAAATGCTACGTAAGTAAGTGAACTAATGATAGTATCCTGATCATTAAATAAATGCTGCAAACATAAGCTTGGCTGAGATGGAAAAATTAAATTTAAAAGACTTTTGTATGGATAAAATGAACCTACTTATTTCTGAGGCACCTAGGGTACCGAGGACAGTAATTAATTTGTTTAGGACTTTGTGCCTGAAGTGTTCCAACGGGACCTTATTTCTAAGCCTTCGTTGTTAGTTTCGGTTAGGCTGTATGTCAATAGTAGCTCGAAATGGTTCGTGTAAATACCTGTATATTTACACGAACCATTTCGAGCTACTCGTTACTCGTAGATCTTTGTAATAATGTATGAAAAAGAAGACTATTTTATATTGTACAATTCGAACTATAAAATAGTCAATTTACGGTGTGACAACCTATAATACGGCTGGTATTATAGGTTGTCACACCGTAAATTTATAAATTTATTCCACATTTTCGCTGGACTCAACCTATGTCATAATAAATAGAGAATATTTACTTTGTGTAACATTTTAATTATACTTGCATTATTACATTTATTTCAATATTTTATGAGTTGTATAACTGACAGTTGCATATCATGCGTTGGTATTTCCTCATTGTTGTCTCCATGTTTACTTTGGAACACCTAGCCTTACTTGTACCTAAGTGTAAATAAATATAAATTGTAATAATAACTCTAATCTAAGTAAGTATTTATTACGTTAATCATTCATGATGACAAAGTTTGCCTGGTTAAATCAATTTAAGAATTAATAACTCGATTCGGCTTTGTATAGTTAATAATCTACTTCGTTTAGCGTTGCCGATAAGTATTGATGGGTTGCTGTTGGTACACAATAATTTATCGTCGACAATATTTTCACAAAAACCAATCAATAAATGAATTTATTAAGTAACAGTTTGTCACCCAACGAAAGCCGTGGGCGCCGAGATATTTTTATTGGCCCTAAAAGACTTTACGATTCTTACTAAACAAACAAAGCGCGAGAGTTCTACGAAGCAGTTTCCTCTGAATTAGTATACAGGTGCTTGTAACTTTCGAATGTTTGGGTATAAAACGTATACGAAGACATGGTTAATTAGCTGTTAACTTTATTTTTACGCATCCCTGGAAATCGACGCACTCACGCAGAAAGCAGGCAAAACACTTAAATGTGTAAGCTGCCAATGACCCAGTTCGACGTGCCTAATTATGGTGAGATTGGTGACCCTAAAAAGACCTAAGGCATAGAGCAGAAAACTTAAGAAGAATGTGTAAGATGAAGAGATCTAAGGGTTAATCCTAAACTGCAATATTGATATACTAGCTATGCAGTGTCTGAAACTCTTCTGAAGTAGGTAGAAGCTAAAAAGTTACCAACTTCGTACCGGTGATAGCGGATAACCAGATTTCTGCACAGATGTGTTTTAATGTAATGCCGATGACCCAAATATTGATAATTTTATCTACGGTCCGAATTATGGCTAATGAAACATGGTACACGTGGTCGGGCCAACGACCCGATGCCCGAATATCGAAACCCCCTCGGCGCTACATGTGCTCAAACATGTTTGCACACAAACATAATTAAACTCATACGTGCAGATTTCATTACTCACGGTTACTACTAGAGGTGTATGTGGTAAGGAAATAGCCTACACGTGGCCAGAAGCTAATGGAGCACTAGTAGACGTAGTAGACGTAGTGAACGGTTAGGTACTACGTCTTAAATAGTATGGACAATTTGTTAGCAATGGTTAACTGTATCCCCATAACCATTCAAGGCAAAGCAAGTTGTTAGTTAGTACCATAACAGTGTCAAGGTGTTATGCGCCACACCTTAGTATGAGATGGATGGAAACCGTACTCCGGCGATCGTCATGATCAGGGTTACGATGCCTCGCGATTTATCAACTGGGCCTATCCTCAGAGGGTGTAGGTACTATGTGAGGCAGTGCATTGTTGTAACCGTATTATATGCTAGTCCTATCACATTTCTGCTAAAAATATATCTGAAGCTCTCCTTTCAAATCTTCACATCGCTGTCGCTAAGCTTTCCCAAGATACACCACCACATTGTTTGACTGCTCTTCTACAATCCAAATAAGCTATCCTGAAGCTTGAACGAGTACCAACCGAAAAGGCCATAAAACGAAAGCTTAATGTCCAACTTGATGTCCTATTTCAGCTGTTTGCCCGTCCGTCACCGCTGAAGTGGTCTAAATTCTAAGCAAACTGATTCGAGCACTCTCAACATTTGATGTTACCCTGGTACTTTTTGTTGGACACTCAAGCTTTGTTGTGCTCTTTTGCGACATTGTTTCCAACAAATTTTTAATAATGCCACGGATGTTTGAGAGAATATGAATTTATTTTAATTTATATTTGCATTCTCGAAGAAATCCGGGGAAAATCTGTGTCCACACCGGTATTGTTCTATCCTCTGTTTTTCTTCATGTAATTAAAAAATATACCGGTTACTATAGTTTTGCATTATACATGTAGGCAAATGATGGACTACCGCATAGCTGTTTGAATTTACATACGAATCACAGGTTATAATTATATAGTTCAACCAGTTATTGCTTTATGAGAATCACCAATTACTTTGGGGATCGGTTGAAATGATTCAGCAATCTTTTTATCGCTTCCCTATTTGAAAGAATTCAAAGGTAGTTTTGAAGTTGTTACTTGATGCGAGGAGATCAGGGACAATTTATGACAAAGATACGACGCTTGCGTTCGACTTTTAGTAATCAAAATCATCTAACCGGAAGATCTACAAATCTACTGGTTTTGTGTAGTCTAGACATCTAAAGGACTACAGAAATGCATGAGAAAATCGAGGAACACATCAGTTGCGTGCTCACTCGCGCACGGCAGCGCGTGCTAATGACACGCGATTGACTCACTGCCTATGCTACTATAGACATCCGAGAATAAAATAATTGTTACCTACATCAAATATCTTTTTACGTTTCGTATGATACCGCTGCTCATTAGATTTTTTTGTTCGTCACGCGCTGACCACTCAAGCGTCCGAACCTGATCGTAGGGAAATAGAGGCTTTTTTGTTTCGGATGAGTTTAGTTGTTTTTTTTTGTAATAATGAATCGAATCAAATTATTCCTTCTTTTGTAATTGGTAACTTACGTGACCGTGTAGTTAGGGAGAGGGTGCCATCCCTAATTTCAAACATAAATTCGATAAGACCAAGCCCATGTTGCTTTGATAATACCGCTGCACCTTTTTACAATGACACTGAAACATTATGTCACGGTGTCAGTATAACTAAATCATATAAATGGTCCATAAAACCATGTCGATGGGTGTGTCATGAAAAAAAAAGAGTTCGTGTAAACGGGAAAAGCAGGCTTCGCGTGATGACACGAATGCAAATACCTCGCCTCCATTCGACTACGCCCGCCCTAATCACGATTGCAGACAGATAGCATAGCGTATATACCAATGTACTACACACACCTTTTTTGTGTTGGCGTCGCACTGTGTCATACACCTCTCTCTAGATGTAAATGTTGTCGAATGTACTTTTAACTCTTTTAAGTCATCTCCATCCAATCAGTCCGTATTATCTGTACTTGAATTTGTCTGCCCTATTTGACAGGTCTGAGTTTCTCACACATTCGTATTGCGACCACACAATGTGTTACATTTCACGTGTATCGTAAACCCTTTCATTAGTCTCGCTTATACCGATATCAAGTGTGTGCGAAAACTGTTAAAAGCTATGGATGTGTTCTGTTATTCGGTTACAACAATCTCATTATTTGATTATGGTTCTTTCAATATTTGAATGTACTGCATTATGTATTGCTTTGGCTGAAATACTCAAAAGTTATTCAAATTTGAGCACCACTTAAAATTGCTCTGCCTCTGTTTGACATTACTCATTTGTAAGAGATGGCAATAATTTAAGCGTGACTTAAATTGAGTGGCGTTTGAGTATTCGCCCACTAATCTCTCATATGAAAGTACCAATCATAGGTAAGGTACGCAATAACACTAAATTGAAAGACAAGACGGGTGCCTGAAGGAATATCTTTACGCCTAACCAAACCGAGCTCCGAAGGTTTGGTAGAGTTTTGGAAGAGAAATAAACAAGTGGATTTGTATATTATTTGCTAAATTACATTTCCAAAAATTCAAGATGGATACTGTTATGATAGCTTATTTACAACAAAACAACTTGTGGTCCCTTAAAAGCGCACCTTTGAAAATACAACCAGTAAACCATCGCAACCCAACAGCTGCCGCACTATTAAATGCAAAACACATTATAAACTTGTTTCAGAAATCTAAATATTTTATTTTTACTGCTGTACAGAAAAGATCTTTTTGTTTTGGTAATGTCTTCCTTGTGACATTGTTCTTTTTTGTGTTGGTTCGTTTTAAAATCATTGTTCATCACTTTGATACACACATTACACACGCTGCAGAATTTTATCATACTGATCCTTGTTTAAAACCTGCATAAGGTGATCTTTTATGGATATTGCCGAAGTTCAACCTCAGTAGGATACAAAAAGTATGAACTCATGAACTTAGAATTTAGAAAGGTATATATACTGATTGATACTCTGATGCATATCATATCAGTCGCGTCACTAATGTTTATCGACTCTTCTGTTTAATAAAACCTTGGACTCGGTGTTTGTTGAAATTGTTTGCGTGTCGGAGCAAAAGAGCTTCTGAAGAATATGGCTTACCGGTTGTTGCCCTCCAATTCTAAGACTTGGATTAGTTCCAAGTTAGTTACCCTATGAAGTAAGTAAACAAAATCACGAAAAAAGTATCATAGTAATATTATTGTATTGCTAAATATTAAGTCCTAATATTATGGAGTCTTAACTCCCAACTACATATTCTTGCCAACTTTAACATTTACATCGAGATAGATATCTTAGAGATTACATAGAATTCCATGTGTCGAATGTTAGGTAACTAGACGTTCAGTCTATGTAATATTTTGCAGGAATAATTAGTTCAGCAAGCTAAGCGCGACTACCCTAGCCAACGTTTCTTCTGAAGAGAGCACAAATCGTTATTTTCTTGGGAAATAAGCAGTTTTGGTCTACGTATTATAGGAACAGTAAGTTCAGGACGCCGGCAGCTCGCGTGCTTAGAATGCAACGTCATTCTACCACCGACCCGAGGTATCAGACGGAAATGGCTCATTGCTACACTTTTTAATGACTATTGCCCTAATGAAAGCTTAATGAGTCTGGGGGGGGGAGGAATCTTGGTGTTGAAAAAAAACGCTTATTCCCATCGAGCCCACTGGCCGACCCTCTGGAGGGCCGGATGGGAAAAAAATCCCATCGAGCCTACTATGCAAATGAGCGGGCTCGATAAAAGCGCTAGTAAAATATAAATAAAAATACATTAGATGTAATAGAAAATAATTTACAAGTTAAAAGCGATAAAAAGTTCGTGGCTTATTGGAGCGTGTAGAAATTATATGTAAGTACACATAGTAATAAATATTGATTACCTGGAAATAATGGTTTGTAATTTATAAAAGTGAACGCAGTAAGTACCTATGCAATAAATCAAATTCATAAAAAACTATTACCCTGAAACTGGAGTATTATTATGCTGAAGTATTGCGCGATCGTGTGCGTAACGTAATTTTCTTTATCATATTCTAGTAATATTTCATTGGTTTTAAAAATGTGGTCTATGCAATACTGATAACAATGTACACATGAGTAGAATACTTATCAGAAACATCATTTGCCTCCATACTTTTTAGGTTTAAATGGGGCGGTCAGTAACAAAAATAATATTGAATTCTTTTTATATTTACCTATTCAAAAAAATTACATTTTGCGATTGGCATGAAAATGTACAATTTTCAATGTGTCTTGTTATTTTAATCTTAACACAGGAAAATAAAGTCCACATCGATCGGATCTAAAAATAATATGTAATTTATAAAACCTTACGGTACGTTTAATACTATCTGAACTTCCGACTGTAACATTATCGGAATTTGTAGTCAAATCACGATCGCGAAGTTCAGAAACCTCTAGCACAGCCTCTAGCTTTGACAAATATACAACAGAACTGTCGAGTGCGAATTTACCTATATGTACCCAAGAGTTCCGTACCTTACCTACAAATTACAATACAATTAACGAAATGTCAACTCGCCTCAACTCATTATGTCAAGAAAAAGCAAGACAGAATTTTGCTTTGGTAGAGCACAATATTAGCACATAAACGTTTTCAGATTGTATTGGTAGAGTACCAATAATGCCAATCTGAAAACTTTTATCCACTAACGACGTAGACAGAGTTCTCAGATTGGCATTATTAGGTAGAGCACAACTCTACCAAAGCTAAATTCTGTCATGCTTTTTTTTTATCCTATCATATTTTTCGTAACATACAAAGAGAAGCATACATGCTAACGGAGTATTAGGCTATTTTTGTTTATCCGGCAATTTCAGAATTTGCCCACAAGTGCTGCAGTGTTTCGTTTGGAATGCCTCAATTGGAACCCCCAAAAAAGCGATTAGAAGTCACACCCCGCTATTTCCCGGTGCGCCAACCAGAAAGGAGACCGCTGACTACATTATAATATTTTTGCCTAATAACTGTGTAACGAAGTTTTAATAGATGCAGTGACTCAATCGCGTGCATTCCAAATATTGAGTGCACGCTTCCTGTTTTGAGTCCTAAAATATTCTCGCGGTAACTTAAAGAACGCAGATTGCCCAGGAAATTAAGTACGTCTTTCTGTTTATAATCTGGCTTACAATATATGCTTTTGGTGCCTACCTAGCTGTTTGTATTGCAGGGTGAGTGCGTGTGTGCTTTGTAAATCCGACTGGTTGGTCCGTCATACAAACTGCCAACTATTGTTTTGCTAAATCGTACATCAATATTTGCAGTCATTTCAATCATTTCAATGTACTTACATGTAAAATTTTACCGTGTATTGAGCTAAGCTAGTTAGTAATTATAATTTTATGTATTTACAAATTACACTAGCGAATAATAAATTATTATTTTCCGATCGTAACTCGAGTTGAACTAGGAAAATTCCATTTTCAAATCCTATATATAACCCATCTCTAGAATAAATAATATAATAAAGTGTACCTACCTATTGTTACATTACGATCAGTTGGTTTTGACCTAGTTTTGATCCGAGTACTTTGATTCTTCGCAATATTTTCAGTTTACACTGGAGGAAAATACTTTTCTTAACATTTCCGACATCAAATTATCATCGACATATTATGCGTACATAAGAAACTTTGAAAGGCGATCTATCCCTTCATTTGAAGAAAATCGTTCTTGACACCTGCATTTTACCGACTCTAACATATTTCGGTCTTCACTAGCACTGAATGATTACCTACGAAAAATTGGGTTAGACTGGGAAATTGGGACTTCAATATTTAGAGTTTTTTTTCTTAGATTACTAGCGGACCGTCGTCGTCTCGGCTTCGCACGGGTTTTTTTAGGTAATTTTTTACACCTTGGGTTACATTATTGGAGTTTTAATAAGGATTCCCAAATTTTTTAAAATATAATATAGCCTATGTCACCCGGGGAGCTTCTCAACTGTAAAAAAATTATTCAAATCGGTCTAGTAGTTTCGGAGCCTAATCAATGCAAACAAACAATCAAATCTTTCCTCTTTATAATATTAGTATAGATAACTTATTTATTTATGAAAGTTAGGTAAACAACGATTATAAAAACACACTGAAACCTTATCAGGGTTTGTCTCAGTCTGCAGACACTCAGCTGTTACACTAAATACGGAACTATGTACTTACATAGGTCAATACGTGCGTGGACATGGCTGACTAGGCTGAGAGGATGGGTATAGGTGCTGGGCAAGCCTTCTCCATCTAAACATTGTCCCAGGCACTACAGTGTCCCGTTGAGTGTAGGCATAGGGCGTCTCCTGACGCTGTATTTATAAAGCGTCTTCAATAGATGCAAAGGCCTATTATTATTACTGACATACGTAAGAATGACATAGGTCAAAGCGTAGTGAATCTGAAGCATCCAGAAGCAGTTCCACTTGAACTGATCGTTTATAAATTTGTTACAGATATGAACTATGAGGCGGCCGTGACATTCTGATTCCTCGACGAACCTTCAACAACAGGTGCGTATTGGCGAGGGTGGGCACAAGGCGGGCACCTGCCTTTCTGCTCATTATACTTATTAACACTATTCCCCTGCTGTATCAATTTACATTTTGAGGCAATTTTTTTTTGTTTTAATTTGTAATCTTGTATTTAAAATTTTGTATGTGTACATACATTGGTACCTAGTGTACTACTTACCTGCCTAATATGTATTTATTTGCCTCATTGGAATATTTTGCATAGTTCTGGTTATCATTAGGTTTATTTATGGTTGTGTATTTTCCGAAAGGCCATAAGGAAGGTAGGAAAGTAAAACTAATCAAAGGTGTCAAAGGTCAACATCTCTCACCAGCTAAGGCAATTTGCGGTTATCATCAATTCGATTCGAATTCAAACGCACAAACAATCTAAGTTCGACACGCAATCGAGATTCGAAGACCACAGAGTACAAAATACGGACAGCAATTTATGTCATTCGCACAATGGTTTACCAAGCAAAAAATCCATTGAATGGCTTGGCAACGGTCTCGAATGCTATCTTACTTTTGGAACCTTTCGATGTGTTGTGTACTCCTTACCTCTGCTCTCTTCTCTACAGCTAGAGTTACCTCTTTTCAATTGTTTTAACTGATATAATTTCAATATCAATATTATAATAGCATGTCACTAGTCAAACAGCTTGGAAAGAAAGACGCGTAAATTCATAACGTATCATAAATGTTTTTGTTTGTTTCATATCTAATTGATTCATGTCCATGTCGATCCTAAATCAAAATGATTGTTCTCCGCATAATCGCACGGCAAACGATTGCAATCAACTATAATGCACGCACGCACCCATATGGACTAAAGACGCATTCACACACACGCCATACGCGTAACAATAGACAATAGTCATTGTCATTCCGGATGATGGCCGCTGCGGAAGTGTAAACGTGTCCAACGGTGCCGATGGGATACTGCACTGGGTTTGTGTGACTGTAAGGAAACTGAACTTATGATATTACGCGGAATAATTTACAGTTTATATTACAGCTTATAAACGCTATTCGTAAGATTGCAAATGAAGTTTACAACTTGATGAAATATGATATGAAATGAAATTTGGCGGAGGGCATTGATATGCCATAACACAGCTTAATCCTAGTTTGGGTATCAATGTTGTCCAACCAGGAAACACTACACTGTTAACCGATTTACAATATTGAAAATGTAATATTAATGTATGTTGTTATTTCAATAAATTTCATTTCATTTCATTTTAACTTGATTCTTAGCAGGAGTAACCGACTATTGTAGGTATAGCATTATTGCTTTGGTTGACCAAAAGCTCAAAAAAAGTCTCAGTGCCTACGGTGCCTACGGTCCCACGGTGCCTACGGTCTCAGTGCCTACGGTCCTACGGTGCCTACGGTGCCTACGGTCCTACGGTGCCTATGGTCTCAGTGCCTACGGTCTCTGCGGTGCGGTGGTCGGATTACGTGCATCAAAGGAAAATTAATATGTAATTAAATTCAACTGCGGTAATCATCACTCCGTACTATAAAACAAAGTCGCTCCCCGCTGTCTGTCTGTCCCTATGTGTGCTTAGGTGTTTAAAACTACGCAACGGATTTTGATGCGGTTTTTTCAATAGATAGAGTGATTCAAGTGGAAGGTTTATATGTATAATACATGCTAATACAGTAGAGAAACTGATAATTTTAGAGGTTTTTAATGTAATGTAATTAAACACATTTTTTTACGCTTATATTGCAAACGCTAGCTGAACCCTACGAGATAGATCAAAATAATGTACTACAGTATTGTATGCCTTAAAAACGTCTATAAAAAAGTGTCACCATTGCACTCGTGCGAAGCCGAGTGGGTCGCCAGTACTATATAAGCTCACTCAACCAACACCGCTACGTATCTCCATTTCGCTGCATAAAAGTGGTAATGCAGGTCTACTGTTTCTAGATTTGTTGAATTATGCATGAATCGGACATTACATTTCGTTTATCCGACTCACTGCAAGTAGTATAAAATATCCGTCTTTCGGTTCTTTGCGTGTTCGTCCGAAGCTCTTTACTTTAGCTTGAATCGATGAGAACACTTTTTCTTCGCGTGCAACGGAAGTTAATGTTCTTTCAATTTATTGCTGTAATGTAAAAACTATGTATTCTTGAAAAACGCAACATTACTGTGAATCTGGTGTTGCTTTGATAAAACATTAGAAAAATTACACTTTTTGTGCAATAATGTTTCCTAACGTAAATTGTGCTCAGTCCACGTCTTTTTTCGCAGTTTTAAAAATAAAATAAAAAAATCTGTCATGCATAATTGATTTCGCTAAATGAACTAGGCCATAAAAATCAGGCTTTCCGATCCTCTAAAAACCGTGAAGGGTGATTAAAACCATCGCATGCGCGCCGGGTTCAGTAACCGTAATACTGCTTCTAAGCTGAGATGGAAGCACGCTCCCAGCTCCTAAAGCCACTCGAGAGCGCCCCAGATCTCAGCCTTTCAAAGGCACCAATTACTTGCTTGACATCAGTTTTTTCCAACATGTAAACATAGATTACATATATTCCGGATATCACGCAAGCAACATTCGCAACGCAACGAATATTTAAAGATCATAATGTAGCATTTCGTTCCGCGATAATAGTTTTTAACATACCAACATCAAGTAAATGTCACATTGGATGGCATAAATTGGTATAATTAGGTAATTTCAAAATGTCGGTCAGATGAAGGAGAGAGAGTTTGCACTAAGTATACTCACTGGTTAGAGTTTTTAGAACACATTCTAAAAATCTAAAAACTCGCAACGGCCTGGTATCAGATTTAATATTTTATCTGTGTCATATTAATGCTGTAGCACAATAGTGCTAAATAGTTTCCCAGCATGTAAACAATGCGTTACGTTATTTTGCTTTCAATTAGCAATCTAGCGTTATCAAAATCTGTAGACCATCACTGGAGTTTTCTTTAGTCATTGTTCTTATATCTTCATAAATTGTTCTTACCAGCTACGCGGTTTCACTCTCGCTAAGGTTTTTGTGGTATTTAGCTGGGAATGCTTTTAGTTTCAGTATTATATTCCACAATGATAGCTGGTATAGATTTCCATCCATTTATCAATTTATCAACGATCGAAGTTGGTTGGCTGCGGGTCGCAACACCTAACAACTACCATTTATCTCCAGCATGTGTAAATATTTTGACCATGCAATTGATTTAGCTAGGTTTATTGGTTTAGATTAAGGAACGATCAACTTGTTTTCAAATAATATTGCGCGAGTAGCTTAGCAACATTTTGATACACCACTTACGGTTTCCATTCCATGGATCTGCTTACCCCATTAGGTCCTCGATTTATCCAAAGATCTTGCCTCTTTAGAATCGGCTTAAACGATTCTCCTGAGGCGTTCCGTTATCGCAATACCCAAAGGTGTTAGTATAACTTGGTAGTGCTTAAATGATTTTACCCAACGTCTAGTTCACTAGCTTTATCATCATCATTTCGCAAATCGTATTTACGAAATAGTTAACCCTGCTTCTGGAGTCAAACGCGATATTCGTCAGCTTTGAGACTTGTATCTAAATTTCCTATGCTGCAACATGGTATTTTACCCAGTAGACTGTAGGTTTATCAAAGCCTCTTTGCCACTAAGCTTACAACAGTATCATCATTACAAGTATCTTTCTTGCTTGCCTTTATTACGCCAAAGCCCCTTTTATCATCTCTTATTACGCATAATTTCAAATTACTTGAACAGATTTTTTCAAAAGCAGCTAGGTAACTAAAGTAATGAGCGTACAAATTGTTCTAATGGCTTGTCCACTCGCTTTGTTTGAATCCCGGCCACTCTGCTCTTGGGAGCATTCATGACCTGGTTATGTTCTGGACTAATAAACTTGTGGGAAGCTCGTTCCACCATCCACATTGTTGTTTATTGAATACAACAAGCGTAGGTTTTTCGATTATTTCTTATTGGATTATTTTGTCCCTGCGTACACCAATAATAATACTATTACCTATTAGGTACTGCTATTAGCAGGACTGACCTACATAAATTATGACATCATTTTTACATATCGTGTGGTGTAAGCAAAAAGCCCATATGTGGAAGTAGAAATACAGTTGAGTTAGGCTGTGGCCTACATTATTTTCGGAATATTGACGTGGTTTTGGGGTTATAAATGTTAGAATTAAAAAAAAAAGTAGTTTTATCGTAGTCTAAACACGTTTTTTTTTATCGACTCTGTTACTCTTAGCTGATCATTCTAATTTTGAAAATGTACAATTTCATCGTATATCCATAATAATATAAATTATAATACCAGTTACTAAGAGTAATTCGTCATACGAATATAACACGTTTCTAGGATAGTTCATATCGAGTGCATTTCGAATATTTTCGAACAGCTCGAACGTAGCGTAATTGGGTTTCTGGGGCATAGCTGGGAGTGCTTCTGACCTGATTCGGTTCCGCAAGGGTTGAATACTAACGTTAGCTGGAAGCTGCATCCCAGATGTCCAGGAGTTTTATTTTCTGTAATTTCTGACAAGAAGTATCTTTTATTAAACCAGCTTCGGAGAATAAAGGTTCACCACGCATGGCAAGTTTTATAACTCTAATTTTAATTGAGATAGTAAAGTTAATAACTTATACCTTATATTCATCTTCATACAGCTACTGAATCGATGAAAATTTTAAACATTCCGGGAAGTCTTGAAATGGAGAAGAAACAAAACGAAAGAATTCTGCAGGCTGATGTTAATAATGATAAGTAGAGGAGAGAACTCACGTTAGTACAATACATAATTCTAAAATAATAGCTACATTCTATTTAAAATCGGGCAACAACCAAAGTACCCATTTAATGACCTAGTTCCTACATAAATAAAATGCACAGAAAATAATACTCTGAAGCGGAAAGTCAAATAGGTACATAATATTATCCGAATGAAATAAATAATGTAAGACATTATTTCCCCATACCACTCATATCTACTTTAGTGGTAGGTACAGGTACCTAAGTTAGGTAGGTACCATAATTAAATTACTGTTACGTACTGTGAGTGCACGGTTCGTCTCTCTAACCTGGAGTCAAAGGAACCCAATTATTTATACCGTCTGTTTGTACCTGTTGTATTTTTAATGATGTGTCGTACGTCACCGTAATAATTCTAATTCAAATTCAAAGTCTTTATTACAGCCATTCATACACACGATGTATTACAGCCATATTAGAAGTAAGCATAGGTTTAACACATTTTATTAGGTTTAACGGCGCACAAAAGTACACACAGAAACACTAGAAACACTCAGGTGTGCACAGTGTGGTATCCCAGCGCTTCATAAACACTGAGTCCACATCCAGTCGGTTTTCTATTACCTTTAGGAAGGTGTTGACGCTGTCCCGCACCCGATGCATCAGGGATGCTGCTCTACTACGGATGATCGCATAAAAGTCATCTACGTGTGCCTCCGCAAACATACCTGACGCGCTACAAAAGTGGGGCAGCCAATAATGCACCCAGTTGAGGCAGTAGAATGAAAACCTACTCTAGAGGCATCTTGTCTAGAGGTCAACTCAGTAGCTACAACTCAATGAACACTAATTTGAATTAGATTTTTTTGCGGAGGAATGTGGTATGGAATTGCAATGGAACTCTCGAGTCTGACTCATTAGACTGTTTTTCTATTAGCTCTTATCATAATAATGGCTCTGGGTGGGCACCAGAAGCTCGTTATGTTGCCTCTGGTTGTTTTAAAAGGATTAATAAAACGCACTTACACCAGTTTCACTGGATGAATTTATTGCCTATAAAACGTAAGTTTTGATTGCACATAGTAAGTTACGGCTGAACCAGGCCTGATAATGTATGTCTGTTTTGCTTACGTAATATTTAATGACTTAGAGGGCACAGAGACATTGATGATTTGCTTCCAAAGCGAAGACTCTTTTGCGCACCAAGCTTATTAAAATCGATTGGTGCACAAAAGTGGAATAGCGTAGGTATGTGCGGAAGTTCTTGGTGCGCAAAAGTGGAATGCTTCTATTTTCTAAGCGGTAGTAAGTTTTGTTTTGCTTGTAATGCTAAGCTTTACGTATTTACTAAAATAAGTAGTCCTTTTTATTTTTAGCATAGCATCTGTGATTTCATGAAGCTGGTAGTCCAGTAACGCTCGTCAGCTCTTCCGAAAAAAACAAATAAATCATGTAATAAAAAAGCGAAAGCTTAGCCAAATAATCTCATATCTCCTTGATCTTCCAGTCTGTTGGTCGAGAGTAATGCAAAGTCCAGACGCTCTTGCCCGAAGACATTGAAAGCGGGTACAAAATGATTGTCTAGCCGTAGTAACTGTTCATTCGACTGCACAGTTTTGTCTCACGGTATATCATCTGTGCCGTAGCTTTATCTACAAGCCAAACGGGACACAATGCGAGACGGACCGACCCAGACATCCTCGCTAGACAAAACGATGAACCTTTCAGTGGAAATATCTGCTTTCTTTTCCTAAGCTATCATAAACTAAAGTAAACAGTTTGATGGATTGTGTAAAAGGAAAGATGACATGGGTGGTTGATAAGGGAGAGTTCAGGAGAAAAACAAATGCTGATACCACATGAAGTGGGGTAAGAGCAAGAGAAGAATTGACCTACAATCCTGGCATCTTTAAGCTGAGCATTTTAATACCAGCCAATCGCCAGCGTTGTTATGAACGTCTCCAATTACACTTATACTCCGAAATCAAAGGAGCATTCATAATCATTAAGCTTCCAAACTCGTTCAAACTCTCAAGTTTACAATACCACGATTCTTCAGAAGTTTAGCCATACATCAAACCGCGTAGCTCACAATCACAATGCTAAGTAATGTTACGGAACCCCGACGGAACCCTTTGTGCCGCAATCGCGGAGCCATTCATATCGTACGCTCTTTCTTCTATTACAGACGTAGTGGTCCCTTTGTCGTTATGCTACGCACGCTGATGGAAACCGTAGTAGTTTTTGCAACTTTTTGTGGGATTGGTGAGAGTACCGAAGCTGCTTTATATAGGGTTAGCGTTGCCGCTTCTACCTTGCCTGCTCATTCTCAGGATTCATGGAGGCTTCTACATAATAAAAGGTGGAAAATCTTTGTTAAAAGCAAGTGTTATCGTTTTATATTAGGTTATTTCAGTTCCAAAGTGTTTATTGAACAATCAACTCGATAAAAGGATTAAAAGACCCTCTTTCAGTCAATGAAACCTAATAACCAGCTCCAAAGTATGCAAGTCACGGGTTAAATGCTTTATTCAATCTGCCAACGCCAACGCAATTGTTTCTACTCGACAACAATCCATTGTAAACTGTGCCATCCGATTCTAAACCTTATTTCCTAGGAATACTGCTCGCGGATGCTCACTATCTGATAGCGAATTTGGCTAAGGACATGAGGATGTAAGGCGTTTAATTTTTTACATGTGTGATCTAGTTTTATTTGCGAGGCGTTGGAATTGGGTTAATCTAATCTACAGGCAGGTTGGGCAAATAGACGAATTATATTGGCATCTCTGAGTCCTTAAAGTTGATAAGATAATTTTCGGTTAGTTTTACATCCATATTATCCATATTTTCCGTATGCAGGTTTTCTCAATTCTGTGATATGCAACGAAGATCGTGTCTAAAAGAGTGTCGCAAATCAAGTTTATTGACGTGGGCGATGGATGGACCAACACTGAGGAACGATAATTGTCCAAAAAGACTTACTATTTTAAGATATCTGTCGTTTTAACGTTAAAGTCACGACTAGAATTAAAGCAATAAATCACAGTTTCACCAGAAACTTCCCCTGATTTCATCAGTAAATAACCCAAGTGTGTAAACCACACGTCACATTAGTTCACGTTAAACACCAAAACGTGACGAAACGTAATCCCAGACTTGAAACTCAAATTATGGGTTATGTCCATTATGGGTGTTCCAACCGCAACCGCACGATTAATCTTTACCAATAGCCGTAGGAGTGTACAACAGGCTAGTCTCATGTTGCTGAAGGGGTGGTAAACGATAATAAGGCTACACAGACAGCTATCTTGACATAACGACTATGTATGAAAACTTGTGGGGAAAAAGAATCGGGTCATAAAGCCGTTAACCAGCCTCCTCATTGGCTAACTGAATGAACATGCATGTTAGTGGCCAGTGGTCAGACCTGTGTAGGTTTGGAAAATGACCATTCTGTAAAACACATAAAAGTATATTGCTTCAATGTCACAAAGAAACTGTGCTCGTAATCTCTCATCTTAATATTACGAGTAAAATTACGCACCAGGCTATTAAATAATGTAAAGTGGTTACACTAGCCCTGTTTATGTCCCAGTGTATATCCGAGGCGCCAGTTTTACTACTATTAGGTAACAGGCATTACCTGGTACCCGAGCGCAGTGTATTCACATCACACCCTGCATAACTAGATGGTACGAGCAATACTGCAGTACGCTATCTAGTGCAGTAGAGTTATAGTATGAACCCACGGCTTTTGTAGAAAAAGCAAGCAAGCTTGTGTGAGTTAGTGACTAACTCTGGTGAAAAATAAAGAAAAAAGAGTTTTTAGGCATTAAGGCGGCCCAAAATCTTTTTTTTTTGTAGAGTTCCTATACTGTATTGTACTTGCACAGTTATAGGTTCATGCCTTTAGCTGCTGTCATTGGTCTTATAATATTTACATATCAATGAATCTTGATATCTTCAAGCAGAACTCTGTGTTTAGCTAGCAGATTTCAGCTCAACCCTCTTTGGTAGGGCTCTACATTCTGTAATACATGAATATTCTTTTATTTATAGGAAAACCGACAGCACATAACAAAGATTAGGTACAAAAATGGAAACAGTAGGCCAATCAAAGGTTTTCCTCGTGTATAGCATAATGAGTGCAATTCCATAGCTAAACAGCTACTGTTGGCTCTGTTGGTATTCATTCAAGGAAAACATAAATCTGCTTGCGTTGTTTACATCACACCCTGTATCACACAGAGCTGTATGACTCTACATTCTATAGTACATCCTCCTGTATAATGCCATGAGTGCATTGGCGCAGACTACAGCGGCACGCGCCAGTTTTTACGGTTATTAGATAACAGGATAGATTACCTACAAGGCGGCATGCACACGCGGTAGCTACCGGCAAATACTAAAAATATTTCTACAGAACGGATGTTACACGATCTCCTTATTTTCAAACGAGCCGCGTCAGAGTCGTGATGATCGGTAATCTGAAGTCATGGTCTTATGATTATGACGGATCTTCTGAAGCGGATAAGCGCTGTGATAAAGTTTAGCCATGTAATAGGCATCTTTATAAACTGCCTATCGAATTTTGAGAATTCACAGGAAGGTAAGAGGCAAAAACAGAATTAAGTACCTATATCTTTCATTTCAAAGTTAAGATGTTTGGATATTTGGCTGTTTGAATGTTTGTGTTTCAATCACGCTGCAACTGCTGGTCCGATTTGAATGAAACTTGGAATATATAAAGTTCGTAACCTGGACCTAAGCTATCCCGGAAAACCAACAGAGTCAAACGGAACACTGGCCTAGTAAATTGGTTCACTGATTGTACTGCGGAGCGATAAAAGCTCGAGCTCAAGAGAGTTCCCGCCGTTCCTACGTTGACTTAATTACAAGGATGCGATGACTCGATATTGGTTTTTGATTGTGTTAGCGACGACGACTGTTACTTTAAAAGTAAATTTCTAGAGGTCTAGAGTCCAGTCTCTACTAAAATAAAATATAGCTAGGCCTAGCTGGTAAAAACCTCAATAAATACTTTTGTTTGTAAGAAGCAGTATTTTCTGTAAAAGTATAGCAATCTGTTCGAATTTCAAATTTGTTTCTCGTGAACTGACAGTTTACGAACGTGTCAGTTGAACTGTTAATCTGTCACACGGTAACGCAGCTTTCGTAAATTTTATAGCATTTTACAAGTATTTTTGCTAGATTTATTCGTTTGTGTTTACAATGAGAGAAATAAAGCGGTATAGCCACGTAAGCGAGCAGAACTACCCAAGTTTAACGCCATATCAGAGCTCGATAGAGTGCAAACAGCGATGCGAGTTGGAATATCTCCCGAAGATTTTTACACGTGAGTAGCAGAAATGTAAAATAGAATTCATTGGTAGTTTATTTGGAACCTTTGCTCTATTAGGTTATACCCTTAGGAAATTCGTATAGAGGCTGATGAAGCTCCGGTCACATTTTTAAGCCCAAACGCCTCCGTTATACTAATGAGAGTGGCTGGCCCTCAGAAAACGGACTTTTTTACCGTCAAAGCTGTTTCATGAATTTTACATTTCCACATTAAAATTTCAGAATATTAAGGGTAAAACTGCACTAACCGCTTAATTTTTAATCTTCCACGCCTCGTCTCCGGGTCTGACCAACAAGGTGAAAATTTAAAGGCTTAAAATACAGTTTAAACTGGATCTAGGTTACCTGACCTAATTCAAGCTCTGCTGAAAATATTCAAAGTGGGAATTGAGTTCTCTGCATGAGCTTTGAGCATTGGGTAAACAATTTTATCTTCTAACGTCGTATAAACAACAATCATATTTGAATAAAAAAGATGAGCTCTAATTTCATAAAACCGAACTTTTGTAATGATACGCTCAGAAAAATCTGCAAACTCATTGAGGGAAATGGAAGCGACTTGAGGAAAAAATAAATGAATCGTTTGCAAGCTATGAAAAGTGGCGCAAAGTTTTGAAAATAGTATAATTTGTTTGGGTTCGTTCTGTAGAGTAGACGACGTCGCCAGAGCAACTTTATTACCTAGTAGGTATTTTTAAAGTTATCGCAATCACTTTTCTCCCTCTTTCATGTTCACGCAAAGTTTTATAGTAACAATCCCCAAGGGATTGTTTCTATAAAACTTTGAAAAAAGAATAGTCTTATATAGCTTTTATTTTTGGTTAAACTTCGTATTGTACGACTTTTTTTAACTAAGAACTTTATTTTTCGTTATAACAACACAATACTGAAGTAATTTTAATAAAAAAAGAAATTATTTCATAAAATTGGTTTGTAAGTTGCAACAAATTACCGATCAATATTTCATTCGGAAATACATTTCGAAACGTCTTTTATTGCATTACATGCACCTCATAAAGCTCGGAGCAAGCCTGAGGCAGGTTGGCATTACGGCCCGCTGCGCATTACATTACCACGGATGTGTGAAAATATATGAAATGGCATCATTTTCAAGTTTTCATTACCTCCTTACATCTAATTTTGCTAGTGCCAAGCTAAAAGCAGAGAATCTCTGGCGCGATCGATCAAGCGAGCGTCCACCTGAATACTGAATGCATCTGTCTCCATCAAAACATGCATGTCTACATTGTCTACCATACCGGGATGTACGAATAGGTTGAGAACGCGGTAGGATATGTATGTATTCTCCTGCTCTTGACCTTTGGCTCGGGGTCCGAGGACCAATGGATGGTATTCGGTAGTATTACTTGTGTTGAAACTCCGTGATAATTTCGTTTGTGCAATCCAGGATAGTTCTCATGTAGCGAGCTAGATGGCGCTACAAGGCCATTATTACAATCGAGGAGCCCAGCGTCTTATTTACCTTCGATAAAAACACGTGAATTGGTATCTAGAAAAAAAATTGCATTAAAATCTATACAATCTAGAGTTGGTGTCATCTTCCTTTATTGCATCAATTTCTTAGTAGGTATGCTGGTTTCTTGATTCCATGTTCTCAGGTAGGAAAATAATCCGTGCGGCGATGAAACTCCCACGGGGACTCCCACACGTTTCGCTCCACGATTCTAATGCCTTACGTCAGAGGTTCTCAAAGTTATTCCATTCCGTAACCGGTTCCGGATTTTTTTCAGTACATCGTTTCTTTTTGATAGGTAATACGATGTATGTGTACGTAAAGAATGCCAGTTGATCGTCAACAACCCAAGTTATGGTATCAGTTTGTAAGTATGTTCCAATGGTTTCCAGACGTTTCATCTTGGGTACCACTGTCTATATTTTCTTTGATTACCTGTGCTCAAGTGTTGTTTTGCTCGTTCTAGTTTACTGTTTAGGTAAAGATGGATTTTTCTTTGAACCTCGTTCAGTGTTGTTCGTTATCGTTGATTCTTTTTCAGTAGTGCTCTAAATCCCTTTGGAATTCGATGTAGGCGTTCTAGTGGAGGAGAATACAAGAACGCCTACATAGTTTTCAATTTGTCAAATATTGTACTATGGAATTTAGATGATTTTCTTTATCAAATATATCTTTCTCTTCAGGTAATATTCCTATCTAGATCACCATTAAAGTTAATTCATTCAAGTCTTCATTCTGTAGTTTGAAACAGTCAAAATATCTTCTTCTTCTTCTCTTTAATAATGGCCTCTGCCCGTCATTTCGACAGGCAATTTTGCCAATGTCAAGTGATTTAGTTGTAATAATATAAGTCAAGTCATTCGTCAAGTCGGCTGTCGTTTGTTTTGAAAAGAAAATGGTAGATTTTCTCTTCAAAACCTAACACGAATTTTCACATTCAGAGAAACCACTTTACACACATTTATTCCAATGGCTCACACTTTATGTTACGACCTAAGTATTATTGGTTAAAATTCCACCAAAATTAAACAACAATACTCACAATAACACAAGAAAAACTATTAAAATAAAAATGCTATGTGTCGTTTCAAAAAATGTCAAAACTCGTGTCGTCAAAATATCAATCTCACTCATTCAAAAGTGGTTTGCCTACTTTTTTCTTGTCAATTAACACATCATGATCCTCAATAGCCAGCTTAAGGTAAACCAATATAAACAAACGCTAATCCTCCTATACAAACCGATAATACTTACAACAAGTAGTGCAGAGCGTTGCCCTTACTATGCTTATGTATACCGAGGAGATGTAGAGTTCACTATTGGGTCGTTCAACGACAGCTTTTCAATTTTTTTTTTAAGAATTGGTTTTTGCTGTTTATTCAAGAGCAACAGTAAACAGTGTAACCACCAGTTAATTAACAATAATAACTTTTTTTTACAAAAATCTGTCAATTCAAAATATTGACCAACACTTCTAATTCTTGCAAACGGCCTCAAATAATCTTGACTCGATGATGCTATGTGGAACCGAAAAAACTCACTTCATTCTCGATCCAGCTTTTTGTTAATGGTAGGAACACCGCAATACCATTCTCGTTGTTTATTTTAACAGCAAAGCGGTTAACAGAATTTTCCCGCTGACTGAAGTCGTCAGACTAATGCCCTTGATTGGTGACTGTAAAACGAGGAGTTGCGAGCTGGACTAATTTGGGACGTAAATCCAAAATAAAACCGACTTGTATACAAACAAGCTTTTAAAGTGTTCAAGCGTATAATTGAATTTGTTTCCGGACAGTTTGTTGAATCATCGAGACGAAAACCCGCAGAATGCTTTGTAATTTTAAAGGCACCAAGAGACCAAGATACAAGCTCATCCCTACTACTAGATCGCTTTAAGAAGTATTCGGTAAAGGGTTTTTTTTTAACAACATTCAAAAAACCATCAGAATACCAATGACTGTACGTACGTAGTACACACTAAGTCACCAAGCATGGTCTTATAGGTACAAAGTCCACGCATGTAGTTTATCGATTCGATTTCCAGCATTGACACCTGATCAAATAAACTCTTTATCGTTCTACAAGTAGGTACGCTTCTGCCTCTACAAAAAGCTCTATATTTTCCCTAATCTATTCGAATTCAAACCACGTCCCGTTCCTTTCAATACCAATTCCCTCACGATTTGCTTGAAACTTCACGAAATGTGTTTTTGTGTATCAAGTCGCGCCGCCAGAATAACTTTCACATGATCCCTGAGACCATTGTCTCCCACATTAGGTAAAGGAATGTACCCCCTTTCGTCCTTCCCTTCGTCTCTAGTGGCCTTCTCATTTTGCGGGCGCACGCGTCCTGGAGACTTGGCCGTGTTTCAAAGGATACGATTCTTCTACGTATATAGGTATATCTATATTTGTTATATTCTAGAAAAAATAAACATCTTGATTTATGCTAGCGATTACCGCCGCCTTGAAACGATCTTCAAATAAAAAAAACAAGAATTTTGAACTTTTCCACAGTCCCGGGTTTTTTCCCTGTGGAGATATCCTATTTAACTCTCGCAACATTCTGTAAATAGCTGTCCGCGTTCTCATTTTATGAGGATCCTTGCTTTTAAAATACCGAGTGAAAATTCTTTTACCCGTTTTCCACCTCAACAAAGCTGCGGACTATCGCTTCTCACATTATAATAATTGTAAACAACGTTATGCATGCCTGACTTGAGATAATTTTCTTTGTCTGATCGAAAGCTATGATTTCATGCACTTACCAACAAGCGCTATGGTAGGTGGAGACCGTGTGAACCCGCCTAGTCTTGCTGGATCACAAGTAACTGGATTTCGAAACTAAACTCTACTAGTAGTGCCAAGCGGTAGTGCCTAAGAAAATAAAGGATATTTTCCGAATACAGACGAGTGCGAAAACTCTGTGGTGATAGTATGATTTGACAATTCAATAGATTGTAATTTTTACGAGTGTTTAGCAGTTGAATAACTCCTTGTGGAATAAACAAAGAACTGGTTTATTCACAATATTTTTTACAAAGCTTACTTTGTTTTTATTACTATCTCAAAAATATCCAAGTGCTTGTGATTCATGCCTTATTATCGACTAGTTCATTGTCTCACTGGGTTGTACGCATAAGTATTGTACGCATTGAGGTTACATAATTGTGTAGGTTGGAATGTGCCTCTTCATTGTAAATGTCATGTCACGTTAGTCAAAGTATTTTACTTATCTCTTGCATTCGGCGAGATCTAGATCAGTAAGCCCATAAACGAATATTACATGCGACTAAAAAGGATAGGTGACTATTTTCTTTAAGCTTGCGTAGACCGTTCACGCAGTACTTCCGGCAATCCATCACCATTAGTTGCTTCCTTATGAGACTTTATATAACCCAATCTTGAACCAAAATCAAGGTAACAGCAAAACACTTTTAACGGCTAACATGTTAAGCTCCATAGAACAGTATTTTCTATCCAAATTAGTATTCCAGTCGAGTGCAGTGATTAACAAGTCGCTTTAGAATCTAACTTTGAATCTGCATTTAAATCAGCTATTAGAAGTCAATCCAGGCTTTTAAAAGGAATTCGATGGCTTGGTATTACATTCAATTAGGTCAAACTGGCAAATATTTAATGAACTTCTAGTTTGAGTTCAATAATAAAATCCAAATGAGTATGCGCCTATGTTTTACTTTGGTGTCTAGTTTTGTATACTCCTGCGGGCCTAAGATGCGCACCGCGAGATATTTGTCATGTCGTTCTGTCAAAATGTAAGCATTTTCTACCTGTTTAGGAACTATTGCATTATCTGTGGTACCTAATGGTGTCGACAAAACGTGCCATAATGTTCACTTTTGACACTTCTTAGTCGTCGTACCTCTCTGAGGACGAGATAATAGTCATGCAGAAATGTCTAAAGTTGAAAATTCAAAGGCGCGGTTTCTCGACAACATTACCACAGATAATGCAATAGTTCCTAAACTGGTACAAAATGCTTACATTTTGACAGAACGACATGACAAATATCTCGCGGTGCGCATGCTAGGCCCGCTGATCTGTTAAACTTTATCCCAGACAAATCACCGGCAGTTCTTTCATTTCACGTTCTTCAGCTCAATGATTTTTCACCATTACTCACCTTACCCTCAACTAAGGCACTTGCCAAACATAGGATGTCTAAAAAATAACCAGTGACGAAAGATCTATCAAATCTTTTTAGTGTGATTGGTATCTAGAAGAGTTTTCACCTGGATGACCCCGAGGTTTCAGGGTTCAGTGGTGTCGGTCATGCATCTCTGACTTTCTGAAGGACAAGGTAGATCAACACTTTATGATAGTCTCATTTGGATAATGGGATTCTTATTCAAATGGCTTCACTTGAACGCGGTGTCAAAATTTAAAAAGCTAGTTTGCTGTTACTCTTTTAAGGATTTTTCTAAGAGCGTTGTCGTTTTCATTTTTACGGCGTAATAACACTACAGACGCCTATCATAAGTAGTATTATGTGGTGTTTCTTGTAAAACTATTTCAAATTTCTATGTAATAAATTATTATGTTCCAGTAGCTCAGTGCATTATACTTTACGATCGTTGTCTATTATATATCTTTTAATATACGGCATTATAGAGTAGCACAGGCAATTCCAGACATGATAAACGATTTCATAGCTTCTAAGGTACAAGGTGCGACCGCGTCGATGTATCAATGTCAAATGAACATGAATGTAGTCTTATGAAATTATTGCGTGAAGGACAGATCAACTCACTGACCAGAACTGCCAGACTTAGATCTGCTCAACCAAACCAGAGCTAGTTCTAAACCGAATTATGTATAAGCTTTTGAGCAGACCAAAGCTACTTCGAATAAATAATGCTACTGGTTCGCCTTTAACCAAAAATTTAGAATTGCAGGTAGTTCCATTGGCTCCGTTTTTTTTCTCTTTATATCTTGCAAGCTTTTTACGCCCGTTTGATAGCCGATGATGTTGCCTTGCGATGTCGTTTATATCCTTTACTAAACCCGTCAAACCGACTTGTTGTGATAAATTCCCTAAGGGCCTCGTAAGAGCAGGATAAAACGAGTAAATTACCAATAGCTCCCGGGACATGGCACTTTCGCCTGGCTCCCACGCGTCCCCTCCAGTCGACCTTGTTAGTCCCTTTTTACTAGCAATCCAGGATTTTCTTATCTCCAACCGCCTCGCCCGCCTACGCGTTTTATCCCGCGAAGTATGCGTAATTTGTTTTTATAAGCAGATTAGGTATTCAAAGAAAATCTGATAATGAGCCTTTTCATGGGAAAAATAATACTGGCAAATAAAGTTAATAGAATAACGTTTTTAATACAGTTGCTCAAAAAGTGGCGTATTGCAGGGACGTATAGCGTTCGGGATGTGGGCTATTACACACTCGTGCCTTTTTTTACCTTTCTCGAACTCGTGCGTTCTCTTTCCCAACTGTCAAATAATGTCTATTAAAAAGAAAAACCAACCATGAAGTTTTTACTAAAAAAAATCATAGAAGTTTTTATGATTCATGCGTTCATGTTTTTATTTTTTTATACGTATATCTCTAAAAAGAAGCTACTAATTTGTTTCAATATCAAATTTAATGATTTGATTGAATGAGTTAGGTTAGGTTTCATTTCATTTCATATCAATAAAAAATTCTACTGAAGACTGGGCTGTATGGGCATAGTTCCCTTTGCCTACCAGAATGGGTGAAGAAAAAAAAAATCTCTGCTTATATTCTACGGTTGGCGCCATTTTTCAAAAATTTTCTTTTATTAAATTAATTTTTTCGCAACTGTATTAAAAATAGTCGTTCAGTACACGTGCGGAACCGTCATTGCAACTTGTTCCGACTGTCAACCCTCGCCTTCGGCTGTGCCTCGGCTCGGCGAGGAACATACCTCGAATTTGACCATACTTCTTGCGAATAAATACATTTCATTTCATTTCATTTTCATTTCGGGTAGACATTTGTCGGAACTCTTTGCAATGACAGCCTTTCAATGAAATATACTATTCTTGTGATTTTAAAGCTTAGTTAATTAGTTTTTGATAAAAACTCGGGTATTTAATTTTTAACTGAAACTTCGCTGGCAGTCAATATGGGGAATTCGAAAAAAATATACAACCAATTTATAGTTTTTAGTTTATTCAATGTTGTTACTTTCTCTTTGAGCAAAATCTTAATGGCTTTGCAAAATATTGCAAACCATGTTGAATATCCGCATTATCGTAATTTAAATAATTATCGTTATACTTGTCCAATCTAAGTACTGTTTCTACAAGTAAATTGCAGATAATTTTTGTCTGGACGCGAATCCTCTATTCTCATGGAGAAGACAACAGAACACATAAAATTTTACTTTTATTTTTACGTAATACCATATTCCAATTGAACCCCTCAACGTTAATCTGTATGCGTCGTCCCCTTGATATAAAAATGTCAACTCACAATTTAATTATTTCCAGCTCCTCACCAGTAGGGGGATTTGCCGGAGGGACAATCATCTTATCCCCAAAAGTAATGACAAATCCAATGTAATGAGGTAAAGAGAGATGAAATCGACACTGTCTTCAAAGTGTGACAAATTCAGTGCCTCCTTTCTTTGGACTTAAGTTTTTGGTGGTTCTCTTCCCACTTATCCAACTAATTCCGCTGGCACAATAACTTTGTGGTTGCCTGAACATGGCAGGCGCCTTGCGTTTTCAATGAAAAACGCATTCAATTTTGAACCATGAAGTTGTGGGTTTCGATTGGGTCTCCATTAAGAGCGGACAAAAATTGTGGGATTGATTTAACTATCATCGTGCAAATTCTGATGTGAACTGTTAGCAGCACGGGTGGTTTAGATAATTACAATGAATACCAGTCTATGTAGCTTGGTCCTAAACAGGATAGTTGTTGGTGCGCCATGTATAGGTTGAGAGACCCTATGCGGTGATTGTCCTGCTGTGATAAACATTTTGTTTTCCTGGAAGTTCCCAATGTGTTTACTGGTATACTAGTGTAGTTATAACAGTACACCATACTAGCATTATGTAACATTTTCTTGTATCTATCGGTGAAAGAATCACAAAATTCTAACATGAATGCACTCTTGTATGTGTACTTAGATTGAGTAGTTAATTAAAATGTAAACTTGCATAAAATTCACGACATTTTGGTAAATTAAAAACATTGTTCTAATGGATTGTACATAGTAGGCAAATGATTTGTCATGACATGTACTATTTTATTTCGTTATCATTTCAACTTTGCTAACTTCCTTCCTCAAATAGCAGATGATGATTATTAAACATGACCCTATTTAATTCAATAACTGTGCTTATATGATCTGACGGGCGTTTGTTAGCATTTGTAGGCATTCATAGTTGTAGCGTGAAAAAGCGTAGAAAATTGCCTTATAGGAATAACAATAATCGCACTCCACCAATTTTACTATTTTCCAATGTTATGTGGGGCAGTGTAACCGAGACAACAAACTTCAATATTACAAAAACTATATTGAGATATGGATCGTCGCTCAAAACCAATTACAGGCTTCAGCGACTATATTCATTAGAAGTTTGGAGGTTCTCCTATTTGCTTGAGTAACCTACTGAGTGTAGTTATTATGAAAGAAACTCGGTAATTTCCTTCAAAAGCTTTCATCATCTTTTTCATTTCATGGTCTCTCAAATTTCTTTCAAATTTGATATTTCTTACGTATGTCCTGTATGTTTACTTTGATTTAGATTTCGAATTATAATGCCGGATGTTACAATGAAATCATCGCATATGATATAGCAAATGAATAAGTGCGGGAATCTGTGCGAATAAAGTGATAGTGGCGAATGCGAGGGTGCGATGTGACGTATTATCCACAAGTGACATTTCCGCTCGATAAGTTGCTTGTGCTTGCTGACTGAACTGTGGTAACCTCATGTCAAGGGCAGGGAGCAATGTGACTTTCATTCATGCTTTTGATTCAATGGCGATTTCGCGATAAGTTTTGTAAACCTTTTGCCAGAACTTAGAATCGTGGATTTGGTGCTGATCTCTTGTGAAACTTAACCTGTGATAAAATCCTCGTGAAGATTTGCATTAAAAGCGCTGGAAGATGTAACAAAATCAAAAGTAAAGTGAGATTAATATCAGGGTTTCTAGGAAAATCGAGAATTTCAACAACTCCAAGACTAAAATATTTAAAACTTATTCAGATTTTTCTTGCTAAAGAATCCTAAAGTTTCTTTGAAAAATATTAGTGAATTTGAATTTTCGTAAAAACAACCTGTTTAATGAGAAAGCTACAGAAAATTATGAGTACATAATAACAACGTTTATCATTATCAATCAGTGCGATAAAACTGTATTTAGGGTGCCTTTGGGGGGGTGGTTCGTACTTCGTACGGTATTCGAGATCGATGTAAATTGAAATTCTATCTAGAGGGTTATTATGGAAGGGCAAGCCATCAGCCTTGAGTGGCTTTCTGGTCGAGAGGTACAAACTCATGCAACAAGTAAAAAGGGTTTATCGTTTATCAGCGCCAATGGCGCCACTTATTTGTCCAGCTGGCTGGGCATTTCGATAGACGAAGACGCCTCAAGTGGTTCTTCTGTCATGTCTCTTTGTTGAACTATTCTTTGTTCATGACATAATTGACCAAACCCAGTAGTTAGGTATATAACTTTACTGTAGACATTTACGTTTGCGTGCTAGTATAAAACATGTCACACTTGTTTCATTAGAAAACCGATTAAAACTTATACATCTCCTCTGAAACAATTTCTGATACCTTCGTTCCAGAACACCCCTTAGACGATCGACTTTCAGACAACATTTAGTTTGTCAGAGGGGAAAGTTCTCGGCTTTATTGGCGTAATGATATTACGAACGTTATTTGGACTCAACCTTGTTTGAAGACATTCTGTTGATGAAGGGTGAAGGATTTTGCTCGCATTTTGGGAAACATTGAACAAAATAATCGGTCCTAAGTTAACCTATTTTGTTAATTCCAGTAGCGCTATCAGTACTTACGGTACAGTAGAACAGTAGCGATAAACGTGGTAAGCTGTTGGTTTACTGAAGCGGCAACGCTGGCATTAGACATGTCCGATGAACACGTCTATTTGATACTCGATAGCGCGTAGGAGGACATCACACGCGCCACTGATTTTGTATAAATTATCGTATTTAGATCGTTTCAGTATCAGTTCTGGTTGGAAAAGCACTAGACCATCCTGACGAGGATCTTGTACGCTCTCATTTCTATCCTCACAGTATCAATTTTGCGTAATGCAATAGTATGAGCTTGAAGTTTCTGAGATTGTGTTTCCGTGCTTTTGATCTTCATCTTCGTCGTGGGTTCAGCATATCAGAATCTGGTATTTTTACATTTATGGTTTCAACGTTTCCTTTCAGATTACTTGTGGCTTATTACCTTCTTTGATTTAAATCACATTATAATCCTATGACTTCATTATATTCTTAGACAGACAGAATAACTTCAAGATGTGCTACACTCTTGAGCGCTGGATTCCTTGTAACATTTCTAGGTCTTAAAACTCTTTCCACATCCTTTATTGCATTTAGTCTAGACGTTGTAGAAATAATACTGTCAGTAACTCGACGCCTCAAGTGGCTTTAACAAAATTAGCTGCGTCTCGGATCTTTATGTTATTGTACGAGTGTAATTAGGTAAATTGAATTATGGGGCTAATCTCAACTGTTAAACGATTGAGGTAATAAATGTTTAAAGCAATTGTATTTTTTTTAATAAAATGTAGATGTACCATCAACAACATCATTTCTTTATCTACGCTCTCTGAAAACCAACGTTGCTGTGCCTAGTCTTTTCATCCCGAGCTTGGTTTATCTATACCTAGCCGAACTGCAAGCAAGATATCTTCTAGTCTAGACGATGATGTGCTAATTCGTGCTGATGCGTCGGTTTTAAAATTAAAGATTATTCATTATTATTTTTCTTTGTCCACAGACAAGATGGAGGAGCAGGAAACCGATGCGGGCTCCGGCGTGCCCGACATGACAATGATGCCGGAGATCACTGAGGAGGCCATCAGAGACAACCTGAAACGGAGATACGTACACGACTTGGTTTATGTATCCTTTTGAAGTAGAAATACAGTTCCGAATTACGACACGGTTGAAAAAGCGTAGAAAATTGCCTAAACTACGGAAATCGAATGTTGGTTAGTTACTTGATCTTTCGTATTGGAAAACACTTACAATAAGTCTTCTCTAGAGATCAGTCACAGAATTTCAAAGTACATCCTGTTAATATGACTAGTTAATAAGGTTCATGCAATACAGAAATTTTGACATCCTCTTTCATTTTACTCGTAAAAGTAGGCATTATAGATTTTGTTTGTCATGTACGAGTCAATTTGAAACATAACATAAGTACACTTAAAACCGCAATCCAAAAATATATCTGCAGTTTTACATTACCGCAGTATATTTAATGATCAAAGGAACTTACCCTGTACGTGAAGTTCGATCATAATTATATGATCAGCTTCATTCGAAGCGATTTGTTTTACATGTTGTAGTGAGCCTCCTTACTTCAGCCTCGCACGGTTTGTTTAAATTTATTTTTTCAAATTTTGACGTTCCTATTTCTTCCGAGCGCCGCCATCTTTACTTCATTTTGTTGGTAGAATATAAAAAGAAAAAAACTTTCTAGGGTTGGGATAAGTAACTATCAAAAGCTTATTTTCGTGAGTTCTATGGGAGGGTTAGTACAAATCGCTTCGAATGAAGCTGATCATATAATTATGATCGAACTTCACGTACAGGGTAAGTTCCTTTGATCATTAATTATATTTCACAGCTTCATTCTTTGCGATTTGTTTTACATGTTGTAGGATGTTCAGAGAAATAAATAAATATTGTAAAGAACATAAATTCACTTCTTTAATGAGTAATTAGCAGGAAACATAAATATTTAAAGTTTTTTTTTTTTTTTTTTTTTGGCATGTTTACCTTAGTTTGAGAACTTAGTTATAAACATATTTTAATATTATAATTGAAAACGTAGGTATTATTATTTTATAAATGCAGTAGGTAAGTAACCTTAGTAAGTAATTACATAGATATATAGATTAATCATAGATTCACCTAGGTAGTATTTGAAAGAATCACTCTTGCAAACTGTGTTGAATTTTCTGTAATTAATTCTTTATTATAGAATCTTGCAAAAACTGAGGACGATTGACTCCATCCTGCTGTTTTTCTTATAATTTCTATATTAATGCCTAATCTATTAGCAGCAGAAGTAGCCGCATGCCGAGTACTATGTGCGCTGAAAATAGTGGTGTCAACACCACTCTTCTCGAGAATGTCCTTGATCCAGTGGCTTAATGTTTGCGCTGAAACCTGAGAATGTGGCTTTCTAAAACTAATAAATAATTGATCATGATCATGTGATCGTAATGTACTTGTACTTTCAATATAAGCCAAAAGAGTACTGGCAGGACAAATCTCGGGTCTGTCATAAAAAAAAATGGTAACTTTAGAACTGGTTGTTCGGCATTTAATCTAGATGTCTTTATCAAGTCTGGAATCTTTATAATTATTTGAGATTGATCTGTTTTAATTTTGTTTAATTTAATAAGAGATAGCGTCTGTACTCTGTGTGCGGTTACTAATGCTAATAAGGAAACAGTCTTTTTCGAGAGTATTTCTAATTTTAGAGTATGGTTAGGCCACTGTTGTGATAAATAATTTAATATGTTAAAATGGTTCGATCCCAAACTAAATCATATTTTGGATTTGTTGGTTTCAATCTGAACACACCCTTCATGCATCGTTTCATCCGATCATTATTGATGCTAGGTCCTAAAAGCAACGATAGTGCTGCTTTATATGAATTTATAGTGCCATAGCTTGCTCCTTTTTCAAAAACAGTGGTTAAAAAATTTATAATCATCACAATTGAACAATCTAAGTAATTAAGATTATTTTCTTTGCAGTAGTCTAACCAGGCCTTAATGCATCCATCATACTGTTTGTATGTATTATCTGAAAGAGATGCTAACATAATATCAACGATTTCGGTGTCATAGACTTATTCAATAAAGTTTGCCGGACAACTTCACGGCAACCAGGATAAGTGTCTTGTGCAGACTGTGGGATAATCTGGAAGGAGATTTAAGCAATTTTTTATCTGGACCGAAAAATAATTGATCAGATATAGCTATTTTTTGCAAAACTGGGAACCAAGGTTGAGTGGGCCAGTACGGTACCACTACTATACCCTCTGCTTTGTTGTGAATAATTTTCTGTAACATCTTTAATATCAATGCAAATGGAGGAAAGGCGTAGAATAACATTTTTGACCAAGAAATTGTAAAAGCATCTACGGCCCATACGTCTGGATCATTTTTCCACGAGACATAAAGTGGACACTTAGTATTACACCTACTAGCAAACAAATCAATGTTGGGATGACCGAAACAGGAAATAACTTTCTGAAATACTAAATCGCATAGCTCCCACTCAGTGTCAATAAACTTTTTGCGAGACAACAAATCGGCTTCCATGTTGTCTTTGGTGTTAATGTATGATGCGAATATTGTTATTTTTGGACTTTCGCACCATTCCCATATTTCTCTAGCTATATCGTTATGATGCGGGTACTGAACGCTTCCCATTCTATTAATGCATGATATTGCAGTTACGTTATCAATGCGTAACAATACCTCGCTATTATATAAATCTCTAGCGAAAACTTTTAACCCGAAAAAAGCTGCTTTTAACTCAAGAGTGTTTATATGCATTTGCGTCTCGTTACTCTTCCAAAATCCGCGGGACTCACTACTTTCACAGTAGGCGCCCCAACCAGTTGTCGAAGCATCCGAAAATATCTCCATCTTAAACTCATTAAATCTGAACGGATTGCAATCATCTTTTATGTGTTCAATCCACCAGGATATATTACTTTTTATACAACTGGGCAAATCAATTGTTTGCTCATAACTTGGATTGTCAAGTAAACAAAGATATTTCAGTCGCTCGAGATCTTTGGTATATAGCCAACCATACTGAATTGCGGGACAGGCAGATGTCAAAAGACCCAAAAAACTTGCGTAATCCCTTAGTTTACAAGTTTTTACTGTATTGAAATGTTGCAGACGTTCTTCTATTTTAACTCTTTTATTATCTGGTAATTTTAGAACCATATTTTTTGAATCTAAGAAACTTTTTGTAATTGCTGTGGATTGGAACTAAAAAATATGCATCCTTCATATCGATAGAGGCCATATAACAATTCTTGGTCATAAGTTTTGAGGCTGTCCTATAGTCCTCCATTTTAAAATGGCACTTTTTTACGAATTTATTTAAACATTTGAGATTTAAAATAAATCTTTTGTCCCCGTTCGGTTTTGGGATCAAAAAACACAGACGATATGAACTCTTGTTTACTGTGTGTACATCTAGATATAGCATTAATTTTTAATAGAGATGTAATCGATTTACTAAAATCCTGGTGTTCTTGATGGGTTTTAGGATAAACACTAGGATCATCATTTCGAAATGGTAAAGAAATAAAAGGAATTTTATAACCTTCTAGCCACTCTATTATGATAGGATCATCAGTAATTTGTTGCCAACTTGAAACAAAGTGACGTAGTCGACCAGAATGTTGTACCTCAATGTTTAGTATCTCCTGTGAGACCTCGTGGCTGGTGCTCGCTCTGATGTCTCTCGCGGATCCCGCTGCTCCCACTGTTGAAAGCTGCTCCTCGTGAATGACCGCTGTGCTGGACGAGGTCTCTCTGCATCGGGCCTGGTCATCGTCTTCCGAGGCAGGGTTCTCCAGTTTAAACGTTTGTCGTTTTTGTTATTTTTAATAAAAAAAAAAATTATTAAATACCTGTGGTTTTTCGTTTCTAATCGGTTTCAGATCAGTTCCCGATTTTTTAACATTCTTGGCTGATTTTAATTTCTCTGATATATTATCACCAAACAGCAGAGCTTCTCTTTTACTCTCTAGTAATGTGTCTCTCAAATCAGCATTGACAGATGACACTACAAACCCGCGTCGCGTCTTTGTTTCTGAGTGATGACTGTCACATATGAGCCGACATGCATCGCTTATAGGTTTAAAGATTTTCGTATGGTTCTCTTTAGCTATGACCAATTCAACTGCTTGTGTTAAAGCAACTGCGGCGATACCAAGCTGCTTCTGTTTTGCCATAATGGCGGAATCTCTTTTAATCATAGGTTCCGGTAACGCTGCTTTTACTTCCGGATTGAGACTGGGTGCAACTAATAAATTGCAATTTTCGGGTATTAAATAATCGATAAATATTTTATCTTTTGTCTCTTTTGACAATCCTTTGTCAAGAATCTCCTGCCACCTCATGGCTAAGTCCTTATGAACTCTTTTCCCAAACTTAGTATCTGGTTTAGGTGCATCACCGATCGAAGAAAGTAAATCGGCATCAATCTCGGGGTCAACAACCTTTATTTCATTTGATGTTGATGGATTTGCTTCAGATGACAGGAGCGCAGTCGCAATAGGCGGGGGCTGCAAAGGGCCGGGTGACATTGAGGTCGCTTGCGGCGAAACTGGCAGCGACGACGACGGTGGTGAGTTGTATCTCGACGTCGAATGTTCATCGTTTCCGGGTTCTGGAACGAATAATGTTCTTTTTAGACCTTCCCTAGGGTAGATCTAACATGACAGAGATAACCCTGATGGTGTCTCGCATCAAGAACATTTTCGAGGAAATATAACGTGACAGTAACAACCCTTCATGGTAGTACGCATCACATTTCCTTCGTATAACTTTATTTGAGAAGAAATATTATAGTGACAGTAACAACCCTTCATGGTAGTACGCATCACATTTCTTCAAAGTTATCAATATCCTATAAAATAAACATATGTGGGTAACTAACCTTCTGGTTCACTCCCAAAGGACAAGATCCGACGACGACGTTTTATTAACTGCATTTGAAGTTTTCTTATTTTACATTTAATATGCTCTTCCTCATTTTCACATTTTCTTTTTCCCATATTGACAATACGCGTGCGAAGGCTCTGAGCACGGAAACACGAATGAAGTAAAGATGGCGGCGCTCGGAAGAAATAGGAACGTCAAAATTTGAAAAAATAAATTTAAACAAACCGTGCGAGGCTGAAGTAAGGAGGCTCACTACAACATGTAAAACAAATCGCAAAGAATGAAGCTGTGAAATATAATTCCGTCAGATAATGTACTTCTACCTACGTATGCATTAAATACTATTTGTTTTCAGGAATATATTTTGATATTTACCTTAGCGAACTATACAGACATACACAGGCTCCATCCTAGTCGCCGTAAATCCATACAAAGAACTGGGATGTTACACTATGGTGAGTACAACACACAAGACGTGGAATTGAAGGTACTAACAGTACGTACGGAAATACAAAAAAAAATACAAAAAATACAAAATGTTTTAATTCGTTCACTTAACAAACAGTGAAGAAGAATAAACAGTAGTCCAAATCCTGGGTTTAAATTTTTGAAGAGAGAAAATTTTGTGCCTGGGGCCGCGTCTAGAGATAGAAGTTCGTTTCAAATCTAACACCTTGCCTATTGAACTCTCTGGGAAGGTATATTTCTTCATTAACGGCAAATCCGTAAACATAAATCTCGTGATACCCGACACTAAGAATGAAGCTAATGAAGTTTTATACCCGAACGATGTGAGCAGTGTAAAACTTGATAGAACTCTACTGCGAGGTAGAGTTATTCCTGGTACAATAGACTCTAATAAACTCGTAATCAGAAATTTCATAAAATAAAAATTGTTATAGCCTCGTAACGTTTGGTTTCACCTTTTCCCCAATGCGGGATGGTTTTCACTTTCACCACTGGGGGGATTTGTGGGGGTCTAAGCTTTATGGACGAGCTTTAGCGAAATTAACCATTAAAGAATCGTAAATAGGTCACCAGATTGAATTTGAGGAAAAGTTGAAAGCTTTCTTTCTCAAGCATTTTTGTTCCAATTTCTACATTAGTTACATTTGTACGATTACAGAATCTTATATTGAAACTGTAAAGAAAACTTCATGTACCTTTCCATTGGATACATAGTAAAATTATAATTTATCTATTAGTTTACTTCACTTCCCATTTATGTTAATGCTATAAAAACTAATTTGCCGCCAAGTAAAAGTGTTCCTGGTGATTGGTTATGCGTCAACACTTCTTGTTATCTTTTGATCATCACACAATGAGTTTTCACTTTCTAGGAAACATTTCCTATAGTTAAACAAAAAGCGACATAAATTTTAGATAGATAGATACTTATGTACCTACCTTGTCTACCAAAGAAATTAGGTGCTGTACTGTATTATGAGAAGAAAATGGTTGACGATAAAATAAAAGAAGCTAGTTTTTCATTCTTACTGGCTTACTACATTGATGGTTTCTTGGCGCCGGCAAAAATTCGCATTTTTAAACTAAATATCAACCAATCCTAACAAAAGTTAAATTACTAAGCCTAATCCAGATGTAGCGAATTGTAAATATCTCATTTATGTGAGAGGTAATATTGAATTTGGCATGTTTACAGGAGGAAATGCAAAACTACAGAGGCAAAGCGTTTGGTTCGCTGCCTCCCCATGTGTTTGCATTAGCCGAGTCTGCGTACAGCTCTCTTCAGGTAAGCATTATTTATTTACGCCTTACATAATTAAATAAATAAATAAATATTCATGGACATTTAACACCACGCTTTCTAGTCCCAAACTAAGCAAAGCTTGTACTATTGGAACTAGATTGCTGATACTTAGATACTTTTTTTTTGTAAATATATACTTATAAAACATAGTAACACCCAGACACAAAACAAACATCTATGTTTGCAACACAGAAATGTTTGTTCTTGGTGGGTATCGAACCCACGACCCAAGCACGGAAGACAGAGCTACTACTAGCCAACTGAGCTATAAAGCCTGTCATTTATTCCATTTTTCATGAATTTCCCAAATTAATTCATTTAGCTAATTTAAACCTTATGCTAATATGCTACACAAATGTAAAGACGGTAAAATCTACGAGGAAAAGTCAAATTTCTGTCTAGTGAAGACGACGATCTCACGTAAAATTACTTCAAAACTCAGCACTTACGACACTTACATGGTTATATTGGTCATGTTAATAAGTAGAGTAAAAATCGTAAATCCCGAAAGCACAAAATTGTGGAGATCATTCCAAGATAATAGTGACTGTGAATCAGACAGTGACTCAATGTAACTAGCATTAGTAATTTTTTCCGATATCTGCGATTAGTCTACTCTTGGCTCGAGAAAATCATGTAGATAATGAAAAGGGTCTGGGGCAAATTGGATGGAGGCCAGGTCCCACATTTTTTTAAAACTTGCAATGATGGAACTTTGTTTGTTACCAATACATTTACAATTTAGTTTTTAAAAATGTAACAATGTCATTATAGAGCAGCGGGAATCATTAGTCATTATAAATTTTACTTTGAAGAATGCGGATGTAGCGCCATCTATCTTGCTACATAAGAACTAACATGAGAAAAAATCCTAGATCGCGCAAACGAAGTTATCACGGAGTTTGAACATAAGTAACACTACCGAATACCATCCATCGGTCCTCGGACCCCGAGCCAAAGGTCGCTCGGCGTGGAAGATCTTCCCTTTTCGTAGGAGGACACCTATCCTACCATGTTCTCCTCACGTCTTTTTCAATGTTGTTTATCGTATTTACAGGTGTTAGGTCAAAATAATTACTTTATTTTGCGTTTTCGTGACTGCTACTACATAATAGATTATGATAAAACCAACAAAAGTAATAAATAACAACATTAATCTAAAAATTCTCTAAACGTATGCAAATCGGGACCTGAAATGCCCCAACGCCTTTATTGTCGTAGCCAATCTGTAATCGGTCCTGTGTGTAGTATAATATGTATGATACTATTGATTGATGCAGAAAAATGTAGTACCTAGAAAAGAAAATGTTTAGATGATTAACCCCTCAAAAGGTGCAATTTCTTTACTTTATTTTTGATCCCAGCCCAGAATAATTGTCATGAAAATCACGTCTTACATCGGAACGTATAAATGTGTTTATAATGATGATGAATATTTGCAGAACGGAGAAAAGAATCAGTCAGTAGTGATATCAGGTGAAAGTGGAGCTGGTAAAACGGAAACAACTAAACTAATACTGCAGTACCTTTGTGCGGCTGGTGGCACCGCGTCGTGGGCTGAACAGCAGATTTTAGAAGCTAATACTGTTTTAGAAGCTTTTGGTAAGTTCATTCTAGCTGGCTTCATTTAGTTCCAAAGATATAAGAAGCTCCAATTTGCCGTATAAATAGAGCTGATTGTCTCAACACTACTTCGAAAGTTTTACCAAATCCATTCCAGGTAATGCAAAAACGGTCCGCAATGACAACTCATCTCGTTTTGGCAAATTCGTCGAGGTTCGGTTGGACCACCGAGGGGGTATCAAAGGAGCAGTTCTTCGGGACTTCCTTCTAGAACGGGCTAGAATAACCGGCCCCGCGCCGAGGGAAACTAATTATCATGTGTTTTATCAGCTCGTTGAAGGTGCTAAGGTAAGAAGAACTTGTAACTTTAAACTAAAGTTTATGTTCTAAAGTCAGAAAGTCAGAAAGTCGTTTAAACTTTTGAGAACCGGGATATTGTAAGAAACCCACATAATATAAAGCAAGAAATCGGGTAGTTTGCAGCAGAAAAGCACAACTTTACAAAACATTTTTTTTTCTAGCACAACGCGGAACTCAAAACCACGCTGCGTCTCCACGATGGAGTGCACTTCAAATACCTCAGGCCTGAAGATGATGAGGCGAGGAAAGGAAGGGGAGGTGAACAAGGGAAGCTGGAAGCGCTGCAGTTAGCGCTGACAGTGTTACAAGTACCTCCGCATATGTGTGAGGGACTCTTTAAAGTTCTGGCTGCAGTGCTCTGGCTCGGAAATATACAGTTTCAGGTAAAAGCTTACCTACTAACTACTTATCTTACTTACTAAGATGCTATAACGATCTGTAAGGACGATCGACGGGTTATAGCCGATTCGTGCCTTCTATTGATATGCTAATTTCAAATTTTCTTCCCGTTTCGTTCCTTAAGTAGTACTGTTGTGTTATTCTGTGGCACAACGCAGGTCAGTACAATCGAAATAAAAAGCCATTTGTGAAGATTTACTAAGAGTTCATTTACTGAGATTAAATACTAAGGGGTATATTCATATTAGTCTTCTACAGCTGAGCTAACTAAAATGATTGCTAAATATGTTGTCATCTCTTTTCATTGTCATGCAAATGACAATGATAGAGCATTTTTTAAAATGACACTTGAACATGAATAGAGGAATAAAAATGCCAGACTATATAAAAGAATTTGTAAAAAGGCTAGCGTAACCCTTTTTCAAAACTTTTCCTTTAGCTCTCTTTGAGAAGGAAACTGAGGGTTACACCACAGTAAATACTTTAGCGATTGAAACTTTGAAAAGTAATAAATCACCAGAGAGATCCTCAATCATGTAGTCGGATAATGCTATCAAAAAGGTAGCTCAGGTGCACTCAATTCTTACAAAACTGTATCAGAAAAAAAAGGAAAACATAAGGTAAGCTGTGTTAACTGTGTAGAACATTTTGACATGAAATTCTTCCGATTTCAGGATGTAGACGGAGAAAGAACGACACTAGCGCCAGAGGATGCAGACGCAGTGGACGCATTAGCCAACCTGCTGGGCTTGGCGCCGCCCACCACACACAAAGTATTACTGGAGAGGCAGATCAACGTACGAGGGAATGTCACTGATATTCCTCTCAGGTTACACGAGGTAAGTTATCTTCAAACCCAGTTGAAATCGGTTGTAGAGGCTTTAAAGGAATTGCGCATTATGTGTCAGGGAGTAGGTCCCAAAGTTGTAGGATTAGTTACAGTTAGACGTGATTCACACGGCACTATCCTGCACGTATTTTTGCAGTATACGTCTTACCGAATAAATAGTGGATCATACATTGCACATAGTACCATTCACACGACGTATGTAGGTACCTACTGCATAAAATTATACACCTTATTCGTTAAGAGACGTATATTGCAGTCTTTCAGTTACCTCAAACGTGCAGTAATTTGATTTTTTGGCATACTACCTAATTCTAATTTTAGTTTGGTTTGCGTGATTTCCTCCGATGATGAATTTCAGTGTAAATGCTTGTTAGGAGTTAATAACTGCTTCCAGTCATGTTATTGTAAAGATAACAGAGAGATGGGAGATAAAAATGACTCAAAATCATTGTTTTTTGAGATACTTATTATGTCTCCGGTAGTGGACTTCTTTAGGCTGATCCGATGATATGTTATGGATGTCCTGTCCTATTTCAGTTGAACTACTAGAATACTAGATAGACAGGCATAATTAACTCGCAGGCATAATTACTTTCTTAAACACTACACAAATTCAGGGCAGTGAATTGGCCTCCATGTCAGTAGTTCAAATGAGAAGTACAACTGGTAGTGGATTCATTTTAGATTATCTTTTCAGGCTCGTGAAAACCGCCACGCAATGGCCCGTGCCCTATACTCCCGTACATTTGCCTGGCTGGTACGCCATGTGAACAGCTGTTCAGCACCCGGACGCGAAGCTCCAAGATCCATGGGCGTACTAGATATATTCGGCTTTGAAAACTTCGCTTCCAACTCCCTAGAACAACTGTGTATTAACTACGCGAATGAGAAACTGCACATGTTTTTCAATAACTATGTGTTCGCGCTGGAGCAAGAAATTGTGAGTTTTGGTAATATTTATTCAATCTACCAATGAAAAGGGTTTGCAATCTCGTCATGTTAGTATTGGCCAATCAGAATCGGAGCAGACGATTAGTGCAATTACCGACCTTGTCTCAGTAACATATATATTGGAACAGTAATGAAGTGTACTAATTAATGTACGAATTTGTTTCAGTACCGACAAGAAGGCATCGTTTACAATCAAATACAGTTCACAGACAACGCGGCGTGTCTTGAATTATTAGAAAAGCCGCCGAGAAGCTTGTTAAAGCTGTTGAGCGAACAATGTCACATGCCAAAGGTACCTGATACCGCTTTAATGGCGCGAACCATTCATACCTAATCATACAAAACGTAATGACGATTCAAAGTGATCAGTGAGATTTTATTGAATAAAAGCTTTTTGACTTTGACTTTGACATTGGTTCCATGACACAAACTACCACTTTAATAGTACATAAACTAACACTTATGACATAAACCATTAGTTTTATGACATAAACTACCACTTTCATGACACAAACCATTACTTTCATAATACCAACTAGAATCACATGTAAAAAACATCTAATCTGACGGTTTTGTCTCACGCAATTCTCCAAATTCTAGGGTTCCGACGGTGCGTACCTAACAAACATCCAAGGCGAGTTTGGAGAGCACCAGAGCTTCGTCAAAGGGTCCCGTAGAAAATGGGAGGAAGAATTCGGCGTTCAACACTACGCGGGCGCGGTCTCATACAGCGTTCAGGGATTTGTTGACAAGAATAGAGATACGCAGCAAGACGCGTTTATTGATCATTTGAGCAGATCTGCTAACCCGTTTGTGAGGGAACTTGCGGATTATGTACAGGATTTGGCACCACCTAGTCATGTAAGTATTTCTATAAAAAGCAAGTGGCTTAGAAAGAGGTTGCGAGTGTTGCAAAAAATAAAAATCTAAAATAAGCTATCAATTTAGATTGAAAAATGCAGTGCATAGGCATTTTTTTCTTTATATAATGTAACGTAGCTTACGCTACAAACGCTTTGTAGCTAAAAATCTTGGGAATATTGCAAAAAAATATTCTAAAATAAACAATCACATTTGGTCCTTATGCTACTCAAGTACTGAACCGAACTTAGCATCGATTTTTGACTAAAAATCACTTCTCAAATCTATGTTTGAGCAGTAAAACACATACGGGCCTAAGATTGAAAAAAAAGCAGTGCATGTACCTAGAAAAAAAGAATTAGATGAGAAAGAAGGTTCTGAAGCTTTTTTTGTGTTTTTTTTTTAAGGAATTATCGCTGTCTAGTCCTAACTCAACTGGAACAACACAAAGGGGCACGTCAAAAGGGCGTCCCACAGTTGTCGATACTTTTAGATGTCAACTGCAATCTCTTGTCGATATGCTGCAAGTTACAGACGTATGGTAAGCAGTTTATTAAACTACACAACAATGGCCTTTAAGCAGTGGTGGGTAAGGTTCTTTGTTAAAAAGCCTGTTCGGGAAAATACACAGTTCTGTCGGTTGTCATGGACTCGTCCGTTTTTCTAGGCTCTTTCTAACCCTCGCGCAGTGGTTCCCTGCAATGCACGCACAGCTTGACAGTAACGTCACTACCCATTCTTCGGTAATCATTATTCGGAGTAGAGGCCGTCGAGAGGAACTGCCACCTAGAATCTTCTAGTTAGACGGTTCTAATGATAGTTGTGATTTTACTGAATTAGACATTTTTGACTTTGTCTTTTTGGACGTACCTAGGCTACGAAGTAATTGTATCTAGTTGTTCGCGGCTTGTTATTAGTATCTTTAGTTTCTTTATGTATGTTTCAACCATGTCAGTTTCTTATCTAAATGCATTTACTTTCGGAGTCAAAGATAATAACATACCCCACTTACATTTCCTTCACCTGACCACTCCATTTAGAATCACGACTTACTCGACACGTTAACTAAAAATTCACCGGATTTAATGGGTTTTTTATTTAAAACAATTGCGATTCAAGTATTTATTTGGCTTAGCCAGCGATTTTTAAACCTACGCAACACATTTGAATCATTATATAAAATGTTTCTTTCTTGTAGGTATGTGCGTTGTATAAAGCCGAATGACATGAAGGAAGCCGGCAAGTTCAATGACCATCTAGTGCTAGAGCAATTGCGGTATCTTGGGATGAATGAAATAGGTAAGAAAGCTAATCACTTATGCTTGACTATACCTATTGTAACAGAGTTTGTCTACAAAATTGAATAGTCGGTTTTTAGTCACATTCAAGTTGAAAAATAATAATTATGGTATTAGCAAGTAAGTACTATAATCATGACATCACCTGACTAGCTTCACAGCACTTTTGATAGTAGCTTTAAGCTTGTTGGTTCGATTCCCACCAATAAAAAATATTTATGTAACGAGCACAGATATTTGTTCTACCCTTCTATTTTTGAAATTAATGTTTTTTTAGATCTCTACCACAAAATACCCATTTTTGTTTGTTTCAGTGAGAATACGACGTGATGGATATCCCATTCATCTCCCAACGCCACAATTCCAAGCGCGGTACCGATGCTTACTACCACATCCACGGATTGCCAACCCTGATCATGCGTGAGTTGGAATTGAACCTTGTATTTTACGTTATGGAGGTCAGTTTTACTTTGACAATATTTGAACCTAATAACTGAAGGTATAGAGTTCAATTTTGCTCACTGGTTGGCGTTACAAACTTTGGTCCATGCATTAACTTTTCGCACAACTTGAAAATCAATAAGGGCGATTATCACGTGGTCATAGGCTTTCCTCTGTGTAACCAAACCACTGTTAAATTTAACTGGCCAGAATAATCAAATATAGACCTTATTACAGCGCAATAACGGCGATAGTAAACGCGCCAATCAACGACTGGCAGATCGGAAAAACGAAGATTTTCATGCGTTCTTCTGTCCACGCTCCGCTTGAGGCCAAGCGTACTGCACTCTTGCAGTCTTCCGCTATGCGTATACAAAAGGTACTGATCTTTCAATGGTGTCGATTCTGTTGTTGCATTTATGTAAATTAACCTAATTTAACAGCATTAAAACTATTGCCATCGAATATCGTAAAACCCAGTAATTCCTTCGCAGTGGTACAAGGGCACCGTAAAACGTCGTCAATACATCACGTGGCGTAATGCCGCTGTAATCCTCCAGTCAGCGTGGCGCGGGTGGAAGGAACGAGCACATTTCTTAAGACTGCGTCGGTCGGCGCTCACACTGCAGAGGCATTTAAGAGGCGCATTCGCAAGAGAAGTTGCAGCCGCCTTGAGGGAAATGAAGAGGGTCAATCAAGAGATCAAACTAAGGGAGGAAAGGAACAGGTAGACTGCATCTACAGATTGTACTGTTTAGTTATTGACTTGCCATTTTGTTGGCTGAGAGAATGTTAGTCTGTTAGATTGACTGCTATATTTTTAAGGATGGCCTATAGAATATTATTTTTATGCGGCAACATCACTATTTACGCAATTTAATTTTTTGAGGCTACTTGGAATTAACTTTTTGTCCTAAACATAGAATAGACGAATCTTAGATAGTTCGTCCAAGATTTGTCTATTCTTCATCAAAATTAAATAATAAATAAATATTCTTGGATATATCACACAACGCTCTCTAGTCCCAAACTAAGCGAACCTAACTTCTAAAAGTGTTTAGGGGTGATTATATATGATGTGGAGGTCTTCTGATCTTCATACTAATTCTTCGGGATGTAATGATAAAGTTCAGTGTTCCACATAATTACTTATTTATTTCACCAACGAAGCTACATGTTTATACTGTGCGAGCGGGGAGAGTCGACTGGCGACGCGGGACAAAACTATCGCGTCAGCCCGATTTACTTACTTGTGGCTAGGCGTCACAAGTGTACTTAACTTCGTACTCAGTCTTACCATTCTTCCAGCCTGGCTGAGAAAGCGAACCAAGAGCGCGCAGAATTAGAAACAATGGCCGATCAGCTCCGAGGTCTATCCTGCCCGGCCGCTCGCGCCGAATCCATCAACTTGGATAACCTGTTCGATTTCCTAGCCGATGTGCCGACGCAACGTGGCGCACCTGATGGCGAGCCGGACGCACATCAGCCCACTATCGCAGAGATTGGGGACTCCATGGAGAGGCTGGCTGATGATCTGCACCAAGAGGTAAGCAAGCAAGGTCGTATAAGTTAGCGGCCGTCTCTGGTGACGGAGTTTTTAGGCCGCCTTAAGGCTTCCGTCATGGCTTAACGACTGCTAGAACCGGGACCGACGTTTAAGGCTGGGTTCCCACTACGCCGGACCGGCAAATCTGCCGGAAGGGCTAGTGGCTGTACAATTTATATAGAGCTATTCACACTATCCCGGATCCGGCATCTTTGCCGGACCGACGTAGTGGGAACCCGGCCTAACGTGCCGTGGTATGTGACATATTTGTACCAAGAGATAGGCATGCAAAGAGGTGTTCGTTGCGATCTATCACACAAAATAGAAAAAAAAACAATCCCACAAGTGCTTATAATTTTTTTTTATTTCAGTTGGAGCATGTCCTAGCCACAGAGATGAACGAGCTAAGTAAAGCCCATACAGAATCTCAACGAAAGCCAGACGGCGCTGATTCTGATGCCATACCCCCAGCACCACCCTCATCCCTTGCTCTAACTTCCATCATGCAGCCTGCTATGACGTCATCCAACGGCATCATTCGAACATCTAACGAAAATATCTCTACTATGAACGGCGATATGAATTCAATGAATGAAAACATGACGTCATCTATCAACGGCATGCGGACCTCGATGAACGAAAGTATGACGTCATCTATCAATATGAGGACGTCAATGAATGAAAGCATGTCGGCGTCGATGAACGGTTCAGTAGATCCGATGACGTCGTCGTTGATTCTGCCGCCGCCGCCGCCGCCGCTGACGTCGGATGAGTGTCAGTCGGCAGAGTTCCCGCCGCCGCCGGCTTGCTCGCTGCCGGAGCCGGCTGGACCGCCTCCACCGCCGCCTATGCCAGCAAAAGGTAATTTACATCTCTCATATTTGGTAAGTAGGTCCTTATTACCCCCAAATGGGGCTTATAGGTGACCAATTAGCGCTCTAGGGTAGTAATTTGAGGGACTCACACTCATACGTGAGTCCCTCAAATTACTTACCGCCCTAGGGCTTTTCTAGCTACATTATTACCCTAGAGCGCTATTTGGTCACCTACAAGCCCCATTTGGGGGTAATAAGGACCTACTTACCTCACAATTGAGATGTAAAGCAGAGTAGTTAGCTCGGGTGTAAGCATCAATTACAGCCCGAGATATTTAGGCCAGGGCCTATAGTTCCAGGGTGCAATTGATGCCTTACAGCCCTTGGCTACTAATCTACTATTATGTTGCGCTCACACTATGCCGCAGTCGGTAGGGACTTGGGCAGGGAAGTGGGCACGAGCATAGTGTGAACACGATAATGCCCCTGTCCCGGCTCCCGGCCCAAGTTCATGCCCTAGCTCCCTAATTAGAATAAAGGCGATGTTGCTTTGGCAATAATGCCGGCACCGGCATGGGCATAGTGTAAACGCGGTATTACAAACTGATGGCAGGTAATGTAAAATTATGTCAAGTAGATTTAAAATGAATACTTACTGAAAAGTCCTTCAAAATGTTGAAGTTAAACTTTCTTTGAAAAAGGGGTTTCTTTTCTACTGATGATTTGTGATGATTTAATTAATTATTATTTTTAATATATAATTTATTTAATAGACACAACACCACCGGAATTAACGAACGGCGTGATACCAAATGGAAAAATCACGATACTAAACGGAAAGGAGCCTATTTACGAATCTGTGATACCGCGCCCTAATACCGAAGGGGTGGGAAGTCCACCCGTGACGTCACCGCCGCCGCAGTTCGCGCAAGATAATAATGCTAATGGGTAAGTGTGTTTTCCAACCATAAAATGTGCACTAAAATTGGTCACATTGGTACAAGTTTTTTGGTTGGAAAACTTGTTTGGATCAATGTGATATTTTTACTGAACCTTTGCATTGTTATTCTCTCGACCCTGACGCTCTGCAATTTCACATAATTACATTTAGTTATATTATATCTTCAAAAATGTTGAAATGTGCGAGCGAGAAGGTTGTCTGACCTTTCCAGTTGCCTTAATAAAATCATTTAGAAACATTTTCAAACTAGATTAAAGTTAGTTTCCTGGTACCAAAGTTAGTTGCTTCCCTAGTGTTAATGGTTAGTAATACCCAACTTAAAAAAAACTAATTTGTAAAATGTAAATACTCCCTAAAGTAAAGTAATTTCATATTTTTGTTTATTTTCAGCTTTATCTCAAAAGCAGTAGAGCCAGAATTATTAGAAACGCCGATGTCTCCTATTGAAAATAACATACCCAAAGAAAAAGCTGGCCCGCCGCCGCCTATACCAATGGACACGTGTATTAGCCCTCCGCCTATGATGAATGGTGACTCTAGTGTAAGTACATAACACTAGGTTCCGCCGGCGGCTTCGTCCGCGTCTCATTGATTTTAAGATATGAAAAGAAGCCTATGTGTTAATCCAGGTTACGAACTATAACAAACATGTAAGCGTTGACATCTATAATATTAGTGGGATGTGATACTAAAATATAAATAAGTTAGGTATGCAACAAAATATAGGGAGTTTTTGTGGGTGCAATTTCTAAGGAATAGTAGGTGCCAAATAACACCGCAATACAGGTCACTCACCCACCTTCACCACGATGTCGCAAAATTCAATTTATGTATGGTAAACAGACAGTACTACGAGATTCGAGCGATACCGTCTTAGCGACAGGTTTGTATGGAAAGCGACAGAATTAGCCATTCATAAATTGAATTTTGCGACATCGTGGTGAAGGTGGGTGAATGACCTGTATTGCGGTGTTATTTGGCACCTACTATAGATACGTTCATATAGGGTACATTCATAAGTACACAGTGCCATGAAATCCGACCTGTATGTACTTTTTGACAGAGTACAAACTGTGTTGAGTGTCAGTTGTGGCAAAAGCCGCCTCTTCACATTTAAGTTGCACTGCCAATGAAATTTCACACTTGTTTCTCTAAAAACAGAGCACAGATTATTGCGCCCTGCAAAAAGCGCAAATAGCTCGTACCTATTTTGAAATGTTACAGCGACAATATAATAGTATATTTCATTACAAGTGCGGAAAGGCTGTCATTGCAAAGAGTTCCGACAAATGTCTACCCGAGCCGAGGCGCAGCCGAAGGCGAGGGTTAACAGTCGGAACAAGTTGCAATGACGGTTCTGCACGTGTACTGAACGACTATTTTTAATAAAGTTGCGAAAAAATAAAGCCATTTAATAAAAAGAAAATTTCTGAAAAATGGCGCCAACCGTAGAATATAAGCAGAGATTTTTGTTTTCTTCACCCATTCTGGTAGGCAAAGGGAACTATGCCCATACAGCCAAGTCTTCAGTAGAATTTTTTTATTGATATGAAATGAAAATGAAATTTAATGAGATGAAATGAAATGAAACCTAACCTAACTCATTCGATCAAATCATTAAATTTGATATTGAAAAATATTAGTAGCTTCTTTTTAGAAATATACGTAGTTGCATGTATCATAAAAACTTCCATGATTTTTTTTAGTAAAAACTTCATGGTTGGTTTTTCTTTTTAATAGACATTATTTTGACAGTTGGGAAAGAGAACGCACGAGTTCGGGAAAGGTAAAAAAAAAGCACGAGTGTGTAATAGCCCACATCCCGAACGCTATACGTCCCTACAATACGCCACTTTTTGAGCAACTGTATTAAAAAAACTCTACCCTGTATCCTCTCACAGTGATATTGAAATCTACACCTTATCTTGTTATATATAGAGCACAGATCGCAGTGCGCGCCGCAAAGAGCGCGTGGAACGTCAGCTGCGTCAGATGGAAGCGGCCTCCCCCCCGGCGTCGGCCGTGCCCCCCACCACGCCCCCCGCGGACGCGGTCAATGACCTCGCAGAGTTCGCTAAACTATACTTCAATGATCATCCTAGATCGCCTGAAGGTATGAACGGACACAGTTTTATTCGAGAGCAATGAAGAATTATTTTAAGATAATTTAAATTACTATTTAAGTTACTTTGTTCGCATCCCGTTGATTTTCCGGGATAAAAAATAGCCTATGTGTTAATCCAGGTCACCGACAATATTCCAAGTTTCATCGAAATCGGATTAGTAGTTTTGGCGTGAAAGAGTAACAAATATCGTAACAAACTTTCGCGTTTTTAATATTCGTAGGAGTAGGATTAAACAAAAATGAGTATATACAAAATTATTTGACTCTCATTGATATCTCTGAAGTTGGGATAAGACTGATTTAAAGATTCTGAGCCTTGAGTTTGGGCATTTGTTTTGACTTTCGACTCGAGTTTAGCACACGCAAAGGCATTCGCAAAGCGAGACATTTTGTTGAGAATTGCACAATTCCCGAATCTCCCGCTAGAGGCGCTTATCCGGTTTTCATACAAAACGTCTCGCTTTGCGAATGCGTTTGCGTGTGCTACACTCGAGTCGAAAGTCAAAACAAATGCCCAAACTCGGGGTTCAGGGGTGTCGTATCACAGCCGATTCCGACTTCAACTCTTTTCCTCAAAACGAAATATAGGTACTGCTCTTTACTGCGCTTTACAACCTATTCTTGAAAACATCAAAGATACATCGAGTAATGTAATAAAACTTGATAATTTTAGTGACCAGAGACAAACTGATTATTTTTTTCTACAGGAACTATAATGGCCACACTCACACGCAAAAGCAAATCCATGGAGGTGTTAACCAAGGAAGAGATGATAACCTATCACAAGGGCAACAATATCCCCACCTCGCATTTACAGTTACACGATCCAGAGAGTGTCACCGCTGCTGTCAATATATTCAGAGTAAGTAACTTAACCTGCGAGGCTAGGATACGCGAGATATTTGTCTACTCGTTCTGTCAAAATAAAGGCATTTTGCACAATTTTGTGAATTATTGCAGTATCTTTTGTAATGTTGTCGACAAAACGCGCCTTTGAATCTTCTTTTGACTCGTCTGCGTATTGTTATCTCTTCCTCAGAGAGGTACGACAAGTAATAGTCACGAAGTGTCAAAAGTTGACTTAGTAAAGGTGATTGGGAGCCGTTAGTAGCAGCGCGAGATCGGTCACTCTAGAAATGTATGGGGGACGACTATATCCAGCTGTAGACATCTTGCAGCATGCTATCGTCTTAGTTGCGATATTCTATTACCTCGTAGATCTAAACATGCTAAATTCAGCTGTCAGGGAACGATTGAATAATCAATGAATAAAATACGTAAGTTACTTCTGCAACTGAATGTTCTATTTGTAGGAGTTATGTCGCTACATGCGCGGTGAACTCGGAGCGGATAAAGAAACGCAAGTGATACAATCTCTGATCGCCAAGGGCTTGGAGCGCGAGGAATTACGGGATGAAATATTAGTGCAATGTGTTAGACAGGTAAGTAGTTTACCACATAAGTTTATCTCGCTACTCAATGGAGACACCCTGCTTATTCATCCCGTTAGATGGCGCTAGTAGACTAGTGACTTCATAATGACATACACATTACACAAGGATGCTTAGCCAAGTTCGTCCGAGCGTTTTGCGCGTATAATGCCGAGATTAAAGCAATTACACCTGGGTTTGAGTACCACAGAAAAATCTTATGGTGGTTTTAATGTAGAAATATTTGCATAATGAGAAATCACAACCATCTGCCACAAACTACACAACTGAATTTTTCATGATAAAATGAGACGCCGCATAAAGTCATATTAGCTGCCCGTCTCATTCACTTCACTAGTAGATAAGTTTTCATGAAAAAGCGGGAACATCATCTGTCAAGGTTTGAATTTGATTTTATGTTAGAGTACATATAGTCTGTGTGCGGTTGCGTGGCAACTGTGCTGCGGTATGGTGGTTTACCATTGAACGGCCTCTCACTTTCCAAAAGGTTGTCTGGAAGAGATCGCTTTTAGCGATAAGGCCGCCCAATGTAATCAATAGCCAAATTTTTTTTTCTTGTATTTTATTTATTTATTTAGATTATTTATTCAGACAACTTTGTCCAGTTTGGTTAGTAAAATAAAAACACTTATTAAACTAGGTTAGTAATTTTTAATAGCGATGTTGTCCTCTGGATGAGGTGCCAAACCAAAGGACAGTTATGTTTTTGAGCAATAACATTTAGGATGCTGTTGTTGCTCCCGCGCAGTCTGCTTAGCAGAGATGCGGTTTTTGTTTTGCACCAGATGGCATCAAATGAGTCTGTGCGTACAATAAATAGTGACAGGCGTCATGGCTCAGTCGGTAGTAGCTCTGCCTTCTGTGCTGTGGGTCGTGGGTTCGATCCCCACCGAGAACAAACATTTGTGTGTTGTTAAACATAGATGTTTGTTCTGTGTCTGGGTGTTACTATGTATTATAAGTATGTATTTACAAAAAAAAAAGTATATAAGTATTATATTAGCAATCTAGTTCCCATAGCACAAGCTCTGCTTAGTTTGGGACTAGAGAGCGTTGTGTGTAATGTCCAAAAAAAAAAAAAAAAAAACTATGTTTCCTATGTTTTTCTGTTTAGATAAACGATTGTCCAGTGGAAGAGTGGGCGGAGCGCGTGTGGTTGGTTCTCTGCCTGTGTGCGGTGGCATGGCAGCCGTCCCGCGGTCTAGCGCGTTACTACTGCGCGTGGCTGCGGCTGCGCGCGCGGCAGGCCGGCGCGCCGCACGCGCCGCGCGCCGCGCACTGCGCGCAGTGGTGCCTCGACAACTGCCGCGGCGCTGCGCCACGACATCTGCCGCCGAGTACCGTCGAGATTGCAGTCAGTACTATACTATAACCTAGTTAAGGGTCAACTAGTCGCCCACCTTTCCATACACACGTGGAAGGGTAACTACTCCACTGTTTGACGTTGACCAACCAAAACTAACGATTATATCAATTTATCTCGTCATAATCTATGTCTGTATACACCCAAACCGTAAAAAAAGTATTCATTTAAAAGTTTAGACGGCTTGTATTTTAAAGTTTAGAAGGCTTTTATATTTGTTTATTACTATAAATAGTGTCTTAATCCAGTGTAACTTCAAGTGGTATGTTACCATTCTGTGCGTAGTATTATAACGACGGGTTCTGTTCTGTTACAAAATGTTACATAACATTTTTTTAGATGTTTTTTTTTACATAAATCTTATTACCTATTCGTGGTGCGTATTCTTCACAAAATACAAATGTTTATTTGCAACACAAAATTAAAAAAATAAAGAACACAATGAACTAAAACACGTTTTAGGACACGAGTTGTGTCTAAATAAGCAATGTTGCAAAAAGATCCCCCTTTATATACCATCATCCTCCCTAGGTAAGAGTTAAATCCATTTTTGACAGGCCATGCGACGTCTTGGCACAATAGTCTGCCGTTTCTTCTTCCTGGACGGTCGTACGAAGGCCATCGACGTACATCCAGCGGACACGGCCGCTGCGGCCGCGGCGAGGCTAGCGGACAAACTGGGACTCGCTCCGAACTCGAGGGCTGGCTGGGCGGTGTACCAACAAAGAGGAGGGAAGGAGGAACATGTTCGGGCTACGCAGTATCTGTATGATGTTATTGCGGCGTGGGAAATGTGAGTTAACCTTTGTTGGTTATAGCCAGGTTTCCATGATAAGAGGGCTCTTCAAAAAGCAAATGATTTCGTGCAAGCTTGTGTTCATTCGAAATTTTAGCACGTTACGAGTTCAATAGCATCCCAATTCATTTCATCTTTACTAATTTTACACAACCATGACGACCCTATTTTGTATTACAAGATTAGGACTAAGATAATAATAGCAAACGCGGACTTCATCAAATGTTTCGTCTCGATGATGCAAAAGTAAAAATAAATAAATATCATATAGATTCAAGTGCAGTTTCTCTTGATTATTGCACAAAATGTCTAATTAGTTTGAACTTCACAGGCAACAAGGTCCAGGCGGTGGTTCAGCGGACAACCGCTTCGTGTTCAAACGTCGTTTGTTCCGCGGCGGACGAGAGTTGCCGCACGATCCCGTCGAGGTGGCGCTACTGTACGCGCAGGCTGTACATAGCGTTGTTAAGGTTGGTATATTATACATCTAACAAGGGTCTGATGACGGTTAAAGGTACAAATTGGAAGCGGGCGACGTGTCGTCGCTTCATTTCGCCACGACACGTCGTTACGTCCTTTTCAATGTATTTCTATGAAATTCCCTCCTTAGTTAGCGACACGAAGCTAGCGACGCGTCGTCGAACGGCAGACGCCAGTTTCATAGAAATACATAGAAAAGGACGTAACGACGTGTCGTGGCCAAATGAAGCGACGACACGTCGCCCGCTTCCAACTTGGCGGACATCTTCATTAGCGCTTCATGTTTCATGATGGAACCTCGCACACAAAAATGATGCTCTTTTGTTTGGTCTATTCTGTACTTTTCTATATAACAGATTGTCTTTTGTCGTAGATGGATGAGTTCCCAGTATCTGAGAAAGTGGCTCTTCAGTTAGCTGGACTGGAAGCTCAGGTATCTCTCGGGGAGCCTCCTCCATCGCCGCCGCCGCCGCACACGAGAGCTTACTACGCGCAGCCCGAACAGTTCCTACCTCAGAGGATAGCTCGAGCCAGACCTAACAACCAATGGGTGAGTTTCACATCTCTGAAAAGGTAGTGGTATTTCTAGGAGACCCCTCAGAGGATAACTCGAGCGAGACCTAACAACCAATGGGTGAGTTCCAACTCTTTGAAAAGGTAGTGACATTGTTTTATTACCCGCAGCGAGAGCAATTCTTATTTCCTTTGGTGGCTTAGTTTTGTCTCTAAAGTGACCTTTCAGCGTTCTGGCGTTTCCTAAAGTAATCTTTCAGCGTTCAGGCGTTTCCTAAAGTAACTTTTCAGCATTCTGGCATTTCCTAAAGTGACCTTTCAGCTCGCTGGCTTGGGCGGTTAGGTTTCCTTTGGGAAACGTCCTCTGTTTACAGCTTTACAGACGCCAAACGATCAGTTGTTAAAATTGCTCGAGCCATTTGATTTAGATGCTAACGCCACTAGCAATAAGGTCAAAATGCATTTTTAAATACATAAGTTGACTGTTAGAAGACGAACTATAAGACCTTTATTTCTGTTACTCTATAGTCTATACCTGCATACGTACTCGTATACGATACTTCTGGCGAGCACCAAGTTCAGGGTACTGATTTGTTGATTGATTCTCCGCAGGCCAATATCCTAGCACAAGCTCATCGTCAATACGGCGCGGGTCGTGTGGAACTGACTGCTAAGGCGTTGTACCTATCGTGTGTGATGCAATACCCTTTATACGGAGTCACGCTTTTCCCCGTCACGTACAAGGGATACTGGGCTCATGGTGAGTGTTAAAAAATCTGTAACCAAGTCAGATACGCACATTTTTGACAAAAATTTATCACAAAAGCTGCTCAACTGTTGTCTTGTGTCTCCGCCGGTTTTAATGCAGAATGAAATGCAATGAATGAATGAATGAATGTATGAATGAATGAATGAAACTCCAATATTTTTATCCTGAAACTTAATAATAAAAAAATTAAAATAATCTTTCTTCGGAATTTACCAGTGGTCCCTAACTCGAATCTACTGTTTGTGCAAAATATTTTTGTTCTGTTCCGACATAAATTTTATATCAATCTTTATAACGGTACCATTCTACCTTCCCAGGTCCAAACGTGCTACTAGGCGTGGGCTCTGAAGGTGTAGTACTAGTCAGGCCAGCAGACAAAGTGGTTTTAGCGGAATACCCTTACAGTAATATAGCGGCGTTGTTAATGGATCCTGTTGACAATGGTCTTACAATCAGTTTGACTCATCACGGCCAGCATGATGGACACAGGTCAGTTATCTTTACGAATATAACCACCAAAGTAGTAACTCACCAAGTTTGTTCAGTTTTCAATTTCGTTTTTGTCCAACACTTTTTCAGCTTTAAAATTTTCATAGGCTTGCTCAAATCTGAAACGAAAGTCAAACATAGGTTTTTGAAACTTTCGAGAAAAAACGTTTAATTGTACTTGTGAGCATCTTAGAAACAGTAGTACATTCAACTAGCCCCAAAATTTACAAACGGTTATTTCTTGATGTGCCCAAATTTTCTACCTTGTACAGCCCATGGCCGTAGAATGACCCACTTTGAAAAACACTACACTAGAATACATCTTAAACTAAATATTCCATTACAGATGTATAGTCTTGGAATCCCCTCAAAAGAATGAAGCCGCTTGGCTAATGGCTGCCTACAGTCCCGTGCTCGCAAACGGTTTGGCAGACGAGCCGCCGCGTCGCGCCGCGCCGGCTTCGGAACGCTCTAGGCTTGCAGCCGCTTTGAAGGGAGCACGACGTGCTTTGGTCGACTCTGGCATGCTGAGGCGACCCGCTGAAGGCTCCGCTGGAAACTTTCTTAGGAATACTTTGAGAAGGTAATGTGCCAATCCAGAAACAACAGGAAATTTTTATAGGGATAGGTTTCATAACCACGACATATCTATGCCTATTCATAAGTGTCATACATCATTTACTTATGTAATTAAAACGGTTAAACACCAATTACATTAATTATATTATAGATTCAATTAAATTAGAGATGTCACAAGAATTTTTTTGAACAAAATGGTATCAATAAAAATCACACATAATAAACAATTCGAAGAAATGAGGAAAAGAATAATATAATCTAACTGAGGAACTTCCCTTGTTAAATTAGGTGACATTCCCCAGGTTGAGCAAACACCGGTTGGAGAAAGTCCGAGCGGATATGGCGGCGGAGACACAAGGCGAGTGCTACAAAGGGTTCCCTGCCGGGTACTGGTGCTGGGCGCGCAATCTGCCTCACTCACTCACTAGACTCAACGAGGCAGAGGAAGTCGCTGCCATGCAGATATTCAAGGTAACCTCTATTGATGGATGCCGCTCAAGGGATGTTGCTACGAGATGGTTCAAGTTGAAAAGCTACATTTCTTAAAGAACTTTGTCTTTGCCAAGTAGCTTCTAGCGATCTGGCCAAGTACAATACACCAAGAGATATGAAGAGATATCGTCTGTACCTGGGATATATCTACTACAGTTGTAATGTGAGTTTACTAGGTTCATTTCTTGTGGTTAGATCACGTTCGGCTAAGTTCTTGTTCTGAACAAATCTTGCCAATTCTGTAGTAAAACATGAGGAGTTTCCTTTTGTATGTATTCCAGGTTTAGTAAGACTCGCATGGTAAACATGAGCAGCTGCCTGATGTGACTATGTATTCCAGGATATAATGAGTCACGCGGGGCTAAACACGAGCGACGGCAGCGGCAGCAGCACCAGCAGCAGCAGCAGCAACCTCGCGAACAACAACAGCACCAGCAGCCAGGAGTCGGAGACAGACGACCGCGTGGCACTGGCGCAGGCGCTGTTACAGCGCTGTCTGCAGAAGGACACGCTGCTGTGCGAGCTGTATGTGCAGCTCATCAAGCAGGTAACTATAGCTTCTCAACAACAGCACCAACAGCCAGGAGTCTGAGACAGACGACCGCGTGGCACTGGCACAGGCGCTGTTACAGCGCTGTCTGCAGAAGGACACGCTGCTGTGCGAGCTGTATGTGCAGCTCATCAAGCAGGTAACTATAGCTTCTCAACAACAGCACCAACAGCCAGGAGTCTGAGACAGACGACCGCGTGGCACTGGCACAGGCGCTGTTACAGCGCTGTCTGCAGAAGGACACGCTGCTGTGCGAGCTGTATGTGCAGCTCATCAAGCAGGTAACTATAGCTTCTCAACAACAGCACCAACAGCCAGGAGTCTGAGACAGACGACCGCGTGGCACTGGCGCAGGCGCTGTTACAGCGCTGTCTGCAGAAGGACACGCTGCTGTGTGAGCTGTATGTGCAGCTCATCAAGCAGGTAACTATAGCTTCTCAACAACAGCACTAACAGCCAGGAGTCTGAGACAGACGACCGCGTGGCACTGGCGCAGGCGCTGTTACAGCGCTGTCTGCAGAAAGACACGCTGCTGTGCGAGCTGTATGTGCAGCTCATCAAGCAGGTAACTATAGCTTCTCAACAACAGCACCAACAGCCAGGAGTCGGAGACAGATCCTTTGCGGCATTTAACAGATCCCAGCAAAATGTATATGTCCTTGTATCTAATGAAAAACTGGGTTTTTTGGAGCGTGGAGTAAATTTCTTTTTGACAGCAAATCACTAATTGCATAAATAAGTTTTATTAAAGACGATGAATTACCAGGAGCTGTGATATCCCAGCGTTTCGTTAGCACGTCACTAAACTATTCTTTGCCTACTCATAGTATCTTTCTGTATTGCAGTATACAAAACATTTAGCACATTATCCAGCTGTGTATTCCTACCACCTGGAACTGATGTCTACGAACACATGTTCTCTTTTGACCTGGACGTCACTGATCAGAAAAGCCTTTTTACTGACTGTTCTGATAATGCAGTATACCATTATGGAACGTTCCTCAAGTGTTTATACTATTCCAGACGACAGATCACCCGGAGCCGATGTCCCGTGTGTCGGCCCGTCACTGGGCGCTACTGTGCTGCGCGGTGGGCGCTGCGCTGCCGCCCGTGAAGCCTCTGCGACGGCTGCTGCTGGCACATCTCCGGTACCGCGGCACTGCGCTCCACACTGGAGAAGAGGGCAAGTTCGCCCGGAGAGCTGAACAGGTTAGAACACTTTTAGATTCTCCCCTACTAGGCGAATACAAAATAATCCTCGCGCATTTTTCTGTGCATCCATTTCATTCTTATACTGACTGCTTTCTGTAGACTTTTGTCTAGACGCTTTTGCGACAAAATTATGTATTAATTTTGTGGCAAAAGCGTCTAGCAAATAAAAATATCACACAAGCGGCCAACTAGACAATAGAATGTCATCAACGCGAGTCTTTTCTTATGTCCATGTCGTTTCAGCACTAACAGACTACTAGAGGCTAACCCTGTCCCCACAAAATTGATACACACTCGTAGTTTCCGCGTTATCTGATCAGTTTGCCCAGTTGTGTCTGTGGTAGAATTATCGTGGGAGTTTTACTCAGATTTTTCGTTGCAAGCGTCACATCTGGACAAGTTATTACTTGTATTGTCATAATATTACAGATCAAAGTAAACAACTGAACTCCAGCTAGTCTTGCATAATATTTGCAAATACACCTTCACGCTATGATTTTTATGTCTAACTTTAGCATTTCTACAGGTGGCACTAAGCACAGCTCAAGTCCCGCGTCGTTTAGCCGCGCCTTCCCGCGAAGAAGTACTATGCGCAGCCGCCCGCAGGCCATTACACGTTAGAGTATTACTACTGGATGGGAAACAGCATGGTCTTGTGTTCGGTCCGGCCGCCACGGCCGACTATCTCGTCACTGTGCTCAGAGAGAAGATTGGACTCAACGATTCAGCCACAGGTACACAAAGTTTTAAATTTTGACTCAAAACAGTTTGTGTTCTATGCATTTTTTATATGTTAGTCGTATCGTATTACGTAGCACTTGTTTTTATTCGTTTTGCCAAACATCACGAGATCTCAACGCGGGGCGTACCTACTATTAACCGACTTTAGGCTGAAATACTCAAAAGTCATTTAAATTTGAGCGCCACTTAAAGTTGCTCTTCCTCTGTTTGACATTACTGATTTGTAAGAGATGGCAATAATTTAAGCGGGACTTAAATTGAGTGGGGTTTGAGTGGTGTTTGAGTATTCGCCCATAAGGTTCTCAATTTTTTTTTTTTAAGTTTCTTATCTCAGACCTTCGTCATGTGGCGGCGGTGTTGGTGCGGATCTCGGCTGCGAGGGTGTTGTTGCATGTGGCTGGGAAGTCGAAGGGCCTGCTTGCCTAAAATACGTTAAACCAGTTAGTTTCATTTAAGCTAAGTAGGCATTGTATTGAACTTTCGTATGAAACCCTTTTTTCTTCAGTGTTGGTTCCATAGAAAAAGTTATTCATGAACCGGATTTGAAAAATTCTGTTTTTATCTATAAGGGTATATTTCCAGATTAATCCCATAAAATTTACATCAAAATCGGTTCAGTAGTTTGGCAGCCAAATAAGAATAACTAAAAAAACACGTACACGACATTGCGTACTTTGCATTCTGGTGACTTTTCAGTGATGTTTACGATCAATAGAACAAATAATCTCAATGAACTGCCATCATCAATCATCTGATACTAATGAAGCCGGAACGTAGTCAAATTGAAGTCTGTTTTTTGAGTTTTTAAACTCATTATTTCTGTAATAAAGAATTTGAATTTGAATAATTGATTACCTAGTATTTTGCGTAAGTAGGAAGTTTTTCAAGATTTACAAGTTAGCTTAATATATTTGTATGTACATTGTACAGGTTACGCGTTATATGAAGTGTGCGCTAGTTCAAGCGGCACTAGTGGCGGCGCTGGCGCAGGTGAACGAGCATTGGCCGGCACAGAACGAGTCGGCGATGTACTTGCGAGGTGGGAGAAAGCACCAGCCACTGCCGCTGCTTGCAGGTAACATAGATTCTTTACCAAAGTCCCGACCGTAATGTAATGTAGGTGTATCAAGTAATAAAATACATTTATTCGCAAATAAAATTACAACTAATACAGTATTTACAATATTTGCATAATACACATAGTTGAGCTATCTACAAACCGTTGCAAACGATTTATAGATAGCTCAACTGGGCCAAATCGGTACCAATCGGAAGCGTAGTATTCTTTTTACAAATCATTGAAGTCTGAATCAAAGTTAGTAATTTAGATATGGTATGCTGCTGTCATCGAATACAACCGCCAGAGTCATCAAACCTGTATTTCAATTGTTCCATGTTTTTGTAGGCTAGTGTTCAAAAAGCGTCTGTTCCTGGGAGAGAAGCCGCTGCAAACTGCGTGCGCGGCTGAAATGGAACTCCTGTACTACCAAGTGTTGCATTCTGTACGGCACGATAGACTTCCAATCGAGACTGATGAGGCGGTGAGTATCACTACTACTTTTTTTTAATTCATTTGACATTAATGTTTTTTATTAGGGTTCCGTAGCAAGTGTAAAACGGGACCCTATTACTAAGACTTCGTTGTCCGTCCGTCCGTCTGTCTGTCTGTCCGTCTGTCACCAGGCTGTGTCTTATGAACCGTGACTGTTGAAATTTTCATAGATGATGTATAACGGTTGCCGCTATAACAATAAATCATAAAAAAACAGAATAAAGGGTCTACCTTATTGTACTGCGTCTACTACTAATCTGATGTGCGGCCATCCTATCCTACTACTTAGATGTTTGTGTTTCAATTAAATTGAAATTGGGTGAAATTTGGGTGAAATTTGGAATATATACAGGGCGTTCCACGGCCATGCCACATGGAGGGAATGTATCCTACTTAATATTATAAACGCGAAAGTTTGTAAGTATGGATGGATGGATGGATGGATGTATGTTTGTTACTCTTTCACGTAAAAACTACTGATCCGATTTGGATGAAACTTGGAATATACCGTGACCTGGATTAACACATAAGCTACTTAATATCCCGAAAAATCAACGGGATCCAACGGGACGCGAACGAAGTCGCCAGCGGCACCTAGTCTTAAATAATGTAAATAGACAATTTTACTTGGACCACGCTACTAGCAAGATCGAACCGGGATGCAGACAAAGTCGCGGGCAAAAGCTAGTACCGTAGATTGGGGTGAATAGGAACAATTTCGAACTTTACACACATTTTTACCTAAGTCCCTGCTTATGTTTTTAAGTTTGGGTGGTTTATTATACTGTTCGGGACCCCGAAGACAAAATCTAGACTGTTTTTAGTTAGAACTATCATCACATATTGCCAAAAAAATACAAAAACATACGATATTTCTATACACCCCGTCGTTGGGGTCAATAGAACGTTTATGAAATCTATTAACCCGTTTTGTTGATTTATTGACCCCCACTAACAACTCGTTCTACGTTACTATTCGCCCCATACCGAACTTCTATTCACCCCTCACGTTAGTTCTATCGACCCAGCGATTTCTAAACACCTTATTCTAGATAGATAGATACATTTATTTCAAACCACCACAAATTTAACAAAGTAAAAGAAAAAACAGCATTAAAAGTAAACTTAAATCTAAAATAATGTGGTACCTAAAGGAAAAGAAAAGCAAACTAATTGTAAATACAGAAATAAGTTATGCCCTGTGTGGCGGTGAAACGGCCTCAGCTCAGCTTAATTGTACCGGTAGTGAATAATGTATTGTTAATGTCCAGGTGATGCTGGCGGCGCTGCACGCTCAGGTGGTGCACGGCGAGTGCACCGGCGGCGCAGAGTGCGCGGCGGCGGCGGGCGCGGTGCTGCCGGCGCGGCTGGCGCTGCCCTCGCTGCCGGCGCCGGCCGTGCGGCTGCACCACCTGGCGCTGCGCGGCACGCCGCCGCACGCCGCCATGCAGCGCGCGCTCACACTCGCCTCCTCCTGGCCGCTCACACGCGCCACCATATTCGACGTTATGGTCAGTACACTATTATCTCACTAAAGGCCTACGCAGACCTACGCAGACAATAAGGCTGCCGCAGCCTTATTGTGTAAGTTCAGTGGTAATCGACATCGGCTTCGTTTTTGACATTTGAAACCTAGACTGGACTTCAACTGTCACTTTCGTATTTGTTTTGTATACAATACCGAAAAAATTCTGACAGAGTTGACCGGTGGTAATGGGCTTGAACTTCACTGGTAATGGATTTCAAGTTACACAATAAGGGTGCTGGACGGCATGGCAATGGATTTTGCCTTGAGTCAGCGCACACTGGCCGCTTAGATACCGCGCCACGGGAGCCTGTGTCGCGTCTTTTAATGCCGTGGGATAAAATCCCTTTCAATGCCACGGCATCATTTTAAAGCATAGCAATTTGTCGTATTTCTGTAACAGTACGGTTGAATGTCCATTAGTAAAAATTAAAATCCCTTGCCATGCCGTCCCGGTCTGCGTAGGCCTTAAGCCGGCACGTCCAATAATCCGGCACCCTCCGCCCACGCCTCCCTCGCCCCTCTATACCTGTGCGCTTCGCTCGACTAGCAGTCTAACCTCAAAACTTATCGCATGCACGTGCTTACGTATTACATATGTACCTACATGTTAATTTAATACATTACATACATTTATTCCCTCTATGAAATGCTTTATTTTACTCATTACCTATGACATTTTCCCTATAATCCAGTAATCCGAACATTCCAATAATCCGGCACCCTTCGGTTTTTAATAGTGCCGGATTAGTGAGATTTCACTCTACTTATTTCAAGTTTCATTTTGTTATTGAGGGGATACCCTGTTTCCAGACACTTAAGGCGAAGGGTAAAGTCAGACAACCTTCTTGCTCGCACATTTCAACATTTTTGAAAATAACTAACAAAAAAATTTGCACTTTAATATATCGCATTGGTACAAGTTTTTTGGTCGGAAAACTTGTTTGGATCAATGTAATATTTTTATTGAACCTTTGCATTGTTATTCTCTCGACCCTAAAGCTCTGCAATTTCACATAATTACATTTAGTTATATATCTTCAAAATGTTGAAATGTGCGAGAGCGAGAAGGTTGTCTGACTTTACCCTTCGCCTTAATTGCGCCTAGTCAACTTTAGGCAGACTTGTCGTAAAATAGCGCTGGTCAAGACAAGCGTGACAAGTGCGAGGCTTCGCTCTTAACCGGAACTCAAAATGCTACCGACAAGGCATTTTTAAACATGGTACCGTTATCAGCTTCTACCTTCCAGGCGACTGTTTCAAAATTGGACACACGTTGAATTTGTAACCGCGCAGCTTATAAAGCCCGCACTTCCATTAGTATATCATACTAGTTACACTGCACGGCAACAGGGTAAACAGTCCAGTCCAGCAGCGGAGTTGTCATGCAGTGTAACTATTCACATGAATTACGAATCAAAGTTGAAATACGCTTTCACCCGAACAACTTTCGACTTATACAATCATTCTAGCAATCGTTCACCTCAAACTGGCCACGCGCGCTCTGGCTCGGCGTGGACGCACGTGGGCTCACACTCCTGCGGCGTGGGTCACGCGCAGCACTCGTGTCGCACGACCACGACCAACTGCTGGCCGTGTCTCCGGCACCGAGAGCCCTGCTTCTCGTCACGAGGACTGATACTAAGCACGCCAAGCTAGTGCTGTCCACTGATCAGGTATGTAGTCTATAGGTTTCAACCCGCTGGACAGATAATAGTCAGATTTTTCTTAATTCTCTTTAGTATTTCCTTTACCTGTGATGAATATGCAATACAGAAGTTAGGTTTTTTAACAGATTCTAACCTATTTACTTCACTGGTATAATAAGGGCTCAATTATACTAATACTAAATTACAGCGGTTAACCCTCTATTCAGTTCCAATCTTTGGTTCGCAACTGAATCGTTGATCACCATTAGAATAAGAGACTATTAGTCTAAAAACAAATGAAAAGCGGCGGTTCAGCTACGTTTTAGCTGTCAAGTTTATTAGTAGAATTGAGTTTCAGAGGGAACACTATTTTGTTTTACCTTTTATTTCATTTTGAACTTCCATAGTTTTTGTTTCCTTTATATAATAGTATATCTCTCGGCTCAGGCTTTGGCTAAGGCCTCCTCCAGCATTTCCACAGTGCTGTGTTGTCTTAGCTAAGCGTTGGCGCACACATGACGACAAGACGTCGTAGTCGTGTCCGTAGTGACATGAAAATAAATATTCTTAAAGCATGCTGTCAAAAGAGGTTTTTCGTTATTTATTTCTTGGTAAGCGGTTTTCGTTTGTAACTTTTATACCGTTTTGCTTTAGTTATAACTGAAATAGCTTTTAAGAAAAAGCATATTGTAACGAAAAAGCACTTAAAAAAAACTTGCTTTTCAAAAAAATATTATTTTTCTCTCCCTAGCCACACGACGCGACGTCTTGCCTTCTGCAGGCCTAGCATGCGCGCGCGAGATATTTGTCATGTCGTTCTGTCAAAATGTAAGCATTTTGTACCAGGTTTTGAACTATTGCATTATCTGTGGTAATGCTGTCGACAAAACGCGCCTTTGAATCTTCACCTTTTGACATTTCTGCGTGACTATTATCTCGTCCTCAGAGAGGTACCACGAGTAACAAGTGTCAAAAGTGTACATTATGGCGCGTTTTGTCGACACCATTAGGTACCACAGATAATGCAATAGTTCTTAAACTGGTACAAAATGCTTACATTTTGACAGAACGACATGACAAATATCTCGCGGTGCGCATCTTAGGCCCGCTGATGTAGTTTGAAGCTAATTTTTTTTTATTTTTATTATTATTATTTCGTTTACAGCTTGAAATATACACACATATTTTTTTTATTTAATCATTTTCGGTGTAATTTCTAATATAGTAAACACAGCATGCGTTGTGTGGACAATGTAAAATAAAACAGAAATAAAACAGTGAAGTGAAAAACAAAACTAAAAACTAACTATGTACAAGTAAACCTAAAAAGTTAAAAGAAAATAAAATAATATAAAAGCGAAAAAATTATGTAGAGATATACTAAATGAGATGAATTAATCAGTGACACAGTTATAAACAGTTGATTTCATAGAGGCTAAAGAGCCAGAGAAGATATCACATGCTGATCTGATGCTATTACAATAAGCAATCATTCTGTAAAGTGGGGAATGTTGCCCAACATTTGTTCGACAATACGGCGGCCTAAAACATTTCCTATTTATAAGTCGCTTGTTAGCTCGAGGAACTTCCAGATTGACACGTGCTAAGACTTCGGGGCAATCAACAAACCCATGTATTAATTTATCGAGAAAGATTTATAGATTTATAGATTATATATGGTAATGTTCGTTGCAGGCATATCAGATAGCGACGCTGATAAAGGACTACATAGAGGCGGTGCGCGGGCCGGTATCCCCCGCAGCGGCGCCAGATCCCTCGTGACACGCCGCTTAGTGCCAGTGCTTCCACGTCAGGCGGTAGGACAACGCGCTCCATCTACCCTCCAATACAGAACTAGGCTTAGTAGATTTTCATTAGAGAATTGAATTGGTTCCGGATTCAGAAAATATCAAGTATGAAAAAGCATAAAATCATGTCAAGGACACCACCGTTGTTTACAATTTTTTTTTTATAACGGCTACGGGTTTTCTGTGCCGTGATCACGAATAAATGTGACAATCGCTAACATATCGTAACGCTAGCGTATCCGAGATACACTGCGCGGTGACACTACAACGGTTGGCAGTCGAGCTGGTATTGACGCGCAATATAACTAGAATACGCTAAGGCGGCGACTGTCAGATTTGCTCGTGATAGAGGTACTGATACAAAACGTATGCATTTATGTAACAATCAGTTTATCAGTTGTGAAATCTTGACATTACATCACCTTACAGATGATCTCTATGTGCAGGTTTTTTGGTTTTGTTAAAAATAAGTAAAACATAACACAAGTCGCCGGTGAGGTCGTTATCAAAAAAAAAATGTAAACATCACCATCCGGAGTGGGTCCAGTCGTTGAATACATGTTAAATTTCGTAAGAATAAAACGATAACTTTTAATTTTTCAATGAAAATCTATCCAATTATGTTTAGTTCTGGAATTGAGGCTTAGACCAACACAGCTAAATAACAATACTTACTGGCGAAATTCATGCGATTATGGATTGGGATCACAGAGTTTAACTTCTTTGCTTGTACACACGGCTACATGTCAAGTTAGACTTAACACTTATCCATAACTGCGGTGTATCATCAATCAATATAAAATATATAAAACTCTTTTGAAGCTGACATAGAATCAACGCACAGACTAAACTATAAGTACTAGAGGTATGAAATTTGGAGGGTAGTATCCTTATATAGTGTAGGGGTGCACTAAGAAAGGAATTTAGAAAAGTCACACTCTAACGCGAGCTACGCCGCGGGAGACTGCTAGTATTGTATACAATGCAGAGAATCGTTGGAAGGGAGCGCATAGATGTACGATTCGCTACGCTCAACTTATTTATTTAATACTTTATTGCGGAAAATTATAAATTTGTTACAAAGGGTGGACTTAATGCTGAAAGCTTTATCTGCCTGCGAACCCAAACGTGATGGTGTAATGAGGAGGTTGCGGTGCGACATTACAGAGAATAATATTTACGAAGTCACAACTTCACAAATAATTTGTTGTTGTGCAATAAAGAATTAAATTAAATTCGGTCGGGTCGGACGGACGGACCATGAAGTAACATAGTGGCAGCACTAATACAATAGGTTTGTAGTCTTTTCTTTTCAGTCATTTAAGTGTATTCGGTTTATTCCCGTAAAGTAAGGTAACATAGAACATAGCTGATACTGATAGGATCCTAGTAATCTGTGGTACACTGTGGTATAAAGTCAGTCGGTCGGTCCGGTCGTGGGTTCGTGTCGTGCCGTATCCCTCCGATCTCAGAGGTATCACCTACACCCATATCAACATTTTGGAAAAAAAGTATGCGCGCCATCTTGGATTTCAAAACGGATGACATTTCCGTAATCAGCGTCCCAAAGTTATTCGAAAAAAACACCCATATCAAGTCTTTGAAAAAAAAAAACATGCGTGCCATCTTGGATTTCAAAATGGATGACATTTTCGTAATCAGCGTCCTAAAATTATTTGAAAACGACACCCATATCAAAGTTTTAGCACTTACATAAATAAAACAAGTCCGGTCAAGTGAGAATGGACTCGCCCACCGAGGCTTCCGATCCGAACAAAAACTTTCAACCGAATACTTTTATTGATATGCACCTACGAGTTTCACTTACCAAGTGCTCTTAATGCTGAAAGCGCTGTCTATAAACTTCTAATAGTTTAAGTCCAAACAGTCTAGGTTGATGTGTCGCCGTGTGTACACTCCAGTAACATCGTTGTTTATACGTGTTGGTCTACAATATTGAGCGGAATAGGCGATGTGTGTTGGATAGGATGCGAGCGAACCGTGTTACGGTATGTTTGACTCAGATTATTGGATGCATTAATGTTTTTTTTTTATTTTACCACATTCTTTGTTCCTTGATATATGTTCCTTGACAATTTGATTGTCTCCATAACGTGCCTAAGAAATTCTAGGAACTACAATCAGACTAAAGAAACGGCAAGCGAGGATCTGTCTTCTTTCTCTCTCTCTCTCTCTTTATACCCGCACGTTATGAGAATGTTTATCTTCTGCTTTCAAGTTTCGTTTGATTGGTGTGGTTCTAGCATGGTAATAAATAACTCTGCGCAGTTACACATGAATGGTTTTGAGTGCATGTTATAAGGTTTTGATCAAAAGTTATGAGGACTTTAGTACAAAACATTGATTTTGCTAGAAATGTCGTCATACTGTGCTCGTGCATAGTGCGATGGTGATATACTTGCATTGCATGCAAGTTAAAATGTAAAATGTTAGCTGCAGTAACATATCGTAGCATGGTTCATAAAAATTCCAAGTTTTAGTTTTAAGCTAGTCAATAAGCATCCAACTTGAGAGGAAAAGCTCGCGATACGGTCCGGGATTAACATCAGTTGAATGAGGAAGTAAATGTTGATAGGTGGAATACAACTGTATTGCTCTTGTAATAAGGTTCAAATCGTTCGATATGTTCGAGCGGTAGCGTCAAGGAAACTGTGTTACTTACATTATTTGTTAATATTTATTTTATAAATAATTAAATCATCATTTACTTCAAAGCACATCAGGATAGCAGGACTAAGTGAACGGTTTTGAGTGTTGGAATGGACGATAACAGTTGCCAGAAGACGGGGAAGCAAACGACAATAGACTTTAAAAGATCACTTATAGCTCAGTTTTAATACATATTGATAAAATATAAATTATATTCCCGTTCTATAGACTTCCTTAGTAGCCCAGTCAAATTAGCATTTCACCTTGGAATTTGAGATACCAAGCTATAAACTCGTATAAACTTGTACCTTGACATCCTAAAAGTTGTGTCAAAACGCGCTCTCCGCCCTCTATCTCGAAAGCGCTTCAACGTATAAAAATTTTATTGAAACAAAAGTTGTAGGGAAGTTAATCCTCTACAATATTGACCATACATACAAGTAGCCAAAAACCCATAGGAAACGAGATATTTGCAAAAGGTCGCTTTTTGTAACCTTTGATCTTGAGATTTTAATGGACGCCAACGCCCTACCATATGTAGGTTTTGACATAACTTTTAGGAGGTCCAGATACAAGTTTATGCGAGTTTATAGATGGGTATCTCAAATTCCAAGATTCTTACCTAAATTCGACTAATTTGACTGGAGGCTATGTCCCGCTGGAGATGACATGATAGCGCCAATCTAAACTTTTAGGAGGTCCAGATACAAGTTATTCAGTATCGCATTTGTATTGTACAAATAGCTATTTTGTTGTCTATTTCGGATTTATCTTGTCATTGACGTGGACATAGCATTAAAATTATGCCAGTATTATACAATAAGTACATAATGTTACTAAATGAATATTGCAATCTAGAATGAGCTAAGTGTTAAGAGTTTGTGGTGTGGATTAGATAGTCATAAATTAATCTTTTTCCCCGCTTGACTATGGATAACTTATTTCGACGTTTTAATAATAGTTCACAGTAAACAAAGTAAGTAGCTTTAGATCCTGTAGGCTGCGTATTCTGAATTCATATCGTACACCGTTTTGGTGCAAATATATTCCACTCTAGTTTTGAAAAACTGCATGGAATACCTAGTATAAAAAACATCGGAGTCGTAGTGCATGCGGCAGTAATCCCATGTCGGCTACTTATTTAAAATGTTTTATAAAGTTTCTAATTAATTACGAAAAAAATTTTTTTTAATGAAAAATAGTTTTTCGTAATGAATTCACCTCTTCACTGTACTTCTGTTTTTTTTTTACTTTATCAAACTAGTATAAAAAAGGTTTGCAAATTATAGTACCTAGCCAATCTTATGCAAATAACTGCAGTTTTAGATAGGTCTATCTTCCCTTTTAGACGAAATAGTGATCATTTCTCTGTAGATAATAATTAAAACATAATCCTAAATAATTATTTGGTGCCTTGTCCTGTGTGCAATAATGTTGCTGAACGAAAGCCACTGAAATATTGAATCTCACGTAAAAACCATAAAATAATACAGAGTTTAAATTTGTTATTGGCCATCAGCAAGTATTATTGCACAGTGAGCGTTTTGTGCAAATTTATTATGACTGCAAATAATTAGTAATTGTTTGAACATTATATCTTCTATTGCATATTAAAACTATATTGCACAATGTTATGTCTCAATATTTTATAATAAAAATATATTTGAATATTGTAGACTTAAGAAACTTAACGTAATATTGTTACTGTGTCGCACATACCTTACATTCTGTATCCTTTTACGTTTAAATTCACTTGGTGCTTTATCAGATTTGCTTAGCTTGAGTTTCTGATCTCATAACGAGTATTATTTATTTAGATGCCATATTTTGTGTTTAGGACGAGCAATATTTGATTAGGTTTATTTATTTTTATAATTTTCTACCTTTTTGACTTTGTAAATATTAAGTGAACCAAAGACGTGTCCCTTTGGAAATTAATTATAATTGTTTTCTTATGGATTTTTTCATTAAAATTTGTACATAATGTTATAGATAAAAATATACTCAATACAAAATGCGAAATTATCGTACATTATTATATTAGAGGCTGAACATATTTGGCATTTACAAAAATTAAGTAAGCTTTTCATCATTGTTTTGTACTAATTGTGGACTGTAATAAAGTCATACAAAGTACATTTATCTATACATACATAAGAATCGCAAGCTTGACTAACAAAATATGTATTCATCACTTATTTTACTAGACAATACATTTATTATGTTGTAACAAATTCCTTTTCTTATTTAAGTTAACATAGGATAATTTTATTGTTCAATAGTTTTGTCAAGAGATTTCAAATCTAGAGGTTTTGTGAACAACCACACATACTGCCCAAATAGACTGAAAGTGTCCAAATATTTTTATCATTTTTGATGGATTGTTTTTGTTACATTGTGTATGGAATTTTACCCCATTATTTGAATGCCAAATAAATGATTATAAAATACATTGTTTTTTATTTGAATTTCTTATTTCACACCATTAAGGTCTCAAACGCACTAGCGGTTCCAGTTTAATATGTGACCGCAACGGCTGTACCAGGCGGTTGACAAGCGGTTGCATATTAAACTGGAAATGCGCGGTTAACCGCCCCCGCGGTTCAACCGCTAGTGCGTTTGAGGCCTTACACATAAATACATATTTTGGTACATACATAAGTCTTTTCATTGTGTCACTAATCCTAAGTAGTCATCCATCAAAGTTCCAATAGCGAACTGAAACAAAAACAATGTGTTACCAGTTTCAAGGGATAAAACACTCGTCAATAGTGTACCTGCTATAAAATACCCTGGTATGCATAGGCATAGCATAGGTACACCTGCGGGCCTAAGATGCGCACCGCGAGATATTTGTCATGTCGTTCTGTCAAAATGTAAGCATTTTGTACCAGTTTAGGAACTATTGCATTATCTGTGGTACCTAATGGTGTCGACAAAACGCGCCATAATGTACACTTTTGACACTTCTTAGTCGTCGTACCTCTCTGAGGACGAGATAATAGTCACCCAGAAATGTCTAAAGTTGAAAATTCAAAGGCGCGGTTATCAATTGCGTTGATAGCAACGCAATTGATAGGTAGTCAGCACAATTTGATTAACTAATTAATGACTATAAAGACAGCTTAGGTACTTTAACTCTATATAAGCGTCAATATACAAGGTGCCAGATCCCCTCCGATTTCAATTAATTTAATTTTCATGAATCAATTAATGAAAGAATGGCGTAATAGAGAGGAGGCCTATACTCACCAGTGGGTACAAACGGGCTGAAATGATGATGATGATGATGATGATGATGATGATGATGATGAATCAATTGATTAGGTACCACATTTTATAGGAAAGGAATCTTTATTGTGAAGAACCTATTTATTCAAATAGTACATTAGGTACCCTGACGACCAGTGGGCCATAATAACCACAGAGTGGTGCCCAGACACAGTAAGTTGGTGACGCGGCAGATCGCGTATGAGGTGGCGGGAAGACTCGAATTTATGGGATAGGAATTCTTAGCGAATTGGTACTCAAGATCGTAGAGATTGGCACAAGTGGGGGAGAGGCCTTGCCTAACAATGAGACAGTATGGGCAAGAACATTTACTATGAGCTCTTAAGTTTCTATAATCTATTAAATAAATAAATAAATATTCACGGACATGTAACACAACGCCTCCTAGTCCCAAACTAAGCAAAGCTTGTACTATGGGAACTAGATGGCTGATAGAATACATAATATATACTTTTTTTTTGTAAATACATACTTAAAATACATAGACACCCAACTAAGAAAATAGAGAAGTTAGACCGCTTGTAGATGTCGGTTTTTTTCACCGGATAACGGACCGTCAAAAACGGCTATCCTTTAATTGTTCGCCGTGTACCCACCCACATTCGTTACAAATCATACACCACCGCAAATCCGTCAAAAAACATGGTTCGGTATCCGGCGAAAAAAACGGATGCCTACAAGCGCCCTAAAGGTAGGTACTTACAATGCCTGTAGCATCAACCCTTGTTCCAACTATTTTTAATCTGATAACATCCTCCTCCTGTATTACATTGTCCTCCTGCTTGCTTTTGTAGCATGGAGGATTGACATTGGGACAGAACTCCATGTCTGCTGGTATAGACTGTAAAAAATAAATATTCTTGGTCACTCCACACAATGCCATCAAGTCCCAAAGAATAACGATTAAAGATGTGCTAGTAGTAACCATGGGCACATTTTTTTCCATGTTCCAGTCAACTGGACTCTACAAGCATTGTCACTATACTAGTAAAGGGCCACTAATTAATTGATTTTGACAGTAGGTACTCACGTGATGGGATATAAAACAGCTAAGAGGTCCTATTTGTGCAAACATTCCAACCTAAAAACAAACAGAAATAAAATATTTTTTTGAATTATTATTCTTTTGTAAATCTTAGATCTTATCCATATGAAACACTAGACCACTATAAGTACCTTATTAACTTGAGTAACAATAGCATCAAGAACTTCTCCTTTGAACGGTCGGAATACAATCGCTTTGTATTTTACAGGATACACTACAAAACCTTGCCCGGGTTGTATTAGTCCTGCACCTATACTGTCTATTGTAGTTACTGCTATGACGAAACCATACCTGAAAACAATATTTTTGGATAATTTGAAATAATAATAATATATGTTTTATGTAGAACCCCCTTTTTGTGTAGGTTACTTACTTGCCGGTACAAGTTCCTTCCACTTCCGTATATAATTTTTGTCTAACGGTGTCTAGTAGTTGAGGACCGAAGTATCGCGGATGCAAGAGTATTTCATGTTCCAGAGAAATCTGTAAAAATTAAGTTTTTCACTAGAAGCCGATGAAAAGTAGATACCTAAGCTGAACAAACTTATTTTAAACTAAAGTACCTGACATAGAAACGACTTACGTGGTAAAACATCGTTGATAAACTTCCTAGGAAGTTTAGAACATAATATTTTCCTTTTAGCTAAATATTCCACACTCTAGCACAAAATATAAACTAAAATGTGCAACGCAACAGACTTTCAGTATAAAAAAGGTACTCTGTGCAACAGACGAATAGCAAAATCTGCAAAATTAGCAAAACATCAACACAAAACGTAAACGACTTGCTGCTTGCAATCCATCCAGCATTGCGACAAAATTTTGATAACGTCAATGTCAACTCTGACATTAAGTTTGACACACGACAAAAAAACGAATGTCAAATTTTTAGCTAAACACCATAGGGTCATGAAACATTAAAAATAGTGATTTCCACATCCATCGTTCGATCGCCAACGCACGCGTGAAAGTTATTAAAAAGGAACAAGCGTTAAAATATAATTTTTGTCATTTTGTATGGTATGGTGTAGGTCACATAGAGGCGCTGCAGTGAGAGTCGAGTATTTTGACATTCAGCGCAGTGCCGCAAAGCACCGACCAATATAACTGCTATTTTTGAAAATGTACATTTTGTTTGAGTTTGAGTTTGCTTTGAAACAACAGTAGTGGTTTGTTTGAGTTTGGTTGCGTCCAGTGATACACTTTTTCGGTCTTATTCCAGAACGGGGACTAAAGAAAGTCAAGGTTTAAGGCTGCCAGTCCACCAGAGCGGAGCGAGGCAGCGGAGCCGAGAAACGGAGAAATATTAACCAATAGGATTGCACAAAATCTCCGCTCAGCTCCAGTGGACAGTCCTATTGGTTAATATTTCTCCGTTTCTCGGCTCCGCTGCCTCGCTCCGCTCTGGTGGACTGGCAGCCTAAACCTTGACGTTAACGTTCAAACCTTGACGCTTAAACCTTAGTTAGTCTTCGTTCTGGAATAAGACCTTTGACGTCTGTAACAAGCACCATCATGACATGCATGTCATGTCACATACCTACTTATACATCACTAGTGAACATTATTTTCAGTGCTGCCTGTTTAGCAACTCTGTCGCTAGAAATGGCGGCTTTTGTTTAGCATTAGCGACACAAATAGTCGCCAAAAAATACTTGTTGGTCGGAAAACTTGTTTGGATCAATGTGATATTTTTACTGAACCTTTGCATTGTTATTCTTTCGACCCTAAAGGTCTGCAATTTCACATTAATGACTTATGTGATTACTTTGTGGGTACAAATCAAAAAGTTTTAGGGTCTCGGGCCCGTATTCCGTAGCCTTACTCAATCACTGATCCGTACTCAAGTATAGATTTTTGTATGAAAATCTCTACTCAAATTTATGCTTGAGTAACGATTTCTGTCTCGGAATACGGGCCTCGGTCTCGATAAAAACGTTGCAAGTGAGAAAAGTCAAAAATATTTTAATTTTATACTAAATAGAAAAGGAATTCTTGTGTCTATATACAAACCTTGATGACTCAATTTAATTTACCTAAGTATGTACTCTTTTCTGATCAATAAATCTCCTAGGTAAATAGAGGGGTCAAATTTTTGAACTATAAGTAGGTAACTAATACATCATTTTTACATAGATAGTTGGGTACCTAGGCAGATACATTATAAATTTCCAAAAATTGCCAAGAAAATCCTTCTAGTATTCTTATTCAGAGGCCCGTATGCTGAGTCACTGTTCAAACACGATCCGAACTTAAGCATAGATTTTTGTATGAGTCTACTCAAATCTATATTTCTCTATCAGCATACGGACCTTAGGATCGTAAACCCTTTTTTGCATACCTAGTTTTAGAAAAAGCTAAAAACCAAATTTTAATGGTACCTACACCTACATACAGTTCTGATTATTAGGCCTCTATGGGCTATGGCGTTCTTGTTATATTTTAGAATAAATTTTAATACTCTTTCTAATGACTTGAGTTTTGACGTTGCTTGGTTAGGTTGAGTCTAGCGACTCGGATACAGGAGTTGGCAGCACTGATTAGTTCTCGTCTCAAAAATGCCAAATGAATGGCAGGGCAAGTGTATCGTAATCAGATTGTTGTAAAAAATGGCAAAAACTTACGATTATTTATTCAAATTACTTCTGATTGGTGATTCTGGAGTGGGAAAAACATCAATATTATTTAGATTTTCAGAAGATGCTTTCAATATCTCATTTATATCAACGATTGGTAAGTGATCCAAGTCATATCAAAGGTTATTGTCAGGAGATAATTTTTTGTACGGCAAATGTCATAGAAGGATTTTTTGTAGCTTTGTTCATTGTAAGTTTTTGAGCTGTGATATATATCGATGGTGGCGGTAAGGGCGCGGCACCACGATAATCACTGGCCCTTACCGAAATGAGAGTTCATGACATCATACACACTAATTTTTAATTAGTTAGCTTCCGAGTTCAATAATAAGTGTCCGCTGCTTGCAGGTATTGACTTCAAAATACGAACAATAGACCTTGATGGGAAGAAAGTCAAGTTACAGATATGGTAAGTGTTTTGTGGAAAACTAAAGCCCTACTGGACCTACACAGAAAGTTGGGCCATACGGGTCATAGACCTGACTAACTGGTTCCTTTGATCTACTTACCTTAACACTAAAGTTTTGCTACTATCAATCAAATTACAGTACCTATCATTTCATTGTTACTAATGAACTAGTTCAAATTGTTCCCCTAACATTTTCCTTCTGTTCATGTAAGTACCTAAATGATTAACCAAATGATTTGCAAGCCTAGCTGAATTAAAAATTGTTGTGTGACAATAGTATACTTACAATACAAAAATGTGTGATTCTGACTCATCATTTAACTGCAGACTAGAATGTTTTAGTTATCATTTTGTTTATAATGAATCACCACTTAACTGACAAATACTGGAGTGCACACTGCCACACTATTATGTATGCACTCCAGTACCACTGGGGAAAATTTATTTATAGAATAGAATAGAAAACGTTTATTTTGTGTCATAAAAAGATACATACATAGGTTCAGCAGAGAGATAAAAAATAAAAATATAAATCTAATATTATGACAACAAAATTGGCAATACTCAGCATAAGTATAGGTATAATTATGTAGAGTAATTATTTACATTAATATAAAAGGTCACTAAGAAGTTTGACCTTAAAAGGGTTTTTTCCTAAAAAAAACAATCAAAATAACTTCATATATCTTCAAGGTCACTCTCAAGCTTTAGTAAAGGGTCAACATACTGTTTAAAAGATCACCAAAGGTCAAGGTTCCAATTTTTTTATGTCATATGACATTAAAATTTATTATTTTACTAAACATGGGAATGAGGCAAATTACGGTTAAATAATTAAATATTCCAGTTTTAGTCAAAGTAAAGTAAAGAAAATTATTTTCATAACTATGAGTTACAGAAATTAAATTTTGCATTTTTTTATGTTTCTAGGGACACAGCTGGCCAAGAAAGGTTCCGTACAATAACAACAGCGTACTACCGCGGCTCCATGGGCATCATGCTGGTGTACGATGTGACTAATGAAAAGAGCTTTGAAAACATAAAAAACTGGATCAGAAACATTGAAGAAAATGCAAGCGCTGATGTGGAGAAAATGATACTCGGCAACAAATGTGATTTAGATTCAAAAAGACAGGTGAGGACACAAACTCTACCAACCCTTCTTAGGCATCATCAATTGGCAATGATTGTACGATCAAAGAATACCTTCTCGTCAAATAGCCACACTTTTCTTTAGAGAAATAAATAAATATTCACGGACACTTAACACAACGACTTCTAGTCCCAAACTAAGCAAAGCTTGTACGATGGAAACTAGATGGCTGATAGAATACATACATACATATTTTTATTGTAAATACATACTTATAATACATAGAAACACCCAGACACAGAACAAATATCTATGTTTACAACACACATGTTTGTTCTCGGTGGGAATCGAACCCACGACCCACAGCACGGAAGGCAGAGCTACTACCGACTGAGCCATGACGCCTGTCGAATAATAAATGTTCAATAACAATTTTAAACGCGCGACGAAAACGCATCGTTTGATCATACGATCGTTGCCAATTAGGACATCTTACTCCTACAAACCCCTAAAAGTTCTAGAAGCTTTCATCATGAACCTGTATTAGTCCCCTGGTAGATCTATGTCTCCCAAAACATCACTGGCCTTGGTCTTTGTCTTTTCTCATACAGCATTTGCAAGCTACATTTTGTTTTAATATCAAAATATATATTTATATATTTTACTCGGGGGAGAAATTTATTGCACAAAATTAAGTTGAGGGCATTTCATAGATACAAATATGCAATTTATGATTGTGATATTAAATATACAATTAAATTTGGATATCATATATCATCACAATAAAAATTGATAATTTATACAACTGTTTTCCATTAATTACAATGACTCAGATGCTGCAGCGGAAGCGTTTGAGTATCAAATGAATTAAATAGGTACCTAATATCTGGATAATGTATTATCATAATATTTTCGACTGTACACTGCTGTAAAGCTACATTAGTTTACATTGGTTGATTATTAATGGGTTTCCCTTACCATTTGTGTTACTATGTATCATAGGTATGTATTTACAAAAAAAAATGAATTTAAGTACGCTATCAGTAATCTAGTTCCCATAGTGTACATGCTTAGTTTGGGACAAGAGTGTTGTGTGATATGTTCAAGAATATTTATTTATAATATAATTAGGTACATTTTATTTTTTGGAAGACCAACAGCTGTGTTTCTGATTAAAAAGGCTTCTTAGTCCTATCCTACTAATATTATAAATTCGAAAGCTTGTGAGGATGTATGTTGGTTGCTCTTTCACACATAAACTACCGATCCGATTTGGATGAAACTTGGAATATATATATTGTCCAGACCTGCGGGCCTAAGATGCGCACCGCGAGATATTTGTCATGTCGTTCTGTCAAAATGTAAGCATTTTGTACCAGTTTAGGAACTATTGCATTATCTGTGGTACCTAATGGTGTCGACAAAACGCGCCATATTGTACACTTTTGACACTTCTTAGTCGTCGTACCTCTCTGAGGACGAGTTAATAGTCATGCAGAAATGTCAAAAGTTGAAAATTCAAAGGCGCGATTTCTCGACAACATTACCACAGATAATGCAATAGTTCCTAAACTAGTACAAAATGCTTACATTTTGACAGAACGACATGACAAATATCTCGCGGTGCACATCTTAGGCCCCCTGGATTAACACATAAGCTACTTTTTATCCCGGAAAGTTAACGGGATCCAACGGGACGCGAACGAAGTCGCGGGCGGAAGCTAGTTTTTTTATAATTAAGTGTATGTTTGTATTTTCTAGGTGTCAAAAGAGCGAGGAGAACAATTAGCTGTAGAATATCAGATAAAATTTGTTGAAACTTCAGCTAAAGACTCTGTAAATGTTGAGGGGGCGTTTTATACTCTGGCGAAAGATATCAAGGCGAAGATGGAGAAAAAACAGGTAACATAAACTTTTAATTTATTATTCTAGCTTAATTATAGTAAGATCCGCAAAGACACAAAACACAGAACTAGAAAACTTAGAAGAGACACGAAGGGGTATATTTAAATTGGTCTACTAAAACTGTTGTCGTCTCTTCTCTTTTCGTTGTCATGCAAGTGACAATCACAGAGAATTTTTAAAATCCGTGCTAAAATCACATAAATATAAATAAAGGGGCAAGGGTATGTAATAAAATTGTCGATATAATGGTTTCCTCTAACGACGGACGGCGATAGGCAATCTGTAATGATCTATAGAATATTATCTGTAATTCGAAACTACTAGCGCCATTACCTACCACACAGCATTGCAATAAGCTGCTGCGAGAATCAAACCCGCATTACGATATCCTGGCATTTGCGGTGCTATGATGACTATTAATACTATACCTAAGTACAATTTATATTCACGCAACAAACTTTCACTGCTTTTGCATTGTTCTGTACTGTCATGACTGTAGGTACCTAAATACCTACGTAATAATTGTACCAAGGTCCAATTCATAAACGCATTTGTACAGAATGCCTCCTACAATATAATGTAGTTTAATATCTGTATGTGGGAGCTTCGTTAGCGTCTAAACGCTGACGTATATTGCTTGTTCTTACTGATCAACTACTGAAAAGTCGAAACCAATAATTGGGATGGGATAACACAATTAATTTTTTATGTTTTTATGTTGCTAATTATAATGTAGCTTTAAAGTTAGATGTCAGACAGTTTATATATAATAATAATAATAATAACATATTATACTTATTTATGTATTTATCAGCACTTTCTAAAATATATTTTATCTTGTTTCATGGCTCACTTTTCGAAAACAGAAGGTAACTGGTAACCCTTATATATTTTTGATCATCTAATTTTATTTGCATGTATTTCCATTTTGTTATTTTCTTTAGTTAATTGCGTGTATTTAGTTTAATTTAATAGTCCTAACATGTTTTTCCAACATAATAGTTAAGATCTACTACATAGACTTAGGGCCGTAAGATCAAAAGCAGTTTAAACTATGGGTTTCGTTAACTACTATTACATTTGGTCGATGGATTAATCTACTGTCATCTCTGTCAGTTTAAGCTACCGATGGTCGATTAACTACCATTGATCTTATGAAATAATCGGAGACTGGAGGTTAAATTCTATTTCGTGGGTTAAACCACTATTGATCTTACGGCCCTTAGCAATCAAATCATTCATGATTACGGTTATCGCATAGAGTAAATTAAAAACCAGTGCTGACCAGCATTTAGTGTTGTCAGGTAACTCCCATTTGTTTTATAGAACTGTTACGTCTAGAACTGTTAAAACTTTTTTTTATCCCTAATACCTGGTAACTTCCATTTGGGTAGGACTATTGAAACGAAAACAAGCCTAGTTTCAATAGTCCTACCATGGAACTACAGGGATAAAAAAGTTTTAAAAACAGTCCTATAGAACAAATGGGAGTTACCCGTGTAGTAGGTGCCAAATAACACCGCAATACAGGTCATTCACCCACCTTCACCACGATGTCGCAAAATTCAATTTTTGGCACCTACTATATCTAGCTAAATGCTTAGTGCTGAATTTACTCCCATTGAGCTCTTTAAGAAACCACGTAGGTACGTCCAAAGATAAAATGAGGCAGTAAAATATTTTCTTTATTTCTTGCTCATTTATTCAATTAAAATTACAATAAGCCTTCATAATATATTTAGTAAATCTCATTTTTTGGAAATAATGTTTTGTATGTGCATTATGTATCTAAGCACAAACCGGAAGGACGGACGGTCTACGAACTGACAATAATAATAAAGCACGGAAATCCTGTGGATAGAGAAAACCCAAAATAGCTTTTTCTGACAATTGCGGGAGGCCTATGTCTAGTGGACAAGCTGATAATGTGATAATGATATGAATTTTTTCATCAAATCATCATTTTAGCGATTGTTAAAACGCTAAAATCTCTAAATGTTTGTAGAGTAAATCATGTAACCATGTTGCATTTCAATTATATCATAGCATTGATTGATACGCTTTTCATATCTCATCTGTTATCGGTTAAACGATAAAAACACGAAAGGGAACCGATTTCAGCTTCTAAATCGATTGCCTATTTCAATAGTATACATAAAAGAGTATCATTCGTGGTAGCCGAGCCAGTTGTTTACTAACATTAATAATAGTCAACGTTCAGTCAGCGACAAATAGATGGGTGGCCGCTAATTGGCCTACTGTTTCCATGTTTGTACCTAATCTATGTTATGTGCTGTCGGTTTTCCTACAAATAAATAAATAATAGCATTTACTTCGGAATGCCTTTGATCCGATGATACTTATAAATGTACCTCCTATAAAGTCCCGGAAATAAAATTCAGAACCACAAATTCTTGATCTATCTCTGATTGGCTCAATTAAAAAGTTTCACACTCTTATTAGATCATCAATAAGTGCATAATTCATATTTGCCGTTTTCCCACTAAAGAATTTAATTGGCATGACGTCTGGTGTGTTCTGCTTGTATTCTCTAACTAAAATTTTGTAACTACCTACTGGTCTAATGAGTTTAGTTTTAGCTTCATATTTAATTGATTTGTTTTCCGCATTGTGTTGGCAAATGACTAAAGGCAGGTAAGCTCTATTACGACGCACTTCTGATGTACAGATTTTCCGCATACACAACTTCTATGTTCTCCGTGAGGTTGTTCCCAGTTCATAAGCGTCTATCCATACTGTAGCGTAGTATTTTGAAAGTCAATTTACTTGCATAATGTTGCCAGACCAAAATTGTGTTTATTAAAATAATGTTTGTATTATAGGAAGCGAGCAATCCCCAATCCCGGCCTGGAGGTCACCAGCTCCGCGCGAACGACACGCAACGCAAGCCTCCGTCGTGGCTGTCGCGATGCTCTTTGCTCTGACGCAGGCCGCAGCGCCTGCGCCGACCACGTGACGCCGTGATGCCATAGCGGAAACCCCCTACACTACCAAGTTTTACCCAAACCACCATATTCAACAGTTTTTTATCACAGTGGCTCACAGACGGTACTAACTGAAAAATAAGATGTTTCCAACCGAGTTTGTGCTATGTAGTGTTATTAGTAAATCCACTAGATTACATAAAACAAAATTTTATTTTTAAATATTTAAAATCCAGTTTGTATGAGCATGTAGAATCAAACTTCTGATTTTTGCATCAAATTAAAATTAAAACTTCAAATTATGATTCGTTTAAAACTAATTGCCAGTTTAATAATTGGTACATATAGAAGTTATTTTTGTACAAGCAGCCAGTTCTTTCAAGGTTAGATACGGAACAACAGCTTAATAAAGGACCTATACATAAAGTTTGAACACATTATCACATACAAAATGCCAACTTTGTACTAAAGATGTTAACTTGAACACCAATCATCTGATTATTGTGCCATGATGTTGATGGATTGGTTATGGTGATATTTTTGTTACGTCATCTTCTGTTATTATTATCTGATAACAAGTTTGTTGCAAGTCAAAAAGCAATTTAAGAGCTACGAATGCAATAAAAGTGATAAGTGATTTTGACTGTTTGATTTAAATTATAATAGGCAATGTACATATCCTGTGGCGTCGCTTATGATAGTGATCAATGTTGTAGTTTAAATGGGGCTTTCTATGCGTATTGTCAGATTTTGTTAAAATTATGTTTATAATTTTTATATAAAATAATATCACAAAGGCTGACTTTTTAAGCTGATGATAAATGTAGGTACTTTCCGCTGTTTGTTGTCGTAGACATCTATCTGTATACCCAATATCTAACTATCCATAATGTATGTTACCTGTCAGTGTTTTGTATGTTTTGATATGCGTAAAATTCATTCAATTTGCATGTAGATTGTGTATGCTGTGCATAAATACCTAAAATATAATACACATCTTTAAAATCTATCATTTAGTAACTGCCCAACACTACAATATTATGAACCTTATACTCATCTTGACCACTTCTATTTTTTGACCCATATTTTGAAGGTGCATCCACAGCAATGGGAGACTTGGCCATCACTTGGCTTTTGTATTTTTATATCCGCGACTCGTAACTTTGATCTTTTAGCCTATGGTAGTTCGCCAACAGTATTTTTTTCACTTAAAATTTTTATCTGTACATTTGTTTACTTAAAAAGTGACTTATATTTAGGGCAAAATTAATTGGTGTTACTTTATATTATTATAATTTTGAAAATGGTTTTATGGATATTATTTCAATAGATTATAGCTGTATTATTTCATTGCTACTTTTAATTAAGGTTATATATTATAATGTAATATATACTTATTTAATTTGAATAAACAGTGCTTTTTTACAACCATGTTTTTATAACCCACCATTTACAATATAAATGATCTAGTTAAATTAAACCACATTATTTTAATTAAATAATTTATTGGCCAACAGTTATATACAAATAGAACATTTTCGTCAATAAAATATGGAAGTACATATCCTCTCATTAGAAGTAACCAAAATTGACAGTTTCTAATGCACATGCGGTACAACCCTGAACTAGGAGTATAAGTTTAATAATAATTAAATAAATGCTTATGTGGCCTGCATTTTAGGTGAAGGCCTGAAGGGTCGAAGAGCAATGTATTTGACTCCTGCATAGGCAGTTTTTGATGCAAACCCAAGTGCTTGCAACATTTTTTTTCCAGTCAACAATAAAAGCTCAAAGGTCAGCTGTGTACCTTTCCTCCAATAAATTACATAGGACGGGACAGGACCTAGTTGATCAGACCAGATTCCATTCCTGAAGGTCTTGGCCTTGGCTTCAGCTGATAGGATAACAGGTGCTATTTCAGACTCTATTGTATTCTTCTTGATGCCTTGAGGTACAGACGCTCTTGCAAAGCCAAGTTCTACCAACTTTTGACCAATATCTAAAATTTCCACATTCTTACTCTGAAATAGAATAAAATTAATTTATTTTGTAATTTTTACAAAGGTATTATACAATTTAATCTTAAAACTATAATAAAAATAACAAACATGGCCACTACTCAGCATGGTGTCAGGGCAGGATATATTAGTACCCTGCCCAGGCGCTGGTTTTTAGTGGTGCTGGTCCTCATTAATGAAGGGAAATGGTAGGTAGGTAAACTTAGTAAATCTAAATAGTTTTGGAGACATGCTAGAGAGCATATAAAATATAATGTACCTGCAGATGAGGTAAATGCAACAACACTGTTGACACAAGATCTTCATTTTCTCTGCAGATAGGTTTCAAAGTTACTTGGTGACCTTTTGCTACACACTCCAGCCAATTAACAGCATTCCCGCTCACAATGTCAACTCCCCACAGCTGTGAAAATAAACTGCATGTTGACAGGGTAAATAAAACAATTCCTTCCACTGTATTAGCTAGTAGTTTATAAGAAAATATTAGGCGCTGAAGGTTCTAACAAAGTTGTATGTTACTGTAGGTTTCAGCAAAAAAACATTCACAATAAAACATGCACAACTCTGTGAAGATAACGATTTGCGTTTCCACCGCCGTTTGTATGGATTGTGTTACTTATACAAAATGTACAAATCTCGCAACCCTTACGAGCTGTAGATGTTTACCGATCTAGCTGGATAACAATAAATACACAATTTTGTAAGGATTGTGTAACATTTTGTGCTCTGGTGGAAACACAAAGCACAACAAATTGTGAGATCTTTACATGCAAACCTCACAGGTTTTGGTGGTAGCGCTAGCCCAATAAAACAAGTCATTTGTATGGATTGTGTTGTGAAGGTTTTGTATTGTGAATGTGGCGGTTTTGGTTGAAACCTACAGTTAGAAGTAGTACAGAAGTGCTTACAAACCTTAACTGGTAGTGGTGGCTTGCTGGAATGCCACAGTGGTAAGTAAATAGGTGCTTTGTGGTGTACCAAAACACGGACTGGAGAATGTTGCACACCTGCATACACCCCTTGTAACGGCACGTGATTTTTTATAAAGTGGTCAGGAACTTTGCTTGCTTTTGAGAACTTGCTAACCTAACCAGGGATTAAAGATATTGGTTGTATGTTATGTAATCAATTTTAAAGTAAACAAGAGATTGATATGCACTTACGGGACGAACTTTATAGATTGATGCAGCAAGGCCAGCACTCGCCAAAGCGTAAACCGCTATCTGTAAATAACAAGACATAAAAATCTACTTGGCGATTGGCGACCATTTACAGTTAGATGTTGTTTTACATACGTTTACACCGCGGTAATCCTGCTGCAGCAAATTTTGAACATTGTAGAAAATTCCTCCTTCTTTCTCAGACATTTTGTAGCTCAAAGAGACCAAACTATCATAATTTCTAAAATGATCTCACGGTTTCTCAGTTTTGTTGTTTCGGTTGTTTCGTGTTTCGTTTTGTGAACTTTTGTTTTGTTTTGTTTGTCAATTGACAATTGACATAACAATCATCTGTTTGGCTGATACTGGTGTTTTCTTCTGTAACCACAGAGTAGTAACACCGAGATTTTTTTGTAGGTAGTTTTTCTAATTTTTAGGGTGGCAAATATAGATTCCACGTCACGTCAACTATTTTGACAGTTCATTCATTCATTTTGTAAATCGCGGCTGATTTTGTGAATTGGTTGTGGATTCATTAAAAATTTTAAAATGATTACGGTCCTAAATACGATTGACACGGGCCATGAGGACATGATACATGATGCTGAACTGGACTACTACGGTTTGAGATTGGCAACATGTTCATCAGACAACTCGGTGAAGATTTACGATGTCAAGAGTGGAACACAAACACTTGCCGCTGACTTGAAGGGGCACTTTGGGCCTGTGTGGCAGATCGCTTGGGCTCACCCGAAGTACGGCAACCTCTTGGCGTCATGCTCGTACGACCGGAAGGTTATCATTTGGAAAGAGTCCGGAGAATGGACGAAATTGTACGAATACACTGGCCACGAAAGCTCGGTGAACTCGGTAGCGTGGGCGCCCGCCGAATACGGCCTGATCCTCGCCTGCTGCAGCTCTGACGGTTCCATCTCCGTCATCACGTACGTCCAGGAAACAGGCAACTGGGATGTGAAGAAGATTCCCGGGGGGCATGCGATTGGAGTGAACTCAGTCAGCTGGTGTCCAGCTATTTCAGCAGATTTGAACTTAGATCCTCTTAGCAATAAAGAGGCTCCTAAGAGAATTGTTACTGGAGGATGTGATAATTTAATAAAGGTAAAGCATTTGTTTTATCAATAGGCTCACAACCTATCTCATCATAATTATTTATTACATACAAAAACTGGAAAGAACTAATTCATGTATTGTTTTCAGATATGGAGAGAACAGGGTGATCAGTGGGTTGAAGAAAACAGGCTAGAAATGCACATGGACTGGGTCCGAGATGTTGCTTGGGCTCCTTCCTTTGGCCTCCAAAAGTCAATGATTGCCAGCTGCTCTCAGGACAAGCGTGTAGTCATCTGGTCTAGCGATGACAATGTTTCTTGGACTCCAACAATACTCAATACATTTGATGATGTTGTATGGAGTGTCAGTTGGTCGTTGACCGGCAACATTCTGGCAGTATCCGGAGGTGATAACAAAGTCAGCTTGTGGAGAGAAGGAGCGGACAGCCAATGGTTATGCATAAGTGAAGTGGCCAAAGGATTAGGGCAGACCCCTAATGATGAAAGAAGCACTCTTTGATATAATTTACTTTTGTTTAATTTTTGATCTAATCTGTGAATATTCCTAATGTTAGTAATAATATAATATAAATAAAATACATTGAAATAAGTTTTTTTGTCTATTTATTAATAGTAATAAGATTAAATTCAGGTAGGGAACTATGCAAATGCAATTATTTATGTAATTATTATTTACTATTATAGTAGAGTAGGTACATAAATAATTGCATTTGTAACATTTGACTTAGTACTTTTTTCTTCTCACCAACAGATGGCGTTGTGCAATTTACCTTATTCAATTTAGGTATGAAGTACCTCTAACTATTCTGTGGTCTAGGTAAGAGTAAACAAAAATGTAGAAAATAAATTTTTTATTCTTTTCTTAAAAACTTAATTCAGTATCACATGTTCATATTAAAGTCGATTAGCTCTAAAAGCAGCGGCATCTTGTAGTATTCGGCTATCGTTTTGAAGGTGGTGAGTTGTGAGCGTATTTCTTTGCCGGAAACCATTAGAGAAAAGTCACCGGCGCAATCGCAGACTGTCGATAAGTTTTCGCGTTTCACCTGTAGACAAGATAGATGTTAAAAAAAATCTCGTGATTGGTATTTTTTTAGTACCTTCCCTAACTACCTGAGTGTGAACTTTAAACTGTTACTATAGTCTGACCAAGCTAATTTTACAGTGCAATGAATGGGCAACCCGAAAACGTTTTTATACATACAGTATCATCTTTACATAGAACATAGACAAGCTTGTCAAAACGTTTTCGATCCTTGTGCTCGAAACTACGCAGAAATCCTAATAGCATAGACATAAAGACTAATTTTATATTCATACTGACCTGATGGCACCTGCTACAGATAAGGTCCTGCAGTGTAAACGTCATAGTTCTTCGATTCATGATCTCGATCAGTCGCCATTCAAGTTCTTGATTATCGTACGCAGTGCCGCAAGTAGGGCAAACGCACACGGGCCTGCGAAATACACATTTTAATTGAGTTCCTAGTACTACCTGCATAGAAAATGGATCTAGAAACTTGATCTAGCAAATGTTGTTTTGGGTTCATAAGATTTTGGATGCCTATATTCAGTAATGGACAAAACAATCATCTGCTGACACGACTGTGTGCTGTGTGTTTGTTAAATAAGTACTTGCCTCCACGCTGCTTACTTATTCCATACTTACTCCACATAAAATGCTCACATGCTAAAAGATTACCTAGTGTTATAAGTATTTGTTTCCAAACTGCTGAAAGTTTACCGTGTGAAATAAGTATTTGCTTCAGCACTGCTACAAGTTTACCCTATGGAATAAGTATTTGCTTCCACATGGCTGAACGTTTACCTTGTGGAATAAGTTTTTAATTCCACATTGCTGAAAGTTTACCCTATGGAATAAGTATTTGCTTCCACATGGCTGAAAGTTTACCCTATAAAATAAGTTATATCTTACACATCGTTGTGAACATGCGGCGTAGCGCGGCATAAGTCGAGGTCGCGGCAATGGTTGCAGACCTTGCATATTATCTCGGCTAATACACAAGTGTTGCACGGTTCGCGCCATTCTGCCGCGCTACTGAACTCACCGACGCCGATTAGTCGGAGTAGGTTGCGACGAAGAAGTGTTACCTGAAACAAGAATACAATCATAGAAACACGCTAGAGCTAGCTGATACCCGCGACTTCGAACGCGTGCGAAACTTTCCACCAAAATATCTGTATATACGATGAACCTCGTAGCAAATGGCTACTTTAGGTTAAGAAAGTTCAAGCTGTATCTAAGAATCCACGTGTTTGATTTTAATAGAATATAGAAGAAAAAATATATAGCGTATGTTTCAATCCGGAAAAAGAGATTCTAAATGGTATAAATTTCATTGAAATTGGTCGAGTAGCTAAAGTATTTCGAGGGTTTCACACTTACACGCAATAGAAACATTACATGCGTCATGGCTCAGTCGGTAGTAGCTCTGCCTTCCGTGCTGTGGGTCGTGGGTTCGATCCCCACCGAGAACAAACATTTTGTGTGTTGCAAACATAGATGTTTGTTCTGTGTCTGGGTGTTTCTATGTATTATAAGTATGTATTTACAAAAAAAATTATGTATTCTTCATTTATTTATGTATTCTATCAGCCATCTAGTTTCCATCGTACAAGCTTTGCTTAGTTTGGGACTAGAAGGCGTTGTGTTAAGTGTCCGTGAATATTTATTTGTTATTTATTTATTAGGTGAAATATTTACACACTTTCTATCAATGTCAGTCTGAATAATTATTGTGTTATTGTGTAAAACACGATGCGATAATTTTCTATAGAAATCTATTATATCCTGTATTTATACGGGGTTAACTTACCTCTTCGTCGAGCGTAGAGTCTAAAGAAAGAACCTTGCAGACTGCATTTACATAGAGTAGTGCTGGTGTGACGTCACCGGTTAATGCGTCTGCCTTCAATCCAGGCTGTGGTCCAATGTCGGTAGCTTTTAGTGACGGCATTCGTGAATTTATTTTTTCGGTTACTCTGTAAAAAAATAGTCAAATGCCTCAAGCAGAGATTTTTGCCAATTTTGCAGTTCTCGCTTTAAAACTCAGGGTAAGAGACTAATGGTCGAATACTCAAACGCCACTTAAATTAAGTTCACGCTTAAATTATTGCCATCTCTTACAAATGAGTAACGTCAAACAGAGGCAGAGTAATTTTAAGTGGTGCTTAAATTTGAGTGACGTTTCAGTATTCCGGCCTGTGGGGTATAGTATTAGATCTGTGCTAAACGCTATATTCATATTGATCTTCTAAAGCTGAGCTAACTAAAACGATTGCTAAATCTGTTGTCATCTCTTTTCGTTGTCATGCATGTGACAATGATGGAGCATTTTTTAAAGCCGCTCTAAAATGATACTTGAATATGAATAAAGGGGTATACGTACAACAAGACTTATAGTGAGAATCATATTATTTTTCTTGAGTCTTCATTTCTTTTTTTTTGTGTCTTGGGCACGCTTCCGATTGGTACTGATTTGGACCAGTTGAGCTATCTATAAATCGTTTGCAACGGTTTGTGGATAGCTCAACTGTTTCATGTGTATTTTGTAAATATTGTAAATACTGTATTAGTTGTAATTTTCTTGAATAAATTTAATATTATTTTTATACATTTTTCTTGATATTTATTAACTTACTGGAACAATTTCTGTGAGATTTCTCCCTGGACTAACGCACTGAGTCGCGAAGACTCGGAGTACGCCGCACTGAGGAATCCCGCAACAGCAATTCCAAATTGTTCCTTCACCGGACCGGGAAGGAAGTTGGCTAGGTTCCAGTGCATTGTTATTGAACCCTCCTAAAGGTACACGTGAAATATAGCCGAGAACAAAAATTCCGAGGCATCATGAAGTCATGGCTCAGTCGGTATAGTAGGTGCCAAATAACACCGCAATACAGGTCATTCACCCACATTCAAAACGATGTCGCAAAATTCAATTTATGAATGGTAAACAAACAGTACTGCGAGATTCGAGCGATTACCGCCTTAGCGACAGGTTTGTAGAATAATGTAGATCTTTGTATAATTACCTCCTCGGCGCCATTTTCTTCTGAGGCAGCTGGTAGTTGTGATGAGCCCACTTCAGTAAGACCTTCCGGTAATTTTCCCTAATAACATAGAATACATATTTAGCTCATATCTGTGGTGTTTTGCGCACTTTAATAGCGGCAGATTACACTGCGCGGTAACGCGGCAACGTTCCACAGTCGCGTCTTCGATTCCGCGCAGTGTATTAATACAGTGATATTTATAGATAGAGATAGAGAAATATTTATTTGGCACACAACACGACACAGGCATAACACAGTAAAATAATTGAAATAGTCAACCTGAACACAGCCGCCTACTATACAGTTATAATTAACTAGCTTCCGCCCGCGACTTCATTCACGTCCAGTTGATTTTCCGGGATAGTAAAAGTAGTCTATTTGTTAATCCTCACGGACTATATATATTCCAAGTTCCATCCAAATCGGATCAGTAGTTTTTGCGTGACAGAGAAACAAATATACATACATACACCCTTACATACACAATACATCCATACATCCTTACTTACAAACTTTCACGTTTATTATATTAATGGAAAGGATTAATCTACAAACATAAAACCGACCTGTATACCAGCATAGTTAGCTTCTCCCAGCCACAGTAGGTAAGCCCAGCACTGCTTGTATCGGATGTCGATGCCGTGGAATAACTCCTTGTTGCGAATGCTCTGTACCACAAACTCCACGTAACCTGACGAATTAGATATCATCATAAATATTATGATGATCACAAATAATATTCGAAAAATTATGAAGTAAGTACAAACTATGTTATAATAATAAGTAATCTTTAGAAGTATTTTAGTAATCTCGGCGATCAAAGTAATATTGAACCACAAATTAATTAAACACAAGGATAAAATTTATTCCCATAACTGAAACCGTACCTTCAAAATCAAACTGTTCATTTAACATAGATGTTACCATAACGGTCGACCCAAAACGACAACTCTATTACATAATAAAGTACATTTAAATAAAGTAAACACAGAGGAAATATAAAAATCAACAACTATGCATGCAATTAACTAACACGGGAAAAGGTCACTTTCTAATACAAAAAATCATATAAAAGCTGATTTTTAGCGTGAGATTATTTATTATACAATATTATTATAACCGTAATAATAAAACCAGTAGGTAGGTAACCTTGTAAATAAAATTCAGCAAAACTATCAATCATAACTTGAACATTAAATAAATAAATAAATAAATATTCTTGGACATTACACACAACACCCTCTAGTCCCAAACTAAGCAGAGCTTGTACTATGGAAACTAGATTGCTGATATAATACTTATATACTTTTTTTTTTGTAAATACTTACTTATAATACATAGTAACACCTAGACACAGAACAAACATTTATGTTTGCCACAGAAATGTTTGTCCTCGGTGGGGATCGAACCCACGACCCACAACACGGAAGCAGCACACTATTTTATTACAGACATTGTCTGGTCTTGATATAAGATCGAAGGCAAAATCAACTATCTAGACATCAGTATCTAGACTATCTAGAACTATTTCTCACCAATTCCATCCATAACAGAGTTCTTCTTAGTACACAGCAGTATTTTGTTGAAATCCGCGTACACAATCACCGAGCCTAAACGTTTGAACTCAGCGACTAGCATCAGAAATAACTTCTTCATTAGATTGTACAGAGTTCTTCTTAGAGCCGGGTCGTATAGGAGTGATGTCGGGGTTTTGAGCCATCTGTAAAGATTAGGTAGATTAGATATAATCATAAAAAAATTAAAAATAGGTAAATCAATAAATAAAATTATAAAATACATAAAGGTTTATCAGTCTGGATATTTGGTATTATACAGGTTAAATAAGGTATTTGAGTGCAACAGCGCCCTCATTAGATATTAATTATTTACAATATAACTACACTGGCCTGCAAAAATAAGTATCACACTTTTAAAATTGCAAAAAAGGACTCGAAAAAGCGTTTAATAAATTTAGGTACTATAGTTTCAAAGAAAGCTGATAAAAATTGGTATAATTTTTTTTTATTTTAAATGTCCAACTTCTAAAGTTTACAAAAAAATTAAATTTTAAAAGTGTAGTACTTATTTTTGCAGGGCAGTGTAATATTCTGCTTATAATCCAAATAAAAGTTATTTTCAATCATCGCTAAAGTACGTGTTCTATTCGGCGTTGAGAGCAGAACGTGACGCCATCTGTTGTCGAATAGCAGGCACTACGTTCTACGCGTAGAATGACCACGTGACATCGAGTTTATTCTGTATCGTTCGAGAACATTATCGCGCGAGCCTTCGAGAAAGATTATCAGTGGAGGTATTTGCATCGGTATATAAACCGTATGGGCGCCCGATTTCAACCAGTCTTGTTTTGGCTTCGAGTGCGAAACATCAAGCGATTTTAAGACTGGCTCATTGCGTTCAGATAATAGTATCGTCTAGTAAACTATAAAGTGTATTAGTATTTTTGTGAGTGCTGAATTAGTTGTAATTTTGGTTTAACCGTTGTTCTTTTGATTTATCTTGTCTTGAACCACGGTCCGTAACAAATTGGTGTCAGAAGTGGGATTGAAGAATCCCAGTTCTATTTTACCAAAAGACACTGAAGGAGATCGTTAGAATTGGATGTCAGACGGGTTTTACCACCGTCTGTGGTCCTATCCAGCTAATGCTGACTCCGTATTCCTCCCCATAAAGTCTTGTGGTATTGTGTCACGGGGGATAAACAAAAACTGTCATTCTTCAATCCCACTTCTGACACCAATTTGTTACGAGCTGTGGTTCATGATATGATATATCAAAAGAAAAACGTTTTAACCAAAATTACCCGTAGTTGAGCACTCACAAAAAACTTGTACACTTTACAATTCAATAAACGGTATTCATATCAAAACGCGATGAGCCATTCTTAGAATGACTTGGTGTTTTGCACTTGAAGCCAAAACAAGACTGACTCAAGTCGGACGCTCCTACGGTTGTGTCCGCTGCGATAACGTCCACGGAGAGAAAACTTTTTCTAGAAAGTTCCACCAATATAATTTGTTTTTACATTTTTTATAACGGGTGTGATATTAAAAAGATTCTCGAAAAGTTCGAGATGCTAAAGCACCTATCGATATGAACAACTTTTCCTATGGAATAGTGAGAGTGAAAACGGTACTATCTCATTACGGCCTGTATATTCTCATCCTATCCTCTTACTATCTATATCCTATTCTATTAAATTGCTTGTGAAAGTTAAGTTTTTATATTAGTCTCAATTTTCACGAGAGTGAATGAAAAGATGACGAGCAGCAGGTTAGCATGGTATGGTCATGTTATGCGGAGAGATGAATGCCATGTAACAAGAAGAGTATTGGATATGAATGTAGATAGGTATAAGAGTAGAGGTAGGTCAAAGAAAAGATGGATGGATTGCGTGAAGAATGACATGGGTAAGGAGTGACAACTGAGATGACGGCTGATAGAAGAGCATGGAAGAAAAAATGCTGAACACTGCCATCTATTATATTTTGATTGTAGCGTATTAGTCTCTTTCTATTCCCCCCGCTGTCAGTTGGAACTGTTGGAAGTCGTATAACTTCAAAAATTGCGGAACACTGCCATCTATATTTTGATTGTAGCATTTGTAGCGTATTAGTCTCTGTCTCTTTCTATTCGGGGAAATAGAAACAGACAGAGACTATGTCCTCCCGTATAACGCAACGTTGTTGGAAGTCGCATTAGAAGTATAACTTCAAAATACATGTTGTGCCGACCTCACAAAAAGTGGGAAAAGAGCAAGGAGATGATGATGATGACAAAAAACTGGCGAGTTAACGTTATAATACGCGTCACTGAAGACTCGCTGAAGGCTTCTAATTCATAGTGGGGGAATAAGATTTGCACTGACGTCCCGGGTTGGGGTGTATTCTGCATTGTCCCCCTGCTGACCTTACCCCAGCCAGCTCAACTTCTTAAAGTATTAGAGAAGGACTTTGATAAATAAATAAATATTCATGGACATTTAACACGCTTTCTAGTCCCAAACTAAGCAAGTTTGTACTATGGGAACTAAATTGCTGATAGCATACTTAGATATTTTTTTTGTAAGTAAATACTTATAATACATAGTAATGGCAGTAATGTTCCAGCATGCTCGATGTATTGTGGATGCCGAGAAGCAAGATCCGTGGTATTGCTTAGTGTAAAGGTCGATTAACACATATCAGTGAAGTCAGTCACAGTTCCGACACAGTACCGGCACAGTGCGAAATATTCTTTCATACATTCTCTATGAACGCATCCCCACTGGTCAGTGTCAGTGACGACACAGTGCTCTCAGTGTCAGTGCCGACACCGGCAATCACGGACGTATTCGTTGACGACGATATTTTTTGTCGGATCACGGACGCCGCGACATCAAAAACAAAATGGAGGACGAGCGATTGATAGAATAGAATTGGTTTTCACTGAAGCTCCGTGAACTGAGTACTGACATGTGTGAATTGAATCACTGACGCAACACTGTAGCACTGATACCGAACTTAGCGAACACGTTGACGGAACTGTGGCTTCACAGATATGTGTGAATCAACCTTAAGCGTAATGTAATTGTGCACTGCGCGTTATGTGAAGGATTACCTGTAAAAGTGTGAGATCTGGTAGTCAGCGAAGACATTTTTGTACTGTGTGACGTCACGCAGCCACGACGCTATCATTGTGCGCAGTATTTTGAACGCAGCGCTACACTGCGCTGTCTCGTCGTAGTTCACTGACGCGTTTGGACCTATAAGTTTACAAATACATTGTTAAAAATACCATCCCACCAAAATTATAAATGTTAGTTTATATATTTGGATGTTTGATGTTTGAAGACTTGTTTGTATGCTCGAAAAAAATCAAGACTCAAATGTGACTCAAGCAAAAGTTATATGACATTTTTAAAATATCTGTCTACAAAAAACTATGCTTAAAATAGCATCTATTTGTAATTAATGTAATTGGTGTTTGACAATACTTAAAGAAAATTAAAACTAATACAGTATTTACAATATTCACAATATTTACAAAATACACATGAAACAGTTGAGTCATCTACAAACCGTTGCAAACGATTTATAGATAGCTCAACTGGTCCAAATCAGTAGGTACCAGTCGGAAGCGTACCTGGAAGCTATGTTTGACTGTTTTAATTAAATAAAAACCTAAAAAAAATGCTCGAGTAATTTGAAACTCGGAGTTTAAAAATACAACAGGCTCGCGACTGTAATTTTTTTTAGCTTCAGTAAACAGACATTCCAAATATTTTAATCCCTAATTTAACTGAGTTAGTGTAGCTTACGAAAGTTGAATTTTTTTTTCAAAAAAGTCCAGTAGTATCGGTGCCTATTCAATGCAAACAAACAAACAATCAAATCTTTTCTCTTTATAATATTAGTATCCTATCCTATTAATATTATAAACGCGAAAGTTTGTGAGTATGGATGGATGGAAGTTTGTTACTCTTTCACGTAAAAACTACTGATCCGATGTGCATGAAACTTGGAATATATATCGTCCGTGACCTGGATTAACACATAGGCTACTTTTTAATACTAAAATCAACGGGATCCAACGGGACGCGAACGAAGTCGCGGGCGGCACCTAGTAGATAATAAACCAACCAGTATTAGCCATGACATCTTGTATGCTAGTGTGTTGCGCTCCGAATGACGTAGCGGCGCTAGTTCCTTCCATCTGCAGTATTTGCGGCGCCTGCAGCAACGCGCACACAGCTAACGCGTCGCTCTCCAGTTCCACGCACACGCTGCTGTACGCGCCGGCCGCGCTGTGACTGCAGCCTGATAACTCCTCCACTTCACTCACTAGCCTGAACGAAACAAACTTGGTTATAACATCTATATATTTATTTATTTATTTTATGGAAAACCAACAGCTTAAATTAACTAGATAAATTTTTTTATAGCAGTAGAAAGCCAATTATAGGTTTTCACGGATACGTTAACATAATAGTTACACATACAATAACTGTGAACGTCTGGTCGACGACAAAGTGACTACAAATTCAACTACGTATTTTATGATTTTAAAGAAGGATTTAAATCCCCAAAGAATTATCTATTCAACCGCTGTCTAGCCGAACCAACACTCGTGCAGAATAAGTCGAAATCAAAACGTTTGCTGAGCGTATTAAAGTTATCGCCTGCGCGCCACAGAAAAGAGTTTTGCCTATAGTTGGTACCTACTATAGGAATGTGAATGGGTGGATTAAATCTTTTGAGTTTAGATGGGACATCAAATTTAATTTTGTTAAATAGATCGGAACAGTCAATGTTATTTGAAGTTATTTTTAGCAAGAGGCTTAGATCGGCGGTTTCACGCCGCTTCACCAAGGGAGAAAATGAAATTTCTTTTTTACTATACAATTATAAAACTGTAAAAAACCTAAAATAAAAGATATGGATAAACTACACACATAATAGAATACTTTATTCACAAAGACAATTACAACTAATACAGTATTTACAATATTTACAAAATATGTACACATGAAACAGTTGAGCTATCTAGAAACCGTTGCAAACGATTTATAGATAGCTCAACTGTTGCTGGTCCAAATCAGTACCAATCGGAAGCGTGCCCAAGACACTGGCTGCATTGCCGCGCTGAATAGCAATGCTGATACGCTGGCCTAGATAATCACCCGGTTTGTAGATAGCTCAACTGTTTCATGTGTATTTTGTAAATATTGTAAATACCGTATTAGTTGTAATTTTCTTTATGAATAAATTTTCAGAAGCCCTTTTGCCAGATTAAAACATAGACTATTTATTGAAATAAAAGACGTGGATTCTTATTCGCTACGACGTTTATCGTATGCTGGTGACAGATATTTTGGTGGAAAGTGTCGCACGCGTACGAAGTCGCGGGTACCAGCTAGTTGCTAACATACCTGTTGTCGTCGGTCTCTCTGCCGCCAAGGTCGGGTCGTTCTAAGTTCGAGCACCAAAGTACAAAGTTGTTCTTTATTAGGTGACGCGCGAAGAAGAGGTCCGCTCCGAACAATGTCGGGTCTGACGGCATGTTTCCGAGCGGGACGTGGAAATATCTGGAAAATACGAGCTTAATAGTATAATATGCAACTAGTGAATAAAAGACGGATTTAAAGCGAGGGCCATAAATGAATCCTGAACGACGTGAGTGGTTCATGGCCCTCGGTATAAATCCGTTTTATTCAACAGTTACATACTATACTTTATACCATGACTACGAGAAAAAGAAAGATTGGAGGTTGTATAGCCAATGCTATATAACAATAATTAGATGGAGGTCAAATATATTAGTGTGTTCTAAATTTAATCACCAAAACAGTGAGTAAAAAAAGTGCTTTTTATTCGCTGTTTTCAGTGAATAAAATAACCTTTTTAGAGGGGGAATGGTGTAAAATTAGTTTTGATGGTCGGATTTTAGGCAGAGTAAAGTAAAAATAAGGTTCTACGAAATATTTTACACTTTGTATAAAAAAGGAAAAAAAAATTACTGATGAACTTTCTCTAGCGTCGGAGTTGTTTGAAAGCCTTTAATTTCTAGATGATTTCTGAACTTAAAAAAATAAAAAATAAAATCTCTAAATCTAAGCCCGGAACCTAGAATAACCTAGTAAAAGATGATTCTAAATGATCCTTGTGATTTTACTGAATAAAAGATCTATTCTTCATTCAGTAAAATCACAAGACTGACTCACTTTGACTGACCTGCATTGTTCAATAGTGAGTTGTAGAACGGACTCTAAATTGAGATAATGTCGTACTATAGCCCTTGCGCCGATTCTCTGCCACTCCAGAGTATTGTATAGTGTTTCTACGTCGCGGACGTGAAGCGGAACCAATGGGAACTCGGCTAGACCTGTAATAATATGTACAACTGAATAAATAATCTTTTTGGAACGTGACGTAAAATACATAAATATTTTTTGGACATTACACACAACGCCCTCTAGTCCCAAAGATTGTACTATGGAAACTAGATTGCTGATAGAATACTTACATACTTTTTTATGTAAATAAATACTTAGTAACACTCAGACACAGAATAAACCTCTATGTTTGCCATACAAATGTGTATTCTCGGTGGGGATCGAACCCACGACCCACAACACGGAAGGCAGAGCTACTACCGACTAAAACAAAAATCAACAGGATCAATCAGTCACACAGGACGCGGAAAAAGTCACAGGCGGAAGTTAGTCTACAATATTGGTGACCCTCACCAGGCATAAGTGCGAGTAAAGCGTGTGGCGACAGCGAGGCTTGCACCGCTATAGCAGTGTGACCAGTTCGTTCTTCTTTATATCGTTGTAAGGCGCGTTGTATGCCTCTCCATATGTTACGCGCTTCGGTTTCTACTGTCACCTCCCATGTTATATCTGATGTGGGGAGGGAACTCTCTTCTGTACCGAGATTTAGTCTGTGAAGGCAAGAAAAATCTATTATAAAACTGTAAAAAAGCCAAAAACTAAAATTAAAAATATGGATAAACTAAATACGCACATCTACTAAATAAACGATTCTGATTCCGAAAATCGAGTTTGTCTGTTTATCTGTTTGTTCGCGGATCACGCCTTAACTACTGGACCAATTTCAATGAAACTTATACCAATCAGAAGCCCTTTTTCCGGATTGAAACATAGGCTTATTTCATTGAAATCAAAGACGTGGATTCTTAGATACAGATTGAACTTTCTAAACCAAAAGAACCCTTTGACACGAGATTCGTCGTATGCTGGTTGACAAATATATTTTCGTGGAAAGTTTCTCACGCGTACGAAGTCGCGGGTATCAGCTTGTCATAAATATAAATAGATATTTATTTATTTAGATATTTATGTAGGAAAACCGACAGCACATAACATAGATTAGGTACAAAAACTGAAACAATAGCTAGGCCAATTCAACGTTTCCACGAGTAGAATATACATGGACATTACACACGACGCCTTCTAGTCCCAAACTAAATAATGCTTGTATTATCGAAATAACCCTATCGACATAGAACTAACGGTTCGGTGAATTTCAGTGTTATCACAGACTCATTATGCATGATTAACACAATACTCAAGTAAGAATAAATATAGCATTAATTTATTGCTCATTTTTAATAAAAAATATGAACACAAGCGGAGCGAGTGATTCGAGTGTTAGAATCCTGCACGACGTGAGTGGTTCATGGCCCTCGGTATAAATCCGTTTTATTCAAGAGTTGCATACTATACTTTATACCATGACTACGAGAAAAAGAAAGATTGGAGGTTGTATTCAATGCTATACAACCTCCTTGCGCAAAAACAATAATTAGATGGATGTCAAATATATTACTGTGTTCTAAATTCAAACACCAAAACAGTGAATAAAAGTGCTTTTTATTCACTGTTTTCAGTAAATAAAATAACCTTTTTAGAAAGGGAATGTTATAAATATACAATCGAATTGAGAACCTCTTTTTTTTAAGTCGGATAAAAATATGTCAAAATAAGTTCTTTTTTTGAGCACAATTTTTAGTACTTACTTGGCAGTCCTTTCTGCTGCATACAATGTGTTCATATTAGGAACTTGATTAGTTTTTACAGTGTCTTGTACGAAAATGTACGCCTTTTTAGTAGGTCCTAATATTAACGACCACATACTTCTGCTTGAGTTTAGCGCAGAGTGTTGGTATAGGAATATGTGTTTGATTGGTGCTACTCCGTCCTGGAATCAAGGGATAATCGATCCTATATATCGTGAGTTCAAAGTCGAATTTCGCATATCATCCTACTAATATTATAAACGCGAAAGTTTGTGAGTATGGATGGATGTTTGTTACTCTTTCAAGTAAAAACTACTGATCCGATTTGCATGAAACTTGGAATATATATTGTCCGTGACCTGGATTAACATACGATTGTAAATAATTGTTATTGAATAAATAAATGAAATGAAATTAACACATAGGCTACTTTTAATTCCGAAAAATTAACGGGAACCAACAGGACGCGAACGAAGTCGCGGGCGGCACCTAGTAGGAAAATAAAATACTATCCATCTCATGCAACAGAGTTTAAAGGTTTGAAATGGATCAAGGGAAAATCAGTTTTATACAGTTTGTATGATTAAATAATGCGTTTACCTGCTTTTGTAAGTAAGGTTGATGGGCAACACTCTTGAAAACCAATTGGCTTAGAGTGAAGGAATCCGTGTTTGAACCTACTTGGATCAACCTGAAACGATATTCCATTAGAAACTGTACTATAAACCTTATTGTGTACTAAATAAGGTCGATATTACCTTCTGGCTTCAGTCTGATCGACAGCGCAAATACAGCCCAGTTGAACTAGAACTCTGAATTCTAAGCTCATTTGTGTTTCGTAGATGCCTTCAATTTCTGGTGCGGATAGCTCTCCCATCAATTCTCTAAAAAAATACATTCGTTAAAAAAGTTTCTTCATTATCTTAAGTTTTTTCATTATTCTTTATTATTTCTTTATTTTTTTATTCGTGGTGACTTTGTCGGTCGCTTCTCCTAGATTTAGAAAAAATTGAGCGTATTCTGTATAAAAACATGTTTGATGAAATAAGAGTTATATTATAATAGGGGGGTCATCCATAGCGTACATCACACTAATTTCGTTGGTGGATTCGTTATTGGGCTCTTCCCCCATCCTTGTCACAGTTGGTCACATTTGTGAGACCACCCCCCTTCCTAGTGTGACGTCACATACCTTTGCAATTTTACATCTAACAATAAAATTATAGAATGAAAACAGCAGTTCATTAATTTTATTTCTATTTCAATTTTTTTTTAATATATATTTTAACACTTAGATAAGAATAAGCTATAGTAGATGTCAAATAACACGGCAATACAGGTCATTCACCCACCTTCACCACGATTTCGCAAAATTCAATTTATGTATGACTAATTCTGTCGCTTTCCATACAAACCTGTCGCTAAGACGGTATCGCCCGAATCTCGTTAGTACTGTTTGTTTACCATACATAAATTGAATTTTGCGACATCGTGGTGAAGGTGGGTGAATGACCTGTATTGCCGTGTTATTTGGCACCTACTATAGAATCACCCCATGTCACACAATGTCACACTTTGTCGACCCCCTCCCACCCCCTTAACGTGTGACGTAATTTATAGATGACCCCATATAAAAACTAAACTGGTAATTATCATAGAATACAATATTGACTTCAAGCAAGCATTAGGACAGAATAAAATATAAATAAATAAATATTCACGGACACTTAACACAACGCCTTCTAGTCCCAAACTAAGCAAAGCTTGTACGATGGAAACTAGATGGCTGGAAGAATACATACATACATTTTTTTGTAAATACATACTTATAATACATAGAAACACCCAGACACAGAACAAACATCTACATATGTTTACAACACACAAATGTTTGTTCTCGGTGGGGATCGAACCCACGACCCACAGCACGGAAGGCAGAGCTACTACCGACTGAGCCATGACGCCTGTCCAACATAGTTGTAACTCACTCTTGATGATCTCGGTACAGATCCTCTGGTACACAGTACTGATAGAGATGCAATGCCGGATGAGCTCGCGGTAGCACGCGACTGCACTTGCGCCAGTACTGGCCGCTGTCTGTAGCCCGCCCTGTGCGTTGGTTCACGTAGAATATCCGAGGAACTGATAGTTTAATCTGATGGAGTTCGGTGCCTACTAGTGCCCATAGACGGAAGAGACCGGGTTCCGCTGTTTCTGCCACCTGTGGAAGGAAACATAGTAGATACTAGCTGATACCCGCGACTTAGTACGCGTGCGAAACTTTCCACCAAAATATCGTTAACCAGTATACGATGAACCTCATGTCAAAGGCGGCTTTTGATTTAGAGAGGTCAAGCTGTATCTTAGAATCCACGTCTTTGTTTTCAATAAAATATAGCCTATGTTTCAATCCGGAAAAAGGGCTTCTGATTGGTATAAGTTTTCATTGAAATTGCTCCAGTAGTTTAGGCGTGATCCGCGAATAAACAAACAAACAAACTCGATTTTTGAAATCAGAATGGTTTATTTAGTAGAACTGCATATCTAGTTTCCCCATATCTTAGATTCTTAGATTCTTTATTGCACACAGAAAAATATGAACAAACAAGTTAAAACTAAAGATATGTACAAAGGCGAGCTTAACCCTAATAAGAGTTCTTTAATTTTAGTTTTTGGCTTGTTTACAGTTTTATAATAGTATAGATTAATTACTAGCTTGCGTCCCGCGATTTCGTTCTCGTCCCGTTGGATCCTGTCGATTTTCCGGGATAATAAGTTACTCCAACCTGTATTATCTGCCATGGCGTGTTCAGGAGAGTTCTTTGCGCCCGTTTTATAAAACCTCCCAATGTATTTGTCGTTGAGCCAATACTTCTATTCGTTGGCATCGACGAATCGTGGTCTATTTTACCTGAAAAGACACCACGTAAGCCAATCCAATTCCTGCAAATTTACAGAGGTGAGAATGTATCTCTGACAAAAATTTAGTTTGCTTGTCAAACATTCGTGAGTCTTGTCAAAATCACCCACTCAAAAAAACTCACCCCTGTAAACTTCGCTGGGAGATACAGATATTTACTTAAAATATTATCAAAAATTATTTATTGTTCAAAAAAATCGTCTTTTGAGTAGAAACATTCCTTAAGCAGCAGTTGTTTCAAATCAGATGTAAAAAATAGTTCCTTAAATGTTTTACCTACAGTAAAATTATTCGTAATAGGATAGTCAGTACCTAGACTTTTACAGGACGGACCAAAATATCTCCCAATTAATTTAATATCGTTCGAGACATGTATTATACCTTTTTTGTTTCGACTCCTATAACCCCTTTGTTCCATTTGCCACAACCATTTCTTCTTTTGGAAAAGTATCCATTCCTTACGTTCTTGCTGTAACAATAAACAGTAAATATAAACAGAAATATACAAAAGTTTCCTCACGATGTTTTCCTTCACCGTTAAGCTCGTGTTAATGCTCATATAAATTTATGTTGCATATCGCCAACTTAATGAGACCTCTGTATACTTAGTCGCACCATGCCTACTTTTTTATTTTTTCTCTGTTTTAAATAGCAGTTTGCCATTTATTTTTTCGTTTCGGAAATATCATAATGCCTATTTTGGTACAGTTCTGTTACAAAGGTCCGAGAATTTGATTAAGTTTTAATTTCTCAATATTATATTTAGGTACTTTTTTTTTATATGAGTAATGGATCAAGCTGATAGCTCACCAGATGTGGTAAATTCTGCCTATAACAATGCATTACCTCACAGAGCAAGTCCAATGAAGGCATGCCCTGTAAGGCAATGCACTGCGTCCATCACTCTGAGACGTAAAGATCTTGAAGATCAATGCGAGCATCGCTGCTTGGCGGCAGAACGGTGGTAGTACCTAGGTACCTACGACATTTATTTACAAAATATTTTATTTCCGAATACCTTAGTGTTGCCAAAAGGCGGTGGCGGTCCGAGTGCATCTCTCCAACTCTTGGCTTCCGGTGGCGGAGTTTCTTGTCGTTTCCGCTTTGTCGTGTGCACTATGGGACGGATTACTGATGTCGATGGAGTGTCTTTGCCTATGTCTTCCATGTCTATTTCTGTGTCCTGAAGTGTAACGATACACACGATAGGTATTTTTTTTGGTTTACGAAACTAAACGGAATTTCAGAACAGATTGAATATCATAAAATAAACATCAAAAAATAAATATTGTACGTTAAATTAGCTGATAATTAACTTTATATGTCCCGTTAGACGAACATATTTTAACAGCCTTCTATTCTAATCCGTCCAAAAAACTGTTTGTAAAACTTAAGAGAATATTATTTATTTCGATTTTGGCCGATTTAGGCCATTTTACGAACGTTTTTTACTAAGTTTAAGGTTCAACAATCACAGAAGTGAATGAAAATAAAAGTTTGATTCTTCCTAAATTGTATATAGTACGAATTTTTAATAAGACATGATATAACCGACAAAAATTTGCGGGAACAATATGAAAGTTGAAGTTACCAATTCCCCATCTTCATTGTTTTCTTGTTCATCGTCATCTCTCTGTCTAATCTCTTTAGGTTGTGCACTAAACATATCGGTGATCTTTCGAGTTTTAAACTTGTCAGTTTTAGCTAACATCTTCTTGTGAAGCCAGTCCGGGTACTGGCATCTCGGTACTGGGTTATCGAGCTGAAATATATATGAAATTCAGGCACATAGTTTACAATGTTACGTTAAGTCGACAGTACTACCAATAAACAATTAAATTTGGGTTTTTCATCATTTTTATTTTGTTGAATTTGAGAGTATTATTCTGTATCGAACGGGGGAATTCGAATACCGATGTTAGGCTTCTATACCAAAAAATGATTGACAAAGATTCGGTAGTGACATTTGTGTTACACTACGTGGTCCCCTTGAGCGTTGCAAAGTAACTGCGCAGTGTAACCCAAAACGATACGACAAACCTTTGAATATTAATTTACCACTCTATTTAGCCACTCGTAGTAGACACTCTGTTTATGAGGAACGTAATATACCTGTATATGATACACTAAGAGTTATTTTCCACCAGAGCTAAGTTGCGAAGGTAAGTAGACTAAGCAGTGAGAAAATAATTTTGTTTATTTTTCTATATCGCTTCTTTTTTGTGTATTTTTTATCATTCGCAGCTTTCACACACAGTTTTGGTCTAAAACCACATACTACATACAAAATAAACATTTGAAAAATGCAAATAAATAAATATTCACGGACATTTAACACAACGCCTTCTAGTCCCAAACTAAGCAAAGCTTGTACTATGGGAACTAGATGGCTGATATAATATATATACACGGTGTAACATAATTACCCTATAAGTCCGAAAAGGGAGTATTTTACAGGTCAGTGGCGAACAGTGTTTGTTCTACGACTTTTGAGATTTCGAAGTTTTTCATTAATGAAATGAGCTCGTAACTTTTACTTAAAATGTACGTACACACAGCATGCGTGTGCGTGCGACGCAGTAAGAGGGTACCTACGTGTGCATGCGTGTGTACGGGTTTACGCAAATAGTAAACAAACACGTAGGGTTGTCGCAAATTTCTAAAATAATAAAAGTTGTACTTTTGTATGAAAATTTCAATTACGATGTATTGATCTTTAACACATGTCCAAGCACTCAGGTGGTCGGTCTGATTACGCCCTCTTCGGATTTATAGGGTATTTATGTTACACCTTGTATAATTTTTTTTTAAATAATAAATAATACTAGCGCAGTACAATCCAAACCGGCTGCGCCAGTTTAAAAACCATACTAACCCCTTGCATAGCCGCGGGTATAGTAATAATCTTCTGTATCGCGCCGCTCAATCTCTCGATATAATACGCCCAGTCCAGCACATCCCTTATATCGATATCCTCTGTAATACTATTGTCTTTGAGCCAGCGTCGCAAGTGGTGACGTTTGACGGCCGCTGGAGATTGGAAGATGGCCAGAGGTATTGCTCTTTCGGTAACTGGAGCGCCTTCCGGTTTCCGGGATATTATGAACCTGGGAAACGTGTTACGATATTCTTATAATCTACTAGCTGATACCCGCGACTTCGTACGCGTGCGAAACTTTCCACCGAAATATCTGCCAACCAGCATACGATGAAGCTCGTGCCAAAGGCGGCTTTTGGTTTAGAGAGGTCAAGCTGTATCCAAGAATCCACGCCTTTCATTTCAATAAAATATAGCCTACTAGCGACCCGCCCCGGCTTCGCACGGGTGCAATGCAGTGATGATGATGATGTATTATACATATCTTGAATCACTCTATCTATTAAAAAAACTGCATCAAAATCCGTTGTGTAGTTTTAAAGATCTAAGCATACATACATACAGACATTAGGACAGACGCAGGAAGCGACTTTGCTTTATACTATGTAGTGATACTAATAAAGAGGAAAGATTTGATTGTTTGTTTGCATTGAATAGGCTCCGTAACTACTGCGCCGATTTGAAAAACTGTTTTACCGTTGAGAAGCTACGCTATCCCCAGGTGACATAGGCTATATTATATTTTCAAAAAAAAAATTGGAATCCTTACTAAGACTGATAACCCAAGGTGTAAAAAAAAGACCTAATAAATTCCTTACCTAAGAAATTATTAAATACCCGTGCCAAGCTGGAACGAGCCGCTAGTGACTAATATTTATCTATACTAAATTATAAAGAGGAAAGATTTGTTTGTTTGTTTGCATTGAATAGGCTCCGAAACTACTGGAACAATTTGAATAATTTTTTCACCGTTGGGAAGCTACACTATCCCTGGGTGACATAGGCTATATTATATTTTCAAAAAATTTGGAATCCCTACTAAAACTCATAACCCAAGGTGTAAAAAAATGACCTAAAAAAATCCTTACCTAAGAAATTATTAAATACCGGTGCGAAGCCGGGACGAGCCGCTAGTGACAAATATTTAGAAGTAATAAAGAATTTAGAAGTAGCTTAAATTATGTATCTTTTTATCTTACTCGTGCGATGGGGTTTTCAAGTGTCCTTTGAGCCGGTTGCAAGAAAACATAAATGATATTCTAGTTCAAGATATTTTATAACAAAATATAAGAAACTAAATACTGATTTATATTTTTATTTTTAAGGGCTGTCTAAGTAGATCCAACTATTATTATGTTTGGATATTTGTGTTTCAATCACGCTGCAAATGCTGGTACGATTTGGATGAATCTTGGAATATTATATCTGAACGATGGGCTACTTTTTATCCCGGAAAATCAACTGGATCAAACGGGATGCGGAAGAAGTCCCGAGCGGAAGCTAGTAATTAAATAAAAAGTAGTTCACCTGCACGCTAATCCGGCATCTTTCACCATCTGATCGCCCAAAAACTCTGCTAATCTTTTCGCAGTGGAAATTGACGTGGATTTCTGCCCTCCATAGTCTTCTAACTTTTTAGACATTGACCGATTTTCTGATATCAACTCGAAAAGTTCAGAGTCCGGCATGTTAGAGCCTACAAACAAAATGAATTAAACTCTTACCCCATTATTCACGTTCAACTGACATTTTAGCGCGGCTTTAAAAAAAAATACTTTATCATTGTCATTTGCATGACAACGAAAAGAGATGACAACAGATTTAGCAATCGTTTTAGTTAGCTCAGCTTAAGGCCCGGTTTCACAAAAGTCTTGCTAACAGAGTGTTACGTAATCGGGCGTCAAAATGTCAAGCGACTAAATTAAAACGACGTTCAACGCTGTTTAAATAAAACGCAAGCAGATGTATTTTTGTTTAGCTGGTTTATATGGTGGCCGTCAGATCAGCGATTAGATTTAACAGTCTGTTAATGAAGATAATTCTTGGTTAGGGCATGGTGAAACACAAAACGACCTTAACAGTCCGTTAAATGGCTAACAAGCTGTCAACTAACAGAGCATGGTGAAACCGGCCCTTAGAAGACCAATATGAATGTTAAGCTTACCCTTTTTGGACAGCTGATAGCAATAAGAGGTTCTGATTTTATAACTATATGGCGTTTTTCATAATGGAATGGTCTTTCGCAATTATCTATATACCTAAAAGGTATCTATATGTAAAAGTGTGTTATATACTACGTAGTTAGCTTTTGCGTTTCGAAAAAGCTGTTCAAAATTAATGCACAATTTTCGATGAAATTCTTTTTTATAAAACATGGCAATTTGAGATGGCTCTGTTTCGGAGAAGTCAATGGTTCAAAAAGGTTTATCTAATTCGTTGTTGATCCCAACCCAAATGACATCAAAAATGAGAAAGTACAAATAAAATTCAAAAATATCTTAATATGTTAATTTTTATAAAAGAAGTATTTCATATAAAATTGATTTTATTAAATGCACGTGTTTCTAGATGAAAATTAAAATCTCTAAAACTAGATGGATATACATAAATAAATATGCCACCTAGTGCCTGAACAAATAGTTGTGCCCTAACAGGGTTTATGTTTGCTACACTACCTTTTGTACAACATCTAATAAACAAATTTTTTTTTTTTTAATTTAGCGTACTTGTACTAACAGATAATACATATACCCTAATTATATTACGATCTAGCCAAAAGGCAGGCTAATTAGTAATTTTACATTGACATAAAGTTTTAAACGTAAACTATTCTAAGAATGTGTCCATTGGCACTTTTCTTATTGTCTCTAATTACTTAAGGCGAAGACACTTTGTTGTTGTGTTCTTTATTAGGTGGATAATAAACAACATAAGTGCAATAAACGATTTGAACCTTTATACTGAATAATATATTTAAAGATCTTAAAAAAGAAAAAATAATATAAACTTTTTAAATACCTTTGCTGTAAAGTACATCGAGCCAGTAATCAGCCACCTTCGCAACTGCGCCGTAACAAGACTTGAGGTCGTTGCCTTTCAGGAAAGCTTCGAATACGGACGACTGGAATATTTTAATCAGCTGGAGTTCACCGCGACGTTTTACTTCAAAACCTATAACAAGAACTTTGTAAACAATTCTAGACCTTAAAGTCTAGGCAATAGAGTCTAGTAGGATCAAAGATATGATCTAGTTACACCCAGATATAAAACAAACGTGTTTGCCAAACATAAATGTTTGTTCTTGGTGGGAATCAAACCCACGACCCATAGCACAAAAGGCTATTACCGACTGAGCTATGACGCCTATCATACCAACGTCTCAAAGCTCTGCTCGAAGTGCAAACAATGCAAAGGTTCAGTAAAAATATCACATTGATCCAAACAAGTTTTCTAACCAAAAAATGTGCATTTGAATTTATCGCATTGGTACAAGTTTTTTGGTCGGAAAACTTGTTTGGATCAATATGATATTTTTACTGAACCTTTGCTTTGTTATTCTCTCGACCCTGAAGCTGTGCAATTTCACATAATTACATTTAGTCATACTATATCTTCAAAAAAAATTAAATGTGCGAGCTAGAGTGTTGTCCGCCTTTCTTCACCGATTATCTAAGTTAAGGCGTACATACGCCTTAACTTAGATAATCGGTGAAGATTGACTAAGCAGGCTACGCCACGACGACGTGCTGCTAACGGATACTTGTAAGTTTTACCTTTCAACTCAGCTAAAGATCCGTCAAAGTTGAACACAGCGTATCTTTTCTTCAATCTCTTGCCCTCTTCCTTGGAAGCCGGTAACACCATCGCAAGGTATGGTCCGTCAACTTCGAAGAATATCGAGTTTTCTGCGCGTTGCTCGTACTTTTTGGTTATTGGATCTGTTAGCTCGTAGTATTGATCGTTTGTGAAGTGATCCTGAAAGTGTTACCACTTTCATTCTATACGATTTGAGGTTTGAAATAATTGCCTTGGTCAAGCTTTTGAACCATTTTGGAAATCGGATCAACTATTTTACTGGTCAAAATAGATTTCACTTGTAAATTTCTAAATAACGTCAAAACGCAACACCGATTCAGCAATATTAGGTACCCAAAAATAGTATGCTATGCAACTAGTAAATAGAAGACGGATTTAAAGCGAGGGCCATAAATGAATCACGAGCAAGTGAAGTTCTAACGGGAGTGATTCTAGCGAGTGATTCAAGTGTTAGAATCCTGAACGACGTTAGTGGTTCATGGCCCTCGGTATAAATCCGTTTTATTCAAGAGTTGATACTATAGAGAGATACTATACTTTATACCATGACTACGAGAGAAAGAAAGATTGGAGGTTGCGTAGCCAATGCTATATAAAGCCTTCTTGCGCAAAAACAATAATTAGATGGAGGTCAAATATATTAGTGTGTTCTAAATTCAAACACCAAAACAGTGACTAAAAGTGCTTTTTATTCACTGTTTTCAGTGAATAAAATAAGCTTTTTAGAGGGGGAATGGTATAAATGTGTTTAGAAAAATGCAACAACAAAATCGACATCAATATTAGTTTAGCGAGATTTTAATTCATAACGTTAAAAGGTTGAATTTTTTCGCTTTCAATAAACACTAAGTACAAACCTTGACCATGGAATTAAGGACGGCATTTGGAAAAGAAACGTTGATTTTCTTTTTCTTCGCATGCGTTGTGTGTACTGTCACATTTTCCGGAAACGAAGAGGGAAGAACACACCAAATACCTAACAGGAACATACAGGTTAAGACGCTGACAGCCGTCAACTTCTAGCTCACACTTCAACATTTCTAAAGATATCAAATCACTGAAGTTGTGTATAAAAATCGTTAACAACAGTGTTGCGTGCAATATAATTGCACAAAGTTCAGCATAAATATCACTTTGATCAAAACGAGTTTTCTGAACGAAAAGTGAAAAACACAAAACAATCTGTTTTTGTTCGGACAACTTGTTTTAATCAAAATAATATTTATGGTAAACCTTGTGCAATGTTATTGCACACAACATAGATGTTTGCGATTTTTAATAAATAACTTCAATGATTTTATATCTTCAGAAATGTTGAAATGTGCCAGCAAGAAGTTCATCGACGGTTGTACATTACTTTCTGTAAGTAATTCTAGAATTTATTAAAAAAAGTAAAAGCTTTATTTCGTACTAGCAGCGCCTCGCGGTTTCACCCGCGTAATTCCCGTTCCCGTGGGAATTCCAGGATAAAATATAGCCTATGTTCATCAGGGATAATGTAGGATTCTAATGGTAAAAGAATTTTTTTAATCGGTCCAGTAGTTTCGGAGCCTATTCAATTCATACAAACAAACAAACAAACAAAAAATCAAACCTTTCCTCTTTATAATATTTGTATAGAAAACGTAGAAATAATCGTACAGACTTACCGTCGGTATCTAACTCGAGTGGTCGTCCGATCTGTTCAATAATTTCTCTAGCTTTCATAATGATGTTAGCACCAGTGTAGCAGACTATACCAGCCATCTCCATACTGTGCCATCTCGCCCTGTACCAAATTCATAATCATTACCCATCTACGCGGAGCAAGGGAAGGGTTGTGAGTTTAACAGTCTTTATAGTTATGCCTCGAATAATCTTCGCCTCGATTCGACGTCAAAATCTTGCTTTGAGTAGTTTTTTGTTAAAATTACTATCGAAGCACGATTTTGAGTTCGTTCGAGACGGGGATTATTGAGATAATAGCCAAAAATATGGAAATACTGTTCACCACGATTTCTTTAGATTGATATCCGGATGTTCTAAAATGAGTCTTATATAAGTTTGAATTAATACCATTTCTTGTTGTACTTTGACAATGAAAAGTTTCTTACCCTCTCCTCATAACATATCCATAGAAAGAGTTCAAGATACACTTATGCGCGAGTTGGAGCGAGTCATAAAGAACTTCTCTGCTCTTCGCGAGTTTGATTTCAGTGGCGTCACCGCTCGCGACCGCTTCGGATACCTTCGCTTTCGCTTGTTTGTTCAGTGCCTTGTATTCGTAGCGACGATCTCTGAAAACAAGCTTATTGAAACTAGCTTCCGCCCGCGACTTCGCTCGCGTCCCGTTGATTTTCCGGAACAAAAAGTAGCCTATATGTTAATCCAGGTCACGGACAATTTAAATTCCAAGATTCATCGGATTCACACGGATCAGTAGTTTTTGCGTGAAAGAGTAATATACATCTTATATAGATGTTCATACCAACCTTCGCGTTTATAATATTAGTAGGATGTCAAAGTGTAGATGTTTGTGTTTCAATTACGTTGAAACTACGGGTCCGATTTGGATGAAACTTGGAATATATATACTAATACACAGTTCGTAATCTGGATTAACACATAGGCTACTTTTTATCCCGGAAAATCAGCAGAATCAAACGGGACGCGGACGAAGTCGAGGGCGAAACATAGTCTTATTATAAATAAGTACATTTAAAAATGACAGAAGTTACAAGAGCATTACCTGAATGCCCTGACAGTGTCGACGTAGAAGGAGTTTTCCTTCTGACAAATGGTAGTGGTCCTCACTTCGGTTCGCGTTACTTTCGTCTTTTTGTACGCCACTCTGCAGTAATCGGCTAGACGCTTCTTTTCATAAGCTGCCTAAAAACATAACACTTAGGCCTTTAAATCTATTATAAGTTTATCTAAATATATAAAACTCTTTTGAAGCTGACTGATAATAATCAACGCACAGCCTAAACTATAAGTCCTAGAGCAGGGGTCACCAAATGGCGGACCGCGGTCCGCATCCGGACCTCCGACCCATTTTGTGCGGACCGCGGGAGTGATAAAGCTAGGTACTCTGCAGAAGGAAATGATCGATTTCCAAGAAAACAGTTTTAAAACACAAACAAGTTTCCAGACGAGAGTTCTGGAAAATAATGTGTGTGGTAATAAATATCCAGAACTACAAAAATTTGCTTTGAAACTTCTTACATATTTTGTTTGGGTCAACGTATATTTGTGAAGCTGTGCGGACCGCGATGGTCATTTTATTGCTTAAAACGGACCCCGAGCGAAACTAATTGGTGACCACTGTCCTAGAGGTATGAAATTTGGAGGGTAGTATCCTTATATAGTGTAGGGGTGCACTAAGAAAGGAATTTTGAAAAGTCGCACCCTAAAGTGTCTACAACGCGAGCAACGCCGCAAGCGACGGCTAGTAAGTGATATTTATAAGTTTTATATCAGCAATCTAGTTCCCATAGCACAAGCTTTGCTTAGTTTGGTAGAAGGTGTTGTATGTAATGTCCAAACTTAAGCCTTTACATCTATTGAAGATGATTTATACAGCGTCAGGAGGCAACCTATGCCTACACTTAACGGGACACTGTAGTGCCTGGGACAATGTTTAGATGGAGTAGGCTTTCCCGTAACACAATACTATTTTACGATAAATTGTGAAGCGCTAGTGGCGTAGCTTGCTTAGTCAATCTTCACCGATTATCTAAGTTAAGCGACGTTCTGCGCGGTCACTATTTGGATGGGTGACCATTAGTGGCATTTACATCTGAGCGCTTCCGTGCTTCGGGGTGCCGTCGACTTAATTTACAGGGCACTTTAAACTGCCCCGGCTCTAGCAGTCGTTAAGACATGACGGTCTTAAGGCGGCCTAAAAACTCCCTCACCAGACTTAACCACTAAGGCCGGAATACTCAAACACCACTAAAATTAAGTTAACGCTTAAATTATTGCCATCTCTTACATATGAGTAATGTCAAACAGAGGCAGAGCAATTTTAAGTGGTGCTTAAATTTGACGTTTCAGTAATCCGGCCTAAGTCGTACAAACTTACTCTTTACATACTGTTGGTAAAATTATAGTAAAAATGATACCTGATCTTCTTTAGGCAGACCGTGAAAAGCTCTCTGAGGTCCTCCAGGGTGTAATGGAGGAAACTTTTCTGTCTCCAACTGTTGCTGTATTCTTTGGTATTCACTTCGCGTCGCTGGCACTAGAACAAATACAAATTTTTAAGATCGCATTTTTTTACAGATATTTTTGTATGGTTTTAGTTTACATTTTCGGGGCCAACACTAGCACTTTTATTTTAATAGTGTTTCTTGTTATAATGTAAGTATTGTTGTTTAATTTCGGTGTAATTTTAACCAATAATACTTGAGGTCGTAACAGAAAGTGTGAGCCATTGGAATAAATGTGTGTAAAGTGGTTTGAATGATAGAATTCGATCGCAATTTTCGAAGCGAAAATCCACCATTTTTCTCTTCAAAACAAACGACAGCCGACTTGACGATAATTTGACTGATATTATTTCTACCCCCTATCTTATAAAAAGTTAGAGTATACGTTATGTCCTTTTTACGTATGGTAATCAAGACATAATGTCTACTCTAACTTTTTATAAGCTAGACCGCTAATATCTCACTTGACACTGACAAAATTGTCTGTCGAAATGACGGATATAGGCCATAAATAGAAAAAAAAGAAGAAGACACCCCTCTATAAAGATAACTCACAGTAGTCTCCCCTCCACATCCATTCCATACGTCTCTGACAAGTAGCCCCGGGCCTGTTGTAATCGCAAACAGCACAGATACTTGTATTCACCATCGCCGATGGCTGCAATCTGCAAAATATACTCTTAATTATTAACTGCAAGGGTCATTTTACCTCTGTCAGAACTCGTAGTTAGCTTTATTTGATTTTTGGAAAGTGAGACGAGAAACTCGCAGATTTTGTATGGAAATAAATTGCAAATATTCCGTTAGAGGCGATTATCAGATTTTCATACAAAATATTTCGCAAGTCGCTTTTTGGTATTCGATTCGATCAACAAAACAAGTCATAAGCAAACAGCTGGCTGTTCTATCTCATGTCCGGTTGTCTATGTTTGTGGTTGTGAGTCTCACATACACATTGTGTGTTCCCCCTATTCCTATCTAGATACGTCTGAGTGAATATACTTACGCACACAAACACAGTCAAAAGGACGTCGTCAGATAGAAGTATTTACGAATTCATATCTTTGTGCTACAGCGCTCGGTGTATTTAATTTACTGAGCATTGTAATATGAAACCTATTTTCAGCTGTATAGAGCATAGAATATCTATTACACACCTGTTAGTCAAAATAATATTAGGATACATAGCGCCAACATCCAAATGGTATATCAGTGGACTCTCATCTCTTCTGGGATGGTCGTGCATGTGTTGTAGTTTCGCCTTTATTTCCGCGCAAACCTCATCGAAATTGGTCACCATTTCTAAAGGAACCCCTTCTTCGACTTCTATGGCGTGTTTCATGGTTTTTTCAGTCGTTTCCATCAGTTTTACTACAGCTGACGGCACGATTTTAAACTTGCATTTTATGTCCGCTCTGAAGACACCTAAAACACAATACAATATTTTTTTTTTTTAATAACCTATACTCACTGCTGGGCAAAGGTCTCCTCCATATCCCTCCAGCTTTTACGATCACCGGCTGCATCGAGGTCGTCACGCCAGCGCTTCTTCGGTCTGCCCCGGCTTCGTCGCCCATCAGGCACCCATTGTGTGACGACTGTTGCCCACCTGTCCTCATGCATTCGGCTGATGTGTCCCGCCCAATCCCATTTTAGCTTTGCAGACTTTTTGCCAACGTCAGCGATTCGTGTCTTCGCACGAAGTGCGGTATTTCGTACTCTGTTTTTTTTTTTTTTATTTATTTAGCGTACTTGTACTAACAGATAATACTTATACCCTAATTATATTACGATCTAGCCAAAAGGCAGGCTAATTAGTAATTTTACATTGACATAAATTTTTAAACGTAAACTATTCTAAGAATGTGTCCATTGGCACTTTTCTTATTGTCTCTAATTACTTAAGGCGAAGACACTTTGTTGTTGTGTTCTTTATAGGTGGCACTAGTTTTCACTCGCACTACAAATCACTGTTTATTTAACATTACACTAGCTCAAAAGGTTTTTGCCTTTTGAGCCTTCTTACTATGTTAGTGTTATCGAGGAGCTGGATAGCCTCGACGTTGACGTGGTGGTGAAGTCTTTGTTCATGAGCTTCTGCATGTTTTTGTATAACTTTATCGACGACCTCTATTTTAAGATCCCGATGGAGATCGTCGTTTCGTATATACCAGGGTGCGTTCACTATTCCTCTGAGTACTTTGTTTTGGAATCGTTGGATGATTTCTACGTTACTTTTCTTGGTACAGCCCCAAAGCTGTATACCATAGGTCCATACTGGTTTGAGGACTTGTTTGTATAATAACACTTTGTTGTGTACCGTTACAGTAGAATTTCTTCCCAGCAACCAGTACATTCTTTTGTATTTTATCTCTAGCTCATCTTTTTCTTCTTGACGTGAGCTTTCCAGCGAAGTTTCGCGTCAAGCGTCATACCTAAGTATTTTGCAGTATTTTCATACGGAATGAGCATACTGTTTATAAATACTGGATGGTATTGCTCTTTTTTGTTGGTAAAATTAATGTGAACCGATTTGGCTTCATTAAGTTTAATTTTCCATCGTGTTGTCCAGTCATGGATTTTGTTAAGTGCTACCTGAACCTTTTCTGCTGCTTCTGCATGGGTGGTTCGCACAGCTATTATGGCAGTATCGTCAGCAAAGGTTGCGATGGTGTTGTTTTCAAGTTCTGGAATATCACAGGTATATAGTAGGTACAGGACCGGACCTAATACACTTCCTTGTGGTACCCCAGCTTTGATTTCCTTTATTTCTGAGTAGGCATCTTCTTGTCTTATCCTGAAAACTCTATTTGATAAATATGATTCCAATATATCTGCGAACTGTTTTGGTAGCATTTCGCGTAGTTTTATCATTAGGCCTTCATGCCAAACTTTATCAAAAGCCTGTGCTACATTTAGGAACACCGTAGAGCAGACTTTTTTGTTTTCTAGGGCTTTCTCTATTATGTTGGTAATTCGATGGACTTGATCTATAGTAGAATGATGTTCACGAAAACCAAACTGATGATCTGGGATAAGGTTCCTATTTTCTAGAATAGGTTTCAGCCTTTTAAGTAGTAACTTTTCAAATAACTTTGACATGATTGGCAATAGAGAAATAGGTCTGTATGATGATGCATCTTGTGGAGGTTTTCCTGGCTTGGCTATCATTATTACTTCAGCCACTTTCCATAAATTTGGTATATATTTTAGTCTCAATGCAGCATTGATGATGTTTGTTAATTTAACAAGTGCTTTTCTTGGGAGTTTATGGAAAATCTCACCAGGGATAAGGTCGAAACCTGGGGCTTTTTTTGGATTAATGTGGTGTTTTATTTCACTTGCTACTTCTCGAGGTGAAACAAGTTTTATTTCTAAGCTTTCATCACAGATCTTGTGTACCAAGGGGTGATAAATTATTTGAGCTTCGTTTGGTTTGAATATATTTTCAAGATGGTCGGCAAACTTTTTGGCCTTCTGTTCATTGCTAACTGCCCACTGACCGGGTCCGGTTTTTATTGGTGGGATTTGGGTAATACGCTGCTTCAAGTTTCTAGTCGCTTTCCAAAGTGAGTAGTCTGTACTACGGTCACTGGTCAGGTTTTGGAGGGACGTGTTAGTTAAGACATCTATATGGGTTTGAATTTGCCTTTTTAGTTTCTTAGTGAGGTTATTAAGCTTTGTTTTGTCCTGTGGCAATCTGGATTGGTGCCATTGGTTTCTCTGCCTCCTTTTTTCGCGTATTAAGTTTTTAATATATTCAGGGTAGCTGGTTCTTGTAACCCTTTTTTTAAGTATTGGGGTATTTTTCCACGCAGTCTTTTGTATAAGTTTTATAAAGTTGTCTACTTCTAGGTCTAGTTGCTCTGCAGTTTTGAGTGGCACTCTTAAATTTATATTGTTATTTAAATCTTTCTTGAAGCTCTCCCAGTCTGTACGTTTATTGACTAGAGTAAGAGTGTTTTCTTTGAATAAAATGTTTTCACTGATTTCTAAGTATATGGGTAAGTGATCTGAGCTCATATCGTAACTTTGTTCTGTTCTAAGATAGTTAGAGGATATGTTCTTTATTATAAAGAAGTCTATTAAATCAGGGACTTTATGTGGATCGGTTGGCCAGTACGTAGGTAACCTTGTGGATGCAGCGTCACAACTCAGCTCTTTCATTGCATTTAGGAGTTCTTTGCCTTTAGTGTTTGTTAATCTCGAGCCCCAATACTTATTTTTGGCATTGAAGTCTCCTCCCAGTATGAATCTTTCACCAAAAAGTTGTAAAAGACTCTTGTACGTTTCTTTTTTTATGGCATAACGAGGTGGGCAATATATTGATGCTATAGTAAGTGTATATTGCTTAGTGCTGATGCATACGGCAACAGATTGGATATCAGGCTCTTCGTATTTCGTTTTCTCATGTTGTTTGATGTTTTCTTTGATAATTACTGCACTACCTCCTCTTGCTTTATTATCTGGGTGTAGAGCATGATATATTTTATAGCCTTTAAATTGGATGTGTGAATGTTTTGTGAAATGAGTCTCCGATAAGAGGCACACATCTACATTTTCTATGTCCAGGACTACTTGTAGTTCATTTTGATGTTTCTGTAGCCCATTACAGTTCCAAGCCATTATTTTTAGATTACAAATCATTGTGATGGTTTGTGGGCAGCTGTTTTATTGCCATGTTAGATTTTTTTCAAGCGGTCATTAAAAGATGACATTAACATAAGGATTTCGTCTAATTTGTTGTTGTTGATGTCTTGCGTATTGCGGTGTACAGGTGCAGACGTAGTGTTTTTAGCCGTAGCTTTGTACGTTTTTGTTTGTTATTGGTGTTACTTTAGGTTGGTTAGCTGTGGGCGACTTACCACTATTGGCTTGACGTGTCACTAGTACTGGCTTTTTTTCATTTTTATTGCGTATTTTCTGCATTTCTTTGGCTATAATGCAGCCTCTATAATTAGCCGGATGTGCTTCTCCACAGTGAACGCATTTTGGCTTTTCTTCAGCCGGTTTTTTACAGCTTATAGTGAGATGTTTCCCAGTGCATTTAACGCACCTGGGTTCTTTGGAGCAATACTTTTGAGTATGTCCGTAGACTTGACACCTTTTACACTGAGGAATTAACTTCGTCGACCTGAGCGGCTGTATTTCTACCATGCAGCCCAGTATAGACTTAATTTTATACACTCTATTGATATCTTCTTTGTTGTCAAAGGTGAGCATGAACATATTGAGAGGCTCTTTGTTCTTCCAGCTCAATTTGTTTACAGCTTCCTCAACCTTGAAATCTTTACTTTTCAGATCTTCGATGATTCGTACTCTGTCAGTTCTGTTTACCCCTAACACGCTACGCTCCATGGCTCTTTGGCAAACCTGGAGTTTGGACTTTTGAGACTCGGTTAAAGACCATGTTTGCGCACCATAGGTAAGAACGGGCAGAATACACATGTCGATGAGTTTTCGCTTCAGAGTCAGAGGAAGGTTACGCGACTTCATGGACCAGAAGCTCCTCCAGGCATTTTCAACACGGCGTTCGACTTCTATGTCCTGCCGGTTTTTGAAGGAGACTATCTGGCCCAGGTAAATATACTATAAAACTTTTTTATATGATTTACATGATGTTAAAGTAAAGTTTAAATAACCCTACTTAATATTATAAACACGAAAGTTTGTATAGATGTATGGATGTTTGTTCCTCTTTCACGCAAAAACTACTGATTCGATTTGGCTGAAACTTGGAATATATATTGTCCGTGACCTGGATTAACACGTAGGCTACTTTTTATACCAGAAAATCAACGGAATCCAACGGGACGCAAACGTAGTCGCGGGCGGAAGCTAGTTTATATATAAAACTAGCCGTCTCCCGCGGCGTTGCTCGCGTTAGAGTGTGACTTTTCAAAATTCCTTTCCTAGTGCACCCCTACACTATATAAGGATACTACCCTCCAAATTTCATACTTCTAGGACTTATAGTTTAGGCTGTGCGTTGATTCTAGGTCAGCTTCAAAAGAGTTTTATATATATTGATGTCTGAAAGTATAACGCATAACCCACTAACCTGACTCCAAAGCCTCAACATGCCCGCCTACATAGGTTTCAGTTTCCAACACGTGGCCGTCAGTGGTCAGTTTGTTTAGTTCTTCAATCTGTTTGTTAGGGAACACTATGTTCGCATGGAACGCTTGCACCATCAGCAAAGATTCACATAAAGTACCAGAGCCTTTACGCAGAACCTGAAAAATAATATGAAGGACGTCACAGATCTGTTGGTGTTAGCTCTGTTTTACGTCGAAGTCGTGGGTTCGATCCCAACTGAGAACAAACGTTTGTGTGATGGCAAACATGTTTGTTCAGTGTCTGGGTGTTACTATGTATCATAAGTATGTATTTACCTAAAAAATATTAAGTATTCTATCAGCAATGTAGTTTCTATAGTACAAGCTTTACTTAGTTTGGGGCTAATGGACGCTGCGTGAAATGTCCGTGAATATTTATTTATCTTCGACTGCAACAAGTGAGTGTCAAGTCAAGTTCTGCTTCGATATCCATGCAATTTTTAGTTAGAAAGCTGATTCTAGGGTGGTTTATTGCTTGTTGGTTTCAAACTTCAAGTTTGAGGTGATTTATCAAAGGAGATTCGATGTCTGGAATCATTTGTTATGCAAATTAGAATTCTAAATCTATAGACATAAAAACCAGTAATACATTATTGGATTACCTCATCTGGTTCCAAAGGTATAATAGTACACAGAGCGAATATAAACGGATGGACATACTTCATGTACAAATAGTATGTGGCCACGGCGTCTGATACTGAATAGTTTGACAGCACCTACAAATATAAACAAGTTATAAAAAAACACTTGAATTGATTTGTATCGAATTACCCCCTTACTTACGATCGCTGCATAACTTTATTCATCTGTAAATTATTGCTGTCACCTACTAACAGGTAATGTCAAACAGTGACAGAGCTAGACTTTGATTCAACTGTTCAACTATTCGTCTGTCATAAGTAAGGGCTTTATAGTTTTTACTTCTGCAGGGTAGTTTTCCTCTTATTTATTTAATTTTTTTTATTTCTTAGATTGAATCCTACTTAATATTATAATCGCGAAAGTTTGTAAGGATGTATGGATGTTTGTTCCTCTTTCAAGCGAAACCACTGATCCGATTTTGATGAAATTTGGAATATATAATTATTGTCCGTGTCCTAGATTAACACATAAGCTACTATTTATCCCGGAAAATCAACGGGACGCGAACGAAGTCGCAGGCGGAAGCTAGTGTTGTGGAACGATCTTCCTGTCGAGGCTTTCTCTAGTGACTACAATATGGGGCACTTCAAAAAGGGTGTTTTAAAATTCTTCAAGGGTCGGCAACGCGCATGTGATACCTCTGGGGTCGCAGGCGTCCATAGGCTACGGTAACCGCTTCCCATCAGGCGAGCCGTACGCTTGTTTGCCTACTTAGTAGTATAAAAAAAAAAGTGTTAAATAAAACCCTCATTCGATGGCCACACACAACAGAAGAAAACTCTGCTTTTGTAGTTTTGTTTGATACCAAAAAGATTAGTATACATTGAGAAATAACGTTGGGTAAATTGTATACCACAATTTTATCTTTCTATCCGTCTATCTGAGCAAAATTGATAGTGAATAAAAAAAAAAACTAACGACTATTATAAGATACAATGAGGTGTTTAGTTCTGACATTGACTTAGTTCTCAACGTTGAGGGGGGTTCATAGGTAAGAATTTTTTTAATCATTTGCTAATACGTCTCTCAACTCTTGAGAGACGCTTGAGAGGGCGTCATAAGTAAGACCAATAATGTTTTATTTATTTCCTGTGGTTAAAATTCTAACGGTTATTTATAGTATACATACCTGTGGTTGTTCAGCGGCCATTCTGCACATATCTTCAGGGTCCAACTCTACAGGATCGTATCTTAGTTTTGCTTTGGCAACTGCCTTCAATCCCTGTGAGCCGACTGGCAGGTATGAATCTCTTTTTACCCAACTGAAATATCGAAAAAAACCTTTGTAAAATATTACCCTCATCTAAGGCAGCAGGTTATTATTACGAAAAAAGTGTCAATTGGTGACCCTAACACATAATATTTTTTATTAGGAATAACGTCAGCCTATTAGTTTAGTCTAGGCCTGTTTACTAGATCTAAACTTAAGTCCAGTAAATCTAGATACTAGAAAAATTGAACTCAAGAGAAATAAGTTGCGTAAAACACCAGAATGTTTTGTGGAGCTAATTTATCTACAGTAGCATACAGTATTTATCTCCACTTGACTTTTTAAGTTACTCGATTTTATTTTATTAATAATACATAACAATACAAGAAAGATAAACAAAGGTCTAAATTCAGGATGCATTAATCTCTGCATTTTAGTTTCAGATAAATGTATGTATCTCTAAACAGCTATGGACAAACAGCCAAAGGGCACTGTAATATTACCACAAGCAATCCATATGCATGGCAGGGCGACACGCGTAAGTACCATCCCTTGCGGCAACCTTCGCGAAACCAATCTCTTGCTTCATGTCCAGACCGAGAATTGCCGCGCGAGCTTCCACAAAAGGCCAGTCGAAGAAATCACCTGAAATTACATCAAAACAGATCGCACCTCACAACTATTACCGTCTTAACTCAAAATTTGTCACTTTTGAGTTAAGTATGCCATCAAAATGGCATTTTTTTTATCTACAGTTAGATAATACACTTGTATTTTTAGCTACCTTAGTCACTTAAATATGCCACTAAAACTCTTTATTGCCATTCAATTTTGTTCAATAACTGAGCAAGTAAGATAGCTGTATCTCAACTCAAATTTTATAAGAGCGGCCGAAGGTGGTAATATTCTTGTTGCAATTCAAAATAAGACCCTTTGCGTTCACAAAAATGTCCCAGGTGAACAATCACTGATGTCGTACGGCATTTTGTTGTGGGGGAGTGCTGCAGACATAAACACCATATTTGTGTTGCAGAAGAGGGCTATTCGTGCAATTTATAACATGGGTCCCAGAGAATCACTAAGAAATAAGTTTAAGGAAATAAATATAATGACAGTACCTTGCCAGTACATCTATGAAAACTTATTGTATGTTCAAAAAAATATCAATCTATTCAACAAAAAAAGTGATAATCATAATGTTAACACTAGAAATAAAGACAAACTCGCTGTTCCCACCACTAGGCTCACAAAAATTAGTAAATCTTTCAAAGGGCAATGTGTACGCTTCTTTAACAAAATCCCAAGTGATGTGTCTCAGTTGTCGTTGGCAAGTTCAAAAACGTAATAAAACAGAGACTTCTTTTAAAAGCATACTATAAAATATCTGATTATTTAGAAGACAAACAAGCTTGGAACGAACTAGCTCCAACTCATCCAATAAAAAAAATGTAATCATACCTAATCATACAAAACGTAATGACGATTCAAAGTGATCAGTGAGATTTTATTGAATAAAAGATTTTTGACTTTGACTTTGACTTTGATATTAAGAACCACGTGCAGGGCCAGGTAGGTGGATCTAGGAAATCGAAAAGTTGCCGTTTATTATGAGCAAACTGCTAGAAGCTGCATGTCACATCGAAACCTAACTCCATTGCCAAGTCCCGCCGACAGTACTGCTTTAGTCTCGAACAAATGTGACAATCGTAAACGTATAAGCTAGCGTATGCGAGATACACTGCGCGGTGACGCTGCAACGTTCGGCATTCGAGCAGGCGTTAGCGTTAGAACTAGCTTCCGCCCGCGACTTCGTTCGCGTCCCGTTGGATCCCGTTAATTTTTCGGGATTAAAAGTAGCCTATGTGTTAATCCAGGTCACGGACAACATATATTCCAAGTTTCATCCAAATCGGATCAGTACTTTTTGCGTGTAAGAGTAACAAACATCCATACATATACACTTTCGAGTTTTTAATATTAGTATAGTAGGTGCCAAATAACACCGCAATACAGATCATTCACCCACCTTCACCACGATGTCGCAAAATTCAATTTATGAATGGCTAATGACCTGTATTGCGGTGTTATTTGGCACCTACTATAGGATACGTTTGGTTAAAGTAACGCAGCAAATGTGATTTGTAAGTGAATCTATGTGGGTACGTGTCTAGAAGCGAAAAAAATATACAGCTAGTTACCATTGTATGTCACGAAGATATGCGGCTTGACGTCCATAATATGATCAAAAAACTTCTGTATCAGAGCTAGTTCGTTTTCTTCATTGAATACTATAAATTGTCTGAAAATATGTAACTAAGGTTTAGATAATAAATAAATATTCTCGAACATATCACACAACACTCTCTAATAGTCCCAAACTAAGCAAAGCTTGTACCTTGGGAACTAGATTGCTGATAGAACACTTACTTGTTTTTAAAATACATACTTTTTTTATTTAACTTAAATTTTCCCAGAAAAACGTCGCCCCCAAAGACTTCCAATGTTCTAAGTCCCGAGCTTCCTCCCACCATCCTTTTTCGTTACTTAAAATACATACTTATGTTACATAAATAAATGTCCCACAAACTAAGTCTCAATCACTTACCCCTCAAATTCTGGCTTCGGTGTGTACTCAAAATCTTCAACATCAACCGATATTATTTCTCTATTCGTGATCAAGTATCCCTGTGCATCAATCATGTACGAAATCATCATGATTTGATCAGTTTGTGAGTCCGGAAACTTTAGTGGAAGTTTCGTTGTCTCTATATCAAATGCTAGGACTATAGGGTCCGGTCGTTCTATGATGTCGTCTCGCTTTGTGAATATAGGCGTCTCTGTTCCTCTGCTTTTGACTGTGTACCAGGAGCCACAGAAGATCTGCAAGTCTGTTGATACTCTGACGTGGTAAGGTACGTCGTGTTCTCTGTGAAAATATTATTGCACATTTTGAAATATTACATATTGTAGTCACAACTGTTCTATGACTGCTGTAGGCTACTCTTTTAAGCACTACACCCCCCACCACTCCTCCTTTCTCCAATCCGAGCTAAGAAAAGGGTGCAGAAAGAACCTGCAGCTAAGTTCAGAGAGACAACAAGTGTGACTATTGTAGTATTGTACCTATAAGACCACTCCCTATGGAGTTTACGGGGGCACGGTCAGGTGATTTTGTTTGACCAACCTAACTTTTGTTTGACAAGCAGATTGGATCTTCATCAAAAACGCACCTACTGCCCGCTCCCAGCGCAATGTCAAACATAATACCAATTCAGGGTCTACCAAAGGGTTGTCAACAAATTTATTATTATACTAGCTGACCAGACAGACGTTGTCCTGTCTTAACTATTTTTTAAATGGTGGTTAAGTATTCTTAAATTTTCTAATTTTCCGCGCAATTTCCATAATTTTTTCTTTCTTAAGAACCTTCTCCTGACGATAGGAAACACAACAAAAAAAATTCGCAAAATCGGTCCAGCCGTTCACGCGTGATGCCGTGACCAAGGGAAATAGGGATTCATTTTTATATATAGAGATTATTATTATTATATTCAGCCCTTTGAGTCCCACTGCTGAGCAAAGGCCTCCCCCATTCTTTCCACACACTCCAAGCTTGGGCTACGCTTTGCCAGTCGGTCAAAAAATGGTCAAGTCCGTCCCGCCATATTCTTTTAGGTCTTCCGCGTAGCCTTCTTGCTGGGTTACGTTGCCACTCAAAGGCAGTCCTTGCCCACAGCTCACCTGGCATACAATAGACATGACCAGCCCAATCCCACTTCTTGATGGATTAATGAAACAAGCAGATGACCCACCTGATATCTAGAATATTCTCCATATGATCAGTAGTCTTCTTGGCGTGTTCGATCGCCGCTGCACTTGTCAGTGCATTTGTCAGCATTTCAGCGTAAATAGAGTCTCTCTTCTCTCTCTCTTTGTTTTTATTGACAGCTGTGAGTAGTTCTCTTCTAACTTTCATGAGCTCATTTTGGGTCATAAAAGAGAGTTTGATGTATCGTTGTTTGAGGCCTGAGAGGTGGTTTAGCTGCAATCATTGCAATAAGTGATTCACTCTAAATACACAAGTGTCACTTTGTTAGGAACTGAATCTCTTTATTCATATTTAACTGTAATTTTAGCGCGGCTTTAAAAAATGCTCTACCATTGTCACCCCCTAGTTTATAAGACGATTCTAAATGATTTTTGTGACATTTCAAATACATAATATATATATTATATACATTTAAGTATATGTATAGTATAGATGGGTACCTTATTCAATAGATTTTTGAAAATATGTAAGTAGTTAAATCCTCATAATTATATCTACACCTTTCTTATTTTTACAAACATCTTACCAAATCCAAGTCTTCTTTCTCTACAACTTCAATTTTATGCAATGTTCCGACGAACTTCTTGGACAGGTACTGTATCACCTCCTGCTCACACTCCCTCCGCGCCAGTATCATGAAGTATGGTTGAAACATTAGAGATATCTTAAAACGGGAACCATCCATCTCTATGAAATAGTAATCCATAGCCGCTACTATTCTTTTGTCTTCATCTAGTATTTCAGCCTGCATTTTAGAGAAAATATTTGTTTTTCTTAAAGTAGGCACAAGTATGACCTACCCGATTTAGTTTATCTATTGATTTACGTAATAAAACGAAGACTTCTTTTAAAAGCATACTATAAAATATCAGATTATTTAGAAGACAAACAAGCTTGGGAGGAACTAGCTCCAACTCCTCCAATAAAAAAATGTAATCACACCTAATCATACAAAACGTAATGATGATTCAAACTGGTCAGTGAGATTTTATTGAATAAAAGCTTTTCGACTTTGACTTTGATTTAGTGACATGAGAAATAGACTTATTTTTAATTGAATAGCATAGTAATAGAACGGTTGAATACCATGGTACCTACCTAGAATAGGGTGTATCAGTAGGGAGGTAAAAAGTTGTTCCTGACCGAAAGCTGATTACATAGATGAAAGGCCGGCTAGGTATTATAGGTACTATCAGGTACTTACCACGTAGTAGTGATTTTATGCTCAGTGGTACTTACAGTATGCATGTTTATCATGTAGCCAGTTCTCTCTTTCGTATCTCGAACCCGATCAAATCCATACTTTGAATCAATTCTGTCATTTTCAACTGCAACGCGAATGCGGTTTTCGGAAGATTCTTCCCTGAAGTCATAAAATAAGCTAGATAATAACCACAAACCACTTTACGTTAGACAAAATATTTAAATGTACACAAACCTCGGCCCAGATGAACCTGCATCATTTCTATTATAACTGTATTTTCCTGTGTTTTGTAGCACCATTTTAGTTTCGCATTATTTGATTTATTTACTAACTAGAATAGAAAGAAGTTACAACAGACAAACACACACGATCACACGAATGACAAAACAACATAGCCCACAGCTGGCTCTATCATGTCATATTTCGCGCCATTTCTGTTGTGTTCCACTTCCAGCCAAAACAAAAAACTAATTTTCTGAAGGAAAATTATAAATTATTTGACAGCTTGATCAAACTGAAAAGAGAATTTACTTTTATTTATTCGTTCCTAAACAAAAGCCTCAGATTTTTTTTATTCTGTGGTTTTGTCTATCACTGTAATTTTTGTGTTGGATTTTAGTGTTACAAACTTAACAACTTTGCCGCTAGAAATGACAACTTTTGCTACAAAAAATACATATCGACATCTCGCGACTTTCAGCATACAAATTAAAACAGTGGATATATATAATTGTGGTAATCTGGTGCATAAAATTAGCCCTTGAACAATAGGATACAGGAATAGATTCTCAACTTACTAACCCACCTTTGTAACAAATCCGAAAAGCCAAAAATATTTTATAATTATATAAAATAGAATTTACACCAAGTATTTTTTGTTTCGAAAGCCTCAGCACCATCGATTAGTAGATTCAGTATTAGCGACTTTTGACAGTCTAGCGTTCCGCGTTGGCAACGAGTTTTTTTTATAGTCTAGCGACTTTAATTTATATGAGTTGGCAAAACAGTTGGTGGCTCGTTTTCGCTTCGCTCGTATCCAAAGTTTCGTCGTTTGATTGGAAAAATCATTGATTGAGAACAAGTAACTCATAGTTAAGCTAAAATGGATAGTTCACTAGATAATAGCACTATCGATGACATCTACTATTATAATAATACAAGCTACACTAGAAAAGGGGACGTGAGTATCAGCGACACCCTCGCCGACTTTGAAAGAATGCGTATATCTGCCCTTACAAATGCCGCCGTTATGAGCCCTCTCGTCAAAGAAGTAACAATAGGCCCTAAAAGTCCAATAAAGAAAGAACCGCCCGAGGAAACTGAACCCGTGCAAACGGAAATCATAGATGAAGAAATACTTATCAAGGACCGACTTCGGAATGATTTACGGTACACACTGATCATGAAAGAGTTTGAATCTAGACTACAGGAAGCTTCAGAAACAATTTTCAAAGGTCTGGTGGAGGAAATGATTGATAAACGTACAGAGACCATGGAGAGATACCGTAAAACACAGACAGAGCAATGCAAGCGCAAGATCCTTGAGATGCAGAAACTGCAGCTCCTAAAGGAAATGCAGGCTAATGACAATCATGCCATACTTGAAAAGGCAAGATTAGATCAACAAAAATACCAAATGCTCCACCAACAGAGACTAGATAACATGAACAAAGCACTGGAGGAGCAAAACAGAGCCACAGCACGCTTTGCAGCCATCACCGACAGCCACACCAAGATTTGTATCTGTTACAATGAAATCATAACTATGGTGAACACTGAACCTTATGCAAAACTTATTTTCAATAAATATGTCCCTGCAATAAATGCAGTGGTAACTAATATCGGCATTATTTTGGACTTGTGTAATTCAGATCAAACTAGTGATAAAGAAGTAAAGCAAGCTGCAATACTGTTAGTCAACCTCACCAACATCAAGTCTAAACTATTTGATGAAATAAATACATTAAAACAAGAAGATATAAGGAAAAAGAATGCAGAAAAAGAGGCCTTGAAACAGAAAGAGTTAGAGAAAAAGATGAAAGAAGAACAAGAAGCGGCTAAACTAGCGGAAGCACAAAAGCTGGCTGAAGAAAATGCTCAAGTATCACAGGCAAAGACAGTCCCAATGTTTTATTCACCCAAAAACTACAACTACTTCAAGGAATTAAGCAAATTCTTAGAGCAGTATGAAGGGCAGTACAAGGAACTGGTAGAAAATACGAACATGAAAAAGTTTCGCTTCGACTGTCAAAAAGCTGTTAACACCCCCGTTAATGCATTGTCATCAGTCAGCGGAATGCACATAAGAGATAAATATGACAAACTTTCAAAACTACTGAAAGGAGAAAAAGTTCAAGTGTTGGACACTTATGTTAATGCAACACAACATCCCCAAGGACTTCCATACTGCACTGCACTCTTAGCAAAGAAAATAGTCCGGCAAGGGGATCTTCTAGTATCCAGCAACCCAGAAGCAGCCTTTTCATTGGCTGCATTGACAGCAGCACTTTGGACTCAGTTCCCAGACTTTGGCAGGCTTTTAGAAGCATACTTCCACAAACTGTGCCCTTATTTAGTACCAATGTTCCTACCACAAAAGGAAGGGCAGACTGACAAAGAGTTTTATCTATCAAGAGGTTACACTTACAGTGAAGAGGGTGTAGTGGAGAAACAAGACAAGTTTTTAAAGAGGATGTCTGGTATCTTCAGGCTGCGATGTGCTATTTGGATAGCAACTACACCTAAGTTTATGAACACTCCAAACCCGCATGGCATGCAGTTTGGATGGCAATGGTTAGCCTCCTTCGTAAACCTAAGACCTGAACCGGACATTTGTGCAACTTTGCTGCATGACTTCTTCACTGTATGTGGTTCTGAGTTTTACAAACACTATGGAAGACAATTCTTGAAAATTATAAAATTAGTCAATTCACAGTATATGGGTGTTCTGCAGAATATTGATGAAGGTGGTCCTAAAACAAGACTGGAAGTTTTCCTACAGAATGTTCTGAGTACTGGGTTCATACCACCTCCTGCTGGATTACTAAATGCAAACATTTGGTAATAATATTATCTTGTATGTAATAAAATAATGTGTTTTTTGTTTAATTTGACAGATGGCTAGATGCCTAATGTGAATTATTAAGATTGAATTGTATTATAGATTGATTTTTCAAATTCAAATTCAAATTATTTATTTCTCTCTTATGCTATTAGTACAAAAAATAATAAATCTAGGTCCCTTCTCTCGGAAGAGTTAAGCAAGTATAATTATCAAGTATATGCTAGGTAGCCTAAATCTAACTAAAACTATGTTATGATTTGAGAGCTGGTGCCCAAAAGGTTTTAAAATAAAAACCGGCGATGAGGGTCACCAGGCCCACCTCTATAGGTGGCAGGGGTAAGACATGGATGAGTATCTACTAACGTGGAGTATATACCGGGGAGATATATCAGACATGTCATTCAGTCACTGGGAGGTCACAAACAACTCGGTAGATACCTAAACTAAGCCGAAGCCTGTGTGATAGCATACCTACCAAGTGGATGACTGTAACAGAGGATGGTTATAATGACAGAAGATACTAATAATCCATCTCAGTAGAAAAATTACACACTATTAGAAATTATGACTAATAACAAAAATAAAGAAATATAAGTAGGAGTATCGTAACACTAGTCTACGTGACAATATATTCTTATTACTAATTTAAATGACTACAAATACAGGGGAGATTCGCAGTTCGATTGTTAATTTGAATTAATACTTAGTATTTGTATTGTGCGTCCGTACTATATATAGTAAAAACTTTGATTATGCATGCAGGTTAGTTGATGATAAGCTGTTGTAAATATAAATAACTAGCGACCCGCCCCGGCTTTGCTTTGGTGCAATGCAGTGATGATGATGATGATGTATTATACATATAAACCTTCGTATTGAATCACTCTATCTATTAAAAAAAAACTGCATCAAAATCCGTTGTGTAGTTATAAAGATCTAAGCATACATACATACTGACATTAGGACAGACGCGGGAAGCGACTTTGCTTTATACTATGTAGTGAACACTATGAACAATTAATTTAATAATTATAGTTTTTGTAAGCATTAACTTGTACTACTTTTACTTTATTGTTTGGAATAATAATTTGGATTGATAACCTAAATGTTAGATTTTGGAATAGTTTGCAACCTTAGGTACGTATGTACCTTACCCACTAAGCAGAGAAAAAAGGTGTGGTATGTATGTAGGTACGTACCTACTTGTTTGCCTTTTTCTACAAGCATGCTATTTGTACCAATTACCATGCTAGGCTAGAACCTAAAGAGGGTAGTACCACCGAACATCTATATCCTGGTAGTACCAGACCTACCTCTTGAAATAGACCTCCCCTCCCTCTGAGAACATAACACAACAGCGTCATCTATTGGTGAGTAGCAATGGGCGTTGGGCTACTCAAGTCACAAAAAATAATTATTATTTTTTTTTCGCTCCTCGGAGCAGGCTATAGTTTAGAACCATACCGCCTAGTCTTTCACCAAAAAAAAAGCGCTGGCTGTTTGTTGTGTCAATTTTGAATGAATGTTCCACAGATTTTGTCGACTGTTTACTGCTTGCATAGAAAAAAGTTTACACTTCTTTTATTGGTTTGGTTGACTTGACAGCTGTTGACGACAGGCAGCAGGCAGGTAGGATGTTTGATGTTCGTATTTAGAAAAAAAATAAAGTCGTAAAATAGGTACATAAGTGGTTGTTCTACGTTTTTTACTATTTATTTTTTCGATTTTACGTGTGGACAATGTGAGAGAGTTCTTAACCAGTTGCATTTATTAAATTGGTATGCTGTGTACTTGAATTATCAACCAGTCGCTTGAAAGCATCATTCAACATGTGGGGAACTAATGACGATGTATTCATGGCGAGGTACTCTGCTTTCAACCCCTACCGAATGCGGCATAGAGATATGGGGTTCCAGACTCCCATCGGAGCTGGAGATGCAATCGCAAAGAGCTTGTACTGTGGAATGAAGCCAATATACTGCTGGTCCAGCAATGATCCGAATACCCCCACTGGAGGCATCTTCAACCTTGAGTTTTCGCCGGAAGGGTAAGTGCATTCGATACGACTTGATAGCCTTCGATTCGTACCTGTCATTTGCGGCTACTTATTTCCTGACGAGGAACTTCCTACAAGACTACAACCTGCTGTTTCTTTGTTATTGAATGCTTCCTAATCAGATTATAGCACTGCTTACAATGTTTTGTATAATTATGTGGTACCTACCTTTTTCTAGGTTTATGGTAAGATATGTGCAAGCATTGACTGTATTAGCTTTGTTTGATAGTGCCTGTGTCACAGCTACAAGAGTCACAGAAAAAAGTTACACACAAATTAAAGATATTCTGTCACACATTTTCATTTTATTTTGCATCAAATAAACCAAATTTTTTCCTTATCTCTTAGAAGCAGATAGAAGATTAAAAATTGACTAAAATCTATGCTTTTATTAGTTACCTACATATTTGATTCACATGTTGGACTGATCCACTAAAGCACTGATCAAGCATAGATTATGTATGAGAATCACTACTTAAATATGTGCTTGATTAACAATTTCTTTATCACAATGCAACTCCTAGTTTAAAATGGGGAATCAGCACTTTCTGTGAACTTTTATTGAGCAACTAGCTGTCTCCCGCGGCTTTACTCGCGTGGTAGCAGTATACACTTTTGGTTAAAATCTTTGATCCTAATTTCAGACCCTTTAGGGTGTGACTTTTCAAAATTCCTTTTTTAGTGCACCCCTACACTATATAAGGATACTACCCTCCAAATTTCATACCTCTAGGACCTATAGTTTAGGCTGTGCGTTGATTGTCAGTCGGCTTCAAGAGTATATATTTAGAAGAAGAAGATAGATAGAAGAAGAAGATGTCAAAAATCATACTATCTATTCAGATCATCTTAACAGCCTGAAGAATTCTACTGCGAGATATATGTAGATCATTTTTAGAATTAGTGATTCTAAGTATTCTTCTATTGGGTTTAGGGCTGGTCAAAGTCAAAGTCAAAAATCTTTTATTCAATAAAATCTCACTGATCACTTTGAATCGTCATTACGTTTTGTATGATTAGGTATGATTACATTTTTTTTATTGGATGAGTTGGAGCTAGTTCGTTCCAAGCTTGTTTGTCTTCTAAATAATCAGATATTTTATAGTATGCTTTTAAAAGAAGTCTCTGTTTTATTACGTTTTTGAACTTGCCAACGACAACTGAGACACATCACTTGGGATTTTGTTAAAGAAGCGTACACATTGCCCTTTGAAAGATTTACTAATTTTTGTGAGCCTAGTGGTGGGAACAGCGAGTTTGTCTTTATTTCTAGTGTTAACATTATGATTATCACTTTTTTTGTTGAATAGATTGATATTTTTTTGAACATACAATAAGTTTTCATAGATGTACTGGCAAGGTACTGTCATTATATTTATTTCCTTAAACTTATTTCTTAGTGATTCTCTGGGACCCATGTTATAAATTGCACGAATAGCCCTCTTCTGCAACACAAATATGGTGTTTATGTCTGCAGCACTCCCCCACAACAAAATGCCGTACGACATAATGCTATGAAAGTAGCTGAAATAGACTAGTCTTGCGGTTTCCACATCTGTAAGGAAGCGGATCTTCTTGACTGCATATGCTGCAGAACTAAGTCTCTGCTGGCCTAATTAAAATTCTGTTTTCACTATTTGATTAGCCTTCAAGTAGTTCTACTAAGAAGTACAACTGGTACACCTTTGTATATATATCTAGTACTACCAGTAGTACGAGAGATACAAACCTATATCAACATTTTCCTGTACTTTTATTAAAATTATTTTTAATGTTTCAGATCATTGTTAGTGGCTGCTTGTGAGAAGAGAACAATTCAAATATTTGATCCCGTCAATCAGAATTCGATTCATGCCATAACGAATGCGCATGCAGACTGCATCAATTGTATCAAGTAAGTCCCTTTAATACTTCAATATTGTTATAATAATTATGTACTTGAGTCATCCATCATCTTAGAAATCCTTACATTCCTCTCAACACTTTTTCAAAATCTCACAACTTTTGTTATTCTTTTTGTCCTAAGATTCCTAGACTCTCGTATGTTTGCCACCTGCTCAGATGACACAACAATCGCGCTCTGGGACGTTCGCAACCTCAATAAGAAGATTCGAACTCTCATGGGACATTCGAAATGGGTGAAGAACATAGAATTCTCACAAAAAGACAAGCTTCTTGTCACATCTGGTTTGGATGGAAGCATTTATACATGGGATATTAACTCTTATACTGAATACAATTTAACATACCAAAAGTAAGTACACATGATAAAAACAATGCTTTAGTTAGACAAATTAGTATTATAAGTATGAATTTACAAAAAAAAAATGTATATAAAATATGTATTCTATCAGCCATCTAGTTCCCATAGTACAAGCTTTGCTTAGTTTGGGACTGGAAGGCGTTGTGTTAAATGTTCGTGAATATTTATTTGTTTATTTTTATTTAAATGTGTTTGAGTTGACTTGGCAAGTACCTATCTTATCTATACAATCGCGACGCGCGCTCATTTTATAATGAATCTAAAGTAAATGGGATAGCGTTCATTTTTAACAACAGCTATCTTGTCCATAGGCTGTGGAAAACAGGAATTTCACTATCACAAAACTGAACTCTAAACCAGTTACTGTAGATTCATAATGCCATAAACACGCGTCGCAGTCTCCTGTCTCAGTCGCATGTAATTAATAAACCTTAAAATATATTTTCCCAGGGTTTTCCACACATCAAGTTTAATGAGATGTCGACTATCGCCAGACTCGAAGCAAATGGTGCTGGCGACGACGGGAGGATTGATTGTTTTAATACACGATTTGAATTTGGCCACATTGAGTATTGACTTGATGGGTTTCAAGGTATGTGTTGTATAGTCCCATGTTGTTATTTTTTATGGATTTATTACTTACTTTATTTATTTGTAGGTTCACCTTTTACTTTTTAATTAAACAATCCAAGCTAAAAATCTTTTTTACCCTAAACTGTGCGTGGTGACGCCCTGGGGCGTTGTGATCCAAACCTAAACGAAAATAAATATAGAGAAAGTGATGACTAATGAGAGTGGAGATTCCCAAACTTGAGTCTGAGAAGCTATGCTCACGAAAAGCAAACACATCCCTCTTATTAGTAGTCAGCAAACAGAGTGAAATAAATGACTCTCTTCGTTTCTATACATGCTCAACAATGTCGTTGTAGGATCAAAATATGCTCTTGTTAAAAATTGATGCTACTATTTTAGTCTTAGATTACTAATTAGTAAAGGTGGTCTGGAAGAAAACGTATAATGCGATAAGTCCACAGTTTGCAGGACATTGCCTTTTTCTACGTAACTGTAACTTGTATGTCCGCAATAAAGTTTAAATTTATTTATTCTTTATGTCTGGAACTATTCCAGCCAAATCTGTACCGTCTGATGCAAATGAGCCAGCAAGTGATCCCTATCGCGTCTAAATACGACTATCTATTCGCCGAGGACAGGAAAGAGAACCGAGTTGAGTTCGTATCCGACTTCCCGACTGGAAACGACGCCGAAGTTGTCAGCTCCTTGCAGGTCAGCCCCATTAGCACATTGCTATAGCAGTCGAATAGAATGTTATACAAGTGTGTTGGGATGGGAACCCATTTCACTGCATACCTATTTTACAGATATACAATTTATACAGCGTGTATCTACAATGGCGACTTTAATTTGACACACGGGTAGAGCTACTTAATAATATTCTTTAAAAAAATAATTAAAGTACAGTCAGCTGCACTAAAATGTGTACGATTCGTAACTTTCAAACTAGTGTCACTGTATTGCAATTGACATTTACTGGATAAAAACTTATTTATTTAGTATTGGGACCGTCAAAGTCCATAACAATGCTGCGGCCCTACATTGAAAATTACGAATTGTGCACATTCTAGTGCAGTTGACTGTACTTTAATAATTTTGGAGATAATGGAGTAGGCTCAGCAGTAATCTAAAAATCTACTTTGATGCTCATTGTGATTTAATGGCATTCCTAGAGGATTTCTTTTTAATTTCTTAAACGTAGGTAATTAACTGTTTAAAGAAAATTACAACTTATACAGTATTTACAATATTCACAATATTTACAAAATACACATGAAACAGTTGAGCTATCCACAAACTGTTGCAAACGATTTATAGATAGCTCAACTGGTCCAAATCAGTAGCAATCGGAAGCGTGCCCAAGACACTGGCTGCATTGCCGCGCTGAATAGCAATGCTGATACGCTGGCCTAGATAATCACCAGCCCTCAGGTCACGCGTCGCTTCGACTAGACGCCCTGAAAGAATTTTGAAAACCAGGAAGGCCTCGGTACCCCACGGAACTAGAGTCTCGACCCCAAGAGGCACCAAATGTGTAGGCCCTATCGAGACCTGCATACTTGCGCCTCTTGAGAGGATTTCTTGACTTTTTATATCGCTGTGTAAAATTATGTTCTCAGATTCATCCACAAGGCTGGACAGCGTTGAGTAGAAATATAAGCCATGATGACAAATCTGAGGTAAGAGATCTAAAACATGTAACAATGTCATTATAAAGCAGCGGGAATCATTAGTTATTAGACATTTTACTTCGAAAAATGTGTCATTTTCAATGTTGTTTTATGTCAAAATAATCACTTTATTTTGCGTTTTCGTGACTTCCACTGCATAACAGATTATGATAGAACTAACAAAAGTTATAAGTAACAAAATTAATCTAAAAATTAACTCCTCCTTGCGTCGATATTCTCAGGGTGGTTACCTTTATGTAAGAACTTGTTCTGAATGATGTTCTTCCAGCGGGATCTGTCTGCTGCAATACGGATGCCATCACTCACGGAGGAATCTAGTGCTGAGCGAATTACTAAAGCCTCAAACGCACTAGCGGTTAACCGCGCGGCTAACCGCGGGGGCGGCCAACCGCGCATTTCCAGATTCTATGCAACCGCAACCGCTGTACGCAGCGGTTGCATATAAAACTGGAAACGCGCGGCTAGCCGCCCCCGCGGCCAACCGCGCGGTTGGCCGCTACTGCGTTTGAGGCCTAAATGTATGTAAATCTAAATTCCCGTACACCTTTTCATTTATATATTGTTTGTGTGCAGTGGACGTGCATTCACGACATTCAGGCCATAGACCCGCGCGACGCGAAGAGCACTCGGGACCGCTCCCCCTCCCCGAGCGCGCCGCTCCCCGCGCCGCGCCGCCGTCGCGCCGCGCCCAGGCGAGAACCGTAACTGCTATTTCATACCTTATTTGTACTCGCATATAGCTGAATATTCTTATTACTATCTACCACCCGCAACTTTGTTCGCTAGAGGCGCGCGAAGATTTTTGTAAGTTATGATGTTGAGTTGTGTAAACTACCCGCTAAGGGCGCTGCTTAATCTCCATACATAATTATAGTTTACGTTACTTTGTAGTAAACGTCAAACGTACACACTCGGCATGCAAACCGGGCTGGGTCAGCGTTGCGTCCAGACGAGAGCCCTTTGATTCATATAATACTAGCATCCGCCCGCGACTTCGTCTGCGTCCCGTAGAATCCTGTTGATTTTCATGATTAAAAAAAAGGTTTTTCTGTCCCCTTTTCATATCCTTTTACGAAACGCTCGTGGCGTATCCTGCTTGGTCAATCTTCACCGATAATCTAAGTTAAACGACGTTCTGCGCGGTCACTAATTGGATGGGTGACCGTTAGTGGTATTTACATCTGAGCGCTTCCGTGCTTCAGAGGGCACGTTACACTGTCGGTTAAGCCATGACGGAGGCCTTAAGGTGGCCTAAAAAGTCCTTCACCAGAGCTAGCCACTAGATCTACGAGCTTGCTTATACTTTTACTAAATTAGTTTTGTGTTCTAGCATCCGTCAAGTGCTCCGCAGAAGTCCTCGTTTCTTGCACCGAGTGCAACCATTCAATCGGTCCGAACAAGTACCAATAAGGCGGTCCCGTCGTCTGGCAGCCCAGCCTGATGAGAGCGAGCGAGACGCTGATAACGCTCGAGAGGCTGAGAGGGAGGGAGAGGTGGAACCGGTGGCCGGACCGAGCCGTGCGCCGAGTCCCGAAGTTAGTTTGGAGAATGCGGCGAGTGCTGACGCGGCGGCTTCTAGACTCGGAATGGTATTTCTTTTATTTTACTTTCGGTCTTATTCCAGAACGAAGACTAAATAAAGTCTAAGTTTAAACGTCAAGGTTTGAACGTCAACGTCAAGGTTTAAACCTTGACTTTCTTTAGTCCCCGTTCTGGAATAAGACCGTGTAAGTTCTGTAAGAGCGAGACGCAACACTCAATATTATTCGAATACGTTATGCCGGAGTTATATTGTTGTGTCGGGTCGTGTCGTGACGCGCCATAAGTATACAAGACGTTTATTTTCTCAACGCAAGGTTACTTAAAACATGAGTAGGTATAGTGTAGGTAGTAGGATGTTATTGATAACCTGTTTTAAGAGACTGGTGCCCTAGATACGTTTGGAAACCTATACATACATTTATTATAATTACAATTATATGACTAAAGTGCAGTGTGTCGGGACGCTGCGCATTATTAATATAATTCTAATTCACGACACGCTCCGACACAATAATATAACTCGGCTTTATGTTATTGTGTCGGGGTGTGTCGTGATGCGCCATAAGTATATCGTATCCATACATTTAGTATGATTAGAATTATATTACTAAAGCGCAGTGTGTCGGGACTTATTCCGGCTTTAGGTTTACGTCCTCTGAATTTGTTAATATATTTTTGTATATTCTCATTACAGGGTATTCAAAACGACTTGTGGGAGGCTAGCATCACGATCAAGCAGCATAGGTTATTACAAGAGATATTTAGACGGTAACAACCATATTGTAAAAATATATTTATTGTATCCTCTTTGTTCGCCTATTTCTTTTTTTATTGATTCATTACAACTTGCATTATGTATTGCTTGCAACAGTGGTCTATTGCCAACTGACTAACCACGCTGTCCACCTAGTTAGACAGTCAACAGTGACTTTCCTATCCTAATACAAGTTTATTTTGTTTCTTAGATTCAATGTGTTGGAAAATCCAAGTTTGTGAATAGGATGTGTATTTAACTAAAATGTTTATTGTAGAGGATCAGTACGGCGCAGTTTCAATATGCAACGGATAACGGGCATTAACACTGGCATCACTCCACCACAGCCTCTGGGTCCACTCGCACAACATGACTATGAGAGGTATTGTATCTGATCACACCCGTACCTACAATGTCACAGAGTCTGCAGCCACTGAGACAAACCTGATAGCGTTTCACAGTGTTTTTTTTATATAAGTTTTTGTTCTAGTTTTTGTTTTCTATACTATTATAAAACTGTAAAAAAGACAAAAACTAAATATACAGATCTAATAGATAAACGATTCTTATTCCGAAAATCGAATTTGTCTGTTTGTTTGTTCGCGGATCACGCCTTAACTACAAGACCAATTTCAATGAAACTTATACTATTCGGAAGCCCATTTTCCGGATTAAAACATAGGCTATGTTTTATTGAAATCAAAGACGTGTATTCTTAGATACAGATATTTTAGTGGAAAGTTTCGCACGCGTACGTAGTCGCAGATTAATAATATAGTAGGTAGACTACTATAAAACAAAACATAACAAGAGTGGTTCTACTTCATATGGCATGCCTAGTACAGTATCACAATCGCGCTGATATTCAATACCTTTGTATAATACAATTTTAAATGGTTTCAGGCCATCATTATCGGGCCAGACGCCAGAAAGACTGAGTGTGGTTGTAGGAGAACCATTTGCGATGACATCTCAGAAGACGGACTCCATTGTAAAGAACAAACCGCGCTTGCTTTATCACATAGAGGAAACGAACCAGGGGAAGGGTTTCATTAAGGTTAGTTTACTTACGAGTATATTGGTTCTTCACTTGCGTGGAAAAAGTCTCGTCTCAGAGGAAAAAAACCACTAATAATCACTTCATGTGACAATGAAATGATTATTAGTGAATTTTTTCTCTGTACATCTCTGGTAGCCCTGAGCCTTATGAGCCGGATTTTATTCTCCAAAGTAAAAAAGTTGTATTTAAATAAAAAAAACTAGAGCCATTTGAAATTCTCAAAAAGTTATCTACTTCTAACGCTGACTGTACGTACCTAACTTACACAAATTCGTTTGCAGGAACTTTGCTACTCAGCAGACGGCCGTGTGGTTTGCTCACCGTTCGGCAAAGGCATCCGACTTCTAGCGCTAGACGAAAACTGCAGCGAAATATCCAGCGTCATACAAGATTTCGAGCGCCCCACGGAAATGTACGAAATCGGACAAAGCTTCGGCCATCATACTGACCTTGTAGTATGCTCCAAGTTCAACCCGCGGTTTCATATGCTTGTGTCCGGCTGCTTAGAAGGCAAAGTTGTGTGGTACCAACCTTTTAGTGGAGAGAGTATGTATTAGGTATTAAAGTGTTCAAATTATGGCTCTTGTTATTTATTCTAAAATCAATTGGATTAGTGACTCTGTAACTATGTATACCGCGCTAGTACCTACTCAAGTTAGAACCGCTTGGTGCACTCAGCACTTTAGGTATGAGTATGAATCTCCCCATAGATGGGGTCCGCCGGCAGCATGCCCGTGCTGCGTCAGAAAGGTTACGCGATAGCAAGATGCATAATGTACGTAAATATAAAAGGTATCCAGCGCTGTGCGAGTTAAATTGCACCTTATTGCGTCTGTGCAAGAGTAGTCATTTAATTGAACATTTTCCGGCCTTCTGTACTTAGCTTAAATTAAACCAGAGATATTTGTCATGTCGTTCTGTCAAAATGTAAGCATTTTGTACCAGTTTAGGAACTATTGCATTATCTGTGGTAATGTTGTCGAGAAACCGCGCCTTTGAATTTTCGACGAATAAGAAGTGTCAAAAGTGTACAATAAGGCGCGTTTTGTCGACAACATTAGGTACCACAGATAATGCAATAGTTCCTAAACTGGTACAAAATGTGCTTACATTTTGACAGAACGACATGACAAATATCTCGCGGTGCGCATCTTAGGCCCGCAGGCAGGTATGACAGACGTCTAAATAATAGAGTTCTAGATTATTTTTGCAAACATTTATGGTTACCCAAGTTCATATTCTTGTGTATTTCATAATCTTGCGTGAGCAACGGGCATCCCTTCCGATTTGAATTTGATTACCATGTATAATACAATACCTAATTAGTACTATTTAGTTTTGTCAAAATGATGATGTTCATTATTTACTGTACTACGTATATGATTTTATAACATGTGCATCTTAAATTCAATAAAAATAAAGACTTACAAACAGTTCAAATAGATGTATAATTCAAATAGATCACAACAGCACTACATTGCATAAATCTCCGTACAAATTGATTTCTTTACAATTATTTTTTAATTCTTCCTACGCTAACGTCGCGACGTCAAGACAGTGTCGTTCAAGCGCACAAAAAATCACTAAAGTCAGCGGCAATTGCTTATTAGGCCAAGTGCATTTAGATAGAATTAACGGATTGTTGCTATATAGGCATGTTATTGTACAAATTTATAGTGTTCAATAAACATTTGATTTGAATTAATCCGCCGCTGATTTCAGTGTTTTAGTGTGATGCCTCATAGAAATATTAATTTGCATGCTCAACCGACGTCAACGTAGGAGGAATCTAAATTTCTCCTAACAACGTTTTTAAACATGACCGCCTTCTTTGAGCTTGGCGACCAATGTGTCGACATCAGGGACTATAGAGCCTGCCTGTCGCACTGGGGGGTCTTCCACAGAAATGACTTTGATCCGAGCTGATAGGTCTACCCCCAGATCTTTGGCTGTTAGCTTCTTAAGAGGCTTCTTTTTTGCTTTCTGTAATACATAGGTTAGGTTAGTAAGTTCTGATTTATCTATGAAAATATTACACAGCTCAGTTGGTTTCGATTCCCACCACGCATTGTGTAAACTACAAAAAAAAATAGTTTAGGCGTAGTTCATGTGTGGGGCCATAGTGAATAAAAATGTAATTTTTTAACAGCCCAAGACCACTTTGATTCTTTCTTGTTTTCATTTTCAATTATACTATATAAAGCTAGATTACCACTCACTCACTCACTGACATGCCCGAAGAGGCAGAAGGAGTGGAGAGTGATATATAGGTAACTAGAAGCATTTAGTTTGGTAACAATAAATGTTCTTTACCATAATATTAGGCAGGGTCGCGTATCTAGGCTCGTTCAGTCTTAGATCCGCGCTGATGACAGCGGGCAGCTTAATCTTGATTACTTCGAGGCCTCCGTCGATCTCTCGCGTCACCGTTAGCCCGGCATCTGATTTCTCTATCTGAAAAACAATGGATATTTTGGATGGTTGACATTGTTAGAGTAAGTTTATATTCTGGGCTGCAGGAATAGTCTACCGACGGTATACTGTACAGGGGAGCACAACTGCAGATAAGAAAAGTTTCCTGTCTAAAATATACACAGCTAACGCAGTCTTATATTAGGTCATTCTGAGGCTTAAAATCCTTCATCAGCACAGGAAGAATTCAAGCTTAAATAATCTAGACATTCTTTCTTACCTTGGAGGCAAAAGCTCCTTGTGGCCAGTCGAGCAGAGCAGCTGTCATTTGTGCAGTCTGGTTGGAGTCATCATCAATAGCCTAAATAAAAAATACTAATAAATCAAATAGACCAGAATTGTTGCAAGTAACTAAAATTTTAATATCTAAGTAATTGCAGATTTACACACATAGATTTACTTTGGCATAATTGTTAAAGAGAATCAACCTACTTATGCCTACCTGTTTTTGCTTTGGATAAATTGTAAACTGGACATGTTAACATTCACAACACAGTTTTTTAAACTTCTGCCGTTGTTATAGTTTTCTACTAACTTGTGCCTTATTTCTGCTCCAAAAATAAACTTAATTATTTCTATTTAGTATGGTCAGACTACCAACCTGTTTTCCGACTATAACAATATCCGCCTTCTCATCTTGAGAGAGCTTCGCAAGGATCTTGGCCACGTGGAGGGGCTGCAGGGTCTCATACTCTGCACCAGTCACTTCAACATGGATAGCACGATCAGCTCCCATTGCTAAGGCAGTTCTGAGAGTTTCCTGAAATTAGTTAAACAAATCAAGTGAAATAGGCTCACAACTCTATCACCAGGCCCGATATACATTCAGCCTTAGAGTGGTAAACCAATTTCTTGGTCGCCTATACATGCCTACTCAAACCTTGTTGATGTCAGCAGGGTGATCAAATAAAAGTTCAAACAATGCATTTGACACAAGCCCACATTATGCAGTAGTCTGTATTCTATAGCTAATGAAAGTTATAAATTATAAAAAAGTTAGGCCTAATTGTTTGGAGAAATATTTTAGATGAATTGATTATGAATCTATGATATTGGACAAATTATTTAATTAGTAGAGCCAGTTTTAGAACAATTTAAAATTTTTATTTCATGAACTTTCTTCTAAAATGACATACAAAGCATATATAAGATCTAATTAGTCAAACTCACTATTATAAGTTACCTGAGCTTGGGTAGGTCCACAGGAAACGGCAATAACTTCACTGGCCAGCTTCTTCTCCTTCATTCGAACTGCCTCCTCAACAGCGATCTCATCAAAAGGGTTCATCGAGTGCTTCACCCCATCTGTGACCACTCCGCTCTTGTCTGGTTTCACACGAACCTGACATTTCAGAGTGCTCAATGAAAATATTCAAAATAATTACTTACTCATGGAGTTCCAAAGTGTATAAAAAATAATAATTTTGAGTTCAAGGTTGGTTGATAATGATAAGATAGGTAATGAAAGTCATGTAACTAGGCAAGAAATGACGGTAACTATTAGACCAGTTACTTTAAAAGCTCACCATGCTTGTCAATACTTACTGGATTAGCTTAGCTCTAAATTAAATACATAGGTATTTATGTACATCCTAGAAGTAACCTTTGCACTCAGTGGATTTATTTACCTTCACGGCGTAGTCGATCACTCTTTTAACACCAACAAGCACACGAGACATTTTACTAAGTATAATTAAGGATCTACTATGATAATTTTAATTAAAAGCTTAATTTAATTTCTAAGAAATAACCAAAACAAATGAATTCAGAAAGAGGACGAAGTCCAGTCTGTGTTGCCAACCTTGAAATTGGATTTTCCCTGAATACCCTAAATTCAAGCATAATATTCGCACAGATGAAAAAGTTTTTAAGATTTTTGTTAAAAAAAACTCAACGTTTTGTTTTTCCTCTGCACTTTAAGGCCCGTATTCCGTAGCCTTACTCAAGCACTGATCCGTACTCAAGCGATTTCTGTCTCGGAATACGGAACTAAGGCCCGTATTCCGAGACAGAAATCGCTTGAATCGCTTGAGAAATCGTTACTCAAGCATAGATTTAAGTAGAGATTTTCATACAAAAATCTATGCTTGAGTACGGATCAGTGCTTGAGTAAGGGTACGGAATACGGGCTTTAATCTGGTAAAGCCTAAATAAATAATTCCTTTGTCAGTCTTTTTACTTAACATCAGGTGAGCTATCAGCTTGTTCCATTACTTTTAACATAAAAAAAACATGAAAAATCATCTAGGTACCTAAGTACTACATACATTTACAAAGTGATATTTTTTTATCAGTTTCTATCTATTATGTAGAAATAAAAATAAAGTGATTGACTTAGTTATGCAGTGCAAAGCTATTGTTTCGTCAAGCTATGCCCACTACATACAAAAGTTTCATAGTACTTATCTATGTTTATTTCAAACTTTATCCTTGACTTCACACATTTTACTTTTCTCAAATATCCTGGAAATCCCTAAATTTCGGGGAAAGTACACGTCCTGTGAGGTAGCAGTGTTTCCAACGATAGAATTTGTAATTCTATGTTTCCAACTAGCGTGGTAAAATGCTTTTCATACAAGATTTGCATGCAAAAACACATGCTTTGGGCTAAAGAAAGATTCAGGAGCAGAGCACTCGAAGCACGCTAAGAACCTTTTCAATGAAATTAACTAGAGAATTAAACACCATACTAGGGAAGCTATTCCGAATACATACTTTTAAATACATTATTTATTAAAATAAAAAACCCAAAGTTTTAAGTATGTAGGTACCTAATTTAATATTTTATTCTTACAAGGTACATTTCACAATCACAACTTAAGGAAACATAGATTTCTAGAACTTGAATTCTTTGTATTTCTTCGCTGTCTTGGCATCAGTATTCTGCTGCCGCTTTCTCTTGTTCTGCAAAAAAAATATAGCAATTACGGTCCGAGATACACTGCACGCACGGTCACGCTATAACGTTCGGCAGTCAAGCTAGCGTTGACGCGCAATATGGCTCGAATACCTTCGTAACGAGTCAAGTTTAATATTTATTTGTGTTTAGGCCTCTGTTCATCAAATTCTATTGCAACAAAATTACCTTTTGCCTTGCGACATGATCAGCCAACATATCGGACAAGTCTTCCTGGGCCTTTCCGGGGCGCTGTTCTCTCAGATGTCTCTCGTACCGCGCCGCTACCGCTTCCGGTTCTAACTCTAGTTCTGAAGGGTCGAGCGCCACTTCCACGCCGGCGGAGCGCGGCTCCACGCCTTCGCTGGCAGCTCCCGATGTTGGGGGTATGGTTCGCTTGCCTGGGTAGAAACAATTTAGTATTATTTCGTTGAAAAGAAACTTGTCAAAAGACACTGAGATAATAGTGTCAATTCTACTGTTGAACTTTTCTAAACTAACCTAGTTTTAAAGCACTAAATTAACAGCTGTCTTTGCCGTTTCCGTACTTAAGAAAGCGATGGCAACAGTGCTGTCAACTAAGAGTAGTTTTATGAAAATGAAACCACATAATTGGGGACAATGTATGATATTTCTAGCATGTCACGTGCAAACATCGAATTTAGATGAGAACTCAGACGATACTTACTCTTATGCTGTAGAGATAAGAATAACGTAATGATTGGACATGCCTTTAACTACCCTGACACCTTCTCAAAGATTTAGATTACAAAGAGATCTGAGACGAGATTATTTTAATTACAATTTTTTAATTTCAATGAAACTGACTACAAATAAAACTGAGTAACAACATGTAAATTGAGTTTGGTCAATACAAATCGTGTATTTTGTACGTAACCTTTGTAGAATAATAATAACTAAGGGAAGTTGTTACCTGGATTAGCCGCATTGATATCGTAGACGTGTGTTGAAGCCATCATGCCGGCGGTAAGACCCACGCGACGCTCTGGAAGTACTTGGTATAGAGCTGGAGTGTCTCCTCTGAAACAATAACAAGATTCAATCAAAATGAAACAAACATCTAACATCACCGAGCGATACGCCGCAATTTTCTAAGTTCAGTGGTGTCAAAAGCGTATACTTTGTCATTTTCAGAAATCAGCGCACCCAGGTTGATGAACTAAAAACTCTTCCAATTAGCTTTCAATGTATGGATGTTTGTTACACTTTTACGCAAAAACTACTGATCCGATTTGGATGAAACTTGGAATATAGATTTATATTCGGCATGGGCTACTTTTTATCCCGGAAAACCAACGAGATCCAACGTTACGCGACGAAGTCGCGCGCGGAAGCTAGTGTACTTCTAGTAAAGAATAGGAAGATGTGACTTACCCTTCAACATCGCTTTCAGTCTTCTTCTTCCTGAGTTCGATGGTGTCGGGAGTCTCCATGCCGGGCGGCACGGAGCTGATGCCGAGCGGAGTGACGAGGCCCTCGCCGGGAGTGGCGACGCCGGCCGCCACCTCGCCCTCACCTGCCTTCTCACCTTCCTCTTCTGATTCTTCTGTAATATAATATCACACAACAACCTCCACTTGTAATAAAGTTACGTAGGTACGTTTACTAGTAGTAGAGCTCTTTGTGAGAGCTCGTCCGGGGAAGTACTACCACCGTAACTATTTCTGCCGCCAAGCAGCGATGCTCGCATTGCTGTGTTCCGGTTTGAAGGGTAAGGGCGCCGGTGTAATTACAGGCACATGAGACTTCAAGATCTTTACGTCTCAGAGTGATGGACGCAGTGCATTGCCTTACAGGGCACGTCCTCATTGGACTTGCTCTGTGAGGTAATGCATTGTTATAGGCAGAAGTTACCACATCAGGTGAGCTATCAGCTTGATCCATTACTTTTATCATAAAAAAAGGTATTTTGGGCCGTAAGATCAAAAGCAGTGTAAATTATGGGTTTCGTTAACTACGATTACATTTGATCGATGGATTAGTCTACTGTCATCTCTGTCAGTTTAAGCTACCGATGGTCAATTAACTACCATTGATCTTATGACATAATCGGAGACTGGAGACTCTATTTCGTGGTTTAAACCACTATTGATCTTACGGCCGAGTCCGCGAAGAGTCGCTGTGAGCCCGCTTTACGGGCTTTTTGTCCTAGTGTGGGGAACAGAGTCACTAAACGGTACTACTTACTTGTTACCATTATATCTAAACCTTGTGCTTTTAAGTGTACCAGCAACAGTTTTTCGCAAATAAAGAATTTATACCTTTTTTTACTTTACTTTAAACTTATCAAAAACCAGGGCGGAAACATTTTAATGTACTGAATAGTTATTCGGAGTTGGTCGAACCCACCCTTTTAGTACTTACTCATATTGATTTTAAGTGATTTTATCTGAGGATTTGAAAATATAATTGTTAAGTTTCATACCTTCTTCTGATTCCTCTTCAGATTCAGACTCCAGCTCGCCCCACATTGTCCTATCAATATCTTGGTCTTCGTTATCCTAGAATACATCATAAAACCTTTGTTGAAAAATCTAGATTTTTGTGCCTAAGTAAGAAAATTATTTTTTCTTCATGATGAACATCTGATACTATTTTTTTAAACAAATTGAACTCTTATTTTCATTGATAAACTGTGTATGGGTCAATTCAAAGAAACATAACATAGCAAATTCCCCCTGACCTACATCTACAAATTCCCCCTTATCTACATCTACAAATTCCCCCTTATCTTTTTTTAGATAAAAAAACGCGCGAGTTCACACGCAGTCTAGAGATTTCGCGCGTCTTCTCGCGTCTGAATTTGCTATGTTTTGCTATTTTAAGTTTCAGATTGACGCTTCCATGCGCTTCGACTGCGCTAGTATGAATAAAATTGACCTTAACATAATATATATTAAAAAAATACGTTTCAAGTTGTATTTTGCTTACATCTTGCCCGCTGCTTTGATGTCCAAACACGTCTCCATATAGCGGTTTGCCAGTCTCGTCGACCGGCGGCTTGCCCCAGCCCCCGGCGTGGTATCCGAATGCACAACCATCGGGTATGGGCGCGTTCAGTCCCGGGATCTTCAGGTTGGGGTACGATGGTGGAGGGCCGTAACGTTGTTGAGCGATTAACCATGGCGGCGGCACCTGACATATAATTGAGGTTATTTTTTACTTCTGTAGATTTTAATGAAATAATACGAAACAGACGCGAAGTGGAAAGAGAAAACGAGGAAAGCAGATGGGAATAATAAATGCTTAGAGGAAAGAGAGAGACGCATAGATATATATATATATATATATATATATGCGTCTCTCTCTCTCTTTCCTATAATATATATCTATTTATATATATATAGATGATATAGACGCGTAGACTAAGACATGAAAGAGAATAGTGAGAGATTTCAAGAGTTGGCTGGAAATTCTTTTCCCAGAATGCTTTTCGATCTTGAAAATCTAGTTGGATCCACTTCATTGCTGGGTATCAGACATTGGAATATGCTTGGAAACGACACCAAGTTTCACCATTCACAGCTAAAAACCATCTCAGATAAATCACCTTTCTTACAAAAAACCGCATTCAAATCGGAGTCATACTTTTAGAGCTACGAGGGCACAGACAGACAGAGCCGTCAAACTTATAACACCCCTCCAGTTTTTCTATCGGGGGTATAAAGAATAAAACTGCATGTCAATATTACTACAGTATCAAACCCCACGGAGCATTGATCAGGAAGTTGACTGTAAAAGATCAAACTTTCCTAAAAACATAGTTACCTTATGAGAGCCAGGTCCGACCGGCATTCCTAGCGCAGTTCTAAGTTCCTCGGTCAAATCTCCGGGTTTCTTCTCGCGAAGTCGCGTCTCAAACTCTTTGCCTTCGTAGTAGAGGTCGCCGTGGATGGTCATACGAGGCTTGGTCTGCCATCTGCACATCACAAATAACTGAGCAACGACATTTTATACAATAGATTTGCATTGGTGAAAATGGAACTTTATTTTTAACTGACTTCTAAAAAGGAAAAGGTTCTCAGTCCAGTTGTATTTTTTTTTTAATTCTTTTTTTATCTGAAAGCTATGCTTCCAGATTGGTCCCATAATTTTTTTATCAAAATCAGTTCAGTAGTTTGGCAGTTAAATAAGAATAACTCGAAAAAACACGACATTCACGTACACGACATTGCGTATTTTGCTTTCCTGTGACGTTTCTGTGGTGCTTACGATCAATAGAACAGTTCCAATGAACTGCCATCATCATCATCATCATTTAATGATAAAAGCGTTTCAAATTGAAGTCAGTTCCCATGAAATTCATGACAATTCCCAATGCATCTTATCAGCATCATCATCTGATGGTGTAACCGGAAAGTAGGCTACTATAGTAGGTGCCAAATAACACCGCAATACAGGTCATTCACCCACCTTCACCACGATGTCGCAAAATTCAATTTATGTATGGCTAATTCTGTCGCTTTCCATACAAACCTGTCGCTAAGACGGTAATCGAACGAATCTCGTAGTACTGTTTATTTACCATACATAAATTGAATTTTGCGACAGCGTGATGAAGGGTGGTGAATGACCTGTATTGCGGTGTTATTTGGCACCTACTATAGAAGTAAGTTCTTTTACTTTTAAGATCACTCACCTAATCCATTAGCTTCAGGCGTCGAGTACCTGTTAGGATGAGAGAAAAGTGTTTTGGCCAAGTTTTCACACTAGGCCCGAAATGATCGAAAATTTTAGAGTTTGTAAACTCGATTTTACGATTCAAACACAATAAGTAATGCGAACTAAATCTGACTTCTATTGGACTGCATTTCCAGACATTGTCAGAGCTTTCTATATTACAAAATTAAATAAAACTTTCTCAGATCATTGAAATGAGAGATATCTAACTCCATTACACCAAACTATAAAACATGCTTCAAAATTCGAACTTTAATTATATAAAAATAAAGTTTGTATTTCCTTGTCTTTGCACATAGCCAGTTTAGGTACTGTAATGCTTCAGAATTTCCAAAAGCTTCGCTTTGGCATAGATATTATATTAATATACGCTTTGGTAAGTGTAAACTGAATAAATCAAAGCAGTACCTAGCAATCTCCATATTTCTATGATCCATGTCCCAAATCCCGAGTTAACTTACTTGAAGAAAGCATCGTGAAGTTTCTGGTAATCAATATCAATCTTCCCCAGTTTTGGACGAGCGCGCTCTCGCATTTTAGCCTTGAGTGTTTTGGTTTCTTCCTTGTCTTGAAGTGAAGCGCGCATTTCCATGATACCTGTCTTTTTTATGAAGTCGGGTAGGTCGAACGGCGGCTTTTCTATACCACGCTTGCCTTGGAGGTACTGTGGAAGTGATTATAGAATGTAGCACTGGTTCGTACTAACTAGTAGCTAAGCAGTGTCATAAAGCAATGCAATTTAGAATGTAGGTTCGTGTATGTATTTTGCTAATAACAAGTTGTCAAACTAAAGTGTCTCAACTATCATCTTATCAGACTGTAAGTCCACTGCTGGACTGGGTACAGCCGCTGCACCTTTTTTTCTCATTCCAGAAATCCCCAGAGAGTTCCCTCCGTGAAAGGGATTTCTGGAATTTTTGTCCCCTTAGCGTCCCCTGCGACAGAGGGTAATGACCAGTGGAAATAAACACGCTCTTGATTACGCTGCGCTGTGCTCTTACGCGGATGAATGAACATAAATATTTTATGTGATATTTTCACAATCTTATTGTCTAAATCTTTTGAAACTTCCCTAAATGAGGAAAATTATATGGAGAGTTATTATCAAATATTATATCTTCCATCTAAAATATTGTGGCTGTTGATGACCAGAGTTGATTTCCATTAGTTTTGTCAAAGTCGAACTTCCGAAATGTTTTGCTCACCTTTCTCTTATAACACCAATGTCGTGGTACTTGCACAGTGTTCCTATGTGCCTTCAGCTGGACCAGGAGTTTGGGATCCTTGGCTGTTACGTCATACATCTCCACTACATCGGGTCGGGACACAAGCTGTTTTAGTTCCGCAACAGAAAGGCGGGATAGTTTCTTCAACTTGCGTTTTGAGAGACGATCTTTTTCGTCGGCAGCGTTTTTCTAGAATAAATAGAATATTCAAACAATCAAGCTCATGAGTGGCCTTCTAATGACGGAATTTTTAGGCCGCCTTAAGGCCTCCATTATGGCTTAACGACCGCTATAGCCGGGACCGACAATTTAACGAGCCCTCCGAAGCACGGAATCGCTCAGATGTAATTGCCACTAACGGTCACCCAGCCAAGTGTAGTGACCATGCAGAACTTCACTGAACATAGATAATCGTTGCTGGCATATCGTAGATTGTAGTGACATATCAGCGCTTCCGTGCTTCGGAGGGCATGTTAAGCTGTCAGTTCCGGCTCTAGCAGTCGTTAAGCCTTAAATAACGAAGGCCTTAAGGCGGCCTAAAAACGGTAGTGATAATCACGCAAAAAGGGCCCACCTGTGGCCTAGTTGCGGAAACATGTCCGCCGAACAAGTAACAAGTAACGGTAGTGATACAAAATTTTTAAGACTTTGACTAATGATGCTGTTTGTGCTTCCCGAGACGAGCTCTTTCCACAAAACCTTACTAAGTTTACAGTAAGACTCACCTCCACAGCTTCATCATCAGCGGCAAACTGGTCTGTGACCTTCTCCACCGGCTTAACGGTACTCTTGACCTCTTTCTCTTCCTTAACATCTTCCTTTATCTCTGTGATCTTAAAAGATTCTAGGATACGATGGAACTGTCGATACATTGGCTCCAGCTCGTGGAAGTGAATGTTTTCTTGGACATACCTGCAAGTAATTTTTTTATTTAATAAAAATGGTCTTACCTAGAATTTAAATAATCAAAAGTGCTCATCAGTCATTGTTAGGTAATGTGCAGCCACATTATTTTACTTTTATGTAACTAAATAGTGGAGCAAGCCAGTGGCGATGTTAAGTGGTAACGATGTATTGCCTTACTGAACACATCCACTGAGGGCATGTCCTTTATTGCTCTATTTATTACTGAGAGGCTGAAAAAATGTTTTAAAAAAAATACTCACTCAATTTCCGCTTCCTTAGAATTTTCCTTATCACTGGAAGATTTATCAGTTTTTGCTTTTTCTTTGTCATTTGTTTTGGTTCCGTCTACTGCTTTCAATGCTTTGTTATTCTTCAACTCTTCTCTTCTCTTCTGTTTGGCCTCCTTCTTCTTCTTTTTCTTTCTTTTATTCTTGTTAGCTTTGTTTGCTAGTGCCTGAATAATAAATGATATATTAATATACATACATAATCGTTTTATATAATAATATGATGACAGTTACAGGGATTATTTTCAGCAAATTACATGGTTGTAAAAATGTATTTTTGAAATGATTATGTTCAACCATGGATGAATGTTATAAAATTTAACCTCTTGTTTAGAGATGACAGGTGGCATCGGTGCATCAGGTATATTCTCATCATCAGAATCCACTTCATCTTCCTCTACATCATACTCGGTGCTGATCACTGGCGCCGGCGGCGCCTCGGGTTCTAGCTCTTCATCTGAAAGCATGCAATAACTGATAGAGCTAAAAATAACCAGTGGGTTCCAGTGATTATTATTATTATTATTATTTTATACACAGGCAGCTTAAAGCTGATACGTGTATATCACTTAATATTGTCTGTGCACTTGGTTTATATAGTCTGTTTTTAAATGTGTTAACCGTTGGAGCACTAATTATAGAATAATTACTAATTATAGATTGAATGCAAAAGATACTATAAACCGTGGCATAGACCTTGTGCTCTATATTTACCTTTTTCCTGATCCCCTTCACTGCCAAGAGCAGCTTGTCTCTGATCCTTATATGCGAGAGCCTCTTCCAAAGCTTTCGGCAGCACCACTCCGGTCGGTATGTTTTTATTTCTAAACTCTTCAGGTGTGTCAATCTTCATAGTCAGAAGTGACGGCAAACCAGAGGGTGGGTTCTGCATTGATGGCGGGCCTAGATCTTCATGCCCTTCATCTTCATTGTCATCACCTTCATCGTCATGCTCATCCCAGCCGGGTGGACCATCGTGACTTTGTTGTCGACCCCAACCCGACCCATCCCACATTGGAGGCATATTAGGAGGAGGGCCCATCCCTGGAGGTCCCATATCCATAGCCTGATTGAAGTTTCCTTTCATATTTGGTCCCCCACGCATCATGTTAGGAGGCATTCTAGGCGGTCCCATCCCGGGAGGACCCATTGGAGGCCCCATTCCCATTCCCGGCGGACCCATTCCTGGCGGTCCCATACCTGGCGGACCCATTCCCATCATGCCGGGAGGTGGCCCCATTCCAGGTGGTCCCATTCCAGGGGGCATATTCGGAGGTCCAGGAGGCATGTTTTGCATGTTGGGAGGTCCAGGGGGCATGTTTTGCATGTTGGGAGGTCCAGGGGGCATGTTTTGTAAATTTGGAGGTCCTGACATATTCGGGCCTGAAGAGCTCACCGGAGGCATGGTTCCAGGCGGCCCCATGGGCATTCCTTGCCCCATGGAGCCCGGCGGTGGAGGCATCGGGGGAAAGCTTGGCATCCCCGGCGGCGGCGGCGGAACCATCGAGCCCATCGATCCATTGTTACTAGTGGGAGGTCCCGTTCCTGGAGGGCCGTCCATTGTACTTTAATAAATGCGTTCTCGGTTTAGTTAATTTATGTGTCTGGCAGAGCATAAATTTCTACAAAACTTGATAATATGCGACCTACATTGGAAAGAGGGGTTATTATTATTGACTGTTCTTTTTTTCTTCTCTTTCCTGTGCCAGCGTCGGCCGCCAGGGCTGCCACAATACTGTAGGGATGTTAAAAAAAATCGATTTTTATTAAAGTCGATTATTATTTTCTTATAATCGATTTTTTATTGTCGAGTTTTTTTTATATTTATCGATTTTTAATACATCGATTATATAAATTACATGTTTAAATCCATTTTGAGAAACAGCTCGTTTATAAGCGATGGATGAAAAAATCTGGCAAAATAGGACTGGACATTGTGTATTTGGTTTCCTAATTCTTTACCTCGAAATTTTAAAGGAACATTGCCTTTGATTTTCAGTTTTGAATTGGTTATTTTTTTAATTCGTATAATTTTATTTTATTTTTAATCTGATAAAAAGTTAATATTATGTATCTCTTCGGTTTATTATTGGAATATGAAAAGCATGCACTTTTAAATAATACAAAATAATCGATTTTTTTTCGCAAAAATCGATTGATTTTTATTACAATAGATTTTTGACAAATCGATTAATTTTGAATAAAGAAAAATCTATTTTTATTTAATCGATTCTTTTCCATGAATCTCACATCCCTACAATACTGTTTTTCTTTTTCTTTTATTTATGGCCCTAACGACAGACAATTTTTGCCTGCGTCAACTTGACTTGATTTTAAGTTATTTCAAATAACTCAATGAAATAACATAAAATTAAGTCAAGTCATTCGTCCAGTCGGCTATAAGTTTTTCTTCGTCGAGTGACCACACGACCACACACATAATTGTTTTTGTTGAATTAGTAACAATACCCCGTACCGTAGAAACGAAAACCACGTATTGTTCTTCCGAGCTGGCAACACTATCGCGACAAAAACACGTCAAAACAACTTGAGATATAGTAGAGATGTAGGTCATATTTTCATATTCAAGTTAATGAATGTAGCAGTTTAGTGATATTACGTTATCGTAACTGTTATTAACAGCCAAACAACGGGATAATAGATTTCTAATAAGTAGTGATTATTTAAATTCCCTTAGACTATGTGATAGTTTAATAGCGTTTATTTATGAAGAATTTCTTGAGCTTACTTTTAAATGCTATATGAGACTGTGTTACCGTCTGTTATCATGGCTATTTAGCTATTATCACTGCTATGTGGAACAGCGGTGACGCATGGCGGCGACGGTGGCAACGCCATCACCTAGTGGCAAATGGCAATCCGGCCTGCCCGGCGAAACACTCCTTTAACCAACTAGACTTGAACTGTCGGACTATCAACATTTTATAAATTATTGTACACTCTTTATAAGGATGGGGCTGCTCCTTTAAACGCAGTGTTACTCATTGTAGAAATTGGCGGCGCCCTCTTCTCGCAAGATGGTTATTTAGCTGTGAAACAAACGATATAAGAGGCAACTAATTAAAACAATGTCGTGGGACTGAAGTCACTGAAGCTAACGGGAACCAAAATCAAAATCCCCGGAAGTTAAAATTACCTTCAGGCCGGTCAGACTAATGAATATAATAAAATTATTCATTATATCTAGTGTGCGTAGGTTCAAATTTCACTATTTCATAATCCTTATTTCGTGACAGATGAGTAGGTAGATGATGTTGATTTGATGTGAATACAATTGTACGTTGATTGATATTTGATAATAAAAATGTTCATTGGCTTCAATTTTTGTTAACGAATGCTATGCTTGCTAGCGTTTATTTTTTGAATATGTTGTTCTAGTTTTATTGGTTGTAGAGATGGGCGTTTTCGTTTTTTCTCGCAAACGGCTACGTAGCCGCTATACAGTTTGCATATCGATTTCAAAAACGGTTTTCAAATATCGGTACTCGCTTCGTGTTATCGCGCTTCAAAACCATGGACCAAAAATAGTTACAATAGAAAGTAAACCATATTGCTAGCTACCTAAGACATATTTTTACGCACGCCACTAACATGCAAATATAGCGTTACGTCACTCAAATTCGCTCCATCTCTTTCTAACCAGTAAAACTATTCATATATAGAAAGAGAGGTAGCGAATTTAGCGTATTATATCGGTGTTTCATCGTTTTGGTTGGTTTGTGAAGTTTTCGTTTTGGTCGTCATGTTACGTCACTCAAATTCGCTCCATCTCTTTCTAACCAGTAAAACTATTCATACTTAGAAAGAGAGGTAGCGAATTTAGCGTATCGTATCGGTGTTTCATATCGTTTTGGTTGGTTTGTGAAGTTTTCGTTATGGACGTCGGCTAACTTGCACGCAGTCTGCGCTGCGCGTTGCGCGCTCCCATAGTAGATAGGCACATGGAAAAACGGGATCATTCGTGGGTGTTCGTACGTGTACTTATTCACGAGTAAAAATCGTACGAAAGCGTATCCAAAGTGCGCGTGACCTAACAGTAGAGGTTTTGATTAGTTTTCGTGAAAACGGATATGTGGATTTAGGTATCGATATGGTATGTTATCCAACCCGTAGCCGTTTTAAGTTACGTTTCGATATATCGAACTCATGTCTAATTGGTTGAAAGAAATACCTACACCTCTAGAATGAACACCTCACCTCTATCTATAAAACCGAGCGAACTGCGAAAATACAGATTGATTTGTTATCAAAAAACTATGTATTGAAAACATACGTGTTATTTTGCTCTGAAGTGCGTTTATTGCGTAACACGTATTTTAATTACTTACTGTCTTTTTTCCAATGGCAGACATGAGTGAAAAGTACAACACAAAATGTCCTGGCGTCAAACGCCTAATGAGGGAGGCCTTGGAGCTGGCCGAAGCAACAGAGGAATATTGTGCAAGACCCCTAGAAGACAATCTCTTTGAGTGGCATTTTACGGTGCAGGGCCCTAAAGGTACCGATTTCGAAGGAGGTATTTACCACGGCAGAATACTATTGCCCAAAGAATATCCTATGCACCCGCCCCACATCATTCTTCTTACACCAAACGGTAGGTTCGAAGTTAACAAGAAGATTTGCCTCTCCATATCGGGACATCACCCAGAAACTTGGCAACCGTCATGGTCAATAAGGACAGCCTTATTGGCTCTAATAGCGTTTATGCCGACACCTGCCGAAGGCACCATTGGATCTCTTGACTACACTCCTGAAGAGCGTAAGATACTGGCGAAGAAATCAAAGTCTTGGTCATGCTCGCAGTGTGGAGAGATTGCCTCACTCCTGTCTTCCACTGCAGCAAAGCCGATCACTGAAGAGGAGAAATCAGTTTTAAATCAGATTGCATTCAAAGGAGAAGAACAGGCACCCAAACCACCAGAGGAACCAGTTCAGGAGGTAGAGACACAAGTGTTAGAGTCAACAGAACCTAGCACAGGATTCCTTGACCAATTGACAGAGATACTTGTTGCCCTCCTGGTTGGGGCGATCGGCATATTTATCTACAGGCGCTGGAATCATTTTACTGCCTCTGACACAGAGCTGTAGATCATCTTACAAGTTGAGAGTTAGACAAACCTGTTTACATGTTCAAGATTTTAGGACAATTCTCGTTGATGTTTGGTGTAAAATTTATTTATAATCATAATAATCGAAAGCTGTTTTCCGATACTACATATTTCAGTAAATGTGTGCCTTATCTATTACTAACTTGTAAGGCATCCAGCTTTGATTTCAATATCTAAGGCCTTGTCATGCAAAACTTCCTTATTGCTGTCCTCAAAATATTGTAAGTTTTGATCTGAGTTGCTGCAAAAATATCCTCTAGCTAGTAGTGATACTACTTTTTCTATTACATAGTAGTTTTTACTACATAACACAATTTTTTTGTGGTTTTTGTGAAATCATATAAATATTCAATTTGTATGAATTAGGATAAATTATTTATCAATACTTATGAGGTGATATGTATTTCATAGATCATTGAACCAAAAAAGGTTCATGTAAGTATTAAATTAATGGTAAAATAATTAAATTATATATCAATCCATCAGTTTTGTATCTAATGTAATGAATGACACAACATATTTTCACTGTGGGTCAACCATTAATGTATTCATAACATTCCTTGGCCAAATACTTTGAACATTAGAACATACCCAATAACGAAAGTTCACTGATGATAGCCTATAATAAATAGGTAATGCCATAGTCTGGCCCTTTATTATAATTAAATTATTAGTTTTTTATTGTTGTTATGTAAGAGTATAATTATGTATTGCTTTGTAAATAATAAATAAATCATTTGCGATTAACATAGGGTAATCACTGTTTTACTGAGTTATATGCGTATCGTCAAAACTGCTTTTAGTCATTAACCAATTTTTGCCAAAGGTGCGTTTCGTCAAATACCTTTTAGTCAAAACTGCTTTTCGTCAAAATACCATTTTTGCCAAAGATGCGTGCAGACAAATATTTTTGGTTAGGTAATTGCTTTTCGTCAAAATAGGTGTATACCTGTATACCTTCTCCTGTCTTGACCATACAACTTTGGCAAAACGAGCCTTTGACGAAAAATGGTTAATGACGAATAACAGTTTTGACGATACGCATCAAACCAGTTTTACTTCACTTCATTACTCAACCTTAATCCTATTTTTTATTATTAACAGACATTTGTATGTATGTTTGTTCCTCTTTCACGCAAAAACTACTGATCAGATTTAGATGAAACTTGAAATATACAGCGTCCGTGACCTAGATTAGTACATAGGCTATTTTTTATCCCGGAAAATCAACGGGATCCAACGGAACGCGAACGAAGTCGCGGGCGGAAACTAGTTTGAAATAGAAACAACAGATACATAGTTAAAGATTTATTGGTACATTACATCTAGAAAGCTACTTAGAATCAAGTTATTAAGATCAAAGGGTGACCGATAGCCTACCACCAAGGTGATTCACCAGTTGTCCAGGTGCCAAGTGCACATGGTTTTCGTAGTTTATAAGACATGTTATAATTAATTCTGTTTAGATCAAGTCTGCAACATTCATAGGCATCTCATCAATCTGTGTCGAGTAGTACTGTTCAATATCCCTCAAGATCCTGATGTCGTCAGATTTAACAAAGTTGATGGCAACACCCTTGCGTCCAAAACGGCCCGATCTACCGATCCTGTGAATGTACAGCTCACGGTTGTTTGGTAAATCATAGTTTATGACTAGAGATACCTGTTGTACATCAATACCTCTCGCCCAGACGTCAGTTGTGATGAGGACGCGACTGAAAAATAAAAAATTATTATAATACAGATACATCACAGTAATTATGCTTACAACAAAAGAAATCGTAGAGGTCCATCTCAGGGAATATCCTATTAATTTTATGTATGTTTGTGCCTCTTTCAGGCAAAAACTATTGATCCGATTTGAATAAAACTTGGAATATATATTGTCCGTGACCTGGATTAACGCATAGGCTACTTTTTATGCCGGAAAATTAAAGGGATCCAACGGGACGCAAACAAAGTCGCGGGCGGAATATAATGCTTTTACATTCTGTGAATACCTTTGTCCTGAGCGGAACTCCTTCATAATATTGTCCCTCTCCTTCTGAGGCATATCTCCGTGCATTGAGCTGACTGTGAAATTCGCTTCTTGCATTTTCTGTGTCAGCCAGTCAACCTTCCTCTTGGTGTTACAGAAGATGACTGCCTGGGTGATTGTCAGGGTGTCGTACAAGTCACATAGAGTGTCAAACTTCCATTCCTCACGTTCTACTGCCACAAAGAACTGCTTGATGCCTTCTAGTGTCAACTCGTCACTGTAAAAGAGCATGAAAATGGTTAAATGTATGAATTGACTATAATTTGGAAGTTTTCAAGAGTAAAGTGAATAGGTATCTTCTAGGTAACCGTGCTACATCGTCGACCACATCATTGCTTAACATCAGGTGAGATTGAGGTCAAACGGTTGCCTATAATGTATAAAAAAAAAATTACAGTAAAAGTGACAATATCGAGAGTATTAATTTTCATCCTTGGTTACTACTGCTAATTTTTGTATAGTTTCATTACTACACTGTAATGAATGTTATTTTAGAAAGACTTCAACATTATCTAAATTAGTTAGATATTTTTCAAGGATGTTTTGTACTAACCGCTTTACCAGAATTCTAATAGGATCTGTCATGAATTTGGAGGTCATTTCCAGTATCTCATGGGGCAGGGTGGCAGAAATGAGACAGACTTGTGTGGCTGGAGGCAGGTATCTGTATACATCATAGATCTGCTCCTTGAAGCCCTTGTTCAGCATTTCATCGGCTTCATCAAGAACCAGCATCTTGATGGATCTTGTACGTAATACACGCCTTCGGATCATATCTGGAAAAAATTGCATCAAATGTTTATATAAAAAAATTACGAACACTTGAGATTCTTCTCTTGATCTCAAAATCACTTTTTTGATGACTTTGAAATAAACCTGTGTAAGACCAGACCATATAATGATGTTTTTAGACATGTTATTTTATGTTTAATTTTAATGTACTCATATTGGTTTTTTTAGTTGTGTTGTTTCAGTGATATATTATAATTTAGATAATGGTAGGTATAAACGCCAAGCAATAACAACCTTAAAATAAATTAAAAAAAAAAAGAAGATTAGTTTGTTTCTAAAAATAATAATTGTTATTTTTTTATTTCTCCTTACCGAATACTCTTCCAGGTGTGCCTGATACAACATGCTGACCATAATCCAACTTCCTGATATCCTCTCCGAGATTTGTACCACCGATACAAGCATGGCACTGAACATTCATGAAGTCTCCTAAAGCTAGGATGACCTTCTGGATTTGCGTAGCCAACTCGCGAGTCGGCGAGAGGATCAGTACTTGTGTCTCACGTAATGTGGTATCCAAAGATTGGAGTATTGAGATTGAGAATGTTGCTGTCTTGCCGGTACCGGACTGGGCCTGTGCTATAACGTCTCTGCCTTTCACTATGGGGAGGATACTTCTTTGCTGGATTGCTGACGGCTTCTCAAATCCTGAAAATGTGAAAGTTTATGTTGGATGACGCACGCACGCAATACAATCAATGTTGTTGATCTACTAGGAAAGTAACCTATTTGTAATCTTGTGCGTATGATGAAAGATGTTACCGTATGTGTATATCCCTCGCAGCAATTCGTCTCGCAATCCCATTGAGTCGAAAGTTGGAATAACTTCCACATCCTCGCTGGTATCGAATTCAACATTTGACAAGTCTTCTGATATTATTTTTCGATTGAACGAAACTTCTGACGATGTCATCGTTGCAGCAAACTTGTGTCTGTATCTAAATAATCAATTACAGCACCACAAAAATGCACTTGAGGTGCAGTATCTTGCAAAATAAAACAAAACAGTTTTCTGTTTTTTCTCCACAAATTATTGAGGCTGCCCAACCATGCCAAACCGAATGAATGAATGAACAAATACTCCGCGTTGTTTGTCTATGGTATGTTTCTTCATTCAGTCAGTTGGTCATTCACAGATAAAATAAAGTGCTGCCAGATGGCTGCCATTCGGCTGCCAGGCTATCCTGTCTACTAAAATACGTATTACATCTTCTTTGCTAAAATAAATAATACTATCAAAGCAAATTAAGCTTCTGATGTATTTAGGGCTATATTTAAGGTTATAGTGGGGTTGTATCTTATATATCATTTCTAAAGTAGCAGACGCAAAGTAGATACCCATAGGCATCTTGTCGGGCACTGCTTCTCTGTGGTGCCTTTTTATAGTACATTCATCATTCAATGAAGTCTTTATGAAGTAGTTCAATTCAAAAGAGCGATCATTTGATTTTGAACGAATCAAAATGGATGCTGCTGCTGGGTGTGAATGAACTATGTTCTGAAAAACGAAACGAACAGCTTTTTACTGAGTTGTGTCGTGGGCCCGATTACAATCGGGGATCCGGCGTCGCCGTTTTACTGTGTAGTGTATTTAGAGTGTTATCGTTAACTGCAACTCAGGGAGTATCCATCAAATTAGTGGTTGAATTCGGTAGTGCCCGTGTCGGTAATGTGTTCAGACGATAGGTTCCAAGGAGCTCGCGATCCGCAGGTGGCCTTAGGATGAGGACTGTGACGGATAGGTCGCATGTCGGTCCGTATACGCGAGTGGTTGATGTGTCCTTCCCGAATCTGTTAACGACATGGCGAGGGGAATCGGACTGATGTTTTGCTCGTCTGCGGTATGAGCCCTCAGAAATGAAATGCATATACAGGAAGGAACAAACACTACTCTGACAACATGTACCAAAATGACAGAGGAAGTAGACAGAAGACATGGCGTGAATGGTAACAGCAGTAGCAAGGTAGTGAGTGAGGATGCACCTGTGCACAATTCTGCTCTCAATGCAACTGGTGGGAGGCTCAAATTCTTCAAAGGTACATTATCCTATTGAAATCTTATTTCTAGTCTCTGACTGTATTGTATCCAATAGAAGGCACATCAGCTGCTGTAGTATGAGATAGGAGCTGAGAAAAGAACCCAGTTATTTAAGTGGAAAAAGTAGAAAGTCATTCATGCTCTGATAAACATACATAAGCATTGGACTGGTGATGCCAATTGTCTGAGCACAGCCTCTGGCCTATTGTTGTTGGTTTCGTAAGGAGCTATGGGCACTGTAGCGGAAACTATTTTGATCTTTTTATGTTTACTTCAATAATTGGTTTGACTGTATTGCTACTAACATCTATAACAGCGGTTTTAAACATTTAGCGATTTACTTTTATGTAACAAATTTAAATGCCTTGAAGGTTAGAGCAAAAAGTGTGAGGCTGGATTCTGTTGGTGGATGTTTCTAAACTAATTTGACAGCACTAAAATGGTAGCCGCCTTTATCGTTTCAGTTCATGAAAAGAGGATGGCAACAATTTTAGCACTGCCAAAATAGGCTCGCTTAGGAGAAAAAAACAGCAGGATCAAGGGCATTGTCTAACTACTTCATAAAATAAGAAATATGCTTTCATTGAAACTATTTATTTCATAGAGCTTAATTTTATCCTTATGCAAAAATACATTATAGTCTAGTTCTAAACCTTACATAACACATCGTGGTTTTGTTTTAATACAGTGCATATTAAATATATAGGCAGTATAATTGTAATCTATTTGTGACATTGTTGTCTGTAGGTCATGGGTCATCTTGACAGATAATTACAAAATGAATCAATGCTGTCTTTAGGGTGTTTACCTATCTGAGTTTTCCAATTGTCAATGGTGCAATAGAAAGTTGATTAAATTATTGTTCACTGCTTTTTGACTGTGGATTTTTTAAGCTTTGTGCTCAAGGGACTGATCAGTAAAAGAGGCAAGGGTTTGTGGGACTCTGTGGCTTTAAAATTACCAAACATATCCTATATTGCTCAAGCTTCTTACAACTGTAAAGGTGCAGTGATTTACAGAGGCTGACTTAAAAACCATAAACATTTTGACAATCTCTGACTTCCTTTTAACCTTGAAAGATTTCTGGAAAAATTAACTGAAATCCCCACTGGTAGGGATTTGTAAGTGGGGATTTCTGGAATATATCAAACAATGCACTATTAACTAAGAAAATAAGTAATAACAATACTGTGATTCTGCTAAGAATTTATTCATGTTTTGTAAAGGTGTATTCGAACACCAATAGAATTGAAATGATTAATAATTCAACTTAGTTTTGAAGGTACAAATGAATGTCAAGTGATATACCATCATTGTCTTGTCTCAGCTTATTGCATATTAATATTGAATGTTCATAAAAAGTGCCTTTAAACTTGGTTATTACCAGTAATAAATTCCAAAATAAATGATGTTGGAAGATTGATCAAACAAGATTGGTTAATAGGACTATTCCACTATTTAACATAAAGCAATAATCATAATTTTTCTGTCTTTACCCCACACAATGTGGCATTAGGACTATTCTGCTCTATCAGCGACATTTACTCTCTCTCTGTAAAGCAAATAACAAAAATAAAAAGCAGAAACTAATTTGGCTTCACTGTTGAATCTAAAGTAGGTAAATTTATAAAAACACGCGCCGAAAAGCGATCGCCTTCGAAGTACCTAGTAGCATTATGTAACTTTATCAATACTTGAAAACTATACAATAACTTGCTACAATAATTCACTACATGCAGTGATAACAGTAAGCACATTCTGTAACATAAGTAAACAAAAGGCATGTGTAATAGGATATCTTATTCAAACTCGGCGATACACTATCCTCATGTTCAATTCAATAGAGACATAAAGGTGTTTTTAATGCAGTGCAAATAACTTACAAAGATACTGATAACTTTGTGTACTAAGTAGTTAGTGCTATCCCCTGTTCGTTACGCCGCCGCCGCCGCGTCGCTGCCGTCTTTACCGACACAACAAAGAAGCACTTTAACACATGGTCTGCTGTTGCATTTTGAGTATAGATAGATAGATACATCCTTGGGAATCATGTACCCATAATGAATTTATAGCTGCCAGCAGATAGTCGTTAGATGAACTCTGTAAAATGTAAGACGTATCAGACGTTGTAAGAGCGTATTTCGCAACTAACAGGCTGGCGTCTCGGAGTTGATCCGATTCTCCGGCCGCTATACGTACACGCTAGATGCTTTCGGGCAAGGACGTAGAAGCGGATGACGAGGTTCCCCGTTATTATTTCAGATGGAAAGTTCATCCTGGAGCTGGTCCGAGGCGTGGCGCGCGCGGGCGGTGCGGGCGGCTGGGTGTCGGTGCCGCGCAAGACGTTCTGGCCGCCCGCCGGCGCACCCGGCACGCCGCCCGGCGCGCCGCCCTCCGCCGCGCTCTCGCTCTCCGACGACAACAGCTCCGTGCAGTCCTCGCCCTGGCAGCGCGACCACTGCTGGAAGCAAGCCGCCCCGCGCAAGAACCTCTCGCGCGAGCTAGCGCTCTACTACTGCCGGCCCAGCACGCTGCCGACCTCCGCGATCGACCCCGTCAGCCGCGTCGCACGCCGCCGACCCTTCGAGCCGAGCTTGCGCGACCAGCAGGACGCGCGCCCCAACGGCCTCCGCAACGGCGAGGCGCGCGCCGCCTCGCCGCGCACCGAGGACGCGGTCGACGGCGCCGCGCACGACCGGGAGATATACCACCGCATGAAGCTGAAGAAGCCGCACCAGCACCTCCGCGTGCGCGTGTACCGCAAGACGCGGCCGGTGCTGCGGCGCAAGCTGCTCGCGCGCACCGTGGCGCGGCTCGCGGAGCGCGCACCCCCTGCGCCCGCCGCGCCCGTCAACGCGAAGCTCGCGCACTGCCGGCAGGAGCACGCGATCGTGTCGCCGCGAAAGCGCATCCTGCGCGAGCTCGAGCGCGTCAGCCTCGAGGAGCACGGCACGAAGCGACGCGCCAAGACCGCGCCCGCGCTCAGCACCGCCTCGTACCCGCCGCCGCCGGCGCCGTCGCCGGGGCCGAGCCACGCCGCGCCGCGGCCGCCGCCCGCCGCGCCCAAGCACGTCAGCAGCTACAGCATCCACTCGCTGCTGAGCATGCCGGACGAGCCGGAGGCGCGTCGCGAAGCCTCCTCCGCGCACTCCGGCAAGACGGAGTCGCCGTCGAGCGCGATCGGGTCGCCGGCTCCGAGCCCGAGCCCGGACGCGTACCGGTACCGGGGCGCAGGAGGCGCGCGCGACGCGGCCACGCCGCCCGGGTACCGGCCGGCGTACGCGGCGGGGTACGGGTCGCGCGGCTGGCCTGGCGGCGGCAGCGGGGCGTACCGCGCGCCGCACGGGCCGGCGCCGGCGCGCGACGAGTGGTCTCGTGAGGTGCCGTACGTGTACGGATACGGCTACATGCCGCAGCACGTGTACCGCGCGCCAGCGCCGCTGTGGATGCACTACGCGGTGCCGCCGGCGCCGAGCCCGTGGGCGCCGATGGCGCTGCCGCTGCTCACCGACCACATACCTAAGGATGAACCTACATCGGGTGAGATTCTTTTTGGTACCATGCTTCTGCTTGTGGATTATTCTGTATTCGGTGCTACTAAGGTTCACTCTCCGCAAATGTGTATCGATAATGTATCACCTTTGAAATGTACTCTACCTTTCCTTGTTTATTATCTGGTACAGAAAACAAAACCTAGCCTGTACTTTTCTGTGTCAATACGTAACGACAGTTTTCCATGTTGTTTCAGATTTGCCCCTCAACCTGTCGAAGCACTGAACCCGAGGACAGCGCTGGCGCAAGTCTGACTCGCGTGACACACGATCCTAGCTTGCATGAATCCTGTCTGCTTACAAGTAAGCTGCTGAACGCAAGTGTTAATCAACTTTTTGACATTTTAATATCGAACAGTAAACTGGTGGGCTTGTGTTGTTTCGGCAGCAACTGACCTGCTAACATTCCATTGCTTGTCACGAACGGCGCGTGATCGAATCCAAATTCTACATCCCACCTAAATCAAAGTTTTCCAATCGCAGTTGCGCGATGTGTATTCGATAACTAGAAAATAAAATTTGCATTGCACCCAAGTATTTTTGTATAAATTATAGTTTCTTAGGAAAACTATTTACAAAATAATGTATATTACACTGGATTATTATATTTTAGTATAGATGTATGTATGCAGAATCCTGTGTGTATTTTCTTACGAAATATTTGTACTGCAAAAATATTTTAATATTGGCTATTAATGTAGGATAAGGTAAGATGAATTAATAAAAACAAAACAGTTATCAATTGATGACAACAGTGCCTTGAAAATATAAAATATACAATGAAAATATAATTATGAATGAAAAGAATTACAAATAACAATTTTGGCTTCGTCCAAATTTATGAGAAATTAATTAGACTACTGTCGTATTTTTGTACAAATGGACAATATTTTAAAACTATTTATCTAAATGGTGTTCCTCGATCATTGGCAATTCAATAATGTTTATGTTCGATCTCATTATTTAATTTAGAAAATAAAACGAGGTAAAGACTACAGTTTTTGGGATCAAATTTTGATGTGTGTTTACGTAACATGTAAAAAGAGACATTGTATATAATAATTTTGTGAATGGTGTATTATTATTGAACGCGCGGGAATAGGTAACAGGAGCGTTTTCAGTTAAGATTTAAGAGTAAAAGTTTATTACCTTCAAAATAATTATTGTAATTGTACAGTATTTTTATAATGAGTATTTTATGATGTTTATTAATGATGGGCGTTTGTAGTAGATATTTCGCGACGCCAAAATGTCGCTAATAATATGCGCCCGGGAGCGGGCGGTGCGACGGCGTCTCGTAGGCTTTGAGATTAAAACATAGTGGTAGATATACTGCAATTTAGTTGAAGCAATGGGATATGTATTATAAGGGCAGTTGGCGACGGTAAGAAACTGACTTCTGATGTATTACATTCACGGAATTGTATAACATATCATGTTCTAATCGGAGGCCTACTGTAACGATCGTTAGTCCGCCAACAAAGTTGACTTAGTGTAAAGTAGCTGTAATATACATCTGCTCAATTTGAACTTTGGGTACATTATAGAACAACTTAATTCCACGTCTGTTTTGGGAGTGATCTGAGTTTATTTTATGAATAAACAACTGCAATATATTAATTGTAATCTATTGTAATTCGAATTTACGCAACTCATTCATGAAATTACCATTTTGTAGATAGGTAATGATACCCCTTTGGCAGGATATCCAGTTATAACGGAAGACTGGTTTTGACGTAAAATATTTTCATAATGGTTTGCGTAAACTCGATTGAATTTCTTATTTCTTTGTTATTTCTTATTTATTTGTTGTCTACGTTTTATCTTCTTGCTATATCCATATTTACCAATAGTGAATACTTTTATTTGTTATAACATATAATATAATAGATAAAGATAAGCCTGTTATAAGTAGGTATACTTATGTAGTTCCGTATTTATTTTTATAGGAATAAATAAAGTACATATTAGTGCCATTTTTCGACAGCTCTACTATAGAAGAGAGTAGTATGTGTGTACGCAATACATAATAAGTTTTTCATATTTATTACTGACTGATTGTTTTTCTTTATTCATCTCGATTGTGTCTAATGAATTAACAAATGTTATATTGCTAGGTATATAGTACAGAATTACAAGTAGGTAGGTAAGTACATACCTCTTTCTACAAAGTATTTTGCTATTCGAGTAAGAACTATGGTAGGGTTGTCGAACAACTACCTTGCTAAGCTTTTACATTATTTTTATTAATTTTTAAAATACTGCCAGGTCACTCTCATTTTAGATGATATTTTATTACCGCTGTTAGAGAAAGCAAATATTTTTATATGCAAACATTATTATACCACAGACTTCGAATTAATGTGATAGCGCTTATAAGATGCGAGTGCACGTGTCTTAAATCCACTTGAATCATATTTATCTTGCGGAAAATAGTTATATTATCCATTTATATTAAGATGTAGTTATGTACTCGAATAAATATAACTTTTCCAAATAACGCATTGTATTGTTTTTTTTTTCACATCGAAACCAAACCCTGCGTTTTAGGTAGTACTCTAGGTTAGGTACCTACACAGATTGAGGTCATACAGAACGCGTGCGGTGCTCTGGTCGGGCGAGTTCTGTGTTGCCTTCCTTATGTACCTATATATTTTTTCTATTTTATTTATCCTTTGTTTTACAAAATTCTAGGTCGAATGCAACTTATTAGTGATACCTACCTAAAGAATCACTAATATATTGAAATTAACAGAATACACACCCGCGCTCGTTCTCTTTAGTAAATGCAAAGGTTTTGTTTTATTTTATTGCATATTCTTCAGATAGTAAGTCCCATCAGTAGGGCTATAATGATTCATCGAAACATAAGCCTGACCAGTAGTGCAAATTGCAAGGTTTCAGTTTTCAGTCCTGAAACTCCTGTTTTTAATATACTCAAAATTCTCAAATAAACAAAGGATCTTGAGTATGTTTAGCAAGTAACCATGTATTGAACTTGTCATGAGCCTATTTTATTTAATTTTCATAAATTCATTTGGCTTTTACATTGATTTTGCTGTAAAACCATACTAGGAAAAGGGGGTACTTGACGAGTAAAAATAAAAAATCACAGTATTTCAATTTGTGCTTTATTTATGAAAAAAATTGTAAATTATCCTACAATGAATCTCCGAATGAAATAGACTTACATATCGTTTTATGTATCAAATACATTATTTGCTCGACGCCAGATCAAACCACATAAGAACAATATAGTTAAAATATTATCTACAGAATCCATTCTCGGCGATTCGATTACCAAAAATACAATGTTCGAGTCGCGGGGGTATTTACACGTGCCGCGTCACAGCGGCGGCGCCGGCGGCTCACTTGAGCAGCGCCGCCATCGTGTAGGGCCGCGGCGGGTGTCAGTCGAGGATCACCAAGTGCATCGGCGGCGTCGGCGCTGCTGCCGGCGGCGCAGGCTTGCCGGGCGCGGGCGCGGGCGCGGGGGCCGGCGGCGCCGCCCGCATCGCCCGCCACGGAGCGCGCGCGCCGCGGCGCAACTCGCCGCCGCTCAGCGACCGCCGCGCCACCCTGCACACACCACATACAACATCACATCATCTCAATACCATATTATTACTAGTACTTCGCTCCTAACTGAGATCTCGTCGTCGGTCAAGATACGTAAAGATACGAGGGTCCAAACGGAATACAAAAAAATGTCGTACAAAAATATCACCTGATGTGCCATATGATACGGCTTTGCTTTTATACATTCCAAAACCGGTCCTATTTTTATTCTAGGCTAAATAGTTTTTGAGTTGTTGTAAAAATTGTTATCTAACGGCCAAAGGCCGATAATTGATGGTATGCTTTATTTTTCAAACCAAAAACTTAAGAGTACTATCTATATACCTACCAAATTTTGTGAAGATCGGATAAGCGGTTCAAAAGATCTCGACGAACAAACATACAAAGCATCTTTGCCCAAGTTCTCACTAAGATCTTCGTTCGCTTCCCTCTCTCGATCAATTATGATTCTTGTAAATTTGTTGGTGTTTAATCAACCTATATTCATCCATTGCTTAGTTTTAGGCCTCCTAACCCACGCAATAAAATAGGTTTCCCAGTTTCCATATATTTTCAAGAAAGACGTTCTTGTGCCTTTTTCTTCCACCAACTTCCTAATTTTTACTATAAAATTTTCCTACGAGTAAAGCAACAACTGGCCCGGCAGGTGGTGTGGTCCCTCTAGTTTTGTGTACTCACTTGGCAGCTTCTGTCGCTCTGAAGTAAAGGTCGTCGGGCGCGTCCATCCACGAGATGACGTGACGACGCCCGCCGCGACCGCTTATGTTTGTCGGTTTGCCGTTCACCTGCAAGTCAAAATAAGTGTTAATTTATGCGTCCTGCTCGCTACAATCGGTGAGCTTATTGGTATACTAGGTGCCGCCGGCGGCTTCGTTCGCGTCCCGTTGGATCCCGTTGATTTTTCGGGATAAAAAGTAGCCTATGTGTCAATCCAGGTCACGGGACAATATATATTCCAAGTTTCATCCAAATAGGATCAGTAGTTTTTACGTGAAAGAGTAACAAACATCCATCCATCCACCCACCCTTACTTACAAACTTTCGCGTTTATAATATTAGTAGGATGTGTATGCATACGTACGTGCGTGAACACATGTGCGGGCAGTGGCTGGCCGGTGGCCTGTGCGCGCGCACACATGGCGGCGTACTGTTCGCGCGAGGGCCGCTGCATGGGCGCAGGGTGCTTGTTGGGTCGCTTGGCGGGCGGCGGCGCGGGACCACGCGGGATGCCCAGCGCGTTCGGACCTCCTGCGGACAGATCCTCTGTCAAATTACCATTGAGACATGTTCCAAGTCACATAGATTCTGTTTAAACTTGAAATGGTTTGTGATGATACCTTACTGCTGAATCTAATTGGGAATGGATGAAAAATATGAAATATAAAGCAAGAGTAATCTGGCAGTTGTGTAATCAAAAGTTTGGTAGTAATTTTTATAATATACCTCAAAAACTTAGATTTTGAAAGTAAGTATCAATAGATTCAGGGATTCCTAGGCTCTATGTTTAGGAACCTGGGCACTAACTGCTACATTCTTGAGCTTATTTTATGCTAGACGATCGTATCGAGGTGACACGCCAGCGAAGACGGGTAGAAATGTATGATCAGTGTAATACCTAAGCTACTTTTATATTAACATACCTGCGGCTGTTTTCCATTGTAAGCAAAGGGAATAATAGTGAAGGTTTATTTTAAGAATCTTACATGGACCTTTGTGCCGTTTCTATTTTTGCATTTTTCCAAACTAACCTAATTTGACAGCGCTAAAATTATAGCCGTGTCGTTTCAGTTTGTGAGAAAGGGACGGCAACATTTTAAGTGTTGTCAAATTAGGTTAGTTTAGAAAAATGCAACAACAGAATCTCAGTAGGAAATTAACTGAACGTTATAAATGACTAACCAACAAAAGTCAAAGCATTGCAGTGATTGATTTTCAACTGGCGTCAAGCAGTGCTAGTTATTATCTTGGTCTTGTTAACTGTTTTCGCCTGGTTTTCTTTGCTTGCAAAGTGCCTAGACAGGCAGATAGAATGTCAAATAGAAATAAGGATTTCAGGAAAAGTATGTGAATTTAATAGTTGACGCGACCAAGGCTGCTTGCTGAGATCATTTCTTCTTCATCCAGCTCTTTGAGACTTAAAACATTAGTGACTTGGTAATATTGTATCTGCCAAGCGTCAATAGGAACTAATACACACTTTCAGTATTAATTCTATTCTAAATGAAAAAGTTGTTCAGTAGTAGTGACATTTGTTAACTGTACAATGAGATGAGCGACCGTTTACACAGTTTTGTGAATTTAATTTATATATATTTGTATACTGACTGTCAAGTCCATTGATGTCATCATAAGCGCGGCGCTTGAGCGAGGGCGGCGGCGGCGCATGCTCGGCCATACGACGCGCCTCAATCTCGGCGCGGGATAGCACGCGTTCGTATAGCAGGCTGCCGTCTGTTCAAAGGTACGAAATATCATCATCATCATCATCATCATCATCATCATCATCATCATCATCATCATCATCAATATACATATATAAAACTCTTTTGAAGCCGACTGACAATCAACGCACAGCCTAAACTTTAAGTCCTAGAGGTATGAAATTTGGAGGGTAGTAACCTTATGTAGTGTAGGGGTGCACTAAGAAAGAAATTTTGAAAAGTCACACAGGGTCTATTTAGTACGCGAGCAACGCCGCGGGCGACGTCTAGTTAGAAAATAAAAACAGAGTAGAGTGCTCAGGTCAGAGCATTCTACAATATTATGCTGACCGTAGGGTGTCAGAGTTTGAGATAGACAGTAAACCACAGGAGAAGATGTAAAAGAATGTTACATTGTAAAGGGTTGTACACGTATTTCATTTGGATGCTTATCCGCGGTCGTTCGCCGTGGCAGCGTTGCGTCAACTAGTTTGAATTACAATTGATTAAATGTAAGCAAAGGGCTGTACTTCTACCGTACACTGACAAGTTATAGGAAGGATAATAACAAGACATGTCACTACGATACTCATCCGATATATCGCAAGTAGCAAGATACGGCGATGAGTACCGCACCGTGGTGGCACTAGCAAAGATTTCGAGCACAACAAGAGCATGACTAGCAACGAGAGCTAGTGGTATCGCGATGACGCTCACTCATTCCTGCAAGGGCGGTGCTTACGCGGCCCACAGGCTCTCGTCGAGAAGTCGCAATATAGTTGGTCTTTTCTTTCGAACGGACTAAAATGCTGTTGTAATCGTCTGACGATTGCTGACAGCGTTACCGGACTACTGGTGAGTGCTGAAGGCGCTCGACCATATCAAATGGTTTGTTGGCAACAAACGCAAGGGCACCACTTAGGTACGGACCTCGTGTTGCCAGATTGGGAGGGAAATGATCGGAGAGGAATAGTTGAAGGTGCATTATATACCTGGCGCCTTGGGTGGCTTGGGGAAGGCTTGGTGCGGTGGTGCCGGCATGCGGTCCCTCGGCGTGAGCACCAGCCAGTCGTGCGAGCGCACGGCGAGGGGGGTGCCGCGTGCAGCAGCTAGTCGCGCCGCCACGGCCGACACCTGGCCGCGGTGCCGCGCCGTGCCCGCGCCGCTCGCGCCGCCCGCGCGCAGCTCCGCGCCGCCCAGACCCGCCATCGCTAGCGAACCTGCAATAACATCATATCTATTATATTAATAGAGAACATCCCGATTAGTAAAATGATCACGTGACCCGGTGTATAAAAAGAGGCGGCATCGCGGCGCGCGGCCACTTTGCGTTTGGATTTCGACCAAGACGGACGTCTAGTATTGCCTAGGAACTTTATATTTTGCGTCGTTTTGTATTCATGTTACTCTGTGTTGATTTCTCGAGTTTAATATTAAATGATGGTTAAGTGTTAGTTTTAGGTGGATTTTGTTCTTTTTTTTTTAAATCTTTTTTGAAGTTCATAGAAATATACTCTATGTTGCAGTACCGAGTTCGCGCGTGCGTTGGTTACCGCTTTTCGAAACGCCCACTGAAACAAATGCCGCGCGCCTTTTGTAACGAAGAAGTCGAACGCAAAACAAATGCCGCGCGTCTCCTAACTCTTCTACTTCTTCTTTTATTTATGGCCTCTGTCCATCACTTCGACAGTCAATTTTGCCAGTGTCAAATTATTCGTCAAGTCGGCTGTCGTTTGTTTTGAAGGCAAAATAGTGAATATTTTTCCTTCAAACTTGAAAACGAATTCTTTTATTTTAGAAAAACCACTTTACTCTAGATTGACGGTTCTTCTTAACTGCCCCAAGGGGGAGCAAGCTCAGGGCCTCGAACTCTTCTCTATCCTGGCTGTCTGCGCCAGGGGTAACTACCGCTGGCTTCGCGTTCACAGGCGGTGTTTTTCTTACATACTAATTTGTTGTGCTTATTATTATTTTTGTAGATGGGTTATGTATAGTGTACGTGTACTTACATTCGTGCTTGACCTGCGCGAGGTTAATGGGCGAGAAGGGCGAGCGTGCGAAGTGCCTCGGGCGACGCAGCGCGCGCGCGAGGCGCCTCGCGAGGCGCGTGAAGGGCGACGCGCGCAGGTAGAACGCCGCGCGAGTCTTCATGACGGGTCGCGCGCCTTCCACGCCGCTGCCGTGCGCCGTCGCGATGTGCCGCGCTAGGTGGGCGCGCAGTTTGAACTCCTGACAACACACACTATTATTAAGGCATATCTAAAAGGCAGGCAACCCTCTCGCTCGCACATTTCAACATTTTTGAAGATATAATATAACTGAATGTAATTATGTGAAATTGCAGAGCTTCAGGGTCGAGAGAATAACAATGCAAAGGTTCAGTAAAAATATCACATTGGTCCAAACAAGTTTTCCGACCAAAAAATTTATACCAATGCGATAAACTAAAGTGCACATTTTTTGGTTAGAAAACTTGTTTGGATCAATGTGATATGTTTACGGAACCTTTGCATTGTTATTCTCTCGACCCTGAAGCTCTGCAATTTCACATAAATTACATTGAGTATAATTAATATTATATCTTCAAAAATGTTGAAATGTGCGAGCGAGAGGGTTGTCTGCCTTTTACATACGCCATAAGCCATGGTTTTTCTTCATCTTATACCGCGTTCACCCTATGCTCATGCCGCTGCCGGCATTATTACCGCGCACTTATTGCCACAGCAACAACGCCTTTATTCTCACTACAAGGGCATGAACTTGGGCCGGGAGCCGGGACAGAGGTATGATCGTGTTCACACTATGCTCGTGCCCACTTCTCTGCCAAGTCCCTGCCGACTGCGGCGTAGTGTGAACGCAACATAAGAGACGCGGATGCAATTTGTCCGACCACGCTGGTCGCCGAGATGCGCCAGCGTGGCTAGCGCATTAATAATCGAAGTCGTAATAAGACACGCAACTTTTATATTGGACCACTTTCGGAAAATTAGGATCAACTCAACTACTTCATAAAACGCACTGTTTAGCCGTGCCTCCTACAGTGAGGTTTGACGAATCACAACACAAAAACTCGGGCGAAATTAGGATCTTGAAATTGAGACATGACATGAAACTGAGAAAAATCCATTGGCATGGATGAATCCCATAGAACATGTGGCCTTATAATAAAAATGATATTCATTTTGGACACCTGGTTAAGAATAATAATGATGTGTACAATGTTAGGTACCTTAGCACAGTTGAGCACCGTGCAGCGATGCGGACGATGCGACACAGAGAGGGCTAATTCCTCTCCCTCGCCGCGAGGCCCTTTGACAGCTTCTATTTCTGTTTCACCAAATACTCCGGCCGTCTGCGATACAAAACAATACCTATTATGGAAACCCTATGGTCTTATTAATGTAGTTCGTTATGTTTTAAAAATTACGCCTGCTGCCATGCCAATTTCTTTGCCATCAACTGTTCAACTATTTGACAGGCGTCATGGCTCAGTCGGTAGTAGCTCTGCCTTCTGTGCTTAAGTCGTGGATTCGATCCCCACCGAGAACAAACATTTGTGTGTGGCAAACACAGATGTTTGTTCTATGTCTGGGTGTTACTATGTATTATAAGTATGTATTTACAAAAAAAAACGTATATAAGTATTATATCAGCAATCTAGTTTCCATAGCACAAGCTCTGCTTAGTTTGGGACTAGAGAGCGTTGTGTGTAATGTCCAAGAATATTTATTTTATTTATTTATTTAACTAATAAGTAGGTATATTATACTCATTATTACAAGATAAAATAATTTACTTACATCACTAACTTTTAGACCACCATACTTTTTCCAGTATTGCCAACATGAGCCACACAATCTATACTGTAAATGCTGCGGTCCCCATGAATACCACTGGTTTGAGTTCGTTCCTGCAAATACGAAAACATACTCATAACAGTTTAGTAGATTACTGGTATAAGCAGAAAATTTAAAAATTGGTAGTTAAAACTTTCTTTAGGTGTTGATCTAAATCCAAAGACAGAACAGACATTTCTAAATAAAACGATCGAGGAACTCATCCCCTACCTACGTGTATCCTGTATGTCAAAAATATCACTGATCACTTTGAAATGTTTTTATTTTTACTACAATAGTAATAGCCTACTGATGAGTACGTGAGACCGGTGGATGGAGAAGACTAGAAATCTATTGCTGAGGCCTATATCGAGAATTCTACAGGCTGGGTATGATGATAACTATAGTATACCTTGACAGGAGGCGCAGAGCATAGCGGCGGACATTGCAGAGGTGCCGTTGGTACCGCCATTGAGCACCGCCGGCGTTTTACTGCCGCTGTTACTTGTGATGAGCGCTGGGTTAGGCTTGTTGCTGTTGATAATAACCAACATTTATTTTCATGTTTTAAGTTTACGTTTACACATCGTACCCACCTTACCCCTAGCCATACCTATGGGGGCAGGGTGGGACGAAACCATATCACTATAGTAGTAATTTACACCTTCGGTCCCTGACGGTCGGCGGTATCGGGGTCAGCCGAGAAATCGTTGGCGCGACGAACTTGACGCCTTCGAAAGAGGATGATGGGAGGAAGCTCGGGACAGAGAATATTGGAAGTCTTTGGCAGAGACGTAAGCCCCGCAGTAGGACAATTTAGATTAAATAAAAAAACGTTTACGTCCTTCTCTTGCTCTATGAAGTGATTCCTTCTTTATAGGCAAAGGTAACCCGTTAACATCAGGTGGGTTTATCACGTTGTACCATTACTTTTTCTGATAATTAGGTATTTTTTTGTACAGAAGCTGTTTAATAATCCTCTTTGTACAATTCATTGGTGTTACTTTTTTATGAAAATTATGGCATGAAATCTTTTTTTTTTTTTTTTTTTTTTTACAATATTGGCTACCGTTTGACCACAATCTCACCTGATGTTAAGCAATGATGTGGTCGACGATGTAGCACGGTTACCTAGAAGATACCTATTCACTCTACTCTTGAAAACTTCCAAATTATAGCCATAGAAATCTTTCTTTACAATAAGCTCAGCGCGAGCGTGTTTTGTTATTCGTATTACCATCATTACCATCTCTTGGTGTATCATAAATGATATACTGGCCCATTTGAGACTAATCTAAAGAAAATATCATGTATATCAAAGCTCGCCCACGACCTAGCCTTGCGGCACATGATATTTTATATATAATTCTATAAAGTCATGAAAGATAAACCAACCTATTCAGAAAGAGGTATTGATTATTTCTATTTATACCACCACCCATAGCGGGTAAAGGTTGGGCGAACATTTACAATCAATTACGGTAATTAAAGAGGTTATTACTAAGACATGCGATGTGACTTAACACAAGTTAGTACAATGCTTGGAGTATAACGTGCCTAGTCTAGGGGGGTAAGCACGAATCTATCTGATAGTCGCCGCGTTACGTAAACCTAACATATTCAATATGATGATGAATGTACACACGAGAGCCATTATTCCAGGTCCTTGAAATATGAGAGGCTAAGGAAATTGGGAGATTTGGGAGAAAGTTGTTAGATGGAAATGAAAAGTATCTCATAGTGGACTCTTTCATACTGACATCAGTATGAAAGAGTCGACTTTGAGATTTTTGAGTATTGTTGAGTGATATATGAACACTTTCTCAATGAGTGGCATTCCTTATTCCAAGTTTGTGTGGGCGATCCGAATTCATTGCTCTCGAGTCTATTTACCAGCCAAATTCTACAAATTCTCGAATCCGAATGGGTGTATGTGTGTTCCTCTTTCTCGCAAAAACTACAGAACCGATTTGGATGAAACTTGGAATATATATTGTTTGTGACCGGGATTAACACGTAGGCTACTTTTTATCCCGTAAAATCAACGGGACGCGAGCTCTTCAGAAACGCCTAGAAGATTTCGCATAGCAAATTGCACTTCGGATTCCTGCGTTAACGAGATCGCGGGCACCAGCTAGTAGTAAAATATAAAAAGAAACAATAATACACATAGGTATGTATTGTTCGGTACAAACACTCACTAGTTGGGAATGTACACTTGTTTCAGCTTGGACTCTGCTTCGACTGCCTTGACACGTTTTTGTTGTACATAGCGGTCTGTTGTTTTCCACATGTAGTAGTATTCTACAAGGTTCTTTAGGGTCTTCCATGGCAACTGCAACAAACAAAACATATCAAAATAAAGATCATTTTTAACCTACATCCTTCTACCGGGTAATCTTTTGCATTAACAAATTTTAGTAATTCTTTTAATACCCGATTCCTTCCTATACATTTACTACAAGTTGTTTACGGGTAAAAATACCCATGAGTATCAATAACTAAGATAGCCGTAAGAATAGATTACAGATAAAATTACAAGTACGATAATGCCTACGGTTATCTGGGTCTTGATTTGAAGTGTCTTGACCATCTGAACTCATCATCAGGTGATGCACGAAAATGGTGACAGCAAAACTGTATGCACGAAAAAAAAATTCCAAGTCTATCAGACATGCTGGCATGTGAGAAAATGGAAGAAGATTCAACTCTTTAGCTAAACAATGTGCATAATGGAAGCAGAGTTTTTATCATTTATACACACAAAATAGGTGATCTATTTTTAAAATGGTGAAGACGATTTTAGTAATGTGGAATTTGGCAACAGTCCAAACACACTTTTGGAGCGAACCACTTATTATAACTTTTATTACGATTTAGTTACGGTAAATTCAATTATCAATCGCAATACTTCGCGGTTTAAACACTTCACTAATTCGCACGCCATAGCTTGTGTGAAATGAGATACGCTGAATATTCACGGCAGACCTTATAGATCTCGTTTCTCAATTGTGAATGTATGAGCCATCCCTCTCATCCTGGTCGGCCTTATCCACAGGAATGACAAGGATGTTCGTAACGATGTTTTCCTTCACGTGTTATGTGTTGCAATGGGTTGTACTCACAAAGTCTTGCCGTATATCCGCGAAGTCTTTGCCGTATTTGTCGAGTGCTTCTTCAAAGAGGTTTGCTTCTGAGGCGGACCACTCTTCCATTTCGTCACGGCATAGCACGGGGCCGGAGGCGGGCACGAGAGAGGAAAGCGCCGTTTCTATGCTGTAACCGGATTTGTGCAGCGTGTCCATTGCGTGGAACTAGAATTTGTTAAATACATGTTAATTTTACCAAAACAACTACTACTAAACTACTTCACTATTACTGAATTAAAAAAATTTAAACCCCTCTTGTTTCTTTTTGTCCTAATGCGGCCATTATCCGAACAAGAAGTATTGACTGAGTTTGTCAAATTATGTTATAGAAGATTAAACGAAATGTTTCAAACTGGGCACAGACGGCAAAAAACGGTGGCTCTGGAATATGAGAAGGCCTAGGTTCAGCAGTGGATGTCCTATGGCTGGAAATGCTGGAATCATGATAATAATGGGGCATGCAATTGTTTTCTATAATAATCTATCTACATGCATAGAAAACGTTCCCTCTCTTCACGGATTATCTAAGTTAAGTGACGTTTTAGGCACAATAAATTGTAGAAAATAATAGCTTGAAAAAATGCTTGTTAACTTGAGATCTCAGTTTCCCATTTTGGGACGGCTTCCGAATACCAGTGATCTGGATCAGTTGAGCTATCCTTAGATAGGTGCTATAAGCTGGTCCCTTAACTGTCACAATATAACAGTGGAATCGTAATCGCATATTCTTTTTGTATAATTGCGTAAATCTAGTATTGCCTAACAGCATAGCTTTCACTCCTTCAATGGTAGTTGCCTTTGGAATTCGCGATCAAATAATTATTGGTGCGATAAACAATGTGATGGCCATGTTTTTTAATACATATAACTACAACTTTCGATATACTAAAATCAGTCAATCTTGACTTGAAAGGTCAATGTTTGAATTGGCATCGAATCTACTTCTAGCACGTGGTTTAAAATGAATGTTGAGAATTGCATTCGAAAATTTCAAACTTTCAGAGTTTCAGATCATCATCTTTGCCTAGAATCAGTATAGCAAATACTACAAAACTATACATTAAAAGAAGTTTAGGTAAACACAAACTTTTTTTAAATAATCAAGGTAAAACAGAAAGTATAGATATGTAGATGTTTCTGGCAAAAGAAGCCGTAAGTGGAAGTAAATCCATTAACATGTATTGGTATGTCAACGCATTTTTTGTTGGTATAGTAGCAGTGCAAGAATCAATAAAGCTGAACTAACAAGGTAAATTTGCATATTTTAAAACCAGCGATTTCCACACTTACTGCTAAGAACAATCATAGGGTTATTAGTTTTCATACAAAAAAGCCGTATTGATATCGGAGCATATTGAAGTTATTAGTTTAGAGACCACAAACACTTAGGACCTATCTTATAAAAAGTTAGAGTAGATATTGTCCTGATTACCATACGTAATCAGGAGATGATTGTGTATTCTTAACGTTTTATAAGATAGGGGGTGAGGTCTCAAACCAATAGGACCGCTAATTTAAAACGGGGGTATCCACAGGATACCAAAAGACTATTCTGTGGGGGTACAACCGAGTAAATGAAAGGAGGCATACCAATGTGATGTCACGACTGGCGGCAGCGGCCGACATGTGTAACGAAGGCTGCTTTACACTGGACGAACAGTCGAGCGCTCGCGCGAACGTTCCCACAGACCGCGAAACAACCAGGAACTGATCTATCTGCCGATCCGTAAGTCCATGCTCCGGCGTCCACACTAGAGTCTCCAGTTCGTCACTGTTCCGAGGGTCTTCCTCCCCTACAACAATACGTTCCACGTTCACTTCACTTTCCCTTTCTTCACTAGCGTCGACCGACACTTTAGTAGAACACGTACCTTCTTTTAATAAATTAGTTACTTCAGTCTGATATCTACTTCCAACTCTGATTTCTCCCTTATCTGCTAATAAAGTCTTTTGTGAAGGATCAAATACTAAACAATAAAAAAATGCGTCCTGAAACAATAGAAAAAGAGTGTGTTAGTTATTTTCATTTACAACAAGAATCTTAAAAGAAGGAGGTGGTGTAGGGGCTTGTACACAAAACTGCGATGCGACCTGATGCGAATTCGCAACGCAGAAAATTGCGGCAAGAATTTTTGCGATGCGATTTCGTGCGGCAAAGCGTCACCCTTCCGCGATTAGGGTGACTATTCCTTCGACGACCGTCAACTGTACTGAACGTATTATGAAAACCAGGTCGTGACATGGATCGTAAAAAGAAGTGTGCACTTTTTGTTATTGCTTAGGAGATACAGGAAAAAGAAACAAAGAAGACTTGCGAATCAATTCGCAAGTTCTTGCGATGCGTCGTGCGTGCTCGCAGATTTTACGATGCGACGTCGCATCGCCGTTTTGTATACAAGCCCTAGTCGCAGCGTACGCCTTTCGATTATAGTTTAGTTCTATTCGTCGTGCACGTGATCACCATGTTCAGGTTTTGAGCTTTGATCAAAGCTCTAGTTTGAGTTCCCAGTGCTCAAACGGCGTAGGAAAACATAGTGAGGAAACCTGCAGTTTAGTTACGCACGTAACTATATGATCACATGATGTCTATTGTCCTGTAGATAAGGTCGACTATTATAAGCTGAGAGGATGATGTTTGGTTAGCGTACTGCATCCTCTAAAATACCCGAATGTATTTTTTTTAAATAACCCCCCAGGTGCTACAGCGTCGCATAAATATGGATATGGGTGAAAAAAGTGCCCCCGACGCTGCATAAATCATTTTGAATAGATGCTAAGGCCTGGTTACTGGATAAGCAATATCCAATACGCTCTTGCGTACACTTGTTAGAATTTCAAATAGGTTTCGCATAAAGCAGGAAATGACAAAAAAGATTAGGGAGTGACGTTATCCTTGCGTCGTCGTAACATGGTCGTGTGACCTGACCTTGCAATGACAAAGATTCTAGTGTTTCATATTGGCTATTTGTATCATTTTATTACATGCAATTGTCTCAGCATTCGTAATTCTAAATCATACTTTGAGTAGCAAATATGTTTGAACGTGCCTATGACTAAATCCTGACGTCCGCCAAGGGGATGTCTGCGTATATTAGGATAACAGTCGTGATCCTATGTCATATAAAATAGGTTTAATCTATTTAACAACCCCCACACTCGATGAAAATAATGCATCCAATAATGTTAGATCACACAAAATAATGCGAAGAAATCATTTGGAGTACGATGATTAAGTAATTAGAATATTCTACAACGGCTACGCATTGAACTTTACAATGTTTGAATGTTAATGAAATATCGATCGCTCATCGAAGGTTTGCTTTAAAAATAATTATGATTTCTAGTATGACTTTTCTAGTTTATATATCAGGCTTGTGATAAATCTTCGTAAATATGTTGTTCTATTTTCCAGTCTGTTAGTTACAATGTTTAATGGGCTTGTACTCAGAGACATAGACGCTATTTAGAAAACTTAATTTTACAGGTTATTTATTTCAGAACCCCGTATTCACTAATCTGTCACGAATACTTTAATTTCGAGAAGTTTTCAGTTTTAGGGAGCAAAATATAGCTAGTTTTGTTTTATTTTATTGCTAATAGAAGTCAGTTAAATGTAGCCCAGTTGCATTATCATACAAAAGCACGTGTTTGAAGTCGACAATCGAAGTTGTACGCTGTTCACGGACGTAATGACCAAACCGATCAGAGTGGATCTACGGGTCTGCCGTGGTCGGTACATACTCACATCCTTATTGAGATAGCTGAGCAGTGACTCCGTCTCGTTGAGTAGCGTGACGGTGCACTTGCCGCGTATGTGCGTCGCTGGAAGGGTTTCCACGTGCCGCGAGAGAAACAGCTCCCGGTGTTTGGCCTGGTGCCGTTGCTTTGGCGCTAGACCGTCTGTGCCCGGTAGGTCTGTAGATTCCTCCTCCATTGCCACTGGAAAAGTACAGATTGAAGAATGAGTATCAGGTTGAAGTATCGTACTTATGAGAAAGATTAGAAAATAGTAGAGTTTAAGCACGATCAAATCTACGGCAATTATTATTCTCATTATGATCGCTTAGTTAGAACATGAAGTTAGGGACACCTCACATAATTTAAAGGAAGTGGCGTTGTAATACGCTTGATAGGGTCGAAACCGAAAACCGTTAAACACTTGTATGGAACACGTGGCAGCTGTATAGCCCCTGGACCCCAGGTATGTTAGCAAATGATCAATTTAGGATTACTTCCTTTGTACACAGACACAAAAGCTTACGCGTAATGTAATGCCCTCTGAAATTTGATTCGTCGCAACATTTTGTCTAACTTAGATGTACAGATGAAGGGGAACAATTTCATTTATGATGGTCAATTCCAAGGACAACATGTTTTATCAACAATACGTTGTAACTTATTATTACATCGTTGAATTTTCCTTGAGTGATGGATTTGTGAAGAATAGGATATAATTTAATTAATTATTGTGTGCTATGAGAATGTTATCGTAGCTTCCAACATTTAAAATTTAACTAGGAGTCAAAATACGAGGCGCCAGATTCATCCATTGAGTCAAAGTGACAGTCGTTAGATAGTGCAAACAAGTTTACGAGACCTACAACAAGTACCTACAACTAGTGCAATTGCAATCAACTTTATAGTTTCGCAAGACATCATCTCGTGTGTTTGACTCTGTCCAGTGGCGGTGAATCACTCTTGTCCCATAGACGAGTCGCGAGCGGTCGAGCGGGTGGAACGATTTGCGTAAGAGCGGAAACATGGTTGCCTTGCGCGGACCACTGCACTTAGGTCACTGGCTCACTATAAGGGATTATATGCCAGCAATAAAGCCCATAACAATTTAAATAGTCTCTAATTCGCCTATGATGTTAACAGATAGTAAAGTTTATAGGTTTGCGGTCGTAAGGATTAGAAGGGGCTATTCGTGTTAAAATATGGTTTATTAAAATGGAAAGTAGAGAGGTATTGAGACTGTTGCACGGTTGGGGTGCACGCAGCAGCCGCACCCGGCCGCGTGGCTGGCAGGTGCGTTGCGAAACATGCCCACGTCAACTTGTGATTTTTATGGGCCGCTGCTGTGCTGACCGCCATTACGACACGCATCGTACTCTTCTGGTCCCACGTATCACCAATACGTCGGCTGTTAACTCGTACCGTACGAATACGTTTTATCATTGTCGTTTAACAAATCGCGAGTTCCGATTGGCCATCTCACGGCCATGGTAATGCAATTGAATTTCTTTATACGACCACGCTTCCACCTGTCGTGGTCGGCTATGTAAAGATAAAACAACCTTTTTTATCGGGTTTTATTTTTACACCATTCTCGCATAATTAAAATGCAAGCGATTAACTTTTGAACTTCAATTGCCAGTGGCCTTAAAATGTACAAAGGTACATGCATGTATTGTGTAACTGTAAGTATAGAATGCGGATAATAATCAGCGATTGTTTCCATAGACTATTATTTCAATACCAAGTACCCCTATAATTATCTTGAAACTGTGACGTCAACATATTCTAGTAATGGATTAGAAAAGTTTCTATGTCAAAAGACAATACCAACTCGGCAATCTCGATATCCGAAACAATAAACAACATAAATCTGCAGGAAAAACCAACAATGTCTGATCTCTATTTGCTACATTCATATTGGCATCCGGTATTAAATGGCCAGTGATTCTGTTTGTATGGTATTGGTAAAAGGGTCAGTGCGGCGCGGTGGCGGCGGAGGCGGCGTGTCGACGAATAGGTAAACTTATGGGACGCCCTTCCCTGCTGAGTTACAGGGATCCCCGCGGTGTATGCTAGTCCTGTCTTGGGTCATAGAATTAGAAATAATAGAACGTAAGTGCAGTGCAGATATGTCAGTCGAAATAAAATCACACAGTGCGTGAAACAGTGGCACACGTTTGAGCGGTATTCAATCCCATCCCACAAATATTATTAAATAACAAAGTTTAGATGTTTGTGTTTCAATCACGCTGCAACTGCGGGGTCCGATTTGGGTGAAACTTAGAATATATATATATAGTTGGTAACCTGGATTAACACGGATAAGAATCCTGGATAAGACGGGACGGGGTTAAAGCTGCGGGCGGAAGCTATAGAATATACAAAGTCAGCTTCCTAATTTAAGTTCAAACTCATTTGACTAAAATTTAACGATCAAATCTACAATGCCAATTGGTTTTTGTCTTGTCAATCGATGCCAGAGTAGGTAAAATAAAATATCGCATCATCATCATTATCATCTCAGCCCGGTATCACCCACTGCTGGGTATAGGCCTCCTTCATGTTATGCCAGCCTCCACTGTCTCTCCTCCTCCTCCTCAAATATCGCATACAAGCCAGCAAGTATGAAAAGCCTTGGAGTGACACAACCTTTCCCGGGTCACGAAGCCTCGTCGAACGCCACGTCACGCCCTAAGCTCTGAAACGTCTCACGCTATTGTATCAATGATCCCGATTAGCCGTATCAAAATCTCGACAAATGCAAGGTAAAGTGAATAATGTGATCACTGGTAACGATGACTGACGGACCGATGATGCTTTGAATGAGACAAACAGACCCTGGTTCTGTATTTTTAGAGAATACCTCTAGTCACAACACTTAGAAAAGTTATGTAATGAAAAACCTATGGTATGGAGGCCTATGGAGTGACAGTAGTACCAGTACGTACATAGTGTAACTTGTTTTATTACAAAATCATACAAAATTACGTAAAACGACTAGAAGAAAATAGAGTAGAACACTATGCCCAGATTATGTTAAATTATTAGAATTTTATGTTATAACAGAACAAGCTTAAATACAACACCGGATTAGAAAGTTTCATAAACAAAGAGGGATACATTAAAAACAAGCTGGAGAATTTAATTCCATTGGCAATATCGAAATGAGAGGAGGCGAAGAGACAAAAACTGAAAATGCGATTGTTGAGCTCCCCCGCCCCGCAAGTTCCAAGTTTGTGTGTTGTTTCGTGGTGTACCTTTTACCCACAATACTTTAATTCAATGTCGATATTTTACTACGAAACGGAAAACCGTTTGCGTAGTGAGCATTTGTTGCAAATCTGGTTGTTCGAGGGTTTAGTTAGCTGGTGTTAATTTCGGGTTGGATAAATAAAATTAATTTCAAACTGTTATTGACTGTCGACGTGAAAAAGGTAATGAACTTGTGGTAAGAATCAGCTTACAGCGCGTTGTTTAGAAAAGCCATAATTAAAATAAAGCAGGCTATGATTTCATAAAATGTACAGGAGTATGGTGACATGACGGTGTGAATCAGGTTAATTTATCGACATGATGTAGGGAGCGATAGGCATCACTAAAGCGTCGTGACGGCAAGGGCCCGCCATTTACCGCGACGCCCAGGCCTGGGGGCGGCCGAATTGCGGGGGATTTACTTTATGATAATTATTTCGATTGCCATCGCGAAGAAAGAAGCCCGCACTTGAACCGATATCGAAAGATTCGAGACCGAGTGAAGGGTCCGTAAAAATCACAGCTTTTACACCAAACCACTTCTTAGCTCCGACGAGCAATTTGCTCCGGGATTGCCTGAAATTAGTAAGCAATCTGGTAATTCCAATTAAGAGGCTCTCAGGGGTTGTTTCGATTAAAAAGAGCTTCTTTAGTATGACGATCAAGCTAGGTTGGAGCGGTGTGATAATGGTTAAAAAGTATTCTATTTACGAGATATCTCTCAGCTTGTCGTAGACTAACATTTCCAGACGTGAGATGATAATCGGACTTGACTCTTTTCAGTTTGAAATAGTATTTTGTCAAAACTAAGCTTTTTGATGATTGTGAATCTTAGGGATTTTGGGCTACCTTTTTGGGAACTTTGAAACCCTAAACTAAGCGTTTCTGTCTATACCATATGCATGTAAGGTAAATGAAAGTAGCTTAAGATACCTTCAACCATTTTAACATAGAAACAAATCCAAGTAGGAACGAATAGAGGCCTGCATTCTGTGTTGTCATAACATTCCTAGAAGTAAATGGAATGCAGAATGACGTGGTAACATGCGACGCGAATGAATACCAAACAGTTACTTATAATATTCATAATACTCATCAGAATTGTGAATACCAGTTTTAACGGGTTCAAATTAAATACAATAGGTAAGTTCGCTGGAAGAACCAATGCAGATTGTGTGAATGATGCTAGTTTACTTAAATCTGGAAGGTATCTAGTACCACAGAATATTAGTACAAGTATTAGTACTTGAGTGTTATTTATGTACTAGCGTTGAATTTAACTAAAGAATATGTTTAAGGGGTGTTTTCACATAAAACACCTGACCTGCATCCAGCTATAATTTTGTGAACAGTAGCTTTATAACAATGCGATGAGATTCGAGAACTTGAGTCCAGTCTTTTCGAAAACTTGTTCAATTCGAGTGTCAGTTCAAATGATGGCGATTTGTGTTTTTGTTTAGGAAAAGGCTTTATAAAACTGATTATTTCAGGTAGGTCGCTGTGTTTACCACCACTATCTACACAGGTTTTTATCTTATCTTGCATCCTTGGTGGCATTTTGAGTAAAATTAAATATTGAAGACTAAGGCACTCGTTACATGAAACACATAATGTTGATGGTGTTGTTTTGATGAGGATGATAAAAGTAAATTTATATTACTTTGCTACCAAAATCTTGTAAATATTATGCGAAGGTAGACGGTAAGACTTTTGGTGATGCCATCGTCGTCGCCATGACTAATTTGATTATGTATGTCAATTATGTATGGAAATTATTTTATTCTAAGTTAGTAAGGTAGACAGAATATAGTGTTTTTTTTGTGCAATTTAATAACCTGGGATTACGATTGTACATGCGTTACTACGCAACTAATTAAAGCGTAGGCAAAGAGAAAATGGCAATCTGTGGAGTCCTACCACCCACTTTAGTGGGGGGTGTCGGTTACGTATGCCCCCTTGGGGTGGTCGGGTGTATGGTTTTTCTGCTCGGGCATCCTTTGCTTACTTATTGATCCAGTCAAATGTGTGGAGGTGGCGCGGTGGGTGGTGCTCCCGTCCCGCAGCCCCCTCGAAGGGGTACGTCCAAATAAATCTGCCCGCCCGCGAAACACCGCAGTGACAACAGCGACGGCCGGTAAGATGCGGTCGCAATGTCTTCATTTACTTTCCCTATCAAGGAGTTTGCCGATTTCATATCAATGAGGCTAAGACGGGGAACTTGTTAAGCCTAAGCATAAAAAATGGCGGATTCCCATTTAATTGAAATGATTTCCATCGGAAAGCAAGAGCGTCGGGCACGACCTTAGGAACAGGCATGCGCGCGACCGATGAAGGCACCTAAGCCGCGACGCTTCCTTTCATAGGGGTCAATGACGCTAAGTTCAACAACATAATCTTGTTTATTATATTTGAGTAAATGATTACACGTAGCTAATTTGAACCTTTTCCAACACAAAGGACGTGAACTCTTGGATTGTGCGTAGTTTCAACAAAGAAAACGTATGATAACAAAAATAGAGATCCCTAGATATCAATATCCAATTACAGATCATTAGCCTAGCCTGATATCAAGATGATTGACCTTCCAAAATACACCCACGACTTTTCTATAGGCACACTCGCTCTACTTTCTAACACTATACCTTTTGCTAAACCTAACCGCAAGAACGATGAATTGCGATGGAGTCAAGCAGAAGCCATAAAACGTTCCGATATCATGTTTACTATGAAATTTAAACTTATATCTCGGTTACCTATTGCTAGACTACCACGACTGAATAATTTAAGAATATATCGACAGTACCTACCAAAGCTAAGTACAGTAGCTGTACATAAAAGAAAACTCAACTTCTGTCTGTTAGACCGGGGCCAAACCTCATACTTGAGGATTTCGTTCTTTAAAACTACCTTGGTACATATAATTTGTAAGTTTAAAAAATTGAAAAACCGACTTCAATTTGATACGCCTTCATCATCAAATGATGTTGATGATGGCAGTTCATTGAGACTGTTCTATTGATCGTAAACACCACAGAAAAGCAAAACACGCAATGTCGTGTACGTGGATGACGTGTTTTTCCAGTTACTCTTATTTATCTGCCAAATCACTGAAAAGAAATATAACCAAATTGAGAACCTCCTCCTTTTTGGAAGTCGGTTAACTTATAACAAGAATCCATCTCATGATCATTTCACTAAACCCAAACCCGGCTTGATTAATGCCGGTTGGTGAACTACGGAACTATTTATGCACATAGTTGGTGAAATTAGTTAAATGTAGTCTTTTTATTACACCGTCACTTTCGTTCATATAAAATCCAGTCCATCCAAAGGTTGCCTGGAAGAGATCGCTCATAGCGATAAGGCCGCCCATTGTACTTCACATAAGAATAATGAACTCTGTGTTTATTTTATAATTCCTGTAAAAGTGGTGTACAATAAAGAGTTTTCTATCTATCTATCTACGGACTGCCGGTGCCTACCTTCCGGTTTTACCATCAGATGATGATGATGCATTAGGAATTGTCGCTTTGCGAATGCTTTTGCATATGCTATAAGTCAAAACAAATGCACAGATTCGGGGCTCTGTGCCTTGATCACGAATAAATGTGACAATAGCCAACCTATCGTAACGCAAGCGTATCCGAGATACACTGCGCGGTGACACTACAACGGTTGGCAGTTGAGTTGGCAGTGACGCGCAACGTAACTCGAATACGCTAACGCGGCGACTGTCAGATTTGTTCGTGATAGAGGTACCTACTTACTGTTCTATTGATCGAAAACGTCACAGAAAATTCACAAGAAAGCCAAATATGCAATGTCGTGAACGTGTATGACGTGTTTTTTCCAGTTATTCTTATTTAACTGCTTAATTACTGAACCGATTATGGTAAAAATTTTATGGGACCAACCTGGAGGGTATGCCTCCAGGTTGGTCCCATAAAATTTTTAGATAAAAAAAGAATTTTTCAAATCGGTTCGTAAATGACGGAGTTCTGAGGTAAGAAACAATAATTTAAAAAAAACGGGACCAATCTGGAAGCATACCCTTTCAGATAAAAAAAGAATTTTTCAAATCGGTTCATAAATGACGGAGTTCTGAGGTAACAAACATAAAACAATTAAAATACAACCGAATTGAGAACCTCCTCCTTTTTTGAAGTCTGTTAAAAATCAGTAAAGAATAATAAATAAATATTCTTGGACATTACACACAACGCTCTCTAGTCCCAAACTAAGCAGAGCTTGTACTATGGAAACTAGATTGCTGATATAATACTTATATACTTTTTTTTGTAAATACATACTTATAATACATAGTAACACCCAGACAAAGAATAAACATCTATGTTTGCCACACACAAATGTTTGTTCTCGGTGGGGGTCGAACCCACGACCCACAGCACAGAAGGCAGAGCTACTACCGACTGAGCCATGACGCCTGTCAAAATTCTTCAATAGAATTTCAAAATTCTTGTCTTTTTGATGTTTCAGTCCATTTTCCTACAACTCTTCTATTCCGTTATCATCGAACAAAAATTCTTCAATTTCGGACTTGTTTTTAAACAAACCTTAAAAATAAACTGTCTATCCTAGATTACAAATTATGATTATTGATCGTTGTTTTATCAATATAAAAGAGTGTGATGTTACACATAAAGTCCGTATGAGCAAGTTAGGAATTTCTTAGTGTTTTTGAAAGCCTCTGTTATTGCCTGGACTATTATAGCTGGGACGCCATCTTACTTTTTAACGCGCCCTGTGATATGAAGCACGTAGTGAACTGGCTTGGCACTTTTACGAGAGTGAAACCGCGCGGATTCAGGAACTATGTCTATGTTGCTGGTTGAATGTACCTATTACCCACACATCCATATCTCTAGGTATCTCATACAGCGTTTTGCATACATAAATTGTAATGGAATTGAAATAATAACCACAAAACATTTTATGTAATTGTAAGAAGTCTCTACTCTACCTACGCAATTAAAAGAATTCAAATTCTGGTTTTCGAATCTAAAACATTATTTCAGCTCGTTCTAGTTTCATTTTCCAAAATACTGGTAGCTTAATCGTAAAGGTAGCAGGAAACATTAAGACAAAAGACGCCCAACCAAGACAGAAAGGGCAGGCGTAAACGATGGACTGGATGAATACTTAGCAGTAGGTTGTGGTAGTTTCCGGCTAAGATGATAAGGGCTAAGGGCTAAACGACCACTTGCGGTCAATTCGATTACAAATGTTGTTTATAAAGTATGCGCCAGACTTTATATAATAGGCATATAGCTAAAGTTTGTTCCTTGTAGGACATATTGGTGAAGAAATTAAAGAAATGGAAGAAACCTCTGTAGGTAGAGCAAACTTTTTAGGAAATATCACATCCTTTCAAAGTTTGGCGCTTTCTCTGAAGTTCTCTTTTAAGCTAAGCTCCACCATAATATACTGTTGCAACTCAAGTACATTGAAAAGTAGATAAAAAGTTATAAGTCATCATCAATATTGAACCACAAACAAAAATAATGTTTGTATGTAGTTTCGCGACATGGTGCGGTGACCCCTAGATCAGTTCTACTCTGCCTCAACCCTATTGGTGTGTTTATATTCGCACTTGACCGGTATTCATGACTAGCGGCGCGACCCTGGTTTGTCTGAGGGCATGAGGGGAATATTCGCAGGTTTGCAAAGATCGAAGCTTCCCCGGGGCGCAAATTTTGTTGACAGCTGTGCTCTACCTGTTGACATAATATTATTCTCATATTTCTGTAAACTTTTCGAATTCGGTCTACAAGATATATAAACTGTATTTTGGCTGTTCTTCATCATTTTGCCCTCTAACTTTCATTATTGCAGTCTGCTTTCTTCTACTGTTTATATCTCTTAGTACTAATTAATTATGCTGTTTCTTGTGTGTTTCTTATAATTTTACGATCAACGCATCATCAACAAGCACTTTCTCGTGAACGTCAAATTATGCATATTCAACTTTTAAGTGCAACAAAAAACGTGCATGGCAATAATACAATCATACCTACTAAAAACAAAGGATCTCCATCCAATCGCCATTACATGTGTTGCAAGACCATTGTCTTGAAAAGGAGATTGGTGGATCGTGCTCAGCGGGAGTTTACTTGAGAAAGTTTTTACATTTGAGTTACTTTTGAATATCATTGAATTAGCGAAGTGCGATTATGTACTCTAGTGTTATCAGGTTAGGAAGTTTGTGCCAGTGAACTGGGAATGCAAATTGCGCAACAATGTAGGTGCCGCCCCGTCGCGTCGCCGCCGTTTGTAGCGCGCTTTACTGCGTCGGCGGTGTCCCTGCTCCACCAGACGTAGTCGTAGTAAAACTACGCATAACAAAAATGTATTCTATAATCTAATATTTTGTAAATAAACCTTTGATTAATTCCTTGAGTTCTAGAGTACATTCTAGAGTTGCGTTTCGAGTTATCGTGAGTTCGATTCTGGAATCTCTGGGTAAAGTGCAAACGGGGTGCAACATTTGTAAATAGAGTATAAATGGTTTTATGGCATTTCCAGTGATATTATGACATCGTTTTGGATTGTTTATGGTTATGTGGCAAAGGTAGGTAGGTGACTTCTTGGGTAAGGTGAGCTAGGCTAGGTGTGAGCTGTGCTGTGACGCCGTGGGAGAAGCGTAATGAGAGGGTCGGTCGGCGTGTCCTGTGTGGCAACTAGCAGCGCTCGGTGCGGCGGCGGCGGCGGCCGGCCGGCGCGGGGCAGGAGGGCGCGCGGAAGGAATGCGTCGTTTTCGCATCGGGAGAAACGAATGCGTTTAAGCGTCGCGGGTATACAATGGCGGCGTGACGAGATCCGGTTCGCGGGCGGCAGGGGGGCAGGGGACGAGGTCTCTAATCGATAGCCGGCGAGCGACGGCCGGTCGACTGCGGCGCATAGGTGACAGCTCAGACCCAATCAAATTACCGGCCGTGGAGGAGTGCTGCAGTGGCTCGGCACGCACGCCGGAGAAACGCACAGAACTGCCGGCCGCGTCGCCAACGCGCCGCAGCAGTCTCCGTAGCCCGTAGCCGAGTCTGCTCGACGGACACCTTTGTCTGATACACCACAACGGCGGCGGCGGCGGCCCTCACAAAGCTCGCCTATCCAACACATTGATGTATAGCCGTCACTTATCAATCCACTCGATTCACGAGCTCCACCCTTAACCACCCTAACCCCCCTCTCATGACGATGCAATTTGTATGTAGTTTAGAATTTATATTATGTTTATAATATTGTACATCCTAGGCATCCTCCAACCAATGGCACAACTCCATACCTCCATGAGGTAAGGTAGACCTACGTGATGTAACGGTATCACATCAATAATTTTGAATCTCTTGAAACCTGTCAAACGACAAACGGTTGAAGTTTCAAAGGCAACCAAACAATACAATACCTACTTATGATTGTTGTTGTACATAATTACGCAAATTAAAAGGTTCTGTAGTTTATAGGGTTACTTACGTGGTATTGTTTGACTCGGGACTACGGAATGGTACCTTTTCAATCCCAGTTGAGTTTTTAAGCCGTACGTTTTTACGAAATTAAAACATACACTGCGTGTAAATATTTTTCTCTGAGCTCAAATGGATGTAGTTTCTCGATACTATTATATTGAAGAGATGGATAAAAGATAATAGTTGGGCATCAAAACTGTCAACGGATGTGAAATAAACGAGACATCTACGAGTTTCACGGCTGAGGATTGGTGTACGCGCATCTAATTATAGGTTATTCCACCCGCGTACCACACAACAGATCCACGTTGTACCATTAACGACCTGTGCTGGGCACGAATGTCTACCCCCTACATACACATAACGCCTTGCTCTACGCAGCCGGCACACACAGAGAAATGTGATGTAACATGTCATGCATACAAAACCGAGTCTGGCCGCAACGGAACCACGAAGAATGAACAAAGCTTCATCAAGAGTAACGGCCACGGGAGAATGATTGTAAACTTGACATTGAGGAAGAGCATTAAAAGAGCGAAACAATACGTAAAATGATAACGACGCCGTAAAGTTTTCAGTGATCGATGGACGTCCGCGTGTTCGGGTAAAAAGCTTATTTCGCCTGAAATGAGTGTCGTTTTATAGGAAGGTAATGAAGAGGCCAGCGCAATTAAATCCATGACATCATAGCCTCGGTGCGTGGCGTGATGGGAAATAAAAGCACAATTCAATCAACCAACGATCCGTCGGCCTATCAATGTACTGAACTCATCGCTGGTGTCGTCATAATCATAATCACAGAGTATTATTAAAATAAACATACGCCTGTTTTATGATCACAATCCCTAATCCAGATCGCTACTCTGGCAACAATGATAAAGAAAGGACCAGTCAAACAATGATGGATCTAACTAAAATGTTAACCTTACCCAGTGCTGTGTCGAGAACTGCTTGTGCGGCCTGTTCTTCACCAACCGGCGTTTTGAGGCATATTTTTTTGAGTTTCATTGCAACCGGTGAGTCTTCTGACTGGGCCACTGGAAAATAAATAATTTATTAAAAATTATAGTAAATCAGTATGGGCTGTTTTACATTTCCTTCATTACGACAATTCACGACGAAGGAACGGCACTACATTCGATGGACGACATTGTAAAAACTGCAGGAAGTCGGTGGATAGATGGAGAACGCTAAATATCGTCCTTCCTAAAAATGATACACAGTGACAGATTCATCACTAAATATGTACTATGTAGTTCACTAAATTAAATATGTACTATGTACTATTCAGTTGAGCTATCTATAAATCGTTTGTAGATGGCTCAACTGTTTCATGTGTGTTTTGTGGGTATTGTGAGTGTTGTAAATATTGTATTAATTTTAATTTTCTTTGTGAATAAATTTCATAAATGGTACTAATAATTATAAGTTTACTATGTAGTTAAATAAGAATTCTATCAGCACACTAGCTCCCATAGTACAAGCTTTGGACTAAAAAGCGCTGTGTGAAATGGCCATGAATGTTTATTTCGTAGAGATATTGGCCTTGGAGTACCTACATGACAAGGCAAATACGGCAATAGTATCATGTCTTCAAGGCCATAGTAAGGTCTGTTTATCACAACTACTTGCTGAGATTCCAGAAGTGTCATTGGCACCTCCGAAATTCGAGCAGGCCCGTCGCACTGTCATGAAATCACCACGGCCTAGGTCAATGTTTGATGATTTTAGCTTGTTTAAATCTTCATAGAACGTAATACGTTTATAACTGTGTAACTTGTGATATTACCAAAGAATACACTGCATCTCCTATATGGGATACAGGACATAAGCAGAACTTTAAAAATAGCATTGGCAGAACTTTAAAAATAGCACGGTTTAAAATGGAGTTCGAAAATGTATGTCAAGCAAGAGAGGTCTGCGACCTTGAAGTTATGAACCCCGGCCACTGGAGACCCGGAGTCCCCCAAATATCAATGAGAAGTTGGCGTACGCTGTACACTCCCGTATTTCGCGCCCTGTTATTGTTGGAGTTGCATAATATTTTGTAGTTTACGTAGGTTACTTCAAGGAAAAGACCTAAGCAGCTTTTCTTTTTCTACTCTTCCTAATTTAACGCAGCGATAGTGCATATTAACTACCGCGAAGAAAGTAGAGTCTCACCTTTCACACCTCATCACATGAGCATGTTTTGGTTTAAGGAATGACAAGAAATTTCACATTGTCAAATTAATTCGTTCTACTCAAGACAATGGAAACTTTCCTCAAAAGCTCTCTTTACAAAACTACGCTGCTTTGGTCGACGTAGTGTCTTGCAGATTTTAAGCGAACATTGTGAAACAGACCCAGTACAGTCAGAGGTATCATAGTGGGTGAAACAAGCGCACACAAACCTCTGTATTTCGCGCCGCACAGCGACATTGTTTGGGTAGCGGCAAAGGGCGGGCGTTATAAGACCTCTTCTGAGTAACACTTCGCACTGATACGTTTACTACCCGATTTCTAATTCCACAACCTTAGGACACGGTTTACAGATACTGGTGATATGTTGTGCAAGATTAATTCTAGACACTAAACCACTTATTATAGACTTATTAGTGAGTGGAAATTTATAATGTTACAATATTTTTGCGCGCTTAAGGCCCAGTTTCACCAAAGTCTTGCTAACAGAGTGTTACGTAATCGGGCGTCAAAATGTTAAGCGACTAAATTAAAACGACGTTCAACGCTGTTTAAATAAAACGCAAGCAGATGTATTTTTGTTTAGCTGGTTTATATGGTGGCCGTTAGATCAGCGATTAGATTTAACAGTCTGTTAATTAACAAGCTGTTAGTATAACTAACAGAGCATGGTGAAACCGGCCCTTAACCTCAGAAGGACGTTCAATTCACTATTAGGTCCGGTTCTTCCTTAGTCATTAGATCACTACTCACTACATATTAGACCAATTAATGGAATGGACGAGATGTGTTATCCAGAAACAGGTAAATATTTGTTACCGATGGGTCATCATAAACCATCAGCGTGGTTAAAGAACTAAATATCCTGTGCCTGACGGATTCTTTCTTGCACTTCCAAGTATACATAATTTGTTTTGTAAGTAATAAGAGCTAAGTTTGCAGTAGTGTTACAAAAGTGTGCCACGAGGCCAGGAGTCTGCGACCTTGAAGATATGAACGCCGGCCACCGGAGACGCGAGCGGTCTAGTCATGAAGGGTTCGCTTCGCTGCGAGCTCTCGGCTCTAAAGGAGCGTGTACACTGCATGCACGCCTATTCAACCTTTTGTAAGCGCGACCTACGACAATGTTTGGACTTTGGATGGTGCTAGCTTATACTAGCTTACATGATGTAATAGGGGCTAACGGGTTTCCTGGTTCAAAATGGGTGTCAAATTGCTTTGAATGTATTTTGTTAGTTTGATTTGGAACACCTACTTCAGATCTTTATTTAAGTTATTTCTTCAAACTGTGAATGTCTCTAGCATTCAATCCTAAAACATTAGTAAGTAAATATTGGAGCAAGAACGTATACAGAATAAAGTCTAAGTTCACGAACGTTCGTTGAGCTGTACATGAGTCAACCGTTTTTGCGGTGATACGCGAGGTGTCGCGTCGTGTCATGTGGTACAAACTCTGTTTTGTGGAGTGAATAGGAATCGGTGAGCAGTGATCAGTGTATGCGCAGAGCATACATTAGTTCGGTCTGTGAGATGTCGCTAGTGTGTCGCGGTGGTTACGGTGCCGGCAGGTGCAAGCGAGGCTGCACGCTGCGCCGCAGGAGGCTGTGGCCACCCTCGTCCCCGCATCACCCTCACATCCTCACACCACCCCCACCCCGCGGCCCACCCGCGAACGCCATCTTAACAAATCGATAGGATATGACTGTTCTCCACTTCGCGGGTGCGACTTTTGGGCGCGCACAGAATGACCCCTCTTGATTGCGTAACCCAAGCCGGGGCACGAACAATGGAGTCAAAGAATACGATTACGATGTTTTCTGGAATCGTAAAAACTAAATAGGTATTTTGAAAAAAAAACCTACGTGACACGATCGACGTCTACTGCAGTCTCCTCGTTGATATAGGACATTCGGGGAGAAACCAGCGCAGTCTCTCTGAGATTTTACATTTCATGCAAATTGTATTAATTTAAAACCATTTTAGGTACCTTAGACACTTAAAAAACATCGTGATTAAAGTTTGGGGTAGAAATGCGATTGAAAAAAATTAGACAGTTTCCAGTCCTCACTTGAAATTGTCCTATTATCCTGAGAGCGCTTCGACTGGCTGCGCCTTTTTCATCAACAAACAGAATTAATTCAATGAGGAGGTAATCCCAACCGTCCTATAACCCAAGCGGGAATGGGAGTAAACCGCGGCCCGCTCTCTCTCACCGTCGTCGTCGTCGTTTCTACTTAAATATTCACGCCCTCTAATGACACGATGTCGGCTCACTTTAACAGGGTTCTATCGGATCTGGCCAACTTGGCGCACCCCCTGAGTTTTTAGCACCTGTATTGGCAGCAATAAATAAAATATGGTACAAAATGTAGAGATAAATCAACAGGTAGATAAAAAGTTTGGAAGTGGCCCAGCCAGGAGTACAGCCGATTTAACATTTTCAAGTGCGAGAGCACTATCGGTGTAGTGGAAGGTAGCTCTTGCCAATTCTAAGATCGCGGGTTCGGTTCATCGAAGTGCATATCTTCAGTCAGGCGAATAATGACTTGTCGGTTTGTCATTAGTTCACGAATAGTCATAGAAAAAAATCCATTCGTCTGTCTTGAACTATGTGTACCATTTTGGAAACAACGAACAAATTTAAATAAAACAGAAACTTATTTTTATCAAAATCGGAAAATGACGATAACTATAATAGACGAAACAAAGATATGCTGATTAGACCCCCGACCACTTTAAAATCTTTTCACAACAGTCCGTACATCCGTTCCAATAGCTATTTTAAATAAAATTCCTAATTTTATCAAAAGCCAACCAAAAGATTCTTCTTTCCAAAATCTATTAAAGGAATTCCTTATTTCCAAGTGATATTACTCTGTTGACTAATTTCGGTCCGATAAATTGTAGCGCATAATAATAATTTTTAGGTTTAAAAAACTGGAAAAACCGACTTCAATTTGATACGCATTTATCATCAAATGATGATGATAATGATGATGATGATAGCAGTTCATTGGGACTGTTCTATTGGTCGTAAACACCACAGAAAAGCAAAATACGCAATGTCGTGTACGTGGATGACGTGTTTTTTCCAGTTACTCTTAATCAACTGACAAACTACTGAAAAATATACAACCGGATTGATACCTTTTCCTCTTTTGAAGTCGGTAACTTATACTTATCGAGAATCCATCTCATGACCTACCTTCCGGTTTCACGATCAGATGATGATCATAAGATGCATTGGGAATTGTCATGAAATTCATGGGAACTGACTTCAATTTAAAACGTTGAACCTTCATCATTAAATAATGATGATGATGATGATGATGAAAGTTCATTGGGACTATATTATTGATCGTAAGCACCACAGAAACGTCACAGCTCACAGAAAGCAAATACGCAGTGTCGTGTACGTGAATGACGTGTTTTTTCGAGTTATTCTTATTTAACTGCCAAACTACTGAACTGATTATGATAAAAAAATTATGGGACCAATCAGTTAGCATACCCTTTCACATAAAAAAAAATTTAAAATCGGTTCATAAATGACGGAGTTCTGAGGTAACAAACATAAAAAAAAAATATTACAACCGAATTGATAACCTCCTCCTTTTTTGAAGTCGGTTAAAAACTGACATATACTCTAATATAGGTATTACAACTTATTTTTGTCATTTAAATTATATTGTAAATAGGTACGTAGATATTGTTATGTAATTATGTTTGACTTTGCATCCGCTTGATTATTGTTTATGTACCTACTTCCCATAATTATTGACATTCATTCAATTTTTATCATGACATTATTATTATTTAATTATGTAATCTATAATATTAATTTACTACTGGTACATGACTGTTCTTTTAGCTAATTATGACCTAAGCTATATATATAATATATAAACCATATAGGCAATCAATAAATGAAATGAAATGAAATTTAGCTATTAGGAGAGCTTCGCATGGTCAGTGAGCCAGCAATTAAAAATCGATATTTACATTTGACCGAAAGCTATTTAATTAATTCATAGTTTCCCTATGTGGTCTGAATAACAGACAGAAACTATTTAGTATTTAGTTTAACCGATCCGTGTAGGTAGACTAATCTGAGGTTATGGGAGAGAGGTGACTTTTATGTATTATTATGTACTGTTGTACTGTCTCAGAGCAAATATTATTTCAAGAGCATTGAGACAACTCTACCCTAATTATAAAGTCAAAGTCAAAGTCAAAGTCAAAAATCTTTTATTCAATAAAATCTCACTGATCACTTTGAATCGTCATTACGTTTTGTATGATTAGGTATGATTACATATTTTTTTTATTGGATGAGTTGGAGCTAGTTCGTCCCAAGCTTGTTTGTCTTCTAAATAATCAGATATTTTATAGTATGCTTTTAAAAGAAGTCTCTGTTTTATTACGTTTTTGAACTTGCCAATCGACAACTGAGACACATCACTTGGGATTTTGTTAAAGAAGCGTACACATTGGCCTTTAAAAGATTTACTAATTTTTGTGAGCCTAGTGGTGGGAACAGCAAGTTTGTCTTTATTTCTAGTGTTAACATTATGATTATCACTTTTTTTGTTGAATAGATTGATATTTTTTTGAACATACAATAAGTTTTCATAGATGTACTGGCAAGGTACTGTCATTATATTTATTTCCTTAAACTTATTTCTTAGTGATTCTCTGGGACCCATGTTATAAATTGCACGAATAGCCCTCTTCTGCAACACAAATATGGTGTTTATGTCTGCAGCACTCCCCCACAACAAAATGCCGTACGACATAATGCTATGAAAGTAGCTGAAATAGACTAGTCTTGCGGTTTCCACATCTGTAAGGAAGCGGATCTTCTTGACTGCATATAATTTTATAGATCTACCTAATAATGTCTGATGGACTCCAGTTCATCAAATCTAAATAAATTAAGATGAACTAAATGTTTCAAACTGCAATTACGCCTAAGATTCCTCAAATCTGGTTTTCAGAGCTAATCAATATCCTACAAGTTAGAATCGGCTGCACCAATTTTCACCAACCATAGAGCTAAGAAGCATCTGAGATTGACCAGCTTTCTTAAAAAACGGCATTCAATTCGAAGCGCTACTTACCTTACAGGCTACGAAAGCCCAGATAAACATACAGACACACAGCGCTGTTAAACTTAAAACACCCCTTCCGTTTTCGGGTTGGGGGATAAAAATTGAGTGGCGTGGCGAATACTACACACAAAGCCATTTTTTAGCACACGAAACAGAAGCATGAGTGATGATGATGATGATGTGTCCTAGCCGATTTCTGCGTTTTTATCTGGACAGGCATATTTAACTCGGGTTCTATGGAGGGGTTTTTTGTTATGCCCGTTGATAAGCTCTAGGGTGACTTGCGTAAGCATGAGTAAAAGCAGCGTGTAAAATGCCACAACAAACTTTGACTATGTTTTAGTGCACGTTCATTCAAGAAACTAGCCACTCGATTTTCAAGTATCACGTCCACTCGAGTAAACGTATGAAGTAAGTACAACTGTGACAGCACCTGCAGAGCCTCAATGACCTTGATACTAATACTCAACACTTAAACGGTCACAGTTCTGTATAATACTTGAACGTGAATAATTAAATAACAGCGAATAAAAACAAAAAACTAACCAAGCTCATTCGGTTTTGGCAAAGTCTTCACCGACATTTTGGGCAGTGCAACGGTTGTTGAGCTTAACCGATTATTTTCCCCCAAATGTTTTCGTACATTAGCTACTGAACCAGCCAGCTGTAGAGTTGGTGAACGTGACTGAAGTGGGAAGTTTAGCGTCGCGTGCGGAAAACTTGATTGGGAAATCGAACTTGTATGATTGCTTAGTTGTGCCTATATTTCGTGAAGAACAATATAGGTACCTAACCTAGTACCTTACCTACCGTTATTGTTATATGTATAGTTTAGAATATTTTGTCGGGAGTGAAATAATAAGAGAGCGTTAAGGAGGTTCGGTACTTTTAAATTTAAATTGAGAAAGGAAAACTGAGTAAGGTGTTCGAAGGAAGTAGCGTTTTCGGGTATGTAAATGTGAAGTCTGGGTCAGGGTCGGGTTTTGTACCATGGCACTGGTAGGTAAATTATTACAGATCGGGAAGAACCACAAGAGAAAATACATTGTCTTAAAACCTAGTGTAAGTTCAGGTCAAGAAATGTGACAGCAAAATGTTTATTGGTAACAGACCTTGAAAGTCCGGCCAGAAGAAATTTGGTAAAACATAAATGTGATTTCTACTTTGGGAGTCCTGCGTGTCAGGATCGTAAGTCGTAACCAATGGATTAGTGGTCTAGTCTATGACAACTGTTGAGAGAGAATAATATCGATTATTTTTATTTTTAGAAAATACAGCCATAGGTAATTTTATACAGAGTGAAACAATTCAAAATTGCTACCGGAAACGACCCAGCCAACAGCAACTGATGTCTCCGATGCAAAGGTCACAAAAACCAACCGCGAAATAATTATATTTTCACCTTCTAGGGAACGATGTCACCGTTAAACTTTTGTGCCGTATGACCGTAGCCAGCAGAGCGGTGGAACGGATACTCGCTTCACCTGCTCGCTTCCGCTAGATAATTGCAAGAATTGTATCTGGGTAGGGAGAACGGGGTTATTTTGTTATTTATTGTGCATCTATAATAAAAATATAGTACTATAGTAGTACGTCAACACAACATTGACAAAGGCGTCTGTAACTTAGCAAACGTACTTATGCTCAAGATTGCTAGTAACATCACTACGTACCACCTACTAGAGTCTAGTAACTAGACTATCAGTGCTTTCACCCCAATTACTTGGCATTATTTTGTAAGCAGCTGCAAAAACGGCTGACTACACAGTGATTGGTGTTAGAAGTTGCCATGCGGAATTTGGTATAAGTACGAATGAATAATACTAGACCAGATAGGACTTTGAATACTTTGCCTATACAATAAGATATGGGATGTTAAAACAATGCGACGGTCTTGTACAAGTGCGGATCAGTCGGATGCGTGGAGTTCGTTGACCCCGTGCCCCCCTCCATGATCGCTAGTCTCACTTTCGATGCGCCCGAGGCCTCTACGAGTCCACGTGCCCGCTGCCTGTGCGCAGCCACAGCCGTAGCTGTGGCGACCTGCCGTTGGTGACGTCACAGTCTTCAGCGACGCCGACGCGCTAGGTGTGAGGCAGTGGAGCATGAACTTGTTTGTGCTTTTCATTAGGACGTCCATGGGAACCGGGTTTACGGCAAAAGTACCCTACGGACTCATTCCGTTGTTATATTGGACACTACGTGTAATGACTTTACATGTTATAAAAACTTATGGTTACGGAAGCTTCTCGAGATTTAAATCTTTGAATTCTCGAGATTATACTTGAAATTGAACCAAAATGGAGCATGCACTATAGTCGAGAAGATGAATAAGATGCAGACCACAAAATGTCTCAAAGAAAGTGCGAAATATCACGCCTTAGTGCAAATGTAAGGCAAACGAACCCATAACCAAACACACATAGCACATACTACTTACGTCAGCTACCTACTAAACACAACACAGACTGATCAATGTGTCTGGCAGTTAAACAGCACAAAAAATAACATTATATTAAGAGTTCAGTGAGTGATCCAAAAACTGAAGAACTGATTTAGAATTTTAAAGATATCGATATTCATGACGGAACATATGACTAAGCCCTTTGCATAAAGTTCTTTATTTACAAGAGCAATAAAGTTCACGAGGAAACTCATAAAACCTATAGCTACTACAATTGTAAGTTTAATCAAATGGTCACTTGGAAAATTCGCTAGCTTTCATTTTCGCATATAATTATTAGTGGAATACGACGTTTATTTCCACCGTTGACTCGTGTTCGACATGCTACCCCGGCTTCACTTTGGACCATAACATTGTGATTTTGATGGCCAGGGTGACGTCCAGATTTGGCAAAGCAAACAGAACGACAGACGTGACGAAACGTGGGTTCAAGCTGTCGCAGTGCACGGAGGGTTAAGAGATTAACACTAAGCAACGGCTTATAGGCTTATATATTAGGCAATCACAGGCGACGACATGAACAAGTTTATTTTACAAACGTAATATTGTTGTCATCGTGCTCAAGGATAATAACAAATTTGTTTTTACGAAAACTAAGTTTTTATCTATAAATCGTTTGCAACGGTTTGTAGATGGCTCAACTGTTTCATGTGTATTTTGTAAATATTTTAAATACTGTATTAGTTTTAATTTTCTTTGTGAATTAATTTATTAGACCATAAAGAATAAAAAATATTTTTTTTTATAAAAGACCTTAAACTTAAGGTTCGCAGAACTACTTCGCACTGGCTGGCTAGCATTATGCTGGTTCTTATCAGATATACTGGAACATAAAATACGATCGTTGGAGGATTTGATCTAGAATGGAAGTCATAAGGATAAGTAGTCAGATGCCGTACAAAATGGTAGCACGAATTCTGGCAGATTGAGAAGTTTTATGCATGGAAAGTCCTTACCATAATACCAGACAAGATCATCAATAATAATGAAAGCTTTTCTTTCATAATTATGCTCCATTCTCGCCGTACTGTTAATCTGAATAAATATAACACATTCATATTCATATCTCTATGATGTTGTGGTAAGTACAAATAAAACATCACTTACACAAACCTTTGAAAAATAGAAAGTTGCAATATTTTATCAGAAAAAGAGGACGTCTCCTATAACTGTATAATTACATTAATTACGCAATAATAATTTCAAATCTGCTTTACTCTTTTGGAATTAATCATTATCATATCAGCCTGGAGAAGTCTATTGCTACTGGACACACGCCTTTTAAACCTTTGAATTTCATTGTTGAAGTGGCAATGGGCAAGCAATTATTATAGCTAGCAAAACCGACAGCCGAACGTAAGGTGAATCAAGCCTTTCGAATAGTGACAAAGAGTAGGACGGTCGCGTGAAGACGGTGGATTGTTCTCCTTGGAACGTATAGAAGACCTATATGTTCTTCAGGAAGATAATGACGATGAACTGGCCTGAAGGTAGTGATGATGAAGGAATTTGAAAAGAACTTTACAACAGGTTACATGGACATAATTGTGAACTCAAAGAATATCAGTAACGTGAAGACGACGCATGCACAGCCATTTGGTTAGGTTACATAATATGGATGAGGAATATCTCCAGAGAATACCTACCTCGAAGTCTCCAGCTCTACCATAGGAATTAGTTTTTAAAGACCACTAATTTCAAACATACACCTGAATACAATTTTAGATGTTTTAAACGATCTTTCGCTGACGTAACAACAATATCGATGTTATCTTCAAAGCAGAAACTTGAGTTTTTCCTTAGCAACGAATTTATATTGTGTAGGTACTTATTTAAAATATAAATATGTAAAAATTACTTGAGTAGGTACACATTGAAATAGTGTATTGGCAGTGAGTCTGCGTAACGGTGAATAGTATCAGTGCTTGTGGCGATGGTGAGGGTCATCGGCGCGTGGCGACAATTAAAACCGGGATAAGTGTTGCGTGTACCTGCGAGATGAGAGCGCCACGGTCGATACAAGGGGGTTAGCCGCTGAGGGAGGGCGGGGGGCAGGCATCCAATTAAGGAGTTTAGAATACAAGTCACGGAGTTATTGATGTCTCTCTATTTTTATTGCGCAAAAAGTATAACATAACCTAGGTGACCGGCTCAAGTTGAAGTTTCTCAGAAGATAAGAAGAATGTGGTTTATTATGAAAGATCAAATATTATTGTACCACCTAAATTGATGATTTTGATCATCATACTTTTCAATATTTGCAGATAGCTGAAGCTGATGGATGAATAGGATATGAAAAAGTGAGTGCTACTCTTGTAGACTTTTAACATTTGCGGTAAGACGTGTGGGTGTTGAGGTGTCAGATAGCGTCCGGAGTGTGAGGTGGGGCCGCCGCCGAGCCAACTCTTCATTCCCATTTAGCTACTGAATTGTACGACGGGAGAAGGCCATGATTATGTTTACTAACCCCGGCCGCCCGCGCCCCCTGGTCTACGCGGTCCGAATTAACACACGATCTTTGTCCCGAAGCTCGCTCTTTACATAGCCACCCCACCGATCGGTGTTGCCATGTGAGATTCGTATTTAGATTTCGGTATGCAGGTATGGTCTCAGTCCGTGAATTTGTTTATATTGGGACTAGGAAGCGGAATCGATCTGAATCATACGACGAGATCGAACGAATGCGTTGAAAGGTGGCATGCGAAATAAAATAGCAGAAATGCTTTCAATTTAGTTAACATTTAATCCAATGTCTGGGTTATTTGAGTGCTTTTGGGTCTGGTGCAGAGTATGCTTACTGCTTCAAGTTTGATTAGGCAGCACATAGCCAAAAAGTCAAAGCTCTACTAAATAAGTATTGCATTTTATTTGGGTCAATTAAAAGAACCCAGGTGTTTTTTTACAGATTAAACAGTGACCCAGTGATCCTGTGCAAGCTTCACCGCGGGCGTCGGTAATCGTCTAAAAACTCGACCGAGTCGCCGCCGCCGCTTCTGTCAGCCCCTGACCACCGACCGGTCGGGCTGGGGTATGTAGCTGGCAGAATTTTGTGAATGGAGCTTTTTTCGTTGTGATATTTTAGAATTCAAAGGTCTCATTTGAGGTATAGGCACTTACCGTTTGACTTTTTGCACAGATTATGTTAAAGAAATAACCTATCAAGCGAACCATGCATAATTTAAAATTAATTGGTGAAGAATGAACTTGAAAGTTTTACAAAAGTGATTCTTCTTTTTTTGTACTTAGAGGAGTTAGAACAAACAGGTACAAAAAATGTGTCAATAAATTCGGCATTGTTCATGAATAATTAGATACTATTTATCCCCCCTACTCAACACTAGACTGGTAGACTACCAGTGGTACTCGTAGTAGACTGACTGCTTACCTCACCGCGTAGGGTTCATTACCACGCGGCCGCGGCCGGGGGTACGTTCCCAAGCGCACCCCGACTACGTTTACGTAACGTCTTTATGACACCTTTGATTAATTTTCTCGTAGACCTTGATACTACTGCCCAGTGCTGGGTTAGATGGAATAAAACTAATCTCTTTCAAAAGCTTTCTACTGCGGCACTGTTTCGTTTAGTTTGAAAAAAATCTTTGGATCTATCGTAAAGTATGCAAATGTTTAGGATGTACATAAATTATGGGTTATGGTCTGCCTCTATACATATTAAAATAATTTATGATGCGATTCATTGAAATCAAAACGAATTAAACTTTTCGGATCATTTCAATTCAATTTAATCTTTTGAAAGCGTTCAACGTTGTTATGATAGTGTTTAATCCAAAAGATTGGTCATATAAACAGGCCGATACATTTATTCTTGTGTTCATAAAAAACAAATCTAACAAAGAGATGCACACATGTAACCGCATCAATACGAAAGCCGGTGCACAAACACATAATCCTGTAATATAGAGTAACGCTACGTCTGCAAAGTTGGTAGGCGCAAAACGCTATGCTATTCAGGTAGAGGGTCGCCTAATGAAAGTCGATGAGATGAATGTTTTGGGTTTAATTAGAATTGATTAAAGTCGCCAGCGTGCTGTCGACTGGATTGTATAGCTTTTAATGTGGAGTTTATTATTGGCTAGGGATATAAATACGCAGTATCTAAGAAGGACACCACGTATTAGTTGCATAGCTGGAAGTTTCCGGATGGTTGAACTGACTTTTGTCGCTGATTCCATGGTTCTTGGGACAACGAAAAGGTTTGCAAGAATCTGTGTATTTCTTGAAAATTGTTAGTTTTTTTTATGGTATTTTGAAGGTTGGTTTGCTACTTAACACAAAATATGTTGTCCAAGGACTGTCGGTGGCAAAGCAAGGCTACAAAACTATCGCGTGAGCGCTTACTTCGTTGCTCACTTTATTGGTATGGTGAGACAGTGAATCGATTCCAGTGAGTTTACGATTTCGAGCATTGTCCTCGTAAAGATTCCTGTTCCCGCAGTTTAAGTACAAGATGAATAGTTCTTTAATTTATTGTTTGGTTCGATTCAAGGTGAAACGAACCATCAGTGCATATTTCGTTTAGGATTATCTATTCTGCCTCAGTGTGTGTTTTACTGGCGATAAGAATATTATACCTACGCGTAAAAAATAATAGATTTGACAAGACCATCCTTCAGATGTAAGTAATGTTTTGAGTTGTCTGACCAAGTGTACTACCATTACAAAGGCGAAATAGTTTGGAGACTCGAGAGAGACACCCGCTGAGTAATCATGGTAACAGACATTATAGTATAATTGACTATTTTTAGAATGGTATCAACACGCGCTTATCCACATGGGTCTACCACGTGACGCTAAGTATTGCAAATCGAATAGTATACACCTACCTAACCTACTGTCTTCATAACTACTTGTAGATGTGCGTGACTGTTGTGTTACGAAAATCAATAACAAAACTGTCCTATTATTAAGTCGGATTACAAGGACACTGAAGTATGATTGCTAAACATGATACGAATTGTCCTTTGATTCAACAGTATTCACGTATTCATTAGTGCTGTTGACCAGTATTTGGTGATTTTTCAATATTTAGTTAGGTTAGGTATCTGCAGATCTGCATTATACACTACAACTACACACATATACTACAACTTATTGGTCAGCTCTTCTACCGACCTTACCACTGATAAGTGGTACTTCTTGAGAAGCTCCGATGGGTTGCGGAAAAGTGCTTTGAAGAAGGGTTCTTAGAATTCAGGAGCGTGTATGTTTAAATGTAGAAAAAAGTTATCGAAAAAGAGTAAAGGCAGTGGTAGGTAGGGCAGGGAAAGCCTAAAATTTGTCTTTTGAAATCAACGTCTAAATTGCGAGATCCCTACTTCAGAGTTACTAAATCACCCGATAGTTTCGCTATTTTGAAAGTTATAAATTTCATACAAAAACTGTGGGCCCTAGCCCCAGTACGACTGCCGTTTACACCCTCAAACACATTTCTGTAAGTAATGCATGAGATTCCAGAGAGGACACTTACTTTGATGCTTATCAGCTAACTGTATAAGAGGATTAGGTAGGTCCCGCCGCCTGTAAAAGCACATGACTTTTGCTTCTACATTGCCCGACGATGTCTTGTTCAGTTCCTCTATCCGCCGGATTTGGTACGGAGACGTCGACGACGTCTCGAAATAGACGCAGTCTGCGGACAAAATAATGAAATTGAAAATTAGCTGGCTTCGATTTTTATACCGCGTCTTGATAATGTTCTGCTAAGCTTTTCAACGTAACAGAAATAAGCAAAGCAATGTGCGCATTTATGGTAGTAGACACACATTGGTGACTGTGGTGGGTTCCTTAGAAAATCTATAAATGATAAATCTATTTTCTTTCTGTCATCAGCGTTAACATGCCAGTTATAATTAAATAGAGAGTGAAAGTAATTAATAGGTAAACAAATTTTTATTTACAATAAAATTACAACTAACAAATTACACAGTATTTACAAATTACACATAAAACAGTACGTAAACTAACTTAGTTGTGCTATCTGCAAACCGATATAAACGATTTAAAAAGGCTAATTAATGAATAAGCAGAGGCTTATTCTGACATTTCCGCAGAGTAAAGCCGGTATAAAATGCAGAAAAATAATCAGGTAGGTTCCTAATTAATGACTAATTATAATTAGGTTATTGTCGTAGAAGATTGATAACCTACATTTGTGTATGATTGATTATTGTTTCGGAATAATTTCAATTCCATACGAATGTTTGATGACCCTAGAAAATCATATGATGCTTATGTATCCAAAAATTGCTACTTTTGTGTGATTCGATGCATAATCCTCAGACAATGGCCAACCACTGTGTGCATCCCATTCCGAATAATCGGTCCGGAACAAGAGCCTCTACCAGCAGTCACAGAAGAGAGACTACTTTGCAGAAGTTTTACTATGCGGCAAAACTCCAAAACCGAATCCATGTACTGTATGAACCTATCACATGTGCCATCAGTATTGAGAGTTAATTTCTATTCGGTAAAAATCAGTGCCGGCAGTACAAAATTTCTTCAGTGAATGACAACCAAGCAGGACCTAACACCAACGCAATACAGCTCAATTTACAATGAATGACAACTGTGAAAGATAAGGTCTATTCCGCACTACTGTACAATTCTAGCAATACGAATGTTACCATACTGTACCACATGGACCACTACCTAATGGTAAATGGTTTTTACCGTTACCGTTACGCAAGTAAATAGCTGCGCTTATAATGACATGCTTGGAACCTTTCATTTTGTCTAGAGCGAGATGGGATGGTCCATTTACCTTTGTTTTGTATTATTAACATCGAAAACTCAAAGTTATTGTTGTCAGTATATTTCTCATAAGGTTTGAAGTTCTCTACATTATCTACTCTATTTACAGACCACATCTAAATACAATGGATTTTTAGGATTAAATAAAAATCCATGTTGACAAAAAACTAAGAAACTTTTGACAATCACATGAGTATTGATTTGGTTAGCAAGATCTTTACTAAAGAAGTTTGTCTATTACCAACACAACGCATACTACACTGGTTTACGCAATATGAGATCGATAACCAGGTAGGTACTCGGCGGGACGGGATAAGAACTCTCTAAATAGGGATCTGTACGGGTTTGTGTAACAAAAGCGAACCAATCTATGGAATTTTTAGAGCCTCTTTTCCTTATAGCTAGCTACTGCTACCCTGCCAGAATCGTCTCATAATTCGTATGAAACTTTCCATCCTGGTGCGATTGCAATGCAAGGTGATCTAAAATTAACTTACGATGAGACGTGATTTCAATGTGTAATAGATACGAAACAACGTTTATATTTTTTTATGTTTCTAAGAGCATTTTGGAGTACCTACCTAATCCGTATATCAGAGCTTGAATAAACACGCTTAATATTTGATGATAATAATTATTAGCCTGAAAAACTTACAAGTGTGGTACTCTGTTAATTATATTTCAATAGTAAAATAAACTTACTTAATCATAACCATCAGCTTAACGTCAACTTATCTCAGATTTAGCTACATATGTAAAGGACAATGACCTCTAAAGACGATAACATCAGCATATTATTTCCCAGTATTAAAGTTAAAAAAGAAACATGCAGTGTAAGCAGTACTATCAAACTATCGACGAGAGCTTCTAGATTTCTTTTTGATGATTTTATCTTTTGCTCCTTGTTTGTTCCAATCCAACATGGAGACAGTTACTCTACTGCACTGCACACAGGAAGTAATAATATTTGGTTGGTGGCGGGCGTGGTGTAGCATAGATGTGACCGGTCAATATTATTGGACCAAGTGTCTGTGCCTACGAGGGAACACCTATCATCTATAGTTATAATCGTAAGTTGGGACATTATGCGGCTGATTGCCGTGTTAACGCCCGTTCAGTTTTGCCAAGAAGTATATTTTTGGACCGTGTCAATAAGTAAGTGTATAGTAAATTTAGACCGGCCACGTCATTGAGTGCGTAGAATGATTGAATTCGATCTTTAGTCAGGTTTCACGTGGCGACACCGAAATTTCTTTTGTTGTAATCTCGTGGCGATGGAGTCATTTGCAACGGACAACAGCAGGTAGGCTTTTGGTTGGTTTCTTTTAAAAATATATAGTAGATGAGGAAATTAAAATACGGGGTAAGTTTACCTACTTTCTTGATTCATGGAAGACGTTAAAAAAACCCACGGTGATAAGGTCAAGAACTATTACTTCAGACTTACATTATCTTATCGTATTTGCAAGCTCAGTTAACTCAAAAAGGATATAGACATAGACAATCATTTATTCGCTTTAGATTGAAATCATTACAATAGATTAATTACAATTAAATTGGTATAACATAATATAATATTAATTTAAACAAACAATAGTACATAATAAGAAAAAAAGTATGCTATAGCAGCGAAAAGGTCACGGCTCAGCATTATGCTTCGCCATCCGAAGACAGGTCAGCGCTGTTATTCTGCCGTAACCTACGGTTCAGTCACTCAACCCCATGAAAAGCAGTGTCGATGTTAAAAAGATGATACCATAATAATATATAATAATAATATATATAGATATGTATGATAAGTAAATTTAGAATGTTTTGTCAAGATCAAACCTGACTGCGTGCGACTTGTTCTTATTTTTCTCGCTTTGAGAGTCAAAGGCAGGCAAATGTTTGACAAAATCCTTTAGAATTTAAGGTTCACTAAATATGTAGGCAGAGGCCAGAGCCACGTACTAATATCCCATCTGTCAAATGCTTACTCTTTGCAAATTAGTGTGGTGAAATTATTATTTATACTACACCTGCTTGGAAAGTACCTTGATACTTTATCAAATTTACGGTAGAAAGTACGTCATTGCATATCGAACAAATATGCGGGGAGAAAACGCATCTGAGCGGGAAGTGTATGAAAATCCATTTCTTACGTGGTTTTTCTTTTTTAATTTTGGGTAAGACTATGCGCCGGTAACCTAAATATCAAAAGCCAAAAAGTTTTTACAGTGACTTTCTCCAAGTTCGCAAAATGACACTGGCCACTAGCTGTGTGTTGGATGGTGTCGGGCTGGCAGTGCGACCCTGCGGCGGCAGGATAAACAATTTGAAAAAAAAACATGTGAAAATTGCAGACGCCATTGGCGACATTTTCAATTTGTGTGTTGTTTGAGGATTCAGTTTTAGTTTTTTATTTTCCTCGTAGGTGTAGTATAAAGCACTATGTACTATTTAATACTTTCGCGCATGATTTCGCTAGTTTGCAGATTCTGGATAATTCTGATCTATTGTAGAAAGTTTTCATAACGAAGCGTTACCCAATATAACTTCTCGTAAGAGGTTATCACGAGTTCGAGACATCGCTGTGACTACGCGTCTTGTCTTGTCGCGCCGAAATGTAGTTGATCGATATCTTAGTCTACCTGTAACCATCTAGTAAAAAAGCCTATTAAGAAATTTGGGTTTTAAATACTACTCGGGGTAGCGCAGTGAACGGGAGAATCACCCGTATTGTATTTTCGTAAACCTCTACGCTAATGAGCAGGATCTAGTGATTCCCTTTTCTTTACATAACACCTTTATTGTACCTACTTAGATTCACAAACAATAAAATTATTTATGATTTTTATGATTTCTATTATTGTGTGCAGGTGCACCTACTGCTGCAGTACTTGTAGTGTCGTGGTAGGCCTCCAATTTAATTTCCCTTGTAAATAATGAGCGACTACTATTTGTCCACCTTCCATTATTCATTCAAAGGTCTTGCCCACTTCAGTCTTGTGATTTCAACACATTTTAGACCTTTTAGACGGAAAGAGATACGCCAGAAAGTCGCAGACGTAGCTGGTAGGTTGATGTGAATTTCGTACTACATCGTATGTGTCAAATGTGTCCCTTTCGTTTTGCGTAATCTAAAAGCTGCAAAGTAAAGACCTCCAAGGGCCTCCCAATGGGGGATTTTTTATACATGATAAAAACGTTTGTTTCGCTGATCATTTCAAAACTGGGTGAAAATACTCTTTATTAGGATACAAGATACCGGCTACCTACAAACGTAAGGTCACTCACTACAAATACCTACCCTACCTATCAACTTTACCTTCACAATGCGTAAAAAAAAATTTGGCCGTTTATATTAATTATGCCATTTATGCCTACACGGTTCATTGGCGAAACCTGTTTTGACATTGATGTTCGGTACTCGTGGTACTGCTGAGGTGGATATAATGTAGTTATTTATATTATCATATCACAGAAGCTTTAATTTTGTAATACAATTTTTTTTAAGATAAGATAAGATAATGTTTATTTCCAAAATAACATAGAGCCACACTGGATGTCCATAAGTTAACTAAAAGGACATTTATAATGGATTTTTTTTGCGGTTAGGGGCATACAGTTATTAAAAAACCACATTTTGTGCCTGAGCTTTCACTTAGCGTTAGGAATAAAATTTTGAAATTTTATTATTCACTTAGTCCGGCCCTGTGCATTTGGCTGCCAGTTTCAGGCTCATTTAGTAGAAGAAAACAGAATGAAGCAAGTCAATGTGTTTTTCTGTAGCAGTCTCCTTCTCTTTTCGCTCTTACTCTTAGGCTTTCACAGAATACAAATAAGTTCCAGTTTATAGGGTTAGCGCGATGGCGAAGACGACCTCGATAAGGGTCGACAATACGAAACGAACACTCCCGCAGAAGTACACACAACGGAATAAATAGATAAAGGTTAGGTATTATATGGGCACATTAGAGCACTTGCGGTTTAGGGGCAGCAACCCCATTTTCTGATCGTAGGATTGTCAATTCAATCTGGATGTGCAGTGCAGATTGCTCCACAACCTGCACCAATGAATTTTTCTATTCGAACAACCCATGAACAGTGCCTTGATCACGAATAAATGTGACAATCGCAAACGTATCGTAACGTGTCAGAGATACACTGCGCGGTGACACTACAACGGTTGGCAATCGAGTTGGCAATGACGCGCAATATAACTCGAATACGTTAACGCGGCGACTATCAGATTTGTTCGTGATAGAGGTACAGAACACTATACTACCTCCTTCAAGTAGTGAAGAAAAACATCACTGGGAAACCGATAGGCTTGAAAGCTTGGATATTTATGTACTTTATTTTTATTGTTATCATAATCATTTATTACATGCACAGCCATTTTAACCGCCGTTTCAGTCACATATGAAATATGTGGCATACTACAACAAATTCTGCTAAACTACTTAGACATATTGCTTAGATATGCCTTTAGCTATCCCCTTGGAGTACTAAGCTCAGGAGTATACAGTTAATTCTTAGTATCATACTAATATTTTTTTTAAATAATCCTTCTAAGTTAATGCAAAGATAATCTTCCTACAACTATTTTATAAAAAAAAACATATTTCTACCAGCAAATTAATGTTATCTATCACCATTCTACTTAATGCATAGCTATTATGTACATGTAGTGTAGGTATATAATAAACTGGATGGTTAAGTAAGTTACACTAGGCTAAGTAATGGGTCATTGAACTCATACTTTCACATAACTGAAGGTTATGTTAAAAAATAAACTGTTTAGTTTATTTTCAAACCAGATGAATTTATCAAAATTAAGTTATTGAGTTTATTCAATAGGTATTATAAGACCATCCTAATCTTATCAGTATATTTTTGAAGAAGTACATCTTAGGTTTTTTTTTTGGTGTTACATGTGATGCAAGAAAAATAACTTTTTGTGATGATGTTACTTTCCAAAATATACTTTTTATGGTGTAAGTAATGTATTCATCTTCTAACAGCTGTTTTTATGACAAATAGTAAAACATCACTAGCTTAGCTACTATACTAATGTTCCAGAGGTATAATATATGTTTAAGATAAAATCGATTGACTGAATTTTTATAATTTTCTTGACTCGAAGTTGCATTGAAGCGTGTTACGAAGTCGAAATAGTACTACACTAGAACTTCAGCATTTAAAGTAGAATTCTTTAAGAATCGTACAACAAGTTCTAGGAACCAGGCCATAGTTTCTTGCCCTTCTAGGCTAATTATTTACAAAAATGAATAGTATTTTGCTGAATTTGGGGATAGAAATAGATCTGAACGAAATAACTGCAATAATTATTTTAAGAACTTACTAGTCCCAAACTTTAAACCAAATAAGCAGACAAACTAAGCAAAGCTTGTAATATGTGAACCAGATTGCTGTTATTGATTGTGTAGTTATTATCAATAGACGCAGAAGTTTGAAATGCAGCTATGTAAACAGTGTACATTTTGAACAATTACACTAGAAAGTTGGAAGTCTGACTGGTCTGTTTTTACTTAGTTTGATAAAACAAATTTATAAGTAGATCTGAGCGAGTAGATCATACTATAACAATCCCTTCAAAGAAGTTTCATAACAAGTTATTTTGTGCATCTAAAGTATAAACTGTTTTTTATAATTATTATTTAGACCTATGAAGTAGCATATTTTTTACAAATATGCCGCAAAAAACCATCCCAAATGTCATGAGTTGAGTGTGATTTGATGTCTTAGTACAGATAGCAGTTTAAAAATATTAGAAATTCTGCCTAGATAGAATGTCTGAGTGTTATCTACTAAAACATAATAAATCAGCTTTGTCTTACTTTGTCTTTTGTCAATTTTCATATATTTCTAAAAACCATGACCCTTGATTGGTTTATTGTGAATATATTAGGTTATTCTACTCTAAATGTAAGGTACTGATCATATGAACCAAAGAATCGTTCCTCAATGATATTGCTCATAAAGTTTTAAAGTTCAATGTTACAGTTAAAAACCTATTCACAAAATGTAGGTCAAGTAGGCAGTTCTATATGGAGATACCATCATACTGAGCAAGCATTTGAGGTTATCAGTGAAATGGCAAAACTTCATGAAATAAACAATGCACTTCAGGCTCAGGCAGTAATTTTTTTCACTATTTGTCATAAAATTGATCACCAAGTAAGGTTTGATCGAGTAAAGATTTATTGTTATGATAGTTTTCAAACAAAGGTACAACATTTTGAATGGACTGTTGATAGGAAGTTATGTATAAGGAAGAGCCTAATTAGCATTCGACGCGACAGCCGCTGCGGAGCGCGCCACACGCGGCATTTCAGATCCCACAACTATTCAAAGATATCAGAACACATCCACTTTTATTAAACTCCTACCTACAACATCATAATGTTGAATGAAAACCTTCTTCATTTACTAGCATTTACAATCCCTGAACCTAAACACGCCGTATCTCACCCCTGACCCTAACAACCACCAGAAACTCGAATCAAAATATTTTGACAACATTGAATATAACCTAAAATCATACGTCAAAACCATCAAAATCGCACAAAACAACCCCGAAATCAGCGAGCAGCTAATGATAATTGGAAGCGCTTCATGTGTAACTACCCGAACGCAGATACGCAAGCCGATACAATGATACAACTAGATGCAAATGCTAATGTCCTATTTGACGAATTTTGGTAAAATATATTTAGGTATTTCTTACGAACTATCCCGCCAACGGAATACATGCAATATTCCTTTAGTTTCACCAGGAAACGCTTGATCAGAGTATGTTATTATTGAACTAATTAAAGTGAGCAATTAATGAAGGTACGACAATCAAAGCAAAGCACCGCTAGTCGGCTGGCGGTGAACCGGCGAAGCTACAACAAAAATAACCAATTACTGCAACTTACCGCCGACTCTGTACATATTCGCAGCCATTTTTATACACAATCACTATTCATTAACACTTAATTATTCTACATCTGACACAATTTATAACTAAAACACTATGTAATTGAGCTTAGAGCAATGTTTTTCATCACGTTAACTCCGGACGCCTTTCGCTGATCGCCATTTTCTTTCACACTACTAATTTGGCCAGTGCGCAGTCGCACTTTTTGGCGTAAACTTCCTCCTCTTGAAACAAAGCAATGACATTTCATTAATTTTATAAACACTTGTTATTAGCAGAAAACTGTTAATTTATCATAAAATTCAGAATATTTTACGAATTATTGTCCATATTTTGAACTAATTTACATTGTCCTAAAATAAAAAAAATATTCATTCAATTAACGTTTCATTATTGGCATCACCAAGCTGCAACATTTGACATCATTCATAGTTTTTTTTTATTTACATACTTTTTGATACATTTTGATGAAAACAAAGGGAAATGAAATCGATTACAAATATGTACATAATGTACGTCTATGTAGTTTTTGTCTCTCCTTAATTTTTACATCTTTTGGTTAGCCTCCTACTAAAATAAAATGTCAAATTCAATGTATGAAAATCTGATCAATGCATGTAATGGAACGTTGCACCAAAGACAAAAATGCTCATCTACCTTCTCTTCTACCCTCTACGGCATCTTTTCTCTATGATAAACCATAGACACATGTATGAAACAAAATAAACATTTTTGTGTATTCGTGTAACACACCTAGTTCTTTGGAACGAAAAAAATTATGATCTTTCATGTTTTCATGTACAAAATTATTGAAAATATACACCTATAATAAATTACAACAAAATGACTTCGTGTTTGTAAATGACGTGGCCGAAGTGACAGCTGATTTGTCTATGGTTTTTGACATGACACTTGCCAAATCAGCCAGGTTTCTTGCATCTTCTGAGCTTGCATCAGGGCAGAAATTTGTAAAATCCAAATAGAAAAAATAATTTTTGAATGGATTTACAGTGGTGGGATGTGTAAAAACATATGTAGGTGTCTGAAATTAAAGTGGGCGCATGTCTAATTGGTAAGTACAGAGCTATTCGAAGGTGATCGGCATGGAAATGGCGAAGTTCGCGTCGATTTGTGTTTTTGCCTTGTTTCTGTTTTAGATCGGCGATATGGCCACGTATGAAGAGTTTATTCAGCAAAACGAGGACCGGGATGGCGTCCGGTTCACGTGGAACGTATGGCCGTCGAGCAGGATCGAGACTACGAGGCTAGTTGTTCCCCTGGCTTGTCTGTATCAGCCACTGAAGGAGCGACCTGACTTACCGCCTATCCAGTACGAACCTGTGATGTGTACACGTAATACCTGCAGGGCGATATTGAACCCGATGTGCCAGGTTGATTACAGAGCCAAATTATGGGTCTGCAACTTCTGCTTCCAAAGGAATCCCGTAAGTACCAACATCATTTAACATTCTATCTATCTATCTATCTATTCAGCCTGTATGCTCCCACTGCTGGGTATAGGCCTCCTCTTTAGTACGCCAGTCTCTCCGGTCCTGTGCGAGTCTTCTCCATTGCTGCCCAACTACAGCCACAACATCATCGCACCATCAGGCGGGTGGTCTGCTTCGTGGTCTTTGAGTGTCCCTTGGCCACCATTCCAAAATCAGGAAAAATAGTATCTACTTTACATTGCTTTGTAAAATTGTAATTAAAGAGATTGCGCTTATTACAATTGCATAATTTCAGTTTCCACCTCAATATGCTGCTATATCTGAACAACACCAGCCAGCGGAATTAATCCCTAACTTCTCAACAATAGAGTACACAATAACTCGAGCACAGACTATGCCACCAATATTCCTTCTTGTGGTAGACACTTGTATGGATGAGGAGGAATTGGGTGCACTGAAAGATTCTCTCCAGACCTCACTCAGTCTCATGCCTCAGAATGCTTTGGTGGGGCTAATAACATTTGGCAGAATGGTTCAGATACATGAATTGGGTAAGTTTTATAATGCTTCAATGCTGTAAACTAAAAAATAGTAATAATAACACAGTCTTTGTAAATCTTTACAAAATACAAATAATAATTGTTCACATGCTAATTTAGTATAACCCAAACTTTATACTGTTCATGCTTCTGTTACATTGAGACATTTTGAAGGTTCTTTATGCACAGTCAAGTAAGCATGTGAGAATACTTTCCTTGCAAGGGTAATTTTTATCTTTTCTTTTGCTAAATTAGTAAACTAAGGTTCCACTCTTTTTAGGTACAGAAGGCATATCAAAGTGCTATGTATTCAAGGGCACCAAAGATCTGAGTGCAAAGCAGATACAAGAGCAGCTAGCTATTGGCCGGGTCAATGCACCCAATCCCCAGCAACGTCCGGGAGCGCCTGCACCGCAGCCACCTGCTCACCGGTTCTTACAACCAGTGAAACAGTGTGACATGGCACTGACTGACCTGTTGGGAGAACTCGGCCGTGACCCCTGGCCTCAGGGTGTGGGAAAGAGACCTTTGCGTAGTGCTGGTGTTGCTCTATCTCTCGCTGTTGGTATGCTAGAGGTTACCTACCCTAATACCGGGGCTAGAATCATGCTGTTCCTCGGTGGGCCATGCTCGCAAGGCCCTGGTCAGGTGGTTAATGATGAGCTGAAACAGCCTATCCGGTCTCACCACGACATTCACAAGGATAATGCGAAGTATATGAAGAAAGCGATAAAGCACTATGAGGCGTTGTCATTCAGATCGGCGACAAATGGACACGCGATTGATATCTACTCGTGTGCGTTGGATCAGACTGGCTTGATGGAGATGAAACAGTGCTGTAATTCTACTGGGTAAGTTGGTTCATTTCTAAGAGATAATTTCAGACTAAACCATCGGATAAATCCTTATGACTGTAGTTAAATGTGTCGATCATTAAATGCACAGGCAATTTGTGATATTAAATAAATGTGGGTGTATGTTTGTGACTCAATAGTGCCATTAGGGCACAGTTGGTTTGAAAATAGATGTTGCAATGATTTGAAATATGCTACTATTTATTTCTGTACCATAAGTAGAAAAAAAATTAATCTCCTTTTAGCGGCCATATGGTGATGGGAGACTCCTTCAATTCATCACTCTTCAAGCAAACATTCCAAAGGGTCTTCGCTAAAGATCAGAAAGGAGACTTCAAGATGGCATTCAATGGAACTTTAGAAGTCAAATGCAGTCGAGAATTGAAAAGTAAGTGCCTTGATCTTTTGAGACTTAGAAGATTTATGTATATCAAGATTCAAGATATTTAACTTTAAAAAGCAGGGTAAGATCATTTTAGATAGGTCTGGTGCTTGCATAGGTAAAACAAATTCTATTCTCAATAAATTATTTATTTTCAGTTTCCGGCGCGATCGGTTCATGCGTGTCTCTAAACCAGAAGGGTCCGAGCGTGTCGGACCAAGAAGTCGGAATGGGCAACACTTCCCAATGGAAGATGTGTACATTCACACCTAGCACAACCATGGCGATATTTTTTGAGGTATACTAAAACATAGTTTCATTAGATTTCTCATCTTGACTTCGAAAAACCTAATGCTTTTTAATGTAAGTTGAATTAACGATAGTGATTAACATTTTGATTACATTTTACAACATTGTATTACAGCATATTGAGTGTTGTATATATGGCCAGGGTGAACTTTGATTCTGTGCAATTTGTATAAGTCTCATACTTACTTGATTACTCATAAGTATATCGAAATGATTCACAGCACGCTCTTTCGCTGCCGATTGATATAACGCAAAAGTATAGTGCTTCCACAAAGGACTTTCACATCCTGCAAACGTTAGGTTCATGTAACTTATGTCTCGATTCAGACTAAGGTCAACCTACAGCATACAAGCCCTTAGTGTTGTATTGTATTCCAGGTGGTAAACCAACATGCAACTGTCCCGCAAGGCGGTCGAGGTTGCGTACAACTCATAACTCAGTACCAGCACTCGAGTGGACAGCGGCGGGTCAGAGTTACTACCATCGCACGGAAGTAAGGCATTTTGGTTTCTAGGTATTATTAGAATTATAATTGACGATATTGAGAGGATACATCTACGATATGATGTCTACAGTGCGTGTAGGCGGCGCCCCGTGGTGTCACCATCTTTCCTAATTGTTCGTTAGCGCTGTAAAAGCCGTCAAAAACTTTCCATCATTACTTTTTCGAACAAAAGAAACTGGCAAGCGAGAGTCGCTGTTTGGTGGCAGAAAAAAATTCGTCCTGATATCCCCCTCTTTAAAAACCTTTATCAGTATTGTTTTTTACAGCTGGGGAGACGCATCAGCGCATTTGCACCACATATCGGCCGGTTTCGACCAAGAAGCAGGCGCGGTGGTTATGGCGCGTTTAGTGGTGTATCGGGCTGAATTGGAGGATTCACCTGATGTACTGCGCTGGCTGGATAGAATGCTGATCCGATTGGTAACTGTTTTTATATCTAACTAGCGACCCCCCCCGGCTTCGCACGGGTGCAATGCAGGGATGATAATGATGTTTTATACATATAAACCTTCCTCTTGAATGTATTAAAAAAAACCGCTTCAAAATCCGTTGCGTAGTTTTAAAGATTTAAGCATGCATACAGACATTAGGACAGACGCGGGAAGCGACTTTGCTTTATACTATGTAGTGATAATAGTATCACTTGCACAAAATTTCAGCAGGTTCGAAGCAAGGAGCGGGAGTGGTTATGGCGCATTGCAGTTGCGCCATAACCACTCCCGCTCCTTCCTTGCTTGACAATGCTCACCCGATTCGTTCTTGTGGCAGAGATCTACTAGTTTTTAAAGTCGCACCAGCTGACACACTCGAATCAAGTCTACATCCAAATCCTCATCAATTTAAAACTTTTCGGATATAATTAAATATCATGTTTTAATAATCAAAATAATAGTTTACTTTTAGGCCTGTAAGCTGATAAAGTAATCATACCCAACCATAGAATAATGTCCAAGAATATATATTTATAGATTTGAGTAGAGATTTTCCGACTGGTCTAATTTTCTTTCTCCCTCCAGTGTCAGAAATTCGGCGAGTACGGCAAGGACGATCCCAACAGCTTCCGGCTATCCGAAAACTTCAGTCTTTATCCTCAGTTTATGTACCACCTCCGTCGCTCGCAGTTCTTACAAGTTTTCAACAACTCGCCTGATGAAACCACCTTCTACAGGCAAGTATTTTAAGCTAAGTTACGCTACAAACTTACTCCAAGAACACGTTACTGTCATATTAGATTGTAGAAGTCCACAGCTTCATCCAAATCGGATCAGTAGTTTTTGTGTGAAAGAGGAACAAACATACATACATGCATCCTTACAAACTTTCGCGTTTATAATATTAATAGGATTAATTTCTGGTTTTAGACACATGCTAATGCGCGAAGATCTAACGCAATCGCTGATCATGATCCAGCCGATCCTGTACTCGTACAGTTTCGGTGGGCCTCCAGAACCAGTGTTACTGGACACCTCCTCTATCCAACCTGATCGGATCCTGCTGATGGACACCTTCTTCCAAATTCTAATCTACCATGGCGAGGTAAGTGTTAGCTTAGTATTTAACTTAGATGCTTCAAACATGCATGAAGGCATGTGAATATCTTGAATACAAAATACTCTCCAAAATGTGCTAAGTGCGTGTGGCATAAAACAAAAAGCTCGCGTTTTGGAAAAAGTACCTTTGCCATCGTCAGGTACGGGCTCAAGATTGTCGAACAATCAGACTATTGCTGACAACATTTTGCCTGATCTGTAATCCCTGACATCCTTCTCCTGTCAAAAACTACCCCCGTTGGTCACAACACAAGGTCCTAAAACCATATTGATCTTATAAATTGTTAACAGACTATAGCCCAATGGCGCGCCCTACGCTACCAAGACATGCAAGAATACGAAAGTTTCGCTCAACTCCTGCGCGCGCCCATTGACGACGCGCAAGAGATTCTGCAAAGCCGATTCCCCGTGCCGCGGTATATCGACACTGAACATGGCGGTTCGCAGGTAAGATATTCCAATTGACAGTTATCATCAAGCAAGCAAGCTCGTATGAGTTAGTGGCCAACTCTGTTGACGAAGTTTTAGGGCCTCCGTCATGGCTTAACGAATGCTACAGTCGGGACCGACAGTTTAAGGTGCGTTCCGAAGCCCGGAAGCGCTCAGATGTAAATGCCACTAACGATCACCCATCCAAATAGTGACCGCGCAGATCGTCGATTAACTAAGATAATCGGTGAAGATTGACTAAGCAAGCTACGCTAAAAGCGCTTCAGTATCATCAGTTTACATTACTTAAAGGTAAATCCACCTAAAGAAAGAAATTTACCTAAGACTTTTCACGTGATACAAGCTTTTACTGTGCTGAGATTGGCGTCAGTAGTTTCAGAGTGAAAATGTTCAAGACCTTTATTAATTTATTAGATGTCTTTTACTACTTTTTAGACCAGGCTAAAGACTACATTTACTTATTTTTAACAATCTTTATTTAAATTAAACTGTAGTTTCCACACTACGTGGTTTATTTGTGATCGTTTTCGTCGCCAAAATTCTTTCCAACATATCGTTAACCTTCTGTTGCGTCTGCAAAAAGCTTCTAAAATGCGAGTCGTCGTATCTCGACCGTTTCTTGGTGCCCAAAGGAAGCTGATGTCTCGAAATTAACTTTGGTGAACCGTAATCGTAATCTGTGTACCTATTCTCTCTAGATTTAGAGATGTGGGGCCAGTCGTCGGTTCTTTCGAGTTTCTCGTGAAATCTTTTTATGTTGTGATCACTGTAATGGGAACGGCCGCCGTATTGATTGTATTTTATTGGTTTGCGTCGATTGATTTCTTTGGAATATTTCTCGTTTATAAACTCTCTGCTTCTGTCGTGTCTGCTGTTTCCGTCTCTGGATTGTGGTGAATACCGCTGCAGTTCCTCATGTTTAGTTTCGGTGTAGTGTTTTCTGTCACGTGGGATGTATCTTTGATGGAATACGATTCTGTTTTTATCCAAAGGACGTCTAGTTGAGACCACTATGTTTTGATAAACCAGTGTTTGTTGGGCCGGAAGACCTATCGGAGGAACTTCGACAGAGTTAGTTTGTATTGTGATAGGTGACGTGTGATAATTGTTTTTTGTATTGAAGATATTTAGTTGTGTTAATTTATGGTTCGCTATAGGTATGTTCTGCATAGGTGTATTTAAATTTAACAAGGTGTATGGCTCGTTTGGTAAAACGGCTGTTTGTATGAGAGGTGTGTGTATTGGATTGTATGGGTTTATAATAACTGATGTTATGTTTACTGGAAGTGGTTTGATATTGTAAATGTTTGCAGCTGGATTTGCTAGTTTGTTTTCTCTTTTAGAATGTTTATCTTCATTGATTTTGAATTTGTTTGGTTCACTGATATCTGCGCTTGCTTTGAATTGTTGAAACATCTCCATGAACTTCTCGAGCACGTCTGTTGCATCCATCTTTTCATTGTTAGGTTCATATTTTACTTTTACTGCCACATCATTCTCTGAAATATACAAAAGTTTTGTTACAATTCACCGCATATTGAGGGCTTTTTCATTGATTGAGCTCTGTTGATAGATACAGAAAATGATTGAGTACTTTACCTTCTTGTTTAGTTGTAGTAGTTCTCACAGTTGTATGTCTTGTATTGATTCTAGTTCTCTTAGTAGTAGTTATAACTTTATTTAGGTCTTGTAACACTCTTGCTTTTACACTCTCTGATATTTCTTTAATAATGTCTTCGGACAATGATTTTATCTGTTTGTTTATGAAAGGTTTTTTGTAAAGTTGCGACTCAATTGGCGCGTTTGTAATAATGTTTACAGGACCATTATCGTCTACTAAATATTTTCTTTTAGTTTGATACTGGACGTTGTTATCTTCAAAGTGTATGTTTCTATTGCTAGAAGTTTTATTGCTTGCAGGTCCAAACATTTTGAATGGGTTTGTGAGTTTGATGATATCATCTATGTATTGCATCGAATCATTGTGTAGAACTTCTATTTCTTCATTGACATTATCTTCAGTAACTTTAGATTGAATTGGTGAAGGACTCTGCGCATTATTGCTTGTGTTAGCTAGTATTTCTTTAATTTTCTGAGCTATTTCATTATAGTCAACTAATTTTGTAGTAGGGCGACTTGTGGTGGTAACTGTCTGAATAGCTATAAGTTTTTCTAAGATCTTGTTGATATATTGTATACTTTTATCGTCAGAGCGCATTATTGATTTGGATGTTGTATCTGTTGCAGCTGTAAAACTTTGAATGGGGCTTGTTGTAATTTCTATATCATGTTCCTTTGTTCTACTTAACATATTCCATACATTCATGAAATTCTTAACACCGGGTAAATCTGTACTAGATTCGGTTTCTGCGTTTACAATATCACGGTTTGGTTTGTTTGTCTTTTGTACATTATTGAAATAGTTTATAATGATGTTCTGGAGATTTGAATCACTCAGTTTTATCTTTTCTTCTTGTTTTTCAGCTGGAACATTTTTATGTTTTACAGTTGTGTTTTAGTCTGTCAGTATAAATACGAAGTTTAGCACTTATTTACTGAATACTCACTTAAATCTGATACAGATACTTTGATTGTAACAGGTTCATTAGTTTTTCTAGTCACGGTTTCACATTCCTTACGCAGCGCTCTAAAATCACACAAAATGTTATCAACTGAAGTAAGTTTAAGAAATGTGTAAAAAACAACTCACTCATTGTTCATCTCCTCAATGTTTACGTTATGACGCTGCAGTCTCTTCAGAATGTTCACATCCAAGTCTTCTTTTTGCAATCCGTTCAGTATAAGCACGCACACGATATCTGAAATATTCCAATACTTTTAATCGGGAAACTTTGGATTAACATGTGATGGGATATTCTTGGAGTGACCTTTTAAATGTTTTTATTGGGACTGGGACCTTTTATTTGAGTTGGGCCGTGAGCCTGTACGATTGTGTCGAACGTACATGTTAATGCGACAAAGGCGAGTACGGCGCGGCACCACATCGTTATCACATCGAAAGTTCACATTGTTTACTGAACACGTGTGGTTTCCTAGATTGTAACTGTGTGATATTTTACTAGCAGGTGGCGCCACTCTAGTTTCTACAGAACCTTTGGGTACTCTGATGTTTTTGTCGAAAGTGTGCTTGAAGATAGAATACTATAGAAACTTTTTTACAAACGAATTTGTCTTATTCCAGGCTCGTTTCCTCCTGTCGAAGGTGAATCCATCACAAACGCACAACAACATGTACGCGTATGGAGGGGTGAGTTAATCTTATACACTTGTTACTTACCATTACTTTCACCCGTATTTTTCACTAAGCATATAACTATTTTGACACACAAACATGAATAGAAAAGATCATTTATACTGAAACGTGGTCAGTTCTGTGTAGTATTTAATTTTTTAATTATAATCGTAGTACCTCCTAATTTATCGCTGTACTTTTCATTTATTTCTTGAAAGCTAAATTTTAATAATAACGTAACTGAGAATGAATTTCAGTTTTTATAGTATTTTGCACATAAATAACAATTTTAGATACCTAAGCTTTCTAGAGGCAGTATTTTTTGGTTTATAGATAACAGATCTGAAAAATGCATGAGCATAGATCAGAAACTTACCATCAAGCATGGTGTGAAACTGATTTGTTTTTTTTTTGTTTCATCGTTGTTTGGCGATAACCAGGCGATGCCGATTCCATCTGCGGTAGTGTTTTTTTTTATTTCTAGATCAATTTGGTGTTAGATGACTAACAAAATGCTTGCCAAATTAACACGCATTCATTCACGAGATATTTTTTTTTCTATTTGTATCCATTGCACGTGTCATCATACATTGCATTGTATTCATTAGCTAAAAAGTGGATAATGTGTAAGTGGGCAGTGGTTTTTAAGGCTCAAACTGTCATTGAATGCACCTATAATAGGTAAGTCACCTCATACCATAATTTTACTGTACTTGCTAACGATATTAGGTGGACGTAGGGACAATAATAATAAAAGTTCTTGAAGTACATTGTAGCTTACTGTAGTAATTCTATAATTATATTATATTCAACAGTTAATTATGATTCTTGGAATGGGTATGACTACTACTCTTATGCATAAGGTCACATTCAAAATGTCTATATTTATTTAAATTTTAAGTAGGTGTGCAGTGGACCCGATTCTGTTGTTGCATTTTTCTAAACGAATTTGACAGCACTAACATCATAGCTGTTTTTGTCGTTTCAGTTCATGAGAAAGGGATTACAAGTTTAGTGCTGTCAAATTAGGTTAGTTTAGGAAAATGAAACAACAGAATCGGGAGCAATGTATGCATGTATTATATTTGCAGAAAGTTGTATATTACTTTTAAGTTAAAATCTTTCTAGTTACTTGGGTTTTAGGTGCTTAAACAAATCACATTTTCAATACATTGAAAATCGGGACTCAACGCATATCGCTTTTGGGTTTGGTGGTGTTATAGTGAGCATTATTAAAGGTATTTCTGTACCACAGGACGGTGGCGCTCCAGTGCTGACAGACGATGTATCACTGCAAGTATTTATGGAGCATCTGAAGAAACTGGCAGTATCTTCCACAGCATAAAGTTAGGTAGGATTTGCAATGTTGTTGTTACTAAATATCTCAATCTTTGACTTGAAAATAATAAAATATATTGCGTAAGAATTAAGTATTGATATTACGATTGTATTCGGACCAAGTGCGCCTAAGGGTCAATTTATACTAGCGCAGAGTCGAAGCGCATCGAAGCGTCTATCCAAAACTGAACATAACAAATTCAACCTTAACTTCACAGCGTAACGCACACATTACTTCTGAGATTTTAAAAAGACGCGCGCATTCACGCGCGTTCGAGAGAATCCGCGCGTCTGAATTTGTATGGTAAGTTTCGGTTTGACGCTTCGATGCGCTTCGACTCTGCGCTAGTATAAATTGGCAGAATCACGCCTACGCCTAAATTCTTAGCAGTTAATCACAGTCCAATGGGTTGACTCAGATCAAAGTATCGTCATCTTATTCAAAACTGCGAGTTTTATTTTGGTATTTTTTAATCAAAATCTGTCAAGGCGAGCTGCTTGAGAGCCCTAACAAGAATACATGCATTCGTTTTTATCAGACTTTGTACCTATGTGTAATTTATATGCTCTTGAATGTAGAAGTTTGCTGAACATATAGGCAAACAGACGCGTGCACTTGGACTGATAGCATTTTTATATACCTACTATGTTTCAGAGAGAATGTAGCGACACGCGCAATAAGTATAAGTTATGTTTTTTATGTGTAAATTATAATGGAATTACGTTTATAAAATTGTCAAATAAATATCTTCATTTATTAGAAATAAATTTGATTTGTAATTAAATGTTTTTTGTGTGCTCTATCAAAAGGTAAAAACGTTCACACTGATTAAAAAGTTGATTTACCTCACATAGGTGCTGTTATGATTAGGAGTGAATGAAATATTGATAATAATTTATTGGAAATATATTAACATAACTACAAGAACAACAATAAATAATACACAAACCCATTGATCTATGTAATAGTTCTACACAAGAATAAGCTAACCCCAATATGTAATAAAAATCAGTAAAGTAAGTTTGTATGTATAAAAGCATAATGGTAACATTTTAAGAACATCGCATTATAAAAACGTCTATGTAAAAAATATGTAAGTACTAAAAATGCACCAAATTTAACCAGTTTCCATAAATTCATGTAAAACGCACCATGAACGTATTCTGTATAACTCATTAAAGAAAGTTATTCCGAACTTAAAATTATGGAATTTAGGTTGACGGCATAAAAACGCAGTTCGCATAAGCGTGCGATGAGGCCGCCTATTCAAAATACGTTGAATACATGTAATATACGTGCATTTTGACCCTGGATATCTAGAATCTATGTGATAATGCTGACCTCTATACCTACCCGTGCTACAGTCATGGGTTTATCTCTAGATTCTTAGTGAAGGCATTACCTTGTGAACTTCCTGTGCTATAGTATCAATTTCTAAAATAGAGTTTTGGAACAATCTTTCTACTTTCTAATTGAACAACTAATACTGGACACAACAATCTTGTTTGGCGTCCTTCAGAAAGATTCCTACAGTGATGTACTAGCATGACTTATGACTTTATGAGTCATGCTATCATTCATTGAACATGATGATTACAATTTGCCTAGAATTTATTGGTCTAATTAATTGGTTTGGGATGTGGCTTTCACACAGAGTGGTGGAATTTTTTTGATAAGTTGCAGTGCTCTTGTTTAAGTGGACTTAGGTGGTGATTGTGTGTCCAGCATACACAGATCTTTCCTGCTGTGCAGCCAAGTAACACTATTTAGTTTACTGAACATTTCTGTGCATTTTGCTATGACTTTTGCTTACAAATAAACTAACAAACACAACACTCCAGTCCCTCACTTCTTATTATACATGGCGTAAACCAACCCCCCCAAGGTTGCCATCAGAAAATACTTGATGTAATCGGTTCACGAGCTCGGAGGTCAGTTAAGGAATCTGATGGACATCTTTTGTTCAACATCGGTTCGTTCCAATGCGTTGCAAAACTCATCAAACGATATCATCTGGTCATTGTTTACATCTGCTTCAACTATTGTGCGTTCTGCGATGCTTGTCAGTTGCTCCTCACTAGAAGTTAATGATAAAATATGTTTATAATGAGTATGAAATCGGTGATGGTCTGTGGTGAGAGATCACCGATTCGTATCAGTCGTCTGCGGCGGCCCGCGTGCACAAACAAAATCCATTTGGACTATATTACTGTTTAGATATAAAATAGTGCAAACAATTTGTCTTATCACTATAGTAGATGAGAGGTGAAAGGTAAAAGTCGGAGTAATTATAAAGCAGAATCTAGAAATGTCAACACAAAGTCTGATTACCTAATATTAGCTCCAACCATCATGTGCAGTATAGCCAGCAGCTCATCCCTGGATATCTTGCCATCACTGTCCAGGTCATACATGGAAAATGCAACTGCAAACATAAAACAATCAGATCATGTTATGCAAACTCTATACTCAAAAGTGGGTAACTACAATGTTACAAGACTCTTCTCAGGTCTTTGCTACCTACTGACTTTGATATCTTCAAAGAGTCTCGAATTGGTACTACCTAGGTTACTGACCTATACGAAAAATCTGAGTGGTCTTGTCTATTGTGCCTGGGTTATAGACAGTTATTTCTTTGTCTATTTGTAGCTTGTTTGTACCTACATTATTATAGTACAACAGAAATTAACATACATCTCAACTTATCGTCCCTGCTGTTCAGTTTATTTTCCCTAGTCTTCCTGATCGGGCGGAAATGAGCCAGCACCCGCATGAATTGAAGAAAGTTTACTCGATCATCGTGGCTCTCAGCGAAGAACGAGTGGACTATCCTCTCGCTGAGAGGGTTTATGGCTAACTCTGGGATACGAAGAAAGTCTTCCCGTGCTAGTGTGCCACAATCATTCTTGTCCAGAGATGTAAATCGGGAGTATAGGCGCTCAATTTGATTTGGGGTAACTGGAAGAAATATTGTTAATTAAAAAAGAGCCAGGTGGGACACTAGCACCTGATCATGGAGAGTGGCTCAAACAAAATGTGGTCTATGTTCAGTGGATGAAGTCAGGTTGTGGAGCATGATGAAAAATAGGCCCACCACATGAGATCTTGCTGAAACTGTTCCTCCACAAGTAGGTAGGTACTGTAGGAGTTAATCCTAGGCAAATCTTGCCCTTTATATGTTCACTTCACACATGCATGCACAATTTTCACGAGACTAATGTTACAAAGCAGTCACGTACACAATGTTCAAATCCCTTGCCAAATATAGATTAGTAATCTTATATACAGGTATGTACTTACATCCAGTCTCTTCCTGGATTTGCGCGATTTCCTCTTCCCTCAATAAAAGAGAGGATTTATTGCCCATAATGAAACTATACACTCGTAGTACTTAACACAAAGACCTTTGCTACCCGTTCAACTGATAAGGGGCATTTACTCAACCGTATGCAAGAGAAATGCGAAAATAATTGATTTTCTTCAGATCGAATTGATGGCAAAAATGTTGGTTCTGATTTTGTGGAGTTTACGGATTGTGGCGGCGTCACGAAGGTTATTTATGCGCAAGGGAACTCGTTAGCTTGTATACTTGCTAATATAAATACGCGATACACTGTTTTTATCGGTTTTGACCTTCCTTTTGTACTTTGTTCAAGAATAACTTCTTCGAATCCAACCAATCCAAATTCCATCCATGCAACGACAGCTGATTTTGATTTGACGTATTTATGACATGACGTGCCGGCCGTCAGTATTGCCGTTTTAGAGACCTTGTCGCTAGATCTACTTTTTTGCAGTAGATTCGTAAGTTCGTATGATATGAGTTAGTTGCAAGTTGAAGTATCCATTCACCATTTGTTTCGTCGGTCATGTTCACTCTCGTCTGAAAGCGCGTGCGCTTACGAATTTTTAATGAGCGAAAGATTTTCGTATATCTGGCGTCATTTTCCTCACTTTTTCATGCGCGTTTAGCTACTTTTTTTATATAGGCGGCAACACCGTGATGGATTCTGACGTGCGTGCTGCTAGACCCAATTTTTGAAATTTCGTTTCCGTGGCATGCATGTGGCATGTGTAAAAAACGTCAGGGGCTGCTTTTTACCCATGCTACAGATGATATAAACTATACCCATGCATGGGTACATATTACCATGCCCTGATGAACGGACCAGCACCTTTACTATCCTCTCGGCCTAGAATAGAAAAATCCATTGGTGCACGACCGGATTTGAACCCACGACCTTCGAATCGGTAGGCAGGGCTGCTACAACTTCTATTATCTGTGTGTTGTGTAGCTTCAAGCTTGTTGCTACCGTTGCTATGCTACCAATCCTGAAAAAAGGCTGAAAGAGGTTGAAATCAGATAATAAATATTTTCTCTACTTATTTCACGATGACGCACTTATTTTATTTACCAAAATTTTATACATTTCCCTAAAAAAATCTACACCATGTCGGAAACGTTTGAAAAAAAGTCAGAGCTACCTCTCGACACTCTTGTGGAAGTGAATGAAAATGTAGCGAGTGAAATATTTGACCGACCTCACGAAGAGGGGGAATTTGAGGAGATTCCTCCGAAGATATTTGGCTTAAAGGATATTTTAGAACCATTGACTGTAGATTCCTTGAACAATGCTATCTATGAACTTGGTGTGGTTAATTTATGCTGGCCGGAAATTACCGAGCCTGTATTTGAAACACGCACGTGTTTTCCGAAAAGTTATTATACGAACACGACGAAAGAAAGACTTCTTCTAGCCTACGCCGAAAATTTTAGACGTCAGTACCAGTTCCACTTCAAACCAAGGAAGCCTCTATTGCTGCAAGCTCCTAACGAATGTGGGTTGCAGGTAGATAAAATTTTTTATTGGACATGTAGAGCGCCATCTGTTGATAATCACTATACACTTTGGATAACCAGTAGATGGCGCTATGGACACCCGTAAAAGGTGATTTTCAGACATATCTTGATTTCTTTTAGAAAATGGTGTGCACTTCAATCAGACCGACTAAACTTTGTTTTGCTGGTACTAACACGTGGCAAGGGCTAGCATCTCTTGTCTCCGATTATTTTGACTTCGAGCCGCTCAGCAAGCCGATGTTGCACGTGAGTACTTAAGTCATAAGATTCTTTGAGATAATAATTATCTTGAAAGCCTACTAACAAAAAACCGTCGTCGTCGACGAGTTGATAAATTCGGTCTTGCGGTCCACGTGTAAAAGTAGGTATTTAAAGTTGTTCAGTTCAGGGTTCAGTCAACTAGAGAGATTGCTAGTAGACCAGTAGATTAGGTAGTCATTTGAGAAGAATCTTTGAGCCTAATGTGTAAAGTAAAGTAGGAACTTATGGCTTTGGGATTAGTTAAGATCCTGGGGAAGGAGCCTTGAATACTTGATAGTTCGTTTTCTATTCGAGTCGCGTCCTAGTCTGTCATTAGTATAGGTACCTAACCTACATACCTAACTATGTTCCCTAAAGTTCTTACATACTGTAAATCATCATGAATACTTATGGAAATGAAACCACAGCTGTAAAGGTTTTTAATTAAGTTTAATTGTTCAACATTTCGAGATCACAAACCGTGATAAGAGAATCATAATTTTTTATAAACATTTTTTCAACTTAAAAACTTTAATTTTGTACAAAATATCTTCTCTCTAATAGTTTTCCAGTGGAGCTTATTTTAATAACATGAAATGCAAATCAAATATTATCTATCTAGTATGTAATGGGAATGAGATACAATATTTTGAACTTTTCTATAAGATTCTTAACAATAGGGTTGTCTGCTCATCTAGTAAACACCATTGGACAATCTCTTAGTTTAACATTAAGATTTCTATTAATTAGGAATGTACTTACAATAGTAATAATCTCTCAATAATTTATAATTTTGATCACAGTGTCCTTAACTGTTAATTTTAACGTATAATACAATTCCAGACATCGATAATGTCGACATATAAAATACTGAGCAATAGAAAACAATTACTTAACGAGTGCCTAGCGCTAATGCAATAGATTCATCTATAATCTTAACAATATTACCTTGTCCGTACGATTGGCACAACAATTCGGTCGCGTCCCTTCATTACATTATTTGGTATCAGTGGGAGTGTTGCCACACACCCGCCTTCGCCTTCCTTCGCATCACTCCGGCTCTATTTATTTAACAAAATTAACAGATGAAAGGACGCCCTGCCTGACTTAGCATTAGTTTTGACTTGAGGTAGAACATAGGGGATCCAACTATAAACTATAGTTAGAGCGTAACTAGGAATGTAGATAATCGTGAAATGGCAACATACAGCGGTTCTACTTAATCTAAACATTCAACAGTTTGTGTGCATCGTAAACTAAATCGATACCTAGCTTTAATATTTAAAACGATTATTTTATAACATTCACCATTTAGGTAAGGTACTGTACACTATTATTCTAGGGTAGACTCGGAAACGGATCAACTGACGATGACATAGACAATAACTCGACAACGCGACGAAGCTAGAGCGCTAACTAGCGCGCGGTTTAACTTGAAAGCCTAGAAACTAAACAAACATAATGCATAGCTTTTCTTTTAGAACAAAGAAATTACGCAAATTTGGCTACACATATCACAAGTGAACGCTTAACTGGCGACGACGACGTAACTATGTACATAATTGAAGTATTCCCTGTAGCTAGCGTGGTGTTGGCGCGGCCTACTTGCGCCTCGCGAGGTCGTGCAGGTCGGGTGCGGGCGCGGGCGGGTGCCGGCGCACGCGCAGGTTGTGCAGCAGCGCGCGCAGCTGGTGCACGTGCATGCGTGTCACGCTGGGGTCGCCACTCGCCTCCAGCCACGCCAGGAACTTGTCGCCGTGCTCAAGTGCATCCGCAGCGCCCGCCTCCCACTCGCCGCCGCCGATGCCGCCGCCCTCAGTCTCGCACCGCACCTCGGTGCCGGCACCCTGCTTGCTGTTGTTGAACAGGAGGTTGTCCAGCACGGTCCGCGCCTTGGCCTGGCTTCGGCCCGACTCGTGATTCCGCTCCGTCGTCGTCGGCTCCTTGTTCTCGACGCCCATCCCGGGGCTAGCGACCGCAATCGGCTCCGCGACTCGGTGTTCACCGTTGCTCGTTACGTGAGATTCCTCGTTCTGAAGGTGCGCTTGGACCAGGGACAGCGGGCCGTCTGCGGGCGCCCGATCCTCCTCCGCCTTCCCCCTCGTTAGCTGAGAGTAGAGGATATTTTCAGCTGTCTTGTCCTTCGGCACTTGAGCCGCCGACTTGTGCCGGTCGTCCGGCAGCGGCATCGCTCCTCCGAACTGCTTGTAGTACTGCCACAGCCAGGAGTTCCGGTTGTAGTCGAGGTGCGAGTTGATCGGCGTCGCGGCCGGCGGCACCGGCTTCGGGAGCGCGCTCGGCTCGCTCGCCTTGCCGAGCTGCATCGGGTGCGCGGTCGTCGTCTGCGCGGTCAGGTCCAGCATCGCCTGCTGCGTCTTCAGCCAGTACCAGAGGGTGTCGTCCACCGGCTGGCTCGCGGTCGACGATGACACGTGGTGATGACTAGACTTGGAGCTCGGACAGCGACGGTACGGATCAGAGTGGTGAGATTTGCTACGATGCTTGCCCTCGCTGAGATTGTGAACGCCGTTGTGAGCCGGCTTAGGGGAGCGCACCGAGCGCAGGGCTCGACTGGCCGGCTGCGCGGACAAGGTCGATAAGGCCGGGTTGAGCTGCGCGAGCAGGGACAGGTTGGTTGCGATCTCGTTGAAGCTGAGGCCTAGGTGGGAGTGCGCGAGGGTCGGGAGGTGTCCGATGCCGGAGAGGGGACTGATGGCGCTCATGGAGACGCTGGCGCCGGGGTCAGGGCGGCGTTCGCGCGGCACGTGCGTCGCGGCCGCCGGCGGCTCGGAGCGTCGCGTTGTGAGTTCTACCGGCACCTCGGCCGGCGGCGGCAGCGGCGGCGGCGCCAGTAGCGGTGCGGCGGCAGGTGCGGAGAGGTCGAGACCGGACACCTGGGTGGGAGATGGCGAGTCGGGTGCGACGGGTGACTCGGTGCGGGCGCGCTTCTCTGTGGGTTCGCCGTCGTTGCTTTTGTCGGTGTCGGGGGAGGAGAGGCGTGATGTCATGTACCGCAGCTTGTCCTCGTTCTTGCACCAGCCGCGCAGGGTGGACTCGGGCACGCCGATGTCGCGCGCGACGGACGCCTTAGACTCGCCGTCGTTGACGCGCTGGATCGCCTCGATCTTGTCGCCGGGCGTCAGCGCACGCATCGGACGCTTGCCCTTTGTCGCCATTTTGGCGTCTCGCTTTCTGTAACAAAAGTAAAACTGATAATGAATTTTGGTCATCAAGAAATCTTTTACCAATCAATAACCTAACAAATAAATACAGCAGAGGCTGCTTATACTTTGGTGGATATTCGAACTCGATAGTGTGTCTTCGAGGTGGTTGATCTATTGAAGAGGATCGTTTATTATTATTACCTAGGTATGTAGGTACCGACCTAAACACAAGCTCAGTAGGTATATTACATTTCGTAATCTGAGCACACGAGTAGGTACTACCTACCTAAGGTATTTTTTATTTACATTAGACAGGAGAGGCTGACACGAAAGCTCGCAACGCAATATAAGGTCATCAATTCATCATTAGGTAGACATGTTATCGACGGTCGTAAACAAAGATACCTTAACCCAAACAACTTTGCAACGAAGTATAGTTAGTATAGGTACCTACGTACCTACTCAAAAACTGCTTACAAAAAACATTTCAAACCAATTTGTAAGAGACACCCAAACCTTAGGTTATTGTTATTAGTATCTAAACGCTTAGGCGGAAAGCTATAAAGTTGCGAAAAGATAAACAAAAAGAAGACATAAAATTATGACCTACGACAACAGAAGGCGGCAAAAGTTGGCGGGTCGTTGACACGGTGACCTTGCGCGCGGTTAGCGCACTCCGCCGGTCACCGCTAGATGGCATTACGTGTACTCAGAGCTCGAAGTAAAAAGTTATTGAATTATTTACCTACCTAAATGTTTTTGTAAATAAATATTTTATTATGCATTAGCTGTAACATGAATCATTTATGCTTTACAGAATCGGTAACATTTATTAACATAAGTGCCATATTGCGTTATTTTATGGTTTTTGGTATTGTTTTATATCAACAGCTGAAATTTCTGATTTTTGCTGTACTAAGTTTAATAAAAACTAATTAGTTGCCTACTTTTTTCTAATGAATGTTAATAAAAAAGTACGAAAAGGATGAACTAGTGCTACGAAAATGTAATTTATTTTAATGCAGTTTTTTTTTTAATTCTGATCTAGGCCTCGAATTGTACGTAATATAAGGTAAAAAAATATATAAGAGTTTAGTAATTTCTTCGTCGAATACACTAGTTTAGTAATTTATGAATTTAATCAGTATAACTTACTCGTAGTTTGGCTATGTAAAAACTATATTTGGTTAAATCATAAATATAAATAAGGTACTACCTACCTTCTAGCAATTTTATCGTTTATTTTTGCGGGTTGTTCATTTTCTGCATTCATCTTTTCTGTTTTATTTTTTTATAACTTAATATAATAATCGTGATTGTAATTCTCTTATATCGTATATGTACCTTGTAACAGGTTTTATAATAGTTTATAGTTTCGTAAAAATTTGAATTAAACCTCAAGATAATTTTTTTTAATGTTCGTCTTAATACTGCTACATTTCTCTATCTAATGTTTACGTTTATAAACAAAGAATTTGTCAAGCAAACCACGTATTGCAATGCAACATTTGTTTTGCAACCTATACATCGACTTGACAACAACAAGTAGAGTTAAAAACACGAAACTTCTTCAAACTTACTTGCGAGCGGTCACGTGCGTCGTGTTTACAGTTTTTGACACAGCCGTTTTGAAACACACTGCTCGTGAATGGTGGGCTCCAACCAGTAAAGTATTATCACGAATGCGCAGTGCGCGGCACTTGTCGTAAACACTAGTTTCACAGCACTGTCGGTTGCGGTCGTGGAGACGAGACGTGCTACTGGGCTCGCGCGGCGCGACGTTGTGCCGGCCCGGACACCGTGATAACACCGCGAATGCGAGCCGCGGCTGGCCCTCTCCTTTGTGTCCGTCCGAACCCTCCCCCCGCCTCTCCGACCCGCGGCTTCCCCCTCGCGCCATCTTACCACCCTCGCAGCGAACCCCGTAAACACACCACCTATACTGCGGCGTCCGTAATTAATAAAAAAAAGTAAAAACACCAGTTCTCAACTCTCGCAACTTTGTGCGTGTATCAAGTTTAAGTTCTCGTATCTCGCCGGTCTCGTCCATAGTTGCCGACTAATTTGTCATCTACCTCGTGACACAGCTTTTGTTCTTGCTCGGGTGATCGCTAGATTGTGGATGGTGCTTTTTTCTCGATTTTGTGATAGAGAAAGCTCATTGGTATGCTAGCTACGAAAAAATGTAGCGCCCGCTACGATTGATTCACGTTGTAGATATTGCTACGATATATTTGTTGGGCCGCTACGCGACTAAATAGATACTAACAATTTATTGCGGTGCTGCGATAGTAGATAGGAATATTATAATTATAGCTTCGTTCTTGTCAATAGTAAAATCGCAGTTTACTATAATTTTATTACTTTGTGGTCATAAACGGTGTTGAGGAGTGTTACTTAAAAGGCTAATTAGTAAATAAATTACTTATAAAGCTTGTTAGCACTTAGCGCGTCTTAAAAAGCTATGATTCCCAGTAAAGTTGTAGAAAATCCGTTCTCCAACTTTAGCGTTTCTGTTTGAATCGAATCAATGAGTTTGTTTTTAGAAAGTTTTACAAAGAGAAAGCAAGGAATTGGTTTTATGAAAATACATTTATCTACTGAAATTATTTATACCCTTAACGGCGTGCAAATGAATTTTATTCAAGAAGTAAACTGTCGCATTTGTACTGCTTCAAAATCTGATCAAAGGGGTTTTCACGAATTGTAAATTGTAGCTCAATCGAATGTGATCAAAGGGAATTTCGAACTGTGTCGAAACGGGTTAATCTTTTGTAAAATAAACGTAATTACCAGCTCATGTTATAAAATAGCTCATTATTAATTTTATTCACTTAAACAGTATATAGTCATTCACCCACCTTCACCACGATGTCGCAAAATTCAATTTATGAATGGCTAATTCTGTCGCTTTCCATACAAACCTGTCGCTAAGACGGTATCGCTCGAATCTCGTAGTACTGTTTGTTTACCATACATAAATTGAATTTTGCGACATCGAGGTGAATGTGGGTGAATGACTTGAATTGCGGTTTTATTTGGCACCTACTATAGTAAATGTTTTACACTAGGTAGGTACTTATTCTAAAACCACTTTCCGATAGAACGAGATCAAGTTTTTTTAAACTATAATTAAAAATAGTATCCTAAATACAGATAAATAATTACTGCTACACTGTAAGAACTTTTTTTTTTATATATATAGTTAATAGCCAACCTTTTCACCACAATCTCACCTGGTGTTAAGCAATGATGCGGTCGACGATGTAGCACGGGTGCCTAGAAGATACCTATTCACTCTAGTCTTTAAAAATTCCAAATTATTGTCATAGAACTCTACTTCCAAGGGAATCTAAACACCTGAATTCATATGACAACCGATCGAACCACCTGGCGTTATCAGATAGTACCAAGGTCGACTATAGTGGCAGCACAGTTTCTAGGAACATACCGACCGCTGAAAACAAAAGCTCTCTTTATAAGTACCTACGATTTTTGTTGTACAATATTTTTACATGAAAAAAAGTCAATTAGGTACTTATCTACGTTTAATATAAGAAACTTCCTCAGTAGACTTGTTTTTAGTTGTTATGTAGTTTATTGCTTATTAATACACGCTCATAAACACATGTTATAAAAATAAATAAATAATATACTTAATAAATATTCACAGACACTTTAACACAACGCCTTCTAGTCCCAAACTAAGCAAAGCTTGTACTATGGGAACTAGATGGCTCATAGAATACATACATACATTTTTTTTTGTAAATATATACTTATAATACATAGAAACACCCAGACACAGAACAAACATCTATGTTTACCACACACAAATTTTTGTTCTCGGTGGGGATCGAACCCACGACCCACAGCACGGAAGGCAGAGCTACTACCGACTGAGCCATGACGCCTGTCGATGTTAATTATACCTACCTATATAGGTACGTTGTTATACATTAGTACTTTATACTATGTCATTATTGGCTCTCTTCACTTTTACCCCACGAGAAACGGTAATTAATGTATTTCGCGCGTATGATTGTATGTATATGGCAAGATTCGCTGTATACTTAGAACAGCCGAATAATCTCATGGGTTTTGATAAAAGATTGCTCGTCTAAATACCTTATTCTCATAAAAACACCACCAAAACTATTATTATAAAGTTAAATATTACAATTACCTAAAAAGTCAAGCATTTAGCACATTTTTGCATGAACTACTATATTTTCTGTATAATAAGAAGATGGGAGACTTTGGGGGAGACCTTTTTCAGTGGGACGATTTAGGTTTAAATAAAAAAAAAAAGGTCAATTTTGTCAGCTCCTCAGAATCAATTTCGCTGATCTTAAATCCCACGCGGAGTCAAGTTAATATCGCTTCCGCTGTGTTATGGCTCTAGTTACCTATTCATACACGTTCCGCGTAAATGTACATACAACAGAGGTGAATGTATGGGTAGGTATAGGTAGGTAGATATAGGTAGGTATATCCGCGGGGCTCACAAAGGCCCTCCTCGCGGCTCGCGATTTACGGCGTCGTGTCGCCCGCACAGTATTTCGGGCAATGGCAATGAGTAAAGCTATAATATTTGGATGTGGTATTATTATTTCAATGATGTATATATACGAGCTTAATTTTATTGAGCTACTCTGTATGTTTGAACGAAAAAAACTCTTATCAATATACATAAATTCAAGTGAGAGCCGACTCTAGTTGTTATCAAAAAAATATTTACTCAATTAGTCATAGAGTTTAAAGATTCTATAAAGGAATTTATTGGCCTGGCTTTGTTCACAACCAACTCGATTCTCTTTTGTACCTGTAACTGGAATAACTACTTACTTTAGTAAAATAATTGTTTTGACAACTGGCCTTAGTGCTTCTAATTATATTTTGTACTTAGACGATACGAAACATTTTTTGTTAAGAGAGTCGCGCGTTGATGTCTTTTCTAGGGAAGTGTTTTTAGCGCTACGGTTTTTTCGTAGCAAAATACTGTTTTGCGGAAACCTGACATACTGTTTTAATATTCTGAATCTGTTGATTAAAAACTATATGAACACGTTCTCGAGCCTATTTATAACGACACATCGAGGAGTTTAAAACACTGGATAAAATATATCAATATAATTTAAAAAAAAAAACCTTTCACTTCGCGGCCATATTTACAAAATCACAATTTTTTTAAAGTTTTTCCGCGTCCGATTAAAACTTACGCGTCCTTGATGTTTCCACTTCCGCCTGAGTAGAGTACCACGTTCATAATTTGAGTCATCAAATTCTGCCAATCCATTACAAAATAATGATTATTGATTATTTTTGCCAATCTTTACCACGTCCGTGCAACGTTTGCACCACATATCGCTTCCCTGGTGTTTCCACTTGCACAAGAGTCCATACTTTTACGTAAGATTAGCCGAATTTGATAAATTATATACTAACCTACCTAGTAGAGTTCAAACATTGACATGCAAGAAAAAGAAGAGTTTAAATTTAGCCAATATTTACAGAATAACAATAATAATTTTGTCCAACATTTACTAAGCGTCCCAATCGCGCAGAGTACCATACCATGTCCATACCTACTTGAGTCCCAGAGTTCCAAGTTCCGTGCGTTCTCAGTGATGTTGTTATCGCGCGGCGCGGCGCTGGCGACATCCGACGCCAAGCCATTACCTCCCCCCGGCGCGCGGCGGCTGCACCCGCCGAACGCGGCGCGACGCGATCCGTTTTAGTACCTTGCTTACTGTGAAACTACGGCCCGTATGCTGATACGTTACTCAAGCATCGATTTGAGAAGAGTTTGTCATACAAAAATCTATGCTTGAGTCCGGATCAGTGCAGTAAGTCAGCGTACAGGCCTTAATGACCAATTTTAAATGACTTCTCTCTTCTTGACTTACTCAAACTGCTTACACCAATAAGTTAGGCAACTGCTTTTGTTAAAAATGGAGCATGAGCATCTAAAACCTTAGTCGGATCTTCAAGAAAAACGATTGCCAGCTGCTCATTGAAAATTCAACCGCTTGTCGCTTGAAATTTTTCACAGGCTAAAAACTAAGAAAAAATCTAGAGATGTCATTTAGAGTCCTTTCCATGAAAGAAGTCCCGCAGACGCGGCGCTGTAGTCGACCTTAAGTATTATTTCTCGGGCAGCACTTTTAACAACATTAGGCATTGAAAACAAGACTTTGATCACAGAAACCAAATAAAAACGCACTAGCATCCGAACACATTAACAGCACCTGACAACTAATTTAAAATTTAGTTTTAAAGTTTAGTTCCGGAAATTTCCGCGGGACTTCTGTCATGAAAAGGACTCTACTTAGGCACAATGGAAATACAGATTAAAAAATGTGCATGTCGACCAGATTCTATTCGATTTGCAATCGGTTCCTTCGTAGTAGCACCCCATGCCACAGATTAGTGCAGTAGCGAGTAACCGTGCCTCTGGCCCGCATTACCCCCCCTTGCCCCCCCACTCATTAGTCCGATGGCGCGCGACCGGCTGCACTCGATGACGCCGCGACTGGAATTTTTACATCCTACAAGTAGGTATGCGACTAAGCCGCAGATTAAGACGAAGCTAGTATAAGCTCTTCGATTGCCCGTTTTGTACGACAGTTTTTGGAATGATGGAAACCATAGAGAATGTAGAACCTATTGGTGGATGTTGACATCCACCAATAGGTTCTACATTCTCTACACATCCTTAAGAACGTAGCTCAGCTTAACTCTGGTGGAAAAGCACCCTGAGAGAGAATTGACCAAGTAAGGATTCTCCAATAGTAATGTGATGTGGAAGTCAGAATCAAGCCATCAAAAAATAATATAAAAGTCATTTCTTTCTAACCAACTTCAAAAAAGGAGAAGGTTCTCAGTTCGGTTGTATCTTTTTTCAGTAGTTTGGCAGTTAAATAAGTGTAGGTACTGGAGAAAACACGTCATCCACGTAGGTACCTACACAACATTGCGTATTTTGCTTTTCTGTGGTGTTTATACGATCAGTAGAACAGTCCCAATGAACTGCTATCATTATCATCATCATCATTTAATGATGAAGGCGTATCAAATTGAAGTCAGTTTTTCCAGTTTTTTAAACTTAAAAAATCCTCAAAGATTTTTGGAGAGTAAAATGATAAGTTTTTATAATGTGTCTCCCTCAAACTGTATGAGATGGTTATTATTATGATGAAGCGAGATCACCGGCTAAAACTAGTGCAGAAATAATGTTAATTAAAAACTTGACGCTGATTTAAGTACCTACTCGTATTACCTACTTAGTTCATAAAAACGTCATGGTCACTGTGTGGTTGTAATGATAACGGGTGCATTGTCCTTTTCCACCCAAGGTTGTGCCGCAGATCATCTCATAGTTACATATACCTACTGGCAACAGTTGCAGCTGATTTTTGATGCAGAGCCCGTAGTCTGTGCATTTGTTTTGACTTTCGACTCGAGTGTAGCACACGCAAACGCATTCGCAAAGCGAGAAATTTGTCGAGAATTGCAAAAGTCAAAACAAATGCACCAGAGCCTCGAGTCTGTGCATTTGTGCATTGGTCCTCAAAGATCTAAGCGCTTGTAGACCACCTTCAAATTGTGTTGTCATGTTTGTGTTGTCTACATGACAACACAATCGCTAGAGGATAGAAAAGTGAGAATTTTTTGAGAAAGGTCACGTGATTTTTAGAACTGTCATTTCTTCAACAAGTCGCAAAGACAAAATTCAAGAAGTTGAAGTTCTGTGTTCGTTTGTAGCGAACATTGATTGTAATGAGTAGCTAGTAGGTACTTTTATGTTTACTCAGCTTAGGACTAGTTAAGTTACCTTTAATACTGGGTTTTTATCAATACTTACCTACCGCTTAACATCATGAGGGTAATCAGCTTGTCCCATCACTTAATCTGATAAAAAAAAGATACTGAATCCGAATCTCATCATGGTAACTTTTAACCAAATATTTTTTTCTTTTCCTTTCATTTGAGATCTTTAGTGATTCACCAAGTAGTACTGAGAGTAGGTAGCGTTAAGCACTAGTGCTTCAGCTCGTTATGTACCGACTGAGCCCCGAGTCTGTGCATTTGTTTTGACTTTCGACTCGAGTATAGCACACGCAAACGCATTTGCAAAGCGAGACATTTTGTTGAGAATTGCACAATTCCCAAATCTTCCGCTAGAGGCGCTTATCCGGTTTTCATACAAAATGTCTCGCTTTGCGAATGCGTTTGCGTGTGCTATACTCGAGTCGAAAGTCAAAACAAATGCACAGACTCGGGGCTCTGCGGGCCTAAGATGCGCACCGCGAGATATTTGTCATGTCGTTCTGTCAAAATGTAAGCATTTTGTACCAGTTTAGGAACTATTGCATTATCTGTGGTAATGTTGTCGAGAAACCGCGCCTTTGAATTTTCAACTTTTGACATTTCAGCATGACTATTATCTCGTCCTCAGAGAGGTACGACGACTAACAAGTGTCAAAAGTGTACATTATGGCGCGTTTTGTCGACACCATTAGGTACCACAGATAATGCAATAGTTCCTAAACTGGTACAAAATGCTTACATTTTGACAGAACGACATGACAAATATCTCGCGGTGCGCATCTTAGGCCCGCTGGTTTCACGCCCGATTGAAGGTTAAAGGGTTGGGCCGCATTATCTATGCGTCAGCCGTGCGACCTCGCCTGTCGCGTCGCGCGTCGCTTCGCGAATAGGGCTGCCTAAACCGCGGGGGTCATTTACCAACGCATCATTTGCAAAGCACTTGGCTTTTTGCTGAAATGATATTTATTTTCTGTAAAACTAGGTCAACATGAAACTAAGGGGTATATTCATATTTATCTCCTAAAGATGAGTTAACTAAAATGATTGCTAAATCTGCTGTCATCTCTTTTTCATGCAAGTGACAATGATAGAGCATTTTTTAAAGCCTCGTGTTAGCGTTTCCCTTATTTTAATACTTTTGGAGTGTGTTTTGAACAATAATTGCTTATCAATAATATACCTATTTTATGCTTGATTTGGCCATTCAATGTAAAGAGTGCATTGCCTGACTGAAGTTATTGATTGAATCTTTATTGTTAATATAATCTGTATTTGATGTTGGACATCACTAAAATAAAAATGTCGCGTCTCTATGAGTTGTGGGTAAAAATAGCACTGGCCGGCGGCAGCCATTAATTATGGGAGGCTTGTCGAATTGTGGAGACAAGAGATGGGATTTCTTTTGTAAAACCTTAGCATTTTCTAATTATTTCTGTGTCTATATCATAATAAACATCAAAGTTTGTATTTAACTTATCTATCTTTTATTGGTAAAAGTGAGTATGTTAATAATTCAGAACCGGGATAACCAGCTCACGATGGTATGTACTTTTATCATTTTACTTAGACCCACACCTGGATTTTATTGTAGACCATCCTTAATGTAAAATCAGTATGTAAAATGTGTCTGGCGCTATATGTGATAGATACTTAGCACCTGGGTATCCAGAACAATATTAAACTTGTGAGTTCGACTCTCACATTGACTAGTAGTGTGTTTTAACTGGATCTGTAGATAGGTACCGAAATATAGTAAGTAATGCCAGTGTATTGTTTTGAGCATTAGTCAATGTGGTACCTATCTATCTACTAGACCGGTGTAAGTCAGTCGAGTGATGCATTACGCGCAGTGATACCCAACCGCGTACTGTAACATCACATTCCGTTAGTCATCTTGTACTTACCTACATATATAATTATGCAATGAGTCAGTTTGTTTCGCTCAATCCGTGCGAGTAGGAGTGCGGGCTCAATTGCACTTGCGCCTGTCATTTATTAGTTTAAAATTTTAATTTAGAACCGTGTTGTCGACTACATAAGGTTAAATGTTATATTACATAATTCGCATCATCTCATGTTATGCTTGACAATAATTACTATTGAGTTGCACCTGAGCGTTACATTATGCTAAGTATCACACAACAAGTTTTAGTGCGTCCGGCAGTTACATCTCAGGTAATGTTTGGGGGTGATGATGTGATGTGATGTTTCTCTGTACCTACAAAATATGATACCATATTATCTTATTGCCTACTACATAAGGCATTGTTTTGTGCATGTCTACTACCTATGAAGGTAAACTAGCACAAATCAATTTATTTCCATGTTCATCACTTATTTTTTATGATTTGAACCGAGTAGTAAGAAGGGATGTTATAAAAGATTGGTTCAAATGGTATCACCTTCTATGAAGTAGTATTGTTGACTCTTTGTGAACAAGTGTGCGTTCTTTGGTACCTATCATACAAAGGTAATAATAAAATATTACTTGTTTGGTGTGGTTGAACAAAGTATTATCACAACCACAGCACCTTGTCACAAATCCTGAAATCAATCCTAAGTAGCAAGAGATAAAGTACTTTTTTCCTGTTATTGTCTTCGAGCTATATTGTTTTTATTTTTAATCATCTTCAATAGACTTGAAGGCTTAAGTATGTTTGCTTCTTTAAGTTTTACTGCAGGAGGTATGGAGTCGCGTTGAACTCTAAAATGATAAATAATAAGTACATAAAAGTTTTAAAGATTATCTAAGTTCTGGGCATCTATGTTTGTTTATGTTTATCTGTAAAGCATGAGTAAAAAGATAGATATCTACGCTTGTTGCTTTTCAAATGTGTAATGTCGGCGGCTGACGAATTAGCGAGTCTATTGTTAGATGACACAAATTTCACAAGTTTCATAACCAATTTTAAAGTTCCGATACTAAAATAGATATGGTGTATTAAAACGATAAAAAAAAAAAAAATCTTCTCCATGCAACTGCTATTCCGAACACAATGTTTGCGCGTCTATTGGCCAGACGCTATATCAATCATGTTTGACTTTGGCCGAATATTCTTAGCGGTGCAGGTTGTTAAAATGGTTAATTTTGTTAAAGTTTGATATTAATTTTATTGTTTATACTTGAGTTATTTTAGACTCATTCCACGGTATATGTGGAATAAGCACAATAAGCTTTGCAAAACTTAATACCTATAAGTATTCTTCAATTTATTACTAACTGCAACATTAAGAAGTCTCGAAAAACAATGAAAGGCAGAAGAATTAGAGTTACTTCTGTACCATACTAATGTTTAGATACCCACTGTTTAGCAGTGTTTGTGGTTACTGTTGTGGTGAACACGAATGTTGAGTATCATATGGATCGACTGCTCAGTAGGAAACAGTCAGGACAGAACAGTCATTTTGGTTTATTAAATCATGAACTATTTAATAACTTAAAGAAATACTTACCTAGTAGTAGGGATAACAATATTTGCATATTTTTCTTGATGCAGTGAGATTGGCATAGTGATGCTCAGGTACTTATTCAAAGTTCTTATGCAAGTTCTTTGTTACATTTATATTGTACCTACCTACAAAGGAGTTTTAATAAGTAGATGACGGCTACGAATAATGAACCCTGGTAGGTCACGAATAGTATTAACTGCCAGGTGGCTAAAAGTGACAAGTGCTTATATACTTACTTGTTTAGTTTATATGGTGTCTTCTTATTTTTTTTGTCATATCAATGTTACAAACACATTAAAGTTCTTTAAATAGGTGACTTTATGTTTATGGCATTAAATATCTAAACAGGCCACGTGATGTGACCACATTGTGATAATATGGATTCATTATAGAATAAATATCATTGAATGAAACTGATTACCCACTTAGGTTTGGTACTATACTAAGTATATAGTTATTGTTACAAAGTATATAGTAGTTTGAAGACACCAATTAATGTATCTATACACCTAAGTGTTTCTTTTTAATTCAAAACTGCATTTTAACTTTAGTATAAGTACCTTAAGTAATGTTTATTACCTACAATAAAACTTGTGTAAATTGATATTGGTAGGTACCTTACATTACCTACTTACAAATCCAACTTATAATTGTATACAACCTTCTAATGTTAGAAATTTACCCTTACTAATTATTTACTTACTAAATTATATGGTACTGGTGAAATACATTACTTTATTATGTATTTGCATGCACAATAAGTGTTTATACAGATACCTACAGATTTTCTTGGATTGGTTAGTTCAAGTTAATAGTCTGACCGCAGTAAGTCTGCAGTGTACGTGGTGTAAAGCACTGTAATTGAATGGTAGATTAAATAAAATTATAAGGTAAATCAACTGATGTAATTTATAGCATTTCACCTGATTTATGTCTAAGCAAGCCCTTTACAAGCAAGGTTGTAGTAAAACTGCCGAAAAAAATAACCAAAACATTCAATAAGTACCTACTTGCGATTCTTTAGAGAGTTATCCTTATGTTAGTCTGACCTTACAATGGTATTTAAACAATTTTTTTTAGCTATTTAATCAATAATTTTACTATTATAAAAATGTTGAATATCAAATATTTTCTATTATTTTGTTGACTGAAACTAAAATTGTTAAAATATTCTAATTGCTACCAATAAAGTATGAGATATATGTGTGATTACTGAAATACGTCTAAGCCTTATTGTTGGAAATGAGTGACTGGACCAATTTGGTTGAAAATCATAGTAATCTGGAATGAGCATAACATAGTTTTTTTGGTCAGGACACGAGCGAAGTATAAACAAATTAGTCAATGATATCAATGACGCATAAGTACCTGCCATTGAAGTATCTGCTGTAGATTTAAAATAAGGCCTATGTCAAAACTTCTTCAGCTCATTGACTGCTGCATTTGATATTCTTGGAAACGTCAAAAACATAGACGAAGGGTCGCATGGCACTTTATGTATTAAGTGAGTTTGATGTAGGTAATCAATACCTGCATTTACCACATACTGGAACCAGCCAGGTAATTAAACCACTGCGGTAAATGTGCCTAATAGGAGCCATTGGGCCACTTTGGTCATACCTACTGAGTGGAGGCATTTTTTCTGAGCAACCTTCTTTTATTTAATGTCATTGTTTTATTACGTATCTTCAGTCAAGAATAGATACAAATAATAAAGATGAAGGTAGTCATTAATATCTATTTCATTTATTTCTTATGTTGATCGACTGTTAAGTCTATACCTACAGAAAGTTGCTTAATATTTTTATATTAATACCTATACCTACTTAATAATTATTTGATATGGCTGGTGACTTTTAATTCCAATTCTATTTATCACACTTAAAATAACATCACACAACATTTTATACACGTTTTTATGTGAATAAATATGTGTTACTATATTATTGTTATGACAAACAGATTAAACGACAAGAGTGTCTATTTTGTCTTGTCTTTGTGCATGTTGTGTTTCACTGATTGTATTGTAGTACAACAGACGAATTGGTACGAGTTTCTTGAAAGTATTTAATGATAAAATAATCACTTATTTTGATACTTGCCATTATATAATTGTATAAAGAAATATGCTACCATAATGGTAGTGATTACTATCTCGTAAGTGTGGGTATAATCATAATATTTATCTGTTAAAGGTGAAACATGCTGCGATATTGCAGTGATCACTAATTATTAACACAGTAAAGTATAAGTGAAACATGCTGTTATATTGCAGTGATCACTAGTCATCAATATCGTAATGGTACAAGTGAAACATGCTGTATATTGCAGTGATCACTAATTATCAAAATCGTAAAGTATAAGTGAAACATGCTGTTATATTGCAGTGATCACTAATCTTCAACATCGTAATGGTACAAGTGAAACATGCTGCTATATTGCAGTGATCACTAATTATCAAAATCGTAAAGTATAAGTGAAACATGCTGTTATATTGCAGTGATCACTAAACATCAACATCGTAATGGTACAAGTGAAACATGCTGCTATATTGCAGTGATCACTAATTATCAAAATCGTAAAGTATAAGTGAAACATGCTGTTATATTGCAGTGATCACTAATTATTAACATCGTAATGGTACAAGTGAAACATGCTGCTATATTGCAGTGATCACTAATTATCAAAATCGTAAAGTATAAGTGAAACATGCCGCTAAATTGCAGTGATCACTAATTATCAAAATCGTAAAGTATAAGTGAAACATGCTGCTATATTGCAGTGATCACGAATCATCATCGTCGATGTTCTATATGTGAAACATGCTGCTATATTGCAGTGATCACTGATCATCATCGTCGATGTTTTTGAAATTAATTGCGGACCAGGTTGACTGTCCAATTTTCTCTTAATGAATTGAGTTAGTTATACCTACATAATTATTTCTCTTCGATTTCGTTTATTTTAAAGTACCTACATAATTATATTTCGTTGCTTATGTTGTATTTTCCTAGAAGAGCCAAATGAGGCTCTCACATAATTGTGTAATTTTAACTTAAGTTTAATTTTAATCTTGTATGGATTGCTGTTGTCTGAAATAAAGAATAAATAATAATAATAATATGTGAAACATGCTGCTATATTGCAGTGATCACTGATCATCATCGTCAATGTTCTATATGTGAAACATGCTGCTATATTGCAGTGATCACTGGTCATCATCGTCGATGTTCTATATGTGAAACATGCTGCTATATTGCAGTGATCACTGATCATCATCGTCAATGTTCTATATGTGAAACATGCTGCTATATTGCAGTGATCACTGATCATCATCGTCAATGTTCTATATGTGAAACATGCTGCTATATTGCAGTGATCACTGATCATCATCGTCAATGTTCTATATGTGAAACATGCTGCTATATTGCAGTGATCACTGGTCATCATCGTCGATGTTCTATATGTGAAACATGCTGCTATATTGCAGTGATCACTGGTCATCATCGTCGATGTTCTATATGTGAAACATGCTGCTATATTGCAGTGATCACTGATCATCATCGTCAATGTTCTATATGTGAAACATGCTGCTATATTGCAGTGATCACTGGTCATCATCGTCGATGTTCTATATGTGAAACATGCTGCTATATTGCAGTGATCACTGATCATCATCGAGACAATAAAGGTGAGACTTGCTGCTATTATTGCAATGATCAGTGTGTATGTTTATAATATTTTTTCAGGTAAACTAAATAAATGAAACATATTGCGGTGATCATTTATTTTGTATGTACCATCAAAACTTGTAGTATTTATTTCATTCTTATTTAATAATGCAAAAATAATAATCAACTAATGACTTTGATAACATGCATTTATTTATTTGGTTGACTCAAAACCAAATAAAAATAATGATCGTGCTTTACTAAGCAAATCACACAGAGTGAAAGAAACCTTACTCAATTTGTAAATATTTATTAGTCACATTCAGACGAGCTTCACTGTAGATATATCTTCTTAATAAAGATATACAACAGTTTAAAACAATTCAAGATTATTTGCAAATGAAGTGGAAGATTCCCATAATTATATTTTATTTATTTTTACAGATATTCCAGCTATTCATCATATTTGGTAACGACAAAGATGTTCTTTAATGCGAAAACTAAAAATAGTTTCGAAATAAGAGTCAAGCACTCACAACCGAAGTTACGACTTACATTAAAACAAAATCAAAATTAAAGCTTATGATTAATATTCTATTATTTTTTACAGATGACCTTCCACTTATCTTCCGTATATGTGCAGCGCCAACAATCATAGATTAGATGCATTTATTGTTTCATGCTGGTATAATGAATACCTATGAGTTAGGTATTCGTCTATTGTATAACCTTATGTTATTAGATTAAATAAACTTACCTGCTACTTATAAACGTTGCAGAACTTTAGTCAGCTGTCGGAATGATTGTTTTTATTACTAACATGTAATGTGAAATAGTCACAGAGCTAGATTATAATAATCAACCTGTCTAACTATTTGGTTTTTATGAGCATGGCTCTTTATGTATGTATAGTCAATAGGATTTACATTCAACAATGCTATAACTATCTGGGTACTTAAACTTAACTGGAAAGTATATTTCACGCTACCTATTCAATAAGATGTTGTTATAAATAACTCTAAATAACAGTACCTAATAATTGTAATAATGTTTGTATTTAGTTATATTCTTAAATCATGAATTCGGTATTGTCAGAACCTAGTAGATGATTTCATAAGATAGAAAACTGAACTTGGCTTACTGCTACATCATTTAAATAAATTGACTATAATTAATCACACATAACAATGGATGTTTTGACGATTAAATACAATTACTGTTAAAATATAGTTAAAACTCATGTAATATACTAGTAATTGAAACATTTTCCCTATGTTCTTAGGTCATTATTTTGTGAAGCTGCTGAAGTAGATTAGCATAGAAATTAATAAGATAGTTTTGCAGTATGTATGTAATTTTATTATCCATAGAACCAAGACACGGTTGGGTCACCTAGTTCAAGATGAGATACACCATAAAATTATTAACTCTTGTTGTATATTATTCTATAGTTAAATTTGGTTCAACTACTTGTACTACCTAATATTTAGCAGTTTAATTATAATAGTTATGTTCACGTTTAACGTGTAAACACTTCAACAAAAGCCATGTATTGAACGTGTAAACACTTCAACAAAAGCCATGTGTTGATATCTTTGTACCACTCTATCATGTAGGGTGTAGAATTTTAGCAGATAAAGAGTACATAATTATATAACTTGTGGTAGTATATTGGTTGTAGAGAGCTCAACTGTTTCATGTGTATTTTGTGAATGTTGTAAATACTGTATTAGTTGTGGTTTTCTTTGTGAATAAACTTATAACTTAATTATATAATTATGTATAAACTATACAGTAAGCTGATGTTTGAAGAAATATAAGCTTGTACCAAGCCTCTGGTTAAAATTTTCTAATTGTACCGTGAATATGGCTTACAGGTTTTATATTTTTGTTGTATTGATTATGAGTACCTGCCATACACTTTATTCTTGAAATTTATAGATTAGGTATTGCTTGGTTACACTTAAGCTAAGTTTAAAATACTGTTACATTTCATTGTGTCAGAGACATGCACCACTATCGAATGGCCGGGGATGGAATAGGGACATTCCATTGGTAGGACGGCCGACTGTTAGCGTTTCCCTTATTTTAATACTTTTGGAGTGTGTTTTGAACAATAATTGCTTATCAATAATATACCTATTTTATGCTTGATTTGGCCATTCAATGTAAAGAGTGCATTGCCTGACTGAAGTTATTGATTGAATCTTTATTGTTAATATAATCTGTATTTGATGTTGGACATCACTAAAATAAAAATGTCGCGTCTCTATGAGTTGTGGGTAAAAATAGCACTGGCCGGCGGCAGCCATTAATTATGGGAGGCTTGTCGAATTGTGGAGACAAGAGATGGGATTTCTTTTGTAAAACCTTAGCATTTTCTAATTATTTCTGTGTCTATATCATAATAAACATCAAAGTTTGTATTTAACTTATCTATCTTTTATTGGTAAAAGTGAGTATGTTAATACTCGCTAAAACGACAGTTGAATATGAAGTTTTTAGTCGTAAATAGTTCATCATGTGAGTGTTAGATGAGTCAAATAATAAGTGTAATTCTCAAAGTAAATTATATATTGACTAACCGGAACCCAATAAGATCGCACTTCGGAAACCCAACCGCAGCATAAAAAAAGCTTCATTTTCGTGTGAAATTACCAACTATGTAGTTTCAATTTCGTTAACTCGTCTTTGTCAGCTACTAATACGTACTACTCCCTCTGTACACTCTGAAATCCTGTATTATATTTCAGTATATTTATATTGCAGTACCTACCTACTATTAGTACCGTATAAAGCAATTCTAAAATTAAATCGAATTTACAATTAGCATCGACAGCCCTACATGCGCCGCCGTCCCTGCACTCGCGGTGTCGCGATAACAATTACAGAGAAAACTTATTGTGTTGTTTACCGGCTGGCGACAGCGGCAACCACTCCAAACTCAACCGTATTGCTATAGACATAATGGCGTACGAATTAGTGCAGTCTCGACGAGTAGCGCGGAATGGGCATCGCATCCGCCTCGTATATCCAGCGGCGGCTATCGAAATTGTTGCGCGATGTTCGACGAACGTATGTTTGTACGAGTATAAATGGTGTATAAAGATCTGGAAGTTGGTTATGTGTGTGTGCTGCTGTTATTTTACTTACGATTACATCCATAACTGGTTTTTTTTTCGAAAATAATGTTAAACCTTTAAAACCTTACAAATTAAAACTCTATGCCGTTTGGGTGGCAACAAATTATAGGTCCCCAAAATATGTTTCATTGAGGTTTCATACAAATCAACGTAAAAAAGTACCAAGTAGGTAAAGTTTGTTGGACAGAAAAAAAATCAGAACTTAATTTCAGTACATCAGACCTACTAGTAGACTATGAGGACTATGAGATGAGGGTATGGTTATAGTGTCCTAAACTAAAAAGCACAAGTTATACTTCCAACTGCCGCCTTTTTTTATGGTTTTCTTTTTTTAAATAGTGTTCTGGCACTGGAGGTTTGTCCTTTTGCCAATTAGTCTTTCTGCAATCTTGGAATCTCAGGCCTGCCATAAACAAATGCTCGTAAAATGTTTTTTTTTTTTCAATTTTATTCTGGCATTGGAGGCTTGTCCTTTTGCCAAGTCTTTTTTGTCGTAAAATGATATTAATTAGTGTTGCCATGATCGCATCGAATGCAACAAGTCTCCGTTACAAACATACGCGTAAACTTGTACTAGTAGGTACTTGTTTGTTTATGGTGAACTATTACAGTTAGATGGTGTGGTTTGACTGTTTGTATAGTAATATCTAGTTAGTATTTTAGTTTTACTAACTTTAAATTTAGAACTTTAGAACCGCCCGATGGTCAAATGACATCGTAGAACGAGCTGGGAATCAATGGACAAGACTCGTAAGGGACCGAAAGTAGCGTATTAGATAAACAGGAGGCCTATACCAAGCAGTGGGTGTAAACGGGCTGAAATGATGATGATGATAGAATAGAATAGTATATTTTTTATTGCCAAAACAGAACACAAGCTGTTGGATAGGTATGATAATGGTATGATGATGATGAACTTTAGATTACACGATGATTATGTTTATTGTATCCCCACCTTGTCGTTTATGAGTTGGCAACGAGGTTCGGCAAAGGAGTTTTTAGGTCACGATCATAACCTACCATAGCTTGCCTATATAATTAGAAGCGGGACTCCCATTCTACCAAAATTACACACTGAAAATCTCGTTTTGTATAAAACGTTATTCAAATTTTGACCCTCGTTTCATACATTGTTCGTTTTTCGAAAGCACGAGTCTAGTTCGAGAGTTTCGCCAGTCTGTCTAGCACTTGCAATTTTTTTTGGGTTTTTATAATCAATAGTTCCAAACTCTTCAATGTAGCTTTTCTTGCAAACTTTCAACTTCTACACTTATTTCTACACTTTGCACCCCTTATTTTTTTCGTACTGACCTAGAATTGTAGAACTTGTTTTTAGAGACTACAATCTGTATTTTAAAAGTAAAAATATATTGAGCTTGATTTATTAGTCTACTTTTTGTAGTTCACTAATTTTGAAAACTTTAATGCTTATGCTGATAAATGGCGATTGCCTACCCTCGTATTTATAAGCGACTAGCCGTCTCCCGCGGCGTTGCTTGCGTTAGGGTGTGACTTTTCAAAATTCCATTTTCCCGCTTTTCTGTTGAAATGTTTCCTGAATTTGCTTTGCTATAAACCTCGCGGAGCCCGAGACCTTTCCAACGAATGCAAAACCGTGGAAATCGGTTCGTGCGTTCTGGAGTTATAGCGTCAGGAAAGAAAACTCGACTTATTTTTATATAGTAGATTTAGGCTCCCCCAGCAGCGGATTCAAGCGCTGCTCTAGACAAACAAATAAAAAACTCACATGGACAATTCACGCAACGCCTTCTAGACTCTAATTAAGCAAAGCTTGTACTTCGGGAACTAGAATGCTGGTTCAATCGGTTTGGCAGACATTTCAGAATTCGGTGACTACTCTCAACAATACCTAGAGTAACTAGTTCTGTGAAATCTAACGCCCCGTGTGTAACCGCGAGTGAACCTAGGTTCAACGCGGTTTTGCATACATTTGCATATAGCAGTGTATTGGGTTTGATGTTTCACTATCCTGATAAACACTTTGTTTACTTTATACCTCGAGAATGGTTTATTTATATTAGCTATACAAGACAAGTTGAATAATAGACAAACTCTGTTATTAATTCATTAGGTACTTAGAAATTAGCTTTTATGAGATTTAGATAACATTTTGTAACAGCTTTGAGGCTTAAGGTTACACTAGTCGCCCACCTTTCCATACAGACGTGGAAGGGAAACTACTCTACTGTTTGACGCTGACCAACCAAAACTAAGGATTATATCAATTTATCTCGTCATAATCTATGTCTGTATACACTCCAAACCGTAAAAAAAGTATTCATTTAAAAAATACAAGCTAAAAATACTTTCCATACGAAAGTTTAGAAACTTGTATTTTTTAGATGAATACTTTTTGTCTTGAACATCAGCCAGTAAGTTCAATCTCTTTGTTATCGATGTAACTCGATACGCGGGTACCAGTTTGTCACTTTTTGTCACCATTCATGCAACGACAAAGAATTCAAAATGTCTTTATCTTGAATGACCCTTCTGCTCTGCTATTATTTTATTTACGGTTACCTACGCATTGTTTAATAAGGAAGTCACGGCTTGGGTTTGAAATTGTTGAAATATTGAATAATGGATATGAAATGGGACTTTGGATAATAGTGAGGGAATCAGTTGATATTTTAATTTTAGAAGATTAGATTCTGATGTGATACGTGATAGGAGTTATTCATATTCTGTATTGGTTAAGAAAGTCCACTCCATATCCTAAGCAGCTTTTAAAATAAGTCTTAATAATTATTAGATGTGATGTTGTCTTTAATCAAAAAGATCAAGTGAATAGAGCTTCTTCATAAAATCAAAAGAGACATTGAGACTGACTAACCTATAGTAGAGTCTTTGTTTAGTCTCATCTTTGATCTTAATATTATCATGTATCTTTTGACTGATTTGTCAATGCAATCAGTTAAACATATTTGTAACCTCACTGGTTCTTCGGGTAGAAACCACAAAAGAAATTATATAATTATATTATATAAAGAATATAAAAGAATTGAGTCGATAAAATAATATTTCGGTAAACCTCATGATTCCTAAAAACAATACCTGATATAATTTTTGATGCAGGCTGTATTATGTTGTAAACCCCATAAAACGTCAGTGCTCGTTATTGTGACATTTATTGGACCCAAAATAACAGGCAATTCTGAACAACACCCACACCGAAGATAAGGGACCCGAATGTTGCTACCTGATTACGCCGCCACGTCATGGCGCCGCTATGCAAGCTTGGCCTTGCCATATGGACTGGTTTCTTCTCTTGAATATTTAGGCCACTCCATAGTATTTTTCGGAGTTATGGTTTGGACAATGCGGGTTTCTTCGGGTTGGTTTTGGAAATATATGTATATTTTTTAACCCATTGCATATGATTCGGGACAGTAAGAACTAACTATGCGTTGATGGCAGTCTGAATGGCAGTTTGAAAGCAGCTTAATGTACGACTAATTCAAAACTAGCCAAATTTTTTTCAAAATTTAAAAATGTCCAACATGGACCAAATGAGCTGTAGGAAGGTAGAATCTGTTATTTATTCTGCGTGTCAGATTACACCTTACGAAGTCTTTCGAGGAAGACCAATCAAATTCTCGTCATCCGGCTGACCACACCGATAACAAAGTTGGTCTCAACAATGCAGTAATTATGACACTTTTTGACAGCACCATAAACTCAGGCCGGTTTGAAATGCAGAATTCTTTATTTAAACCTAGTTTCTCTCTAGCCTTAGAACTTCATAGATCCATACATAATATCCAACGGAGTACCGCCGTTTAGCGCAATATCCGAGTGAAAACCGCTACCACTCTGAGTATCGAATATCGCGTATATGTGAACAAGCCTCTATATTTATAGGAACTACTAGCTACCTTCATAATTAACTAGTTTGACACACGATGTTTTTATGGTAAAAAGTCCTGAAACATTAATATTATGTAGGTGTTTTTGTGAGAACAATCATACCTAATCATACGAAATCTTATGACAATTCAAAATGTACAAGGCATAATTTGCAAATTTTTAAACTTTATTTAAAAAAAAATACTTCCATGAGGGCATCTATTCCCAGACTAACGTCGAATCGTAACCAAGATGAACATTCTGGTGGATTTCGTTATTGAATAAAATAAAAAACAAATTGAGATAGGCTCACGCTTCAAGCTGCATTCCCCATGAAGGAGGCGGTAGACTTTTTACAGTAGGAAGGTTTACCTACTGTACTTAATATTCTATACATGAGTGGGTGTCAATGCCAACCCTTTGGCCGCTGCTGGAATACTAACATGGCCTGGCTAAATGGATAGCATTTATGCTATTCTCTTCAGGGTTCCGATACGTATTTATAATTTATAAAGGAAGATACTAATTAATTAATCTTAAATAACTAGTAGTTCGCCCCGAACTGAGATCTCGTGATGGTCGGAGGTTAATAAAACCCAAACAATTTTTATTGACCAATGGTTGCAATGAACTTTGCAGATCGCATCGAAATCGCCGTCTAGCTTCGTACCAGTCTTACTTGAACTACAAAATCATTGAAACTCCAAGAAATGGTAGCTCACGTTATACTGGGTTTTCCAATTTTATAATTTTTACAACAACTCAAAAACTATTAGACCTGAATCAAAATAAAAACGGTTTTGGAATGTCTAAACAAAACTCTATCATGTGACACCCCACTTGATACGAGTAATTTTGTACGTTTTTTATTATTATTTTACTCCCTTTGGACCCTCATAACTTCACGACCCCTTGACCGATTTACTTCATTTAACAAACCAGTCAAACTTAAGAGTACTGTCCGTATACCTACCAAATCCTGTGAAGATCGGATAAGCGGTTCAAAAGATCTCGAAGAACTAATAGACAAACATACAAACATACAAAGCATTTTTGTCCAAGTTGTCACTAAGATCTCGTTCGCTTCGCTCACTTGATCAATTATAATGACTAAAGTATTTCAGTTTAAACCTCGTCTTATTTATTTTTATTTTCGTGTCGGTCACGTCAAATAAATAATTTCGCTGCTAATTACTATGTAAATATTATTAATAATTTTGACAATGCAGGAGAAACACTTTATCATGCAAAAGTCATGACGTTATTTCTTTGAATTTGGTACATTCCAAATGCATTGTTTACTTGTTCCCACCGATATCGCATCGGACTTGGACCCTACATGCCCGCATGCAATCTCTTATGATTGTAAGTTCATTACTAAATAATAATGGTTTGGTTAAGACTAAAATGCGCGTTCGGATACGCGTGCAAACTTATTTCCTCCAAAGAGCTTTTCTACAGTATCTAGGCTTAAAAATCACGATTGCATGGTGCCATATGGGCCCCATGGCCTTAACCGTAATGCCCTGGTAATAACAATGGCGGCCCGCGTCCCTTTCAATTAGTTTTTACGCGAAGATAATGATTTACAACGGACGGACGAACGCACGGACGAACGCAGAATAAGACATAGTACTTACTCGTTTAAGTTTCACTACTTAATAATTAATATTCTGTGGTTTCACTGTGATGTATCATTACGACATTTATACAATGAACTTTGCATTGGTGATCTGAAATGAAACGGTAGAATTGTTTTCAGTCGAGGACGCGTGACGCGAGCACATTTTTGAGTTATATTATACGTCATCGGTTTGATCGCTCATTGGACACTTTGAAGGGCCAATCTGCAATGCACGACAAACATACTACTGAAAAGCTTATAAACGTGACATTTTAGAAGTCCCAAAGTTTTGGCAGTTTTTTGTAATGAAATGATGGCTCCTAGTTGTTGGTAGGTCAATAGGCGTGACTATTAACTTTTATGCACTGTTCAAAAGTGTTCAGCTCAACTGTCGAATTCGTTCTTTCATGTGTATAAAAGTAAAACTGTCTATTTATTATGGAAATAACTTGTGATTTTTAAGGGCGTTGCACTAGCCTACTAGACTCGATATCCAACTTTCTCTAACATTAATATTTCAATGACGTTTTCAAAACAACACTGTCAAAAAAGTGGTTAAAGTTACCGCGCTTCGCTTCAGAGCACTTTTCAAGCTACATTGAATTGAAAACCATCGAAATAAAGCTCAATATCCGCTAGCTTTTATTCTCGTGATTGATAAGGGCTAGTACGTAATCGCGGGCGGGCATCGCTTCCCGGAAAGAGCGACAATGAGTGTTGCACGTCGGCATCCACGTTCGCGGTATTCGCCGCGCTCCCCCTTTCTATCGGCCCAATGCATGTGAAAGCTTTCCTGTGCTTTGTTCTACGTGGCGAAGCTGCGAATATAGCAAGCGTTGTTTTCAATCTCCAAGCGTAGTCGGTGGATGAAAGGGTGTTTTTAGGTTACTTTTCCACCAGAGCTGAGTTACGTTCCTAAGGATGTGTTTGAAATCCACCAAATATGGATCGTTTGTTTTCATTTTATACGATACCTATTGGTGGATGTCAAACACATATGCTTATCAACGTAGCTTAACTTAGCTCTAATGGCAAAAGCATACCTACCTCGTCTTTTCGAAAAAAAAGAGTTTGTGATGGTGGCAGTGTTTGCATAGGTAGTTACTAAATTACAATTAAGTTTAAATTTTTTCTATATTTATTCATTCGCTCAGATCTACGCATAAAAGTCCTGGTACAAACTGGATTCCATAACTATCACTATATATGTATATATTACTATATACATATTACTATATACATATTATGGTGATAGTTATGGAATCCACTGTCTATAGACAGTGTGTGGCAGACTGCCGACGGGTACACTATTACTTTTTGTTGAAAGCTGTTGAATGTAGTACTAAGTACAGATCTCAGTTTTAAAAATAATAAAGAAATATCTCCAGGCATTTATAGCTCGCTGCATTTATATCGCTAGTTAGGTAGGGTAGGACGCGGAAGCTCGCTGTAGGAAGGCACCGTGCGTGTCGAATCGCGCCTCTATAGGATGCATGTGTCTCTAATGCGTCCTCGTGACGGACTCGCGACTTCATTGTTCAAATACCAATTATTTGTTCTAGGGACGCTTCCTGGTGGCTTTGTTTACGCCAACATGGGGCAGCCGTTGCACTGCTCTATTTACCGTTCGACAAATTGTGGCGATGACTCATATTATTGTCGTGGTCAGAAAAAAAAAACTCTGCCTACAACTTTGGCAGGGGTTTGAACACTAGGCTTTTTTTCAAAATTCAAATGACATTGTGTTCAATATTAAAACAACATAGCGGATTGCTCTAAGGTGTGATTCTATTTAGGACTATAAAATAATTAGAAAATATTTACATTAAAAAGTATTACAAACAAAAGAAAAATGTCTGCTTACAATTTTGTCGGACTTCCGAACTCTAGGCGAGGAAAGGTCTTTGAGACACGAAAAGCTTTTTTGATTAAAACAATGGATTGTTTAATTAAACTGTCCTACCTAGCTTTGGAAATAAATAGTTAATCAGTAGATAAACATCTTTGTCGATGCAAAAACCACATCTGCATTCATCCCGCGAAAAGTCACAACGTCGCGGCCGCGTGCAAAATGATAATTAGTAACATCGGCAACGTCGCGCGGACATTCGACGACGTAAACTCGTGTTACAGGGGCCTTATTCACTATGACCAATACAAGCGCGTTACGCAGCACGACAAGACAGCGGCGTGAAATCGCCTTATGCCTATGCCATAAATGTCATTCCTTACGGTGACGTCATACGGTTACGGCAAAGAATCTCCTAAGACATACAGAATAATGCCCCACTATAGATATCATCTCCCATTTGAAGTGTTTGTTTATTCTTCAAAATAATTCAGATTTCGAATGCGTTTTTCAAGGCGAAGTCAACTTCAACCTTGGTTTATTGCTTTTGCAACTTGTTACAATTCTGCCAGTGTCTGTTTACTCTAAAGTCAAAGTCAAAGTCAAAAAGCTTTTATTCAATAAAATCTCACTGATCACTTTGAATCGTCATTACGTTTTGTATAATTAATTATGATTGCATTTTTTTTATTGGATGAGTTGGAGCTAGTTCGTCCCAAGCTTGTTTGTCTTCTAAATAATCAGATGTTACTCTAGTGTCACAAACGGGATGGAGGCTAGGGAAAAGGCGAAGTCTGTGTCAGAAATATCAACTTCAATTTGCATCATGCTCGTGCCTGCATGCCTACAAAAAAAATCGTGTTGATTTTTTATTTATTTATTGGTTATTGGTTGCAGGTACAAAAATGACATGGATGCTAAACTTAACTTGACTTTCCCATGACTAGGTCACGTGTCCTGCTTAAAGTTGGCTGGCTTGTTGTCCCACTCTAGCAACCACGAGAAAATAATAAAGTTCTCGGAAAAAGCACAGTACGGATTAATCCTTATTTTATTGGGTTCGTGAAAAATAATTACCTATGTAATTAGTACGTAACAGCGGCAACGTCGCGTCTTCGGACACCATCGCGCGGTCGTGAATGTCGCGATGTATACCTACTCGTGTTACATCTCTACGCTTTCAGTCTATCTGATGACTTTTTGTTATATGGCGGTGTTGTAGTAAATCCTCTGTTTGCTTTATCTTTCTGTCTGTGTAAGTAACTATCGCGTTTTGATGCAACGACTTACGACCAACGTCCACCTGAGATTATGTACTTTATATGACTCGATTAAGTAGCAAATTGCTAACTACATAACCTGCGGATTAAACTGCAATATTGTCGAGTTAATTCCGAATAAATAGAGGTCCTAGGTAGTCTACGATAATAATGAGTATCGCAACGGCATAGTGGCACACAAAAGCGCGGATGTACCTAAAAACCGCGGTACGTCCACGTTCAGGTAGAAGGATATTAGTAGTTACGGCGAAAGGATAATGAGCTCGCAGGTACCGCGGATCTCGGAAACAATACCAGCGAAATCATACTTCGTCTCTTTCTTTTGTTTGGTGGCAAAAGAGACAAGTATTTTACTCTTCCATAGACAAATCGCTGTCTACGGCGCTTATGCTTGATACTTGGATACGCCTGGACGTTACTGTTTTTTACTCTGTGCCCTGGGGCTATTGAGACCCGCGCCCGTGGCGAAAACATAAATGCGCACCCTGGTTTTTGGGGTTCGGTAACTCTGAGGGGAACGGTAGGCTCTCCCTTCTATACCTATACATAATCAAAACTGTCATCTTATTGAACAAAAATGTGAAGACCAGGCTCATAACCTTCTTACGTCATACTCCCCGAAGCTTATGACTAGGTGACAAGTTTGTATAAAAAGAAAGATACGGAACCAAGTAGGGCGAAATCTACGCGCTTTTTCCCCTATCTTTCGGGTATTGATGAATTCGTTTGAGTGATTAGTCAGTGCCGACGTGCTCTCTTTTGTAAAGAACAAAATCTGTTGGGACTTGGGATTATTATTTGGAAATTAACCATTTTCAAGATATCGCTCGAGGTTACAGAGAACCTATTTCTTTATTTATACCTACTTAGGTACGCATTTGGTAGATCAAATTAACTTTTTAGAATTTAAATGCATCTGGAGACTCGTTTATTTGGGAAAGTTTGTTTGAAATATACCTAGGTAAGTATAGGTTAGGTACTTCACAAATATGCATTATATATAAACTCAAACAAATAAATCCAAATCTTTTTTGCATCCAGGTACATTCAAAATGTAGACTTACATAGCTTAGGTAGTAGTTACTACGTAGTAGCTAAGTGAGGTCTCGATCTCACATCTCACGAAATTGATTTCCTCCAAGAAAAAAGTGATACAAAGGCAATAAGAGCTAAACCGGGTGCGATACGCATGAAAAACCGATCGCGAAACGTGTCGCCGGGCCCGATTGATGGCGGCAATTTCCCGTGCCGTGCCTTGGCGTGCCGTGCCCCTACTTGCACGTATCTGTACCGCGCTAATGGCCACAGACCGACGCGACGACGCGACGCGACGACGACGGCGGGTGACGGGCGCGTAAAATGCGTACCTAACATAAGCGTATGTAAAGCACAGGCTTGAACCGAGGACTTTTGGGGCAAGCCAAAAGCTCGTAACTTTAGCTGAGGGCTGAGGGCTAGTAGAGCACTGAACATTCTTGGCAAATACTTGGACGTAAGCAAATGGCTTGTGAGAACTTCAGTAACCGTTAGGCTTATGCAAAAGCAAGACTTCGATAGAGCTGAAAGTTTTACTGCGAAATAAAATAAGAAACAAGGATATCGTAGAAGAATCTGTAAGAGAATCACTCTGAAAACTAAGCAGCAAGTTTATGTGGACATATACTTTGCTTGCAGAATCAAACACTGCTTGTTTTTCTTGAAAATCTGAGATCTGTCCAGCATTAGCGGATCGTTCATAACATGTCATCGATACATCGGTGGATACGGTACAACATTATTTATAATATTACTTTCTTCTGATTAGGATACAGTTGAATCTTCAAACGTAACAGTCTGGATCTTTAGCTCCGTCTCTGGCCTTGTACGGTATCAGGCCGCGGGCGACTGGCTCGGTAATTTAGTACGTCGTCGCCACCCGCTGTGATCTTGTTACGTAAAACAGCTCTTACCTACCTGGTTAGGCATAGAGCTTCCAAGTACCTGCAGTGTGATCAACGGATCATTAGCTATGAGTACGAATCATAGAACAGACAAAATTGCAAATCCTCATGTATAACTATTTCCGAGAATGATTCTGCACGTGACAGACGATTAAAAATAATAAAAAGGGACCCGCCTAACTAGTTATATTAGAAACTAGCTGATACCCGCGACTTCGTACGCGTGCGAAACTTTCCACCAAAAGATCTGTCAGACAGTATACGATGAACCTCGTATCAAAGGCGGCTCTTGGCTAAGAGAGGTCAAGCTGTAGGTATCTAAGAATCCACGTCTTTCATTTCAATAAAATATATGTTTCAATCCGGAAAAAAGGCTTCCGAATGTTTAGGCGTGATTCGCGAAGAAACAAACAAACAAACTCGATTTTTGAAATCAGAATCGTTTATCTAGTAGAACTGCATACCTATTAAGTTTTCCCTAATCTTTAATTTTAGTTCTTGGCTTTTTTAAAGTTTTATAATAGTAGATATAGATGCCCGTTTTCTAAAACTGAAATACGAGAAATGAAAGTTCAGTTTTCAGTAAGCTCGCCGGTGTGACCTGCATGTGACTAAACCAGTATTTTCTGTTATTCACAGCTTTAAAAGCACGTGCCCACGTTTTATTTATTTCCGTAGATTTTGACCGCCAAGCTAGTCTGCTGGCACCAACTATTCTGCGATGCGGTAGGTATAGCTTTCTCTTACCTATCAGTTGACCTCCTGTGCTTACTCATTTAAAACAGACGCGCACCATAACGTACGCGAGTTGTGTCAACACAAGCGTTGTGCGACTCCGCCTCTAGGCGCGGACATCAATTTATGAAGGTGAAGGAAGATTTATGTATTAAGCACTTCGAGTTGGTACTCCTTCTGGGCTCGGCGATGGTATACGCAAGATTAATGATTATGTGCACAATATCGATTAGCGTCTTCAACATAGGTTCTAATCTTTCGGTAGAATTTGTACTCGGTCTTAATGACATTTCATTCGATAACGTGAAACAATGGTTGCAGGGGAGCGGTAGTAAGTGCTGGCTTATCGATTACCTGTTTACTTAAATGATTCATCTTTCTTTTTTGAACGTAATGGTATATTCAACGTCGAATCGGCTAGCAAATAAAATAGGCGACAATTACGAACCCAGCCGCCATGCGCCGTGTCATGAGTATTGCTCGGCATGCCGAGACGTGTCTTATCAAAAGGGTGCCGTCCGTTTTTTGCTACGACTGCGTACACCGGTCCACAAAGAACCATTACTAGAATAACTAGATGAATACGCCGGATATTCGTGGGAACCGATGATGCGCTCCCTTGAGAAACCAGAAGGGTTACACCGCGGATTCGCGAAAAAAATATACATTTATCGCTTCGATGCGTTGTGTCGCGATCGCGTGAGACCGAATCATTCCTGCCCTTAATTGGACCCTTCCATTCCTTTTTTGAGAATGAAAAAAAATTTAGAGCCTTGGAATCGAAATGCGAGTGTTGAACCGCATTACGCAACCAATTGCGTTTTATCGTTATCGTGCATGTGCGCGAGTGTCCATGATCTCTTATCAGCGGGCAGGTTCGCCTTGCGACATTATTATTCATTGCACATGTGGTCACGATTGTACGCGACCAATTTTACTTGAATGTAGAGCTCCAGTATCCGTAAGGGAACGGTGCAATTTCAAACGTGTTTGAGATTATTCACGCGAATGAAATAATTGGAGGTGGTTTATAAAGAATTTGAGAGGAGAAGTAGCGGAATCTATGATCAAGCAATTACTTGTTCTGTCGTTAATTAACCAAAAGCTTGAATAAACGTATTTTTTTTATTCCTTAAAAAAGTGTAGGCATAATGACGGCGTCCCTTTGCGGTGATTCAAAGGCGGTTTTTGTTGAAAGCAAGGATAGATGGCGTGGGCGAGTCACCTCTACAGTCTACAGTTCTACATGGCGAAACTTGCCGCTTGAGCCATTATCTCCGCGACTAATTATTTCCGCCCGCGATTGACCCTGACTCACCCATCGCCGGCGGCTGGGACGATCGAACCTAATAATGTCCATAGTTCCATATCATATCCTCGTCGTCAGACTGTCGTAAAACTGAGTTCAAAACTGAGTTGAGTGTGTATACTTCTCTAATTAAAAGTGCGTATTCTATGCGTATTCTTTTCCCCTCCAGTAAGTTTACTCCAGTCTTCGGTATCTTGAATTCGAGTAGAGTAAATTGTAAAAGCTAAGTCTGGACCTCCCCAACCCTCTGTTTTTGATAATCAGTGACAAAATTACCCAGCGTACGCAAAAAGCGGCATTCTTAGCAAAGCAACATAGAATTCTCCGGACAACTCTAAGTAGGGTCCGATCGAATGCAGCGGTCATTATGCGCTCAATAGACGCGTCCGCAAATGGGTCCGCGCGGCTTTACCTGACGTATACACCCGACGTTGACGCTCGCGATCTTATTACCGAGAAAAAAGAAAAAAAAAGAAAGGGAAGTGACGGCGGCGATGGTGGCGGGAGATTTATGTAGGCGCGGCGCCGGGGGCCCGTGTCGACGCCGCCACAGCCGCGCTTCCAGGAAACGCGATGCGGGCGAGGACGCTACTTGCTGGCTGCAGACATGTAATACTCGTATGTCTATTGCGAAAGTATAGCAACTTGAAATGTCATCGGGAGTATGGAAGTCACACAATTATAGTGCTTTAGGGTAGAATTTAGGGCTTTTGAGCATGTAAAAAAATTTTACTCAATGCTAGGTTTCTAAGGCCGTATGCTGTTAAAAAAACCGTTACTCAAGCATAGATTTGAGTAGAGATTTTCATGCAAAAATCTATGCTTGAGTTCGGATAATTTCTTGAGCAGTAAATCAGCGTACGGACCTTAGTCTGATTGATGAAGTTTATTACCATAGCACATAATATCAAAAAAAATTTTAGCAAAAACAACTTTTCCTGTTATCTGCTTTGTGGTTCTGCAGTCGAGCCAATGTCGCAGAGTAAACAGATGCATTAGGTTTACGTAACGATACGATTGTCACATTTATACGTACTCACACATCGGATTGAAAGAGTTCCATCTCATTTGCACGCAACCCTATAGATCCTTCAGCCCGCGAATATTGATTACCCGCTGTGCCAGCTATTATTAGATCGACAGCGGCAGGGAGCCGCGACCCATGGATGGCGCGGCGCGGCCGGACATGACATGTGCCTCCACGTCCATTTCGATAATTGCCTGCCGGCGATACTCTCACGAAGTTTCGTGTGCGCCGAGCGTTTTATTATCTTCCGGTTTGAACATCCACGATAATTAATACTGTCGTACAATATGCGCCGTAATTTTTTTATAGGTTGTATGGACAATGAGCTGCAGGTTCAGCGTCATTTTGAGCTGATTTGAAGTTGGCCGCATTAGCAGTCCGCGTGAAGCCTATTAGTATAGGTATTAGTATAGGTTTGCAGACTCGATAGCGTCAGCAGCCTAGTGCTAAGCATACCTAAGCTTAGCGGATCTGTAATTAGTACGGTGATCGTTCAATTTATAGTGGTTGGGTCACGGTAAAGTCAGTTTGCATTTCAGAGACCTTGTGGGCTTTATTCAATGCACACAGCTCTTAGACCACCACTGTTGCTAGTAACACGTTGCGTAAAACACCGTAAGCGCTATATTTGTGGTTCTTCGAGCCGGATTTAACACCAACCGCTGCTGGTAGACAGTGTTTGTGTTATTGAAACAGTGATATTATCAACCAAAGACTGTTGGCTGTTGGTTTTGGCTACCATTTGCCAAGTCATAAAGGGGACATTTGGGCGGTCTAAAAACTAGGAATGCCCGGTAGCAAGTGGTCAATTCTAACAATAGTCAATTCTTGTCTCCTGCTAGATTTTGGGCTAAGAATGAATTCCACGTAGCCTAGTAGTGTAGGTTCAAACTCCAAATGTCGCGTGCCTTTCTATAACCGTCGGTGACCAATCAGTTGCACATCTCACAGACCGAGGGAAAGCGCAGCCTCAGAGCTTCTAGAAAGTTCGGACAAAGCGCTAATCGGCCAGACTGTGACCTGAGATAATGACTGACATAATAATATCTGTTGTCATTCGCTTAGAACGTGGTACCTAGTAGGGAGTCAATGGTCGTTAAATTATGACTAGAATCAGGATTTTAGATAAATCAGATAGGTACCTTAATGTTATAATCGGACGCGGATGTAATATCGTCACCTGGGGCGATTGCAGCTGTTTGATTACCTACACTTGAGAACAGCTGTAAATGGTTTTTTACAGAAATAAATGATGGAACAATACGATGACCTACCTGATCCCTATAACGATGGATTGTCTCACGTCCACAGAGAACGTCCCTGTGATGAACTGCACTGCACCTATCACTCAGAGACAAAGATCTCAATTATGGTGCGGGGGTACAACAAACACCTTTTCTATTTAATGTTATAGGCCTAACTAAATGGTTCAGCAGTATAAATAAGCACACCAGCACCCCTACTTATCCTGAACCATTCTCGAAACCAAAAGCCTTCCTTATCTACAGTTAAATACAAAGCTGAAACCGCGGGTTGCAATCGACCCGGTCGATTGCGACGTTTTCGCTCAAGTCAAGGCAAACACGTGTTATATAAAATGAAAACGGGCAAGCGGGCTCATGCTCATGCCCTGAGGTTTCTACACTGTAATTAAAACAACCTTCAGTGAAATTCTTTTTAAAAATTAACCCCTTTTGTATTCGATTTAGAGTTTATAATACCGCAATTCCGTAATTTACAAATAATGTCACTAGCTTTAGAAACGAATTTTTATTTCTATTGCCATATCTTGTCAACGGATAAGTAAATTGCGCTGAATAATAGTGGCAGGGCTAATTTTAAGTGGCATTTAATTTGAGTGGAGTAGAGCAAGGCTCCTTCCAATCTTCCAAAAGAATCAGACAGGCGGAAGGACAACAAAGTGATCCTACAAGCATTCCGTTTATCTGTTGAGCTGCAAAACCCCAAAAACCAGCTATAAATCTCATTAATATAGCAACACGTTTTGTTTTCCTGTTTATTGTTCGCGAAGTGTTCGCGAAACACCTGATGCTTTGACCCTTTAACTCGGTAACTTTCAAGGTAAGACCATTTCTTGAAACGTTTTAAAAAATGTGTTGTACTAGGTAATGCAGCAACGTGCCTGAAATATTTTCGCAAATGCGTGACGATATCTTTTTTTATTAACCGACTCAATTCGGTTGTATTTTTTTGGGAAGGGTGAAACAGGTATCTTATCTAACCTAAAGGTTCACGACTGATTGTTCGTGGATATTTCACACAGCGCGATTAGCTCACCACTAGCTCACCACTAAGCAATTTTCTTCTGACCTTCGGGCCGTATCTTTGACTCTTCAAAAAAACTTTCAATACTCAATATAAGTATTTATTGCTTTCACATGGTTTAGGTGAATTTTACATTGGTGGTGGATGTAAATAGATATGTCTCATGGACCCTGCTTAGGGTATAGCAATATGAAGGCAGGCCGAGGTTTATAGATAGCTAGTAGATCGTTAATTAATATTACATAATAGGTAGTCATTTTATTTTAGGACATTTTATATAATGTTCGGGTCGGTTAATAGGAAATATTTTAAGGTTTGTTGTCCAAGTGTTCATGTAAGCGTGCGAATAGTGTTTAGTGTCAAGTTTTGTCTTTGTTGTAATTTATTTCTTATATTTAGTCATTAGTTTAACGTTCGTAGATTTAGTAGGTAGGTGTGTTTAGGTTTGTATGTGAAAATGAATGTCAAGTTTTGGTTTTATCCAATAATTTTTTCTTGACTGACTGTTGAAAAGAACAGTCTGTGATCTTCTAATAAAGGATAAGAGGGTAAAATCTGCTGAAGAACATTAGTTTTGGATTTTTTTCATTATTTAATTGGTTTACAACTTGAAATATACATTACGTTTAATCATTTTTGGTGTAATTTCTAATATAGAAAACATAGCATGGGGGTTGTAAAGTACCATAGATTATAATAGGCAAAGATTCGCGCATGCGCATCATCGTGCATAGGCAGCTTGTAGTGACCTACTAATGGGCATACTTTTCCTTCCCTAAACGCCACTATTGTCTATTTTGGGCCTTTTGCATCCAGTTCTTCCCCTGCACGGCAACGATATCATCCACCCATCTGGCTGTTGGTCTGCTAAGGCCACTCTTAGGCCCGTTACGCACTAGCGGTTGGCTGCCTAGGCGGTTCGTTGGAGCGGTCAGCCCGAAAGGGACATTTTGTGGCGGTTAATGCGTACAATCACAAGCGGTTGCATATTAAACTGCTGGAAATGCGGCTTGCCGCGCGGTTAGCCGCTAGTGCGTTTGTAGCCTTAAGTCCTCTAGGCCGCCATTCTGTCAGTGTATACATGCGCAGACGGTGTCATAAACGCTACATTCCGTGCTCTATGAATCGCGAGGTGTGCCCGTTTATAACTACACTCATGATTATGTGCACGTGTGCTCAAGTAACGCAAGGCTATAGAATACATTGTGTGTCTGTACATAGGTGGAATAGTATAGGTACATCGACCGTTGTTTTACAAGAGCTGTACCTTTATCTAGCGGTCAAAGTACTCGCATAGGTTTCAATAATAAATATAATCATAAAACATCCCAAAAGTCGAATGGGATTCGAATCCGCGCGGTACCAATTGCGCTACTGACGCTAATTCTAGATGGATAATTCGGAGTGATGCATTGAGAGGTTTATTTAAGACAAGGCTTTGTCTACTACGTCTACTGCAAAGCTCGTATGCTAATAAGTATCTGAAATTTAAAAGGCAACTTTCATTGATCAGTTCAGAAAATGTTTCTTCAATAGTGATTGATAGTTGTTAAAATTAACTGAAGATCGCTAAAAATCGATCAGGCTGCCTATGGAGCCTAACTTTTAAAGGTACCTAGACCTAACATTTGACTCTAGAGATGTAGCAAGCCAACCTCGACTCCCGAAAGCTCACAGATGTTTCTAACACGGTTTCGCAACTTGCCTAGTAAAGGATAGCTTCACCACAGAATACTCAAACAGTTTCTACCACATAACCGAAGAATACTAAACTAGTATGCTTTTGGAGTGGAATAATACTGAACAGTTTGTAAGGGTTGCTTAGCAATTTGGAACCCCCGCGGGCTATATACAGGGTGGAAACAGCTAAGCTCGTGCAGCTTTCTTTCTCAAGGCCCTGAAGAAGACTAAATAGGTTTATTTAAGTGCAGGAAAAGATGAGTGCTAAAGTCGTGGTGCTTTTAGTATTAAAGGGCATGATGATCAAAACTAGAATAAATACAAAAATAAACTGAAAATAGAGAATAGAATTAAAAAAAAATGCAACCTCATTTCTCACTCAAGACCTGTTTTCTTTCGGATATCAAGATCAAGAAGCATAGTTTGAAGGTTCTGCTTTAGTTTTCAGTAAGGTTTTACTTACACCCTGTAGGTACGCTTAGTAAAAAGCCACTTCTCGGAACTGCGAGATCTGTGAGGATTACGACAGGATTTGTGTTAGGACTCTCTGTGGAAATTATCAAGTAATTATGAGAATAAACGTGGTTTCGGGCGATCGAGTTTTGGCTTTGGAGTTGCGGACCTTAGTTTGTTTTTTCTTGTAATACCTACTTACTTAAAGTAGCTATAGTCAATACGGTGAACTCTTTTTGACCGGTATGACAACGGTGAACGTTGCTGATTATTGATCAACAAACTGTTTTGAGTCAAGACAAAGATGTTGGTTTTTCTAACCGAAGCCTCTATTTCTCTGATGGCGTTCACGACATGGTTTTAGATGGAATAATCTTATCCAGGACCTTACCAACGTCTCACTCTACTCGGCTGATGTAATTACAGTGGTAGAGTAGATTTTTTTATTCCTTAAAAAGTTGGAGTGTAATGGTAAAGCGAGATCGTGTAATATTAATAACTTGTCGCTTGGAGACGGCCTGATGGTGACTGTCGGTGACTATTAGCGCGCTTCCGCGTCTCGGCCGGCCGTGCAGCTGCAATTCTGCGACATATTTTTTGGTGTTTGTAAACCGTTTGCAGATGCTCGAATCGGGTTCGGATATAGTGCAAGCGGGTGTTAATTATGCCAGACAATCTGTTAAATTAATGGAATAGAAATTATTTGTTTTACGCAAAAACACCTACAAAACGCATACAAAAACACAATAAAAGCGTAAAAAAGGTACTCCTAAGCCACGACGGAGGACTTAAAGCGGTCTAAAAACTCCGTTACCAGAGTTGGCCACTAGCTCATACGAGTTTGCTTACGGTGGCTCCTTTAGCGCTGGTTTTCAGGAGTGCCTAGTGAAGTGGCGCACAACCTCTGCGACACGCGCTCCGTTTTACATAAATCTTAATCTAATTAACTAATCATTTAAAATACATAATTTAAATTATAATACCGGCAAATGGTAAACTTTCGTTATCCTAGTAACTCATTTTCTCTACTGAAAACAAGGCCAAAAGCATTGTGTACCTACAGTTTGATTACAGTCGTGAACTAGTAATCCTATTTTACTGATAACTCCCGAGTACCTATTACAAGTGGGATAGAGTTTTCATTTAATTGGTCTACAGAGAATGATCACACACGTCGAAATTATCTCAATCGCTATTCCCAATGCATTTGGTCCACTCCACATCAACACTTTTGACAGATATTGTCACGAAGGCGCGTAAGATATAATCCCAGAATAGGTATCCCAGATATAATGCCATACAAGTTCATTATCTTAATCGCTGTCCGTACACACTTGGTCCACAACCCATGGATTGTCATTAGTCCGCTCACGGATATTGTCCGCGTGTGGCGACCGAGAGGCGTGGGCGACGCGACGCACGCGCACCATAACACATACTCAATTACTCATAGTATAGAATAGTATCACAATCACTTTTACACACGCACAGGAATCGTGTTTGATCCAAATGGGGGAGCTTAAATCAGGTGTCACCGGTGTCACGCGTACAGAGTGCAAAAAGACAATATCACACATAACTTAACCTAAAAATGGGTATAGGTAAGTGTGCGTTAGCTCCGTAGATTCTGTCTTATTTTTATCTAGGAAGATTCTTGAGGGGTACTATGAAGCACGAAGATTTGACGCATGCTCAGTGTTGACTTTTGCAGAGCGGTACTGAAAATTCTAAGGTTCACGATGTTTAGCAGTAGAGCTATGTAAAGCTCTATGGCGGGGTATATCTTGTTGAGTGTGAGTTGTCAGTTTCGCTATCTGCGACCGTGGTTTCAGGTTCTTAGTTGGCATTTCTGCAGCTAGTACCTAGATTACTTGTTATACGCTGGCTGCTAGTACTTCTAGTCGGTATAGCGATATAGACAGACTTCACGGGGCACTGCAACTGTACAATTCATAAAAGGTGCAGTTATTTTTCTTACAAACTTATGATAAGTAAAGGATAGTGCGTTGATCGCTGTTCTCAATGTCACGACCGGCGACCGTGTCAATCCGTGCCGCGTGAATCCAAGGTTTTTGTCGTACTTGCATTATATCTAGGTACCATTGTATTAGCGTTTTAGGCTCTGTTTATTGCTGGTACTACTTACAAGTAACTAACAAAAGACCGTGAAGCCGTTTGAAGTTTGACAGCTGTCATCAAAAATTTAGTTCTTGATCACACCTTTCATTTAGTTTTAGAACGAGATTTCTAGGGTGAGTAGTTTCCGAGATATGGGCGTTTGAAGTTTGACAGCTGTCATCAAAAAAATAGATTTTGATCACACCTTTCATTTGGTTTTGGAACGAGAACTCTAGGATGAGTAGTTTCCGAGATATAGCCGTTTGAAGTTTGACAGCTGTCATCAAAAATTTAGTTCTTGATCACACCTTTCATTTAGTTTTAGAACGAGATTTCTAGGGTGAGTAGTTTCCGAGATATGGGCGTTTGAAGTTTGACAGCTGTCATCAAAAAAATAGATCTTGATCACACCTTTCATTTGGTTTTGGAATGAGATCTCTAGGGTGAGTAGTTTCCGAGATATAGCCGGTTGAAGTTTGACAGCTGTCTTCAAACATTTAGATCTTGATCACACCTTTCATTTGGTTTTGGAACGAGAACTCTAGGGTGAGTAGTTTCCGAGATATGGGCGTTTGAAGTTTGACAGCTGTCATCAAAAAAATAGATCTTGATTTTAAGTTCTATGATTCAAGAAAGAAATAAAAATTGCTTGTTAGGTATAATAATATAATTTCCCCCAAATTGGTTAAATAAATTAGTATGGAAATCGAACCACCTTAATGTAACCACACGCTCGCAAAGCAATTTAAATAGCTAAATCATATTTTGCTTAACATTTTTTTACCTGACTGTACTCAACGGCTTCCTTAATTTGATGTTGTCCGAATCGTCACAACAAAAATTATTAAAATCAAAAGTGACGATTGGGAGAATTTGTCCCAAAATATTTGGTCCGAATCGTCACTAAGTCGAACTTTTGAAAAAAAATCTTGATGGGATCGCTCTGTCAATAATTGACTCTACTTACGTATTCGAGATTAATTCATCAATGATAGGTATATAAACTTTTACTAGTGTAGCCTTTTAGACCTTGAAATTATAAGCAGAGGCTGAACAGTTCTCCATACTGTTTCAAGTCGCATTCGTCTAAATTCACTTTTAGAGGAGCTTTTTACATCGTTTATAAATTGTAGGGTAATCTGTTAAAGAAGAAGCAAATAAAATTTTTCTAAAGGATTTTTTTAAATTGGTTCATGCATGGCGGAGACCGAAGGTAAAAAATATAAAAACATACAACCGAACTGAGAACCTCCTCCTTTTATGAAGTCGGTTAAAAAGTATAGTTGGACCTTAGGCATCGAACTGACGAATAAAAGAGTGGAAGAGAAAAACCTGTTGGAGCATCCCCACTTAGCGAGGGATGAGGGATGATGGATCGTAAGAAGACGACTACTCCAAATAATAAGTCTACGTAATTGTAGCAAACAGCTGATCTTCTTGCAGAAATATCATAAAAAGTACTTTACCAGCAAAACGTCTAAACTGCTGAATACTACAATTGATCCAAGTATCGTGTAAAAACAGCTCTTGCCATGTAGAAATTAAAGTTCAAACTCTCTCAAGAAGAAATATAACAACAGGTCAGAACAGTCCAGTTTAAAATGAGCCGCCACTTTCTTACGCCTTCGATATTTTGGAGCTTTTAAAGTAAAAGGTTAGAGTAGCTAGAGTTCACATGAAAATGGTCGATTTATTGGTAGGAAAAGTTTTGCAGATATTGAAACGAATGCCACTTGTTGAACTCGACGCGTAACTTTGTTAATGGCCCTTTTCATTGGCCCAATGATGTCTAAGTTTTATAGACTTCGTAGGTACTCTTTGACTTTGCAAATCTATTAGGGAAAGTTTTTCAGTGTAATTTTGTGGCCACTTTGTGTAGGGTTTCAAATGCTTACACAATTGTTTGTGTAAGCATAACAAACACGTAAACAAGTAAAAATGATCAATTGACCATACTCGAATTAGACTTAAGTATCTACTAGTTTCAAAAATCGTACTTTAATCGTAATTTTACGATCTTCCCACAAGAAATTGCTTCTGAGTTTCTCCCTCAAAGACATCAATACCTCGCTTTTCTAACAAAGAAAGTGGAGAGCTAGTATCAAGTTGGACAAATTGTCTTGTTATTCCGCTATCCATAATTTCGTAGATCAATTTTGTCCCAAACTAAGTATCTGACCATTGCCCGCGCATCCCATAAAAACAATATCGTATCTGACCCACATATTATACGGAATACGAGTGCCTATTAATGTCCTCGAATAACGAACGGGTCGATGGTCCAGGATCATTCGATTCGAAATTAGAACGTGGTGCGTTCCTTTGAGCGTATCGAGAAAGGCAAGCAAAGGGGAGCTTGGGAGTGCCTGGACTGGAAGCTTAATTTAGGCCGCATTTGCAACCTAGCGGGGCGTGAATATTTTGTGAAACATGCTTTTCTTTTGGGCATTGTACGTATTATTTTAGAAAGAAGCATAGATTATTTGCACTGATATTACTTCAAATAACTCACTTGACACTGGCTAAATTTTCTGTCGAAATGACGACAGCGCGTTTCATCAACCGGACTACCACAGATAGTGCGGAACCTGTAAAGGCATATATAGATTCCCGCTACCGCTTCCACATGTCGCTCTGGCCCTCTCCGTCTCGGGGCTTACGGTCTCCGGGGCGCTTTACGGCAGCCGGACGGGTCAGCGGATGGTTTTTTTGTCGTAGCACGTACTCTTACCCCCTTTCACCCCTCGCAAGTCGCTAGAGGAGGCGCGAGCCGCGCGTCTTTTCGGTCTTTTTCGAGTTTCGAACATTCTGTTTTTTTCTGCGAGCGTTGATAAGTTTCCGCTGGAATTAAAACTGGCCAGTGTTTTGTTTATGGTCTAGTCACGGATTGTCTTTAGTTTTTTTCTACAGAAGCGTGATATTACGGATATTATTAAAAAGTAATCGAGCGCTAAGTTTACCTTGGGTTTTGAATAGATTCGATCTGCTGATACAAGATGGTACGCTTTCCACGGTAGAAAGAAGAAGGAAACATTAATGACATTTATTATTCTATTAGCAAATTATTTTTTTGCAAAATAGGTATTTGGGGCATAAAAAAATTGAAAAATTCTTTTTTTTTACCTAATAAAGGCAATTTTACACACCCTAATTTACACCGGCAAAGTCATGGCACAGAACTCAAATTCATAAATGTTAGATAAATTTTATTATAAATACCTACAGAAATATATTATTATACCTAATACTTATAACGAAAATAAATTATACTCCCCTACGCTATTTCCTATTATCAAAAATTCCTTACTTCGCTAATAAGCCGAGCGCAGATCTCTGATCCAGCTTCCGTATATTGTAATTCCTCGCCCGAGGCCGCGTCACGTTGCCATGGCAACAGTGCTACTGCTACCTACTCTGCGGCTAGGGGTGGCCCACCCCCTCACGCCTACCTACTCTCATTAATATGTACCCGCGGCCGGACATCGTCTTGTACTTGGAACTTGGATATCGAATGCTGAAAGTTTTATATGGGCATGGTTGTTTGCATTAGCATACCTTCCAATGCTTACATAATTAATACTTACCTTAACTATTGCAACATATTTTTTTTTACAGAAAGCTTTGGCCTGTAATGAAATGCCAATGAATGTGTAATATTTTTTTAATTTTTTAATTATTATTTTTTTAATTTAGAAACACTTTGGACTACAAACGCTTTAAAAGTAAAGTGTAGTGAGTGATAAGATAGTAAAATCACGTCAATAGATCCAGTTTCCACTTGTAACGAGTTTTTTCACATCTTGACAGTATTTTTTTGTTAAAATAGTTGCCCTGATTTTAGTTGCAAATGCACATCACATAGGTAATAATAATAAAGCCTTTTATTTCCTTTTTTACAGTACTTTATCTATTACAAAATAAAATTAGAAAAAAAAGTATTATTTACTCTATTACTTAAAAAAAAAAAAAATTCGTCCTAAACATCTAATTCAACCCGAAACACTTTAAAACCTCTCACTTCATAAACAAACACGAAATACAGCGTCAGCCGCCAGTAGGGTTGTCAAGTCGCCGCGTTATTTAAGCCCAGGGCTGCCAGGTCTATAAAGCGTGGGATTTAGTGCGATTGTGCCAACCCTGCTATTAGTCGGTGCGCGGTCCTCTGCTAATATGTGCCGGGCATTGCGCGAAGTGACGAGTTATTACAAATGTCCCGGGCTCGAGAGATACTCGGATTTATCTCGCTCTATTTGTTTTGATGATTCGGAAATTTCGGGATAGTATGATGACGTTGCTAATCTCTGTCTGGCCGGTTATTGACTTGCCTTTTATTGGGTCGTTTTCCTGAAAAAAAAAAGATGTTTGTATTTTTTTATGACGAAACGTGGAATTGCGGAAACGGCTTTTCTCCGAAACGGCTAGATATTGATTAATAAATACTTACCATATTTTTTAATTAAGCACATATATACCTAAGTATAACTTGTACTTATATACGCGTAATTAAAAGCTTCTCAAGCAATTTGTTGCAGACAAGATACCTAACCTAGAACAACTTTAGTTTTAAGTTTTTTTTTCTAACATCTGCGAATCTTTTGAGTCGACGCCATAGCGCGGGACACCCCTACCGCCACGCACACAACATGCAACAAAAACGCACCATGTGTTTTACCCGTGTCTTGATTGCGCCAAGCGGGCTATGGTTGCACTTTGCTATTCTGTGGCTGCGTTGAAAGTCTCCACGTGCGGTCGTTTGAGCCTCGCCTACAGACTTGAACTATCTATCAGAATCCCTAAAGTTGGTAACCTACAAGTTTAAAAATAAATCTTCAGTTCATTTTTTTAAGACAAAAAGATGCAAGAAGTCATGATTGCGTATTGTAGGTAATCAAGACATAATGGTATCGATTCGGTTGTTGCCTTTTTCTAAACTAACCTAATTTGACAGCTCTAAAATTATAGCCGTCCTTATCGTTTCAGTTTATGAGAAAGGGACGGCAACATTTTTAGTGCTGTCAAATTAGGTTAGTTTAGAAAAATGCAACAAGCGAATCGATACCAATGTCTACTCACCCTTGATCGATCGACTTTGTGCAATGTTGCCATGCTACGGCCATGGTAAACATTTCACCAGATTTAGAAATGTTTAACATGGCCGTAAAACTAAGCAGTTGTGGGCATTATAGCCTTTGGCTACTTGCCAAAGCCTTTTGGTTTTAAAACACACATTAAAATCATGGTTAGGGCTCAAAAAACATGACAAAAACCGGTATCACAAGAGTACTTTCCAACCCCCAGACCATGATAGCATAGTGTAGGAAATGACGAAACAAAAGGAAGTCGATGTTTTCTGGATTATGGATTTTAAATACCGTTAATTGTGGATTTTTTTATGTATTCTGGTACACGTCTTCTTAGATTAATCTAATGACAAACCGGTCGCGGGTTGTCCATTTGCAGTGCAGTGAATCACATCGCAAATGATGCAGCAATCAGGATTGTTTAAATAGCAACATTTATTTATGCGATGTGGTGTCGCCACTGGTGTCCGCTGGTGGTGACCAATTGCTTTAACATGCAGTTTGATATAATTTTGATTTTTATTTATTGGTACTAATTCTGTTCTTTCATTTACCTAAACCCCAGATCAATAACCATTGTAAGGACCAATCTTCTGGCCGTCACATTCTTACGTTCTGCTTGGTAAAACTTCAGTCTCCATTATAAACAATCTGTTCGGAATAAATCAAAAACATTTCTCTACAACTCGTCACAACAAAATCCGCTAATCCTCTTCTTCTTATATTCTCTATTTTCTACTGTCAGGCAGGTGTCAGATGACATTGACAGACCACAATATCATGTATTCATACAATAATTTCCTATAGCTAAATAATGCAATCTTTACAATTACACCTTTCCTCATATATCTACTGTGTTTGTTTTACGTTTACTAAAAAGATCACGTAAACTATATTCTTGTACTAGCTTCTGCCCGTGACTTCGTTCGCGTCCCGTTGGATCCAGTTGATTTTCCAAGATAAAAAGTAGCCTATGTGTTAATCCAGGTCAAGGACAGTATATACTCCAAGTTTTATCCAAATCGGATCAATACAATACAATACAATACAAAATAGTTTATTCATACAAAAGTGTACATGACAGCAGTAGGCAATCATAATAAAATTAAGTTAAGTTAGTAGGTACATGCATATTTAATATATAACAAAACTTAAAACAAGTAATTCTAAAGTTACCAGAAGGTAAGTATAACGTACCTACGCAAGGGGAATGGAACGCTGCCATGTACAAGCCTGTACAAAAAGCTCTGCGCTCAGCATGTGCTGAGAACAAGTTCTCAGCGCTGATTTTCAGCACAAGGCTTCGGTGACGCACGAACTCTTTAGAAAAAAAAAAACTTGTATAACAATAGAAATGTAGGTAGGAAGTTCTAGATTTAATAATAAGTATAAATGATAACGAACGGCACAAAAGTTGCTATAAAAAAATTCTGTATAAATAATTCAGAAATAAAAAAATAAAAATAAAAAATAACACAGAAAAAAATATATATAAATAATTAGTAACAAGCTATAATAAATAATAATAATAAACCCTACAGGGAGCATAGATCTGTGAGGGTGTGTATGCTTGAGTGATGAGCAGGGGATCAATGGGTGTGCGTTTGGGGGCTCTCCTGCTACTACCAGTCTCATAAGAGTCTGGGTATCACAGGAGTGCCCCGCGTGTGGGATGTACAAGAATGGGTTGTGTGTATGCGTGGGAGTGGGAATACAACATGACATGTGTCTGCATTTCTGCTAACTTGCTAATGACTCTCTGCGAGCCCGTACCACGGTGCAGGGTTAACATAACACCAAACAAAACATCAAATCGGTTAATAGAAGTCCAGAATTCAGTGAAGGGCCTCTGTATAGTGCGGAGAATAGAGTTGCTTTTCTTGGAAAGAGGATTCACTGAATAGACTTTTGCAAGTCCAGTAAGTTTTTTTTTAATTTTAACCTAAAAGTAGACTTACACCGAAGTGCACGTAATGGAGGGGGAAGAGAATTCCAGCACTTCGTGGCACAGAACCTAAAACTACCGCGAAAAGCAGCAGAACCATGTCGGGGAGTCTGTAGCAGCAACGAAGACGTACGGGCAGTATACCTGTTGTGGTCACGAGCCCATACAAATTTCGAGAAGAGGTATTGAGGCTTCTGTGACTTCACCACTTCAAACATCAACGTGGCGAGATGCAAAGCCCTCCTACTTTCCATTTTTAGTATGTTGTGCTGATTCAGGAATGGCGTGATGTGGCTACGCGGTGGGACATCGAAACAGAATCGAGCGCAGGCATTCTGAACGATCTGTATACGACGCGACGTTTTGATCAGTAGGATCAGTAGTTTTTGCGTGGAAGAGGAACATACATACACCCTTACTTACATTCGCACAACCTCAAAAACTTTCGCGTTTATAATATTGAAGGATAACACGCCACACTACCTTTTTGCACGCCCACAAGACTGGTAGACAATGCTTTTAGCATTAAGTCCTCCTAGCACTAGGTACTTGTTTGTGTGAAATTTTTAAATAAATAAATAAGGATAGGATATGGAGATTGAGCAGCGCCTCTAGCGGGAAGTTTACAAAACTGATGATTCACTAGGCCTTCAGATCAGTTAAATTTTTTTATACATTTTGAGTATTATTTTCTTTAGAAGACGCAAGAAACTAGGTGCCCGCAACGTCTGCAGTTTTCATTAGCACGCGCGGAGATCCTCGGGGAATGTTCAGGGTGTAACTTTGAGAATTAAGTTCAGACCAGCGTAACCTTGCTCTCTAAACACTTGACATAGAACTACAATCTTACTTAAACTAACAGAAAGTTTTATTCCCAGTAGGTACTTACAAAAATACTATCATCATCACCTTAACTTATAAGTCTCGAGTCAGGCACCTTAATTTATCGGCGCTTTTGGGCTTAGTATACACACAGCAGAAATTGCAGTAAGGTAAAGACGAGTATTTACTGGAATCCTGAAGATTCTATTAAATCCTCTTCATCATGTTTTCATAATCATAAGACTTTGGAGTATGGACTCATGTTCGTCAAATCTGATTCTGAGTCTTTAGAGATAAAAAATTTCAAACTTCCTGAGACCTAGACAATTATACTAGAGATCCCGCGAAACTGGCTTTCAGAGTTGTTGAATATCCTCATAATCTGGAAACTGCTGCACCGGTTCTCAGCACACATGAATCTTAAAATGTAACAGACTTTCATATAGCAAGCTTCTTAACATACGCTGATGCGTTGACATTGGTGCAATCGTTTCGAATTTACAATACCCACAGCTAAACAGATAAACGCACTTGATTATTATCTCATTACCCAACACCGCTGCGTCCAATATCTCCCCAGAGCCGCAGAGTAACTAATAGTTCCTACGCCACAATATTCCATTTCACTATTCTCACCAGACGTTCTCCTTACGCAACTAAATTTACGCTTAGGCGAGCAGAGGTCCAAGCACTAACGTTACTCACTCACACCCATGCAATTTGTATGTCGCTGGACCGTCTCTAAGGGGAATACCCCTCCCCTCGCTGCCCTATAGTTTCAGGAGCCAGCGGGGGCTGCGTCACTGGCGGTCAGAGCTCTAATAGTGACAAACTATACTATAGCGCGATATTAGTATTCCACCAGCTTTACCTGGCCTATCGCATACCTCTAAGCTTCACATTATCTAAGAGGTTCAAGCTTGTGAAGGTTCAGGATAGAATGGTCGGTGGGCAGTGTATTAGGAGGTATGTATAGCGAGTGGCGAGCGGCGTGTGGGTGAGACGTTTACGGTCGGATCGCTGGTCGACGCTGATGACCATGATTCATGGAAGTCGAGAGATATTCAAATTTAATACCACAGGAATTGTAAACTACATACAGTATAGGATAGAGAATAATATATGCCATGAAAATATAACCGACATAATTACACCGACTGAAATATTATCTGCTAGGCTAGCAGATGTAAGTACCTATAATGCTTCACCTTCTCTGTTTAATGAGAACTTTCATATTTGTCTGTCTTTCCCACCTTTTTGTGCTTCTTCGGCGACGATACTACCTACCGAAGATGCTCTTTTAAGTCTTCTTTACTGATGTAAAGAATGTTTCGAAGATGCGTGTAAAGATGACGCAGAAACAAAGTCCCGAAATTTAGTCTACATTTGGTGACTACACGCGGGCGCAATACCGCGTACCGTAGACGCGGTCGGCCCCTCGCGTCGCGCCAATTAATTACGGTGGCCATCTTAGCCCGTGCCACCCCACGCCACCCCTCACCCACTGACGGACAATAATTGCCGACGTATCTACGCTGCCAAGCCTCTGCTACAGTCTACATGGAGATACATCGCTCGCTAAATCTCAGAGGCTCCAATTATCGATGCGGGACGTCGGCATTTCCGTGCCACCGGTTTGCATCAAGTCAGTACGTATTCTGCGACGAATGGAATACCAATGCATCTCTATCCTACGATGAATCGAGCTTTATGTGAAAAACAAATGAAAATCATCGTAACCAAACCTCAAAAACGTGGATTGATCTAAAAAGGTTTACCAATTCAACCTGTTTGTGTTTAACGTAAGCAACAATAGTCTGCTACTTCGTTGATGTGGTTCACCATTTCCAGAGTACTTCGCAGCAGTAAGATTGTAGCTGTCCGGCTTGCGCTAATCCTCGACAACTTTATAGCCAAAAGAGTTCTACTAAGATGATCTTTTACTTCAAAATTAATATAATTAATGTCGAAAATTATTTTTGGAAAATTACACAGGGGACGGGTGCGGGTCGGGTGCGCGTATATTTCATTGAATTTATACAGATGACAAAACGCGAGCGCAGGTCGGTAGAAAACAAAGATTTTTTAACAGATCGCTGGATAAAACCCATACAAATTCAAGCACCCGACTCGCCGCGTTTGTGTGATTTGCTAAACACTCTTATTTTATAAACTGTCTATTTTGCCATCAAATTTCAAAGCTCGCTTCATGCACTAGTATAATCGGTTTACCAGTAAAAGCAGCCTGTACGTGGCAAGCTGGCAAGTAAAGGGAATCTACCAACAACACATTTTACAATAGAGGCAGAATGAAATGGTATAGATTTTAGGTGGTTTGGTTACTAATGGATAAAATGATACTGGAGGGCAGGTAGGATATTCAAATATGGTTAAAATGGGTTGAAAGCATTTCTCATGCATGAGAGAAGTTCACTGGATTGAAAGGAGAGACAGTGATGAGGTTGAAGCGAATAGTAAATTCTATTCAGTTATTTAGCATTGTCACCTATGACATAGGTTTTACAAGTCAATCCAAATTATTCTTATTGGTCGGGATTTTGTTCCTTCTTACTGGATTGAAATAAAAGCTTATTGGTTTCAACTCTTTCAGCCTTCATGATTCGAACTGCTGATAAAAAAATCTAGTTTGGCGCAAGTTCCTTAGGCTTTCCGTTTACAACGGTCTGCGGTAAACTAGAAAGAACACAAAGAACGATTTTTTTTCAATAGGACCACATGGCTCAGCTAGGTAAATAGCAGTTCTGGGAGTGACCTTATTTCGGCAAAATCGCTGTTCTGTGCCCTATATAATTATCCGACTGGTAAAGTTAGGTGGGCACTTTGAAAGCACCCAAGCGTAGAATCGCGACCGGCACGCACGTCTGTCGCTCGAGAGGGGACCTTAATTAAAATCGCACGCCGTGTTTGCCCAGTTTCCTCCCAGATAGGATATCTTTTGAGATAAATTCGATTTCCGGATGTTTTACCTTTTGTAAAGTGGTGTAGGCGTAGCCCGATCCTCAAAAGATTATTCTTGGAACAGTTTATAGTCTTTTAGCCTTTTTAATCTAAAGTTTTTGATCATTTTCCAACTTTAGAAACAACTATCAAACGAAGATATTCAATAAAACGTTCGTACTCCGATTCATATTCAAAGAAACACAATGCTAAACCGATTCCGATGCGGCGCTTATCAAGCGATAGTTAGGCGCCATCGTGCACCTTGCTTCTGAGATAAGGTGCGGAGTGCTGAAATGGCCAAGCGTTTTCGTTCAAGCCACGCGGCGCGCGATTACTGTTTCTCCACTACCTTTGGTTTTTCGAGATCTGCTTATTGTCAATTTATACTAACCTCTAGTGTTTCTAGATGTCAAGAAGAGGTAGGCACTTTCAAATAACTATGGTTAGTTCGTCCATAGCGAAATGAGTGTCGACAGTTTCGTAAAGATTTCGTCGCGAGAATGACTCTAAGCTTTTAAACGAGCTTCATTAATGACTCTGATACGACGAAAAGTATAGATACGTATTTTTTATCTAGTCTTCTCAACATGTGCCATCTTTTCACCCAATGAGATTAAACAATAAGATTTGCCGAACTTTGTCGAACATAAGTCTCCAGATCGTGAAATTAGAATCTATACCTGCCTTATCCCGTAGTAGTAACCCGGTTTCCTCATTACGTGCAGAATTCCTGGCCGGCCCCATAAACCCGGGTCCTAGCGAGCCGAATGTAAAATGGGACTCGTTTTATGTAGACGGCTCTTTGATGGCCTTTTAAACAGCGCACGGAGAACAGCGGCCGCTGACGGTCGCTGGCAGGCCCGCAGTGAGGACTGTTAGGAGGGGGCTTATAATTAAAAACAATAATTTTTGTAAGGACTATTGACATCCCAAGCTTCCCATTTTACGCGTAACACCGATATTTCTTCGAAATAGGTATTTTTTAAGGGACGGAATCTTTCCTGTATCATTCAAGAATACGAGATTTTGATGATTACTGTCAAAGTACCTGTTTCGACAAGTAGGTATTTGTGTTTGTCGTGCTCTTAAGTTACTTTTAATTTCGCGTAGAATGTGATTCCCCTGGTTACGCCCCTGCTTGGTCGCCGCTACATAGCTTTATGAGCACGTCCAGTAAAACAGCTAGAAATATACCCACGGGGTGCCAGTTCCACTATCTACCAGTTTTAATATTCTCAGCACCGTTCGAAATAGTAGAGATTTTTAGCTTAGATTGACCCAAACGGTTTTTAGAGTTCAAATAAATGCGGTTGCCTAATATAAATTAAATGGCATGCGGTGAAAGATTACATTAGCCGGGCACCGAACACCTTGAGTTATTGCGCTTGCGAGTATTTGCGGTGCATTTAAGATTTCTACCTGTTTATGTCTGTGACAGAATATTAAATACTTAGCTGCTGGATACGGCTGTTTTCCCACAAGAAATAAGTGTTATTCTAGCTAAGCATGTAAGACCTTTCTTATCCCAAATTGGCCTTGTATTTTCCCCGAACCTCGATTATTCATCTCGTCTCACGTCGCCGGGCGAGCACGTCACGTCAGCCGATCACTCCCACGCGACACGTTTCGGCCCCTCTGAGCTGTTGTGCTTTACCTGCCAAACTAAACAAACGCGATCGAGGGGGCAGAGAGATGGGGCCGCGGCCGACGCCCGCCTGTCGAGATATCGAACCGCGACCCGCGGAAACCGCAGCCGGCCGATACCTACCTCCGGTCCTCGCAACCGGTCTCCAAGTTTCTTACCTACGTCAACGGCGACAACTTACCGATTAAACGTCGAACCGATAACAAAACTAGAGCCCCAATGTTTTCAGCAGTTTTTATGCTTCAGGCGGAGCTCGGGGCCGCACTGCTAAAGTTTTCAAAGCTCCGTTAGGTAATGGATATTGAACTTTCGCCTTTGTTTCAATACTGAACGATATGCAGCGATTAATTTCAGCGAGGGACGACCCGGCCGCACCGATAACAAACAGAATTCTGTAAAAAAGCACTCGACGCGACCGAATCGATGACCGAAGCTTTATTTCAACTTTATCGGTTTTTGCGCCGTCCATAACTTGGCACCCTCTATGTGCGCCGAAAGCCCGTAAGTATGTAAATTACGGTCGCGAGCAGCGGTCCTCGGGTGCCCACTTATCTATTCAAATTCGGCTCCGGGTGCGGGGTTGCGTCGCCGGCCCGCGCTAATCAAAATCCGATCAGCCATTAAGTCCTCTCGCTATCTGCGCTTAGTTTACGAGCGGGCGGAGAGGGGGAGGCAGTGTGATCACTTATTTATGTGGCGGAGCCGGGGGTTCGTTCGCCGACTGAAAAACTACCCTCGCGTCGTCGGAGCGGAGCCAGCCGCGCCGCGTCGCGCCGCGCGCCGGCCGCCGACGACGCTGAGGCACGCGAGAAGCGCGCCCATAAACCGCGGCCTTTGTAATCAACCGAGCCGCGCTTTTTATGAGTCCTCCTTTTGCAGTCGCGGAGCTCCGGATAAATTTAACCCGCTATCTGATATTGAGGCGGCGGCCGACGTATAAAGTTTTATATGCTCTGCGCTCTGGCGTGGCACATGCCGGAATGGGAGTGCACCAATTTTGCTGGATGCGGAATTGGCGGTGGTGTTTCAGCATGGGTTTTATTCGGAATCCGTGCTGGCTGTTTGTTTTATGTTTGGACATATTGAATTTTCTGTGGGATGCTATAAAGTTTAAATACTTATCGAAATTTTTGGGGAAGCGCTCAACTCGTTTGAGAGAACTACCTTGTTTACTTGCCAATAGTGGGTCAAACAGTATCAATTATTTTTTAAACATAATATATATCTCTAATAGGTACTTACCGCTCTTTCTAGTCTGACATATCTATTTCCTTCGTAAAAAAGAGTGAAGTGGACATTAAACAGCATTATCGTTTTGCCAAGATTGATGGGTCCTCGCTGACGGCACCTGCGTTTCAATCCCTTATCTATACTATTAAACTCTTTATAGCGTTACATGTTGCGAAACTTCTTCCTGACTACTAAGTGGAATAAGGGTTCACGAGAAAAGTAAATATTCGAATCCATATTTGAATTTGAAAAGAGTTTTACAATGGAATTAGGGCCTCATGGCACTTCATTTTAGTTTTTTTCTGAAGAAGAGGAAGACCTGAAGAACTAGCTGACATAAACCTTAGTGAAAAGAATCTGTAATAGATACGTAGTTTCTACGTAAGAAGAAGCGGGACTACCATTCTACCAAAATTACACACTAAAAATCTCGTTTTTTATGAAACGAGATTCAAATTTTTACCCCCGTTTCATACATTGTTCGTTTTTCAAAAGTACGAGTCTAGTTCGAAAGTTTCGCCAGTCTGCTAGGTAAGTGAGGGCAACCAAAGTATTATAGAAATGTATGGTAATAGAACTTAATGTAATAATGTAATATTATCAATAAATATCTATTTGTCTATTTGACTTATTATAAAATGCTAGTTCCTATAAAAGCAGAAGTACTTTCGGTGTTTATTTTTATTCATGTGTATCTATCTTATCCTACTAATATGATAAATGTGAACGTAAGTTTGTTTGTAACGCTTTCACGCGAAAACTACTTAACCGATCATCATGAAACTTTGTACACATATTCTTAGAGGTATTAGAAGTAACATGGGATACTTATTATTCCGGAAAATCAACGGGATCCAATGGGACGCGAACGAAGTCGCGGGCTGAAGCTAGTTTCTTATATATCAAAGTGCATTACCCGTTTGAAACCATTTGTTTTCGTCACAACCATTATCTGGGAAATAATTGCGGCTGTGACGAAAAACGCCGATTCGGCTGAATTGCTGAATGATAAGCGTTTTGAATGTCAGCCAAGACACGTCACGTATAAACTATAAACTCGTGAGCGTAGCACGCCATTGAACAACTCTTTACATAATTGAATGGGAAATAACGAATAATGACCAAAGTAACTATACTAATACAATTTTTTTATTTAACCTATTGTGTCCCACTGCAGGGCAAAGTTCTCCCCCAAAATTTTCCACTGGTCCCGGTCGTTGGCGTTGTTCCACCACTCTCTCTTGTAAACGTCGAGATCGTCCCGCCTACGTCTTCTCGGCCAACTAATACAATGCAGCACAAATTTTTGTGCTGTGGGTGGGCATACACGTCGAATTCTTCAGCCTGTGACTGCATGAACTACCGAGCTGGAGCTTTCGCGACTGCTCATGCAGTTTTCTATATGAAAAAAGATTGTAGATGAATATGCAGTCGCATCCCGATGCAGTCGACTGTTACCACTGACTGTCGACTGCCCGTGCATGTATGCCATAAGCTGATAGTTGCTGGAGGGCGAACAAAAGTTTTTATGTGAAGTTTTGTCCTACTGTAAGAGTTTAATCCGTATTCCGTACCTCTCAAACCTTTACCTTCTATTTATTGGCTTGTTCCATGATTTAGTTACAAGCCATGAGGAGGCCTTAAAGCGGCCTAAAAACTCCGTCACCACAGTTGGCCACTAACTCATACGAGCTTGCTTGCTTTATCATTTAGTTGTATAAAAAAACCTAAATTATGAATGCAAAATATGTATGTACATACTTATTAAAAGGTTTTGATGATACGCGTCGAGCCTCAAACAGGAAAATATAACATCACAATAATACTTATTTTTATACGAATGATAAATTACACCTTATTTATTGCTGTTAATTAATTTCAAATATTGTAGGTGCTTTAAAAGTTAATTATAGTATGTGGTTGCATATCTTTCGTTACTTTTAGCTTTAAGTATTTTTAATATTATTTATAAACATGCATCTTTCCTCCGTAGGTAACATTATCTTATGCTAATCTGTGGTTCATCTTATACACGACACGCGTCTCCCATTATAGCAAGAAGGTACATCAATTAGGTACTATTTTTGTTTTGTTTTTTTTATTTATTTATTTAACCAATAGGGTAAATAAACTTGTTTTCGCCAATACTGCCAATATTAAGTAGATAAACTTGTATGTATTCATATGTCAAATCGTCAAGATAACCGCGTCGCAGGTCTGCGCGGGCGCCGCACCTCGCGATTCAGCGGTCGTCGCCGCGGCCAAATGTCAGGGCTGTCGCTTAAACATAAAAAAACGATAAAAATATATAGTTTTCGTTTCGGCGATAAGCAATAGTGAATAACAAACATTCAGAGCCCAGCAGTCTGAGTTTTGTTAGTAAGTAGTGCCTCTGAAGGAAAGACGCACACTAAGCAAGCAAACACAAACTCGTGGCACCTCTTTCCAGTCTATTATTAAAAGTAGTAAAAAATACTGAAATTTCAGCCTCGCTATTAAGTTAATTATTTCGGTGCCCTGAATAATGTTATTGTAAAGAATAACTGAATTACCCGTGCTAATTGAAGGCCAAAGCAAAAATAATCGCTATGCCGAACCACGCTTACTCAGCACATTCGCTCACGCGCGTTTGTTTCCGGCTTTACTGGACTATCCGGCTTCGATTAATCTATCCGACTTTATTTGACAGTATCTTACATTTCAAATGACAGTTACAGACAGTCTAAATGCTGAACTTTAAATTAAATTAGAGTAGTCCATTTAAAAAAAAACGTCTTTTTTCGGAAGTTGACATCCTGGAAATCGGTGGAAGCTGACTGCTCAGCTAAATGAAAGACATACTTTTTTTTTTTAATTTAAAATCACAGAGATTAGTTCCTAGATCTGATATTATCTTTGATTGTCTTGACTTTTGGTTTATATTTATAAACTGCGCACGCACTTCTTTTCAGTTTTTTAAAGTTTTCTTTTTACTTTATTTATAACACGTCATGTTCTCATCCGGCCATACTCATTGTTAGATTAGATAGGTACAAAACGATCTTTATAATTACAAAAGTAATAAGTTTATCCGGACATTCTAAAAAGCCGAAATGCCTCATCCCTAAAAGAAGGCGGTGGGTGGCTGGGGGTTCATACCTGACGAGTGACGAATTAGCCACTGTAACTTATTCCACTGGACTTCTCCTCGTGGGATTAAAGTTTGCTTTGCCGCGATGTTTCCTTGTTCCTACCTAATGGGATCAGCGAAACACAGTCTGCCCTTTTGAGAACTATCTTAAAATTAGCTTAACTATGATTTTAGAGGGTCATCTATAATATTATAAAACTGTAAAAACGCCTAAAACTAAAATTAAAGATATGGATAAACTAAATATACAGATCTACTAAATAAACTATTCTGATTCCGAAAATCGAGTTTGTCTGTTTGTTTGTTCGCGGATCACGCTTAAACTACTGGACCAATGTCAATGAAACTTATACCATTCAGAAGCCCTTTTTCCGGATTGAAACAGCCTATATTTTATTGAAATGAAAGACGTGGATTCTTAGATACAGCTTGGTGCGAGGTTCATCGTATGCTGGTTGACAGATATTTTGGTAGAAAGTTGGCATTTATACTTACCAGCGGGCCTAAGATGCGCGCCGCGAGATATTTGTCATGAAGTTCTGTCAAAATGTAAGCATTTTGCACCAGTTGAGAAACTATTGCATTATCTGTGGTAATGTTGTCGAGAAACCGCGCCTTTGAATTTTCAACTTTTGACATTTCTGCATGACTATTATCTCGTCCTCAGAGAGGTACCACGACTAAGAAGTGTCAAAAGTGTACATTATGGCGCGTTTTGTCGACAACATTAGGTACCACAGATAGTGCAATAGTTCCTAAACTAGTACAAAATGCTTACATTTTGACAGAACGACATGACAAATATCTCACGGTGCGCATCTTAGGCCTGCTGAACGCTTCCGTGCTTCGAGATCGGGAGGCCAGTCGCGTCGTGTAAAATCTCCTCCGTTACTAAAGTGGACTTCTAACTCATATATGAACTTATTCACAGCCCGACTTACTTACAACCTTTTTTATTTTCAGAAATGAATAGGTGTATTATGACTTAGATTTTAAATTCATTTCACTTTTATAGTTTACCGCGTGTTTTGGTATTCCGTTATCTTAGCGCTGTAAGCAAGCAGCTTGTAGGTATGGGTTAGTGACCAACTCTGATGACGGAGTTTTTAGGCCGCCTAAAGGCCTCCGTCGTGGCTTAACGGCTGCTAGAGCCGGGACCGACAGTTTAACGTGCCCTCCGAAACACGAAAGCGCTCAGATGTAAATGCCACTAACGGTCAACCATCCAAATAGTGACTACGCAGAACGTCGCTTATAACTTAGATAATCAGTGAAGATTGACTAAGCAAGCTACGCCTCGAGCGATCTTAGCGCTGTGAAAAGTGACTTGAATCTAGAATCTTGTAGATGTCCCGTTTTCAGTTATGGAACTTAGCCTCCGCAGGGTTTACGACCAGTTACCGTTATTGTGTGTTCTTGGCGTTTATATGAGGTACCTACATCTCGCGGATATCAGTCTTATATTATCTAGTGCGTAAAATTGTAAAATCAATAGATGTCAGTCTGTTCGTCTTCGGGTTTACAACGCCACTGAACTAATTCTTATGTATAAAATTCTCGTGTCACAATGTTCGTTCCCGTACTCCTCCGAAACGGCTTGACCGATTCTCATGAAATTTTGTGGGCATATTGAGTAGGTCTGAGAATCGGCCAACATCTATTTTTCATACCCGTTAGTGATAAGGGTTGCACGCGAGCAAAGCCGCAGACGACAGCTAGTTTTGATATAAAAAGTGCAGAGGTTTATAGAGACGGAATAGTCATTTACCTACTCTTATTTTTTAATCATAATCATTTATCGTTTGTGAACCTAGGTAAATAAATACATATTTACATTCAGATGATCAGATGATTTTTTTCAAGTTTTTACTTATTGAAAATCTGTAGATTGTTATGCAATTAGTTTTATTTACAACTAAGTACATACATGATGGAACAAAGCGATGGATTACCCAATATCTTAGTGGCCTTGAAAGTTCCGGCGGCGGCCGATGTCACGGGCACATGCTAAGTTCTCACTAATAACTTGGGGGCAACCTCGCACTTGGTGTTATTGCGATCGTAAAAATATTATTTTACTGCTAACTCGGGCCTTATTCTAGGAAGTCTGTTAAGTTCCTCTGTCTATCGCGAATCACTTTTGGCTTGTGGTGTGGTGGTTTCTTGGTTCGTATTCAGTTTTTATCGACAGCGTTTTTAATATTTAAAACACGACAGTCTTAAAATCTGCCTACCACATCAACGCAATGTTTTATGCTCTATAGAGTTTTTTCAATTCAATAACTATTTGCCGGTTTCGTTAACTGTTTAACCACACTTTTTTGCAACTAGAAACCAATGAATAAACAAATAAAGAGTGAACAAGCAAGGTCGCAAGCGGCAGCCCTGCAGCGGCCAACGTCGCGGGCGTCGCGTCCGGTCGCCCGCTATCGCACCAGGATGATCGGAATCGTTGACACCGCGCCAAGCCGCGCGGAGAGGAATGACCGCGCGACGTTAATTGTCGCGTCACCTTCGAGCAAGGGCGGCCTCGCGACTCTACCGCAGAACTAATAACACTGCTTATGTGGATGCATCACTCGGAATCTATTGTATTTAATCTGAAAACTACAGGTTTTGAATCTTATCGTCTCATTTTTGAGAATTTAGACTGAATCTTGTAAATAATGTCGTATGCGCGTCGTGATAGACGGACGTTATAAGTGCGATGCACGCGTGCGCGTGTTCTACATGTTTGCCCTTTGATAAGTAGCTTTAGGTATATTTTGCTGACGATATTTTTCAAGCATTAGTGACATAGGCGTTATTATACTTTATTACCTCCCTCGCCTCTCAGTCGCGACTGCCGCCGGCCTCTCGCGTGCGTCACGTCACCTATGACGGTCACCCACCCGCGAGCAGAGCCGGATTAAACCCGAGGCTGAATCTCAAACGAAATGTGAAAATATTCCAACCCTGTCCAACGCGTGCCTGTCCAGAATCTACGTGTGTTCCGAGCCTAAGCCTCAGGGCAGCCGAATTCTAGTGACGGACGAAAAATATTTTATCCGAAATGTTTGCGAGAGATGTTTGGCCAGCGGCAGTGTTTACTAATATTTTACCGGATACCTAACGAGTGTTTTCGGCAGTTCGATATATTTCTGAGTTCCGTTTTTGAGCATAAACCGCCGCTGTTTTATCTACTCAAAGATTACGTAACTTCTATTCTATTATACCTATTTGTAGTGTAAGTGTAAACCAGATGCAGCCCTGCCCGCGACTGTTTTGCTTGAGTCACGGACCGACACTCGACAATGACATCGATCAAGCCTGCCGCGGATCACGATACCACTTGTTTATTTATGCGAATACATAGCAGAGTTCTCGCTACGCAAACATTGCGCGTTACTATTAGCCAACCAGTGGCATTTATCATCAAACATTTTTCATTTCTCTCCCAAGATTTTTTTTCTTTTCCGCCAAACATTTCCATACATAGCTAATTCATGTAGGAATGACACAAGCAGTAACTTTATTTTTTTTCGATTACGTAGGTACCTACTTATAAAATGCGGTCGGGCGTTTACAGGTTTTTATTAAAAAGATTGCGAGCACTGCAAGAAAGCAAAGAAGCTAACGGCTTAGTTAGCTTTGCATGTACCTATCGACGATATCAGTGCTGTGGATTAGATCGACTGGGCTGTCTGAGCTGAGAGGATGATTCCGAGCGGTGTTGAGCTTACTCTATCTAAGTACATCTACAAATACTTGCTTAGATGTAAAGGCCTGCTCAAATTGTGCCTTTTTAATCGCCTGCTTAATCGAAATCGGTTTTATCTGTTGAATACCAATCAAAACTCTTTGGAGACACATAATAGGGTATAATATTGAATGGTATTCAATCATCTCACAGTGATTAAGCAAACCTTCGTCTGATGGACCGATGACATTGTGAAGGTCGGGAGAAGTCGGTGAATTGAATGGAGAAGGCTCAAACCGTTCATCCTAGATATCCATAAAGGCAGTCTATGGACCTCTTCAAACTGCTAATGAGCATAATGTTTATTGAAAATTAAAATGCTAATTTGACAGGCGAAACTGATTCTATTACCAGTTTTGTGTTTGTGCGGTTAGACAATAGTCTGCGAGCACATTGAACTTAATTTTATCCAACCTACTGGACAACACAATGGCTTCAGCATGAGCGGAGATTCACTGAGGCGTTTTGGTCCTTCACCGCTACAGAAGAGGCATATTCCTACGTACCTATAACAACGGACGAGTTCAGTAAGGCAATGTATGCATATAAGCAGATTACCACTCAGCATCAGCTGAGCTAACTGCTATTTGCAACTCTTACTATCATTAAAATACCGAAATAGATTTCTTAATCATCATCATCATCATCCTATATTGGTTCACTGCTGGACGTAGGTCTCTCCCAAGACGCGGCATGAGCCCGGTCTTCACTTTTCTCATCCAGTGTTTGTCAGCTACATTTCGCAGATCGTCTCCCCACCTAGCCGGAGAGTTTTTTTTTAATACAATCGCACGTTTACATGACAGAATCCGTACCTACCCACCACATTCACGTTTTTACCTATCATTATTTATTTATTTATTTATAGGAAAACCAACAGCACATAACATAGAGTAGGTACAAAAATGGAAACAGTAGGCCAATAAAAGATTATAATAATAAAAGGTTTTCACGAGTAGAAAAGAAATAGATACAGAAAAAATGTGAACAAAACATAAAAACAATAAGATAGTATAAGAGCAGAAGGATAAGAAAGTAAAAACATTTTGACAAAGAGTATAGAATGGAAAAAGGTTTAGTGTTAGGTCTAGTAAGAGCCTCTCAGTAACTGATATGATTTCTACATAAAAAAAAATATTTACGCAAGACATACATCTAAACAAACTAACTTATGAGAAAAACATAACGTAAGACTAGGCGGTATGGTTCTAAACTATAGCCTGCTCCGAGGAGCGAAAAAAAAAAAAAAAATAGTAAGAGCCTCATTATTGCGAAAAGAAGTCGCTACTCAGCCGCCGCCGGCTCACGGATTCAGCACTGGAGCAAAACAGATCCAGATCAATTTGCTTTGATAGTTTATTGAAATTATCGAAACTATACCACAGCATCTAGATTTCTCACGATATTTCGGTTGTAGCATTGTAAAAAACCATTATCCTCCGTCGTCGGATATAGCGGAAGGTAATGAAAACCAAATTATTGTAAGTTGTTAAACTGCCAATATTACGTAATATTCTTCCAATGGGTAGCAACTAGCAGACAATGATAAGTGCGTGCTGCACGTGCCTCTGTGACTCTGTGACCTTGGGTATCAGTATGACAACATTGGCAACCACATTGTAGAGTCCTTTCCATGAAAGAAGTCCCGCAGACGCGTCGCTGTAGTCGACCTCAAGTATTATTTCTCGGGCAGCACTTTTAACAACTTTAGGCATTGAAAACAAGACTTTGATCACAGAAACCAAATAAAAACGCACTAGCATCCGAACACATTAACAGCACCTGACAACTAATTTAAAATTTAGTTTTAAAGTTTAGTTCCGGAAATTTCCGCGGGACTTCTGTCATGAAAAGGACTCTATAGGTGAATCCACCCAACGTGAACCATACACAGTGTAAAAAACTCGAATTCTCACAATAGGTAAAATTACACGCCATAGAAAAAAATCATATGAACATATCACATAACGTAATTTTTTTTGAAATACTTACTCACTTATGATCCATAGTAATTAGTAACATCCATACTCAGACATAGAACAAACTTCTATATATTTGCCGCACACAATTGTTTGTTCTTGGTGGGGATCGAACCCACGACCCACAGCGCGGAAGGCAGAGATACTAGAGTCTGAGCTGTGACGCCTTTCATGTTAAAAAGATTAGAATCCTTTTTATTGCATTCTCTACATTCTGAATTAGAAACAGAATTTACCTTTGGCGTAACACAGTTTCTAGCACGGAATGGATGGGTTCTACAACTATGTGTATAACCCACAAAGTTTAAATAATACATCTATAGTAGGTGCCAAATAACACCGCAATACAGGTCATTCACCCACCTTCACCACGATGTCGCAAAATTCAATTTATGAATGGCTAATTCTGTCGCTTTTCATACAAACCTGTCGCTAAGACGGTAATCGCTCGAATCTCGTAGTACTGTTTGTTTACCATACATAAATTGAATTTTGCGATATCGTGGTGAAGGTGGGTGAATGACCTGTATTGCGGTGTTATTTGGCACCTACTATATTCATTTATATTGCATCTAATTAAGTACCTACCTACACTATCTTGTTGTTATTATTATTTAAGTTTTGCATTAATAGCGTAATCTTAATTTTGCATGCTGGGTTTCTCTGGCGAAGTGTGAGAATCAATAATTTATTTAAGACCTAATATGTACCACTCTTCACGCAAATAAATCATTCATTCATTCATTCAATAAATTATTCTTATTCTTATTCTTTAGTGTACCTAAAACATGAATAGCTGTTGACATCAAAATATACCACTTCCAGTGCACAACGAAAGTTATCACAACAATCACAGCTTTGAAAGTCAGCCCCTTTCGCTCTCATTCAAGCCCATTGCTCAACTAAAACAAACTTTATTTCAATTTATAAATGTGTGTCTAACTACGTCACTTCCGAGTTTCCCACTGCGCATGTGTGCGTGAGTTTTTGTCAAAGAGCTAATAATGGGCAGACGAGTCATCCGTCAGCGTTACCTAACCTACCTATGTTTTCATAAATGTACAATGTTCTGTTACAAATAGATACCTATTAAAATAATAAATTAAATTGCACTTCTGGCTTTTTTCATAGGAGGTTTGCTTAGAGACTCACTCAAACCTACGATATGCGTATTTTTTATGCATACGAAATGTAATTAGAGGTGCCGTAAAACACCTGTAATTAAATTTTCGCACTGCAGCATGTAGTCCCAAACTAAGCACATCTTGTACTACCAGATTGAAGGTTCATCTTAGGTTTCAATATAATAGAGTTGTTAACTGCCTGATTCACGAGTAAATAACTCTTTGACAACTAAATAAAGCATGTGATTCACTAAGCTTTACCAGTGACTCGCTATCGAATAAATGTGACAGTCGCAAACGTATCGTAACGCTAGCGTATGCGAGATATACTGCGCGGTTACGCTACAACGTTTGGCAGTCGAGCTGTCATTGACGCGCAATATGACTCGAATACGTTATGTTTACGTAACACCGCTGCTGTCAGATTTGTTTATTATCAACCCTCAGTAAAGGTCGCGTCAAGTAAAAAGAACGCTGGACGGAGGGGCATGGGGTGTGATGGCGCGAGTGTCATTGTATGCTCAAACACACCCTCTCCACTGTTTTCCAGCGTTCTTTTTAAATGACGCGACCTCTATCACGAAAAAATCTGACAGTCGCCTCGTTAACGTAATTGAGTTATATTACGCGTCAATGCCAGCGCGACTGCCAACCGTTGTGGTGTCACCGCGCAGTGTATCTCGGATACGCTAGCGTTACGATACGTTTGCGATTGTCATAATTATTCGTGATCAAGGTACATTTCGCGTCTTCAATTCCGTTCGTTGGAAGTTCAGCATTGCTCTCCGTGCAGATACCGCGCATAGCGCTCTCGAGAGCCGATCGCATTTTGTGCACGCATTCCTCGACGGCTATTCTCGCTGCGAATCTTATCCCGTTTCGTGTCTCGGCGAGAATAGCACAGATTTTATTGTTTTGAATGTTAATGGAATGATTAGACTTTTAATTTAAATGAGACTCCAAGTTATGCAATCACTGGTATTCAAATCAGTGTTAAAGTAGTATTATTACTAGTACCTACCTACTGTAAAATAAAATGTACTTTAGGTACCTATGAAGAACCTCTATAATGTTCACATGAAGTGCACTAAGTATGTTTTTTATTTATAAACCATATAAAAGTGTTAGTAACTTATAATATAATGTAATAATCTTTTTACACTTCAAAGTACCACATTCATTATCATCATCCACAGCCCGGATTTACCCACTGCTGGGCATAGGCCTTCCCAAGTTTGTGTCATCTACTGCGGTCCTGAGCGAATCTCTCCCATTACATAAAAATACCAGATTCATTATAATCCCTACAAGATGTTACTCATGTAGCTGTTACATTTAGTAGAACAAGCTAAACATTATAATAACCATTACTTTTATTCGATGTATCATCTACAACTTACTCTTTGACCCACCACAGACACAAACACATAAATATGTAGGAGCTATTGCCACAGATAAAGTTGTAAAAAGTTATGAATGAAACCGAGAGTGGCGTAGTAGAGCGCTCCCCACCCCCCCACCCCTTACAACCGCTGCAGAGCGATTTGTGCTCACATTAGTTTTATTGTGTTGTTTTATAGCTGTTGAAATGATCTTATAGTGAGTTTCATTTCACTGTCTAATAAAGTGTTGGTGAAATTGTCGTAAACAACATAAATACGCGACGTTTTGCGCTTGTTACACGCTTAAGTGCCGTTTCGTAGAGGCGTAGCGTTGTAGCTACGCGGTTATTGTATGCAATGAATACGAACATCACATACACAGACCTACATAAAGTTATTTTGAGTAAAAAGTATCATATTACATCATTATGTTTTAAAAAAAAAATTGCAATAAAAAAAAACACGACTTAACTCTTTAAGTTGTTTTTTTTATTTCATCGCAATAACCAAACATGATAAAGATAACAATAGTTCGTCGAATTTACCGTCAGGGTGCGATTTCGTTTGATCTCAGATAACATCTTGACAGGCGTGATGGCTCAGTCGGTAGTAGCTCTGCCCTCCGTGCTGTGGGTCGTGAGTTCGATCCCTACCGAGAACAAAGATTTGTGTGTGGCAAATATAGATGTTTGTTCTATGTCTGTGTTCGATTTGCAAAGTTAAATACAACCATTGGTCAATAAAAATTGTTTGGGTTTTATTAACCTCCGACCATCACGAGATCTCAGTTCCGGGTGAACTACTAGTAAGTATGTATTTACAAAAAAAAGTATATGTATATAATATGTATTCTATCAGCCACCTAGTTCCCATAGTAGGTACAAGCTTTGCTTAGTTTGGGACTAGAAGGCGTTGTGGTAAAAAGTCCGTGAATATTTATTTATCTAGCTTGCTTAGTCAATCTTCACCGATTATCTAAGTTAAGCGACGTTCTACGCGGTCACTATTTGGATGGGTGACCGATAGTGGCATTTATATCGGAGCGCTTCCTGGCTTCGGAGGGCACGTTAACTTGTCGGTCCGGGCTCTGTCGTTAAGGCCATTAGGCCTTAAGGAGGCCTAAAAACTCCGTCACCAGAGTTGGCCACTAAGCGTTGGCGCACACTTGACGACAAGACGTCGTTTCGTGAAGTCACGGAGAGAAAAGATTTTTTTTTTGGAAATCCGGCTTTTTTTAGCGCTGGATTACGTCACAATATAAAGCATATTGTGACGTAATCCGGCTTAAATATAAAATTGGACTGGAATAAAAATAAAATAAAACCGACTCTAAAAAAAGCCGGATTTTAAAAAAAATATTTCTTTTCTCTCCGTAACTACACGACACGAGGTCTTGTCTTCTAGTGTAGTTGACGCTAACTTATACGAGCTTGCTTGCTTTACCTATAGAGGTAGGTATTGGAAGATATCTCGCTGGGTAACGTTATGCAAGTCCTTTATGTCTCACGGGCGACGTCGTCCGTTACCGTGACGCTGCAGCTGCCAGCCACAGGGTATGGCCTCGGGTGTGCTAACGAGAGGTAGAGTCCGCGATCGCGGAACAGCGTAAGCGTAATTTGAAACGTAAGCGTTACGTAGAAGGTGGATAGATAGATAGAATATTCTTTATTGCACAATTTAGGTAAAAGTAGTGCATACAAGTGAACTTAACTTAATGCTAAACTAGCATTCTCTACCAGCTGTCCTTTGGGTTGGGGCATAACAATTTATTAGGGTAGTTAGATTGTGGTAGTGATTCGCACGCAATGTCCTGAAACATGGCAATGTGTAAATATGTAGTACATTACTGCAGCGGCCCGCAACAGAGGCAATGAGGGAAGAACGTGTAAATGTGGGCCGAGTCGAAGACAAGGCACACATACGTGAGTCCATCATTGTCTAGTTGTGGCCAAGGCTTGTATAGTACTTTTCTCAAATAATGCGCGGAAATTAAAACTAAGTACCTAGGCAAAACTTTTTAGTTGAAAATACAATTACTTTTCGGTTTAAAGAATTTATTTCTCATAAAGAACAATACAGTTCACTTAAAATGAGACTTATTAACTTAGGTAGGTAGCTTTTCAAAACCAATAACGAAAACGAAGTTACAGTGTTCATTTTTTTTTTAATAATCAGCTTTCTATTTGAAAGCCTGTTCGAAATTTGAATAAAACCTTTGATAAGTTACCTCCTTGGTTGCCATGTTATGGAGTAATAGTACATTTCACGACATGAATGCTCTGTGCATACGGGAAAAATAGTTTAGGGTAAAAAAAAAACTCAGTAAAATCGCAGGCCGTAAATGAGAGAGACTAGCTCAGGACCGCAGTGGATGGCACAAACTTGGGGAAGCCTATGCCCAGCAGTGGGTAAAGTCGAGCTGTGGATGATGATGATGATGGTGATGATGATGAAAAAAAAATCGCGAAAGTGTTTCACCATACGACCAGCCTTATGTCGTCATCAGACGAACACGTATTCCAAGCTCGCCCATGCAAGCGAGCCGCTCGCGTATCACGTATATTATGTACCTAGGTTCTAGGCACCTAACTTACGTACATAGGTGCAACGACTATGTACTCGAATACGCACATGGATTTGTGGCACATAGCGTCATGTAGTAGTGTGAATTGTCGACGGATATTTCTTTATTTCTTAGGAAAATCAATAAAAACAAAGATTTCTGTTTAGAATAACTAATCTGTGGAAAGGAAATTACATGTGGATATTACTAACAGCTTAATCTATTCTAATAAAATTCGAGTTTAACTCTACTTTTAATTTGCTGATGCGACTTTGGATGTACTTTTGTGGCCACTTGTATGCTTTTTAAACTATTGACTAATAAATGAGTCCAAATAAGCATTACTTATAAACATCTGGCAATAATTAAATGTTCAATCGTTGCGAAACCTTATTCTCCAACTTATTATGACAAATTTGAAATCATTCTGCGTCACAGCACTTACCTATACGTGTAGGTTCATCTAGGGGTAGGGGTATAGGTCGGTCGCCTTAGAAATGAGCTGAATCGCAGTCCGTCGCGGACTCAAACTTAACATTTATACCTACTGTTTGAACCGCACCCAAATAGGTGCGGTTCGAGGAAGTACTTGGGTGCGTTTCGCCTAGGTGCGATTCATTTAGGTGCGGTTCGAGGAATGCCTCCTCAGCACTGCCCACCGAGGTTATGAGATACACACAGATTGAACGCTCTACGATCTTTTTCGTAAATGCTGGTGTGGTTACTGGCAACTCTTACAATGCTATGTTACCGAGTCCATATGGTTTTCGTAACTTTCTCTGTAATTTTATGCTTTGAATTCAATTTGCATTTTCATGAATAATAATTGTCCAGATATGGGGAAGTTCTCAAGGGCACCAATGAGCAGCTCAAGAGGAAAACGCCCAAAGGGACGTCTTCGACCGATCTGAGGACGCGTTCCTGAGCTTTGCTCTTTGTTTGTGGCAGCCTCAGCGCTCAACGCTGCGAAGGTGATGCATGATCACATTGATCACGCTTTGCTACCTGTACCTCTGAAAAAATCTGACAGTCGCCGCGTTAACATATTCAAGTTATATTGCGCACCAATGCCAACTCGACTGCCAACCGTTGTAGTGTCACTGCGCAGTGTATCTTGGATACGCTAGCGTTACGATACGTTAGCGATTGTCACATTTATTCGTGATCAAGGCACTGTTCTATTTCGTTCCGAAACGATGTCCAGCAGATCGATGAATTCAGAGCTTGTGTGTCTCGATCGCCAACTATAGCGGTATTTTAGCTGCGTCGACACGCGAGTAGATTGCGGCGAATAAACCCTCGCGTAATAAGCTGTGTGAGCTTATATACCTACCTACTATACGTACGTACCTCAGGCATTAACACGGTGTAGATATAGTATTTCATAGCATTAGTTGATTGGGTACCTACTTTCTTCTTTGCATGAATGTGGTTTGTGTTCCTTTAGGCTTCTAGTTTACAAAACAATTTTTGGACATTTGAGTCTAAACTAGATCCTAGAACTAGAAGAGCCTACCTTTGGTAGTATAGGTATCTACTGGAAGGGACACAGAATTTATATTTATGTTCGATTGTGTTGTGTATTTCAAACCCATTTCACTCATTTACCTTCCAAACCCTCGTATACAGCCGTGAAGTTCGGCCTCTATGTACATATAGGATACCGGTATATAAGGTTATGTATTCGTTACATAAACTGAACCGGCCGGCGACAGCTAGTCGGAGCGGCCGACCAAAATACAGCCACCTGACGTTCCCACCCCGAAGACTAAGAGTGCTGTAAAAGCGAGAGCGGTTTGAAAAGTTTTCAACAGAAAAGCTCAAGACCGTGCAGTTCTGCTTCTTTTTTTAATGGTATAATCGATTTAATGTAAGTGTAGCGCCATCTATCTCGCTACATAAGAACTAACATGAGAAATATCCTAGATCGCGCAAACGAAGTTATCACGGAGTTTGAACATAAGTAATACTACCGAATACCATCCATCGGTCCTCGGACCCCGAGCCAAAGGTCGCTCGGCGTGGAAGATCTTCCCTTTTCGTAGGAGGACACCTATCCTACAATGTTCTCCTCATTGGTGACCCCGACGTGATCCAGCAGTCAACCACTACGGAACAGCTGCCGAAGCCTGACGACTGGAGTTTCCTGAACACGCACAACCTTCTTCAACCATCAAGCCGATCTAGCCGGATCATCATCTATCTACTTTCTCTCATCCTCCCAGCTTCTATCAGCCATGCAGCAGCAGCAGCAATCATCAGCCAGCAGCCTCCGCAGTTCCATCGCAGCCGCAACAGTCAGCTTCCTGGACCTGCAGGCTATCGCGACATCTCCTCATCGTTGCTACATCCAGCACATGAATCCCAGCACCTGTCTCGACTCACCGCAGACCCGCCAGATTCACGCCAACAGCAACGCCACCGCACCGCTTCGTCTCGACTCACCGTAGACAACAAGCGCATCTCGTTCCGTCTCGACTCACTGTAGACAATGAACGCTTCGCATCGCATCTGCTCACCACGTCTCGACTCACCGTAGACAATGAGCAACGCTGGCACAACTTGGCTTTCATCGACGCTGCTACCAACAACGGATCGACCTCCGGTCTGGAAAGGGAGTGATGTAGCGCCATCTATCTCGCTACATAAGAACTAACATGAGAAATATCCTAGATCGTGCAAACGAAGTTATCACGGAGTTTGAACATAAGTAATACTACCGAATACCATCCATCGGTCCTCGGACCCCGAGCCAAAGGTCGCTCGGCGTGGAAGATCTTCCCTTTTCGTAGGAGGACACCTATCCTACAATGTTCTCCTCATAAGTATAATCGTCTGCCAGCTGATACCACGAATAAACTCCAGCGTATGGGGCTACTGGTGAAACCAGAAGGCTCATTAGTGCTCTATCACTCAAACATTTGTTTGACAACAGCATCACCTAGTTACAGAACCTCACTCAGCTTGACTTAGTGTACGATTCGGAGAAAAAAATTGGGAGAAATTCTCCCAATCGTCACTTTTGTTTTTAATAATTTTTGTTGTGACGATTCGGACAACTTCAAAAATAGCTGCATTGTACAGTTAGGTAAAGCTTCAGGCTGTAGCCAGGTGAGATTAAAAATAGGTACTTGTCAAGGATCGGGGTTAAACTTTTCTTCGAAGAACCAAATCAGGCGTATTCTGTGATGAGCTTACTCTTACAGCTTGTGTTGTGAGATGACTCCGGAGCGGCCGTGTCTGATTCCAATTTACTTGCTAGTGGTTGTCAAATGACTCTTCAGTGCTACGGAGACACGTCTTCGACTTCACATTTTTGACTAGTTTTCAAATCTCTCCGCCCATGAGTGAGAGCTGAGCGTGATTTCTGTAGGAGCCAGCACAAAGCCGCCCGCAGCGGCCGCTCGTCTTACCGCCTCCCGATTGCGCCCGCTTATATACCTGCTGTATTTATGAGATGTTCGCGGTGTAATCACTGCCACACGCTGTGGAATATTCTGGAACAGCTCGAGACAAAGAATGACCGTGGTAAGACGTAAGAGGCAGCCGTGGACGTAATTCGAAGACAAATGACGTTTGAACTGTTTCTAACCCTAGTTTAGTGAGGTTTCAGATCTAGGAACATAATCATCCAAATTGACCAGCTAGCGAAATAGCATTTCCTTAGCTCCAATTAAGGTGGAATTTATAAAATGTGACTCTACAACTTCTAGTGTCGCTTTTAGGAACTAAACTATATCTAGGTGTGTCTTAGAATCATTATGAAGCATGAAGTTTTTAATTGATGTTCTTTTCTGACTTGATGAAGGCTTTCTTGTCCTTCAATTCCAACCAGATTAGGTACTGTAGCGTAAATTACACAAGCCACCAGCTCATATTGATTCTCATGACACCAAGAAGGCGGTTCAATATCTCTGAGAAGGTGGCTGATCGTAAGTTTGGTGTAGTGAGATACACATAAGGAGTCATAAAACTGTAATGGACTGCTCATGTCCGTCCACACGACGCAAACCTATAGTAAAATAAATGATTGCTGTTCAGCATCGACCTACAAAAACCGGGCTGCGGAATTATGTGGGTCGCGCCGTCTCGTTACCATGGTAACCGATCTCTTTGTTTGTGTAGTACGGGAGTTTTACACGTTTTGCGTACTATCTTGTAATCTCTGCTAACACCCTGAAGGTGCAGCACTTGCCATGAAGAGTAGGTCTGTGTTCCGTTAGTAGCTACTATTCTTTTGCGAGACTATTTGAATAGATTTTGGGTATCAACGATCCGCATCATCTCTTGACATCAGATGAAATTGCGGTCAAAGGTTTGTCATAAGCACAATGTAAAAAGAAATGACGCAAAATTAGTATTCTATCAGCAATCTAGTTCCCATAGTACAAGCTCTGCTTAGTTTGAGACTAGAGAGCGTTGTGTGACATGTCCAAGATTTTTACTCTATAGCAGTGGAGGAATGCAGCGTATATAAACTAGCACTAATTTCGAGAGTATTGTTATTTAATGGTTGCATAAAAATAAAACATTCACAGTGCTGGCTAAAGTAAAACAATGTCTCAAGCGCTACCAACCATCGTTCTCCGAAGAATATTCACGACCCGAACGCACTGGTGGCCGAAGCCATATTCAACCTTCGGACATCTTAAGACGAAATTAATTAAGTTATTATGGCTACTATAAGGTAAGAACAGCGATACATTGAATATTGAGAATATCTTCAAATTCTGGGTTGGGTCAAACGGCGCATGCATGCGAATATGTAGAGTCAAATCTTTCCTAATATACCCGCAGCCTTTGACTATTCAGCTCAACGCTGTGCGGTCTGGTTTCCACCTGCAATGCCTTGGCCAATTCCAATGTGCATTTTATGTAGGTAAACCTTTGTTAGTGGAGACTTACTTAAATATGTCTGTGCAATGTGTTTTTTTTTTATTGAGTTTGTGGTGCACTAAAATTGTATAGATACTACAAAGTTCATTTAAAGTAACATATGTAATTAATATTAATTGTGTGCGAAGAATCATTGGTTATGTAAATTTCCCGCTAGGGGCGCTGGTGAAATCTCTATACAAAATGTAGATTTTACGTATGTAAGCGTACTCAGTAGAAAATATGATTATGTCTGACGCGACAACGTCGACTGAAAGGTAACCTAGGCCATTTTCCAAGTAGAAATTAATATTTTTTGTGTAAAAGATTTCAACGCGTTCGCAGAATTTTTAATTTTTTTTTCACAATATTACTTTTAAATTACCTTTAATCTTTAACCTAGTTCTTTAACGCCGCGCCACCTTTCTTTTGGAACATGACCTTTGCCGTGAGCTGAATGCTACTTTCCTCTTTAGAGCAACTCGTTGTCAAAAACAAAAAAAGTCATTCACAAGCGTTAAAATAAAATACTAGTAATTAACTTTAAAAGAAAACTCTTATTGCATCTTATGTCATTCAAAGTCTCTACATTACGAGATTCTCTTGCACTCTTTGCATTCCTATTTACCTAAGTAAATTCCCCAATTGTTTCGTCCCAGTGGGATAAGATATCAGTAGCCCGAAACTAGAATAACTCGATGGTCGTCTCGTTTACATAGCTAGGTAATTACTTATTTACTGCGAGGTTTTTGTCATTACCATAGAAAACAATAACAAATAGAAAACAAAAAATATTCTTCTTCTTTTATTAATGGCCTCTGTCTGTCATTTTGGCAGACAATTTTGTCAGTGACAAGTGAGATTTGAAATAATATAAGTCAAGTCATTCGTCAAATCGCTTGTCGTTTGTTTTAAAGACAAATGGTGGATTTTCCTTTCAAAACTTTAAAACGAATTTTACATTCAGGGAAACCTAGAATTTGAAACATTCCCGCGTGTCAATCACCGTTCGGATTACGAGATTCCCTTGCAGTCACATTTGGCGAAGAAAACTCCCCAATCTCCGGGAGATGATCGTCACGTAAGGAATGACTTATTTACTGTGAAGTTTATTATCATGAGTGAACTCGTTAGGTGGAGGTCGTAAACTATCGCACTGACTCTCACCTGCTCTCCTGTCGTCTATTACGTGTCAAGCTGAACAGAATCAGATGCTATCAATGAGGGTGCTTTTACACTAAAACTCCGAGTCTGTGCATTTGTTTTGACTTTCGATTCGAGTACAGCACACGCAAACGCATTCGCAAAGCGAGAAATTTTGTTGGGAATTGCACAATTCCCAAATCTCCCCTAAAGGCGCTTATCCGGTTTTTATACAAAATTTCTAGACAATAGGGATCGTTTGTTTTCATATTAAACGATTCTGATTGGTGGATGTCAAATAAATCCTTAGCAACGTAGTTCAGCTTATAACTCTGGTGGAAAAGTAGGCACTCTAGTCGAAACGGGTTGAAATGATGATAATGGTGTTAAGAGTTACTAAGGGAAGGTGTGTTTTTCAGATTTTGGACAATCAAGGTATAATAATGAATGTTACATGGCCAATCACAAATGAAATAAAAACTGGAACTGATTTTAAGTCTATGTGATTGCCTCCCCTGGTATGGAATGAGTACCTATGAATCTGTCTAGCCATGGTGGTCATGTACCAACATCATCATTAGCAATAGAAGCAGTCACCTCGGTAATGGTAGCTATCTTCGATATCTGAAGCAGTTTTTTAACATGTTTTCTAAGTATTGGAAATGTTTACTTAAAAAGATTTTCATAGCAACTAATGCCCATCACGATACGGTGGAAGCCAGCAACCGGTCACAATAAACGGAGCGCGCATCGGCATCGGCGACTCGTAAACACGATCGCACCGGGGCGATACGGCCGAATGACGTCATAATACTACACCAGGCAGCTGAGAACTATGACACTGAACGGTTCACGGAACTATTTCGGAAGGAGTAATATATAGCGAATGAGAAATTCTAAAGTGTTGCGTTCACACTATGCCGCAGTCGGCAGGGACTTGGGCGGGGAAGTGGGCATGAGCATAGTGTAAACACGATCATCATGCCTCTGTCCCGGCTCCCGGCCCAAGTTCTTGCATTAGCTCCCTAATAAGAATAAAGACGATGTTGCTGTGGCAATAATGCCGGCAGCGGCATGGGCATAGTGTGAACGCGGTTTAATGGAAAATGGACTATGCAGTAATTCGTAAAAAATGCCACAGAAGTAATTATATTTATTTATTTATTAATTAAGATTTTGTTGCGCGATACTGTGTCGTGGTCATGAAGGGGAGATTTGATGGTTTTTTTGTTTTGTTGGATCACGTGATCTGACATATCTACGTTTTTACAGGATGTAAAACAGAGTAAAAAAAAACAGAAAAATTTAAAAGGTATTTATAGGTATGTACTCGTCAAGACTTTCCTTATTTCCAATGTCAGTAGCGTAGGTACTTATACTTACTTATGCTCGTAAAATTCATTTCTCTATACCATACTCAGTCTTTCATTATTTTACCAAGACTCTTTTGCAAAAAAACTTCTCGAAACATACTCGTAATCTTCTTATTTTAGCATATTTTCTCAGCGCTAGGTAAGGTAGGTACACACGCGGAGCTGCGTCCGCTGGAGGTAAGAGGGAGGTACAGCTATGGGGGTGTCCACACCCCCTTTGCTCTTTTTGCGTTTCTTCCAATGGATGCAAATACCCCCTCCGATGTCACTGCAAAATGGAAGTTGGGAATTTTGCCGCTAATTAAGAGAGTGGTGAAGTTAAAAAGATATGCATGTGTATTGTCCAAAGTAAAAAGTACAGAGGTATTATATAGAGGTATACCTATCTATATATAATTTTTTTAAAGGTTTTGAAACGTTAGATTGTTACATTGCCTTCCGCTACCGCTCCGCTCGTTACTTTCCATGCTATGGTTGCTTGGAAGGTTTAGTGGAAGATGAACCTATATAAGTAACTTGTTACTATAGCTGTGACAAAAAAAAAGTTTTTACAGCGGCAGCAGAGCGCCTTGGGCGTTCTTCCAATACCTCGGCAGCGCAGTCGACAATCAAGGCATGGTCACAAGCGTGTTCGTCTAAAAAAAAAACCTGTGCGTGCAGTCCCTACGCGCGGGAGAAGTTATACTTCGAGTGCCACGCATTCACTCTCGCTCTGTGTTTAATGTGAAATTAATTTAGTATTTATTTTTATGTACTTACTTAACCAATATGCAGTACTAAATTTTCACTTAAAAATAAAAAGTAAAAAGTTGCATGAACACTGCCATCTATTATATTTTGATAGTAGCGTATTATAGTCTCTTTCTATTCCCCCCGCTGTCAGTTGGAAGTCGTTTATCTTCAAAAATACGGGCGGTCAAATGCTGAATTCCTGAACACTGCCATCTATATTTGATTGTAGCATTTGTAGCGTATTAGTCTCTGTCTCTTTCTATTCGGGGGAATAGAAACAGACAGAGACTATGTCATCCCGTAACGCAACGTTGTTGGAAGTAGCATTAAAAGTATAACTTCAAAAACAATTACCGTAGGTAACTCCATAGGTCTTTCAGCATTGTTTAATCACAAGATCCACAATATACCCGGTCATTGACACAGATGCAGCTGGTGTTGGTTGCATTTGTGGCAGGCTTAGAATGGAGACCACGTAGGAAGCTTACGAGACCTAGAGTAGGACGTGAGATTGCTGGTTCAATGACCTATGTAAAGCTTTATGGTTTTCTAGACGAAGTGCCATAAACCTAGCTATAAAGAAACCAGTTGACAGGCGTCATGGCTCAGTCGGTAGTAGCTCTGCCTTCCGTGCTGTGGGTCGTGGGTTCGATTCCCACCGAGAACAAACATTTGTGCGGCAAACATAGATGTTTGTTCTGTGTCTGGGTGTTTCTATGTATTATAAGTATGTACATATTTACAAAAAAAATTTATGTATGTATATTCTATCAGCCATCTAGTTCCCATCGTACAAGCTTTGCTTAGTTTGGGACTAGAAGGCGTTGTGTTAAGTGTCCGTGAATATTTATTTTTATTTATTTATTTAGTTGTAGATGATGACATCAGCCTAGGACACCAAACTTTGATTCCAAAGGATAATGTAAATGCATTTTATTCATAACATTCTTTGGAATCAAAGTTTGGTGAAAGATTTATGTAAGACCAGTCTTGCGATGTTCACGAGGGGACGGACAAGATGCTGAAGTTATCTGACATGTTTCTCATCGTGTGAAACACCTGGAAAAAGTCTTAGAACCTATAAACCAATACTACAAATATCTAATTCGCGTATGACTTCTCGAGAGCTAACGGCAAGTGGTCTAACTGCGATATCACCCAAACTTGCAGAGTTTCAGGATATTTAAACCTTCGGGCACTGACCTAAATGAAGTGACAAAGAAACAACCAGCGGGCCTAAGATGCGCACTGCGAGATATTTGTCATGTCGTTCTGTCAAAATGTAAGCATTTTGTACCACGTTAGGAACTATTGCATTATCTGTGGTAAAGTTGTCGAGAAACCGCGCCTTTGAATTTTTAACTTTTGACATTTCTGCATGACTATTATCTCGTCCTCAGAGAGGTACGACGACTAAGAAGTGTCAAAAGTGTACATTATGGCGCGTTTTGTCGACACCATTAGGTACCACAGATAATGCAATAGTTCCTAAACTGGTACAAAATGCTTACATTTTGACAGAACGACATGACAAATATCTCGCGGTGCGCATCTTAGGCCCGCAGGGCTACGAACTCGGAAAACTAATAAGCTGTAGGTAGGTATGTCAAAGGAGGTCCCGCTGTTCTTATGAAGTTACCGCGGCAAGGTGTCAACTCCGCGACCTGTTTCCTCTGGGATAATTAAAAACTCTGCCCGGGCTACGGAGTAGGGCTGGCAGATATTATGTGCCTTAAAAAAATGTCCGGAGAATTTAACGTATCTTTTCAAGTTTTTTTTATTCTTTATCATCGTCATCATCCGACTGCGGACTGCGGATGATAGGTAAGCAAAGAGAGGCCATTACCTAAAAGCGTCTTTTTGCTCCTAACATTCTACGCGTCTTAAAAATAATGATCTTCGTCATGAAGTTATGGAGAGAATACAGGCGTCAATATGCTTTAGGTAGAGCATGGATCAAGAGCAAAATCTTCTAAAAAGTGCTAGTAATATAATAGGCCTTTACATCTATTGAAGATGATTTATACAGCGTCAGGAGGCAACCTATGCCTACACTTAACGGGACACTGTAGTAATAAGCCCTATATTTTTAACTCCTATGTTTATTTTTACTTCGCGTAAATTTTAATACTTGCTAACTAACCTAACTTATACATTGAATCTATAAAAAACCTGCTGCCACTGTCAAAATGCAAAAAACTAACTACTTTCGTAAAGAACAATATGTAGACTTTCTTTTAAAATGGATCGAAGCACAAAAAGAAATAGACGGACACACAACTAAAAAGTCGGACGTTACATCCTTTTGAGAGGTTCGCGTAACGAACGCACTAATTAATAAGGGTCCGATATTGATTTACGAGTACGTACCCCCACCCTCGCGCCTCGTACCTACAGCTTCAGTCCCTGGGCATAATGAGTGAAACGAGCTTAGGAGCTTACACGTATTTTATACTATAGAATGTTCTGGTAAAGCTAGTTCAAACGGTTGTAGATTTTTTTAAGATCAAACTATGTCAACCTCTAGGACTCCACATAAAGATAAAATCCCAAAATAAAAAAAAATAAAAAAAATGAGGTTACATTCATTCATTCAGGAATGAATGAGGTTACAGAATAATATTAAAAGACAGAATGTAGATTTGCCAACGTTTAGCGAGCAGAGTCAAGTAGGCATTTGATGCGTCCGAAATGATGTGGAAGGGTTAGCAATTGAAGGAGTAAATAATGACGAAGGGCCAACTAAGCTACCTGGTAAATGACAATGCTGAAATAAAAAAGTTATCAAACAGAAACCATGCATTTTTTTTTATTAACAACGAACGCAATAAATGTTAGTTATATGAATTTTAGAAAATGTTGCCCCAATTTCAGTTTCCGTGATGCGGATGACCATATAAACCGTATATTCACGCAACGTCCTCTATTTGAACCAAGCCAACTACTATGGTAACTACATCTTCTCGAATTTCCGGGCATAGTCTTTGGATCCGCCACCCTCCCCCCTGCGTCTAATTGACGCCGGACGCAGCCCGCGGGAATCCACCTCCCATTTCCGGACTCCGATTTACAATGTACCCGATAATCTTTTCTTGATGACTGTACTTGTTTGTAGCTTGTTTTGAAAACATCCATGTGAGAAGTTTAAATATTTTGAAATAAACTCTGTAATATTGAAATAAGTAACTTTACTTATATATTCTGCGTCTAATCTTTGGATTCCGGGACTGTACCAACCAACCCTGTCTCTCGATACGTCGGTAGCCACAGTATTATGAAAAAAAACTCCCGTAAATAATTTATCGAATCTTGATATGACGTAGTATGGCCGGTTTTTATTGAGGTAACCGAATACCCACCTAACCCACTACCTTCCGTCCGTGGTACCACGTTGTGCGCCAATTTACCAATTTTTTTTCTTGCACGTAGATAAACCAACACTCACTTAACTAAAATCTTAGTAACTATCCTGTCGCATTTCAGATCGTACCGATTGTTTCTTTACACATACCTTGGTACCACTTTGGGCGCCAATTTACCGCACATTTTCATCCACGTAGATAGACCAATTTCATTAGGTATTGGTATCTTATCGCATTTTAAGAATCTCCTTAATGTATATTGAGATCAAATTGGTCTAATCCTCGGCATGTGCTTAGTATTCTGTGAGTTTTTATTCTTGTTTACGCGAGAGACTGGCCTCGCGGGATGAATGGAACGCAGCGCCTCGAAGGACCCGCATTTGGCTTTATTTGTTCACAGAGTCTGACTAAGGCAGGAATTTATAATGGAATAAATCACAATTTTAGATATTTATCTTTCTAAACTTTTCTCCTTGATTTTCTGCTGTTCAACTGAAAATTTTTAATGCATTCATTTTGCGCAAAAGATTTTATTTTAAGTACATTGAGCTTACTGTATTACTTACTACATAATATGTGTGATTATGTGATACAGCTTCCACTATGAACCCTGGCCGATATATTTTATCAACCCGTAGGTGGCAAAATAATTTAAAATACTGTTATGTATTTCTATGTTATATATTCTATCGTAAAACACATGTCATAATTACATGCGTCATTTTTCTGAATTTATTTCAGTTATATTTTCATATGTTGTTTCATAGGTCATAAGAGTACTAAGGATATTTTTGACCCTTCTCAAAAAATATCTGTAGTCCACCCCTGCCTCAGAGTCTTTTTGTGAAAATATCTGTAGTCCACCCCTGTCTTCGAGTCTTTTTGTGCGTGGCCAGCGGATGTTTCCCCGAATCATTAATGTAAATTGATGGAGGGTGCACGCGTACGTTTCTCATTATTGCTTCGCCATTCCGCTCCTTCGTCTCCTTGATTCTTAGAGCAAGGATATTGCTTGCCACACCCCGGTAGAGAAGCTGTCACCAGCACATACTCACATAATGTGATATATTGTATTGACTTGCGAGTGGTTGAGAGAGAGAGAGAGAGAGAAAAAACACTGACTTTGTGCAATATCAACGGAGACTATTCAAATTCATAACTTTATTTTGAAAGTGATAACAACCCTCACTCTTCATAGGCAGAGAGTAGTTGATACTATGTCCCTTTCAAGGAGTCGTTGTAAAATTTTATAATTATCCTGTTCTTAGATTATGCAATCTCACAACAATCTCACAGGCGTCATGGCTCAGTCGGTAGTAGCTCTGCCTTCCGTGCTGTGGGTCGTGGGTTCGATCCCCACCAAGAACAAACATTTGTATGTGGTAAACTTAAATGTTATTTCTGTGTCTGGGTGTTACTATGTATTATAAATATTTATTTACAAAAAAATATGTATATGCATATTATGTATTCTATCAGCCATCTAGTTCCCATAGTACAAGCTTTGCTTAGTTTGGGACTAGAAGGTGTTGTGTTAAATGTCCGTGAATATTTATTTATTTATTTAATCTTACCTTGTGTAGACAGAGTTTATTTTATTACCTAAAAAACAAAGCTGTTAAAAAGTCTAGTTGCAGTTTGAAACAAAGTCGGGACGCTAAAGTCAGCTTAAAAAGTTGGCCGGCGCGCGAAGTAGGTCAAAGTTGCGGAACAGGAAATTATGTAAGTAGGTCTGCGGGCCTGTCTGGGCTCTAATGATCTGTCGTCTGGCTTGTTCGTCTAGTATTTGAATATTTTTGGGTTACAACAAGGCAGTATCACGTGTTATTTTCTGAATAGGCAGAAAAATTTATATGGATCTACTAATTGGTGTTGATTATTTTAAGATTTAGTAAAGTATGTTTGAAAAACTACCTAATCAGTGATAAAAGATTGTTTGCTTTAGGAGCATGGTATAAACCTGAAATACAATAATAAAACAAAATCAACCAGGATAAGATTAGCACCACGTTGGGCGCCAATAAAACATTAGTGGTCTAACTAAACCAATTACTATGTCATGATTCGAATTCATTTATGTCGTCTCAAATAAGTCTTTGTAACACGCGGCACTGTGACTTGGAATATTTGAAGAATAAAAAAAAATGTTTATTTGGAACAAAAATACAATGAAGACAAGAACAAAAATAAAGAACGGTGATAGCTACAATAGTTATAAAAACTGTGTCGTAACTATCAACGCCCACCTCCAAAACGTAGGCATAGAGCGTTCCTCATTGGGAATTGTACAGAAAAAGGCTTAAAAATTAAGTCGATTAGCCCCACGTTGGGGCACCAATTTAAAAGTAGCTAACGTTTATCAACTCTACGCTATGTTATATGTTTGCTTGCTTCCTGCTCTCACCCCAACGAGGCGCAAGAAGTTCCTACCGTTGTCCGTCCAGTGGTCAGCCCCCACAACTTGTATTACTAGTTGGGAAGATCAGAAGGGGAGTTTATCAAGAATTCCTGTTGTACTGGATATGATTACACTACATTTTTTTAGATTTAAAAAGCACTTGTCGATTGAAAAAATGTAATGAGTATAGTAGACCGTGGTAGTTTTATAAAACCAGTGTTTTTATTTATCTTATCTCAATAACAGGCATTGTATCACGTCGAGTATGGTACCTAATGACATCGCACCACCCCACCGTGTTTAGGCGTAACCACGTGGGTGTTTTTGCGGTAGATTTAGCGCGCCCACGCATGACCTATCCAGCGAAGGATGTTCTATATCCGTGACTCGGACTAACGAGCGGCGACCGCGGCGCGTGGCAACCCTAATGTCTTCATTTGTATTCAGATTTACCTACACTGATAGTAGCAAGGAGGCTGTAAGCTCCATTGTCCACCAAAACTCCGTTCACACATTAAACTTTTGACTAATATTATTTTCATACTTTATTATTTCTTTAAAACTATTGAATATTCCTTCCATAGGTTTAACCGTCTGAATACTTTGCACTGCACCAGATAACAAAACTGCTGGTATTCTATAGATAGATGAAGCGATTTTTTTGAAATGGACGAAAACACTTGGATATTTTTTTAAATAATGATCATACATTTTTTAAGGTTCAGTACTGCTCGAGGTAGATCCTCCAAAGCGAGCCCTTAATCCTGGTCTTCAATCCTTCTATCTGTTCTTAGTTGATCATCTATTAGTTTTTTTTTTTGAAATAATTTATTCGCTGATATCCCGCATATAAATTGTATGGATCAGAATGTTGGGCAATGAAAGGGACGGATGAGAGAAGAGTGCATGCAGCAGAGATGCGAATGCTGAGATGGATGTGTGGAGTCACAAGAATGGATAAAATAAGGAATGAGTATATAAGAGGAAGTTTGAAAGTAGCGCCAATAACGGACAAGTTGAGGAGTAATAGGTTAGCGTGGTATGGACATGTCATGCGGAGGGAAGAAAGCCATATTACGAGAAGAGTGCTAGACATGAATGTGGATGGATGTAGAAGTAGAGGTAGGCCAAAGAAAAGATGGATGGACTGTGTGAAAGAAGATATGAGTAAGAAAGAAGTGAACACCGAGATGACGACTGATAGAGGAGAGCCCACTTAGCGTGGGACAAGGGTAGGAAGATGATGATGATCCCGCATATAAATTAACACGCTTTAGTGGATTGTATACTGCTGTGTTATCTACAGTTAAAACGTGCGTCCAGTTGAAAGGGTGGGCAAGAAACGTTTGAGATTCAATACGTCCCGAGGGCTGTTTATTTATGGTGCTGAATAGGCGTGGTGCAAACTTGCCTATTCACTGACCAACTTGTCTTGTACTATGTACATGCATATACCTATTAACGTACCTATTCAAACAACAAAACCTCTTGCCTAATAATGATCTGTTAATAATTGCTAGAGAATCGTGGGTAAGCTATCAGACATTTACAACGTACTAGGGACTTCTTAGTTATTCTGGGAAAAGCGAAAAAGAAGTTGAAACGTCTGATTACTAAAATAATGTTTTGAAAATGATCAGTATCTTACGTTTTCTACTTCATCGAATCTACGTAGCTACTAGTAAATAGGTACATTTGTATGTAGATAGCTGGTAGTGTCGGTCGAATGAAGACCGTTATCTAGTTTAGCTAGAGAGGAGTTATCTCATAGCGAGTCAGACAGGCTGGGTTACGCGCGGTTAGACCTAAAAGGAGCCCTATTTACCAACGAAATACATGGGCCATGTACCTAGTAGACGGCATCTGAGCGCGATGTAGTGATGGGGTGTAAAAGTCAATGATTTTGTTGTTGATATCGATGCTTCGCAGATCGTCATCGTCATTTTTTTTCTTGTAGGTTGAATCCGCAGTAGCATCAGTATCAGAAATAGCTGAAGAAAAATATGTCAAAAAAAAAAAGTTCATAGGCCAGGTCAATCAACGACTAACAAGGGAGACAATAGGCGTTACATTAGCAAACTTTCTTTGAAATTCATAGTGCCAACAAAATTCAGAAACGTCAAGATACCGTTTTTCGTTTCGGTAACAATGAACGAGAATAAGAATAAGAATAAGAATCATTTATTGTGAAACTGTGTAAAAAGAGATCTTATAGATATTATGTACCTAGAGTTTCAACAGTTTACCCATTATAGGTATCAATAAATAAACACTTATTTTACTGATTATTTTTTATTCATTATCGATGTTTAAAAACAACTACACTAGCACGTCAGTAAAGGCAGCGAGCGGCGAGTGTGCGCGTCGATAAATTCCAAGCGCGTTGTCAATCGCCCGCGAGGAGCGCTCAGGAATTAACGGCGCTGCTGTCAAGGCGCCGCCGCCGCCGCGCCGCCCGCGACCCCTTGCGATAGCCGTAGGGTTGTGCTGAAAAGAAAAAAAACTGTAGTAGCATTTAGATAAGGTACTTGAACGCTTAAGTAAGTACCTATTGAAGTATATGATGTCATAATTTTCACTTGCTAATACCTTTGTAGGTAAATGTCTCAAAAAAACCTTTTGTTTTCAATTACTAAGGACCTTAGTGTATATAGATTTGAACGAATGATGAAAAATCTTTCAATATTTAATCCGCAATATAATATGGATAGGTAAGTAGCGTAGTGTAGATAGATATATAATTAGCGATAACACGGTTAACATTACTTTTTATTAGTGACTTTTACCTACATAAAAAAGTTCACAACTCTTTAATTCTATTTTAATTTGGTCAAGTTTGTCAAATTTATGCCAAGGCTAATGAGTCCATATTAACATTTGTTATGTTGGCAACCCTATACAAATTGCGCGTGTACCATACCTACAACACTAGCCATGTGAATTATATCCCAAGCACATGCGAGCAATGTGGGTGAGTCGCCGCCCGCTTGTCTTTCCTAACGTTGGCCGCGGATTATGCTGAAACATCAAGTGAATTTTTTGAGCATACGAGACGAAGGAAAAAGAAGCTAAGTATCTTCCAAAATACTAGAGCCTTCTGTTCTGACATTATAATTCTGTTGAAATCTTCTATTGTGCATTCACTTAGATAAGATTCATTTGAGCAACAGCTAAGACTCGATACTTGGTCGCATATCGATTAAACAAATCTGACTGACCCTCCCTTCAGTTTGACAAACAGAGAATCAAGGAGGCTTCACAGAACGTGACGCTGCAGGCAAGCTTGCCTAGTAGAATGATTATTCTTTCCGAAGCCCCGCCGCGGGCGTTTGCGAAAGGAAAAGAACCGTAAAAAATTTCCTCGTTTGCCCTTCGTGTGAGAAAAAAATGAAACTAGAAAGCTCGATTTATGGGGATCGGAAAACAGTGAACGCGGGAAATGCACGTACTTGCTTACACTTGGAGGTACCGTAAAAAACATCAATTGATTAGTTACTACCCCAAAATACACCATGTAAACATCTACTTATCAAATATGGCGAAAATAATTTATGCTTCGACAAGCGCAGCAATTATTCACTACAATTTAGACAATTAGGCTCAAAGCTTTCCCTTTATTTCGCTGTACGCGTGCTTTGCTGCAGGGCGAAGAGGCGGACAAGGGGGGTCCAAGCCATTAGCACGACGCGGCTTCGTCGTCGACGGCGACCGTCTGCGGACATGTTTAATAATGTTACCTACATGAGTCCTATTGCGAGTGAATAGGATTGAATTTAGCTAGGGAGAGCTTTTACGGGGGCTTGCCAAAAGCATGCATAATTTACGCGGGCCCGATAGACGGTCGCGATTGTTATTACGCGTGCGGATATTGGATTTGGCGGGAACGCAGCGCACGGTGTCGCAAGATAATGCGGGGACGACCGACGAGCAAGTAATTTAATAAGGCTGGTTAAGCACGATCTGGCTCGTTCGGTTGCAATTTGCTATTTTATTAAGTTAGTGAGATTTCTATTCTCGACGGAGGCTCACAAAGACAGAGCTTAGATCACGTAGGAAATTTTTGCGGCAAAGCTCGGCTTTTTTCACTACCAGTATTTACAAATAACTTTTTAATAGCAAACGTCACACACACTGGTGCCTGAAAACGAATTTGTTATTAACATCTAGTACGACAAGTATACCTGCTTCGTATAAACACTTAAAAATAAAACGTATCAAGCATTCATGGGTAACGGAAATTCAACACAAGCTTATCCTACGGCCCACGTGATTAACTGTTGAATTGCGAGCCAAATTCGTAGAGAGACCTGACGGACTAAGTATACCTCGCATTCTCTCGCAAAACGTGCAAGCACATACTGCTAGGCTGTCTCAAAACACATCCAATCAATCAGTGACAACATTCATGCCATCCCTATTCTAGAAGGGGACTATAAAAGGCACACGATTGTGTTTGCGAGGCGCGCGCTCCGAGGCTACCTAAGCGGGCATTAGCGAAGGACGCGTAGGTTACTGACTTCCCAACGTAAGCGGACCTCCGGACCAAGGTTTAAACGCGACCCGCGCGGCTCAAGTTAGAACGGGCGCGCTACGTAATTTACGCGCGAACGGTCACCGCCGGTGGTGATTACACTGGCTCGTTGGCGTGTTGGTCGTTGATAACCCACCCGTTGCGAAAGCTCCAAGATATTCGGCGATGCACACGAGCGTCTGTATGCTCGGAATGGGTGGCGCTGGCTCGCCGGTTTAGGCCAACGACGTGGGTAAGTCATTAAAGTGGCGTGTGCATGCCGGGACGTTGACTACCGCCCGAGGGTGGAGATTATTGCCGCTAGCCGCTAGCTAGTAGACGGTGCGTTAACTTAATTATATACCTACTCGCTAGTTGGATGATAAAATCTGACTCATAACGCGGATGATGTGTTCTTTGAAGCTGTTTCGTGGTTTCTGTAATAACCGTACCGGCCTCTTGGCGAATATTTCTTTAGAACCTTTACGCCGAGTAAAATGTTGACAGAATTACATAACATCAATCTACTTCTCTCGAATACTTCCTTACTTACACTAAAGTAGTAGTTAGAAATAATAGGTCCCAAAAAAATCCAAACATTTCCATCTAACCCCATAAAATGTAAGCAAAATGTATAGAAAGCGCCGGGAGCCAGGTGGCGGCTCGCGTGTGCGCCCGTCAGGGGACGTCAACTGAGCACGGTTTGAAAGTCCGACCCCCTCACGCCGTTAAGACCTTCGGAAAAGCGTCCAGGGACTTTTGGAACGCGAGGGCCGCGAAACTCCATTTAAAGATGTCGGGATAATTTAGCGCTGACGAAGCGGAGGACCAAATTGACGCGCCCTCGGGGCCGCCACGTCGCCTCTACGTATATCGATCACTGTATTTCTACAGTCAGAGGACGCCTTCAAGTGCACGTAAATAACCCTCATCAATTTTATTCTATCGCGACCTTTGGGAAGGCTTGCCAAGCAGACGCGCTCGGGTCAATTTGTACCACGTTGTGCGCCAGTTTATCACACTTTAGCTGCCAATTTCTGTATCATAACATCTTGTGAGTTCCAATGCCTTTGTCAGTTTCGTTTTCTTAACAACAAGCTAAAGCATTATTGATTTATTAATACATCGATGTGTGCCATTGCCACACGTTGGGCGCCAAATAAAACTTTTACAAGAACCATGCTACGTGGGTAAACAAGAAAATCGCAATCAGATAAAAGCGTATCCCACGTGTTGACGTGTCCAATCCACAGGGTGATGTGATTAACCGTTAATTGGAAGGTCCAAAGAGCCGCGAGCCCTTCACGTATCCACATTACAGTTACGCACAGCCGAGAAAAGCCTTGTGTTAACGTGAATCTTATTCTGTTTGAGGTAAGGGATAAATTCATTCAGCTGACTAAGCATTCTGTAGGTATATCCTCTGCTGATATGTATGGAGTTTTACGAGGCAATCTTACTCGCGGGATCCATGGATGTTCTTTTTTAGAACGCCGCGGGCGTATCCACGCTCCAAAGAATAAATGGAGATGTAGTGCCGTCTATGCTAATTAGGTAGGTACACAATTTCAGCTGAAATGAGATTGGGAGTATTCTGTATAACTTTTAATAATACAATACGGACAGGACCAAATTAGCAATGCACCAGATGGTTAGTGACAAACGGACTTTTGTGAAACTAAGAGATACAGTCAACTTTTTAAAATAATCTGATGGTAGGTAAACAAACCTATTTGTAGAGTTTAGTAAAAAATACAATCATCAAAAGCTGAAGGAACAAATACTTGCGCACTTTTCCTTATTACCGAATCTTAATAATTCCAGCAGATGTCTCCGATCACCTCTTATCAATTTACCTAATGCTCTTTGACCATCTTTGGCCGCGAAGAGGGGGGTGCTTTAATTAGAGCGGTCCGCGTCCAACGGACATCGGAGAGGTCGCCTGCGTCCTGTGGCTTCACTGGCCAATACCTATTAGCTGTACCCTCGCCTTTGTGGTTGTATCTTTGGTATTGATAAAGGTGGACAATATTTGATTTCGGCCTTCGGTCAACAAATAGAAGATGCTCACGGTGTATGGCTTTCTTTATTAGGTTGACTCTTAGAGTGGTCAACGAATTGGTTGGCTTCGATCTTCTAATTAAGCGGAAACTCTTTAGGTATGGATTAGTTAGTCACGCACAGATGAAGCACGAACACAGCAAATTGCTACTGTACAATGACTAATTGAGACTTTCTGACTGACACAACTTTTCACGCTGTTAAAAGAATGCCGATCATCGGAATGTGCCAAGCTGGGGACTGAACTTGCTAAAGCAGCTCTAAGAAGGGCCGATGCGAAATAGTCAAAAAATTAGACGAGTAAATATTTGTACTCAGAGAGCTTAGGTACTCAGAGAGCAGTGGTAGTCGAGCGCGATATCCCATACAATTTGTAGCGAACATTATGCTACTTTATCGTTGACGACAGCCGGGGATTACGTAACGGACGGGATTTCGAAGGCGAGGCGATGACACCGGGCTTTCGGTGATACCTACTGGTTTTTTCTTGGGTAACCAGCGATATTTTTTGAAACATAAAGGATGATATTCAGTTTAAATGGTACCTAATCAAAATCAGCTAAACTTTAACGGATAACAAGTTGTTTTTTACTTGAGGTGAAATCCGGATCGAAGGACCAACTGTCTTAATACCTAACAGTGGACCAATAAAATTTTCGTAGTAGCAAAAACCCAATGAAATTTTTTGATAAACGGTTCTGAAACAAATTACAGTAATAAATTGAGAAAACAAATCTAAGGCGCTTCTAAAATAAAGCCTGAAAAGCTGGCATCCCTAATTCCCTAGTCCTCTACCCAAGTTCTGTTAATTTATCCAATAGTGCTTGATACATAACACAGCCCTTTGTTTCTCCTCCTTTGTAAACTAGTCTTGCTTGATGAGAAATTAGAGCCTTAAGGTTCTGGCTACCGATCCTTAGGCTCTTTACACTAGAATCAACGAACTGATCGGTAAGTTAGAGTACCTATGTTTATGTTGTAAAGTTGAATCATAAGGTCACCAAATATAAATAAACTCAGCTGGAAATCCGAGACTGGTTTCTCAATGAAAGTTCTGATTTTTCTGCGGTTATTTTCTAGACGGCTAAAAACGTTTTTCTTGCTGGTTCAGTTTACGCCAAGCTCCATGCTATGTGCTATCTCTCTACATACCTACTAATAATGAACAACATTATTTGTTTGATGGAAAAGCACCCTAGAGTCGTTGAAAAACCACTAATACAATAAATGTATCCGTTCTCATTGTTGTCCGTTTACCGAAGATCCAAAAATGAACAAGCTTGGGACGAATTAGCTCCAACTCATCCAATAAAAAAAATTTGTAATCATACCTAATCATACAAAACGTAATGACGATTCAAAGTGATCAGTGAGATTTTATTGAATAAAAGATTTTTGACTTTTGACTTTTACATTAAAATTATCAATTGTGAGAATACCAAGAGAGATACTGCGACATAACGTACATTACGTATGACTCGCTACACTTGACGTCAATGCCTCCCTGGCCCCCTTCCGGAACCCGTCAAGTCCTCAAGCTCTGCCGAGCTCTGCTAAGACGACGGTGCTAGGATACCCTACCTATCCTAACACTGTGATCAAAGTTTTCCTATCATAAATCAAAAATTTAACTTATTTAAAGAGTAGAACATTATGGCGGCCTCATGGTTGCCGTAAAAAATGTGTGTCTCAATTACTCAGGAAGCTGAATGGAATTTTTAACTGGAGATTACTCATTCTTTTAAAAAAAACGGGGGAACCGCGAAGCTTTTCTATGCCTGATGGAGGCTAAAATAGGAGAACACAACTGAGCCAGAGCCTACGTCATTGAATAAACCGGCCGACACTAGGATTATCAAGCGTAAATCTCGTATGTAACACGAATACCAGCGTGGCCGCGGGTCAAACAAAATTTTAGTTTCCATTTGCGTAACCCTCGCGCGACCCGTTTAAAGATTCAGCATGACCGCGGGCGACGGGCGACGCGGGTCCAACGGACCGCTTTGAAGATATTCACCTTCATTAACGAGGGTCCGGCCGACCCCGCGGGGCGAACTCCTCGTCCCAAAAGCACTGAATTTCACCGAAACGTCCTTGTGACCACTCAGTTTGCTGGTCTGGCTTTATATAATAAGCGATGTTTGACTGAATTATAAGTGACGTCAAATGGAACCGGCTAGTGTCCCCTTTGCAAGATAAACTTGGCTGAGGAGTGCGGGTACCCGCTGCAACTCAGTTTGGTAGCACTAATTACAGCAAAATAGCGAAGCAATTTAGTCACTTTATTAATTCACAGAAGCTATTTCGAACTAAACTGAGTACCCTTTATTAACTTACGGGTTAACCTTAATATACCTGGCCATATAAGAATAATAGCTATGCTGTATATTGAGTTAAACTTCATACAGACATTCATTTCTCTTATTTCTTTTCCTTTGAAATGCTTTCGATGAGTACTTTGCTCCCTGGACCTTTACGACGGGACTCGGGACTCATATTTGTATCGAGAGGGCAAATAAAGAAGGAAACGACTTAGATGGAGTGGTGCAGGACCGCGTTCGCGACTAATTAACCCGCCCACGCCCCCTGAGGGGTTAACCCCCTGATGGGGTGACCCGCGGCAGCGCAACGGTAAAAAAAATATGCGACATCCGCGAGACGATGCGAGCGTTGGCGTCAATCGGTTCCAAGAATTTTCTTTGAAGTAATAACAAAGCTGTATCTAGAAAAAGACAGTGAAATGTGAAATGTGTAAAAAAATACATCTAAATAATATTACTTACTTTACATTTCCTCCGAAGTTAATATTATTATGAGCTCACACGTGCCTTTCTCAGATAAAATGCATCTGAAATGCTAGTCCTGTGAGAAAATTACGCTTCTTAAATTCTCCTACGTCGCTGAGTTGAGAAATTTTGTAATGTGCTATGTAGAACCACATTTTTTACTTATCGGAGTAGGTATAGTTAAGACATTTTATAGTGCGAAATCGTTGTATCTCAGAATCTGTAAAAATTACCACCTTAATAATCTACATCTTTGATTTTTGTCAATTATTAGTTGTTTAATTAATCTTTTAATAAGTTAAAAACAGTTTTGGCACATAAAAACGAAACTACTTCTACTACGTAGGTACTCTACTCTCACAGTCGTTCTTTGGTAACCTTTGAAAAACGGGAGAAGTCACTCACCTAACCTATACCATAATTTAGGTGGTAATTTAATAGGCACTAATTTTGTAAAGACGATTCAAACTGATCCGTGTGATTTCAGTAAATTATTCTATTGACTTCGACTCCGGAGTCGTGAAATGTAAGTAAACTATTGGAAATGCTAATAAAACCTTCCAACAAGGTTTCCATTGGAATAGAGTCGTGTATTACGAATCCTTTGGGAAAACTCGCCAAACATCTAAACGGTTGTGTAAACTACAGTCACGTTGGCCGAATAAAACAATGTCCAAAACAATTCTTTCTTGCACAGCCAAGAACTGTAAAATAAACCCATTCTAAACGGTCCTTTTATATGGATTTTGATAACTTTGTCACCTTTCATGGAGTTCAACCTGGAAGCTCTACACACGTAGCTTTATTTATCGTAGTCTTGATTATTTTGAAATTGCCTTTCATTTTCTTTTTAATTTCCATCAATCCATCCGGTTTTTCTGGGAGTTAGGTACAGTTTTGCAGAAAACACATTAGTAAGTAGGTATAAAGCTTAACTCCAATTGAAAAATTCAATCAAAAAACAACCCTAGCTGGCAAGACTTTACGTCTATATGATTTGTTCACACGAGCACGTGCGGCGCAGGTGTGGACCTCCCTTTACGGTAGATTAGATAATAATCCGCGCCTCGTCTGCCCTGTTGTGGTGACAATGCTCATGTTCACAGCTTGCTCTGACAAAAAGATTTCTGAATAGGTATGCAATATCAATATGGTTTATAGAGCGTTGGGGGCCACGCACGAACCTTAATGTCTCTACGATTGAATAACAATAGTTAGTGCTTCAATTATGATCTAGTGTAAACTGTAATTTTGCTTGTAATTTGTCATATTCTGATGTTATCAAAAGATAGACAATCGATCCGCAGGATCTAGTAGTTTTAGAGTACAGGGAGTATTGAAAAGTTTAGGGAGTTGGCTAATACCCGTTCCTATACTGCAAGCGACGGATCATCTGTTTTGAATGTTTTGGGATCTTCAAACTTATAATTCAGTTATCAGGGTTGGTCCCGAGCCTCATACGAAATTACTATACTATCAAGTTACCTACCATGCTATAATTGATTAAAACGCCTCCCACCGGCCTAATTTCGTAACACGACACTGCACGACCGTGATCGTAGAAGGGCCGTATTCAAAAATGCATCAGCCACAGTGAAGGGCCCAACCTTGTGACATATTAATGGAGCCGCGGACGGAAGTATGGTTGCGTGCGCACATTACCGACGAACGAGTGCGCAGGCACAGAAAATTGTAGCAAGTTACAGTGTACTCACATAGGTACAGAGGTTTCATTTTACTACGGTGACTCTGAGCTTAGACTGGTTTACATAACAGAGATTGTTAAAACTTAGAGTACAACTGTTTTCTGAAAGCTTCGGAGCTTGTTCAGCGCTGTTTTGAGCGAGATGCTTTCCTGGATGCTACGTTTCGAGCCGTTTCAACTATGTAGGTTATGTACTTTATCATCTGCTTTGTTAAAGAAACAGCGCGTAGTTCGTAGGCGTATCATAATCCACGTCGTATATTGAAAGTCAGAAAAGTAAAGCTTATTGAAAGTGTAGTGACACAAGGAGAGAGCGCGGGTGCGCCTGCGCAGCGGAGGGGGAGGCGGCAGGATGCGGTCACGCACATTCGCGGGAGATCGTATCGCGTCGGGGGACGGCGGCGGCGGCCTCGCGCAGCCCGCGGAGAAACCGCGACGTGATACGGGCACTTGCGGTGTGATAGTGCGGAGAAAGGTACGTAATCGATATGGATCGATATCGATTAGTAAACGTTTGAATGAAACAATTATTATTGTATACTACTTGTCTTGTATAATGACAATAAATATGATAAATAGCCATGAGGAGTGCATGTCGAACGTGCCTCAAATAATAAAGTCATACTATTCCTGTCAATGGTTCCCCTGAAGTTTCTAGAATATGAAAAATATGAAAAAGAGCATTTAAAAGTTCACTTATTAAAGTAATTAGGTACCCATTTAAGTTGTATATGAAATAAAATATCTTATAATATAACAAAACAATGACTTGACACAAGCTAAGAAGTTCTTAAAAAGGTCAGGTTTTTGTTTTAGTGATCAAATATATTTGTGGTATGTAGAGATTCAAAATTGCATATTAGCAAGCATCGATATCGATGAAACGATGCGCGACCATAGACAACGACATAGCGGATGTACGCTCGAATGCCGCAGGAGACACGCACGCCTCCCGCGGGTCCTACGCGTTCGATCGCCCCTGTCGCTCTGGCGCAGAAACATTAACAGTAATACGACTCTGTCATAGAACAGCATGAACCACTGACACATTCAATAGCTAAAATTCACTATATTTATAACCTAAGTTCCTATAGGGTTGGAATTGGAAACTATCGAATCGAATAGTGGGATTTTAGGTCGAAATAGTTATCGATGATATTGATAAGATGAGTAACGCTGTGCGTATCAGCTTATTTGCGTTGAGAGTGAGACATAAACGTCTATCAAAAAAAGCCTCTGACATCTTGGCATATAAGGAAAATATCGGTTTGTAAACTGAAGCAGCGGTCCTGACTTACCAGCTTCGTTTTATTGCGATGCCGCGTACACCTGGTGCGGCGCATACCGCGATCGCGTAACTGCAGCAAGCGAGACTGCTAATTTCAAAGGAAATTCTCGGAGACAGCACCAAAATATTAGATTAGATTAGAAAATTCTTTATTGCACTTTAAAAAAATCGTACAGAGGCGAGTTTAATGCTATTTAGCATTATCTACCAACTATTGTACTGTATATTATTGTACTGTTGGCTAGAATATTTTACTATCACAAAGGTTCTGTCATTTTGTTCTTTAGCACTTTTAAAATGCCACTTTTTTTACACATCACTGTATAGTAAAGTCATAGTCTTGGTGCAATGCAGTGGGACTGTCCAGCTGAGACGAGAAGTGTTGGAGTCCCACGGTTGAACAAAATGTTTCCATAATCGGCATGATCTGAAATTTTTTATCAGTCGGAATGTAGTGGAAAATATTCTTAAAGCTAAAGAAAAGTTTGACCACGAAAATAAATGAGTAAACAACCAGTAACTAAGTTGCTACGGAGTAGATGTTTTGTTAGATAGCAAACAACCCTCCGAACAGTGAGCAACAAGTGTCCACATTCATAGTTATTTTATAGCGCTGTAAAAATGAATATGTACCCTTTTCAAAGTTATAAGTAAATAACTGGTTAGGTAGTTATTAAGAAAAATTCGGTCATTGTATTATTGTGTATTTTATTACGAAATTTGCTAGATTCTAAATATAATAATCACATTTGTAATGCTACCGAAGCGTTTGACTCTCTAAACTCTAGCTGCTATTTAGTTAGAAAATAATAGCTAAATGTAAGTAAAATACTGTTTTATTTCTCACGCAAAACGTAAATTTTATCCCACCAGTCAACAGCGTACTAGTTATCGTGAGGGGTTTTAATATGAACGGTTTCCGCGCGTCAATTTAGGGCGGCACGCACACGCACGTCAATCGATAGTCATTATCGATTAATGGCGATCTTGCAGGGAACGCAGATGTGTATCGATATGATGGGTCCCAATCCCAAACAGTTCCATACAAACTAGTTACACTGTGACTAGATTGTCACTAGTATAGTACGTAGTGCAGTACCAATTCTTACTTTTAGTAAAATTATTAGATTCCTTTATATGTGGTCGAACTTTAACTTCGATACCATTTTAATTCCGCTAAAAACATTTTTGTGTAAATAAAAATACCTAAGCATAGAATATGTAGAGCAAGGAAACTGTACTTTGCAAACGGTTTTAACACTATGTAGAATGTTTATTTTTCTGTGATGTTTAATGTTTAGTTGTCCTAGTACGTGACACGACAGTCTTTTAGAAAATCCTTGCAAATTAAAATAGTTCAAGGTAAGGCTCTACTTTTTAATTCGGTTCAAAAGAAATAAGTTATAACTTCTCAACTTTAACAACATTACTTTAAGTTTTTCAGTGCACAAAAATATTGAGATTTGTGTATTTCTGTTTTTTGTTGCACAAATGCTCCATGTTTGGAGTCAACTTTCGTCGAGTAAGTGAAAGTTTCTGAATGTGATGCATAATATGCATAATGCAGATAGATAATCGTATAGACTCCTTTGTTACCCCCATTAGATTTTTTTATAGCAGAGTTACCCGCGTCAAATTAGGGCAGTACGTCGTCAATCGATATCGCGTGATTATCGATGATAATGGCCGGACCCGGCCGCCTCGAGAGCGGACGCGTCGTCTCCCACGCTTGCCCGCGGGCTTGACCGTTTGTAGGGTGAGTGAGTACATAACAATACATTTTAATTAATATATTGGATCCGTAGGTCCGTCACAAACTTTATAGATTGAAATTATGGGACCAGCAGAGACGGGGACACAAAAATAAATATTTAGAAATAGCCAATTGTCAAGTTAGGTAATCAATTTACCTACTTATGGATAAAAATGATACAAAAAAGTGCATTTTAGTGCCGCCCTTTTCCAGAAAGGTATTCTAACATAAATATCATGGTGTTATCGCTAGTGGTTCATAGACATCTTCACATAGAAAAAGTCTCCTTGAGTATCTGATTACCTGTTTTGAGAATTCTTCAATTTGACTTCCTGGGCATTGATACTATTGGACTGAATACTGCTCCAGGCGTATTCAGTTCGGATCGCTTGAATAATTTACTGCGTTTTGATTGGTCATCACGGGCCCGCTATTTGCATAATTGCCCATTAGCAAGTTTTTGTTTACAGTCGACTTCGATTCGGACGAAGCAGCGGTCTTGCTTGAGGCTCTTCTACCGTTCTAAAGCTCATTTGCATTTATTTTATCCTAAACCCTTTGCCTCGATTAACCTTCTAAATGCCTCATTCTGCCCAATGTGCTCAACAAATGCCATGAATATAATAAAGATATTACGGATGGAATTGTATGTGCTCATATGCTCGTGGACAGGATTAGCGGAGCCCGACCGGGCAGCTCATCAATAAGGGTCCGAGAGAAATTCCGTCTCAAATATCTTCGGCGGCTCTCGTTTGTACGTAAACACGCAAAATCCCTCTGAAGGTATACCGCGGTCTCTAGACATGTGCGGGACATAAATTTGGCGAGCGTTACGTAGGTAGGTACAGGCCGGCCGCTATGTACCGAGATACATAAGGCGTACTTATGTACTGAGCAACACGGGCGTCACTTATCCGCGCGGAGGATGCGGTGGCCGTCCGATCACCCCCCGGCGACCCCCAGTGACCCCCTGTGGGAGACCCCCAACCCCCACGCGATTCATTAAGTCGGGCGCGGCCGACGCGGCGGACGCGTCGCGGAGTCTCCGTGAATTCAAATTAGAGGCGGCTCGGACGTCGTATGCTAGAGATGGGGTTGGTTTCAGTGGTAGGATTTTTATCGATACTAACTTATTTCAAATTTAGAATGTTAACACACATGACTGCTTTGATTTGCCGTTTTGTTAGTTATTTTAAAGTCCAGAGTTTTTTAAATCAATGGCACAATAAGGTTCTTGAAGAAAATGTTTGCGTCGATCTGGATCTAGGCTATTTATTCATACCAACAATAAAGATAGTGAATGTGTGACTTTGCAATATACACATCTGCAACCTACAAAAAATATTAATAGAAATAATACGGCTGCTGCAACAACTAATATCAAAATTAAAGTTATTATTATAAAGATTGACAAAAAATTAAATCGTTTGCTACATTGGTAGAGTAACTCGTATTACGTAGAGCTAAAGATCAATCAACAAAAAAGTTTTTATCGATATGTTTCGAAGAATTTGGCACTAACCCAACCCTATCGCCCCTTTGTCTTGACAAGACAGACGCGCTTGGCGCGCGGGTGGCAGCGGCGGTACTGACTGCTTGCTATTCTGCGACTCTGCGGCCGTGGGGGGCGCACGTGCCGGACGGAAGTCGCGCGGCCGCCGCGCGCGCTAAATGATTCAAAACTCCCTCGGACAGACCCTGGGTTCTGCCCGGCCTGTACTTGCAAGATTTATGCCCCTACCCGAACCCTAGATTAAAGATGTCGCGCCTTTATTGAAATACGCTAAAATATTCTCGAATTTCCCGACACCCCGGCGCGGTTCGAGACTCGCAGCTCATTCTCATTCACTCGCCGTGCCTACCTACTCATCTCATTGAGTTCTTTATTGTTTGTTTTTCGATCTATTTATTATGGTGGAGGGCGCCTCCTCGGTAATCCCTCGGATCCCAAATTATGGCGTAATGATGTAGCTACTTGTGTTTAATTAATTGTGCTAGAAATGTTTGCTGGGTTTTTTTAATGGAACGAGATTTTGTGTTTCTTTACCTACACTTTTTGTACTTAAGTAGTTACTTACCATAGTCTACAAATCTATGAAAGTGGAAAATGAAATGGGCAACCTTATTTTAATTTTCTTCTAAATGATATTGACAAGCGTAGAGATATAATTACCTATTTATTTTATTTCTTTACTGTTATGAAACTGAAACTGTTACACTATTCAGCGTTTTTTCCCTAACCATTAAAAACTCTATCAAGGAGTGGAATAAAGTCAAAAAATATTCATCTCCAGTTTTCATTGCAATCGTGCAAAAGTGGGCAAAGTTACCGACGACGATGTTGAACTCCGCTAAAGGTGCCATGCAAATATAGACTTTCCCTCTTTTCTCACGACTGAAACCCTTCCAGTAACGCAACTCACAGCGTTTTATTTTGTAGATTAGTACATTTCAGCAGGTATAAAAAAAGTTTAGTTCTGAAAAAGTAAATTACCACTATTTGGGGTTTTTATTAAAACGATTTTTTAATTACGGAGTAAGGCTGGGTTCACACGGCATTGTCTTGCACGTTTTTTATGTATTCGTTTTTTTAACGTACATTCACCCGGGTGTTCACACGGTACATTTTCGTTCGTGTAAAATACGAATAGCCGCAGTTTTCACACAGCACTGCAAGCCAAATACGTTAAAGTTCATTCGATTAGCTTGACAAGTCCGTTGAGTATTCGTTTAAACGTATAAGCGGTGTACGACTTTTTGCACTAAAACCCCATATGTGAATGGTTCCATGTACAATGTATGTGCCACTATTTATTCGTTAAAACGTATACTGCAAAAAAAAGTGCAGGACAATGCCGTGTGAACCCTGTCTAAGGCCTTAGAAACAAAGTTCATGATTTTTATTATTTTCTAATAACTTTTTTATAGACCACATCATTGCTTAACATCAGGTGAGATTGTGGTCAAACGGATACCTATATTGTATAAAACAAAAAAAAAAAAATTATTCCAGAAGTGTATGTAGATACAATAATATTACCTACCCGCTATTATATGAATCTGAACATTGAACGATCCACTTTGAAATTTTATAGAGTTGTAATTTAGTGTACCCGATAACTATAACTGTACTGATTTTCACTTTTACTATGATAGGACTGCACTTGGCCGATTTACGACCCTCCTCGCTCGTTTTCAATTGAAAACTTGCTCGTAAGGTACACCTGTGATGACGTCACACAGAACTACCTACAGCTAGGTGTAACTTTGTTTCTGCTTGAAAATTACTTAGCTCAAGTCTAAATAGGTACAGATTTTAACACAGTTTTTCATAAAACGTGTAAAAAAATCTATGCTTGAGTGTAGCATCTTGATTCTTGGTTCAAACTTCAGCAGATGTTTTGGAGTATCTGCCTTGCACGAGTAATTATACTACGACTGCAAACCAGGACAGGAACATGTGTTTGCAGAGGTATTGGCCAGTGCTCGAAATAGTCTCCTAGAGGTGCAACGGCCTACCCTATATAGGTAACTACAAGAGGCTTGGATATCAAAGGCAATCTGGCCGGGTCGGCTGAGGCGCAATTCGGCCTCCTTGCGCATATTGCATGCACGTACCAATGAAGTTTGCTTTGTAGGCGGTAATCTGGGGGTATCGGGGTGGTGGGTGGCGGGTTATGTACACACGAGCCTGAGGCGTCGAGGTAGGCAAATGGCCGGCGAGGCGGGCGCGTAGGCCGAGATCTCGAGCGATATCGATCCGCGGTGCCCGGCCGGCCGTCGCCACGGACACCGCTCGCGGCGGGAGGGCGGCGCCGCGTGACAATAACACTCCTTTGTTTGCTGAAAGAGGCTTCAGGCTTCAGGCTCCCCGTGACTTCGTTGACACGAGGCTCTAACTGAACCCTAGGAGTTGTTGACTCGGCCACGGCTAAACACGGTCAAAGAAAAGCACCTGTCAACGTATCCTCAGTTCAAGATCCTTATCTTTAATGTTATCGATTGAAGATATAATCATTAATCATCTTTTCATAAAAAAAAGATTTTTTTATCGACATCGATAGTTTTACTGAAGTAAAATGTCGCATCCCTAGCCCGCGTCGCGACCGCGCGGCGGCAGCGGGTGGCGCAAATCACTCGCGTGGACTGCCGTTCTTGGAGAGCGCTCCCATTTGCGATGTGGTCGTTTGCCGTATATTTATTTTTATTTGTCGATAAAAAATTCACGAGTCCAGCGAGTCACAAAGACTACCTAATGCTCATTCAAGTATTCTAGCTGGTTGCGGTGTATTTTGCGCTTTTACTCGACGCGAAGTAGTTTTAAACCACTGAGGAGCTTTGAAAGTTATTAGATTTTAGAATAATAATAAGTAGGTACTAAAGAAATCATTCATTTACCCATAAAGTTGACTAATAAAGACTGACTTAGATATTTTGATAATGAAGGTGGTAATATTTTGCTTAAAAATTGTTTACCTGACTGTCCTCAACAGCTTCCATTTGATGGTATCCGAATCGTCAGTAACAAAAATATTAAAATCAAAAGTGTCATTTGGGACAATTTGTCCCAAAATATTTGGTCCGAAACGTCAGCAAGTCGTAATTTTGTACCTTGGTAGGTAGATTGTTCACCTACCATTAGTGTGTGTGTGTTTGTGTACCAATCATAAGCCAAATTGAATTTATTCAATCTATTAGGTCATTAAAAAAATGTACATTATACCACCTAACATTACCTAGATAGGTACGTACTAGGTACGCGTTGATTACATTCTTAGTTAGTGAATCACAGTATCACAACTTTTAGTTAAGTACCTACATGTTCTACTTAATCTAGTTGGTTAGGTACATAAGTACCTACCGTTTTTCCGATACTTATATTTTTCGTAGCATATTCCGTAGCGTGGCGTAGCAGCGTAGCACAGCTATGCCCTAAAAGTATATTCGATGGTAAAATAAAGCTCCATAAAATGAGGAAAATGAAAATAAAACTCATCGATATCGATAAAAGTTGTCACAGCGCTTTCAATTAGAGGCACAGCACGGCTTCGCATGAGTGGCGTCTGTACGCGTCGTCGCGAGCCACCCTCACACCCCCTCGCAACTGGACCCCCGCCCAAATCGATACTCGCGAGTCGAGTGTCTTGCATCGATATATCGATATTAATGGGCAACTGGGCAGCTCTACATTAAAATTGCTTATTTTTCTATGTGATTCTAATTAGGTAGGTGATCCAACATTGTCAACGGAAATATGTTACACAAAATATAAAGTATTCTAAATTATTATAATTAGGTACATACCTAGGTACTAGTTAATTGTTATTATTGTTTTCATGTCGTATATAAGGCAGGGTAAGTTATTTTCGTTCTGAAAAGAGAGTTCATTTGAAACGAGATTATTTTGTGGCTAAATTAAAATTTAAAACTTCTCTATTAATCATCAATGAAAATAGAGGGCTGTTATAAGTTTGGGACCTTAATATTATTTCTGTCTGTCTGTCTGGTGGCTCCGAAAAATAAGTAAATAAAAATAAATAAATAACTTACAAATACTTAAGTCGTCTCAAAAATTACCTTTACCTCATTAGGTATACCATACCAGTATTTCACCAAACCCAAAGAGATCTGAGGATCCACCGTGCATGAGATGTAAAGTCTTAGGTTTATTTCTTTTCATATATTTATCGATATCGATACTTAACCTACGCTTGTAACAGCACATCTCTATCCAGGGCGTCTTGTTCGGGCTCCGAATAACGCTTGGTCAAGCGCGACGCAAAGCTACGTGGTACGGTCTAATTTGAGCCGAGCTCTGCGGTGCCTCTGTTCGCTGCTTCGCTCTGCGCTGAATATTATATTGTACCTACCTACCTTCCTTCCATCTATTTTGTACATTAGGTATGTTACCTGGCAAAGCTTATCTACCATAATATACTAGACAAAGATAGCTTTAAGTATTCCTTGTTTGCAATTTAACATCAGGCTTTTATGAGACTACCTAGTAAGTATACGACTCTACTAAAATAAATATAGGTAGGTAAGCTCGAAAAGCCAATTCACATATTTAATGAATACTAGCTGACCCCGCAGACTTCGTACTGCCTCAATTTTCATATTCATTCATCTTTTAAACCTTCTCTGGACTTGCACAAATAATTCAAGACCAAAATTTGCCGAATCAGTCCAGCCGTTCTCGAGTTTTAGCGAGACTAACGAACAGAAATTCATTTTTATATATAAGATAATTAAGTATTTGTAAATAAACCATTTTGATACACTTACCGAAGTAATTCGTAAATAACTATGATTACTTATACTTATTAAGTTTTTATTTATGTGAATTTGTAATTCAAGTTGATTTAATCGAGACTTTTTTTATACAATTTAATGATGGACAAAGCCAATGGCCCACGTGATATTAAGTGGTACCCACTACCTGTAACGACTAATGGTAATAACCAATACCACTTTACTTGTGTCCACCTGGGGCCCTGTGCCTGCTTGCAGAAGTCCAATGCTTGTTGGACAATCTGCGCAAAGGCCTCTCTCATCTATCTATCTATACTATTATAAAACTGTAAAAAAGCCAAAAACTTAAATTCAAAATATGGATAAACTAAATATGCAGATCTACTAAATAAACGATTCTGATTCCGAAAATCGAGTTTGTATATTTATCTGTTTGTTTGTTCGCGGATCACGCCTAAACTACTGGTCCAATGTCAATGAAACTTATACCATTCAGAAGCCTTTTTTGCGGATTGAAACATAGGCTATATTTTATTGAAATGTAAGACTTGGATTCTTAGATACAGCTTGACCTTTCTAAACTAAAAGCCGCCTTTGGCTCGAGGTTCATCGTATATGCTGGTTGACAGATATTTTAGTGGAAAGTTTCGCACGCGTACGAAGTCGCGGGTATCAGCTAGTATTTTAATAATATGATAATATGAATAACGAAATCTTTACAGTATCGTTGAAAGTATCGTATCGTGTGGAGAGTCGTCCTTCTCTCTTTCCGTTTCGCGGTCGCCATTCGAGAATTTTTCCCCAGCTGTTATCAGTTCTGCAAGCTTATGAGCCTACAATGACGGGCTCTATAGACAAGAGTTTTATTTTAAGTAAATATTTAGTAGGTATTCATATTATTAGCTTTAAATTTTCACACACTCTCTCTAGTACCCTCTCTCTCTACTCTAGCCTCAAAGGTTTGCTGGAAGAAAACTCTTTTAGGGTTACGCTCGCTTTTGTCTGCTTTTTCGGTTTTTATGTATTAAGTTGTGTCCATCAGAAAATTAAAAATTAATAGTTATTTTTATAGGTAATCTATTAAGTTTGTTGTGTACAATAAAGATAAAGAATTAAAAATTAATAGGTAGTTAATTTTATAGGTAACACTTTGATTTATTTGTTTATTTCCTAGGTAAAAGTTACATACCTAATTAGGTTGTGAATATTGTAAATACCTACTGCATTAAGTAGGTAGTCTTAATTTTCTTGGTGATTAAAATTCATAATTTCATTTATTTGGACACTTTTTATGTTATTGAAAAATGATTAATTTAATTACCATTGAAGCATTTATGTGAGTACCTAGAGGTACTTTACTTACCTATCTAGCTAGTCTAGTCATTACTGTTACATGCAATTCCCAGTTACAGAAGAAAATATGATAGCGAAAGTGTTGAAAAGTTTGTAGGTACACTGGAAAGTGAAAGTTGGGGTAAAAGTTACACCAACTTGTTTTCAGAAACTTTGGGATTCAATTTGTAGGGTGGCGGGTTGGGTGGCGCCCTAGCGTAGCGTAGTACACAATACGATTTATTTATGAATCTGTGGCGTTGAAAAGGCGGGAACAATTTTTTGTAGATAAAGTTTGTTGGATAATTAGAGTGCATTGCAGGTGTGGTTTTTATACTAAAGTTTTGCTCTAGGCTTAGTAGGTATAATAAAAAAGCTTTATAAACTCTCGTGAAAAATTTATTTCGTAAAACCTTGTGCAGGTTGTTTGGAAAAAGCGCCATCTTTTGAAATTATCCTGAACGTCAACAGTATAATTTGGGGTTGGTGCTTTGTTAGCTTTTCAACGTGTCAGGTTTGCTAACTTAAGCTACTCAACTACAGATGACGCTCTTTCGTACTACCTACATTCGTGACAACAGCTCATCATTATTCCATAATAGTCAGCTCGAACCGAAAGACGCAGCGTTTGATGGGATGAACTCATGATGACATTATGAAAATCGGTCGATCAAAAACGCTCAAAATGGTTCTCCTTCGAAATCTCTGGCAATTGTCTTCTTGAACGTTATTAAATTAAATGATGATGATAAGACTGCAATAGGTCCACTTATGGCTCTGATACTCAAGCAACGAAAAAACCAACCCACTTGCTTGTATACTTTGCTTTCTTCTGCTTCTTAGGTCATTGACCCACTTCACAAAAAAAATCTTATTCATTATTATTTTCTTATTTCCAGCCAGAACGTTTAATGTCCCCTTTCACGGCCATTATCCGGCGCAGTGGGAATCCCTTTGAGCTGGCTCATGTCCTCGTATCCTGGCTCCTAGGCGCCGGCTACGACGCTTACGTGGTTGTCGGCTGCGCTGAACGTGATACTTGCATGGCGATTCGATACCGGACTGCATGCCCTGACGTACCGGACGAACGGGAGGTGAGAAACTGGAGGAGACTCCATGCCATTAAAAAACCGATGTATGGAGAAGGCCAGAATGGTTCTTTTTGGAAATCTATGGGGGAGCCTAGGTATGTCCAGCGGTGGACTTTTAGAGGCGATAACTATGATTATGATGATAGGATACTGATGAAGTTCTTCTGCGAGCTGTCTTACTTCCAGCAAACAGAATTTAAGGACTCCTCTGCAGGTTTATTTAGTTGTCAAAGAGCCTGGGCACTGCTACTCCATTTTTTTCAGTGGGTTGGTGGCTCAAGCCTAGACTTGGAAGAAATATTTACAGATCACGTAAACAGACTCGTAACATCCCCCGCAAAACAAACCAGCTCGGTTTTCTGAGTTATTGTGGCAAAATTGTTTGTAACAAAATTTCACGTCCACACCACAAAACTAATACAAACCAAATTGGTTTAAAATATAATCTACTCAAATTGTTGGTCTGCTTTATCAGGTTGTTTACGTACCTCCGCCTCCAGACGAAGAGCCCCGATACCGACTGGTGCCTCTACCAGACCTCACCTCTAAATACTGCCAGGAAATGGACCAGAAGGCAGCTGACGCTAAGCAGGCAGAGCTTGATAAGATTGAGAACGAACGCCTAAGGAAGATTGCTGTAAGTTCTCACATAAGTGAAATGTAAATTTCTATTGAGAAAATAAATAAATCTCTAACCATAAGATTTTAATCAATTCTGTTTACCAGACACAAAGTTGGTTCGCCAGGGTAGGTTATCTACCTAGTTTTAGGGAATATTATTTAAACATCACATGCAGCGTCCAGTAAGCAAAACTTGAGATATAGCCAAACCGCGGTTGGTAAGGGTGGTGCAATGGCAAAGAAGAATAAATAGCCTAAAACTGTACCATTATGGCTTCTAGCACTATGGTCAAATAGCAGCTTTATGTAGTAGGTATAACGTATCTATATAAAAACTTTCAGAAAGACTTCATCTAGGCACATTGCAGCACAGTACCATCTTCTTTTAGACTTGATTTATTTCCTGTATCATTGTTGTTGGATAGCTATTGGAGAAACCTCCCGACGACGATATCAACGGCTGGCGAACTCACGCTTGGGTGCTCATTCTCCCAGGATTCATGGACGTCACTGATCCCTTCTTCATAGAGCCCAGTGATGGGAAGGCATATCCAATTGACGCTAAGCAGTACCACCAAATCGAGAGTGTTTACAACAGTGAGAACTACTACGTGAGTTCCTTTTACATTTTGGCAAAATGTCACCAACACACCAATTTGATGATATTCAATTACTGTACGCCTTATAGGTTGGCAGATAATTACATAACTAACTTATTCTTCAATATTTCCACCAGTGTTCTTCACTGTCGCTAAAGTTTTAGCCGTTGAAAGAAACACCTAGGTACTAGCAGCTAATGTTTTCTCGACATCCACTCTAAAGTTCGGACACAACTTGATTGGGTAGTATTTTTTTAGGTAAACCTACAAACCACAACTGAAGGTCCAGGATCTTTTAACTATGATCTCTGCGAGCTGACCTGTTGGGAGCATCTACTTGCCGGAGAGCCGTTTTACAGACGTCAGTTGGTTGGGGTCGACTATGCTGATAAGAGAACTGCGGTGGATACTGAAAAGCATCTCGATATGCCGGCCAGTTGGGTTGAGAAGCTAGACATATCTGCTGATGGTATAACTTGATTTATCTTAAGCTTTTGATCAAGCGAGTCCTACTTATATGGTCAAAATACACTGACGTTGATATTTATTCTTACTCTGTTTATTGCACTATTGTAAATTTAACACTAGGCATAATGAATTTACTATTTTAATTAACTTGGCTAAGTACTACTTTGAACATTTCCGATTTATTAGGGTTGGAGCGTTACACAAGGTAAAATATCGGTCCTATTTTATTTATACCTCTTTATTTTTATGAATCTTATCAATTTCAGAGTTTGAACAACGTTACCCGGGCAGTCACAAAGTGGTACATTACAAGAAGGTTATTTTAGAGAAGTTCTCTCCATACTCTGAACGGGATGGCATTGTAAAGAGGGTTAAAATATTCGACGATTATGCCCTTACTATTCCTTTGCTTACGTTAGTATCAGCCAATTTATTACAATGAGACTTAGTGAAACTAACTCTTAACCTAGATTACAATGTTTTAGCTATGAATGGTTCAAACACAGAGTAGATTTAATGGAAACAGTCAAAATAGATCACGTCAAACGAGAAATGAGAGAAACATTCGGAATCGGGCGGAAAGATCATCTAATCAGTAAGTAGCGCAAGATTCATTTCGATCTTAGCAGATGGAGAATACTCCGAGTACCTAAGTCATGACAGAAAATACCACTTCTTTTGAAATATTCTTGTACAGAGCACGAGTATTCACTGGAGGCTCCCGTCACCTCCGTGGAAGGCGTGAGAACTCTAGAGTTCAATTACTACGCTCGTCTCGACCATCTTTCGAAGCTCGTCTGTACCCCGCTCACTTTTGATGAACACTACACCAAACGGATTGACAGGTATGTTAATAAATCAATTTTCTTGAATAGTTTTCATAAAATGGTTTTAAACTGGTTAAACTAGTTTGATGGTTTTCATTCCTAAAGTTAAGACAAAATTGTAACACTTATTTATGCAAATAAACATCTTGTATCTTGTAACTGGTCATTTTTTCTATGTAAATTTTTAGGCTAGAATCAAGAGTAATAACATACTCAGAAGGCAACAAAGTTGAACCAAAACGCGCTGTCAAAGACATAGTAGAAACTTACAGCAGAAACTACAGTATCCCAGCGAAACAAGACGTTTGGAAGAAGATATTCCACATTCAGGAGAACACGATAGAGCTTCTATACCACTATGCTTACAACTTTGTGACGAATAACACTAGGAGTTACATCAAACCGAATTTGGCCGAGACTGGAGGGAAGATTCTGTTTTATCCTGATAAAACGTCTGGGTATATTGTAAGTATCTTTTAGTAGTTAGTAAAAGATCTCGTCCGGGGAAGTGCATTACTACCAGCGTAGGTACCTATTTCTGCCGCCAAACAGTCATGCTCGTATTGCTGTGTTCCCGTTTATAAAGTATGGCTACCGGTGGTAGGTATCACGGACACATTTACGTTTGAAAGTGATGGACGCAGTGCATTGTCTTATAGGGCACGTCCTTAGTGAAATTGCACTGTGCAATGCATTGTTATGGGCAGAGGTAACCGCTTTACTTCAGCTTGTTTCGATTACTTCTTCTCAAAAAATAAGACCACTTTGACCCTACTGATTTCAAAACCTATTTCAGGCAGATCCTTGCGCTAAACTACCCCGTCCTTTGGATGTGTACTACGCTCTCTGTGATAACATGGACTGGGAGTACAAAACCAACAAACACATAAGAGATCGCGAGACAGACATCAATGGGTATCTCAGACAGAGGCATAAAGAGCTGATGGAGCCGTTGTTATACGTGGCATTGTTTGATACTGAGAGGAATGATGCTGCTAAGAAAGGATGGAAGGAACAGGTGAGACAAATGCTTATGATAATCCTGTGCTTTTTTTCGCACAAAACACTAGACTAGCCAGATAGACTAGAAACTATTGTTTGACGTGACCTTAACTACATTTTTGGTCTCTCTGTAAGTATTGAGTTCTTATTATAAAGCAAGGTTAGGTAGGTAAGGTACCTATAAGTGAACACTTTCTTCATTCTTATACTAACCCTAAAAAGACCTCGTTTGTCTCGAAGGAAGGCTTGGAGAAGTAAAATTTGGAAAAACAAAACACTACACATAGTAAGTTAATGAAACGCGTTTAAGTCTTTTGTATGGAAAAAGTGGTTTTTGCACATTTTATCATTCTAAAATTGGAACTTCCTGAAATTCTTGTGTGAGATATAGCACTACTGAATATGGATCTCTCTCAAGACTTACTTAGCCAACCTCAATACTTCTCAAACAGTTCGTCAAATTTTCGCAGATTGTCGAACCTTTGCTAAGACTTAAATGATAAACGGTACCTATAGCATAAATCGTGACTCAAGCACTCCAGCTTAGATTTTTCAACACTTTTTTAATATCAATCTGTCAAAATCTATGCACTACTAGTATTACTTATAATGATCTGTGGCCTGAGTATATTTAAGGCTCGAGCGGACCGGATGCGTATACGTGTATACGTCGTAGTCACGTCGCAGTCACGCGCGTAGTTACTGAGTTGTAATGTATGAAACTCTACGAGACAGGACACACTGCTTGCGTAACGTAGACGTGCGCGTCATTACGCAAGCAGTGTGTCCTGTCTCATACAGTTTCATACATTACAACTCAGTAACTAAGCGCGTGACTACGACGCATACACTACGCATCCGGTTTGTTCGAGCCTTTAGAGCGTACGAATTTCGTCGCAGGAAACCCAAAAAGCCGAAGTGACGGAACGTGAGAAAGAGGCAGAAATAGATCCGTTAGCGCCGTACCTAGCTCGTATGTTCGGCTCGGGCCACGGCACAGGGTCCATGCTGACCGTGAAAGAAGCAACGCTGGTCAGGGAACAGTGCATCAATGATTTCAAGAGCAAGCAACTGGCCAGGCAGAATCTTGTACAAGAGCGGTTTGATAAGGTTTGGACTTGATAATAAAAATATTTCTTTGTAAGAAGGATTATACAAAAAAGTTAAGAACTAGGCCGTAGTTTGATGGTGTCCGAAACGTCGATAACAAAAATATTAAAATCAAAACTGACAATTGGGACAATTTGTCCCAAAATATTGTGTCCAAAACGTCAGCGAGTCGTTTTTTTAGGTCTATGTCGCGAGAAAGTGGCACTTAGGCCTGTATGCTGATAACCTGCTCAAGCACTCAAGCACTCGAGCATAGATTTTTGTACCGGCGTACGGGCTTTAGAATAACCTAGTATTCAAGACGATTTTAAATGATCCTTGTGATTTTTACGGAATAAAACCTTATTGAGTTTGATTTAACGAACTAAGTATGCCTTTTAAAATGGACTTGTGAACTCTTTGAGAATAGAGCTCTACATTTTTTGCTGAGTCTCTAGAGACTAAAATGTATTAGAAGTAAAATTAAAATATTTTTTCAGCTGAACTCTGAATACAAGAGCAAGAGGCTCTGGTATCTGGCAAACCAGTTTATCCTTACACCAGAGAAGGAAAGTGCTTATTTCGCTATGAGGTGAGTTCTTACAAATAAGAAGCATAAGCATAAGCAATAAGAAGCAAATAAGAATCAATTTAATGATGACTTTGGTATAAAATCGCTGTCTAAAGTCGAGGAAACCTTTACAGAGCTAACGGTCGAATACTCAAACGCTTCTCAAATATTTGAGAGCTGCTTAAACGTTTGAGCAGCTCTTAAACTTTAATTTCGTATACCCAAACGTCTTTTTTGAGTATCTGTTAAATATAAGAGCTTCTCAAAATAAGTCCTGCTCAAACACCACTCAGTGTAAAATTCGTATACAGGAACGATACTCAACGTTATTTACCTGTCAAATCAACTGTCAAACTGATTTGAGCAGCCCTTAGATCTGAGAGTGGTCGCGAGGTCCCTCAAATCAAGTTAAATCTATAGAAACTTTTCAAATAGTGATAAAAAGTGGATAAAAATGTCTGTATCGTCCATGTCTTCACTTTCGGACCCTATGTTGAGGAGAAACCCACAGTACAACAACCTATAGGACTTGAGGCAAATCAAAGCTTTACTGTGAGGACCAAATTAATAAATACACATTTTTCCACTTAAAAATATTTTTATTTCAATGCAATTTAGATTACAGTTTCTGTAGTTTCAATTTCTTTATTCATGTTCATAGAGGTGCCGGAGTTGTATCCATGTCCTGCAGCCGCTTACAGCGACAGCATTATTCAGTTGGCACACTCTATCCCAAGTCTCTAGCTTCAACAAAAGTATTAGGTGGCAGCTTCTTTATTTTCAATTTATATCTTGATATCTGAAATATGTAGCATATTATTTAAAACATGAAACAGTTTGGAATTAAGCTTAGGATCTGTGAAATGTTCAGCTGAGTATGTATAAACATAGGAAAAAGTACTTGTACATAGACATAAATCATGTATTTATTCTGAGCCTTTCAAATGGTAAGTGGTCACAAGTTTCAGTGCTTGATACAGACAACGGTTGCCCTGGCGACCCCTGTGCGATGTACGATTACCTATGTTATAGCCATGTATTGTACCTATAGTAACAAACTTACATGTACCTACCAGGCTCTTGCGGTTAAATAAGTATAAAGTACAGCATTTATTGTTTATGTAGGTACTTACTTCTTTATCAGCTCCAAGAGGATATCTTTCTCTGCAGGGGTATAGTTGCATCCACGTTTCTTCTTCTCCTCCATCGTGAATCAATCTTCATAAATATAAAAATGAATTGCTGTTGGTTATTCTCGCTAAAACTTGAGAACGGGTGGACCGATCTGGCTAATTTTGGTCTTGAATTATTTGTGGAAGTCCAGGGAAGGTTTATAAGGTTTGAAAATTAAAATTGAGGCAGTAGGAAGTCTGCGGGGTCAGCTAGTTACATAATAAATGCTAATACAGATCTTGTTGAATAATCGCGCGTAAAATGTCAAGTTTGACGTTCCAAATGTTCCAATCTACGACGATTATCTCAAGAATTTTTTTTTCCATAGACGTCTTCTTTTGATATTTATTTCAATAAAAACATAATTTCAATCGTAATTTAATCCAAACCTACATCACGCTGTTATATTTCAACTTATTAATAATTATACGCTGTTATATTTCAACTGATTAATAATTTTAGAAAATATTTGTTCAAACAAAACTGCGTTAAACGAATACGAGACGTAAATTAAATTATTTTGTAACTGAGAACGTGCTGATGCACAATTTTTGAGCAGAATGTTGCCATGATGTAAACATTTGAGGGCTGCTTGGCTAATCATGGTTTCGAATTGCTTGAGTGACGTTTCTGTATACCATTTAAATTTGAGGGATGCTTATATTTAAGTAGCTTTTAGATGATTACGAGATTTAACTGGCGTTTGAGTATTCGAGCATAAGACTGTCTTTCTGGTAGGCGAAAAGCTTCTAACGCTTCTAAAGATATGCAAAAACGTAATTTTATACTATCTATGATGGTATTATCCCTGTTTTCCTGATTCACTGGTATCTTCTTCAATTATTTAGCTTTTCTGCTAACCGCAGTTTTGGGGCCCATAACCGGCTTAATAGCTTGAATAGCGGAGAAGTGAGATATGAGATAATATGGAATAGAATAGAAAGAAATATAGATATTCTCATCCACTTTCGCCAAGAGATATTAAACCGTGTCGAGGCATATACAAAGGCCAACATGTTCTTCAAACATTTTCAGTGCTGAATTGGCGTTCCAAGTCCACACCTTGGAAGTTCGACTGACAAGACACAGAGATCTTTCGGTGCCCAGATTCAAAATACTTTTGGAATATTTGGACAAACATCCTTTACTTCGAGAGTATATCCGCGTCAAGTATTACTATAGGAAGTAGCTTAGTAGTCGTTTTTTTTTGCAGTTTGCGGGTAGTTTAATATTTTTATTGATAGTTTATTGATGTTTTTGAAATAAAAGAATTTATTAAATTGATAATTTTTACACCTTATGTAAATAATGAGTAGATATTCCGATTTGAATAAATTCACTTTGAGATTCCATCAAATACTTTTGTAGCGTTTAACTGGCGCAGACGGTGGGATCACAAATAATCACAATTATGTAAAAACTTAGATTCACTTTTCAATACATAAAGAGGTCACATCATTCATAAATTTTGATTGTTTTTAAACTGCAATTTAATAATATATATCGGGGAGTTTCATTCGTTCCAAAATCATCACTACCACATATCACTGGTAACTTATTGGCGTAGGCGGTAGGATTCTATTTGCATCAACTCAAACTATTTCACCACACATTTTCACTATTATAGTTATAAGTAATTAATAAATAAATAAATATTCTTGGACATTACATCCAACACCCTCTAGTCCCAAACTAAGCAGAGCTTGTATTACGCGAACTAGATTGCTGATAGAATACTGTACATTTTTCTTTCTCAACAACCACAAATTATTGTTCTCACTGGGGATTGAACCCACGACCCAGAGCACAGAAGGCACAAATCAGAAACATTTATTCGCTGAATGTAAGTTTTAGGTAACATTGATGTTAAATGTATTAAAAGAAATCTTATACATCCTACCAGTTATTGTCCTGGTGTGCAAACATTTTAACAAAATTAAATTCAAATACCTATACCTATTACAAATTACAATCATGTCAGTATCACTTTAGTAAAATGTCACTTATAATTAAAATATTCGTCAGTAGAGTAAAAGCGATTACAGTTCTTCAGTTCTTCACATTTATTAATTGTCACTTATAAAAGTTCTTCCTAAGCAATATAATTATAAACCCCTTTACTTACGATCGCTGCATAACGCTAATCAGCTGTTTAAATTATTGCTGTCACCTACTAACAGGTAATGTCAAACAGTGACAGAGCTAAACTTTGATTCAACTGTTTAACTATTCGTCTGTCGTAAGGCCCTCAGTGTTTAGGCAAGATCCAGCTTTGGTGTGGATGTTCAACGTTGATGTTCCAATCACCAGCGCCACCTAGTAGATTGCCTCTGCCGTCGTGAGTAGCGAGCGCTAGTCTTGAGAATTTATTCGCTAAGCGACGTTGGGGGGAATCTGGACGAGTAAGGGGGGGTAGAGATATGCTGCCGGAATCTGGAATAAAGTGAAAATTTGTTTTAGTTTCAATTAGCTTCCGCCCGCGACTTTGTTCGCGGCCCGTTGGATTTCTTTGGTCACGACTCACGGATAATATATATTCCAAGTTTCATTCAAATCGGATTAGTAGTTTTTGCGTGAAAGAGTAACAAACATTAGAAAAATAATATATGAAAAATAAAGACAGGTTTTATAAAAGTTGATTCACAATACGCATAAAGTTGAAAGGGATTATTTTACAAATTATACACACACACGTTAGTACACGTAATGCATGTGTTTTTTTGTAAGTTGGATTTTGGATATTGTGTGTTTAATAAAAGTGCATGCAAGAGAACAAAATCAATATGTATTAAAGGTTAATTTAAAAGTTAATTGGATAATCATAGAAATACGAGAATAATAGATACGCTACAACTAACCAGAATGGTAATCACCGTAGTTAGCGTGGTCGCTGGGAGTTTCCTGCCCAAGCCTCTTTCTGTACTCTCCTGCAAAATGCTCTATTAGTGTGTCCATCATCAGAGCTTGTTTTGAAAATACCTGGAAAATATCAATTAAAACAACATTCAATACTAAAGGGTATTTCATATTGGTCTTCTAAAGCTGCGCTAACTAAAATGGCCGCTTAATCTGTTGTCATCAAGGACATTTCTTTTCGTTGTCATGCAAGTGACAATTTTCATTAAAAGATGGGTATAATAATACAATAATGGGTTAGCTACAAAATGGGTTACTTACAAAAATGGGTTACATACAAAATGGGCTACCCGCAAAAATGGGTTACCTACAAAAATGGGTTACATATAAAAATGGGCTACCTACCTATAAAATGGGTTACGTGCAAAAATGGGTTACCTGCAAAATCTTAGAAACTCTCAGTCCATTTTCCACGACCATGAACTGTAAGAAGAGGCATGGAAGCGAGTCTTCGTTAACATCTGAAGGTAGCCCGATGTCCCAGGATAACTCCTCGTATGCTAATCCTAAGAGCACCGTCTGAAAAATAACCCTATAAGTACAATCAAGTACTTTTATGATTTAGGAATACCTTACGCAATTCATTTTACTTAAGTGGATATACGAACAGACGTACGACTCACTGAGGACACTATGTTCCAAAAGCGATGACGTTAAAAAAAACTTAATTCACTTGTTTTCGGCCGAGATACAACGTTATCCCTATTAGAGTAAAATCTCTACCGAAGTGATCATAAGGCCCTTGGTAGTAAGTGGCCCCTTGGTAGTAAATAACAAAAGTTTCATCTTACATAGAGCTTATATCAGTGTTCTTTCAATTACAGGCAACCACAGCATGCACTGTAATAAAAAAATTGCAATTGTCTTACAAGTACTTACGCTCTCAGTATCGTCAATAACGTAAACTCCATTGGAATTGACGGCCACTAACACTGGGATGTCTTCATGGGTTAGTAGACTGGTCAAACTCCGGACAGGCTGCTCGATCTGACCTTGGAAAAATGCAGCTCTGAAAATAACAAGAAACTAATCGTATATTCATATTGGTCTTCTAAAGCTAGCTGAAATTGCTGCTTAATTTGCTGGTACCAACTGACCCATACAAACACTAATAGACAAACTGGCCTATACAAACACCAGTTGACAAACTGACCAATGCAAACGCCAGTTGACAAACTGACCCATACAAACACTAATTGACAAACTGGCCTATACAAACACCAGTTGATAAACTGACCCATACAAACATCAGTTGACAAACTAACCCATAGAAACACCAGTTGATAAACTGAACCATACAAACATCAGTTGATAAACTAACCCATAGAAACACCAGTTGACAAACTGACCAATGCATGCGAACTACGCAGCTAACAGCGTTACTAGCCGGCTACCTCAAACCTACAATAAACTATTCAATGACATAGATCCCTTCATCACATCCAAGAATATTTTTAAGTCAAAAATATATAAGCAGCTGACCAACGGGTACCTACCCGTTGGACAGCTGAAATAATACAAGGCGCCTGCTTGTTGCGATAAATAATACTGGTTCATGTTAGGTACCCTTGCTGTAGGTAATTGTTAATTGAAATTTTAATATACTTTAAAATTATATTATTATTTATTTATTTTATAATTATCCAAAAGTGTAGCTGTTTTTTACAGCTACACTTTTGGATAATTAGGCTACATCTGCATCAATCATATTATAGTGTTGCAAAGCTTGAGTTTCGAGTTGGACTTGCGTTTGTCTATTGGCGCTGCTGCACCCACACCCACACCCACACCACACTACACACAGCATACCTACACCCTTCACAGACACACACACACCCTCGCACCTACCTGCTTCCTAATATTATATTATTGACTTACAAAATATAGATTCGAATTGGTTGACGAATAATGTAAAATAGATAGCTTTTAATATACCATAATAAAACTGTGAATCTTAGACTAATAAATAAATAAATAAATAAATAAATAAATAAATAAATGCATACACCAGTTGACAAACTGACCCATACAAACACCAATAGCCAAACTGGTCTATACAAACACCAGTTGATGAACTGACCCCTATAAACACCAGTTGACACACTGACCCTTACAAATACCAGTTGACAAACTCACCCATAAGTAGGCAGACCCCGTACATGTGACAAGTACTTTTGCCTAAGCTTCCTCGGCGGCGCTGCGGGTGGCCGCTGAGCCTGTTCGAACAACATCGCTTCAGGACTGCCTTTCCGGCCAGCTGGTAATAACTGAGCCCAACGGCCAGACCGAGAGTGGAGGGGTAGGTATTTATCTTGATTCTCTCTGTTGGTCAATAACTGGACTTTAGCAAAGCATTTGAGTAAGTGGTTTAGTGTTTTATAGTCCGTATCTTTAGAAAAAAAACTACAATTAAGCTAAAAATATCTAAGTAAACAATCTAGAAGTGTGTGATTTGTATTGTGGATATATTTACGGAAGTAACAAAACTTTAAAAACGTCAAAACAATGCCTATACGTTTTCGGGAATACCACAAGGCACTATACTAGGTCATGTTTTATTACTTCTATACAAACCTGAAAAACTTGGCAGTGTGCCTGTGGGGATCAAAAGGTCCGAGTTGTATCCTCGCTTGTAATCCTCCCAACATGACAGCTTGCACTCCCTCGAGAGGATATCTGCCAGTTACTACGTTATGGCGTGCTTCCTCGTATAACAACTCTTGGATGCGATAGTCTCTGAAAGGCAAAGTGTTTTAATTTAGATCAGACAGAGAAAAAAAATACACGAAACGATTATGGTAGATTGAGTTTTTATTTTATATAAATCTGCTAATATTGAGGCCATCCAAGGATGGATAAAATTAGGAATGAATACATTTAGAGTAAGTCTGAAAGTGGCACCAGTGACGGAGAAAATGAGGAGCAACAGATTAGCGTGGTATGGGCATGTCATGCGGAGGGAAGACAGTCATGTAACGAGGAGAGTGCTAAGTATGAATGTGGATGGATATAGAGGAAGAGGTAGGCCCAAGAAAAGATGGATGGATTGTGTAAAAGATGATATGCGTAGGAGAGGAGTGAACACTAAGATGACGGATGATAGGGGAGAATGGAAGAAAAGAACATGTTGTGCCGACCCCACCTAGTGGGATAAGGGTAGGAAAAAGAAGAATATTGAGGCCATCCTTTCTTTCTATCAAAATGATAGCTGAATTAGAAACAAATAATATTAAGAATAGGTGCGTACTTGATTCCCTCTTCAAGATGCTTCGGAAAGAATATGTTTCTTTGCAAGCGCAGTACGGGCTGGTCTCTAGACCGTCTCGAAGGCGACGCGTGTCCGTAACGCGCCACTAATGTCTGCCAACTGGCCCACATCCGCCACGGGCAATGATGAGGTTTTAACTGGATTTCTGAAGATGGTACACAAGTTTGGTGTGGTCAAGTTAGTGTGATCGTCTTAGAGCCGTGATCAATAGTGGTTATTTCATAAGATCAATGGTAGTTAATCGACCATCGGTAGCTTAAACTGACAGAGATGACAGTAGATTAATCCATCGATTAAATGTAATCGTAGTTAACGAAACCCATAGTTTAAACTGCTTTTGATCTTACGGCCCTAACTCTTTTTACTATTAGAAGCTAGTCACCATCAAAAAAAGCTAAGCGACTGACAAAGGTTTAATGCTGTCTGAATACCTTGACTGCTAGGTCTGCTATAGAACATAAAACGCAGAAACACAGCACCATTATAGCACCTTCTATTTAGCTATCTTTGATTTTATACGGCTAGGTATAAAATCAATTATTTTTACGTAATTTGCATTAGGAAATTATTTTGATTAGTCTGGACAAGTCTGAAGAAAGAATCAGGTCTGGTAAAGGGATGTCCTCCGCTTTGTCTACCGATTCTTGGTCCACTAGAAACCCTTTAATCTCAATGATTTATCGATTTTTCAAGCCCATTTCAACTTGCTATAGTAAGAGCAGTGTCGGTGACCTGCGTTCTATTTCCTAGTTTTTATTGAATGCGTTAATCTATAGGTACTATACTATTATAAAATCGAGTTTCTTTTAACGCGGATCACGCCAATTCTAATGAAACTTATGCCATTCAGAAGCTCTTTTTCCGGATTGAAACATAGGCTATACCTACTTTATTGAAATTCAAAGACGTAGATTCTAAGATACAGCTGGAACTTTCTAAACCAAAAGCGGCCATTTGCCACGAGGTTCATCGTATGCTGGTGATAGATATTTTGGTGGGAGTTTGCGTAGTCACGGTAATCAGCTACCCAGGTTACCATCAAACGTCAACTCACCCAGTAAAGGACTGCACATCCAAAGAGCGAAGACATTGGCTGCCAGACTCCTAGTGGTCGGCTGCGTCATACCCAACTCCTCAGTTCCTAGCACAGCGTTCAGGAATCGGTGAGCTGTCACGCAAGACGGTACTTCCTCGGAAGACATTTCCACCATGACAGCGGTACGGGACATGAGATACACGCAAGTGACGGGCGGCGCTGATGTAGAGGATGATGATGCGGTACTGCCTGATGACCCTGGGCATACCAGCTCCAATGAAAAATAGACTTTATTTGTAACTGCAGTCGTTTGTATTTAGCCTGATTCAAAAGTGGAACTGAGACTTTTTAGAAGCCGGCACGCTATCTTCTTCTAAATATAAATATTCATAAATATTCACGGACACTTAACACAACGCCTTCTAGTCCCAAACTAAGCAAAGCTTGTACTATGGAAACTAGATGGCTGATAGAATACATACATACATTTTTTTTGTAAATACATACTTATAATACATAGTAACACCCAGACACAGAACAAACATTTATGTTTGCCACAGTAATGTTTGTTTTCGGTGGGGATCGAACCCACGACCCACAGCACGGAAGGCAGAGCTACTACCTACTGAGCCATGACGCCTGCCATGTTTTAGGTACCTGGTAAAGGTGGAGAGATAGCACTGGAGGAACTGCCCCCGCTGGTGATGGGCTCCACGGTGCTGAAGGAGCTCGCCACCAGACTGCTGGAAGCTGTCTGGTTGGAACAGCTGCTGAGGTTTGAACCTACGAGTTGCAAGTTTAGACAACATGACCTTAGATTTTGTTTGTAGCTTACCTACTTACGATTCGCCTGATAAAACATACATAGGTATTGGGGAAAACTTAACTAGGTAGGTTTAAGTAAATTATTTACGATACCTGAAAAAGGTGATTAAGTTTTCAAGTGCCTCTTACTGTTAGACCAAATTCTAAGACTTATTTATGCAAATAAACATTTAAACATTTAGGCCGTGCTCACTTTGGATACGATTTCATCCGAATTTGATTCGTACGACTACGCACTAAATGATACCGACCTTACAAGGGCTATGGGAGCGCTCACACTACATGCGATCAGTCGTACGTATACGTACGTTTACTTACGACGTGCGAATCCAATCCGAACTTGTTGGGATTTATCACGCAGTCGTACTATTTGACGGAGAAAAACGTATTCAGTGTGAGCACTCAATTCGTACGAACATTACTCGTACGTTTACGTACGAACAAATTCGTGTCCAAAGTGAGCACGACCTTAGGGGGTACTTACGATCGCTGCATAACTTGTATACAGCTGTTTAAATTATTGCTGTCACCTACTAACAGGTAATGTCAAACAGTGACAGAGCTAGGCTTTGATTCAACTGTGTAACTATTCGTCTGTCGTAAGTTAGGGCCCTTGTATCTTGTAAATACTTATGTAAACCATGAAACCACTTCCTATACGAAGTTTTTATGGGAGCGGGGATTGTAGCCACCTAGCGGCTAATATTGTTTGTGCCCTATCATATTGGAAGCTATCACCTAATTTATTTAAGACCCTTTGTACAAAATGAAAGCAATAAAGAACTTGAACTTGAATTCAAAAACCCCACGTGATTCCCCGCGTACCTACTTGTCCCTCACCCCTGTACATGTACAATGTACAGGGGTAATTTGGAATCTTACCCATAACACTTTTTTCAAGAGAATCAGAGCTGTTGCTCTCCTTAGAATCTGGCTGCAAAGGTTTGTGCGGGTCATGTTTATCCCACTCGTTGTGACGTCCCAAAGGACTGTAGGACAAGTGCGGAAGTCGCTGGGACACAGAATAAAGGTGCGCGTTCACTTCCGCTTGAAGCTTCTGGCTTTGCACGCTGTAGTATTCTTCGCGTGAGCGAAACTCGCTAAAAAAATATGTTGAGAGAATAAAATGGTCTACTTAACACCCTTGAGGTAGATTCTACCAGATTTCAATTATTGTAAAAAAAGAATTATTGTAGAATTACTAAAATGAAAAGAGTAAAATCCTTACGTGTATTGATACTCCGCTTGAATAGAATATCCTCGCCTTGAATATTCGACGGGAATGATAGTGATGTAATTTCCATTGTTTTGTACATTGGGGTTTTCCCCATAAGCACCCATTTCTGGTTGGTGTTCCATTTGTTTTATATTTCTAATTCACGCACATACATTTTCGTAAGTAAACACAGGGCGGGCGGGAAATTATCGATCGCAATTTCGCGGGTGAATGGTGAATGAAAACAATATGAATGAGTTGTAAAGTATTGCTAGTTAAAAAAAAAACAATATAAAACATGACTCTGACATACTTATCAGATGACATAACTTCTTTGGGTTAGTCATGTCAATGTCAAGTCAAAACGAAGTCAGTCAGCTGCTGTGCTGCTGGCTGCGTGTGTGTGTGTTGCTTGCGTTGCGTGTTTATATTTACGTTTCCTTCTCATTCATGTATTTTCCGAATAATTTAGTTTTACAATGAATAACACAACAATCTACTAATACCTCGAATGAAAATCTTGTAGTTCTGCAGGAAACACGTTTTATTTAGTTATTTATTTCATGAAAAATTAGTCCAATTTATCAAGGGTAAATATACTTGCTGTTTATTTACGATCTTCTAATATTTACGTCTTTATAGTTAATTAAAAGTGATATAAAGATCGCTCACTACCATAATTCACCTATTACAGATAGCGTGGAAGTCTGTAATATTCCAATTTCAAACTTTTACAACGAATGGAGGCGAAGCTAAAAGAATACCGCGCTCTACGTCGCCGGAAGGAACTTATTGATAGCGCAAAGGAAAAAATTGAAAAAACTAAAGACAAACTAGTGAACTTTCTAGTGCCCAGTATATTTAACGACATGACTAAAGAGAAGAATGAGGATGAAGTCCTACTTGTAAGCATCTAGCCTACTTCTTCCTATGTTTAAAAATAGGTTCATCAGCAGTTACCTACAGTAGTCAAAGCTGTTCTTTGGCTCTCTGAAGTTAAGTACACCCCCCAACTCACTCACCCCTACTTTGCTTCAATCTGAGCCAAGAACAGGGTCTGCAGAGCTTTGTATAAGCAAGTGTTTTTTTATATAGCAAGTGGTTTGTAGTAAGCCTACTATTTTGATCGCTCGTGGCGTAGCTTGCATAGTCGGTTGAAGTGGTTTGTAGTAAGCCTACTATTTTGAGCTTCATAGTCCAAAGAGATTTCAATTTGGATTAGAATCGCTCATGGTGCAGCTTGCATAGTCAATTTTAACCGATTGTCTATGTTAAGCGATGTTCTGCGCGGTCACTATTTCTATTGGTACGAATTGGCAGCGACACTACTGGTTTCTATGAAATTCCTAGCGACACGGAGCTAGCGACGCGTCGTCGAGCGATTTCATAGAAATCCATAGAAACCAGTAGTGTCGCTGCGACACGTCAGGCGCTGCCAACTCGTACCTTTAGTGGCATTTACATCTGAGCGCTTCCATACTTCGGAGGGCACGTTAAACTGTCGCTCACGACTCAAGCAGTCATACTTATACGAGCTTGCTTTAATTTGGATTAGGACAAACCAAGTAATAAACCTATTTTGCTTCAGATGGATGAAGAGCCAAAGCCTCCAGTGAAAACCATCCTAATTCAACCTGAGGACCCGTGCGATGCTGTCTCCGAGATGAGTGAAGTTGAATCAATCGCTGAATCTAACGAAGAATCCTGGAAATACTTTCTAGTCAAATGGACGCTCTATACCGTCATATGGATTAGCTTGTTTATATACTTCATTATGATTCAATTTGGAGCAGTTTTCTTTGCTATATCAGTTCTAGCTGGAATATATCTGAATACAAGAACAAGACCAAAGAAAACTGGGGAGGTTTCAGCTTATAGTGTGTTTAACACAAACTGTCAAAGTATTCACGGAAGTCTTAATGCAGAAGAGTTGGAAAGACAGATGTTGTATGGTGTGGCAGGATTGAGATGATGAATTCTTGTTACTTTCAATTTATTGTTTACTAGCGACCCGCCCCAGCTTCGCACGGGTACAATGCAGTGATGATGATGATGTATTATACATATAAACGTTCCTCTTGAATCACTATCTATAAAAAAAACTGCATCAAAATCCGTTGTGTAGTTTTAAAGATCTAAGCATACATACAGACAGAAACGGGAAGCGACTTTGCTTTATACTATGTAGTGAAGTATTTATTTACTTTATAGATGGCGTCCACAGAATAAGTATACCTACATTGATTTATATAACTTGCTTGATTCTATTTAATCATTGCACCTACTTGGGCAAATATAACAAATAAAATCATCATGTAATCATTTTTATATTTAGGCTATATATGAAAAATAAAAAGACAATTTTATTATGTGAGATTAAATGCTATTTTATGATTGTTTCTCATTAGATATAATAGTCACATTTCGGAATTGACAACAATAAAATATAACACAATCTTGAAACTCCACAACAATAAAAGATTTCAATATTTAGGCTGAGGCCAAACGAGCGATTTTCTGCTGGGCAGAATGAATGCGACCGAAATTACGCGACTCGCAACTCAAAAAAAATACGCTCGTTTGGCCTCAGCCTTGCAATGTTTTAAATTATTGTGATATAAAAAAAAAACAAAAAAACCAATTTGAGCCACATAAAATAGAGAGTATTTAAAATATAATTTCAAAGCAGTTAACATTAACAAACCATTAAATTGTTGTATTAACTCGTGAATGCTTGTCTAACACATACCTACAAGCTTCCACCCGCGGCTTCGTCCGCGTTCCATTTGATCTAAAGAGTAACCTGTGTTAAACTAGGTAACACAAACATGTAAGTTTAAGATTTCGGTGTTGTGGGTCGTGGGTTCGATCCATACTAAGAGGGTCGCGGGTCAGAATAACCATTAAGAGTTTGGCATAGATATTTGTTCTGTGTACCTATTTTAAAAAAAGTATAAAGTATTCTAGCAATCTCTAGTTTCCCTATTACAAGCTTTGCTTATTAAGACTAGAGGGTGTTGTGTGAAATGTCCATGAATATTCGCAAAACAGATAAATATATTGTGTTCCCTTAAATTTAACTATTTTTGTATGGAATATAACAACTTTTAAACTATCTACCTAATAAATAATAGTAGATACAAAACATAATTTAATTTTAGTAATAAGTTGATAATAATAAGGCACTGTAAGAATTGGTACTTACTTTACATAACTAATCTGTACATACACAGATATTAAAAAGTTACCTAGTATACATAAAATACTATAGTAGGTGCCAAATAACACCGCAATACAGGTCATTCACCCACCTTAACCACGATGTCGCAAAATTCAATCTATGTATGGTAAACAAACAGTACTACGAGATTCGAGCGATACCGTCTTAGCGACAGGTTTGTATGGTAAGCGACAGAATTAGCCATTCATAAATTGAATTTTGCGACATCGTGGTGAAGGTGGGTGAATGACCTGTATTGCGGTGTTATTTGGCACCTACTATAGTATATAAATTTAATTCAATGACATAATTGATTATGAGTTTAAAAATTAGAAAAATTAAACTTTAATTTGACTACCTTCCGGTGTTATCATCAGATGATGATGACATCCAGGGGCATATACAGTAGATTATTTTCTACTTTTTAAGTTTTGAGAAGAATTTTTTGCTTAAACAACACTCAAGCTATTAATAGATACTAAAAAGCATCAAAAAATTTAGAACATGAAAAACAATCGTAAAAAATCTAGACTTAAAAATGCAGTCGTTTAGTCAAACAATATTTTGAGGAGATGTCAAAAATTAAAGAAGACAAAATAATAATTATAAGAGTAGGGTATTTATTACCACTGAATATTATTACCTACTTTTACAGGTTCAACTTCAATACAACTTTGAACTCCTAAAGTTAGAAAAATCCTATATTCTATTGGTCTGTCTTATAAAAAGTTAAGAGTAGACATTGAAATGAAATGAAATTATTTATTTGCTAGAAACATGGTATAAGTCGGATCTTAATAATAGGGCCATTGTTTCTCACATATCACCAAATATTGGTATGCAAATATGCAAATATTAGATACATATAAATTCATAATAAAATGTCATATAATACGAAAAAGTTTATAATAATAATAATAATAACATAAATAACATTGTCTTGATTACCAATGCGTAAACAGGACAATGTCTACTCTAACTTTTTATAAGATAGGGGGTATACTTACTAGCGTCAGTATATTTTATGGCTTGATATCTTTAAATTTAATAACACAAATAAAGTTTGGCCACACTTATTGGGACAACGTTTTTTGCACGTACTAACTTGTGCAATAAGTCTGAGTAAGTAGGTACCTACAACAAAAAACCCATTAGGACATTCTCAAGTTAAACGTCGCATTTCAGAAGTATCCCTTCGGTGTAATTAATGGGTAACTCCCATTTGTTCTATAGAACTGTTACGTCTAGAACTGTTAAAACTTTTTTTATCCCTAATATCTGGTAACTTCCATTTGGGTAAGACTATTGAAACGAAAACTAGCCCTAATGGGTTAGTTTCAATAGTCCTACCATGGAACTACAGGGATAAAAACAGTCCTATAGAACAAATGCGAGTTACCCTAATTAATCTACGAGTATCAACATACATTGTCATTTCTCATTGTACTTTGTGTAAAAATAAATCTCCTTGACTAGTTAGTACCTAACTAATAGAAAATATACATTTAAATCTTACATCTATTTGCACCATTCGCACCAACTATTGTATAGAATTAAACTATTTAAATTTATATTTCTCATTTTTATTTAAACTAAGCCATTGGTGTTGATTCTGTTGCAATTTCTTAAACTAACCAAATTTTACAGCGCTATAGATGTTAAAAGTAAAGTAAAGAGATCACGATTGCCATGCGAACCGCTTAGCGACCGGCGCCGCGTAGCTTCCGGGGCCCGCGGTGGGAAATGTGCTACCACCGGCCATCGAAGAGTAGGCAACCAGGCTCACCATGGAAATTCTACTACTGGAACATCAGTTAAAATGCGACAAATCCAAACGATAGGGACCTGGAATGTGCGCGATCTCCTGATACCTGGGAAGCTCACTATATTAGAGAAAGAAACACTGACTCGATTGATCGCCTTGTGGTTCAGGGACAGGTGGAAGGTACTAGACCGCGCGGCAGATCGCCTATGCGATGGACCGACCAGATAAAGTCGGCGGTAGGTGGAAACTTACAAGAATGCTCCCGGATGGCTATAAATAGAGAGAAGTGGCGAGAAATCGTGAGGCGTGCCACAGCCATTGATAAAAGTAATACATAACGACCACGACCGCTCTGCCAAGAGTGTAACGAAGAAGAAGAGATGTTACCGTGGATTTCTTATAAAATTAAACGTCAAAGACGGCTATAATTTTAGCGCTGTCTTATCTTAGGTATGTTTAGAAAAATGCAAACACAGAATTGACACCATTGTATAAACATTTGATTCCCGTTACAATCCAAATTTATGAGTATAGTATTTACTTTTCGTAATTTCAGTCAAATTATGTTTCATATTTGGTTGATCATTGTGTTAAGCTACCAAGCGATATTATTTTGTCTTATAAACTAAAAGCTGCAATTAATAAACATGTTAAATTTGTAAATAATCTCATTGTCATGCAAAGAAAAAGCTGTCTAGTTCAAGTCAACACAGCTTAATACACGCTGCTATATATCTTGTCTCGTATAGTTAAAGTTCTTTATTGCATAAAGTACAAACTATACTTAGACACCGCTTTTGTTAAATTAGTCTTCCGCGACAGCCCTGCATCTCCGAAAGTACCTACACAGTGGTAACCGACAACTATTCCCGCTGGGCAAAAACGGGTGCGCACTCAAATCCCGCTTCACATCAGGCAGTAAAAACACCACACTAACAGCTATAATCATATGCCAAGTGGAATGTACCATCCTATAGTTCTGTTCAGTTTGTAAAAACGCATAACAGATCAATCCTACCGATACCAAAACTAAGCCAAACGGCATGTGTCGGGTGTAGTAATTCTTCGGGAAACGCATTTTTTTATTACTTCTGTAATCCAACACCCACGATGCTATTAATACTACTATACCTACAGCAACTGGGAACAGGAAAGACAGAAACGAATGCATATTCCACGTAGTCAACAACGCAATTACAATCGCACCTATGAGTTGCAGCGAAGAGCGTAAATGTTCGTCTACTATACTCATAGCGAGCAATGTAACCCAAAAACACATAATCCCGCAATAAAAATCTCCGAACTGTAATATGTTACCTCGTATAATGCAGTACGATATCTGGGCTGGTGCGTCACAAGCGTGGTAGAATGTCGAGAATACCATAGTGAATGTGTACATCATAGCTTCGGTGTAGTACAATCGTATGGTCGCCACGTAGATGGAAAATAAGAAGAGTAGATTGCTCAGAGTGAGTAGCAGAACTGAGACAAGCATGTATGCTTGACTGTCCATTCTTGAGTCGTCTGAACAGTCCCAACCTGGAATTAGAAGACTTAATTAGAGAAAAACTGATTTGTTTCCCAAGACGACGTGTCGGATAGAGCGAAGTGGAAAGAAAAAACGAGGAAAGTAGACCCCACCATCAGATGGGAATAATCAATGCTTAGGAAAGAGAGAATTAGAGAAAACAGATCTTTCTTTCAGTAGGTATATCCCGACATAATTTAATGGCTCTAATCTTGTATGGAGGGAAAGTGGGAGAGTTCTTTGCACAGCAAAAAAGATATAGATATTCAAAATTCCTTTCTTAGGACTTATAGTTTAGGTTGTGCGGTGATTGTCAGTCAGCTTCAAAAGAGTTTTATATATTTAGAAAGAAGATCTAAGATTTATATCTATCTACCTCCGAATCCGTCTGAGCAGGAGCAGAAAGACATAATCAGCCCTCCGAAGGTGTTAAGCAAACAATTGCCGTGGTTAGTGCACCGCCCGCTAACACACGACGTCGACGACACAGACAGTAACACAGTGGAATTGCAGTGCGATGTACCTAGTCTCGTGTTATTCCATGACACACCTAGAAACAAATTTAACAAATATTAAAACCACTCCCTGAAAGATTCCATCCTACTATAGTACATTATGATATGAGTGCGGAAAGTTGAAAATTACAGCCGAGGCGATATTGCCAGCCCGAGCCGTAGGCGAGGGCTACAAGAAAGCAGAGGCTGTAATTTTCAAAGCGCACGTATGTCATACGACGTTTTATAACACATTTGCGAGGAAATAAATAAAACTCGGACTTTCTTCAAAGAATAAATCTTTATTCACTTGTTGAAGCAGTTATAAAAATTTGAACAATTTGTAAAAGAATTAAATGCTTATTTTTTATCTCCCAAAGTCAATTTTATTCATAAAATGTTGACCACTTTACTGACATAAAAACTCTTTGCTAAGATTTAAAAAAGGTTCCGTTCGTTTTAGTGGAAGCATCTGGATAAACCGTACGTTTTACATTACCATAACGCACGAGTGCGTAATGACATACATTACGATACTGAAATTGGTGAAATAAGAGACCCTTTACGAGCAAATGTGTTATAAATATTATAAACGCGAAAGTTTGTAAGTATGGATGGATGGATGGATGTTTGTTACTCTTTCACGTAAAAACTACTGATCCGATTTGGATGAAACTTGGAATATATATTGACCGTGACCTGGATATTAATCCAGGTCACGGTCAACATATATTATGATTATATATATATTATTGATTTTTCGCCTATGTTAACACATAGGCTACTTTTTATCTCGAAAAATCAACGGGATCCAACGGGACGCGAACGAAGTCGCGGGCGGCATCTAGTAGAACATATTCCTCATTGTTGACCATCAGACCTTGTAGTATGGATCGCAGTTTGTCAAATCTGAACGCTCTGACAGAACCAAATGTTCCAAATTGCAATTATGCCTTCGAAATTGACGTTCAGGAGCGGTACCACTATCACGAACAAATCTGACAGTCGCCGCGTTAACGTATTCGAGTTATATTTCGCGTCAATGCCAGCTCGACTGCCAACTGTTGTAGTGTCACCGCGCAGTGTATCTCGGATACGCTAGCGTTACGATACGTTTGCGATTGTCACATGTATTCGTGATCAACGCACTGATAACAAAAAAGAAACGGCTGAACCGATTTCTAACATAGCTAAGAACTATCTCAGAACTATATGCTTTCTTACAAAACCGCATTGAAATCGGAGCATTCGCTATGTAGGATCACAGACAAACTCAAACTAAACAACCATATTTTTTTCGAATTCAGGGTTTTGCAAGAATGAAAGCGGTTCAAATATATGTTTCCAGAATATTGTTGTATTAAACAGAAAGGTGAAGCGTAGGACATTGCCCACCCGATTAACTCGATTGAGAGGGTCCCAAACTGTTTTTTTTTTTAGAAAATCTATCGGGTACAACAGTGGACTTCTGGCTGATATGATAATTTATTTTTATTAAATGATGTCTTCCTGGCCGGTTTCGGCTACGGCGACATTGTTGCTGCTTGATGCCTATGATGGGCTCTAAGGTTGAGTATAAATACCTTTAAGACGAGTGGGGAGACATTTCCCAGAACTGGGACAGTATACGTTCATAAAAAAACGTTTAACTCACCTTCAACTTCAACCTCTTTTTCTAATCCATCCGAATCTATGTAGTATTTAGTACCATTGTCCGAAGTCCGACAGGGGCAGACTACATCGTCGCAAAATAACCTCAACGTGAGATACCAAGTTCCGCTCTCCGGAAACGGAATTATAATCTTATCGTAAATTGACTCTGAATCAGTACTGTTCAATACAAATAAGGCAGGTTTTTCATTATCATTGTACCGGCAACGACCGTTCTCAAGCGGTACACTCGAGTGTCCTATATCCAAGCAAATAACAGCCTTAAAGAATTGATTGTCCTCTGTAAAAGCTAAGAGGGTACCACGTTTCAACTGTCGTTTGTATCCCATGTAATACTTCAAGCTCATTATCAGACTAGCTTCGATTGATAAGCTTCCTCCGATATCCAAAAACTGATTCACTTTGAATCGTAAGCTTTTGATCTCATTGGAGGTTAGGTTGACTAGACTAGTGGAATCTTGGAGGTCTGCAGACGGTAATCCGTAATCAAAAGTGAAAAAGCGACCTTTTTCGTCGCGCATAAGGTCTAGTAGCGTGTGATTGTCAATCTCGTCTGCATCTGCTCTTGGGTAGTACGACTCACAGTCAGCTATAGCCGAAACATTTCCTTTAACGTGGTCTAATTTAATATAATGCCACGCGTTTGGATGCGGAGTGAATACAATCGTCTGGACGGCTTCTATTCTCGGGTCAAAAGCGCAGTTTATGAGGTATTTTTCTTCGGTTGGTAAAGACAACGATTGCACTTTGAATGAGACTTCGTTCTGTATAGTTGAGGCATTGATCACTGTTAGGTTAATGGAGATAGGGTCTACGGAGTCTATAGACATGCATTTGAAATACGCCGGTATTTCTATATAGTCAACTGTGATGCTGCTATAGCAGTCGATAAGTTCGATTTCATCCGCTCTTCGTACTTGTAAATCTGTGTATAAAATCGTCTGGCATTTTGCTACTAGACCTGAAAATGGAAACGAAATGCATCAGCAATGATTGTACTGAGTCCAGACATGACACGTCACTAGGATTCTTAAGAAATTGGAACTGCAAATAGACCATGAGTGCTAACTTTATTAATTTTGGCCTATTTCGTATCTCTCTGCAGGATAAAGACCTCCTTCCATTTTTTTACACTTTATAATCTCTGGTGCAGTGAGCCAATTACTTGGGCCCAAAATATGCTGTAGATCTTTCATACGATATCCTATATGCTTGAGTCCTTTTCCTCGTTGAACGTGCGTGCCTTGTGGGACCCCATTATAATTTTTTGCATTTGCTACTATAGTAGGTGCCAAATAACACCGCAATACAGGTCATTCACCCACCTTCACCACGATGTCGCAAAATTTAATTTATGAATGGCTAATTCTGTCGCGTTCCATACAAACCTGTCGCTAAGACGGTAATCGCTCGAATCTCGTAGTACTGTTTGTTTACCATAAATTGAATTTTGCGACATCGAGGTGAAGGTGGGTGAATGACCTGTATTGTGATCCACTTATTTAATCTAAAGTCACTCTTCTATGTTGCACTTTAAATTGTAGACACCTACGTTAAATCTTCAAATGCTTGGTAATGATTAAATTGGTTTCATTACAAGTACCTATGTAACTCTAGTACCGCCTCTGCGTGTCGGTGATTCCATAGTGGGATGCATTGCTGTCCTTACTGAGCGATGCGCTTACAGGAAGTCGCGAGTACGTGGTATCTATTTTGTCTTTATTACATCATGTAAGAAGGATCATACTAAATTGCAACCGAATTGAGAACCTCCTCCTTTTTTGAAGTCAGTTTAAATACCAACACGCATTGATCCCCAAGGCTTAAGTTTGCTGTTAGTTCTCCAAGGATATCGAGAAACTGGTTTAGAATTACCTACCACTTACCCAGTAAGTTCAAAATGATTGATCTGTGATAAACTGTTTTCGCGTACTCGTTATTCTCAGGCCCGTAGGCTGATGTACTGACCCGGGCTCAAGCGTAAAGTTTTGAATGAAAATCTCTACTCAAATGTATGCTTGATTGAGTAACGATTTATGTATACGGGCCCTAGTCTATTCCATAAATCAGTCGGATTTAGCATCGCATGACAAGACCAACTTTGAATTTTTAGAAGTGCCCTTCTCCAATTATTATTATTATTTTGACAGTGTTTTTTTTTTCTCGAAATTTGCCATTTCGGTAGGAGTTAGTAGTGCACACGGGCCTAAGCCAAGTGGGCACCACTTTGATTTTGTGTTGGGTTTGAGTCGTCCTGTAAGAACTTTCGGACCGTCCTACAGGTGTTCAGGATTGCGCAGCTTTCTGCATCGTTATGTAAATGCTTTCTTGTAGATCTAACATTTTGAGGTAGTGATGTAAGTTGTTTGGCACGACTCCTGTGCTCGATAGTACTAAAGGCACAATGAAAACCTTGTTCATTTTCCACATTCTTATTATTATTATTATTTATTAAGAGCCTTTAGTGTCCCACTGCAGGGCAAAGGCCTCCCTTCCTTCTCCAATATTAGTTAATAAATCTTTTTTGCCTCAAAGTCAGAATATCTTTGGTAATTATCTCAGATTACGAAAGATACATACATGTATCAATAAGATAATACATGTATCAATAAGTACCTATCAATAAATATTAGATATATATTTATTGATAGGTACTTATTGATACATGTATTTACCTACTTATATACATACTAAGCTACAGCTAAACTATCAAGTAGCATGTCATGTTTATACAATTTTTTGTGTGGATAGTCTCAAAAAGGATACGCTTCTGCACTCCAATGTGGTCGGTGACAACACTAATGTGATGCAATGCGTAGATTGAACAGCATTTATGGTGACAGGAAGCCGCGAGTAAGCGAGGTCGGACTATTGACTGTTAGATTATATTGATGTCCCACATGTTTAGTTTAGCTTCTAGCTATACTTTTCTTTCTCTGAGCCTGAGGATTCAAACAAGTTCCGTAACATCCCATACGGTTATCTTTATGAAAATACCAATGGCCCCGTAATTTAGGCACAGCTTATTTATATTAATATGACCACTGAGTGCGTTGAGCGAAGCGCAAGCTTACTTCTACCAATTTAAGTGGAACGATCCTCCTGCTAAGGTTTTCTCTAGTGACTATAGTATGGGGCACTTAAAACTGCACTAAGGCACAATTCTAAAATGTTTTTTAAAGTCGTCAATGCGTGTGTGGCACCTCTGGTGTAGCAGGCGTCTTTATGCTACGGTAACCGCTTACTATGAGGCGGGCCGTACCTACGCTTGTTTGTCTACTTAGATAGATAGATAGAAGATAGAAAACTCTTTATTGTACACCACTTTTACAGGAATTATAAAATAAACACAGAGTTCATTATTCTTATGTGAAGTACAATGGGCGGCCTTATCGCTATGAGCGATCTCTTCCAGGCAACCTTTGGATGGACTGGATTTTATATGAACGAAAGTGACGGTGTAATAAAAAGACTACATTTAACTAATTTCACCAACTATGTGCATAAATTAAAATATATATACTACTAATATCATACCAATACTACATAAATACATTATAATAACCATATCTATACTAGGTACACCTACCCACCCACCTACAAAAATATATAAATAGATTGTAAAATAAAATAATTTTATAATGATGAAAAGTGACTGTACTTAGTTGTACCTATATATATATATATATAAATTTAATAGTGTTCTTGTTTCTACAAAAATCATTTACGTTACAGAAGTGCTAAGAACCACACCTATTTTAAGTATACAGACATTGGGCGCGCGTTGGAAGTCTAATACCGCGTGCACACTATGCCCATGCCACTGTCGGAATATATGGCGCCATCAATACCGCGGACTTATAGCCACAGCAACATCGCCTTTATTCTCACTAAGCGGCATTCATGCCGGCAGCGGCATGGGCATAGTGTGCACACGGTATAAGCTATGGCTCAGGAACTGGCGCCTAGAATCTAGTTTTTGCTACAAGTACCTTACGTACCTTGCTGCTCCACCTTCTGCGTCCGCGGATCTTCCCACTTGATGTACACCAGTGCATACCAGTTCCCAGGTTTCGGATTCGGGATGGCGTAACTCCTGTTCTTTCCGTCTGAGAGCAGTTCTAATGTGTGGAGGGATTCGCGCTGCGTTGGATCTATGAAGTTCTTTGGGAAGTCATAGCCGTCAGGGTTGACGGCGGGGTAGGAGCCGTGTTTTATTTTTATTATCACATCTTGTGGACTGCATGAACCTGGAAGGAATCAAATTGTCATGCACCTTGGTTGAAGTGGTCTTTACTTGTAAGTAGTTTGAAAATTATCTTTTGCGGTTTTATTAAATGAAATAAAAGCTAATCTAAACAGAATAGACCCAGATAGTTGTAAAGCGGAAACCAGTAGAAATAATTGATAGATTGCTCGGGAAATCTGCTTTTATATGTTAAAACCTATAAATACAAAAACAACTCTATCTAACCTACTAAGTGGGTGGTAGAGATACATAATAAAGTATATAAGTAAGTAGGTACCTGCTTAACCAATGACCTTTTAATGTACTACACTAATTATTAAATGGTAGATCATATCCAAACTATATTACATACCTACAGAATATATCTTATCACACCTAATTTACTCATGAATTGTTTATTCAATCAAATTTATCAGTTTCAAGCTGTATTATTAAATTTTCAACCATAAAATAAATAGGCTGAGCTCCCAAATTTAGAAACCCCGGGTGAACGTATGGGTCCCTCAGACTGGTTTCAGCCAGCTTTGCTTATTGCAGCATGTGAATCTGCACATAATCAAACTTCTAAATCGTTGTGAATTACTGTGAATCTATTCTGTGACATTATCCACCGCTTGTTATCGTTGTTATACGCTTCTCTTTATTGGTACTATTTCTCAAAACCCTGTGCCAGTCTCATTCAATTTATGTCAGCAATATTGTCTGCCCTTCTAGGGCATTATTCTGTATGACTTAGGAGATTCCTTGCCGTAACCGTATGACGTCACCGTAAGGAATGACATTTTTGGCATAGGAAATACGGCATAGGCATAGGGCGATCTCACGCCGCTGTCTTGTCGTGCTGCGTAACGCGCTTGTATTGGTCATAGTGAATAAGGCCCCTGCAGTATGACTGATATTTCTATAATTCTGTGACATTGTTCATGAATTCGAGGGTTAGACATGAACTGAATCCAAGATTTTTATCACAATACTAGCCTCAGGGACCTCGGTAACCTGTTAACCAGCTGACATCATCAGATGTCAATTGATGAGATTCTGGATTCTTATGGTACCTGGATTCCTCCTATTATGTATAAGTACCTATATGTATGTACACAAATTAGATTTGAGTGCAAGTAACACTGAAATGTTTGCTTGATCAGTAAATATTAGATTTTGGCTTCGGACTTCCTTTAGCACTATAATTATTAAAATCGTTGGCATTGATCTGTTCAAAAATATTAGGGTCGATTGTTTAGGCCTTATTTGAAGGCCTATACAATCTACCCTTTATTATTATTTATAGCTAATTACATGGAAAAGCAGCCAGTAGTGTAGTTATAAAAAATGCATTGTGTAATGCCAATAAGCGCTGGAACCTACCAATGGTATTTAAGTGGAGCTCCTCAGACTGGAATGTAAAATGGGCATCAATAACATCCCTCATTATAGGATAGAAGACGACAGACACCGTGCGGTAGCTTCTATACATATGTACATCGGTGGCTATCTGCCTAGTAACCAAATGGTAGTCATCTAATAGGACTGTGCGTGTTTTCGTCAGCTGATCAATGATCCTCTTCCTGTTGCCCTCCTCCTCAGCTTCTTTATCGCCACTTATCTTGATTATGTACAGGTATATTACTAAAAAGTGCGCGAGAAACCTCATTTTGAAAACCGCCTACCTGTCGAGCACAAACGAACCGAGGAAAACAGTGATCCTTTCTGTTCACGCAAAGACTTGGTTTCAAGAGGCAGCTGGCTACCTACATGAGCACTTTTATTTCATGTTATTGAAAAGAAAATACATAAATAAATAACACAACACAATGTTCCGCCTCGTCGTCGCCGCGCCGCCGCGCAAACGCAAACGCAATCAGTGGGGTGGGGTGGGGTAGGTTACTTTCAAATAAGGATGTTAAAGAATAATCGATTTTTATTAAAATCGATTATTTTTTTCGTATAATCGATTTTTCTTTTAAATTTAATCGGTTTTAATAAATCTGTTAAATAAATTACATGTTTAAATCCATTTTGAGAAACAGCTCGTTTATAAGCGATGGATGAAAAAATCTTGCAAAATAGGACTGGACATTTGTGTATTTGGTTTCCTAATTCCTTACCTTGAAATTTTAAAGGAACATTGCCCTTGATTTTTAGTTTTGAATTGGTTATTTTTTTATTCGTATAATTTTATTTTATTTTTATTCTCTTAGATTGTTAATATTAATCTCTTAGGTTTAATTGGAATATGAAAAGCATGTATTTTTAAATAATACAAAAAAAAACCATTTTTTCGCAAAAATCGACCTAATATTATTAAAATCGATTATTGACAAATCGATTAATTTTGGATAAAGACAAATCAACTTTTATTTAATCGATTCTTTTCCATTAATCTCACATCCCTACTCTCGAACACAGTTCCAATCCGGATCCATAGATTTTTACAGAAGTCCTGTCATTTTTCAGTACAAAATGACACGTGATCTGTCAAATTCCGTGAATCCGGATTGGAACTGTGGTCAAGAGTAACCCACCTGTGCCGGCCGCTCGCTCGCTGCGCCAGCTGCGCCTCTTCCTCTTACGATAAAAAAATATAAAAAAAAGCAAATATTGCACAGCAAGCAAATGTAAGACCAAATAACGTACGACATGATAATCCGTGTCACCACCACCACCACCACGATCATGTTGCACAGAATAATTAATAGTACGATGCGTTGACATAACATATATTATAGCGTAGGTATTGCGTAGACCCATAATGAAAACACGAATAAAATACTTTATTATAGGGACGTATGTACACTATACAAACAATAAACTATCTCTTTCTATTTCTTGCCATCTACGTTTATTGAGCAAAATAAACTACCTACATATTTGTATTTGAAAAAGCTTATATACTAACATTTACATTGGGCAGTCATCAATAATTGCTTTGATGATGCGATTTAAAAGCGATTGTGATTATCCACATCTCTAAATTGTACCGCAAATACAATAAATATGCCCGATTTTTTGCGTAATAATATTATTGTGATGCGAATTATCATGCTGTGCAATATGCATGGCTGAATTTTAATGTGTGTAAGTAAAGGTCGGATATGTAATCTGGGTATTTCTACTCGGGAAAATGTGCATAGACTGGCACTATGCACATTTTCCCGAGTAAAAGATAATATCGCGCGGAAACAAGCAAGGTCGACTAGCCTGCGTCCTCACAAAATAAACTTTTTGTTAAATGCATTTTTATTGATAGTGTAACTAGCGCTTTTCACAAAGCGGCCTCATCCAAATAGTCTATGGTCTTTTGACGCCTACGAGAAAGAAACTTTTTAATGTTGCTATAAAACTACATTACCCGCTAAATGTGGTCACCGATGGGTTGGTCATGTAAACACAAACAGATACAGTCATTTAGGTATTCTAACAACAGACTCAAATGGCCTCTATAAATCTGTTGCCGTCAAGCCCTCGTCTTGAGCTTCCTTGATTAAAAAGCATCCATCCACATACTTATTTCATAACATTGTGTAGGAGCAATGTGATCTATTTACTATTAAGTAATTGCAGGGCGTATTTGATAGTAGATTATGGTATCCCTAAAACAGCGTTTTTTTTTGCGTCAGCGAATCGCACGTAACCAAATCGGCGCGCGCATCGCATGTCTTCTTCATTTTCTTAAAAAAATCCAGTGTGCAATAAATAATGGCTTCGACGGTGAATTCGAAGCAAATAGAACTCAACGGTTACAATACGTGTCCGTGTAAAAAATCTAAAATGGAAAATAAAGTAACCGTTGTTTTGGGTGCTCAGTGGGGAGATGAAGGAAAAGGAAAAGTGGTTGATCTCCTGGCTGTGAACTCCGACATAGTTTGCCGCTGTCAGGTATGTTTCTTCACATAAAAGTTGTTTACTTTTGATGTGTGATTGCTTTTTCTATAAGTTTTCATTTCAATTTGTATAGAAACCATAATCTTTGTATAGGTAGGTACTTAGGCATTGCCAATGTTTACTACCGTTTTGAGGTTATCAAGCACGTAACAGCCCCAATTTACTCGCAAATAAACCGAAATAATCACTATGATACGTAATCTAGCGCGGAAAACAGAATTTGCGGTAACCTTTTGCTACTGGCCCTGTGCCAAGATTTGTTTGAAAACATGTTTAGTTTATACAATGTTTTTGTAAGGATTTGTTTAGGTACTCTGTATGTCTGCCAAATAACGAGGAAATCCACGGACGTCCAGTGTTGCGTAAATCATTCCGACTGCGTAGCTTAGATTTTTTATTCTATTGCACCAGTCATGTGAGAGACCTAGGAACATACATACATAATTAGGTGTCAATGTATCCTACGTAGGTAGGTACTCTGAAGCTAGTTAGAAGTACATAGTGTGTGTATTTCATATGTATACAATATGTATTTATACCCTGTGTGTATGCTAATTATTATTGTGGATAGTTGCCAAGGTCTGGGCCGTTTATTGTCGTGGTCGTTGTGATTAACTTTTTCTAATTCTGACAGAGCTATCTCTAACTGTATGTATTTACAAAGTAAGTGCCGCCCGCGACTTCGTTAGTGTCCCGTTGGATCCCGTTGATTTTTCGGGATAAAAAGTAGCCTATGCGTTAATCTAGGTCATGGACAATTATTCCAAGTTTCATCCAAATCGGATCAGTAGTTTTTTTGTGAAAGAGTAACATCCATCCATACTTACAAACTTTCGCATTCATAATATTAGTATTAGAAGGATAGCATATATCTAGTAATCTTTTCAAGTTTCTAGTAACTACTAAGGAGTATTTGATTCACTTCTAAGTAGGTAACTATTAAGGAGTATTCTCTTCTAAGATTGTACTGACTTCAAGAGAGATAACCAAGTTGTTATTTTTTAGATAAGACTACTTGAACTCAAGGCTGTTTTGTTGTGTTTTATTTCCTGAGTTGTAAGCAAATTCATCATTTTAGTTTATAAAAAGAAATTTATTCACAAAGAAAATTAAAACTAATACAGTATTTATAATATTCACAATATTTACAAAATGCACATGAAACAGTTGAGCCATCCACAAACCGTTGCAAACGATTTATAGGTAGCTCAACTGGTCATTTTAGTTGATTTGCTGTCAAAATTGCAACTCATGGACAATAAGATGATTTCATCACAAAACGGTTACATATTACTGTTATTAATTTTCATTCCATAGTCAACCTTATTTGAATGAAACAAACTCCACAATGGCTCCTCAAAAATTTTTATGTTCAAGGTCATATAAAAACATTAGTCATTTCCAATTTGTAATATTGATTGGCCTTGGTATTGTTTGATATAATAATGGATGTTGGTACACAGAGAAATCTTGTTACTGATAGAAAGCGAAGTTCTAGGTACCTATTCTTTAGAGGTCAAATAAAAAAGAACATAAAGACAAGCAGTGTTCAATGTTATTTTAGCAAAATATTAGAACCATGCAATTCATTATGAAAATAATCCTGCAGGGGTGCTGTTTTTTTCAAACTTATTGAGCCATGAATGAATGTGTCATGCTTGACTATACTAATATTATAAATGTCAAAATTTAATGGTCTATCTCATAAAAAATTAGAGTAGAATTAGCATCTTGTTTACCATACGTAAAAATATCATTATGTCTACTCTAACTTTTTATAAGATACGGGGTAAATGTTTAGATATTTGGATGTTTAGATGTTTGTGTGATTTGGTCAGATTTGGATAAAACTTGGCATATAGTTCGTAATCTGAATTAACACGTAGGCAATTTTTATCCCGGAAAACCAGCAAGATCAACGGGGACGCGCGCGAAAGCTAGCATCTGACAATTAGAATCTCTCTGATTGTTCAAGCAAAAAGATCGTTACAACAATAGTTGTAATAATTATTTTGTTACAGGGCGGTAACAACGCAGGCCACACAGTAGTTGTTGAGGGTCAAGAATTCGACTTCCACCTACTGCCCAGCGGTATTATCAACCCAAAATGTACATCTGTTATAGGTAAGTCTATTCATTTAAAAATGAGCGAGTTTTCGGATGCCTATGACTCCATCACACTAATCTTATAATTATTGTATAAACAAAAATACGTGACCTGAGAATAACGTAAGCTGCTTTTCAACTGGGTATCTACCACTACGCTAGAGAATCCGCTGACGGAAGCTAGTCTTTTTTAGATACTTATTATGAGCGTGCTCTGTCCCACTTCTAGGCAAAATTTTTGCCTGATTTCAATCTTTATAATCATAATTAGGATCTGCTTTATGCGCTTGTCGCTGGTAGCCATGTTACGTGGCCTGCCGCCGCCTCGCTGTCTCCGTGACAGACTTGGCTTGAATAAATGAAAACACCTTTATTTCTAGCACCTGCTAAAGCCAATCTTATTGTGATGTAAAAAGGGACAGGAATACGTATGGGGTAGGTTCTATGATTTTTTTGGGTTTATTGGTTGTATATGTAGTTACACTGGGTACTGAGTAATGTTATTACAAAAGTAGGTACAAACAGCACGAGATCGAATGCGCATCAATCCGGACTGGTTTGCTATCAGGATGACGATATCATTATGACTAACATTGCCTTGCTGTTAGCGCGATGATGTTATCTAGTACCTACTAGATATAAGTCTGCACATTGCGAATGAAAAACGTGATTCTATTTTGTTACGCCTGTCTTATACAAACAGGTCCATTTTGTTGTATTTTTGTCTTGTTTACCTCAATCAATCACTGTTTAAACAAGGATCACCATCAAAGATCAAAAAGTACTCTCGTGTATAAGGTAGTGGTTTACTTTTATGACGGAGTTATTAGCCCTCTGTCATTAACTGTATGGACTGCTATAACCCTGGCCGTCGACATGCCCTCTAAATCACAAAAGAGCTAGGAATCTAAACGATCCTTGCGATTTTACGGTTTATTCCATCCAGTCCTACCAGTAGTTCGATTATCTAACTGTTTGGACAAAAATACACAGATTAGTCAGTCTAAAAATTTGGAATATTTTTGTTCAAACAGTTAGATAATCGAACTACTAGTAGGACTGGATGGAATAGTAGTTCTATTTGGAACAAAATCTGTGTATCCAAAGTGTTCTATCAGTCAGTCTAACAGTTCGGAATATTTTTGTCCAAACAGTTAGATAATCGAACTACTGGTAGGACTGGATGGAATAAACCGATTTTACTGAACAAAAGATATTTCACTTTGACTTTGATGAAAAGATAAGCGCTTATCGCGTAGTCAAACGTCTAAACTAAATGCATAGTGAGTAATACATGACTTACACGTGACAAGATACGAGGAGATACCCTGTGCTCTCGATACGATCATAATACCAACATTATTATAACTAAGTATCTATTTTGTTTTGGTATAGATAATAGAAACAAAGTAGGTATGCGATATTATCTAAACAGGATTAAAAATCACTTTAGTTTTGAAATGGGACATGGGACTCATCATCAGCAGTCAGAGGAACTGAAATTAAGATACTAATAGGTCACCCCGAACTGAGATGTCGCAATGTTTCGGACTAGCTGTCCGAAAACCGTCTGAGATTCCCCGGACGCTTTTTGAAAGCCACGCCCGGACGTCCGGGGCATAAATCCGGAAAAACCCGCACGGATAGTAGCCCAAGTCCGGAACCACATGATCAAATCGTCGAAAAAACAGAATATGAACTCATCACCAACGAGTGAATGGATATGGTAACATGATAATCGACATGTTGCTAATGTAATCAATGATACATTTCTGTCACGTTTACGCCACGCCCCATTTTATTGTAGTACAAAAGTAAATTCGTACAATACTAGAAGTCAAGTCAACCTTGGAGACCGAGCTCGGTCGCTCGAAGGTCTTTACGTTTAGTAACAAAATATCTTGGTGGCTCCAAAATTAAACTCTGCAAATCTGCGTCCTGCCTCTAGGAGCTTTTATTTCGTAGCAACTTATTACGAGTATTCATTCTTCAATGTAGGTATTCCTTTTATTCCCCGACCGGAAACGAAAGGGTTGTTTTATGTTTGACGGTGGCGTTGTGTTTGTCGGTTTGTCTGTGCCAGCGTAGCTCTGAAAGTAGAGCTCCGATTTGAATGCGGTTTTTTCCGGTCTCAGTAGACAATGGTATCGATTCGGTTGTTGCCTTTTTCTAAACTAACCTAATTTGACTGTTTGACAGCTCTAAAATTATAGCCGTCCTTGTCGTTTCAGTTTATGAGAAAGGGACGGCAACATTTTTAGTGCTGTCAAATTAGGTTAGTTTAGAAAAATGCAACAACCGAATCGATACCAATATTGCTTGATAAAAATGACGTAGGTAGGTATGTGGTGGTTGCTTACGGTAACTAAACAGTACCAACTAGAAAGTACTTGCTGCCATAATTTGCAGCGACCCTGAACACAAATAGTACCTAATTCGTTTCAAAGATACAATAATGTCGGTGCTGGCTGTGCCTGGTATGAAGCGGTACTATTTACTGCCATTGATCACGTTTCAAATTATGTTTTTTTCGTGTTTACGAGAACTTATTTGCATAGTTCAAGTTTGAACACAAAACGGTATTTAATATCCAAGCTACGGGTATTATTTTCTGAAATACTGAAACGTTATCAAAGACATTCATAGTTTCAAAGAAAACCTTCAAAATTCTTTGCAACTTCTATAAAATCCACGTCAGTTATTTTAATTTTAGAAGTTAGTTTATTTATTTTTTATTTGGTTGGCGTCCAAAACTTTTCTGGTTGTTACGCGCACACAATAACTGAAATATTTGAAGTTGGTATCAATTTATAAGATGGCTACATTTGGCAAACCTCCAAGGACTATCGTAGATAATGTTATGTTAGACATAATGTTATGTTATCGGTCAACAAACAACAAATACGGTTTCAGACATTTTTACATTATCATAACATATCAACATCTAGTTGTGAAGTTTATTGTTTTAGTTCATTTTAAGTTGTCGAGGGTAACTTTTACTACGTACCTGGTTACAGCCCTGGACACTGAGCGTCTATGATAGAATTTAAATGGAAGTAGGCTTTCCCAGAATTAGATGTAGGTAGTACCATTCTTGTAGCCTTTATCTACAAGACAATCCAGTGGCGGATTAGCCACGTAGCAGGTGTAGCAAATGCTACGGGCCCCGCGCATTTGGGGGCCCCCGCGCACCAACGCAAAATAATTTCGCGGCTCGCTTCGCTCGCCGATGATTACAGATTTTTTTGTGCATAAAGGAGCAACGCAGTCATCTATTCTAACTAACCGATAAAATATTCAACGCTTATATTTCATGAATTGAGCACCTCGTTTTTTTGAAGTTGGTTAATTCAATTTAGAAAAGTTTGTTTGCACCAGAGCCACCAGATTTGTTTTATTAAATACCATAAACTTTATAACCTAAAGCAATCCAAGGGCCCCTTGATAGAAGTTGCTACGGGCCCCGCGCTGGCTTAATCCGGCACTGAGACAATCTATCACGAAGAGCATGATCAATCCCGCCTCAATTATTTCGATAGCTGGGGATGCGATCATGCGGAGGGAAGACAGTCACGTAACGAGGAGAGCACTAAGTATGAATGTGGATGGATATAGAGCAAGAGGTAGGCCTAAGAAAAGATGGATGGGTTGTGTAAAAGATGATATGCATAGGAGAGGAGTGAACACTGAGATGACGGATGATAGGGGAGAATTGAAGAAAGGACATGTTGTGCCGACCCCACCTAGTGGGATAAGGGCAGGAAGAAGAAAAGCGGAGATGCGATTCTGTGCAAAGACTACTCGTATCAATAGTTCTTCATTTCACGTTGACTTGACCAATACGTGGTTCTATTATGATTATGAGTTACATTTCGAAAATCTCTTTCCTACCATACTCTATATTGCTCTACACTCCACAAAGAAAGTATGTGTATTGATTGAGCACTCCGCATCGCAACAATTTTACCCGATTTGAAACTTCAGTAGGGCTCTGGTCTAATTTACTACGGCTCCAATCCAAACTGATTTTGACAGAAATTGTTTCATTTTGTGCTGCCAAAACGTGTACTGTACAGACATAACTGTTGTCAAAATCTGTCTGTAGATCCAGTTTGGAACGGTAGCCCTACTGAAGTGTCTGAAGTTTCAAATCGGGTAAAAACATGTCTATCGAATCCTTTATCTTGTCCAAGGTTAGAAAAGTATACACACGTATGTAATTAGTAACGGAAAGACGTAATCTCATTTCAGAGATTGTATTTTATGGATATTGGCAGTTAAAATGTTATTACGCTGTTATGAATGTAAATATCAGTAGGTAATTGAAGCGGTAGTGGGTATATCGGTCAGGGTACTTATACGCCCCGACACGGTTTAATAGCTCTGACCTTTGGATACCCAGTAGTCGAATTTTATCTCTTTGGCTGCGCAAAACATCCCCCTATTTTCCAATTCAGTGATTTTATATCTCAGAAATATTGAAATGTGCGAACAAAAAGATACTCTTGTCTTTATGATTTACTAGCGACCCGCCCCGGCTTCGCACGGGTGCAATGTAGTGATGATGATGATGTACAAACATATATATATCTAAATAAACCTTCCTCTTGAATCACTCTATCTATTAAAAAAAAACTGCATCAAAATCCGTTGCATAGTTTTAAAGATCTAAGCATACGTACATACAGACATTAGGACAGACGCGGGAAGCGACTTTGCTTTATACTATGTAGTGATGATGTTGATTTGTTCCGCAGGAAATGGCGTGGTGATCCACTTACCTGGTCTCTTCGAGGAGCTGAAGAAGAACGAATCCAAAGGGATGAAGAATTGGCAGGGCCGGTTCGTAATCTCCGACCGGGCGCATCTGGTATTTGATATACACCAGCAGGTATGTACGTATTGCACTATCGGCACTGAAGTATGTAGGTTTTGGAGAATTAAATTGGTTAGGAATAAAATTAGTACCGTAAGATCATTGATCATCCATCCTTACTTAATATTATAAATGCGAAAGTAACTCTGTCTGTCTGTCTCGCTTTCACGCCAAAACTACTGAACCGGTTTGAATGAAATTTGGTACACAGATAGTCTAGAGCCTGAAAAAGGCACATAGGCTACTTTTTAATGCGAAAAAAGGGTTGGAAGGGGTTTAAAGGGGAGATGAAAGTTATATGTAAGTATCGTCATTTTTGGAGCTAGAAGCTTGGAACTTATTTTTAAGCTGTTGATTCGATATAAAATCAAGGTTTGTAAAAGCTATGCTACCCAAAGACACTATTCACATGGCGTCATGGCTCAGTCGGTAGTAGCTCTGCCTTCCGTGCTGTGGGTCGTGGGTTCGATCCCCACCGAGAATTAACATTTGTGTGGCAAACATAGATGTTTGTTCTGTGTCTGGGTGTTTCTATGTATTATAACTATGTATTTACAAAAAAAAATGTATGTATGTATTCTATCAGCCACCTAGTTCCCATCGTACAAGCTTTGCTTAGTTTGGGACTGGAAGGCGTTGTGTTAAGTGTCCGTGAATATTTATTTATTTTTCCACGCGGACGAAGTCGCGGGCACACCTAGTACTTTATATATCTTACTTTGTCATTGATCATACTTTTATCATATCATGCTTGATTATTGACATACTTTTCGTATTCAAAGATTTGTTTCAGCCGATCCTTGTTAGTTACATAATGGGGAATTCATCGATACTTAAAATAAATGCGTTTACAATAACAAGTTGGCTTGGTTTGAGTTGGCAATTCAGCATAATGTGTTTTTACCCGGGGAATTCCCTTTTCAACCATCCATAGCATAAAGATATAATTAAATAAATATACAAGAAGTTAGGTTTGTCGGTCTTAGTGGTCATACTGATTAAAATTAGACTAATTACTTAGCCAATTTAGATGGCAAAAAAAAAACAGAATGAAACTGCATTGTTCTAGGCACGTTGTATATAACTTTTGATCACTTTGCGTTGACGTATAGACGGCCATTACAATTAGGTACCTTGTATTGTGTAATTGCTACTACTGGTACTGCAAATCTATGGACGAAGCCTTTATGTAGTATTGGATTTCTGTAGGCTCATATCATCTTCATTCATCATCATCATCATCATTGTATAACAATATTACAAACTGAAACTGCATTTACGCATTCAATTAAAAAGTTCACTTTGATTTTTTTAGGTTGACGGATTACAAGAAGCGGAGAAGGGTAAAAACTCGCTCGGCACGACCAAGAAGGGTATCGGACCAACCTACTCGTCGAAAGCATCGAGAAATGGCGTCCGGATAGGAGATCTGCTTGGCGACTTCAGTATATTTGAGGAAAAGTTAGTATTTTACATAAACACAAAAGTTACACGGCATGTGATAGGTGTGATGTGATGTGTTCTTGAAGTGAAACTTCTAATGCGACTTTCAACTAGGTTGCGTTAAACGTTTAACGCTCCTGGAGAGGGGGAATAGAAAGAGAGCGAGAGTGAATGCGTGGCACTCGAAGTTTCACTTCATCCGCGCGTAGGGACTCCACTATTTTTTTTTATTTATGGCCTTAATTTTGCGAGTTTCACTGATATTTGAAATAGTATAGTCGAGTCATTCGTCAAGTCGCCTGTCGCTTGATTCGAAGGCAATATCTTTTTTTAAATGTGGTAGATTTTCTCCTAAAACCTTGGAAACGAATTCCATCATATAAGGAAACCACTTTTACACATTTTTCCAATGGCTCACATGCTACGACCTTAATTATTAGGCTTATTGGTTGAAATTCTACCGAAAGTTAACATCAACACAATAACACAAGAAAAATAATTAAAATAAAATTGCTAATGTTGCTCCCGAAAATGTCCTTGATATCTCTATTTGCTTCTGCCTTCCGCGGCGTGGGTTGTGGGTTCGATCACCAGCGAGAACAAAACATTTGTGCTATGTTGAACGAATATATTTTTTCTGTGTGTTTTCTATAAGCATAATTATTGATCCAACTGATCTCTTTTTAAAACTCTATCTTTCCAGGTTCCGTACTTTGGCAGATAACTACAAACGTATGTTCCCTTCACTAGAAGTGGATATAGAGAGTGAACTCGCGTTATATCGCCTGTATGCGGACAAGGTACGGCCGCTGGTCAAAGATACCGTCTCCTACTTGCATAAGGAAATCAAGAGCGGGAAGAAAGTGCTGGTGGAAGGTGCCAATGCTGCTATGTTGGATATTGACTTTGGTATGTTGTTGCTTCCTTCATCCTTTTATTAATAACTAGCGGACAGTCCCGGCTTTGCACGGGTTTTTTTAGGTAATTTTTTACACCTTAGGTTACATGATTGGAGTTTTAGTTAGGATCCCTAATTTTTTTGAAAATATAATATACCCTATGTCACCCGGGGATAGTGTAGCTTCCCAACGGTGAAAAAATTATTCAAATCGTTCCAGTAGTTTCGGAGCCTATTCAATGCAAACAAACAATCAAATCTTTCCTCTTTATAATATTAGTATAGACTAGCTTCGCCCGGGACTTCGGCCGCGTCCCGTTTGATCCTGTTGATTTTTCGGGACAAAAAGTAGGCAAATTTCATTTGAGATAATTATATCGAAATAAAAAAAGACCCAAAGCACAGATCATATAGGGCCTGTACACAAAACTGCGATGCGACGTCGCATCGTAAAATCTGCGAGCACGCACGACGCATCGCAAGAACTTGCGAATTGATTCGCAAGTCTTCTTTGTTTCTTTTTCCTGTATCTGAAGGGGGACGCCTTGACGCATGAAATCGCATCGCAGAAAGATGCATCGTGCGTGCTCGCAGATTTTTACGATGCGACGCAGTTTTGTGTACAAGCCCATAATACTAGCCCAAAGTTAGCATAGCTGTACTATGGGAACCGGAAACCTGATAAAACGGCCTCCCACTAGCTAGATGGACCGACGACAATGCAAAATCACAGGAAACCTTTAGCCTACACTCGAGAGCATAGAAATCGCACATAGAGGCATTTTCCTACATTTTAATTTCGACCCTTATTTTTTTTTAAATTAATGTGATGTTGCAAATATAACTTAAATTAAATTGAAGTACACACTGTTAGCTTCCTAAAAACACAAAATGTCTAGCCTTGACCTTCGAAATCATAACAGTGGCAACTAAACAATAGAATGGCCTAAATTAGCTCGTTTCAGGTAGCGCGGTTTGTGGGACTTTGAGCAGGTATAAAAGGTTAAAAAAACAATAAATTTGTGAATGCATCGATTTATTAATACGAGGTATTGCCTCCCCTAGCCTGAATAACAGCTTCCATTCGGTGTTTCATTGAAGAAATCAATTTTTTGACGAAATCCTGCGGTATGCTGTCCCATTCTTCCTTGATCGCGGTTTGGAGCTCTCTGAGACTCGTAGGCGCTGCGTTTCTGGATCTTACTCGTTTCTTTAGTTCGTCCCATAAGTGCTCAATGGGATTGAGATCTGGGCTTCGAGCAGGCCACGCCATAACGAGTACTTCAACCTCCTCCAAGTACTGGCGTACTATAGCAGCGGTGTGTGGTCTAGCGTTATCCTGCATCAAAACGAAGTTTTCGCCGATAAATCCAGAAAAGGGCACAACATGTTCTTCCAGGATCTCCTCGACGTAACGTTGGGAAGTCAATCCACCCGATCGACGGTCGGTATCGGGCCCTGTGATAAAGACAAGTTCGGTTTTCGCTTCCAGAGAAATGCCTCCCCAGAACATACACGAACCACCGCCGTATGCGACCCGTTCGGAGATGCAACATTGAGCAAAACGCTCACCGGATCTTCGGTAGACTCTACCTCGTCCGTCGTTACCATGAAGGCACATCCTGCACTCGTCGGAGAAGAGGACTGCCTGCCATTGATCCATAGTCCAATTAACGTGATTTCGAGCAAACTGAAGGCGTGCTTGTCTGTGCGCTGGGGTCAATTTTGGGCCAGTTGCTGGTCTGTGCGCTGTCAGACCTCCTTCGGCTAGTCTTCTTCTAACAGTCCACCGACTGACTTCCACTTCTCTAACTTCCTGGAGCTGCTGTCCGAGTTGAACTGCATTCAACCGGCGATTTCGTAGTGATGTATTCACAAGAAAACGGTCATCGCGCTGTGTTGTCGCACGTTTTCGGCCTGTTCCTGGTCGCCTGGTATAGCCACCAGTTTGCTGATATCGCTGGTATACACGTCCAACAGCATATCTGCTCAAATTTAATTGACGAGCCACTTGACTTTGGTTCTGTCCAGCTTCGATAAGTGCAACCACTTGAGACGCTGCTTCTGGTGTGGTATCCATTTTCTTGTTTAGAGAGATGACGTATTCGTTAAAGGACCTTTCTGACTGGGAGTTGGTATGCAAATGATGTCATTTCAATCATCCCTTACCGTTTTATACCTGCTCAAAGTCCCACAAACCGCGCTACCTGAAACGAGCTAATTTAGGCCATTCTATTGTTTAGTTGCCACTGTTATGATTTCGAAGGTCAAGGCTAGACATTTTGTGTTTTTAGGAAGCTAACAGTGTGTACTTCAATTTAATTTAAGTTATATTTGCAACATCACATTAATTTAAAAAAAAAATAAGGGTCGAAATTAAAATGTAGGAAAATGCCTCTATGTGCGATTTCTATGCTCTCGAGTGTATATCCAGTAATGTAGAGTGACTTCTTTGGGTTCATTATGATTATTGTACCAATTGATCATAACATTCCAGGCACGTACCCATACGTGACGTCATCAAACTGCAGTATCGGAGGCGTATGCACTGGACTAGGCTTGCCTCCGAACGTGATTGGCGACGTGCTCGGCGTTGTGAAGGCTTATACGACTCGCGTCGGCGACGGTCCATTCCCGACTGAGCTCCATGATGTGAGTACTCCTATTTTTGTTTGTGGCTATACGTGACGTCATCAGACAGAACTAAGCCCCGGGTCTGTGCATTTGTTTTGACTTTCGACTCGAGTATAGCACACGCAAACGCATTCACAAAGAGCGACATTTTGTCTGAAAACCGGATAAGCGCCTCTACCGGTAGATTTGGGAATTGTGCAATTCCCAACAAAACGTCTCGCTTTGCGAATGCGTTTTCGTGTGCTACACTCGAGTCGAAAGTCAAAACAAACGCATAGACTCGGAACTCTGGCGTATCATTTGCTACGTCATGTCACGATACTTATACCGTACATTTCAATATGTGGCGTCGTCAGTCTGCCTCTGACCTAAGCTGCCAGTACTCTTCAAAACGGATTACACTAATGTCAGCATCACTGCTTGGTCTGCTATCAAGCGGATCGAAACCTTCACATGGTCCATTGTGGTAACAGCTGGATCCGGTATCGCACGGTCTAGTCTGGCTAATTCTTTCACAACAACGTCAATTCGAACCTAGTTTAGTTCGTCTATTCCCACTAGTTCAGTTGATCAGTTCAGTTGACTGAACTAGTGAGATTTCTTTTCTCGTTTGTTCAGTCGACTTGGTCTAGCCATTGACACGCAAGAAGAAGAAGCAGAAATTGATATGCTGGTAATCAACCTAGTACAAAGTCAAAATTATTATTTTCTTTATTCAGTAAAATCGCAAGTGGTCTCATCTCAGTTATTTTTGAAATAAACAATTTGAATTTGAATCGCACGGATCATTTAGAAAATAACAAATTTACAAGAAGCTCAAGTAATATTTGTTGTTTTTTGTCAGGAAACGGGTAAGTTACTACAAGACCGCGGCCACGAGATCGGCGTGACTACGAAGCGAGTGCGACGATGCGGCTGGTTGGATCTCGTCGTTGTTAGATACACGGCGCTCGTCAACGGTTATACATCGTGAGTAGATATATATAAATTGATTTTTTTTATTGCACTTTAATAGTAGTATATAAAGGCGAACATATAGCCTAGCCTCACCTCTGGTGTTGCAGGTGTCCATGGGCGGCCGTGACCACTTTCCATCAGGTGGCCCGCCTGCTCGTCTGCCAGCTATGGCATAAAAAAAATATATAAAAATTCAAAAGTTTAAATTTTTTTACGAGTCTCAATTAACAGTATTTTTTACTCACCGGAAAATGTAGTTATAAATAAAAATTTACTTAATGTTACCCTAACGTTTGAAATCTCTTTTATTGAAGTCTGTTAAATTACAAATCACCGTATGCTAAACTAGAATTTTCTACCAGCTAGCTTTGGGTAGTGGGGATAATAGTTTATTATATTATGCGTAGAGCGTATTTTTAAATATGCCCTAAACAAGAAAAACAGCGAAAATTGCATTAAATTCGGCGGCGGAGCTCAATGATAATGGAGATCAAAACCTTTGGTCGTTATATTTAGTATCTTTTGCTATTGCAAAACCGAAAAAGTAACGGTCATGCAAGTCTGAATGGCGCCGCGAGGTGATACAATTTTCTTTTTCTTTTTAGATTGTGTCTAACAAAGTTGGACATTCTCGATACGCTGAAGGAAATCAAAATAGGCGTGGCTTACAAACTGAACGGGAAGAAAATCGACTACTTCCCTTCATCAATGACGGAACTCAGTAATGTCGAGGTAAGTTGCGGCGTATCAACGGGATTTTTGGTGTTTTTAACCGACTTCGAAAAGGAGGATCGATCATTGCGCCAATTACTAAATAGCCACGTACGCGAAATTGCGTATTTTGCTTTCAGTGATGTTTACGATCAATAGAACAATTTTAATGAACTGCCATAATCAGTCGGTTTCGCCAGTTTTTAAACTAATAAATTGTTATAATTTCGTAATAATGACTCTGTTTATAGTTCCTATCTAAGGTTTGGAGTAGGATTCAAACTTACGACTGTCGTATTTATAACGCCAACTCCTGTAGTTACAATAGTAGTTACAATACAATAAAAAAACATTGGTATGCATTATCATTGTACAAACTCTTTATTTTTGGCATCATTTACCAAAGGTTTTTAGTTGCAGAAAGAAAATGAAAAGCGAGTATTTTTACTCTAGTTTTTTTTTATTAGTAATGTCTTTACAGCCAACCTTTGTATTTTCAGGTGGAATACCTAACTCTACCCGGCTGGTGCTGTAGTATAGAAGACGTTCGGGAACTGGACAAGCTTCCCGAGCAGGCGCGGGGCTATGTGAAGGCAATAGAAGACTTCCTGCAAATACCTGGTGAGATTATTCATTCTAAAACCATTTCTGATTCATCTCGATTGTCGATTAGAATGCTAGTAATCGCAATGTTTCAAAAACCTCTGCATGCCGTTGCTATACTCTACGCAGGGTCCATGAGATACCTACTTACACCCAAAACCTATGTAAAATTCATTTAACTATGTGAAAGCAATAAATGTATTGAGCGTTGTTTTTTTTTCAGTAAAATACATCGGCGTGGGCCAGGGTCGGGAGTCGATCATCAGCGTGAATTAACGTTTATTTGTCAATATTGTAACGTGACGCGACTGACTTGTTGACTTATTTATTGTATGCCATGGATCACTCAAGACATTAGTCCACTATTGCAATACTTCCTATTAAAAGTGGACGATGGACTTTGGATTTCACAAGCAATGTTCTAAAGGCGGATTCAGGCGCGGTTACAAGGGCTTAGAGGACTGTGCCTTGATCACGAGTAAATGTGACAATCGTAAACGTATCGTATCCGAGGTACACTGCGCGGTGTTGCTACAACGTTTGCCAGTCGAGCTGGCGTTGACGCGCAATATGGTTTGAATACGTTTCGTAATACGTCTGTTCAGTTCAACCCCCGTTTATGAATCCGGTATGGTAACCTTAAGGTATGCAACAGTTCACAAAAATGTGGTGCTAACTAGTAGAGGCGCTTTTTTTTGCACACGCCTTTAACATGAATATTCTGAAAAATGCTAAAGTAAATCGAGACTCAATCATAGATTTTTTGACAGTTTTTCTGAAATTAAAATTGTTTCAGAACTAGCTAATTCTAATTCTTGGAATCTACTTGCGCTATAGTAGGAGTCAGTCAGTCGCGTCGCTATTATGGTTCGACTCTTGTGACCAAGCCATGATCGTAACTGGTACCGGTACATGCAAAAAAACGGTATTTTTAGATCTACTAGTATAAAATTTAACTGTTCTGTATGAAACCCCAGTCTTCCACCGGTCATGGTTTGGTGCGGACGCAACTAAGTCGCACCTTAGAAAATATTATGAATAGGTAAGTATATTTTAGGATCTCGAGATAGAATATTGTACGCTTCTAGTAAAATTTATCGAGGTCCGTTAGCATTTTACCGAATGGTGCCGATGATGTCTTCACAAAAATCAGTATTTATTATAACGTCATACTTAGTCAATAACGGATCTTTGAGCCTTGTCGAATTATTCTGTCTCTTTCTAACTCGCTAGAAACTATACGTGAGTGAAGGAGACGGGTATTCGCACTCAGAGGTTCTGCGAGTACAGTATTCACCAAGTATCTTGCGAGTTGCGAGTATGATATCTTTTTGGAAAAAAATGTTTATTAAAGTAAGAAGTTTCATATCGCTATCGATGTTTGATCTAAACCCTAGATTTGAGGTATTGCCCCCGATTCTGTTGTTTGATTTTCATACACTAACCTAATTTGACAGCACTAGAATTATTGTCATCCCTTTTTTAAAACTGGAACGACAAAGACAGCTATTATTTTAATAATGTCAAATTAGAAAAATGCACTTACAGAATCAGTTGTAAATGGTTCTGTAATTGTGTGAAAAGGCAAACTTAAATCAAAATAAAAAATATTTGGCAATAAAATATTGATAACCTTTGGCTCACACTCGTAAAGATAGCTGGCGATTAGTTTACGTATTACGCAATAAAATGTTGGTTATTTAAACAAATGTATGATTATATTTTTTAATGGTAAATCGAAACTCATGTGTTCAATGGTGCGGAATCTGTTGTTTCATTTTCATGAACTGACCTAATTTGACAGCACTGAAAATATTGCCGTTCCTTTCTCATAAACTGAAACAAAGACACATACACTTTTCGCTGTCAAATTAGGTTAGTGTAGGAAAATGCAACAACAGAATCGACACCAATGTTTTTGCAAATGAATGAGAGCTGTATGACTATAAAATTACAGAGCTTGTTGGTAGAAGTCGTGATGAGCGCTATTTTTATTTGATTATTCCCTTGGGTTCTGCATACAAGTTGCAATTGAACTGCTAAATGATAGTTTGCGGACCCATAATGGCCAGTTTACTTCTTTGTTGGCCAGTATATAGCCGCTTACAAAATAATCAATTTTCATCCCATTCGGTGCTATTTACTAGCACAAAATGAGCAGTTATGCACTAGCTCCTATACTTTTTCTATTGATTTTAAATTAATTGTTTAACATTTTTAAAAATCATACATTTCTAACCGTTATTTGGTTACATTTTTTAGTTTATTTTAACATCGTTAACCCATTCCAAAGATTGGTATGTACTTACGGTCTTAGAGTCGCCTCTAAACTTGAACACTGCTTAAGATTCTTCTTGTCACTATCTAAACTAAACGAGATGGCAGATGTTGAGACGCGATTCTAAATAAACCCCTTAATTTTTAGTTGTACTTACTTACATTTCGAATATCATCGCTTTTTACGTTGTGAGGTGTGTTTTTATGTGATATCTTTATTATAAATGTAAATATTTCAATACAGTTACTATTATTATGCCAATAAAATAATGTTTATTCTTTTATGCATTTGTTTTATTGAAATCAGTATAAATAGGTAAGTTTAATTAAAACTCGTTTTTACTAAATGCATACATTTTATTTTCGTGAATTAAAAATTTCAGTCAAGTCGTTTTTACGTAAAAAAAAATATAAGTTAGCACTCAAAGTAGTTACACCAAAGATTTCAGATTTATTTAATTAATTCAACTTCATAATCATTTATATTAAAACAATCATAACTATATTCTATAACAATTTCTTGGCCCCGCCTGTCTGTAACCCGACAGCGAAGCTAGAAATTGATTCAGATTTGTTTTCCTACCATGTTTCTGAGTCTGACTGAGTGATAGTTGAAATATAATATTACCTATGTAGTTTATTATACAATTGTATCGAATTATGCTATAAGTCGCTATACATAGGTATACTGAAAGGTGAAGTTGATTAGGTACTTTAGATACCTACTTTATAACAACAAAAAAGTTATAAATTATTTGTGTCAATTTATTACCAGTTTTACGATGGCACAGATTAAATTGGACATTACATACTAATAACACTGATATTACATTCCCTATATTATTTAGTTACCTACTACACCAAATTGTCTAGTAAAATCGTGGATAATTTGGTGCGCTTACAGTACGGTCGGTGGATCTTGGCAATCGATATGTTAAGCCGTTCCGACGCGCAATGGAGTTTTTTAGATCAAAATTCTGTTCGCGCATCACGTCACATTCACGATTGCCAAGATCCGCAGACAGTATTGTACCTAATGTAATTTTTATAACATTAACTACATAAGTATATAATAGTTTCCAAAACTACGAAGAGATCAATATTCTTGAACATAACTAATCTTATGACTAATATTTACTATGTTACAAAGATTAATCTAATTTACTGACCACTGCAAATTGGTCGCGAGAAGCGATACTTCATTGTTTGAATTTTGTCTTTTTTGCATATCATTATCCAAAGCATCCAGGTCTAACCAAGGGTGAACCTGGATTTGTTAGGGCAAACCCTAAAAGCTGGAGCAAGTTCCTTTCAAGCCAAAATAATTATTTTTTATATGAGATAGAATGAATGTCCTTTGGCCACAACCTCACCTGATGGTAAGTGACTAAGAAGCCGACGATGAAGCAGGACAGTCTAGAAGACACCTATTCACTCTAACCTTGAAAAGACCCAGATTGTAGTTTTCAGGAAAGCCAGAAGACGGCAACAAGTTCCATTCCTTGGAAGTTCGCATAATGAATGTATAGCCAAAACGTTTGGTTCTCGAACGCCAAATCCAGGATACACCATTGATGCCGTCCATAAATATCCAGCATCTGTATCTTTAGATTTCAGACTCCTACACCGGAGGCCTTAAGGCGGCCTCAAAACTTCGTCAACAGAGTTGGCCACTAACTACGGGCTTGCTTGCTTGGAATCATGATATCTACTTTTAGTCTGGGAACTAAGAAGTCTAACATCAGGATTTTTTAATCCCTGCCATTGGATTCGGGGAGTCTCCTCTTCGGCTTAGGGTTGCGATGACGGTCGCGTTTGCGGCTTGATGATGAACAGGATGATGATGGGCTGGAGTCAGGAGGCGAGCCTGCCTCATCACACGTGATGCCGACTGCTTGCTCATCGAGAACGTTATTGCGGAGCGCCTTGCGTTGTTCCTCTGTGTGCTGGGGACAGCGAGTTGATCTGGATAAAAAAATATTGATTTATAAATATACTAGCGACCCGCCCCGGCTTCGCACCCGTGCAATGCAGTGATGATGATGATGTATTATACATATAAACCTTCCTCTTGAATCACTCTATCTATAAAAAAAACTGAATCAAAATCCGTTGTGTAGTTTTAAAGATCTAAGCATACATACATACAGACAGACGCGGGAAGCGACTTTGCTTTATACTATGGAGTGATGAGTACCTAGGACGAGGTGCATTGGTGCATTGGTGCTTCTCAATGGACTTCCTCTGTGAAGGCAATGCCAGAAACATTTAACATCAGGTTAGTCACATATTTGTTTCATCAGTTTTTTCATGAAAGAAGCAAGAGGTTTATATTGTTGTTTATTATTTTAAGACAGCTTGCATCTTCCTTCATTTATTTTGCAAATGGACAAAAAACAGCATTTTTAAGCTTGGCATCAACTCAGTATACTGGGTCGCTACCTGTTGTATCTGTAGTGCAGGTACTAGTGTAACCTAGTTAGTGTATGCAGTCCCGGATCTTCAATTTTTATTAGGTGGGGTAAATACTGAAAAATGCCGCCCCCGCCCACCTATATTTACTGCCTCAGTGGTGCAGGGTTCGATTTTCTGAATATGATTGTATGATGATGATCACATCTAAAATAAAATACCTGGTGCACAGCTTCTTAGTGTGTTCAGAGACTACCCCACAGATCTGCAGCAGTAGGTTTTTCTTCTCATTTGCCGACATCGAGTCATAGGTCGAGCCACCGTCGCTCGCGTCAGCGCTGTGAGTGCCATTGTTGTTCCTGTGACCACTGAGATATTAGGCTTACATTAAAGCAAGCAAGTTCGTATGAGCTAGTGGCCAACTCTGGTGACGGAGTTTTTAGGCCGCCTTAAGGCCTCCGTCGTGGCTTAACGACTGCTAGAGCCGGGACCGACAGTTTAACGTGCCCTCCGAAGCACGGAAGCGCTCAGATGTAAATGCCACTAACGGTCACCCATCCAAATAGTGACCGCACAGAACGTTGCTTAACTTAGATAATCGGTGAGGATTGGCTAAGCAAGCCTAGCTACGAGGCTTATATTTAGAGAGGTGTATTGCCACTCAATCAAGCAACCCTTCTAAGTTTGTCCATAGAATGCTTTTTGTAAGATGATGGCAGAAGAGTAACTGTTCAGTGTTTAGGCTAAAGTTTTAGTGACTTCCCTAGTGCTTTTTGTGAAAGGAATGTTCAAAATTAAATGACAGTATAAGAAATAGCTCACATTTTATTTCTATAGGTACAGGGTGGTTTTTTGAGATAGGGAAGTAAGGGAAGCTGTTTTAATTGTTGAAGCTATATGAAAATGTTCTTAGGAAACTATCCTTAACTTTAAAAATGCCTTCACAGCCCCATCTCAAAAGCCACCTTTATAATGTTTTCAAATTGCTTACATTGTCTACAGACAAGGCTGAGGGTACTACCACAATAGAAAACATAATGCTACCTATGAACCTAGTGAAATCCATGAAACACTCATATCAAAAGGGTGCTTTTCCACCAGAGCTAAGCGATGTTGCTAAGGATGTGTTTGAAATCCGCCAATGGGGATCATTTGTTTTCATATTAAACGATTCCTATTGGTGGATGTCATACGCACCCTGAAACTCACTTGTGAACTTTACTAGGCTTCCGGTTATTATTGCTCTTGATTTTCCTCTTGCGTCGCTCTGACGGCAGCGGCGCGCCGGCCCAGTCAGCGTCGTCTTCATCGTCGCTCAGTAGTCCGGCGTAAGAAGTCGGCTCTCGGCTGTTAGACGCGATGCGGCGGGACGCTATACGAGAGCTGTTGCGACCCATACCTAGTGAACAAATGCTAGTAGAACTTCCCAGCAGAGAGACAAGCACAAGCCTTTTAACCTTTTAACGCCAGATGTAGAAAAGGATGCCAGTGTTCTGACTGCCAAGTGAAATGTAATGGAAAATTATCAAGTGCAATAACTCTTAGCAGTCAAACTACAGGTCACTCCTCATAATGTATTGGTTTAGAGTCAAAATAGCAGTCCAAACTAAGAAATTGAGATTGCTGTCAATAGCAATCTGTATAATAGCAGTCCAAACCAAGAAATTGAGATTGCTGCCATCAACCCAAAGTCCTTCTCCGTTACTTTAAGGAGTTGGCTGGGATGTGGTCAGAAGGGGGACAATGCACAATATATCTGTTATGTCCAAATGTGGGATGTTAGTGCAGATCTCATTCCCCCACAACGGATTAGATTTAGATTAGATATTGAGTGGAGAAGGAGGAGGATGCCCTGTCCACACTATGGCAAAGGTTACAATATTTATGCATTTTGTACTGTTTTATGACTGTGTGAGCCCCATAAATAATTTTGTGACAAAACTGACATTAGAAAGTACTTACCCATGCATTTCTCAAGATGAGGAGCGAACCTCGTCGCTGAAACCGGTCGATCACAATTAGGGCAGGAGCAATTACAATCAGAGGTCTTTTTCATGACAGACATGCCGAAAACATCACATTCTGAGGAGTTTACAATCTTGTAGTCTTCATCTTCTTCTTCGCCTTCCAGTAGCTCAGTTAGTCCAGTCTTCATTCCATGGTGAAACTCAAAAACACTTCCTAGGGTCACATCATCACAAAGACTCTCAAAGATGAAGTTAGCAGCCTCTTCAGCATTGCCTTCTTCTTGCATTAGCTCAAAGAACTTACTGTCCAGATCGTGCATGCTTAGTTCACTGTTAATAGTAGACATTTTGATTATGAAAATGAGCTAAAAATCAATAAAATACGCACAAAGATCGCCATCGCCTCTCTCAACAAAAATTACAAAATTACCACACACAAAATCAAAACACTCAATCAAAACTTTTGACAATGACAAAATATAAAATTGTTTGACAACTGAGTGACAGAACTATGAACGCTCTCACCTAATGAGGTTCTTTCACCGAAAAGGTCGAAATAGGTTCTTTTGCTCACGCTTGAAGCTCCAAGTCATAGCACAGAATACCTTTAAAATCTGGCTCCTTTATTCATGGCACAGCAATAACTATCATTCAGCCTGAAGAAGCTTTACAGTGGGCGTGTCAAGACGTAGGTTAGAGGCCGAGGTAGAAGCTCTTTATAAGTTACTCTTATTACAGTTTTATGGGTAGAGGCTTCTCATAGTAATGTGTCGCTCCATTGGATGGGGGGCCATCTTTACAATTTGCCTTCCGATTATTCTAAAGTATGTAAGTAATTAGGTACCTACCTACCTGCCTAAATAGTAGGTAGAATAGATGCGACGTGGATGATGCGTGGATGCGACTTTCACGAGACGTGGTAAAACACTATATTTTATTTTCAACAATGCTTGTAAGTAGGTATACCTACTACATAATAATTACAAAATGATAAGAAACCATGATGTTTATTAGATAAACAAACTTATCTACTTATGTTCAGGTAGGTACCTACCTACCCACCTACCATTTAGTACCTAGGTCCTACCAACTTATACTTATATACCTACTGATGATTGTTTTTGTCATCGAACTCTGCGAGTAGCAAGTTTTGTGTGAGCTATCTTCTCCCCTCTCCTCTTGGCAGTCGCTTAATAAGCCTCGTTGGTAGCTATCGTGTGCATTGTGTTAGGTATACCTACCTAAATAAAACCATAATGGTAAGTAAAGTAGATATCTACTTACACAGATAGGTAAGTTTTCTATTTTTTTTAATATAATCCCTCTTTAAATATTTACATAGCTGTGGTACCTATGTACACGCTTACGAACATACGGTGTAGGACACGAGTTTATACATAGAGGACGGTATGTACCTACCTAGCTAGGTGGTTGTAGGTAGGTAGTAGGTAGGTACTCTGTGTTTTGTGGTGCCAGCCGGCTGAGACGTGAATGGCGTAGCAGGTTCGATTCCTAGTGCAACATCTTTGCAGGTTTCTCGCTACATAATTTGTTGCGACAGGCATCATAGCTCAGTTGGTAGTAACTCTGCCTTCCGTGCTGTGGGTCGTAGGTTCGATCCCCACCGAACAAACATTTGTGTGTAGCAAACATAGATGTTTGTCCTGTGTCTGGGTGTTACTATGTATAATAAGTATGTATTTACAAAAAAAAATGTATATAAGTATTATATCAGCAATCCAGTTTCCATAGTACAAGCTCTGCTTAGTTTGGGACTAGAAGGCGTTGTGTGCAATGTCAAAAGATATTTATTTATATTTTTTTTTTTTACAGGTAGTCTTCACAGCCCGGGGTTTGATGCCTCCAGTTTTCACCCCGCTAAATGATGACCAGACGGTCAACTATGCTGTCATCCCTAGATACGCCAAGTTTTTAGCTGATAATGGAATAAAGTCAGTTCTAGGCAAGTGTTCGAACCTAGGTTTGATTAGTACCTACCTACTCTTGGACCAAACTTGACCTCTTGGTACGTAATCTATTCCTGACACATTGTTCCTAACTTTCTTTTGCTCCATAGTGTAGGTTCTCAAAAAATTACCCAAACCGTGACCTCGACAGAGATGTTACCATAACAGTGGGCCCAAAACGATGACCCCAAGCCGATAGTAGAACTTTGATCTCGTTCGTGTTATTCATGACCTTTGATAAATCGACAAGCTCCCTGCTGTCACTATATTCCAAACAAAACATAATCAAATAATCAACACATTATAACTTTATGAATTTAAAACATTGCGTTTATAATAATTATGATGAGGTTTCTGTATCATTTTCTTGAAAATCTTGTTCGAACTTATTGTTCTCTGCCTCCAATTTCGTAATATCCAACCTTAACTCAGAGTGATATAAAGCAGCAGTTTCTATTTCCAACTCAGCAGCAGACACTGAAAAAAACCGTGGTATCTGCACAAGTGCACAACGGGTCCACTTGCATTAACTGCGCAAGCACTCACTCGAACATAGATTTTTTTGACAGTTTTGTGTGAGAGTCCATCTAGAGTCCTTTCCATGAAAGAAGTCCCGCAGACGCGTCGCTGTAGTCGACCTTAAGTATTATTTCTCGGGCAGCACTTTTAACAACTTTAGGCATTGAAAACAAGACTTTGATCACAGAAACCAAATAAAAACGCACTAGCATCCTAACACATTAACAGCACCTGACAACTAATTTAAAATTTAGTTTTAAAATTTCGTTCCGGAAATTTCCGCGGAACTTCTTTCATGAAAAGGACTATACCTACACTACACTATCGAAATAGATTAGGTACCTACTCAAAAGGTGCCTACCTACTTAGGTCACCTTGGTACCTATCACATCCATAGAGCATTTGACACATGCACTAAGTAATGACTATTATAGTTTATGTAAGTAAAATAAACTTGGCCTGAAATGTACTTACTTCTAAGATTTCTCAAAAGTTCTAAACTTCGTTTTAGTCGAGCTTCGTCCAATGATCGTTCACCGCGCAGTTTATTGTAGAAATCATTGCTGTTTACATCTATTCCTAGTGGATCTGTCGGCTTTTCGTTTTCCATTTTATACGATTCTCTTTTCGTTTTTGGGATTGTGCGAGGATAGAACTATAGATAAGCAGTGAAGTAGGTACTTTTATTAATATCTGCAGTACGCCCAACCCGACTGAAATCTGAAACGTAGTGCGCAGTTTTATATTTCCTTTGGCGCCAAATTTTTTTTTTCGCTCTTCGGTGCACGCTATAGTTATTATTTTAAAACCATACCGCCTAGTCTAACGTTGTTTTTCCCCTAAGTTAGTTTGTTTTAAGCGTTTGTCTTGCGTAAATGATAAGTCAAGTCAAGTCTTCGTCAAGTCGGCTGTCGTTTGTTTTGAAGAACTTCTTAATTCTTACTTAAGTAACAGAATTCAAAGAGTTGATGTTAATGGAAAACGTCCTCCGGGGTCAGTGGTAAAAATGGGTGTATCACAAGGATCAATACTAGGACCGTTCTTGTTTTTAATTTACAGTAACGATCTACCACGAGTGGTTAGAAACGATCATGAGATTTGCTGTTTTATCATCTGTTTGCAGATGACACTTCACTTGTATTTAAAGTGAAACGACGACAAACTAATTAGGGGGCGTCCATTAATTACGTGAGGCATTTTTGAGAATTTTTCGACCCCCCACCCCCCTTGATGAGATATCGTAAGATTTTCCTCAACTCCCTCCCCCCTCCCCTAATCTCACGCGAGATTGTTCAAGACTTCTATTTTCGCTGTAAACGTGTTGGATTATTGAAAAAAAAAAAACAACAAATACTATTGTCTCAGATTTGGCCATATTTTATTCTAGAATTTTTCATGCAATTTTACACCGTTTTCTGCGAGAAAAATAATTACATGATATTTGCCAAAACCCCCCCTCCCCCCTAAGTGAGATTTGGAAAGATTTAGCTTGATCCCCTCCCCCCCTAGAACACCTCACGTAATAAATGGACGCCCCCTTATGACGATGTAAATAATGCAATCTCTAAGGTTGTAAACTGGTTTAATGTAAACAATTTATTACTAAACGAAAAGAAAACTAAAAATGTATTCGGTTTATTCTACCAAACGTCAAACAAATAAATGCCAATGTAAAAATCAAAGAAGATAATATAGATCTCGTGGACACCACAGTATTTTAAGGCATAACTCTAGATAATAAACTTCAATGGGGCCCACACATAGATAAATTGTCGAAGAGACTTAGTTCTGCAGCATATGCAGTCAAGAAGATCCGCTTCCTTACAGATGTGGAAACCGCAAGACTAGTCTATTTCAGCTACTTTCATAGCATTATGTCGTACGGCATTTTGTTGTGGGGGAGTGCTGCAGACATAAACACCATATTTGTGTTGCAGAAGAGGGCTATTCGTGCAATTTATAACATGGGTCTCTGAGAATCACTGAGAAATAAGTTTAAGGAAATAAATATAATGACAGTACCTTGCCAGTACATCTATGAAAACTTATTTAATGTTCAACAAAAAAAGTGATAATAATAATGTTAACACTAGAAATAAAGACAAACTCGCTGTTCCCACCACTAGGCTCACAAAAATTAGTAAATCTTTCAAAGGGCAATGTGTACGCTTCTTTAACAAAATCCCAAGTGATGTGTCTCAGTTGTCGATTGGCAAGTTGAAAAACGTAATAAAACAGAGACTTCTTGTAAAAGCATACTATAAAATATCTGATTATTTAGAAGACAAACAAGCTTGGGACGAACTAGCTCCAACTCATCCAATAAAAAAAAATGTAATCATACCTAATCATACAAAACGTAATGACGATTCAAAGTGATCAGTGAGATTTTATTGAATAAAAGATTTTTGACTTTGACTTTGAAGAGAAAATGGTGGATTTTCTCTCCAAAACCTGAATCGAATTTTCACATTCAGAAAAATCACTTTACACACATTTATTCCAATGGTTCACACTTTATGTTACGACCTAAGTATTATTGGTTAAAATTCCACCAAAATTAAACAACAATACTCACAATAACACAAGAAAAACTATCATAATAAAAATGCTATGTGTTGTTCTGTTCCAAAAAATGTCAAAATTCGAATCTCTTGGCGCCTAAAATCCATTTTTTTTTCGCTCCTCCGAGCAGGCTATAGTTTTAAAACCATACCGCCTAGTCACGTTATGATAAAATGACAACCGGATATCCGGAATAAAAAATAGTCATAGACAAAACCGTGTATGTAGTGTTTTATTTTTTTCTTCTAAGTAATCAGTAACTTATATTAAATGGCGCAGTAGGTCAATACAAGCTACCTAATGATGATGATGATGGTGAGTAGACAGAGTTTGGTTTCTCTTGCCCCACTGGGGTGTTATAGCGACGGGTTTTTAAGGACCCATACTTTCTTCCGGGGTATGTAACCATTGAGAAAGAGCAGTAACCTTTGATTGGCTTTGATATAACACAAGTATAGGTATAAGTGATTGGATATTTTCAGTTGGAGGAACGACCGGAGAGAACATGTCACTTGCCGTAGCTGAAAGGAAAAAGTTAACGGATGCGTGGGTAGCAGCTGGGAAGACCACGGGTCTCCATATCCAGGTGCAGGTCGGAGGAGCCCCGCTGGCTGATGTCGTGGATTTGGTGAGATTTTGTTTATGTTTATTATAAATGTTTTATTATGAGAATAATTGATTGAACAAGCAGATAAACAAGCGGTGACCTCTGGCTATAACAAAGCATTACCTCACTGAGCACGTCCTCACGTGCCCTGTGAAGCATGGCACTACGTCTATCACTCTAAGACGTAAAGAGAGCTAAGTCTCATGTGCCTGTAGTTGCACCGAGTATAGTATTATATAATATGATCTGTGCCCATACCCTTCAAACCGGAACCATAGAATATTAGTAGGTAGTGTAGGTACCCATAACCAAACCGAAACAACAATGCGAGCATCACTGCTTGGCGGCAAGGTACTCGGTAGGTACACAATCATAAAACATCTAATCTACAACGAACTATCAAAGGCGCCGGTGACGCTGGGCTTTTTGTTGGTATGAAATTAATTTTTATCTACCTACCAAGTGAAGATTGTGCCCGGCGAAACTCACGAACTAGACTTGAACATTTGAAAAAGGAACGAGAACGGACGAAACGCGATTTTGAAATGAGTTTCATACAAAACGAGAAGAATTTATTTTTGGTACAATTAGGGCCGGTTTTACCATGCTCTGTTAGTTAAACTAACAGCTTGTTTATTAACAGACTGTTAAATCTAATCGCTGATCTGACGGCCACCATATAAACCAGAAAAACAAAAATACATCTGCTTGCGTTTTATTTAAACAGCGTTGAACGTCGTTTTAATTTAGTCGCTTAACGTTTTGACGCCCGATTACGTAACACTGTTAGCAAGACTTTGGTGAAACTGGGCCTTAGTCTCATAATATTCTTTGACCTGTCCCCTATAAGGGAATTTTGAGACTTTTTGTCTCAAATTCCCCTTGATTCTGAATGAAATTTAAATTACCCTGCCTAGGCGCTGGTTTTCAGTGGCGCCAGTTGCGTACGTGCGGTAGGTACAGGTACTGGTACTGTGATCGTAAAATATTAACTACGCTAAACTAAAATGAAAACTGGGCACAGAATGGCTGCTTACTGGTGCTTTTTGTGATTCTAACAATATATTTTTGAGTGATTTTCTAAAGGAGTGAATGGTTTACATAATCTTTGACTTTTTTCCCAGGCCCAATACTGCCAAGGGGCGGGTGCAGACTCCCTCTTAACCCTGCCTGAGTTGTATTTCAAACCGAGCTCCGTGGACGAACTGGTTTTCTACGTGGAGCTGGTCGCCAAGGCAGCCCCCAAGTTACCAGTCCTGTACTATCATATACCGGCTATGAGCAAAGTTGATGGTAAGATTATGGAAGGCACATGCTGGAATACTCAAAAGTCATTCGAGCACCACTTAAAATTGTTCTGCCTCTGTTTGACATTACTGTTTTGCTAAGAGATGGCAATAATTTAAGCGGAACTTAAATTGAGTGGGGTTTGAGTGGCGTTTGAGTATTCGCCCAACAGACTTAATTATGGCACTGACTTAGGTCTAGCCTGGTCTATAATGGTATCGTATCAAGAAAGGAAGGTCGCGGGTTTGAATCCCGCTCACAATGATTTGAGCCCGATTCAAACCCGCGACTTCGCTTATCGTTACTACCTACCTATCTTGGCATGGATGGAAAATATATGAAAATGAGTAGCCTGCAAAATGTGACAAATTGTCCACCGTGACTATCCTGTACATATTTTAACCAACTTTAAAAAGGGCGAGGTCTTCAATTCGTGTGTTTGTTTCAGTGAATATGCCGGCTTTCGTAGCAGCCGCCACGGCTCGCATCCCAAACTTCAAGGGCATAAAGTTCACGTCGAATGATCTCAGTGAAGGTGCACAAGTTCTGCGGACCCTGAAGGAAGGTCAGGAGATGTTTCTTGGAGCTGATACTGTGAGTGACCTACTTTTTTTTGTGTTTTTTTAAATTTTATTGTCATTCTTACAGCTATCTTTGAAGGGGTCCTAATTCGACTATTCGGGTCCTAAAGTTTTAAGTCCCTATTAGCAGTTATATGGTAGAGCACTCTAAAGTTGCAAGAATTTAGCTGCTTTTTGAACAAAACTGCTATTTTAACGTCAAGGTAATTGGGTACTGCTTTGTAGGTTTGAAAAACTCCAATAATGTAACTCAAGGTGTACAAAATAACCTAAAAATTCCTTACCTATTTGTTAAATACCCGAAGCCGGGACGGTCCACTAGTTATTTCTGTACAGCACTAAATTATTTCTGTACAGCTGCTAGCGCCAGCCGCCCTCCTAGGAATTAAGTCCAGCATTGGTACATCGTTCAACTTGTTCCCACGACTGGCGCAGAGTATCCTAGAAGCGGTGGACAAGAATGATGTGGCTAAAGCAAGAGCTTTGCAAGAAAAACTCAGTTTGGGCATCGAGGCTCATACAGTTGAGGGTATGAATGTGTCAAAAAAAGTCAGTGAAAAAGTCCTAGTCACTAAGAGATCATCAGCTTCCTGACATGATCCCACAATGGACTCACAGTCACAATCCTATCCTACTAATATAAAACGCGAAAGTTTGTAAGTATGGATGGATGGATGGATGGATGTTTGTTACTCTTTCACGTAAAAACCACTGATCCGATTTGAATGAAACTTGGAATATATATTGTCCATGACCTGGATTACACATAGGCTACTTTTTATCCCAAAAAATCTACGGGATCCAATGGGACGCGAACGAAGTCGCGGGCGACACCTAGTAATAAATAAATATTCTTGGACATTTATCACACAACGCTCTCTAGTCCCAAACTAAGCAAAACTTGTCCATTATCCTGTATTCCGTGGCTTGCCCAATGGGAACTAGATTGCTGATAGAATACTTTATATACCTACATACTTTTTTGTCAATACATACCTATGATACATAGTAAAACCATGGTAACAGACACAGAACAAACATCTATTATGTTTGCCACACAAATGTTTGTTCTCAATGGGGATCGAATCCACGACCCACTACACCGAAGGCAGAGCTACTACCGACTGAGCCATGACGCCTGTCAAATAAACATTATTCAAACTCTATGTTTATTTATTTATTGATTGAGGATTGCCAACAAAAGATACACAAAATAACAATAGTTTCATATTACAGTCGGTACTTATATCTAGTGTTATTCCAATTACAGACAACCACAGCATGCACTATAATAAACATTTTGCTAAAACTGGTAGACAAAACTACTTACCTATACCTACCTATACAAGGTGTAACATAATTACCCTATAAGCCCGAAGGGGGCGTAATCAGTCCGACCACCTGAGTTCTTGGACATGTGCGAAGGGTCAATAAATCGTAATATAAATTTTCATACAAAAGTACAACTTTTATTATTTTAGAAATTTGCGACAACCCTAAGTGTTTATTTACTATTTGCGTAAACCCGTACACACGCATGCACACGTAGGTGGGGACCTACGTGTGCATGCGTGTGTACAGGTTGTACGTGCGACGCGGTTGGAGGGGTCCAACCGCATCGCACGCACATGCTAGCTGTGTGTAGGTACATTTTAAGAAAAAGTTACAAGCTCATTTAATGACTGAAAAACTTCGAAATCTCAAAAGTCGTAGAACAATCACTGTTCGCCATGACCTGTAAAATACCCCCCTTTCGGACTTATAGGGTAATTATGTTACACCGTGTATACATATATATCATAATTAATTAAGAAGAATAAAATGAGATAAGTGGATTTACGTTTTACGTTGTACATTCCAGGGCCCTGGGTACCCATCATGAAGGCAGGTATGGAAATAGTCACCGGCATTCAAGTAGGACCTCCGTCGCTGCCGCAGCGACCACTGTCAGCTGACGCCAAAGCAAGGATCCAGAGGAAACTGAAGGCATTACAACTAACTGACTGAATAAATACTAATCCAGCCATATTTATGTTACCAAAGTTTATACAATAAAATACTATAATCAAAGTTTTGAAGTTTAAGTCTCCCTAGTAGGCCCAGTTCCTAGTTATATTGAATGTAGCTAGGTACCTAACTATAGGTAAGTAGTCCTATTTCTTAACCCGCATGTCAGATCCCGCGCTTTTTATTATATTATATGTTTCCCTAATTTTTTTTACGCAAAATGGCAAATGCCCAAAAACAGTGCGACGCCAATACATAAAAAAAAGTAGTCCTATAAGAAAAGCTAAGGTCTATTCACTTAAGATTAAGAAAAACAAGACTAGCAGAAACTAATTGAGGCATTTGGTACAAAATGTGTGAACTGTGAAGAGCAAGGAATGAATTTTATTCCTAAGGAGTTACTTATTATAGTTCAATGATAATTCCATGGTGAAGACTCAGATTATCATTCTTCTGAGGGTGTAGAGTGAATACTGGGTCTCTACTCCGAAAATTTATTAACGAATATTCGGTAGTGACGGAGTAGTGGCCCTGAAGTCCTATATAATTATATGTACACTACACGCGTAGTACTACTCTTCGATTTCACGGTAAAACACTTCTTGCATAGCAACTACCTCAAAGAACTAAGGAGGTTCTACTGGACAGTAACACAACAACGATCAAAAAACATGACAGAAAACATCTGTGTGCGTGAGAGTATTCTTTTTCTATGGTGTGCGTGCACCCAAAATACCCAAATTGCAATTTGCAACACCCAAAATCTCGTCGGAACATCCATACGGTAGGCGGGATACACAACAGTTACATACATTTTACTATGACGTGATCACGCCGAAGTGTACCTTTCAAAATCTACGCGCAAAACCTGTAAAAAGCTAATTCATATCAGCTCAGGCCAAGACACCTTGCACTAGAGCTGCAGAAACTCAGAAAGCTGCTGCTTTTCCAATACAAAATTTATTAACCACCTGGAAAACCCTCAAAAAGCTGCTTACATACAGAACTAAACTATCAGGAACTTTTCTACGCACGCATGAGCGAAGAAGACCCCTGTTGTCATGGGACAGGCGCTGCACTAGATTGCACTTGCCTGGTGAGTATACTAGGTTCCACAGAATTATGAGATGATTTAGAAAGTCACGCCAGCTGTATAACAGAATTTACAGTTGCAAAATATTCAGTCTGAATCCGAGTAGAGTTTAGGGGCTCATTCGTTTTCCCCTGCGTGGTCCCCTTGCGTGGGGGATTTTTGGAACTTTTATCCAATTATCCCCTTAGCGACCCCAACTTTTTGAAAAGGTGGTGCAAAACAAGCCCTCCATCTAAAATTGCGTACACTTCTTTCCGCATAGTTATATCCCTAATCTTTCACAAAGACACCTCGTAAAACCTTCGCCCCACTTCCCCTCTCAGAGACACCCCCCTCCCTTAGCGCATACGCACAAGCTTCACAAACTCAGGCACAGTTCTTGCAGAGCGCATTCATTGGCCTAGGCCTTGATTATGTTAGGTACGGTTTACTACTCTAGACAAGCGCTAGTGTACTTTACACGAAAACGCTGCTAAGCACAAAGTATGAGAATGATAAAATGGTAGCTTAGACCGAAAATGAACCGTGAAGAAAATTTTTGCGTGCTCTAAATTGCGAAATAAATAAAATTTGGTCTTGCGGTCTTCATCTGGGTATTGGCACAGGTGTGCCTAGTTTGAGTTCCATGATTCTCTCTCTACTACTGGACATAGAGCCTTCTCCGTTCCATCAGGCCCATCAGCTTTCCTCATTCTTCACAATGTCAATCCATATGGCCACTACAGTTCGTCTTCCGCAATTGTTGGTCGCCATTCCAGAAGAAACCTTATTAATTAGGTTTTGACTGCTATATACCTACGGCCTGCCTATTACCCATTGCTTGCAAATTTCGAGAATTATTTTGGGACTTACTTTGGTTATTCTACGGTTTTCCCTTCATATCGCAGTTATTTAGCAACTATAGGTTATTTAGCTACGTTGTAGCTCTGTGTCTGATGAGCAATTGTCTAAGGCCATGGATCTCAGTCTCAGGCACCTTTGTATGAATAACCAGCCACTCTATTGCACCATTCACACGTATCTACCTACTTTCGACAGCAGCAATGTCATGTGCTGATTTTATAGCTCTTTGGTGTCGACCTCTATAATGTCTCTGTCGTTTCTAGTGATTTTGCTAGTGAATTTTTGTTTAACAGGTGCTGTGGTGAGTAAATTACTATTACTATCTACCTACCTAGGCCACTAGCTTGTTTAGTTACACAGGGTATGATAAAACCTCTTACAAAAATTTTAAGGGTTCATTATTGGTAACTTTTTTCTATGGAATAACAATGTTCGCGCGAAAAAATAATCGATTCTCTAACTCCTTTAAATGCTTTGGGAGTGCTAATAAAAATATGTAAAGGCACGGCAGATGCCACTCAAATCCCATACCTAACGAACGTATCTAATGTAGAATACTAAACCCTACTTGGGATTATGGTAAATGCTTACAAAATTATTACCATCTCTCACCAATGAGTACCTATTGTCGCAGCACTTTTTACCAAAGTTTTTATAATTATTTTATTTTTTAAACCTTTTATTTTAGGAACTGTCAGTGGAAGGGTTCTGTCCTGCTGTGTATACTCCTTTCGACGATGATGGAAACCTCAACGTGTCTATCATACCAATATACGCCAGATACTTGAAAAACAACCGTATTAATGGGGTAGTTGGTACGTATTTTGGCTTTTTTATTTTATTATTTATTAACTAAGTACTTATCTATAGGTAATGAAGATGCTTATTTTCCATTATTGGAATAGCGTGAGAAAATGCGTGCTTAACGTCACCGGGTTGGTGACGGAAAGCACGACAGCCAACAAAAACAAAACAGACAAAAGCAACAACCAACCCAGAGACAATTTTTTCCACACCAAATGGAAACCAAGTTTAGGTCAAAAAGTTTTGAGTCAAAACGATAATTTTCAACATTTTAAAATAACTGCCTATTTGGAATTGGAGAACCGGGACTTCAGCTGCCGTTCAAAATAAAATTATAAAAATAGACTCTATGGTAGATAGTCTTCAAATCTCTTGAAAATAAAGGGGATGTTATCCAGATTGATTTTGTTACAGTGGCCGGTACATCCGGGGAGGGCCCGGCCTTGAGCTTGGATGAGAGAAAGCAACTCCTGAACGCCTGGATGAGGGAAGCCAAGAAACACGACCTCAAGGTGGTGATGCAAGTCGGCGGCCAACCTTTGCCTCAGGTTTTGGAAATGGTTCGTATACGTAGTTTGGTCCCATTGTTGTTCAAGAAGTGATTGTGCTAAGCTGGGCCGAGCTAACTTCTATGTTCTCTCTCAGGCACAATATGCCGAGTCCGCTGGAGCCGATGCCATTATGACCCTCCCCGAGTTGTACTACAACAAACCAATTTCAGAGTCAGCCGTCGTGCGTTACGTGGAGGCGGTTTCCAACTCTGCACCGAAACTCCCGATTCTCTACTACCACCATCCTTCGATGAGTGGCGTCACGAGTAAGTATAAAACGTTACCTGATATTAGCAGTCCTTAGGACCAACTGCGAGGAAGTTCCTCTAGAACTTATTACGTACGTACTATATGTCACCAATTCGGTGACGTTAAGCACGCACTTTCCCACAAGATCCCTAGGTATACCTAATGAAAATTAAGCATCTTCGGGCTCACCAGGTGTCTATAGATAGGCTTTTGTCTATAGTCATTCACTTAGGTTTCTTTTATAGATTACTAGCTGGTACCCGCGACTTCGTCAACGCAGGATTAGAAGTGCAATTTGCTATGCGAAATCTTTTAGGGGTTTCTGAAGAGTTCGCGTTCCGTTGATTTTCCGGGATAAAAAGTAGCCTATGTGTTAATCCAGGTCAAGGACAATATATATTCCAAGTTTCATCCAAATCGGATCAGCTTTGCGTGAAAGAGTAACAAACATCCATACATACAAACTTTCGCGTTTATAATATTAGTAGGAGTAGGATAGACAAACGAGCACTCTCCTTTGTTTTATTACAGTAAATCCTGCAAAATTTTTCAAGGAGGCTACCGCAACAGTACCGAACTTCAAAGGAATGAAATGCGATTTAGCAAGTACCCTAGCAGTGGCAGCTACGGGCAAACTTCGCGATGATCAGAGACTATTCATAAATAATTATGTGAGTCACTATTAGGCCATGCTCACTTTGGATACGATTTCATCCGAATTTGATTCGTACGACTACGCACGAATGATCCTGACCTTCCAAGGACTATGAGAGCGCTCACACTGCATGCGATCAGTCGTACGTATACGTATACGTTTACTTACGACGTCCGAATACAATCCGAACTTGTTGGGATTTATCACGCAGTCGTACTATTTGACGGAGAAAAACGTATTCAGTGTGAGCACTCAATTCGTACGAACATTACTCGTACGTTTACGTACGAACAAATTCGTGTCCAAAGTGAGCACGGCCTTATACATATTTCTCGGAGAAAAAAACATAAAATGAAAAATGATGTACATAATACAAGTTTGCTTAGTTCGGGGCTCAAGGGCGTTGTGTGTAATATCCAAAAATATTTATTTATTTAAAAAAAATATATTTTATGAAATTTCAGCTCACAATTGCATCTGGCCTTTTCATGGGTTTCAACTCCAGTATGACCTCAGCTATCAGTATGTTCCCTAAGCTGTGCGTGGCGATAGAAGATGCTGTTAGTAGCGGCAACATTGAGAAAGCCAGGAATTTGCAGCTCGAGTTGAATGCTAGGATTGATGTTATCACTTCACGAGGTAAAGTCATCAAATCCCGTAAATATTTATTTATAAAAATTAAATAGCAAATCATTCGATTTTTTTCATCTTCTAGGAAATGAAGTGTCGTTTGGCAAAGCTGCTATGGAGATAATAACTGGAATCAGAGTTGGCAACACCAGGAGCCCGCTGCAGCTCGTCTCCGAAGACCAGAAAAAGGTGTTAGAAAAGGCCTTCCTCGAGGTGGATGCCAAGTATAATCTGCCACCACCGCCGCCAAGGCCGCCATCGCCGCAGCCGCCGTTAGAAGAATAGCAAATCGTCCATTATTTATATTTTTTGTGATACTTCGCAAAACCTTTTTAAATTATTGTAATAAATCTTTGAATTCGAGATCTTAATTTACTTATTCGACATCAAAGATGGTAAGCGAGCGAGCTCTGTATTCAAAGAACTTATTTTAGTTGGATTTAGGCGAGTCAGCGGCTGTCGTGGCGGCCCGACCTTCACTCCAGATAGAAACTGCATGGTGGCTTTCATCACCGGCACAAAATCTCCTGAAAAACATAATAATTACACTCAACGCCAGACAAAAAAACGCTGAAGGAAACATTATCGTGGGGAAACCAGTAGGTAAATGCGGTGGCGGCTCAAGTATAGATTTTTGTATAAGAATCTCAAATCTCAGTAATAATAATAATAATAAATATTCACGGACACTTAACACAACGCCTTCTAGTCCCAAACTAAGCAAAGCTTGTAATGATTTCTTTATCAATGTACGAGCCTAAGTGATGGCACAAGCAGCAATGCATTGCTTCACATAGCACGCCCTTTCAGATTGGACGAATTAACACCACATATTGCTTCACAGAGCACGGCTTTTGAGGCATAACAATGGCGTTTATAACTGAAACACAACCAGACAAGCATTGTTGCTTGGCGGCAGAAATAAACATGGTGGTAGTACTTCCCCGGACGAGTTCTTTCAGAAGAGGCTCTACTACTACTAAAAACTACTACTTTACCTAGACACTTGGCATCGATTCGCTTGCTGCATTTTTTTTAACTAATCTAATTTGACAGCTCTAAAATTATAGCCATCCTTGTCGTTTCAGTTTATAAGAAAAGGGACGACAACATTTTTAGTGCTGGCAATAGTTAAGTTTAGAAAAATGCAAGAAGTGAATCGATACCACTAGTTACTTCGCTTACCATAAGAACTGATTGCATCCACCGCCTGGTTCAGTCTAATCTGCTCAGCCCTGGCCTTCGCAATATCACCATCTTTCACATACTCTAGTATATTAAATACGCACGATGGAAATATGTTCGTTACTGTGGCAATACTTGATTCGTGGCCCATCAGTACTGCTTGCGCTAAATGCTGAAATTGGAGTTGGCTAAGTAAGGTACCTACAAGCATAGACGAACGAATAGAAATTCTTTTCGTTTGTCCATGCTATAAGTTATAGTATCGATCGCGCACCAGTCGTCTAGTCTAGTGGCTGGGTTGCTTCCCTGCCTTCTGGTTGAGCGTTCAAATTCAGTCGTGTAGTACCTATGAATTTCTCTATTCGGAATGTGTGCTATGCCAGTGCTCCACTGTAAAGAAAAACAGCGTGAGGAAACCCATGGCTTAGTCAGCTTTGCATGTATTGACCTGACCTTGTCTTTGTAGATTAAGTCGAGTTGGCTGAGAGGATGGTATTGGTGCTATGAAGCCAACTTAAAATAATGTCACTGACACTACAGCAATGTCCCGTTATTGGGGCATAGATAAAACGTGGCTTTTGACTCCTGGCGTCAATCATCAAGATTACTTAGATGAAAATGCTTGTTTATTAATAGTTCAGTCGGTAAGAACTTACGTGGTTGGCTATGAAGATCCTCTGGTCTGAATCGAGCAGGTTATCCACTTGCAAAGCAACACCCAAGTCTGCCTTCATACCCTTGAAGTTTGGTATCCTCGATTTTGCGGTAGAGAAGAACTCTCTCATATTCACTGTTGACAAGATTTTGATTTGAAATCTATAGAGAAGGTCTGTGGAAAGGGCTTTCCACTTGTCTAGTAGTGGCTTTTTACAGACTGCAACTTTATTATGCTTGAGCTGAGATGAGATCTCTTGAACACGACAACGCTGCTTTTTTACCGCAGATAGCTAAATAAAGAATCAACCTATCCCAACTAGTTCTCATTAAAAAAAACGGCATGGAAATAGGACCACATTTTCGGAGCCTTGCAGACAAATAGACAGACAGACGGACACACTAAGACCCGTAGGCCCGAAATTTTCATACAAAAATCTATGCTTGAGTCCGGACTCCGGATCAGCTTGAGTAGTATTAACCGACCCGAAAATTATATAAAATATCCCAAAATAAAATGACTACCTACTATGTAATACTAATTAGCGATCTACTAGCTATCTATAAACCTCGACCTGCCTTCATATTGAGCTATTTACATCCACCACCAATGTAAAATTTACCTAAACCATGTGAAAGCAATATATATATTGAGTATTGAGTATAGTAAACTAGCATGACCTAAGGTCTCACACTTAAAACACCCTTAAGTATAGGTAAACAGGTTTCCTTACGGTCTACACCGGACATCATTGGGAAGTGGTAGTAGATAAGAGGCAGATTTGGCGCCGCCTTCGACACTGTCTGCAGGTAATCCACCAACTGTTCCACATTCCGGGGTTTGTAGTACAACTCTGGTAGCGTCATTATGGCGTCTGCCTTCACTTCCTCAGAAAACTTGGCCTAGAAAACATTAGCAAGATAAAAACTTGAAAAAACAGACTTCATTATTTGAGACAGCTTTATCATCAGATAGTGGTGGTAGTTTATTGAGCTTGTTCTATTGATCATAAACACTATTGAAAGGTCACAGGAATTCAAAATACGCAATGTCGTGTACGTGGATGACTTGTTTTTTCCAGTAATTCCTATTTAACTCCGAAACTCTGAACCAATTTTGATAAAAAAATTATGGGAGCAATATGGAAAATAACTCTTTTAGATAAAAATATAATTTTCCAAATCGGTTCATAATTGACGGATTTATTAATGAGATAACAAACATTTAAAAAAACAGTATTAAGAACCTCCTCCTTTTTGAAGTTGTTTAAAAATGGTTTGTATTTGTTGTAACAAATTATTTTAAGATTAAATTATTTGGACTGACAATCAAATCAAATCAAATCATTTATTCTATTCAATAAATTTCAGGTTGGTAAAAACTTGAAACTTGTAATCCTCCACTTACTAACTCAATGACATCGGGTAAAGGCGCTCCTCCGACTTGGGAGATGACGGTGACGCTACATGGCTTTGCTGCAGCTATCCAAGTAGCGAGCAGCTGCTTCCGTTCCGCGACATTCAGCGATGCTGCCTCTCCGGTCGTACCACCAACTGGCAAACCGAAATTGTCATATTAGACCTGTCTAATATGACTTTTTAAGTTATGTTGTGTGAAACAAGTCGCAGTTTTCTTTATCTGTCCATTATCTGAACACTGAGATGAACTAAAGCCCGTATATATCGATACAGAAATCGTTACTCAAGCCACAGATTATATAATACTATCTCAAGCATAGATTTGAGTACAGGTTTACATATAAAAATAATATGCTTGAGTCCCGATCAGTGCTTTAGCAATACGGGGCCTAAATGTTTCTGAACTGCAATTTATACATTAGATTTCTCAAAACTGGTTTTCCGAGCTGATGAATGTCCCGATAACTTGGAAACGGCTGCACCAATTTTGACCAAACATAATTAGGAACCATCCTAGATCCATTAGCACACAACGATGTCGAACTTATAACACCCTTTCATTTCTCTGTAGGGTTTAAAGGTGACAGTGTTTGGACTTACCAAGGATACCCTTTACGTTGTGGCGTTCCAGATGAGACATGTATTGTGGTATGACGTCATAATTGATGTTTCCTGCGTCATCCATCGGTGTGAAGACAGGCGCTAAGACACCCGAGATTTCGAATTTCTACAAGTTGCAACAAAAGAGTAGGTTGACATAGAAAGAAAGTGTAAAAGACTAAAGATTTAGTTAATTCTAAACAATATTTCTAAATAAAGTACTGACGATTATATCTAACGATTGATAAAAATTTGAGAGACAAAATTATTACAATACATAATGTCTTCCGAGGTTACTAATAAGATTAACGTGTCCAATTTTTTGTTGCTCTTTATTGCTCGTATTATTAGAAAACAAACAGGCATTTACTATTATTAGGTTAATAAAAACTAATAAAACCAAAGACTATACAGGGTGTTTTATAAAACTCAAACTTTGATACTAACCATGTTGCGTTTCAAGTCTCGCCAAATCCACAAGCACTAACTTACAACGTCTCGAACTAACTGGTGGTAACGGAAGAGCAAAGTAATATAACCTGGGAAGTAGGTATTCTGATATGTGACCACAAGCACAGAATATGTAACAGTAACTACCCACAGTAACTGATAAAACCAATATTTTGTTACCGATTACGCGTGACCCTTGCACCTTTAGGTATAAAGCTCAATTTTGAGTGCAGAGAAATGGAGTGTCATTTTTCATCATTAGAAAATGGTTCTTGCATAATTGTTGCATCACTAATAGTAGGTAGAGCTGTAGGTATTATGACAAGAGGATATAAAACTGGTACATAAAGTACCCTAATAGAAGCCTAATTCAATAAGGAACAATGTGAGGTATAGGCTCGACACGGTTTAGTAGCTCTCTTGAATGCAGGGGAAATGGGAGGACGCCGAAAAACTTGGAGAAAATTGTCGGAACCGTTTCCAAGTTATGAAGATATCAGCTCTCAAAACCAGTTTTGAGGAATCTCAGACACAAGCAGTTATGAAACAATTAGGTCCGTATGCCGATACAGATATTGTTACTCAAGCAGAGATTTAAGTAGAGATTTTCATACAAAAATCTGTATAGATTTTTGTTTTTTTGAGTCCGGATCAGTGCTTGATTAGTAAATCAGCATACGGGTCTAGTTCATCTCAAGTACCTATTCAGATTTGATGAACTGGAGGCCATAATATCTACTATAAGAAATACTACAGGTTGGGGTTACTAACCTATACAGAGTTACACTTACATAATCCGTGCGTTGTCTACAATATTATTTCCATTCACGCGATTCTTTACTATACACGTGCTTCAGTAGTCAGTGCTATTTCAGTACGTGGCTCAAACTGACGAAGAGACGATCGCCAGTGTGTAGTAAAACAAAAAAAATAATATCATTAAGACCTCTTTGCTCATTTTAAAAAGTTTTGGTAAAAAAATCTAAGTTTAAAAAATACGAGCATCTTGATTGACGAGCATGCACATGCACATTATGCACAATTATTGAACCTTGTTCTTTTTTAAAAAGCGACCGAATATGGAGTTCTTGAGCGGGCAAAATGGCTCGAGTAATCATGATATTGGTCACGAAAGGAATGGTACCGAGAATAGGAAAGTCGAAGATGGACTATTGGTGAACTATAGAAATAGTGAGAGAAAAGTGCTTGTTATTTACACCGGAGGCACTATTGGAATGGTGAATAATCCTGATGGATGTAAGTTGAAATCTAAAATTGTTTTGCTAGGGTGTGTTAGGTAAGAAATTAATAAGTAGGTACCTACCTATTTCCTGCGAGGTGAAAGGCGCGTAATGTTTGATCACCTTGAAATATCTTTGTAATAATGTAAAAGTGAGCGTAATGCTTACATTTAGCAATACCTGCGTCCTTGAAATGTTATTATTTATTTAAGTATACGTATTATCCACGAATCTAGGTATTATACGCCAAGTGGGTATAATAAAAATGGGCGTGAATGATCTTGTCTTGTAAAAACTAACGTCACATCACTTATCAGCAGTTATCACCTTATTAGTGATCTTACCATGACCTTCGAGCTAGTTCAGTCAGACTTCATTATCTATACTATAGGTACTTACCCGCGTCTATGTTGATTATGCAGGGTTATTTTGTATAACAAATAATACTAGCTAAGTAATATTGGTAATCATACATAATTATCCATTTATGATATTGTTTCAAACATATTTCATAGTATTTTTTTTTCTAGAGCGTTTACTTACACTTCTCTACTTAGTTTACTTCAGTAAAAACCTAAAATTTATAATTTAATATTATTACCTATTATTTAAAAATAATGAAACTAAAGTTTTGATACGACATAGTGACAAGTGGCCCCCAATGGTCCCCTATCTCCCCTACTTACTACTAATAACTTCACAATTCGCTTTCATGAAAGTAAATAGTTGGAGGTTACGGTAGTACCGTAAAACGAGGCGACTTTCAAATTACGGGGCGTCTTTGATGATAACAAAACCGAATACGAATACCGATATTTCTAGGACCAGTCTTCCGTTTTGTTATCATCAAAGACGCCCCGTAATTTGAAAGTCGCTTCGTTTTACGGTAGTACGCGACATTATTAGATCAACATATAAATTATCTTTCTGTTTACTAATTTACTTTTGCAAATAGCGTTCAAGGGAATTGATACAAACAATAGATGAGTATTGTAAGGTTTATTTTCTGCACGTGATCGACATTATTCTTTATGATTAGGTACTTAGTTTTTTGTTTGCTTTAGGTAAGTAGGTACATAATAAAATATGTGTTGTGAATAGACGGGGATTTCCTTGATAATAAACACGCTTGAAAAGAACATTGAGTACTTGTTTACCTAAGTATTAAGGTATTAGGTTGGTATACTTAATGATAATTAACTACTTATTAATTGGTGACACTTAACTACGATTTTAATATTTTAATTGAGTTATTTTATTTTTTTATGTAAATATAATTATTATTATTTTTAAGACTTGTTTTGTATAATTGTTATTCAACGTTTTTGTATGTTTTATTAATTTGATTAAGTATTATTATTCGATATTCTCTCTGTTACTCGCTCAAATTATTATTTTTTTATACCATGCTTTCTTCGCCTGTAATTGTGGTGGCATTTGATCTAATACCTTTTAAACTTTATCTCTTAATTGTAATGATGTACACTATGTTGGTGATCAATAAATAAATAAATAATTTCCTTTTGGATGCAAAGAGGTCTGTACCTACCTAATCATTTAAAAAAACTGTTAGAAAAAACATAGATTTGAGTGTCGTTGTAAAGAGCCTGGCTTATAAATCTGAGCCAAGATATATAATTTTTGACTGAATATTTTCATTGAGAAGTATCAGAAAATCTATGCTTGAGTCGAAGCTTTTTTGTGCATAAGTAAATTTAAGCTCGTAGGTATTCTGATAAAAAACTCTGACTTAATGGGTTATTCCCATCGAACCCACCGGTCGGCCCACTGGTGGTCCGGATGGGAATAAAATTCCCATCGAGCCCTGCATAGATTTGATTAGAGATTCTCATTAAAAACTGACAAGAAATATAGGCTTGAGGCCTCAGTGCTTGAGCAATAAGCAAATGCGAATATGTACGAGAATGGTTTTATCTATTTTAGTAATCTGAAGGTTTCATCAAGATTTTATTTCAATTTCAGTTCTGATCCCACATAAGAATGTATTCGAGAGCCTCATCCGGCAGTTCCCACAACTCCATGATTTGGCGCTCTGGGAGAGAAGATGCGCGGACGACCCTGCTTTTGACAAATCTTTTGTTATACTACCAAGTAAGCATCCTATAAGCTGATTTGTTACGTATTTGATAAAATATATAATAGCAATTCCTTTTCGATCTGAAAGTTTAAGGATGGCCAAATTGTGGTAAGAATCTTGAAAAATTTTTTAACTTGGCCCGTATACTGATTTTGGGTCAAGCACGATCCGGACTCAAGCAGAGATTTTTGTATGAAAATATCTACTGAAATGCTTGAGTAAATATTTATGTATCAGCATTCGGGCCTTAGTATAATAAGTATACATAGTACCAGCACAGAGGAATGCTAAAAAAACAGATGCCTAAATTTTTTGCAAATTCAAATGATTTACCTACTTAAGTATTTGCAAGTTTTATTTTATGAGTTTCTTCATTCAAACTTAAGCATTGTTTCAACATAGGTACATAATTATAAGCCCCAAGATATAATAGTGGCTTGCTTCTGCGGTTTCAGTAAATCGCATTTATTTCATTGTTTTTTTTTGCAGGAACCAAAGAAGTAAACTGGAGAATACTATACAAAATTTACGAGTATGAAACCCTTCTGGACTCAGCTAATATGATGGAGACTGATTGGATAATGATCGCTAAAGATATTCAGGTAGGTATCGGTAGCTGATTGGTAGTTGTGTGGAAATCTTTAATCAAATCTGTATACCTATGTACTGGAGTCATGCTTAAGCTTAAGTTTTTTTATGAGAAAACGGCCCTTAGTTTTAGTTTGTCATACCTAAATGTGTTAAGAAATCTGAGTAGAATAGTTATATAACTACATTGTTCTTTTATGAGAAAAACCAATGGAAAAAGCTGTTAGCCTACCTGATGTTAACAGTTCTCTCTGCTCACAGAGCAAGATCATTGCACACGTGGCCTGAGAGGCAGTGCAATGCATCGATCACTCTTGACACGTAAAAGTGTCTTAAATATTTTGAAAGTCTCATGTGCTTGTTATTAAAAACTTGAGTCGATTATTCTGTCTCCGTATCGTAAGTTTTGAACTCCTTTTGCTGCCCAGCATAATATCAAGCGACGTGGCTACAGATATAAGAAAACAAGAAGCTTTTGACGGCAAAAAACGCGGTGAAACGCGTTAATGTCACTATTTAGTTACAGAATACCTATGATTTAGTATGAAAACAGTTGACAAAACTGGCCAGGCTTAGGTAACCTGACAAGTTTTTGAAGTGAAACTTCTAATGCGACTTTCAACAAGGTTGCTTTAAACGTTTAACGCTCCTGGGGAGGGGGAATAGAAAGAGACAGAGTGAAAGTGAATGCGTGGAACTCAAAGTTTCACTTCTTCGCGCGTAGGGACTCCACGCACTATTTTTTTTATGAGACAACAATTGTCCCCCTGAGCCGTTTGTATTTTTGTGCTTGTAATTCAAAATATTTTCAGAAATACTACGAAGCATACGATGGGTTCGTGGTACTCCACGGTACAGACACATTGTGTTACACGGCGTCCGCTTTATCGTTCATGTTTGAAAACATCGGCAAAGGTGTTGTGCTCACTGGCTCACAGGTAATAATCATTTGAATATCTTACTATTTTGTGCAATAAAATGATGTAAGACCTACATAAAGTAAAAAAAAAATTGTCGTAAACTGTTGCTGGTAACAGTTTTAGGCCCGTATGCCGATACAGAAATAGTTACTCAAATCTGAGTAAAGGTTTTCATACAAAAATATATGCTTGAGTCCAGATCAGTACTTAAGCATAAACGGCATACGGGCCTTTAGTCATAACGATAATCCTAACAAGTGATTCTGCTTCCCATACTAAGACAAAAATATGTACCTACCTACTTAGGGGCTAAATATGTAGATACTTCAGATCATAGGTACATGTTTAATATACAAATAGGTACATCCAATGACTATGTTAGTTTGTTCCTACTTCAGATACCAATATTCGAGCCTCGTAGTGATGGAGTGGATAACTTCGTATCCTCACTCCTCATAGCTGGAGGTCTCAACATACCAGAAGTGACTATTTATTTTGGAAGCAAACTATTTAGAGGAAACAGGTATAGAAATAAATATTAACCACCAAAACCACCGTTTTATATTGGAAATAAAATTTACGCTCTAATGCTCGTATTCAAACAGAGAAATCGTTACTGAAGCATAGATTTGAGTAAAGATTCCCATACAATAATCTATACCTGAGCCTTATTTAGTTCTTGAGCAGTAAATGGGAATATGGGGCCATCCCACGAAATGAAACACTTTCCAAAAAAAAATAAGATGTGCTTGAACATAGTTTTTATTAGTTTTTCGATAAAAAAACATTTGAGTAATGATTTTGTTGTATTTTCGGAAGAAAAATGTGACTTATAAGTCTTGATTTATGTCTGAATCTGTACTCCGCTGATCTGAGTCCGAATCAGTGCTTGAGCAATTAATGAGGTGTACGGGCCTAACGTCCGAATATTGAAACTTTACTCATAACTTACTACCAATTCAAATTGCCTTTAATTTGACCACGTAATTAAACCAACCAGCATTTTAGTATTCGGGCGTGATTATCTAAATAATGTCCTTGGTAAAAATACTTTCAGGACACGAAAGATCTCAGCAACAAACCTATACGCTTTCAACTCACCCAACTGCGTACCACTTGTCGAAGTAGGTCTCACCTTCGATTTAAACAAAGCAGCGATATTCAAACCGAATGTTATTGAGAAGTTTAGCGTCAGTCCGAATATGTCTAAAAACGTGGGGTTGCTCAGAATATTCCCTAGTATCAGCACAGCTGTGATAAAAGCCTTCTGCCAGCCTCCTATCGAAGGTAAGTTTTTGAAGTGAAAACTTCTTTAGCGGATCCTAGAACGCGCTATCGAAGTGTTTTGCGTTTTTTGGGGGTCGAACTGTCGCTTTTTCGTTTCATCGACTTTCAAATCATCACGAAAAAGCGACAGTTCGACCCCCAAAAAACGCAAAACACTTCGATAGCGCGTTCTAGGATCCGACCAAACTTAGCAGCGCCATCTAGTTCTGATTTAGGCAACATGAGCATAGACTTTTCTAACTAAATAAGTACTGCATATTGGTTTTTGAAGGTTTCACTTCTACCACATGTGAATTGCACACATGTTTTTTTTATATATTCCGGCCGTAAGATGTCTCTTTTCATTTCTAAAGCAATTGATCTTGTGTGTCCCTGATAGCTCCTACTAGACACTCTACTTACTTTTCAACCGACTTCAAAAAAGGAGGAGGTTCTCAATTCGATTATATGGTTTTTTTTTGTATGTAGGTATGTTCTGCGATAATTCCGCCAATTTTAAATCGATTTTGATGATTCTTTTTTTGTTTGATAATTCATACTTCAGAGACTTCCCGTATAAATTTTATCACAATCGGTTCAGTAGTATGACAGTTAAATAAGAATAACTGTAAAAAAACTGTAAAAAAACACGACATTTTCGGGGGTGTTTACGATCAATAGAACAATTCCAATGAACTTCCATCATGATCAAGGTAATCAAATTAAAGTCGGTTTTTCTACTTTTTAAACTTATAAATTTTGTATGATCTATTTTATAAGAAAAGCCCTGCTACAACTAAACCAATCTTTATTAAAAAAATATATTTCAGGAGTGGTTCTAGAAAGTTACGGCGCAGGAAACATACCATCGAATCGCCAGGACGTGTTAACTATTTTAGAAGAAGCTGTCGCAAGGGGCGTCATCATCGTCATCATCACTCAATGCAGCACTGGATCCGTTTCCGCTTTGTACGAGACTGGGAAGGTACTGTACATACTGGCACAAATTTCATACAATAAATAATTTAAGTACCTATGATTTATATTTTTACAAATATTGAAAAATGTTGACGGATTTAGCACCCTTTTGACGATTTAATTTTTATGATACGTTAGTGTCAAAAGCTTCTTATTCCTCTTTATGGGGATTTTGAGATTTTATCAAGAGAAACAATCAGTTTGAGCCCAAAAAAATTTTGCTTATATATAAAAAATATTCCATTTTGTACCTAATATGGTTAGTTTCTTACTGTAATTCGAAAAAGAGCCAAGGAGAGGAGCGCTTTGAGGTCTTTTTAGATAAATTTTGTTGCCTTGAATTCAATATTTTGTCCTCTTGTAGAAAAAATATAACTATTTTATAGATACCAACTTTTCGTGTAACTGAGAAATGAATCTATTTTTCAGCTTATTGCAAAGTATGGAGTGGTTTCGGGGTCCGATATGACCCCTGAAGCAGCGTTGACTAAGCTGTCGTATGTTCTAGCAAAGACAGATTTATCTTATAAAGAAAAAACGGAGGTAAAAATATGAGTAAAAAAATAAATACCAATTAAATACTACTAACGTTTTATAGGTAAAACAATTCGTATTATATTTATTTTTCATAATTCTTAGTAAAATACTTGCTGATTGTTTGTGTGGTGTAATATTATTATTTGTACACTTACATCTTTATGTAATTTCAGATGATGGCAAAAAATATCAGAGGAGAACTTACTAATATAGCCTCTCTAGATATCGAGGTTAGTATTAACTGTGGTAATAGAAAAAACAAAGCGTTTTATCCTACTACTAGCCGTCGCCCGCGGCGTTGCTCGCGTTCTAGACCCTTTAGTCAGAGTGTGACTTTTCAAAATTCCTTTCTTAGTGCACCTCTACACTATTTATGGATACTACCTTCTAAATTTCATATCTCTAATGGGCGAATACTCAAAAGCCACTCAAGCCCCACTCAATTTAAGTCCCGCTTAAATTATTGCCATCTCTTACAAATGAGTAATGTCAAACAGAGGCAGAACAACTTTGAGTGGTGCTCAAATTTAAATGACTTTTGAGTATTTCAGCCTAGGACTAATAGGCTGTGCGTTGATTATCTGTCAGCTTAAAAATAGTTTATATATTTAGATAACTCTCGTAGAAAGATGCACCAGCAGAATTGGACCCACTATGATAATATAGGCCTGGTTCTGTTGGTGCATTTTTCTAAACTAGTTTGGGACTAGATGGCGTTGTGTCAATGTTTATGTTTTTTTTTTTAGTTTCCATAGTACAAGCTTTGTTTAGTTTGGGACTAGAAGGCGTTGTGTGAAGTGTCCGTGAATATTAATATTATATATTTACTTGGTAGGACTCAAAGTTTATAGATTGTCCCGCAATTTGGTGTGCCTCTCGGCATAGGCCTCCTCTAACGCTTTCCATAAACTTTGAGCTCATAACATGAAAATAACCAGAACTATGTAAACCCAATGTTTGGAATAAATGGCTATATTATTACTTGTAGGACCACACTCTGAAAGAAGCATTAGGCGTCAGCTTAAACATCCAATCGCCTAAGATCCTCACTGAGGTCACTGCAAAGGTGGTTACCTCGCTTCTCCTGTACGGAATTGAACACGAGGATTTGGGTGTCGTGAAGAAGATAATAGGTTTGTAACCAAGAAGTAACCAGTGCATTAATCCTTACTCAATATTATAAATGCAAAAGTAACTCTGTCTGTTAGTCTGTTTCGCTTTCACGCCAAAACTACTCAACCGATTTGAATGAAATTTGGTACACAGATAGTCTAGAGCCTGAGGAAGGACATAGGCTACTTTTTAATGCGAAAAAAGGGTTGTAAGGTGTTGAAAGGGGGGGGGGGATGAAAGTTGTATGTAAGTATCGTCATTTTTAGAGCTAGAAGCTTGAAACTTATTTTTAAGCTGTTGATTCGATATAAAATCAAGGTTTGTAAAAGCTATGTATGCTACTCAAAAATTTGAAATCCCCGACCTGATTGGATCCTATTCAACATTGAATAGAATTGAATAGAAATAATTTATTTTACGCATTAAGCAATGCCTTTGTGTATGAACCGAAACAACAAAGACAGGTTTAAGTGCTATCGAATTAGTTTAGAAAAATGCACCAACAGAATTAAGCCGAATATTATAGATAGATAGTTTTTTTTACATACACACAGAAAAATACAGAACGGACGTAGAATATATAGCAAACATAAAGATACCTACAAGAAACAAACAAAATAATAGGTGTACTTCCTAGACACAAAAATAATAGGTGTACTTTAGTTTTTCCTTTATAGAAATGGGTGCAGATGTGAACTGTCAATGCTCTGATGGCAAAACGCCTCTGCATGAAGCATTGTTGAAGGGAAACATACCTATTGTGGAATATCTGCTTACGAATGGTGCAAATGTTCATATCAAGACAAGGTAATTGCATAGCATAGTATCTACTAGACTAGACAGGCGTCATGGCTCAGTCGGTAGTAGCTCTGCCTTCTGTGCTGTGGGTCGTGGGTTCGATCTCCATCGAGAACAAACATTTGAGTGTGGCAAACATAGATGTTTGTTCTGTGTCTGGGTGTCTATGTATTATAAGTATGTATTTACAAAAAAAAAGTATATATGTATTCTATCAGCCATCTAGTTCCCATAGTACAAGCTTTGCTTAGTTTGGGACTAGAAGGCGTTGTGTTAAATGTCCGTGAATATTTATTTTATTTATTTATTACTCTAGGACCCGTCTCTCCTAAATGCTATAGTGTTACCTACCCTGAGCGTGACTCGTTGGATATCCCACTAAAAATTTGCAACGGGTAACTCTACGTGTGATCAGTTTTATTTATTCCCAAGAGCAAAGGTCTCCCCCAAAGACTTCCAATGTTCTCTATCTTGAGCTTCTTCCAATATTTTCTTTCGAGGGTGTCAAGTTCGTTCCGCCAACGTTTTCTCGTCCGACTTCGAAACCAGTGATCAGTTACGAATTCTTTTATCTTTCCAGTTCAGGGGAGTGTCCACTAATGACAGCCGTACACAAAGACGATAGAAGCTTAATAGAACTTCTGATGAAATGTGGGGCTCACTTAGCAAGTGCCGACAAAAGAGTGATGACTGATATGATTACAATGGCGGTGAAGAATTCTTCTTTGAAGAAGTTGGAGTCTTTGAAGAGAGCTGGCGCGGATCTGGACATGCCAGATGAACTCTTACAAACTCCGTTGCATAAGGTTAGCGCGTGGCTTTCTATGCTACAAAGCTACGGCCGCTTAAGTATGCAATGTTAGGGCCTGTATCTATCTATCCTTACTTAATTATAAATGCGAAAGTAACTCTGCCTGTCTCGCTTTCACGCCAAAACTACTGAACCGATTTGAATGAAATTTGATACACAGATAGTCTAGAGCCTGAGAAAGGACATAGGCTACTTAGAAAAAAGGTTTGTAAGGGGTTGAAAGGAGGGGATGAAAAGTTGTATGGAAGTAAGTAAAAATGCTACCCAAGACACTTTTCCACGCGGACGAAGTCGCGGGCACACCTAGTACTATTATAAAACTGTAAAAAAAGCTAAAAACTAAAATTAAAGATATGTATAAACTAAATATGCAGATCTACTAAATAAACGCTTCTGATTCCGAAATTCGAGTTTGTCTGTCTATCTGTTTGTTTGTTCGCGGATCACGCCTAAACTACTGGACCAATTTCAATGAAACTTATACCATTCAGAAGCCCTTTTTTCCGGATTGAAACAGAAAAGAATCCACGTTTTTCATATCAATAAAATATAGCCTATATTTTATTGAAATTAAAAACGTGGATTCTTAGATACAGCTAGACCTCTCTAAACCAAAAGACGCCTTTGGCACGAGGTTCATTGTATATGCTGGTTGACAGATATTTTGGTGGAAGTCGCGGGTACTTATCTAACTAAATAAAACTTAGGTGAGCGTCAAGATGGCGGGATCCAAAGCCAAAAAGCTTTTATAATCTGACTGATCACTTTGAATAGTCATTGTTTTGTGTGATGATGGTGAGGTAGGTATGATTACCTACTTTTTATTATTAAATGAGTTGGAGCTATAGTAGGTGCCAAATAACACCGCAATACAGGTCATTCACCCACCTTCAAAACGATGTCGCAAAATTCAATTTATGAATGATAAACAAACACTACTACGAGTTTCAAGCGGTTACCGTCTTAGCGACAGGTTTGTATGGAAAGCGACAGAATTAGCCATTTATAAATTGAATTTTGCGACATCGTTTTGAAGGTGGGTGAATGACCTGTATTGCGGTGTTATTTGGCACCTACTATAGTTCTTCCCAAGCTGGTTTGTCTTGTAAATAATGAGATATTTAAAGGTACTATTGTTTATTTAAAAGTATTTATAGTATGCTTTTAACAGAAGTCTTCGTTTTATTACGTTTTTGGAACTTGTCAATCGACACTTTCTAATTTCAATTTTACTACCGTTGTGCTACCGTGATAATTTGCTAATTGTTACTGATTGGTATCTCAGTAAAATATATTGGTACTTCAAGAAATATAAAAATTTCAGGCTTTGAAAGGAGTCCAGCCAGTGCTTGGCTCACTAATTGGTACTGATTGGTATCTACAGTAAAATATATTGGTACCTACTTCAAGAAATATAAAAATTTCAGGCTTTGAAAGGAGTCCAGCCAGTGCTTGGCTCACTAATTGGTACTGATTGGTATCTACAGTAAAATATATTGGTACCTACTTCAAGAAATATAAAAATTTCAGGCTTTGAAAGGAGTCCAGCCAGTGCTTGGCTCAGTAATTAGAACTTATAACATAGGTGGTTAGTGGTTAATATCTATTTTCGCGACAATCACATGCTTGTTTATTCTTTACAGGCTGTTCTGTACAACTGTCCAGAAATAGCCCAGTATCTACTGGACAACGGAGCAGATGTAAACAGTAAAGATATTCTCAGCTATGCACCTATCGACTACGCTATGAAATTAAATCGGGATATTCTGACTAAGGTTCTTGAGTGACCTTTTTTTACAATAAACTGAATTTTTGGTAACTTAATTGTTGTTTTAGGGCACATTTTAGGTATAAGGAGGTATAATTAGGCAGGCGTCATGGCTCAGTCGGTAGTAGCTCTGCCTTCCGTGCTGTGGGTCGTGGGTTCGATTCCCACCGAGAACAAACATTTGTGTGTTGTAAACATAAATGTTTGTTCTGCGTCTGGGTGTTTTATGTATTATAAGTATGTATTTACAAAAAAAAATGTATGTATGTATATTCTATCAGCCATCTAGTTCCCAGAGTACAAGCTTTGCTTAGTTTGGGACTAGAAGGCGTTGTGTTGAATGTCCGTGAATATGTATTATTATTATAATAATGTCCTCATTTAGTATAGTAGATAAATTATAATTAATGTATTCATTATCCTAAGAACTATATTGTTATTTATTTGTTAGAAATAAAACAGCAAGTACTTAAAACAAAAAACTTTTTTTTTTAATATTAATAAGGTAGGTAACACTGCGTCATCAGTGGTCAGTTCAAACTCCTTCAACCAAGTAGCGTCGTTACAATAAATAATGTGAAAAATTGTACTGTATCATTACGCCCCGAAACAGTTACGGATGCACCTTATAACCCTAAAGTGACCGGAACACCTAGGCATTCTCAAAGCCACAAACGGTCACCCATACAAATAGTGACAGCGCAGAAAATATAATAAAGTCAAAACTATTGTTGTTGGCGTTTCGAGGTCAATTAAGTTTGTCGTACAATATCACGAAGCTAAGGGCTATCACGCCCGAAGTATTTGTTCACACCAGCCAAGTTTTCCATCAGCACTGGCATGTGTCGCTTCTGTATGGGGCACGGCGAGTAGTGGTCGCAGTTCCGGCCGTTTCTTCCAGACAACACAGCGTCGTTTACAGCTGTTGTGTTTAGTATCGTTGATAGAAGTTTGTTGCTAAAAAAAAAAAACCTTGGTCATTTCAACAAAAAAGAAAGAGATATTATGATTTTTGTTGGATATGAAAGATTTTTAGGTGTAAGACATTATTGTTTGAAAAACATAAATTATAGTAAAAAAAAATATTATACAACAAAATGATGGACCAAGCCGATGGTAAGTGGTAACCACAACCTGTAACGATGCGCCTCACTGAGCACGTCCACTGAGGACTGCCCTGTGATGCATTGCACTGCACCCATCACTTTGAGACATAAAGGTGCCCATACCCTTCAAACCGGAACACAGCAATGAGAACCTCACTATGTTTGGCGGCAGAAATAGGTAACAATAATTATAAATATTCTTGGACATAACACACAACGGCGAAAGAAAACAACGTGAGGAAACCCGCGGCTGGGTCAGCTCCGCACGTATTGACGATGTCTTTCCTGTGGATATGGCTGACTAGGCTGAGAGGATGGTATAGATGCTGGGCAAGCTTACTCCATCTATAACATTGTCCCATCGCTGACGCTGCTATATCTTCAATATGCCTATTTATCACACAACACTCACACTACTACACTATACTATATGTGTAGGTGCCGTATAACTATTAAAGGTACTTTTCTCGACGTCAAAAACTTTTACCCTCCTACTGCTGAATTAAGTAAGTTTAATGCGTAGAGACTTGTTCAATGTTCAGTGCCTTGATCGCGAATAAATGTGACAATCGCAAACGCAAACTCTACCGTATCCGAGATAAACTGCGCGGTGACACTACAACGCTTGGCAGTCGAGCTGGCATTGACGTGCGATATAACTCGAATACCTACGTTAACGCGGCGACTGTCAGATTGGTACCTACTTACTTGACAATATAAGTCATGATCTTGGAGGAGTCAGCATAGTGCTCCTGTTCAGTCCAGCAAACGACCCTCAGCGCGCATTCCCGGAGCCCCCGACCATCGGTCAGCATCTGATTGGCGAAGCTTATCATCGTGTCGGCGCTGAAGTCGGTGTTTTCCAACACTGGAACGATCCGGCACATGACTTACCTCCGAATTTATAAATCACCACTTATTCAGGAACACCCAGCTGTTTCATTTTTTTACAGTACTAGTCTTTTTACACCTTGCAAGTAGGTACAACACCAAACAAACCTCTTTTCACTGCAATTATGAACTCTTTGCAAGATTAATTAGTGAAAAATAAAAAGACAAGTTCCAAGTTTGAACGGCTACTTTTGTCATCAAAATGTCAGTTGTATAAGAGGTCATGGAAGAATACTAATTTTCGGGGTTACAAAATAAAATTTTCAGTGTCCATAGTTATGCAATAATCTATTTGGGACAGGGCCGAGCTTAACAATCTACCGTAAGTGATTTTAATATTTTTTTTCAGTAATTACATGAGTTCTATATAGGTAATGCCGTTTCCACACATGCTAACACGAAGCTGCCCTACACTTTGCGTCTATTAAAAATTCTATAGGGTATCTTTAGAGCTCAGAATAATAGAGCGTGAAAGCCTGAAATGCTTGTGTGGACACGGTATTATAAAGTCAAAAAAATAATTATTCTTTGAAATTACGGTTCTGTTTATGGAAGAGTAAATCTTTTTCTGTACCTACCTATTTGTAATTGAAAATGATCAAGTCTTTAAGAGTGAAATTCGTTCCGTTTCCATATTTTGTGTTCCTCGACCAAGAAAAGGAAGTGCAGCGAATATTCTGACACGATGTTGAACTCGGCAGGTCATGGAGCAAATGTACCTGATTGAGATACTCATTGACAAAGTGACGATATTCGCATCCGAGGAAGATGAGAAGAGCGGTGCTAACAAGAGCCTTATCATGAAAATAAGGTTTGGACCTAAAGTACAGTTCATCATTAAAGAAGGCCAGCTCGCCGTCAATGACGATAATAAAGATGACATCATCATGTGCGATGATCAAGGAAGAAGGAAGTGGACCAGGACTATCAGAGTCGGTAAATCATATTTGTTCCCCTCATACCCAGACACAGTACTCATGATCCTGAACAAGTTTCCTCTAGAAATAGAAGTATGGAACGACGATGAAAATGAAGTCGAAATATTTGTTGGCATCGGCACAATGTACTGGGAAACACAATTCTACCATATGCTAAAGGAATCGGCGGACGCTAACAAGTTGCACGAACCGTTGACTATCAAACAGCATACACCCTTATTCGCAGAGTGCTGCTGCAAGCAAGTTGGAGAGATTGCCTTTATTTTACGACTGAGTGCTTTGGGAGATAGCATCATTACCGAGTTTCAGCAGCTGATGAAAGATCCAGATGCTTTTGTATTCAGAACCAACAAAGCACCTAGCATGTTTCAATGCAAACGAATCGAAGGCGACGATCCCAATTTCTGTATGGTGGGTAGTCTTTACGAGACCACCACACTTGAAGATCCTGATGTGGTCAATAATGCTCAGAAAAAGATAGAAATATGTACTGAACTCCAGAGTTGCGGCGTCGGTCAGAAGGGTGCTGACCCAAGTTGTCAACACGGTGACGATAATGAACCAAAGCCAAAGAAATATGCTATAGACAAAATTCGAATGGGAGATATCACAGGTCCATGCGGTAATGCTAACTGCGCACTTGCTCATAAAGTCAAAAACTATATCAGAGCCCTGGACACTTATAAAGCAGAAGCAGCTGGCAAGGTCGATGGGACGAAAGATGACACCACGAAGAAGATTTGCGGTGCGTGCAGTTGCAAGGATGACAGGTACCATAGAGATGAATGTCCAGATAATCAAGGGCAAGGACCAAATAAAGCAATGTGTATGGGTTGCGGAGGCGTTGTTCAATCTGGAGAAACTTGTGAGGACAGGAAGAAAAAAATGTATGGCACCGGGGCTACCCCAGTAGGAAGCAAAACAACTGTTGCCTACGTGTTCAGCGTAACCAAAGTACCAGATTTTTATGAGTCAATGTATGGAAAAGATTACACAGTGGGAAACTTGGCAGCGAATTATCAACATGATGCTAGCTCAGCATCGACAAGTAGGCCTACTGGTGGATGTTGCTGTCGAAAACTTGCTCCCACTCCGGTACGAATTCCTATTACCCACGTAAGTAGTAGCCCTGATTTCCAATCTCCGGATAACAAAGCGTCTGCGAGAAGCTTTGAAACTAATAATCCAGCAGTTTACAATGTAAACACGGCAGATTCAAGACGAAAAGTGGCTACTGTTTTCAATTGTACTGAAGTTCCAGACGAGAAAGAATGCAAATGCGACCCACCAAAGCCAACACCACCCTGTAAAACTTTTGATTGTGATTGTATAGCCGAGGTAGGGAATATTGCAGCAAGAAAAGCCCATAAACCGTTTTGCCCATCATATAAACACAAAAGTAGCTGCCCCGTCACTAAGATGAATGAAGAAGAAGAGAAGAAGAAGGTGGAGGATGACGAAGACGAAGCTGAGCCTCTGCCTTACGGTCTGCCCCCTATCCAGCTCGGTCCCTGTCCTGTAATGGGTAGACCTTGTTCTGTTCCCGATGGCTTTGCTAGGATGTACAAGACTGCTGCACTTCCTGCCCTGCCACCGAGCTACAGCGACGCAGGCAAAGTTTGCTGCTCCAAAGAATACGAAAGAATTAAGAAGGCTATAAAGGAGTACATGAAGAATCAAAAGGACAATGACTTTAGGTGCATCAATAAGTTCAACGTGGACACTGAACGGAGGTGCTGTGACAAGGAGCAGAGACTTCTTTCTCTAATGGGAAAGGAATGCTGCGGCTCTCATAAAATGGCAATACAGGAGAAGTACAAAGAAGATAAGAAGTGAGAGCATCGACACATTGATTATTTTATTTTGTAACCCGTAAAAACAACTAAAGAACATCAAATACACACCTTATACAACCACATTTTGTTATTATTCTTTGTTAGAAATGATTATCTACTAGTACGTCGTAGGTACCTACTACCTACTTAAGTATAGAGTGGTATAAATAGCTTCACAAAACGTGCCTTGTATTGGAGTAGGTTCTGTGCTAGGTATTTTTAAGACCTCAGATATTTTTAGAGAGATATCAAAATTGATAACTTTACAGCTAAAGAACTCGCTTTATAGTGCTCATCGATTTTGGTTAATTCAATATGGGAGATGACGAAGAAAATGATAACAAGAAGAAAAAGAAGAACGCGTCCAAATACAACTACACATTCGGTGACGTCCATCCAGGTAAAGAATACTTTGAAATTTATAAACTTGAAAGCAGGGAATGTGAGGTGGAATGTCGACTCATTCCAAATACCCTAGTGTTTCATCATATCAGCCTTCTTTGTCCGGTTTCCCGTGATAATGTCGACAATTCAATCACTGAGATTACCTACCTTGGTAGTAATGAACCTTAGGGTTTAGTCAATAAATATTGATTAACACACTTTGATTTTTTGAAAGATTAAACCCAAAAAAGTTTCAAAAGCTCTCGCGTATTTCAGGAGTGAACATCGGACACAAGCAATGTCTGTATTTGAAGCCAGGTTTGGCAGTGCCAGCCGGGATGGGGTGGTTGTGGACGGCCCAAGATGTTCCAGGAATGAAGGTAAATCATCTCTAGATCTACAAGAAATGACCTTAACTTGAATCAAGTGGTGTTTAAAAGTTGTTTGGGATATCATTGATAAAGGTTTTGCTTTTAGTTTCGTCGGGGCTGGCAGCCTGGTGTGATTGGGAAAAGCGTTTCAAAGATGATGACTTTTAAATGTCCACGAGGAGGTCCCGATAAAGATAAAAACAAGAAGAAGAAAAAGAAAGGTGCTAGACCAGGAGCTGACGTCGGCGGCGGTGACTCTGAACCGGAGGAGCCATTGGAGCCGAAGCCAGCTCTCAAAGTACAGAGAAAAGGAGATGTTTTTACTATTCAGGTATGATAGCAGGAACAATAAATTAGCGCTAAACGATAAATTACCAAAAATATAGTATCTTTTCAAAAATTCAAGAAAAAATAACTTTTGTAGGTAAACCCGCTGAAAGATCTGACCGAAATCGCACATAACGAGGATCCCTACGTTGACTGTGAACCTATGGTCTTCAAAATTATCAAAAAACGAAGTCCCGAAGAGCAGGCAAAAGTGGAAGCTCGTAAAATGGTCAAACTAAAGAAACAGCGAGATGCCGAGATCCGGAAAGCATTGGCTGAAGCTGTTGAAGACATCTGCAAGTGTGCATACATGGATGTTTACTGCAATGACTTGACAGCGATAGATAGGGTCATAGATAGCTGCCCGGCGTTCAAAGAGCCGGAATGTATTTGCCACGAAGAATCTCTAAGCTCACTTTCTAGTAACGCTACTTGGGACATCGAATACACTCCTCCCTTCGGTTGCTTTGATTTGGCTCCAAGAAAACGGAAGAACTTTATACATGTGGAGACTCAGTACATACCGGCTGATGCTGGAATTGTTGAAACGCCTAAAATTAAATGTAAAAAGTCTTGTACTTCTGTCAGTAAACCCAAGAGGAAGGTTTCGAAGAAAAGCTGCTGCGGCCCGTGTCAGTAAATTAGTCTTCCAAATTAAATTGAAAATTGTTGTAAAAGTAAACACTGTCCTACGTAACAGAAATGACTTTCATTTGCCGAATTTTAACTTTTAATACGCTTGGTTCATAACTGAATTGACCAAGGAATATGTGACGAAACATTTACTCAGAGGCAGGAAACGAAATACAAATATTTACTCACATTTTGAATATCTTTTATATCCTGAATGAGAAGCATAGCTCTTCATTATCAATGGTAGCAGTACTGTGGTTCCCAAGACCACGGCGCCACCTAGCGCCAACGCTGCTGGGTTGATGTTTATTGTTGGCAGTAGGCCCTAAAGAAGTAGTACATAATAATATAATGATGAACAAACATAAAATGATCAAGTAAGTAACATTGGAACGATATATTAGGATGACCTTTAGGTTTAGGTAGGTATTTACAAACGAAAACAGTGACATTTGAAACAGAAGTTAAATACAGAGAAGTAAGCTTGTATTTTGGATACAACGATATTTTATAAGGAAACATGAAAAGGAGAATAAGAAATCTAAAAACTTACCGAAGACGCAAAGGAGTCTGGCGCTGACTTGATGGGTATTGTTAGAAAAGGAATCGAGATGTCTAGATCTACCTGAAATAATAGTTTAATTTACCTATTACCTTACATTCGTTACAGATCTGTTAGTATTATGATTCATCAACTACAGATTTTGAAAAATCAAAATGAATACTCACATTTACATCTCGATCTTCGAAATTAAAAGAAAACAGTCTTCCTTCTCGCTTCTTTCCTTCGAAACACACAACTAACACAAGCACAGAAAATAATAAAATTATCATTCGCAACATTTTGAGCCAATATTCATAACTTCAGCTAATTAATATGAAAGGTGGTGTTTCCGCAAAAACATTGACGCGTTTGCTGCTACTTTTATATAGCGTTTGCGAAAATACCGCGGTAATTCAATGCCCGTGACGAAGTAAGAATTTTCCGCGTATTGTCAGATTAATGAGAGGGAGACTGCGAAGTCAGGATTTAAGATTGTGACGACGATAAATGTAGAGCTTGGACGAAATGGACAGCTCCAACCTTCACCAAAATACCTTTCACTCTATTACCATAGCAGTGCCAAGCGGTTGTGCCAAGAAAAGTATGAGGAAAATAGAGGGAAATTTAGGTATACTCGTATAATCATAAAGGTAGCCTTTCGAAAGGCTACCTTTAGTCTTCTAAAGCTGCACCAACTAAAATGGCTGCTAAATCTGTTGTATTTTCATTGTCATGTAAGCGCTAGAGCATTTTTCAAAGCCGCGCTAAAATAAAAGGCGAATATAATAAGCAAATGCAGACATGCAAATAATCTTATAAAATAATAATTATTGTCATGTGACCTAATAACTTTCTTTACTAACGGGTAATTTAATTCCTTTTTAAGGTAAACTACCAAATTATTCAAGCCTTAAATACAGCTCCAGGCCAGTAAATATGACTGACTCAAAACATCTTCAATATGCTTCCAGTTAGCCTGGTATTTTTTCATTTTTGAAATGTAGAGAGAGAATTGGTAGGGCCAATCCGTGGACAAATGAATTCGTCTATTTCATTTCGGCGAATCTAAAAAGTTGTAACTCTATTAACTGACAATTTGTAGCGGTTTTCACACCCTGTGCACAGAATGAACGTTTTCACACTGAGTGATTTGATTGTTACGACACGAGAGTGAAACATTAAATTCATTGGAGCCAGTCAACTCTGGTGCTCAGAATATTGGCTCTGGTGTGGCATAGTTTGTAGATTCTTTAAAGAACTTCGTCAGTGATTGGTCTAAAATTTAATAATCAATAATCACTTATTTGGTAAGGGTTAACACGTCAGATTTATCCACATAGTTATATAAGTAAATAACATACAACATGAGCATTTGATGTTTTCGATGGAAAGCACAATGTGTAGGAAGGCGCAAAGGTAGAGTAATTTTTTTCGTGAATTAAATTCATAGAAAGAGTTAAATAGTTAGCCAGAACTGCGAAACTTTGGATAGTACTGGATCATAATACCAAAATGGATTGAAAATGATATAATTGAGGTAGATACTGAGAAGTATACCACTTTTGCGCACCAAAAGATGCGCACCAAGGACTTCCGCACCTACGCTATTCCACTTATGCGCACCAATCGATTTTTAGCTTGGTGCGCAAAAGTGGAATAGTTTTAATGACAAAGGCATTTTAGATATGAATAACATAATTACAGCGAGGCGAGGTCTGAATACGTAGCACCGATTATTCCGCTCTAGATCGAATAACATAAATAAGCTCACGGCGACACAAGAGCTTGCCTAATACATATTATGATGAGACTCTGGTTCCTAATTAAATGTAATAAATTACGTTACAGAGTGATGGGTTTGAAAATTTATGGGAAATTTTTTTGTGTGGTAGTGTTCAAAATCCAAAAAAATTTGAACCTCGGGAAATCTCTCTAGATCCTGTTCATCATTGGGGGTTAATAAGTAGCAAATTTATTGAAGATCCAAAAAGATGACCTACTTTCTGTGAGAAATAGAAAAATCCCGTTGCAGAGTATCTGCATTAGGTATGTGTGGATACTAGATACCTAGCTGATGGCTTTACACTGTGTACACCCAATTTTTTCAAACTTTCTCAGTTTGTCCACTTTTAATCTTCGTGGATTCGACATCAAACCGGGGTCTTTAATATAATAACCAATTGATTTTACAAGCCAGTTTGAAAATGATTTTTTAGAATAGATTTGGGCTAAAAATATCAGATTGCATCAATCAACTTAATTGTTTTTTCACTCTTCTCTGGTTTGAATTGAAGTTGTAGGTCGGTCCTAATGTAAGGCATTAGGAAATTCTTTCCTTCCCATTTCGATGGCATCTGGCCCATAACGTCTTTTGTCACAGTAAAAGTCTTGCATAACAATAGAATGAAACTAAACGTGGTTTCCACACACGATTGTTTTGGGGTAACCGTCGGAACGTGTTGTATATAGCATAACACGGACGTGGAAGCTGGCAGTCATGGCTTCCACGATGGAGATGGTAGTTGGAGTTGTTGTTTTGGTGTTATTGTGCGGCGCTAATGCAGAATACGGGCACGATGGGTAAGATACTTCATTACTATCTATATGACACTTGTGATGAAGAAGCTGGGTTGGCATTAGGATGGGTCTACTGGTATTTGAAGCTATCGCGTGACGGTACTCAGGCAGGGCAGTCAACCAAAACGTCTCGGTATGTCGTTAGATCGTGACTGTTCTTGCCTACTGAGGGCCTGTTATGCCGGCTTTCCCCACCTTCTATAGACCAGAAGATAGTTCGTAACCTTTTTATTTAAATCAAGGGAAGGGATTATCAATGATGTGCTCATCAATCAGGAGATCAAAATATCGTGCGTGACTTGCTGGAGTCTTGTAGAGTCCTTTATCCACAAATAAAACACAAATTATTATTATTGCACGGATGGCTTGTGCTATGCGGTCTTTCACCACCACCGTCTGTCCGCCAGTGTCGCCAGCCACACACCACAGACACTACATCCATGATTTGCAGGCTAGGTATATCCTAACGAAAACTAGCTTCAATTTCAGGGGCTTCATGCCGAGCTACCGGACGGAGGATCAGCTGGCAGAACCCAGCGCCAGGGTCGATAACACCAGAGAGGATAGGAACAACCAGCCTGAGAGGACCCAGCGGTTCGGAATATCCGCCTATGGAGGCACTGCACAGGTAGGTACGAATAGTTCTAGGAAGTTATTTTGGAATTGGTTAAGAAAAAGCTAGCGTCTATGACTTTTCTAGAAGCGTATGGCTTTTAGGGAGATTACCTACTCTTTCTTTAGCCAGTGATATCTACTATTGGTACCATGGCAAATACCATGTCCCGAGAGTTACAGTAACGTCTACAGCAATTCATTTGACTGCTAAAGGCATTGTTCACCAACACATTGACTATATCATTATAATCATTGTTTACGGAAACGCTGATTACTGTGTTATTGAACACCAGCCTTAATCATTCAAAATCCCATCTAGGATGAGCAACGTGACCCCGTGAGAGGTCAACCACGAGATCAGCTCGACAAGACACAGCGGTTCGGCATCTCTGATTATGGAGGTGGCATCGAGGTGAGATATAATTTTCACCGTGACAAAAACTGGGTCGATTCCCAGCATGATCTAATAATCTTTGGTCTTGGTGTTGTGCGAGGTTATATTAAGAAAGAAATAAGTATAAAATGACAATTAAGTATAAAAATTAAATTTTCAGGGTGGCTACGGCAGCACCGCTCCCGGTCTCTACGGGCCGTTGAAGATCGATCTGGGGGGAGTCTTAATCGGGTCAATCCTGGGCTTCGGAGCCGTGGTCATCTTGCCAAAAATCATTCACGCACTTTCGTACAGCTACGGCGGCGGTTATGGTCGAAGTGAGTTTACGTTTATCACCCTCTATAATTATACTCTTCTCATGAGGTGACCATTGAATTTTCTGCAACTGAATACTTACCTACCCTCGAAAGAATTTAATAAGTAAAAGTAGTAGAACAAGCCTAGATAGCCCAATCTAAATAGGTAAGTAAGTACATGAAATTTTATCCGATAGGTACGAGAAAAAAGTTTATATAGGTATCTTCTAATTTCGTTATTATTAGAACTATCGGTTTCAAAAGAATTTTGAGACCAAGGACCTAAGAAAATATACACTGTAATTGCAAAAATGTTTTCTCTCCTAGGTGTTGAGACGGACTTCGGTCAAGTCTCAGATTGGATGCAAAAGCTGGATGAGACGCTGAGCCGGTACAACATAGACTCTGTATCGTGTATGCAGCGGCTGACGTGCTCGTATGTTCAGCTGGCCAATGAGAACGTTGTATCTGGCAACGCTACGGATTTTGACGCAACCTTGTCTTCTTTATCGAGGTACTGAATAATTGGTCTATGCTAATACATAAGCTCCGCGTCCATTGCAGATTTGTGTGGGACTGCGTGCACTGTAGTGACATTTAGCCTTCCTTTTTGATCCGCGTGCTGCGCTTCGCCTGCATAGGACGGGGACCGTTAATAGGTACATACGAAGTATTTTACACAATGTCTTTTTGTGATTTCAGCAACTCCCTAGTCCGACGCATGTTGTCCGGAACATCGGTTTATGAAGCAGTTTCAGCCGGCGGAGTCGCCGATACAGACTGTCAGGTGCTCTACCCTAAATGCAAACTCGACAAGAAGACCGTGGTGAAAGTGCTGTCGCAGCTAGTACCTTCGTGAGCTAGTGTGACTAAGAATCTTTACTGATTTTATTACGAGCACGTGAGCAAATGAATGCTAGTTATAAGCAATTTGTGTAAGTTGGTGTGAATGAAAACTACTAAATAAAATACCTCATTAAATTTTTTAAAGCCCTTCGTTTGATTTCTTCGAATGTCTCACCAGTGATAAATTAAGTATACAAGATATTATTTGGTAACCTAGTAGGTAGTACATATAATAAGTACTTTTAATAGTACACGACATATTTGATGATGTAGGTACCTAACGTAATGCGAAATAAAGTAATTGGATGGGCTAGGTTCTAATAGCTCCCTAATGTAAAGGCAAAAATGAATACGCTAATTTAATCAATATTGCCATGAGTCAAACAACAGTTTGACCTGTGTATTCATTAAGCTAGGTCTTCTAAAACGTATTAGGCATTCATCCGATACTGTCACGTACTAAAAATGAAGAGGGAACTAGTAAAACTTGCTTACATGTACGGGGATGCAAACATGAAGAAGCAACGAAAGAAGAGGAGAAATATAATAGTAACGGATCTGTGTGTGGATTACGCCGAAAACTCCACCCTCCATGGGTTACGTTACATGACTGCAAGTGGTCTAACACTTCTAGAGAAATTGTTCTGGCTGGCGACTTTTCTAGTGAGCGTCGGACTTTGTGGATACTTCATAGAAAACGTATACCATAAGTGGAGAAACAACCCCGTTATAGTAACCGTTAATGAAAAGCTAGTCTCAGTGGACACAGTACCTTTTCCCTCGGTCACTATATGCCCACAACAAAAGCTCGGTTGGTATAATTACACCGAGGAGTTGGAAAAATATCGTAAAAATCCAGATTACAAATATGCTGACACTGTGAAAGACATTAGCCTGCTGTGCAACCATGCCTTGCATAAATCGAATCGGAACTTCACAAATGCGTCCACTATAGAAACCTTTCAGTGGTACGCAGAAACAAATATTTTTGAATCGTGTTATTGGCAAAACTCCCAGCAAAAATGTAAGGAAATGTTTCAAGAAGTTTACACAGCTGCAGGATTGTGTTACAATATGAACGGAATCGCGGCGAGTGAAATGTTCCGTAACACTGTTCAGTCAGAGTACAACTATTCAAGCAGAACTCTGAGGAGCCGGCAATGGTCTCTAGAACATGGTTACACAACCTCAGATAACACTCCATATCCAAAACGCGGGAATAAGAACCACGCCAGTCCAGACCTTGAAGTATTTTTAAGTAGCAGAGAAAAGGAAGATCCGCAATGTAATGGCTTGAGATCGGGTTACGAGATATACTTGCATCATCCCGCCGATATTCCTCAAACTTCTCTGTACTACTATTCTGCAGAGAATAACCAAGTGACAACTCTGGCAGTCAGCGTGCAGCTCGAAGGGACATCGGATCGATTGGTCAACTACTCCCCCAAGGTGCGGCAGTGTTACTTCATAAGTGATCGCTATCTGCGATACTTCCAAAACTACACGACCAAGAATTGTGAAGCGGAGTGTGTATCGAACTACACATACAAACACTGTGGTTGTGTAGGCTTCTATATGCCACACAACAACAGCAATGAGATTTGTGCGGAGAATAAACAAAAGTGTATGCGTGAAGCTTACGATATGATGGCGCGGAAGGAACTGAACCTGGAGAATGAATCTGATGGTTGCAGCTGTCTGCCTGCGTGCAATAGCGTCGAATACGACGCAGAAGTGCTCAAAACAATTTTTATCGCAGGAAATTACGCTGGTAGTAAACTGAGAACTCGCAGTATTTTCGGTATCATGGTGACTTACAAGTTTAATATTTCCAAAGTGGAAATTTACTTCAAAAAGCCACATTATATGTCCATGCGTCGCTCTGAGCTATTTGGTACTACTGATTTTCTGGCGAACATTGGGGGATTACTGGGTTTGTTTCTTGGTTTTTCGTTTTTGAGTTTAGTAGAAATCTGCTACTTCCTCACTATTAAGCTGGGTTTGGCATTGCGACGGGATATTAAAAAAGAAAAAGAAACGCTGAGTCAACGTCACATAAATAATGCAATTGGTATGGCTAGCGGAACTCAATCCTAACTTCTCGTAGTAGCTGTATTAGTAGCACAAAATATCAGTACGTAATAGGTATCTACAATTTTACTACCTACACATATCTCACTCGGGGCCCACTAACGAGTCAACCAAATACATATTATCATCGTATACTAATGCGAAAACATTTGGGTATAATTTAACAACGTCGTGATTAAATTATAATATCACCTAGGTAATATAGGTAGGTATATAATTTGGTTTTTTTATGTACCCACTAGGAAATTGTAAATTTGATTTTACTTGAAGTTTGTTTGGCTAGAGTTTCACTAGGCAAAATTAAACTTAATTAAAGCTCACTCGTTTTATATAACTTAGGTTAGAAAAATATCATTTTGAAAGTACCCTCAGCGTACCAAAACTGTGTTATAATTGCTTGATCTGAATAAAGGTGATTGCGTCATCGATTGTGAGTTTTGACTATACGTAACGCGATATAATCTCACTACAAATTAGGTATACAAAGCGTAAACGAATATTTTTACCTTTCACTAGGTAGGTAGGTAGTCTTTTGTTTATGTTGTTTTTCATTGTGATTTATGTGAAGGCGTGAGTTTTCAGATATCACAAACTAGGTGCCGCCCGCGACTTCGTTCGCGTCCCGTTGGTTCCCATTAATTTTTCGGGATAAAAAGTAGCCTATATGTTAATCCAGGACACGGACAATATACATACCAAGTTTCATCGAAATCGGATCAGTAGTTTTTACGTGAAAGAGTAACAAACATCCATCCATCCACCCATACTTACAAACTTTCGCGTTTATAATATTAGAGTCCTTTTCATGACAGAAGTCCCGCGGAAATTTCCGGAACTAAACTTTAAAACTAAATTTTAAATTAGTTGTCAGGTGCTGTTAATGTGCCCGGATGCTAGTGCGTTTTTATTTGGTTTCTGTGATCAAAGTCTTGTTTTCAATGCCTAAAGTTGTTAAAAGTGCTTCCCGAGAAATAATACTTAAGGTCGACTACAGCGCCGCGTCTGCGGGACTTCTTTCATGGAAAGGACTCTAGTAAGATAAGATTATCAAATGCCTGCTTAAGCCATCGAAGTTCGCTCGCACATTTAAACATTTCTGACGATATAAATCAATAAAGTTATTTATGAAAAATCGCAGACAGGTAAAAAAAAATATTGTAAAATTTAACAATTTTATTATGTTCACCACCAAAACCTATCTACATTCTGATATGCTTGGCAATCAACTTATAGCCGTACATCGACTATCTCCGAACCGTAACATTACTTCACTACGTAATTAACATTATCATTTACACATCCCGTAATCAATAAATGTCGATTCAGTTATTGCATTTTTTCTAAACCTAATTTGACAGCACTAAAAATGTGCCCCTTTCTCATTAACTGAAACGATAAAGAAGGCATTAGATATAGCGCTATATAATTAAAAAAATTGGACAATGGAATCGACCCAATTTATTTTATAGCTGGATACACGTACAGGCGACCAAGAAATTGGTTTACCACTTTTGATGACATCTCCCAGTAACATAATTATTCGCTAAGGAGTTTTAATAAACAGGAATGACCGATTCTGACGTAGCAGTTATTAATCTGTCAAGCGAAAATAGCCCTTGATGTTTTGTACGTGCAAATGATATTCAGCCTTAGAGTGGTAAACCAATTTCTTGGTCGCCTATACATGCTCGATGACTATGTTTCATCCGAGCATGGCTATCTACATATACAGCGTATATCTACAATGGCGACATTAAATTGACACGCGGGTAGTGCTATAGTAGGTGCCAAATAACACCGCAATACAGGTCATTCACCCACCTTCACCACGATGTCGCAAAATTCAATTTATGTATGGTAAACAAACAGTACTACGAGATTCGAGCGATTACCGTCTTAGCGACAGGTTTGTATGGTAAGCGACAGAATTAGCCATTCATAAATTGAATTTTGCGACATCGTGGTAAAGGTGGGTGAATGACCTGTATTGCGGTGTTATTTGGCACCTACTATAGTTATTAGTATTCATAAAAAAATAATTAAAGTACAGTCAGCTGCACTAGAATGTGTACAATTCGTAATTTTCAATTTAGGGCCGCAGCATTGTTATGGACTTTGACGGTCCCTATACTAAATAAATAAGTAAAATTAGCAACTGTGTTCATAATTTTTTAGTTTTTATCCTGTAAATGTCTATTGCAATACGGTGACACTAGTTTGAAAGTTACGAATCGTACTCATTTTAGTGCAGCTGACTGTACTTTATTTTTTTATGAATACTAATAAGTAGCTCTACCCGTGTGTCAATTTAATGTCGCCATTGTAGATACACGCTACATGCTCGACCCTGCGTCTACACATCGAACATTATTGTCTTCAGACTTGCATGGCCACGTACACGTTCGCACTTGCTCGAGATCGAGCATGTACGTACGCGTGTATCCACCTTTAGCATGTATCTATTGAGAAGATAAATAATAGTACATTGTAAAGTATGGCTTAGTAGAGGGCGGTTACTTATTTTTCAGATGAAAACTCACTAGGGAATTGTAAAATGATCCAAGAACTACACGAAAACAGCGGTTGTTCAACTAGTTTATAAAAATATCATTCAACTCGACTGCGATAATTAAAAAACAAAATGTATCAGCACCAAATGTGGAATAAAAAAAAATTGTTCAACGTTCAACTAAGAAATTACAACTTCAGCTGTCTGTTGATAGATTCAAAAAACTAACCAAAATATTTTTATTTACGGATATGTGTATTACTTTTGACGTAGACCGACGTACATCAGGGGCATTATTCTGTATGACTTAGGAGATTCCTTGCCGTAACCGTATGACGTCACCGTAAGGAATGACATTTATGGCATAGGAAATACGGCATAGGCATAGAGCGATTTCACGCCGCTGTCTTGTCGTGCTGCGTAACGCGCTTGTATTGGTCATAGTGAATAAGGCCCCAGGTGAGATTGTGGTCAAACGGTTGCCTATATTGTATAAAAAAAAGACCGTATCATGGTAACCGTAGGTACAGTCAGCTACATAAGTCGATTAACAAATTGAGTTTTCAAAATGTATGTCAGAAATGTTATAAGCAGTTTTATCTATCCTTCATGAAATTGGTTTACAGATCTACTTGTACCTAATTTGGTCCATTAACCGATGTTTGTTGATCTACAGCATACAGCTGTTAATGGAGCAAAATAAGGTTACTTCATGCTGTGTGTAGGTACATTTTAAGTAAAAGTTACGAGCGCACTTCTTGAATGAAACACTTTTAAATCTAAAAAGTCGTAGAACAAAAATTCTTCGCCATGACCTGTAGAATACCCTCTTTCGGACTTACAGGGTAATTGTGTAACACCGTATACACGGTGTAACATAAATACACTATAATTCCGAAAGGGGGGTATTTTACAGGTCACGGCGAACAGTGTTTGTTCTACAACTTTTGAGATTTCGAAGTTTTTCATTCATGAAAATGAGCTCGTAACACCTACACACAGCTAGCGTGTGCGTGCGATGCGGTAAAAGGGTACCTACGTGTGCATGCGTGTGTACGGGTTTACGCAAATAGTAAACAAACACTTAGGGTTGTCGCAAATTTCTAAAATAATAAAAGTTGTACTTTTTTATGAAAATTTCAATTACGATTTATTCACCCTTTGCACATGTCCAAGCACTCAGGTGGTCGGTCCGATTACGCCCCCTTCCGGCTTATAGGGTAATTATGTTACACCTTGTAAAAAGATCATAGTTGGATAGTCAATTGTTATTCAACTTAGTTGCCGACTGTACTCATACTTCCAGTATTGAATAAGTCCCAACCACCGCCTTTTTTTATTAATATTCAAACCTCTAATTCGCGGCCGATACGGGCCATGAATTTAAAAAGGTTAAGCGTTGGCGCACACCTGACGACAAGACGTCGTTGTCGTGTCATGCTGTCAAAAGAGGTTTTTCGTTATTTTTTTCTTCATAAGCTGTTTTCGTTTGTAACTTCTACACTGTTTTGGTTTAGTTATAACTGAAATAGCTTTTAAGAAAAAGCATATTGTAACGAAAAAGCTCTTAAAAAAACCACACGACGCGACGCCTTGCCTTCTGATGTAGTTTCACGCTAAAACTGGTTGTGACAAATACTATTTCTGGAGCGTTCTATGTGGTCACTTACATTATTTAAAATTAATTATTCAATACATCTGTTTGGAGCGTTCTGTGTATATGTGGTCACTATGATTATTTAAAATCAATTATTCAATACATCTGTTGGTTAAAAGCAGATTTATGCACAAATACTATGAGCTAGTAAATACAAGAGTTTTAAATATATAAAATGCAAAATACACTACGGCCGGCGGATCTAGACCGGTCTGAAGTTGCGCTTTCGGAAATTGTGCGCAGGTACAGGCGAGACAAACCACCTATTCGACCCTAAAAGTGACTACTGCGCAGCGTTCCGAACGAACTTAACGCCGGTCTAGATCCGCCGGCCGTACTGTACCGTGTTATAAAATAACTTGGTAAATGAATTTGTTTTTCGGCTTCTAAAGAACTAACGCCCGTATGCTGGTTCACTACTCTAGTACTGATCCGGACTCAAACATAGATTTTGTATGAAAATCTCTACGTAAATCCATACTGTAGTCGTTAAGCCATAACGAAGGCCTTTAGGCGGCCTAAAAACTCCGTCACTAGAGTTGGGAAGAGCTATAGCTAAGCATTTGGCTGCCAGTACACATGGTGGTAAGTTTAGCTGCAGCCTAAGCTGGAGCACGCTTAGCTATAGTAGGTGCCAAATAACACCGCAATACAGGTCATTCACCCACCTTCACCTCCATGTCGCAAAACTCAATTTATGTATGGTAAACAAACAGTACTACGAGATTCGAGCGATTACCGTCTTAGCGATAGGTTTGTGTGGAAAGCGACAGAACTAGCCATTCATAAATTGAATTTTGCGACATCGTGGTGAAGGTGGGTGAATGACCTGTATTGCGGTGTTATTTGGCACCTACTATATAATCCACGTATTCACTCTTTTCTTGAAAATTCCTAGGTTATATCTTTCAGGTTTATGCTTGAGTAACAATTTCTCGATTCGCATATTCCGCATACGGGACAAAAACGCAAAATTGTTTTGTAAAATCTTTAGAGGTAGTATTATAGTTCACGTAAACGCAGAAATAAAATACTTAATTTATTGTAACAATAAAATAAAAAGTGATGTGTTTTGGCAAATGCATAAAATTAAATATTTTGTTCTTTGACAAATTAAAATTAATTTCCCAAGGGGCCTTTTTAGATTTAATTCCATTCATCTATTTGTTGTTTCTTATAAGTAACAGATTGGCTTAGAGTAAACAGCTTATCACAATAACTATAATAATAATTGCTCACGTAATTAATTCATAAATATTTTAGAATGTTTTCTTACAACCTTATTTATCAATGATAGTCGTATAAACTTCCAATATCTAAATTAATCGATCTGGCATCTTATCCGAATAACGATAGACTTATGGTCGAATACTCAAACCCCACTCAATTTAAGTTCCCCTTATATTATTGCCATCTCTTACAAATGAGTAATGTCAAACAGAGGCAGAGCAATTTTAAGTGGTGCTCAAATTTGAATGACTTTTGAGTATTCCACCCCAAGACTCGTTAGTGACGTTTGTGGTACACTGCGCGGTACAATAACAGTCTCTTGCGATGTGACAGCGTCACTGCGCAGTGTAACACAAACATCACAAATTCACAACCGAATCTTCCATAATCATTATTTGGAGTAGAGGCCATGTTGTCTACCACCGACATGAAAGTGACAGACAATAATTTTTTTTTATTGAATAAGGCCCTTAGTATAAAATCCATAATGTTAATTCTAAGTGAAGATTTACCCAACTTAGGCGATGCACTAATAATTAAGTAATGTAAAATGACTAGTACAACCCCTTTAAGACATTACCAATGCCCAAGCTAAGAATCGGAGCCCCGAGTCAGCGCATGTGTTTTGACTTTCGACTCGAGTACAGCACACGCAAACGCATTCGCAAAGCGAGACATTTTGTTGGGAATTGCACAGTTCCCAAATCTCCCGCTAGAGGCGCTTATCCGGTTTTCATACAAAATGTCTCGCTTTGCGAATGCGTTTGCGTGTGCTATACTCGAGTCGAAAGCCAAAACAAATGCAGACTCGGGGCTCCGATGATGCCTAAATGCTTGAAGACGATATTGGTAGTAACGCGGTGAATCTTAAGTCAATGGGATAAAGATGAATTTGCATCTAAAACGACCAAGACAGTGGTAGTTTCAAAATTAGCTTTATTGAGCTGTCTTTAGATTTATTATTGCTTGGACCGTGTAAAAATCACGTGTGATTTAAGCCGTATTTATCCTTATTTTAGTCACTAATGGTCAATTTGTAAAATTATTTTTACTCGGGCCACAAAAAGTACACATGCGATAAAACTACGTGGCCTAGTGTAAACTAAGCCGGCCTAGTGTTAACTAAGCCAACCTAGTGTAAACTAAGCCGGCCTAGTGTTAACTAAGCCAGCCTAGTGTAAACTAAGCCTGCCTAGTGTAAACTAAGCCGGCCTAGTGTTAACTAAGCCGGCCTAGTGTAAACTAAGCCGGCCTAGTGTTAACTAAGTCGGTCTCGTGTAAACTAAGCCGGCCTAGTGTTAACTAAGCCGGCCTAGTGTAAACTAAGCCGGCCTAGTGTTAACTAAGCCGGCCTAGTGTTAACTAAGTCGGCGTAGTGTAAACTAAGTCAGCCTCGTGTAAACTAAGCCAACCTAGTGTAAACTAAGCCGGCCTAGTGTTAACTAAGCCAACCTAGTGTAAACTAAGCCGGCCTAGTGTTAACTAAGCCAACCTAGTGTAAACTAAGCCAACCTAGTGTAAACTAAGCCGGCCTAGTGTTAACTAAGTCGTTCTTTATATTTGTCGCTATTTATCGTGGCCCAATAACACCAGCTTTTATTGTACGATAGTTCTAAGTAACTACAATCCTACAAACTTATAGGTAATACAAAAAGGCCCCTGTTTCACCTCCATTACGTTTCAAAATTCAAATTCAATTCTAGAAACATAGAGTCGATTTTTGCCACTGCGATACACATTAGATCACGCGATTTACAATTCGTAGGAAACTGATTCGTCTTTCAAATACACAATGCTCATATTTGCATGAAGTCAAATGTTGAATGCGATTGCCGTAACAAAATATTGACGTGCAAAAATGGACTTTGCTCTTTGGACAGACAAATCAATGTTCTTTTTTTATATGTGAATATTACAGAGTTGTGCGTGCAAGGAATAATCGCGATACATTGGAAAGTCGTAAGTCGTATTCCATAATATTCGAGCCTGAAACCCAACAATTTCTTAGAGGTTTCCAAAGTCGTCTTTGAATAAAATTACAAAGATCATTTCGAATCTTTCGAGTTGGGCGATCAAAGTTCATCAGGCGGGCCGTACGCTTGTGTGCCTACTTAGTAGTATAAAAAAATGTATCAGATATCGTAGACCAGTTGATATTTGTATGCAAATTACTTTAACAATCGTAAAGCCACGTGACTTTTCGTCTAACCAGTGCTTTGATCTCGAATAAATGTAACAATCGCAAAACTAATCGTGTAATACCGCGTGCACACTATGCCCATGCCGCTTAGTAAGAATAAAGGTGATGTTGCTGTGGCAATAAGTCCGCGGCATTTATGCCACAGCAACATCGCCTTTATTCTCACTAAGCGGCATACATGCCGGCAGCGGCATGGGCATAGTGTGCACGCGGTATAACGCTAGCGTATCCGAGATACACTGCGCGGTGACGCTACAACGGTTGGCAGTCGAGCTGGCATTGACGCACAATATAACTCGAATACGTTAACGCGGCGACTCTCAGGTTTGTTCGTGATAGAGGCACAGGCCGTACATTCTTGCCCGTTATTGTTCTTGTGACTCTAGTCGCTAGGAACAAGCACTTAGAATCACCTAGTTAGTATACTAGTATTTATATGTTGAGTTTACACTGCAGTAGACAGGGAAGTGAGCATGAGCCTAATCTAAACACAATCACGCCTCTGTCCCGGAATGTTCATGCCCTTGCTCTGTAATAAGAATAAAGGGGTAACTACCACTTGTTCTATAGGACTGTTTTTAAAACTTTTTTATCCCTGTAGTTCCATGGTAGGACTCGTTCAATAGTCCTACTCAAATGGAAGTTACCAGGTATTAGGGATAAGAAAAGTTTTAACAGTTCTATAGAACAAACGGGAGTTACCCGAATAAAGGCGATGTTGCTGTGGCAATAAGTCCCTAATTAATCGCGGCAATAACGCCGGCAGCGGCATTAGCTGAGTGTGAACGCGGTTTAAGACAATTCTAAATGATCTTTGTGATTTTACTGAACAAAAAATCTTTCGACTTTGATACATTTGTGACGTTTTATATTCTCTCGCGATGGTAATGGCTTTGTTAGGGCGCTTGTAGACGTCCGTTTTTTTCGCTGGATACCGGACCGTGTTTTTTGCCGGATTCGCCGTGGTGTACGATCTCTGATGAATGTGGGTACACGCGCCGGACATCGGTCCGGCGAACAATTATAGGATAGCCATTTTTGACGGTCCGTTATCCGGTGAAAAAAACGTACGTCTACAAGCGCTCTAAATGTGGCAGTTCCGTAATAAAGGTTCGGCGTTGTCGCAAGTTACTTAATAAGGGTGTAGAAATTGTGTTACAACCTGGATTGACGGTGTTAGTGATCACTGGCACAGCATATTGAAGAGTGAGTTCGCGTACGCCATCGGTTTCACGTCTGGATGAGGCTGGAAGCATAAACAACGCTAGAGTGAGGTGTTATCTAATTTTCTATACTAATAATAGCTGTCGCCCGCGGCTTTGTTCGCGTGATAGCATACGCATTATTCTGGTTAAAATGTTTGATTCTAATTTTAGACTCTTTAGAGTGCGACTTTTCAAAATTCCTTTCTTAGTGCACCCCTACACTATATAAGGATACTACTCTCCAAATTTCATACCTCTAGGACTTATGGTTTAGGCTGTGCGTTGATTCTATGTCAGCTTCAAAAGAGTTATATATTTAGAAGAAGATTAAGATTATAAAAAGGAATGATTTGTTTCTTTGCATTGAATAGGCTCCGAAACTATTGGACCGATTTGAAAAATTATTTCACCGTAGGGAAGCTACACTATCCCCAGGTGACATAGGCTATAATTATATTTTCAAAAAACTAGGGATCCGTACTAAAACTTCAATAATGTAACTGAAAGTGTAAAAAATAACCCAAAAAATGTCTTATTCTATTTATATGCGCGCACGATGTCGCCGCGGGCAGACAGCTAGTTATACAAAGAAATGATGTAACAAGCTGATAGAATAAGGTTTATTCCCATAGAGCCCACTAAGGGTGCTTTTCAACCAGAGTTAAGCTAAACTATGTTGCTAAGAATGTGTTTAGGATCCACCAATAAGAATCGTTCGATATGAAAACAAACGATAACTATTGGTTGATTTCAAACACATCTTTAGCAACGTAGCTTAAGGTTACACTAGAGAAAAATACGAGCTTCTAAACTTTCGTAGAAAGTATTTTTAGATTGTATTTTTTAAATGAATACTTTTTTTACGATTAGGGCTGTGTATACAGCCATAGGCATAGATTATGACGAGATAAATTGATATAATCCTTAGTTTTGGTTGGTCAGCGTCAAACAGTAGAGTAGTGACGTTTGTATGGAAAGGTGGGCGACTAGTGTAACCTTAAGCTACGTTGCTAAATATGTGTTTGAAATCAACCAATAGTTATCGTTTGTTTTCATATCGAACGATTCTTATTGGTGGATCCTAAACACATTCTTAGCAACATAGTTTAGCTTAACTCTGGTTGAAAAGCACCCTTAGTGGGCTCTATGGGAATAAACCTTATTCGCTCAAACAGTGGAGTGGTTACCCTTCCACGTTTGTATGGAAAGGTGGGCGACTAGTTCACCCTTAAGGTAACTGTCTAAGTAAGACTAGGTGTTAAATAAACGTAATGACAATTCAAAGAGATCAGTAAGATTTTATTGAATACTAGCTGATACCCGCGACTTCGTACGCGTGCGAAACTTTCCACTAAAATATCTGTCAACAAGCATACGACGAACCTCGCGCGAAAGGCTGCGTTTGGTTTAGATAGGTCAAAATGTATCTAAGAATCCACGTCTTTGATTACAATAAAATATAGCCTATGTTTCAATCCGGATAAAGAGCTTCCGAATGGTATAAGTTTCGTTGAAATTGGTCCAGTAGTTAAGGCGTGATCCGCGAACAAACAAACAGATAAACAGACAAACTCGCTTTTCGGAATCAGAATTGTTTATTTAGGTGGATCTGCATATTTCGTTTATACATATCTTTTATTTTACTTTTTGGCTTTTTTACAGTTTTATAATAGTATAGAAAAACTTTTAACTTTGACTTTGATCTTATTGGGTAGGTCGATTGGACTATGATAAAAGAGAGTTTTTATTACCTTGGCTTCGTAGGTGGTGAACTTGGGTTGCAGGTCTTCGCCGTTCATTGTGATGTAAGCACCTAAGTTTGCCATGGTATCACTGAAATATATGTTATGTATGAATGTTGAGAAACATCACGATAAAATGTGTAACATAGGATGCAGTATTCTAGAATATAGATTATTGTCAAGCACTCACTAGTCAGACGCTCACTAATAATTATCACACACTCACCAGCACTACACTAGCTGAACTGTGATAAAGGTGTTTTGTTATTGGCAAATTCTGGTCCTTTAACAATATATGCAAGCCCCAGTAGTATATCATAGGATGCTGTACTCTAGATAGATTTTATAATCTACATTATTGTCAAGCACTTACTAGTTACACACTCACAAGCACTACACTAGTAAAACTGCGATAAATGTATTTTAGTATTGCCAAATTCTGGTCACACAGAATGCTGTATTCTTAAATCTAGATAATTGTCAAGCACTCACTAGTCAGACGCTCAGTAGTCACAAACTCACCAGTAATTAGGCGCGGAGAACACAGTGATGCATTTCCCATCGTGCATGACCTCGTACCCTTCGTTTTTGACCTCGTGACTGCGGATGATGTATTCTAGATTGTTCTTGGCTAGGAATGCTGCCGTCACGTCTGGTCCGAACTGACAACCGACGCCACGTTTAGACGGTGCACGACCCAGTATGTGCTGCGGGTCTGACCAAAGCAGCTCGCACATTATACCTGCAAGTAATGTGTTTGAGAAGAATTGGTATACTTATAGTATACTAGGTGTAATGTAATGCCCAAGAATATTTATTTATATTTATTTATTATATAGGTATCGCTCATAGCGATAAGGCCGCCCATTGTACTTCACATAAGAATAATGAACTCTGTGTTTATTTTATAATTTCTGTAAAACTGGTTTACAATAAAGAGTTTTCTATCTATCTATCTAGGTGTGCCCGCGACTTCGTCCGCGTGGAAGTGTCTTTTGGGTAGCGTTTTTAATTACTTCCATGCAACTTTTCATCCCCCCCCTTTCAACCCCCTTACAACCCTCTTTTCGCATTAAAAAGTAGCCTATGTCCTTTCTCATGGCTCTAGACTATCTGTATACCAAATTTCATTTAAATCGGTTCAGTCGTTTTGGCGTGAAAGCGCGACAGACAGACAGACAGAGTTACTTTCGCATTTATAATATTAGTTAGGACTAGCTAGTATACTAGCTAGTTCGTTCGCGTCCTGTTGGACCCCGTTAATTTTCCGGGATAAAAAGTAGCCTATGTGTCACGGTCACGGACAATATTATATTCCAAGTTTCATCCAAATCGGATAAGTCGTTTTTGCGTGAAAGAGGAACAAACATACATACATACATCCATATGTTTTGTCAAAGTCAAAATGTTTTATTTTGTTTCATTTATCACTAAAAGCGATCTCTTCCAGAATTGTACTTTACTTACCGATAAACTATAATATACTGGTGTATTATCACAATCCCTATTAAGTTATCATGTAATGTCTTACCCTCTTCAGGAGGCTGTTTATTCCTATCCACGTCTTTGATATCGTCAAGCGTGATATCGTCTCTGCTGAAGAGTCCTCCATGCATTACCAATACGCGACGGTTGATGCAGTGCGCTAATGGCAGCCAGTTGTACACTTCAGTGAATAGATCCGCCATTTGGGATGAGTACTTAGATGTCACCTCGCCTCGGAAACCGTACATTCGGTTCATGTCGACGGTTTCGTGGTTTCCTGGAATAATAATAATAGCATGACCAACACCTCAAGAGCCTTGACCAACACGTCAAGAGGCTTGACCAACACCTCAAGAGGCTTGACCAACACCTCAAGAGGCTCTCGCTAGATGGTTGGCTCAAGGGTCAGATACAGAAGGCGGTGATTTGATTATATATGTTGTAAAAAATCTTTTAAATTAAGGTTTTAAATAAATATGTGAATAATAATAAATAAATAAATATTCTTGGACATATCACACAACGCCCTCTAGTCCCACACTAAGCAAAGCTTGTACTATGGGACCTAGAATGTTTTTATACACAAAATAAATAGTAACACCCTGTTATAGAACAAACCTCTATGTTTGCCACACACAAAAGTTTATTCTCGGGGGGATTGAACCCACGACCCACAGCACGGAAGGCAGATCTATTACCGACTGAGCTGTGACACCTGTGTGAGTTAGAATAAAATAATACTTAGTAAGTAATGCTCATGATTGTCCCCGCACAGAATTTCTGAATCTCGACGCCTGAGGTCTTCTATGCGCCTCAGTATCCAAGATCTTATTCTTTTTACATTTGCCATTTTTTTGCCTTTTTTTCATTTATTTTACCACAATCTCACCTAATGTTTATGATTCCATAACTGTCAGAGTACTGGTTTGAATAGGTGGTTTCTTTCTTTACTTTGAGGCAGAAAGAGTGGGGGCAAATTGGATGGAGCCCAGGTCCCACATTTTTTTTTAAACTTACAATAATGTTACTTTGTTTGTTACAATACACTTACAATTCAGTTTTTAAAAATGTAACAATGTCATCATAAAGCAGCGGGAATCATTAGTTATTAGACATTTTATTTCGAAAAAATGCGTCTCTTTCATTGCTTTTTATCGTATTTACAGGTGTTAACGTCAAAATAATTACTTTATTTTGCGTTTTCGTGACTGCTACTGCATAATAGATTATGATGAAACCAACAGAAGTTATAAATAACAAAATTAATACAAAAATTAACTAAATGTATGCAAATCGGGACCTGAAATGCCCCAACGCCTTTCGTGTAAATGAGCAACCTTTGGTAATAAAAAAACTCACCTCTCGACATGTAAAAGTGATTTGGCAACAAGAGTTTGAAACTGAACAGGGTGAAGATACACTCAACACTAAATGAGCCCCGGTCCACGAAATCTCCGTTGAACAGATAAGGGTTCGTCTCAGATGGTAAGCCGTTCATTTCAAATATGTTCATCAGGTCATAGTATTGTCCATGAATGTCACCGCAGACGGTGAACTTGCCCGTGGGTGGGACAGTGATGTCCACCAGCGATGGGATTTTTTGGAGGTAGGCTTTCACCTCAAGTAGGATCTGTGGAATACAATATTTAGCAAACATTTTTTTTATCTATAGCAAACCCGTATGTAACGTTATTGTCTGCAGGGATGGAATACCTCATTTTATATTTCCTTCAGCTTAAAATGAAGATTCAGAACTCGCCTATGAATATTATTTTCACATTTTAATCAATACTTTTATGACATGGATAATCTGATAATCTGGGTGTGGACCCACACTAAGTTTTACAGAAATTTAGTGTGAAGAACTTTACAGAAATCGAACTTACCTCTTGGGTTTCGATAAGTTATTTAAATGATTTAAGCTAATGTACTGAATTGGTATCACATACCTTGAAAGCATATTTCTTGTGTAACTTTTTCTGTTTCTTGAAGTGCTCCATTAGGTTCTTTATGAATTCTAATGTCATTCCATTGTCTAATTGAGGCCCCTCGTATTCATCTTCTATAGCTGAAAACATAACAAAATAGGTCTAGTAAGTTTTTGCCTATTTCATTGAACCCTTTAAAAAATTTGTGTATTTATTATTACAATCGGAATTTACATAAAATAACAGAATTTACTGAGTTTACATAATTGGACTATCAAAACTTAAATACCCTCTTTTTCAACTATTTCCCTTGTACAGCAAATATTTCTTAAACAAAACACCATCTTACTAGGTATGACACAATAAACTAATCAATAAACAATACTTGTAGATGATAAGACTAATAAACTATGTTTTTTTATCATTCTGTTATAATCAGACAAAAGAATGATACAACTATGGCACAGTCTTTATGATTACAATGTGGTACAATATAAAATTATGATAAAACATTATAACTGTAGTTGGCATACATTTTATAGAATAAGGTTTTCATAAGTGATTATTGTATTGTAAACTATGTGCGCTGCGGCGTTGCCTATTGAATAAATAAATAAATAAATTATATCCTTGGCGGCAGAAATAGGTAAGGTGGTAGTACTTCTCCAGATAGCTCTAATAAAAAATCATGGTGAGCTTCACAGACATCACGGGTTAGGGTGTATTGTGCATTGTTCCCCTGCTAACCTCACCCCAGCCAGCCCCCACAGTCCTGGATTGTTTGTCAGTTTGTCAATAGGCCGTATAGGCCGCAGCCTAGGGGCGGCTGATTTCAGAGTATGTTCACTCGATTTCAGACGATAAAAGTCAAACAAGTTCACGGGTTTTCTCGTAGTTTTTTATACTAATACGTTAAATCCCTATAGAAATTAATTCCTATCGAAAATTATCAATCCTAGGTACCTACCTACTGTTATTGAACCTATTTTATTTATATTATTTATTTATTAGTATATAGACGAGCAGCTTTCGCTGTTATGTCTACGTCACACAGTGTTGAAATGTCTTTTATCACTATTTTAGTCACTCTTTTCAAGCAGTGTTTTATTTATTCGTAGCCAGTTGTCGAGTTTATTTTTGAAGGCATTTATGGAGTCAGCAGTAACAACCAGGGACCGTTTCGGTTACCCCTTGAAGGGGTTTTCGATAGGGTTTTTCCAAGCGGTTAATAAAAAACCCTTTCCTTAGGGGTTACCCTATTGTTTGATAAGCTGTTTTAAGGGGTAACCCCCGTCAAAACCCTTTCGTTTGTGTTACCCGATCATAGGGTTTTCAATTGTATTGGGTTTTCGTATTATTCAAAAACCCATTCGTGAGGGTTACCCATTCGACAATTGTAACAGGGTTATACTTTACAACTCGAAGCATTGTAATTTGCTTCCTATCTACTTTATATTAGGTTCATAATAATCATGTTTTTGACTAGCACGCGTCGAGCCACCGCGGCACCTGCTCGCGGCGAGGCGGCATCTTTGATCTATTTTGCTACAGAGTTGAAGAGACAAGCGATTATGGTTATTATATGTAGTACACTAAAGTTCATTTTTATTTTTCATTCCTACTGAGCATACCTACGAGAAATGGTGTGATTGTTTGCATCGATTTATTAATTTGTTTATTATTGTCATTTGCCACTCGAACTGCTTGCATAGAAGTCGGAAGTAGAAATAAAAAAAAAGGCTTGACATGCCACTGCCGAGACGTGATGCTGTCCATCGATATTTTCAATAGGACCCATCAAATAAAAACAGCAAGTGTGTGTTATGTGGGAATTATATGAAGGTGAAATAAAATCGATTACTTATACCTAGGTATATTAGTAGGTACCTACCTAGCTATGTACTATGTAGTATGTGCATGACTAGGTACGAGTAAGTGTAGAAAGTACCTACTTTCAACACTTACTCGTACCTACCTACTTACCGGTCCCTGCCCGTGGTCCATCTACATAGTAGGTGGTTAGGTACACCTGGCTGTACCAGGGGCATTTTTTTCGACCGTTTCCACTCGCTCCTACTCGGTTCTCCTACTGGTAGGAGCACGAGGACCAATATGTCCCTATGCTCCTATCGTGACCCTATATGCAACTAGCTGATACCCGCGACTTCATATGAAGGTATAGTAGGTGCCAAATAACACCGCAATACAGGTCATTCACCCACCTTCACCACGATGTCGCAAAATTCAATTTATGTATCGCTAATTCTTTCGCTTTCCATACAAACCTGTCGCTAAGACGGTAATTGCTCGAATCTCGTGGTACTGTTTGTTTACTATACATAAATTGAATTTTGCGACATCGTGGTGAAGGTGGGCGAATGACTTGTATTGCGGTGTTATTTGGCACCTACTATAGGATAAAATCGATTACTTACCTACCTAGCTATGTACTATGTAGTATGTACCTATTGTTGGCACTTACTCATACCTACCTACTTATCGGTCGCTGCCCGTGGTCCACCTATATAGTAGGTAGGTAGGTACACCTGGCTGTACCAGGTGCATTTTTTGTATAGATAGATTAGTAGGTACACATAAGTACAGAATAAGAGAAATAGTTTCATACAATCAAAATTTTATAAAACTAGCCTAACCTAATATTAGTACCTACATATATATACGAATGCTACAATACCCATGTCTAATGTTTATATCCCCGTTTCCTCGTAATAAGTTGTCTCCTAATTTGCAGTTCCAGGTGTCGTCATAGTATTGTCAATGACATCACCATTAACATCAAGTCCGGACTAAAGCCTGGCTATAAAGTACTAGCTCATACGAATTTACTTTCTAATTACTTACTATTTCGCAAGAAAAGCTCGATAATTAATAAGTGACAATATTTGTTGTATGTACGTGACTGTCCATTAGTAGGAAGGAGCACGAAGATGTGCTTGTCCTTATGCTCCTACCGCATACCGGTAGGAGCATAAGGACATGAGAACCGAGTAGGAGCAAGTGGAAACGGCTGTTTTTTTCTTTCCATGGTGCACCTCAAGATAACTGGGTATTCCTACCTATCTAGGTACTTAGTACTTACTTTATAAATAACTAGCCGTCCCCTGCGGCACTTCTCGCGTTAGAATGTGACTTTTCAAAATTACTTTCGTAGTGCACCCCTACACAATACAGGGTGTCCCACGGCCATGCCACATGGAGGGAAAGTATCTTAAATAATGTAGATAGAACATTTTACTCAAAGAAGACTTTATTTTGATTTTAAAAACAATTTAAACTGCATTCAAAGAATTTTGAATAATCGCTTGTCTGAACCGGGAATCAAACCCACCAAATTGAAAAAACATAACACCTGTTATTTTATGATACCAATTAAAATAAACACAATTTATATGATTTATTCAGTTAAATGTTTGTGACAGAATTTATAACCTGACTAGGTATATCTGTGAATTCGTGATGTAAGTAAAATATACATGTTACTAATTAAAATTTGAATCTTTTATTGTAACAAAACTTTTCACTAGGTAGGTATTGTTGTTTATATTCAATTCATTTCATGACCAAGTGGATTATCTCTTGCACACAGTTTTTACGCCGTTCTTCATCCATCTTGCACAAGTGTTTTGCCACCAACATTGAAAATGCATAGCACTCATGAACAATATCTTCTCTACTTTGTTCAGTTTGTTCATTGTTGAAGGTTTGTCTCTTTATCCATCATTTCTTTTTTTAACGTTACATCAAAAGATACTCTTGAAGTAGAGTCTGATAAATCTGGCGTAGATGCATTAGAGTCTAATAATATAGGCAGCATATTACCCGAAGCCTCGTTTTCTTCGATTTCTTCATAGTCGACCGATTCATCTTCATCCGAGTATTCGTCACTCTCGGGAATAATTATTTCTTCTGAAAATAACAAGAATAACTAGTGAAGTCGTGCTTAGGCGGTGCTACCTAACCTAGATAGGTACCTACCTACGTAAAATAATATGAAAAAAACTAGCTAACAACTGCAAAACGTAGGCATGTGCCAATGTAATGTTTGGACGTGCCTCTGACTCCCACCTTGGACATCTAAGATTTGAGTGCCTGGAGATTTAAAAAAGAAAACGTGACGGATGGCAATCCCATCATTCGATCGATAATTATTATAATATTAGGCACCTATGTACTATACTACCTAGTAAGTATCTATAGTATGTGCCAAATAACACCGCAATACTGTTTATTCACCCACCTTCACCGCGATGTCGTAAAATTCAATTTATGTATGGTTAACAAACAGTACTACGAGATTCGAGCGATTACCGTCTTAGCGACAGGTTTGCCATTCATAAATTGAATTTTGCGACATCGTGGTGAAGGTGGGTGAATGACCTGTATTGCGGTGTTATTTGGTACCTATTATAATAGATAATTACTTAGTACAGTAAGTACCTACCTATACTGAGTAGTTACCTACCTACCTAAGTAGTAGCGGTCCTATAAGTCCGGATTTCTTCCAAGCAAAACAAACATACAAACTTACCTTACGAACATTACCGCTTTATAATATTAGTACCATATCATATTGTAATATTAGTAGATAATTACTTAGTACAGTAAGTACCTACCTATACTGAGTAGTTACCTACCTACCTAAGTAGTAGCGGTCCTATAAGTCCGGATTTCTTCCAAGCAAAACAAACATACAAACTTACCTTACAAACATTACCGCTTTATAATATTAGTACCATATCATATTGTAATCTACCTACTTAGTCGAAAACACTTTCACTTACCTTTGTTCATTTTTCTTATGTTTTCACGCAGTGGCGCACTTCTTTTTTAGTCCAACCAGAACCAAACAAAGCGATCGGGCGAACGAAACTAATAATTAAATGACACAAATCAAGAGTATAATTTTATTTTCAAATTCCCCCACCTCGCAGCGTGAGATGGAATGATAACCATGGTGTTACATCAAAAAACCCTATCAAGAGGTAACCTCATTCAATCGGATACCCTCAATGAGAGGGTAACCTCATAGACTGAAAACCCAATGAAAGGGTTACCCTATCACTTGTGGTAGGGAGGAGGTTTATCAAATGAAAGGGTAACCCCATCGACTGCAAACCCAATGAAGGGGTTACCCCTTCAATGGAGTTAACTCGAAATCGGGGTTGTACGGTCCCTGGTAACAACGTCCTCGGGCAGTATGTTCCAGATTATTATTTTAAGACTGTAAGGGGATGCGGAAATAAAGTGGCCTATTTTGAATGTGACTGACAATCAACGCACAGCTTAAAGTATAAGCCCCGAGAGGTATGAAATTTGGAGGGTAGTATCCTTATATAATATAGAGGTGCGCTAAGAAAGGAATTTTGAAAAGTCGCACCCGAAGACCCTTGAAAATTGGTACATAGACTCCTCAAATAAATTGACTCCACACATGATTCAGGATTGACATGAGCAAAGCCGTGGGTGATGGCTCATAAAAAATATAAACCCGGCACTGCAAAACAGACTGCTCTTTCAAAATATTTACTGCAAATGTCGGTATGATGTAATAATACACTTACTCATCGCATCCAAGTTAATGGAGTCTGCAATATTAACTTCCTTCTGTTCAACAGCTATTGCAGCTTCAAAAGCAATCCTCTTTACTATCTTGTTACATTCATTGTACTTGAGCTTTGCATCTTGGTCGTGTGGTCGTGCTTTCGTGACCTGTAAGTTCAAATAAATAGATATTCATGGACATTTACAAAACTAGCGACCGGACCCGGCTTCTCACAGGTTCAATGCAGTGATGATGATGATGTATTATACATATAAACCTTCCTCTTGAATCACTTTATCTATTAAAAAAAAACTGCATCAAAATCTGTTATGTAGTTTTAAAGATACATACAGACATTAGAACAGACGCGGGAAGTGACTTTGCTTTATACTATGTAGTGATGTTTAGTTCCAAACTAAGTTTTTTTGTACTGCCTAATACAGGTTGCAGGAATTAATTAGGTATTGAGTTCAATTTTCTATCAAATCAAATTATTCTATTGCTTGTGAACCGAGTACATAGAGCTGTTAAGACAGATTCACATATTAGGTAGTAGAGGCAGAATAGTTAGTTACTGTGTTATCTGTTTCATTTGAACACCTCAATGTCTACGTTTTGTGTATAATGTAGATGCGATGTATGGTAAATGCCAACAAAACAACCATCTAAATGAAATCTCCGATGTGCTTTGTTTTTTATAAAAAAGTCCAGGCGGTTCTGAACAAATGTTAGTACTTACATATTCAAAATCTTTTAACGCCAATTTGTATTTTCCTAGCGACATATGAGCTGCTGCCCGCCTGTAATAAGCCTTCGTGTAAGACCTATCTAGCTCAATAGACTTGGAGGCATCATTCAAAGCGTATCCGAAGTTCTCGAGCCGAAGGTTGGAAATACTTCGGTTGGCAAAGTATACGGCGTTGGTGGGATTCTTTTCAATAGCCGCAGAGTACAATTCAATTGCCCGATCGTAGATCTGTCCTGAAATTTTGAGGTTATGTCACCAATTATTCGTGTACTCTTTTGCCTAGTAATGAACGTTTTATTCAGTACTATAATACTACTTACTCTTGAAAAAGTCATTGGCCTCCGTTTTCAAGATATCTGCTGCTTTGATATCCTCCTCAGAAGGATTTACAATTTCTTCGACTTCCAACATCTCTGCTACTTGTTTTTTTACTGACAGGTATTTTTTTTAAATCAATTATATTCCGACATAAACTTATCGCGTCAGGATAAAAGTATGTTTTCCGTACAAAACATTTACAATACAAATTCGTCGCTTCGCGAAAGGAATAATTTTCTTCCGTTCCGACAAGCAAGAAAGAAAATTAAAATTACCAAAATTTACGGCGAACCTTATTGTACCGTACAAAAATGGCAGTATGTATGTGTGTGTTTTTGTAATATGCATACATGCGTGCGTGAAAACCATGAACCTAGTTCTTTTTTCCCTTACTCTATGGTGAAAACCCAAAACAAAAGTGACATTGCTGTCAAGTCGTATCAAGTCATAACAAGTGGATTAGCTGCTTGCTTCGAAAGGTTATTGTACAACTATGAAATGCACAGTCTGAGAAATGTAGAGAAACACAGACGAAGTATCACAATGGACGGAGTGAAATCTTTGGTAGCGTGTCAGTTTTATGTTGGTTGAGTTTCTAAATTTACATTAGTGTGCGTGAGTAGGGAAGAGAAACTATTACGAAATATATCGATAAAAAATGGTCACATACTCGTATTAATCTCGAAACACACTTAACTTTACTCTTTGTATTCAATGACTTAAATCCTGTCTAATTGAAAGTTCTTAACCCTGGGTCATCCTTAAAACATTCAATTCTGGAGAAAGAATTATCTTAGGTTATTAAAGGTCCGAGAATCCCAGTCCCAACTATGAATTATGATATTTGAATATTAAAATCATATCACACGAAACTAAAAAAAAAACTATGTGTGAATCTAATCTGTCGCCAATCATCAAACGGTGTGTTCCCACAGCCTCACTTGTGAGCCGATCTCCATTCCAGACTAGGCATGCTACCATCTTCGACTACAGCGTCACTTAACATCCGGTTAGCTGGTGGGCAAATGGCCTAGGTATGTTGTCAGTAGTAAAAAAGGAAAGTGAATGTAATAATTTAGCTACTGTTGGCTGAACGCTTGGATCCTCGTACATAGCCTACCTATCAAGGAAATTAAGTTGCAGGAAAACAAAATAAATCAAACACGAGTTTAGGGCAAGAAAAGAAGGTTTAATTCGCGGAAACTAATAAAGTCATAAAATATTTACATACTCATATATGTGTAGGAACATAGATGTACAGTCTAAAGTTATGATTATCATAGTAATAGATAAGGAAACAAGGCAATGCGTTGACATGACGGGCGGGCTGGCAACGTCTTTATGGCTCCGTCCATTGTGATACTTCGTATATGTAGAGAAACCACCATGATTAGCTATTCTGTGGCTCGATTCAACATTATTGTAATATTGAATCGCTCCAGTCAAATTAGTCAAAATTAGGTAAGAATCTCGGAATTTGAGATACCCATCTATAAACTTGTATCTTGACCTCCTAAACCTCCTAAAAGTTGTCTCAAAACCTAACTAAATGGTAGGGTGTTCGCGTCCATTAAAATCTCAAGGTCAAAGGTCACAAAAATCAACCTTTGCAAATGTCTCGTTTCCTATGGGTTTTTGGCTACTTGTATGTATGGTCAATATTGTAGAGGATTAACTTCCTTACAACTTTTGTTTCAATAAATTTTTTATAACGTTGAATCGTTTTCGAGATAGAGAGCGGAGAGCGTGTTTTATAATTTTTAATAATAATACTACAACTCAAGAACTATTAAAGCCAGAATAAAAATAAAAACGGTTTTGGAATGTCTAAGCAAAACCCTATTCTATGACATCCAACTTGATATTTTTGTACAACTTATTTTTTTTTTAATTTAGGCAGATAAAATTAAAATTTGAAGAAAAAAAAAACATAATAAACTTCGTAGATATGATTGAGTTCCTAAGTGATGGATTGCAGTACGCTGCACTGGATATAAGTTTTCTTTAGGTAGACGTTCTCTGTGAGGTTTGAAGGTTTCTACATGTAGGTAAGGACCTAGAATACCTATGCGTAGCCGTACCTGAGAAGAATGTACCTACCTACTTAGTAGGTTATATTGGTATAATATTATCTAGGTAGGTACGAGTAGATAAAGCAAAAAAAAAAAAATTATCTAAAATAATTTTAATAACTGCAGCTATTATAAATATTCTTTACTTACGCTAACAAAAATGTAAAATCCTTACATACGAACTAATGAGGACATCTACATAGGTAATACTATTTTACAGCATCTGTACCACAGCACAGATCAGCACCACAAAGAGGCTGCTCTTCACAATAAAACTAGAGCTGGGCTCAGGACATTCGTCGTTATGTTGCACAGTAAGGAAGTACCGCGCGTCTAGTTCTATCCTCGACTGCATGATGGTATTTATCGCCGCATTACCAGCGGTAGAGAGGGTCCTGTCTCGACTGAGTTTCCACACACCAACTAGAAGAAGAAGAAAAAATTGTTTAGAAAAGGTTGGCGCCCCCTGTCTATTTTTTTGTAAAAATAAAAATAATACAGTAATAGACTGCTACGTATTTTTTCTGTAGTACCTACTGCTACGCCGTAGTAGCTGCTACGAACCTACATTCGCGCTTTAGGGCTTTTAGTCCATTTTAGCACAAAAGTACTATGTAATAATGCATATTATGTTTTAGTTTTGTTTGGTTATAGATGTACCTAGGTACGTAAAAGCTTTCCGAAAATCTAGGTACATAAAGTATTGCAAAAGTTACAAAACAAAATGGGCATAAGCTCCCAAAACATTGTTGGGCAGGGGCTCAGAGGCACGAACGGCAGATAGGTAACAATTTTATTTTTTGGATTCCCATTCCTCCTTTCAGTAGGACAAAGTCTATGGGGACGAACGGGAATGAACGATAAAACTCACTTGATCTTTGGAACTGGTTGACATTGGAACAGCTGTACGCAAGAGAATATCCATCGTAGTCGGTATCCAGCACGTACAGTGGAGTCGTCACTGTTACTGTAAATAGAAACAAAAGACTGTCATAGATTTTTCGCATTCTGAGGAAGTGTAAACCACTAACGGCCGAATACTCAAACGCCAATTCAGCACACTTCAGATCACTTACAAATGAGAGGCAGAGCAAATTTAAGCGGTGCTTAAATTTAAGTGACGTTTCAGTTTTCCGGCCTAAGTGCCAAGCTGCAAAATGCTCCAGTCTTTGGGTCTGAAGCAGCTACAGACAAATAGTTCAAGCTGCGATTGCATAACGAACAAAATCTTCTATTTATTTAATTGCAGGTTTTGTTTATTATTTGCCAGAAAGATGGTAGGTACTTAGGTACACTACACCTAACTGCCCAGCTGCAAAATGCTCGAGGCTATAGGCGTACACAGACCGCAAGAAGCAGCAGCAGTCGACTGCTTCAGACTGCGACTCCATAGAGGACAAATCTTCTGTTCATTGCAACAAACGAAACCGCTTCCTCAATCGCATAGAAGATACTAGTTTGTAGGTCTACTGCTGCTGTTTCCAGGCTACTTGCTTGCCCTTAGCGTTGGCGCACACCTGGAGACAAGACGTCGTTGTCGTGTCCGTAGTGACATGAAAATAAATATTCTTTTAAAAAGAAGAAGAGAAATATTCTTTTTCTTATGCTGTCAAAAGAGGTTTTTCGTTATTTTTTTCTTCATAAGCTGTTTTCGTTCGTAACTTTTATACCGTTTTGCTTTAGGCCGTGCTCACTTTGGATACGATTTCATCCGAATTTGATTCGTACGACTACGAACGAATGATACCGACCTTCCAAGAACTATGGGAGCGCTCACACTGCATGCGATCAGTCGTACGTATACGTACGTTTACTTACGACGTCCGAATACAATCCGAACTTGTTGGGATTTATCACGAAGTCGTACTATTTGACGGAGAAAATTCAGTGTATTCAGTGTGAGCACTCAATTCGTACGAACATTACTCGTACGTTTACGTACGAACAAATTCGTGTCCAAAGTGAGCACGGCCTTAGTTATAACTGAAATAGCTAATAAAAAGCATAATGTAACGAAAAAGGTCTTAAAAAAATTTGCTTTTAAAAAAATAATATTAATTTTCTCTCCCTAGCCACACGACGACGCCTTGCTTTCTGATGTGGTTTGACGCTTAGTGCAACATATTGTGAATGTAATTCCAAAAATCTTACGGTTAGTTCCAACCACAGGCAGCTCGACCATCAGCTTAGCGCTTCCATCATCTGATGTCACATTAGCAGTTCCAGCGATGGTCTCCAGCGTGCCGTCAATGACCTCCCAGTTAAGGACATCGACCCAGCCGCCGGCGTTGATGAGGTACCGCGCACCGATGCAGGTGCTGGTCGGGTTCTCGTAGGCCTGAGGGTAGCGCTCGATCTGGTACCAGGTGCCTCCATACTGTGTAAAGCAGGCATTTTTTGTTATTTTATAAATCAACTAACGACCCGCCCCGGCTTCGTACGGGTGCAATGCAGTGATGATGATGTATTATACATACCTATAAACCTTCCTTTTGAATCACTCTATCTATTTAAAAGCTGCATCAAAATCCGTTGTGTAGTTTTAAAGATCTAAGCATACATACATACAGACATACGCGGGAAGCGACTTTGCTTTATACTATGTAGTGAATAGTAATAGTGATAGGATAACATATTTTGACATATCTCTTAGGCCTTTACATCTATTGAAAGATGATATAAACAGCGTAAGGAGGCAACCTATGCCTACACTTAACGGGACACTGTAGTGCCTGGGACAAAATGTTTAGATGGAGTAGGCTTGCCCAGCACCTATACCATCCTCTCAGACTAGTCAGCCATATCCACTTGTCTTTTATCATAGGTACCATAATATTTGGTACCAGGTAGGAAGGTACTCTTACTGAGTTTTTCTTTTCATGGAGATTTAGGTAGAATACATAATATTTTGACGGTAGATCTATAATAGAAAAGGCATCAGTCTGCCACTCCTTCACGCCTCGAGACGTCTCAAACCTATGTTCTTGGGAGGAGTTAGGCATGATACAAAAGTTAAATCGGATGGTTTGCCAAAAAGAGGGTTCCACATATTATAGTACATCATGTACAGTTAATACGCTACTGAGAGTGTACTTGCGCGAACAATTTTAAAAGTAAATAAATTTCTTACCGCTGCAACATCAAAGTTTGCAACCACTGGAATGGACAAATCACACTGTCCAGGCAAAATGACCCTCTGGTCCTGAATCTCTGGGTAGTAGAAGCAGGCCTCGTCAGACTGGTTGACTAGCTGGTAATGCTGATTGTGCAGAAGGCTGTTGCTATCAATTAAGGTGTTTATTGAGGCCACGTTGACTGAAGCGAGATCACGACTCTTGCTGTGTTTTGCGCTCCATACTGGAAAGAATGATTTTATTATGCTTTAATTTGACTCCTAAAAATTTACCATTATGAGGTAGTTTTCAACTATGTAGATAGATATTCGTGGAGCAGTTATTTCCACTAGGTACTGCTGACTTACCTCTTCTGTATTCTTCTCCGTTTACTATTACATCGGCGCAAGAGTAGAGCAACGCGTAGTTGTCGTAATCTGTGGCTAGTACCACGATTTCTGAAAGGAAAGAAAAAAGATTAAGAACGCAAGGAAGTACCTACCTAAGTACCAAAGTATATTAATAAACTGATAGGTACTTTAAAATGTATAGAAGTCATTTCATCAGAGAAAGTCAGAGACATCAAAAATATAGAGCAAAATCGAAAATATCTTACGTTGAGTTTCTCCATTACTTAGCACCCTAGTCAGAACTCCGTTAGAGGCAGTAACAGTTCCAGTGATGATGGTAGCTTCTCCGTTAGTTACAGAGGTATCGACGACCTGGAAGGAACTGCCAGATACAGAGTACTGCGAGCTGATACATTGGCCGACGGTAGTGTCTACAGGATAACTCTCCATTTCGTGCCACCAACCTCCGAACTGAAATAAGAAAAACATAAGTAGGTATATCGTAAAGCCATATCCATGTGATAGAGATCTGATGCCTGGTTCCTCTAAAGTGAAACCAAAATATACAATTGGATTTTGTAGTAGGTACCAGAACAAAATATTATGGGATCATGCAGTTCCTCAAAGCGTACTTTACCGGAAATCAGTCAATAGAATTTGGAGTGAAACACACTAATAAGTATGCCACCAGCCACGGTAGTAATCACAAACCAAGAATAGATATTTTCCCAAACGAAAACACGTTTCAGTAGGTACGATGGGTTCAGTATAAATACAGAAGCAGTAATAACAGACTGGCTTCAGTCTTCGAAGACACTTACCCTGCTAATATCAAAATTGGCAACGCCAGTAGTGGTTTCACACCTTCCTCTGAATAGAGGTGCGTTAGTTGTTGGTTCAGGAACGTAGAAGCAGTCCTCATCAGACTGGCTGGTTGATATGTAGTATTGCTGGGCGAGACCTTGAGTTTGGCTGATGACCTGGGTTATTGCCGTTTGGGCTTGTGGGCTGAGCGTATTTGTTCTACTTAGTTTCCAACTGCGGACTGTGATGAAAATAATAATGTAAATAAAATTAGTAATAGTAAAACACGAGCCAAATGCATAATTTCATAATACTATTTACTTAGATCTAAGCTGTTGTTTAGTGTACTTTATATGGAAGCTAGATCTAGTGGTTTTCGGTATTTTGAAAGGATTGTGTGCAAGTTGAATTGAGGGAGGTGGCCTACTCAGAAACACTAGGATTAGGAAGAGGGTAAACTTACTTTGTCGTTTTTGAATGCCCGCTTCATCAAGAGTGTTGCGACAGCTGTATACCAGAGCGTAGTTATCGTAGTCAGTTGCAAGAATGTAGTAGTTTGCGGTGACTTCAACTGTAAAAGAATGAGAGCTTGCTTAGAAAATTACACTCGAGAAGTAAGATTTCTCGTCTGCAATTTCCACCTGATCATGAAGTCACATCATAGTCATGTCATGTCATCTGAGATGTCTTACGACAATCAGGTGTATATGACAATATGAATGGTCTCCTGTTTTCAGTGGTTTTCATATTTTTAACCGACTTCAAAAAAAGAGGAGGTTCTCAATTCGGTCCCATTTTTTTTAAAATTAATGTTTCTTACCTCAGAACTCCGTCATTTATGAACTGATTTGAAAAATTCTTTTTTTATCTGAAAGGGTATGCTTCCAGATTGGTCCCATTTTTTTTAAAATTAATGTTTCTTACCTCAGAACTCCGTCATTTATGAACCGATTTGAAAAATTCTTTTTTTATCTGAAAGGGTATGCTTCCAGATTGGTCCCATAAAATTTTTACCATAATCGGTTCAGTAATTAAGCAGTTAAATAAGAATACTGGAAAAAACACGTCACACACGTACACGACATTGCATATTTGGCTTTCCTGTGACTTTTCTGTGACGTTTACGATCAATAGAACCACTAGAACGTCTGTGACTAGAACAGTAAGTAGGTACTTCTATCACGAACAAATCTGACAGTCGCCGCGTTAGCGTATTCGAGTTACATTGCGCGTCACTGCCAACTCCACTGCCAACCGTTGTAGTGTCACCGCGCAGTGTATCTCGGATACGCTTACGTTACGATAGTATGGCGATTGTCACATTTATTCGTGATCAAGGCACAGAGCGCCGGGCCTGTGCATTTGTTTTGACTTATAGCATATGCAAAAGTATTCGCAAAGCGACAATTCCCAATGCATCATCATCATCTGATGGTAAAACCGGAAGGTAGGCACCGGCAGTCCGTAGTTCACCAACCGGCATTTATCAAGCCGGGTTTGGGTTTAGTGAAATGATCATGAGATGGATTCTTGTTATAAGTTAACCGACTTCCAAAAAGGAGGAGGTTCTCAATTTGGTTATATTTCTTTTCAGTCATTTGGCAGATAAACAAGAGTAGGTAACTGGAAAAACACGTCATCCACGTACCTACACGACATTGCGTGTTTTGCTTTTCTGTGTTGTTTACAATCAATAGAACAGTCTCAATGAACTGCCATCATCATCATCATTTGCTGATGAAGGCGTATCAAATTGAAGTTGGTTTTTCCAGTTTTTTAAACTTATAAATTATTTCACTTTATCTTACTTACCTCCATTAACAGTGAAGTTCACAATCAGCTGACCAGTGCCATCGGTGGATGCCACTGCAGCTGTTCCTAGCTGCTCCAGTAGAGTGTTGTTAAGAACCTGGGTGTTTCTAACCAGCACGTTTCCATCGCCCGATGAGTAGTAAGCACGGTCGCAGGTGCCAAATTGGTTCGCATCTGGGTACCGCTCGATTTCTCGCCAAAGTCCTAGGTACTGTAAGGTTTATGAATATTTTTGAATAAATGATCTTGGATCAGAATAACAAGACCAAAGATTAAAGGTTTGAAGAAAAAAAAGATTAGTTTAACAGTTTGCCCATAACAAGCAACCGTACTGTAGAGTGGACGCAACAAAATCATGACCGACCTATATCACTAATAGGTACCAGCAGTAAAATGTCTACATTTGCATAACCTAGCGATGAATGATTATGATTACGGAGTGCTTGGCCATATCCACCACAAATAGCTATTTATATCATTATCTTATCATATCTCATCTCCTTTTCGATGCAAAGCATTGATGGCGCGCTTGTAAAATATTGATGGTATTAACTGATTGACTAACGCTTTTAATTTAATTAAAATACTAACTGCTGCAGCATTGAAATTTGATACACCGCGGATTGTCTCATCACAAGGGCCTTCAAGTTCAATAGTATCAGGTAACTCTTCAAACTCCGGGTAGTGGAAGCAAGCGTCGCTGGTTTGTTCGGTGTAGGAGTAATATCCTTCAAAGAGATCTATGTTGTCGTACACAGCTTGGTCAAGTACGGTGTTGGCACTTGGAGACAGACCAGCACGGGACCTGGCGAGCTTCCAGCTGTAGACTGAAGTAAAAGAAATATTAATTTAGTTAAATCATTTTACTTGCTTGTTGCCTAAGTTTTACCCTTACATAAAATTGCTAAACTTACTTTGTTTAGTCTCATCTGTAAGCTCCCTGCATCCGTAAATAAGAGCGTATTCTTGGTAGTCTGTGTCCAGAATGTAAAGAGCATTGAATGGTACTGCAAAGGAAGACATGATTTTTTATAAAACCTATGCTTAAGTATTTACTTTAGCTTAGTTAGGTACTGAATAGCCTTTGAAAAGCTTCTGCATAACTTTTATATTTGCAACAATATTTCAATAAAAACGTTTTCAGTCCAAAAACTAATTGATGGTTCAGTTCAGTTCACGTACCTCCAGCTACAGTAGCAGAGATAACTCCTCGTCCGTCAGTAGACACTGTGCCAGGTATGACGTTAATGGTTTGGCCTTCATTTTCTACACTAGTTTGCGTGATGTTTAAGGAGTTCTCAACACCAGGGGAGAAGCTGGCAGCTGCGCATTCACCTTCTTGAAGGTCTGATGGAAATCGGGCTACTTCGTGCCAAGTACCGGAGAACTGTAAATGAAATTAATTATTTATTCATTAGGGAAAGCACAGTCGGGTACTGGTGTATCACAAGGTTTCCTTTTTGATCCTTTTTTGTTTTTTATGTACAATACAGATAGGTACATAAAATATTATTTAATGCTACAAGAAAGTAATTAAACGAACCTTAAAAACCGCAAAGGTAAGGTACTAACCGAAGTAACACTGAAATTAGCGACGGCAGGCACTTGGTTGTCTGGCACACACAGTCCACTCAGTACAACATCACCTCCGTTATTGTCAGGGTAAAAGAAGCAGTCAGTTTCACTGTGTCCCTCCAGATTGAAGTATCTCTGCTGCAGTACTTGGACATTGTTCATTGCGTTATTGATCGATGTCTCAGAGGCGCTTGTGAGGATTTGGTTTCTGCTGAGTTTCCAACTCATAACTGTAATGAAATATTAATACAAATCTCTAATCATTGTAGTGTTTTACTGGGAAACAATCCCACGACATGGGTTATCAAGTGAACTAGTTTTCAGTGAAGATTTTTGATCGAGTGAGCGAAGCAAACGAGATCTTAGTGACAACTTGGACAAAAATGCTTTGTATGTTTGTTCTTCGAGATCTTCGAAGCCGCTCATCCGATCTTCATAAAATTTATTGTTAAATGTTGTTAAATGAAGTAAATCGGTCAAGGGGTCGTGAAGTTATGAGGGTCCAAAGGGAGTAAAAAAAAAGTCTTACAATAATATCAAGTGGGGTGTCATTGATAGGGTTTTGTTTAGACATTCCTATTCTAGGTCTAATAGTTTTTGAGTTGTTGTAACAATTATAAAATTGGCAAATGCAGTATAACGTGAGCTACTATTTCTTGGAGTTTCAATGATTTTGTAGTTCAAGTAAGACTGGTACTTAGCTAGACGGCGATTTCGGAGCTAATCGTAAAGTTTATTACAACCATTGGTCAATAAAAATTGTTTAGGTTTTATTAACCTCCGACCATCACGAGATCTCAGTTCGAGGCGAACTACTAGTGTAGATAAATCTTACCTTGTTTGTATTCTTCGTTGTAATTCTGGCAGGAATAGACAAGAGAGTAAGAATCGTAGTCAGTGGCAATAATCCAGTAGCTACTGGTAACTGTAATACAAAGTAAATAAAACGTAAGCAAGTAACCATAAAATTGAATAAAGAAGCAGTATCATAATTATGACAAAATGGTCTTACTGCTGATCCCGTTGACTTCAAAAGTGACTTCCAGTTTAGCATTGTCAAGCACTACAGCAATTCCAGTTTGAACATCTAAGACTTGATTGAGGACTTGTGTGTTTTCAACAAGGACCGTTCCATTGAAGAGGGTATATTCAGCGGTAGCACATGTTCCACCTTGGAAAGGTGCTGGGTAGGATTCGATGCTGTACCAAGTGCCGGTGTACTGTGAAGTTAAGAAGTTAGTAAACATTACAAATAATTAATACAGAAGTATTTTATCCATACTCAAGGATCGCCAATGTAACAAGAAAAGTAGAGAGTAGAGAAGTGGAGTAGAGAAGTAGAAAAGATGGATGAAAGATGACATAGGTAAGAAAGTGACCACTGAGATAACGAGACAAGTACAAAGCATAATAATATACCGCGTAGGTAATTAGACGTTAGGGTATTTATGTTCTTTACTCTGGAGGATTCACGATTCTTATTTTCTATCTTCAAGTGATTATGTAGTGGTAGGTACTTATTGCTTACCCGTGCTGCGTCAAAGTTAGACTGTACTGCAATGTTCTCATCGCACTGCCCACGGAATATAACAGTGGAGTTGTTAGGTTCGGGGAAGTAGAAGCAGTCAGATGCCGTACGGTTTTCAACCTGATAGTAGCGCTCGTCCAGAACATCGACACTATTGACAATGGCATTGATAGCAGTAACAGCGGCTTCCGGCAAGCTGTTAGTACGACTGAGCTTCCAACTGAATACTGAAATAGAGAAAAATAGACTCAAAAAAGAAAATAAATGGCCAGATGATAATGGAAAAAATTTAGCAAACAAGATCTGGATCATGACAGTTAAGGAGGTGATTTAACTAAGCAGGAGGTGAAATTTGGCTACGGATTGTGATAGTGAGATGGTTAAGGAGTGGATACAGTGCTGTGGTGTATTGGTGAGATCAATAAGAATAATAATTGTTGAAAGAATTTGGTGAATCTAACTTAATCTTTCAGTTAATAGACAGTCTTCAAAATCTAGATTGTAGTAGGAAAGAAAATTCCTACTAGAATCTAGATGATGAATCTAGATGAGTATCCAAATCTAAACCCTTACCTGTTCTTTCATCAGAAGTGCCGCTGTTGACGCAGCTGTACACAATGGAATATGTTTCGTAGTCAGTGTCCAGTACCAAATATTCAGAGACAATTGGTGCTGAAAAATACATCAAGTCAAATTTCAGAACAAAGAGCAGCGTTAAATTATTCTAGGAAAATAGTTTACTTAGCAGTACCATCATCATACTTACAAGTAGGAAAAGTAACGTAAAGTTTGCCAGTGCCATCCGCTGCAGCCACTGCGGTTCCGGTGATGGTGCTCAAGGTTTCATTGACAACTTCAGTGTTATACACAACGACGACTCCGTCACCCAAGGAGTAGGTGGCGTCGCTACATGTTCCGAGTTGGAAAACAGTTGGGTAAGACTCAATTGTACGCCAGAGACCGAGGTACTGAAATTGTAGTATTGATTTGGTTTTTATTGGGTTCTATTTAACAGGAAATAGGATGAAGTTGGACTAACCACAGTTTGCTTTTGTAAAATCTTAAAACACATACCGCGGTAGCATTGAAGTTAGGCATGGCGGTAATGTTACCACACTGTCCGGGGAAGACCACCATCTCTCCAGGCGCTAGGTCCGGGTAGAAGAAACAAGCTTCACTCGACTGGCTGATAGACTCATAGTACTGGTTTCCGAGAACGTCTACATTGGCAATAGCATTGGTGATGGCTACGCTGTCGACTGCTCTCAGCTGCTTTGTTCTACTCAACTTCCAGCTCCATACTGAAAGCATAGTTTTATTTTCATCGATGATTTAAAAAAATCGAATTAAGAAGATTTAGAGAGCACATTTGCAATGAATCGTTGTTACAATTAAAAACTAAGTCAAATGAAAATGGAAAAAAACTAGTAATCGCACTTTGCTATATAAATATCGGGTAAACTCCAGCTGGTCGATAACACGAATGAAAACATTAAGATTTAGAAAAATACCTCCTCTATAATCAGTGTCAATGTTGACGCAACTGTAGGCCAACGCGTAGTTGTCGTAGTCAGTGTCAATAATCCAATAGGGTATCTCGATAGCTGAAAAACACAAATGGTTAAGCACATACACACTTCCAAAAAATATACAGTACAAGTACATAAACTAGGCTAACAATGATACCAAATACGGCAGGCATCTGTAATCTAATGATGATCATGAGGAAGTCAAAGGGGGTCATAACAAAGAACTCTTAGGTACCTGTGCCATTAGAAGTGATTCTTATGACCATCCTAGCAGAAGTATCACTGCTTGTGAATTCAACAGTGCCTTCAGTGACTCCGAGAGACTGAGCAATAACGTTGTATGACAGCATGTTCAAACTGTTGCCAGTGCTGCTGACGACAAACTCATGGTTAATGCACTCGCCAGATTGCTCTTCTTTAGGGTAAGCTTCAATTTCATGCCATACGCCGGAGAACTAAAAAGATAGGTCAGTTTTACATAGGTACTTTTTATGATAAAGCTATCACTATCCTACCAAAGTAGATTTGCTGCAAGAAACTTACCCGGCCCAAATTGAAATTGTTCACAACACTGATATTCTGGTCACATTGACCAGGGAATTTGACTGGAACTCCAGGTTGAGGTTCAGGGAAGTAGAAGCATCCTTCAGGGCTCTGGTCTCTGACGTTGTAGTACTGTGCGTTCAGTACCGGAATAGAGTCAATAACGCTGTTGATAATAGAAACATCCATCTGATTCATAGACTTCGTTCTGCTGAGCTTCCAACTGGTAACTAGAAAATACGAGTAGAGACAAACAATCAATAAGAAATGGATGCGAAATACGGAGATGAATAAATGACTTCATCTCAGCATTATTTGCCTAGATCACTGGAGGTTTATTAGGAAACCTGTTATCTCACCTGATCTACGTTCTTCGTCAATGTTTGTACAGGAGTATACCAGGGAATACGATGAATAATCAGTTGCCAGTACCCAGTAAGGAGTTAAAGCTGTAAATACAAATCGTAAGTTAATTATTGTATTTTACGTCGGCTTTTGGCCAACAAATGCAAAAAGCAATCCAATTTAAATGTTACTTACCGTTGGGTCCTAGAGTTGGGAAGCCAACTATGAGTTTGGCACTACCATCATCAGAAACGACATTAGCATAACCAGTAATAGTGTCCAGAGTTTGGTTAGGCATAACTTGAGTGTTGAAAACATCCACTTGTCCTAACTCCGTATTTAGAGTATAGAATGCGTTGGGGCAACTACCATCTTGGAAAGGTACTGTATACGATTCGAGGTCGTGCCACAGTCCCATGTACTAGAAAGAAAACATTGTATTTTAGAAGGTTACGATACTATTTCATTTTAAAAAGTATTGGCGTATTTCGATTACGAGGTGGTACAACAAAAAAAATAAGAAAGAAGATCATTTATATGTTAGTGTGATATAAAACTGAAATACGTACTGCAACAGCATCAAAATTAGCAACAACAGTAATATTCGGGTCACATTGTCCACGGAAAATCATTGGTCCAACGCCGCCAGGAGTGGGGAGATAGAAGCAGTCGTCATCAGATTGGCTCACGCTCTGGTAATAACGATCATTTAGGACAGTGACATTGCTGGTGATGGCGTTAATAGCTGCGACGGCACTATCGCTTAGGCTTGTGCCACGACTAAGTTTCCAACTTTGCACTGCAAAAGAAAAAAATTGTTTGAAATGCCTGTATAATAATCCTGTCAGCAAACTGGCAACTTGTGTGGTATGCGGACAGGACTACGTAATCTAATGGACGCTTTAATGACGAACAACATACTGACCTCTTCGTTGTTGGGTGCCCACGTTCTCACAGCCGTAGACGATGGAGTAAGTTTGGTAGTCGGTGTCTAATATCCAAAGTTCGTTTGGTTGAGATGCTGAAAAAGAAAAACGATATTTTATAGTTGCTCTTTAGCTGAAGCGTTTTTATTTCAGTTAATTCAATTGGCGTGACTTACAGTTCGGGAATGTAACGCTCAGTTTGGCTTCCGTTCCATTGCCAACAAGCGTAGCAACCCCGTTAGCTTCCCTGAGAGTTAGGTTAGCAACCTCATTATTGTAAACTAGAATGGTATCATTTACTCCCAAGGAGTATGTTGCTTGATTGCACTGGCCAATTTGGTTGTCGGCTGGGTAGCTTTCAATAAGGCGCCAGCGGCCTAGGTACTGCAAAAAAAAGGTGGTATTGCCAGAGTTTTGAGCATTTTACAAAGACACAGAGGTTATCCGGTAAAGAACCTTACCAATGAAGCATTGAAGTTCTGCATTACAAGCAAATCTGATTCACACTGTCCAGGTAGTATCACCGGTTCGCCAGGTGCCAGGTCCGGGAAGTAGAAGCAGGCATAATCTGATTGGTCGATAGGTTCGAAGTATTCATTCCTCAAGGTCACAGTTGTGCTATTAGCTAAGGCGTTGTTGATTTGCAAGATCCCTTCGGTAGAAAGCTGCTTTGACCTGCTCAGTTTCCATGCCCAAACTGTTGAGAAAACTCGCCATTTGTAGGGAACTGAATGAGTTGACTTAGTTGAAAGTTGAAAAAATAGAGTCCGCACTTACTTCCTCTAAAGTCAGTGCCATTTTGGTCCAAGCAGCTATAAACCAGTGCGTAGTTAGTGTAGTCAGTTGCAATGACGTAGTACGGGAATGAGATTGCTGTAAGTAAACAGAATCAGAAATTGATAACACTCAACTACATAACACTTCTGGACACTTATGATGTGCTACTTACTTGTGCCATTGGAAACAAAGGAAAGAGTAAAGCGTCCTCCAGTTTCGCCAGCGTAGAATGTCAGTTGCCCATTGGTCGACCCAAGGAGCTGATCTTCTATACTGGATGAGACAAAGTTAAGTGCTGCTGACCCAGTTCCAGTTGAGAACTCATGGTTGACGCACTGCCCTTCTTCAGGGTCCTTAGGGTACGCTTCTACTTCAAACCATTCACCTTGGAACTGAAATTTTGTGCCAAATATTTATAACTGTTCTTTGCCATTTACCCATATCCAACCAATCTCAAATTTGATTGATTTAAGAAGAATTTTGAAAGGTTTTTCTTACCAGAGTTGTATCGAAGTTTGGAACCACAGAAATATTATCCTCACACGTTCCGGGAAATACCACAGGCACACCTGGCTGTGGTTCTGGATAGTAGAAGCATCCTTGCACACTCTGATCCGTAGGCAAGAAGAAGTCTTGATTGAGAATATCGAGAGTATTTATAACGCTGTTGATTGCATTATTTGCTGTGGTGGAGAGTTGCTTGGATCGGCTTAGTTTCCAGAATGACACTGTATAAAATAACTGAATAAAGTATTGGAAAAAATTCAAAAGTAAAGTTCAAAAGAACTATAAGTTTTCCATTCATCTACTTAGCAAAGTGATATATTATTATCCAACAGACAAATTATAATATGGAACTTTTTAACGTACCCTGCTGTTCATATTCGTTGATATTAATGCAGGAATACACGAGCGAGTAGGATGAGTAGTCGGTACTGAGCACCCAGTAGTCTGTATCCACAGTCACTAAAATAAATAGAACGTCAAAGCAAAGGAAAAAAAAAGACAATCTAGAAACCCTGGCTACACTAGCTTAACTAGCTCAGTAGGTCCCCTTATGATACTAGGGGTGGGCACAGCATGCATGATAATTCTTCATTATTATCATCTTCTATTATCATACCTTCAAGTCTCAATCAATGTTCACTCTCTTCCTATGCATATCATCTGTCATACAATCCATCCATCTTTTCTTAGGCCTATTTCTTCCTTTATATCCATCCACATTCGTATTTACCTAACACTCTCCTCGTTACATGACTTTTTTCCCTCTGTATAACGGGCCTATACCACGCTAACCTGTTGCTTTTCATTTTCTCTGTCACTGGCGCTACTTTTAGACTTCCTCTAATCTACCTACTAACTCAATCTACATTTTATCCATCCTTGTTAACTAGTTCAGTAGGTATTGAACATTTCATATCTATGATATTCAAAATGATAAGTGGAGTAGCTACGTCATCGACATAATTTTTTTCATGATTTCGAATCATGATTTTGCATGATTCATTTGAATATTATATTGCATATCAAAAAATCGCATCAATGCTATCATATTACCTACTTTCAAATTACATTGATAACATAAAGTCTTTTATTATTTCAGATACCTAAATAAAAACAATACTTACAGTTAGTCCCTGCAACAGGGAAGGTTACTACAAGCTTGCCATCGGATACTGGAACAGCTAGTCCGTTGATTGTAGACAATGTCTCATTAATGACTTCTGTATTGAATACATCCACAACACCATCCCCGAGGGTGTAAAACGCATTATTGCAGTTTCCAATCTGGAATTGACTTGGATACCTCTCAACATCATGCCATAGTCCCATGTACTAGAAGCAAATGAATAATTTCAATAAACATCTAAGATCCAAATATACTTACTAAAAATCAAAGAACTTCGTTTCAAAACGTTTTTCTGTAAGTTCAATATAGTAATGTTATTTATTTATTTATTTATTTATTTATTTATTTATTCATTATTTATAGGAAAACCGACAGCACATAACATAGATTAGGTACAAAAATGGAAACAGTAGGCCAATTAAAGGTTTTCACGAGTAGAAAAGAAATAGATACATAAAAAAAACGTTGACTAGTTATGGTAGAAACATTCGGATAAAAATTAAGAAAAATAATTTCTAAGAAAAGATTGGCAGGCAGCGTATAACTCTGCAGATTATGACGAGAGTTCTGAAGACGATGACTAGATAGAAAGGAATAACAGACGCATTGTCATTGACGGTTCAGCAATTGCCAGAGTCCTTGCTATTGTCCTCAGGATTAAACAATAAGCTTGAGAGTTTTGTACGTCTGATCTTAATAGATTTTTGTAAACACCATTGAACTTACATCTACAGCTGAGAAGTTAGTCTGGACAGGAATAGACAAGTTGCATTGTCCTCCGAAAACGATTGGTTCACTGGTCACTGACGACGTGGGAAAGTGGAAGCAACTGGCATCAGACTGATCGGTTTCCTGGTAATATCGGCTGTTCAGGTCTATCATAGAGGCGATGACCTGGTCCACTGCCTCACGAGCTTCAGCAGGCAGCTGGCGATTGCGGCTTGCTACCCAACTGAACACTGTGAGATAAAAGAATCTAAGAGTTACTTGGAACCATGCATCTTTTAGGTAGTGGTTGTAATAACTGATGGGTAAACGCTGAAAATTAAGATAGATGAGATAACAATTATATTTATTATTATTATGATTCTGCCAGAATAACTGAATCATTGGCTCGATGAAGAAACTGAGTTTGACTGCCAAACTATTGACCGGTTAGAAGAAACTTTATCCTCAGGGACAATGTCTTTTAGGGTAGAGATTTGTTTAACTCCAGGGGTGTTTATCATACCTGGAACTAGCCGTGAGTAGAAAAAAAATGATTACCTTGCTTAGTGTTGTTCGCCAGATTATTGCAGGTGTAAGTCAGGGCCCATTGCACGTAATCAGTACCCAAGACCAGCAACTCCGAATTAACAAATACTGTAAAACACAATCTTATCAAACCTCACATAAAACAAAAATAAGGTAGGGCCCAGAATGCTTCATTTAGATACCGCCGCCGTCGCAATTAGCTAGGTATACATTAAACTTATAAAAAAAGACTGATTATAAAATAGGCCGAAGATGTGAATCTACACATCAGATAAATAAATGAATTGAATTGATAAACTTGTAGGCATATGGAATTTTGGCACCTGGATCCAAGCAGATTATAATTATCAATTTTAAAAGCTAAACTACTTACTTCTTATGATGGCACAATTTTGTTGAAGAAGATATATTTACAACTACTTTCGTTTTACCATAGTTTTACTAACAGTATTATTTTTCTTACCTCCAGGTGCAATCTCGAGCGCCACGTTCAGTTTTCCACTGCCGTTGATACCGATAACATTTGCGTATCCATCAATAGTAAGAAGTGTCTGGTCGATGATCTCACTGTTGACGACATTCACTCTATCACCTCCGTCACTGTATCGGGCCCGATTGCAACTGCCCAATGAATTTGCAGAGTGGTAACTTTGGATTTGATGCCATACACCTAGGAACTGGAATGATAAATAATAAATAATAAAATAATAAAATACATTTATTTGTGGCAAATAAGGTAGAGTACAAAGAGGACACACTACAAAGAAAAGATGAGCAATAAAAATACTAATAAATAAAACGAAAAAAAAAGATCAATTTCACTGTGGGAAAAGCTTCAGATATACTCATTTCTCCTTTCTCTTTTCAGATGGTTTTGCTCTCCAAGCCAGAAGCAATGGCACTATGTCATTGTCATAAACAACTTACACCAATACGATATTACTTACTCTTTCTGCTTGAAAGCTTGGTATACCAGAGAGGTTCTCATCGCACTGCCCAGGCAGAATAACAGGCTGGCCAGGTTCTACTTCAGGCAGGATGTAGCAGGAGTCAGCACTGTGACTGACATCTCGAAGATCCTCATTGGTTATGTTGAATAAGTTAACCATCAATGTATTCAGGTTGGCTGGTATCATCAAGTTGGGGAAGCTAGTGGCTCTACCAAGCTGCCAGAGATACACTGTGGAAATAAAACTTATGGTAAGTCATGCACGGAAATTAAAACTGTTTAGTAGATGTTCTGAGACACCAAGTCATGTCTGTAAGTAATCTAAGCATTGCGTAAGCAACCTGGGAGATGGAGAGAATGCTTTAATAATAATAATATACAATAATAAATATTCTTGGACATTTTGACACAACGCTCTCTAGTCCCAAACTCTTGTTAAAGTCTAAAACACTTGTATATTGTATTTTGTGTGTCAAAAACTTGCTGTTAACGTTGCCATTGAAAAGATGGTTTAGTGTAAGTATGGTCAAACATTTGCCTATAATGTGTAAAAAAGTACCTCGTCTCTGCGTGGTTCCAACATTTTCACATCCATAGGTAAGCGCAAAGTTGATGTAGTCTGTATTCAACACCCAGAAGTCGATAGCTGTAAAGAATACTTAAAACGTGAGCACGATAAAGAAAGCTATGATACTTTATGAAGAAGAATGTAAGTTGATTTAAAGGTTTTGTTTTCTAGAAACGTATCAAAAATTTCTAGCTAAAATTTATTTCTTACTAGCTGATACCCGCTACTTTGTACGCGTGCGAAACTTTCCACCAAAATATCTGTCAAGCAATATACCTACGATGAACCTCGTGCCAAAGGCTGCTTTTGGTTTAGAAAGTTCAAACATTTTTATATATCAAATTTCATATTTATTCACCTTTAAAACCTTTTCTGGACTTCCACAAATAATTCAAGACCAAAATTAGCTAAATCGGTCCAGCCGTTCTCGAGTTTTAGCGAGACTAACGAACAGCAATTCATTTTTATATATAAGAGAAAAGATAAATAAATAAATAAATATTCACGGACATTTAACACAACGCCTTCTAGTCCCAAACTAAGCAAAGCTTGTACTATGGGAACTAGATGGCTGATAGAATACATAATATAATGTAATCTGACAATCAATATGAGGAACTTGTAAATAAAAAGAAATATAAACAAGTAGAGGTAAAACTGGGTAGGTATACTATCATAATCATCATTCTGATTTTACACTACATTACTTGGCGTTGGCTTGACCTTATTTCTTTTTTCAGTTCTCTCTACCAGACATCATCTCAATTTCATTCTTTACAAGTCATAACGTGTAAAACGAAATCTTACGGTTCGCTGAAAGAGATGTGATGTTGAGCACCAATCGTGCAGTTTCATCTATCGCAGTAGCTTGCCCTTGATGTTCCTCATAGAAGTTCTCTTTGACCGTCTTGTGGAATACTGTCAGTGTATTTTCGATGGAACTCAATTCAATCAGAGAGCAGTCACCGCCTGCTGCCAAGTCCGCTCTTGATATTTCGTTCCATGTTCCTAGAAACTGTTTAGGATTTATTTACCTACACATCATTTTGTTCAATTAGTGCATAACTAAGTAGGTCTATATTATTTATGCTTTTAATTCTTTAATTCTTTATTGTACACTAAAATAACACACAAAAGACAGAAATAGATAACATGTACAAAGGCGAGCTTAACCCTAAAAAGAGTTTTAACTATTTTTGAAGTTATATTTCTAATGTGACTTTCAATTGACAGCGTTAAACGTTAAACGAAGGAGGAATAGAAAGAGGCAGCGTTTACATACGGAGTGTGAACACATACGGAGACCCCCGCAAAACGCAAATGGCACTCGAAGTATAACTTCTTCCGCGCGGAGGGACTCCACGAACTATTTTTTTTTTAGTTAGTTTGAAAAGGTATATGATTTTGCCTTTGCATCCTAATCTAAATTATTCATTCATACAGCGTCAGGAGCCACGTTTTACCTATAGCTATATATTATAGATTGGACGCTGTAGTGCCTAGGTCATGGTTTAAGATCGAGTAGGCTTGCCTAGCACTTAGGGCGGCCATACACGGGCTGCTTCAAGCAGTTGAGACCTAGTGCTTGAAGACGCGACCACGCGGTGAACTATAGGGCGGCCGTACACGGACTGCTTCAAGCAGTTAACAGTTACTAGTTCACCGTGCGGTCGCGGCTTCAATCAGTCGGTCTCAACTGCTTGAAGCAGTCCGTGTACGGCCACCCTTACGCCATCCTCTCAAACTAATCAGCCTTGCCCTAGCCACAGGAAAGACAAGGTCACTGCTTTTGCGCACATTAATTTTCCGAGTAACCCATTGGAACGACTAGATTTGAACCATTTTTTTGTTACTTTATTTTAACCCTATTTTCGGTGCAAATGTGAAACAACAAATTTTTTTTAACAGGGACGTTTTTACCAATTTCTTTTCAATATCAGTGAAGGACACAAAAAGTAGAGCTACAGAGTCGGTGAATGTTCAAAGTTAAAATATACCTGACTAATCAGTTTCCAGAAATTATTATCAGCATAATGTATTGTATCTACCTACGATTTTTATCGTTAATCTATCAACTGACGATCTTTATTTTGGCTGTATTTTCAATCACAAGAACATTAGCTAATCATTCGAAACCTAGTTACTTAGATTAGATACGTTTTTCGTTTGAAACCTATCGGAAACCTAATCGCCTTTAGGTATTGTAAAGTTGTGCAATAAAATTCCATTTATAATATTTTAAATATTTTGAACTAAGTACAAGTCACTGAAAAAAAAAATCGGTTATTAAAACTGAATAAACATGTATGGCTACTGCTTTGAACAGTTCTATAGGAGCCTATCGAGCAAAGCAGTAACTTTTACTGGTCCTAAAACAGTTAAGGACCGAGGCAACATTTTACCGTTATGACAGTAAATTTAAATGTTTGTAGTGTTACCTGTTGGTACAGTAATAAAAATATTACTATATAAAACGGTAAAAAAAGAACAATTTTTTTATGTCTTAAACGGTAAAATATTAGTACTGTTTTGAACAGTTAAATATTAGTACTGTTTTGAACAGTAAAATATGTGTACTGTTTTGAACAGTAAAATATGTGTACTGTTTTGAACAGTAAAATATTTGCACTGTTTTAAACAGTTAAATAATTGTACTGTTTTGGACAGTAATGTTAAATGTGAAAGCACAGTAGCGGGTACTGTAAGTGCACAGTTACAGTTAATGTGAAGGATAGTACTTTTTACTGTGCATGCACAGTAGCGGATACTGTAAACGCACAGTTACAGGTAATGTGAAGGACAGTACTTTTTAATGTGCATGCACAGTAGTGGATACTGTAAACGCACAGTTACAGGTAATGTAAAGGACGGTTCTTCGTAATGTGTATGCACAATAGCGGGTACTGTAAGGGTACAGTTACAGGTATTGTGATAGATATAACTTTTTAATGTGCATGCACAGTAGTGGATACTGTTTACGCACAGTCACATGTATAATGTCTTCCACGATAAGCGTGGTAACCACAAGTAAAAGAGTGCGCTCGTTCGTTCGATATAGATACCTACGAGAACCTAGTGTCTAGACAAACCTTACCTAGGCTTTAAGGCACTATTTAGTTTTTTATATGTGTTATGTTATAAATAAATAAATAAAATAAATAAAACAACCAAGGCACAATCACATTAAGAGATTTATTGTGCCGTAGGTATACAATTGCTGTACCTATGTACGTACAGTTCGTACAGTGTTGGAAAATTTCTTATGTGTGGGCCGTGCGTTTACGTCAGCGCGATCTACGAATTGTAAAAATTTTAGGGTGCCATCTAGTTTGGTTTCCCGAACTAAACGTCCCTAACAAACAATGTAATGGAATTTTAGAAGGCAAATTTAACCTACTTCTAAATATCGCATCGAAATAAAACTTGGTAGGCATATTATGTAGGTCCGATCACAATATTATAATTTGGTATCTTAGCGCCGATCTGATCATGGCAGCCAGGTGGGCGATAGTGGAACTCTGTGGTGGCTCTTAGTAAACCCCTCAAGTTTGGGCTCACATGGTTTGGAGTCCAATACATGTAATGAGGTTGTGGTCATCACCACCGCCAGGAGGTGGATAGTGGAACTCTTCAGTCATTAAAGGTTTTGTTCATTTCGTGACAACGTTCAAATAATTACAATTTACTGCTACAATACAGATCATTTTATAAATGTCATAGCCTGTCATTTAGTTAGTTGTACAGACAATGGTTAGTTAGGTGTACTGTGCTATCCGTTGAATCAACTGTTTTGTTCACTTAGTGTTAACGTTCAAAGCATTATAAACGATTGCTACAGCACGAACAATATTGGTAAAACTATGGTCAGTTAGGTATACTGTGCTATCCGTTGAATCAACTGTTTTATTCATTTAGTGTTAACGTTCAAAGCATTATAAACGATTGCTACAGCACGAATAATATTGGTAAAACTATGGTCAGTTAGGTGTACTGTGCTATCCGTGGAATCAACTGTTTAATTCATTTAGTGATAACGATCAAGCCATTACAATTTACTGTTACAAAACAGACATATTCGTCATTTAGTTTTACTGTGCTATCTGTTAAAACAACGGTTTCGTTTCTTTAGTGATACAGTTCTCACCATTAAATCCTACTGTTATTACAGTGATGCTGAGATTTATTTTTGTTACCTTTTTTTGAATAATTATTAATGTTCAATCAGTTCACTTTACTGTTTTGTATTTAACTGTTTTTGGAACATTGGTTGATACTGTATAAAGTAGTTAGTCTTAATGAAAATTATTTAACTGTGCGACAGTAAGGAATTATTTTTTTCAGTGTAGCTGGCCGGTTATACAAAAATACTGTGGTTACTGGTTACTGGTTATGGTTACACTAGGTCGAAATTAGTAGTATATTATGCAACTAGGGAATAAAAGACGGAATTATTGCGAGAACCATAAATGAATCACGAGCAAGTAAAGGATTCTAACAACTGAATCACGACCTTCGGACTCATGATGATTCAATTTGACTATGGGTTTCAAATAACTCATACATACAAGCTCAAATACAAGACTCATCAGAAAATCTTAATAAGCAAGCATGTATTTCAAAAAGAGTTTGTGATCGCGACGTCACAGTTTGCAGAACTACGATTATAAAAATCAGAAAAAATCTCACTTGTGTTAGATTGAAATTCTGCATCAACGGTACATCGGCATCGCACTGTCCTGTCTGCACTATTTGACCAGTAGCACCAATCACTCCTAGTCCTAGGAAGCTTATAACTAATAACTTGTACATTTTCAGATCATTATTTACCACCCTACAGTACAATAGCTAAGCTAATGAATGCCGGTTATCTACAAATATATCGAATTTATAATCGTTCTTATCAGTATCTATCTTTGTTTTTAGTTAATCACCTATCCAATTGTAGGTCTTGGCTTCAAATACTCGTAGGTTTAGAAAATGTGTGTAAAACATTACTAGTGGAAACACTAGTTGTAATGAAGATTTGTAACTCACTGGAGTTAATTAATAGAAATGCAATCAACATTGATTGTAACAAAGATGACGAATGGGCGGTAGATAATTTTACAAAAATTTTATATCATCGATCTTAAGTAAAACAGATTAAAAAATATATCTTTTAAATTTTCACCAAAATGGCTAAGAACCACTTCAGATAAATCATCTTTCTTACAAAAAAAAACCTCATTCAAATAAGCGTGCGCAAAATGTAATAAGTTATTAGTTCGCGACCGCCGGCTGCTGCTGCGATCGATGAGAATCCGCCCTCGCTCTCGCTACCGCTCTCGCTGCTTACGGAAGATGCAGCGTATAGATACCTACTAAATACAACGGTCTATACGCATGTTCACACCTAGTACCTCGCAACAAAATAATAGCGTGATCAACTTCAAATACCTATGTTCGTTACCTCGTTGTTTTTAACGTGACCAAATCCACATTTGGCAGTACGATAAGATTACATTTGGATTTAGATAAATAGTTGGTTATATTTTCACTTATCGTCACCGTTCAATACTTAATTTGTTCTTTAACTTCTAACATACCAGACGCAATACTGAGTTAAATTTTTGTAAAACTGTTGATTTAAGTCTTGATTTTGGATTTAGCTCTGTAGAAAGTTAGGGCTGGAACAAGCACTAAATTAGGTACCAAGTAGTTATAAAAACCTCTCAGAGCACTTAATATTTTAAATATTGTATTGGTGAGATCAATCAGAATAATAATTGTTGAAAGAATCTGGTTAATCTTTAAGTTATTAGACAGTCTTCAAAATTTAGTTTCTAGTAGGAAAGAAAGTTCCTACTAGAATCTAGATGATGAAATAGTATCCAAATCTATACCCTACCTGGTCTTTTAGAAGTGCCGCTGTTGACGCAGCTGTACACAATGGAATATGTTTCGCAGTCAGTGTCCAGTACCAAATATTTAGAGACAATTGGTGCTGAAGAATACATCAAGTCAAATCTCAGAACAAAGAGCAGCGTTAGATTAGTTAGAATTAGATTCTAAGAAAATAGTTTACTTAGCAGTACCATCATCATACTTACTAGTAGGAAAAGTAACGTAAAGTTTTCCAGTGCCATCTGCTGCAGCCACTGCGGTTCCGGTGATGGTGCTCAAGGTTTCATTGACCACCTCAGTGTTATACACAACGACGACTCCGTCACCCAAGGAGTAGGTGGCGTCGCTACATGTTCCTAGTTGGAAAAATTTTGAGTAAGACTCAATTGTACGCCAGAGACCGAGGTACTGAAATTGTAGTATTGATTTGGTTTTCATTGGGTTCTATTTCTCAGGAAATAGGATAAAGTTGGATTAACCACAGCTTTTGCTTTTGTAAAATCTTAAAACACATGCCGCGGTAGCATTGAAGTTAGGCATGGCGGTAATGTTACCACACTGTCAGGGGAAGACCACCATCTCTCCAGGCGCTAGGTCCGGGTAGAAGAAACAAGCTTCACTCGACTGGCTGATAGACTCATAGTACTGGTTTCCGAGAACGTCTACATTGGCACTAGCATTGGTGATAGCTACGCTGTCGACTGCTCTCAGTTGCTTGGTTCAACTGAGCTTCCAGCTCCAGGCTGAAACCATAGTTTTATTCTCATCGATGATTCAAAAAATCGAATTAAGAAGATTTAGAGAGCACATTTGCAATGAATCGTTGTTACAATTAAAAACTAGGTTAAATGAACATTGCAAAAAAATCTAGTAATCGCACTTTCCTATATAAGTATCGGGTAAACTCCAACTGGTCAATAACACGAATGAAAACATTAGGATTTAGAAAAATACCTCCTCTGTAATCAGTGTCAATGTTGACGCAACTGTAAGCAAACGCGTAGTTGTCGTAGTGACTGACTACGACAACTAGATAGCTGAAAAATATAAATGGTTAAGAACATAGAAACTTGCTAAAAATATACTGCACAAGTACATAAACTAGCCAATGACACCAACACGGCAGACATCTCGTCAAATCTAATGATGGTGATGAGGAAGTCAAAGGGGGTCATAACAAAATACCGTTAGGTACCTGTGCCGTTAGAAGTAATTCTTATGACCATCCTAGCAAGTGTCGTTGCTTGTGAATTGAACAGTGCCTTCAGTCACTCCGAGAGACTGAGCAATAACGTTGTATGACAACATGTTCAAAGTGTTGCCAGTGCTGTTGCCAGTGCTGTTGACGACAAACTCATGGTTGATGCACTCGCTTTGCTGTTCTTTAGGATAAACTTCAATTTCATGCCATACGCCGGAGAACTAAAAGGATAGGTCACTATCTACTAAAGGATGTCGCTATCCTACCAACGTAGATTTGCTGCAAGAAAACTTACCCAGCTCAAATTGAAATTGTTCACAACAGTGATATTCTGGTCACATTGTCCACGGAAAATCATTGGTCCAACGCCGCCAGGAGTGGGGAGATAGAAACAGTCGCCACCAGATTGGCTAACGTTCTAGTAATAACGGTCATTGAGGACAGTGACATTGCTGGTGATGGCGTTAATAGCTGCGATGACACTATCGCTTAGGCTTGTGGCACGACTAAGCTTCCAACTTTGCACTGCAAAAGAAAAAAGTTGTTTGAAATGCCTGTATAATAATCCCGTCAGCAAACTGGCCACTTGTGTGGTATGCGGACAGGACTACGTAATCTAATGGACTCTTTAATGACGAACAACATAGTGACCTCTTCGTTGTTGGGTGCCCACGTTTTCACAGCCGTAGACGATGGATTAAATTTAGTAGTCCATGCCCAATATCCAAAGTTCGTATGGTTGGGACTTTGAAAATGAAAAACTATATTTTATAGTTGCTTTTTAGCTGAAGCGTTTTTATTTCAGTTAATTCAATTGACAGTTCGGGAATGTGACACTCAGATGGCTTCCGATCTATTTCCGATAAGCCCAGCCACTCCGTTAGCTTCCCTGAGGGTTAGGTTGGCAACCTCATTATTGTAAACTAAAATGGTACCATTTACTCCCAAGGAGTATGTTGCTTGATTGCACTGGCCAATTTGGTTGTCGGCTGGGTAGCTTTCCATAAGGCGCCAGCGGCCTAGGTACTGCAAAAAAAATAGGTGGTATTGCCGGAGTTTTGAGCATTTTACAAAGATACTGAGAGGTTATTTTGACACTGAGATTCATTTTCACATGAGTTCCTTGAGTTACGATGATGGACAGATTGGTTTTCGCCCTCAGGTTTCGACAGACATGGCTATATTCTCTTTGAAGCAGGTTGTCAGTTTCTACAAGCAACATAACACTACTGTTTATGGTTGTTTCCTGGATTTGAGCCGAGCCTATTTGACTCGAAGACCACGACAAGCTGTGGGGCAAGCTGCATGCGGACGCAAGTGTCCCACCTGAGGTTGTAGATCTCCTTGCTTACTGGTATGGTAACCAGACCAACAACGTCAGGTGGGGCACTGAGGTTTCGGATAGCTACTGGCTTTCGTGTGGCGTGAGTCAAGGTGGGCTCACCTCTCCCGATCTTTTTAACACATAGGTACATACAAACTCAAATTCAAGACTCATCAGAAAATCTTAATAAGCAAGCATGTATTTGAAAAAAAGTTTGTGATCGCGACGTCACCGACGTCACATTTTGCAGAACTACAATTATAATATAAATCAGAAAAAATCTCACTTGTGTTAGATTGAAATTCTGCATCAACGGTACATCGGCATCGCACTGTCCTGTCTGCACTATTTGCCCAGTAGCACCAATCACTCCTAGTCCTAGGAAGCTTATAACTAATAACTTGTACATTTTCAGATCATTCTTTAACACTTTACAGTACAATAGCTAAACTAATGATATACAAATATATCGAATTTATAATCGTTCTTATCGGTATCTATCTTTGTTTTAGTTAATCACATAACCAATCTTCTGATCTTGGCTTCAAAATACCTACTCGTAAGTCTAGAAAATGTGTGTAAAATAATACGGAGACTTATTTGACTTTTTTTGATTTTAGATTTTTCATTTTTTTGTGAAGAATGATAAGAAATTAAATTATGAAATAAAAAACTTTCAAGTTTTGATACAATTTTAAAAAATATTTTATTCTATTGTTGTCAGACAGGACATTAGGTACGTTTTTTTCTTGTGTTTAATTTTTGTTATTTTCGGTAAGTAGATATTTTTACTGATTATAAAATAAGGAACATCCAATCTATTAATTAAAATTTACTCTAAACTAACTACTTTATTATTTTACCAAAATATAAGATACTTGAAGGAAATTTCATGTAATGCGTGACCACCACTGTAATTATGGCTAACAGACCAAAATGCGTAAATGACTTAATTATGACAAAATTGCTCTTCAAAATTTGAGTATATATGCAAAGCGGCGTGCTCTCATCTGGGAAACTACTCACGCTAGACTTCTCGTTCCTATGGTTACCTACTACTACGACGCATGGAAATCGGTCTGGACTGTCAATACAATACAGAGAGATCGACCCTAGTATGTGTCAATATGTGACTGTTAAAATTAAATGTTTACTCCCATCCTCAATCAAGCTCCGTCAAATAAACACAAAAAAACAAGCATGCAACCGAACAACAGTGGAAAGTTTGAAGGAAGCGGTTATTCAATACTAAATACAATTTGGCGGGCATTCAATTGAGTAAATGCCTTGAAGCTATGTTATAATCTGTGTCTCCGTAATGCCTAGGGTCCACCACGTAAAAAGATGATCAAAACTTTGATTAAGAATTTGTGTTACATTGCGCTGCGAATGAGGTATTTCTAAAGATGCTGCACGCAACACATAAGGCGGGCACGCAGGGTAACTCTAATATCACTAGTGAATCTGTGGTTTGTTTTTCGTAGTAGACACTCCAGTTACTATGCGATTATCTGGAGGCCCGGGATGGACGGTTCCAGAGCTACTCCAGAGTCGTTATCTCATTTGAATCCGATGATGTAACACTTAATTTTTGATTTGCGGTTTTGCGCTTAGTCTCCACCGACACTGGAGCTGAGTCTTGTCCTCGTCATTTTGCAGAAAATACCTAGATTTATGAATTCACTGCGCGTGCGCTTCTAGTTTTATATTTGTTGGTTCAAACCAACGATGTAGAAATCCGTGAAGAGATTAAAAAACCAAATTCACACCGTCATTTGTTTTTTAAATGTCTCATTTCATAGCTGTTCAAAAAAAGAACATTTAAACTTTTTCGATTTTCAATTGACGTATGAAATCTCTCATAATATTGAAGTGATCAGAGAAACAAATGACGGTGCTGTTCATTCACATTCCATATTAGAATTTTTCAATCAATATTGATCTCGTGGGTAATTCGACACTCAATTCTAACAAGTGGGTAATGGGATAATGGGTGTTTACAGTGGACCCAATGAAGGGGGTTACTCAGCCGATCACGTGCTCCTGCACTGTGCAAAGAGTGCAGGCCGTCGGTTACTATAGCGGCTAGAGGCACAAACACAGGACACTTTATATCCTACATTGAGCCAGCACCCTTATCGCGAACTGAAAATGGTACTAGAGTTCAAACTTGGGTCTGGCCCGACCATAATTATATTTGTGACTAATTGAGAAGTATTGAAAACTTTATTAACCGACTTCAAAAAAGGAGGAGGTTCTCAATTCGGTTGTAATTTTGTTTTCTTTTGTTTGTTACCTCATAACTCCGTCATTTATGAACCGGTTTGAAAAATTCTTTTTTCATATTATTAATATGAAAAAGGTATACTTACAAATCGGTCCCATAATTTTATCAAAATCGGTTCAGTAGTCTGGCAGTTAAATAAGAATAACTGGAAAAAACCCGTCATCTACGACATTACGTTGGCTTTTCTGTGACCTTTCGATAGTGTTTATGATCAATAGAACAAACCCAATGAACTACCATCATCATCATCTGATGATGAAGCTTGTATCAAATTAAAGTCAGTTTAATTTTAGTTTTTAAAGTTATAAATTATATCAGTGACGGAGAAAATGAGGAGCAACAGGTTAGCGTGGTATGGGCATGTCATGCGGAGGGAAGAGAGTCATGTAACGAGGAGAGTGCTAAGTATGAATGTGGATGGATATAGAGGAAGAGGTAGGCCCAAGAAAAGATGGATGGATTGTGTAAAAGATGATATGCATAGGAGAGAAGTGAACATTGAGATGACGAATGATAGAGAAGAATGGAAGAAAAGAACATGTTGTGCCGACCCCACCTAGTGGGAGTGGGATAAGGGCAGGAAGAAGAAGAAGAAGAAAGTTATAAATTATGATTGATCGATTCAACCTACAGCATACGAGATCCTGGGAAAAAACGTAATTTCAGAAGTTCCTTGGAGATAATTCAAGGGCAACTTAAAAAAATAAATTAAAAAATTCGATGAACTCTACCAAAGTCAAATAGACAAAAAATAACTATGATGTAACAACGTAAATACTGTCAAAATGAAGTAGACAAGTACAGTCAGTAAAATGAAGTTGATTAACAAATTGAGTTATTGAAATCCAAGTAAATGCCAACAAAATGTTATGAGCAGTTCTATAATTGAAAAAAATATATATATATTCTTGCATAATTTTCAAAACAAATAGTCTCATAGTATATTTCATTACAAGTGCGGAAAGGCTGTCATTGCAAAGAGTTCCGACAAATGTCTACCCGAGCCGAGGCGCAGCCGAAGGCGAGGGTTGACAGTCGGAACAAGTTGCAATGACGGTTCCGCACGTGTACTGAACGACTATTTTTAATACAGTTGCGAAAAATGAAGCAATTTAATAAAATATTTTGTGCAACAAACAACTAAACTTGCAAAGAAAATTTCTGAAAAATGGCGCCAACCGTAGAATATAAGCAGAGATTTTTTTTTCTTCACCCATCCTGGTAGGCAAAAGGAACTATGCCCATACAGCCAAGTCTTCACTAGAATTTTTTTATTGATATGAAATGAAAATGAAATTTAATGAGATGAAATGAAATGAAACCTAACCTAACTCATTCAATCTAATCGTTAAATCTGATATTGAAACAAATTAGTAGCTTCTTTTTAGAAATATACGTATTTGCATGAATCATAAAAACTCCCATGATTTTTTTTTAGTAAAAACTTCATGGTTGTTATTTTTAATAGACTCTTTTTTGACAGTTGGGAAAGAGAACGCACGAGTTCGGGAAAGGTAAAAAAAAGCACGAGTATGTAATAGCCCACATCCCGAACGCTATACGTCCCTGCAATACGCCACTTTTTGAGCAACTGTATTAAAAATTATCTTTTCCGATTACGTTGACATTTTAAGTTGTAGCATGATATCTCTGTTTGCACGCCAAAATCGGTAAAATTGGTTGTGTCACCAAATTATGTACCTACAGTATCCTTTTTTTACATTTTTTTTTTTAAATAAAATATCTTTACAATAGTCAAAGCCAATAGTCTCGCTTTTTCTCATGAACTGAAATGACAAATTAGTCAAATTAGGTTTGTTTCAAAAAATGCAACAGCAGAATCAAAACCGATATTAAATTGTTAATCAACTCACATTACTGACTGTACCATTTCTTGAAGGTACGAGTACGCTTATTGAATTGGTAAACATTAGATTTATATTTTGATATAAAATAGCTACGATTGTTATTCAAACAATGAATGAATCTTGTTATTTTATCTATAAGTGAGAACCTATGTCTAGACAAATCTATGGCTATTGTATTATAAGTATGTATTTACAAAAAAAAGTATATATTATGTATTCTATCAGCCATCTAGTTCCCATAGTACAAGCTTTGCTTAGTTTGGGACTAGAAGGCATTGTGTTAAATGTCCGTGAATATTTATTTATTTATTATTATTTATTAAGTCTGATTCATACTAAAATACTAAATCGTACATATTCAGTAACTAAATACTTAGTAACATCACAGATCATAATACTAGTAGTTCGCCCCGAACTGAGATCTCGTGATGCTCGGAGGTTAATAAAACACAAACAATTTTTATTGACCAATGGTTGCAATAAACTTTGCAAATCGCATCGAAATCGCCGTCTAGCTACGTACCAGTCTTACTTCAACGACAAAATCATTGAAACTCCAAGAAATGGTAGCTCACGTTATACTGGGTTTTCCAATTTTATAATTTTTACAACAACTCAAAAACTATTAGACCTAGAATCAAAATAAAAACGGTTTTGGAATGTCTAAACAAAATTCTATCACATGACACCCCACTTGATATTTATGTACGACTTTTTTTTTTACTCCCTTTGGACCCTCATAACTTCACGACCCTTTGACCGATTTACTTCAGTTAACAAACCAGTAAAACTTAAGAGTACTATCCGTACACCTACCAAATTCTGTGAAAATTGTATAAGCGGTTTAAAAGATCTCGTAGAACTAATATACAAACATACAAAGCATTTTTGTCCAAGTTGTCACTAAGATCTCGTTCGCTTCGCTCACTCGATCAACTATACTAGTAACATAATAATGATGGCTGGCAGCCAATCTTCACTGATTATCTAAGTTAAGCAACGTTCTGTGCGGTCACTATTTTAGATGGGTGACCCTTAGTGGCATTTACATCAGAGCGCTACCGTGCTTTGGAGGGCACGTTAAACTGTCAGTCACGGCTCTAGCAGTCGTTAAGCCACGGAGGCCTTAAGGCGGCCTAAAACTCCGTCACCAGAGTTGGCCCCTGACTTAAATTAGCTTGCTTGCATTTGATTTGTTTTCGCTTCTACTTTGCAAACAACAATGAGAGAAATTTGTACCAGGTAAGGTAACCTATACAATAAAATGCAGGATGAGTTCCGTTTATAATAGGCATTGGCAGTTCATGCTCCAGTTAATCTTTACTCATTGAACAGTAATTGGTCACAGATGAGCAGTCACGCCCTTTGGACGAAGGTTTAGTGGAAAAACACTTGCATCAATACCTAGACGTAGAAAACAAATGACAAATATGACAAAAGTATATAGATAAGATTGTATATTGAACATCAGTTTATAGGCGTCATGGCTCAGGCGTCATGGCTCAGTCGGTAGTAGTTCTGCCTTCCGTGCTGTGGGTTGTGGGTTCGATCCCCACCGAGAACAAACATTTGTGTGTTGTAAACATAGATGTTTGTTCTGTGTCTGGTTGTTTCTATGTATTATAAGTATGTATTTACAAAAAAAAATGTATGTATGTATTCTAACAGCCATCTTGTTTCCATCGTACAAGCTTTGCTTAGTTTGGGACAAGAAGGCGTTGTGTTAAGTGTCCGTGAATATTTATTTATTCATTTATTTATAGAGAGGACTGATGCTGATTGACGATTCTAAAAATCAGAATGTCTTTAAAGTATCAAAATACTGTTGGAATCGTTGTCGTCTGAAAAATACCCTGGTATACGTTCAAAATATTACGCATACATTGTACAAAAAAATTACGCACTGATACTATATTCGCTGCGCCAACACAACATCACAAAGTTACACTCTAGAAGCATCGAGAACGGAAAATTGCAAATTAAATAATTCAAAATTGTTTATGCCCGTGACCTCTGAGCCAAGCCGCGGCTATAAAAGGAAGGAACGCATCAAAAGCTGTTAGTTTTCATCTGACTGTCGTAGAGATAACTGATATAGATCAAAATGCTGCAACTTTTTATCGTGGTGTTGGCGGCGACGGCGATGGCAGACGTTACCCATGACGGACCCTGTCCAGACATCAAGCCGGTAGAAAACTTCAATTTGACTGCGGTAAGTTTTTTTTTTATTTGTGTTATCTTACGTACAGGTTGTAAACTAATTGTTTGTTCAAAGTTTAAGGTTCTGCATTAAACTTAACAATTAAGAACATTCAGTTCTATTAAAATAAAACATCTAACCAAAATTATAAGAAAGGAACAATCTGTGGATATTAGGATAGATATTATATGTATTGGATATTAGATGTTGAATTTTATAAACAAAAAAAACAAAACTGAAAAGAAACTACATTTTTGTATGGCTTAACATTTTAAAATAAATGTTCTATACATATTTTTTTTAGCAACAATCTTGTCTTATTAATCTATGAGATTGCGCTAGTACGAATCGTCTGTTTGGCAGTGGCTTTATCTGCATCCGCATCTGCCTCCGCATTTGAAATCCCAACAAAAACAAATACGGCATTTGTTTTGTCTTCATAAAAAATAAAAACCTGTCAAAAAATAAATGACAGAAAAAAAATCTAATACAAATATTTTATGAACTTAAAACCAACGCTCGGTGAACTCAACTATTGTAAGAAAACCTATAAGTAATCACTTAGTAGACACAGAATCCAGTAAAGAATAATCTTAGTCCAATTCATCTAATCTACCCTTTCATACGATTTACTAACTAAATTGGTAGAGAAAATTGGGTGTTGGTTGCTTAGCAACAATACTATATCTATTGTTTGAAAAATTGTCCTATGAAGTTCCAACTGATGAGGTTTAATGAAAATAAAAAAAAAAGTCCGGTATTTCCGTGAAAAATCTCACAATGACATAAAGGAATACCAACCTAATTGTTTTTGAGTTCTACCTATTTACTATTTATCTATGTTGTTCTCGAAATACAGATGCATGTATTGGAAAAAAAAATGAAAAGCCTTAAAAAAATTCTGATTACGTCATTATTATTTGTAGTAGGTTTCAATTCATTGAGTACTAGGTGCCGCCCACGACTTCGTTCGCGTCCCGTTGGATCCCGTTAATTTTTTGGGATAAAAAGTAGCCTATGTGATAATCCAGGTCACGGGCATTATTATATTCCACGTTTCATCCAAATCGGATTAGTAGTTTTTACGTGAAAGAATAACAAACATACTTACAAACTTTCGCGTTATTAATATTAGTAGGATGTCTCACACACAACAAATACATATACCAATTTCCCACTTTACTGCTAAACTGCTCATCTATAGCTCGGGGAACGTATCAACACTTGATTCCAATTTTATTTATTTCGAGACTGACAGAAATAGCTCGAACATTAGCACACGAGATTGGAATCAAATGAAGTTTCAGGATTAGAAGATTAGATTTTACATGTTAGGTATTTTATCTGAGTGATAATACGTACCTAGTATATTATTTAAACGTTTTTGATTTGTCACAAACAAACTAATTAATGATCTAGGCATTCTAAGCTAATGTTTAGTTTTTTTTTCCGGCGTCGCATAATTATACATGGGTGCCATGAAAACCGCGAGAAATAGGTTTTCGTGCGAGTTGTGACATCTCTCGCAATGACATTATTTTGTCAAACCGATCTGAGAATATAATCCCAGAAATTGATTCAGCTGATGTAAACAGATTGACCAACCGTGAAGGTTAGTTTTGGTGAATGCACCTATTAAAGGAAATTAGAATTTGTTTTCAAATGATTTAATGAGGTGGTTCATTGTTGTAGGATTGGTTGTGGTTTGTTACTAGTTATATATACGTATTGAAGTTATACTTCTAATGCTACTTCCAACAACGTTGCGTTACGGGATGACATAATCTCTGTCTCTTTCTATTCCCCCCGAATAGAAAGAGACAGAGACTAATACGCTACAAAGGCTACAATCAAATAAAGATGGCAGTGTTCAGCAATTCAGCATTTGACCGCCCGTCTTTTTGAAGATAAACGACTGCCAACTGACAGCGGGGGGAATAGAAAGAGACTATAATACACTACAATCAAAATATAATAGATGGCAGTGTTCATGCAACTTTTTACTCTTTATTTTGAAGTGAAAATTTAGTACTGCATATTGGTTAAGTACATAGAAATAAATACTAAATTAATTTTACATTAAACACAGAGCGAGAGTGGATGCGTGGCACTCGAAGTATAACTTCTCCCGCGCGTAGGGACTGCACGCACAGGTCGTTTTGTAATAATCTGTGGTAGTTTAAATTTAAGGAATTTTATTTATAAGCAGTAATATAAAATTATTTAACAATAATTACTTAATCTTTTGGTAATTAGCTGCCCAATCCATATCAAACTACCTATTTAAATTTGTTAATGCAAGTACAGCCATAAACCACCACATTTTTATTAATTTTCCCACAGTACCAAGGTCTCTGGTACGAGATCCAAAAGTTGCCAACCCAGGCTGAAAAAGGCGGTAACTGCGGCCAGGCTGAGTACAAGCTGGAAGGTGACGTCGTCAAAGTCAAGAACAGCCATGTCATCGACGGAACCCAAGCCGTCATCGAGGGAACTGCTAAATTTGCTGATGATGCAAAGAACTCTGCTAAGCTGATCGTCAGCTTGATATTTGGAGGTAAGTTTTCATGCCCTCAAAATATGTGGGCTTCTCGACTGACAGACGGATTCTGGCGACGAAATAGTTTGGTGGAATGTTTAACCACATTTTTTTTTCTTCTTGGACATTATACACGTTGCCCTCTAGTCCCAAACTAAGCAGAGCTTGTACTATGGAACCTCTGTTTATGAATTTAAGTCTATAGTCAAATTGTGAGAATTAGAGTTAGTAAAATCAGTGTTAATTTTTATAAATAAACTAGCAGACCGTCCCGGCTTCGCACGGGTTTTAATTTTTTTTGTATAATATTGATAGTGTAGCTTCCCAACGGTGAAAGAATTCTACAAATCGGTCCGGTAGTATCACAAACAAACAATAAAATCTTTCCTCCTTATAATATTAGTATAGATAGATAAATCATAAATCATTTACTATCGTGAATCCGGTTGGTCTACCCGGATTCACGATAGTACTAGTATAGTATTATATAATCTGTGACGATAGTAAATGATTTTTCAACACGATAACAGAATGTTATGAGCTCATCGAGTTGACAGTTCAAGCTGAACTTTCATGTCAGTGCCGTGTACATCCTATCTTCAGGTTGTAAAAAAAGTCATTTATGTTCTATGTTTCAGGCTGTTTAGCTGGTAAAAAAATATTTTTGGGTTTTGTACACGTAAATGTCACGTTTGTGTGGGTACATTACATACTCAGAAAAATTCCTATCGAATGACATAATATGTACTTATCTATAATCTAATCTAAGTCGAATAAACAGAAAATATTCGGACCGTGATAATCCTGTTGATTGATAACTTTTAGATATCGATTTTACTCAGCAAAAATTTAAAACCTATCTAAATAAAATAAAAATACCAACAGAATTTTCATATAATATTTTGATAAATTAACTCTACATTTGGATTATTAATTAAGGTATTTGAAATTAATTATTTTTGAAAATACATGGGTCAAGAACAAAACAATATTTTTAAATAGGTGCCGCCCGCGACTTCGTTCGCGTCCCGTTGGATCCCGTGAATTTTTCGGGATAAAAAATAGCCTATGTGATAATCCAGGTCACGGGCAATATTATATTCCAAGTTTCATCCAAATCGGATTAGTAGTTTTTACGTGAAAGAATAACAAACATCCATCCATCCATCCATCCATACTTACAAACTTTCGCGTTTATAATATTAAAGTAGGATAGCCTAGGGTTTACCTTGTAAAAAGATGATCAAAATATGATTAAGAATTTGTGTTGCATTGCGCTGCGAATGAGGTATTTCTAAAGATGCTGCACGCAACACACAAGGTGGGCGCGCAGGGTAACTCTAATATTTCAAATGAATCAGCGGTTAGCAAAGTTCGCTGGTGACGACGTAAGTTTGGTAGAGTTACATCGTGTTTTGTTTCTTTTGATTGAATTTGAATTGGCTTGTCAATGCAAAAGAAACACGGTATGATCTAAACACCCCTGTAATCATATTTAACTGTCACTTTAGCGCGGCTTTAAAAAAAGCTCTATCATTTTCACTTGCATAACATCGAAAAGAGATGACAACAGATTTAGCAATCATTTATATAGCTCAGCTTTAGAAGACTAATATGAACTAGGGCCTAGAGTTTAAACTGACTGTCTGCCATACTGTCTGCGACGGTCCTACACTAGCGAACATCGCACAGACCTATAATAGTAGCGATGTCCGGCAGGCATGTCCGCGAGCATGTCCGCGAGCATGTCCGTCTAGTGAATTCCCTGCTTTAGTATAAAAAGATCAACCCATTATACTTATGATACAAAAACATACTGTCAACAGACATAGAGTTTTATTTAAAAAAAAAAACTATGTTTATTTTTCAGAGAAAACGAGGGAAAGCCCATTGAGCATTGTTGCTACTGACTACGAAAACTACGGTATCGCTTACAACTGCAAATATGACGACAAGAAAAAAACTCATTCAGGTACGCTACTACAATTGTATTACCTACCTAAATAACACACATAACCACACTTTAGGCCTGTATGCCGATAGATAAATCGTTACCTACTCAAGCCATCTCAAGCATAGATTTGAGTAGAGATTTTTATACAAAAATCTATTGAGCTTGAGCAGTAACTCAGCATACGGGCCTTAGACTAAATTATGAGACAAATCGACGGAAACACTAGATGTAATCAAGATTTGTAACTCGCTAGAGTTAATTAATAGAACTGCAATCATTGATGGTAACAAAGATGAAGAATTTCACATAAGGGCGGTAGTTAATTTTACAAATTTTTTTTAACATCGATCATTAGGAATCTGTCGCTAATCTGAAAAGGCGCAATCAGAGCCCTATTTTCAGAGCTACAAAGGCACAGGTAGACGGCTGCCCCCTACCGTTTATCGGTTAGGGTAAAAAATTAGATGAAATCGCTCGTATGACTAGCGATTTCATTTGTTGTTAGTTCGCGTTCGCCGGCTGCCGCTGTGGTCTATGAGAATCCGCCCTCGCTCTCGCTACCGCTCTCGCTGCTTACTGAAGATGCACCGTATAGGTACCTACTAAATACAACGGTCTATACGCATGTTCACACCTAGTACCAACAAAATTATAGCGTGGTCAAACTCAAATGCCTATGTTCGTTAGCTCGTTGTCTTGAACGTGACCAAATCCACATTTAATTTTGGCAGTACGATCTAACATACCAGACGCAATACTGAGACAATTATTTGTAAAACTGTTGATTTTGTATTTTGCTCTGTAGAAAGTTAGGGCTGGAACAAGCACTAAATATAAACCTCTCAGAGCACTTAATATCTTAAGTAAACAAGTTTTTAATTCTTTATTGTACACAGAGACACTTAACTTAAAACTTAAACTTAAAAGATGTACCTACATATAGGCAAGCTTAACCCTAAAAAGAGTCTTCCAGCAAACCTTAGGATGAGAGATGGGAAAATGAAAGTGGGTACGTGTACAACACAGACAGAAGAATAGGAAATAAATATTATTACAAAGTCAACTTATTTTTTCTGCGAGAGTAATTTTTATCTCTAGGTATTTCAAGCTTATTCCCATCGAGCCCACTATGCAAATGAGTGGGCCCGATGAGATTTTTTTCCCATCTGGCCCACCAGTGGGCTCGACTAATACTCAAAATGACTCTTAATTATCATATAATCTTAGCTCAGTATTTTCCACTGGATTCCTTTATCTTCCACCAGCCTAACTTGCTCATCTCTTCCAAACCTTGCCCATTTTTCCTGCGACTCTTTATAAAAATTCACTAATCTATTCCCAGAGACCCTTTGGATCGTCGCCAGGACGAAGAAGCTGGAAGGAGAAGCCAAGACAGCCGTGGACAACTTCCTGAAGGAGCATAAGGAGATCGATGCCACCAAGCTGGTCCTCACTGACTTCTCCGAAGAGGCTTGCAAGTTCTCCGGCACCACCGTCATCACTGAACCAAACTCACCCAAGAAGCAGTAAACTGGCAGAATTGTGATGGTCTTCCAAAAAGTAATTGTCTAAAAACGATTGCAAACTCGTCCTTTGAGGAATCAGATGCTGATCATACTTTCTTTTTTATTGCTGTTTACGGCCCATTTACATGATGACATTTTCTTGTACGTACAAGAGCAATAATTGAATGCAATAAATGAAGCGCAAAAATTGACTTCCAAGAAAACTATTTACTCGAGAAAAACTTAAGCAAGAATTGCTTGCATGTGATGTTTACACCAATAAAAGTATTGAAACAAAACTTGTACATATAACAACAGATCAAGAATGTTACGAGTGGTTTAGGCCATGCGACTCATTTATTGTTTCACTTTAATTGTACGAAACAGTCAAGAAACTTGTATGATGTAAATGGGCCTTTAGCCTTTATTTATAGACGCTTGTTCTTCGTCATTTTAGATGACTGAAATCGTATGTTGCGTTCACACTATGCCGCAGTCGGCAGGCAGGGAAGTGGGCACGAGCTCAGTGTGAACACGATAAAGCCTCTGTCCCGGCTCCCGGCCCAAATTCATGCCGTTGCTCTCTAATGAGAATAAAGGCGATGTTGCTATGGCAATAAGTCCACGTCAATAATGCCGGCAGCAGCATGGTAGGTGAACGCGGTAGTAGAATAACTTATTTACCACTAACAAGCTTTAAAGTAAAATAGTTTTAAGGCTATCATCAATCTGTATCACCGAGCTTTGATGCGATTTTGTTTCAAGTCATCTTTTACTTGTTTCAAAGAAAAGTGTATCAAAGATCGGTAATATTGCATTAACGTGTTCGGTAATTTTAGTTATACCTACTCGTATTGCTATTAGAGACTGCATTGTTACTAATTTATGTAATAGAAAATTCCAGAAGCATTATATCAGTTCATGGAGGGACCGAATAAAGTACCAAGAACCTATTAACATCGTTTTAATAAAGATTTTGTTGTTCCAAGTTTTTGTTTATTCTTAATAATAATAGGAATATTCATAATAATAGGATTATACTAATAATAATAGGACTAATAATAGCAGGACTATTGAAGATGATTTATACAGCGTCAGGAGGAAATCATATAGAATGTAGTGCCTGGGACAGTGTTTAGATGGAGTAGGCTTGCCCATTTATTTTTTGTTAACGGGGGGAAATCTGCACACAGACACCAATACCGCATTTGAGGGATGCGGCAAGGTAGTGTGGGGATGGTGATACTCACCGACCCACTAAAACCACCCCGGTGGCCAGCCTCGATGCTTGACAAGGGACTCTGAGACCTCGAAACGACCACGCCAGAGCCCTCACCGCATATTGCTAATAAAAAGCCCGTCCCGGGAGAACGACACCCACAGTCGCGATCCCAGCACCAACGGTGCTACGGCTGCACACGCCACAATGTGCCAGCCGCCCTCCCGGAGTCCGCTGTTGACCAGCCAGAGCCCTCACTCCGACCGCCCACGGACCCGAAAGACTCCCTGTATGGCAGGGAGAACCACTCAGCCCCCTCACGGGGCAGGCAGTGCGGGGCGGCCGTTGCCAGCACCCCGCCGCCGCCTCCTCCGAGCGGGATCGGCCCTCTCCCGATCACGCTCGGCGGCTTCACCTATACCAACCTCTCAGCCTAGACCAATCCACAGGAAAGACAAGGTTACACATTCAAATTAATTGAATTTTTTTTATCAATTATTGTTTGATAAATTGCTAAATTTTTGGTTATAGGTGCCTGCAGTAATAAACCGATTTCTTTATTCATACTTTATCCTACTAATATTATAAACGCAAAAGTTTGTAAGGATGGATGTATGTATGTATGTATGTTTGTTACTTTTTCACGCAAAAACTACTGATCCGATTTGGATAAAACTTGGAATATATATTGTCCGTGACCTGGATTAACACATGGGATACTTTTTACCCCGTTCCCGGGGAAAAATGAACATCCAAAAAAATATATCAGTAAAAATAAAAACATCAGTCTAGCCGTTCATTTGTTAGAAATGGTATAGCAAAACACAACTGACATGGAACAACTGACAGCTAAAATAAAACCTTTTTATGTTGGTGGGTACACAACCTGGCCGTAAATAATCGAATTAAGAAAACAATATTTTCATTCTTAAGCTACGTGTAAAAATATGAAATTTTTACCAGCGTTTCCAAAACGTGCACCCACCTAAACTAAAACAATGTAACTTATCAGATTGGAAATTGGAAATGAAATTGGAAAACTTGGAATATATATTGTCCGTGACCTGGATTAACACATAGGCTACTTTTTATCCCGAAAAATTAACAAGATCCAACGGTACGCGAATGAAGTCGCGGGCGGCAGCTAGTCATTGATAATCAAATCATTAGGTTTAGGTTATTAGTGTAATCAATAAATACTTATAAATTTATGCAATCATTATTTATGCAGTGGTAATCCCTTAACATCAGGTGGGCTAGCTTAATCGCATAGTGTGTAATAGGCACAAAGTAAATGTATTACCTACATGATAGGCTTCCCCCTAAATTTTCCAGAATAAACGATTTTAAGTCTTTCTTATCCAACGACTTCCCGCTACCCTAACAACGTCGTTGGTCCATCGAGTGGGGGGTCGCTCGGGGTAGAGTAAAAATAATAACTTTTATCATAAATATTTATAATCAAGGTTTTCTAAACCAGCAAATTTTTCTTTAATCCAGAATACTGTTCTAATATCAATTAAATAAATAATAAAATTGAAATAGAAAAATGAGATCAGCATACAAGCTTCCATCTCTCAAACATCACCAGAAATTGGTAGAAAATGAATCAGTATCTTGTTTGATGTTGAACGCGCAGTTTGCTTCGCTGAAGTCCTTGAAAACAAATGACTGCCGGTGCTCAGCCAGTTCTGGAAACTTTGACAGAGCGTTTTCCACCTTCTTTAGGTTCTCACCTTCGAGTTTCTCCTTACTACGTGTTAGCACCCACGTGTACACTGGAAAAAAAAGAAAAATTACAATCACATAGTGATTTAAAAACATTGGCAACAAACATCTGGCCAGAGGCTATCTATCGTTCTAGAATTCATTCTACAGTTGAGTATAAGATCAACGAGGGTCTACAGAGGTCTACGGAGGTCTACTAATGTTGGTGAAGGTCTAAAAATGTTGTCAATCCAATTGATGGCTATTCACCATTCTTTTTCGTTGAATATTTGACTACCAGTAGGTACAGGGTCTACAGAAGTCTACAAAAGTCTACCAGGGCTTACAAAAAGTCTAAAAATATTATCGGAACTACATGCTACACAAATAAAGACCTGCCCTATCGGATTCTACTTTATAAAGACGTCATAATCAATATCCATTAGTGAAGTCCACTGCTGGACATAAGTCTTTCCTATATTTCCCAGAACCAACGACGTGTGTTTTTCTCCATCCATCGATTTCCCCAATAAGAAAGCAGAACAATACTAATGGTAATAAGAAACTTACGATAGTGCATCTTGGCCTTCCTCCCCATGTTTTTGCAGGTGTACAGGATAGCAAAGCCTTCGTAATCCGTGGTTAGTACAAATAGGGGGAATTGCAACACGTTATCTAAAAAAATATAACGAGCTGAAATGCAAAGCTAGAGATTTCCTATAAAATAAGCTCGAGTACATAATTCTACAAACTACGAGGGGAGGTCCAAAAGTCCGCGGAATAGAGGATTTGGAAATAAAATGAATCAATGAAACTATTTTTCCTTTTCAATATAATTAACTTTGAGCTTAATACATTTTTCAGATCTTGAAATTAGCTTATGAATACCATCAAAAAAATATTTTTTCTCCTTGCCCTCAAAATGAGTCAAAATTGCCGCCTTAACTTCTTCATCGTCTTGAAACTTTTTTCCCCTGAGTTCCTTTTTTAAATTTGGAAATAAATAATAATCGCTAGGGGCAAGGTCCGGGCTGTAGGGTGGGTGGACAAGTGATTCAAAGCCGCACCGGTCTAGAGCAGCCATCGCAACTTTGCTCTTGTGAACTGGTGCGTTGTCTTGCAAAAGCAACACACCGCTTGACAGTTTACCCCGCCTTTTTTCTTTGATGGCTTCCTTCAATTGCTCCAATAATTTTGCGTAATATTCTCCGGTAATGTTGACACCCTTTTTCTTGTAGTCGATCAACAGGATTCCTTCACAATCCCAAAAAATTGTAGCCATAATCTTTCCGGCCGACTCCGACACCTTAAACTTCTTAGGGGGTGGTGTGCCCTTTTTATGCCACTGCATCGACTCTTGTTTGGACTCAGGTTCAAAATGATGAACCCAAGTTTCATCCCCGGTAACAATCCGCTCCAAAACAGGGGTAGATTCTTCGCTACACAGCTCCAAAAAGTGCTTTGACGCTTCAATTCTTTGTTGCTTGTGAAGCGGCGTGAGCATTCTTGGCACCCATCTTGCACTGACTTTTGACATGCCAAGATGATCGTGTAGGATCCTCAAAATGGTTGTATCTGATACTCCTACTATTGCAGAAAGCTGTTTTTTCTTCAGACGAGCATCTTCCAATATTAATTTTTCTATTTTTTCAACGATATCCGGTGTGGTGACCTCAGCCGGCCGTCCTGGGCGAGAGTCATCTTCAATCGACTCTCTGCCTTGTTTAAAAAGACCATTCCACTTGTAAATCATGGTTTTACTAGGGCACTGATCACCATAAACGGCTCCCATCTCATTCATTATGGTTTTCGGAGGTTTTCCTTGCTTGGTAAGGAACTTTATAACGGCACGAAACTCAATTTGCTCCATAGTTGCAGTTTTTTTCCGGATTGACTTGTTAACAGGGCGATATCTCGTAAACGAGTGGTGTGAAAGGGCTAAAAATAAACTTGTTTATACCCTAATAAGTAACCGATTAGCGACATACCAAACAAAGATAGCTACCTGCATCCCCTCCCCCCCGTTCCGCGGACTTTTGGACCTCCCCTCGTATAAAAACTAGCATTTATTTTGGAAACCGTGTATTGAAATTGATTTATTTATAACAGACATCACAGACTTCAATCAATAGTACATACAAATTTTAACGTATGTAAATGCTAGTAAAATTATACAAACGAATAGAGCATTTTTCATTCATTCATCCGTAGGCATAGCTAAAATTGAATGAATGAATGAAACGTATGGCTTTAATCTTACCACCATTTTCATAGCTGATCACAAACTTCCCTCTATTTCCTGCATCAAAAGTAGGATCAACCCTAGCAAAGTAAGATGTCTGAGTCCTATTTCCATTTGCAGTGCTTGTGTCTATGTAAATCTCTCTCAAGGTGAAACCCATGTTGTCTTCTTGAAACTCCAGTGTCGCGCAGTCATTGATTGGCCGATCATCGCTTGCGTAACTGGCTATGTTGTACCAGAGTCCTGAAAACTGTAGACGGAAAATGTTGATTGCTTTCTATGAGTGTATTATTAGTGTTCTTGAACCTGTGGTGAAGGAAAACATCGTGAGGAAACCCGTGGCATAGTCACCTTGTTATTCCTGTGGATAAGGCCGAGTTCTGAGAGGATAGTATAGACGCTGGGCAAGCCTACTCTATCCCGTTTCTCGGAGCAGGGTAAAAAGTGACTCCTAACGCTGTACAAATCATCTATTTGATTTAATGGCTTTGGAATCGTTCTTATATACCTATTGACGGCCTGCTCTAAGCTAGCATAATATGTACAACCAAAGCGTAAAGAAGAGTAGCTAAATAAAGAAATAAGGACAAAAATCATGTTGCGTCCACCTTGCACGAAATGGGCGATCACAGAGGTGATGATTGGTGATTGGCAGTGTCTTGTCTTACATAGCAAATCGTGTTGCAAAAAGTTTTACATCCAAAAGGTTGAAATTAGCTACAAGTGTGATGTATATATTTATCACTGTGAATGATAAGAGCCTGCCTATAAAAGTGTCAAAGAAACTCACTCTAGTGCCGTCCAAGTTCTCTTGCAACTTCACATCCGGGCAGTCGCCGACCAGCGTGTACATCGCACTAACATTTTGGCAATGCGCACTGCCCACGAGCAAGCAAAATATATACAAGATCATTGTAAGCAGTGTGACCACAACGGGATAAAGATGGCGAATGGAACCCGTCCCACGGGTAATTATCCAATTCGTCCCCCATTACGTTGTAGACTTGCATCCTTTGCGGTTATTTTTATCAACAGTCGTTTTACAGAGTTTTATGTTAGGTCTGGATCCATCAATGACTGTAAAAGATCATTGGGGCCCATATTATTCTCTCTTACAGCGGTTTACTTTCAAAAATAGCAGAGTGTTTTAATCCATATCACAATGAGCATTTATCTAAAACTCTTTTGAAGCTGACTGACAATCAACGCACAGCCTAAACTATAAATCCTAGAGGTATGAAATTTGGAGGATAGTATCCTTATATAGTGTAGGGGTGCACTAAGAAAGGAGTTTTGAAAACACTTAAACCGCACCCTAAAGGGTCTAAAATTGGGATCAAAGATTTTAACTAAATAATGCGCATGCTGCTACCAGCGGGTGACAGCTAGTTTAGTATATTATATACCTTTAAAATTTAAAAAATCAGTGAGGCAAATATAACATCTAAACAACAGAGTTAAGTTTAATGCCTGAATCACGATGAAACACCACATTCCGCTCAAATATGAAGTCTTGTAAATGAAAATTACATTATTGCATTCCATATTTACATATATCAAATGGAATTAATTTATCGATCAGTAATTGTATCAACAGCCTGAACATGGGCTACCCAATGGAAACGGCAGCTTTCCATCCGTTGGTCCACTGTCTCCAGAAAAGCTACGTTGGCGTTCGGAACAGCGTTCAGCTCTGTGTAGGCTTTTTGGAGTATGTCTTCAGCCAAAGTGGGCTCTCTTGATAAGATCCATGCGTTTACTGAAAATTAAATTATAATGTTCATGAGAATTTCTAGATCTTTTGGGGTCAATATAAACCTATGTCGAATATTGAGCACAGGAGGCTCTGTTTTGGATATTGGTTTGGACTTCTGCTCCCGGCTCCCACATTCAGACACCAAGGTCCTTTAAGTGTGAGAGGGTGACAGAAAAACTTATTTCGAAACCCTTGTTTCTGTTCTGTGAAACGTCAAATTTTTTATTTCTTTATGACGTGATGTTCTTTAGTGACTTGACAATATTTAACATAGGTACTTTTGGAGACTTTATTTAGATTTTAAGTTTTATAAAAAAAATAATATGAAGAATTGGTGTGCCACTTACAATACTTCAAATCAATTTCCGTGCTGTCTCTGCATCCGTACACCAATGCATAGTTGGTGTAATCAGTGGAGATCACGTTTAGGGGAATACCCACAGGATCTGAAATTGTAAACTATTGTATTTCTAACAAAAACATTTTCTGTAATGGTCTATGCTGACGGTCGTATGAACAATAATACTCACCAATATTACTAGCCTGTATAGCAAACACAGCCTCATCACCTGGAGAGTAACTACTGTTCACATGCAGCACGTACTGTATACCATCACGTACAAACACATGCTCGATCTCAATCCGCCTCCCGCAGTATTGGATGCGCTTGTAGGCGCAGGAGCCGTGGTCTTCGTACCAGGTGGGGAAGCGGGATATTTCATACCATTCTCCAAGGAACTGTAAAAAGAGGAGGTACCTAGTCCATTGAGAATTCTGTGCTACTACCGTATGTCGAGTGGTTTGTGGACCTTTTTGACCCTATTTTGGTCGAAATCAAAGCGCTGGCGCTGCTGGAAAGGATCACGCAACTCCACGGAACTCCCATCCAGCGTAACTCGACACCTCAAAAGACCGATTAGAGATAGCGTAATATTCAAGATCTTGAGAGATACCTAACATTGTCAGGCAACCTCCTTCTACTCCAGAGATGTTAGAGGTGGTAGGTATGCAGCTGTTAATAGAGTTAGGGATGCAAAAGATGCTCTTGGCGCTGCATTAATTTATCTAATCTAACTAAGCTCAATGACGTCAGAATCTTGACGTCATGTTATTTGTCACTGTTTTGAATTTACCAGATGTAACTTACCCTCTCCAAATCAAAATACTTCATAGTCTCTACTTTTGGACACATCCCAAACTGTAGCACCTGTCCATCACTCACATTTGACACCAAAACCACTGCTATAGTCACGTATAAAATATTTAGCGACATTTTTACAAAATTTTCACACAGTATTTCTCACAGACAGAGGATATTCTAATCAGTTTAGAAGTTAATCTTATCTTTGTCTGAAACTATGATAAAGATGTCATGGGTAATGGTGATAGTGCTCTTATTTTTTTTCCGAAGAAATGGAATGATTCATGAAAATTCACAAAAGTTATCGCATATCTACTATGATTTCCTATTATTATGACTACAGCCGCGACTAAGTAGGTATGTATTATAATATTATAATACTAGGATTCTGTATGGAAATAATTGTAAGGCTGGAGCGGAAATAAAACCTTCAAGGTGATTTCAGAAGTTTAATTATTAAAGTAGTTAAAAACTAATTTAGCATAGAAGATACCCAGCTATAGATTGTTTGGTAATGTAGTGAGTACCAACGTACAACTTAGTACGTACCTAATTAGATAAAAATCTCGTGACTCCGGAACTAAAGAAAAACAAATCGATAAAAGATGTCCAAGTTTCCGGTACGGTTCATTTGACCACTGCCTTCCGTGATCGGTGTGCTCTGTGACAAGGTCCTATGATGTTGATTTCCCTTTTAGTATTGGAACTTTTTGTTTTGTGTGTTGATGGTATAGTGATGAATGTAACCTGCCCTGAGGTGACTCCGAGAGAGCTGGATTGGAAAGAAGTAAGTGGGAATTGAATGTTTTCGATCAGAAGCAGAAGTGTTGGACGGCTCCACGACTTGATCAAGCTATAATACTGAGAACGTTGCCATTTTTGATAGAGTTGCAATCAGTTTTGCTGATATCTGCAATGGTAGGTGGCGGTATTGCTGTGGAGTCACCAAAGAAGCAGAGTTGAAAAATTTAATGATCTATCCTACATTATAAAGTTTAGATGCTTGTGTTTAAATCACGCTGAATCTACTGGTCCGATTTAGCTATACAAGGTGTAACATAAATACCCTATAAGTTCGAAGAGGGCGTAATCAGACCGACCACCTGAGTGCTTGGACATGTGCAAAGAATCAATACATCGTAATTGAAATTTTCATACAAAAGTACAACTTTTATTATTATAGAAATTTGCGACCACCCTAAGAAAGTGTTTGTTTACTAGTTGCGTAAATCCGTACACACGCCTGCATACGTAGGTACCCTCCTACCGCGTCGCACGTACACGCTAGCTGTGTGTAAGTACATTTTAAATAAAAGTTACGAGCTCATTTCATGAATGAAAAACTTCGAAATCTCAGAAGTCGTAGACTAAACACTGTTCGCCATGACCTGTAAAATACCCCCCCTTCGGACTTATAGGGTATTTATGTTACACCGTGTATACAGTTCGTAACCTGGATTGGCACAAAGGCCACTTTTTATCCCCGAGGAATTAGCAGAACGAACGGAAAAGTTACGGGTGGAAGCTAGTCTAATTAAAGGAAATTAAAGGTGATGGTTTTGCACACAGATGGACGGAACCTGGTACCTATCTGCGGTAGCCACCGACCTGCAGGTCCAAGGCGAATGCGCAATGGTGCTCTTCGACCATCAGAACACGTTAGACGTCTCAATCAAGTGGATCACGAACCACACAGCTAGTTATTACAATGGTTCAGTTGCGCTGATCCCAGATCCGAATAGCAACACCAGAGGAGATCTGTTACAAGTCACTTATGATGGTAAGTCTTTGAAACGCATAGCTATAATACTAGACATAAGGACCGCTTAGTTATTCGTAGAACACGACTTTCAAAACTCTTGAATAGTTCCACTCACATTTCAATCAAACTGTATAATAAAATACCACTAGAAGTGAGAAATTTAGGTGATGTACAATTTAAAACATTTATAAAGAATCAGCTAATCCAAAAAAGTTAATATAAAATTAATGAAGCAATGACAGACAAAACTATATTAGTGAAAGAATTTATTTAATGTTGTTGCTATTATGACAGGCGGCTCAGTCGGTAGTAGCTCTGCCTTCTGTGCTGTGGGTCGTGGGTTCAATCCCCACCGAGAACTAATATTTGAGTGTGGCAAACATAGATGTTTGTTCTGTCAAAGTCAAAGTCAAAAATCTTTTATTCAATAAAATCTCACTGATCACTTTGAATCGTCATTACGTTTTGTATGATTAGGTATGATTACATTTTTTTTATTGGATGATTTGGAGGTAGTTCGTTCCAAGCTTGTTTGTCTTCTAAATAATCAGATATTTTATAGTATGCTTTTAAAAGAAGTCTCTGTTTTATTACGTTTTTGAACTTGCCAATCGACAACTGAGACACATCACTTGGGATTTTGTTAAAGAAGCGTACACATTGCCCTTTGAAAGATTTACTAATTTTTGTGAGCCTAGTGGTGGGAACAGCGAGTTTGTCTTTATTTCTAGTGTTAACATTATGATTATCACTTTTTTTGTTGAATAGATTGATATTTTTTTGAACATACAATAAGTTTTCATAGATGTACTGGCAAGGTACTGTCATTATATTTATTTCCTTAAACTTATTTCTTAGTGATTCTCTGGGACCCATGTTATAAATTGCACGAATAGCCTGGGTGTCTATGTATTATAAGTATGTATTTACAAAAAAATTATATAATGTATACGATCAGCCATCTAGTTCCCATAGTACAAGCTTTGCTTAGTTTGGGACTAGAAGGCGTTGTGTTAAATGTCCGCGAATATTTATTTACTTATTTAATTATTTATTACTATATAACCAATTTATTTTACTTTTGCTGACCACTTATTTCTTTAATTCTACTCTTGACGACGCTTTTGCTGACTGAATTTTATATCTTTTGTTGGCAACATTTATTGCTTACTTTTTATACTTCTTGACTTTTAGCTTGTTTGTTTTGTGTTTGTGTACCTTTTTATTGAAATATATACCTATTTAATGTGCTATGACTACTCTAAGAACATTGTAAAATGTCGAAAAAAGAAATAAATGAATTGAATTGAAAATAATTTGAAATGAGGAAAAAATTCTTGCAACATTTACTGAGAAAAAGGATATGTGGCCACATTTTTTTTATTTGCAATGATGGAACTTTGTATATTACAATACACTTACAATGCAGTTTTAAAAAAATGTAACAAATTCATAATAAAGCAGCGGGAATAATTAGTTATTAGACATTTTACTTCAAAAAATGCGTCTTTTTCAATGTTGTTACGTCAAAATAATTACTTTATTTTGCGTTTCCGTGACTGCTACTGCATAATAGATTATGAAGCGCTCGTAGCTAGGCTTGCTTAGCCAATCTTCACCGATTATCTAAGTTAAGCAACGTTCTGTGCGGTCACTATTTGGATGGGTGACCGTTAGTGGAATTTACATCTGAGCGCTTCCGTGCTTCGGAGGGCACGTTAAACTGTCGGTCCCGGCTTTAGCTGTCGTTAAGCCACGACGGAGGCCTTAAGGCGGCCTAAAAACTCCGTCACCAGAGTTGGCCACTAACTCATACGAACTTGCTTTTATAGATTATGATAAAACCAACAAAAGTTAAAATTAATCTAATAATTACCTAAACGTATGCAAATCGGGACCTAAAATGGCCCAACGTCTTTGTGATAGTAGGCTAGGTAGTTTTTCACACTCACAATAAAAGTGGCAGTTCACCTAACTATGGTTATTTCAGATCAGAAATCGGAAACGTACGCGTTTTTGGACATCAACTACGAGCACTACGCTGTTGTATTTGCCTGTTACAATAATGATGATGGCAACAGTAGTACATGTAAGTATTTTGAAGTTATACTTTGCGACTTCCAACAACGTTGCGTTACGGGATGACATAGTCTCTGTCTCTTTCTATTCGAGGCTAATACGCTACAAATGCTACAATCAAATATAGATGGCAGTGTTCAGCAATTCAGCATTTGACCGCCCGTGTTTTTGAAGATAAACGACTTCCAACTGACAGCGGGGGGAATAGAAAGAGACTATAATACGCTACAATCAAAATATAATAGATGGCAGTGTTCATGCAACTTTTTACATTTTATTTTGAAGTGAAAATTTAGTACCTGCTGCATATTGGTTAACTTAGCGAGAGTGAATGCATGGCACTCGAAGTATAACTTCTCCCGCGCGTAGGGACTGCACGCACAGGTTTTTTTTTATTTCATGTAATGGTGTCAAAGATTAGTAGTATCACTGAATTAGTACAGCTACAAGTAGTACTATACAAAAAATCCGTTGCTAGTATGCAAGCTCGTATCAGCTAGTGGCCAACTCTGGTGACGGAGTTTTAGGCCGCCTTAAGGCCTCCGTCGTGGCTTAACGACTGCTAGAGCCGGGGCCGACAGTTTAACGTACCCTCCGAAGCACGGAAGCACTCAGAAGTAAATGCCACTAACGGTCACCCATCCAAATAGTGACCGCACAGAACGTTGCTTAACTTAGATTATCGGTTAAGATTGGATAAGCTACGCAACGAGCGCTTCGTTGCTGAATCACCGTGTTTCGTTATTTGCATTGACAAGGCTCGACCAGCGGGCCTTAGATGCGCACCGCGAGATATTTGTCATATCGTTCTGTCAAAATGTAAGCATTTTGTACCAGCTTATGAACTATTGCATTATCTGTGGTACCTAATGGTGTCGACAAAACGCGCCATAATGTACACTCTTGACACTTGTTAATCGTCGTACCTCTCTGAGGACGAGATAATAGTCATGCAGAAATGTCAAAAGTTGAAAATTCAAAGGTGCGGTTTCTCGACAACATTACCACAGATAATGCAATAGTTCCTAAACTGGTACAAAATGCTTACATTTTGACAGAACGACATGACAAATATCTCGCGGTGCGCACCTTAGGCCCGCAGAAAAACCAAACACGGTGTAACTATTCTAAGCTTACATCGAGTCTAGTTATACAAAATATTGAATCCGAGCGTACACTGTCATTATTGCAAATATTCTGGGCCTCTACTGTGAATAATGATTACCGAAGACTCGGTAGTGACGTTTGTACAGTAACGCTGTGACTTTGAAAGAGCCTAGACCATCGCTCGAGGCGACCGCGCAGTGTAACACAAACGTCACTACCGAATCTTCGGAAATCAATATTCGCAGTAGAGGCCCTGGGCCCTGACTCGTCATTTTGACTTCTATTTTCGTATTCTTACATATACATAGTACCACCAATGACATTATTTTTTATAACTTTTATTTTGTAAGGACTTTGAGTCGCTTTGCGACTATGTCAGCCCTGACATTCTTGTATCAGATGACAGATGGGTGTAAATCGACCACTATTTTGACCCTATACTCTTGGCATTTTCTGGTGCTTTCGGCAAAATCTGATTGGTCTTTCTGATTTTATGAAGGTTAGCATATATTTCTATCTGTTGCTATGGGTCTCATCCTTGTATCAGATAGCGTTGATATTTTACTGTTGGCTCCCGTACTAATAGCGTTGATATTTTAAAATCTTTCTAATTTTAGTTTTGTACGAATAAGTTCACAATAAGGTAAATAATATAATTTAAAAACATTGTATTTCCTCTTTAGAAGGTATTTATTGTTATTTTTTCTAAAAGACAATAATAACCAATTTGCTGGTCGAATGAAGGCCGTAGCCGCTGGGATGGAAACCACGAAGCAATTAATTGTTGCTGATTAGTTTATAAGTAAGTAGGAACAAGTATTTTTTCAACTCTAGTTGTGTACAACTCGCCGAATAATGTATATGATTTTCCATACTTTCCGAACCAAACAATTCTTTGTTAGAAAATGCTAGACCATTCTACCACAAAATAAAATAATGGAATTCGAACCTAATTATGATTTCGATTTTCATTATTATCGTACAAAAAAGCTCTACAAAGTACTTTAAATTTTTTACGTCGAGGTGACTGATAGATGTTTGATAGAAATATCTAAAAATGGGGCACTAAAATTAGCGTTTTAGTATCAAAAGATAAGTAATGAGGTTATTCACTTCAACTGTACTGACTAAGAGCAATCCGAACGTTTTGCTACTCGGACATTTTACATAATGGACGACTTGAATACACGATCTTGGCGTTTTGCGTTTTGGTACATGGGTATTCTGATAGGTACTCGTAAAACCTACCCCTAAAGAGCCCCTGTGTATTTTTCAGATGAAATATGGAAGATGGTTCGAACCCCACACCTGAAAGACACGGATTCAGTAAAACTGGATGCGGCTATCGCAAGCTACAACCTTCAAGACACCCCTTTCATCACGTTCAATAACACAGAAGACACTTGTAGGGTTAACTCAGGGCAGCATATTGACGCATCTACTCTTATTATGACGTCAGCTGCTGCTTTGACCTTGTTTAGGCGGTTGTACTAAAACTCGTTTGACTTTTTATATATATTTTATGCCCTGTTATTATAAAAATACATCCCTTTTTTTGAAGTCGGTTAAAAATAAAATCATATCAAGATTATGTTATTTGATTGAACAAAGTTTCAAATATTTTTTACATTGTATCTAGTAAATGTTTTTATTGTAGAGTCGAAGGAAATTTTGTAGTCGTAACAAATATTTGAGTGGATATTTCTACAAAATTGTAGTATTTTAGACTGTGAAAAGTTTTTCGCCCATCAAAATATTATAATATGGAGTAGAATAAGGTTGTTTTGGTTGAAGGAGATTGGAGAAATAAAAAAAAATACTTTTTTTATTGTAATTTTTATTGTTGAAGCTAGAAAAAACCACAACCTGTACAGTGTGGCGAATCTAGCGCCCTCTGGTTTGTAGTAGCTATACGAGAACCTCCAACGTTTTGAATGTAAAGGTTGAAAACTTGTAAAATGTGACCTCTTTGAATGAAATGTTATACTCTAGACTCTATTAACTTTCAAACAAGGTTCTGAATATGAAATTGTATCAAGGAAGGAGGACATAAAGTATCTTTTACTTATGAAGAGGTTTACATAGTTTTGGAAACATAACATAGATGGCGCTTATCTGCAATATGAACTTTTTCATAAAAAATGAAATTAGGTACCGCTAGATGTGAAACTTCTTTTCTGCTTGGTAAAAAAATGCAGCATGGTACTTGAAAGGGAATTTTTTTAATGCCCATAAGGTACCCAAAGAATATGTAATACGTAGTTCCTACGTAAAAAAAAGCGGGACTCCCATTTTACTAAAATTACACAATGAAAATCTCGTTTTGTATGAAACGTGATTCAAATTTTGACCCCCGTTTCATGCATTGTTCGTTTTTCGTAAACACGAGTCTAGTTCGAGAGTTTCGCCAGTCTGAAGATACCCATCATAAAAAATATGTGGAACACAAAATAAAGACTTCATTGAAAACACAATTTCAGAAGATAAGTTAGTATTAATGGTGCCTTACCTATCGATGTAGAGTGATCTTAATCTTTTCCAAACTACTTTAAGATGAAATGTATATTGTTATTTCACCTCAGCTCAACAGATTTCCTGTTTTAATTTAATCCAACTTCCACACGTTAGGGACGCGTGTCTGGAATTTGATGAGAGCGAAAATGTGTGGAAAAGGTTTTTTTTCAGCACATTTCCTTTAATTATTCCGAACGGCCTTTCCTATGGAAATGCGAAGACCTTTTTGTGGTCATGGTAATAAACATTTTAGAGGCCAATATTACGTTTAGTTGTGTGTTTGTCCAAAATAGAAATGAAAGTAAACGTTTTAGGACTTTAGACTTTGTAGTCATGAACATAGAAGCTGTTGAATACCAAACCTAAACGAAAAGACTAAAAAAAGAAACAAGGACGTCAATACTTAGTTTTCAGAATCCAGTAGCACTCTTATTTTTCGCATAATGTTCAATTGACAGGTACATGTTGGCAACAACTTACCTCAAATTACCAGAGACGAATACCAAGTCCTTTGAGACATCCATGAAGGAACATTGTTTTGTTTTTTTTTGTTACGTTAATCAAGTTTTTATTAAAAACACTAAAACAAGTTCGCAATTTATAACCTAAATATCCACTTACAAACTTTTTATGATTGCAAAGCTCTTTCGAGGCTACTTAGCGCAACTTTTCATATAATTAAGATAATAAACTGAACACCTGGAACAGGTCTCTAGCAATGGCCTGTAAAAACCATTACTTTTTTGGCAGGCGCTTTTAACTAAGCCGCTTACAAGTGCGCTATGCGGTTTTTAAGGGGAATTTATTTGGTTTAACGGTACGACTACATAGAGATAAATATAATCAGGCGTCATGGCTCAGTCGGTAGTAGCTCTGCCTTCCGTGCTGTGGGTCGTGGGTTCGATCCCCACCCAAAACAAACATTGGCGTGTTGTAAACATAGATGTTTGTTCTGTGTCTGAGTGTTTCTATGTAATAGACGTATGTATTTACAAAATAAAATGTATGTATTCTATCAGCCATCTAGTTTCCTAGCCAAACATCTATGTTTGCCACACACAAAGGTTTGTTCTCGGTGGGGATCGAACCCACGACCCACAGCACGGAAGACAGAGCTACTACCAACTGAGCCATGATGACGCCTGTCCGCAGTGTCGCGTGTGTAATTACGAAGATGCTCAGATTGCGTTGGTGTTCATCATTATGTTCAAGTTCCAATGGCGGAAGTGGAAACACTTTTGACTGCGTAACTTTTGACTAAATAACTAAGAAGGAAGCCTTATAAATAAGTTAATTTTCAACTCAGCTAAATCATTTTAACTGAAATCCCTATGCGAATAAAGGCAATGTTACACAGGCATTTGGGAATCATCATCATCATCTCCCTGCTTTTCTTCTATTTCATGCGTGAATTCTTTATATATTATAATATATAGTTGCCCATTGCTTATATGATTAGTGGTTACATCGAACAATACCTACTCTCTTCGGCTCGACCTCGAAATCGTGCTTTGGTAGTAAATTTGGCAACTAAAAGTAACAAAGCACGATTTCTAAGGTGTAATATGGGTTCATTCCTCTGTCATTCTTTGCCGTCTTAAAACTCATATTTTTTTTATCTTTTCGACTGTTGAGGCAGAAGGACTCAGTGTGAGAGGACCTTAATTCCGCAGGCAAACTCCCTGTGCATAATCCTACTTGTTTCTACTCATTCTTAAATCTGATAATAAGCCTGAAAAGTTTAGCGACTCCAACCCTGCACCTTAGATTATGCAAAACAGAGGGAAAATACTATACAGTGCGCATTTTTGGCAAGGACGATAGAGCACAGTATGAAGTACGCAAGTATGTAGTATGAACACGAGATTCTATAGTTTTGCTAGGGATATCACGTAGAAAAATATAAAGAACCTACCGTAAGTTAGGTACTTGTCTTTTGTATTAGGTTTTGGACGCGTGAAAGAGATGCATCTTAATTATGAACGTTTCAATGTACCAAAAAATATGTATATACTTAGATAATCTATCAGCAATCTTGTAACCATAGTACAAACTTTTCTTAGTTTGGGCCTAGAGAGCGTAGTATGTTTTTTTTTTCGTGGTAGGTATGTAATTTTTCAGTCATTTTATCTTCGAATTTGACATTTTCTGAAGTGACACACATCAGAAAAGGTAGTAAAAATATCCGAGTATTTCTATATAAAAAGAATCCTGACTTCGGAAGCCGTTTCTTCGGAAGCCACGCGTTGCCAAATGTGCCACTCCACGCGTCTCCCAATATTGTTACTCGCTACCCTAAGCCAGACACAACAAGAGCCATTTGCAAATAAAACGAAGACAGCCCGGAGCTTAATGAAGAACTAATTAAAAGTTACTTGAATATTATTCCAACAGCCGAGCTCTCCGACTCGTAATACTGATGCCTCAAAATGAATTATGGCCTTTGCGAGTTCCAGAAAGTTTCTGTAAATAGGTGCGCTTGGTGCCGAGTTGTCTGTTTTCTTTTTAATTTCTTCAGCGACGTTGTTCATTTTAGAAGAAGTAGTGACAGCATAACAATCGCAACCATGTCACTTAGCTCCTTTTTATCTCCCGTGACACAACTGCTTAGCACTATTAGTTGTACCAAAGAAAAATTTTAATTATGCTTCTGGTAACTTTGAGACAGGTACTTTTGCAATAACTAAGGTACTTGCCAAAAGCCTCGTATTTTCCAAAAAAATATAGATACACTTGAAAACATTTCCCATTAAGCAAGCAAGCTCGTACCTATGAGTTAGTGGCCAACTCTGTTGACGGAGTTTTCCCATTCATAAAGCTATTTAAAAATATACGAAATCACTGCTAAAAACTGTTCTCAAGCGCATAATTTCGAGGTGCCCAAATAAAATAGAAATAAAATACCAGTTAGGTACCCGCAATTATCACTTTCTTACAAGATTCATATAAAAATGCTGTTTTAGCACAGTTTTACACTTTACTGCGTGCTCTGTTTATAATGCCACCAAAGTTTATAAATAAGCCCTCCAGTTCCACCTATGTTCAGGTAAAATGAAAACTTTACGTAAATAATAAAGAGAAGCCGCGGAAATTTAATCTGAAAAACTTTGCGTCGCAATTGTACAAACTACCTAGTTTAACAAAGTACCTCTGCCTATGCGGTCAGCAAAACATACGGGTTATGTTTCTTCATAAATATTGCTGAAAATACGCTAGCATTTCTGGCCTAGTGGCAGTTGCACGAATGCTGCGACTTCTAATTTGAATACAACAAAAAAAGGTGCCGCAAAAGTGCTCTAGCGTTTTACTAGCAGTGACTTCACTTATCCTGCCCAGGTTTAAACCTGGCAGGTTTTCTGAATTGTTTTCATATCAATTCATAGGTATTCTATGTTCTATGTATTATAAGTATGTATTTACAAAAAAAAAAATATGTATGTATTCTATCAGCCATCTAGTTTCCATCGTACAAGCTTTGCTTAGTTTGGGACTAGAAGGCGTTGTGTTAAGTGTCCGTGAATATTTATTTATTATTTATTCTGTGACTAAATAGTGACATTAGCGAGTTTCAGTCCGTTTTTTGCCGTCAAAAGTGTTTTGTTTTCGTATATCTGTGGCCACATCACTTGACATTATGCTGGGAAGCGAAAGCAGTAGATACGGGGGCAGAACGTCAATAGCTGCCTCTAAATAATGCTATTGACCAATTGGTCAAACCACTGCAGATCGTTCGCGGTCAGAAACGTCACAAGCCGGTTGCAACACTCTCCCGTATGTTATCCTAACACAATGAAGAAAACAAAGTGAATTGCAAGCAATTTAAATGCATGCGTCTTCTTTCAGGGTACAGAACGAGTAGACACGGTGATGTAGAATTAAAAGTTTTTGTCATTATATTCAGTTACAGACACTGTCTAATATCTGTTCTGAAATGTGAGTTTTCTAGTAAGTTACCTAATTCTATTGTTTATGTAGAAAACAGCCCACTAATGGACGTATACCATTGTTTTTTATATATGAACCGTGTCCAGCGGGATATTTTGTTATGTATTTTTAGAGCGTGGTCGTCTGAGACTGTGGCCGTCCGGGATGAAGGCCATAGATTTACACAAACGACTTTGGGACTTTTCTATCCTCACCAACTTCAGAATGTAACAATGCGTAGGACAGCCTCCCACTCTAGTAAATGATAAAGTTAACTAAGGAATTTAACCAATAAAAAAAAAACTTTACAATCACCTTGCTGGTTATTTAACTATCGTAAGTTTGGATTTTATTTTAGTTTCCATCTTGAATTCAGATAAAACAATATTAATTGATTCTGATGCGCACGACGCAAATGACGTCAAGAACCAAGATCATCAAACGTTCCAAGATATGACGTCATAATCCCTCTAGCAAATCACCAAACGTCTAGCTTTTGGGCTAAAAAACACTACTATTTTATAAATCCAATATTTCGTTTCTTCCACGCACACATAGACCCTCCATTGTGCAGATCTAACATCCATCACGTTCACGCCTGTTTCTGTGAACGTGGAAAACGTGGAAACTCCAATATTGACGGGATACTCAACACTACTGAAATACTTTGGCAGTCAAAAGAAAACATCGCAGAGTGAAATCACTTCGGGTTTTATCGGAGACTTTGAAAAAGTAGAATGGTATTTTACTGAAAGCTATAGTTCTTATTCTTGCCTCTACACTACATATTCGTAGAAGTGAGGAACTTATAGTGACAATAAAATTATAATAAATATATTCGTAGAAAGAGAGGAACTTGTAAGTGACAATTAAAATAAATAAATGGATGAAATGTTTAAGGGGGTTAAAATCGTTATAATAAAAAAAAGTTATTGGTTTGGTTAGACTGGGGCATTCAGCACTGACACTTTTTTGCAACAAAATAACCGCTATGCCCGACAACTGGCAGACGAATAAAATGACCCTTCTTCTTGTTTATGGCGTGGCTCTACTTAAACTTTTTAAATTTAATTTTAGCATCGCGTTTCAGTAAAATCTCTGTGTCGCGATACAACTGTGGCTGTCACTTGCTTCGATTAGTAAATTATAGTTACAAGGATATTAGCTCAGTGCAATACCTCACAGGATTCGATTGCATTTGTTTTTGCTAACTACCGGTACCGGATTATGCGTAAAAGTGTGTAAAAATACCCGCTTCACGTCGTGTAAGTATTAATATATTTTTTTAAAAAAGCAGTCTGAGTATAAAGGTAGATGAAAACAACAAAAAATGTTATTTTCTGTAGCTCTAAGAGGTTATGTTAATGTCGTACATAGACTTAAATGTTCTTTTCATTGTTGTAAGAAGTCAACAAAGTCACTCTCCAAAGAAAGATTTTATGTCAAACAAAAAAATAAAGATGTTTCGTCAGTGGGGAGTCATTTTAAACTAAAAGATAAATAAAAAATTGATTTGGATATGTTTTACTGTCTTTTTGTTACCACTTTCCATTGCCAATGCAATCCCGGGACTATCCAGGGATCCCGGGATTAACTTTAGATAATCTCGAAATCCCGGGGTTAGAAAAATCGTCCGGGATCGAATCCTCTACTCACAGGCAATGTTAAAATGTTCTCGGTGCATGGAGGAATGCAAAGTTATGCTTCTTTTTCCAGCTATTCTCAGAAAAAAGAGGTTTCTTTAAATCTCTTCTACGTTGATTAAATTCTCTGAATTTTTCGAGCACGCGATCGATCTTGGCCTCTCGAGTCTAGAGCACGGTTATTTGAGGAGCTCTACAAAAGTTTCGTGTGCGAGTCGATACATATTGCAACAAGTCTTTTTGGGTGACTTTGTATTTTTGTAGTTCGAATTGAATAATGTAAGCAGGTTTGTTTACTTTTAAACTATGTAGATACTTGCCATTTTTTTTGGAATACCTACTACTTTTTTTTTTTGGTATTTTTTTGACGTTATCATTGGGCCATTTCGCGTCGATAAATAGATATGACGTCATCCACAAATGCAGTTGCAAAATAAAATCATTGAAATAAGGATACATGATACATTTATGGAGATTAAACTCTATCAAAAGTTACAATTAAAGTTGGAAATTGTTCTCCAACTTATTGACTGTACCTAGACAGCTTCTCATGCAATGAAGGCTCTGAACCGTTAATTGTACACTTTATAAGCATTACTAAAACTATTAATCAAGCTCTGTTGCATACGTAATAATGCTATTAAAGAGATTGATGTTTCATACAAGTAGGGTTGTTTTAACAAAAGTAATAAATAAAGGTTTCTTACAAATACTTCAGTAACATCTTGATAATCGCTGAAATCAAATGAAACTCGTGTGAAATGAAACGTTAAAGTCAATTTCCTAAAGGAAATTTTATTTCCGAGAAAGAGTCGGCTTTGTTACTGATATTATTTCAATTTATTATAACAACGAATTATTGGCAAATTATTATCAGATTTTCTTTAGAATAGGGTACATATTTGAAGTAAACTAGCCAAAGAACGTGTTCTTAGAGATGCACACGCACTCAATCAAATGGCCCAAATATTTGTAGTGACATGGCATCCAAGGAAAAGGTGACATTTCTACTAAAAATAAATGATTTGATTTGAAAAAGATGACGTTTCTACTTTTTCATACATTTTACTCGCACTATGCTCGCACTTCGTTTTGAGCATGACGGTTGCATACAAAATTTTATATACAATGTAGTTAGCATTGGCGTTCTGAAAAGAGACCAAAACGAATGTGTTCAGAAGTAAAATTGAGCACATATTTTTGTTTTCAAAAAAAAAAACAAGAATCTAACGTGTTTGTTTGGAACAAAATATGTTTTGAATTACTGTTTGATCATCAAACAAATTCAATAGTATAAAACTGTAATGTATGACAAACTTTCTACTGGCCAGCGTTAAAACGTCACATTTCAAAGTTGTAAAAATGATGGAATGTCACATTTTGGTTGTACCTCCCTTTGTACACTGATCATATTCTCCGCACTCCTCTCATGTTTATGACACTAGCATTACCGAACACACTGGCAGAATTGTGACAACTAGCAACAAAAGCCACAAACAAAGAAGTTGAAATGATGGAATTTTGTAACTCAATGGTTACATACATACATTTTATCTATATGTTTTGACTACTTTTGTTTCAAATCGGGTTTCTGTTTTCCTTAAAATTGGATAAAATTTTGTTCATCTTTGATGTAATGTCGTCTAATGTAGACTGGGGGAACTCTACAGCAATCAAACTCTATATGCTTGTACCATCGCACACTCGTGTTACCAAAGGGTACAAGAGGCATTGTTACGTGTCACTTCAACCTGTTTGCTATGCAAAATGCACTTTATTACAATCCGATTGGATTTAACATGGTGGTTCTCGTTTTTGGGTATTAAAAGGACATTTGACATAACATTAAAATATAAATCATAATGTTTTCATCATTATAACTTTAGGTATTCATAGTTTTCATAAAAACACTTTGAAAAATACAGTTTTTTGCTAATATTATTGCAATAGACTATTTCATTTATAAATTAACTAGCAGCGCCTCGCGGTTTCACCCGCGTAATTCCCGTTCCCGTGGGAATTCCGGGATAAAATATAGCCTATGTTCATCAGGGATAATGTAGGATTCTAATGGTAAAAGAATTTTTTTAATCGGTCCAGTAGTTTCGGAGCCTATTCAATTCATACAAACAAACAAACAAACAAAAAATCAAACCTTTCCTCTTTATAATATTTGTATAACTTTAGGTATTCATAGTTTTCATAAAAACACTTTGAAAAATACAGTTTTTTGCTAATATTATTGCAATAGACTATTTCATTTATAAATTAACTAGCAGCGCCTCGCGGTTTCACCCGCGTAATTCCCGTTCCCGTGGGAATTCCGGGATAAAATATAGCCTATGTTCATCAGGGATAATGTAGGATTCTAATGGTAAAAGAATTTTTTTAATCGGTCCAGTAGTTTCGGAGCCTATTCAATTCATACAAACAAACAAACAAACAAAAAATCAAACCTTTCCTCTTTATAATATTTGTATAGATAAATAAATACTTCACGGACATTTATTTCCCTAATTTGTACGTACATGCATTGCTAAGTGTTTATTTTTCTTATAATTTTGGTTCACTTTGCTAATACCATGATACCACAGAAGATTTTAAATCACAGATAATGTCGTGGTAACATTCAAATGTTTGCGTGACAAGTTGAGTGAAGAATTTTGTATGTAAGAAGTACTATTATTAATTCTGTGACCGAATGCTAATTGGCTGGGCTGTGGCTCAAACAAGAGACGTCGTGTAAAGGCTTTGTGAAAATAATCGAAATGAACGCACATCCTTTCAGGGCTAGCCTATTATTAGCTCAATATATTATTATGTTACAAAAGATAGCTAATTAAATCTTTATAATCGTTATCCCGTGACAGTATCTTCTTCTAAATATATAAAACTCTTTTGAAGCTGACTGACAATCAACGCACAGCCAAAACTATAAGTCCTATGGCCGAATTCTCAAACGCCACTCAAACCCCACTCAATTTAAGTTCCGCTTAAATTATTGCCATCTCTTACAAATGAGTAACAAATGAGTAGCTGAGAATACTCAAAGAAACTGAGAATACTCAAAGTAGCTGACAATACTCAAAGTAGCTGAGAATACTCAAAGTAGCTGAGAATACTCAAAGTAGCTTAGAATACTCAAACTAGCTGAGAATACTCAAAGTAGCTGACAATACTCAAAGTAGCTGAGAATTGCATTTGCATTCGAATTTGGAACGACATCATAATTTGAATTTGAATTTTGAGCTTCCACGGTCCAACGGGTCCAACAATTTGTTCAAAGAATATGTAATACTTAGTTCCTACGTAAGAAGAAGTGGGACTCCCATTTTACAAAAATTACACACTGAAAATCTCGTTTTGTATGAAACGTGATTCAAATTTTGACCTCCGTTTCATACATTGTTTGTTTTTTGAAAGCACGAGTCTAGTTCGAGAGTTTCGCCAGTCTTAATTTGTTAAAAGCTCGTTTAAACGGTGTTTCGTAATCAAATTGCCCTAGAAACCTTAAAAAACTACACAACGGTGTCACCTCTAGGCGGCCTCGTCTCGCGTCAAATTGAGATGACAGAGGATCGAGCTCCATGCTGGAACACTTCAGTCAATGTCATGAGATTTGACCCTGTTTTATTCCTGGAGGCGCACTATCATTTTCCTGTAACAACTTGTCTAATGTGCTTTTCCACTTATGTCATCATCATCATCATTTCTCTGCCCTTATCCCACGCCAGGTGGGGCACAACATGTTTTCTTCTTCCACTCACTCCTATCATTCGTCAATTCTGAATCTACTCCTCTCACATTCATATCCTCTTTCACACAATCTAACCACTTCTTCTGTGGCCACTTCTTCACTTCTCGAGACGCATTATATATAAGGGTTAAGAACTTTCTTCTCAAATATACAATTTCATATTTTTTTATGAGCAACGGAAAAGATAGGTCTAATGGCTCGAATTGCTTTTCCCTAGAACTTAGCAAGCAAATTTTTGGACCATAATATCGACTTGGTCAATGATTTTTGAGAAAGCTGGGCGGCTGTGTCTGCAAATAAAAGTAAGTTCCTACTTTGGTGGTTTTTATATGCTACACAAAAAACATTATGCATAAAAAAACCATTATTAAAGAAACAAAGATAACCGAAAAAAAAACGTGTGGCACTCGAAGACTGCCGCGGTAAATCTATTGCATAGCATTTTTTTATCGTATCACCGCTGTGCCGGTCGGAGTGGGGGGTGTTAGGTTATTTTCGTTACGGAATTTCTGGATTCGGTCTCCACGCTCAAGGCCCGCGATAGAAGCTATGCAATAGCTTAAAATCGGTCACTACGACTTGGCTTAGTATAAATAAGTGACGCGTCAATGAATACTGTCATTGACGCGTCACTTATTTATACTAACTTGAGTATTCAATGCAGAGTGCGCATAGTGATGACGGTGTCAAGCCCAACATTTCCCATTTCTGGCGCACTCCGCTCCGTTGCTTTTTCTTACTATTTTCGGATAAAACTAATTTTGTGCTTTGTTGACTTTTGCTGTTATATTTTCATTTCGATTTCAGCGCCCTGTGGCGTATGGCCGACCGATAAGGTCTCCATTCAACCAAAACACAGTTATTTTCATTACATTTGGTATTTTGTTTTTTCTCTGAGCCTGTCTGACTTTTTGTTCTAGGAAAATGTAGCAATTTTTCCAGGAAAATTGAGGTAAGTATTTGTGTAGTTTCTTTTGACGAGATAAAAAGTAACAATAAATAAATGTAGACAGTGGAATTCTCAGTAGGATCAAAGACTAGAAACATTCCTAGTAGCTCTTTTTGGAAGAGTTTACTTAATGAAGCATGAGTATAATAAAATATTTATACCTACCTTTTTTTGCTGCCATGTAGTGATGCTTGCATTGCTACCACACCCATTCATACGCCTGTAAAGGCAGATTTTAGTGAAACTATAATTAATTTAAGATCTTCACCAACCTGAAATTTATTGAATTAAATAAATGATTTGATTTGATTTGATTTGCTATCGTCCAATGAAAATATGTTCGTAAAACGTGGTAGAATGCTGAGAACTAAGGTAGGGTTCACTAACGAGTCTTAACCCTAGTATGCTATGGTTCCTGATACAATAGAGAATAATAAAATATACTCCACCATTTTTTATTAACAAAAAAAATTAAGGACAGTTGCGTAATACCACAGATTATATAATACTATACGTAATACTAACTAAATTGTGATAACTTGGTGTAAGTTAAATATTAAAAAATCTTGACAGTGTTAACTTTTAATTGGTAATTACAAAATGGTGGTGTATATTGTCCGTGACCTGGATTAACAAATACGCTATTTATCCCGGAAAATCAACGGGATCCAACGGGACGCGAACGAAGTAGCGGGCGGAAGCTTGTAAAACTATATAAGCAAGCGATCTGTAAATAAATAAATAAATGAATGAATGAATAAATGAATGAATGAATGAATGAATAAATAAATAAATAAATAAATAAATAAATAAATAAATAAATAAATAAATGAATAAATAAATAAATAAATAAATAAATAAATAAATAAATAAATAAATATATAAATAAATAAATAAATATATAATTAAATAAATAAATAAATATTCACGGACACTTAACACAACGCCTTCCAGTCCCAAACTAAGCAAATCTTGTACGATGGGAACAAGATGGCTGATAGAATACATACATACATATATATGATATATTCCAGAAATCCCCACTACGAAATCGCTATGGATTTCAGTTTTTTTCCAGAAATCCCCACTGCTACGACGTAGCATGTCTACAACGTAGCAGTGGGGATTATAGGAACGTAGTCGTAAGCACCGACTTCCAATAACGTAGGTGGTGACTTATGAACGAGTAGGTTTTGCCAAGTTTTCTAAGAGTTAACTCGTAACTTGCGGAATCCTTGAATTACGAATAAGAGTTTAGAGGATGTGGTATTATTCCACTTCTTCTATTTTCATAACAAAAAAGGCAATTTTTTTTTATTAATTGTTTGATTTTTTTAATATCAATTAGTTATTGTAAATACTGTATTAGCTGTAATTTTTTTTGTGAATCAAATTATGTTTTAATTATTTTGGTTTACTACTTGAAACTAAAACTACACAAAACTACTAAACCACTAAAACTAAACTACTAAAACTACTACTCTTAACTAAAAAAAAATTGAAATAATAATCGTGACATAATTGCTTTCCTCAGAATATTTTTAGAACAAATTAGTTTGAGAGGTTGTGGTAAGTACCTACTTGTAGTAAGCACAATAGAAAATATAGTTTCACGCAAATTTCACAACTGGATTGGTACCCACGTCCTTATAATTAAAATGTATCACTAAAACACTGTGTGATTCTAATTTCTAATGACAGATAACAGATCAAAGTTTAAAAAAAAAATAAGAAAATAAGGGTCATATTTTCTTGGCGAGAGAGAATATCCACGAGGGTATCCTATTTCTCGTTGCGCTTACAAAATGAGCTAATAATCCTACCATATCCTCGTTTCCAGGCTCCACGTTAAACCCAGCACTGACGTCGAAGATTTATGTGCAAATTCACTTAATGCACCGACTTCCACTTTATTAGTTTATACTTTTCAATCACACTTGCCGCTATTAACTTTTGTTTATTTATTCTTATGTTTTGTTTATGTTAGGAAACATATCTTATTACCAGCTTACTTCGTTCGCGTCCCGTTCGATCCCGTTGATTTTTCAGTATAAAACGTACCTAGCCTAGGTGTTCATTGACAGGCGTCATGGCTCAGTCGGTAGTAGCTCTGCCTTCCGTGCTGTGGGTCGTGGGTTCGATCCCCACCGAGAACAAACATTTGTGTGTTGTAAACATAGATGTTTGTTCTGTGTCTGGGTGTTTCTATGTATTATAAGTATGTATTTACAAAAAAAAAATGTATGTATGTATTCTATCAGCCATCTAGTTTCCATCGTACAAGCTTTGCTTAGTTTGGGACTAGAAGGCGTTGTGTTAAGTGTCCGTGAATATTTATTTATTGAGGTCACGGACAATATATATTCCAAGTTTCATCCAAATTGGATCGCTTTATGAATGAAAATATTGTTTTTTTAATTTTGATTATTTACGGCCAGGTTGTGTGCCCACCAACTTAAAAAGGTTGTATTCAAGCTGTCAGTTGTTCCATGTCAGTTGTGTTTTGCTATACAATTTCTAATAAATGAACGGTGGGACTGATGTTTTTACTGATAAATTTTTTTTGATGTTCATCTTTTCCCCGAGAACGGGTAAAAAGTATCGTATGTGTTAAACCAGCGGGCCTAAGATGCGCACCGCGAGATATTTGTCATGTCGTTCTGTCAAAATGTAAGCATTTTGTACCAGTTTAGGAACTATTGCATTATCTGTGGTAATGTTGTCGAGAAACCGCGCCATTGAATTTTCAACTTTTGACATTTCTGCATGACTATTATCTCGTCCTCAGAGATGTACGACGACTAAGAAGTGTCAAAAGTGTACATTATGGCGCGTTTTGTCGACACCATTAGGTACCACAGATAATGCAATAGTTCCTAAACTGGTACAAAATGCTTACATTTTGACAGAACGACCTGACAAATATCTCGCGTGCGCATCTTAGGCCTGCAGGTCACGGACAATATATATTCAACGTTTCATCCAAATCAGATCAGTAGTTTTTGCGTGAAAGAGTAACAAACATACATCCATCTATCCATCCATCCATCCTTACAAACTTTCGCGTTTATAATATTAGTAGGAAGTAGGAGAAGCTGAGGTTAGTTCAGCGCTATCCTACTTCCTACTAATCTTATGTCAAAAGTTAGATAATATGAATGTATGTGTTTCAATCACGCTGCAACTAAAGGTTACCTATATCTTTATGTTTGCTATATTTTATATGTCCGTTCTGTATTTTTTGTGTGTATGTCAAATAAACTATCTATATATTATGCACACTGAACGATTGCGAGCAGTCCCAAGACGGCTCGCTAAGACAGAGAAGCTAGTGTACATGATGGGGCCCTCGGTATACAACCGCCTACCGCTCAACGTCACTGACGCACCATCGACGCAATCCTTTAAGTATAAACTGAAAAATTGGCTTATCAGTCAGTCGTTTTATGACTTTGACGAATTTATGGCCCTTAATCTTTGTAGATAAGTAAATTAAGTAGGTATTACCTATTTTAGTTTTAATTAATTGTTATTTGACATTGTTACTTACCTACTTTATGAGTATGTAAGTGTAATCCACATCGACTTAAATTGACATGTAATACCGTATTATGAATAAATGAACTATGAACTATGACTATATTATATATATATATATAAGGTGCATTGGGGTAATTGCAAAAATGGGTATATTCCGAAAATCCATAAAATCTAGTAACATAATGCGATATTTTCCTGTTGGCAACATTGGTCTAGACGCCATCATGATTGGCATCGCCGTGACAGTCCTATATATCCTCGTGCCAACAGGAGTTACTTGATTTTATGGATTTTCGGAATATACCCATTTTAGCAATTACCCCAATGCACCTTATATATATATAGGTATTGTTCATAACCTGAATTAGCACATACTCGTACGCTTCTTTTTATCCTAGAAAATAACAGGACCGAACGATGCAGAGAAGGTCGCGGGAAAAAGCTAGTATTTATCCATCCGTTTTTTTAATCTTTGACTTAGGGTAGCGAAGTGTGCATTTGTAAACAAGTTATAATAATTATTCTCTTAGTTACAATATTTGAAGCAGATTTCAAAGAGGTATAACAATACATTGGGCGACCAAGAAATTGGTTTACCACTCTAAGGCTGAATATCATTTGCACGTACAAAACATCAAGGGCTATTTTCGCTTGACAGATTAATAACTGCTACGTCAGAATCTGTCATTCCTGTTTATTTAAACTCCTTAGCGAATAATTGACCGAGCGAGCGAAGCGAGCGAAGCGTCTCAGTTTCCACATTGGCCAAAAATGCGTTTGTCCGGATGTCTGTCTGTCTGTCTGTTCTCCTCTACAGGTCGCATTTTTCAACCGATCTGGACGAAACTTGGTACACAGGTTATATGACTTATTAGAATTTTTTTGTCGTCGGGGATTTTTGATTGGAGGGGTAAAAAGGGAAAAAGAGGGCTATTTGATATACTGGATATCTCCACCAAATGAGATCCGATTTCGATTATTATTTTTTTATTTGAAAGGTAGTAACTATAAGTTGGTCTCATAAAAGTTTGGCGAAGATCTGATAAGGATCTTCAGCATGATGAACAGGATAGCTCATCAAACAATCGATGGTTTTCAATCAAATTTGAGAGAAACACAAAGGACCTCATTCTACACAAGATGATGCAAAAAAATCAAAAAGATCAAAAAAATCACAAAACGGGAAATGCACTTGCACATTACTTACATTCCTCAAAAATTTACAAAATTAAATAGAAAAAACATCACTTCACACACACACACACACACACACACAACATTTTGCATTATAGTTAGTTTTCAATACGTGACAGGCTGCAAGCGTTTCGTCGCTGTTAGAATACTAACTGATAATTATGTTCATGATGTTTTCCTTCACTGAATGAGAGCATCAGCATAATAATAAGCCTTAAATTAGAAATTAATAAAAGTGCACTTAAAGACTTTCAGAAAACACCTTACACGACATTGATGATGTTGAATATTGGAATATCTAGATGCTCGCGAGGTCTACAGCTCCCAGAGCCACTAGTTATGTTACTGGGAGATGTCATCAAAAGTGGTAAACCAATTTCTTGGTCGCCTATACCAAGTACTTACGAAGTACTTACGAAGGTACGTGCGCAAATCTGCCATTTTTTTTGTTACATACTGCACGAATGACAGGTTAAAATGTCGTTCTAAAACAACTCAAATTGAGTTTTTTGAATACTCAACATCGCACCGAGCTGAAAATGGTAAAATTCTCAATTTCAGATGCGGTAATTACAAGCTTATGATTGTCAGTCCTAATGTCAATTTTGTATAATTAACATTCCGGTCTCATCGTGTACATTCATTATGTTTAAGTATACAAAGGCTGGTACAAGTCAAACGCAAACGAGAGTTTTTATTTACATTGTTCTTTTTTAATAAAAATGTTTGCTTTGTTAATAGTATCATCAATATATATAAAACTCTTTTGAAGCTGACATAGAATCAACGCACAGCCTAAACTATAAGTCTTAGAGGTATGAAATTTGGAGGGTAGTATCGTTATATAGTGTAGGGGTGCTCTAAGAAAGGAATTTTGAAAAGTCACACTCTAACGCGAGCAACGCCGCGGGAGACGGCTAGTAGTATTATATAATTTGTTTACGTAGCGCTTTTTGTCATAGCTTCAATAGTCACGCAATTTGTCATATTTTTAACCAACTTTAAAAAATGAGGAGGTTCTCGATTCGGTTGTATTTTTTTAATGTTTTTTACCTCATATCTAAGTCATTTATAAACCTGATTAAAAAAAATGTCCGTACTTCCAAATTGGTCCCATATTTTTTTTATCAAAATTGGTTCAGTAGTTTGGGAGTTAAATAGGAATAACTGGAAAAAACACGTCATCCACACGACTGCTTTCCTGTGACCTTTCAATGTAATGTTTATGATCAATAGAACAAACCCAATGAACACTATCACTAGTGAATACTATCATCATCATCTGATGATGAAGCTGTATCAAATTGAAGTCGTTTTTTTAAGTTTTTAAACTTAAAAATTATTTATGATCTCTGTCTTCTCTCACTTAACCACCATAAAAAGAGTAGGCCGGCTGACATAATTAGGGATATTTTGTGTAGACAATTGGTAAATGTTCCGCATACGGAATTTTAATTCAAAGCTTACGGACATTTAGTGCCATTTCACATGCAAAAATTCAACACCTCAACTCAACGTTTGACAACGAAACACCTCCACTGAAATCGGAAGGCAACTAATCCACGGTAGTCTTTTGCCTAAAAAAATCACATACTGCGTTTTGCACATGTTTCTATGGAGTTGGGGATTCTGGCTGTGCTTTTAACTCCGAAACCAAAATCTGAAACTAAAACGTTGAAAATTGTCTCTTAATTACTTAGCCAAAAATATTATTATGTCTGCTACGTTACTCAACATCATCTTATTTATCAGAAGACCTGTGAATAAGCTTCCCCATAGACCTCCTTATTCCCATAGGGCCGGACATGGATGAGATCAGCAAAGGACCGTGAGGAGTGGCACAGACAAAGAGAGGCCTATACCCAGCTGTGGGTTAAGTCGGGCTATGGCTGATGATGATGATGATATACATCGAGGTAAAACGATTTTAGGTCTCTCCGCAATGCTTTTTGTTGGTCTATCGGGATGTGTATCGTTTAGGTGCAGTTAGATGGCAGAGTGTATGTGAACAGGCACTTAGATTTGTTGGGGGTGGATGGGTAGAGCCTACGTGGTCTGAATTCAAGAGGGGGTTGAATTGTCATTGTTTGCATATTGGAACAAATAATATTGGAGAGTTCAGTTTATATTGGGGTTTTACCTATGGAATAAAAAAATATTAGGTAGGCTAAAGATAAAATATAAAAAAAAACTACTAGGTACATTATATTTTGTAAATATTGTAAATACTGTATTATAGTAGGTGCCAAATAACACCGCAATACAGGTCATTCCCCACCTTCACCACGATGTCGCAAAAATCAATTTATGAATGGCTAATTCTGTCGCTTTCCATACAACATACTTTCCGCTTTCCTGTCGCTAAGACGGTAATCGCTCGAATCTCGTAGTACTGTTTGTTTACCATACATAAATTTAATTTTGCGACATCGTGGTAAAGGTGGGTGAATGACCTGTATTGCGGTGTTATTTGGCACCTACTATAGTTGTAGTTTTCTTTGTGAATAAAGTTATTCATGTCTACAACATATAAATAAAAAAATATTAATGTAAAACTCATTTAAAGATATTATAATATAGGTACTCACATTACTAATAATAACTATTAAAGTTTAAATTTGCCATAAACGACACGTTGAGGCTAAAATTACCCAATTTAAATTATCCTTTATGGCAAGCTATCATTTTAATGGTAACCACTTGGTACCCGTATAGGGTATAAAAGGTAAGAGTCGTCAAACGACCACTAACATTTGTCCTCTCAAAAATAAAAATAATTTCTAAAATAAAAGTTCCTTCCAAAAAAAAAAGAAAAAAAAGAAAGACAAATTTTTATCTAAAAAACACTGATTTTTATTATCGTAATGTAAAGGGCTCTCACACTGGTGCATAATGAGTGAGTTAAAAGCAAGGCAGAAGCTGGCTTGCCCCTAGTTTGCAGAGAGAGAGCTCACCGCGAGCGCGTAGCTAACACGCAGCGAGTGCGCAATTTGCCGCCTGTGCGTAGCAAGCGATCCACTTTATGGATAAAAAAACAAAATGGATTCTGATGGAAAAACACTGCTTTAAAAAAAACTTAATATATATTATGACAGGCGTCATGGCTCGGTAGTAACTCTGCCTTCCGTGCTGTGGGTCGTGGGTTTGATCCCCACCGAAAAAAAACATTTGTGTGTTGTAAACATACCTAGATGTTTGTTCTGGTTCTGGGTGTTTCTATGTATTATAAGTATGTATTTACAAAAAAAATGTATGTATGGGTTTTATCAGCCATCTAACATTTATACCTACTGTTTGAACCGCACCCAAATAGGTGCGGTTCGAGGAAGTACTTGGGTGCGTTTCGCCTAGGTGCGATTCATTTAGGTGCGGTTCGAGGAATGCCCCGTACAAGCTTTGCTTAGTTTGGGACTAGAAGGCGTTGTGTGGTGTGTTATTTATTATTTATTTATGTTTCACTGCTTGGGAATAACCTCCAATACGTCTCGAAACGGGAAATGAAACGCAAGAAAAAAAAATTCAACTATCAATGGCTGAGATAATCTTAGCAAATCGCACCGATACCGTTCACTCGCTCGATCAACAAGAAACACAAACATGACACGACGAAGTCATGTTTCGGTCTCGCCGTCTGTTTTCACCTTTAGTGTCCTTCCAAACTTCAGTCCTAAAACCTTAAGCAATATGTTTGCGCAGTGACCTCCAACTGAAGGGTAAGTACCCCGTACATATTGTAACGTTAATTTAGAGGACTACCCCTACCCTATTCATTTATTAATTTACGAGGAATCGTATAAACTTTAACTAAGTGCCTGCAGGTGATGTTTGAACCCACCCAAGAAATATTAATATAAACATTGTTATTTTGTTTGGGATGTTGTGTTCAAAAGGTTTTTGCCGGTATTGTACTAAAAACTAAATATGGAAGTTTAATAAGTGTAGGATCAAAATAGATACTATTATATTCCAATTTTATTTTCAAAATTGTTTGTTTGTAATAATGATTATACAGTAAAAATATTCTTGCTTGATATTCACTTTCCCCTTTATTCATATTCAACTATCATTTAAGCGCCGCTTTAAAAAATGCTCTATCATTGTCACGTGCATAACAACGAAAAGAGATGACAACAGATTTAGCAATCATTTTAGTTAGCTCAGGTTTAGAAGACCATTATGAATATACCCCCTAGTTTATAAGTCGATTCTAAATAATCCTTGTTATTTTACTAAAATGTTTTTCCCAAGGAAAAGCGCAAAGTTAAATTAAAACAGTAATTAGCGTCTCTATAAAGAAACTATGAAAGCTAAGAGGTATTTAGCCTTCATAGGCGGGGCTTAATAAGTCGGACGGGACTAGATATAAATTGGAATTAGCGTCATTTCAGAGACGGCTGCAGGACTGCCCCATATCTAAGTTGAATATCCATAGACGCTAGAAAATATAATACTTCAGCGGTGCAATCGTTGTCTCATAAAAAGCCAAGCTTAAAACCTGGCAGGTTTTCTGAACTATTTTCGTACTAAGTCATAGGTATTCGGTGACTAAATAGTGAGTGAGTTTCAGCGCGTTTTTTTGGCATCAAAAGCTTCACGATCAGGGAACAGAATGTGTGGGTTGATTTGTTTCGAAATTTTAATATCAATTTTAATACTTTTTTTTTGTTATTTTATAGTATCAACTTAATTAGGGGAGTTGATTAGGCAAGGCAAGGCGGATATAAAAAGACTATTATCCTTCTAATACCAAATTTTAATGCGAAAGTTCCGAAACCAAGCAGACTGTTTTAGTAACCTGCTCAATTTTGTCTTATTTTTTACTCTTGCATTCTTAGTCAAAAAAAAACCTACAAATGCTCCAAATTCTTGTATTATTCCAGAAATCGACTACGGGTTACTCTTTTTTTTTCACAAACAAATCTACAACTACTACAGTATTTACAATATTTACAAAATACACATGAAACAGATGAGCTATCTACAAACCGTTGCAAACGATTTATAGATAGCTCAACCAGGTTCTTCTTAAGCGTCCCATGGCGATCTGGCATCTGGGGAATCTGGAAGTTAATCCTGATGCCCCAGTCCTGAGTACATCCCAGCGTGCTCGCGTCAGAGCGATGCAAATCGAGATGTCAGCGCCAGGTCGAGTTCAAATTGCCATTAATGAGGCTATTGCATCTTTAAATTGCATTTAAGTTCGATTTAAAAACGCTTTGAGGTTAGCGGAGTGCTTTCGGAACTGCTATGCAGATTGTTCAGATTGCATTTTTATTTCCAGCGAAACTACGGCTAATCTAGTTATACTGTGGATAAAAATAACGCTTTTAACCTGAATTAGTTTTGTTGTGTTTTTCAGTTTTTTTTTTCATAGTGTTATTCTACCTACGTTTGAAAGTAGCCCGCAGTTTTGTATCTATGTTCCTGTGCTGATTGTCTATTATCCAATAATTTGATATTAGTTATGCTAAGCAGTGGTGAACCCAGAATTTCGGTTTGGTGGGGCTGTTTTAGATTTTCTTTAACAAATCCAGGTCTACCCTTGGGCAGAATCAGAGCTTTGGAGGGAAGGGAGGAGAGAAGAGTGAGGAGAGAGTTCAGTTATCATACTTAGCAGTATACATTTTGGGCAGTTAGCACCAAAAATTTTATATTCCAAAAGTTGCGTGCGAAATACCAGTGCCTCTACTCGTGGTAAGTAAAAACATTGTGACTCCGCGGCTTAGTAAGCTCATCGTGTCTTTTCTGTGGATTAGACTTACTATAGTAGGTGCCAAATAACACCGCAATACAGGTCATTCATCCACCTTCACCACGATGTCGCAAAATTCAATTTATGTATGGTAAACCAACAGTACTATCGAGATTCGAGCGATACCGTCTTAGCGACAGATTTGTATGGCAAGCGACAGAATTAACCATACATAAATTGAATTTTGCAACAGCGGGGTGAAGGTGGGTGAATGACCTGTATTGCGGTGTTATTTGGCACCTACTATAGGCTGAAAAGACAGAAAATGTGGTGTTAGTGCTACTTTATCGTACAAAAGACTATGCTTTAAGTAAGCAGAGACGCGACCAAAGATTATAAATAAAAATCATACAGGTCACCGGAATTATAGCCACCTAGGGTAGGTAGGTATACTAGGTATAGATAAATTTGTGACACTCAAAAATCATGCATTATTACCTAAAGCTTTTGCTACCACTCGTACAACGCTTCCGCTTCCGCGTCCGCAATCGCTTCTCGCTGTCACTTAACCCGCTGTCTACTCTAAGCTCTGTAAAAACTATACATTCAAATCTCAGTTAAGGTCAGACAACCTTCTCACTCGCACATTTTAACATTTTTGAAGATATTATATAACTAAATGTAATTATGTGAAATTGCAGAGCGTCAGAGTCAAGAGAATAACAATGCAAAGGTTCAGTAAAAATATCACATTGATTCAAACAAGTTTTCCAACCAAAAAACTTGTACCAATGCGACCAATTTTAGTGCACATTTGTTGGTTCGAAAACTAGTTTGGTTCACAAGGGTGCCACTGAGCGAAAGGTGGCGTTTTACTTACCGCTTCCGCGTCCGCAATCGCTTCCCGCTGTCACTCTGCCCACATCTTTCAGCAAGCTCTGTAAAAGCTAATACATTCACTTAGGAACATCTCAGTTAATTAAGGGCTGTCACACATCAAGGGCGCCACTCAGCGAATGCGAGGAGACAACGACATGGCCCTATTAGATTGCGGGAGGCGGAATTCTACGCTGATTCATCTACTAGGTGAGAACTCGAGGATAAATGATATATTCCAGGAATCCCCACTAGGAAATCTCTACCAGTGGGAACTTATCTAAGAAGGTAAGTAAGTGGGAGTTGTATTTGATACTGTCTAAACCAATTAATGGCCCACCTAGTATTAACACTGTTGATAACGATGAGCATGTCTAAAGAGGACGTGTCCTGTGTGATAATCGCACTGCTTCACTGAGGTTTTGGTATTTATTATGTGTATTGTAATTTTCGCTATTAATTTATTTATTACTCTAGCAGCCCGCAACAGCTAAATTATTAAAACTCTAGTTTGAAAAACGGCCAAAATTTAAATACAGCCTCTTAGCGTGAAACTACACTAGAAGGCAAGACGTCGCGTCGTGTAGCTAGGGAGAGAAAATAAATATTTTTTTGGAAAATCCAGCTTTTTTTAGAGCCGGATTACGTCACAATATAAAGCATATTGTGACGTAATCCGGTTAAAATATAAAATTGTACGGCTCAAAAACTATTTAAACTAGAATAAAAATAAAAATGGTTTTAGAATGGCTAAACAAAGCCCTATTTATGCCGTCTAATTTTATATTTTAGCCGGATTACGTCACAATATGCTTTATATTGGTCCGGCTCTAAAAAAAGCCAAAAAAATATTTATTTTCTCTCCCTAGCTACACGACGCGACGTCTTGTCGTCAAGTGTGCGCCAACGCTTAAGGTCCCATTTCTGTATAATAATATTCTTGTAACTTTACAGTAACTCCGAACAGTTGGGGTTAGTTCGCAACTCCAGCTTAACTCCCCCTTAACACCTGATTAAAACGATATGCCGCGAGCTTGCATTATTTTGCGTGATATACCCTTAACTGGTGTTGTGTAAACTTAGGATCCTGTTTAAACTATCTGTTAGTTTATCAAAGCTTTATATATACGTTAGACGGTGGTTTAATGCTACCGACTCTGCTGTTTTATCTTAAGGTCGTGGGTTCGAATCTGATCAAACTCCTTTAGAAGTGAAACTTCTAATGCGACTTCCTACATCGTTGCGTTAAACGTTTAACGCTCCTGGGGAGGGGGAATAGAAAGAGACAGAGCGAGAGTGAATGCGTGGCATTCAAAGTTTCACATCTTCCGCGCGTGGAGTCCACGCACAATTTTTTTTTCTACTCGGGATTTATGTTTTCTATGCTCTTAAATGGTGAAGGAAAACATCGTGAGGAAATCCGTGCCTTAGTTAGCTCTGTACATATCGACCTGGTCTGTTCTGTGGATAAGACATAATTATATTAGGCTGAGAGGATGGTGTGGCAAGATGGGGCGACGATCTGAGACATGTAGCTGGCAAACAATGGATGAGAAGAGCTGAAGACCGGGCTCAGTGGCGCGTCTTGGGAGAGACCAACGTCCAGCAGTGGACTGATATAGGTTGATGATGATGATGATGATGATGAGAGGATGGTAAAAGTATTGGACTTGCTTAATATATCTCAAGCATTGCAGCATTCTGTTCAATGACGCATGGCTAAAAAGGTGGCTCATGACTTTTTGAACTCATGAAATTTTCATACTAAATTATAAGTATTCGGTGACTAAATAGTGACATTAGCGCGTTGCAGCGCGTTTTTTGCCGTCAAAAGCATCTTGTTTTCGTATTTTTGTGGGGTATCGTTGTCTCATAAAAACCTGCCAGGTTTAAGCCTGGGGCCTTATTCACTATGACCAATACAAGCGCGTTACGCAGCACGACAAGACAGCGGCGTGAAATCGCCCTATGCCTATGACGTATTTCCTATGCCATAAATGTCATTCCTTACGGTGACGTCATACGGTTACGGCAAGGAATCTCCTAAGTCATACAGAATAATGCCCCTGGCAAGTTTTCTGAACGGTTTTCATGCTAAATCCTTGGTATTCTGTGACTAAATAGTGACATTAGCGCGTTGCAGCGCATTTTTTGCCGTCAAAAGCTTCTTGTTTTTAACCGACTTCAAAAAAGGAGGAGGTTCTCAGTTCGGTTGTATTTTTTTTTATGTTTGTTACCTTAGAACTCCGTCATTTATGTACCGATTTGAAAAAAAATTTTTTTTATCTGAAGGGGTCATGCTTCCAGGTTGGTCCCGAACTGCCATCATTATCATCATTTGATGATGAAGGCGTATCAAATTGAAGTCGGTTTTTCCAGTTTTTTTAACTTATAAATTATCGTATATCTGTAGCCACGTCACTTGTCATTATGCTGGGCAGCGAAAGCAGTACAAAGCTTACGAAACGGGGCCTGTACCTCTATCACGAACAAATCTGACACTCGCCGCGTTAGCGTATTCGAGTTATATTGCGCGTTAATGCCAGCTCGACTGCCAACCGTTGTAGTGTCACCGCGCAGTGGATCTCGGATACGATAGCGCTACGATATGTTTGCGATTGTCACATTTATTCGTGATCAAAGCACAGATTAGATACATAAGTACAACTTTGTTCTTTTACCAATTCTAAATTCAAATTCAATAATCAATTCTATAAGGCGCGTTCACACTAATTAAACATTCGCAGCGAGTGTAGCGTCGCTTAGCATTCAGTGCGCACTCTCACTGGAACTATCGTTCTGTGTAATTACGGACTGTGTTACGCCAGTTGTGTTTTCCGGTATCTTACGCAAACTAATTCTGTGTGTCACACTGTTTTGTAATATAATCAAATTATTTGTTAGTTTATTTACAACTAGTACCACGCAAACCTGTGGTTTATACAACTTCTCAAATGTTTATTAGCATTGCTGTAAGTGTCGAAAATATATAATTATAATAAAAAAAAAACTTGAGAGGTGTCAAGGGGACACCCGGATGGAACGAAGTTCCTTGAGGTGTCGTTTTCACCTAAATTAAAACAAAACTTCAAAAAAAGAAAAGTAGTGGTTCCGGAGGATGGAACTGGCGGCCTTCTGCGTGTAAAGCAGATGTGATAACCGCCACACCACAGAACCAGTTAAACTATGCGCGAAATTTTGTATCCACTGACACATACATGTATTCGAATGACGTTGTCAAAGTTTGAAAAAAGTGTCGCGACAACTTTTGGTCTTAATTTTTTCCGTCTAGCCCCCTTTCGCAACGCGCAATAAGGAACTTCGTTCTAAAAAATATTTGCAGTGACCATTTTGTGCGTAACTAAAGGTAACCACAGAAAAATTCTACTTTCCTGTACAACAATGCATATAACACGAAACTCTGCACAGTGTAACTCAAATATCAATCATTTTGCATATAAGTCCTCTTGTTTGAAATGCGTAGGAATTTGAAGCATTTAGTTTTGTATACATTTATTTGTAATTTCCCTTTTTGTGGTTCACATTTTGAAGTTATACTTCTAATGCGACTTCCAACAACGTTGCGTTACGGGATGGCATAGTCTGTCTCTTTCTATTTCTCTAGAATAGAAAGAGACAGAAGCTAAAACGCTACAAATGCTACAATCAAATATAGATGGCAGTGTTCAGCAATTCAGCATTTGACCGCCCGTGTTTTTAAAGATAAACGACTTCCAACTGACAGCGAGGGGAAAAAGAAATAGACTATAATACGCTACAATCAAAATATAATAGATGGCAGTGTTCATGCAACTTTTTACTTTTTATTTTGAACTGAAAATTTAGTACTGCATATTGGTTAAGTACATAAAAGTAAATACTAAATTAATTTCACATTAAACACAGAGCGAGAGTGAATGCGTGGCACTCGAAGTATAACTTTTCCCGCGCGTAGGAAGTGCACGCACAGGTTTTTTTATGTTGTTACTTATTGTGTCATATAAAAACTTTCATTTTAATTATTTTTGTTGCTCGTACAGTTGTTTGTTTGTTACGTGTCGGTGTGAGTGCCAGCCGGCTAATGTTCGAAGCCATTGTTTTTAATGTCAGCAGCACTGTTTGGTTTGGGTTCGCAACGCTCATTGTAATTGGTGGTTACGCCTTGTTTTGTTTATTGCGAGGTAGCTTTAATGTCATGTGTTGCTTAAGTTCTTATTGCGTAGGATATTAGGAGTCCTCTTAAATCTAATGTTAACGTTTTTTTTCTAACTTTCATTTGAAAAATACATATAAAGTGCTATATACTAATAATACTTAGGAAACCCCAAGGTTTATTAGGATAATTTTATAACAGCCTTAGTTGATAGCCTACAAAAATACACTTTTATCTACCAAGCCAGTTATACTTCTAATGCGACTTCCAAAACAAGGTTGCGCAACACGTTTAACGCTAAATATAATGGAATAGAAAGAGACAGAAGCGAGAGTGAACGCGTGGAATGGAAAAAGCCAGAGCGAGAGTGATCACATACGGAGACCCCCACGAAACGCAAAACACTTCGATAGCGCGTTCTAGGATCCGACCAAACTTAGCAGCGCCATCTAGTTCTGATTTAGGCAACATGAGCATAGAACCTTTTCTAAGGAAATAAGCACTGCATATTGGTTAAGTACATAAAAATAAATACTAAATTAATTTCACATTAAACACAGCGAGAGTGAATGCGTGGCACTCAAAGTATAACTTCTTCCGCGCGGAGGGACTCCACGCACTATTTTTTTTCTACTGGACTGGTGTGAAGGTTCAGAAGAAAATTCCTAAAAAGACCGTCACATCAGCACGCCTGTGACGATTAGACGAACAAGTTCATTTTGTCTGTCATGTTGTTCGTAAGATGTCAAAGTAAGTTGTTAAGGCGAGGGGTAAAGTCAGACAACCTTCTAGCTCGCACATTTCAAAATTTTTGAAGATATAATATAACTAAATGTAATTATGTGAAATTGCAGACCTTCAGAGTCGAGAGAATGACAATGCAAAGGTTCAGTAAAAATATCACATTGATCCAAACAAGTTTTCTAACAAAAACATTTGCAATTTATTTAATTTATCGCATTGGTATAAGTTTTTTGGTCGGAAGACTTGTTTGGATCAATGTGATATTTTTTCTGAACCTTTGCATTGTTATTCTCTCGACCCTGAAGCTCTGCAATTTCACATAATTACATTTAGTTATATTATATCTTCAAAAATGTTAAAATGTGCGAGCGAGAGGGTTGTCTGTCTGTTGTTGTATATACGACTTAAGTAAAACGCTTTTAACTACTCTTTGAGCTTTTATAAGTTAAAAACTGACAGTAAAAGCAGCAAACTCTCTTTTTACTCATTTGCCTACTAAACTAGGACCTACATGTAGTTATTTAATTACAGATTAAAAATTAAACACCAAAACTAATTAATGTAACGCGGGCTTAATATTCACGAGTCGCGCTCGGAACGCGGCCTTTATGCGCGCGCATGCGCGCGACACTAACGCCCTCCGCCGGGGAACTATTCGGCTTGTCAGTTTAGTTAAGTAATATCCTGTCAAAAATTCAGTTGAGGTTAATTTTTTAGAACTAGAAGAGTTTTTGTTACTCTAGTTGTAAAATAAATGAATAAATGATGTAATACAAGCATTACACTAATAATTTAAACCAAACCATCACAAGAACGTGTTGCAAGGACAAAAAAAGGGTTCAAATGAACATTCTTTAGTTAACAAGGGTGGGCTATTAATTTGAGGGTAGATTTATGGTCGTGAGTGGAATTTGTTTTGAGGAAGAACAATCATTTGGGGGTTTTAGGAGTTTTGTGGTATAGAGCCTTACTTTGTATACACACCTACTCCCATTTTGTATTAGTACTTACATAGTTCTTCTTCTTCTTTATTATTGGTTAGAATTCCACAAAAGTTAAACAACCATACTTACTATGTATAACACAAGAAAAACAATTCAAATAAAAGAGACGATATTTCCCCTTAAGGTTACACTAGTCGCCCACCTTTCCATACAAACGTGGAAGGGTAACTAAAACTAAGAATTATATCAATTTATCTCGTCATAATCTAAAAATACTTTCCATACGAAAGTTTAGAAGCTTGTATTTTGTAAATGAATACTTTTTTTACGGTTTGGGGTATATACAGACATAGATTATGACGAGATAAATTGATATAATCGTTAGTTTTGGTTGGTCAGCGTCAAACAGTGGAGTGGTTACCCTTTCACGTTTGTATGGAAAGGTGTGCGACTTGTTCAACCTTAAAATTAATTTCTGTAATTTTAAGGGATATTGCTTACGCCAATCAAAAGACAAAACTATGTAAATTTACATCGTTTTGTATTTTGATTAAAGACAAACTCGCTGTTCCCACCACTAAGGCTCACAAAAATGAGTAAATCTTTCAAAGGGCAATGTGTACGCTTCTTTAACAAAATCCCAAGTGATGTGTCTCAGTTGTCGATTGGCAAGTTCAAAAACGTAATAAAACAGAAACTTCTTTTAAAAGCATACTATAAAATATCTGATTATTTAGAACAAGCTTGGGACGAACTAGCTCCAACTCATCCAATAAAAAAAATATGTAATCATACCTAATCATACAAAACGTAATGACGATTCAAAGTGATCAGTGAGATTTTATTGAATAAAAGATTTTTGACTTGACTTGACTTGACTTGATTGGCGTAAGCAAGTTAGTGGCCAACTCTGGTGACGGAGTTTTTAGACCGCCTTAAGGCCTCCGTCATGGCTTAACGACTGCTAGAGCCGGGACCGACAGTTTAACGTTCCCTCCGAAACACGGAAACGCTCAGATGTAAATGCCACTAACGGTCACCCATCCAAATAGTGATCGGGCGGAACGTCGCTTAACTTAGATACCGTAAAACGAAGCGACTTTCAAATTACGGGGCGTCTTTGATGATAACAAAACCGAATACGAATACCGATATTTCTAGGACCCGTCTTCCGTTTTGTTATCATCAAAGACGCCCCGTAATTTGAAAGTCGCCTCGTTTTACGGTAATCGGTGAAGATTGACTAAGCAAGCCCAGCCACGAGCGCTCCTTTTGATTGACGTGACATGTTGTTATCGTATACTAGGTGCCGCCCGCGACTACGTTCGCACCCCGTTGGATCCCGTTGATTTTTCGACATAAAAAGTAGCCTATGTGTTAATCCAGGTCACGGACAATATATATTCTAAGTTTCATCTAAATCGGATAAGTAGTTTTTACGTGAAAGAGTAACAAACATCCATATATCCATCCATCCATACTTACAAATACATAGGTTATGTGTTGTGCCAGTGTGTAAGCGTCCGATATCGTGTGCCTAGGTGTCGTATCGTCAGCAGTGTAAAAGCAGCCAATAAAATAATTTAATTCTCTTCAATATTCCGCAACAATCGTTTTATTATTGTAAAATTAGCTCATAAAAGAAATGAAATAATTCTTGCGACGGAAAATTCATTTTCGATTAAACTTGCGATTTTCAATTTTGCAAATCGCACCGAAACGTACCATTGGAAGGGATTACTTGGTATGTAATTTTGCGTCTACAGGGTGCATGCAGACGAATCTAGAAATCTCATCCCACTAATATTATAAATGTCAAAGTATATAACAAATAATGTCAAAGTATACTAATATTATAAATATCAGGGGTATACTTTCAAAATCGGGAAAGTCCACAAAAATTCAAAAACAAATTTTATATGGAAATACCAGCGTATTCGTCAGTACATTTACACCAACAGTTATCTACCAAATGGTTCGGTGAACTCTCCCGGGTTTGAAAATATACCCCTGATATAATGTGTTTCTATCGATTGATATAGGATAAAGTAAATGTATTATTAATTTATTTATTTGAAAGTAACTTAACAGATAACTGTACTTACAGGCTAGCAAGTACATCTAAAGCGTTACTCTACACATATTCACAAAAAAGACAAAACTAATTTATTTATTTATTTATTATTTATAGGAAAACTGACAGCACATAACATAGATTAGGTACAAAAATGGAAACAGTGGGCCAATTAAAGGTTTTCACGAGTAGAAAAGAAATAGATACATAAAAAATGTGAACAAAACATTAAAACAATAAGGTAGTATAAGAGCAGAAAGATAAAAAAGTAAAAACATTTTAACAAAGAGCAAGAAAAAAAGGAAAAAAAGGAAAAAAAAAAGAAAAAGAAAGGAAAAATATTAGGAATATTTTTTTTTAGAAACGAAAAAGGTTTAGTGTTAGGTCTAGTAAGAGCCTCATTATTGCAAAAAAAAGTCGATACTCAATTTAACACACAAAATTAAGCTTACGTACATAATTTAAATTCATTTTGTAAACAATAAACTTAATAAACTAAAAAAAAAAACAGTAAAAGCAGACATGCACAAAGGCGAGCTTAACCAAATTGAAAGAACTAATAGCCATAGGTAGGTATATCGGGGTCCAAAAATAAACAACTGGATAATATTCAGTGCTAGAGTCCTTTCCAGGAAAGAAGTCCTGCAGACGCGGCGCTGTAGTCGACCTTAAGTATTATTTCTCGGGCAGCACTTATAACAACTTTAGGCATTGAAAACAAGACTTTGATCACAGAAACCAAATAAAAACGCACTAGCATCCGAACACATTAACAGCACCTGACAACTAATTTAAAATTTAGTTTTAATCTTTAGTTCCGGAAATTTCCGCGGGATTTCTTTCATGAAAAGGATTCTAAAAAAGCTCTCCCTTTTATTAAAACACTAGAGGCACGATGCCTATTTCACAAAACGCAACGATAGCGCGATCTAGGTTCGTGCTGTTTTTAGCAGCGCCATCTAGTTGTAACTTAAGTACTAATTTCAATGGACACAAGTTACAGTTTATTGTATATTTTCCGTGCACAATAAAGAATTTCGGAAAAAAACATTTTATTTTCAGTCAGTATTCGAATTATAACATAATAATATCCTACAATCATAGCGTGTTATATTAATAATATTAAGTTTATGAAGCACCCTGTATTTTGAAAAGTTTTAAAGTCTTTAAATAATTTTATCTGAAAGTAAATACGTAACGAGTATTTTCCGTCGGGTTCCAATAAAAGCCTATATTTCCATTTTCATTCATTAAGCTTTACTGTTATAGAGCTACGTTGTGCCTTTGTGGGGTTTGTTAATTTTTTATGATTGGGGTAATGACCGTTACTAAAAAAATGGGTAATTCCCATCGAGCCTACCAGATGACCCACTGGTTGGCTAGATGGGAAAAAAAGTTCCCATCGAGCCCACTCAACAAATAATTAGTTTTTTTGCGGCGGCGCAATTACTGGAAAATAACTGATTTTCGGTTGACTTTTTTGTAGCAAACTTTAAGAGTGGTTTTAAATAAATCCACTTCTTTGATGTCCATATGAGCGGGCCCAAAATGCGCACCGCGAGATATTTGTCATGTCGTTTTGTCAAAATGTAAGCATTTTGTACCAGTTTAGGAACTATTGCATTATCTGTGGTAATGTACACTTTTGACACTTCAGTCGTCGTACCTCTCTGAGGACGAGATAATAGTCATGCAGAAATTAATGTCAAAAGTTGAAAATTCAAAGGCGCGGTTTCTCGATAACATTACCACAGATAATGCAATAGTTCCTAAACTGGTACAAAATGCTTATACATTTTGACAGAACGACATGATAAATATCATAAGTTTAAGGAAATAAATATAATGACAGTACCTTGCCAGTACATCTATGAAAACTTATTGTATGTTCAAAAAAATATCAATCTATTCAACAAAAAAAGTGATAATCATAATGTTAACACTAGAAATAAAGACAAACTCGCTGTTCCCACCACTAGGCTCACAAAAATTAGTAAATCTTTCAAAGGGCAATGTGTACGCTTCTTTAACAAAATCCCAAGTGATGTGTCTCAGTTGTCGATTGGCAAGTTCAAAAACGTAATAAAACAGAGACTTCTTTTAAAAGCATACTATAAAATATCTGATTATTTAGAAGACAAACAAGCTTGGGACGAACTAGCTCCAACTCATCCAATAAAAAAAAAATGTAATCATACCTAATCATACAAAACGTAATGACGATTCAAAGTGATCAGTGAGATTTTATTGAATAAAAGATTTTTGACTTTGACTTTGACTTTGACTTTGATCTCGCGGTGCGCATTTTGGGCCCGCTAGGCGAATTATTTTCGATATAATCCTACTAATATTATAAATGTGAATGTAAGTTTGTTTGTTACGCTTTTACGCGAAAGCTACTTAACCGATCATCATGAAACTTTGTACACAATATTCTTGGAGGTATTAGAAGTAACATACGATACTTTTATCCCGGAAAATAAACGGGATCCAATGGGACGCGAATGAAGTCGCAGGCGGAAGCTAGTATTATTATAAAAAAATATTTAGTAAACAATTTCTTGAATCAAAAACTTTGAAAGATACGTTTTACGTGAAAACTAAAGGATACTTCTTCCTGTAATTTACCTGTTACTGTTCAATAGTAAAGAATTAAACTACACAGTACATAATAGACAAGCTCTTTGTAAAATAGCTCCTTTACGTCCTAGTATACGTTTATGAATAATTTACCTAGTTTGAGTGCGAGTGTAATGGCTAAGGGTCAGCACAAATAGATGTGACAATCGTAAACGTATAGCAAATCAGAGATACACTGCGCGGTGACGGTGCAACGTTCAGAAGTAGAGCAGGCGTTGACGCGCAATATGACTCGAATACGTTAGTTTGTCTTGACGCGGCGACTATCATTGTTTATGATTACCCCTGGCAGAGATTACTGCTGTGCTAGATCTCTAGAATTGGCTTTTAGCGTTCTTTGACTCGTTTTGTAATAATTTAGTTCAGCTAAAGGAAAACATCGTGAGGAAATACAGCCGGGAAAAAAAAAAACCAAGTCATCTATAAAATGAATATTTTGAAAACATGAAATTTAGTAACTCCTTAAAAGAAATCCTATTATTCCTACTAACTATAAAAAAAAATTTGACCTATTTCGTCCCACTGCTGGGCAAAGGTCTCCCCAACATCTTCCACTGTTCTCTCTCCCGCGCTTGCCTCCACAAACTTCTATCAAAGGCGTTGAGGTCGTGCTCCAACGAAAAAAAAACTATTACATATTAAATGAAAATATTAAAAAAAAAAAAATTAAATTAGTTAGGACCCCTCTTGGGTATTAGGCCTCCTCCAGTTTTCTCCAGCTGTCTCGGTCCAGAGCAAGGTCTAGCCACTGTGTGGTATTTGCTCCCTTTTGTATAGCGTCTGCCCATCTAGTGTTTGGTCTACCTGGTCTTCTCATTCCTGTGGGACCTTTCCATTTTGTTACTATGTTTGTCCATCTGTCGTTGTGCATCCTGGCCACGTGGCCCGCTACTAACCAGATGTTCGTAGATTCAGAAAATCAAGTATCAAAATATTAATGACTAGCTGTCGCCCGCGGCTTTGCTCGCGTGGTAGCAGCATATGCCTTATTTGGTTAAAATCATATTTTTAGACCCTTTAGTGCACATCTACATTATTTAAGGATACTATACCCTCCGACTTTCATACCTTTGGGACTTAGGCTGTGCGTTGATTGTCAGTCAGCTTCAAAAGAGTTTTATGTATTTAGAAGAAGAAGAAGAAGAGAATAAATTATCATACAGTAATAAATAAAATTAACAGAGCAGTGAGAACAATCACTGAGACTGAGTATTTAAATAATAAAAGGAATTTGAATAAAAAAACTAAATTCAACAATAAAAATAACTCAGGTCAAAAATAACGTAAAAGCATAATAAATAATTTAGTTGAAAAAGTTACTTCACTACATTTAGTTTTAACGCCGGCTTAGGTTTTGGTTTTCTAAAATGCGTCGACCGTTCTATAACTGCCGTTAAAGAAAAGCATTCAACAAAATAACACCGGTGCTCGGTGCAAATAGTCATGTTGTTGAACACAGCGCCATCTGTGCTTCAACGGCTGAACCGGATAAGTAAGTTACATACCCTATAGATTTTATTGTTATTTATCTTTCTGTAATATTGTATATTGTAAATATTTTATGTTTTGCTAGTCTATAGAATAACGCCTTGGAGTAATCCGTAATGTTATTTTATTATGAATAAATTGAAATTGAAATTGAAATTGAAATTGAAGTCAATACCTAATAATCTTTTACTTTCGATTGCTGCAATGACATTTAGACTACCTAACTAGTTAGTTTAGACAGTTGCCACTGTAGGGCGCTATTCTTACCTATAAAAGGCGCCTCGTGTTAGAGGCTCGCTTTCTTTTTGCGGCAGTCATATTGACTGTACCTACCTACGATGAACCTATTTATTAATAATATACGCTTTTGTTCATAGCCGAGTCTGATTTCTTCCTCCTGCATTACTGCATTAGACACATGTATTGACTGTATTTATTTATTAGACTGTGTTTTAAATAAAGTAGTATATAATAGTAAATGTAGCAATTGTAGGTATACCGAGAAATAAAACGAGAGGTTTTCACTTTACGGTCAAAAAATGTCACTAGACAAAAATTAACAAATAAATTCAATCCTGTTTCAAATATCGAAACGATGGATTGCGAAAGTGACATAAACCACCAAATATTTATTAATTTATTTATTTTTCAGCCGTGATTTTCCCACTGGAAAGCAAAGACTACACCTCCGCCTTTCACTCCTCGCGATTTAATGCTGAATAGCGACCACCAAATAGCGGTGGCAAATTCTAAGTAAATCCTGGTTTAACCCAGACTACGGTAAAGCCCCGTTTTCACTAGGGGACATTTGTTCTGCGACTCTGTCGCTCGACACGAAATTCACGTGTCCCGCGCGATTGCGCCCGACGTCGCTTGGGACATTTACGAGTCGCGCAGCTTGCTAGTCGATGCTCTGCGAGCGTCGACACGCGCGACCTTCGTGTCCCTCGACAGTCGCCGGAGACAACTACGTGAATGTCGGGCGATTTGTTCCCGCGACATGTCCACTAGTGAAAACGGGTCTTAGTTTCATTATACGTTGGATTATGTCGAAATGAGTTTTTCTACCGATGTACTTGTATTGAAACAGAAATGGCACGACTACTGAATTATGTGAAAAGCGCGCGATGCAAAATGTGGTTTGGGATTACCCGACTATCTATAGTGTTAGGCTAAGAACTCACAAAGCGGTTTTCACCCGCGCCTGCCGCGGTTGCGGGCCCGCAGCCTTGTTTCAAAACTCACGAGACCGCAGTTTTGTGCGGTTACGCAGCCGTCGCGGTTGCGATTATCGCTCGCAAACTTGGCGGTTGATTATCGCAATACGGGCGGTTGCAAGACGGGCGGTTAAACGATCAGTTGAGTTCCAGACCGCCAGCCGATCGCAGAGCGCGCGGGTGCAACCCGCCGCGGCTGCTTGACCGCGACCCACGCCCGCCGGTACAAGATGGCCGCCGGTGCAGCGGGACCCGCCAACACGAGCACACACCGCGCTCGTAAAACGCGTCGTGAAATGTGCTTTCATTTTTTACATGAATATCTGTAGGCTACGGGCCCGCAACCGCGGCGGGCGCGGGTAAAAACCGCTTCGTGAGTTCTTACCCATACGTATCTATGTATCCTACTAGGATGTGGCTGCGCCACAGATTAAGGCGAGCTTACTTTCAATAAAACGAGTGTGAATTATATACCGTCTTTGAGTATCTTTGAGTACCTTTGTATTAAAAGATACTTCTTATACAATACTATACTTAATACTATACTTTTGATACTTCTGGCTTCTTATACAATACTAGCGGTCGCCCGCGGCTTTGCTCGCGTGGTAGCAGCATACGCATTATTTGGTTAAAATCTTTGATCCTAAGTTGAGACTTTTCAAAATTCCATTCTATAGACAACCAAATTTCATACCTCAAGGACTTATAGTTTAGGCTGTGCGTCGATTGTCAGTCAGCTTCAAAAGAGTTTTATATATTTATATAGAAGATTGGCGACGGGAATGGGATCGATTATATTCCTATAGAATATGTAGACTGTTCTTTCTTCCTCCTCTAGCCAGGCTGATGTTCTACCATCGCTAGAGAAGAGAAAACTTAATTTATAAGTTTAAAAACGGGAAAAACCAACTTAAATTTTATGTGCCTTCATTTTCAAATGATGATGATGGTAGTTTATTGAGACTGTTTCATTGATTGTAAACACCATTGAAAAGTTACAGGAAAGCAAAATACGCAATGTAGCGTATACAAAAAAAAAATACAAAAAAGTTTTCACTTCAAAAAGTTGCAAAAGTGAACAAGTTTGCTCGAGACTTGAACCCACACACTACGAGCTAATCTCGATGCGATCCAATCCAACGGTTATATCTTGGAAACTATTCACCCTAGAGTTCTCGTTCCAAAACTAAATGAAAGGCGTAATCAAGATCTACATTTTCGATGACAGCTGTCAAACTTCAAACGGCTATATCTCGGAAACTACTAATCCTAGAGTTCTCGGAAACTACTAAATGCGATCTATGAGTCAATGTTTGATTTAATCATGTTGATTATATTTTTTGCAAGTTAGATTGGTAAGATTTTTAATGTAATTTTGAGAAATTCGCAAAGTTAAAACCCTATCGATACAGGTTACGCCATCTATTGAGATGTAATTAGAACTATATTTTCTTTGTTCTGGATGGGACCCCATGCAATGGTCAACCAACCTTTTTATTACTCCTTTTGTATTGTTAGCTTCCATAATTTCACTAAGCTAACATTCATGTTTTCCAAGACATTCAAGTTTTTATAGACGACCCGGAATTTTGCTCTCGAGTATCAACCGCACCATAACCGAATTTAACCTTCAACCAGCCCTTAAAAGCTAAAAAATATTATGGACCTCACGATTCCCATAAACCAAGTGGGCTCGCTTCCGTATTTCACTATTACATACCCAATTATCATTTGTGTAAGTCACCAATTACTTTTGAGAGTCCAATTTTGCGGGATATTAAACATTTTTGGGCTTATTAGAAAATTATGTCGGGTTTGATTGAATGAGGCTTCACAGGGTTACCTGAGTTGTTTACTTTTGTTGAATTCGTGACCTTGCTATTTCGGGACGCTTATTTATTCAATGACGTTCTGAGTTTTTCTAATTTAAATTTGTGTATGGGACGTACAACATAAAATATTATTTTTGATTTTGAAAGGAATTAAAACCCTCTATTTTAAGATCAAACATTTTCTTTCAAGACTACCAGCCAAGAAAAACCTTTTTTATTTTCTTTACAAAAATAGCAGAAACAGATAAATGTTGCGCACTCGTGACTTCGCTTACCCATGAGTGATTTGTGCAAGTACTCTTCAGTACAGTGTCCATGGTTTGTGAAATATTCAAGATTTATTTTTAATACAACTCAATAATGAAATGGGCCAATTGTTTTTAAGCCCTGGACTACTTTGAACTTAGTCAAATACTAACGCCGTTTAAGAATTATGTATTTTACTGTATTTTTTTTATGCAATGTAAACCGAACTTGATAGTTAAATAGTACAGTGAATAATAATATTTTGCTCGCTAGAGGTGACTATTTTTGAGGGTGTGTGTTAAAACAAGGAAAATTAAATCAGTTTGGTGTTAATATTGCATTCAAAAAAATGCTACCTAATATTTTTTTTTTTTTTAAAGAATGGGTACCGTACACAGGTTTACACAAAACAAATCAAAGTAAATTTAAAAGGAAATAAAACAATGTGTTCCCATAATTAAAGGGTACCACATATATCTCATATCTCAGTGATATGCACGTAGTTATATACCTGTGCCTTGATCACGAATAAATGTGACAATCGCAAACGTATCGTCACGCTAGCGTATCCTAGATACACTGCGCGGTGACACTACAACGGTTGGCAGTCGAGCTGGCATTGACGCGCAATACAACTCGAATACGCTAGCGCGGCGACTGTCAGATTTGTTCGTGATAGAGGTACTAGTATTACTAGACTTTCTCGCATCATTGCAGCACTAAAACGAGCTGTATTTTCTTAATTTACCAAAAGTGTAGGCACCCTACCCATCCATATGATAACATGACATTTACCCGCGTCGTGTTGGCGGCGTTCATAACCTGCGCACGTGCCGTCTCTACCAACGCGCCGCCATTACTACATGATCTCTGTTATTACGTTTGCCCAAATTGTACTCACCTAGAATTTTTGTAGATAGATTTTAAGATATTTTCTGTGGCTAATATTTTGTATAGTAGACTAAAGTTTTGATCCTAGGAATTTTGGCAGACGCCCTTAGAGAAATAATAGTAATAATAAGAAATATCCTTGGACATTACACACAACGCCCTCTAGTCCCAAACTAAGCAGAGCTTGTACTATTGGAACTAGATTGCTGATAGAATGTACTTACGAGTATTTTTTTTTTCTAAATGCGCTTTGTATGTTTATTTTTAATCTTCGGTTCTTACTTTTTATTACAAATGTAATAAACACATGAAACTAATCCACACAGTAATTTAGTTTTACCTTTTTATTGATACAGAATACGTAAAATGCGTAAAATATAATTTAGATCAATTTTATCCACATAAAAGAGATTATATGGCCACACGAGCTTATCTAATGCAAGCAGAAAGTAATGCTCCTTTGGACCAAATAACTGTTACTAAAAAGCAGAAAAGACAAAATCTACTACAAGATGCGGCTTCTTTCGCTTTGTGAATCAATTCACGCGTCCTGTTTCGCTCCAGTTTTTTCCCAAGAACTCACTAACAGTAAACGTGACTTTTCTGAAGCTTACACACGGACAGACAGTTTCTTGAACTTTTTTATCAGTGACATAATATCTCTTCGTAACTTGTTATAAACTAGCAGCGCCTCGCGGTTTCACCCGCGTAATTCCCGTTCCCGTGGGAATTCCGGAATAAAATATAGCCTATGTTCATCAGGGATAATGTAGGATTCTAATGGTAAAAGAATTTTTTTAATCGGTCCAGTAGTTTCGGAGCCTATTCAATTCATACAAACAAACAAACAAACAAAAAATCAAACCTTTCCTCTTTATAATATTTGTATAGATGTATAGATGTATAGATGTATAGATGTATAGATGTATAGATGTATAGATGTATAGATGTATAGATGTATAGATAAATAAAATAAAATAAATATTCATGGACATATAACACAACGCCTTCTAGTCCCAAACTAAGCAAAGCTTGTACTATGGGAACTAGATGGCTGATAGAATATATCATAATACATTTATTTTTGTAAATACATACATTATAATACGTAGTAACACCCAGACACAGAACAAACATCTATGTTTGCCACACACAAATGTTTGTTCTCGGTGGGGATAGAACCCACGACCCACAGCACGGAAGGCAGAGCTACTACCGACTGAGCCATGACGCCTGTCAAATATAGACCCAGCTGTGGGATAAGTCAGACTGCCTATGGTTTTCCAATGACATTTCTATCTAGTCTCTATTTTGAATGGACTTGTTTATCATTCTTCCAAGGCCTAGTATGATGAATTTCATTTAACTAAACCAAATACTAAATTGATGCTGTGGGTGCAGCCGACTCTTTCTGTGATTCACTTTTTTATGTTGTACTTTTCAGAGCCGACTCATTCAGTTCTTTCAAATAAAACTTTCCATATTTTTTAATTTATGTTATTAAAATTTATACTACAAAACAACATTCTTCTTCTTTTCTCCTCTTCTTTTTCGATTTTCTTTCCTTGGCTTAAAAAACTAAAACACAGTATAACACAGGTTTTTGATCGGCCACAAACAAGCGACTTAGCGGGAACGTTGGCATTCCACCGACAACTTCGTTACAAGCCAAGTTGATCCAGCACTTAATGTACCGGCTAACACGGACTAAACTTGACTAAAGTTGCGTGTTTTATGCACGATTGTGAGGTAACTTAACTTATTCTTGGTCAAGTTGGCGTGAACTTGTATGTTTGTTTATGTTCAAACCATTGAACATGTTTTTATAAACCTAGCATTCCTAAATCTATTAAATTAAAACTATAAGAAATGTATAAGTACCTAGCTATAGAATAAGTATTTAATAACAGAACCCTAATTTTAATGTCAAACTGTATCATAAGCGTTTCCCTTCATTATTAACTCAACAAAACAAATCAGGTCAGTACAAAGATCGAAATATTCGTGCTTCGTCGGCATTACACCGACAGCACACAAGTAAATAATAAAGTAGTATTAATAGTGTATTTTTTGTAAAATAAATTAATTACCAACCAGTCGTCGAGTTTTACTTATCATCACGCCACCCTACCCAGAAGACCCAGGGAACCCCTGCCGAAGCCAGGCCAGAAGACCACCAGGACAGAACCAACCTAGAAGTCTTGGGGAACCCCTGCCGGAGCCAGCTCAGAAGACCCGAGCCCCCTGACGTTCCCAGCAACCGCTGGAGGTGCCAGCCCAAGGGTCCTGGGGGACCCCTGCCGGAGCCAGCTCAGAGGACCCGAAGCCCCCTGACGTTCCCAGCAACCACTGGAGGTGCCAGCCCAGAAGTCTTGGGGAACCCCTGCCAGAGCCAGCTCAGAGGACCCGAGCCCCCTTGACGTTCCCAGCAACCGCTGGAGGTGCCAGCCCAAGGGTCCTGGGGAACCCCTGCCGGAGCCAGCTCAGAGGACTCGAGCTCCCTTGACGTTCCCAGCAACCGCTGGAGGTGCCTGCCCAACCGCTCCCAGCAACCGCTGGTGGAGCCGCCCAGTGGGACTGTCCGGACCCTTTCCATGACTTGCAGCTTCCTCTGACTGTGGCCAAGACTCCTCTAGCCATCAGTAGATCGGTCTTGTGAACCTGCTTGACCGGCAGTGAGAAAACCCCAAGCCCTGTGTACATTGCACGCCGTACACGTACCCTTTCCTACCCAACTTCCGTCTGTTGCCTTAGGTCTCATGGTAACAGATATCCATACTTATCTATATATTCCACATTATATATTTATATGGTTAGGGATAGGGTACACACACACACATACTAGGCTACTCAACACATGATTAGGGTACATTACACGCACGTTAAGGGATAGGTAGACATATTATTAGGTAGGTTGAATTAGGTAGGGACGCTTAGCTCTTGCACACCCTTGTGTGCATTACCTACTAGCACACGTAGGGTCGAGTACATAGCACTAGGTGATCCTTACAGTAGGTAAGAGTAGAATAGGTAGGTAAAGCTAGTTGGGGATGCTCGGTTCTTGTACATCCGTAGGGTAACGTACTTAGCACCGAGTTGTCTCTATATTAGGTTTTTACAGTTTAGCTACTATAAATTGGACTAGCTAGTTTAAACTTAGTAGTGTTATATAGAAGAAGAAAATAGGGAAAAATCACTGCATTATTGTTATAGAAAATCGAATATTTTTCTATTCGATTTTATTAAAAGCACTCATGTATTCATATTTGGAAAAAATAATCTATACGGTTGAAGACGAAGACATGTTGTACCGACCCCACTTAGCGTGGGACAAGGGTAGGAAGATGATGATGAATCTTTACAATTGAGCCTTTTGATCGGTACCATAAAATAACGGGTGTTTTGTTGTAATTTGGTGGGTTCGATTCCTGGTTGAGACAGGAGATTATTAAAAATTCAGTGAATGCAGTTTAATTTTTTTTTTAAATCAAAATAAAGTCTTCTTTCAATTTTATTGTAAATATTGTAAGTACTGTATTGGTTGTAATTTTCTTTATGAAATTAAATGTTCTATCTACATTATTTAAGATACTTTCCCTTCATGTACCATATCCGTGGGACGCGCTGTAGCTCTAGTATCTCGAGAACACGCGAGTGTATACGCGCGTGTGAACTAGCGCGTAAAACGTCTCATCTGCAGGCCTAAGATGCGCACCGCGACATATTTGTCATGTCGTTCTGTCAAAATGTAAGCATTTTGTACCAGCTTAGGAACTATTGCATTATCAGTGGTTATGTTGTCGGGAAACCGCGCCTTTGAATTTTCAACTTTTGACGTTTCTGCATGACTATTATCTCGTTCTCAGAGAGGTACGACGACTAAGAAGTGTTAAAAGTGTACATTATGGCGCGTTTTGTCGACACCATTAGGTACCACACATAATGCAATAGTTTCTAAACTGGTGCAAAATGCTTACATTTTGACAGAACGACATGACAAATATCTCGCGGTGCGCATCCTAGGCCCGCTGGTCAGGGTCTTAAGGCTGAATTACACTGAGGCAACACTGTGCGGCATTGCGGCATGCCACAAGGCCGCATGCTACAAAATAAAAAATGTCGCACATTGTTGCAAGAACCGTGCTACATGGCAACACCTTGCGTCATGTGGCAGACTGTGATAATTAACGATGCTGCCTCGGCGTAAAATAAGCTGCTGCATGCCACTAATGCCGCATATGCTTTCTATTTGTAGCATGCCACAAGGTGCCGCATGTCACAATATGTAGCATGTCGCACGTTGTTGCCCCGGTGTAATTCAGCCTTTAGTTCAAGCATCTATTGTCATCTCAACCTATTCAAACAAAGCATAATTTTACTAAAATATTGTTGTAACATAAGTTTACGGAAATAGAACTAGATGTCGCCACTAGTCGATTAGAACGCGCTATCGTTGCGTTTTGCCATCTGAATGACTTCGGATGTAGATTTCGATTTATACGGAGCTTTCTCACGTGGCGACTACTGATGAATATACGGATTCTCCGGACTAATCAGTACTCGAGTATTTCACCTTGCAGCCTGTCGTTTTGCGGACCGGCTCCCGGACCCTGACACACGGCGGCGGCGCGGCGCAAGCCTGAATTTCTACAGTCCATCATTTGGGACACCCCTGTACCCGCGATAATTTTCCCCGTCTGGTTGTACGACGAGTTGTACGAAATAAAGTGCGTCAAACTTAACGCGCATTTTATTCACGCTCCGACCAAACCCTTACATCGCCTCTTTATTCTTGCATACCAAAACGTCATAAATAGCAGTATTCACGCCCTATCCAAGGGACAAAAGATGTGTATCTAAAACCCTTACATTAATTAATTTAGGCCTATCTGGTTCACAGTCCACTGCCGGGTATTGTTTAGCTATCGTACCCTGCAGGCTTAAATCATAGAGTAAGACTTATATTATGTACAGAGATTAATAAAGGTTTTCTCTCCTGAGCATTTTATTTGACAAGCATGACCTACACAACTGTTTTGAGATCATAGAGTAGGACGTGAAATGATGTAAATGTACTGAGATTAGAGACTTTTATCATTTTTACGCATTTTATTTTACAAACACAATTAACCAAATCTCGCACAATATGATATTATAGAATAGATAAATTCTATACAAACATTACATAAATCAATATAGATTATATTTTTACTCTTGTATTTGTATGTAAGTCTCAAGAACACTAAAAAAAAACCTGTGCGTGCAGTCCCTACGCGCGGGAGAAGTTATACTTCGAGTGCCACGCATTTTAATGTAGTATTTATTTTTAAGTACTTAACCAATATGCAGTACTAAATTTTCACTTCAAAATAAAAAGTCAAAAGTTGCATGAACACTGCCATCTATTATATTTTGATTGTAGCGTATTATAGTCTCTTTCTATTCCCCCCGCTGTCAGCTGAAAGTCGTTTATCTTAGAAAACACGGGCGGTCAAATGCTGAATTGCTGAACACTGCCATCTATATTTGATTGTAGCATTTGTAGCCTCTGTCTTTTTCTATTCGGGGGGAACAGAAAGCGACAGAGACTATGTCATCCCGTAACGCAACGTTGTTGGAAGTCACATTAGAAGTATAACTTCAAAAAGCTCAATAATCTTATTATTTTTGCAGTGGAATAAGTCTCGATTCGTTTAAATTATAGTTAACGTGTCACAAAACTTGATATGACGCATCCGTGCTTTTATCTTTGATTTTGATGAACATAATAATTGTATACTCTTTGACATCACCTTACGATAGGTCAGCAAGTTTGAATAAGCCGTAATAGGCTTGGCTTGATTAACTTGTGTAGTTTGGGTTTGTTAATATGGAACTGAATTCCCATACATAACTACTCACACACGTATATGGCCCCTTACATAAATAGTCTCTGCCATCATCAGTATTTCCTGTAAGATATAACCCAGGAATTTTCAAGACAAGAGTGAATAGGTGGATTATAGCTAAGCGTGCTCCACCTTAGGCTGCAGCTACACTTACCACCAGGCGGCCTAAGATGCGCACCGCGAGATATTTGTCATGTCGTTCTGTCAAAATGTAAGCATTTTGTACCAGTTTAGGAACTATTGCATTATCTGTGGTATCTAATGGTGTCGACAAAACGCGCCATAATGTACACTTTTGACACTTCTTAGTCGTCGTACCTCTCTGAGGACGAGATAATAGTCATGCAGAAATGTCAAAAGTTGAAAATTCAAAGGCGCGGTTTCTCGACAACATTACCACAGATAATGCAATAGTTCCTAAACTGGTACAAAATGCTTACATTTTGACAGAACGACATGACAAATATCTCGCGGTGCGCATCTTAGGGCCGCTGGTGTGCTGGCAGCCAAATGCTTAGCTATAGATCATAAAAAAAAAACCTTGGACATTACACATCGCCTTCTAGTCCCAAACTAAGCAGAGCTTGTACTATGGAAACTAGATTGCTGATATAATAATTATATACATTTCTTTTTGTAAATACATACTTATAATACATAGTAACACCCAGACACAGAACGAACATCTATGTTTGCCACATAAATGTTTGTTCTCGGTGGGGATCGAACCCACGACCCACATACAAGTAAGTAAGCAAAGCAATATAGTTGCGTTAGTGGCCAACTCTGGTCTCAGAGTTTTTAGGCCGCCTTAAGGCCTCCATCGTGGCTTCACGACTGCTAGAGCCGAGACTGACGTGCCCTCCGAAGCACGGAAACGCTCAGATGTAAATGCCACCAGTCACCCATCCAAATAGTGACCGCACATAACGTTGCTTAACTAAGATAATCAGTGAAGATTTTCTAAGAAAGCTTTTACACTGAGTTTAATAGTCAACAACGGTATTTTTGTTCGAGAAACTGAGTTTTCGGTATCGGCCAGTGTGAAATGCCCATTCTCCCAAGTATTTGCCTGAAAACCGGATAATACGCACTGATATAATGTTATTACTGTTTAGTATTGTTATTTTTATAGCCTTACAGAGCCTATGAAAGCCCCCAGAAGCCTGTTTAAGTGAAATTTGTGTTAGCCGCAAGAATTTTTGCAGTAAAGTGATTCTTGGATAAAATTTATTATCTCAGTTACAAAGCTTTATTGTTGCGTTTAGGTAAGTAAAACGCTCAAGCGTACAGTCACGGTCAAAATGCTTGTATCGTCATGTTCTTTTTCTCTTCTTCTTCTCTTCAATAATGGCCTCTGTCCGTCATTTTGACAGACAATTTTGCCAATGTCAAGTGATATAATTGTAATATATATATATATATATATATTTTTACTAATTTATGTCCAGTCAAGTCGTTCTTCAAGTCGGCTGTCGTTTGTTTTGAAAAGAACCACTATACACACATTTATTTCAATGGCTCACACTTTATGTTACGACCTAAGTATTATTGGTTAAAATTCCATCAAAATTAAACAAAAATACTCACAATAACACAAGAAAAAGTATTAAAATAAAAGTGCTATGTGTCGTTTCAAAAAATGTCAAAACTCGTGTCTTTCTTTTTCTCTTTCATTTATGGGTTCTGTCATGTCATAACAAAATTTTTTGTCAGTGTCAAGTGAATTACGATTGACTACTATTGAATAGTCAATCGACAAAATTGACGAGCACAAACCCATCATTTTGAAGGTACTACTATACTACCTATATTATGTTTGAAGTTTTTCCCAATAAAACAATTACTCCTCTGTATACTGTGACAGGCGTCATGGCTCAGTCGGTAGTAACTCTGCCTTCCGTGCTGTGGGTCGTGGATTCGATCCCACCGAGAACAAACATTTGTGTGTGGCAAAACATAGATGTTTGTTCTGTGTCTGGGTGTTACTATGTATTATAAGTATGTATTTACAAAAAAAAATGTATATATGTATTCTATCAGCCATCTAGTTCCCATAGTACAAGCTTTGCTTAGTTTGGGACTAGAAGGCGTTGTGTTAAATATCCGTGAATATTTATTTATATGTAATTTATTTATTTATAATACTGTGTAGGGTACATAACAATAATACACATTGTATTCTTTTATTTATTATCGTAAATATGTATTTTTTTCTCGACTGTACATTTTTGCATAAGTATGTAAGCTTTTTTTATTTTTGTCGATGTATAAAATGTTTATGCGCGTCGTAGCAACTTCGTAGCTGCGTAGCGCTACGAAACTCGTAGCGCTTCCGTAGCGAGTGAGGATTAATCGTAGATCATGCTATAATTTACATGAAACTTATTATGTTTGAATACCAAGATAATAGATAAAAAACCTGTGCGTGCAGTCCCTACGCGCGGGAGAAGTTATACTTCGAGTGTTACGCATTCACTCTCGCTCTGTGTTTAATGTGAAATTAATTTAGTATTTATTTTTATGTACTTAACCAATATGCAGTACTAAATTTTCGCTTCAAAATAAAAAGTAAAAAGTCCCATGAACACTGCCATATATTATATTTTGATTGTAGCGTATTAGTCTCTTTCTATTCCCCCCGCTGTCAGTTGGCAGTCGTTTATCTTTAAAAACACGGGCGGTCAAATGCTGAATTCCTGAACACTGCCATCTATATTTGTTTGTAGCATTTGTAGCGTATTAGCCTCTGTCTCTTTCTATTCGGGGGGAATAGAAAGAGACAGACTATGTCATCCCGTAACGCAACGTTGTTGGAAGTCGCATTAGAAGTATAACTTCAAAAATAGTGAACTCTTGTTTGACTGGACTCAGTACATAGTATAGCACATTAACAATTATAGGTTTTTTTTAAAGAAAGTCTTTCTAGTATCAACGGCTTTTACAGAAATACATTAAATAAAATATCATTTTTTTTTGTCTAGGAGTCCCATATATGTTAGACTTTTTTTATATAAAATAAAGCTTTGCCCACACAAAACAGTCTGAAGAATCTCATTTTTCCACCCATTTCACAACGTACTTACCTTATTTTAAAAATGCAAATCACACTGCGGAATAAAGAGGGAATGGGAGGCATCGACCACATATTCATGTATACAATCATCCTTATACGTCAAGATCTCAAATAAGCTGGAAGTACTGACTACTATATATTTCAACGTACTTGTTTCATAACCGGTCAAGTTAGTCCAAAAAATAGGGGTAAGTTTACAAAAATCGCAAAGAGCTGCAAATGTGTGCGAATGTTTAGAACACCTTTATAAGTTATTGATCTAATAAGTGTATTTCCCGCTGTCCATAAATAAATAAATAAATATTCACGGACACTTAACACAACACCTTCTAGTCCCAAACTAAGCAAAGCTTGTACGATGGAAACTAGATGGCTGATAGAATACACACATACATTTTTTTTTGTAAATACATACTTATAATACATAGAAACACCCAGACACAGAACAAACATGTATGTTTACAACACACAAATGTTTGTTCTCGGTGGGGATCGAACCCACGACCCACAGCACGGAAGGCAGAGCTACTACCGACTGAGCCATGACGCCAGTCCATAAGAAATACATTGCGTATTTCAAGTGATTTTGTCCCGCATGCGACATTGCGTCGTAATTTTTATCTGTCAAAATCATTTAAATCCCGTAACATTCTATACTATTTAGATGTTTTCCATAATATAAAGAACGTTTGATTTTATTCACAAAGAAAATTACAACTAATACAGTATTTACAATATTCACAATATTTACAAAATACACATTATAAATTTTATGTGAAAAGTTTATCTGAAACAGCAAAAATTATTTTAAGGTCAAAGTTAACAAATATGGTTTTTTTTGCGTTTTACAACCAAGTTTTATCATAAACAAAGATGAGACCTAAATTGTAATTATCTATACACATAGTCACGACATTTTTTTATTCCTAAAAGTAACTATTTCTGAGATATAACGATTAATATGCAACGATCTATCTTCATACTGATTAAGAATCCGATCAGTTTATCGACCGATTAGACATTTTTCAGTCTACGAAGGGTCTTAAAATATGTCATGACTTCTGTTGTTTATAAATCTATTCTCCAGCGACTGTGGAATGCCAATGCCTAAGGACGTTGTGAAGTGACAAAAGTAGTTTTAATGCTTCATAGTGTGGGGGAATCCCAAAGAACGAATGGAAGGCACAGCGTATGGAATGTAATGCCATTACACGGCCATTTTGTTAATGCAGATGCATAGACGCCTCTTGCAGCGGACACGTAGAGTTAGTTGCAGTCAAACTGAAATAGGCATTTTGAAATATAACTTTCGAAGTGAAACTTAAGTCGCGTTTTGCGTGAACAATGAACAAAAGTGAACAGTCACGTTAAGAATTTTAGCAGAGAACCTAGTACGAATTTTGGTGTATAAACCTGGTGTAAAACATCTGACAATCGTTGGAGCAAACGAATACTTGAGTGGAGACCACGTTTAGGCAAGTGTAGTATAACGCCCTCCGGCAAAGTGGGGTGACGATCTGAGAAATGTAGCTGGCAAACACTAGATGAGAAGAGCCGCGAAGACCGGGCTCAGTGGCGCGTCTTGGGAGAGACCTACGTCCAGCAGTGAACTGATATAGGTTGATGATGATGATGATGAAAACGTCTGACGCCCAGCACACCAGTGTGCGCTGTTTTGTATGAAGACACTGAGCGGATTTTTTTAAAAACTTGAAATGCGAGGCTTGGTGACCAAGTTTCTCAAAAAATCCGCTCAGTGTCTTCATACAAAACAGCGCACACTGGTGTGTTGGGCGTCAGACATTTTACACCAGCGGGCCTAAGATGCGCACCGCGAGATATTTGTCATGTCGTTCTGTCAAAATGTAAGCATTTTGTACCAGTTTAGGAACTATCGCATTATCTGTGGTAATGTTGTCGAGAAACCGCGCCTTTGAATTTTCAACTTTTGACATTTCTGCATGACTATTATCTTGTCCTCAGAGAGGTACGACGACTAAGAAGTGTCAAAAGTGTACATTATGGCGCGTTTTGTCGACAACGTTAGGTACCACAGATAATGCAATAGTTCCTAAACTGGTACAAAATGCATACATTTTGACAGAATGACATGACAAATATCTCGCGGTGCGCATCTTAAGCCCGCAGGTTATACACCAAAGCTCGTACTAGGACCTCAGTATTAAAGCTTCTTGTAGCCGAGTTCGTCCATCGTACCTATTTCTTCCGCCAAAGCAGTGATTGCATTGCTGAGTTCTTTGAAAATTAAATTAAATTGTCTAAATAAAAAATACCAAAATTCACTCTCTCATCGCAACACAAGCCGACTGAAAATAAAAAGCTTTCCGAATTAATTCCTATGGTTCTTTGAATAATTTATGACGGATTACATTATCACACTAGCTGTTTTTCCAGGGTTTCCCTCTCTAGCAGTTTCCCAGCTCGCTCGGTCGCATATTTCCTCTATTATTGCTGCTATTAAAACTTTTGCTTTGATTGCGTTTACTTAATTTGGTTGAAATATGTGTTTTCGTACCACTTGCTCAAAAAAGTGACATTCTATGCCACAAAAAGCGAACATAACAATAGTCATATTTAATCTGTTAAAAACAGGGAGAGAAAATTGTACTGGATTTCTTTCATCCTCTAGGGGGAGAAAGTGATTTAAATTTGGAATACAATTTATACTGCACTACATCTGTGTTTACACCATTGAGTTTGTATACAAAGCATTATACATCTTTTTGAAAAAGGAATACGCATTTATTATGCAGGCCGTATGAGCTTGATGCCTTTGCTTTTCCGACAAAAAAATATTAGTCTAGGAAAATGCCGCGTTTTTGTTTTCTTCAAATACATAAACGTTAAGTTTATTTTAATTTATTTTTATAAATAAGTTAATGTTCTAAAATGCTATCTCATAATATTATTGTGTTAATTTTTTCGCAAATGGTACGAAAAGTAGAGTATTTTCCTCGGTGATAAAGCTGTCTTAGTCTTGGGTGAACTTAAATCCCTCGCTACTCTCAGGACTCGTCTTAAATCCCTCGCTTCGCTCGTGATTTAAGTTTTTAACACCCTCGCTACGCTCGGGAGTAAACTTCGAGTCCTTCGTTACGCTCGCGATTTAAATCGTCACCCGCGACAGAAGACACTGCTTTATCCCCTTGTATAATAATCTACTATTTTTCACCAGATTTTAAGATTCTTTGTTCAGTGTTTTTGGCTGATGACTTTCTGGTTACTCCCACGAATGTAGTTTTTCCACTCAATGCGACAGGTTAAGAAAAAAAACCAGTGCGTGCTGTCGCGGAGCGCTCTTGCCTGCTATTATAAAGGGAAATAATTCGGAATGAACTCAACCAGAACTACCATTAGAGGCAAGTCACTTCGCGATGCTGCGTGAAGAGAATAATGCATGAGATCTTACCCTGGCTCCTAGTAGGTTCCGTCACCATTCAACCTATTATTCCTTCCGCTTCGCATTTGTTACCCTCAAGATGTTAGGCCTCTTGGATGGTAGTGAGTCAATATCTTCCACCTGAAATAATACATATTATGTCCCCATGATTCTACCGAAGTAGAACCATGGGAACTTAGTCCTTAAGACTTTTAGTCCTAAGCTAAATGTCATAGTATAAGATAATTCAACTGAAAGGTGTTCATGATAAGTTGATACAAAGTAAGTACTAATTTCCTGAACGAGGTCCAATGGATGTTTCCTATTTAACTTTGGACGGGCAATAAGATTACCTATACAATGGTCATTCCTAGACATATCAGTTTCTTGGGCTCTGCCTCCTGAGTCACGCAAACCTCAATGGACAGGTAAGCCAAGAATCAATTTCCTGGGCTCTGCCTCCTGAGTCACGCAAACCTCATTGAACAGGTAAGCCAAGCATCAATTTCTTGGGCTCTGCCTCCTGAGTGACGTGAACCTCAATGGACAGGTAAGCCAAGCATTAATATCTTGGGCTCTGCCGCCTGAGTCACGCAAACCTCATTGGACAGGTAAGCCAAGCATCGATTTCTGGGGCCCTGCCTCCTGAGTGACGTGAACCTCAATGGACAGGTAAGCCAAGCATTAACTTCTTGGGCTCTGCCTCCTGAGTGACGTGAACCTCAATGGACAGGTAAGCCAAGCATGAACCAACAACACAAACAACGGTCACTCCTGGACATATCAGTTTCTTGGGCTCTGCCTCCTGAGTCACGTAAACCTCAATGGACAGGTAAGCCAAGCATTAATATCTTGGGTTCTGCCTCCTGAGTGACGTGAACCTCAATGGACAGGTAAGCCAAGCATGAACCAACAACACAAACAACGGTCACTCATGGACATATTAGTTTCTTAGCGAAACACTTTGCCTCCTGAGATACAGAAACCTCAATGGACAGGCAAACCACATATCAACCAACAACACTAGCAACGGTCACTCATGGACATGTCAGTTTCCTGCAGAAACTCTTCTGTCACCATAAGGGCTCGACAGGCAAACCAAGCAACACCATACAAGGAATAAGGAAGTTAAAGAATTGATACTTGGGTCAGGTTACATCTGAGATTTCAATTTGGTTTCTAAATCAATAGGAATACTAGTTCTTGTGTCAGAGATTATTCCCAGAGACAAGCAGTTCAACACCTTCAAATAATAATTTAGTAAAACTAAAATTAGTAGGTACAAAGGGGGCTGTCGAAGCATTATGAATATGGGTTAGAATATATCAACCTCGCCAGAGCGCTAGAAACGTTTAGTTAGGACTATATAATAATATCAAGAGACTTAGCTTTCGTTTGGTTCCTTTCCAGTTTTTCTCGAGAACACAACCTACCCACCACTTATCACCTTTCGCGCCATTACGAAACTAAAAATGAGACGGACGTCATTTCCTACCATCGTGCCTAGAGCGTTTTAGAGTTGCCATCGAAATTAATACTTTACATTCGCGCCTTCGCGACACTCCCACCGCCGACGAATTGCCATCGAAAAAATACTTACATTCGCGACTTCGCGACACGTGCAGTCCCTACGCGCTGAAGAAGTTATACTTCGAGTGCCACGCATTCACTCTTGCTCTGTGTTTAATGCGAAATTAATTTAGGATTTATTTTATGTACTTAACCAATATGCAGTAATAAATTTTCACTTCAAAATAAAAAGTAAAAGTTGCAAAAAGTCTATAATGTCGGTTTGGATTTGAACTCGTATCCCGTTGTCGGTTTGACCGCAGTCCGACGTATTACCGTTCCGCCAACAGAGCTTGCTCCTGATGGTCGAAATTACGGCTGTTTCTTTTTCTTTTGTTTGACGCTGTTAGTTGGAAGTCATATAACTTCGAAAAATGCTGAACACTGCCATCTATTATATTTTGATTGTAGCGTCTCTTTCTATTCCTCCCGCTGACAGTTGGAAGTCGTATAACTTCAAAAAATGCGGAACACTGCCATCTATATTTTGATTGTAGCATTTGTAGCGTATTAGTCTCTGTCTCTTTCTATTCAGGGGAATAGAAATAGACAGAGACTATGTCCTCCCGTATAACGCAACGTTGTTGGAAGTCGCATTAGAAGTATAACTTCAATAAATGACTCAACTTACCCCCCATTGCTATCTCAAAATCATCTAAAGGGATCTAAAAAATGTAGTCCATCACAACGATCTCTAGATTTTGGTAGCAAGAAACTGTCACTTATTATTATTCTGTTGTAAAAGCAGTAAGTAGGACGTAACTTCCTTATCGTTCTTCAGATTTTAGTCGCAAGAAACTGTCTCCAACAATTAATACATTTTTGGTTGATTTATTCATTTCGAGTTTAAGTTTACTCTTACGAAAACTGAAATATTGTAATGAAAAACTATTGCAATTATTGTAGAAGATCTAATATTGCGCAGAGACTTTAGTGGTTCGTTATTAGGTTCCAGAGACTAAGAACTTGAAAAGGATTCTGTGAAACTGAGATAAGGAACTAATCCTTAACAAAGCCAGCTAAGCATCGTTCAACCGACGCGAACAAGTTATCGCAACGTAAGAAAGTTCAATGTATAAGCAACAGTCAGTAAACATATAAGTAATGTAGTATTTTATGTTTTGTTGAAGTTATACTTCTAATGCGACTTCCAACAACGTTGCGTTACGGGATGACATAGTCTCTGTCTTTTTCTATTCCCCCCGAATAGAAAGAGAAAGAGGCTAATACGCTACAAATGCTACAATCAAAATAGATGGCAGTGTTCAGCAATTTAGCATTTGACTGCCCGTGTTTTTGAAGATAAACGACTTCCAACTGAATGAATGAATGAATGAATGAAAACGCTTTATTGTACCGAAACATATTCCTATGATATAAACAAAACAGGTTACATTAAATGTACAATGGGCGGCCTGACAGCAGGGGGAATAGAAAGAGACTATATAATACGCTACAATCAAAATATGTATAATAGATGGCAGTGTTCATGCAACTTTTTACTTCTTATTTTGAAGTGAAAATTTAGTACTGCATATTGGTTAAATACATAAAAATAAATACTAAATTCACATTAAACACAGAGCGAGAGTGAATGCGTGGCACTCGAATTATAACTTCTCCCGCGCGTAGGGACTGCACGCACAGGTTTTTTTTTCTGATAGGTATACTCTTGTTACGTGCGGATATGGCTGACTAGGCTGAGAGGATGGTGCTAGGAAAGTCTACTCCATCTAGACATTGTCCCAGCCACTAGAGTGTCCCGTTAAGTGTAGGCATAGGTTGCTTCCTGACGCTGTATAAATCATCTTCAATAGATGTAGGCCTAAGACTTTGGTAGGACGTGCTTCTGTTAAGCCTAAAATTGACATAGATATTTAATTTTGATAGGCATTACCAGTCATGTCATAATAATATTTTTTTTCTACGCTTATTCAGTGTGACTCTTCCCAGCATTATCACCAGCTATAATTTAGACCAAAATAAGCTCAAAAAATTAGCAGGAATTATACTATGCTGTAAATTAATCGGCGTCTGTTTGTTTGTAGCTTTAGATTGAGACAATCTTAGCTCTACCTAAGACCTTTTGTACACGGAGCTTAGCAGGCTTTGTGGGTCTAGTGGAAAGGATCTTAACTTACGACCCTCAGGTCGTGGGCTCAAAGTTGCGCTACAATTTCTAACTGCAATATCTAGCCAAAACTATAGAGATGCCTTACGTGTCTTGTGAGTCTAATGTCTCACAAGACACAAAAGGCTTCTCTACACTGCCCGATAGAAACACCTGCACGATATCAACACCGATGTAACCAGCACGGTACACGGTCTCACTTATAAAAAAACCTGTGCGTGCAGTCCCTACGCGCGGGAGAAGTTATACTTCGAGTGCCACGCATTCACTCTCGCTCTGTGTTTAATGTGAAATTAATTTAGTATTTATTTTTATGTACTTAACCAATATGCAGTACTAAATTTTCACTTCAATTAAAAAGTAAAAAGTTGCATGAACACTGCCATCTATTATATTTTGATTATAGTGTATTATAGTCTCTTTCTATTCCCCCCGCTGTCAGTTGGAAGTCGTTTATCTTCAAAATCTGTGATCTACATAGCTACTTCTCAACCGAGACTTTAAAGCTGTTACAATGTTCAACTTTTCTTCTTTGTTCAGTTTTGACACTATAGTAGGTGCCAAATAACACGGCAATACAGGTCATTCACCCACTTTCACCACAATGTCGCAAAATTCAATTTATGCATGGCTAATTCTGTCGCTTTCCATACAAACCAAAGTACTGTTGGTTTACGATACATAAATTGAATTTTACGACATCGTGGTGAAGGTGGGTGAATGACCTGTATTGCTGTGTTATTTGGCACATACTATAGCGGTCTATTTTATAAAAAGGAGTAGTAATTACGTCTTGATTACCACACGTATCAGATGTCAGTGTAAATGTAAACTTCTTATAAGATAGTGGAGGTGAAGCTTCTCAACGTTGAGACGGGTTTATGGGTGAGAATTATCCTGTGCCATGATCACGAATAAATGTGACAATCGCAAACGTATCGTAAATAGGCGTATCCAAAATACACTGCGCGGTGACACTACAACTGTTGGCAGTCGAGCTGGCATTGACGCGCAATATAACTCGAATATGCTAATATAGCCACTGTCAAGAATTTGTTTATGTTGAGAGGCGATTTGATGACCAATAATCGTATAAATTTACAAAGACAAATCATTTCAGTGCATTTTAAAATTAATTTCAAATTCACTTCACTTTTAAGTTTAGTCAGGTGCACACCATAAAAGTTGTTCGACAACATTTACGGTGTATTTCACCATCTAGACCGAACAGGAACATTTTTAAACATCTCAGGTCAGTGTGGGAATAAAACTTTACGGTCATTTAACTTTAAAAACCGCACTGAAACTGAAGTCTTAAAATTATTCTTCAGCTTTTACGGTTTCGTTCATATTTGATGCGTTGCTTAAAATCGATATAAACTGAGAATTTTAACACAAAGCGAGATTTAAAGCACTTTTACCATTATCTCACAGAGCACATCCATTAATAGTGTGACGTTGCACTGCGGGTCTCACTCAAAACTGACACCGGTTTAGAAAGCGTAGCCATGGTCTACGACTGCTACGACTGCTACGTTGGTTTGCTACGCCGTAGCAGAGAAGGTATCTTCGTAGAATTCTTCAGTGAACCAACCATAGACATAGACACAGACATAGACAGGCATTTATTGCCATCAATGAAGCTTGTTTTGGCAAAACGTTCATCGGCAAAGCTAAATTTGATTACTCCGACAAATACGTAATCAAACCAGGGCCTCTACTGTGAATAATGATTACCGAAGATTCGGTAGTGACGTTTGTGCGACACTGCTCAGTAACGCTGTGACTTTGAAAGAGCCTAGACCATCGCTCGAGGCGACCGCGTAGTGTAACACAAACGTCACTACCGAATCTTCGGATATCAATATTCGCAGTAGAAGCCCAACTTCAAGTAGCTTGGAAGTGAGTCGCTACAAATTTCTTACAATAGGAATTTAGAAAAAAAAATTAAGCTTCCGGCGTGTGTAAAAACTAGATTTTGTTCTATCATCTTTATTCTCTGTATCAGTGCATTTTACGTCAAAACAAGGTAGATTCTTACTCGTATCGAAACTTTACTCGTATCTTTGGAAATCGCAACCGCCGCCGGCAAACTCTACTGCAGAAAATAAAAAAAAAGCACAAAGGGCATTCCTAAAGCAATTTCCTTACTGATCGCGTCTTAAGTAGAAACAGAGAGCTCACTCTCATCTTAGTGTAATTTTAAAAAAGCAGGAAGAAAATTAATAAATACAAATATTCAAATAAAATATTAATGGGTCGCACAATGCCTACTTGTCTCAAACTAAGCAAAGCTTGTACTATGGGAACTATTAGATTAGCAATAAAATAAATATAACTATTTATAAAACTACAAAAACTTGTGTCTAGAGTTTGACACTTGATAAAAAAATTTTTTTTTTGCAAAATTTGAATATAAATCTAAATTTTGTAAAAAAAAAAAAATTTTATTTTTATCATTATTAAAAAAAAATGTTTTTTGTAGTTCTTTGAAATATAATAATGGATTCATTTAAGTTACTTGTCTGTTACCAGAAACCGATTTCAAAAATATAAAGAAAAATTATAGTCAAAATAAGGGTCTTTACTTCGTTTGTGTACACTGCGCAGTGACACTGTTAATTCGCAAGAGTCCGCGTCATCGCACGAGGCGGCCAGGCAATGTAACACAAGCGTCACGTTGCTGTTAGTGAAGTGAACTAGCTGCCACTTTGTCTTAGCTATTGCTTTAATCTATTTTTAAGCCATATTTCTTTGCCCAGCCAGGAAGAATCCTTTGCTGCGATCCACTTCAAACGCCTTTGAACGGAGTAAAATGGAAAATAATATAAATTTCCTAGAAAAAAAGAATGTTTTTAAAAGCTCAGTTATTGGAGGAGAAAAATGAGTTTGTAACAGTTTATGAGATTTTCTTTGTAGAGTTCACAGATAGGTTACAGAGAACAGAAAATACTAGACAACTATAATCGAATCAACCATAAGTCCTAAGTAATAAGGTTTCTTTTAGTTTAGATTAGAATATACTTTAGTGGACAAATACATAGAATCGTACAGAGGTTAGTATTCAAACCTCTGTACTATTCTAGTATTATCTTCCAACTAATCTTGGTGCAGTATTTGTTTAGCTTGTACACAATAATTAACTTTATCACGATAGCATAAGAGTTATTGAATCTGTGATATGGAAAATTCAATCACTACAAAGTATCCGTACCCGCTGGTCATCTAGTGAGCATAATTAGCTTAAAAAGGTAGAAAAAAGACTTTGTTTTTGCATGTAATCAAAATAGTAATTTAATGTTTGTCTAAGTACTTGAGATGCTTTGGTTTATATAAATATATATTATATATATTTTTTGCTATCTGCTTAAATAATTAGCTTAAGTATTGCCTAAACTATAGATCTCAATAATAGTTTTCAATAGGTAATAGATAAGTATTAGTAATTTTAAGTTTCATAATGGTTGCACTATATTGAATGTAATTGGTGTAATTGGTGTGTGTACCAATACTGGACCACTTAGATAATAATATTAGGGAATGTTTCGGTATTCACTGTTGGTGTTCCTTTTAATAAATAAATAAATAAATAGTACTGAAAAAAAAAACAAGGTTACTTAATTTAAATGTAACAATTGGTATGTGGTACAATCTGTACGCCGTGAACAATTGAACTAATATGTATCGTAACATGAACAAAATATGGTGCACCCAAAATCCGAACATTGTAAAAGTATTTTTACACAATCCAGCCAACTTTTTTGTTTTAAAAACTAAACCATGCAACGCACTACTGACACCTGAACAGCAAGCACTGAATTATTCTGTATACTACATATTACCGAGAAAGCTGGTTATCGGCCCCTATTTATATTCTAGCTTACTAAATAAAATAATCTGATTTGGACCAGTTGAGCTATATATAAATCGTTTGCAACGGTTTGTAGATAGCTCAACTGTTTCCTGTGTATTTTGTAAATATTGTAAATACTGTAAATACTGTATGTAACGCGGGCTTAACATTCAGGAGTCATGCTCGGAACGCGGCCTTTATGCGCGCGCATGCGCGCGACACCAGCGCCCCCGCCAAAGAACTTTTCGGCTGGTCAGTTGAAGGTAAATTTGTAAAGCTAGAGGATTCGTTTTTGTGAACCTAGTTGATAACATAAAATAAATGATGTAATACAAGCATTACATGTATTAATTGTTATTTTCTTTGTGAATAAATTTCATTTTTATAAATATAATAATCTTAGTACAGATTTGAAACATCTTTTTGATATTTTTACTACTTAGAATAATTACAATCGCTAGACGAAAACTTCAAACATGTCACGTGACTTATGGTCACTACTGGAAGTAGTCACGTGACTTATTATTCTGAAATTTATTTTCTTGGGTTCGTTGAATCGTTTTGAGTTACACTGCGTAGTGACACTGTCACTTTGCAAGACTCCGCGTCAACGTATTTGTTTACAAGCCGACTGCATAGTGTAACAATGTCACTACCAAATCTTGTTAACTATTTTCGTCAACGTACAAGCCGACCGCGTAGTCAATACCAAATCTTGTTAACTGTTTTATGTAGTATTGGCCCTGTGTTCTATGTAAATCAGGCCTAACAATAGTAGGATCGCTCCTGTCGACAACTCGTTGATTTATTCAAAAGCGGCTGCGGTAGACAAAAAGGAGTTTTATGCGTTGTTCTGTGATGTTCTATTGTTTTTTCCGATACGTCACTTTTTTGGCTGTCATTATGAATGATGGGGCTTGGAGACTTGCAGTGAATACGTGATCCTCAGCCTAACTTTTACTGTACTACGATTTTACGGATTTTTGTAAATGTAACGGATGTGTTTATTTATTTATTCATTTTAACAGCCGTGATACTGGTTCAGCTACTTACATTTAAATGTCTGAAGGACTACTTATAGGTCCTTCAAATGTTTACGAATTTGTCTATCTGGTCTTCGGAAATTTGAAATATGATTTGACCTATTTGACTACCTCATGATTACTCTATCAGTAATAATTAATGTTTCCGTCTCTACTTTAAGCTTGTCAAAAACAGAGATAGAAATATTTTTATTTGACTGATAGCGTAATTAGAGATGGTGAAGCGGGAAATTCACTAGACGGACATGCGACGGTCCTACACTAGCGAACATCGCACAGACCTATAGTATAGCGAGGTCCGGCGGGCATGTCCGCGAGCATGTCCGTCTAGTGAATTTCCCGCTTTAGTCTAGTAGAATAATTTACAAAACTCTTTTCGTTGGTACTTTAGCTTAAAATTAACTAGACCACAGATCATATAATACTATAAGGCCCGTTTCCATCATGGTTGTATAACTCTTGTTGTGTTCATAGTCGTCATTGTATTGTGAGTGAATGCTACCACTACTGATACTAAGCATCCTCCTTATGTAAAACCTTCAAAGTAGATTTGAGAGAAAAGAGTTTTTATTTCAAAATCACATGGCCAAACCAAAGATGTGAACTTGCATCGGTCAATACAAAGTTTCAAACCCATCGCCACCAAAGAAAGCAACACAAATACACATCTATTGCTAAACTTCGTTGGAACCAACGTGAAGTACAGTTTTGTTGAGCTTCGCTGAAGGTGGATTCTTATTGGCTGGTTTAAAACTGCCATAGACACGACACGCACACGATATCGGCATACCTACCTCATTTAGTAAGTAGGAATGTCGGCCGTCGGCGCTTGCAAATCTTGCAACGATAGTTATTATCCAAATTAAAAAAAACTAAGGTTTTTCTTTAGTGTTTGCTACCTCCGAATTCCATCATTTATAAACCGATTAGAAAAAATCTTTTAAGGAGCCAGAATATTATGCTTCTCGATTAACCATTAAAAAAAATCTAAATCGGTTAACAAAGTAACTGGTAAAAGTATGTCATTGTCATTTGCGTAAACGATATTGCATAAGCTATTCTGTGACTACGTTCACGCTCACGGTATTTACGTTCGCTTGGATAATCTCGAAGAACGACCATCATCATCATCATTTGATAATGACGTCGATAGTACAATTGAAGTTGGTTTCTCTAGTTTTTACAAGGTTTAAAAACTTATGAATCGGGCCACTACATACCGCTCTTGGCTTGTTGGACGTTGGTATCATTATTGGCCAGTGTACATGTGCCCATTGGCTAACACAATCCTCAGAAACTGTGCTCAAACTTGGGTGAGAAAACAAAGTTGGTGCAAAATACGGTTATCTTCTAATAAATTAAATTTCTTTTTCATGGGTTTGCGCAGTGTGTTTAACCTGTACATTGTACAATATGTACTTATTTCATCGTTATTTATATTTATTACAATCAGCAAACATTGGTGTGAACCAATGTTTGTAAGTGGGGATCGAACCCAAACCGAGAGCGTGTATACTCGTAGCTGTGACACCTGCCAGATGACTGCAAGTAATAGCAAGATTGTTAATAGCATCTTTTGTTATCTGAAAAGATGAGGACTGGGTCCGATTCTAACCCGAATGGGCTCAGTTAGAACAACAAAAAAGATTTTTCTTTCCAAACTAAATTTCTGTGTATTCAATCTCTATAGACATTGTTATTTATTTATTCCTTCGTAAAAATCCATCTTTGACTTTATCATTTCCCATTTTTTTCATTGATTGATTTATACGTAACCGTATCAGGACTCCATTGAAAAAATGATAGTCTACATTTCACTCGCGAAACACACGCATACTGAAATTTGATTTGTAGCTACGTACACCTATTTACTATTGAGATGCGATATTGAGTTCCAAACTCAATAAGACAAAGCAGATGTTACTTGTTTACGTCATAAACTTGGAGCGGGGCTGAGAGAGAACTCTATCCACTGATAGATATAATAAAACCATACTATACCAATGCTTTAATCTACCCTGTTAGGTCATTTGCATTGAAAAGCAATTTCAAATTCGAACGAGAGACAAACCACGGTGTAACTATTCCGAGCATACATCACAAATGTCACATTTCGCACGGGCCTATGAAAAACGATTTTCACGACTAATGTCGAAAAAGATAAATGTCCGTTAAAATGTCCGATTTTATCAAAAGATGCCATGAATTCACAGTTTTGTATATTTTGGTAAAAGTAAAAGATTGAAACATATTTGTATTCACAGTTTATTTAGCACTAGCTTCTGTCCGCGACTTCATCCGCGTCCCGTTCTTCCGGTTCCTTTGTCTGGATAAAGAGTAGCCTGTGTGTTTGAAACACAAACCTACAAACATTTATCTTTTGCATATCTAGCTATCTAGCTGCCGCCCGCGGCTTTGCTCGTGTAGTAGCAGCATAAAAAAATTTTGATCCTAGTTTTAGACCGTTTAGGGTGCGAATTATTTGACATTCCTTTCTTCGTGCACCCCAGCGCTATGTAAGGATACCCTCCAAATTTCATACCTCTAGTACTTACAGTATAGGCTGTGCGTTGATCGTCAGTCAGCTTCAAAAAAGTTTTATATAATCTGAATATTATTTAGATTAGTAAGATAGTTTTATTAAAATAGCATAGTTTGCAGTGGTCCGCAATAATTTTGAAATAATATCTCATATAAACGCTATATTCAAATGGATGTTCAATTCGCTGCGTCCTAGTGCAGCCAACTCGAAATGAAATTCTGATCCATTATGCAATATTGCAGTGTGCGTAATGTATTCTGTTCTGCAACTCGTGCCTATCGGCATTGCCATCGGTGTTTACCAGAATACTTAATTTCGAATATACATTTTCACGAAGAACTCAGGGCTTCTACTGTGAAAAATGACTTACGAAGACTCGGTAGCGTCGTTTCTGTTATACTGCTCAATGACGCTGTCACTTCGCAAGAGCCCACGTCATCGTTCGAGATGACCGCGCAGTGTAATAGAAACGATGCTACCGAATCTTCGTAAGTCATTTTTCACAGTAGAGGCCCTGGGGCCTTATTCACTATGACCAATACAAGCGCGTTACGAAGCACGACAAGACAGCGGCGTGAAATCGCCCTATGCCTATGCCGTATTTCTTATGCCATAAATGTCATTCCTTACGGTGACGTCATACGGTTACGGCAAGGAATCTCCTAAGTCATACAGAATAATGCCTCTGATCTGTTAGTCCGGTATGCTTGTTCTATGTCTGGGTGTTACTATATATTACAAGTTTAGTACATACATGGGGTATTAAAAAAAATAAGTATTCTATCAGCAATGCAGTTCCCATAGTACCAGCTTTGCTTAGTTGGGAATATTTTTTGAATGAGCAAAAGTTATAAGTAAACTGATTTTAAGCGGTTACTTATGCCTGTAACAATAGACAACGTCCACTGAGAGCCACTAAGGGAATTCACTGCCTGATGACTCCGAGACAAAAAAATGTGTCAATACCAGTTGCAAAAACAAGATGATGATGACTAAGGTACATGAGTTTTAAAGTGATGATGATGACACCTAACGTATTTACCTACCTAATTACCATCAATACCTTTATTTCATTTCATAAAAGCACATTACGTTTTTTTTCCACTTCAATGAATACGTACATTTTTTCATCCATAATAAAAATTATCTTTTTCCTCCCTTTGTAGCCAGAGCCTTTGAAGGTCTTCATTTTGGTGAAAAGATAAGCTTCTCTAAGTACAGATAAGGGAGAAAAAACACAAATATTTCCCTAATCATGCCATTTCAGAGCCCTTTGCACTTTTTAAGCTTCGGCCCCTAATTTGTTGCAAGAAATTCGTAACATTTAGGATCTGTTGAAACTGGGGTTCAAAAGCTATTACATAAACTTTGAAAATTAAAAATTATTTAATAATTTAACATTATTTAGGGATACACTCTTATTAATAAACTCGCTGTAAGAGTGGAATAGTTACACCGTGCGAGAGCACGGCACGAGCAAATTCGATCGAAAGAGATTTTGATCAAATTTGAATCTACCTGTCAATGCAAGAGACAAAACACGGTGTAACTATTCTGAGCTCACCTCGAATTTATTAGTAACCGAGTATAACATAAAAGGGGCAAATAGATCACTTAGAAAAAATCGTAATTTAGGTATACTTTTATCTTATCATACTAAAACAAATGAACTAAATTGGAATGAGATAGGCTAAATTGTTTGTCGAAATGACGGACAGAGGGCATTATGAGAAGAAGAGGATTATGACGTCACAATGTATTGTAGCGCCATCTATCTCGCTACATAAGAACTAACATGAGAAATATCCTAGATCGCGCAAACGAAGTTATCACGGAGTTTGAACATAAGTAATACTACCGAATACCATCCATCGGTCCTCGGACCCCGAGCCAAAGGTCGCTCGGCGTGGAAGATCTTCCCTTTTCGTAGGAGGACATCTATCCTACCATGTTCTCCTCAGTATAAATGAAACGCTATTGACGCACACTTCAAAACGAACAGAATACCAAATACCATTTCAAATTTAAGGGGTCCGCTTTTGACTTGCTGACGATTCGTACAAGATATAAGTGAATTAGGTCACTTTAAAATAGAATAGAAATTATTTATTTTACGCAAAAACATACAAAGATACAATAAAATAAACATTAAATTATAAAGAACAGATGCGTAAAAAAGTTACCCATTCAGCAAATGCTAAAGGTGCACGGTGGCTCTTTTAGCGCTGGTGAACTTAGATGAATTCGAGTTTGTGTTCGAATATTTTCGGTAGCACCATTCTTAACCAGATTCATGTAAACTCTCATGGTTAGAAGCTATAACAATAATAGGTCATTCGATCAGCCGTTACTAGAAAGTATAAAGGTGTGGTAGGAAGCGATAGCCCGCGGCTCTTCCCGCCCGGAATGTGTTTGGTATCCCAAGGGACCCATATCTTTTCTGATTTTAACGGTATTCCTTAAGTACTTATAAATATTAGACCATTTTGAGGGATGTCAAACTCAAAAGTCACGTAACTTTTAAGCTATCTAGATTTTGTTATGAAAAAGAACAATCAGATAACGTATTATACGCAGCTATTGAACCACTTACTTCGGTCTAAAACAATTGTACTACTCGCAAATCACATCCAGTGATAACCTTATGAGTCATTGTTTTGCATCCGTCAATCTGAGATGTTCAATTTATTCTAATAAAAAACTGTAAAAAAGCCAAATACAAGTTTGACATTCGCGAGTTGGCGAATAAGTCAAATTAAAGATATGGATAAACTAAAATGTAGATCTACTAAATAAACGATTCCGATTCCGAAAATCGAGTTGTCTGTTTGTTTGTCGAATCACGCTTAAACTACTACACCAATTTTGATGAAACTTATACCATTCAGAAGCCCTTTTTCCGGATTGAAACATAAGCTATATTTTATTGAAATCAAAGACGTGGATTCTTAGATACAGCTTGACCTCTCTAAGCCAAAAGCCGCCTTTGGCACGAGGATCATCGTATGCTGGTTGACAAATATTTTGGTGGAAAGATTCGCACGCGTACGAAGTCGCGGGTATCAGCTAGTGCAAAATATTTTTTTATTAATCATACTTTTTTTTTTATTTCAACTCAAACTCATTCACAGTAAAGTCAGATCCACAACTCTCCTCACATTACCATAAAAATTACAAATTTAGAACGCCCGGAACTAAAAACACGCCATCTGGTCCATAACGAAACATTCGCAGGCCAACCCTGTTGCAGCTATAGATTACTGCCATAAAAAGCCGCCCTCCAGATTGCAAGCCTCATAACAGATAAACGTCGCCAGTAACTTAAGGCTCCCTTCATCCCGTGTGTAAAACAAAGGGTGAGGTAGCCGAATTTCTATAGCTTTACGATACTACGATACTGGGTAGAGTGGGTAGTGAGCGGGTAATCTTTATATGCGCGAGGAATATATACAAAATTTGTCGCAGCCAAACGGTTAAAAAATAAAAGCAGCAACTGAAAGCAAAATCCGCCCACATGACGAGTGACTTGATTTGACTAAATACTATTTCAAAGAATTAATTTGACACTTGCTAAATTGTTTGTCGAAATGACAAACAACGACATGACAGGCCATAAATAAAAGAAGAAGAATGGAGAAGAAGAATGGCATATTGAGGCGATTTCACCTTGCCATGGAATGAGAGACGAATAAATGAATGAAATAAATAACACCGAAACATATTCTTATGATATAAAACAAAATGTTGAATTAAATGTACAATGGGTGGCTTTATCGGTCAATGGCGATCTCTTCCAGGCAACCTTTGGATTAAGAGGATTTGAATAAATTTAGAGAAGGGGTCGGGGTACTAATGAGAGAATTTCGTGATTTAGTATATACGAAAAACAATGACAAGCTGTACTAAGTAGAATTTACAAAAAAAATATTAAAATAATTTTCTAGTCTTTTAACTTTATAAATTTTTTCAGTCCAGCTCCAAAAAGGCCTGCATAAAACGTATATAATCCATAATAATGCATATACCTATCCCAGCTCTAGTTATTAGGGTCGATGTATCGGAGATTCGGAATGTAGTGTTTCCTGTCACGTTGAATAGCGGACCCGGAAGTCGATACTTGGTGAAGGTAAGATATTAGTAGATAAGGACTTGATACGAAGGGATCAAATTGAGCTTGCCCTGTTAATTCTGCTTACATTAGCTTCATTAGATATTTACATAATGTGAATGAACTCTGTGACATAGCAATCTACATGGATAAGGATGTTTCATATTGCCCCGACACGACTTCTACACGATATCGTCGGCTAAATATCATACTTTTGATACTAAGCGCTTTCAAACCGTGTTGGCTCCGACATTTTTGTTTTGGCCACTAATATGGTATATTATTGTTGTAAATTATTATGTCTTTAGTATTTAAATTTGATGATGATAATGATGATGAGGAGTGAGTGGAAAAAGAAAACATGCTGTGCCGACCTCACTTAGCGTAGGTAATATAGGGGCAGAGAAATGATCATAATTGAATAAATAAAAAAACCTGTGCGTGCAGTCCCTACGCGCGGGAGAAGTTATACTTCGAGTGCCACGCATTCACTCTCGCTCTGTGTTTAATGTGAAATTAATTTAGTATTTATTTTTATGTACTTAACCAATATGCAGTACTAAATTTTCACTTCAAAATAAAAAGTAAAAAGTTCCATGAACACTGCCATATATTATATTTTGATTGTAGCGTATTATCGTCTCTTTCTATTCCCCCCGCTGTCAGTTGGAAGTCGTTTATCTTCAAAAACACGGGCGGTCAAATGCTGAATTGCTGAACACTGCCATCTATATTTGATTGTAGCATTTGTAGCGTATTAGCCTCTGTCTCTTTCTATTCGGGGGGAATAGAAAGAGACAGAGACTATGTCACCCCGTAACGCAACGTTGTTGGAAGTCGCATTAGAAGTATAACTTCAATAAAATAAAATAAATAATTTCTTTATTGTACACTAAAATTTTATTATGCACGTAGCATAAGAGGTACAGTATGATCGGTGGTAAAGATTAGCTCTTCAATTGGCGGTCTTACCATGCACTGCGATTTCTTCCAGTATTAATTTTAAGGCCTAGGTTAGTTTAAATTTTGTAACTACAGTTTCACCAAACCATCAAACGCTTGGATTAGTCAAATGAGAGTCTTTTATGAATCTTTGATTTTGTTAAAAGCATCACTCTCCAAAGTTTCCAACAAATTGCCGAAACTGAAATGTTCACTTTGAAGGTTTAAACGGAAATTAGCACATTTTAAAGGTTTTAGCACTCATTTTCGATGCAAATCCGATGGCTTTTTAGGAAGTTTTCAGGCCGGATACCGTAGCGCTTTCACCTAGAGAGGAGACCAACTTTTTGTTTAGTCCCCTGAAAGGTGAGTTGGGTAGTTTGTTTTTGTAGTTCGCGAGCATTTTAGTTTGAAAGCACTGTTTTTAGCAGTATTGATTGGAGTATTGCTAGAAACTAGAAACAGGCACGCCGTGACATACTGGGAGGCAATCGTTACCTCATAACACCTGCCTGGCAGGTTTTCTGAACTGTTTTCATACTAAATCATAGGTATTCGGTGACTAAATAGTGACATTACCGCGTTTCAGCGCGTGTTTTGCCGTCAAAAGCTTCTTCTTTTTCTTTTAAACCTACACCCCAAAATTACTATGTTTGCAGATTTATTTTGGTTTTTGTTAGATCCAAGATAAATCTGATAACGTGGTAAGGCCGATATGGCCTGTGTCCGTCATTTCGACAGACAAATTTTGCCAGTGTCAAGTGATGAATTTCAAATAAATAAGTCAAGTGAAGTCTTCGTCAAGTTGGCTGTCGTTTGTTTTGAAGAGAAAATGTTGGATTTTCTCTTCAAAACTTAAACGACTTTTCACATTCAGAGAAACCACTTTACACACATTTATTCCAATGGCTCACACTTTGTGTTATGACCTAAGTGTTATTCTTTAAAATTCCAACAAAATTAAACAACAATACTCACAATTACACAAGAAAAACTATTAAAATAAAAATGCTCTAGGTTGTTTAAAAAATGACAAAATTCGAATCCCTGTCAAAAGCTTCTTGGTTTCGTATATCTGTAGCCACGTCACTTGACAGCGTCACTTGACACTTGTCAGCTGGGCAGCGAAAGCAGTTTATAGCTTACGATATGGGGGCTGGCCACATTTAAAAAGTTCTTGCATAAAGGAAATGAAAAGTCGTATAGGTATTTAAATTTCGAACCCATGCAAAATGTTTATTTTCGTGTTGTTCTGATTTCAAATACCTATGGTATGTTTTATACGTATTGTCTGTTCGAATTTCAAACACATTCTAAATTTTGCGTTCACAATAGTCGATTGTATTATAAGGGAGCGAAATTATATTTTTACGGCGAGGGCGCTTTTTTGAATCCAGAGTGAAGTGAAGGATTCTAGAGTAGAATCCTGAACGTAGCGAGGGATTCAAAGTACGTCACTTGAGCCAAAAATAAAATTGTCAGCGGGTGGTTTGTTACATTCTAGAGTGCTACAAACTTTGCAGGCCCGGTTACGAGGGCCCTTGATACTGGTATGCCATTGAACCCCTACATGGATTGTTCAGCAGATACAAATTGAATCCAAACTACTGTGTTTACTAAATGAGTGTACACCGAATGTACAAAATAAATTCAATTTTACTCTCCAACTGTGACACTCTCTAGCCCAGGGGCCTTATTCACTATGACCAATACAAGCGCGTTACGCAGCACGACAAGACAGCGGCGTGAAATCGCCCTATGCCTATGCCGTATTTCCTATGCCATAAATGTCATTCCTTACGGTGACGTCATACGGTTACGGCAAGGAATCTCCTAAGTCATACAGAATAATGCCCCTGTTGTCGATAGCACAGAGCAAAATGTAGGTAAGTATTCTAGATAGCACGGTGGCGATCATAATAGGCCATCTAGGCCGCACTGATTACCATAACCGCAAAAAGCTAATAAAAAAAAGTATTCTAGCATTGCTAATAAAATATAGACCAAAATCACGACGCCATAAAAGTTTTTTTTACAACAGTTTAAGAATTTGTGTGATACAACACCACCACCGGTGAGAAAACTTCTTTTTATTGTAAGAAAAACTAGTGAAAACTAATGATGCCCAACTCATGTTAAGTACTTACGTCACAGTGGACGTGCATCTTCTATTCATGAGTTTAAAAAAATAATCAGGTAAGTGGCAAAGTAAAAATTTTCATTGAACATGTTACCTTAAAGGGTAAAACCATTTTCGCAAACAACATAGAATAGAATTACCCCCCTTCACTTAATGACATGACTGTACAAAACTCCAATTTCGCGTTACTTGTAGGCGTCACAATAACACTCACACTAATGGACCCTCTTAGAGGGTCCCTCTGACCTAAGAGAGATATCCTAAGGCGATGTATACACGATACAATTTCGATGTTTTGTTAAGAACCTGAAAATTATTTTGTATTTTATCTATTTTTTGGAAAAGTTCGATGAATTATAATTTTTATGCGTTTATTTGAAGAATTCCACTTTCCGCGCCAAAATTGTGCGCACCAAGATCAGGGGCGCATGCTGATTTACTGCTCAAACACTGGGGGCAATCGTTGTCTCATAAAAACCTGCCAGGTTTGAGCCTGGCAGGTTTTCTGGGTTAGGCTCATAATCCCCTTTGAGTCGTCCCCTTCAAGAGGATTATGAGATTTTTTGGCTCATAATCCCCTTGATTTCTAAATTTTAAAATCAAGGGGATTATGAGAGTTTTCAGTCTCAAAATCCCCTTTGGTCAAAATTACACCGTAATAGCTCAAGACAAAGTCATAATGCTATTATTGAATAAAATGCCATTGATCTGAGCTGTTTTCATACTAAATCATAGGTATTCTCTGACTAAATAATGACTTTAGCGCGTTGCAGCGCGTTTTTTGCCGGCAAAAGCTTTTTGTTTTCGTATATCTGTGGTCACGTCGCTTGACATTACGCTGGGCAGCGAAAGCAGTTCAGAGCTTACAATACGGGGCCTGATCCCGACTCAAGCATAGATTTTTGTATAATAACCAAATCTCTACTCTAATCTATGCTTGAGTAACAATTTCTGTATCGGCATAAAAGCCAGTGCCTAATTAAATGCCTAAATAGCATTACAAGATAGGTGAATGAACAGAATTTTTTTGTCGTTGCTTCAAAAACGCTACATGTGACGGTAGCTTTACCCAGTGTATTGGCAGCTTTAGAAATCCTTAATTAATACATATTCAAATCTGACGAGTGTGTGCTTTTTATTAGCCTCTACGTTTAATGGAAGGGTAGAAGTGCTTCCGGATGTGGCATCCAATTTGGTTGCTTTGTAACGGTTATGGGAATCGCCATTTTGAAAGGGTTGCTAATTTTCTTGTGGATAAAGTTAAATGCTGTTATGGTGGTTTAGGAATGTTTGTTTATAAAACTGTGTAAAGTATGCTAAAATAATAGTAGATTAGTAGCCAAGGGCTGTAAGGCACCAATTGCAGCCCGAGATATTTAGGCGCACGAGCGCAGCGAGGGCGCCTATTGTTCGAGGGTGCAATTGATGCTTACACCCGAGCTAACTACTCTGCTTTACATCTCGATTGTAAGGTAAGTAGAAAAAAATCAGCATTACAAGAATAAACAATAATATATTTAAAGTAAAAGTTTTCTATTCCCGCTTTTTTTCATTTTTTTTTTTCAAGAACGAAATTTAGCTTCGCCGTTCGATATTTAAAATTGATGACTACTATACTCATACGAAAACAAGGCTGAATAGCGAAGCGACCTCTTTAGTCATTAGGCTGAATGCATGATGTCTATTGCCAGTATGATGGTTAGATGTACGCGAACTTTTTGAAAGAGTGAAGTGTTTTTTTTTAAATTACTTACCACCCTAGGGCTTTTCTAGCTACATTATTACCCTAGAGCGCTAATTGGTCACCTAAATAAGAGATGTAAAACCATTTTATTTTTATACGAGCTAACGCCCTGCAATGGAAAGAAGGAAGGGAGGCCTTTGCCCTGCAATGGGGCAATAGCGGCTGAATAATAATAATTAAGCTCGCGAATTCGTCCACGTTCGGTTTGTTCTTTTAATTTTTGAGGATATAAAGTGGCCTTTGTATCTTAGTACATCCAAATCGGACCAATAGTTGCAGAGTGATTGAAACATAAACATCCAAACATACAAACATCTAAACTTTTACATTTATAATAATAGTAAAATGTGGTAAACTGAAATTATTAAGAATTTTTACAAAAGCCAGTGACAACAGATTTAGGGCCGTAAGATCAAAAGCAGTTTAAACTATGGGTTTCGTCAACTACGATTACATTTTGATCGATGGATTAATCTACTGTCATCTCTGTCAGTTTAAGCTACCGATGGTCGATTATCTGCCATTGATCTTATGAAATAATCAGAGACTGGAGGTGTGGACTGGTTAAACTCTATTTCGTGGTTTAAACCACTATTGATCTTACGGCCTTTCGACCAGCATAATTTTTATATTATTTAAATTTTATAACAAAAATGTAGGTATATAAAATCTGTATAAAAGTATTTCGCTGAAAAGCACGAATCACATTATCGTCCGTGTGGCGTTGTTTTCACCGATAAGCGCGGAACATCGATCAAAGCATACAATTAAGTTTTAAATTGCCTTCATTACCATCTGATAATGCTCCATTCGTTCCACAGCTTAGACAAAACAGCTGGTTTAATTAATTCACATGAATTTTTGCTCGTTAATTGATTAGTACGGTAGCATGAGCACAAATAAAAACCACAAACTATTTTTATTATGTTAGTGTGATGTAACTAAAACTTTATGCTTTTCGCAACTCGTGAAACTCGATAGTTTTGAGTCTAAGGGCCGTAAGATCAGTAGTGGTTTAAACCACGAAATAGAGTTTAACCTCGACCATCGGTAGCTTAAACTGATAGAGACGACAGTAGATTAAAACATTAATGTAATCGTAGTTCACGAAACCCATAGTTTAAACTGCTTTTGATCTTACGGCCCTAAGTATGTAGTTCAAATTTAAACTTTAAAAAAATAATTATTTTATTATTATACTGATGACAAAATAAATGCATTCCATGCAAAAAATGCAGTACGTATCTTTGGCAAAAATTTTAAAAACGCATTGTTACAATATTAGTTGCTCATGTTGCTCACATCTTCCAGGCAGCGTTTCACACACGCCACTATACATAGACAGCTGTTTGTCTATGTCCTAGAATCTCCAGCCCTCAATTGTCCGGACACGGCTGTAATCGGATTACTGGCGCGCAGATGACGGCGAACTCAGATTTGCATGCGTAATGTTGCTAAGTGCACTTTTAGAACACCACATTGTTCCTCGAGGTGGGTTCAATGGAATCGTGTCCCGGGGGACAGGGATTGTTTTAAGATGTATCGATCGAGCTTACTTTGTTTACGTTTGACAGGCGTCATGGCTCAGTCGGTAGTAGCTCTGCCTTTCGTGCTGTGGGTTGTGGGTTCGATCCCCACCGAGAACAAACATTTGTGTGTTGTAAACATAGATGTTTGTTCTGTGTCTGGGTGTTTCTATGTATTATAAGTATGTATTTACAAAAAAATAATTATGTATATATTCTATCAGCCATCTTGTTTCCATCGTACAAGCTTTGCTTAGTTTGGGACTAGAAGGCGTTGCGTTGAGTGTCCGTGAATATTTATTTATTTATTTATAGGAAAACTATAGGAAACATTTCAAAAATAACCATGAATTTTTTTGGTTAGAATGGAAGATCTTGTACGACTATGAAAAGAACACGGTAGATATACCTTCCTACGGAAAGAGAAGGTCTTCCACGCCGAGAGATCTTTGGCTCGGTGTCCGAGGACCAATTATTAATGGTATTACTTATGTTCCAACTCCGTGATAACTTCGTTTGCGCGATATAGGAAGTTTGTGTCAGCAACAGTGTCATGTATTGGGGATAGTTCTTGTAGTTCTTGTGTAGCGTGCTAGATGGCGCTACAAACACAGGTATGGCTTTGGAAAACTTTGAAGTTAATGTTCGTTTGTGAGCTATCTTTTACCATAATAGTCTACCTACAACATTAAAACATAAAAATAGTCGAGGATACAGTAGAAATAATTTGGTATTCCGTAGAAACAGTATAACTTATAGTGTAACACCTCTACGAAGCTACGAGCCTGCTACGAGATGATTCAATGCTATGAAAAAACTAAATTTCGGTAAAACGTTTGTAAAATTCTCTTCTTATAAAATTCGTTTAATTCAGGCACAGACCCATCATCATCATCATCATCTCAGCCCGGTATCACCCACTGCTGGGTATAGGCCTTTTTCATGTTATGCCAGCCTCCTCTGTCTTGTGCGTGCCGCAACTAGGTGTTTCCTGCGACCTTTACGATGTCATCGACCCATCGCGCTTTCGGACGACCCAGATTCTTTCGGCCTGATTTCTGCCACCATTCCGTCAAGGCTTTACTCCACCGGCCATCACCACGTCTATAGCCAGGTGTCCTGCCCAACTCAACTTGAGGTTTACCGCCCTATCACCGACGTCGTATACTTTCGTACGGCGACGGATTTCGGTGTTGCGAACTCAATCTAAGAGTGTTATGCCGAGCATGACTCGCTCCATGGCCCTTTGTGCAACTCGTACTCGGTGCACAGTCTCCTTAGTGAGCGTCCATGTCTCGGCACCGTATGTCACGGTAGGCAGGACAGACACAGACCCATATCACACAAAAAAAAACAATACAAGTTAATGGATCCTAGGGTAGTAGAACAGCAGTAAAAACCTACCAGTGTTGGTCATTAATTCTTGTTATCCATATCCAGTGCCCGACTATAGAATTGGTGAGATAGTCGAACACAACCACCGTCACTTGTTGGAGCGACAACCCCTAAAAACTGCTATTTTATCATTTTTTAATCTAAAGAAAAACCAAGAAAACGTATTAATTACTGTTGATAATTGGTTGACCATTTTTTTTTTAACTTTATTTTTTGAAAACACACAGCAATATATTATTTATTTTTCCAATATTTTTTATGATTATTATAAATACCTTTTACTTTGAACTATTTTAATAAATAACAATAATGTAAACTGTCACATGTACGCAGTTCTAGCTAAATTATATTCACAAATTAACATCAATTGTTGTACTGCAGCGTTCCACTGTCTCTTCCAGCCCCTTCAACCACCATCCCCTTGAAGGATCATTACGCTGAACGTGTGGATAATGTCTTCCGAGCCGAAGTGCTCTGAACGGTCGTTCAACACTGGCAACAGCAGTTAAATAACATTCACTTTTAACTGTTCCCTCTCAGACTATAATAGGCCGGGAGTGCGTAATGCCTGTGTTCAGCACCTTTTTGTTCAGCATGCGTTTTGGTTTTTATCGTTCAAAAGTTTGGAGATTTCAACCAAAATAGACTATTATAAAAAAAAAAGTTTTGTGTGGTGTTACTATAGACAGCAATTGTTATGAATAAAAAAAATCTTATTTTTATTTATCTTTGTTTCCTTAATTTTTGAAAATATTATCAAATATTCTAAATAAAATCTTTGTACAATCGTCCGAGATGTCACGTCCAAGATTGCTTCTTCTTCTTCTTTTTTCTATGTTACCATTCCATTACACCCATCTTAGTCAAAGGAGTTTTAGCTTAAAAATTTAATTATTGTATTAAAAAAAAAACAACTAATACAGTATTTACAACATTTACAATAGTAACAAAATACACATGAAACAGTTGAGCTATCTACCACCCGTATAATTGTTACTAAAAGAACACATCAATTTATTTTCCAATTGTTTTTTTGCGGTTGTAATTGCTTGCTTATCAAATAATTGGCTTCATTAATTATATACCTACATGCATAACATACCTAGTAAAATATATGTAGCTGACTGTAGAGACCTTTCAAGGACGATATAGGACTCTGTGGTCGAGACTCCAGACAAAATAGATTGTGTATTGTGTTACACAATCTACCAGACGGACCCTCCACCAAACGAAAGGTTCCCAAATACATAAAACACTTTTGTACCCCAAGTTTAAAATAAAATAGGTCCAAAATCACGCATGCTTATCACAGTTTCCCTAATAAATCAGATACCCGAATAAAATCTACAGCCGAATGAAATTTAAAATTCGAATCACGGATGTCTTCGTATCCGTAATCCGAAGCCCTCTTCATGGAGACACCTCACTTTCAACCCGCCACTCTTGGCTTACGTGCCGGCAGGTTGGTAAGAATGAACTTTTTATAATGTTGGCAGCGACGACGATTCGTTCGACAGTATTCAATTCGTGTCAGCGTGTTGGATTTGAAACGCTAGTTTTGAATGCAATTCAGAGTTTAGTTTTCTTTAGGGTCCTGTTGATTTTTGCGTGTTTTTCGTATGTTTATAATATGAGGTAGAGTTTTTATTGATAAATCCGAAATAAGTACATAACTTTTAGATATTTCCAACAGAACAATTTTTGTTGTTGTTGTTTTTTCTATAATTGTGTGACTAATGTATATTTTGATATATTCCAGAAATCCCTATCAAATATTTGATGAACGGATTTAAAGGCAGGTTGCTACCTATTAGCAACGATTGTGTAGTTAACCACAAAGGAAAATATACTAACACATTCTTAACAGAAACAACGCTCCTATGATGATCTTCCCACAAAAATCGACACGTGGAATATTCTGAGTGAATTTTTATTTATTACCAAATTTTTATACCTATATCTATATAATAACTGTTAAAACAAACCTGAATTTAAATGAATTCCTACCAATCAGCCCTATGCGCTTATAAATTCTTTTAAAAAAGTCCCCGGGTCAAATGTTTGTGCCCGTACGTGCTAGGGTCCACTCCTACTTTACTCGTAAATTTATCCAGTACGCGACACGTATTTCCCCATGCCAAAAGTACGGAAAATTGCTTAGGGCGAAGACACATGGTGCGTTATTGGACATAATCGTAATAAACGTGTAGCTATCTTACAAGCATACAAAGTTAATCGATTAAAGTATTCAAATCGATTGTTTGTGTTAAAAGTGGTCAATACAAATTATTGAAAAATAGTTTGAAGATTTGAGAGTACTATTTTACGTGTGTTATCCCAAGTCATGAACGTTCAACTATTGCAAGCTTTACATGAATCGGTTAAGCCGTAAAAAAAGGCGTGTTTGAGTCACAGCCACAAAGTACTGAATAATATCATCATTTTCATGGAGAAAAAATACAGATGTAAAATTTTTGAGTGTAATAATAATGTTAGCACAAGTAGGTAACAAATCGTCTGTTCTCACCTCAACTCGTGTGAAATAAAGAAAGATACCCCAGAAATTTATTTCAGTAAAATCGCAGCATTTATCGTGCTTAATGATCGACCTCCGGAAAAGTGGACTGTTACCTTAACACTGTTTTTTTCATTTCTCATCAGAATAAACAATAGATTACAAGACGGTCTCAAGAGAGCTTTTTGAAACGAATTTTTTTAATGTTATGACTATATTGAGCACCAAGCATAAAATCGATTGATGCGCAAAAGTGGAATAGGGTAGGTGTGGAAGTGCCAGGTGCGCAAAAATTTGGTGCGGAAAATGGAATACAGAATCTGTTGACTTTTTTATTATTGTCACTATATTATACACAAAATAGGTTTTACAGCATTTCAAAAACGTAGTAGGGTTTGCACTGTGGGGTCCACCATCAAAATATTGGTACAAAAAAATATCTAGGGTCATTTTCTAGCTGGAACAAAAATAATAGTTTGTAAACATTTTGTACTATAATTATCTTTCGTTCCAATAAATAAACTTTTTACTTTTATTTACACTTACTTACTTATTTTAATACATCTATAAGAAAAAAAGTTAGGCCGGTTCTAAAACACTGAAAAAATCTGAAAAGTAAGTAGAGTAGTAGTCCAGTATTTACTTTTTTGAAAGAAACAATAGAAATAACAACCGACTTGAAAACCTCCTCTTTTTAAAGTCGGTTAAAAAAACAAATATTTACATACGCTTTGGTTTTAACAGCGTGACAAATGAGTGCTAAGGGTACTGAGTCTTGAATTTTTGAAATACGGAGCGAAAGCCGTCGAAATAAGAAATTACTTTTTTCCGTTCGAGATCCTTTATTCCATTCTTTTATACAATAAAATTTTCCAATGACTTATTTCAAAGGTTGGATTCGTAGTGCGGGTCTTTGTTTTGGTTTATTTTTGTTCTTCTTAATTAATGGTGACAAAAAACCTATCATTATAGCAAAGTACTTATATCAAGTGCATGTTCCAACATCCGATACTTTTCGCAATAACAAAATACTTATATAACAGTTTTGATACTTACATTACATACAAAATTCAGGCACATCTGTGGACAAATCCTTACTAATATTATAAATGCGAAAGTAACTCTGTCTGTCTGTCGCGCTTTCACGCCAAAACTACTGAACCGATTTGAATGAAATTTGGTACACAGATAGTCTAGAGCCTGAGAATGGACATAGGCTACTTTTTAATACGAAAAAAGGGTTGTAGGGGGTTGAAAAGGGGGGATGAAAAGTTGTATGGAAGTAATTAAAAATGCTACCCAAAAGACACTTTTCCACGCTGACGAAGTCGCGGGCACACCTAGTATCTAATAAAAGGGTGGTTAAGTACATTAAACCTTTTAACTATTGATTTAAAATAATAATAATTGGTTACTATAAATTATATTGAGTTACGAGTGTCTGTATAGAGAGTAAAATATTGTTTACTGAACTTTCTTAGAACTGAAACTCTCCAACGATAAAAGGATATCCCTAAATCTTACGTTTTCGGAAATAAGACTGCCGTAATTACGGCCATCACTCTGAATAATAAATAAATAAATATTCACGGACATTTAATGCCTTCTAGTCCCAAACTAAGCAAACCTTGTACTATGGGAACTAGATTTCTGATAGAATACAGACATAGTTTTTTTTTGTAAATACATACTTATAATACATAAAAACACCCAGACACAGAACAAACATCTATGTTTACAACACACAAATGTTTATTCTCGGTGGGGATCGAACCCACGACCCACACACAGCACGGAAGGCAGAGCTACTACCGACTGAACCATGAGGCCTGTCATGTGCCTTTAATTGTACCGGCACCCCTTCAAACTGGAACACAGCATTTACCATGGTCTCTCTTGTCTACATGCACCAAAGCCAACTTGAGCGCTGCCTCAGATGCCGCTACAATGCAATTTTGCAATTTTCAGGGCCAAAAAAAAACTTATCCTTCGATCCAAGAATTATACATACAATAGATAAATATATAGAAGATAGAAAATACTTTATTGCACACCACAACTAAACATACAGGAAACATAACAACTTAAGTCTATGACATACAATGGGCGGTCTTATCGCTAAACAGCGATCTCTACCAGACAACCTTGAACCATACCAAATTGAAAGAATAAAAATATATCTAAGTAATGTATCAGCAATCTAGTTCCCATAGTACAAGCTCTGCTTAGTTTGGGACTAGAAAGCGTTGTGTGTAATGTCCAAGAATATTTATTTTTTTATTTATTTATTTATTTATTTATTTATTTATTTATTTATTTATTTATTTATTTATTTATTTATTTATTTATTTATTTATTTATTTATTTATTCATTTATTTATTTATTTATTTATTTATTTATTTATTTATTTATTTATTTATTTATTTATTTATTTATTTATTTATTTGACTCAAGAGAACAAGAATAGGCACATGTCGATGACGTGTGGTTCAGAGCCGCGACTTAACGTTTCAAACAATTAAAAGTAGTTGGAAGTTCTGTCATGTGCACGTTGTTCCCACATCGCTTTAATATCGCGCTAAGTGCCTGTCTGTACTTAGCGAACTTAGCATCGGCCCAAACAATGATGTATCCTGTCGTCTTAACTGCTTTTAACCCTTGCTTTACACCGTGGTTTTAGATTTAGAAAAAAAACTACCAAGCACGTGCAAAATCAGAGTTTTATTTATGATAATCTTATGACATAATGATTAATTATCAGATAAACTCTTTTAGAAACAACTAGTGCCATAAACATTTTCTTAAATCAACTCTCACTTTTTGTGATTATACGAGTATTATAAAGTTTAGGAAGCTAAAAATAAATTGGCGCTGTAAATTCAAAACTCCAATAACTCGACGAGTAATTAAGGGTTAATCATTTTATAGAAGCGGGTTCAAAATTGGTGTCATTGGTGTTCGAACACGTGAAAGTGTAATCAGTGTTTTGTTTACTCGTGGTTTTACTCAGGCATACTCCAGCAAGTTAAAAAAATGATTAGCATAATCTATGTAGTCCACAAGCGATGGACGATAGCACCGGTACATCAGTTTCAGTGGCGCATCTTGGGAGAGTCCTAAGAACGTCTTGTTTCAATCTATAAAGATGAAGTAAGGACTAGTAACTTCATTAAATGTGATTGAATGCGAACGTATATATATATATAGAACGGAAAACTAAGCTGGTGTAAACTTCCTTATTTTGTGTGAGAGGGTGTGTGTGTGTGTACTTTCAATATTCTTAAGTACCTTCTGAAGAATTTGTTTTTGTAAGATACAGTGACCATCACAACGGTATTAATATTAAATATCGATTTTTACTTATTTATTCAGTAAGAAGATCCTACTCAAATAAAATAGTATTGTCTACTTTATTCATTCCAATATTATTACTTCCGATCCGGTTTCAAAACTATGTAGTACCGTTAAAAATCACAAGGAACTAAAACTCATCCATGTAAGTGGAAACTGCACTTAACAAAAATTACAATGCAGCCAATTGAAAGCTTCCTCGGCAAAACCCTGGTATTCCTCGAGATTACTGATAATTACGGCGTAATAAAGCAGTGAACTTAATGAAAATAATTGTCTTATAAGCATTCCATTAGACCATTTTGAAGTCAAGCCTCAGGCTAAATTCATATTATGATCGCGCGGTAGAGCTAAAGAGAGTAGAGCTAAAGAAGATTAAACTAAAGAGTCAGTGTTGCTGAATTCAATATGACCTATTTGACCACGTATAAATTTGCTATTTTATAACGCTTCCACGTTAATATCGAACGTATTTGAAACCTTTTAACATTAATAAACTAGTCAATAAGACAAAAAAATATAAAGAAAATATTTTTGAAGTTATACTTCTAATGCGACTTTCAACTGACAGCGTTAAACGTTAAGAAGGAATAGAAAGAGACGACGTTTAACGCGTTAAACGTTTAACGCTTCTGAGGAGAGGGAATAGAAAGAGACAGAGCGAGTGATCACATACGGAGACCCCCACAAAACGCAAATGGCACTCGAAGTATAACTTCTTCCGCGCGGACGGACTATATTTTTTTATAACCATTCACTCTACTAAGGTTTGATACTTCAAATAACGGACGCCGTTTATTGAAAAGTTAACAATTGAAACTGTGAAGTGACGTGATTGTTCAGGTTGCTGAATTGGCTGTAAAAAGAAACTTTTCAACGGTGCGAAGAAATGGGCAAAACAACCCTGACATACAGATATTTCATTTGAAGAACTTTTGGTTGAGTTATTTAGGACGGTTTAGCTTAAACTTTCGATACTTATGTGAAATATCGATATTCAATGTCTGATTTAGATATCCGAAACTTCTTTGAAATATTGATATGAATGTTACATCGCACTCAAACCATCATCATCATCTACCTATATCAGTGCACTGCTGGACGTAGGTCATATTCGACCAAACCATAATATTCGATCAAAAAAAGTTTCGCTTTATCGGCAATTAATGCTAGTTAATAAGTATCGAATAAAAAAAATTGAATTTTTAATACCGGTCCGATCAACATCATAGCAGCCCTAATTAGGTATTAGCAAACAAGATACATTTATTTACGCACTCATAGCAGTATAGGTATACACTGCGTGGCAACGACTACTCAATGCAAAGCGCTGCAGCGTTACCAAGCAGTGGAACTCTACCGATATTTTACTCACTAGTTACTGTTCTTTATGACTGTGTAAATCTTTTTAGATGACAAGCAACTAAATAAAAGAAGACGACGTTTATTACGTCTCGTTCTCCGAGCTCTCAGTTCGTTGTCGCGCCACTGAATACAACTTTTAATAACTGTTGTCGGCTCCAGACCGGAAATAAAAGTGTTAGTCGATTGGAAATGTAGAAATTACTTCCACTGCTCGACTGTAAGACTATTTTTAGAAACATACAATTGCCACACACGGGAAAAAAGCTATTCCACTATTGCGCACTTAGCTTAAAAACGATTGGTGCGCAAAAGTAGAATAACGTGTGAGAAGTCTAGGTGCGCAAAATTTTGGTGCTGAAAGTGGAATTCCTCATAGATACCATTAAATAAAAGGGTAGCATAAATAGCTAAATAGCAATAGTAAGCCTATCAACCCTCTAATTTGACAACCCCAATCCCTTTGTGCCATGCGCGCGGCAGATTGGATGGACTAAATTACTGGATGCACCAACTGAATGTGGGTTTGAATCTCACGGCTCCGCACATCTTTTTTTCCAATCCCCTTTGTTTTCAGCTTTTTGAATGTTTTAATGTAGAAAGCGGGTTTTCGGCGCGTGTACTCAACTCGATTACTAAAATAGAAACCGCAACTCGAGTTTCCGACAACTGTACCTCTACCATGAACAGATCTGACAACGTATTCGCCGTATCCACGTATTCGAGTTATATTGCGCGTCAATGCCAGCTCAACTGCCAACCGTTGTAGAGTCACCGCGCCGTGTATCTCGGATGTGTTAGCGTTACGATACGTTTGCGATTGTCGTATTTATTCGTGATCAAGGCACTGTTTGCTTGCCGCAGTCGATTGTCGACAGTCGCTCTGAGTAGTCGTACAATAGACAAGTATTGTATCATAAAAAAATACGTTGTGGAAATTCCAATAGAAGCCGCGATTGGAAATGATGCTTCATCTCTGCTCAACGTAACAACAGTCTCTATTCATTAACCTAGAAAGATCCTACTTAATTATTATAAACACAAAAATTTGTAAGGATTTATGGATGTTTGTTACTCTTTCATGCAAAAACTACTGATCCGATTGAATGAATCTTGGAATATATATTGTCCGTGATATGAATTAACATATAGGCTACTTTTTATCCCGGAAAATCAACACGAAAGAAGTCGCGGGCGGGCGTTGGAAAGGTCATAAAAATGCTTATTTCATCACTTTCATCGTGCAACGGCGCCGAATGCCTGTTTCATACAAAAATCCAGCTTTTGTCAGCACAACGGTCCAGTGTGCATCAGTCGACGTTTCAAAGGCCGTTTTCGAAAGCCAGTCACGTGAACACTACTGACAAAGAATAATGCCTGCATGTCCACAGTAGGTATGACCATTGGAAATGATTTTTGGGGTTTTTGAAGATATGGGAACTATAGCTATGGTCATAACTTTCGGCTGTTACTATAAGCATCCAACTAATCTTCTTATAAATACAACTCTGAAGCTGACTGACAATCAACGCACAGCCTAAACTATAAGTCCTAGAGGTATGAAATTTGGAGCGTATAGTATCCTTATATATAGGGGGTGCACTAAGAAAGGAATTTTAAAAAGTCGCACCCTAAAGGGTCTAAATTTATGATCAAAGGTTTTAACCAAATAATACGTATGTTATTACCCCGCAAGCAAAGCCGCGGGCGACAGCTATTTTATTATGAAATGGCAAAGTTAAGATGCTTGTGTTTAAATCGCACTGCAACTACCTACTGGTCCGATTTAGATGAAACTTGAGATATATATTTCGTAACCTGGATTAACACAACAGCTCATCTATGGGGGGTTTTTAGGTATATCTTTACTTGCTGTAAAATTCAAAGACACCTCATGGAACAGGCCATAGTGTTTTTTCAGAATTCCAGAGAAACTACTATTTATAAAAATAATCAAATAAAAAAAAGAAGATTGATCTATAATTGTTATGAAGTTGAAAAAAATACTGCAATTTGTTAGGATTAGATTTTTTCGTTCTAGCTTTGTAGAAAGATAACGATGAAATTCTCAACTATCAAAATAACAAAATGCAAAAGAGTTTAGAATTCCTACATCCAAATTGCCAAAGCTTCTATTGAAAAATCTGAACTCGGTACCTTTGAGCCTTTACACATGCACACGCTTGCTTTATGGTTTAGTGAACCTGTAATTAAAAGGTCACCCACCGCTGAAGAAAATGAATGAAAACTGAACCGCTTTTAAATCAAACTGGACATTTTTTTTTCTCAAAACCTATCTATACAATTTTAGGCACGTTAAACTGTCGGTCCCGGCTCTAGCAGTCGTTAAGCCACGACGGAGGCTTTAAGGCGGCCTAAAAACTCCGTCACCAGAGTTGAGCACTAGCTCATACGAGCTTGCTTTCTTTTAGCATATATTATTATTTATTTATTGATTATTGTTATTACACCATATTTAAATTTAAATTATATTAACGTAATCTTAATTTTGCATGCCGGGTTTCTCTGGCGAAGTGTGAGAATCAATAATTTATTTAAGACCTAATATGTACCACTCTTCACGCAAATAAATCATTCATTCATTCATTCATTCATATAATCATAAAGAACTCGAATTTATCAATCCTTTAAAAAACGTTTGTTTTGCATGCTTAGTGTGTTTGCTTTACGTATACTACAAAGTTGACGTAAAATATATTTTTGTATACTGATTGAGCAGCGCCTCTTGCGGGAAACAGTTGAAACAGGTTCGCAAAACTGATGATTCTTCTTACAAAATTATAGTATACGTGACCTTGCAGTACGTTAAACGTACACACTCAGCATGCTTGTTGTAGAACTCTCAAAACAAGAGTGACTTAACTGGGCAGGTAGGTAAAAATCGTAAAAACGCTGCAGTGACGCAGTTTAGGAGGCCGTCATGTGCATGTAAAACGGCACTCGGTGTAGAATCGATTTAATCCTTTTTCAGCACAGCGTGTTTGTTTGCAGAGAGCACGTGGACAGAGGCATGGAAAGGAAAAAAAAACGAAAACTCCGTTCCACATCCAGCGCACAAGTTTGCATGTTGGTGAATATGGGTAAGTTTTTGTGGTACCTACTTATTGATTATTAATTATTGTGACAGATTTTAAGAGATGATTGCGTTTACATTAGTCTCATGCCCACTTCCCTGCCCAGTTCCTTGCCCACTGCCTCCTAATCTAAGCGCGCCATCAGAGTTCCAACGCAATATTCAACATCTCAACGGATTTAGCAGTACAACAGCCGTGAAAACGTAATAACTTTCTCATTTATTTGTAAGTATAACAAACAAACTCTCTAGGACCATTGAGTAAAATGCATTCCGTAATGATAAACGTCTTGAATCATTACGCAGTCGTACATTCTCGTGCTTGGCGTTTGTGCTTCGTAATCGGGTCAGCAAGTTTGTCTCACTGACGCTAGTGTTTTGTTTGAAGGTGTGCGTTGACATACATTAGGCCCATAGCACACGGCGTATTTTGTACGCGCAGGCGACGCGCAGATGACGCGCGTACACGCGTTTCAAACGAGATTTGAACGCAACCTTGCAACCTAAGCACACAAAGCGATCGTGAAACGCGCTTCTACTGCGCGTATACGCGCTGTAGTCGCTCGTATCCTTTGCGTTTTGATCAGAAACTTGTACAATGGCGTCAGTTGAGACAGTTGACACTGTTTACGTTGTCGCGTTGTACGCGCTTTAAAGCGCGTATACGCGCTTCATGCGCGCGCTTGTATGTATCATCAATGCAAACGCAACAATCAGCGTCTACGGCGCCGAAGACGTGCGTTCTTAATACGCGCGTCGCCTGCGCGTATAAAATACGACGTGTGCTATGGGGCCTTAGGCTTCGCAAGCAAATGCTCCGAACGTAGTTTCTGAACGCACATCATGTGATAGCAAAATACGAAAGCTTTAATTCAACTTCTTTTTGACTGATTTAAAAAAAAGGAGGTGCACAATTCAGTTGTATTTTTTTTAAATGTTTGTTATCTCACAACTCCGTTACTTATGAACCGATTTCAAAAAAAAACATGTGTGTAATTCACACGTGGTAGAAGTGAAACCTTCAAAAAGACTTTCAAATCACAACGATGCTAAAGAATATTTCACATCAAAAAAGTTGCAAAAAGTGAACGAGTTTGCTCGAGATTTGAACCCACGCACTACGAGCTAGTCTCGATTCGATCCAATCTGTTAGACCGCTTGGCTAGCAGTCTCCTTATAATGCGTATGAAAATTAGGGATCTGTCTTTTCGTTTCCTTGCTTTTTTGTTTCATCGACTTTCAAATTACAACGGTGCTAAAGAAGTTTTCCCTTCAAAAAAAAATATTTGAAAGTTTATTAGCTTATTTATTTTTATCAAAATCGGTTCAGTAGTTTGGAAGTTAAATAGGAATAACTGGAAAAACTGCGTCATCATCTAATGTTGAAGCTGTATATTAAAGTAGGTGTTTTCAAGTTTTTAAACTTAGTCTAAACGATTATTTTGGTCTTATATTTGTAACCAATTGGTGCTACTGAATGCCCCTTCTTCTTCTTCTGCCTGCCCTTATCCCACTAGGTGGGGTCGGCACAACATGTTATTTTCTTCCAATCTCCTCTATCATTCGTCATCTCAGTGTTCACTCCTCTCCTACGCATATCATCTTTTACACAATCCATCCATCTTTTCTTGGGCCTACCTCTTCCTCTATATCCATCCACATTCATACTTAGCACTCTCCTCGTTACATGACTCTCTTCCCTCCGCATGACATGCCCATACCACGCTAACCTGTTGCTCCTTATTTTCTCTGTCACTGGTGCCACTTTCAGACTTCCTGTAATGTACTCATTCCTAATTTTATCCATCCTTGTCACTCCGCACATCCATCTCAACATTCTCATCTCTGTCGCATGCACTCTTTTTTCATCCGTTACCTTGGTAGCCCAGCACTCAGATCCATACAGTACGACAGGTCTTGTGATCGTCTTATATATTTTCCCCTTAAGCTTAAGGGGCATACGTGGATCACATGAATGACCGAATGACTGAATGCCCCTCATATAGAGTTATTAGAAAATGTATATAACATCGGGTATCAAATCGTATCTCAAGACTTACAGGCCTGGGCCCTTATGCAGTTCGGCAGAATTAGAGATGACGTCACATTTTGGCAGAAAACTTGTTTCACCTACTTGTAAATCGAATGTTTGACGTCATCTCTGCTAGAATTTTTCTGCCAAAGTGAGCATAACGCCCCTAGTAGGACCTATAGCTGTTTAAGTTCACTGAGTTCTCAGACAAATAACTAGATTCGTGTAACTTAATTATCATATTTAATAAAACTTATTTATAGCATTAGCTACCTAATATTTTCATAAGTGACATGTTGCGTGCTATATTAGGTTGTGCTGTGTAACAGTAACTCTTTCCTGCTGTAGGAGAAAACTCAGGCAAAGAAGAAAATAAGTTTAGTAATCAAAATTACAAGAATTTATTTACTCAAAGTACATAGTAATAAGTAGGTAAAGATAGCTATGTTTTACACTACTTAAAAATTAGGTAAACAAAGTAGAAATTGATTAAAAGTACACTAAATAGAAGTTAAAACTGGCAAAAACTGAAAGTCACCGAAGGAAAATAAACCAAAAAAATATCCCAAAAAGTTCCAAGAAGTTTTTGAGTGCCCATAAAAACCTTTTTCGATACAAAATTTCGTACGCTGTAGTACAAGAGCTGACACAACTAACACGTACGTCATTTCCATCGCCTTCACATCGTCTCTCTCGCTCGCTGAATTATCGATGAGCGAATTTAATTTTGCCAGCATTGTAGCTTACTCCCGCCGGGGTGATTTGAACGTGAACATGTTCCGAACGGCCGATACAATAGTTGAAGAGATGGGGAATTATAACTTTTATCCAACAAAAAATTTTTTGTTTCGTAGTTCTTCAAGACTAGAGTCCAAGAAGGTTCGGTAGTGAACCAAAATGTTGATTTGAAAATTTCTTATGAAGCAGAATGACAGTCAAAAGCAAACATTCTGGGTCATCTATAAAAACTTGAATATCCTGAAAAACGTGAATGCTAGATTAGTGAAATAAATTATGTTTAATAGATAGTTTAAATATCTACTCCTTAATTCAATAAAGTAATTGTTTAATTGCATTATTTGCCTATATTATTTCATTCAAGGTTTCCAAGGTTTTCCATTTTTTATAGATGACCTGGAATTTATGTTCCTGAGTGTAGTTTAGCTTATAGCTAAGATTTATGATGAAATAATATTTCATAAAATAAAAGCTACTTCACTACTTATGTTTATTCTAAAAATTTGAGGTAGGTATGGTACGTACAATCTGTTTGTTATTTTGTAGATGCTAGTAACTTAATTATTTCTGTGTTTACAAAAGTCTCCAATATTCTCCAATTTGCTTTCAATTCCAACAATTATCCTTCCTCATTTGTCTTCGTTAAGTGCATCCTTCAAATAACGACAGCGTAAACAGGAATAAACAATTTATCGAACCAAAAATCTACTTAAAAGCTTTTTGACTTTAATTATTACGACGAATAAATAAAGAAAAGAATAAATAAACGGAAAACGCTAAGTACCTATTAATTAGGAAGGCTGACTGTCACACCGATGCGTAACATTAACAATCGTGACACTTGTAATGGTGGGCATACACGCTACGAGAAATCGTTACGATCAGGACTGTACAGTTCGAACGGTACCGATAAATCGCTACTTGTTTGTTCTAAAAACTGTACAGTTTTATAACATACATGTAGCGATTTATCGGTACCGTTCGAACTGTACAGTCTGATCGTAACGATTTCTCGTAGCGTGTATGCTCACCATAAGGTACAGTCTTATTATCAAGCAAGCAACAAGGAAGCTCGTATGAGTTAGTGGCCAACTCTGGTGAGTTTTAGGCCACTTTAAGGCTTTTGCCGTGGCTTAACGTCTGCTAGAGCCGGGACCGACAGTTTAACGTGCCCTCGGAAGCACGAAAGCCTTTAGATGTAATGCCACTCATGGTTACTTATCCAAATAGTTACCGCCCAGCCTTAGAAACATCCACAGAACCTCTACAATTTTGAAGTGTAATAAATATCACTTAAAATTTCTTCAAGGCTCGGCAGCGCGCGTTTTTCGCTTCTGGTGTTGCAAGCATCCATATAGGCTACAGTAACCGCTTACCATCAGAGGGGTTGTACGCTTGTTTGTCCACTGAGTTGTATAAAAATTCTACAGACTGAATCCTTAGTTGAGCTATTTCAAGGAGTTTTTTCAACTTATTTCTGTGACTAAGCAGTGACTTTGGTGATCAGCCGTAAAGTGAAAACTACCAACCAGTTTTTTACTGCCGTAAAGTGAAAACTACCAACCAGTTTTTTACTGCCGTAAAGTGAAAACTACTAACCAGTAGGGTTTGTTACTGTACGGATGTAACAAACATTCTGTATTCTTTTGTCACCAAGAAGAGACTTTGGCTAGCGTCTTTCGTAAAGTGAAAACTATCAGTAAGATTTGTTACTGCATGGTGTAATAACCGGCCTGCATTCTAAATTAATCTCGTCGTAAACATTAGGGTAACAAAGTTTGTGTAAGATGCTTACATTAGATTTACTGGTTAAAATGACATCAGAATTCAGATTATTCTACAATATTATTCTATAACAATTACATTGTGTTGTTTAAAACTGTGTTGTAATGAGTACAAATTGGCATATAGAGCATAAATATAATTATATACACTCAAGAAACTCCGGGTCATCCGTAAAAACTTGAATATCTTGGAAACTATGAATGCTAGCATACAGAAATTATGCATATTTGGAGTATTTAAACCACCTATCAAACACAATTTATTTCAATTAGCTAGCATACACTGTATCTGTGTTATTCAAGTTTTTATAAATGACCCGGAATTTTTACTCTTGACTCTATTCTTATTCATTGTTTAGTCTGTTAGAAAGAATTTCATGATATAAGAACGTCAAAAAAACACTCATTCAAGTAAATATTCAGCTTCTGAAAACTTCAGGGGGCTATCAATGTGAATGACTGAGACTGGGCGCGAAAAAGTTACGTAAGTACGTAGATTTTATTAAAAAGCTACGTAGATTTTACTGTTCTAATTAAATAAAACAATATATTTATCACTATAATGTTCTGTGCAAGAACAAAATAAAAAGTAATAGTGGAGCAGTTTGTAGATCGTACGTTGTAATAACATAAGTTAGCGTTAGCGCCTTGAAAAATCATGTTAGCAATAAGCAAGGGATATTGCAAAAATGAGGTCCTAGGCGTGTTTAAAAAAAATTACAAATGATTATAAGATTATCAACTTTTAATCAGTGAATTGAAATTGTATTCCATTTTATAAAAATTAGCAATTTCTTCCACACTTCTGATAAGAAACAGATTGATCCAAACTTTTCATCATCATCATTATCAACCTATATCGGTCCACTGCTGGACGTAGGTCTCTCCCAAGACGCGCCACTGAGCCCGCTTTTCGGCTCTTCTCATCCAGTGTTTGCCAGCTGCATGTCTCAGATCGTCACCCCACCTAGCCGGAGGACCAAACATTTACTCCTACCAATTAACCAGTATTAGGGCAATTTTTGAGGACGTATACCTACCTACATGTTATCGACTGCTATAAGTTTACTAGTTGCTATAAGTTACTCAATAAATACCTAAAACTGTTTAATTAATCCTTAATTTAAGGTAAAGTCTCTAAATGCGGCCGCAAGTTATTTAGGATGGTACTTACCTGATACCTAAGTTTCTCCAACAAAATAGTTCGAAAATTTACGATGAATTCCTCCAAGTTTAGAATTTCAACCTTAACTTTCTTAATAACTACCAAACAAATTCGAACTCCAAATATTCTGAACGTAAACTTTACTGAAACTAACTTATTCGCGTAATAGCAAGCACCAGAAAATGTTGCGGTTTTCAGAACTTCGAAATTTATTTATTAGAAGGTAATTAACGTACATCGAACAGTTTTTTCAGTTTTTCAATAAATCAGGTACTTACTCTGGTACTCAGTACATACTTTTACAGCTTGTAGAGTTGTGTTTTTAGATTTCCGAAAAGTGACAATCGAGTCAGTTTTTGCATGGAGAAAAATCGTTTGATAAAAGCGGTTCACAAGAAGCGCGCAATGTACATTTCATCCTATCCTACTTAATATTATAAACGCGAAAGTTTGTAAGTATGGATGGATGGATGGATGGATGGATGTTTGTTACTCTTTCACGTAAAACTACTGATCCGATTTGGATGAAACTTAGAATATTGTACGGTTTCACCGCGACATTTGGCAATTGCGCACGCGGCAATTTAGTTTAGGTTGCACGCGCTGCATTTTTACCACTATTTCATTTTTATACTTGAGTACGGTTCTAACACGCGAACAGGGAACACATGAACACCAAGGAAGGATTCGCCAACCTTTACCTTGTTGTCCCTAGAATAAAGTAGTCACTTCTAAATCTCGTGGTGTTTATTACTTTGCCGTGCTCCTACCTAACGGGTAACATTAAGTGAGTGCTTGTGAGACTAGTGAGTGCCACTTCAACATCATTCATCTGTAAGGGTACAAGTAAGTCTAACTGGACAAAACCCTTGGCCCTTACAAATATAATTAATATTGTCCGTGACTTGGATTAACACATAGGCTGCTTTTTATTCCGGAAAATCAACGGGATCCAACAGGACGTGAACGAAGTCGCGAGCGTAACCTAGTTATTGATAATCTAGTACACTTCCGAAAATATCACTCGTAAAAAATATATCTAGCAAGGCTAGTGCTCTCGGACCGTGAAATTAACATCATTTTAAAATTTAATATAAGTAGGTACATACAAACGAATTAAAATGTTGTCAGCATAATATTTAAAAGAAAGATTCTGTATGTGAATTCCAGCAAAACTTACCCATTCCAACTTCATAATGAAAGAATTATAATGAAATCGCGGAGATAATATGTAATTTCTCTCTGGCCATTGGGCACAGTATTCCGCGCACGTATTTAGACAATGGAGATTTTTTTTTCGCACAATGCTAAATTGGACGGGACGCCACCTTGCGTTCCCTCGCATTTCTCCGATTAGAGTGTTCGAAGTTCTTGGAATCCTTTTCTTTGTAGCTTAGTGAGGTGTATTTGTATGTGATGATAACTAACTGCCATTGACCTCAGTTCCCATCTTGATGGAGACACCACAACGAATTTAGTGCCTATCCGTTTTAGAGGAAAATTACCATCTTGATTGACGTTAAAAAAAATGTTTAAATTTTTGATCCTAATTTTAGACCATTTAGGGCGCGACTTTTCAAAATTCCTTTCTTAGTGCACCCTTACACTATAAGGATACTACCCTCCAAATTTCATACCTCTGACTTATAGTTTAGGCTGTGCGTTGATTGTCAGTCAGCTTCAAAAGAGTTTTATATTATTTATAAGATTTATTTATTTATCCATGGCCTCGTATTTTGAATAGTAGTTAGGTTACGTACATTTTACTTCGAACTGTCGGTCCCGGCTCTACTAGTTGTTGTCAGGCTGCGACGACGGAGGCATTTATGTGGTGTGAAATATCCGTCACCTACCAGATTTGGCCATTACTATTACTTACTAGCCCATACTGTCCCATTGTTGGGCAAAGGCCTCCCCCCACTTCCGCCAGTCTCCACGTTCTTGAGCTCTATTTCGCCAGTCCCTCTCATAGGCGTCCAGCTCGTCCCGCCACCTCATACGCGGTCTACCGCGACGCCGCCTCGCTGTGTCAGGGCACCACTCGGTGGTTGTTTTGGCCCACAGGTCGTCAGGCATGCGGCAGACGTGACCGGCCATTAACTCATATAAAATAAATAAATAAATAAATATTCACGGACACTTAACACAACGCCTTCTAGTCCCAAACTAAGCAAAGCTTGTACGATGGAAACTAGATGGCTGATAGAATACATACATACATTTTTTTTTGTAAATAAATACATAAAATACCTAGAAACACCCTGACACAGAACAAACATCTATGTTTCCAACACACAAATGTTTGTTCTCAGTGGGGATCGAACCCACGACCCACAGCACGGAAGGTAGAGCTACTACCGACTGAGCCATGACGCCTGTTCCACTTTTTAGTAATTTTTACATGAATATCTTTTGCTATCAAATATATTTTAGTAATAAATATTAAAATAATAATAATAGGCCTTTACATCTATTGAAGATGATTTATACAGCGTCAGGAGGCAATGGGACACTGTTAAGTAGTGCCTGGGACAGTGTTTTACATGGAGTAGGCTTGCCAAGCACCTATACCATCCTCTCAGCCTAGTCAGCCAACATCGTGAGGAAACTCTAGGCTTAGTTAAATATTAAATATTATGTAAATAATTATGAAGCAAGCAAGCTCGTATGAGTTAGTGGCCAACTCTGGTGACGGAGTTTTTAGGCCGCCTTAAAGCCTCCGTCATGGCTTAACGACTACTAGAGCCGGGACCGACAGTTTAACGTGCCCTCCGAAGCACGGAAGCGCTCAGATGTAAATGCCACTAACGGTCACCCATCCAAATAGTGACCGCGCAGAACAGTGCTTAACTTAGATAATCGGTGAAGATTGACTAAGCAAGCCGGGGCATGGCTAGCCACGAGCGCTTCAAATAATTATTATTAGAGGTATATCTTTTGCTATCAAATAATTTGCCAATCCAGCATGTTACAGTAAACGTGTCGAGTAAAACCGAATAATATTGAAATCAGCGGTAAACGATAATGAATTGGTGCAATCAATTATGTTTCTGTTGAATATTGAATTGGCTCATTATGCATGTCAATGATTCAGATAACTTTTTTAGTTAATTTTTTTAACTCTTTATAAAACGTTCTTTAAAATGAGCTACTTACCTACTCCTTTAAATAATACAGGCACTTATGTACCTAGAAATATTCTGAGGGATAAGTATGTATAGGACGAGTAACTCGAACGTTATCTGACATAGGAATTAAACTGAATTGTAAACGAAAAAAAATCATGGACTTTTATATACAACGGGTAAAACTAAAACTATATAAACTAGATTTTTGATGGTACTGTTTTTTGATGGTACTGTTTTTTTATGGTACTGTTTTTTGATGGTACTGTTATTTTGTAAATACATGTTATGGTTTAAGATTATTTATTTCTCATAAAATTTAAATAAATTACTTACTGAGAAACATGTTTTTTCTTATGTAGGTACATTTGGTCTAAAGCAGTGAGCACTCCGAACAATAACAATTATTTTAAAAACATAGTTTTTGTAGGTACATAACATTCGTAACAAATTAACAATGATAAGGTATAGGTTAAGAAACACAGTTTTTTTTTTACATTACAAAATTACATAAGTAACCAAGTAAATGTGGGTAGTTTTAAAAAACTGCAGTTGTATGGAACGTTGACGACTACGTACTTGCAGCCGAACAAAGGAATCAGAGCCCATAGTGGCCGGTTACACCAAAAGACTGCGGTAAGCGTCGGTTAACATAGTATAATGGATGCGGTTTTTTATTTGTTTACTTGTTTATGGTTTATTCTTCGTTTAATAAATTAGATTATAATTATTGATATACATATTAGATTATTAAAAGACATATTTGGATTTTGAGTATAATAACAACATGCATGTTTGTAAGATATTATCTTATACAACTTAATATTTAATGAAATATTAGCGTTAAGGTTAACACTACGATATATATATATATTTTTTTTAATTATTTTTTTCTTTTGTTTTCTTTTTAAAAATTAAATAATTTAGTTAAAATTGTAGATAATTAGATTAAAATAACTCATTCTATTCATCTTTTAAAAAGTATTAAATATTCTTGTTACATGTTTTACTGTTAATTTTATAACTAAATACTTTAAAATTATTCTTCTAAGTGTACTCATTATTCTTCTGAGTGTATTCAGGAGTAAGAGTAGATACTCATAATTTAAATGACATAATATCGTCAAACAGTCAGTTTACAGTTTATATTCTCGAGTTCACGTAACAGTTTCATTCTAATAGAAGATAAGACTGTACTTACTCTTCATCATAATTTAAGCGCGCGATTCTAAATCGTCGCCAATTTCTAAGCCTCCGTTTGCTGATTTTACGACTAACATAAATATAAAGATTTAATTGAGTTATGATTATGGCGGTTATAATCCCTGGTTTAATGTGTGTATGTCATTTTGTTGGTTTAGGAATGGGATGAGAATATGTGAAACTTGTCGATAAATATATTAATGATTGTCGATAAAATTTAGTGACGCTATTAATTGTTATCATGTTGGTTGCTGCGATGATATAGGTAATGACAAGAATATTTATTTATTTATTTTGTTCATACCTATATACCTACCACAGATCATATAATACTAAGTTAGCTCATAAAACAGAAGCCATATCCATAAATTTCACTATAGCTACCTCTTATCACTGCAACATTTACGAAATGCTGGTATTCATTTATTTCCTTCGAAAATATAGAACACCACTAGAGGGGCCTTAAAAAAATCATCAGCTCTTTTAGTGTAAAAACCTTTAGAAACCTAGGAACCTTATTAATAGAGGCTATAACTCTTATGAACTTATTGTTATTTCTCCGTCTCACCGCATCATCGATAGGCATGCATGAAAATCTATCGACACTGTCCCACCCCTACTGCAAAGTATTTTCGTCTCGAAAGCGCAGCTGCCACAATTTGTCGCCTCTGACAACCACCGATTGGAACAAACATCGCTCGACGCGTCTTGTTAACAACATTGTTTTGACAGGGAACACTGTTTTCGGAACTCGGTCGCGAAAAATGTTTAAAAATGTATTTTTGGATGCATGTTGCATACCACCGTCGCGTCGTTCAAAAACTACTAGTAAAGTTTGGATAACCTATAGATTTGTAGGTGAAATATTGGAAGCATTGCACTTTTGCGCACCGAAGAGATGCGCACCAAGAGCTTCCGCACCTACGCTGAGAATCAAAAAGTGAATGATGCATTTCTGTCAGAAAATACAACGTTAAAATATAATAGCTAGGTAGGTATATCGGGGGCACGGCAGTGCCCTCGCCAAGTCGAGCGCGAAGCAAACACTGCCGTACCATCCTTTACTGGAACCATATCGCCGCATTTTCAGGCCCCTATTTAAGAACCTCTGGATAAGACCAGCAGGCCTAAGATGCGCACCGCGAGATATTTGTCATGTCGTTCTGTCAAAATGTAAGCATTTTGCACCAGTTTAGAAACTATTGCATTATCTGTGGTAATGTTGTCGAGAAACCGCGCCTTTGAATTTTCAACTTTTGACATTTCTGCATGACTATTATCTCATCCTCAGAGAGGTACGACGACTAACAATTGTCAAAAATGTACATTATGGCGCGTTTTGTCGACACCATTAGGTACCACAGATAATGCAATAGTTCCTAAACTGGTACAAAATGCTTACATTTTGACAGAACGACATGACAAATATCTCGCGGTGCGCATCTTAGGCCCGCTGAACGCAGAAATTTCCGTCATCCAGTAAGCTATAATCGCATACTTAAAATAAAATATTTCAGGTCTGTAGGTCATTTAGTTCCGAAGTTAAGCGAAAGCAAAGTTTCGCATTTATGACACTCACTCGCTCATGATCATCAGAATAGAACTAGTACTTCCCATAAACTCAGAGAGCTGAAATTTGGTACAAAGTTAGAGTTTAATGGCCACATAAAGGGAAAACTATAAAAACTAGGATAATCGAAGATCTGGAGTACCTGGTGACCCTATAAAAAGAAGTGAAATCCCACCAAAAACATTCTGTAAAAAACTAGCCAAGTCTCGATGGAGCTGCTTGTTTATCTCTAAAAACTAATGAAATCTAGACAAAATCGTGCCAAATCTAAGGTTCTTTACTGCGATTTTTTTATTATTATAGTTAATGTTTTGTGACTTGGCCGTTGAAGGGTACACAAGGGTACAAAACCAGGTGTTCCATGACACCATTGCACCAATCACATAAAATGCGGCCAAGTCACACAACATTTACTATAATAATAAATAAATCGCAGTAAGGAACTCTAGACTTGGCACGACTGTCTAGATTTCATTACTTTTTAGAGATAAACAAGCAGCTCCATCGAGACTTGGCTAGTTTTTTACAGAATGTTTTTAGTGGGTAATGCATTGACTACAACTTTGACATTATGGCGTAGAACCACAATTATTGGAGCAAACGATGGAGACTGCGTTTAGGCAAGCGTGGTGTAGGACGCCCTCCGACAAGGTGGGGCGACGATCTGAAAAATGTAGCGCTAACACTGGCTCAATGGCGAGTCTTGGGAGAGACCTACGCCTACCAGTGGACTGATATAGATTGATGGTGTAATGATGATAATAACTATATGGCGACTTTGTAAATGGTGCGAGGAATTCTTTTCAGCAACTATAAATGTCTTTTTTTTTTACTTTTACGATAAAGTAATGTTTGTAAGTTTAATTATAAAGTTTGGTTTTGAGTGGTAACGATCTTTCTCAATATGCCTCTTTTGAAGCTGACTGACAATGTACGCAGAGCCTAAACTATAAGTCCTAGAGGTATGAAACTTGGAGGGTAGTATCCTTATGTAGTTTAGGGGTGCACTAAGAATTTTGAAAAGTCGCACCCTAAAAGGTCTAAAATTACGATCTAAGATTTTAATCAAATAATACGTATGCTGCTACCACGCGAGCAAAGCCGCGGGCGACGGCTAGTTAAAAATAAAGTTTTATTGATTAATAGCAGTTTCCAGAGTGGATTAATAATAGTGCACCAGAAGACGTTTAAACGCTTATTAGCAATCAACTTCAATTAAAACAACTCAATTCAGTTTCTCAGAATAATACCAAACACCACTTACAGGCTTCACATGACAGTTTTTTTCCGCCCACTAACTGCCCTTTTCTAAATAAGGATGCTAATTAACCGGCTTTTTGAAATTTCTCCGGCCATTTTGGCTGTCCGGCTTACAACTTTCACCTAATTGACTTTTTCAAAATAATTTTACATAGAGCCAGGCCAAATCAGAATATTCGAACTGCTTTGGACTGTATTTGGAATTATATTTTTTTTTGGACGGATAAAAATGCTTTTTTAAATGTCTAACGGTTACTCACAGACTACCGGGCCACTTGAAAAACGATGAAGCTGAATATTGACGTTTAGTTTGATGGGAAGGTGGTGTAGTCAATTAGCCATATTCCGCCAAATTAAGTTTCCAGATTTATCTTGGATCTAACAAAAACCGCCAAAAACCGCGTATGTTTTAGACTTAACTAGGTTTTTTTCATATTACGTAACATAAGCCTGACAGTTTTGACAGGCGTTAAGTCCAAAACAGACGCGGTTTTTGGTGGTTTTTGTTAAATCCAAGATAAATCTGGAAACATAATTTGGCGGATTATGTATGCAGCCTTAAACTTGAAGCGGACAGTCTTCACCGCGTCATCTTTTATTTGGGGTAAACATCTTTTTAGGCAAATACCATGTTTAAATATAATGCCATCAGTAGCATCTCGCGTTTAAGGCGCTGGACACACAAAAAAGACGTAAGACGCAGACGGGGCGCAGACATTTGTCTCTTCCGCGTCCCTTTCATACAAAATATATAGAAGCGTCGCGACGCATAGCATCCAGAAGAGACGGGGCGCGGGCGCAACGCTCAACGCAACCGCTCTGACCGCGACGCGTCCTCGTCTGTCTCTTCTGTCTGGCTTGCACCTAAGGGAACTCGATCAAAAGAGCATTAAGTCTTGTCTTATTCCGGCTTTTTCTGCAACTCTATAGGCCCGCTTTTTGATTGGCTAACAAGATCACATGATGTATAATTTAAACATATCTATTGTATAATTTTAACGCAATTAAGTATCATTATATTAATTAAAATGTGAGTGCAGGTGGGACGCGTTGTTGTTTTAACTAGGTTTTTACGTGTTTGTGTTTATAATAACTTTTATGTATTGTTCTGTAGCTCGAGATAAAGTACGAGCTGAGATAGTTTTTTGGAAGTTCTATGGAGTATTTCAAAAATGCCTTCTGTCAAAAAATAACTAGATTTGCAAGACTCATAAGAGGATTTCAGGGTTTTATTCCAGTTTTCCACCGGCGGCAGTCGCTGGAGTTGCTAAGGGGATTGTTGGATAAAAGTTCCTGAAATCCCCCACGCAGGAGACTGACGCATGGGAAAACTGGAATGAGCCAAAATTTAAATTTAAATATAATTTATCGAATCACATCTAAAAATAATCAAAACTAAAACACTAAACATTCGAAACGATACAATACAAATAGCTTGATGCCCTACAAATTATAGCATAAGAGACAAGTGGCGCCGCGTTGTGATATTTTAAGAAACTAATTACTTATCCACCTGGCAGTGTATTTGAGTTAGAATCATGTAACGAATAAAAAAAGAAAATAGTTTTATATCTGTAGTGTACCTACGTAGTCCTTTTGTGTGGTCAGTATAAAATTGCTTCGGATAAAATAGGTCGTACCTAAACCAAATCGGGGGAGTACGGACCGGGTGAGTACGGGACCGGGTGAGAGCGGGCCTAACCCGTATGTTTGAGGTTTGAGATGGAACCCCAAAGATTGAAAAAACAGAAAATAGTTATACATTTTTTTTTGCACGGGATAGTATTGTCTGACCCCATACTGGCCTGTCTTCGATGTTGATTACCGAATAGTTACTACCTAGTCCCTTAATAAGTAGTAAGGTACCTTACAGATAACCCAGTACTTTTTAATATGATCCTAGATTTAAAGTGGTTGGACACCAACCTTCAAATTACTACTACTTCAAGCTCATCGTTGATTTCATCATGATATTTTCACTCATCGTATGGAAATAACGTTTTATTTGCGAACTAGCTGTCGCCCGGAGCTTTGCTCGCGTGGTAGCAGGACTTTTCAAAATTGCTTTTTCAGTTCACCCCTACACTGTGTAAGGATACTCCAAATTTCGTACCTCTGTAACTTATAGCTTAGGCTGTGCGTTGATTGTCAGTCTTCAAAATAGTTTTTTTATTATTTAGATAATATTTCCATTGATACTCGAACCCGCACCATTGGAACAAAAGCCAGATGAGTTCCTACTAAGCTCGCAGTTTTCAGTTGCAATAATCTTTGAGAATAGCCCTCTAAACTCTTGATTGAACATTTTCTCCATTTAATTTTAGTACTTGGAACGTTTACGATCTTTGTCACCCTTTGTGAAGACGGTACCGTCAACAAAAACATTTCCTTTGATATTCTGACTATTTATAAAATACGGGTGCTAACTACTCTATAAAGGTATAAGTAGGTATAGTAGGTGCAAAATAATACCGCAATATAGATCATTCACCCACCTTCAACAAAAAACAGACAGACCAACTTCTGTTTTATGAACGGCGCTGTCACCGGCAATGGACTAAGCGCGTGCTAATTATTACACTGTAGGTACTTATAGTAGGTGCCAAATAACACCGCAATACAGGTCATTAACCCACCTTCACCTCAATGTCGCAAAATTCAATTTAGGTATGGTAAACACACAGTACTACGAGATTCGAGCGATTACCGTCTTAGCGACAGGTTTGTATGGAAAGCGACAGAATTAGCCATTCATCAATTGAATTTTGCGACATCGTGGTGAATGACCTGCATTGCGGTATTATTTGGCACCTACTATAGCTCTATTCATTTAGTAATCTGCTGCCAAATATAAAGACAAAGTATAATAAAATTAGTACTGAACATTCAGAATATATCTTAGCTCTTTTTTTTGTATAAATTTGCTTTTGTTGAAATATTTATAGTTATACAAAGTGATTGGTAAAAGGCTATTTTAATTACGTTACTTACAATTAACGCAAGGCTAATATTTTTCAGTTTTTAATTATACTGAGTTTTTAGCATTACTTTTGACTAGTTATTATTTCTTGAAAAAATAATAATGTGAGCTCCAAAATATTTTTTTTAGATGATTAATACTTTAATAACTTAAAAAATAAAGTTTAAACATTTTGCACAATAGGCGTGAATTGAATTTTTTTATCCAAAAACTGTAATAATTGCAATGTAGCCAGTATCTTGGGCACGCGTTTGATTGGTACTAATGTAGACCAGTTTAGCTGTCTATAAATCGTTTGCAATAGTTTGTAGATAGCTCAACTGTTTCATGTGTATTTTGTAAATATTGTAGATGCAGATAGTAAAACTGTACCTACTAAAGATTGAAGAAAGTAATAGAGGAACTTTGAGAATACTCCTCCAGCTATTTATGGCCATTCACAGTCCAGGGATATTAACGAGTGTTCACTGAATTTTGAGACAAACTTGCCGTTTATAAATTGCATTCCTCGTGGCAGACTGTACAGGAGAAGGGATTATTCTACATAGATCTCTCTTTTGCGAAGTCAGTGATTTTTTTACACCATGGAAGATAATCTTCTATCTTCTTCTAAATCTTCTTCTAAATATATAAAACTCTTTTGAAGCTGACTGATAATCAGCGCACTATAAGTCCTAGAGGTATGAAATTTGTAGGGTATGTATCCTTATACAAGGTGTAATGTAACATAATTACCCTATAAGCCCGAAGGGGGCGTAATCAGACCGACCACTTGAGTGCTTGTACATGTCCAAAGGGTCAATAAATCGTAATTGAAATTTTCATACAAAAGTACAACTTTTATTATTTTAGAAATTTGTGACAACCCTAAGTGTTTGTTTACTATTTGCGTAAACCCGTACACACGCATGCACACGTAGGTATCCTACCGCGTCGCACGCACACGCATGCTGTGTGTAGGTACATTTTAAGTAAAAATTACGAGCTCATTTCATGAATGAAAAACTTCGAAATCTCAAAAGTCGTAGAACAAACACTGTTCGCCATGACCTGTAAATATCCCCCTTTCGGACTTATAGGGTAATTATGTTACACCGTGTATAGGGTAGAAGTGCACTAAGACAGGGATTTAAGAAAGTTGCTCCCGAATACCCGTGAAAATTGGTACATAGATTAATCAAATAAATTGTCTCGACAAGTGATTAAGGATTTTAAAAATTTTCAATACAGTTTGTATGCTGCTACCACGAGAGCAAAGCTTCGTGCGACCGCAAGTCTATCTATAAAATTTATGAAAACTCATGTAATGAGGCTCATAATTGGGCAAAATTGAGTATACCCCGAGGCTTGATCACGGTATAGCGATTATAGAAGCGTTCTATTTTTATCTGGATATAGGACATAGACGGGTACAGTGAGGAATAGACCCCTCAGAGACTTATGGCTTCACGTCCTATTTGATGAATTCGACCGTACACACTGAAACCAGTTTATTCTGATCCATTGAACTCTTCATCACATCAATAAATCACATCGAGATGGCTATTCTGACGGTTCATGTTATGTTGGTTAGTTTCCTGCACTGAAACCAGTTTGTTTTGGTCTTTTGAGTCTTCATCACGTCAATAATCTGCATCGCAAAGACTGTTTCAAGAGATCATGGTTTATTGGTTAGGATCGTGTTCAAAAGTATTATGTTGTTATATTATTTAGTGTTTGTAAGTTTTATTGCCATTATATTTCAGCTCAGCTTTAGGCTATTTAAGATCTCAGTAGCAAAACTGTAATTTGGATTTTTGCGTTTTTTGTATGCGCTGGTTAAACTAAATTTATAAAATTTTGATTTATTTATTCTGATAAGTAGCCTAACTTTTCTTGAAAGTTCATTATTTTATGCTGGAGACGAGCAAAAGTTGAGAACTAGAAAGAACTAAGTTAAAAATTAACTTTGTTAATTGAATAAAGTACTTATTCAGTTCTTTCTAACAGTTTTTCTCGCTCCAAAGTTTTATGCTATCTCAGCATTGCTTATATGCATAATGCTATGAGTTTTTTGCAACCATAATAGTATGTGAAAATGCTGTGATTTTTTTTTTTATTTGAAGCAGATATACCGAGCTATGCTACCAAGCTTAAGCTATGTTAACAAGCTTAAGCTATACTACCAAGCTTAAACTATGTTACCAAGCTTAAGCTGTGCTACCAAGCTTAAGCTATGTTACCAAGCTTAAGCTGTGCTACCAGGCTTAAGCTATGTTACCAAGCTTAAGCTATGTTACCAGGCTTAAGCTATGTTACCAAGCTTAAGCTGTGCTACCAGGCTTATGCTATGTTACCAAGCTTAAGCTATGTTACCAGGCTTAAGCTATGTTACCAATCTTGAGCTATGCTACCAGGCTTAAGCTTTGTTACCAAGCTTAAGCTGTGCTACCAGGCTTAAGCTATGTTACCAGGATTAAGCCATGCTACCAGGCTTAAGCTATGTTACCAAGCTTAAGCTATGCTACCAAGCTTAAGCTGTGCTACCAGGCTTAAGCTATATTACCAAGCTTAAGCTATGCTACCAGGCTTAAGCTATGCTACTAGGCTGAAGCTATGTTACCAAGCTTAAGCTGTGCTACCAGGCTTAAGCTATGTTACCAAGCTTAAGCTGTGCTACCAGGCTTAAGCTATGCTACCAGGCTGAAGCTATGTTACCAAGCTTAAGCTGTGCTACCAGGCTTAAGCTATGTTACCAAGCTTAAGCTGTGCTACCAGGCTTAAGCTATATTACCAAGCTTAAACTATGCTACGTTGTAGCAGAGGCCGTAACAAAGGACTGATAGTATACAAATCAAGAAACAACCTAGATTCGTTTAAAAGCGGATTAGTTTTAAAACTACGTCTTACTAACCTTAATTCTTATCGTGGATTATCTACTTATATTTGTTGAAATTGTGACTCAAGAGTAACCAAGTGCCTACAATGTAGAAATTCAATAAACCTTTATGTCCCGGCACCTTGAGGAGCCAATTTGCGCTGAACATCGTTACTTTAGTGTGCTTAGTTTGTTGACAAATTACTATCTTGTGAATTGCTGGCTAAATTGTAGGTATAAGCAAAATAATCATCTTGTTTAACGTATTGAAGTTGTAGAAATTGTCTAAAGAACTATTAAGTACCTATTAGGGTATTTAAACTAGTTTCAGCGTCCACCATTGACACGATGAATGAAAGAATGAGACGAGTGTATTTTATACTCAAAATTTTTTTTTGGCTGAAGTTATTTGTATGAAACTCTATAAAAGGTTACTTTACATCCAAGTAACATGCGATCTAAACAGTAAGTCAAAGCTTTGTAACAACCAAAGGACATCATTTCAGTGAATACATAAAAAAAGACGAGCTTAAGATTTATATTTCAATGAAAAAGAAATCCATCCCAAACAAACACAATAAAGTAGGTATAGTAGGTGCCACATAACACCGCAATACAGGTCATTCACCCACCTTCACCACGATGTCACAAAATTCAATTTATGAATGGCTAATTCTGTCGCTTTCCATACAAAACTGTCGCTAAGACGGTAATCGCTCGAATCTCGTAGTACTGTTTGTTTACCATACATAAATTGAATTTTGCGACATTGAGGTGAAGGTGGGTTAATGACCTGTATTGCGGTGTTATTTGGCACCTACTATAAGTACCTACAGTGTAATAATTAGCACGCGCTTAGTCCATTGCCGGTGACAGCGCCGTTCATAAAACAGAAGTTGGTCTGTCTGTCTTTGTCGCTAAAATATACGAAAGGATGTTGCTGTGAGCATATAAATCAGACGCTTCAGACAGCTTATTAATATTTGTGTTGAGGAAGCCGAAGAAATGGATGAGACTCCTGTCACTTACAAAAATACGTAGTAAATACCTACTTACCAGAGCTTTATGCATTAAGTATTACTGCGTTTGGGAAATTATTGAGCGGTTGAGAAGGATTCATCACTGTAGTGTTGTATTTGTCCAGTAGATAATATATTACCTGTCTTCTTCTTCTTTTATTTATGGCCGCTATCCGTCATTTTCATGCGCACAAGTGGTTATTTAACTGTCAATGTCAAGTTCCTGACCTATAGTGTGAGCCATTAGAATAAATGTGTGTAAAGTGGTTTCTCTAAATGTGAAAATTGGTTTCAGGTTTTAAAGAGAAAATCCACCATTTTCTCTTCAAAACAAACGACAGCCGACTTGACGAAGATTGACTTGACTTATACTATTTCAAATTCATCACTTGACACTGGCCAAATTGTCTGTCGAAATGACGGACAGAGGCCATGCACTAGGTAAAAAAGAAGACGAAGAAATGTACCACTACGCCTTACGCCAATGACTCAGTTTTCAGTTCGTTCGTTTAGTTTGATAAAATGCTTGAAACTAATCTATTTGGACGTGTCTCGGCAAGTTACGGTCCGATTCGTGCTATTATTAAAAAGTTGCCGCGGGAATAATAAGATATTCATTTTATGCAAATGTGGCAGTGCAAAATCTTTGTCTATTTTTAGAGATTGTCTTGGATTTGCATGTTGTGTAGTAAAGCCACATCGAAACTGTGGTTTTAAGGCCGAAACAAACAGGGCTTCTACTCCGAATAATGTAAATGATGATTATGGTATAGTGTCGTTTGTACACTGTGTCATTTCTACTCATTTTTGTTTTTTATTCTGTGGCCATTATCTATACTACACTCGAGAGCAATGATTCCGGGTCACTTAAAGAATGTTAAAAATCTCGGAAACTAAAAATGATAGGTTAATGCAATAAATTGTATTTAATAGACAATGTAATACTCCTTAAATGAAAGTAAAAAAATATGAGTCACCATACATTTTATTAACACAAAATTACATAAAGAAAAAAACTGCTGATCTCTCCTTAAAACAAAAATAGGAAACATGAAATTTTTGAACTTTATTACGATTTGACTTGAATTTTAATACTTCGTATTGCCTCCTCGTGCTTCCATTACTGCGTTTACGCGGTTTGGCATGCTGTACACCAAGTTCCTTATACGATTTTGGGGAATATTCTCCCATTCCTCTGTGAGAGCAATTTTGAGCTCACGAAGCGTGATTGGGGGAGGGTTTCGTTGTTTTACGCATCTGCCTAGCTCGTCCCAAGCATGCTCGATCGGGTTGATATCCGGGCTGCGCGCTGGCCACTCCATACGAGTAATGTTCATCTCTTGAAGGTAGTCATTCACAATCCTACCTGTATGAGGTCGGGCATTGTCATGCATAAATATAGCATCCTCACCTAAATTGACCATAAATGGACCAACATGATCATTGAGGATTTCTTCCACATATCTTACGCTAGTTAAAGAGCCGTTTTCTATGATCACCAGCTCTGTGCGACTTTCAGAAGAAATTCCGGCCCACACAAGTACAGACCCACCACCGTAGGCTACTTTTTCTTCGATGCATGCTTGCTTGAATCTTTCCCCTGGTCTTCGATACACTCTGTGTCTTCCATCGTGCTTGTAGAGCATAAATTTTGATTCGTCGGAGAACATAACTTTTGACCAATCTTCAATACTCCAATTTACGTGGCTCTGGGCATATCTTAGTCTTGAAATACGATGCCCACGCTCCAGTTTAGGGCCGTTTGCAGGTCTAAGGGGTTTTAAGTTAGATTCAGCAAGCCGACGTCTTACTGTCCATGCACTTGGGTTACTTCCTCCGAGGCGTCGAAACTGATTTGTGAGTTCAGTTCCTGTGAGAAAGCGATTTCGAAGCATGGTGTTCACCAAGTATCGGTCTTCTCGTGCTGTGGTACACCTGGTTCTGCCCGTTCCTGGTCTGCGTAGGTTAGAACCAGTTTCTTCGTAACGTCGGAGAACTCTTTGTACTGTTGACAGCGACACACCGACAGTCCTGGCTGTATCGCGCTGACTCCGGCCGGTTTCCAGCATTGTAAGTATTCTGGTGCATTCTTCAGGCGTAAGCGACATAATTTCAGCTTGAATAATGAATATAGAGCACTATCAACATGGTTTATATACCCACATAAATGACAGATTACAAACAAAAGCAAAACCAAATGCTGTAATTTCGTAGTTCCATCTTCGAAAGTGGCCCTTTTTCAAATTTGATTTTTTTAAGATATAACTTTACAATAACTAAGAAGTTTTAATACCTTCATTTAAGGAGTATTACATTGTCTATTAAATACAATTTATTGCATTAACCTATCATTTTTAGTTTCCGAGATTTTTAACATTCTTTAAGTGACCCGGAATCATTGCTCTCGCGTGTAATAATGAAGGAAAGATTTGATTATTTCTTTGCATTGAATAGGCTCCGAAACTACTGGACCGATTTGAAAAATTCTTCCACTGTTAGAAAGCTACACTATCCCCGAGTGACATAGGCTATATCATATTTTCAAAAAAATTAGGTGTCCTTACTAAAACTCCAATATTGTAGAATAGTGTAAAAAATGTAATTGTATTTTTTGATAAATACACGTGCGAAGCCGGGACGGTCAGCTAGTATTAATTGTAATGGCTGTGGTAGTCTATTTTCAGAGGTAGTCTTGTATGAGCATGTTGTGTAGCAAAGCCATAGGATTTTGTGCACTTATAATGTCGTATTGGTGTTAAGTCTGGCGATATCGCAAACAATTACGAATGATGACGTAGTTTGAAATGCTTGTATAGGGGCTTATCGGACAACTTTTCCCCTACTTCTCTTTAGACTTCCTAATTGTTTTCAATGGATATAGTGGTGATTGCCAAAAGGTAATTTTCAATACTTAGGTGATTACAAAGTAAAAATAAAAGACAAAACATTTCTTAAAAATTTATTTTTATTTTATTGTGCTTCTCATAATATTAATTTAGGACTATCCCGTCCAGAGTTTCATAGTGTCAATTTTAATAATGGAAAAATTGTAGGTAGGTAAAATAAATACCGTAAGTACAAAATAAAGGAAAACTTGAAACAAAACATTTTCTTTTCAATCAATACACATACCGAAATAACTTTATTTAACAAAAAATGGTTTTAAATTTTTTTACTAAAAAAAGTTTATTCTATGCACAAATCTGGCATACAAGTTGTGGAGGAATTCTACCGGCGTAAGTCCGTCTAAATTATGGCGCTTACGAAAATATTTTCCACTCATGTGGCGTGCAAATTCACATGCGGAATTCCGGCGTTCTTAGGATAAAAAAACTGAATAACATCATCATGTGAAGAGCAAAGGCAAGTGGGATATATTTTATTTCACAAAATAATGGTTTAAAGATTTAAGATAAAAAAAGGTCGGAGGAAAAGAACTGTTTGAGGAGATATTCCTTGTAAAAATAAGTAGATTAGAAAATCAGACAAAATTAAATAAAAAATTTAACGCAAACATTTCACAAACTCACATTAAAATGTTATTTTTTAACTATTAGTAGTTGTATGTCAATAAATTAAGTTTAAAGTGCACACTGCACGAAATACAATTATTATACGTAAATGCATTGATAGTATCTTGAAAGACAATGTAGAAAATAATTTCGTGATAGATCCTAGGTAGGAAGGAAGTCTTAATTTATGAACCGTGGGCATAATGATATGATTATAAAATTCAACTTACTATCTTAGTCAACTAATTTTTACTAACTCTGTACAATATCTACACTCAAAAAACAAAAAATTTACAACCCTTTTTACAAAACCAATTAAAAAAACTCACAAATTCTGTGATATTTTAAAAGACTAGCTCAAAATAACTTACTAGGACGAAAATTCTATCACTACTTATAAGGTATGGTCACGTGATTTTTGTACAAAAAAAATATTCTTCTAATACAAAAAAATTGAAAGTTTTTAGAAATAATTACAATCAAACTCTTCATAGTTTTATGAAATTATCTACTAGTTACAGAATATCACAAGATAGTAGTACTAGGTAATCCTCGCCAAGAAAAAGCTACATGATTAGCGCCCTAACACCCCATTGGACAGGGACGAATTCTTCTAAGCGACACTCATTTAGTTCTAAGAAGAGGTCCCTACGAGGTTTCATTAGCGTTCATACATATTCGACAGTAACAAATACTGCTCCATCAACCTTTCTGTCGACAGATGAGGCCATTTGCTTAGGCCGTAGAAATAACTACTAACTGCAAAAGGTCAACACTGTGATTTCACTACCATTATGGCACAGTCTGGGAAAAACTCCGTTCATGACATCGGTATTTCGGCGGATAACCTGTGCCTGGATGAGGCTCTGGTTCCACATGTTCCGCAGGTGTTGTTACTGTACCCTGAATCGGAGCCAAATGAGGAGTCTCCGCTAGGGGGTTTGGGAGACGCTCTTGGTCCTCTCCAGCACGCGATTCCAGGTAACTCTCCTCCCGGCCAAGCTCCTCCAGCTCCCATTGGCATTGGACCCTGAGGTCTGGCTCCAACCGTCCCTACTTGAGGGTATAACCTGAGGAGTGCGTCAAGCAGCACGCCTTCATGGAACTCTGAAGGGTCTGGTGGGTGGATGTGTCGTGGCATTCGCTGATGCGCGCGTCGTCTTTCTAAAGACTTGGGTCGTCTGTCTAGGCGTTGTTGCCTTGGCCGATGTGGTAATGAATGGGGTGCTTGTGGTCTAGAGCAGGTCCTACAAGGCGCAGCTTCACCGACGAGACTGAGTTCGTCTTCGGCAAAGTGGTCGTCACTGTGTATGCTGTCGTCAGATCTGTGCGGTAGCTCTTCGTATAGCGGAGCACCACAGGCGTCTCCACCACAGGAGTTGCCTCCTCGCCAGGTACCTCCAGAGCCGCAGACGAAGACTCGTCCTGGGCAGTTTGGTCGCTTTGTTTCCACCATCTGCAAAGTTGGAAACAGAATTTAATCCACAAGTAATGTAATGTAAGAATGAAACAGTGAAAGTGCTTGTGCCTTAAAATTATTTATCATATTTAAAGATCTCTTTCAAGTATAAACAAAGAGTTAAACCTTCTGAATTATGGCAAGTCATAAAGCAAATAGATAACTATTAAACATTTTAACGAATATTAATTTCGCACACAACATTAACTCTATCGCATCTCAAAATATTTACAAACGAATAAGTATCTCAAACAAATTATAAAGTCAATTAAAGATATCACGAGCAAATAAAGTCTAGACTCAGTACAAACAGATTTACAAAAGATAAACATTAAAGTTTGGACAAAATATTTCAGCAATTACAGCGAAATAATTAAGGGACTATGCGAGAATACACTGGTAAAAGCTTAACTGATTTACGATTAGAAATGGTGTCTTTTCCAAACAAATAAATTATAATCGCTTTGTAGAAGTTTGTAATAGCTCTATCTAGTAAAACCAACGTAATTATGAATTTATCAAAGAAGAAAAGACTATTTAATATTTTGATATGTGCAGCACTAGTAGTAAGTTTGTTCAAAGCTCATGTCAAATGCTTACCTCCAATTGTGGTTCGATCTCAGGTCTGTGTGGAAGCGGTGGTCGTCTTGGCATGTCTTGAAGGTCTTCGTATAAAGGTGCGGGGGGTGGAGCACGTCTTGTGGAACCTTGGGGCTGATGCGCTGAAGATTTGGAGGGCAGTAGGTTGGTGACTTTTCGTTTGTGTCTGGTGAAGAAAATTTTCTGTTAGTACTTAAAAACTCTTACCCAGGTCGCCGCGGTGTTTTGGTTTGACATTTACTTAGTCGCTTCTCAACGTTGAGAGGGGTTCATAGGTAAGAATTTTCTTAATTATTTGCTTATAGCGGCTCTCAACTCTTGAGAGACGCTTGAGAAGGCGTCATATGTTCTTACTTATGACGTAAAAAGGTTTACCAGTCCTTTGACCTGATATAACGACTTATCGTTCCGGAAGTTCTATTTGTAATGCATTTTGAATTCCTGACGTTTTACTAGCAGCTCATTTTACTTTTATATCGTTTATCCCACAAGGACGTGCTAGATTATTCTTCTGATACAGCCCGCTGTGTTTTAGTGTCACAACGAAGCAAGTATTTAGTAAAAATTTTGCACTAATATCCATTTATTTTCTGCACCCCTATTGTTTTTTTAATATTATTCTCAATAGAATAAATTTTAAGGCCCCACCTTACTAAGTCAAACCTACGGAAGCATATTACGAGTAAGTGCTGCTACAGAATAGATCCCTTCTGCCAATATTCATTATAAAGACTGCTGTGTTCATAACTCCGTGATACCTGTCTTTCAATAGGACTTATATTATAAAGTGATTAGGCACGGTCACTTGGTGGAGCAGATGTTTGTATTAATTCTCTTAGCTGTTGGGTAAATGTAAAAACTCAGGTAGTTTGATGATTTCATTATTATTTGGCAGGATAATGATGTGGTATGGTATCGTTATAATGAATTTAATAATAATTGCAGTCGCAATGCGGAGTTTTTAACTACTGGTCTTTTTGATGGTATTTTTTGCTGCGACTTAATAAAGCCCAATGTGCAACCTATTTTTTGGGTTTTAAGTGGTTTAAACCTTAGATTACATTCTCAATGGAAGAATCTACTAGTAAAGTATTTTCATTACAAAAAAGTTTCCCAATTTTGATAAAAATGTTAAAATAACAACAATGTTAAAATAAAAAAAGAAAACCTGACTACTGGAAAATCACGCAATAAATAGTATAAACCAGAAAATATTCTCATCTGAAACAGTCATGTAATAGTGATGTTTAGAGGATAACCGTGTTCAGAAATTATAAATGTCATGAATACAAAAAGCAAAATTTTGTAGTATGTACGAAAACCATGAACAAAAGCTAGAGCAGCGATAAAACCGCCAATGTTCGCACGGTCGCAGACGAACGTAGGCGATGGTAAGTCAAAGGTAACCAGACGACATCCGTTAAGCCGACCACCCACTAGAGGGGTTACCTTATGGCACAGAATCTTAGCGGATGCGAAGTACTCAAGTTCGTGAGGATTGGCCTCGTACTTTGATTTAAGATTGAGTGACCTTTGAGTTTTAAAGGTTAGATTGATTGTTGGGATACTGAACGGGTAATTGTCTAGCAGTTTGGATATATATATCCAACCTTTTTAGAAACCAATATGACCTACCAAAAGCAATGGTTGCTCCAACAGTAAATTGACAACAAAGCATTTATTGTGCCTTTGTCGGCTCATTTTTTTTTGCGGTACTGCGAAAAGTAGCACCTAGCGCGTGGGATTTCAAACAGGATCATAAGTTCGTCAGATATTTAAGCGAATACGAAAGTACCCAATCTCACCTGCCAATATAACTGGTTATTTCCACAAATCTAATTTTATTATGAAACGCCATTCCGCAATATGATGAGAAATTACTATAGTACTGATTATTTCTTTCCCGATCAATTTAATTATAAACGCCAACTACTTACTGCCTGATGTGAGAAATAAAAATGTTTAGTAACAACAATGATGTGATTTGTAATGCTCAAAAGGCCTACTACACTACACCAATTCAATGTAATCGCACTATAGTCAGTACTGGCACAGTATGCGCTCTATCTCTTATTTAATTTTTTAAGATAAAACCTACTCCTTATTTCCCTTATACAATTCCAAACAACTCTTACGGAGATCAGATTAAACTTCTTAATGCATTATACCTTTGTTGACATACGACCTTTTGACTCGATAGAGTTGGGAAAAGTTCTTGTCGATGAAGCTAATAAGATAAATCAAGTTAATACTGACGGACGGATGCCTCGGAACTTTTCTTGTAAATAATAACGATTTGATTTTATTTGGTGATTGTCTCGATGTCGATAGAATTCGAAAAAAATATTAATGACGATCGTTTTTATTCGAATGGTATCGTTCGTTACTTTTACGTAGATTTTTAATTAGGTTTGGTAGATTAAGAGAATAAAAAGGAATTAAAGTCATTTTAAAATCGAGACGGTGTAATATACAAATCATAAAGTTACCTAGGAACTATAAAAATATAACTTACTACAACTCAACAAACAAAGGTCACACTCCTCACCTCAAATATCTAATCAAACTTGACAGAAACCCAATCTACATTACAAAACATCAACCGCGCATTTTAAGTTCGCGCCAAATCGCCTCCGACACTGCGTTTTGTCGATAACCGCAACGCTCGATAGTATCGTATTACTCGATAGTCGATAGTTTCTAATAATTAGTGGCGTGGCACTAATCACTAGAGACGGGCCGTGAGATTGATTGACAGGGGGCGATATTTTTGTTGATGTTTTTCGTGTTATGATTAGGCTATGGTGGAATGAACTTGGTGTGGTTTGTAACACTTTTGGTGATGGTAGATTTTTGTGACAGATGCATCCTAAGCAAGTTGGTAATCTATGAAAAAATCTAATCAATTCGACATACAGCGGTAATGGTGGTTTTCTATGAAATTAATTTTATTTATAAATCTTCTTTATTCTTTATTGTACACAAAAATAACACGCCAAAAATAGATAACATGTACAAAGAAGAGCTTTACCGTAAAAAGAGTTTTCTTACAGCAAAGACATTGCTTTTCTTTTTAATTTTATACATTTACGTAAGTACCATATAAGCTCGATCGCTTTTGGCCAAAATTAATCTAAACTTGTAACCCTTTCAGACATACTCAAACAACGCTTAATGACCGCACCTTATCTGTATTAATATTGATCACAGCCTGTCGGAAGAGTCTTACGAAAATATTCGCTTCTGACCAAAATATGATAGCATTTACCTACTTATTCCAATAATATTAGTTCAAATTCAAATCGTTTATTACACTTATATTATTTTATAAATGTTGTACAAAAGGTAGAGTAGCAAACATAAACCTTTAATAATTATAAATTATCATTTGAATCAAGAGATTCAGACATTACTGCGATAAAAAAAGAAATCTTTATTTGAGTTTTGATTCAGATTTTGACAAAAAGACTACAAACCTGATTTTTTTTCATATACAGAATGTTATAATTTTTGATATCATGTTTTATTGTATGTAAATCTTTGACCAAAATTTGTAAAATAAAACAATACAATAAAAAACTATTTAAAATTGAAACTATTCCTGACATCTTGACTTCCTGCTAAAGGTGGTTTAATTATAACAACGCCCAATAACCGCACGGTCGAACAAACACGCCCCTCGTGGCGCCTGAACTGGAGGATACAAGGTAGGATCACGTGTGATGGCAATATACATTGATGTGTTAAACGTGTGATGGCAATAGACCTTGGTGTGTCGTACCTGTGATGGCAATAAATAAATATTCTTGGACATATAACACAATGCCCAAATGTTCCAAACTAAGCAAAGTTTGCACTACTACCCCGACACAGAAAAACCATCTATGTTTGGCACACAAATGCCTGTTCTCGGTGGGAATCAAACCCACGACCCACACTGGACACTGCACGGAAAGCAGAACTACTACCGACTGAGCCATGACGCCTGTCATGGCAATAAAATATGTTTGAAGTGTCAAAATTGATAAGGTTCTTACAAAGTTTTTGGATTTGATAAGCTTTAGGTATACTAATTTGTGTTTAGTAGGTACGAGTATATGCAGTAGTGTATGCATGCATAATTTTAACCTACTTCAAAATCAATGAGGTTCTCAATTCGGTTGTATTTTTTTTAATGTTTGTTACCTCAGAACTTTTTCATTTATGAACCGATTTGTAAAATAGTTTCTTTTTTATCTGAAAGGGTATCAATTACTTCCAGATTGATCCCATATTTTTTTAACATATTCGGTTCAGTTGTTTGGCAGTTAGATAGAAATAACTGGGAAAATCACGTCATCCACGTACACGACATTGCGACAAACTTGCAAGCTTACAAAAAAGTTTCAAATAAATTGCACGAATCGTATCTTAAGCGTCAGCCAGTAACTTTTTTAGTTCCTTTCACAACTCTATAGACAATACCCCGATACGTAATAAGGCGATGGAGGTGTCGAAGTACTCTGATCCTTGAGGCGTCCGACTAACAGTTGAGCGCCCATATTCTAACACAAGAGAGGATTAAGTTACTGTTTGGTACTGACAGGAAGACCGGTAGTTTACCTATATCACAGATCATAGAATACTATCCTATAGGTAGGTACCTCCAGTACACTGGAGGAGTTTGACACCTTATATTTATAAACTCCTTACAGAGCTTACTTTCCAAAACAACAAAGGTGCATTTTGATAAGGTCTGTAAAGGACACAAAGGTTTTAATACTTCCTAAGTAGGGAAATGTACTCAAATTATGAGTGAAATCGTGATTTGGAAAACATTCTCTAGAAAAGCTACAAATCTCTTGAATGTAAAGTTGTCTATTATTATTAAACACCCTGTATATCAATTTGGCTTTTTTTTCGCTACCTTTTTTTATTGAATTTAGCTTATAACTGAATATAAATCAGCCATTTCTACATTTAGTCCAACCGTGCCTAGAATAATCAAATAATATTTAGTATCATAACCCTTGGTTTGTCGTAAATATGAATTTCAATTTGTAACTAGTTTGGAACCCAAAAGCTAGAGGTATATACCCCAATTTCAAGTTTCCTAATCCAGAGTAAAATTGATGAAATGGTTCACAGAGTAGATATTTTATGTAGAGCTATACCAAAGACGCAATATTATATTATACAAAATAGCATTATGTACCTTCCTATTATGAATTCGGGTTCTATTTACTTTAGTTTTGTTTAAGTTTTCAATTATTATCAATGTTCAGTTTTTTTTTGATAATAAATTTTATTTCAATGTGGTTGCAAAAAAATATATTAGCTCAATAGAAACATTAAGCTTTATAAAAAATATTTTTTTATTTAATCCCGAATTTGATGGTGCTCTTATTCAAACGCTTTCTACCGTCTATAGCTAGAAAGATTATCTCTTGGAGTAAGGACTCATTTTCGCAAATCACTTTAAATCAGTATGCATTGAAAAATGAGCTGTATCACACTGATTTCCAATTATTTATACTAAGTTGTAGTTGATTTTTAGTCCGCCAGGTAGGTAGTCTTCTCAAAAGTACAGGCAAATTTAGTTACCACTTCAACAGCTCATACTTATTACACCGTATCACACTAATGATTATAAATGTCAATGTATTTCTGCGTGATTTGGTTAAAATTTGAAATATAGGTCTCTAATTCGTAACCTGGATTAACACTACTATTTCAATTTTATGCCGGAAAATAAACATAATCAAATTAAACCCTGTAAAGGTAGCTGTAAGAATGACAATAAATAAAAATAATTATAGGATTAATCGAGACGCGGGTGAAGTGGCGGGCGGACGCTAACCTTTTATAAAATAAATACAACGTTTCTAAAAGCTAGAATGAATCTACCTGGGGATTAATATATTTCATTTTAAGTACCTAAGTAAGTATAAAATAAAGAGATCGATAGAAGAATTCAACTCGGTTGGGCTGCATTTGGAAAATTTGACGACATTCTTAAGTCCGCCGAAACACCACAATGTGTTCTGCCCACCATGACTTACGGTGCCGAGACCTGGACACTCACGCAGGAGGCTGTGTACTGGATGAGAGTTGCACAGAGAGCCATGGAGCGTGCCATGCTCGGCATCAAGCTTATAGACCGTGTTCCCAACGTAAGTTGGGCAGGACACTTGGCAAGGCGAGGTGATGACAGGTGGAGTAAGGCGCTAACTGAATGGCGTCCAAGAACCGGTTATAAAAACGTCGGTCGTCCTGCAGCAAGATGGGCAGACGATATCGCAGTCATAGTAAAAATTGGATGAGACTGGCACGGGGTCGTAAGGAGTGGTACATCAAAGAGACGGTATATCCAGCAGTGGGTGAAGTCAGGCTGTGGATGATGATGATGATGAAGTAAGTATATTTCATTTTCAATTTACTAATTGTTTTAAGTATTGTGCCTATCATAGGGTCAAATACAAAGGGTCAGTTTGACCTTTAGGGAGTGGAACGTCCCAAGGGTTACTACAACGTTTTCTGGGACGCCCGTAGCAATTCTAAACTGAAATTTAAGACCTTGTTTACGGCAAACGGCAGAAAGTTTAGATCAATTAGTTAAATAAATGGTGATTTAACCGGGGTTTGTGAATTCAAGTTGGTAAAGGATCCAATCAAGTAAATAGAAGTTGAGAGTTAATTAATATGGCATCCATACGGTACAAGTACGACCCCAATTCACTATTAACAAAGTTTTAGGGTTGAAAACATGGATGACGATGGTTCTTGTTAAGTTTAATTACAGAATTCGACACCATCAAAAGTAGCTGACATGTAATTCAAAGAAATAGAGATAGATAGATAGAGATAAGGAAATATTTCTCTATCTCTATCTATCTCTATTTATAAATATGTTATATTTTGTTACCTTGGAGTTGGGTGTTGAGGTCACTCAGTTTTTATAACTTTTGCAGTCTGTTCGTTTTAATCTTATTGTTCTGAATAAATTATTATTATTATTTACTTATTTTTAACAAACTTCAAAAGAGGTGATTCTCAATTCGGCTACATTTTCGTTTGAGTAGTAGTAAAACAAAAAATGTAGCCGAATTGAGTACTCGCATTAGGTACAACACGTTTTTACTTTTGACTTTCATAAAGTAATAAATAGATAGACAGAAAGAGAGAGAAAGAGAAAGATAAAGATAGAGAAACATTTATTTGGCACACCCACAACTCACCGGTAGAGCACATGCAGTAAAACAAGTGAGTACATAGAAGGTAAGATACACATTAAAATACATAACAATTACGACAGGTAGGTATCTATCTAGTTACCCATTAATAAGTACGACTCGTATTACGACTAATATTATCTGTGACAAGAGTCCAATATAATCTTGACTTAATACATGATGCAAATGAGTCCCTGGTTTTTTTTTCTCGCAACTGGAGGTCGTTGAGTTCGTTAAAGACGACATCAAATCAAAGCTGAAATCATACGCCAAGCGCATGACTCGCCATCCAAACGAACTGGCCTGCAACCTTATGAACCCCACCGTCACACCGTTCACACGTATTAGGAGTAGAGTTCCTCAGGATCTAATACGTGACTAGGAGAGGAGAATGAATGTGCGTCGTGCCACTGGGCACAGACCACGCATGCCTGGAGTTGCAGAATCAACAAAACCCTCGCTGAATGCCAAACGGGCAGATCGCAAGGAAAGAAGGAATTAAAAAAAAAAACTGTAGGTGTAGGTACGTACTTATAATATACCTACATGGTAACACCCAGAACAAACATATACCTATGTAACACATAAATGTTTATAACTATAGCCGCATTAGTTTTATCCAGTCTGCAAAGTTCAGGTGATACAAATCGAAGTTCTGAAACTGCGGTGGAAGCATCGAGTTCTAGAAAAATACAAGGAGCAAAACGAATACTTCTGAAAACTAAAACAGTGTTCATCGGGTTATCCACTACTGCCACCGGTGGCCAGCGATAACTACTTTGTCGGTCAGTGGCGGCCACTTGCTACACCATGTGAAACTATAAAAGTAGCTGTTACAGGTTACCGGTAGCTGTCATTTTCATATCTATGTCATCTATAAAAACAAAAAAAAAAGTTTGATTCCTTTGGAATTTTATACGATTAGCAATGATCGTTTCTACCTGTGTTATTATTTAATTTCACACATACATACTCTGAATACAACGCTAGCAGGTGCAGCGCGTCAATGAAAGTTATACTTAAAAAAAAACCAATTAAGTATTATTTACAACTTATCATCGACATATCAAATGTTCCAGTCTTAAATTTAACAGCCACTTTTCTAACAATGCAAAGCGTAACCCACAACGCTGCGATGCGGCTCAACGCAGAGTACCGCGTTTGCTCTTCGCCGCTGACGCAGACTGCGATGGAACAAGAAAACTAGACGTTTTCCATACGATAACGTGTCCGGAGCCGCATTTCGCATACCGCAGCGTTGTGCGTTAAAATCGCGAGACCAAAGCTTTACCCGGTAACTTTGTAAGAATATCTGCCGTCCTCAGTTCTCGATGCTTCTTTTCCATCCTGTACAAATATTGCTTATCTGTGATAATATTTTGTTGTAAAACTTTCCTTTGTGAAAGCAAAATACAAAATCCGCAGATATAATAGTGTTGGTTTTAATAAACACATTTATTACAAAAATAAAACTTTAAAAACCTAATTACGATGCGAAGTTAATTCCATCTTTTTTTCTCATTATGAAAAGGAATGTAGTAGGAAAGGTAAAAAAGATTGACTGGGACTTTGAATTTCATTTTTAATTTAACAATTTTGTGTTTCAAATCAGTTGAGCTATCTATAAATCGGTCGCAACGGTTTGTAGATAGCAAAACTGTTTCATCTGAACTATGTAAATGTAAATACTGTATTAGTTGTAATTTTCTTTGTGAATGAAGCATACTGAGACAAATTTGTGATCAAAATTACTTACAAAAAGACAATTCTCAGTGGAACTAGTACTAACAATCTATATGGTGAAACCACAATAGATCCAGAGAGAGATAGAGAATCACATTCTCAACAATGCAATATTGTATGTACCTACTAATACTATCAGATCTAAATCTATTTATGGAGGAACGTCTTTATTAGGCCCCTATTGTCTCTCTAATTATGGTAAACGAATTGGAGTGCAGCGAAGCGTTCGCAACTTCAACTCTGTCGCAGAAATGAACTCTATCCCGATGCGTTTAGGTTCAACGCAGCGTGATTTTAAAAGCATGAGTTCTAAAATTTTGCACAATACCAACCTACGCTTGACGTCAATAATAATAAGAGCTTAACTGTCTTTGGCTTAAGGTTCAAAACGGCAATATTTGAAGTTATGAGAACTCAATACCAAGTTGCACGAAAATAATGATGATCATTGCTAAATCGGGTTTTGATTAGATGCAAGCGGTATTTTGAAATGTAATGCTTAATTGGTTGTATAATTTTAAGAAGCGGGAAAATAGGCTGTTATGTGTTTGATATAAGATTCAAAATAAGCTGTGTAGGTAGAGTTTGAAGATTGTGATTATAGTGATACTTTTTGTATGCAAGATTACTTTTTATTCTGTATCTCAACGGGCTTATTATCCATCTGCATACAATCACATATTTGCATAATATCTTCATTCGTTCTTGGTTCAAGATCTGGTTAGCACCAGTTTAGAATCGAGTTCCACAGAAAATAGGCTTTGAATTAAATACTCGTACCATTGACTGAGCAAGCACTGCTTCCCCAAAATCTCATATAAAATTTACAATGGTACTAATATGGATTAGTTTCATAGTTAAAACTGTTTCATGTGTATTATGTAAATATTGTAAATTATGTATGATTGAATGATTTATTTGACTTATTTAGGTAACAAATATCTGATTATTTGGAAGACCAACAAGCTTGGGACGAACTAGCTCCAACTCATCCAATAAAAAAAATATGTAATCATACCTAATCATACAAAACGTAATGACGATTCAAAGTGATCAGTGAGATTTTATTGAATAAAAGATTTTTGACTTTGACTTTGAACACATGTTACATTTTAGAGTTATAAGTGGTGACGGTAGGTACACACACAGGCATATTAATCACAAGTCGTTAGCTAGTACCACAGATCACATACCTAATACTATGCTAGTACTAAACAGTCATTATTTTTTTTAATATACGATTTTAATGCGTGAACCTTACGAGTAACCAAAAAAATAATACTAGAGCAGTTTCTCTACAGACACTATTAAAATTTTGATTGAATTATTAGATGTTTGTTCTGTGTCTGGGTGTTTCTATGTATTGTATTTACAAAAAAAAAATGTATGTATTCTATCAGTAATCTAGTTTCCATCGTACAAGCTTTGCTTAGTTTGGGACTAGAAGGCGTTGTGTTAAAATGTCCATGAATATTTATTTATTTATTTATTATTTATTTTGTTGTAATTGTATTGAGGGCGCCACTGGACTATTTTAGTGTCACATCTATGGAATAACTGGAGTAGATCGTCATCGATTCAAAATAAAAACTGCTGCTAGCTTTCTGAAGTCGGATTTGGTTAGCACACACGAATTGAGAACAAGTATGCCGATATGGGATACGTTACGAGTATGTATTGTGAATGTTTTGCTTCGATAATGACGCCCTTGTTTGAAATGTCACTGTATTGCAGATAAGCTTTGACCATATTAAGTACAATAGAGCCATCTTAACCTCTAACTAAAACTATGGGGTCTTACAGCCGAATACTCAAACGTCATTCAAATTTGAGCACCACTTAAGATTTATCTGCCTATTGGGCGAATACTCAAACGCCACTCAAACCCCACTCAATTTAAGTCCCGCTTAAATTATTGCCATCTCTTACGAATGAGTAATGTCAAACAGAGGAAGAGCAACTTTAAGTGGTGCTCAAATTTAAATGACTTTTGATTATTTCAGCCTCTGTTTGACATTACTCATTTGTAAGAGATGGCAATAATTTAAGCGGGACTTAAATTGAGTGGGGTTTGAGTTGCGTTTGAGTATTCGGCTGTTAGACCCGGATACTGAAACGTCACTCAAAATTTTAACACTTATTTAAACTTGCTCTGCAGAGTGAACTTATCTCAGTAGCGCTTCAGTATTCGAGAGTTAGATTAATGTGACTGTTTTTGGGAATGCTTCACTTTCATTTGAGTAAAGCCACGTATTTCCTAGAAGTTCCAATTTTAATGTAAGTTTCTGTAATATCTTTGGTGTTATTTTTAAGTATATCGCTAATAGCTTACCTAGATTTTTTAAATAATTAATATAGGTATAACTGCACTGTTTTCTGGTAATTTACATAGACAAATTATTAAATGACAGTTTTTTTCCAATTTTAAGATATCAGAACTAACAAGAATGTTTTTTATAACTTAAAATTTACAAGCGACATAATAGTATTAAGAAAATAGTCAAAATTTGAAACTGATAAATAATAATACGGTAAACTTTACCAAGAAAACTATTGTGGATCATCAAATTTTATTTCACTTTTCTGTTACGAATTCAAATGAATTCAACTGGAAGAGTCAAATAAAATTTCACGATCTTGAACGAGTTAACGGTTCTCGACTGCTTTGTAGTAGTTCTACGAGTACTAGGCTACAGTAAACAAAGAATACTCAATCATACCTACTTACTATTAACGCACAAATTGCCACTATCAAAAAATGTCCCAGCAGGAACTCAGCTCAATTTTTTTTTATAAAGCTTTGGTCTTAGAGCTTTACCTTGCAAAGACCCAACAGTCTGGCTCTTGGACTAGCTTTTGTTTTTTTTTATACTCCTAATATAAATAAAATAAAATAAATATTCACGGACATTTAACACAACGCCTTCTAGTCCCAAACTAAGCAAAGCTTGTACTATTTACATTATGTCTACATTATGTCGTACGGCATTTTGTTGTGGGGGAGTGCTGCAGACATAAACACCATATTTGTGTTGCAGAAGAGGGCTATTCGTGCAATTTATAACATGGGTCCCAGAGAATCACTAAGAAATAAGTTTAAGGAAATAAATATAATGACAGTACCTTGCCAGTACATCTATGAAAACTTATTGTATGTTCAAAAAAATATCAATCTATTCAACAAAAAAAGTGATAATCATAATGTTAACACTAGAAATAAAGACAAACTCGCTGTTCCCACCACTAGGCTCACAAAAATTAGTAAATCTTTCAAAGGGCAATGTGTACGCTTCTTTAACAAAATCCCAAGTGATGTGTCTCAGTTGTCGATTGGCAAGTTCAAAAACGTAATAAAACAGAGACTTCTTTTAAAAGCATACTATAAAATATCTGATTATTTAGAAGACAAACAAGCTTGGGACGAACTAGCTCCAACTCATCCAATAAAAAAAAAATGTAATCATACCTAATCATACAAAACGTAATGACGATTCAAAGTGATCAGTGAGATTTTATTGAATAAAAGATTTTTGACTTTGACTTTGACTTTATGGGAACTAGATGGCTGATAGAATACATATATACTTTTTTTTTGTAAATACATACTTATAATACATAGAAACACCCAGACACAGAACATATATATATTACTATTCTCTACAAATTGCAAATTTTTATTCATATTTCCACACAGTCGTCCAGGCCTAGTAACTGCTACACCATCTATGGCTTCTTGAAAGTTCCGGGTGTGGTGATACTGACTGCTGTTCAATCTGTGTCTGGGCCCTCAGCGAAACAAAAGGTGGTAAATAGTGTATTGTTCGGTTGCTGAGGGGTTGAGTTTTATACGGGCGTTTTCAAGTTCACTGGAGTCTTACAACTTGAGTTTACCGTGGTAGTTTAAGTGAAGTGACTGTGTGAATGTTTTTTTTTGAAAATTATCGCTTGTGTTTTTACTGTAGTACTTATAAACACTTAATATAATTATTCCTGAGTTTTGCGAAGTCACAAAAGGACTGGTCAGGTATGAACGTTTCAATACAAGCGTAGTCAAATGAAATGAATTGAAAAAACTTCCTTTGACAAAACACAGAAGGGTAATAAAGAAAACCACATATTTTGACTTTGTGACGATTCGGACAAAATATTTTGGGACAAATTGTCACAATTGTCACATTTGATTTTCATAATTTTTGTTGTGACGATTCGGACCACATTAAAAATAGCTGCATTGTACAGTCAGGTAAAAAAATTTTAAGCAAAAAACGTTTGCCCAGCACTTATGCCATTATTTCAGCCTAGTCGACTTTACCCACAAGAAATACTAAAGTTAAATAGGTACTCAGTACTCGCTTATTTAACTTATCTTTGTCTTTTCTGTGGATATGGCTGAATAGGCTGAGAGGATGGTATAGGTGCTGGGCAAGCCTACTCCATCTAAAACATTGTCCCAGGCACTACAGTGTCCCGTTAAGTGTCGGTTGCCTCCTGACGCTGTATAAATCATCTTAAATAGATGTAAAGGCCTATTATTATAATTATTACACACTTATTAAGTTATTTTTGCAATAAAAGCTTAGAATTTCACTCCTGCGTTTTGAAAAAAAGAATATGCAATTTTGCCCCTCTAAAAGTTAGCATTCCTCTGACAGATGTCACATTTCCGTTTTTATTTTTGAAAAAGTTAAAACAATACTGAATATTCATATTCCGCGAGACGTCTAGCTCGTGCGCCGGAGTCGGCCCGCCCTCGACGCTGATTGGCGGGCCAATTTTAAACTAGCCAATGGCAGAGCAGAAGGAAACGGTCGGTAATTTCGGCATAATTAGTCATGCGTCGGTATAATGAGGTTAGATTTGACCCCATATTCGAGCATACGATCGCGTTTTGCAACGGCCATTTCTTCGGTTGAGATGACACTTGCAATCGTGCCTTTGCACGCTGCTCTTAGTTTTCGGCCTCAATTTTGTCTACGTTGAAAAGTAATTTTATTTTATTGAGTAACAAAATCCACAGCTCTTAAGAATAATGGTAAATCTTAATTTTAAAGCAGATAGCCAAAGACGGATTTACATTCTAAGTAATTAGAACGCAAGATCTCTCGTAAATACTGGTTAAAATAGATGCTGCAGCTTATCTGACTAATCACTGTCTATTTCTAAAATGTATTCCATTACAGATGGAAGTGACTAAAACCAGTTTCCTATTAACAAACCAGATCTCAGACAGGCGTTATGGCGTTACTTCCAATAGTACAAGCTTTGCTTAGTTTGGGATTAGAAGACGTGTTTAATGTCCGTGAATATTTATTTTTATTTATTTACGCCTAAATGAGCGTCATCGTAATTATTATCTCACTTTAAACAATATCACAGTGACAGTTTACATTTATTAAGCGGAGCGAATGTTTTATTTTCAGGACCTAGGCTATACAAGAGCGGACGAGTGCATTATAATACGGGCTGGATTAAGAGTGAGTATGCAAAAGTTTTTGCACTGACAACTCTATCGTCGAAGGCAATTATTCGGTCTGTTTGGTTTGATATGGTTTAGTTTTTTGGTCGTTAATTTGTTCCGACTAGTGCATGTGAATTTGTCAGAGGTTTTATTTATGAGATTGGGTCAGTGTGATATTTCATTTCAAACTTTGCTGCGAGTCTAAATTTATTTAGTTACTAGCTGTCGCCTTCGGCTAATTAAATTAATTTCAAATTGCATTTGTTTTGTAAGTGATAAAGCACTAAGAAAAAATTCAAAGATTTATATACAATCGATAACTTTTAGGTTGTACTTAATAAAAAATATTTGATATTAAATAATAACTTTTAAGTTGTAATAAAATATATTTGATATAAATAAAATTACTTAAAAATCTTGTTAAAACTATTCACTATTGAAATAATTAATTTAATAAAGTACCTACTCGTTACTCAATTAATTAGATTAAATTGGCTCCTTCTATAGAAAACCACAAAAGATTTCAAAAAACTAACATTATTCGTTATTTCCGGTATATTTACTGCATAGTGAATAGCGCTCGTCACAATGAGACTATAGATGATCCCCATTGACCCCATTCCCTCGCCAACATTGTCTTTCACACTACCGACACGACATCGACACGATATCAGCGAACAGGCTAATCTGATTGAGTACTTACTTACTAGCCGCTTTCTCCCCGTGTTAGCACCAACACCGATTTTGATGTTTGAGCAACGCTATCGTGTCGGTGTCGGTTACTGTGTTAACGCTCATTGTGTTTCATACGCCTTGGGCCTGGCATGTATCCAAATTCCTGCTCCAAGAAAAGGTTTTGTAAGAGGTTGCAACCGTCAAAAACCGGACGTTAGTAGAAAGTACAGATTAAACAATTTGTAAGCTTGTCTTTTTAACCGACTTCAAAAAAGGAGGATTCTCAATTTTTCAGTAGTTTGAGAAAAAAACGTCATCCACGTACCCGAAATTGTGTTTTTGGCTTTTCTGTGCTGTTTACGATAAATAGTGCAGTCCCAATTAACTGCTATCATCATCATCGTATCAATTTAAAGTTGATTTTTCCAGTTTTTAAACTCATAAATTATGTAGGTACAACTTTAGTAAGTCAGATACTTTTTTTTTTCTATAAAACAGAATTTTATTCACAAAGAAAGTTATAACTAATACAGTATTTACAATATTCACAATATTTATTAAATACACATGAAACAGTTGAGCTATCTACAAACCGTTGCAAGCGATTTATAGATAGCTCAACTGGTCAGTACCAATCGGAGTACTCAGTTACTTATATTCGACTTGCTGACGTTTCGGACAAAATATTTTGGGACAAATATTCGTACCAAGTGCTTTGCTCACAGGTATAAATTGAGCAGCCGAGGCCTAGCTAGAGGACACTTACCTCTTTATTCATATTTAACATGCTCTATCATTGTCACTTGCATGACAACGAAAAGAGATTAAATAAATAAATAAATTACTTTGTAACAAGTTTTTGCCTGTTATTAATTGAAATTTCTATATATTATGTTTTGTTAATTGATTGCTAATTATTATTATAAATTGTTTTAAGGACCACCAGTGTACAAATTGTACCTCATAGAATATGACGTGTAATGTATATTACATATAAATACTATTATGACTATTATTATTATATGGTTATGATAGTATTATGTGGTTAAGATATTGTACGCCTGGGATAAGTATTATAAGATGAGATCTCCTGTACACAGTTCTACAGTAAATGTTTCTTATTTCTTATATTAAAAGGTGTAAAAAAAATACCTAAAAATGTTTTTAAATACACGTGCGAAGCCGGGGCGGGCAGCTAGTTATGAAAAAATGAAATAGATGAGTGGTTAGAAGTGGTTGTGACCTGTGCATCGATCCTGAGTCCAGTGGGTCCGCACGCGTGCGGCAATCTAACTAAAATGTAGTTAGCTCAGCTTTAAAAGACTAAATCAATACCCCTTACTCTTCCATTTATTATTATTTAGCAAATCAATGTTACAGTAGAAGTAAATACGTATTAGTACAATCTTATTCCTGTGACGTCACCATAACCCGTTCCCGCATTTTCAAAAACGCAACCCCCGCAAATCATCGTTTCCAAATTACCATCCCACAATCCTATAAATCGCGAGATAATCAATAACTGAGGCTTTAAATCTAGAGGCAGTCAAACAAACACGACTTGAGCAAGTAATGCTTAAAGATACCTACGGAGGAGGAATCTTAACAGCGGGGATCCTGATTTAGCTATGATTTAGCTATGAAATTGACGTCGTAGATGATTTATGAATGGTAAGCACGCTTGTGTCCTTATCGTTTCTGGTTGTTGCAGCCATGCTCCGAGTTTTAAGAGAATAATCTTACTAGAATCACGGACTAAAATTCGTTACAAAGAAATTCTAACAGATCCTTGTTTGTCTAAAAATCTCAAAATTAAATGGCTAAACTACTTTGGGATTTTTAGAAATATTGTCAACTAAAAACCTATAAACCAAAAGTTTTATTCCCACCGCAACTCAGCGCTGCTAGCCAGTGGGGATTTCTGAAAAAAAAATGCCTAGGTACTGGTTGAGATTTGGGAATTAAAAATCTTTGTAAGTACCTAATATGTAAACAAAGATAACTTATCTTTATATAAAAATTATGTCCCAAACAACATATACCCTAAGAACTATCCTCGTTTTGATGTGAGACTTTGAGCAAGCCCATTCAATTTTGAAAATACGACGTTATTCGATCATAAGCATCCCTTTCAAAGGTAAGTAAACCTATTTTGAAAATCCCACAATATTCGTTACTTTACCCACAGTGTTGTTCCAGAAAACTTTCTACAAATATGAAGTATGAAGAACATAATCCATAATTTGGAAAAAGGAAACCATAACAACCTTGCTTATTTTTAAAAACGTACACTAAACTTGTTTTATGCCTAAACTGTGATATTTTTAGCTGTCAATCTAGTATGCATAAGCATTGACACTTAAAATGACCCACTAGAGTAAACAGACATTGTGACAACAAAAGCTATAAACCAAGTTGAAGTGGTTCATATCGACTTGAAATGGCCGACTTAATAACTTGACTAATATTATTTCAAATAATTGATTTGACACTGGCGAAATTGTGTGTCATAATGACAGACAGAGGACACTAATTAAAGAAGAAGACGGACAGAGGCCATAAATAAAATGAAGAAGACATTTCAAATGACAAGTGCGGATATTATGCAGGGTGCGACATCATGTCATGGAAATGTCTACACTACAAGATGACATTTCCAATACCTAATACTCTAGACGACAAAGGACTAATTACATATGTGGGCACATCGAAGCTATAAAAGCTATCCTATTTAAACGTAGGGGTGGATAACTTGGGGTACTTATATATAAAGCTGGGATGATTTGAGCGGTGAGCACCGAGGCGCGACTCCAATCATACCCTTTATGCGGAGTTGTCCATGCGAGCCTGGTCAGCTCCTTGACCTCGTCATGCTTGAGATACTCTTTGCACACTAATGGGTAAATCAAATATCAGTTTAGGGACAAAGAGGGGGAAATAGAACACCCTAGTCTTAAGTTATGTCCTGATAGGTAGTCAAGAGTAAGTTATATATTTTCCCGGACGAAATTCTTGATCCAATTGTCAGATTTATTATCATCGGTTCATGTTACATTACATATTTTTAGTTGTTACCTCGAACAATCCTCGCCTCAACTTGACCTCGGATCTATGCTTTGGGCACACTTTGGGTAGTTTTAGTTGTCAAAATTACTATCAACCTACAAAGTATTCTTGCCTCGACTCAACTTCGAAATTCGAAGCACTAGGTCTAGTCGAGGCAAAGATTATCGAGGTAAAAAAGAAGCCCTTTTTGTCATTTTAGTTTTTATAGTACATAAATACTTTGCTTTATTTAGTTTACCCATTTCTATTTATACTTGCTTTCACTTAAAACGCAGGCATCTTAGCTTCATAAATTAGTGTAATTTCATCTCCACGTCAATAAGAGCCCTTAAAATCTTATTAACAGAAAATAAATCCTAGCAGCTACTTATCAGGTCGTTCCAAATCAAATGTCAAACTGTTCGTAACTCGATGACAAGAATATTGTGACACTGCACATTACAATGACGCTTCTAATTATTTCATCGGTAGGTTTTGGTACAAAGTTAAGATTGAAGCGGAAATAAGCGAACAATTTGAAAGTGTCCTGATAATAGACAACAAGCCAAATACCAAGAGAGATAAGTCAATGATAGACACAAAAGAATACTACCAAACGGCGCCGTATTCTTTCTCGTATTTATGAATTTGGCTGAGATTTGCCGCCCACGACAACAATTAATCTTTAATCCCTTGTGACATAATTAACTGGCACAAACACTGAACTGTGTAAATACTTCTAGTTGTAAATAATAAAATACCAGCTGCTACGTATTATTTTAGTGCACCGCCACTTCTAAACCATTCAATATCTTTCTATATCTTAAGTTATGTCAGTCAGCTAATCAATAGTTTTACAAAACCGTATAGAACTTAAATACATACCTACCAATTTGAATAGAAAATAACGTGCTCTACATACCTAGCTCACTTTAAGCTCTTGTCAAAATCTAAACTAAACTAGATTGAACGGTAAGCAGTCACCAACTTAAGCCGCACAATTAAGCGCAGGATTAAATCCGGAATGGTGACAGCATTGCTTTAATCAACTTTCTCGGATCAATGCTTTGCAATGTGGCGCTCGAACTCGTTTATAGGTAGAATCACTTATTTACTAGCTAAGGATACGTTTGATATGCGTTCTGGTAAAATTCCATACTATAACTTTTTTGCTAACCTAGTAGGCACAAAGCTATTTAGTTTTTAACATCTTGTGGTGTAAAATTGTTCTAAAAATGCCATATTAATAGAATCCTTATAATGCATTTTTACAACAATGGTGGATACATTTGCAGTGTGCCAGCATTGGAATGGAATTTTGCAACATTTGCCTAGCGCAGCATCTAAGTCCGCCTCTAAAGGAGCCTCTGCATTGCTTAAGAATACGAGGGTTAGAGCCCAGAGGCGTGATGAAGGTTTGATCGCCGATTAAAATGTCTCACGCACTTCACTTCGCGACGCATTGTCGACAGCTCGTGAAATGTAGCTCAGACGTTTAGGTAATGAAAGACACTGGGTCCTAGCATGTTTTTAAATTTTTTTTAATTTAAATTAACGGCTCGCAACAGTCGCAACTTTTACAGGGTTACGTCATGATCGTATAGCAGAATCCCGAGCTAAAACGAGGAAACTTTATTTGAATCAATAAATTCGTCTTTGTCAAAAAATTTAATGTTACTCGTACTCTTCTTGTACAATAATTAACATTAATTGATTTTTATGCTGTTGCGTAACTGAGACTTAGATAAAATGTATACCACTAAAATATCTCAATTACTTACATTCTTATTATTCTTAGTATTGGCTACGTATAATCTGTTCTAAAACTGTTCATTCTATCGAAGTTCTAAATATTTCTGCTTCTCTGGTTCAAGATAAGGTAGTAAAAGAATACTTACTTCCAAACGAGAATAGCACCAATGAAGATGCCCACGATGAGGACGATAGAGCTGAGCGCGATAACAGCTGACGTCTGGAAGGAGGGTCCACTGTGGTTGTATGCGTCTATCTTCTGAAAAAAAACAAATGAGTAAATAAGCATCCTACATTTACATAGGCATAATAAATTAGTCATTTGTAGTAATTATTAGCAGCAATTGATACCGTTGAATTGGTACTGCAAAGCCTAGCTAGTCAAAAGTTTAATATTTGCAGATTATTTATTGCTTCAATGCCAGTGGTCCAACTTTTTCATTATGCAAATTGAATTCGTTTTATATAAATAATCTAAAACATTATGTTTTACAGCCTGATAACTAGAGAACCATGTCATGTTACTTAGTTCTACAGATAATAAAATTAAATATAATTTATATTGTTGTCTGCCCTAGAGCTTAGTATTTCTGTAATAGATGCCACGATAAGCTACAAAGTCAAAATGCCAAAGAAGGCTCTAAAATGACAAACTGGGTTCTTTACAGTCATTTTCAAAATCTCCATCAACACCCAAAATTATTCTGTAGGTACCTTTAAATGCATTCGTGATAGTTTTTGTATTAGCTATGGAATTACCGTGTTTTTCATTTCCTTTCTTATATACAACGCCACATTGTTAAGATAATTACAATTGGGGTGCAATGCGGTTAGAGGTGCGTCCCCTAATAATTATATTTTCAAAATTGCAGCAATTATTGCGTGCGTGTGTTCTCTAATAGGTTTGTGTGAAAATGAATTATTTAGATTTTATAACACAAGCTGTTTTTGGTCTTTTGGCCAAGATAATAAGGAATAGTATGAATTGCACGTTAGGTGGCAGACTGTTGATGTGATCACATTTATAAAAAGTGGTGTTCTGTTAATAAATAATGAGTCGGTAGGTACCACTTTCACCTTGCTATATTATATGAAAAACTATATTGTATCTAATATATAGTATAGTATAGTTTGGCAGCTATAAAAAATGTATATTTGTAATAAAAATTATAAGTGATGCGTACAAGATAAGAATAATAAGGTGCCATTTAATACTTTTGCAGTTTTTTGAAATCTGGCTCAAACTCTTAGATTGCTTCATAATGTGTAATAATAATTCATAATTTTGAGCAAAACATAATTTTGACATTCTATAACTGTTAAAAAGTAACATTTATCGCACAGGATCATCCGTACATATAGAAATTAAAAAAATTATATTTACTCCAGACAGGATTTATTATTTTATTCAACTTTAGTAGGTCTTAGTTGAATCTTCAATCACTGTACCAAATAATAATAAATATGGTTTTATTTTTATAAATCTATTCTAAAAAAGTTTTATTTTTTTAAAGAAAACCAATTTACCCCTGATTTAGTTTCAGCGTAATAGAAAATATAGCCATCTTTAAAAATAACATTAAGTTCGAACCTAATGGGGAAACGTGACGCGCTCACGTTTCTTTTTTAGAGAAAAAAATAACACACCCACTTAGAGGGTCGTACGGGTGAAACGGGGAAGTTAAAAAAGCTTTGTGTCAAAATGACCCTTTTTATACATTGTGCCCTTTTTGGGCTACGGTGTGAATTAGGAATAAAATACTCTATTTTGTTACAAAAAAATGTGTATTGTTTGCCAATGTTCTAAACTGGGAATTTGGGTTTCAAAAGTTCGGTAATTATTTTACAGATATATATATATATATATATATATGCCCGTGACATTGTGTGCAAAAATCGAATTTAGGTACAATTTTCTTATCATTATCCTTTCATATAACAATACAACAAAAACAAACATAAACATATACATATTATATATATTGTTTAAGAAACATATTAGAATGATTACTTTGATGGTTATTTTGTAGTACCTACTTAGTGGGTAGGTAACTACTATACATACAAAAAAAAAATTGGATTTGAAACTAATTTTATTTGGGTTTGCCAATCATAGTTTGGTCGAGTATGGTGTAAGGTATGTAAATCTATATAAATTCGGATGTACTGTTCATTTATAAATGAATTATCAATCATAATAGACTAAATTAAACACGCACTAAAATAATTAAATGTCATGTCAACCTTCCTAGCCGCTATCAAAATATTGAATCGTGATACCTAAATCAAATAATTAAATTAATTACTAAACCAAAATAAGGCAAACTTACCTAATCAAACATTTTAGTTTATGTATATACTGAAAGTGGATAGTGCTGGTTATTCATTGTGTTCCTTAGCGTTTTGTTCCAAAACAAAAGTTCTAAATTCAAAATGTCTATTTTATATTTATATAATCATTTATGTATAGGGTCTTTCAACTTTAAATCTAAATAAAAAAACGTGTGTGTGAGATATCATCGATTTGTTTTATATGTTTGAAAGCCCTATCTATGTCATTATGAGCGGAATATAACATCGCTTAAATGTCCGCCGCGGCTTCTGTGGGTGGCGCGCATCCTAAATGTCCAATTTTCCATGTCCCTAGTGCATAAATCAGGATGAATTTGACCGATGCCGTTGGTTATTTTGGTTGTGAGAGCCGCTGTGGTTGTCTGGTTTATTCGCATAGACCTGCAACTTAAGAAAACTCCACAAAAATAAGTCTAATTGGGTCAAATCACACGATCTCAGATGCCAGTTCACATTACCTCCAAGTGAGATGTCGAATGTGGCATGAACTGTGTGCCACGTAGCGCCGTCCTGTTAAAACCAGATGTCGTTGGTGTCCATATCATCCAATTCAGGCCAAAACAAGTTTGTAATCATTGACCGGTAGGACAATTATGGTGACTGTAAAATGGGCGAAACCCGCGGCGGAACGTTGCCCGAACAGAACATTTTGATACAACAATTTTATCTTTTCTACCCGTTGTGGAACGCTACATCCGTCCATGGTGATTTGGCAAAACTGGCTGAATAAATGACAGCCAATTTGACAGCTGTAGCTTCAACAAGATGGCCGCTATCAACGGTCAAAGTTCGGAAGTCCCTATTGGAAGACCCTATATATACAGTAACTATTTAAAAAGTTGCGTTTATATTTACGTTGCCAGTATTATTAGTATGCAATTACTGTGCGACTCACACTTGACTGGTTTTTCTGATAGCTGCATAACTCACGTCGATACGAATCGCAATCTAACCTTTTATAAATAAAAATCCTCCTTCAAAGCGAATTCTTTTGAAATGCAACCGACACACCAAGAGCAATCTCTCACACTGCAGACACCGATTTATTGCCGCGGTCTCAGTAAACAAGTGTCATACGAATTTATGAACCTTATAAAATGTAGCGATCTGATTGCCAGATCTAGAGACCGCAGCAGATCTCAGTGTGTTTCATACTTAATTGCGATTCGAGAAAGTCGCTCCAACACTACAACATATTTCTCAATATTTATTTTTGTTCCTGACCGTACAAAAACTAGGGTAGTATAAAATAAACAGGGTTTGGGACCAAAATGTAATAGAAATGTAAACTCTTTTTAGGGTTAAGCTCGCTTTTGTACATGTTATGTATTTCTGTCTTCTGTTTAAAAAATAACGCAAGAAAAAATAAAAAAATGAAAAGTGTGGTTTCGTCCCAGTGGGACGAGATACCGATAGTCTGAAAGTAGAATAACTCATCAAAAGTAATCTTGGTATAACGTTTGTATATGTCCACCGCAGCTCACTACACTGTTAGTTGGACCACAAGCGTAGTCAAAACACAACATTACCGATGCAATATCTCTTTGTCTGTGAAGCGTGTTTATCTAATTGTGAACGATGATAGAGCAGTTTTGTTTATAAATATGCATATTTTTGGTTTCCGCCCCACCTACTAATATTTTAGTATGTAAATTAGCTGACGTGAATGTATGGGATGCATAATTCATCCAAATGTATTGTTTATTTGTTTATTCTATAATTAAACTACAGTTTTGGTACGCACATGTCATGGTAAAATAGGTACTAAAAGGTACTCCAGAGAAAAAATTGCAGGTGATTTATAAGTTTAGCTCTTAAGGTTTAGGCGCTTTGGTCCGGTAGGTACTGTAAGCCTAAATTGTATCTTAAAGAAATAAAGAAATAAAGAAATAAAGAAATAAATAAATAAAGAAATAAAGAAATAAAGAAATAAAGAAATAAAGAAATAAAGAAATAAAGAAATAAAGAAATAAAGAAATAAAGAAATAAAGAAATAAAGAAATAAAGAAATAAAGAAATAAAGAAATAAAGAAATAAAGAAATAAAGAAATAAAGAAATAAAGAAATAAAGAAATAAAGAAATAAAGAAATAAAGAAATAAAGAAATAAAGAAATAAAGAAATAAAGAAATAAAGAAATAAAGAAATAAAGAAATAAAGAAATAAAGAAATAAAGAAATAAAGAAATAAAGAAATAAAGAAATAAAGAAATAAAGAAATAAAGAAATAAAGAAATAAAGAAATAAAGAAATAAAGAAATAAAGAAATAAAGAAATAAAGAAATAAAGAAATAAAGAAATAAAGAAATAAAGAAATAAAGAAATAAAGAAATAAAGAAATAAAGAAATAAAGAAATAAAGAAATAAAGAAATAAAGAAATAAAGAAATAAAGAAATAAAGAAATAAAGAAATAAAGAAATAAAGAAATAAAGAAATAAAGAAATAAAGAAATAAAGAAATAAAGAAATGAAGAAATGAAGAAATGAAGAAATGAAGAAATGAAGAAATGAAGAAATGAAGAAATGAAGAAATGAAGAAATGAAGAAATGAAGAAATGAAGAAATGAAGAAATGAAGAAATGAAGAAATGAAGAAATGAAGAAATGAAGAAATAAAGAAATAAAGAAATAAAGAAATAAAGAAATAAAGAAATAAAGAAATAAAGAAATAAAGAAATAAAGAAATAAAGAAATAAAGAAATAAAGAAATAAAGAAATAAAGAAATAAAGAAATAAAGAAATAAAGAAATAAAGAAATAAAGAAATAAAGAAATAAAGAAATAAAGAAATAAAGAAATAAAGAAATAAAGAAATAAAGAAATAAAGAAATAAAGAAATAAAGAAATAAAGAAATAAAGAAATAAAGAAATAAAGAAATAAAGAAATAAAGAAATAAATAAAATCTTGAATATCTTGAAGCATAAGTGCTAGCTCAGTTTATCTTTTTATAACTATCTAAATCATCAAAAAATATTTGATCAAGCTGTATTTATTTGCGTTTGTTAGCAGTTTTACATCTAGAGTGAATAGGTGAATTATAGCTAAGTGTGCTCCACCTTAGGCTGCAGTTACACTTACCATCAGGTGTGCTGGCAGCCAAATGATTAGCTATTAGCACATTTAAAAAAAACATTTTTGTATTACCTAAGCCACAGAAAACAAACAGTGTTCTTAGCTAACCTAATTTTGAGTAATATTTTATCAGGATAATAGAAAAAGTCACGTAAAGTGCCTAGTAGATAAAAACTTTGAACATCAACTGGAAAAGTCAGCGTTTTAGGGAAAGTGACGGTTAATTCAATTAATATTTTCGATCCCCCTTTTCTTGAACTTTCTTAATTTCCGAAATACTGCGTCAACCGCAAACTTTGGGCGATAATCATAATTTAGAATTTCACTACGGACACAGTCTTATTAAAAACAGCTATTATAATAAACTTTAGAATAAACTATTCTAATTAAATAATGTGTTAAAAGTCAGCAGCTATGCACATGACATGTATCAAAATAAAAAAAGATGCATTCCACTTTTGCGCAACAAAGAAATGCGCACCAATTTAAAAAAAAAATATCTTTTATAATCGAAATATAAAAAAAAAGAAAAGAAAAGAATTCTATTTAATTTATTTATGAATTAATAAACAGTGTTCGTGACAAGAAAAACCTATGCCACAGAATAGATATTATACCTAGTGATTCAGATCTAGATCATTACAAATTACCTAGTTAAATTCCACTAACGTATATAAAAATTATTTCAAATAAAAAATACAGCAGTTACATCACAGTTGTACGGTTTACACCAGCTGTTCAAAATTTTGCTGCACCACGGGATCGACCCAAATTAATTAAGCTTTTATTCAATTTTTTTCGATGGCAAGTCCCTTTTATTAATTAAGGACAGGCATTGACAAATCGGCTACCGTCTCTAGATGGACAGCGCGATAAACTGAGGCGGGAAGCGGATTAGGGATGGGTCACTGCGCGCTCAGTCTTGCTTTTTTTCCAAGTTTATAGCTTATATGAAAAAAAAATATTTATGTTTAAAAAATCGTTTTTCTTCTTTAGATACATAAAATAGTGACAAATGATGAGCAATAGTGAGTATTAGTAGATTTGTAAGTCAGCTCAAGAGAAAAATCTGTCAATATTATTTATTACATCTTAATATTTTTTTTTTATTGTTTTATTGGTTTTGCTTATACCTATAATGGTATATATTATAAAGATGTTATTTCAAATGGTATATCTCATAATATTATTATGTTAATTGAATAGTTCCTACCGTTCTATCATTGCTCTAGGATGGCTTCGACTATAATAAAGTCAACGAATTCCTAGACGTTAAAGGTTTCTGCATGAGAGTAATTTGGTGCAGGCCGCACAAGATCTGTTGCTTTGGAAATGTGGACAGACCGAATTGTTCCAAGACTGATTTCTCAAGCAAAACAAGACTGCTCGTCCCATCTCTAGCACTTTGAATATTGTATTCATGAAGATTCCTCCGATACGCCGGTGGATGCTGTGAGATATGCCCAATAAATTGTCCTCTACCGATGACGGATCTCGGTGCAGATAGTGCCATCTTTTGACAAATCGTCGTACCTTTTTGAGGGGCTTTGGGATGCGCTTAGATTTTAATCTCGGACTCCGTACCTACCAGAAGACGTTTTGAAAAATGTCTAAAAGCGATACTGCGTCGAACGTTATATTCAAGCCTCGTTTGTTTTTAACTGCAAGAAACCAGATGGCCTGGCCTGAGGTAATCAATTTTTAAATTGTAGGCTAACTAGAATACATGCTCTGAATCATATTGCTATTTATTATAGTATAGTACAACATAATATTTTATCGATTTGTTTTATTTAATAAAGACTGTCAAATTATTAGTAACAGTTCATACCCCATCACTAAACGCTATTTTATACTTGGTCCACAAAGTTGAAGCATTTTACTTTTGCGCACCAAGCTTAAAATCGATTGGTGCGCAAAAGTACACAGCGTAAGAGCGCATTTTTTTAATGCGAAAAGTGGAATGTCTCATGTAATTGTGCCGAACTGTGCTGTGCGAACGCTATTAAACCGTGACGGGACCTTAAGTTTAGTTCGTTGGCCTATCCTAGACAAACCACTGTGACTTAAAACAAAAACATGTTTTTTTTTTCAACAATGACAATTTCAGTAGATAGGTACGTTTATGTCAATGACCGCTTGTCGTACGTATTTATAAACACTACAAAGGGACCATTCGTTTTTATTGAGGGTATTAAACAGCTGTGGATTTAACTAGAAAGGAATCTGACCACTTCAAAGAGCATGTAAAAACATTCAACCTACGCAATGAAGAATTCTCTTCAAAGTTTTAGGATTAACCAAAAAGACAACATGGTTACTTAGATGAACCATAAAACAACATTATTATCGGTTGTACTATTTTTTAAACTAAATATGCCCTAAATTCAATTGATACAAAATAATAATAACTTTTCTATAAGTCTTCATTAAAAAAACTTTAGATTCATTATCATTTGGGCACAATCCTAAGTGCTGCATTATTTTCAGTACCTAGTTAGACAGCGTGGTTGATCGGTTGGTAATAGACAGTTATTTGGGATGCATCTCATTTTTATCCTAAATCGATTGCAATGCTTTATCAATTTAGAATTAAAGAAAACCGACCGACCAAAAAAGATTCAAAGTAGACCGCATTTTGAAACTTAGACTACTTTTTGTCCGGACATTACTGAGAGAAACGTAATCAAAACACACAATATAAATCAGTTTTCTCAACTCAATTAGTAAGCTATCGAATAAGCCACTACTGAAAAATCTACAAACATACAAAACAAAGCTATGCAGGCTCGTCGGTTGGACCACCACAAAGTTCTACGAAGTGTGAATCACTGTACCTATCTGTGGTGTCTGTGGGACACCAACCGAGTTCTCATGAATAAGTGTTGAGTTTTATAGTTACCTACACACCTTGACAACTTAATCAGCTCGATTTTATAGACTACAGTCTCTGCAAAATCTTTATGGCTTGTAACACGCTCAAGTTTTTATCGGACGTTGAGCAAAGAATTTAGTTTATTTATTAGTGTAAGTTTTTTTTTAAGAAAATGTGACATGACATGACAAAGCCGTTGATTGCTACATGGATGTTTCGTCACATTACGTGGCATTGAATGGTGCAAGTTTCGCCAATATCATAGTTGCATCTGAAATTGAAGACCGACTGACTACCCTTTATAATTTTTAGTTGGAAATACGAATTTTACTGTGTGCTTTCTATGTCTTGTTTTGTTTTTTTATTTCATTAAATCAGGAACTCGCGTTTTTGAGCGCCTTTATAAGACCGACCGTTTGATGGACAGCGGGCCTAAGATGCGCACCGCTAGATATTTGTCATGTCGTTCTGTCAAAATGTAAGCATTTTGTACCAGTGTAGGAACTATTGCATTATCTGTGGTACGTAATGGTGTCGACAAAACGCGCCATAATGTTCACTTTTGACACTTCTTAGTCGTCGTACAGCTCTCTGAGGACGAGATAATAGTCATGCAGAAATGTCACAAGTTGAAAATTCAAAGGCGCGGTTTCTCGACAACATTAACACAGATAATGCAATAGTTCCTAAACTGGTGCAAAATGCTTACGTTTTGACAGAACGACATGACATATATCTCGCGGTGCGCATCTTAGGCCCGCTGGAGTGAAAGAGACTCGCGCAGGATTGAATCACGAATAAATGTGACAATCGCAAACGTATCGTTACGCTAGCGTATCCGGGATACACTGCGCAGTGCCACTACAACGGTTGGCAGTCGAGCTTGCATTGACGCGTAGGTAATATAACTCTAAAGCCTGCAATACATGTTGGCCCAACGTTGCCGAGCGAGGGCCAATACCAACGTGTAGACGGCATGTTTGAATCCATCGCTCGGTGTCGCTCGCCTAGCTGGCCGAGTGAATACAAGCGCCAACGTGTATAGAGGTCATTTGCAATGACTTGTCAATATAATACGCTAATAATTAATTAATAATATAATACGCTAACGCGGCGACTGTCAGATTGGTTCGTGATAGAGGTACAGGCAAATAAATGGACTATACACATAAATAGATTTCAAAGCATGCAAATAATTTGTCCTACTAGATGAAGCACCAACTCCCTCATCCTTTCTACTATTTTATCTACCCACTAAGTATATTGAAATACTACAAAAGATAATCCGACTAAAGCGACTATGAATCATTAGTTTTGCAGAACACCTACTGAGTTTCCCTAAAGGCTTGTTTCACACTGTCACCGACACGATAACTACACGATATCGGTGTGAACTCGTACATTTTTGACGGAACTGTCTCTGAATTGTACCGGTGTTTACCTCATTAATTATGATGTGTATAAGCAAGCAGGGGTAATTCACTAGATTGGTCTTATGGCAAGCAGGCAGGTGTGTAAGTAAAATCTTCCTAGGGTTCATTAAACTGCGAAAGAGATTTCTGGAGTTCATGTCCAATTATCCCCTTAGCGTCCCTTGCGACTACTGGCAGGGGACCGATTTGGACCGACATTGTCCCTGCGGCAGCCTGCTATACTGTGTGCAGTGCAGTAGCTGTCGTTAAACGCTTTAAAAGACGCCGCCATTTTTGTTCGAACATCTGACACGTCGGTATCGTGTAGTGTAGGTATCGTATCGGCTAGTGTACAAACCTATGCAAGGTAAGATATAAGGTGTCGACTACACACTGACAAGTTAATCAGCCGAGCTGTCGGATTAACCACAGGTATTTCACGGGGTTAATCGATCAAGAATTTTTGCGGTGATTTTGTACCAATTAATTTTAATTACAATTGGGGTTTTGATCTTTTAAGTGGTATCAATTCGGACTATAATATTGGAACTCTTTATTTATGCCTTTGGGCACAAAATTAATAATAGTGCTTTGTATAATGGTTTGGATTGAGTCTCAGCTGGTAAATAAAGTGGTTTTGAGTTAAGTATCACCGGTTTTATAAGTGTTTTCTAGGAAAAAAATCTGTTTAGATTGTTATGCTATATAAAGTGTAGGTAGGTATTTACATTAAATTTTTTGATTCTATATTCTCCATACTTATAAAACTACTAGCCGTCGCCCGCGGCAATGCTCGCGTTCTAGACACTAGAGTGTGACTTTTCAAAATTCCTTTCTTAGTGCACCCCTAAACTAGGTACATTAGGATACTACCTTCCAAATTTCATACCTCTAGGATTTATGGTTTAGGCATTGATTATCAGTCAGCTTTAAAAAAGTTTTATGTTATATTGATGATGATGATGATGATACCTACCAACTTTTATATATTTTGCACATGTCATGGTATTATTATGAGTTTTTCAAAGCACCGCTGATTTATGATTTATATAAACTTTATTCCAATCGAGGTAGAACGGACCGGGTGAATACGGAACCGGGTGAGAACGGGCCTAACCCGATTTTTTCACCATCGCGACAAAACTTTTGCGATTAGGTAAAAGCGAATCGAGGATTACCATATAAAATTCGATTAACCAAATAACTAGAACCAGGCGAGTGTAAAATTGCAGTGAAATTCACACAAATTCTATAGTGCATTATTCCAATGGTTATTTGCTTGTTCTGTTTAATACCAGTTTATTTGCTAACGGATGTAAGCTGTGGGTTTGTGCTCATTGTATTAATGGACACGTCTGGATGTTATTTTAGCTTTGCTTGTTTCATTTTATTTACTCAGATACTGACAGATTCTGATGTTATATCATTGTTGCATAATGCTCTTTTTGGAACACTTTTATTTTTATTTCTGACATGAATATCTTTGTACATATCCTTAGATTTAAGTTATTTTCCGATTATAATAAAGAATAAGGAAAATTGCTTTGGATCAATATAATTGCTTGGCCACAATTCCTCTACGAAGTTGGTTAAAACTCCTCCAAATATGTACCAATATTAATTCTCTCAGAAGGCGCACGCTTCCGATTGGTACTGATTTGGACCAGTTGAGTTATCTATAAATCGTTTGCAACGGTTTGTGGGTAGCTCAACGGTTTCATGGGTATTTTGTCAATATTGTAAATACTGTATTAGTTGTAATTTTCTTTGTGAATAAATTAGAAAGTTCTCAGGATACGAGCCTATTCTCTCAGATGTCGAGATTAGCTTTAGTTTTCAACAAACAGCGGGGTAACTCTCTCAGTCAAATGCAGTAAAAATATTGAGTTTTTGTTTGAAAAGTCACAAAATAGCACCTTATGTGACTTTTATGACATCAAAAGCCCAATGATATTTTACTAGCTTTATTAAGAGAACTCCGTACTGTACAAGCTTTTAAGTAAACTAGCTGAGTAAAGAGAGAGCCACAGTTATAACAAATGTTAGTTTTGGGATGGACACAAGTTGGCTAATCTACAAACGCTTATTTACCTAAGCTTAGAGTTTGACTACGCTAGCCACGTTGTCTAATGTAACAGGTAGGTAAGTATATATTTTGTAAAAAAAATACTTCATTAAGGGTACGACTTCAAACTCTTATTCTGCTGTACCAAAAATGTTCAAAGAAGTGTTTAGCACGTCATGTTAATCTGCTAAATTGTAATTAAAAATTTGTTGTATTGATTTTTTGACTTAGTGACGATTCGGACCAAATATTTTGGGACAAATTCTCCCAATCGTCACTTTTGATTTTAATAATTTTGGTTGTGACGATTCGGACAACTTTAAAAATAGCTGCATTGTACAGTCAGGTAAACAATTTTTAAGCAAAATGTGATATAGCTATTAAGGTGGTTCGATTTCCATATTAATTTATTTTACCAATTTGGGGGAAATTATATTATTATACCTAACAAGCAATTTTTATTTATTTCTTGAATCATAGAACTTAAAATCAAGATCTATTTTTTTGATGACAGCTGTCAAACTTCAAACGCCCATATCTCGGAAACTACTCACCCTAGAGTTCTCGTTCCAAAACCAAATGAAAGGTGTGATCAAGATCTAAATGTTTGAAGACAGCTGTCAAACTTCAAACGGCTATATCTCGGAAACTACTCACCCTAGAGTTCTCGTTCTAAAATCAAATGAAAGGTGTGATCAAGATCTATTTTTTGATGACAGCTGTCAAACTTCAAACGGCTATATCTCGGAAACTACTCACCCTAGAGATCTCGTTCCAAAACCAAATGAAAGGTGTGATCAAGATCTATTTTTTTGATGACAGTTGTCAAACTTCAAACTGCTATATCTTGGAAACTACTTACCCTAGAGTTCTCGTTTCAGAACTAAATGAAAGGTGTGATCAAGACCTATTTTTTTGATGACAGTTGTCAAACTTCAAACGGCTATATCTCGGAAACTACTCACCCTAGAGATCTCGTTCCAAAACCAAATGAAAGGTGTGATCAAGATCTATTTTTTTGATGGCAGCTGTCAAACTTCAAACGGCTATATCTCGGAAACTACTCACCCTAGAGTTCTCGTTCCAAAACTAAATGAAAGGTGTGATCAAGACCTATTTTTTTGATGACAGCTGTCAAACTTCAAACGGCTATATCTTGGAAACTACTCACCCTAGAGTTCTCGTTTCAGAACTAAATGAAAGGTGTGATCAAGACCTATTTTTTTGATGACAGTTGTCAAACTTCAAACGGCTATATCTCGGAAACTACTCACCCTAGAGTTCTCCTAGAGAAAATTATTGTTTTTTATTTTTACGTGAAGAACAAACCAACAAAAATACTTTCCATACTTCACATCACAGTCATACAATTTAAAAATTTACTAACAAAAACATGCATGAGTTAAGGTTTGAACTCGGTACCGTAGTTGTAGAAATATCACGGAGCTACTGACCAGTCCAATCTTACATGTTACTGGCGAAATTGAGTCATGGTTAGAATACAGTAAGATCCTAGTCTGTGTGCGTGAATAGTCGGTTGCATTATTGTCCGGCACAATCAAAAGTATTTTTAAGACTAAAATAAACCTGAAATATAAGTTGGTTACATAACTAATAATTGTCGGCACATATATTCGGAGGTTAATAAAACCAACAAGTCTCATTCATAGCGTATATTTGGTATACGCTATGAATGAGACATATGCTATATACAAAATAAGTTATGTTTTTTTAAACGATAAATAAATTAAAAAAATAAAATGAAAATCTATTGAATTGTGCATAGAACGCCTTGTTATGTAATAAAATCGAAAAAAGTAAAAAGTTTTAAGATATAAGAAAATCTAACGCGAACTCTAGGGTGAGTAGTTTCCGAGATATGGGCGTTTGAAGTTTGACAGCTGTCATCAAAAAAATTGATCTTGATTACACCTTTCATTTGGTTTTGGAACGAGATCTCTAGGGTGAGGAGTTTCCGAGATATGGGCGTTTGAAGTTTGACAGCTGTCATCAAAAAAATAGATCTTGATCACACCTTTCATTTGGTTTTGGAACGAGATCTCTAAGGTGAGTAGTTTCCGAGATATAGCCGTTTGAAGTTTGACAGCTGTCATCAAAAAAATAGATCTTGATCACACCTTTCATTTGGTTTTGGAACGAGAACTCTAGGGTGAGTAGTTTCCGAGATATGGGCGTTTGAAGTTTGACAGCTGTCATCAAAAAAATAGATCTTGATCACACCTTTCATTTGGTTTTGGAACGAGATCTCTAGGGTGAGTAGTTTCCGAGATATGGGCGTTTGAAGTTTGACAGCTGTCATCAATAAAATAGATCTTGATCACAACTTTCATTTGGTTTTGGAACGAGATCTCTAGGGTGAGTAGTTTCCGAGATATAGCCGTTTGAAGTTTGACAGCTGTCATCAAAAAAATAGATCTTGATCACACCTTTCATTTGGTTTTGGAACGAGAACTCTAGGGTGAGTAGTTTCCGAGATATGGGCGTTTGAAGTTTGACAGCTGTCATCAAAAAAATAGATCTTGATTTTAAGTTCAATGATTCAAGAAAGAAATAAAAATTGCTTGTTAGGTATAATAATATAATTTCCCCCAAATTGGTTAAATAAATTAGTATGGAAATCGAACCACCTTAATGTAACCACACGCTCGCAAAGCAATTTAATTTTTGATGTTCTCCGAATCGTCACAACAAAAATTATTAAAATCAAAAGTGACGATTGGGAGAATTTGTCCCAAAATATTTTGTCCGAATCGTCACTAAGTCGATTTTTTTAGGTTTGTAGGAGTTTGTAAAGGTTTGTACGGGTTCATAGAGGTTTTTAAGATTTTTAAGGGACGTGTAGTGTTACAAGTTTGCAAGTATACAACCTATACAGACATAGTACGCTCACGAAGTCACGGGCAGACAGCTAGTATAAATAAACCCTTAAAGTTACACAGTCGCACACCTTTCCATACAAACGTGGAAGGGAAACTACTCCACTGTTTGACGCTGACCAATCAAAACTAAGGATTATATCAATTTATCTCGTCATAATCTATGTCTGTATACAGCCCAAACCGTAAAAAAGAAATAATTTAAAAAATACAAGCTTCTAAACTTTCGTATGGAAAGTATTTTTAGCTTGTATTTTTTAAATGAATACTTTTTTTACGGTTTGGGGCATGTATACAGACATAGATTATGACGAGATAAATTGATATAATCCTTAGTTTTGGTTGGTCAGCGTCAAACAGTGGAGTAGTTTCCCTTCCACGTTTGTATGGAAAGGTGTGCGACTAGTGTAACCTTAAGTTTCTATACGCTAAGATGATGTGCGCCGTTTTCATTGTTTTGCGACTCTTCCAATTTTCTCACGCATTTTATTTCAAAATGTTTGCCATCAGCAGTAAAATACACGTTAGAACTATATCCGTGGGCACCTTTTGTTTCACAACTATAATCCTCAAGCCAACAGTACCGCTATCTCTAACAAACACACAAGCAAACAAGAATATGTGACGGTTTCGTAAAAAGTTGTAAAACGAATGGTCTCATTAAGTCCCGTAAGTAGGCACGCTATATTTACTAACTGTGATAAGACATTTTTGAACAAAAATTATGAATCGGTGATAAAAATAATTATCAGAGAGAATATTTATTTTAAAGTATAAAATTGTTATCAGACGCTATGAAAAATATTTAGAAAAATCTACTAAAAAATTATGTTTAGGTGGTCCAGAGTCTGCATTTTTGTTACTCTTTTGTTTGTCTTTTTTGTTTTTATGAAAGTTTTTTTTTATCATCTCATGCAGCCTATGAGTACCTAAGTATTTTCCACATAACTGGCGGATTTTTTTTACAAATTACACAAAAGCGTTTTTTCATGAATGTAATTTGTAACCCCTTAAGCTCCAGAATCTGAGTACCTGTGAGTTTTCACCTGAATGTTTTATGGAATAAATTATGACTAAAGCGAAGGCAGACCAGCTTGACATGAAATACAGTTTAACCTAGATTCGCGAGAGTAAAAACTTTATAAATTGTAAGTTAAACGATCTTTCAGACTTGCCCTGCTCTAACTCCAGTTAAGAATTATGTTAAAAAATGTTGCTATTTTCATCGCAATAGTCTTGGAAAAAGAAGAGTATTTTTTTTTTAATTTTATCTTACAAGGAGTGATCTTACTTAGAAATTTACCTGTTTTTCTTCTGTAATTTTTTATTACTTAAACTACTGAGTGGATTACAAAATAAAAATGCATCGACTTTATATTTTATAGTAACAAGTCTAATTTTCAAGATTAAAACCTTCCGGAGATTTTTTTAATCTCAGAAAACTAGTCTGTTTGTTTGATTTGAATTATAAAAATTAAGTAATGGTCAAAACGTCAGGTAAGTCTGGAGTTACGAGGTTTTGGAAATGTAAATATCACATACGAGTACCGACTTAGCTGGTTTTACGAGACGAATAAATTAAGGTGATTCGTTTTCAAATACGGTCGAAAATATGACCCCTTAAGCTGAGATAACTTCACTACTAAACGAGAATGCTACGATGTTCATTTTGACATACTGTACGAATAAGGAAACAAATATAAGTGCTGGGTATAATGAATGAAAGCCGCAAGAATAATAACTTGCCTTCTGAAAAAAAACTGAATGAGATATTTATCAAAGAGTAATTCCGTAGTAAATCAAATTTCGTATTCTGTAAAACTCTTTACACATTGTAATGTCATAAACTCTCGTTGAGTGAGTTTATGACATTACAATGTATAAGAATGACGCAAAATTAACGCACGCTTCGAAACATAAAAATAATAAGTACGATTTCAAAGTAAAGTGGGTCTGCTTAGGTCACTTGGGTGAATTTTGTTCTAAATTTTACACAATGACTCTACAGGACTAGAAAGAATAACTCGAAGTTTTTGACGATCAAAAATTATGTATAAGATGTAGGTACCTACATTAAAAGTTATGTCAAAATCCACTTTATATGACGCCAGTGCGGTACCCATCCAGTAAATGTTGATTTATGAAATCTAGCGAGTCAGGCGTTCCCGGGATTCGGTATTTCATAATCCGCTTTATTAGCAGATGCTTAGCATAGATTAAAGAAGCAACGTTCTGAGATTTGTCAGGTTAGAAGATAGCGGTTTCCGTCATTTGACGGAGATGATGGAGTTTGGAAATGTTAGCAGATGACTTGTTGGTCCAGATTGATTTTGTTTTTTTTTCTCTCACTTATGTTTTTGCAATAAAATCATGTTCAAGAACATTATTGATGTTTTATTCTATACTTGTTGGTCAAAGGTTTCATTCATTCAAGGGGATTTTTCATTCCTTGAGCCATCATTTCAGAGATGTCTTTGAATACCAGTAAAGGAATATTCACGAGTAGAATTCGAGAGAAAACGCCCGCCACGTCAAATTTCCACTTTGCCCGAGGTAATAGGAATGCAGTGCATGTGGCATTGATCAGATTTGAAATCAACATTTGAATGAAATGATTGAGACATGAAAGTTATTTATTATTCAGAAAACGTTTATAGCCGATAGGTTTATCTATCAATCAAATTATTCAATTCATACACATAACTGCTTTTATAATAACTTGTAGACGTGCGTTGGACTAAGAAGGTAAACGTGATGTGTTTATGACTATGAGAAAACTATTCTCTTGCTACAGTAGGTGCCAAATAACACCGCAATACAGGTCATTCACCCACCTTCACCGCGATGTCGCAAAATTCAATTTATTTATGGTAAACAAACAGTACTAACGAGATTCGAGCGATACCGTCTTAGCGACAGGTTTGTATGGAAAGCGACAGAATTAATAAAAATAATAATATATTTTTATTGCAGACACGAGATCCATTACACAAAAACAAAAACAATACACAAATTAAACTAAACAAAAAAAAATAGATCTACTTAATACCTAAAGTAGGTAACCATACCATTAGGTGTCCTGTCAACCTACTTAAGATGCAAGTCGCACCCAGCATCTATAGACGCCCTAATTAGATCTTTTAGAAAGCAACAATGGATAAAAATGTAATTTGATCTACCTATGCTAATTATTTGATATACATAATATAATGGTAGACGCAAAAATATAAAAAATGTAACTTACTGGTTCCGAGTCGCAAGTTTCTAAATCCGGAATTGGATCATCCCCACAGTAGTATTCCGAATGTAAGAATGGCGGACGCGGTGGCGGCGGCAGCAGGAATTCAGGAGGCGGACCCAAGCAGTCGCACTCCGTATAATCAGTGTCTATCTCCCACATGTCGTGTTCTACACTTACACTATTCACAACCTCACTCTCAACTACACTAGTATCACGTTTTGTGCGCACATTAGTTCTTATTACTTCTGCTATGTATAGTTCGTCGTCGACGTCGCTCCATACGTTTCTTCTGATCGCTTCATCTTCTGCTATAAGGTCTTGTCTATCATTTTCTTCAGTAGCTTCTCTTTCTGTCTCATGACCGATATCTACTTTATCTTCTTCAGCTCGATGATCATCTTTAGGCTCTTTGTGGGAAGTTAGGCTATTTTTGATTTTGTCGCGAACATGTTGATACGTCCAAACAGCGTACGAAGACGCTCTAAATGGACTTCTAGAGGATCTTTCGGCCATGCGCAGCGTTCTTCCGCTTTATCTGTAACAATAGAAAATCTGTTTTATTGCATATTACAAAACTAAGAGGTGATGTTTGATCAGGTTTGAAATTCACCTGTAGAACTATTTGTAATGGTTTTCACTTATCTATTATATTTGTTTCAAATTGACACTGTCAAGTGGTGAATCTAATTATTAGTTCAACTATAATATTATCAGGCTCTACTATTAGGTGTATTTTAGGATGATGACTGTCCGTTCTTCCTTATCCGAACTTATTATTTAATAGAAGAGCTAACACCTCATCTTGTTTAACAAAGCGACCGCAATTAGATGCTGCCACGTTTGTAACTACAATGGCTGCGGAACACGGATCGATATCATCAGTGCTTATTTTAATTTATTTTTTATCGCAACCAATTGGATGGTTTCTAGCTCTTGACGCAGATCAGTGACAAACAGCTCAGTCAATTTGTAGTGAACATGACGGTGATTTTTCTTGGCTGGCTAATAGAACAACTTTTGAGACAAATTTCATGTATGTATAGGTATAATGCCCTTATTGGCATCTCGCGTTTAAGGTAAATCGATCAAAATGGAACTTATCTTCGTAATTATGGTGTTTAAGGTACACCATGATTACCGCACCACGTAGATAATTTCCATTTTGATCGATTTACCATACACGCTTACCTTATTTGATTAGTAAAAAAAGACGCATTGTTTTACGATGAAGAAATCTGAAATTTCTGCTACGTTTCAGAATTTCAGATTTCAAATTAGAACTGTCTTTTTCCTTCACTAAATCACAGTTGCTTCACATCTTTTTAAATATTTTTGCAGACTTCCATGTTTAATAACGCCGTTTAATAACTTACACCAAGATCAAAAAGAATTTGTGCAAGTTGATTATTCGTAGCAAGTGTACTGTCTTTGTTTGTAAGTTATGTGTTTTATAGCCAAGTTCTCTAGCTATTCTTTACTTGCCTGTCTCGGTATTTCATTGCTATCACGCTATACCTGTCAGTCCGAGCTATTTCGAAAGTGTAAAGTTCATCGTTTTTTGATAAGTATTTAACTCTGATGGTTCTCGACTTCGAACCATGTACGAACGAAAGGGGTATTATTCACGTTTTGCATGATCTTGATACTAAGAATTATATTTCCAATTGAATTTATGAAGCTGTACTAGGTCTGGTTTGAAGCCTATGAGAGACTTTCTAGTTTTCAAATCTACACATTGTTATAAAACAGAACTGTTTTAATAGACAAATGTTTTATTAAAAATGTTACAGATTGATTGAAAATAAATAGGTATATTGAAAGAATAATGTACCTATCAAAAATACAAAAGTTTAAGAGTAAATTTAAAAATGATTGTAAAACAAAAAACACCTACCAAACAAGTCATTCGAATCATCCTAAAATTCAAAGCATTCTTCTGAAAACAATGAAAATCTCAACAAAGCCCCAAAGTCTTCATTCATCACAACAAAAGCGATTCTCAATAAAACACGCAAATAGAAATCTAATAACTCAAGCAGAACTCAAACCGGTACTTCAGACCCTGCTTTGTATGCTGCGATGCCACTCAATGTATTATCCGTTCATCCTGAGAGCCATCCGACGCCTGTTGACCCCCGACCTCGCAATCTTACGTACGGCTTACGCATGCATAATTATTGTGGCCAAGACACATCTTCATCGAAAAACTGTAGAGTAAACGGGTACTGGGGGAAAGTTAGAACCCATGATTTTATCAGTAGTCCCAACTAAAAAGGTTTGCTGTTACCAGGGGTAACCGTTAAATTAGAGTTTGGGAAAAATTAAAACCTATGTACATCTATTTTGATCTTCAAGAAAACCTACACCGAACTCCTTAAATTTTACAAAAATTCTTTCATCGGTACAATTAATACCTTAGCATTGAAATAATAAATATCATGATGAATTAAGTGCATTACGCCAACATCTAATTGCGTGTATTATTATAGTGTCGCTTAGAAGTTTCTTGCCCAAATACTGAAAAACTCACTTAAAAATCTTGGCACTGTTCGTCATTGCCATTTTACTAGCTTAGAAGTCTCTCGCCTAAAACATACCTACTTAAATCTCACTTATACCTGACTCTGTTCACCATTACCCTAAAATCCATCAGCACTATATAACAGTGACGTGCGAATATCAAATCTGACATGTGCACATGAAGCACCAGCATAACTGTCCCGCAACAAACAGTAATCACCCACAATCCACCTCAATTGCAATCGACTCGCGATAAATTCACGTGAGAATACCTACAGACAGTACTTACAGAATAGCTTCGTTAGTTCTGAAGGGTTCTCAGCTATTGTGATGATGTCAGTGAGGCTAGCACTCGTTCTGACGATATTGAGCAGGGAAAGTAACATGTTACTTAGTAATTTAATAAAATATTTTCAAAAAAAATATGGTACCAAAAGATTTGGCTATGTACATAATGAAGTTGGCTGCGTTCAGCATAATTTTTGTGCAAATATGAAAATAAAATTAAAATTTAATAGGTCTAAAGACTATACAGAGAATACAGAATACAATCGAAATAAGAAAATTGAAATCGAATTCAGAAAAGAATTTAAAAATTTCAACGAATTCACGAATAATCTGATGATATTCGAACCAGTGCTAAATTTTGTACTGACATGGAGTGGAACATGCCAAATGTTAATTGTGCTAAGGCTGGGATATATGAAATAGAGGTGAGTAACTACTCGTATAGATTATTCAGATATGTATCATTGCTACTAGATGTTCTACCAATATAATTGTTAGAGTCTTCCAAAACTTCAAGCCTCTGCTTTGGATTGGCAAAGAAGAAGAAAGAATGGATAATACAATACTAAAAATTACTATTGTATTTAAAATTCATATTAATTTTAATTTGATTAAAATAATAGCTACTTAAAATGAGCAAATGAAGATTAGAACCAAAGAAAAGATTCAAGTCCAAAGATATTCCAGTTAGATTTACAATAAATTAATATTAAGAATATTCTAAAACAAACTGCGTGACAAACGATTCAAAGCTAATAAATAAACAATAATAATTTGAGCAAACTTGAAATTTGCAAACAGACACAATTTAGGATTGTATCGGTGATCAAATAAACAATTAATTTTCTCGCTGTTCAAGCTTTGATAGCGAAATAATTGGTGGTCTTACGAGTAGGTACGTTGAGAATAACGGTCCCAATGAACTTTCAAATGACTGCATACGATTTTAATAAACTGTATGTAGCTTGTAGCTCTAAAATTTATATTAAAAGAATCAAGGTAAGAAAATAATGTTTTTTGTTAGATGTAACTATTTTAAGAAAATTATTTGTTAATGTGACGAAACACTTCACATTAAAGGTATAATTTAAAAAAATTAAGTTTGTGGTAATACAGTATATAATACAACATAAAAACATCAGTCTTGTCTTGATTGAAATCAAGACTGACACGAGCGTTTAATACAATCCGTATTTCTAAATCAACGATTCATTTGCGATCCCAAATTACCCAGGCTATAATTGAAAGTCAATAACAGGCCATACCATCACTCCTGCCAAACAAACCTGCCTTATTTGTCTACATAATAACATGAATCCATTGCGTGTTCTTGATCTGTTAATTAGTTGCCTTATGAAGATTTGCTTCCCACATTTCGAAATCCTTCTCTACTTTTGATAATAGACCTTATTTCTTCCATATTACGTTTGAATTCCGTGACATCATAGATAGTTTTATTCCTAACTAGCTGTGAAGCTTGAACACGTATTTTGGCAAGTATTTTGTTGAAACATAGGTATTTGTTTGATATAACGCCTTCAGGCATGTTTTAGGTGAAATGAGGCTTAGCTACGCTTAATGTAGCAGATAAAGGATTATTATTCAGCTCTTGCTCATTGTTTTATTCATTGGTACCTTCCCAGACCTAATTAGTTCAAATACTAACATTTTGAGGAAGTAAAATTTGTAATTAGTTTCATTTAGGTTCTTGTTTGATTTGTTTAGGCAGGTCTAGGAACTTATTATTTTCTTTTTTAATTACAATCAAAATAGATATAACTAATATATTCGCAAATAAAATGGAAAATATAAAGTAAGTCCTTTATAAAAATGTTAGTCATCTGAGCTCACAATATTTTTAACTCATCAACATTGATTCTTATTTGCCTTGAATGTTAATGAGTTACAATGAGCTCTCTACTGACTGCGAAGTTGCAATACCTACTCATAAACGTTTTTAACCCCACTGACTCATCTCTTATCTATTCCCCAAGGTTCTGGTAGGTCTATGAGTCATAAAGGGCCTCAGTAGGTGGTCCTCAGCTTCTGTAAAGTGCTAAGCGTAACCCGCTCAAGTGTTATTGCTTGCATTTAGCAGGCTAATGGCAGGTTTCGCGGTAGGTCAAGTTGGTTTTGGGAAGAGCTTGACTTGTAACGTTTGTTTAACTATTCGCCAAAACTGCTTGATGAGATTGGAGTTTAAACTCAAAAATACCTAGATAGCAAAGTTATCGTTTACTTATGCAAAGTTATCGTATTTGGATATGGCTTATTATGTATCTTTCGTATTATTTCACGAATTGTGAGCTGCTTCTAACAGAATTTGATTTCTCGTAATATTTTTTATAAGCTATGCTCTGACATTTGCCTACCTATGGTTACCTTTAGGCACCTTGTGTATCTTATCAGCCTGTTTAATAACTACTGACTGGAATTTGATCTTTTTCCCATGTCCTTGGTTTGTTTATATTATCAACCGAATTTATTGCTTTCCACCACACTATCTTCCTCTACGTTTACCATACCCCTTGTCACCGTAATTTTGACTTAATATACTGCTTTTCATGACATTATGTGAATCAGCTTCTGAAAAACAAAGAGACCGACTGATATTTCACTATCTATACATTTTGCCACTGTTTCTTTAACTTTATATACTGCCTTTCACCACACTGTGTAAATCAGCTTTTGGAGAACATGGGGGCCGCCACCGGGCCCATTAGTCTGACCTCGGCTAACACCAATGCAAACATGTAAACATGCGTCACCCTCTTAGGGGCTTACTCTGTGTACTTATCGGTTTCTTGCCGGTTTGTTGCTATAACTGGGAATTAGGTAGCTATGATAAAAATTATGGGTTCAATCGTATGGCGTTCAGGCGTCATGGCTCAGTCGGTAGTAGCTCTGCCTTCCGTGCTGTGGGTCGTGGGTTCGATCCCCACCGAGAACAAACATTTGTGTGTGGCAAACATAGATGTTTATTCTGTGTCTGGGTGTTACTATGTATTATAAGAATGTATTTACAAAAAAAAATGTATATATCATTATGTATTCTATCAGCCATCTAGTTCCCATAGTACAAGCTTTGCTTAGTTTGGGACTTGATGGCGTTGTGTTAAAAAAGTCCGTAAATATATTATATGTATAATATATAGTACTCTAACAGTTTAACTCTAACAGAGAAGCCTCTAGCCAAGTCTAAAGAATAGAAAAAACTAATCAAAAATCTGCTCAACTGTTTCATGTGTATTTTGTAAATATTGTAAATACTGTATTAGTTGTAATTTTCTTTATGAATAAAGTTTTCTTTAGGATTTAGTAATGTATTATCAAAGAGGTATATTTATATTGGTCTTCTAAAGCTGCGCTAGCTAAAATGGATGCTAAATCTGTCATAACTTTTCGTTGTGTAAGTGAAAATGACAGAGCATTTTTTAAAGTAACCTAAAAAAAAGTAAAAATGTTCTATTATAGCATGATACAGATTCCCAACAAACGAAAACACATCCCAGTCCATAACTTACTTTCTACATCACACTAACCCAATTTTTCGATAGAACCAAACATGGGTACAGTTCCAAGTAGGTACATATCCGTTGCGAAGCGACACTTGGCAAGTACTCCTGCCAAGGCCTGGTACATTCGTATCTCGTACCATGAAGGTTGTAAAGCATTAAATTTTGTATTGCCGGCACGATTCCAGCACGATATCCCGAAAGACAGTTACACTCTCCAAAATTTTGTACAATCATTGATACCTAGACAGTTTTTTTTTTAGCTTGTAACATAATCTGGTAACGAATAAGAGGTGTAAGTAACTAGCATTTCATAAGTCTAGAGGTACCTATCTACTTGGGTTAGTCTAAAATACCTAAACTTACAAAACTACACTTTCCAACACAAGCTAAGCAAAGATTTATTTTTCAGGTAATCCCCTGTAATTTTCGATAGTAGTCAAACTAAATCACGTTGGTATCGTGTCTTCTGTAATAAAAGCCCAAAAAGGGGGTAAATCTTGGCATCCATTCGGGTTACTCGCATATTGAGTTCAACGTTTGTTTGAGCGAGATGACTCGTGCTCGCCAAATTTATTGGGAGATTTTCCAGTTTTAAATTTTTACAAATTTCCATTTGCGTATCGTATTTTACGGTTCCAAATTCAGTAATGCTGTGCGAATTTCAATTGTTTTTATTTCATTTTAACTTTGTGTACGAACAACACGTTATTTCACCGCTTTTTTCTTTATCTCTATTTTCAGTTTCATATTCAAATCGTTTATTGCACTTATGTTGTTTTATAGATGTTGTACAAAGGTAGTGTAGCCAATACCGTCTTTAACCTGGGCACACGGGGCCCGTGCCCAGGGCCCCCATTCTCAGGGGGCCCCGAAGGACCGACAATTTCTCTCACACATTTATTCTCAAAACATTTTTGTCGGGCACTTTTTTAAAGAAACCGTTATCGTAATCGTAACCAAAAACCGGCAGCATTCTAATATCATTAATGACATACTAGGTTTGTGAAAATTTCTTTCTCTCGAGTTTTAAGGCTCGGTATATTCTAAGCACCCGCCCCAAGACCCTCAGGGAAAAGGTTGCTCAGACTCCCTCTCGCTACTATTAGTTCCCCCCCCGGTCGACATAAACTGTATCCCCAAGAACTTTACTAATTATTGTAACTGTGTGTATGGCTGCCTGTTTCTTATTATAATACTGTATTTGATTACTTATAATATAAATGGTCATACTATATACGAATTATAATATAAAAAAATGAAATTATCATTCGCTTTTTTTACTTTCCAAAAGGGCCCCAAATTCTTGTGTGCCCAAGGGCCCCAGCCTAGTTAGTAAGACGGCACTGAGTGTAGCAAACATAAACCTTGTAAGGGCACAACAATTTGTTCGGGTTGATTTATAATCTACCTACCACTTTTTCCATTTACTCATAGGTTTAGTATGCTGTGTGCTTAACAATATATAAACTACATAATGACACAGTTATCTATGTCTCATTTCACCTTTGTATGTTAAAAGTTGTTTCTATTGACCTTTAAAGTTTTCAAACTATTAGGTAGACTCAAAATGTCATAAATTTTTCGAAGTGTATTTTATTACTGCTATCTATCACGAGTGTCTCGCCACCTTTCTGCATTGTTTCAGATAACAAAAACATTTTATCCAGCGAAAAGGAGCAAAAGAGTTACTTTCCATTATTCCTTCGCATTCTTTCGCGTCAAAGAGAAAATGAAGGCAAATTCTTTGATGTATTCTTTGTTTCAAGCCCGAGAGAAACCGACCAATGATTTCGCGTATGGATATTGAATTGTAAACCTTAACTGGTACCTACAAGTTCTAAATTCGATAAGCAAGAAAAGTGCAATTTTTCAGCTCAGAATAAAAAGGAACAGTAAATAAACATATTTCATTTGAATAAGACTAAGATGTGGTGAACACTATACTATTTATTTATTTTATATAATAAATACATATACTTTCACCTACCTACTTAATATGAATAAGTACGTACACACACATATTACACATACTCTAACATAAATCAATCATTTCTTGTCTTTTGATTATTGTTGAGCGCCCGCTCGCCGAGGTAGGTAATATGGAAACGAGCCGTATTGCATAGTTCAATACTAACTGTTACTTACTCTGTGTAAGACGTGACCGGCGTGCAGTAGCGCTCACTCATTCTGTTCGTCCCGTTCGTTCGTTCACCAGTCACAGCCTAACTACTTTACGAAAAGTTGGAATTTGTCGTGAAATTATTTACATAAGCTTGAAATCTATGCTGTTTACTTCTGTGCTAAATTGTTTAAACTCTATTTCTATTGCTGAACTGTTACTGTGCCAAAACATTTCCTACTCGTTCACTCCTTCAAAACTCATGTGGTGTTGTGACTTTCATTAAACTCATTCTTACAAACATTTGGTGAGTTTTCTGTGCCTATTACCCATAAAGTGATATGGATAATAATAATAACTAGGAAAATGATTTGGACTTTTTCAAAGTATTCTTTTCCTTCCTTCGTGTTTATCCATTCTTCTAACGCCACAAAAGGAAATTGCATTTTCACGTTACATTTATATTCTGATAAAAAAACAATAAGTCCTTGAGAACCCTCAAATAACTTCTCGTTCGCACATTTCAACATATTTAACTTTAAGAGAAAAACAATGCAAAAGTATCACTATTATTATTTTTATTCCAAACAAATCCAATAAATAGAGTTCTTTTGAATCAAAATGATATTTACGATGTCAGAATTGGTTCGACGTCTACTAAGTCTATATGTTAATGCAATCACTATTCGATTGACTGGGTGTTTATGTAACTTATTTGATTAAGTATAACTTCACAAAATGTATTTATAAAACTGACGAGTGACTAAATTCCGTGTAGCTTAAAATAGTCTACCAGAAAGAGAAATGTTTAGCCCAAAGTATTTGTTTCAGGAAAAGCTAAATTCTCTCTAACCTCGCATGAGCTCACTTCATATTCCAGAAATTTCCACTCAAAATTTTATTGCAAGACATAAAGTATCACTGAATTTTACTCACCACCTCTTTTATATTTATTCTTACTTACTACACTTTGCTCGTTGAAAGGACTTAGTGACGATTCGGACCAAATATTTTGGGACAAATTCTCCCAATCGTCACTTTTGATTTTAATAATTTTTGTTGTGACGATTCGGAGAACATCAAATTAAGGAAGCCGTTGAGTACAGTCAGGTAAAAAAATGTTAAGCAAAATATTATTTAGCTATTTAAATTGCTTTGCGAGCGTGTGGTTACATTAAGGTGGTTCGATTTCCATACTAATTTATAAACTTCAAACGGCTATATCTCGGAAACTACTCACCCTAGAGTTCTCGTTCCAAAACCAAATGAAAGGTGTGATCAAGATCTAACTTTTTGATGACAGCTGTCAAATTTCAAACGGCTATATGTCGGAAACTACTCATCCTAGAGTTCTCGTTCTAAAATCAAATGAAAGGTGTGATCAAGATCTATTTTTTTGATGACAGCTGTCAAACTTCAAACGCCCATATCTCGGAAACTACTCACCCTAGAGTTCTCGTTCCAAAACCAAATGAAAGGTGTGATCAAGATCTATTTTTTTGATGACAGCTGTCAAACTTCAAACGGCTATATCTCGGAAACTACTCACCCTAGAGATCTCGTTCCAAACCAAATGAAAGGTGTGATCAAGATCTTTTTTTTTGATGACAGCTGTCAAACTTCAAACGGCTATATCTCGGAAACTACTCACCCTAGAGATCTCGTTCCAAACCAAATGAAAGGTGTGATCAAGATCTATTTTTTTGATGACAGCTGTCAAACTTCAAACGGCTATATCTCGGAAACTACTCACCCTAGAGATCTCGTTCCAAACCAAATGAAAGGTGTGATCAAGATCTATTTTTTTGATGACAGCTGTCCAACTTCAAACGCCCATATCTCGGAAACTACTCACCCTAGAGATCTCGTTCCAAAACCAAATGAAAGGTGTGATCAAGATCTATTTTTTTGATGACAGCTGTCAAACTTCAAACGCCCATATCTCGGAAACTACTCACCCTAGAGTTCTCGTTCCAAAACCAAATGAAAGGTGTGATCAAGATCTATTTTTTTGATGACAGCTGTCAAACTTCAAACGGCTATATCTCGGAAACTACTCACCTTAGAGATCTCGTTCCAAAACCAAATGAAAGGTGTGATCAAGATCTATTTTTTTGATGACAGCTGTCAAACTTCAAACGCCCATATCTCGGAAACTACTCACCCTAGAGTTCTCGTTCCAAAACCAAATGAAAGGTGTGATCAAGATCTATTTTTTTGATGACAGCTGTCAAACTTCAAACGGCTATATCTCGGAAACTACTCACCCTAGAGATCTCGTTCCAAAACCAAATGAAAGGTGTGATCAAGATCTATTTTTTTGATGACAGCTGTCAAACTTCAAACGCCCATATCTCGGAAACTACTCACCCTAGAGTTCTCGTTCCAAAACCAAATGAAAGTTTGACAGCTGTCATCAAAAAGTTAGATCTTGATCACACCTTTCATTTGGTTTTGGAACGAGATCTCTAGGGTGAGTAGTTTCCGAGATATAGCCGTTTGAAGTTTGACAGCTGTCATCAAAAAAATAGATCTTGATCACACCTTTCATTTGATTTTAGAACGAGAACTCTAGGATGAGTAGTTTCCGAGATATAGCCGTTTGAAATTTGACAGCTGTCATCAAAAAGTTAGATCTTGATCACACCTTTCATTTGGTTTTGGAACGAGAACTCTAGGGTGAGTAGTTTCCGAGATATAGCCGTTTGAAGTTTGACAGCTGTCATCAAAAATGTAGATCTTGATCACACCTTTCATTTGGTTTTGGAACGAGAACTCTAGGATGAGTAGTTTCCGAGATATAGCCGTTTGAAGTTTGACAGCTGTCATCAAAAAGTTAGATCTTGATCACACCTTTCATTTGGTTTTGGAACGAGATTTCTAGGGTGAGTAGTTTCCGAGATATAGCCGTTTGAAGTTTGACAGCTGTCATCAAAAAAATAGATCTTGATCACACCTTTCATTTGATTTTAGAACGAGAACTCTAGGGTGAGTAGTTTCCGAGATATAGCCGTTTGAAGTTTGACAGCTGTCTTCAAACATTTAGATCTTGATCACACCTTTCATTTGGTTTTGGAACGAGAACTCTAGGGTGAGTAGTTTCCGAGATATGGGCGTTTGAAGTTTGACAGCTGTCATCAAAAAAATAGATCTTGATTTTAAGTTCTATGATTCAAGAAATAAATAAAAATTGCTTGTTAGGTATAATAATATAATTTCCCCCAAATTGGTAAAATAAATTAATATGGAAATCGAACCACCTTAATAGCTATATCACATTTTGCTTAAAAATTGTTTACCTGACTGTACAATGCAGCTATTTTTAAAGTTGTCCGAATCGTCACAACAAAAATTATTAAAATCAAAAGTGACGATTGGGAGAATTTGTCCCAAAATATTTGGTCCGAATCGTCACTAAGTCGTTGAAAGCTATGCCACAAGTATTCCGTCGGAAATGTAGATTTTTTTTTAATCATTCAATCATCATGTTACTATTGTTTTGAATCAAATTCGTACATTTAGATAGATAGATAGATAGATAGATAGATAGATAGATAGAAAACTCTTTATTGTACACCACTTTTACAGAAATTATAAAATAAACACAGAGTTCATTATTCTTATGTGAAGTACAATGGGCGGCCTTATCGCTATGAGCGATCTCTTCCAGGCAACCTTTGGATGGACTGGATTTTATATGAACGAAAGTGACGGTGTAATAAAAAGATTACATTTAACTAATTTCACCAACTATGTGCATAAATTAAAATATATATAAACTACTAATATCATACCAATACTACATAAATACATTATAATAACCATATCTATACTAGGTACACCTACCCACCCAACTACAAAAATATATAAATAGATAGTAAAATAAAATAATTTTATAATGATGAAAAGTGACTGTGTAAAAGCTTTTTGAAGATAGGAAGAGATTTGGCTTTCCTGATATCAACAGGAAGAGCATTCCAAAGGCGAATGGCTTGCACCGTAAAAGAATGTCCATAAAAGGTAGAAGAGTGCAAGGGAGTTTTCAATTGCAACGTTTCAGAGGAGCATTTAAAACGTGTTACGATTTTAAATGTTTTTTTTTTACATACCTAATAATTGAATAATAAACCGGCCCTTATCATAAAATAATTTTATTCATATTTTTAGCGCATATAAACAAAAAACAAAATAAAATAGTGACTGAACCACAGTACAAAAATTAACAGTAACCGACGTCTAAGTATTTTATTAGCCTTTATGAACATTATTCTTGCTAGAAACATGCGACATTGCACACAAGAGTGCCAACAGAATCTACCTAAAACCAGGAACATCTACGCTATTTCCATTCATGTATACCGAGTCCTCTCAGTTTTATTGATAACATAAATACTGACGGCAGCACGGCTCGAATGGACGGAACAAGACATGGCGTCAAGGAAAATGCAGCAGTACAAATTCATATAAGTTTCACTATATTTTTTCAACCGATTTAAAAATAAGGAGGTTTTCAATTCGGTTATATTTTTTTGTTACTTCAGAACTCCGTTATTTATGAATCGATTCGAAAAAATATTTTTGAAGTGGAAACTTCTTTAGCATCGTTTAGATTTGAAAGTCGATGAAACGAAAAAGCGATGAAAACCGACAGTTTGACCCCACAAAACGCAAAACGTTTCGATAGCGCGTTCTAGGATACGACCAAACTTAGCAGCGCACTCTAGTTCTGATTTTAGCCAACATGAGCGTAGAATCTTTTCTAACTAAATAAGTACTGTATATTGGTTAAGTACATAAAAATAAATACTAAATTAATGTTCAATATAGGATAAGTTACCTAGGTAGGTAGGCTTACTTATTATAGGATACTAGGTAGATAGGTACCAAGAAGTCAGAAGCTGTTCAACAGCACTGCTCATTGAATTTTTTTGAAGGTTTCACTTTTACCACGTGGGAATTGCACACATGTTTTTTTATCTTAAAGGGTATACTTCCAGATTGGTCCCATAACATTTTTATCAAGATCGGTTCAGTAGTTTGGCAGTTAAATAAGAATAACTGGAAAAAACACGACATCCACGTGTGTAAGTGGATGAAGCGTTTTTTTGCTTTTCTGTGATGCTTACGATAAATAGAACAGTGAAGATGAAGGCGTATCTAATCAAAGTCGGTTTTTTTGTGTTTTTAAACTTATTAATTATTATCATAAAATGTAGAGAACATATATTTTTTGCCTATATTGTAGTAACGTTGAAAATTGAGTGAAACAAGCCACTACAACAGTATGAAGTGGCGTCGGAGAATTTAATAAAATGTCTGCTCTTCAGTTTTCTCCTTACTTGTACCTACAGTCATGTAGACTGGACTTTACCTTTATTGCCTACTTACAGTACCTTAGTAGAGCTAGGTCAATTAATTAGATAGCTTGTAAAATCACTAGGGGTTTTTGTGATAGTATATTTAGTACTAGCTGACCCGACAGACGTTGTCCTGTCATTCAAACTCTTACTGTCAAACAACTGCCAGTTATTTCAAATGTGACACTAAAAAAGTTTTCATGAAAAAGGTTAAGGAACTTTCATCCCCCCCCCCCCGCTCTTTCAACCCCTTACAGCTCTTTTTTCGCATTAAAAAGTAGCCTATGTCCTTTCGCAGGTTCTAGACTATCTGTGTACTAAATTTCATTCAAATTGGTTTAGTAGTTTTGGCGTGAAAGCGAGGCAGGCAGACAGACAGAGTTACTTGCGCATTTATAATATTAGTATGGATTTACGTATAATTCAATTCTGCACTCTTGATAATTTTAAAATCTATATATTAATTTATTTGTATTTTAATAAATTTAACTGTAATCCTAATGGACATAAACCAAATAAATGAACATACATTACTAAAAAGGGTCGCAACTGCCAAGACTTTTGAGGTTGTACACAATAGATATTTTGGCTCGCTAATGACATTCACGACGCATACAACGCTAACATTTTACAATGTCTAAACAAAATACAAAACTATATCAAACTAGCCGTCGCCCGCGGCTTTGCTCGCGTTCTAGACCTTTTAGAGTGTGACTTTTCAAAAATACTTTCTTAATGCACCCTTACTTTATATAAGAATACTACCCTCCAAATTTCATACCTCTAGGACTGGTTTAGGCTGTGCGTTGATTATCAGTTAGCTTCAAAAGAGTTTTATATATTTAGAAGAAGAAGAAGAAGATAGAGATAAGTAGGTACTTAAAGTAAGTACATACACTGCTAAAGGAAAACTCCTCCTCCTCCTCCTCCTCCTTGCGTCGATATCCTCAGGGTTGAGGGTCGTGACCTTTATGTAAGACCTTGTTTTGGATGATATTCTTCCAGCGATATCTGTCTGCTGCAGAACGGATGGCATCACTCACAGAGGAATCCAGTGCTGAGCGGACCTGATCGCTCCAACGGAAAACTAGGTACTATTAATTTCACTGAACTATATTAATACCGTCTTGTCATTTGTCAACTTGATACAAAATTCAATAACCCATTAATATTAAACTCAACAATCCAATGCCATAATATTCACAACTTAAATTAACACGAGCAAACAGAAACTTCCAGTTATATAATAGAACTAGAAACAGCGACTATTTTCCCACGTCATATTATTAAACTGACATTGTTTGAGACGTCGTGTCGACTTCTTTGAGAGCTCTTACGAAAAACTTCTAAGTCAGACATAAACTTCTCAATTTCTAATTTATTGAATGTTTTATCTATTTGAGATGTTTAGCGCGTCTTGGGACTATGTTGAACCTTTTTATTTGAATAAGTAGGTATTTTTATTATGTCCCTCAGCCTGTAATTGCAATTTGATAGATATTTCGACCATCAACCGTCTGCATAAAGTAAACTTGTAATAAATATAACTCTTAAATTCTGAAATAGACTAGATATTTAATTTACTCTATCCGGGGATAAAGTTTATCACGATCGTAAATTCATTGGCAATAGAGCCAGCGGTTTATTAGTTTGATGTAGAGCACCGCTAGCTCTTGGGCTATAAAACACGAAACCTAATTTTCGCTGAATGCATTTTCAAATTCAAATCGAACCACGTACACGATCATGACAGTTTGCGGCTTTCGGCTGTTCATACGGAACCCTATTAGCAGGAATACTACTAGAAATAACTACCGCGTTAAATTGGAAATAAGTACAACATACTATAAAAGTATTTAACATACTTTTATTAATATCTACTTTTATTTCAAGCAACTAAGCTCATTGAAAACATCATCGAAAAAGAGTCAATCTTTTATAATTGATATTTTATTAATTTATGGCACTGTAACATTTATTTTAGGTAATCTTTGCAACTCAAGGTATTATAATAAATATTAATTATAAATATTAGGGATTACTCTAAAACAGAGTCATTAAAGTAACATGAACTCCTTCTAAAATGTACGCATAGTGCACCAAGCATGGAAGCTCGTATGAGTTACCTTAAGGCCTCCGTCATGGCTTAACGACTGCTAGAGCCGGGACTGTCAGTTTACTGCAAAAAAAAGTAAACTACCTAATTATTACCACTCTTTTTAATTTAGAAAAGGGTTTCCGCATATTTTCCTGGTCCAATTATATGAAATCGTACTAATCGTGCCCCCGATTTTCTTCTCTAATAGCGTATCTACTCGACAGTCACGTACGGCGCTACCACTAGCACCAGTTTCTGAATTTTTAATAGAATAGCGATTGTGGTAAATAAAAATACGTAAAAATAGAAATAATACGAGTTATAACTTGACAGTCATCCATGTACGAAATATCTATCGAAAAAAATCACAGCTACAATTTTAGGCCAAACTATGTATTTTTTACTTTCTGAAGAGACTACCTTACCTATTTAGGTACTCTGTATTTTTATTTTAAATATTAAATGATATGTATTATAAGTATGTATTTACAAAAAAAAAATGTATGTATGTATTCTATCAGCCATCTAGTTTCCATCGTACAAGCTTTGCTTAGTTTGGGACTAGAAGGCGTTATGTTAAGTGTCCGTGAATATTTATTTATTTATTTATTTATTATTGACGAACAATAATATAATCATGAAAACCATTAACTATTTCAATAATAATTAGTAGTTATTCTTTTTTTTTTAATTATTGTTTTTTTTTTGTATTTTAAAAATGAAAAAAAAATTATAAAATTAATATTATTATAAATTTTTTTCATTTATTTTACAATTGTAAAAAATTACATAATTAGTAAAATTTACAATTTAACATTACATAAAAAAATGCAATTTTACTTAAAAAAAATTGCAATTAGGTACACAATTTTTTTTTGTATATTTTCAATCGTTCCTAAATCTATAAGTTATTCCAGTTTTCAAGAAACTGATGCTACCAGAGCCTGTAAATTGGCGTCGTTCGAGATCCTAATTAAGTCGCTCAGTTTTTAGTCTTGAGTCGCGGAGGCTCGTTTCCTAGGCACGTAGGAGGTGACAGCTGACATCTCAGAGGCGGGCTGCCTAGAAATCTCACTCGACGACTCTATTGACTCGTATTAGCAAAGAATATGTAATACGTAGTTCCTACGTAAGAAGAAGCGGCACTCCCATTTTCTCCGAAACGTCAGCAACTCAAAATTACACACCGAAAATCTCGTTTTGTATGAAACGTGATTCAAATTTTGACCCCCGTTTCATACATTGTTCGTTTTACGAAAGGACGAGTCCAGTTCGAGAGTTTCGCCAGTCTGCGTATTAGTTGCAAGTTTCGTACTAGGTATAGGCGAGCTACTTGGTTTCAGACGATTGACTCATTGTACCTAGGCACTGTAATACTATTGTATTGCAATGTATAGTAAGTATGTATTGTGGTAGGTATTGTAGTACGTACGATCAAAAGAGTACTAGGGAATGTTTTGGAAAGGTATGAAGCAGGCAAAATATAAAATATTAGTGAACTGCTGATGATGATAAAAATATTGTGATGTGTCTAGAGAGTTACGAGTATCGGAGAGGTATAGGTTTGATTCTCGTGGCTGGTCTGTGAAAGTAGAGGCATACAGTAGGCACAAAGTAATAAAAAAAAACAAGGTCTTTGCTTACTCATAAAAACTTTTTGTATCAATTAGGTTTAGAGATGCTTGACATTGGTGAGATCTTCATCGAAACATTTAAAAACAAAAAAATATTCAATATTTTTTCAAGCCAGTCGTATTTTCCAGTCTTTGATACCGCTTACGTGAATACCAACTCTTTAATTTGCCAATGAGTGGGTTCTGTTGTTTTAAGTAAATTGGTGCGTTTTTACCGATAATTGGCTCCGCTTGGATTCAGAATTTGTTGTGCCTTTTTGCTGTACTATAAACTTTAGCACTTTTTACTTTAAAAATAATCGGACAACTCAAAAGTAGGTACGATTATTTCCTCAGCTTTTAAAAATTCTACAATTTGGTTTATTTGAATAACAAACATCGTAATGCTCGAAATATAACATATAAAAAAAAATTAAAAAAAAACAATGAATCACCTACCTTTTGTAATCTACTTACCTATACGTAGAGATTAGCAAAAGATTAAATACTAAAGTGAATCAAGCGACCATGATGTTTTACGAAATTGATCAGAAATAAAAATAAATGAAATAAAAAAGTTTCTAATTCAAAACACCGAACGCCTTGTTAATGTAACTAAAATGTCCTAAAAGCTCAGATACTACGAACTTTGTTTATTTATTGTTTCTACCACCCACGATTCTGACAGACATCACAGGACCTAATTGCGGATCTAATCACACATTATTTAGCACCGACGCTGTATAACAAGTCTCTACATCAAACAAAAGACGATCAAGCACAGAAATAGCATTACTCTTGTTCTTAATTTGAAAAAGATGTGATTCGCATTTGTTTTGATACTCTTTTCTTACAATATTTTTTGTTAAAATAAAAACAAGTTGATTCGGTTTGTTGTACCTATATAAAAAAATAGTTTGTTACTAAGTAGTTAGGTATATAATTTTTTTTTAAACGTTCACCTAGCCTTTTGCGTAATTTTTGTGGGCCATGTAAAATATTATTAGGCGAGTAGATACTGAGTAGATACTCAGTCTTTTAATTATGTTTCACCAAGAGTCTAATTAAGACTAAGGCTAATAATTAGGCTTATTACAAAGAAAATTATTTAGATGAAGACATTTTCAGAATACCAATAAGGTACCTTAGATACATTTAGATTAATACCTACTTCAAGTATTCAACGTTGTAATTATTACCTTAGAGTTAAACATAAGACAACACGAGCTTTTGATATCGCTAAACGAATGACAAAACTCTTTACTAACATCTTTGTGACACTGACAGTTGACAGGTGTCAATTTTAGAGCAAATGTGGAGCCTTGGTGTCAGTTTCAATAAATTGACGTGAGGCACACTTACATTCTACTTTGAGGAAAACTAAAGTCTAAAAGTTTTTTTTTGCAAAAACACCTATAAAGATTTATTTTGAGTAAATGTTGGAAAAAACATAACAAATTTGGAAAATACAGATACAAATCAAGTACCTATTATTTTTGTTTATAATGTAGATAGTACAACTCATAAGTAGATAGTACAACTACATAATAAGTATAATATTTATTTTCTGTGATAAAATGTGTATCTAAAGTTAGTATAAAAATACAGACTATCGTGACCTCAAATAAAAAGCAAAGCGCACGCGCTTCCAAAGCCAAATGAAAACAACTTTTTGTCCAAAAACCAACACTGAAGTGACAAAAACTAGAAACGGTTTTCTACTTTTTGATTACGACATCAAACCACATCGCCTACGAAAAGAATATCTTTGAATAAAAAAAGTTCTACGAAGGGATTTTGAACGCACGTACAATTTGATCGACTTCGTGATCTGATTTTGACAAAAAGTAAACTTGTTGACAGTAGGAACGTGATAGAAAGAGATGAGTAGATAGAAGAAAGAGATGTCAGCTCTGAACTATTTATTTAGTCGCATAATGAATTCGATACGATGAATGAATCAGAAGTTAAAGATAAAAACAGAAGCACTATCAAAGTTATACTCCAGCAACCAAAATACTGGTTTGGTAATTAGATTGTTGACAAGATTGGTATCTTCTTTAGTTTTATAATTCAGACGATGTAAACGTAGGTTTAGGGTAGGAGGTTACTAGCAATAATAACGTATCATTTACAGACGAAAACTACGTCAAAATAATCTATTTCACAGTAATAAAAACTAGATGAGATTAGATACCACTAAATAAATACTGTACTAAGCTAATATCTTTTAATTTTACTAACATTTATTATCCTAAACGGATATCACGAGACTTAAAAATATATGTTTTAGTTTAATTGAAAACAGTTTACCGTTGGATAAAATCTTTACGATCGCGTATCGATCGGAAAGGTAAAAAAGTTATCACCTTAAAATGGAATTCATCGTGAAGGAATCCGAATGCAGCAACAATGAGCTATCAGCAGTATAAAAGCGGGATCAAAGAAAGCGTATAAAGTGATTGCCGTAAAACATATTGAAAGTTTAAATTGGCAGCCTTTGGCGACATTTAGAAACCCCTAAAGCGTCGAGCGCGAGTTTTTGAGTTTTCCTTACCAAGACCGTGTAGCGAGAGTCGTAAATCCCGGACTTTTTCGAGTTTTTCACCGGCTCGTCGGAGATTGGAACGAGACCTCCACTGAGTTTTGAATAAGGGTGCACCTGCCGAGCTGAATAAAATTGATGGCCGCGAATTTTGGTTTCCGAATGCAGTTTCTTGCTCGCGTCTTATTGAAATTATTAAATCGTGGCTCTGGTTTTTGCATCTGCTGCACGGATTTCTTTTGTTTTATTTGCCAAGGGTTTGTTGATGTCGTTATTCTTTTCATCAATCTTCAAAATGTTGAGTTAATTTTGCTTCATGTTCTGTATGCTATACCACAGATCATAATAATGCTATGCTAGTAGCTATATTAAGAGTAGACTACCTAATATTAGACCCACTATTAGAGTAAGCCATTAAATAGGTTAAATAGGTACTTTTATTTATTCACTTTTATATTACTAGTCTTTTAAAATGTGATAGAGAAATATTAACATACTCTCTTTTATATTAAGAAAAGGATCCTTCTATCCACACAAAGTCCGACTACAAAAAAGTTCCAAGTTAACTAGCCTCGATATCTCAATCATGGAAACATCAGGAAGTTCCCTTCCATTTGTCTCCATCTCATCAGATTCGCAAACGTTTCAGACGATTCCTTTTTTCCCCAAATCTTTGTCTACCCCATTATCCTGAGCAATTACTGTGTCATTTGTCAACGCATTTCCTCGTAGCAGTCTGATTTCTTTAGTGGGGCTTACGATTGATTGATTAACTGTTTTTGTTTCCGCAAATCTGCAATTCGCAAAGGTGTCAGTGAAGAAATTAGTTATTCTAAACGCATTTACATGCATGGCATTTTTTTCACTGGATAGTTAGTTCAATCTTACTTAAAAAAGAGATTTTGCTATTAAATAAATACTCCATATTTTATAAATATCTATCAATTAATACATACCTACTTGCTGTAACAGGTTAGGGTTTAACAAGCCGTTAGTATCCTCTACTTTTGTCATTGACTGTAAGTTAGAGGTAAAATTTATTATTAAATAATGTATTCTAAATTGCTACAAAAAATTGTGTTTGAGTTCAAAACAACCTCACCAAAAGGTCGCTGCTATGTTTACACAAAATTCTATTTATCTCTCAGGTCAATTTCAACCACAAAAACCCCAACAGAAAACGAGAAAGTCCCGTCACAAAAGTCATCTCAGTTATTAATTACGGGTAGCAAGTAAAAATGAGTCTTAATAACTGGTATCATAGCATAAAAGCCGAGTAAAGTCTACACAATCCCGACGAAGCCCGCAAAAAGGAATGAAGGCAAGGTTAATTTGAATACTCGCGTTTGTAAGCCGAACAATAAATTGGATTTGGACGTCCCAGTTGACAGTTCATTTTGCTGTTTCGTCCCTTGACATATTCCTTTAAGGTTATGAAAAGTTATTTCCGAAGATCCCCCAATTCTCCTACCTAATTCGGGTAACAGCCAATTACAACTAACTTTTTCTCTGAGTTAGGTGTAACGCAATTTCGACGGACTGATTTATGTTTTAATTTGCAATTGAGACAAACTTCGCGTAAGTAGGTACCTCAATTAGATACTTTTAATTGTGTCTTGTTAAAACTTTGTTGTAAATAAACCGTCGACATAAAACAAGACAGGCAATTATGTAATTATTCAGAACGAATTTAAGTATCGGAGGAGTAACTTGTCAAGCCAGCAAAAACGGTTGGCGGGTGAACAACTCGGTTTTTGCGGGAACAATAACAACTGTTGGTAAAAACCGTGACATCAAAATGTATGACACTCCACCGGACGTTTCTCTTGTCACTTTTTACGCAAGAATAAAAAATTCAGAGTTCTTGTAATGCTTAGCTAAAGGGACTTCAGTGATTCGAGTATGACTTGTTTGCTTGAGGGTTTAAGACTTGGTTTTCTATTACTTTATAAAATAAATACTTGTAGGCTAGTGTCAAGACCATTACTACTTTTAATATATCACTGATTAAACTAAATAAATGAATTTAAAATGGTTTCTAGTTTACTATTTTTTTATCAGACTCTACATCGTGTTTCTAAAACACAAAGCTTCATCCATAACGTGACAAATGATATATTTGAAAACAAACATAGTGTCGATAGAACAAATGACTGATGTCGAATATTTATCTTCGTTGCATACATCAGAGAACACCTTTAGCATAGATAAGTTTTCATTCAAGAGATAAAATAACTTTCTAAAATGATAAAACTTTCAATATTATAGAAGAAAGAATCCAGGTTATAAATAAAATCGAAGTAAAATGTTCAAGGAACAAATCATATTAGAAAACTTGGAAAGTAAAAAGTTTTTTCGGAAATAATCCAATCACAGTCAATAAGAGACAGCAAAGGGAAATTAATACCAATGACGGCTACAAAGTCGATCTCGTTCAACTTGACAGACGTCTTGGAGATGAAATATTGTATCTGCATGATGAAAAAGAAAAAACTCTTGAGTGAGACACTTCTAACTAAACGAATGTTTTCGTAAGGATGTTATATGTTGTTTTAAATTACATTAAAACGTAACTAAAATAGATTTGAGTTTGTCTAGTCAGTGATTAGAAAATAAACATGGAACCGGACAAAACTCACATCAAGTGTTTATTAGACCAAGATCACGTCAGGCCAGTTATTTGACCACCCAAGATGAACAATGTTTTAAATATTTCCGTATCGTAAAATCTCGCTTTTTATCGCGTCTGCTCGTTCAGGCTTAAGAGAATCCAGAAAGAGATTTAACACCCACTCAAATCTATCGAGTGTTTTACAGCCATAATAATCAAACACTAAGTGTACGTTTGGTTTAGAAATTATTGCAATATTTATGACTTCGGATGTGGTGTATTTATTGGCACCATTAAAAGGTAATGGTTTGATACTGCCTTAAGTATTTCTTAATCCATTTATATCGTAGGCACTTTATGCGAAATGTACACCCAATTATCTCTAGTTCTAAATAATTTCGCGGTGACTTGGATATTCGTTGTAAAATGTCTCACTTGAAATATTTATTTAATTTATACCAATAATTCTCTGTAAATTATGGGCGTGGGCAGGAAGACGGTGTTAGATCGGATATTTATTGTGAAACTGCTCGTCCGTTTGTAGACGATTTATTGTTGGTTTAAGTGGAGAGTCACGTGCTCTTGGTGACTATCAGACCTATGGCTAAATTAAGAAAACTAATTTGGTAGGCATTCGAATTTGTGCTTTTTCTCCAAAAATGTTATCATTGTAAATAATGAGTTTCTACTGGAATTTCTCAACAACTTTGAAGTAATAAATGTCAGGTGATCTATTGAAGCAAACCCTGTTTAGTTAAGTGAAAATATTCCATCTTATAGTATAAATACGTCATTCGTTGGCTCCCATACAAGAACCATAAAGTGGTCGTTTGTACGCCAAAACAATACCCACGTCCGTTGAGTATTAAACCGGAGTCAAAGGTCAACAGTCACAGGACTTCGATCCCATAAAATTGTCTATATACCTTCTACCATGTTAGACATAATAACTGTACAGTAAATTACAACTGAAATATCATAAGAAATTTATGTTCTGAGTATTTTAAAACCTATTAAACCACTAAATCACGCTTAAAATTTCTAAAAACCTATAACTTGGTAATGTTATTACGCGTACGCTTGGGAATATACTACACAATTTTCGCACTGGCATCACCGAGTGACGTAAGGTACACGCACTAATTACCAGTATAACAGATCGCGCGACAGGCGAAATTAGCAACATTATTGAACTCTCGTTCTATTGATTACAACCCGCCAATTGCACAGCATTCCCTACAAGTTATTTCCACACCGCCAAAACCGAATGTAGCTTCTAAACAAGCGAAATAAGTCACAATATCCCGAATCACAATGGTAACCGTCATGTTGTCCTTTATTAGTGGACGTATTGACAGAACGGGAACAACTAACGACATAGACAGAAACGGGCCAAATATTTGGTTGCTCAATTAGACAGATGAAATCCAATGTGTAACAATGTTATATAGGTTATACGAAAAAGTGAATACAAAAATAACAAACAAACCGTTGACGCGTTGTTATGACATATTATTATGCTAAACGTTTCGCGTCATCTTTCAACAGCAAAAAGCAATTTCGGTTCTACCATTGGTAACGCTCTAGAGAATTCACCACAAAATATTGTAACCGAAACAAAAATGCTAAACAATTTATTCGATGCCGTTCCGAATCATAAAACAGATGAAGGATATGTTGCTATAATTCAAAATTACACCGAGGCGCGCACACGTATCAAAGTTATATAGTCATTACCAATTTCTAAGCTTATTACCTGTTATGGGACCGCTGATCTATAACGGTCGGCCACTGCCCACTATACCATACAAAAAACATAACACGACAGCTGTAAAGGTACGAGGCTAATAATAAAGTAGGAATTTAGTTGGACATATCCATTATCTTAATTTTGATTCAGTTTACAAAGCGTTAACTGAACATATGCGTCCGGACAACGCAACGGTCGGGAGCAAGATTATAAGGATAGCATTTATCTATATAATTTAAATGTTTTTGAACGAAGTTCCTTATCGCGCGATGCGAAAGGGGGCTAGACGGAAAAAATTAACACCAAAAGTTGTAACGACACTTTTTTCAAACTTTGACAACGTCATTCGAATAAATTGGTGCAGGAAGGAAACAAAATGAATGTAGGTATTGTTGGAAGTTTTTGTTTTAATTTAGGTGTCTCTGTGTACTTACTGTAAGAAAACAACACCTCAAGGAACTTCGTTCCATCCGGGTGTCCCTTGACAACTCTCAAGTTTTAATTTTAATGCATCGTTTAGGGTAAAGAGACATAAACGAGAATGCATAAACCAAGAATAACAAATCAAATATGGTTAAATCCGAAGAAGTGATTACAATCATATTTTGGGACATTGAAAGACATTGAAATGTCACATAACCAATCAGAGTTATGACGCTTAACAATCTTATTTGCCGCATTGAATAATACAAAATGAACCTTACACCGTTGATGCAACAGATAAAATGCTCGTTGACAATTGAAAATTTATTGCGGTAACAAAACTCCCGTTGACAGCGATCGGCGGCCGTCGATAATCGACTGTCTTCCACATGTGGGTGATCATGACGTACCGAAGGATACGACCAAAAAAACAAACAGGTACCAAAACCGACCTTCGTTAGTAGTGCCGACACAAAGCGAAAAACCAGATAGGCATCAACTTTTTCCAAGAAGCCATCCACTTCAACCGATGAAAATGTTTGTTTTCCCCGCATAATTTACCCCAGTTCACACTACATTAGAATAAAAGAATGAGTTGTCAAATATTCTGACTCAAAAGCCGTCTAGATTGGAGATAATGTGAATTATAGACAAATACAAATTCTGGAATGTGACACGGCGAGTGGTCACCAATGAACCGTAGTAACTGATAACATCTCATTTCTACATACCTAAACAGAAATAACTTGATGAGAAGTGTACAATTTCCGTCGGCAAATATAAAAGCGCTGATGAAGACATAAATACAACAGTAGATAATAATCGCATTGGACTTTTATCCCTAGGCTCTTGAGAGTTTCCAAGAACAAATTGATTCTTTGACTTCGCTGTAAAGCCAACTTCATAAATTGAGATGTCTCCCTATTTTATTCTCTCATCGTCATTGTCACCTTTTTTTCTATCTCTTTCAGCGCAGGTAGAGAACCCGGCTTATGCCGCTAAATTGCGTTTCTTATACAACGTGATTGATGAGATTTTAAATTAGCGTAGTGCAGCACGCAACACTGATTTCGAAAACATGAAATATTGAGTGTTGATTTACCAACAAAAAGTCAGAAACGGGTTTTTTATTAGAATTTGAAATTATAAACTATAAATTTTATATCCAGTGTCCAGCATAGTGGAGAAAATAGTGTAATAATAATCGAAAATCAATAGCTTTCTCTTGGTTATTCCGCTTAAAAATTGAAAGTTTCAATAAAAAATCAGATTTACGATTGTTAGTTTACTCATTTTCATAAAAGTAGCAATCACGTGGTTCTGATTGTGAAGGCATACAATGGCCGCTGTATCTGATGTAAAGATAAATTAACCGTTTTATTCTTATTGTTGTATTTTACGATGGTTTTGACTTGTGCCCGGATCAGTGGCATTTTAATTTTAACTTTTGTGGAGACTGACGGTGGCTATGTCATTATCGTAAATATAGAAGTGACCATAAATGAGTTTTGCTGTCCAAACAATAAAGTTATTTGCATGAAGGTATTTAAATACTATAGTTTCTAGTGTCATAAAAGTGAGCAAGTTAAGTGGGTTATTTACTGCAAGAAAAAACAGAGAATATCTTTTCTTGCAGTAAACAAAATACTCTCCAGTCATATTAGCTATTGTTGTCTTTCAAAATGTCTATCACTTCGTTATATTATGTATTTATATCAGTTGGAGTTTTATCTTGTTACCCTTGGGTAGTATTTTTTGTTTAAAAGTTTTGCTCATGTACTGACTTAGACTAATTTTTGTAATGTCAAAGCCTAAGTCAAAAAGCTTTGATTCAATAAAATCTCACTGATCACTTTGAATCGTCATTAGATTTTTTATGATTAGGTATGATTACATATTTTTTTATTGAATGAGTTGGAGCTAGTTCGTTCCAAACTTGTTTGTTTTCTAAATATAATCAGATATTTTATAATTCATTTTTAACAAAATTGCGTTTAATATACATTAGATTTTTGTATTAGATTTTTCTACCTATGCAAGGAAACAGTAATTCACGTCGGATTATTTCGGGTCTCAGTATGGCGCTAAGTAATATTATTTTAGGTTCCATGGCGCCAAACATATGGTACGAAGCAACGCTAATCGTTTACGATGTGCCACACAAAAAAATGGACAAGTGCGTATTTTGTTATAATCAGTTCAGTTTCTAGAGGTTAGTAAAAACAAGTTTCATTTTAGTAAAAAAAGACTAACAAATTACTATGATAAAATATGTGGAAAATAATATTTTCTTTTATGTAAAGTACGTAACATAAATATTTTATTTCATCAATATAAAATAATAAATAAATAGGTACATAATGTTGCGGTTTTTATATAACAACTGTTTTCTGTGTATTTTGTAAATATTGTAAATACTTACTGTGTTAGTCGTCTCTATGAATATATACATTTTTTACTCATAAAATAAATACTTCGCAAATATATAAAATTTTAAATACCGTATTGTCTTTCTTCCTCCTTAGTTTTGATGTGCCACTTCACGGAACCCTAAAAAGGAGCAGTAAAAACGAACCCCTCGAAGAACATAAAGTTTGTTTACTACTCGTCAGGATCAGTAGAAATGTTTTGCCACTGTATGGTACTTTATTGCTGAGGAGTTGAGTTCCAATTGTTAAACTTTTAAGACTCATTAGCGAACATGTGTTAGAAAAGATGGGAAGGAATCATCGCCTTCATACGAAAAATCAATCAGAATACATACTTTTTTTTATCAATAGATGTTGTAGCAAAAAGTTTGTGAAATTGGAATAAGGTAATTAGATTTCAAGTTTTGAAGTAAATATCTACTATCTTACCACTTTTTTGATTACGTTCATAAATATGCATATAATATCAGTATTAATATTCTGTATAAAAAATATTATAAATTTAGTTGGAAATTATTTTCCTATATAACTCTATACAACTTTGATACGGGGTTGAACTTGTATTCGCATTATTGTCCGACTTCTGTGTACAAAAAATACTGCACAAATCGCTCTATTATGTCCAACTCCATTCGGCCTTTTCTGTAGAAGATTTCTTCGATTTTGATCTCTATATTAATTGAATTAGGTTCACAATATCAAGGAGTTTTCAGGTCATATTTGTTGATTTTGAATAGTAAGAAAAAATAATTCTTTGGACACACAATAAGAACATTTATATGGGGAGGCATTAGACCATCTGTCAGGGTAGAATTTTGTTTATGGATTATGATATTTTCAAAAAAAAACTATACGGGCTCTGTTATGTCAGATTATGTTTTATGCATTTTTTTTTTATACGAATTTATAAATCGAATGCATACAGAACACATTTTATTTTGGTCTTTGTCTTTATTATCAGTTGTTTTACTTGTTTCGTTATTATACAGACTATTACTAAAGGGTCTTCAGTTATTGATTAAATAATGTTATAAAGGTTTAGAACGATCAATCAAGCGATAAATTTGAGCGAACAAAAGCGAATACTAAATATACCTAAAGAAATAGACAGTAAATCGAACCTAAAAAGTTTCAAATTTAACTTACAATTTAATGAGTAAATGTAATTGCTAACAGTTTATATCTTCAATAAAGCCGTGATGGCCCTTCATCAATCAATAGCAAATTGAAAACCTAACTTCCACTTACCAATAACTTCCCAACACAAAATCCTCTCAAAAAGTTTCCAACACAAGTTTAAAATTCCAAACACAACACTCAAAAAATCACTGCACGAAAGCTGCCGATCTCAGAAGTTCTGAATATGAAACGACGAAAGCAAAACATAACCACAACCTCACAGCACCGGGGCCAAACCACGACTGAGTTGAGCAGAGCTTGTGAACTTCGAGTTCAACAATACAAGGTACAAAACCAGACCCGGGTCGGTCGACCCACAAAAACTATACACAAAAATTTATAACACGTCAAAATCGGAGAAATGGTTTCCTTTAATAGAGACGTTACTTTTATATAAAATTAATTGTTTGGAGCATCTGCTGTATTTTTATTATGTTTAAGAATAAGGTTGTTTTTTTTTATGTTGTCTGACCGGAGTATGTGGTTTTTGGTCAGCTCGCTATTATACTGAGTTTATTTAGTGAGTTTTAGCTTAGTCAGATAACTAATGTTAGATCATTGTAAAATTTTGTTTTTTTTTATGTTTTGATCAGAGTTTTGTATTGTTTGATGTTGGTTTAAATTTTCGTTGATAGTTTTAGCCGTTTATAGTATAACCACATATCAAATAATACTGGTTTAACTATATTTATTTATGTCGTTGAGTACACAGTCACGCACAAAAACGTGTTGTTTATAATGAATAATCAACGAATTGTTTTTATTGTAAAGCGATTATTTAAAAAAAAAACTTACACCTACTCGGACCATTGTTTTGAGCGCCTTCAACATTTAAAATATATCACAGAGAACATCCATCGGAAACTTAAAAAAAAATTGCATAACAACGTGTCATTGTCAGAAAATGATTAAAAAAATATTTTTAAATTTTGAAAATGGAACGTGTTTATTAACTGCCAGTCTGACATGTTAAAACAGATGTTCCACCTTCGTTTGACGGATGGGTCAGGCAGGGTCGGCCATCTTGAAAGATTCCCGCCAATCGCATATCCCGTGGCGCTGTCGACACAGGCGAAATAATTACCAACATCGCGACTTTGTAAACATTTCATGTTTTGTAGTCTGTAACTCGAGAAAGATTGTTTAAAGAGAAAATAAACTATTAGAGATGGAAGTTTTATGTTACTTCACTTTGCTGGGCAATAAGTGTAATAAATGTAATAATACTCAGACTAAAGTGTGTAAACAAAGTCTAAATGTTTGCAAGTTTTTGAAATGTTAACAAGAGTTTGAATTGAACAGGATGTGTAAATAAATAATTTTGGTTTTTTAATCACTTGCTGAACAAAAACAATTTAAAATCATTATTGCAATTTCAAACATGCCTATGATTTCTTTGACTTCTAAATAAGGCATGTCATACGGTTAATATTGTGATTACGTTACCTGCTTAATAAAAGAACACTAAGTATAAAATAAATTACACCTACAAGAGCTAAGCTCTTAAATTGGAAGAAGAGATGTATAAAATATTTATTTTCTCAAAATTATTGAGCTGCATATACGAGAAAAAGCAAAACATTGCTCGCAGAAAATTTAATTTAGTAGATAAATAGCAAAAAAAGTTTATTATACATTTGACGTATGTGAAAATTTCACAAGAACTTCACACATAACTTTCAGTAACAGGCCACGTTTTTGTGTGCACGCAATAAATTATTTTTTTGCACCCTGAGGGGTTGATTGTGGGCGTATAGTTTAACCAAAATTAATTTCACACAGCATTGGTGACAGCTTGACATCTGTATCGATCCTTTACTAAGTTCTAAATTAAAAAAAATTGTGTTTTGCTCTAAAGTCTGATACCTAGTTACTAAGAACAAACATGTGTGTGTGGCAAACATGGATGTTTGTTCTATTTCTGGGTGTTAATTAATAAAATTTTCAAAAAATATGTTTAGGTATATAAATATTTTATCAATCTAGTTCCCATAGTACAAGCTCTGCTTCATTTGAGACTAGAGATCGTTGCATGTCCAAGGATATTTTTTTATACTTCAAATTATTTATAATAATGTATTATATTGCGATATAAATAAACATTTTTAATGAAAATAAATAAATAATCAAGAGTATCAATTTTAATTAGACGTAACATGTACATTTTGAACCCACTGTGATACGCTCATTACCGGGCGCGGAAATCGATACTGACTTTATAATTATTCGATGCGGGATAGTAACTACGCTGTTGTTATTATGTATTTCCCTTGTGTTACGTAAGTTGGTACTATCGGGGAACCCGAGGGTAAATCTGTTCGACTCTACAGTAAAACGTACTTGTACCTACCAAAAAGATTGGTAATGTAAACTTATTTGCAGGTATTGTATGTAATTTAGCCGACAGACCTACCAAAATATACGTTCATTAATTATTTGTCGATATTGTAGGTATGTTTTTTTTTTATGATAAAAGTAATGGAACAAGCTGACAGCTCACCTGATGTTAAGTAGTAACTTCTGCCTATAACAATGCATTACCTCACAGAGCAAGTCCAATGAGGACGTGCCCTGTAAGGCAATGCACTGCGTCCATCACTCTGAGACGTAAAGATCTTGAAGTCTCATGTGCCTGTAGTTCAGGAAACCGAAAAGTACCTAACAAGTTTTGATAAAATTAAACTACATAGTTAGTTTTTATTTGAGTAATGTTGATTCTTACAAAATTTTTGTTGGATCTATGAATAAAATGGTTCAGGAGCATAAGGTCTAAATGCTTAATGAGTTTTATAATGTTTTCTTTACCGAAATATTAAAGTATCGAAATGAAAATTGATTCTAATCTTAAATTTTTTATATTCACAAAGAAAATTACAAAACAGTTGACAAAAATCTTAACATTGACAAAAAAAATGGTGTCTAATAGGTAATTTGATTTTTTAAATAACACAGACATGACAATAATTGTAACCAATGGTTCCTGTTGCTGATTATTACTGGTCAATCAAGTTGTTCCACGGTCAGAGGTACACAACATAACACCGATGTCTGTCAGAAAGTCGTGTTCCCGATACGATCATCGTAAACCAATCGATAACGAACCCGAAATCGAATGCTTATATTACATTTCAATTACCATATAAAATGTTCTACAAGACAGACCAAGTCCGATTCGATAATCATCTAATCAGTGATCATTCAATAACTTTTATTTCAAGCCGATCGAACTGAACCAATCGAATTTGATTCTTAGCCAGAGAAGATAAAGATGAAATTGAACTGGTAGATCCCCTGAAACTTCAAATCGAATCGTGTGTTATCTCGAAACCGATTCACTATACAAGTGACTAAAGTCGCGTGCAAAGTGCAATCAGCTTAGAAGCTTATTGTCATCACTTGAAGGCTTAGTATCGTATGTTGTAAATCTGAAGATTGAGCCATTTATATCGGTGCAGAAGAATTTTCAGTTGGAAATACTAATAACGCTCTCGGCTGGTCTTTGCTCTTACGATGTGGGTTGGATATCAGACTGGCAATTAAGAAGTTTCGATTTCGGTTATTGATTTTAAAACTGGAGAAGTTTCAGTGTAACAAACTGAATTTACAACCTCTTTCGTTGAATATATTTTTTGTAAAAACAACAAAAAGACAATAATAAATTCCCATACCATCAACAATGTAAGACTTCCTAATGAAGACACAATCAAGACAAAATAAAACAAATTTGAGATATACAGCTAGCAATTTAAAACAAATTAACTGTTTTATATCGATCAACATACAAAACGATTTTTTGAGTTTATAAAGTTTGAATATCCACTGTTCCCTGATGACTACATAAAAACTTTACAACTTAATTACATACATCTGTTAAAGTCGGCCTTACACGATTTATAATGCACCTTTTGTTCAGCAATAAACAAAGTTTGCGGTATCAAACAAAAAATGGAGATGAAAACAAAGCGAATAATGAATTAAACAATATAATCAGATGGTCACAGACACCTGCTTAAATGAGATGTCTTCATTAAAATGAGATAGGTCGACAGGTGCGAGGTGGAAGCTGTAGAATCGTGTCTAGAGGTATACAAAATTACAAATATTATGTTCGTGTCGATATAGTTTTTATGTAGTGATGGTAGCTACGAGTCGCTTTGTGTCGGTGTCGAAACTATGAAAAAAGTTTCTATCAACTTTTGAAATTAGAAACGAGAATTAGATATTAGAAATTAACAGCAAGTGGCATTGCATTTGTAAATGAAAAAAACTAACCTCTGGATTGTTACTGATAAGACATACAAACCAAGCTTTTAAAACATTTCTGCGCATGGATATGCAAAAAACAGATTCCAGCTTACTATAGTAAATCTAATCTAAGCTAATAGTATACTGTGAGCTTCGATTAGCTTACTTACGCAGGTACTAGGTATCTATGAGTGGCTAGGTTTAGATGATTGTATTATGATTTAAAAAGCAATTTATTATTATTTGTATTATTAATTTATGCCGATGAACCTTATCTCCTAAAAAGCATTATCTACAATGTCATTATGTTTAATGATAAGTCTCAATGCTCTTCAAATGACTTAAAAAAAATTGCGAGAGCCTTGAACCATAAATCCTGATTTTACAACAAATAATACTCAAGTGTCATTATTTACAGAATCACCATCAAAAACCAGTCATAAAGTTAATACAAAAGAATATAATGGAAGATGCCAGCGGGGCACAATTTCCTGAGTCTGTTTCTTGATGAATTTTTGCAAGGAATATTCTGAGCTTTGTGGCTAGAATTGCCAGAATTTTGTTAAAGGCCGGACCTCTGGAATAACTTAATTATTTTAAATAGAAACATTTTTTTATTCCTTTTATAAGATTGTATTGTTACTATAAAAAAATAATACCTGTTGTTTTAAACTTAGAATCTAATGAAAGAATTTTCTCGTGAATAGTTTTTACGTAACTTGTTTTATGTTCACATTTAGCAGTAAGCAAGCAAGCTAGTATGCGTTAGTGGCCAACGCTGGTGAAGAAGTTTTGACCGGACATTCTTTATGAATATAAAAAGTCCGGCTAAAGTCAACTCCAACTCTACTTGTGGCGAATTCTGTTTCGCACAACTTTGATTCTACATCACTTGTTTACAAGTTCACAAGAGTCGTTAGCGTGCTGAGGGATTACTCACAAATTGTATTCATTGGTTAAATTGTTTGATGGAATTTTGTAAAACAATTTTGCTGAGCTGGGTGGGTATTTTTGAACCTTTTGATAAAATGCCTTTACATTAAGATATTTTGTTTTATGTAATATACCTACTAACCTATATTTTATTGGACCACGAAGAATGTTGAGTTTTTAGCTAAATTTTTTTTTAAATCACCTTTTCTACTTTGCCTTCACTAATTGTTTCCAATACCTGTTCTGTTAAGTATAATTTTAGAAGCCACTTTTGATACCTTTGATATTTTTGATAAAATCTTTGACGGTTTTAATATTTAAACTATGTAGTCTTAATGTTAAATATACCAACCTTTCTAACGATATCTTCCAAATTCTAACGGCATCTGGAAACAAAACAGTAGAGTTAGTAGTTATAAAGTTGGTATCATGTTATATGAAAAAACTTGGCCAGAAAAGTCGTAAAAGAAACAGAATAAATTGTAATCTTGTGGCTGTAAGAAAATAAATTTGACGGAACATGAGTAAAGAATATTGTAAAGAAAGTGATGAATTCGTTATATCTATATTTATGCAGCACAATCTTAAAATGTTCAAAGGTAAAATTGAGACTCGAAAGATTCTAACGTCTCTATCAAACTCCAAGCGTAACATCCAAACTAAGTAGTCCAATAACACAAAAAGAGTAACATTTTTATTCGGTTCCTATGTAATTTACAGCTGCTCAGCCAGACGCCTTCACACAAATTATAATCCAAAATAACACATCTCCAACCAACTCCAACCATAATATGGGATTCAAAATTAACCATAATTGCTTAATTCAGAACCATGCCGCAAAGGGTAATAACGAAAGAGATGGACTCAGACAATTGAGTGGGGCAGACGAAGATGAAGATACAAAGATTGGCGCCGAAGTCACAGAATAGATAGTCCGAAGCGCTACGAAGGTCTTCCAGGTAATGGAACGTGTGAAGCGAGCTCAAGTGGTTATCATTAGAGTTGTTTTTGCTCTAATTCAGAAACGCTGGATCACCGTTAGGAATAATTGGTTATGAAGGATGATGTGGCTCTTGTCAAGTTAGTTTTTACAAACGCTGATTATTTTCCTCCATTATTTGCTTAGTAATGGAACCTTAGGTTTATTAACACTATATAACTAGATTTTTTTGTACTAGTCCTTCACTACTCGTTTTAAATGCGCGTTTTGAGTATTCACATTTCAAAAAAACCAGTGCGTGACAAAACGGTTGCGCAACCGTTTTGCGCGAAATTTTGTATCCACTGACACATTAATGTACAAAAGTTATACACAGACTGTAACAAAAAAAGTGATCACAAAATAGTTCTAATTTAGGCAGCATGAGCAAAATGAGCATAGAACCTTTTCTAACTAAATACTAAATTAATTTCACATTAAACATAGAGCGAGACTGAATGCGTGGCACTCGAAGTATAACACCTTCCGCGCGTAGGGACTCCACGCACTACTTTTTTTAGTAGTAGTCATTTTGCATTACACCCAAAGCATTATACTGAAACTTGAATGCATTTAAACCATAAAGCTTATCCTGCAAACTCCGTCTAAATAATAAAGTAAGATAAATAATATTACGCCAAGAACAGCCACTATAAACAATTTCATTAGTAAAGTATTTTTAATGGCTGCCTCACTCTCTCACCAAAACAAAAGAATTAAAACTATACGAATACTTCACAACCTAGCACCGGAAACAAAGCAAGTTGATAAAATCATGAATTTTAATAAACCCCGCCTTAATAAAAATGAAAAACCTAAAATGTCCAATCGTATTAGGCAATGCTGACGTAAGGTGTCATTCTCAAAACTTTTTAGTTATTAATCGTTTTTATAATAAGAACTCTTTGGTGTGTCAAACTTTTTCGGGAATGTTCGATTCGTAATTTGATGAGACAATTTTGAACGGTTGAACTGGCTGTGATTGATGGGTACACGATCTTTTTGTTTATTGATCTTAGATAAGATGGTAAACGCGTAGAAAATGATTTTGTAGATGCCTTACTGATGCCTTATTAGATAATCGTTGGTGATCATGATGGAAGGTTAGAATGGCATGAAAATTATCGTCTTAATTGACAGTGATATGATTACAAAGGCTTTAATGTTCCATATTTGAAATATAGAATAATGTTCCATGGAATAGAATTTGTATTATTCATTTGTTTTTACGACGGATCTACAAATCAAGTGAGTTCTATTATTCAAATGAATTTTTTTCTGGAATTATTTTATTAATTGTTTCACAATTATAATTTCTTGCACTTTTTTTCATCTTATCCCCAAAGTTTGGGTAAAAAAAATTTCGCGAGATGCAATTTTTTCTAGAATAATTTTATTCATTGTTTCACAATTTTCTAATTTTTTTGAGCTTTTTTTTTATACAGTCTTATCCCCAAAGTTTGCATAAATTTGTGCTTTTTTTCATCCAATCTTATTTCTGAATATAAAAAACATTTGCGAGTCTTTCTTCTGCTAATGCTTGTGTGGGCGTAACATGATAAAAACACCTTATACTAACACGTGCTACTTTTGAACATTGTGATCGTCTACCTAAGTAGGTATAATACTCACATAGCCGGTAAATTAGGTACGTGCGTGATAAAATTCATTAATATCATGTAACTCGGGAATCCTTAACACACCTTGAGAGCCTATTAGATATCAGATGGTTGAGTCGAGACTCATCTTTATGAGAACTGATGTCTGTCACAAATCATCAAACACATTATAATTGCACTAGCTTCCGCCCGCGACTTTGTATGCGTCCCGTTAATTTTCCTCACAATCTTTTGCGTTTATAATATTAATAGGAACGATCTTTCTACCATAAAAGCTACATTGAAAGCTTGCTTCAGCAACAACATAGTTGCACTAGTATATTTGATGGGATTCAGATGTAATTGGGCTGATGTTTTGAATTTTTAAAAGCTTTACTGAAACATGCTTGTAAAGCAGTAAGACCGTAACGAGTGAATATAACAAACACTAAGCGAAACACTAATATTAGACTAGATTTACACCGAAAACCTTCTTTATCTGGCCCCAATGTAGATTTTTTTCTTTCCTCTATTCAAGCACAGAATTTTAGTGCAAAAGTGAAGTATCTTCAAGTTTGATTCGCATATAGCCGTAAAAAGAAACAGCTTTCTATGTAAATTCGTCTCAAGTTGTAATTTAATACGTATGTGTTGGTACTATAATAAGCGACAGTGTCACAAGTCACAACACTGTGTTCTCGCTTTGATGAATTATCACTGTTTACTCTGTGGTGTAAGTTACAGGCAAAACATCAAAATGAGAAATAGCGTATAATAGCTACGAGAACATTGCTGCTTTTCTTCTGCAAACTTTTTTAGTCTGATTACCAAATAGTGCAAGTTAAATTTAATCCACTCCTCAATGTTCAATTTAGGTAATAATTCAGAAATTTATTCACAAAGAAAACCAAAACTAATACAGTATTTACAATATTCACAATATTTACAAAATACACATGAAACAGTTGAGACATCTATAAACCGTTGCAAACGATTTATAGATAGCTCAACTGGTCTAAATCAGTACCAGTCGGAAGCGTACCCAAGACACTGGCTGCATTGCCGCGCTGAATAGCAATGCTGATACGCTGTCCTAGATAATCACCAGCCCTAGGGTCCTCGGGGCACGCGTTAGGTTGTATTTAAAATAACAATAATTGTAAATAAGAACGTAAGAATTCTTTTTCAGCCACCCAATCCCGAGTGGTCTTTTCTTCTTTCAATCTTGCGCTTTCCACATCTAACCTCTTTCTTAACGTAGGAAGCATTATTATCAATAAAATTTGTTGTATTTTTTTCGATTCACGTTTTTTCTTAAATTTTCCTGCCTATACCTTCTCCCAAACTGTACTAAACGGTGCGGGCGAACTAATATTGCTAAATTTCTGTCTCCCGCACAGAACATTAGCTGAGTATCGGGGTCCTTTGGGATACCGTTTGAAATGCAAATTCCGATACTCAGGTAGGTATATTAGTTGACGGTTTATTGGTTCCGTACAACGCTATGTATAAGCTGGCTGTGAATAAATGAGAGACCAGCCAGAATAGTCTGTTTTCCAAGGTTTTTAGACTGTATGTTCCTTAGGATAGAACTGAAAGTCCTTGAGCAAGAAATCTGTTGATCGAACGTGGATTTTGGATTAATATTGCTCCACTACCCTTAAGTTAAAAAGGTCCTATCGACCATCTTTCGTTGTAAAATTTAATGGTGTTTGTATAGTGGGTATATTCAATGCTAATCTCTGTTTCCTTTTTAGTAAGCCAAGTTACGGTAAAATTTTACGATGGTTTTAGACGGGTAGTAGAAAAGTAAAGGTTTTCAGGTGTTGGAGGTAAAATACCTAATTTTGCTTAGGCTCTCTCTTGATCCATTCCAAAAAAGTTTTTTCTTTTGTTGAAAAGAAAAACAGATCGTATTTATGTGTTTGAGACTATCAGAATAATTCTTTAGTATACCTACTACATCTACTAAAAAATCATTGGGTTTTGTGATCCTGTGATTTTAAATCGTAATAATATTCGATTTTTTGAAGTAGGTTTCTCTTCAATTTGGATTATAATTAAATTAAATTGACTGAAGTTTCACAATAGAGTTAATTTAGTGCTTCAAAAACATTTGTGCATGAGAAAACGTTGTTTTCATGCTTTTAGTAAACTGGGTTATATTAATATTTTATGCAAACGTATGGAAAGCAAATAGGTCACCAGTTAATGGATTAAAACTGCACTCACGCTACGGAATAATATTATAGCATAAACATAATAATACTTCTCTTGCGAATCATAGTAAGAACTGACAGATGACCACGAACCAATCGGTGTCTTGATTACGAATAAATGTTACAATCGCAAACGTATCGCAACGGTAGCGTATCCGAGATACACTGCGCGGTGACACTACAACGGTTGGCAGTTGAGCTGGAATTGACGCGCAACTTAAATATGTTTATTTTATTTATTCGTATGGCGTTCAAACTCCGTTCAAACAATCGTTCACAATATTATACATTGTTGCTGAACGATTGTGGTGCTGTGAGGTTCTAGGAACAGGTACAGCAGCCAAGTGTTGTTGCTCGTTTAGCGCCACCCCGGGGATACGTGAAGGGTTATGGTGGCAATTCCTACGGACGTGAGCAACGATCATCCCCTTCTCAGCCTAGTCAGCCATATCCACAGGAAAGACAAGGTCGATACCTGCGGAGCTGACTAAGCCAAAGGTTTCCTCACGATGTTTTCCTTCACCGTTAAGCTCATGTTTATGTGCATATAAATTTTCCGAAACCAAAAATCCGTTGATGCACGGCCGGGATTCGAACCCACGACCTTCGGATTGAAAGTCGACACTCTCACTCGGCCAACACGGCTGTCAATAAGTTAACGCGGCGACTGTCAGAGTTGTTCGTGATAGAGATATAAAGAGACGCCGCGATACGTAAACCCAACGTATTCGAATCGTATCGTTAACACCAACTTGACTGCCAAACGTTGTATGTAGCGACACCGTGCAGTGTAACTCGGGTACGCTTTCGTTACGATACGCTTACAATTGTCATATTTATTCGTGATCTACACTAACTAAACAAAACACGTTGTAAATCATGATAACGCTGAATTTAATAACATGAACTGCATGTTTATTTATGTTCAATTTATATTCTGAAATAACCTACAATTATTTTGCTTTACTGCTGGATTCGTAAATGACTGTATTAGTGGTACAACGTTCATTTGCATTTAATTTCAGGCAACATTCACACGATCACAGCTTATTGAAAACTTTTTATCACAAACTCCATAATAATACTTTTGCTAAGTTTACGTAACGTATGTCAGATTTGTTCGTAATCGGGGCACCGAAAACTATTTTTTATCAACTTATGGTTATGAGACAAAGTAGCTAATATTTTTCAGAATCGGTTAACTTAGTGGTTATAAAGGAACAAAAAAACTACCGCTACTTATTTAAAGTATTTGATTATTCTCGATGCTTCTATAGAGATTATTGTATAGTAGATGCCAAATAACACTGCAATACAATTCATTCACCCACCTTCACCACGATGTCGTAAAATTAAATTTATGAAAATAACCAGTATGTATGGTAAACAACCAGTACTACAAGATTCGAGCGATTACCGTCCTAGCGACAGGTTTGTATGGAAAGCGACAGAATCAGCCATTCATAAATTGAATTTGCGACATCGTGGTGAAGGTGGGTGAATGACCTGTATTGCGGTGTTATTTGGCACCTACTATAGTAAAACTATTTCGTGTTCGTCTACATGCCCCCTTATATTTAGATTGCAAATTGTCATAACGCGCGGAAACGCGTGTCATTAATGATTGACGTCACAATATTACAAACAGAAATTAATTTAAATTAGAGTCTGGCTACGCTGAGTCTGCATTGGAATAAATGGAGTTCATGGTGACAACTTCATTCAGATTGCTTAAGATACAGTTGAAGGGGAACTAGGGATGTGAGATTAATGGAAAAAAAATCTATTAAATAAAAATCGATTTTTCTTTATTCAAAATTAATCGATTTGTCAAAAAATTATTTTCATAAAACTATTTTTGCGCAAGCAAGTTTCCTAACCAAATTTTTTGCAAATTTTTTGGTTAGAAAACTTGTTTGGATCAATGTGATATTTTTACTGAACCTTTGCATTGTCATTCTCTCGACTCTGAAGGTCTGCAATTTCACATAATTACATTTATTTATAATATATGTATCTTCAAAAATTTTTAAATGTGCGAGCGAGAGGGTTGTCTGCCTTATACATACGCCTTAAGCCAACTTAGTCAGTGGACTCACACCACTCACTCAATGTAAACCTACCATTAAACTACACTTGAATCCATAATCTACATGCACTTACGTACTCAAACCGAAATAAAACCTCACGAGAACGCAAACCCTACAGGCATAGCAAATGTACCACTAAAATTAAGCCATCATCGACTGAGGGGTCTTCATGCTACTTCACTTGTGTACTTTATGCTTATCTATGCAAAAAACGACTCTAAATTGTATATAGTAGAGTTTACAATAGTTAAGAGAGTAAACAACTGGTGGAAAAAACGGCATCGTCATCGTAGATGACGCTAAAGCGCAACGAATCGAAATGGAGACGCCTTAAGCTGTTTCAGACTAGAAGAGTCAAATCGGAAAGTTCAATTTTAAATTCTTTAACATATAAAAACATAGTGCAGACTGTAGTATACACCACCATTTTGTAATTACCAAAAAAAAGAACAGTTGAAGCAGAGGCTACTTATGCTATTGGCACTGTCAAGATTTTTTAATATCTACTCCTTAAAAAAAAATCTACTCTATGCGAAAATCTACTCCAAACTCTAAATAATTATTAGATGAGTTCTGTGTAAATGCATTTCTAGCACGATTGTAGCTTATGTTGCGTTTGGTGTAGACCAAGCTTTACATTCTTAACAAAACCAACAAGTATTAGGTAGAAAATAAATATAAATATAAAATAAATATACTTGGACATTACACACAACGCTCTCTAGTCCCAAACTAAGCAGAGCTTGTACTATCGAAACTAGATTGCTGATATAATACTTATATACTTTTTTTTTTGTAAATACATACTTATAATATACTAGCAGCGCCTCGCGGTTTCACCCGCGTAATTCCCGTTCCCGTGGGAATTCCGGGATAAAATATAGCCTATGTTCATCAGGGATAATGTAGGATTCTAATGGTAAAAGAATTTTTTTAATCGGTCCAGTAGTTTCGGAGCCTATTCAATTCATACAAACAAACAAACAAACAAAAAATCAAACCTTTCCTCTTTATAATATTTGTATAGATGTATAGATAGTAACACCCAGACACAGAACAAACATTTATGTTTGCCGCACACAAATGTTTGTTCTCGGTGGGGATCGAACCCACGACCCACAGCACAGAAGGCAGAGCTACTACCGACTGAGCCATGACGCTTGTCAAAAAACGTGACAAACAAGTAAGTGTAACAACTTCTTGTGTTGTTTTTCTTTTAGTAATAAGTTAGGACATAGCGGTTATAAGGATATAGGTTGGTCCGGTAATTTGCTAAAAACATAATGTAAGAGATAAAAAAACCAGTGCGTGCAGTCCCTACGCGCGGAAGAAGTTATACTTCGAGTGCCACGCATTCACTCTCGCCTGTGTTTAATGTGAAATTAATTTAGTATTTATTTTTATGTACTTAACCAATATGCAGTACTAAATTTTCACTTCAAAATATAAAGTAAAAAGTTGCAAAAAATCTATAATGTCAGTTAGGATTTGAACTCGTATCCCGTTGTCGGTCTGACCACAGTCCAACGGTATCACCGTTCCGCCAACAGAGCTCGCTCCTGATGGTTGAAATTTACGGCTATGTTTCTTTTTCTTTTGTTTGACGCTGTCAGTTGGAAGTCGTATAACTTCAAAAACATGGGCGGTCAAATGCTGAACACTGCCATCTATTAACGATAGTTAGCAGCTAGTCTCTGTCTCTTTCTATTCCCCCGAATAGAAAGAGACAGAGACTAAGTCCTCCCGTCTAACGCAACCTGGTTGGAAGTCGCATTAGAAGTATAACTTCAAAAATAAGACGCAATTGTGTTTTAAAAGCCAGATCCAAAAAATATACTAATATACATATAATGTATAATTATTTATCCTCAGATTTACTCATTGAAATTAAATCATATCATTGAGTTTTTGTTAAGATTTCATAAAAATTACAACACTATTTAATTTGTGAATTTTGTGAGATTCCTATACAAAATTTCTCAATCCCAATCATAATTACATTTTATACAAATTTTATAGCTAAGCCTACTAGTTTTTTGATACTATAAGAAATTTTACTCATAACCTTAAAATGTGCGTGAAAATCCTTATTATTAGGTGTTTAGTTGATAAAGTTCAGTCGAAGTGGCAGTCGTGTTGACTCGTAATGGCTTTTACCACTAATCTTTGTGGTTATTTTAGTCGTGATTTAGATTTGTAACCTAGTTTTGAAAACGGTTGAGTTTTCACTCAAATTGCCGCGGTTGTTATTTCCGAGCAATTTAAATTGAAAGCTTTTTCATCGTTTCTAGTTGTTTTAAAGCGAATGTAGCCTTTTTAGGGTTCTGCTTAAACTGCTATGGATTTTTCATGGTTTTCATAAAGTACTCATTGTTTTTTTTTTTTTTTTTTATGCCATAGCTGACAGACGAGCAGGCGGGCCACCAGATGGAAAGTGGTCACCGCCGCCCATGGACACCTGCAACACCAGAGGTGAGGCTAGTGCGCTGCTGGCCTTTTAAGGGAGATAAACCCGCCTTTCGATGGACCCCATCTCAAAACTCCGAGGGAAAACTGATATTTAAAATAGTCTAAACTCTCAGAAATAATTATCTCAAAAAATATTATCAACAGATAATGGAGGTTTTCTAAAAACATAGCTACAATAACCGTTAGTTAAATTAATATTGAAGAACATCATGTTGCAATGCATAGTATGCACACCCATCTTTTCTAGATTGATTTCTTCTCGTTGCTGTATTTTATCAATTTATGTTCCCAGATTCCATGGCTACCTAACTACATCTAGTTTGCTGGGGCCAAGATTAAGGGTGCTTTATACTAAGACGAAGGAACTGAATACATTCTACAGTTGAGCTATCTAAAAACCGTTTCTTATGTATTTTGTATATATATTGACAGGCGTCATGGCTCAGTCGGTAGTAGCTCTGCCTTCCGTGCTGTGAGTCGTGGGTTCGATCCCCACCGAGAACAAACATTTGTGTGTTGTATACATAGATGTTTGTTCTGTGTCTGGGTGTTTCTATGTATTATAAGTATGTATTTACAAAAAAAAAGTATGTATGTATTCTATCAGCCATCTAGTTTCCATCGTACAAGCTTTGCTTAGTTTGGGACTAGAAAGCGTTGTGTTAAGTGTCCGTGAATATTTATTTATTTATTTATTGTGAATATTGTAAATACTCTATCGGCCTTACCACGTTATCAGATTTATCTTGGATCTAACAAAAACCGCCAAAAACCACGTGTGTTTTGGACTTAGTTCCCTGTCAATAACAACTTATTGACAGGGGTTAAGTCCAAAACACACGCGGTTTTTGGAGGTTTTTGTTAGATCCAAGATAAATCTGGAAACATAATTTGGGGGTATTAGTTGTAATTTTCTTTCTACGTTTAAAAGCTCTAAAATATTTGAAGCTTTGCGTTTGTTCCAAGAACAAGATCATTTACGTTCGTTGGGACTTGCTTGACCTTAGAAATGTCGCTCAAACAACTAACAAATAAGATAAGTAATGTATCTTATAAGTGGCTATTTTCTTTCTAAGAATAAATTCTTTAAACTTAAATATTTTTCAGTCGTAGGCTGTGTCCACAGTAGGCAAGCTGTTAGCGGCCGACTGAAATTTGAGTTAGCTGCAAACTCAGATCAATTTTCGTGCGTCGCAAGCAAACTTTTATGAGTTAGTCGCTTACTGAGACAGTCGGCGCACGTAACGCTGCAAACTGCGTAAAGTGAGCACAAAACAGCAAACTGTGGACACTACGTTTCAAACATATTATGGAAGGGCGTACTAAACCGATACGCCGCAAACTCAGTAAGCCGCTAACATTTTGCCTACTAGTGGACACAGCCTTACAATTAGTATTAAGGTGGCCTCTACAATATCACCCATCAGTTTTAAGTAACGTAAGTCGTCATCTAAAAGGTCTTCTGTGGTTTGATTTAATCTCGGTTTAGTGTGATCATCATCATTAACCTATATTAGTCTACTTTTGATCGTAGGTCTGTCCCAAGACACACCATTCAAACCAATCTTTTCCTAGTGTTTCCCAGTCACAGTACGGTCAGCAATCTTTAGCTATCGTGAAGTACATTTTGCAAATCTTCACAATACCATACCTGGCCGCTTCTTCTTGTTCTATCTCGCCGAGTTTTTATGTTTAACTAGCCGTCGTCCACCGCATTGCTCGCGTTCTAGACCCCTTAGAGTGTGACTTTTCAAAATTTCTTTCTTAGTGCACCCCTACACTATAATAAGGATACTACTACCTTTCAAATTTCATACCTCTCGGACTCATAGTTTAGGCTTGTCAGTCAGACCATCAACGCTTCAAAAGAGTTTTATGTATTTGGAATTTAAAATGCGTCTGCGGTTCTGTGTAAGCGCTCCTTTACATTGTAAAGTGACTGTGGATTGAGACGTTGCAACTTGTAGGGTCTACTCGTCGTTTTGTACCTTGGAGGTCTCTAATGATTGCTTTTATTTTGCTTCTAGACATCCCGAGTGCAAGGCAAATTTTGCTTTGTGGTTTAAAATGCTTAAAATGCTCATATAGGTTCTTAAAAGTAGCCTCGACTTTGAGGAGTGCTAGTGTGTGGTATGGTAATAAATATCCTTAAGGTAGACGAGCACTTGAAAGCCAAACTTAAGGTTAAAATCTACTCAAACCTAGTTTAATGTTTTTAACATGTAAGAAGAAGAAATAAATAGAAATAGAAAATATTAATTTTACGCAAAAACATGTACAGACACAATTAAATAAACATTAAATAATAAAGACAGATGCGTAAAAAAGGTACTCACTTAGCAAATGTTGAAAGAAGGAAAGAGTGGAAGGAGAGAAGGGAGGCCTTTGCCCTGCAGTGGGACAGTAGCGGTTGAATAATAATATGATAAATAATAACAAAGACAAAAAAGCCTGTTAAATAGTTATCGTGTCGGTGTCGTATCGACAGTGTAAAAACAACCATTGATCCAATTCCAATCGTTTCGGAACAAAACAGGTTAGTATGAAAGCAAATGTAAACAGCTGCTGCCAAGTGCAAAGCTAATGTTTGGCTTGCAGTACCGAAGCCCTGATCGCCAATCATGATTAACTATTACGCTGGATTTACAAAGGAAACTGGGGCTTAAATTGTGGCAGATCCAGGATTTTGGTTTGGAATAAATGCTAGTCCATCTTTGACAGATTAAGAGCTTTTGGAGCTGGCTAGAGAACCTAACAGCAAAGACAGTGTACATAGGCATTCCGTTAGATCTTAGAAGAGAAGCTAGAGCCTATTAGTAGAAATAACCCTTACTGAGGATCGTTTGAGGGTTTTCGATGTTTTCCGAGGAATACACAAAACTAAAAAAACAGCCGCTAAAATTTCATGAGAAATATGACCAAAATTTTTGCTTTTAAATAAAATTTGGCTATAAATACTGTAAACGAAAACTCCAAATTTTCAGTTGTAACAAAACAAAAGAGCTTAGATAACATTGTTATTCTACTTGTGTCGGAAAGTGTAAATTTTGTGCGGTAACAAGCTTACTTTGTAAGTGCATCCTTAGTTCCTCCCAAAACCCTCCCAGGTGTGGGGAGGCAACGTTGTTGATTGAGATTTCTTCGATAAGAAACATGGTCAAGTGTGATGTGAAGTAAACTAATAAGTTTAATCAGTCAAAAACATTCAAGAAAATGTACAAAAATGTTAAAGCTTAAACTAATTTAAATTTCAGTAGTGGGTCAATAAGGTTAGCAAATAATTTTAATATGAAATGATTTTATTTTTAAGATTCCAATGAAAGGCATTTACTACATTATTGTAAATCCTGTTTGATCTTATAACTTATTTAACGAATACCTGGTTAGGCAGATTGCGAAACTTGTGTAGGCTAAAACTAATCAAGGATTCGACAAGCGCTTGCGCAATGAAGCAACGGAATGAGTAGAGATACCAAATAAAATGGTCGAAAAGAATAAATAAAACAAAAATGTGCATGAAAAAGGCTGGTTTTAATCTAAAACTAAAGTTATTATTTTTGACAGCTAACGAGTAACAGACAGTTCCCTCAGAGCTCAACAAGATTAAACTTAACTTAGAGATATCAAAAATAATTCAGTTTGATTGACAAGTGACTCTCTAACCAAGGGAAGTAGCAATCAACACTTATAAAGACACGCCGTTTCCTGACGAGCTCGACGGAACCCTAAAAAAGGGGACGTCCACGCCAGCGGGTGTATTGGTGTAAGCTATATAGTAATTACTAGACGCATTCAAAAAAGCCGACACAATCAACACGCACACATGCGCACGCGCATTTATTTGCGTACCTTTAGGGCCTACACACAAGGCAACGTTATAATTAGGAGGGCCGTTGGCGTGCGTCGACTTGTAACGAGCCTAAACAAAATGGCGTCGAATTTTTATACAAAGAGGTGTTAGGCTTGATACGTTGATCGAAATGATGGATATGACAAGTTGGATGGTTTAGTAGCGTTTTGTGTTCGTTGATAAAATTTAGATAAAGGCATTTAATAATATGTTAGAGTTTTTGTTTTGAAAGGCTGAAGTTTAATCAATCACGTCAAAAATAAAGTAAAATCAAACTTAAATAGGGCTATTGCATATAATAATTGTTATTTAGTTTTATTTTGCCTGTGTCCTATAATGTCAATAGAACCTAAGACATAATGCACAGTAAACATGTTCAATGCATATGGAAAAGGGACTAGCCATTGCAATAATTACTTACTACCAATAAAAGTATGAGATGTTCAAAAACGAAGGTTTGATGTATCCGTTTAGATAACAAAGGTTTTAGTAACAAAAGACAGTTTTAATAAAATATGGGACATAAAAGTTTCATATTTTAATAAGCTGATTTCCATAAGCAAACAATAAAAATACAATAAAAAGTAAACAATGTTGTTAAAATATAAATAAAGTAACAAGAAGCCAAGTATACACGATCTCTTATATGCTAATGAAGTTATTATAAAGTAAATTTCTTCGTCCATTCGTAATTCTTACAGTAGCAGGAAACATTACATGGCCAGCTCAGTGGTTAATAATAAAAGTGAGGCAATCCCCTAATTTGAGTTATGCAATGAAAATCAAAATGTTTTATTTATGAATGAATTTGAATTTTAGGAATAGAAGCTTAATTGAGTTGTCTCATTGTATCATACATTTATAATTTATATGTAGAAATACCAGATGGAAAGAAAGATGATCACAATGCAACATCATTAAAAAATAGATAAAATTAAAATTTGGTATCTGCTACACTTAACAAATAAACTCTGATTTAGTTGGAAACAAAAACAAGTTGTTGATATTTACCATTTCAAACAGCTGGCAAAAAAAAGTTGAAGTAAACAAAGAAAAAGGTATGCCAAAAGCTATAACTAAGGAAACCAACTTGTTCAAACACAAAGAAAATCCTCATTCAATAACTAGACCAAAAGTAGTTTTGAAATAAGCGAATCATAATGGTATGAAAAATAATGTGCATCATAATAGAGTAGTTAAACTGCAGAAGAATTTTTGGAAGCACACCAAGTAGTTAATCTCAGAAAAACTGTAGGAAATTTTTTCGTGAAACTGGTGTACACAAAATGATGACAGGAAGGTGGTAATAATGTATGTGTCGAATAGCTTAAAGAACGTCATTTGAATACTCTTTTTAATAACCAAAAGACTTCTTCCATAAACCCAGGACATCAAAAGCCTTCACAACATCGACAACAGGGTGGCAGTCAGTATAAAAAAACATATTAATCATTCAAAGAACGACCGCTGTAAGCCAGTACCGCTATGATAGAAAACCTTGGCTTCACAAAGTAGAACGATAAAATAAAACGAGTGGACTTCCTAGAAACGCTCCCCCCGATTCCTTCAGCGATAAGATCGACGAAGAAAAATCACGAGAATTAAACATTCCTAAAAGAGTTGTCAAGCAACCAAATTAAGTCTAACGGAGCACCAAGAAAAATAACATACAAATAGACGATCAAGATTGTGGGATGAGAAATAAGTGAGTAATTATTAAAACAAGATTATTATCGAAATCGCTATAAGTCTTGTAAGCTCAAAACAAGTTCCGTATGGATTATTAAATGGACGCGAGCCATTAACGCTTCTAACAGTAATTGCTTGGCACTATTATGATGGATCGTACAGTTTTTGTGGGCATTTTCTCACCGAATACTTTTAACGCTTCAAGAGATCCTCCTAAATTACTGCTTTGACTCGCTGTTACGTCATTAGCTTAATTAGCTTTGAAACTTTATGAAAAATGTGAGGAATTTCTTCAAAACAAAGTCTGTGGCAAAGTGTGATGATGATAATGTGAATCTTGGAAATGAAATATTCCTTGTACAAGTTAATTTGTTTACGAACACTGACAGAGGCACAAAAGAACTTAAGCCTGTTTTATTTAAATTAGGTACTAAAATAAATACGCCACTGTTCGGTTGGCTAGCTGAGTTTTGCAATCTCTGCCTTCCTCGGCCCGAGGAACGCTCTTAACCAAATTGTATTATTTTGCATTCATTTTTGACAAAGTATACTGAGGAATTTGATTAGGGTTACTTTGCTCGGAGAATTTTAAGGCTAATGGTATGAAATTCTAGCATTTTGCATGTTGCTTTTTACATCTTAGCTAAAACATTTCGCAACAAAGTAATAATCTTTCTTTTCTACAAAAATGTCTACCTCAAACTGTCTACCTCAGTCTTAAACTTTTTTCAACCTTTGCATCGTTTACAAACAGAAGCGCTTAATAAAGTTATGAATACCCTGAATACGCATAATCACCGCTCGGTTGCACACTGCCGTCGGGTCGTCAGCGATTCAGATCTTTGAAATTGCACATCATTAATTGAGACGTCAGTTGCCGGGAATAAAAAAAGATAGGGCTGTCTCCATACTAATTTAGATATCAAGTCAACGAGACCGACAAATTGTTGGCCGTTAGTATACGGTTCGTGGAATCAAGATATTTGACGGAAGCTTTGTTCGTCACGCAGTTGACACTGAGGTGTTTTACTGCGCAGTTACATTTGCACAGTTTTACCACAACTCCGTAGTTTTATTGAAACTGTTATGAGTATGTGTTATGAGTAATGAAACAAGTATAAATTTATAAAAATCTTATTGCGTTTATAGTCCAAAATAATATGTACTAACTACAAGTAAGCGAACGAGATGTATAGATTAATTGAATCTGCAATGGTTTGATAGCAGAAAATTGTGTGAAAACTATCTCTTACCTTATTACATATCAAAATTATTGAAGTTATACTTCTAATGCGACTTCCAACAACGTTGCGTTACGGGAGGACATAGTCTCTAATACGCTACAAATGCTACAATCAAATATAGATGGCAGTGTTAAGCAATTCAGCATTTGACCGCCCGTGTTTTTGAAGATAAACGACTTCCAACTGACAGTGGGGGGAATAGAAAGAGGCTAATACGCTACAATCAAAATATAATAGATGGCAGTGTTCATGCAACTTTTTACTTTTTATTTTGAAGTGAATATTTAGTAAGTACTGCATATGTTAAGTACATAAAAATAAATACTAAATTAATTTCACATTAAACACCGAGCGAGAGTGAATGCGTGACAATCAAAGTATAACTTTTTCCGCGCGTAGGGACTGCACGCACAGGTTTTTTTTTAATCTTTTAGGCCTAAAAACATTGTACTTATCTGTTGTATTGTAGCTGTAACATACTCGTATTTAACTAAATTATTCAAGTAAGACTGCGCAGTTTTACTTGTAACGTATTGACACAAAATTCGCAGAACTAAGATCGTCGGCAGCTTTGTTCTTCAAAGTTATTTTTGGTTACAACGCTTCAATCGCGAATGAACAAAGTTGAGACCCTGGTATTCTCAGCCATTCTTTTTACGTAGGAAAATAAACTTGCATTATTTCACTGTTGTTACGACTGATGTTTGATTGAGGGAGCTTATACACCGTGTATCTACAATGGCGACATAAAATTGACACACGGGTAGAGCTACTTATTAGTATTCATAAAAAATAATTAAAGTACGGTCAGTTGCACTAGAATGTGTACAATTTGTAATTTTCAATGTAGGGCCGCAGCATTGTCATGAAATTTGACGGTCCCAATACTAAATAAATGCTAGTTTTTATCCTGTAAATGTCCATTGCAATACGGTGACACTAGTTTGAAAGTTACGAATCGTACACATTTTAGTGCAGCTGACTGTACTTGAATTATTTTTTTATGAATACTAATAAATAGCTCTACCCGTGTGTCAATTTAATGTTGCCATTGTAGATACATGCTGTATAAGCTAATAACCTTGAGTATCAAGTAAAGATACGAGCGATGAACCTTACAGGCTTTTTGTTTTCGGATAGTTTAAATGTTTGGAATCGGATCTGAATCAATCAGGTACGTGAGCCGATCGATGGAGAAATTAAAAAAGTTTTTGGGTATGTGTTTTGGATGAGGAATAAGATTGAGAACATATATGTTTTACTCTACAATACAATATTTAGAAGCAAAAAATCTAAAATATTAGTTATAATCTAATACAAGTATGTTTGAGTATCGATTTCTTTATCAGAATACGAGTTACATCAAATAGTTATTTAGACAGTCATAAATAAACAATTTCGTCAGTTTAAATGAGTTCTGATAATTGAACTGCAGTTTACCATTCGTGTTTTGGTGATTTATTTCATTTTTATGGTGGTTTTATGAAAATAGCAGTTGTAAACGCCAATGTGGGTCGAAACTGTGGGAATGGCCCATGAGGTGACCTTCAATCGATGAGATAGGAAATAACATTGACCTATCTACGAATCTTCTTTCGTATAAAACTCTTTTGAAGCTGACTGACAACCAACGCACAGCCTAAACTATAAATTCTAGAGGTATGAAATTTGGAGGGTATTTTTAGTATCCTTACAGTGTAGGGATGCACTAAGAAAGGAATTTTGAAAAGTCGCACCCTAAAGGGTCTCAAACTAGAATCAAAGATTTTAACCAAATAATGCGTATGCTACTACTATGCGAGCAAAGCCGCGGGCTACAGCTAGTAAAAAATAAAGTGCTGAAGGTTTTTGCATTGAAGAAAGTATGGTTTCTACGCATTTAAGGGCAAGGTCGCGGGTTCGAATCCCGCTGAATCATATACAAGGTGTAACATAACCCTATAAGCCCGAAAAGGCGTAATCAGACCGACCATCTGAATGCTTGGACATATGCAAAGGGACAATAAATCGTAACTGAAATTTTCACACAAAAATACAACTTTTATTATTTTAGAAATTTGCGACAATCCTGAGTGTTTGTTTACTATTTGCGTAAACCCGTACACACGCATGCAGACGTAGGTACCATCATACCGCGTCGCACGCACACGCTAGGTGTGTGTTGGTACATTTTAAGTAAAAGTTACGAGTTCATTTCATGAATGAAAAACTTCGAAATCTCAAAAGTCGTAGAACAAACACTGTTCGCCATGACCTGTAGAATACCCCACCTTCGGACTTATAGGGTATTTATGTTACACCGTGTATAGTTTTTGGGATATTATTTTGTGGTGTTACCATATTATTATTATTGCGACGATCAGCGACTATGATAAAGCCAGTGTAAAATGCCACCTTGGTAAGGAAATGTTACATTCTACATGTTTTTACCAGTCTACCAAGATACTCCATTTAGCTTGTTCCTAGATAGAGGCCTGCGATTGAATACCTAACTCAACTATTATTATTGAAAGCTGAATTGAAATACCTGAACAAAGTTATAAAACAGCATTTACACAATTATAAGGACAGTGACGAGTAGCGGTAGATTTACACTGCTCTGAAGAAATCGACTTCTAAACGTTGCCAGGCTATCAACAGTAAGAGGCTTATTCTAAAAAAACATTGTTACTCTAGTAGGTATAGGTTTGAGTAGAGTTTTTTATGCAATCTGATTTAGTGCTTGAGCAATACATGTGAATTCGAGTCTAACTCTACCGCTCGAAGAGGTCACTTCCATTCAGTGGCGCCATGTTAATAACCAACAATTTTTTATAAAAAATCGAACTCGGTGTTTTGTAGATAGATTTGCTCTAGTGTAATATGGAGTAGGTATTGTTGTTCACGTGTGAAATTATAAAAACAGAAAACCGGTTATAGAAATGTCGGTCGTCCTGCAGCAAGATGGGCAGACTATATCGCTATCATAGCGGGCAAAAATTGAATGAGACTGGCACGGGGTCGTAAAGCCTTGGTCTCGCAATCGTAACGCACAACGCTGCGGTGTGCAGCACAGCGCAGAGTACCGCGTTTGCTCCTCGCCGCTGACGCAGACTGCGACGTAACAAGAGACCATACTAGACGTTTTCCATACAATTATGTGTCCGGCGCTGCATGCTGCATATCGCTGCGTTGCGCGTTACGAGACCAAGGCTATATAGCGCGTAAAAATTGGATGAAACTGGCACGGGGTCGTAAGGAGTGGTACCAAAAAAGAGAGGCCTATATCCAGCAGTGCGTGAAGTCAGTCTGTGGATGATGAGGAGAGAGAATAGACGTTTAACTCGCCACTGTACTTGTAAGTGTGTAAATTGAGCGTAAGGCCAGTCTCCCGCAATCTTCCATCTTTAGAGGTGCTCGTCGCGTGACTAAATGCTCTCAATAAGAGCGAAAGAGCCAGTTTAGAGCACATTAATGTCGGTTTACGGACATTTTAATAGGTTCGGCCTATAAGGAGTTAAGTCTTAGTTTCTTACAAAGTAAAACCGTTAAGTTCATTTTAGGAAGGCTTTTGCAGTTATCCTAAGACTAACGAAAAATCGACTTCAATTAAATACGCTTCATCATCAATTGATGATGATTATAATGATGATAGCAGTTCATTGGGACAGTCCCAATGAACTATCTATTGATTGTAAACACCACAAAAACATGCGCATCTAGATTGAGGTATCCTATACTCAGGTCAAGGTCAAAATTAGGCAGGAAAATGTTAAAAAATTGTTAGAATTGATAGCACTAATCCAAAAATTTGCAAAACGTTTGTAAGCCAGAACCAAGAGCGCTTCGTCTTCGTTCACTTCATCTAGAAAAAAAATACGCGCAATAATTTAGTTTAGTTTTTTGGACGTAGTATGACGGTCAGCGTTTCTCAAAGAATCATAACCTAAGTGATGAAGGGAGGGTAAATCTTGATCTAGCCGGCTTCGATGCGATCGAGTAGATAGAAACTCGTTTTAGTATCGAGAGCAGAATGCTTGTGAAGTTGAAGTATGATGTTATCTAGATTAGGTATTTCAATTGATTCTTGAATATCGATTCTTGAGTATCGATTCTTATTAGGTGTTCCTCCTGGGAAACGCATCATGCATTTGAACATTTTATGCAATTATCTTTTTTGCCTATGTGGTGCCTGTGTAAAAAAATCTTGGTTTCAGCCCTGTGTAGAGTATGTAGGTCTCTAGTTATATGTGAAAATTTTTCTCAAATATTAATAGTTTTTTTATTTTATTTACATCCAAGGAGTCTCAAAACACCTTTAAAAAAAGTTTTTTCCATTAGCGGGATTTTGAGATTGTTTGTCCCTCTTGAGAAATAATGGGTGAGACTAACCCACAATTAATTGACCTTTCAAACATCGAAAATATTTTTACAAATTTTATAAATTAAAATAGGTAGTATTTGCTTTGTTAATAAAATTCATAATTATTTATGTCAAGCGATAAATTTCACGCTACAAATTAATCTTTGATCTTTTAATTAAAACAAACTGTAAAGTTTATTCATAAGCTATAAATCAACTTCATTTTGAAATATAACTTTAAAACCAATATTCACACTAGAAACTAATAACCACTGACGCTAATGCCCAGTTACACGTTTGTAACTGCATTAACATCTATTAATCATAAAGAAAACGCTAAAGGTGAGTCAAATGCTATATTTCTCAGTCAATTTTAAATTGATCCTCGATTTTACTGAATGAATTAATAATTGATTATAATTTTCACGTGTACTCGTCAAAAATATTTTTTATAAAAAAAAATACACATTTGTATTTTCTCAGCAATCTAGTTCCAACAAGTACAGTACAAGCTTTGCTCTGTTCGGGACTAGACAACGTTTTATTAAATTTCAAGAATATTTATTATTAATATTATACAGCACTACTCGGTAGGTACCCAAGTACAATCGATAAGATTCCCCCGTAGACAGACATGGTCGACAAATCTCTTGATGCCAAGAAAAAAATATTGAAGACTTAGAATTATGCCATTTTATGTTTCAAAAACCTTTGAATTTAGAAAATCTTAATTGAGGAACTAAAGTAGTAAGGAGTTTTCCATTTTACCTAAGTGACTATCTACTTTCACGCTTCATTTAGCGATGCCAACCAAAGATCGTGACGTACTCATTACAGAGACTAGAGCTCAATTAATTTCCATCATTAAGCAACCCCCCATAAGGAATTTATAATCAGCTATTAAATGTTTAAAGCAATTTAATGATGTCTATAAAATTATTTTTAACAAAAGCAGTTCATAAAATCAAGGGGCTGAAATACGATCCGTGATACGAAGGCGCATAAAATAATATTATCTCTGATAAAGGCTCAATAGCCGTACCATAAATAACGCAAAGGTTTCACCTTACAAGATACTCTTGGCGACGTGTAAAATATTGTTATCGATAATAAAACAACAATATCTCAAAACGATGACTTCATACAAAGAATTGCATCACGTATTGAGAAATTTGAGAATGCAGCGTAAGGCGATCTCGTTCGAAATAAAACGGAACGATATTATGAATAAATTATGAATATTTAAAGTATGATAAACGATGGCAACCATTGTAATGACGGCGTACAATGCATCTTGCAAGTTTAGGTAAGTTTCCTAACAAGTTGCGCTGTAAATGATACCACTTTCGCGGGAGACTGTAAAGGCGCCTCACATCACGCGCAGCGGGACGCTTTGACAAGTAAACTAGTATCTAGCAGTGAGGATAACGTAATAATCTAACTATCATAACCAGACTACCAAGACACTCAAGCTATTGCACTTTCAAACACAGACGAACCAGCTAAAGCTCTTCCTAATATGGTTGGAAGTTGTAATACCGATGTTCAATGAACACTCACGTTTCAAACGACTAAGATGTTACGAATAATTAAAATCCAGACGTTTTCAGATCAGGTCAGAAGTTAATGCAAGCGCTGCAAGTAAAAAGTAAGTAGTAAATTCCATTTTTAATTTATTATAATTAGCTTCTATACGCAAGTTGTGTGATTAGGCTTTCATATTATTACGATGATGTCATGAATAAAGTCATTACAATTTTCTACGATAGTGTTTATACGTTCGGCTTGAATAACAGTGTTGTGATCGGTGTTCGAGAAGTTGATCTCGTTAAGTATAACCAGTTTATCTAGATTGCAGTCAGTGGGCAGAAACTAAGAAGTTCTGATAGCGGATTAATAGAGATCCTGTCATACAACTGGTGGTGAGATATTTCAAATGTATTTTGCAGCTGAAATATAGTAACTAAGAACAGTTAGTTAGTAAAAGTATATTTATTTGTAACAACCATTTTCAACCAAAGACGAGAGAAAGAGGAGAGTGGAAGACGAAAACCTGTTGATGAACCATTTCCAACCAAGATACAATTAATACAATAAAACTGACCTAAACTATATAAAACATGCAAAGGCTTTAAAAACCATATTACCTGCATAGAAAATATCTGATTATTTAGAAGACAAACAAGCTTGGGATGAACTAGCTCCCACTCATCCAATAAAAACATCATACGTAATCATTCAAAACGCTATGACGATTCAAAGTGATCAGTGAGATTTTATTGAATAAAAGCTTTTTGACTTTGACTTTGAGATGTTTAAACTCAATTGATTGAAAACTATTATAATTCCAACAATTGAAAAAAAAAATCAACAGCATATAAATAAAAATCGTTCATACTCTATGAAATACGAGAATGATAAAACCGTCTGCAATGTGATATTTTGTTTTCACAGTAATAAAACGACGAGCATTCACCAACAACACACCGTCAATCATCTTTACTACAAATCTCTCATACTCAACAATAGCTATAAAAATACAGGACCAAAACAAAGTTTAAAACCCTCGATTCATATTACTCAAAGGCCCGGTGGCGACAGGTGACAAAAACTGTTATGAATACCGGGACGCTGGTAGCAGTCCCCCTTTTTGCCGAGAACCCGTTCTGACACTCAAGAATGCTGTGAGACGCAGTGATATGCTGGAGAGCTTCTGGTTTAGCGACGAGCAAAGTTATGTTGGGATTTATGAGTTTGCATTGCAAACGGAAAGTCTGGTATATCATATATTGGAGGCTAGGAAACTTTTGAGTTTATTTCAGTCAGCGTTGGGTCTTGGTTGAGTTATATATTATGTAGGTTTTGAAAGTATCCTGCTAGTAAGAATTTTCGACAGTTTGTCTTTAGTGTAAAAGAGAAATCTACTACTGGCACAACTAAAACCTGAAAATATAATGCACTGTATTTAAAATATTGCACACTAAATACTGCTAGATCGCTCATAATCATCATTTTCAATATGAAAGACCTTAATATATCTAGGAATACCACCATTATTTTCGACCATGTTTCGCCTAGTTCATTATTTTTCCGGAAACACTATGACATCATCATCAGCCTTCGCGTCTCTTTCAGTCGATTTAAATAGTGTCTGTATGTAGTCGGAATAAACATCTTTACTGGCTGTATACAAGACAATGCATGAGCATGTTGCACGGCCACAACTAAGAAAAAAACAAGAAATAAGTATAATTTATTGAAAAACTTGTTTGTAGTTAGCAGCTCGTTTACTGGCCCCACAGTTTCATCGTGTCGCCATTATGAGCGCTGACGGTATTCACTTTCAATAAAATTATGTATAGGTAGGTAACTACTACTACGTAATATGTCTAAATGAGATGCCCTAGCAAATTGAAGAGATGAAAAAAATATCTATAGAATCATATTCTGTGGAGTTTGATTTACTAATGAATAGAGCACAAAATATTCCTATGAATAGGTATTCATAGATGGAGACGAAAACAGATCGAAATGGATTGAAGATTGTAAAAAATATCAATGTGATTTAGTTGGAAGTTATATTCGCAATGATATAAAATCTGACAATCTTGTAACATCAAAAACCGATCAAGAGGATCATAACAATATACTGATTACTTTTATGCAAGTACTTATAAAAAGTACTAATAGAAAGAACGATTATACCCTGTCAGAAGATAAAACGTTGGCAATGTAATTTCTATACAGTGCAACATATATCCCAGTCAAGCAATCACTATTCCAAAGAAACCATGAGCCCTAAACGGGATAATTACAACGCGTCGAACATACAACTTTATTCCAACTGAAACAGCAGGATACCTCGTAATTTACGCCCGAGGTAGTTTCTTTTCAACATACCGAGTTGATTTACTGTGCAAAGGATAATTATCTGTAGGTACTATGTAACAATTGGTAGTAATTAAAGATGAGTGCTACAGCGGGACTCGTGACTGGCGACAGTTTGTTTCAGCGCTTAGCTCCTGTATAGCCTAGCTTTTAATGAAAAGTAAAATTTACGTGCTAAATAAAATGTTTCATTTTATTGTTTTTTTTTGTATTTTATGTTTTATGCTTGAACAATTTGAACATAGAATTAGTGTTTTATGCCAGTATTTCTTTTTTTTAAGATTAAATACATCTGTTCAATGTGACTAAGTTTATTTTTCTTCAATGTGTCGGTTGTTCCGTTAGTTAGAGGACTGGACTAATAATTTTTAATTCATTTATTGATTGCATACATGGTTTATATATGTAAATTAGATCTTAGTTAGCTAGAAGAATAATCATGTAACCTGTGAAGGTGCAGCAATAGAAGGTACCTACATTATTAAAGTAATACCATGTCATGTTAAAAACCGAATGAGTGTCAATAATAATGGGAGCAATACCATAATATTAACTATGATATGATATTTATTAGTTACACATAAAATAAACTTCAAAGTTCTGCAGAAATACGTTTTATAACAGTTTTATTTGATAAATTTATAGTTCCCTTTTGAAATACAAATATTGCCTATAAACTTCACCATAACCAATAGCCATTAATTACTAAAATTAACGATGAAGGTCTTATAAAAGGATTTGAAGATGCAATTACCTATATTGTTATGTTAATCCGATTTCTCATTGGGGCACCGCGATGATGTGAGATAAATATCTTTTTATTGCTTGTTTGCTTACAAGATTAATGTTCCTGCAATGTTTATTTTTAATATCATCGTTGATATTTTTAGACGTAATTGTAAGTCATAAAAAGTGATGCTAGCTATGCTAAGTACTTTTGATCAGATTCTTGTTATACCTTCATAATTCATTGCAGAAAGCTGGTTCGCCTTTTATTCCTGTACGTACAAGATGCAATTTGTAAGTTTATTTAAAATAGTTTATGGGAAGTAGTAAGTAGGTACTAAGCTTATTATAAATGTTTAGTGTAAGTAGTTACTTAGTTTATTTTTAAGATAAAACAAAAAACTTTGAATTTAATGAAAATCGTTCTAAAGTTAGTTCTAAATCACAAAAATTACGTAAAAAAACTTACCGCGTACAAACACAAAACCTACAAATTGAATATGTAATTATTAATATTTTTTTAGTTTGAAAGTTGTTATTTAAAAAAAAAACTAAACTTTGACATAAGTGACACAATAGATAAATTATTTGAAATACCTATCAACCCTTGTTAAGCTAATAGGTAAAGTCATAATACAGAAGAATTTCCATCTGTAAATGATCATGTATCATCAACATTTGGTCCCAATTATACAGTTGAAATATACACTGTGAATCCTTCGGGTCGGATGTGTGTAATGAATAACCTCTCAACACGTGTGGATGCCTCAAATTTATTGCATAATTATTGTTTAAAAAAAATCTGATAATGTGTGAAGGGTTAAATTTAAAAAGGGTAGAGTCGAGAGCTCAATACTTATGTAAATTTTAATGAACCAAAATATCTTTTAACGTTTATTGGTACAGATAAAGGAGTAAATTTATAGATAGTTAATGAGGTTTTGGTGTAATATAATCAATTATTATGCTAAGTCAATCGCGCGCAAATGGAATAATACTATAAAATTTTATGATAGATCGAGCTAGAAATCCAAATGTCTAAATTACAGTAACTAAACTAATCCTAGCCTATTTAAAACATATAAATCATTGTAAATTAGCTATGATAAGATATATTGTTGAAAATTTACATAATAAAACTTATATTATTTTTTGTAACATTTATATAAAAGTGTTTTTTTCCGCGGATAAATTATTATAAGTAAGTATGTTGACGGTTTATTACTAACTTTATTGATGCTTGTACCACATACATATTTAATTTATTTCATGTTGATGAAAATGGGCAGTCTGCCAAAATGTATTATTTACTACGCAAGCAATTTCTAGGATATCATAAAAATCCAAATGGAATCATACTTTCATGTGATAAAAGAATTCCCAAGAAAACTATATAAAAATAACTATAATATGTTTTTTATAAATCTATAAATTGTTTGCAATGGTTTGTAGATGGCTCAACTGTTTCATGTGTATTTTGTGAATATTGTAAATAGATACTGTATTAGTTGTAATTTTCTTTGTGAATAAACTCAGTCAAAATGTAGATTTTTTTAACCTCCTTTATGCCTGATTTCTAGACCAAACGTTAATTAAATAATAATATATATTTGCTTCTAATGGTTACTAACAACTAGTTTTAAGTTACCTTCTACTAACAAAAATTGATTATATTATGTCCGAAATACAAAACTTTTGATTTGATTTGACTTTCTTTTAAATAACTGGATATGTAGATAGGTAAGTTCAACAACCTTTTTATAAACAGATTAAACAACGGTCAGTCAGAAACGTGATTCACCAACCATTTTAATTACAAATGCCCCACACCTTTTAATATCCGTACAAAACAAACACAGACACATAAACAAACTTAACCTTTTTAGGGCGAGACTACCTTATCAAAGCCGGACCCCGACGTCACGCTTCCAGAGATAATGGTCAGTCAATATTTGAAACCCCATCAGTGACAACGTCAAAATGACTTCTTCACTTTACCAACGCCATAATATCCGCCCAACCCCGAAAATTATAACCTACCTTATAGGTTTGACAATAGAGTTTAAATAACAGTTGAATAAGAGAAAATAGGTGATGTTTGGCTACTTGATCCATTAGGCTTCCCATTGAATATCAAAATAAGAAGGGAAGCATGTCAAAGGCACCTTTCTAATAATGATATTGGTGTTGCTATAATGGAAGTTGTACGAGTTATGTCATGTGATAAGACGAATAAAATACATCAAATTGAATTTAAAAAAGCCGAAAGCGAGACGAAACATATTTATGATTATTTAGTAATGAAAAACATTGTATAATTATAAATTTTTACTTTTGGAAAAGATAAAACTGATGGCCGACTTATATCAATCGCTAACAAACAATAATCACAAAGCATTTTTGTGGTTATAAAGTTAGCCTATGTAGATTTCTATCTCACTCACACGTGTTGAGATAAGAGGAGCTATAGCGAGATAGCAAAGGAGTGCGACAAGCAACTTCAGAACCACAAACATCCTTTGAAACTATTGCGCTTACATGAGTCTTGGCCTTACATTAGGGTTCTGTAACGCGATCATTAAACCCGTCTCAAGACAACCCAAATGGCAAATTGAGGAGCTTGCTTGCTTACTACGAATTGTCTCTCAACTTCTATCTAAAGTTAATCACCATTGAAAATAGTGCCATAAGTGTTAATATAGTTACGAAGAAAATTTAAGCCATATGTAAGTTGATTGGAAACCACGTTTAGGCAAGCGTAGTGTAGGACATCCGCTAGGTAGGGTGATGATCTGCAAAAGTAGCACTAACACTGGATAAGAAGAGCCGAAGACCGGGCTCAATGGCGCGTCTTGGGAGAGACCTACGTCCAGCAGTGGACTAATGCTGGACATAGGTTGATGATGATGCTGATGATGATAATGACGACGACGACGACAACGACGATGACGATGATGATGATGGCGATGATGATGATGATGACGATGATGACGATGATTATGATGAAAATGAAAATGATGGTGATGATGGTGATGGTGATGATGATGATAATGATGACGATGATAATGATGATAACTTAAAGAGCCATTCCAAGTAAGATGTTTTACAGAAAGACGAGTTTGTCTGTCTCTTCACAAACTCTGTGAAAACCTTAACTTTGTGAAATTATGACAACGTTTGTTAGAAGTATGAACTAGTTGACTTAAGCCCTCAAGTTAGTCAAGAACTTTATCCAGCTCATTATAACTTCCACAATAAATCTCTAAAAACAAAATTGCAGACGTCCCAGTAAATAAGGATTAAAGTAACTAATCAGTTGTTCCTCGCTCTTGTTGAACAAAGTTTTGTCTTGACTTATTTCCTGACTTCACTCTAAATTAGATGTATAATTTACAGCTTTCGGCTGATTGTATATTATGGCAAGTCCTTTTCATTTTTTTTCGCAACAGTATCGGCATTTATTTAGTGCATACATACCACTATTTGGTAATCTACATCGGGGACAGGCCAGCATGGGGTCAGGCCAAACTAACCCACATTTTTAGTATGGTTGCAATTCGTGCGTGACGTCAGCAAACCATTACACCGGTCCTATTGGTAGCATGTTCTTCTTCTTCTCTTCTATATGGCCTCTGCCCGTCATTTTGACAGTGTCAAGTGAAATATTTATCAGTCAAGTCATTCGTCAAGTCGGCTGTCGTTTGTTTTGAATGGTAGCATTTTGTGACGCTGTTTGATAACAATAGAGTTTCGAATTTGACAGTTAATTTTGGGTAATAAGACGTTTATTTGACCGGAGGTCAAAGTCAAAGTCAAAAATCTTTTATTCAATAAAATCTTTCTGATCACTTTGAATCGTCATTACGTTTTGTATGATTAGGTATGATTACATTTTTTTTTATTGGATGAGTTGGAGCTAGTTCGTCCCAAGCTTGTTTGTCTTCTAAATAATCAGATATTTTAATAGTATGCTTTTAAAAGAAGTCTCTGTTTTATTACGTTTTTGAACTTGCCAATTGACAACTGAGACACATCACTTGGGATTTTGTTAAAGAAGCGTACACATTGCCCTTTGAAACATTTACTAATTTTTGTGAGCCTAGTGGTGGGAACAGCGAGTTTGTCTTTATTTCTAGTGTTAACATTATGATTATAACTTTTTTTGTTGAATAGATTGATATTTTTTTGAACATACAATAAGTTTTCATAGATGTACTGGTAAGGTACTGTCATTATATTTATTTCCTTAAACTTATTTCTTAGTGATTCTCTGGGACCCATGTTATAAATTGCACGAATAGCCCTCTTCTGCAACACAAAATGGTGTTTATGTCTGCAGCACTCCCCCACAACAAAATGCCGTACGACATATTGCTATGAAAGTAGCTGAAATAGACTAGTCTTCTGGTGTATCCCAGTTAAGTGTAAGTTCGCATTCTAAACTATAAATATTCTGCAATCACTAGAAAATAACAAAAGAAATAACGCACCAAAGAATACAGCTCACTGCTTTACAAAAAAGAGACAATCTAGTAAAAGTAAAGTAAAATAAAGTTAGGTACTGAAAGAAACCTAAGGCTGTAACAGTCACTCTGCTTTTTTCTAAATGATATTACCTGTGCCTTAGATAAAAAGGCAGCTACAGAAAAGTAATTAAGGTTATAGTGATGAAAAACACTTTAAAACTAATCAATTAGATAGATTAAGGAAGTAACTTACTTTCAAATCTTGAGGCTCCAGACAGACCTGAAACAAAATAGAATTGTCAAAGATCCATTAGACTACAAACGATTCTATATCACTGATACATTAAAATTAGACGGTACATTAGGCTATATGCATTTACATAGAAAGCAGGTATTGTAATTACAAATCTGATTCGGATTGAATGCTTTGATATGATGAAAAAGCAGATTACGCAATTACCGGTGTACACTGGAAAAATTGACTGTCGAAATGACAGATAGAGGCCAATAAAAGAAGAAGAAGACATCATTTATCATTGGCATTGCTGTAAATGGTAAAGCTAGATTTTAACTGGACCGCAAAATGTCTGTTCGAAGTATCAATGTTGTGTTTGCAGTTACTAATACCGACCGTGTAGGGATTTTAGTTTAGGCTCAGACCTTCTAGTACTTCTTTCTCTTTATTGAAATGATTTGATTGTAAAAAATAACTTTTTTATCTTTAGATTTTAGCGTTCAATGTCACATATACCGATTTATTATGACGTATTTAGTCACTTGACCATTCCTATATAATTTTTTGCGTTTACAATTTTATTATCTAGAAATTGTAAAATTTCGACTGATAAAAAGATGGCGGTGGTGGTGGCAGATAGTCCGTTATACCTGCGTTCTATGTAAGAAAAACCTTCATAGAATATTATAAGCGCGGGTGGGTGTAGGATCAAAGAAGATGCTCTCGGCTTACCATTTCAAGATAAAAACGTGTTATGGAGACGCCTATACGTTACGGTAAAAGATTACAATTTTATTTACTACTCCAAAACGTTCAATAATCTATGTCTTCATTAACCAACCGAAAGGAATGCTGGCGTTATGGTACTTTACCATAACACTACAGGGTGTTTTTTTACATCTCAAATAATAAAGTAATTGAATTAAATAATTAGAGAAAATAAATAATTTGGCAATAAACGAGACGCATTCTTAGATTAGTTTATGCTAAAAGTGTATTATTATGTCAATATTAAATTACTAATTAGCCAGCGTTGTGGCTAGATCGTAATATAATTAGGGTATAAGTATTACCTAAATTAGTATAGGTATGCTAACTAAAAAAAAAACTTTACGTATTATTGGAACGAAGTTCCTTATTGCGCGTTGCAAAAGGGGGCTAGACGGAAAAAATTAAGATCAAAAGTTGTCGCGACACTTTTTTCAAACTTTGACAACGTCATTCGAATAAATTGGTGCAGGAAGTTTTTTTTTAATATGGTGTGCTTGTACGTTCTCAACCGAAACAAATGAATGTAGGTATTGTTGGAAGTTTTTGTTTTTAGGGTTCGTTAAGGTTCTTAAAGAAAATAATTAAGAAAACAACACCTCAAGGAACTTCGTTCCATCCGGGTGTCCCTAGACACCTCTCAAGTTTTTAACTGACATTATTTCTCATGGACCAACCGTCTCTATGTAATTGTATTTACAATATTCACAATATTTACAAAATACACATGAAACGGTTGAGCCATCTACAAACCGTTGCAAACGATTTATAGATAGCTCAACTGGTCCAAATCAGTACCAGTCGGAAGCGTACCCAAGACACTGGCTGTATTGTCGCGCTGAATAGCAATGCTGATACGCTGGCCTAGATAATCACGTAAATTGTAAATTAATTGTAAATTGTAAAGCATATTAATTTGCGATTTTGGACTAAGTTTGAGGTTATTTTATTTTCTTTATCTAATAGCTGTCAAACTATATTATGTGACCAAAAACCAAAGTTAACTGTCACTATGAACAATACCGTCTTTGCCATAAGGGCACACGGGGCCCGTGCCAAGGGCCCCCATTCTCAGGGGGCCCCGAAGGATAATTTCTCTCACACATTTATTTACAAAACATTTTTGTCGGGCACTTTTTGAAAGAAACCGTTATCGTAATCGTAACCAAAAAAACAGCAGCATTCTAATATCATTAATGACATACTATTATAATGCTGTATTTGATTACCTATAATATAAATGTTTATACTTAGTAAAAAAATATTATTATAATTCGTTTTTTTACTTTCCAAAAGGACCCCAAATTCTTGTGTGCCCAAGGCCCCAGCCTAGTTTAAGACGGCACTGACTATGAACACAAAATTTATGTAGTTATTTCTGTAAAAGTTTTTAGTAATCGCAGGTTAGAACATATTTATACAAAGGAAGGAGGTGAATTTTAATTTAAAATTGCGAGTCAATTTTATTAAATTGAATAAACAAGGTCTGTTTAATCACTGTGAGATTTATCCAAATTGTGTATTGCAAACCAAATCACCCTGTAAACAATACTGATTTTGCATAACCCATTTAAAATTGAACTCAAACTGGTTGGAATAAGAAAGATTTTAGAATTGAATATAAATTGAGCGTAGCAGAATCAGTAACGGCGTCGTTTTGAGTTCATTAGTATCTGGTGCTTTACATGTGTTTACGGAAACCAATATCCATTAGTATCAGATTGATTTGAGTAGACATTCTTTTGATATTTTATTTACAACATTAGGTATAGGTTCATCATTCCCATGAGGTATGTGTGTCAAGATAATATATTTTTCATCCCACCATCTCGGAAAGAGTATTTTTGCTCTTCAATATCTGAATGCAAAAGCCGTTTTTATTCTCTAGAGGCTAAAGTAAATTGAATTTAGAACATCGTGTGCACTAATTTGTGAATTAAAAAAACATTAAACCTATTTACTGCTACCTCTATGGTACCGAATATATCATACAACTTTTTTTAAATTTGTTAAAAACTCAGACTCTGAACCTTCTTGGTGTTCTTTTTTCAATTTGCTTTGTACGCGGTTCTTTACGCGGCATTTTTTCACTGAAATAAAAGTACCTATCTTGTGATTGTAAACGTATTTTTTTTGCATTTAGTCATTTCCTCGCTGAGGTGGAATGAAAAGTTACGTGTCGTGTTGCACTCGAGTGCAAAGATTTTCACCTCGTGCTCTTTTGATTCCCTCGCTAACGCTCAGGATTCTAATTTTGAATAACCAGCGCAGCGAGTGATTCAATTTTAGAATCCTTCGCTTGCTTGGTCATCAAAATTGAACACGCGGTTAAAAAGCAACTTTGCACTTTTGTATAACAAATAACTATTTTGATACCAATTTGCTTAATACCTGCATACCATACTTATAAAATAGGTACAAATAGAGTTCAATGAGAAAATTTCCAAATATAGCTAAACTATAACAGGTGCCAAATAACACCGCAATACAGGTTATTCACCCACCTTCACCACGATGTCTCAAAATTCAGTTTATGAATGGCTAATTCTGTCGCTTTCCATACAAACCTGTCGCTAAGACGGTAACGCTTGAATCTCGTTAGTACTGTTTGTTTACCCTACATAAATAGAATTTTGCGACATCGTGGTGAAGGTGGGTGAATGACCGGTATTGTGGTGTTATTTGGCACCTACTATAGCTGTGCCCGCGACTTCGTCCGCGTGAAATTTTGTATTTCGCGAAAACAATTATGTACCACCGTCCATCTCCGCTTTGTTAATTCCAGTACATCCAAGGTTGCCTGGAAGAAATCACTTTAGGCGATAAGGCTGCCTATTGTACTTTGTTAGTTTTGTATTTACATTGTGTTTTTGTGTACAATAAAGTGTTATCTACCTATCTATCTAAATAAACAAAAAGTCGCCGTACTAAAGCCCAATGCGGCATTTAACAATTTTTACAAACTTGGAATGTCATAATATTTATTAATATCGAACTAACAACCTAAAAAATTAGTTTGAAGCTTCTAGCCCTAAAAAATGACGATACTTCCATACAACTTTCACACCCCCCTTTCAACCCTTTATAACCCTTTTTTCGCATTAAAAAGTAGACTATGTCCTTTCTCAGGCTCTAGATTATCTGTGTACCAAATTTTGTTCAAATCTGTTCAATAGTTTTGGCGTGAAAGGGAGACAGACATATGGATATACATCAGAGTAGGTACTTTCTGAAGTACTAAAGATTGAAAGTAGAAAAGTGTTGAGATAAATTGTCCACTAGTCACCATTTAAGTGATTATTGCACAGAAAAAATGGGCTTTTCACAGTCATGTATTAGTATCAAGTAGGTGAGCTTTAAATGCAAAGCGATTTTAAGAAAGAAATGAAAACTAACCCTAATGGGTTAGGTTATTTGAGACCACAAACGCGTGCGTTTACTTCAAATATCACATCAAGTTAATCAGATTAGAAAATAATAGAAAAGAGTTTATATAGTATTTAAAGAAGAAGAAAGAGTAGGTTAGGTATCTGATTAAAACACCGGAAAATATTGTTGGTCTATTTTTGATGGATCTTCCGTAATAACATCGTAAAATTCTGTAGTAAACCAGTAAATCTCGAAATCTAAAGCGGATAGATTTAATTAAAATAAGCAGAGCTCCTTCATCGAAAATTGACATCGTAAATCTTATTTGAAAATTTAATACCGATACACAATGGCTGACAAATTTAGGAGTACCTAATCCTCACAGAAATTTATTAAGTGGAACTCGAATCAATCACAAAACGTAATCCTGTAAGGCTATAAACAATAGGGTGGGTCGATTTGAATGAAAAATTTTTTTTTTTGTTTTTTTGCTGATGGGTAGGTCTCAAAAGTTGCAGAATGACAGGAACAAAAAAACGTAATAATTAGTTTTTTTAACTAATATAACTTATAGCCCTCTACCTGCGTTTGAAATTTCGGAAATCTTGATATTTTCTAATGAAAGTTAAGTGAACAAAAAATAAAAATTAAACAATTTATTTCCGAATACAATACGTTTTATTATTAATAAAACATTGTTTAACAATATTTAGAAAAGACAGTAACATTTTAATTGAATTATTGTGGTGAAAAATGTATGTCAATATGAGGAAAATCTCCGATTTTACCATCTAAATTCAGCCTTACCATCAAAGGATGGCATTAAAGTTCTAGACTGAATTTTCATACGGATAAGACCGTCGCGCGCCTTTTCTCCTGCCACTGTGATAGAAACTGTAGTGACTAGCTTCACACAACGCTCAACAGCTTGGGTGTGACAGGGAAATTTGGAAAATTCTAAACTTATGTTAATTTTATCACGCAACATTTGCAGCAAAGTTGAATCTGAAATCTTGTAAAACATAGAAGGTGAGGTCACTAATAACTCTTTCCAATGAATCATTTCCATGTAATTGTTCGCACTGAAGTTTAATTGCGGTATTTTAAATGTTCTTATTTTAATGGGCGATTCTTTTCGAGCTTTAATTATACGCTTCAGGGCCAATTCCCTCACAAATTTTCTGTCATCTGTTATCATGGCTAACAAAAGATTTTCGGGGTGAGCAAAGAATGCATTTCGTTGGATCACGGGATCTATAACTGACCTAACTTCCTGTGATAAGCATCTCGAGTACTGCATCAGCTTGAAAAGATGTTTGGGCCCCATTTCACAAGAAGAATGACGTTTGACGCCAACTTTGGCAGACTTACGGTGTTGTATTTTGCAATGGTTTTTTGCACTGCAGCTGATGTGGACGGTGCTGGTTCTCTGTCACTAATAGAGTCTGTTATCTCTCTACTCGAAGAATGAATTTTCCGCGTTGCACTTGAAACTTTATGGTGGTCATTTTCCGTCATGCGAACTTTCATACGCCTTTCAAATGCTCGCTGCATTTTTTGGGTTGCGTGATGATCAAGGCTACCTATCATCATTTTTCTGTTGGTCCTTTGGTCTAACAGGAAAAACCGCTCAATAATAGGAACCTTCTCATTCCTAGAACAGGTGCAAGAATCGAAGCGACTACATTTACAAGCCGCGATATCAAAGAGACTTTTCACAGCAGTTTGTTAAAAAGTTTCAACTTTTTCCTCATATGAACCAGTTCTTTTTTGTTTGGGATAGCGAATAAGCTTTAAATATTCATCATAATACCTCTTAAGCAAGTCCTTAGTGCGTTTAGTGCTCACAGTCGGAATCGAAGCAGAAGTATAGATCTTTTCGATCTCGCGGCAGACAGAGGCGAGAACCTCGGTAACAGATGGCTGTTTTCCGTTGTTTTTTTCTTGTAAATCATGTCACATACAAAATGGACTTTAACACATCACTTACAGTAGGTAATACATAAGCAGATAATACACTGGGTGTCCCAAAGATAGAACAATTCACGTCACTTCGAGTTTTTAACGCTTTTGAACTCATTTTGAGAAAGTACGTATTTGACCCACACGTAAGGCCAATTTTACTTTTAATTAACTAGAAATATAGTCCAAATGAGCTTTTTATAACGCGAGACAATATAAATTATGCAAAAACTTTCAAAACAAAACAAAAGTAATAATGGTTTTCCCGCGTCAAAGTCACGCGTGCACTGCGAAAATCTAGGAATTTTGGTGTTATGCAAGTGTGTCTATCTCGCTATCTAATGAGTGCACAAGGCGGCTACTTCGCCTATTACTTGATAGATTAATACCATGTTACAAAAAAGTACAATTCAGGCACTGAAAGTGATATTACGTATGATTAAATCAAATAGAAAGTGGAGTTGAAAATTAGCTTTTTTTGTTTTATTTAGGTATCGGTAGAGGGCTAAAAGTTATATGCAATAATTTTTTTGTTAATTACTTATTAACTACCATCGCCTAATGCAACTTTTGAGACCTACCCATACTTAGTTTTCAAAATTTGAAAAAATCGACCCACCCTAATAAACAATGTGAGACAAACGCCGATAAAGTCAGTTTTACGATCTGCCACCTCGTTTATAACCGGAGCACAATATTTGATTGAACAGTTACTACGAACTGTACAACAAATTTGTTTTTTTTTTGGCCCCTAATATTAGACCATAACAGTTTTGAAATTTGATTAAAATCTATATATGTTATGTGATCTTACTACTATCCACGCAATGCTGAGACGTAGTTGTTACTCTTCTTTATTTGATTAAAAATCTGGTTAGTCTGGTGGTTTGGTATCTTAATTTACCCAAAAAATTTAGGGAATCTGTTTGGATAATAACTATTGGAGATACAAATTGTACATAAACCAAGTTCTTATTTATTAAATTTGAAGTAAATAAACTCTATAAAGTTAATGAGTTGTCAATGTATTTCAAAATTATATTACTTATTACCCTTACTGCTTCAAACATGTTACTACCCTCACTGCTTCACAATTATCTACTGTGCCAATGATATTGAAAGAAAACAAAAGTCAGAGAATAAGTTACAAAATGGAGAGCTCTCAATACTATTGTTACATCCATAAATTTACGGTTATCCTTCGCGATATAAAACTAGATTATTAAAATGGTCCATGAGAGGTTTTAGATTTATTTATGGGTGCGTCTAATTTATTCCTATTCAAATATTGATACTATTTTCACTTGTGTGAAGGAATGTTGATTTATAACGTTTTTGTCTGTGATATAGGACCATTGATGGCAGACGTATTTGGTTTACCGGCGTGTTTTATTTTTGGTTTTGATGATAACGTATAAACCAAAATGTGTGTATAAAACAAAAAAATATTATACTGCAGTGGCATCTAAATGAAGGTAGCGATGATACTGAGAATCAGAACAAGGTCTTGAATACTTCATAAAGTGATGATAATGATTTTCCTGCGGCTGGTTTCGGACAGTGTTACTGCTTGATGTTTATGATGGGCTTTTAGATGACTTAAATAGCCAATTTTGGCTTTAAAGTCTTCTTAAGTAAGTAACATGCAATCATTTTTATTTGGCATATTTTTTTTTGAAGTTTAGATTAGATACCTATTGCGTGTAAGACACCAGCGGCCCTAAGATGCGCACTGCGAGATATTTGTCATGTCGTTCTGTCAAAATGTAAGCATTTTGTACCAGTTTAGGAACTATTGCATTATCTGTGGTAATGTTGTTGAGAAACCGCGCCTTTGAATTTTCAACTTTTGACATTTCTTCATGACTATTATCTCGTCCTCAGAGAGGTACGACGACTAAGAAGTGTCAAAAGTGTACATTATAGAGCGTTTTGTCGACACCATTAGGTACCACAGATAATGCAATAGTACCTAAACTGGTACAAAATGCTTACATTTTGACAGAACGACATGACAAATATCTCGCGGTGCGCATCTTAGGCCCGCTGATCAATCACGCTATAGAGGTCGTTAAATCTGCTGAAATACCATAAAAATTATGCACAATATTACAATACATTCATATAGAAATCATAGTTAACGTCTGACCTAAGACCCTAACACGCTTTCATTCATAACGGCATTCAGGATTTTGTAGACAACCGTACAAGTGATGACTTGATGTTGAAATATTGTGTGAGTTCAAGCAATTACGGCACCTAAGACAAGCAAAGAGAAAATAAAACCGATGGCCATGCAGTGCTGATAGAACGATTTATCTAAGGTCCCAAAGTAAAGTGCATAAGGTCGAGAGTCCTGTAAAACAGGGTGGCAAATGGTATTGTAAGTGCTGTGGGATGTAGCTATGAATCATACGGAATGGTTGATTTAGAAAAGCGAGCCAGAAGGCACGGGTAGAATGAAAATTCACAGTTTCAATCGTTTTAGTTAGTGAAATATATTTTTTAAAGTACAAATGTTTCTTATTGAAGTGGTTTTTTGGGCTCATTCCAGTTAGCTTAGAATAATAAAGTGAGATTATCGTAATCGTCTTTAGGTCTCCCGTGGTTCAGGCTAGTCCTGTGGGGGACTAGTGTAGCAATTTTGATATTATGTAAAATTGGTAAATAAATAATTTTGTATTACTTGGCTTACCTTTTACAAATAAGTATATAATTATCTTGCTTTTAGGTTTAGTTTTAATCGTCGTATACGGTAGTTTGATACATTTATCAAAAAATGTCACGGTAAAGAAACGTTCAACCTAAACCCTTAGAAAAAGATAGTAACACCACATTCTGCACTGACCCGACATCAATCTTTCTAGGTGGTCGTAAACTGGCCCTAATATACCTCGATCGTTACTAAAACAGCATCGTGATTCTATAAATGAGACTTTTGATTTTCATTTATTTAACTACAATACAACAACGAGAGTACCTACCGTAGTTTATAATTAGATAGTTGTAGAATTAGCTATAAATATTTTGTTAAATCATTATGCCTACTTTAAGTATATGCGTTATAATATGTTTTTTTAAATAGGTACCTATGGCAAAATGGATAACTTTCATTTTTCAAAATTAAAAAATAATTTTATTTTATTGTCCGTATGACGTAGTGTATCCAGCACTACTATAAAAATAATAAATAATGTATCGGCAAAAATTAAATAAATGTATAGGTATGTCATAATAAGAAAACAATACGTATTCATAATCATTCTCACACACTTCATCACAGACGTGTAAAATATGCAAATCATTGTAAACCCAAGTTTGAAACAGAGACATCTCACAGCAGGAACACTTTTTGCACGTCTTCCAATCACCCACTGAGCCGCAGTACCACAACGATCGTCAATCGCTCCAATAAGTCTAAAAGAAATGTTATCCGCACTGAACCCTTCATCAATCTTGCTAGGTGGCCGCGAGCTGACCTTGTCAGACATCTGTGTTCCCGCGACAGCCGCGTCGTGATTCAAATGTCGAGACTTCTGACGTTTTTATCTAGTTAGCGGACCCTCTACCACGAGCGCTGGGGGGTTTGGAACAGCATCTATAGTTTTTAGATCTTGTGGATTTAGTTTTTATTCGTTATTAGAACGTAATGTTTTCGTGTTAATATAAAAAAAAATTAAATCAATTATTTTGGACACTAAAGTTACACATGATCATCATGATAGAGTTTATATATTAAAAAAAGTATCAAATTCAAGGTCAAAGTCAGTTTATTAAATAATTTTAGGCAAATTATTATTTATTTTTACAGTCTTTTAGTCAGGCGAATTTATTATTAATAGACTAATTGATATTCTTTGTGTTATTTAAGTCTTCTGCGTAATATTTTGTGAGGCCTTAATTTCTGAAGATATCTCAGAATATTTAGGTACTTACTACTTATTATTTGAACGAAACGTTTTCAGATTTATCAAAATATTTTCATAAATAGTAAATTAAAGTAAATATAAAACCACAAAGGCCAAATTATAACTTAGTCTTACTATGGCTTTTTGTTTATATTCTTTGTGATACATTTTCACTAGCTTTCTAATTATGACTTTTTGAAAAAGTTACTTCGTCCTTACCTTATTTATTATTTTAAAATATATTTCTACAAATCTTATATTGTTTTTATATACAACTAGAGGCCGCCCGCGACTTCGTTCGCGTCCCGTTGGATCCCGTTGATTTTCCAGAATAAAAGTTTATTATGTGTTAATCCAGGTCACGGACAATATATATTCCAAATTTCATCCAAATCGGATCAGTAGTTTTTACGTTTAAGAGTAACAAACATCAATCCATCCATCCATCCATCCTTACAAACTTTCGCGTTTATAATATTCGTAGGATATACAGTCGAGTTTGTTTTCCTTTTTTTTCTTTAATATACCTAATAGTAGATCATAGATCCTCTGCTGTTGTTTTTTTTACCAAAAATTTGACCTTAGCGGGAATAGAGATGTATATAAAAACAGTGAGTAACTGTTCGTTCATCTACAAAACAGTATTGTTTCTAAGTTATTGTTATCAAAACAGTGTCTTTACTCCGCTGATTGTCACCAATAAAGCCGTTATTGTTTCCTTAATCACAAATAATAGGGACGCCAATCGTACGGCCCATCTTGAGCGCATTTACTTAGACAGCTGTTTCATGCCCTGGCTCTTTCTTATCTTTTTTTTTATTTTCGTCAAAGTCTTGTTTCAGATCAGCTGCTACTTATTTAGTAAAATCAAGACCTGGAATATAGAAGTTTAGTAACTGGTAGTTAGTGTTTACTTAAAATACTTTAGCTTTACAGTAAGTAAAGATTATACAATATTATTATTTCATGAAATTAAATTAATTTGAGATCAAAAAGTGTCTTCAAATATTATTGAATCATTTAGGTTATACTCTTAATAACCCAGATATACCATGCGTGAGTAGCCCTAGAATACAGGCGCCGGTAACCGGTTTTTTATATAGAATGAGGCCTTGGCCCATCTTTTATAGGTCTCCCGTTTGGACAATCCATTAGAAAAATTGCTCCTCTGATTTATGAGAAAGAATAAAATGGGACAAAAGCCATTGTGCTTAATAGACTGAAATAAATAGGTTATAAAAATGTTGACGTATATTCGTAAGGTGAAATGGAATAAATGTGAGCATTCGTTAATCTTAGTGACATTACTAAAGGTGAAAGGTTTCAAACAGATTTTTACTGATTTTGATCTATATCTTTTTTAGTGTTTCACAGCAGACACAAAACTTCTAGCACAATACCCAGTGCAAAAAAGAATACCTAAAGATGAATGTAGGTGAATTATAGACCCAGTATTCTTCTTAGATCTTAAGAAGATAAAAGCCATGAGATCCAAAAAGATATCTACCTTGCATGGAGACTACACTAATAGGTTTTTTTTACCAGAGATCCAAAGAAAATGATTACTGCGTCAGACTAGAGACGAATCATTCACAGATGACGCGACTAATGACCGACTGGTTCCCGCAGCCAAAACCCTAAAAGCCTCAAATCACGGCAATCCATCTGAGTAGCGAGTACTGTAAAAATAATAATTTATCTTAGATGGGAGAACTTGGATTCAAGGTAAAAGATTATAGCGTCTAACAATTGTAACCTTCGATTTTTAACACTTTACATATAATCTACACGTTAGAAAAAATCATAGCAATTACCTAGTAAAACGTACCTAGTTTGAATCTCCCGCTAAAATATTTCAAATTTTCCTTTCATCGAGATAGAATCATTATCATAAGAACTCGGGCCTAGAACGGCCTGCTAGGGCGATTTGGCACCGGTGCGATTCTTCGTTATTATTGGCATTATTTTTACTTCAACTATTACTAAATTTCACATAATATTTCTCATAAACAAAATAATAAAAAACATTCGTTCGATACCGATTCGGTGGTTGGTAGAGAGTTGAGTTACCGAGACGGCAACCCCGATACAAAGAAAAATAAAAAAGAAACACTCTATGATCCATGCCAAACGGAATCGAGAATAAAAAAAAAACCGAGCTCCTTGTCTGTGGCAGAGGAGATTTTGAAAATTGTGGAGTATCATCTCGAACCAACGAATTTTAATTTTATTTCGGTAAATAAGCACATTTATACTCGAAAAAGAATACCGAAGTTGTTTCTACAATACATTTACATGAGATACGAGTTTCCAATCAGTTTGCAGTGCGAATAAGCAAAACACAAGGTCGCTGAACGCAAAACAGTCATACGTTTTGAATCACCAAACGACAGGTCGTACCGGCGTAAACGCGATTTGCGAAGTCAAGATTGGACCGGAACGTCCGTAACCGTCTTCAAGCATTTCCATACAAATACAACCAGCGTATCCCACCATACCAGCCTCAAGGTAGATATCTTTAAATAACGGTAAAAACCTGCCAAAATTTCACATAAAACTACCTACTGTACCTCGATGAAGAAATTTCCCTACTCAGTAACTAATTTATTTTATTTATAATCTTCAGCGAGGCTGTCAAGTGGCGATCAGACTTCCTGAACCACACCACAAAACGCCCGCGTCGAACGAGCCTAGCAGCTGGTCGATACCATACCTAAAGATCCGAGCACGTTCACTTCGCATACCCAAAACAAAACGGCTAGTCAATAGTAGCTCAGGTTAGTTAGAATAGGAAGAAAGGCAGCTAAAACCCGTTCTTCACCACTACTCACCTACCGGATCAAGAGTTTTCCCTATCCCTAACTACTACTAACTCGAGTATCATATTGTAAAAATATCAAAGTTTCCGCCGAGTCAGACGTCAGATGTGCACCATTCAGCTATAGCATCTCTTTAGTATACTTTTAGGCAATTTCTACCTAATTTACTTAATTTTAAGTACTATAAAGCATAGCATTTACACCTAATTGTTACTATGTACTTGGAATAAATAAATTCTTGTAATTTTGAGTTTTTAAACTTATTTTCTTCTTTGCCTGAGTTTTCCCCTACGGCAGGAAGGAAAAACTGTTACACAATTTATTCTAGTTTATGAAGTGAATCTATAATAATATCATAATAGTATTATCGTTAAGATGTACTACTAGGCGGAGCCCGTAGCTTAAGTGATAAAATAACCAAGACGAAAAATTTAATTACGCACGAGAATAATAAATAAATACAATAAAACTTATGAAAGAATATTATAATTTTCTTAAAAATAAAATAAATTATAAATAGATGGGTGTTTGTTACAGGTTTTAACCAAACTACTAGAAAAACGCTAGTTAAAAGTATAAAGAATAATTTATAAGTTTAAAAAACTGGAAAAACCGACTCATCAAATGATGATAATGATGGCAGTTCGGGACCAACCTGGAAGCATATCCTTTCAAATAAAAAAAGAATTTTTAAAATCGGTTCATAAATGACGGATTTCTGAGGTAACAAACATAAATAAAAAATGAAAAATACAACTGAATTGAGAACCTCCTCCTTTTTTGAAGTTGGTTAAAAAATTACTCAAAAGATTCAAACCGTATAATAAAAGTATTGATTTATTACATTTGCTAAGCAAATAACTAAGAACGAAAAAGCAAAAAGACGAAACAAAATTTAGTTAGAGTCAAAGAGAGAAGAGAAACAATTAAGAGTTTGGTAGAATCAAAGTAAAACCCGTTGGTTTCTAAATGTATGTGGCTTGTACCAGGCGCCAAAACACGTTCGTGATCCCGAGCAGCCGGGTGGCAAGACCTAATATCCCTCAGAGAGACGCCGGCTTTCCACGAACGCTCGCTAGCATTACAGCCACAACTAGAACTAAAAGCCTTACTGAATTCAATGACATTGTGATTCTGACGAAAATTTTTGTTATCTGTAATTTTTATGCAAATTCACTCAGAATAAATGAAGTGCTCGTGGCGTAGCTTACTTAGCCAATCTTAACCGATAATCTAAGTTAAGCAACGTTCTGTACGGTCACTATTTGGATGGGTGAACGTTAGTGGTATTTACATCTGAGCGTTTCCGTGCTTCGGAGAGCATGTTAAACTATAAGCCACGACGGAGGCCATAAGGCGGCCTAAAAAATCCGTCACCAGAGTTGGCCACTAGCTCATACTAGCTTGCTTGCTTACTCAGAATAATTTATTGCAGGTATTATTTTGAGCTGTCTCTATCTCCATCTACTTTCTTTGTTTTTTACTTTATAGTATCGTCTGCTGTCCTGTGCTTTGTCCTCTAGTACATAGACCTTTATTTGAGAACCTTTAGGAACTTCAGTGGCTATCGTTAGCTACAATGAAATGACCTACCCATTGCTACTCTAATGTGCTTAATATATAATTATATTCTTGGACATTACATTAAACACAACGCTCTCTAGTCCCAAACTAAGCAGAGCTTGTACTATGGGAACTAGATTGCTGATATAATACTTAAATACTTTTTTTTGTAAATACATACTTATAATACATAGCAACACCCTGACACAGAACAAACATCTATTAAAGATTCAAGAGTTACCTATATTATTACGTAGTTTCAAAGAATTCAATAGTGATTATTGTTCCAGATCTAGACAGACGAGTTGAACAATTTTACAAAAGAGACATCGTGATTAGATACTATTAAAATTAATTAGAATCCGTTTGAATTAAATACTAAAGTTTGCCTAATTCTACATTAAACAGCACACATAAAAGCCTAGACAAGTTTGAAGCCTAGTTCTCTAACGTTTATAACCGAAGCTTAAAATTCATCACAGGGAATGCCACTAACGGTCACCCATCCATATAGTGACCGCACAGAACGTTGCTTAACTTAGATTATCGGTTGCTTCGGAGGGCACGTTAAACTGTCGGTCCCGGTTCTAGCAGTCGTTAAGCCACGACGGAGGCCTAAAGGCGGCCTAAAAACTCCGTCACCAGAGTTGGCCACTAGCTCATACGAGATAGATAGATAGATCACAGGGAAATAAAATATGAAATACTATCGGTCGCCCGGGGAGTTGCTCGCGTGGTAGCAGGATACGCATTATTTGGTCATCTTTGATCATAATTCTAGAACCCTTAGGGAACGATTTTTCAAAATTCCTTTCTTATAGTGCACCCCTACACTATGTATAAGGGTACTGTCCTGCAAATTTCATACCTCTAGGACTTATAGTTTAGGCTGTGCGTTGATTGTCAGTCAGCTTCAAAAGAGTCTTATATATTTAGAAGATTCCATACATTGCAGATTTAGAAGTGCTAATGAGTCTATGCCTTCGTAAAACACGAACCAAAACATCATAAACAATGGCGGCACCTCAAAGTACAGACTCTGACCTCGAGAAAGAATACCGGTTCCTTCACTCACGATTAAGTCATCCCGCTGTTTCACCGATTTGGAGTTAATTTCTTCATTTTGTTCTGAGATACGCTTTAGGGTACTTTAGTTCGCCTCCACTTGGGTTCCGTTGATAATAAATAAGTGTGATGCGAAACAGTTTATCTAAATATATATAAAACTCTTTTGAAGCTGACATAAAACAAACGCACAGCCTACACTGTAAGTCCTAGAGGTCTGAAATTTGGAGGGTAGTATCCTTATATAGTGTAGGGGCGCACTAAGAAAGGTATTTTGAAAAGTCACACTCTAACGCGAGCAACGCCGCGGGAGACGGCTAGTCTCTGATATCTTTGGATGTTATTATTTGTGATGTTTACATAATTTTCCATAAATAGTTTTTTCTTGGCAATATATTTTTCTCTTTTATGTTAAATATCTGGATGATATCGTTGCCGTACAGGGTACCTGGATGCAAAAAGCCCCAAATAGACACGAGTGGCGTTTGAGGGAGGAGGCTTATGCCCAGCAGTGGGTTACTACAAGCTGCCTATGATGATGATGATGATGTTAAGTATCTACCAACCAACGTGGTAATTGGTTGTGTTTAGCTTGGTTGACTAATTCGATCAACTTTAATTAAAAAAAAATGTTTGTATAATTTTAGTTTAAAAAGTAAACAGACTGCTTTCTAAATCTACTTGAAGTTTTAACGTTCTAGAGACTTACCTTTGACATATTAACATACACTCAAAAAACACGTCACATTCCTAACAAGACATACAAAATGTGAGACAAAAGAAATTCCCGAGTGTTTTCGCTTTCTGTTTAGCTGTTTAATTCATCCCGTCTGTTTGACGGCATTATTCAAATTGTAATCCTTACTCGCTCCAAATTAAAAAAAAAAACACAAGCATGTCATTGTTTTTTTTTATTCGTAATTATGTTTCTAATTATTTTTCATCACACCTATTCGAAAAGAGCGACTTGGTTCGCCTTTATGTGCACCCAAAGGTGGTGTTTTCTATAAGAAACAATAAGTGCGCGGCAAAGTTCATTCCGGCGCACTTATTTAAGCACTTATAAGTGCGCCGCAATTTACTTTGCCGCGCACTTTTTGAATTTGGATCATCTTAGTGTTCAGCGCCAAAGAAATCGAACGAATAGAAAACATAAGAAATAAGTGGTTTTCATTATAGATACTATTTATTTTCATTTTAGTTGTTACTATATATGTTTTATTAAATAATAATATTACAATAAAATATGAGGCGCCTTTTATTTTCTCATAGTTGGTGATGAAAAGTAGAGTGTACCACTCGGGCGCAAAATATATTTTTGGTTCGGGCGAAGTACTTTGAATCCCTCGCTACGTTCAAGATTCTACTAAAGAATCCTTCACTTCGCTCTGGATTCAAAAAATCGCCCTCGCCGTGAAAATATAATTTTGCTCCCTTATGATACAATCTACTAATGTTAATGAATAAACCGATTTTATTTGCTTTGTTACCATTATTAAGAGGTATTTTTATGTATTTAATTAAATAAATTATATTATTGATACTATTCGTTTTTTTTTAATCTAGGCCGCATACGAGCAACTTGTCGTATGGGGCCGGCGGAGTTTAATTAAATAAGTAAAATAAATATTCACGGACATTTAACAGGACGCCTTTTAAGTACCAAACTAAGCAAAGCTTGTACTATGGGACTATGGGAACTATATCTATACATCTATACATCTATACATCTATACAAATATTATAAAGAGGAAAGGTTTGATTTTTTGTTTGTTTGTTTGTTTGTATGAATTGAATAGGCTCCGAAACTACTGGACCGATTAAAAAAATTCTTTTACCATTAGAATCCTACATTATCCCTGATGAACATAGGCTATATTTTATCCCGGAATTCCCACGGGAACGGGAATTACGCGGGTGAAACCGCGAGGCGCTGCTAGTGGTTGATAAAATACATTATTAGGTACTACTCATACTGTCCCATTGTTAGGCAAAGACCTCCCCCCACCTCTGCCAGATTTGTAAATACGTCTTATAATAATACATAGAAACACCCAGACATAGAACAAACAGTTTGTATGAATACAGCTGATATAAATCGGCATAGACAATGTTTCTAGGTAACTAAGTCGCTCGTGTGCAGGTAATCCCATGCTAATAAAAATGCCTAAAAAATACAAACAAATTGTGAACCTCCTTCTTTTTTAAAGTTGGTTAGAAAGGTGATACTCCAAACATTGGCGGGTTTTGGTTAGTTTCAACCGTATCTTGATAACAGATCTTTCGTCTGATTATTGAATAAATAAGGTGTTTTAAATTTAAGATGATAAAAATTTTACGCTTCTAAGGGTTATTTTTAGTAGATTTCACTTTTGCCTAAGAATAACAAGAGCGCTATCAATAGAAATGACAGTAAGTGTAAAAATAAATGTTTTTTTGGTAAAATATAATTATTAGTATTGCTTCAACAAATTATGCAAGAACTTGAAATAGTACCTATCTAAAGAACGTGTATCTAATAAAATATCTTTGTGCAGGAATTTCGTAAACAATTCGACTTGATAACATAATATGAATGTCATGGACCGTCAATAAAAAATATGATAATGTCGCATTTCAATAATAATTACCATGACTTTATCGACACCCGTACCCTCCATCATCCATTATCAGTTCAGCGCCACCAATAGTAGCTATTACCTACACTTATCAGTCGGTAGATATGTTGTGTGACGTTACTTTATATTACCTGGAAAGGTTTGATAGATGAGATCCATCCATACACGCGAACAGGAGGCCTGTATCACTTTGTTGGTACACAAAACTATGTCAAGTTACTCTAGACAACTTTTTAGTGTGAGAATAATTTATAAGTTACAAAAACTTGAGAGGTGTCAAGGGACACCCGAATGGAACGAAGTTTCTTGAGGTGTTGTTTTCTTACAGTAAGTACAGAGAAGCACCTAAATTAAAACAAAAACTTCCAACAATACCTACATTCATTTTTTTGTTTCCTTCCTGCACCAATTATTCGACTTGCTCGAATGACGTTGTCAAAGTTTGAAAAAAGGGTCGTTACAACTTTTGGTCTTAATTTTTTCCGTCTAGCACTCTTTTGCAACGCGCGATAAGGAACTTCGTTCCAAAAACTGGAAAAACCGACTTCAATTTGATACGCATTCATCATCAAATGATGATTTGATGATGATGATGATGATGATAGCAGTTCATTGGGACTATTCTATTGATCGTAAGCACCACAGAAACGTAACACGAATGATGTGTTTTTTCGAGTTATTTTTATTTATCTGCCAAACTACTGAACCAATCTGGAAGCATACGCTTTCAGATAAAAAAAGATTTTTTCAAATCGGTTCTTAATGACGGAGTTCTGAGGTAACATATAAAAAAAATACAACCGAATTCAGAACCTCCTCCTTTTTGAAGTCGGTTAAAAATGTCTCTTAAAAACAAAGGAATAAACTATCTAACCTAGATGATAGCGCAGGCCACCACCGGTGGCTGTGGTTCGTTTGAGCTCAGCCTTAGTTTTAAGTATCAGAAAAAGCTCTAATTTCTGTATTTAAATCATTTATTTTAGTGTTGAAATATTGTATGCTTCAAAGTGAAAGTTCCCATTAATACCCAATACAAAAATTCTGTGACGTGTCGATAGGATTGATCGATTGACATTGCTTTATCTGTCCGGTTAGAAGTTTGGACTGTTCTGGGAATTTCTTCAATAGTTACTGTCCAGATATACATAGTTACCTTCAAACTACTTATTAGTGACGCGCAGAACGTCGCTTAACTTAGATAATTGGTGAAGATTGACTAAGCAAGCTGCGTCACGAGCTTGCTTATTGATCGAGTGAGCGAAGCGAACGAAGATCTTTAGTGACAACTTGGGCAAAAATACTTTGTATGTTTGTTCATCGAGATCTTTTGAACCGCTTATCCGATCTTCACAGAATTTGGTAAGTATACGTATAGTACGTGAGCTACCATTTCTTAGAGTTTCAATGATTTTGTAGTTCAAGTAAAACTGGTACTTATATAGACGGCGATTTCGAAGCGATTTGCAAATTTTATTACAACCATTGATCAATAAAAACTGTTTGGGTTTTATTAACCTCCGACCATCACGAGATCTCAGTTCGGGGCGAACTACTTAGTTATCAATAATTTCGAATACATATAGACAAATATTTAGTTCTGTCTGTATACTTAATGATAATTTATTTACACACGATCACAACCATAAATTATTCGTTCAAGCCACTGGTGGCTGAGATCATTGGTCCGTTTGCGCTCAGCCTAAGATGAAAACTTTTTGCAATGTATTTATTTTACATTTTATTTATTTTATTTTAAGAATTTTAGGAAAACTAACAGCTAGGTATAAGACATTAGGAAGATAAACATAATAAAGTATTCTGAAGGCCAATTAAAAGTTTCCACAGATAAATAGATTACAAGAATTACAAATCAGAGAGGGCACAAATTAAATAGTTTGAATTTTGAAGAAAAAATAAATATAAAAAAAAGCATACTAACTAAAAAGACTAAACATTATTATAGAATTTGCCACTAATATATTTGCCATTTGCCATTAATAAAGAATCTGCCACTGAGTAAACGCTTAAGTGTAGGTAATGAGGTATTAAATAAGTCTATATCAACATCTCTTTTAGTATCTAAGCAGGGTATAATCATAGTATTTTTTAATCTCATTATTATTTATAATCTTTTCTCTTTTCTTGTCCTATAGGACACCCTAACCGACCTTCCTATATATACGCTCCACTCCATCCAAAGGTTATCTGGAAAAAATCGCTCCCTAGCGATAAGACCGCCCATTGTACGTAATGTAATATATTATAACATAATCTGTCTCGCATATTAGTTTGTAAGGTGTACCTACGAACAATAAAGTATTTCGATTCATTCATTCATTCATTCATTCATTCATTCACTCTTATTCTTTATCTGGCTGAGAGAAACATCTTTGAATGTTTCTCTCAGCCATTAGCTCAAGAATCAGTATACTGGCAAACGCTGTATAAAAGTTTATAAAGTCCATTTAATTGGTCTCCATGTAAATACAGCCACAGATTATTAGTGCTGAGAAAATATTGGTTTATTTACGTACACGAAGATTAACACTCCTGTCTCATAGGTTTTAGCACGACCAGTAATTACGGCTGTACTTTAGTAAAGAAACAGATATGCATAGAATGTCTCAATGGAAGTAATTAAGCCTTGCAATACAGAGTTGAATCGAGGGTGTATACTGTTGTGTACACTAATCAAAATGAATGGAGAAGACATCTCTCAACGAAAGGTCACTTGATCTTTTCAACCTGACCTTTTCTATGTCAACTTGATCAAGGGGGTTGGCTATGCATATTTAGGAGTGTAGTATTTAGAAGTATCATCCTTGAAAAATACTTTTTTTTTTTTAATGCCAGCTTTGAGCGACTACCTCAAAGTTTCATAGAAATTTAAAAAGAAACTTCATTGGGAACCGTGATCACTTAAAACTTACTAAATTTAATGGGATTTAGTAAGTTTCAAGTCATATCTATAATAACATTTATTATAGGTAGGCCAAACTTTGTAAGCATGACTATCGTAGGTGCCAAATAACACCGCAATACAGGTCATTCACTCACCTTCACCACGATGTCGCAAAATTCAATTTATGAATGGCTAATTCTGTCGCTTTCCATACAAACCTGTCGCTAAGGCAGTAATCGCTCGAATCTCGTAGTACTGTTTGTTTACCATACATAAATTGAATTTTGCAACATCGAGGTGAAGGTGGGTGAATTACCTGTATTGCGGTGTTATTTGGCACCTACTATAGTAAATTTTTATACAATAAATTTTTTTTGTAAAGTGTCCTAGCTACGACCCTGCCTTTAATATATCTTCTTCGGATAGCACGAATCTCGAAATACCCGTTCCGCTGCGATAATTACTGTTAAATGTACTTCGAAGGTCTAGTGATGAGCATAACAAATCTTTTAATGCTTTAATGGTAAAAATTTGCTGGTAAAGCATCGATAAAAAGAAACGGCCCATAAACTGTAAATAGTTTTGGTAGTTTAAAAATTACCATTTGAAAAGTTTTTTTTACAAATTAATGGCAGCTCTTTTACCGCAATCTCAACTACCTACTCTAGGTAGTGACGTTTGTGTTACACTGCGCGGCCTCCTTATGCGATAGTACGCGTTCTCACAAAGTCACAGTACCACTGTGCAATGTAATACAAACGCCATCAAATCTTCGTTAATCATTTTTGACATAGGAGGTCGATGCTTAGTAATGCGGTTGACCGTATCATAGCACATTTTCCTAGAAGAAACCTATTCACTCTCCTCTTGAAAACATCTAAATTATAGTTCTAGACTGAAGACCGGTGTGGATGGTAAAAACATAAGAAGGCAGGGTAAAACAGCCTGTAGAAATTATGATATTAAGTTATTATTTGTCATATCATTGTTTTTTCTATGACATTTTTATTATGTTCGCACAGTTTGATTGATTTGTGCGTTTTTGTTTTGTTATTAACTTATTATTATTATTTCCCTTTATGTATGACATTTGCATGCGTATTAATAATTTGACTAATATTTGATAGATTTTTGGTTTGTTCTATGTATGACATTTGTAATTGTACTGTTTGATTTTATATGAATTTGAGGACTACTCTATTGTATTAGGTCTGATCTGTAATAATAGATGTAATGTTTAAATAAATAACTAAATGATCACGAAGGTATGTTAGGTTAGTTTTTTTTTTTTCTAGTATCTGAAGACAAGACACTTGAAAAATAAAACTCGCCAAATCTTAAGAAATAGCACGTTAATGGTCTTATTCGTAAGGATCCGCTACATAAAATAGCTGCTATCATCTCTTTTTGTTAGTTTTTTTGTTCATGCAAGTTATGTATGTATGCATCATGTCAGGTATATATCATGTCATGTGTGTATCATGCAAGACAATGACAGAACATTTTGCGCACTTTTTAAACCACGATAGAAGAATAAAAAAACCTGTGCGTGCAGTCCCTACGCGCGGGAGAAGTTATACTTCGATTGTCACGCATTCACTCTCGCTCTGTGTTTAATGTGAAATTAATTTAGTATTTATTTTTATGTACTTAACCAATAAGCAGTACTAAATTTTCACTTCAAAATAAAAAGTAAAAAGTTGCATGAACACTGCCATCTATTATATTTTGATTGTAGCGTATTATAGTCTCTTTCCCTCCGCTGTCAGTTGTAAGTTGTTTATCTTCAAAAACACGGGCGGTCAAATGCTGAATTGCGGAACACTGCCATCTATATTTGATTGTAGCATTTGTAGCGTATTATCCTCTGTGGGGATGACATAGTCTCTGTCTCTTTCTATTCCCCCTGAATAGAAAGAGACAGAGACTATGTCATCCCGTAACGCAACGTTGTTGGAAGTCGCATTAGAAGTATAACTTCAAAATCTAAAGCTTTAGCAACCCATGACCAACAGTGTCCTGCCGGACTTTTAACAACTCTATCTTAGACAGAACGAATGTTGTCACGCACTTACAGAAATAAAGTGGTGTAAAGCGTAGTTGCAGGCTATCTGTGTGTCAGTAAAAGTTATCGATACTTTACCCCATCCCTAGCATTTGGTATAGGATAATCAAGCCCGCGTGGAAAATGTCTTGCATTGCATGTATTTTTTTAACATTATATGTAGTACCTAGGTAATGTTTTGCACATACTAGTAAAATGCTTGTTATGTGACTTATTTTTGTGTTTGATCACTTATAATTTATATTTAATTTTGCATATTTTTTTTTTAAATTTGTTGGTTTGTTTTAAACCTTACTTTAACTGAAATAAAATCGATACAAGTTATTAAAACCACAATACAAGTTATTTAATTTAATTAACCAAACGCATTTAATTAAAAATTCCTCATCTCGTCCACCATTTTGTTAACAGAACAAATTGAAATAATGTTAATGATTGAATTGCAAAATTACGAGTGCACGCCAATTAGTTTTAATTTTAAACATACTGATAGCATTGTTAATTATAAATTATTTTAAATATTAATAATTAGTCGTATTTTACATAGTATCATCGTACGTGTTGTGGTTATCATTCACAATAATTTTAGCTATCAGTATGAAGAATAGTCAAAATAATCAGTCACAACTATCAACAATCTAATTCCCATAATGCTTAGTTTGGGCACGTTTGGGACTAGAGGGCGTTGCGTAAATGTCAAAGAAAAAAATTGTAGTTATTTCCAAAATGTTTTACCATCAAACCTATTTCTACTTATACCAAGCTGTGATGCTCGCATTGTTGTGTTCTATTTTGAAGGGTATAAGTGTGCAACTACCAGACACAGAGACGTTAGTACCTTTATGTCTTGGAGTGCTGGACGCAGTGTGATGTCTCTCACGTAGCACGTCCTCAATACACATGTTTGGTGAGGCATTCTATTGCATCTATACTGTATAGCATAGTATATAGTAAATATAATTTTATTCACAAAGAAAATTACACAGTATACCTATACAATATTCAAAGTATTTACAAAATACACATGAAACAGTTGAGCTATCTACAAACCGTTGCAAACGATTCATAGCCCAACTGGTCCAAATCAGTATACCTACCAATCAGAAGCGTGCCCAAGACACTGGCTGCATTGCCGCGCTGAATAGCAATGCTGATACGCCTGCCTAGATAATCACCAGCCCTCGGGTCATGCGTCGCTTCGTCTAGACGCCCTGAAATAATTTTGAAAACCCGGAAGGCCTCGGCACCCCACGGACCTAGAGTCTCGACCCACATAGTACAGTAGAGTAACTAATACATCGTCTAAGGACGGCTCAGATTTTCCGTGCGCAACGTGGCCACTTATTTGATCAGCTTCCATCCAAGCCGTACAAATATTGAATTTAAACCTATTTAACTGAGCTCAATAGTATCCCTTACGTGGAGCAAGAGGCTTAGCTTAGGGAAGCAGAATAAAACTGTTTTATCATCGTTTTGAATAGAAACACACACAACTGATTCGATTTTCCTAGAGCTTTGATAATCTTAAAAATAAAAAAACCACCTCGTCGTGCAATTCTGTACTTATTTACAATACTTTCTTTCATAATACCTATGCAATACTATTTTTTTTTTATTAATAATTAGTTTTTCTTCAGAAAAATGGTTTTGTCGCAGAAACACAATGAAAACACGCACTCCTGTGTATGGTTTGAAGGAGCTGCCGGTGCAATTGCTTAGCAGGGCACGTATTCAATGGACTTGCTCTAAGTTTTTTAAGCAATACAAATTTTTTTAAGTTATAGAGTCTATAACTTAAAGAAATGGTATTGCTTAAAAACTTCTTAGATAAGCGTTTATTGCTAGCAACGTAGCAACAGTTTCATATATTTGGACGAGTATTTCGATATGCGTACCTACCCTTACAGTGTGATCGAGCACCGAAAGGAATCCGTTGACCGTTTTATCTGACTTTACTATCACTTTGCGATCCATTTTCTCTTCAGTGGGAATCCTTTTGGGATAATATACGGCCTACTTTGGCCTGTCGGTAGTTTTTCATGAATACTTGTTATAGTTTTTGTGAGTTACATTTATTTTTTTGTTCGTAGCTAAAACAGGTATTAACTATTGATTATTTATTCTAACAAAGTAATTGAGTTTTTGTCTATAAAATCCAAATCTAAACATTCTTTACTAAAAAAAATACCTAAAGAATAAATAAGTATGTATTTTCAAAAATGTATCAATTATAACCAGTTTATAAAAACTATTTTCATTTATAAATCTCCGACGGTAGCAGTTTCATATTATCAAAGCCACTCAAAGCCTAACCCACCACCCACCGCCCACTAACCTACTCGTATACTGAATGCCAGCTGCCTTGCTGTCACTTGGTAGCAAACCGAGTGGAAACTGTCAGAATGGCCGATCGATTACAGCTGTCATCCGTTCTGACCGTAGCAAATTGCGACGAGGTGAGACTTTTTTCTTGCGCCCTACTCAGAATGGTGACATTTTGACGCATGTGACAGTTTTGTTGGAATCGTAAGCGTTGGTTTGGATTAAAACGAAGGAATCCAGTTCTGTCATTTTTGTTGCAACAATAGCACATTCATTTAGAAAAACTATTAAGCATTTCTTGTGTTTAATTTTGGAGGAATTTTAACAAATAATATTTGAGATCGTAACATAACTCATGTGAGACTAATGTTCAAATTCGTTTTCAAGTTTTGAAGGGAAAATATCCACCATTTTGCCTTCAAATTAAACGACAGCCTACTTAACGAATAACTTGACTTGACTGTTATTATTTCATATATATCACTTGACACTGGCAAAATAGTCTGTCTAAATGACGGACAGAGGCCTTACAGAAAAAGAAGAAGCGTTGATTTGAAGGAAAAGGAACTTTAGATTCATGAAGAATAGAGCCGAAATAAATACAAATAAAACTGATGTACCTGCTAAGTAGTTATAAAAGATTACCTAAATTGAAATTATAGTAACTACTTAGCTGTAATAAGATTTATGCCATTCATATTATTATATCTTATTCTATGATCGTTAGCTTCCATTTTACTCGGTTGATGTTCAATTTGCCTGACCAGTTGCCATTACCCTATCCCGTGGCGGCTCGTTACACTTATTTTACAATTTTAAAACTCCCTGCTAGGTACTTTAACGAAATATGCATCAACGTTGTACAATCCGATTTATTTTTATCGGTTCTGACGCATAATGACCAATTATATCGGTGTTATGTCGCTTACCAGCTGAACGCATTATTTTTTAAAATAGTCCTATATTAAATTGCACAATTGGCCAAAGTTTATTTTCTAATTAATCTATTTCTTCGGAGGGCACGTTAAACTGTCGGTCCCGGCTCTAGCAGTCGTTAAGTCACGACGGAGGCTTTAAGGCGGCCTAAAAACACCGTCACCAGAGTTAGTCACTATACGAACGTACGTACGTAATCTATTTACACAATTGTAAATTGTTTTAAATAAACTTACACAATTATAAATTGTTTTTAAATAAATGATCCTACTAATATTATAAACGCGAAAGTTTATGAATGGATGGATGAATGTTTGTTACTCTTTCACGTAAAAACTACATATCCGATTTGAATGAAACTTGGAATATATTGTCCGTGACCTGGATTAACACAATATAGGCTTTTTAACCCGAAAAATCAACGGGATGCAACGGGACGCGAATGAAGTCGCGGGCGGCACCTAGTATGATAATAATATGAATATTACTAGTACCTACTCTCGTAGCAACGTCACCTAATCTCTTTCATCAAGTCATTTGCCTCATCTTAAAAACAGGCTAGTTAACCGCTAAAAGGTAGAGACGGTAACGCCGCAGACCATTAAATACATCTGCTAGAAGCACTTGAAGTCAAAAGAACCGTGTTCATAAATCAGAACTTAAATAGATGCAAAGTTACAAGTACCACTTTAAGCAGGTGGATTGTTGCTACTGGGAGGCACTTCTTTTACTTTAAGGCGGTATCAGACGGTTCACTTTTCGTTCATTTTTGTCTTTCATTCGGCATCTTTCACTCGAAATGATTCGTCTGAACCCCAAATGAAACAAGAGTGCCGAATGAATTCAATATTGAACCGATCCAACAATGTTGGATATTTTCATTTGCTTCTTTCACTCCCACTCCGAATGAATGAAAAATGAACAATCTGAACACAGAGTGAATGTTCACTCGCATTCCGCTTTTTTGTTTCGAGCTCGGTAGCAGACGCACGTCCCGTTGCGTCACGGAAAATTGGCAGCAAAGTGACAGATGAACGTTCTTTTCTTTATCATTCGCAGTAAGTCGTGTGAACATGGAATGAAAGAAAAATGAAGCATTCATTCAGGTGAATGTTCACTCGAGTGAACCGTCTGATATCACCTAAGGGTTTCTGTTAAATAAGACAATCGAGGTTATGTCAAGAGAGTAGCTTATGTAAAAGCTCTTTGATAAAATCGACTACGAGTAGTTAAAGAGTTGAGATCATTTTTTTTCTTTAACAATGTTGATGATGATGATGATAGCAATATGAAAGGTACCTGGCCTTGTCTTTTCTATTTAGTTTTTTTTTCTCTATCAATTATTATTCTTAGGGCTCTAAGATCAAAAGCAGTTTAAAGTATGGGTTTCGTTAACTACGATTATATTTGATCGATGGATTAATCTACTGTCATCTCTGTCAGTTTAAGCTACCGATGGTCGATTAACTACCATTGATCTTATAAAATAATCGGAGACTGGACGTTAAACTCTATTTCGTGGTTTAAACCACTATTGATATTACGGCCCTTACTTGTAAAAAATATAACTATAATTATAACAAGAAGTACAATTCTAACTTTGTGTACTGATAGTAAGTATTTTTTGCAAAAAAAGTGAAAGTGTCTAAAAATCTTTACGACTAATTTATGCTAATGTAACATTCTAACAGATTTTTTTAATCTTACAAGTACAACATAAAAGTGTTATATTTTATTGTGGGTATTAAGACTTACAAACTCAACAAAGCGAAAGACAAGATTCATAGATATTTTATGTTTTACTTATTGAAAATTTTATTTATAAGCACGTTCTTAAAGTTAATGAAACTCAAAGATTTATTTACTCGAAAACTGAGAAAATAACTTTCCCATACATAAAAGGAAGTCATTTTAATGTTATTTTGGATTTAAATGAATAATCATTTGCCATCGTGGTTTAGTGTTGATTATGTTTTACTGATTTATTATTATTGAGGTTTTAAATAGAATTTGGTAGTTATTTTTGATAAGTAGATAGGTTATGAGTCGAGCTCAAGTAGAAAATAGTAAGTATGAACACCGGAAGTGTTACTTAAGCTGTTATTCTGATTACGTCAGCAAATACTTACCTTTCCACGTAAAACTAAAATTATAGGTACATATAAAATCCTTTTTCTTGATTTGATCTTTTGATAGTACCCCAAACGATTTCTCAGACATTCTAAATCTTTAAAGTTCTACCATTAGGATATATTTAGTCCATGTTGAATACCGAAAGATCTATGAGAATGCCGGATTACTGAGCATATAAAATAAACCAGTAAAAAAGCATTAAAAAAAATAATTCAAAAAAAAAACTATTCAAAAAAGCGTAAACCTATTGATACGAAGGTATCAAAGAGAACATTGAATGGAAAGGAAGCACAGATTGTGTATATTTGTATGAACCAAGCATGCACGGGTTTGATCCTGTTGCCTATTCTTAACAAAAATCCTGTCAATAAAATGTATGAAGGACAGTATTTACTGTCATTTATAGGTATAAGGTGTAAAAAAAGGAAGAATGAATGTGTTCTCACGGATACACTTAGTGAGGTTATACAGTTGTAGGCATAGGTTACCACTTGCAACTCTCATGTTAGCCATGTGACTGTTTTGTTATTTATTTTCATAATAAAAAATACGTTTTCAAAAACTGTACGTAAACTTCTCTTTACTCTACAGTTATACAAGTAGCCAGAATCACGATATGTTAAAAAAAAATTAAAACTTATAGAAGGTAGAGTCATGGCGCTGCTCTATGATTTATGTCTTAATATTTTATTTTATTATGACTTTTCAAAATGTTTTATTACTCCTTGCTGTTATCATCGTGTTACTCAACGACTGGTAAGTTTAATGTTAATATAGGCTCTATAGATGTTTAGAAGAAACAACTTTGAGCCGTAATTCACTAATTTTCCGTGATCATAATTAATGTTTCCATCTGGATGCTATAATTTTCTGCACGATGAATTATGTATCTATCTGGGTGCACACACCGGCGGAGGGCGTTGGTACGCCATATCACAAGTTATCCTAGTTTGGGTACCAATGCTCAATGTCAAATCGCTACCTAGCGATAAGACCGCCTATTGTACGTAATATAATAATCGGTCTCGCATATTAGTTTGTAAGGTGTACCTACGTACAATAAAGTATTTCCATTCATTCATTCATTCATTCAATGCTGTCCAATCTGAACTAACGCAAAATTGATAATTTAATTCGAATTTTAATCCTGTAAATGTATTGATGATGTTTCTTATTATCAAATAAATTTCATTTCATTTTTATAATTTTCTGCTATACACGATAAAGAAGCTTTGAAGCTCTTGCAAATAACATTTGGTACACCGTGTACCTGCAAATTCTTAAGGTGATGTAGAGACACGCGGACATCCGGTGTATTATACCAATACAATGGACATACGACATAAAGTTGCATCGGTAACCAACCACAAAAATTGGGCGATGGATGCCACAAACAAAGAACAGAGGTGATATATTGTTATTGCCTTCCAATGATATTATTTCGATTATTATTAAATACGCTAGAACGTTGTAAGTTTTAGTTCCTCTAGCCAATAATGCTATTCTACAATAAGCTACTGATCCCTAGTTTTTTATAAAGATAAGATAAGATGTTTATTTCCAAAATAACAAAGAGCCCACTTATGGTCTTATTCATATTGGTTAGCTCCGCTAGCTAATGGCAGCTAAATCTGTTGTCATCTGTTTTCCTTGTCATGCAAGTCACAGTCACGCTGCAAGTCTTAGTCATATTTGGCTGAAACTTGGAATATATAGTTCGGAATTCGGATTAACACATAGGCTTTTATCAGGACAAATGGGACGCAGACGATGTCCCGAACGTAAGCTAATAATGAAATATAGCGGTACCAACCTACCATACGTTAAGATTTATTCTGGGTTATGTAAACCAGTACAAAAGAAAAACAACTCAAGATGAATATAAAAAACCTAAAGATACGCCAAAAACCTTGCAAAAAAAGAAAGCGCTGTTTTCATTGCAAACAGATTCATAGTAATCTGATATTAGAGTTGGGTTTGAGTCAAAACAAAATCAGAATAGGGTATTGTTGGCGATCCAATTTTGCCCGTATCATATTTAGGACAAGGGTGAATAATATTTTGTCTGTGAAGAAATCCGTACAATTTGGTTTATCTTCTTAGTTCTGTGAACAATGAAATCCAACTTTACTATAGAATAATTATAATTTGAAGAAAGCGTATTGACTGAGGCTATAGTCCTAAACTAGGGCTAAATTGCCTGTACGTACAGTGGGGTCACCATAAAGTATATTTTTCCCCATACAGGAGTTTTAGCATGGAGAATAAAGTTTCTAATTTAATATCGCATGCCATTTTTGTAGAATATCATAGAAATAAAATGTAAAAATCCTGACATCTTCTATTCAGATATTTCATTTATCTCTTTGATACATTACATTACTTTGGCATGTCAAATTAATACAGATCATTTGCTTAGTAAAATTTTGTCATACCTCATTTTAACACGGTATACCAACATTAACAATAAAATTCACTACCCAGTCACCAATATTAGTAATAAAAAAAATAGAATTATGAATGGTAGGTACTGTATTTTTCTAGGGTATTAGTAGTATTGTTAGTATAGAACCATGTAGAACTATAGATAAGATAAATGGTAGACTTACCTATCATTAGGTAAAATAAAATAAAAAACCAACAGGTTCTGATACTTATCCATATTTCTCATAAACAAGAAACAGATTAATAAATATACTGACCAATAGCAACCCAATTTACCAAAACAGCAAATCCGTAGATAAAAAGATCAAGTAACAATCACAAAACTACATTTTTCATATACTTTACAACCCTCCAAAACTAAATCTTCCCGTAAATAGTTGCAGGTAACTGAACCGACAGGTTTTTACGATGTCGTTACAATCTGAGGGTTAAATTCGCTTTCACGGTAAATCGGTTGCGCAGGACCAGGGGCGGATCTAGGGACCTTGTTTTATGATTTGTAGTACAGCATTTGGAGTTCTCTTAGGCAATCAAAAGGGATTTTTGAACAAAGAGTGCAGAAATCCCCTTCACAGGTGAACACGAGATTTTTGTAATAAGCATCATTATTCTTATTATTGTTTGTTTTGCTCTTTTCTGGAAAGCGGAGAACGGTAATTCTTTTATTAAAAAAAAACAGAAATAAAGGGTCTTAGTTGCTGCTGTTATGTACTAATATTTGATATGATTTCTATCATGAGTCTAATTTCATTTTATTATGCAGACTACCAGCGTCTGTGTTCTCGAATACCTATAATGTAGTAAGAGAATAGGCTTCTTGAATATTCCAGAAATTCCCACAATAAAATCCCTACCAGTGGGGATTGAATTTTTTTCAGAAATCCTCACATGCTACTCCTAGGTAAGCGTACCTGCTACATTGACATTGACGACTGCATCATCATCACCTAACATCAAGTGAGTCGAACGTTTACATTGTATTGTGTGTAAAAAAATATCAACATCTCGTTTACATTTACCTCATTCCCCGTACGCCTTTGAGTTCAGCCCTGCCCCAGCCCCTAGTTTGCAAAGGACCCTTTGAATTAGTATAAAAAAAAAAGATTTTTCTTATTTCTCACTGACCTAAGAGCGATTTAAAAAAGATTTGGGGAATTAACCCTGCGTCTCCACTCAGACAACATAATCCCATTAGTTTGTTTTTGAGTAGATTATGTTTTATTGAGTTATCAAAGAAGATAGGCAGAAAATAGAGTATGAAAAGGTTACCTTCAATGTTTTTAGGTGGGAGAAAAAAAGGGTTTGATGTTCATATTTTTTTTGGCACAGACGCGAAATTCTTAAGTAATCTACTTTTACCGCTAACTGTACTTAACCATTGCAAATAAACAAACGATTTTGTGACAACATTAAAAAGTGTAAAAAGTGGAAACAGCACATGATCACTAATATCAAACATTAAAACCGCCAATTGAAGTCTCAATAAGGCAACAAATAAAGCTAATACATTCATTACCAAAGAGCATTTGCACACTGGCCGATAGCGACATTTACACGATCGCAAGATGAAAAAGAGAAAGAAAGAAAAAAAATTATTGCCATCTTGGTGGCTCTAACAAAATGTCGGTGTCAATGCGGAAACGGTGTGAAAGTGTTTAGCTGAATTGTGAAATCGCTCGCTAGAGAAAAACGAATCATAATTTATAAGTTTTAAAACTAAAAACACGACTGCAATTTGATTCGATTTCATCATCAGATGATGATGATGATGGCAGTTCACTGAGACTGTTTTGTTAATCATAACCACCACTTTAAAGTCACACTGGAACCTAAGCTCTGTAGTAGCAAATAAGTCCTTTGATTTAATTTTAAACAGTCATGTGATTATTCTAGTACTTTTTCGACGTTTTCTGTTCTTTAGCGATCGTAGAAATGTCAACATAGATAGATTCGTAGCTCTTTATAATACCTATCATGTCGGTGTCGTATCGGTAGTGTGTCGAGTGTGTAAATAACAGCTGAAACAGGGAGACGCAGCAGTAACAATGGTGGAGAATAAGATCACGATTACAGGTCCGACGTGATAAACTAACTCGAGAATAGTCACGAGGTGAATTTATTAACCTACCAAGAACAGTTAAATGTTTATGAATGGTTAAACTATTAGAATCGTTGAGAATAAAAGACCACAGAAGCTATAATGTTATATTATTGCCCTTGGTTATAGTTGGTACGGAGGAGGTTGGCGTGCGACAATTCAGCGAATAATATTTATACATGCTACTAATATTCAACACTAAATGCTGCTTTTTATCCCAGAAAATCAACAAAATGCAACGGGACGCGGACGAAGTTGCGAGCTTAATCTAGTAAGGTATAACAAAGTAAGTTGCTTTTAAATGAAATCAAAATAAAAGTGCATTTTCAGATTGTGGGAATGTTTAGTCAGCAGAAATCTCTTCTTCAACCACTCTACGTCAAAGCAACTCAATATTGGTCACGTCTCTAACGGTACCTTACAATAAAGACTTGAAAATTGACCACTCGCTGAGACCTCTTTGTATTGCTTATTGTCTTTGTAACAGCGGGCACAAAAGTCTCAATGGCTCTTCGATGTACAACCACATCATTCGTATCCTCATCTTCGCTGCTGGTTGATTTTGATCTCTATGTATTGGCGATAAGAGCTTCCTGTTCAGGTGCTTTGTGTTTTATAGCTGCGTGTGTAGTGGTGCTAGCACTTGTAACTTGTCATAGTTGTCTGTTAATTTGGATTGTTGGATTGTTACCGTCAATACGCAGAAGAGACTCTTGAGAGTGGTATAGAAAAAAAACGTGTGCATATTTATAAAGCACTAGCTTTTGTTCATGATTTCGTTCGCGTCCCGTTTGACCCTGTTGATTTAAAAGACGTAGCCTTTGTGTTAATCCAAGTTACGAACTATAATACTCCAAGTTTCAGGCAAATTGGACCAGTAGTTGCAGTGTGATTTAAACACAAACATCGAAACTTTGATATTAATAATATTAGTGGGATGGGGCGGGATAGTGGGATTGGTTGGTATGCATTGATAGGTTTTGACAGACAAAAATATTGAATGTCTTTTATGTGGATGTAATGCATGGACGAATTTAATTCGTCCATGATGTAAAGGCTTCAGACTTGACAGCTTGCAAAAAGTGGTATGATCGCTTCCACTTGTCATCTCGATGTTCTTTTATGGTTAATGCGATGGTATGTGCTTATGTGACTTTGGTACTACAGCCTGTCTAAAGACTAAAACTTAGTTTTTTCTAAAATAATTGCAAAATAATAATATTAGTACCTATATCTCGGAGCGCTATTTCAGTCCCAAAATAATTTTAAAGTTTGAACTACGATCTAAATTAAATGTAGTCAAAATCGATCGAATGTATCAGCCCCATATATTGCCGATACAACTCTCAACGTAGCCCCGAAGTTTGTTCTGAATACTAATAAGCGTTAGAGGGCGCCCTTGTAGTACAGTCTTTGGTAAAATTAAGTGACTGAAATCTGAAGTACTTTTATAGGATAAAGAGAGTTATTTTGAATCTCTGATGTATTGAATTGTTGTAAACACTTAGGTACGTTTTTCTGTTCTTAGAACCATAGACGAGGGTGCTAACTAGATATCAATGTATGGGACTGAAATGGTTTTTTATATGATTTGCATAGTAAAAGAAGGTACAAATTGGCTATAGCTCCGTTTATGACTAAAATTGAGATAGTTTATAAAATATATCTCATTACATTTAGTGTCTTTTAAAATTCTTGGCTCTGCGAGAGATTATGTTTGATCTGTACCTTCTTTTGTTTTGCAAATTACAAAAAACAATTTTGAAATCCTATACATTGATATCCAGTTAGTATCATCAGACAGCACCAGACGGTTCTGCTCTGTTTGCTATATAGCATCCCGAATAGATAGCAGATAGAAGATGAAAAATACTTTATTGCACACCATAACTTAGGGATTACAATAAAACAAAAAACAAAACTTAAATTACAATGGGTGATCTTATCGCTACTCAGCGATCTCTACCAGACAACCTTAGACGGATTGGTCTTGGAGGTATAATAGGGGTGTTGTATAATAATTTATAAGTTTAAAAAACTGTAAAAACCGTCATCATCATCAAATGATGATGATGATGATGGCAGTTCATTGAGACTGTTCTATTGATCGTAAACACCACAGAAAAGCAAAATACGCAATGTATCCGAGATACACTGCGCGGTGACACTACAACGGTTGGCAGTAACAAATAAAAAAAAACTAAAAAAAAAACTATAGATTTGAGAACCTCTTCCTTTTTTGAAGTCGGTTAAAAATAAAAAGTGTCATGTTAGTCGAAAAGTGTCATCTTAGCAGCAGAAAGTCCGTCACCAGAGTTGGCCACTGATTCATACGAGCTTGCTTGCTTGCTAGCAGCAGACGCTGGCACCAGTTAGAAAAGCCGACTGTACCAGACCGTATTGTACCCACTGTGGTCTTGGCGCACTATTATATTCTGTGGTCCTGGTTTCAGCATCAAAGGATATCGCCGGAAACCAAAACCGCTTAAAAGTTTGCTCCGCGCACATTAGCTCGGGATATTTATTTTTCTAAATTCTCGAGAACTTCGAGAGCACGGATCATGGGATTGGTTTTCAAATTTTGCGAGAATGGATTTTAAAATCTGATTTTTTTTTGTATTGTATGTTTTATAATGTACTTACCTACATACACATAATAAGACAGAATAATAAACACAAGTTAAAATAGAACTCTGCTAGTTAAAATAATGACTTGCTGACGATTCGGACAAAATATATTGAGACACAACACAATGTCCCAATTGACACTTTTGATTTATATAGATTGTAGGATTGAATACCTATAGTTCGCTTGTTTCTTTGCAATATACCTAATGTCTATTCGTTAATTTGCTTTGTAGATACTTATCTTTAGACGCTACTCTTGACGTTATTTATTGACACTTTTGATTTATATAGATTGTAGGATTGAATACCTATAGTTCGCTTGTTTCTTTGCAATATACCTAATGTCTATTCGTTAATTTGCTTTGTAGATACTTATCTTTAGACGCTACTCTTGACGTTATTTATTGACACTTTTGATTTATATAGATTGTAGGATTGAATACCTATATACCTAAATGTCTATTTATTCATTAATTTGCTTTGTAGATGCTTATCCTTAGACGCTACTCTTGACGTTATTTGTTATTCGTGGTGCGACAAATGGAAGCATTTATAATATTAAAACTTTTGCACTTTAGCGCCACTAAGCTTAAAATCGATTGGTGTGCAAAAGTGGAACAGCGTAGGTGCGGAAAATCTTGGTGCGCAAATTTTTGTTGCGGAAAGTGGAATGCTTCACTAAAACAAGTAAAAAATCCAACTGGACTCCATACTGCAAAGCTCTAAGCCATACCCAGTCCGCAGATCGTGACACAGCGATTAAACGATCTATAGATACGTATATACAATCTATATACCAGATGTATCTGCAGACAGTAATGTCTTCATTACACGACGGGCAATTGATTCGGTGAAGGAATGATTCAGTAAAGGTGATTTGCGCTGGAGTTCTATATAATTTTACTGATGCAGATGGGCAAATAATTGAACTGGAATATTATAGGTGGTACCTACTCGTATATCTATATAATTAGATGATACAAAAGATGCATTAATGTACGTTTAACGGAAGCAACCAGAGGTATTTGTAACTACTTACTTACTACTACAGTGTCCTGTTAAAGTGTAGGCATAGGTCACCTCCTGACGCTGTATAAATCTGCTTCAATAATAGGTAATATAGAATTAGTTATATATATTGTCTATATAATAATATAATTGCATAAATAATAATATAGAATAAGTTATATATATTGTCGTGTTCACTCTGTTGAGTATTTTGTTCTTGTATATTTTTTTAAATCTTTTTTTTACAGTCTTGTTGGTACCTGAGTTAGTTTTTAATTTATCTATCTCAACATAATTATTAATCCTATCAACTTTAGCCTCTAATGTTTTATTTAGGAATCGATAGCTAAATGAGAAAAAATTACAACTTATAGGTAATATGAATGTTTTCAAGAGGAGAGTGAATAGGTAATCTTCAAGGCAAATGTGCTTTACCGTCGACCGCATCATCAGGTGAGATTGTGGTCAAATGTTTGCAAACATGTAAAAAAAAAACATTCAAATATAAAAACCAAGACAACAGAAAAGTAAAAAAATTTAGATAACTACAGTGTGTAAACTTCTTAGCTTCTGCCTTAGCCTTGTAATGCAAAGTAGTAGTACCTACCGACCCTACCGAGTGTTCAATCTTTTATTTTTGATGCTCGCTGAGCTCATGTTGAAGATTTTAATGATGTTGTAGATGACGGAGATAAGCATTATTGTTTTATTAAAGATAAGGTATGGAAACTTATTGCAACTCATGTCGGCTTTATTAAAGAAATTCTTAAAAACAATCCAACCGAGACGCGTGATGGACATTACTTTGTAAGTTTGTTAGGATCTTAGTAGGCAGAATGTAATCTCGTAGGAAATAGGCATGATTTTATGAAGGTGTGTATGTCCGTCTATATGTAAGTATCTATACCTATACATAGTAGGTCAAATATAAAAATGTAACATAATTATTATTATTTAGAGATCAAACAAAACAAGTCAGTAAATTTTAGTTTTGCAAAATGCAACGGCATAATTAGTTTGCAAGATAAATGTAATTTCATATTTTTATTATATTATAAATTATAAATATTATAAAAAGAATTCAAATCAATTCAATCAAACAGAAAATAAATTATTTTAATTTAATTTATATAATTGTAAATTTGAAAATTATCTATTACAAATAAATCATTGCTCACTGCTATTAACCATTTGTGGTCTTAATAATAACTATCCTTCAACGTATAATTACCATTGTGAACATCCTATCTACTTTCGAATGACCCGTTTTCCGAAAAAAAAAAATACTGAGATATTTTTTTTTTGGTTCAGAGCACGAGATGAACAATGCATGCATGCATAATAGGGATCAAAAACTGCAATGGAATTGAAAATGATTTTACCATCTACACCGCAATCTACATTAAAGCATTTAGTTTCAAAACTTTTAAAGTCGATCGATCTTAAATAGATATCTACCATACATTAAATGCGAGTCCATTAAAAATCATTCCACCATCTCATTTCTACATTCTCAGCGTTCAAATAGATCTCACATAGCATTCTCCTCTCGAACATCAATGCAACTATGTCAAGAGCATCAGTGTACTATTATCATCGACAGTTGAATGGAAGAAATGTCTAAGTAACTTTTAGATGTTTTACAGTTATCTCGTGTGAATTTGATTGGCTAAATGGGTACGTTGTAAATGGTCAATAGAAAATGCACATTTTTAAGATTTATGGCTCAAGTTAGAGTACTTACACATCTAATTTGTATCGACAAAGTAAGCTGATACCCGCGACTTGGTACGCGTGCGAAACTTTTCACCAAAATATCTGTCAACCAGCATACGATGAACCTCGTAGCAAATGGCAGCTTTTGGTTTAGAGAGTTCAAGCTATATCTAAGAATCCACGTCTTTGATTTCAATAAAATATAGTCTATGTTTCAATCCGGAAAAAGGGCTTCCGAATGGTATAAGTTTCATTGAAATTGGTCCAGTAGATAAGGCGTGACCCGCGAACATACAAACAGACAAACTCGATTTTCGGAATCAGAATCGTTTATTTAGTAGATCTGCATAATTATTTACTTTATCTATATCATTAATTTTAGTTTTTGGCTTTTTGCTTGTAAGTGTTACGGAAACTAAATTGCTGATAGAATACTTTCGATGTTACCTATTAGAAAAAAGATTAACCGTTCCGGTTCTCAAGCGGTTTTTTTGAGATAGAAAGTCAAAGAATTTGGGTTAGCCCTATCATGTCATTTCACACAGACATGCATGCAGTCATTTCTTGTACAAGAAATTAGACAATTCATTAGAAGTAATTGTTATGTATGAGTCAGCGTTTATGACAAAAATCCTTTCGTGTGTGGTATTTCCGCTTTTCAAATGACAATGTTTTGTTATGCGAGTAATGACTCAGTACTAGCAATTTGCGGTTTTAAGTAAGAAATTTAATGTGTGATTCATCTTCAAGATTAGTTTTTACTTTGAAGAATTTGTCGACAAAAAAACTCGAGTAGTTATAAGTAGGTAGTATGTTTAATGTTTATAGGTTTTTAATGATTCTACTTCACTTGAGGTCTTCTCCTTCTCCTTTTTTTATTTAATGGCTTCTATTATGTTTCGAAATAATATAAGTCAAGTCAAGAGGTCAAATGCCAAGTACCTATTTTGTTATTGCTACTTATTTCATTCTACGTCACAGCTATATTCTTATATTCTTATCCTACGTCGTGTAATTTATAATGCGTGTAGCTTAACAATGGTTATTTTTAATATGAATAATTGACAGCTGTGTTTATATTTTCAGCGTACCGATTTATTCAAATCAGTATACAATACAAGTTTGACGTAGTCTTGTACAATTTGTACATCAAAATGAGGATTGGTCGTCTTTCTTTTCAGTTCTTGACAGCTTTGTTTCCTTTGTTGCAGCATTTGCGTCACTTTCAGTATTTTCTTAGAAAACTTTGATTCTTTTTGTTCATATTTTTACAATTTGTCATAGTTTACAATATCCGCTATCATTTTACAAAATTCAAATGTTTCATCTTTATGATTATGTCTGTCTATAAATAGGTTAGTTTTATTTATAATTAAATGATTATAAATTATTATAAATCAGGCTTTGTACCAATAAAATACCATTAGTTTATAAAGATTTATTCTTATGCAAATCAGCTTAATGAGATAGCCCGTTCTTTTTGACTCACATCATTAACATCACTATTATCATAAGAATATACAAAAATGAGGACTTAAAAAAGAATAAGTCACGGTAGAGTCTCTTTGGGAGGTACCGCTTTACAAAACACTCGCTTAGTATTCAAAGTGCATGTGCTTCATAATTCCCTCGCTGCTTAATACGGCCTCATGCTTAGTTTACACGAGCTCAGTACTTGTCATTAGTACTAAGCGCTTAAAGAACGAACTCAAAGCCAGACCACCTGCGGCCCTCTCCTATAACTACGTCAGTGGAGTACTGACTTGCCCCAAATGCGAGCGTACATTTACTAACAAAATAGGGTACGCAAGTCACACTAAAGCGCATCAACGGGCAGAACAACAAAGCCCTAACCCGAGTTAAATATGCCTGTCCAGTTAAAACCGCAGTCGCCATGGCCAAAATCGGCTAGGACACATCTTCATCATCATCATCACTAAGCGCTTAGTAATAAGCTGCCTCAGTGGTTTCTGCAGAAATGGTTTGCACGTTGGTATTAGCAGAAAGGTTATGCCCATATTCTTAGTTGTTGCCGCCAATAATCCTCGCCTCGACTCAACCTCGTAATTGTTCTTTGGTAGTGTTTTTGACAGCTACAACTCACAGCATAATTTCCAGGTCGAGGCGTAGTGAGGATTATTGGCGGCAACAACTAAGAATGTGCCTTAGTAACCAGATAACCGCTCAAAATAGCACTTACCCTAGCTGTTTGCACAAATGCTAAGTAAACTATTATAAATTGTGGTAGGGGTAGTCGGCTTGTTTCTTAGTCAAAGTCAAAGTCAAAAAATTTTTATTCAATAAAATCTCACTAATCACTTTGAATCGTCATTACGTTTTGTATGATTAGGTATGATTACATTTTTTTTTATTGGATGAGTTGGAACTAGTTCGTCCCAAGCTTGTTTGTTCACTTTCGCCCACCAGGTTTAAAATCGATTGGTGCGCAATAATGGAATAGCATAGGTGCGTAACTTTTTGGTTCCGAAAGTGGAATGTCTCATAGAATCGACTTCTACTCACTAGGACTTTCACTAATAAATAAATATTCATGGACATTTCACGCCCTCTAGTACCAAACTAGGCAATGCTTGTACTAAGGAAGTGCTAAGAGGTATATTCATATTGGTCTTCTAAAAGCTGAGCTAACTAAAATTAATGGCTAAATCTGTTGTCATCTCTTTTCGATGTCATGGAAGTGACGATGGTATAGAATTTTTTAAAGCCGCGCTAAAATGACAGTTAAGAATAAAGGGGTAAGCTTTTACTAAGCACTATAGCTACTAACCTCGTGTAAACAAAGCATCACACTCGACCACCGTATTTCTAAACCACACCGTTGACCTCCCACCTCCCCTTTCTATTCAAAAGCTGGACGACACTAAAACTTTTGTGGGACATGTCGAGGGTCTCCTTATACTGGACGCTTATCTCGTACTTGGCCTCATCTCTTTGTTTCATGAAAACGTGATATAAAAGATTAACTTATTAGTATTCTAGGTATGATCGAGATCGTAAGGTTTCTTTCTGACAACAATGTCAGAGTTCAGTAAAACCCAGATAGGTAAGGAAGAAATAGCATGATTTTCATTCCCTGAGGAGTTTGGTTCAAAAAAGATCTGATAATTCTAAAGATGATTTTACAAAAGAATATTTTGTAAAAATGCAGTAAATTAGGGTTCTAACAAAATTTACGAGCACATGCACAGTGTAATAAATGTTATACAGGGTGGGCCTGAATGGAAAAAATTAGATTAATACATATATTCGTTAGTAGATTAAAAAATTTTAGCGCTGACTTTGCATCGACATTTTTATAAAAAAATTGATATATTTTTGTAAATCTGTACACCAAATTGCAAACTAAGAAACTACTAGTTCATCACACTTTATCATACTTGTGTATTTGTAGTTTATCAGTGAAGTTAAATTAACAAGAAGGTTAAAATAAACAACCACTAAAAGAAAAAAAAAAAAGTTAGTTTTTTTTGGAATTTGTCAATTTTATACGATTGTTAATAATCGTCTCTCACCATGTTTTACTCGTCGTACATAATATATCCTCACCTTGTATAGACTTACTAGCTTTCGCCCGCGACTTCGTTCGCGTTTCGTTGGATCCCGTTGATTTTCCGGGATAAAAATTATTCTATGTTACTTCTAATACCTCCAAGAATATGTGTACAAAGTTTCATGATGATCGGTTTAGTAGTTTTTGCGTAAAAGCGTAGTTTATTTAAGCATTTGTTTTGAAAACTTAAGAAAGAATTTTATTCTATTAATTTTATAATTAAAAAAATTAACCCACAAAGAAACTTACATTCACATTTATAATATTAGTATGATATTAAAATTCATATACCTACTGATAAATGAATACATATTCCTAAGAGACCAAAATAATAATTTCTTCAAAGGCTCAAATCGATATTAATTGAATTAACACTCACAAAGTAGATTTACAAAGAATCAAAGGAACAAAAAAAATCCCCAAAATCACGTCATAAAATTACTCAAATCGAATTCTTTGAGAAATGTTAAATTAGCAAGCTAAGTAACTAAGATGAAAGAGAATTAGTAAAGAACCTTAAAAGTAAAGAATATTGCAATTAGGCCGAAGTCAAATGAATTTACAAGTTAATAAGGTTCACTTTGAAATGTACCAAGGCAATAAAACTGAGCATTATAAGTAAAAACAGGTTTAGAAATAATATTCATATTGTAAAAGAGTATGGTATACCAGTGGTCTAGAGGTAGCAACCCCGCCATTCGATCCTAAAGTCGTGCGTTCAAATCCGGTCGTGCACTAATAGATTGCGAAATAAATATGTGCGCTATGACATTGTTCGCAAACGGTGAAGGAAAACATCACCAAGACACTCGCGACTTAGTCTAGTCAGCTCCGCATTTTCCTGGTCTTTTCTGTTTATAAGGCCGACTAGGCTGAGAGGATGGTATAGGTGCTGGGAAAATCTACTCCATCTTAAATCATATCCCAGGTTCGCAGCATGGGGTAAAAAAGTGGCCACTGACGCATTAAATTATCTAGATTAGATTCATTGGCTTTTTATGGCATAAGCAATAGGTATTGAGCGATAAGGCCGCCCATTGTAAATTTAATGCAACCTGTTTTGTTTTATTTCATAAGAATATGTTTCGGTATTCTTTATGTACAATAAAGCGTTTTCATTCATTCATTCGTTTATTCATTCATTCATTCATTCATTCATTCGTTCATTCATTCATTCGTTCATACATTCATTCAATAGGTGTAAGCGCGGGGAGCGTCAAACATAAAAATATAATCGTCCCTCTCGCACGATTACCAATGTTCGATTTCCAATAGTTCAAAGTCAAAAAAGTCTTGATCTGTCGCTGTGTGTATATAATAAGAACGTTACTATTCCTGATTAAGATAGCTATTAGATTTTATGTAATGTTAGTAACAGGTTGCATGCATAATGTAAAACCAGAGTTTCATAATCATTTATTTTGATCTTGTTATTTTAAAATTCGAATCTTCTAAAAAATACACTTTGTTTTAATTTAATAGTCAATGCTGTGTTGTAATAAATTAGTGAGAACAAAAGAGTTTTATTTAAATTCATAGCCTTTTTACGATGGACGAAGATATTTTTGAAAATATCATAACTGCGATCTCTGCTCAATTAGCACACAAAGATGTTTCTTTCAAAAACTTATCATTATTTCTCTCAAACATAAAAGCATACATTAATATTTTTTTGCTGATAAATTCTATAGTTATAATCATAATTATTACCGTCATTATCCGCACATAATAAAATAAGATAAAAATAGGTCTGCAAAATTAAATGATAAAACTCGTGCTGTTAGCCAAAATGTAACTACAAATTAATGTTTTTGGACATCCACTAGATCCTTAATAAATCGATTAAATCACAGACATTTCACACAGCGCCATCTAGTTTCCAATTAAGAAAATATTTTTTAACCTATACACAGTGTTTTAAATAGTAAGTACCAAAATATTGTCTGAAATAATGACTAGTCTACCATTCCTGATTACAGCCAAAGCAGGCAAAGTTTTTGTAGGTCTATGTTCTAAAAAGGTACAAAGTAAAATTTCCACATCACTCAGAAACATAACATAGAGGTACCGACGCCTAGATGTGTCCAAATCGAGCGTGTGGTTAGGGAAACGAACCGGTACGTAATTTCATGGCCCATTATAAAATCCGCTCGATAGCCAGAAGCGGCGTTCCCGTCACGACTTTACGAGGATATTGAAAATGTGGAAGTGGCAACAAAGTAGACCAGTCATTTAGCCCTTCTTGAAATTTTTATAGTTATACCTACTTATTACAGGGGAAGGGGGGGAACTGGGAATGCATGGACAACATAAATCTAAAGAACATGTTCGTTGGTACATTCTAAAAATCAAAACAAAAGAAGCCGTAGAAAAAAAAGTTTATTTTCTTTATAATTTTGTTAATAAATGTACGTCTCCCTGTATTTAATAATTTTAACTTTTGGGGTACTAAAATTGAAGTACCTAGCAAATTTTTCTTCCATCATTAATGTCTTTGTTTCACTGAATCGGCCTTCAACTCGTCCCAAACCAACTCGGCCCGCTTGGGACGGAGACTACCTACTAGGAAAAGGTTCTTCATTCGTTTCACATGCTCTACCTTGGTCTACATTCTATCAATCTTTCTGCATTATGTATCTAAGTTGGAGTCTTAAAAACAATACTCATAATTTTTTTTTCTAAACAGTTTTTAGAGTAAAAACTTGGCATGTTTTACCTTTACCTAGAGTCAATACTCCGCTACGTCGAGCATGTGAAAGCTAATTCATCACTCTAGTTTTTCACGCTTCCTATTTCTTTCAGGCATGATGGTTCAGGCGTGATGGTCTAGTCTAGACAGACAGTTAGCCTAGAGGCTGCCTAGTGCCTACACATCATGAAACAAAAGAAGGGCGTTTCGTGACGTCAGATTTCTGATCAGGCTTGTACAAAAAATTATAGGTACCTACCTATTTATAGTCTAAAGGTATGAGTTGGCAGCGGACAACATGAGGCAGCAGCGGACGACGTGTCGCAGCGACATTACAGCACTGGTTTCTATGTATTTCTATGAAATTCCCTCTGTAGATAGCGACACGAAGCTAGCGACGCATATTCATAGAAATACAGTAGTGTCGCTGCGACACGTCGTCCGCTGCTGCCTCATGTCGTCCGCTGCCAACTCGTGCCTTTATAGTCCCTTATTCTTAGTTGTTACCTTAAATAATCTTCGCATCGACTCGACTTCCGAATCTTGTTTGTCAAAATGACTAGAACAATTTCGAGGTCGAGTCGAGGCGAGGATTATCCGAGGTAACAACTAAGAGGGCATTAATTTGGAACTCCAGTGCAGTCACTAGTTCATCATCATTACATAGTATAAAGCAAAGTCGCTTCCCGCGTCTGTCCTAATGTTTGTATGTATGTATGCTTAGATCTTTAAAAGGTTTATATGTATAATAGGTACATCATCATCATCATCACTGCATTGCACCCGTGCGAAGCCGGGGCGGGTCGCTAGTCTAAATATATAAAACTCTTTTGAAGCTGACTAACAATAAACGCACAGCCTAAACTATAAGTCCTAGAGGTATGAAATTTGGAGGGTAGTATCCTTATATAGTGTAGGGGTGCACTAAGAAAGGATATTTGAAAAGTCACACTCTAAACTAGAACGCGAGCAACGACGCGGGCGACGGCTAGTCATAAATATAAAACCAAATTTGACTATCCAGAGCCGTCCTTTTGATATGTGATACCACTAATTAGGTACCACAAGTTATGTCGCAATTAAAATTATAACATTAATAGTAAATTTCAATCTGTGTAGGATTTCGTTTCTAAAAAAATGATCTCCTAGCGACTACAGTATTATAGCGATGATATCCGCTTTTTGATACCTGCTTCTTCTCTTAATATATAAAACTCTTTTGAAGCTGACTTACAATCAACGCACAGCCTAAACTACAAGTCCTAGAGGTATGAAATTTGAAGGGTATCCTTGTATAGTGTAGGGGTACACTAAGAAAGGAAATGTGAAAAGTCGCACCCTAATGGGTGTAAAATTGGGATCAAAGATTTTAACCAAATAATGCGTGCTGCTACCACGCTGCTCGCGTTCGGCAGCTAGGTACGGATAAATGTGACAATCGTAAATGTATCGCAACGCTTACGTAATGCAAGATACACTGCGCGGTGACGCTATAATTTTTGGAAGTCGAGGTCGACGCGAATTTTTTTTTAATGGTTCCTCTCTCTTTTAATGAACAGAAAAGAAACAGACTGCTGCCGTCATAGCGGTAGCAGTTTTTCAACAAATAACTCCAAATTCCCCGCCTGCCTACGTAAATGAGTTGAACCTCATCGCAGAAACAAACTAGATATCAGGTTTCAATTAAAGATGGTTTGATAATCATCACAACGCCAGTTCACGTTGAACCCCAAGCCTCTATCTGGTTTCGGATTAATGGCTTATTAAAATTAAGTTCAACGAACCGGCTGGGATCAGGTTATGATGGTTGGGGTACCTATTATTATTCCTTTTCAGAGCCAACCACCGTGAGCAAGGTCCTTTCATTTTGTAAGTCTTCGTTATGATTTCAGTCGAAGTCAAATAATATACAAAATATTATTTAAATTTGAGATCAACGCTTATCTTCACGCGCAGTGTAACATAATTGTATAACTTACGTAACGCGGCGATTGTCTATTAAACCTTGCTAATAAAAATAATAATTAAGTATTTGCATAAAACATTGACTGCTTTTTGAAGAGGTTTCATGACTTTTTCCTAAAAACTTATAAATTCGTGAAGACTAACCAATTATGGCAAGTGACATCCTGACGCGACTTATAAGCAGTTTCCATAAAAGATTTATGGTGAGGCTAAATTGTTTTATGTCTTTTTCATAGGTGTTTAAGAATCTTGCTTTTAAAAATCTTATTAGGCTCTTGAAGTTTGATTAAATTCTGAAAAGGGCACGGCTCTGTACGTTTCATCAGTAGCATATATTTGCAACTAAGTATATTAAATTTTTTTTTGGTAGCAACCCACAGTACAATTGAAAAAACTTGTGGTAGATCTATAGATTTTTGGTTTGGGATAGTCTTGACTTAGAAATTTGGTGTGAGAGGAGTTTACCTTGACATTGACCTAGGTCAGTTATAGGTAATCTTTTCCTTGTCCATCCTTCGGTAGACCCAGAGCTTTTAGAACTTCCTTGCCTCTACAGGGGGGAAGCCCCTCTTAGCTCTGCGAAGTAAGAAAGTTAGCTAGGTACTCTTATAAGACCGGCAGAGCACTAGCATCACCTCTGGTGTTGCAGGTATCCATGGGCAACGGTGACTATACTTTAGATCAAAGCTCGGAGTCTGTAACAGGCGTCATGGCTCAGTCGGTAGTAGCTCTGCCTTCCGTGCTGTGGGTCGTGGATTCGATCCCCTGCGAGAACAAACATTTGTGTGTGGCAAACATAGATGTTTGTTTTGTGTCTGGGTGTTACTATGTATTATAAGTATTTATTTACAAAAAAAAAATGTATTTATGTATTCTATCAGCCATCTAGTTCCCATAGTACAAGCTTTGCTTAGTTTGGGACTAGAAGGCGTTGTCTTAAATGTCCGTGAATATTTATTTATTTATTTGTTTTGACTTTCGACTCGAGTTTGGGAATTGTGCGATTCCCAACAAAATTTCTCGTTTTGCGAATGAGTTTGCGTGTGCTATACTCGAGTCGAAAGTCAAAACAAATGTATAGACTCGGGGCTCTGGTGACCTGACTGCTCGTCTACCATACCAGCTATAACATAAAAAAAAAAAAGGTATTTGGACAATAATCTAATAAATGAAACTCACAAATATCAAGACTATATATATTACGATTTGTAAATCACACGAGTAATTTGACAACCGACATCCAAATAGAGACTTCTCTACATAAATTCGATATCAAGTTCACGGTCGATTCGATATCAAAAAACATCAGCATAATAAAGATATTTAACATGAAAATTCAGTTAATATCTATGACGGCTTCCGGATACACGTGCTTAGTACTATCACAGAATAAATAATAGTACAAGAACGAGTTCACTATCACAGAATAAAATAATATTACTAGAACGGAAAGTTCACTTTAAAAAGCCCGTATGCCAATACAGAAATCGTCACTCAAGCATAGAAGTGACAAGAGATTTTCATACAAAAAATTATGCTTGAGTCCAGATCGGGAGATCTTTGAGAAGCTTGATCTACACCAAGCCCGTACTCGCATGTCAAGCTTCTCAAATAATCCGCTTAGTGTTTGCGTACAAGTTAGCGCACACTAGTGTTGTGTGTCAGACTTTTTACACTAGCTTTACACACTAAAACTCGTACAGACCTATGTGCTTGATCATTAAATCAGCATAATAGGCTTAGTTTAAAAATTCAAACTTTTTGGATCAAAATTATATTTTTAATGAACTTTGCGCAATGTTGCACATATTGTTGCTTGCGATTTGTTTTCATAAATAAATTCAGTGCTTTTAGATCATCAGAAATGTTGAAATGTGCAAGCGAGAATTTGACGTCCTTAGGATGCTGAAAACCGGTGGATGGAAGGTCTTTCTTGAAATCTTTGGGGGAAGCCTGTGTCCAGCATAGACTGCTGCAGGCTGGGATAATGGTGAGAGGTTATAAGAATGTACCTATCTCTATGCGCAACTCTTATTTTTTCTAACGCGGTACGGTTAGTTTGGACTTGGAGTGCACCAGGCCTGGTACTATAAACAAATAGGTATAGGTACGCTCCATATAAATGTTAATGTAACCAAATTTCATTTACGAGTTCGTATTGAAAATTCATAACTTGACTGCGCGATGTTTGTAGAATGTATATAGAAAAGATAGAAAGGTCATCAGAGGTCAGGTGTTTGATAGAATAGGACAATAAAATGATTTTTTATAAAAGCCAAAAGGTATTCAAATAAATGTCAGTAGAATGAGTCAGATCAAATCTATTGCGTAGCATGTTCGAGTGCTTCACGGTGGAGCAAACGCTACTACGCAGTGTAACTCTACTTTTGCTTCTATGAGAATCTAAATTAGATTCGGGTATTTTCTAAAACTGTCTTTGTGCTTAGGGTCTCAATTTAAACTTGCGTATTTTATCAGCCCCCGTATCGTAAGCTCTGAACTGCATTCGCTGCCCAGCATAATGTCAAGCGATGTGGCCACAGATATACGAAAAGCAAGCACCATCACTTGCTACCGTTAGAAGATCGACGTACACTGTTAGATATGATGTTACTTTACAATATTATCAACGGAGGTATTGACTCCTCGACTCTCCTGGCATATGTTAATATTAACGCACCCAGAAAACGAACTCGGCACACCTCTCTCTTCTCACCGGCGTTTCAGAATACCAATTATGCAAAAAACGCTCCTATCAATCGAATTTGTTCCACATACAATAAACTTTTCTCGAGTGTAGATATCCTGAATACCAGTAAAAACTCATTTCGTAGAGAAGTTGTACAATTGCTTAACTATCGTTAGTCTTTCCATACCTAGTTACCTACTTTTATTTCTACTTACCTACCATAACTGCAGGCACTTATGGCTGATTTACACTTTGTTAAGTGCAAGTGCTAAGTGGATTAGTTAGCGTGTTTTTTGGCACTCGCACTTGATACCTGTACTCATCACTTAAACAGCATATTCGTTTACATGCTGATTCTACTTATCGCTTGACACTTGCACTTGTCACTCGCGCTCGATACTTGACAAAGTGTAAACCAGGCATAACACACTTTCAGATTACATTGCACAAAATACCTATTCAATCTCTTGTGAATTTGTTCCTTTTGTCCTTTTCTTTTCCTTTTGTTTTGCACTACCTACCTAGTTTTTATTAAAATTAGTAACTACTTATTATATTTAGGAAAACCTGTAATTGGCTAGATAATTAGTTTTAATATAGCTTATATTTGCTTATTGTAATTGCTGTTGGTTTTCTAATAAAATAAAAATAAAATAAAACAAGAAGGTTTTGACGGCGAAAAACGCGCTGAATCGCGCTAATATCACTATTTAGTCACAGACTACCTACGATTTAGTATGAAAATAGTTCGAAAAACCTAGGCTTTAACTTGGCAGGTTTCTATGAGATAACGATTGTTTCCTTTGTCCTATTGGACCATACTCTTAGTCATTACCTCGAATAATCCTCGCCTCGCCCTTACCCACCGTCCACCTCATAAGACCACCTGGGTGAACCGTTGAAAGTTTTTTTTACAACAGCTCACCTTTGTTCACCTGGGTGATTTTTGGGATACATTTAGCTTTCACTGTCCACCTTGTTATAAAAACTCTTCAGATTTGAAGTGCATAAAGATTATTATTCATTAATCCGCTATCGTCCAATTGGTGTCCACCTGCATTTTCCACTGGACTTATCAACTTCGCGAAATACTTGACTAATGTATTCTAAGTAGGAACGTTCGAATAGACACTCAAATATGGAATGATATTTAAGTAGATAAGGATGTGCGCAATTTACTTTATAGGTCATTCCGTATACGCTTACCTCCTTCCTACACGGCTGGAGGAAGCGAGGGGAAGTAGGTACGGCTCAAGAGGTTTATCGATACGTTTTCGCTTTATCGAGCCCTCGTCATTACGTATTTGAGAGGTTTTAGATAACCGACAAGATATTGTCGCGACAACCCTAACAAAGTTGGCATTCTACAATCGGAAAGAAGAAAAAATAAACGTAAGAAAAAAATACGTCTGTTATGTATAAACTACCTTAGTCACGTGACTTATAAATCACATTTTTGTCTATTTACAAAACTTTCTACGGTCTTAATACCTAGTATTTGAAAAACTGATTATATATTATATTATTAACACACAATATCATTAGAAAATCCATGGCTTATATTATTATAATTAATTTTCATAGACCTTCACACAAAGTTTCTCATAATTATATTTTTTTTGTTTGCTTCGCACGTTTTGAAAAATGTTTTTCTGTCATTTTATATAATTTTATCTAAAACCATTTCTCAAGTAAGTACCTGTCTACTCTCAATGTGATACCATCTCTAATGAATTTGTCACGACAACCCTAAATGAATTTAACTTTATCTACAATTAAAACTAAATCTAACAAAGTCCCAATATGCAGTTAAAAACTTTACTAAAACACTTCAGATGGCAAAAACGTAAAAAATTAAATGTAAGACGAAGACGTAGAAAATAGTACCCAGGTACCTGAAGTATGTACTCGCCTCAGATAGATACCGCTCATTCTAAAGTACCATTAGAGTGCGCCTTAACTTCTGTAGAACGTAGATTTTTCTAGAATTTCTGAGATAAAAGATTTAGGGATGGATTTTAGAGATATATTAGCTATCAAGGTTTCTGCAGGATTCTTTATTAGAACCCATTTTAGATGGATTTTTAGGCAATGAGAAACTTTTGTGGTTTTAGATATAAGTTTATTGTTGTATTTATAAATAAAAATATCTATATACTATCTAGTGGTTAACATAACTTTCTCGTAAATAACTTACGAAAAAATAATCTAAGTCGCTGCATAATTATACAATTTTTTTTTAGCAAAACTTATTTGAAAGTATCGCAATATGTAGTGTCAGTACCTATACATACAACATATTTTTAACCGCTGTAAATAATTAGCACCAATTCTACCAATATAAATAGGTACCATTTTTTTTTTATAAAATTTATCTATTTGTGAATTAACGTGTTATATTTAGTTGTTTTTTTTTATATCTTTGGATGGTTTTAGCAATCCACTAAACTGTATTAGAATCTTATCGGCAAAACCAGCATTGTAAGAACCAATAAGAATACATAAGGATACGTATTATGACGGTCGTTCTATTATCCCGATTGCATTTGGTATTCAATTTAGTGATTGCCAAGATTTTGTTGCAAATGTTGCAATCCCAATGTGGGGCTTTCAAAGGATCATGTTCGCGTATCTGCTGAACTACTTACGTGAAAACATTTGGAACCATTTCGACGCCTCGCGAAAGTGATGAGAGGAGACTCAGGATAGAAGTAACTGAAAACCTCGGCTAAACTTACTTTTCCTCGACTGATGGATAATAAATTACTTAGGCGTATATAGGAGTATAGTTATGACCGCTAAATAAAGTCTCTTCTGAGTGTATCCTTTAGTATTATTAGTATTTATAAACTTTGTATTGAGTTTCACCTGCTAGCGTTTTACAGCAAAATCAAAGACCTGGATTTCCATTTTATCGCTACTTACAGCATTGCAGTGGCTTTATAGAGCCCTAAAGAAACTCAAACATTACTTTTGTACCATATAATTTCAAGAAACTTGGACGACTCTCAATTAAACAAGAAAAAAACACACGAATGTAATCTGCAATTTAGCTTTAAATATCAGATCAAACTCAAGCCTTAGACGCTCAAGTTCCTTGAAGATGATTTCCAACAAGCATTACCTAATAGAAGTAGAGCACCACATGAGCACTTAGCTAGAACGTAACAATATTCAGCAAGCATCACAAAGCATTATGATAATGTCACCTCGTTCAGGCAGATTTCAATTTTTACTAAAGTGGCTTATAGTTGAGGAGACTCTTGGATCGCTTTGTCGTTCAAGTGTTGAAGTTTTAAGTGAAGCAAGTTGCACCTGTGCAGGGTAACGCATTCAATATCATCTTCGATTCTTCGAGTTTATAGCATCAACTTTTAGTAAGTGTGATCTTTGTATGAAAGATTTGGCTGCCCACTTGATGGTAAGTGTAGCTGCAGCGTAAGGTGGATAATACACTTGTTCACTTTTTTCTACAAAATTCCTAGATTATACTGGTTGGGATATATCTACTGACGGTAGACGGAGTTACACTACCTGGCAGTTCTCATGAAGATGGAAACAAAGCGCTTGTGCAAAGATGTGGCATATCTACCATGAAGGAATAGTATAGGTACTTATCAATGCGCCTACTCTGGAGGTGAAAAGGTAATGGAATCAGGTCATGTAGTTCTTGTTCACTCGATGGAGTTCCATAATATAAGTAACACATACTTGGTTGATTATTCATGGTCCAAATTCAGTGGATATTATAGTGGGTTGTCATTTGGTGCTTCGACGCAGTCAGATAAAAAGTGATCTAGGTCTTATTCTAGAACGACTTTATCAAGTTCATTAGGGCATTTAATTCTTATGCCCGGTTTCTGAAACCGAATCTAATGTCAAATCTCTGGATATCTAGAAAATGGGTTGCACAAACGCTTGTCAACAACAATGCATGTAAAATCACTGGTTGAAGTGTCACTATTTGACGATGATAATATACCTAGTCTTTTCTTTCAGCATCCTAATATTTAACAATTCTGTTAAGTAACTTGACAGGCTAATTATTTAATTAGAGGTTTGATCACTGTACAGGAAACCGGCCGTTATTTCTATAACTACTAATAGGTAGTACTTTAGAGGCACTACGTACCTTTTATGCAAATATTCTTAGTAAATGGTATTTTAATGGCTGTTCATTAGCGCTCCTAATGGAATTTATAAGTCTAGTCTATGCCCACTCTATCAGTTATCCAATGGATGAAATAATCTAGAAGATAAATTTTATTTTCAACTAAGTTTATTTAACTTAGTTGAAAATAGAATTGAACTATGAAGCGTTTCTAAATAAAACTTTTACACAATAACATTGTTTTATCTAACAACCATGTAGCATTATGAGTACACTACTATGTACATTGTACGTTTATTAGAAAACATTCAGTAGGTAAATATTTAACTTACACTGCACAGTCACCTTAAGCGCATTTCTTGTTTAGGCATATTGTCGCCACGTAGTAGAACTCAAAATGAACTTTCTATATTTTACGTAGTAGGTAGGTATACCTATAAGTACCTATGTACCTATATTACTATTGAATTGAATACAAACATTCAACACCGCGTACCGTTCAATGACGAAAGCTGTGAATTGATTGCTTTACACGTGATAATGAATTTAGGAAGTGTGTGTTTGATAAGAATCTAAGTAAAATCAAATATTGGTTTTGGATAAACAAAAAAGTGATTTTAAAAACTTAGTCTAAAACACAAAAAGAGAGAACAAACAGAATACAGTTCTTATACTTCTTATACATAAAATAAAATAGCTAAGTACCTACTGCCCGTGTGTTTACTCGCGTAGGTATTAGTTACATACTCGAATGAAAAGTAACATATTAAGTTTCATATCTTTATGAATACATTTAATTTTACAATCATTAAGATTATGTAAATTAGAATAAGTAAGTCTTAAAAAAACAATCGTGCATTAATTATTTAAAAAAAACCACTTTGAATACTATAATACATCCCAAGTTTTACCCAAATCTATCCAACTACGACGTGGTTGAGCTCAAAAATAAAGCCACATACATCTCAAGGCGTTCACATTTAAAAATAAAATGTATTAGAATATTTTGATTGGATAAATAGGATGTACCGAACACTGTTACCACCCACTAGTAGATAATGATCAAGTAATTCTGTTAGAACGAAAGCACACAGTGAAACTCCCAGACCGTTCCCATATTTGGTGCGGAAGTCTAAATTGACAGCAATTAAAATCAATAGACGATTAAACAAATTAGCCTTATCGTCTCAACATTTGTTGTTCAATCAAAAGAAGATAAACATTACGAAAGGTTAATGAAATAGGTACCTACCTGTCTAATTACCTGTTTAGCGTTTTTCTAAATGTTTATGAAGGAAGGAAACAGTGATTATGATTTTTAAAGGACCGGAAAATTTTTATAATCGCATTTTGCAATCATTATTTGATATTATTGGCACTGCAAAGTGGTGTTATAGCCAATTTTTACCTACTATTGTTATGCAAATCACAAAAACTAATTTTGAAATTCCATACATTGATATCCAATTCGTACCTTGGTCTATAGGTACTATATATATATATATATAATTATTCATTAATAATATTCTTTATTTAAAATTTAATTTAAATATCTGATCCTTTCGTACTAAAATATTTTTTTTATTTAAAGATAGAAACCAACCTAGGTACGGTTCAAATTTAAATAGAAAAACTTAAATAAATGTACAGTCGATGGCAGAATGCGATTAAATTAAATTTCTCTATGCACCAATGCTTATACGAATGTTGCGTAATTGAAACACAGATTAAACTTTAGGTCTAGATGGCGCTGTGGTCTAGGTATTATTGTGTGAATAATAATACCTAGACCTAAACAATATGATGAGTAAATAAGTACTAAAGATCTTACAGTATCTTTTTGCAAGAATTAGGGAAAAGCACATAAAATCAAGTAGGTAGTAATACCTACTTAGTAAAACCAATAAAAAAAGTTTTTTTTAAATAATGTAAGTAGGATAATGTAAGACGTAATTTTTGTGGTCTATGGTAGGTATATAAATATATTTATGATGAACAACCAAAAGTATTTTCAATGTTGTGAAAAAGAATTACAGAGAAAGAAAATAAGGCAGACAAAGTCACGGTCTTCACTAGTAAAAGTATAACGGACTTAAACTTCGTTGTTAATTGTTATAGTCCGCATAAAACTTGCTAATGAAACTTGAGAATTGCTTTATGGTTCTACAAGATGAAAGATTGTATTTAATTATAGCTAAATAAAATGTGTTGAGAACTAATAAAAAGCAAGAAAACATTAAACGTTTAGAAATCCTTAAGGTGAGGTTATTCGAAACTTTTAGGTTTTTAACAACTGTATCTCTACTGATGTGCAAAAGTTGCACGAAAAAAAATATATTTTATTAAAATTGAACATATATCCTAGAGCTTTGTAAAGATAGAAACGTGAATAATAATAATTTTCTCGATAAAAAAAATCGTAAAGATGACACTAAATCGATATTTCAAACGGTTCATACTACGATGTTTCTTTTTTGAAATCATGTCAAAGTTATATTAAAAGATAGGGCTTATTATTTACTAGGGAACTGTAAAAAAATTGTACTATAATTTAGTTATTATTCATCTCTGTGAAAGAAAACTATCAAAATCTATACGTTCAGCCCGTTCAGGCGCTCGCGCCTTGCTCGCTCGCTCGCGCCCAGTGCCCGTCTAGACGTCTTCGTCTTAAACTTCTTGGATAACCTCGCCTTAAGTATCTTCTTCTTCGTGCTCCTTTTATCATCTTATCTATCCATTTAGTGCACAAGTAGGAATTGTATGCCTATATAGAGTTTATAATTATTAATATCTATTGAAAGTAAGCAATTTGAATGTTGCTAATTTGTATTTGTAATATTGTAATTTATATTCGCAAATTTGTATTCAAAAAAATCGTAAAAGTATCTTTCAATGTAAATAAATAAAAAGACACAAAACCTCAGTAAAGAGAAATCTTTATTTCTATAGAAAAATACAAAGAAGTACCTACCTAAATATTTCTGAGTTTTTGCCGAATATTTTGCGTCAAACAGGTCTAATACGAAAAACCATAAAATGAGAATTTACTTCAAACATAGGTTAGACTGCGCGTCTGCTTTGTGCGTTGTGTACGGCTTCTTACGGAATAACTGTAATGTATACCTACTAACTGCGCAGTGCATGTAAACACGGCAAAATTTCGTAGTTTTTCATAGTACCCCCTGAACGCAATGTTGGTAATTGCTAACGCAAGAATCTGAGCCCGTAGTCTGTGCATATTTGGTTTGGACTTTCGACTCGAGTATAGTACACGCAAACGCAATCGCAAAACGAGAAATTTTGTTGGGAATTGCACAACTCCCAAATCTTCCGCTAGAGGCGCTTATACGGTTTTCATACAAAACTTTTCGCTTTGCGAATGCGTTTTGCGTGTGGACTGTTTTTTTATATTTGCGCCCACCTAAAATTAAAATTTATTTTTATTTTATGCGTATTTTAATGATTTTTTGATATGGATATAATAAATAACATTCAATCTAAGTAAATCTTACAAAAATTGCTAAGAAATATCGAAAATTAACTATGAAATCATTAAATAATGTTCGTTATTCTGAAAAATCTCTCCACTGTGTTACGAACTTCGATATCATTATTTTCAAGTGAAAAATGAAAGAAATATTATTGAATCAAATTTTTTAATTAGGAAACCAGAATAGTATTCTTCTTACAATACTTTTAATCTTATTTACCTCTAAAACTAAATTAAATCAACATGTTTTATATCCTCTGAGTTACAAAACTATGAAAAATATCCTTACATGTAATATTTTACAAAATTCTGAGATCACATCTATGCTATAATCGATATGCTATAATCGATGCTATAATCTGTGCTATAATCGAGTCGAAAATCAAAACAAATGCACAGACTCGGGGCTCTGAGCCTATACGTGGTACTTGTATAGGCTACCTTTATTCGTGGGAAACTCTAATTAAATTACAACGCTCATCTTATTAATAAGTAAGTATGACGGATAGCTCTGCAATTCTGCATGCCGAGTGTGTACATTTGACGTTTACAGAGTTACGTAAACTATTATTATTTTGTATGGAGATCAGTTCCGTAAACTATCAGATAAAAAAAATTTAAATCTGTTCATAAATGACGGAGTTCTGAGGTTAAAAAAAGAAAAAAAAAAATTGAGAACCTCCTCCTTTTTTGAAGTTGGTTAAAAAGTAAATTCTATAAAAAGACTGTAGTCACAAAACAAAAAACGGCAGCAAAACCAAATTAAAACTGGCAATGTTTAACGTAAACTTAGCTAGCGAGGAAGTCACCATTAACACCCTCATTAGCGTGTAGCCCGATGAAAAGGCTACTCAATAAATACAAGCGAATGAAAAGGGGTCTTATACTTGCTTCCGGTTCGTGTTGTTTATATCAAAGAATTTACTGACTTAAAGCTACTGTTACACATGCTAGCAAATAGCATGCTAATTAGCATGCTCAATATTAGCATGCTAGTGAGGAGTTTACAGTCTTGCTAGCAATAAGCCTGCTAGTTTTAAGCATGCTTCTGAATAAGCTTGCTAAAAGCAAACACTCCAATACACATGCTATTTTATAGCGTGCTCTCACGCTCTCTGTGCACGCGCACCTGTCGCAAACGACTGATCGATTGACACTAGCATGCTCAATAAGCAGACCTGTTCACACACGCTAAAAACACGCCTCCCTTCACCCACGCTGCAGGTAGCATGCTCAAAAATCGGCGGTCGTGCGATTTTCTAGCATGCTAATTGTTAGCAAGGTTTCGATACACATGCTAAATGAGCACGTGCTCACTAAAAGCATGCTTTATTAGCATGTGTAACAGTACCTTTACTGTTTTATAAGCACCACTCACGCACAATCATGGCGTCAAACTACTGGTATGCAGAGTCACAGACTGATGCAAAAACTGGTGAATATGTACTACTATGTACTAAAAACATACAGCGGGGTAAAGCTCGTATGAGTTTAGTGGCCAACTCTGGTGACGGAGTTCTTAGGCCGCCTTAAGGCCTCCATCGTGGCTTAACAACTGCTAGAACCGGGACCATCAGTTTAAGGTGCCCTTCGAAGCAAGGAAGCACTCAGATGTAAATGCTACTAACGGGTACTCATCCAAATAGAATGTTGCTCAGTGAAGATTGGCTAAGCAAGCGTCACGAGCGATATACAGCGGGGTGATTGTCTTACTTTTGATACGGATAGCACCTCTACGAACAGACAAATAGAGTAAACATGTTGAGGTAATAAGATAAGATAAAGATAAAAAGCTTTATTTTTCTTATACACCATCTTACAATAATTTGTTCTTAATCTACTTTTAATTTAAACAAGCACGATTTATTTGTATATATAGTTTTTTCTTCCATCTCAGTGTAAGGAAGGACATGTTGAAGTTACTTTCCCAAAACTTTATTTAGTTTAAATAAAGTAGGTTAAAAAAGATGAACTAAAAACACAACACTGTTATTCTTCGAAATATTATAGTTTTCATGACATTCAACTTTTTGTTGATAACCCGGAATTTCTGTTCACATCTCCTAAAAATAGAGTAACGTAATTTGCGATTTTATGTGTTTAAATAACAAGTTACATTTAAATAAGCTTATAAAAAATATTCCTATGCCCTAGGATTTCTACTTTTATTATCTTGTACTTGCCTTGACACCCTATTGCATTGTATTGTCCCTTCGTAACTTGTAAGACCACACGTTTATTCAGAAGATTTTAATTAACTTAATTAAGTGGTAATTAAATAAAACATTGCTAATGAATGTAGCGTCTTTCCTTCAATGCCTGTTTTAATTAATGTGCTGGGATTCTGTCGAATAAATTGTTGTAGGAATAAACCTCATCATCATTAATTGGATTGGTTTTAGGCGTTCTCCTTTTTTTCAGATCAAAAATAAGTCATTTGAAATTGGTAAAACTAAACATGCTGAAGACATTTCCCTGATTTTTTTTTCATGAAGTTTATCTTATCTGATTTGTAGCTGCAGTTTAAAGTGGAGCTATAATCTACCTTCACACTTTTCTTAAATTTTCCTAGTTATACCGTTCAGGAAATACTGACCCAAGCAATGGTCGCATAAAATGTAATAAAAATAATATGATTGGGATTTTGTTCAGATCACATAAGAATCACATAATGGCAGACAAAGACCAAAAATACCTGTAATATATCATAAGAAAATTTTATTAAAACAATTAACTACGTATTAATTATTATTCTTAAATAAAAGAATTATTTTAATAATAACTGATTTAATATTTTTTTTAGAAGAAAAGAGTTGTTACTCCCATTAAATAAACCACGTTTAGAACACAATGTTTCACGCGAGTTTACATTAACAATATTAAGAGAAGCGTCGGAAAGTATTTCAATGTTCATAAAACAAAAGTTTATATTCAAACCCGCACACATGATTACATCTAAAGCTGGCTTGAACATCGCTCCAAGTTTCCGAATTATTACGAAGATGGACGAGTAATTTTCCAAGTTTCGAACAAAAGTTTGAAACAGCTTACTCAAATGAAAAAACAATGATATGGGCTCATTGCATCTGAAATTATAATTGGATACCTACCATAACATACCCACAGAATAAAAAAATGAAAAAACATGTGTGTAATTCACACGTAGTAGAAGTGAAACCTTCAAAAAGATTTTCAAATCACAACGATGCTAAAGAAGTTTTCACTTCAAAAAGTTGCAAAAAGTGAACGAGTTTGCTCGAGACTTGAACTTGGCCAGCAGTCTCTTTAGAATGCGTACGAAAATTGCTTTGGGATCTATCTTCTCGTTGCCTCGCTTCTTCGTTTCATCGACTTTTTGTTTCATTGACTCTCAAATCACAACGGTGCTAAAGAAGTTTTCACTTCTGTAACGCCTCGTCATGTCATCAGCCAGCTTTGTCTCGCCATGCCAAGCCAAGCCAAGCCAAGCCAAGCTAAGCCAAGCCAGAGTTGCCTCGCCATGCCAAGCCAGCCTTGAAAGCCGCTATGCCAAGCCTAGCCCGTCAAGCCAAAAAGAGCAGTTGCCATAGATTGAGATTCGATTTTCGTTACTGACGGCTCGAGACATAATCGGTCATGGTGGTTGTTGATAAAATTACCACCGGGTATTTCTAAATTCTTTGCAGTACGGTGGTGGTAGCCTGAACGATACAGTATCTAAGCAAAAAGATTGTTACAGAAGAAGGAGAGAATAAATTGTTGTGCAAGTCATTTTGTCTCCGTTTCACTTCAAAAATCCTTATTAATAATTAAGCTTTAATCTAGATATTTTATATGTACTTACTTTTGACAATAAGGTTTCTATGCTTTACTGTGATTTGGTGTCGAAAATATTTTAATATAAGTCAGAATTGCGGGCAAACTTGCTCGACGTCAACTGTGGTGACAAGATGGGGAAACTTTTTTAATAAAATATGTACCAAGGGAGAACCAGATTCTACCTCATTTTACGACATCGTCACAGTTTTATTAAGTTAAATTCGTAATTGTGGTGTAGGTACTAGACTAGTCGTCTTCAGTAGCTTTACGTATGTAGGTACCACGTTAACGTAGTGGTAATTACGTTTAGTGAAACTTTTCAGATGGTACAAAGAACATTTATTTTTAATTTATTTTTTATTTAAAAAAATGGATACCTAACACCGGTTTACACAAAAAAAATCAAGGTGCAAAAAGGAAATAAAACAAGGTGCTACCATAGTTATAGGTTACCACAGCACAATTACGTGCTAATTAGAAAAAAAACATGAGTTCTTCAAGTGATGAAGATATAAGCTGCACTCCCGATTCAATGAAAATGGAAGCTGAAGCAGCAATTAACAATATTTTATTCTTGTAATGCCGGTTTTTTTCTACTTACCTCACAATTGAGATGTAAAGCAGAGTACCTAGTTAGCTCGGGTGTAAGCATCAATTGCACCCTCTAACTATAGGCGCCCTCGCTGCGCTCGTGCGCCTAAATATCTCGATCTGCAATTGATGCCTTACAGCCCTTGGCTACTAATCTACTATTTGAACCTTTATCAATTCTATCAAACTAAACATTTTGTAAATTTTTGTTTATTATTATTATCTTGCGTGCGTCATTATTATACATGAGAAAATGTAATTGTTACTTCCTGTTAATATTTCTGCCCTAAAACTATGCGCGTGTAAAACATTTTTTTTCGCAATCTTTTGTCTTTAAACAGCTCCTTTTGTACAGTATCTGAAAATCCTATCCGTCCATGGTTGTCTGGTAGAGATCGCTGATTAGCGATAAGACCGCCTATTGTACTATTAGTTTAAGTTTTTTATTCATTTTCTTGTAATTCCTAAGTTAAGGTGTGCAATAAAATATGTTCTATCTTTTACCCATCTATCTAAATGAGAACGAATCGAACGAACAGTTTAATCAGCCTAAGATCTCTGACTTGGTGTCTGCTCGTGACATAAAAATAACTCCTAATCGTTAAAAATAATGTTTGGTAAGTTCCATGATAAAAATAGTACCATCTTGTGCATCATAAATCGTTTGTTGGACAGCCTTGGACATGAGTATTTCCATCATGATGTTTAGTATCCTGATTCTATAGGCGTTGTAAAATACAGACTTAACCACTTTATTGAGTTCATAAATAAAGGGATCATAGATGGCGTTGTGTTAAATGTGCGTCAATTTTACGAGATGCTTGATCTTTTACAGATTTTATTCAAGCTACATTTAATTTTGTTACAAGAGAAAAATAAACAAGCAAGTATTGGCAAAATACGGACAGGACTAATTATTCTAGTTTGTAAGGAAAGTTAACTTCCTTAAAAGTAACATACGGAAAATGCAGCATTGAAAAATCGATTGATTCAATGTCAATGTAAGTAAAACAAGTACATAATAAAAGTCAGCTGTTCCAAATTGAATAACATTATTAACCTCAATACTGTATAGTCAAAAACGTATATTAAAAACAACTAGATTTCAAAGATTGAGTAAAAAGTTCAACGATAAAACCAAAACGTTTTACGGCTCGAGATAGCTTAGCCATTAAAAACACCTCAACATTAAACCCAATAATGCGTTATGATGATCCATTAGTGAGCAGAACGCCGGCAACGAGATCAAACAGTCCAAAATAGTTTCAAAGTGAAAACCCCCAGTTTATAATAAACGTTTTTGAAAAGTTTGTAAACAAAATCAGTTTGATTTTGATGTGTATAAAATGCTTTATGACCGGATATTACAAATATTGGCCCGTGTGCATGTTGTTTGTGTAAAACGTGAAATCTATTTTTGACTGGACAATAAAAATGTCGGCGATAGTTTTACGAGCGTGATCAATTTTATTAAAATGCATTGTTTTGCAATACTTTTTATTATGTTTGACATTTTATTAATCGTGTCTACAGACGTAAATATATTTTTTCTACTAACAAAAACAATGGTTTATTAATTGTTTTAACCCGACATTAAATTTTCCTTTCCTAAGAACTGTATTACAAAGTTTTTGCCTTCATTTACTTCAGTCAAAATAATTAAAAACTATTCCACTATCAACAATGTCTGCTATCACTTCCTGACGCGCCAATCGCAACTTAAATCTCTCTAATGACTGTTTTCATTTAAGCTTAGCTTCATTATCTTGGACTTTGGCACTATCTAACTTAGTATTCAAATAGATAACAAAGTCTAGTTTAACCAACTTAATGTCTTCAGTATCGTGTTTCGTAGAATCAAGTACTACGTTCTCAACTAAGTACACCTCAGGGAAAGTTTCAGCATTCCGTACCAAAGCTACGTTTCCAAGCACATCCTTTACTGGGACATAATTATCACTGCGTCTCAAACGGCGCTTTGCGTCTTTTGATATTCTCCCCACATTTAAAACTTTACCCACGCATATATTCAACCACTCTAAATCTTTCTCAAACTTTTCATCAGGTTCAGAATTTTCAAGATCCTTCCAAGCTATTACTTTGAATACGGCTTGGATTTATGTGGAGTAAGCTTGCTGTCCGTAAGTCGTGCAAGATCTAGGGATAGGATAAATGTAGCGACACGATTTGAATAACATTAAGTTACTTATTTCTAACTTGGTCAGATTGGGTCCGATTACTACTCGGTGAGAATTCAAATCGTATATCAAATGAATAATGAGTTCTGTGATCACATCAAGGCATTTAAATTTATTGTGCGCTATTTTATGCAAATACAACCTTTGCTTTAAGTTTTTTTTGAGTTGAAAGTATCATAAGGCTAGAAATAAAATTTATTCAAAAAAAAATTACAAATAATACAGTATTTACAATATTTACAATATTTACAAAATACACATGAAACAGTTGAGCTATCCACAAACCGTTGCAAACGATTTATAGATAGCTTAACTGGTCCAAATCAGTACCAATCGGAAGCGTGCCCAAGACACTGGCATCAATATTTGAAATAACATTAGATAATTTAAAATATAAAGTAGGTACATAATTACGAAACTGATGTAGCCAGTGAAGGCGAGCGTCCGAAAGAAAATTCAAAGGAAAGTCTCAACGATCCTATCAAAATAATTAATAAAGTTTACTGAAGAAAAAATCCGGTAGCCGGCCACAATGAAGCTGTTATTTATTTTTCATTTTTCATCCTCGAAACTCTAATGATCTTTAATGAAAAGAAGCCGATACAGCCAACATTTTATATTTTCTCTTTTAAAACTTTGGACGTTTCATTCCAAGATGGCCGACCTGTTATTATAGTTGAGTGAATTTGTTTTTTTAATCGTGGTTCTCTTCCTGAATGTATCATCTAATTATGTATCTATTATGTACTTACATAATGATACTGGCCTACTAAATTACATAAGTTTTTCTGTTTTATTCGTGGTTTTCAAGCTAGTCTGTCAAAAATTCAGGTAAAAAAAACACAATTCAATATCTAATAGGTACCATTATTTTGAATTCAAGGCCCATCCACCAAATTCTTCATTCGTCATATATTAATTATCAATTTAGTTCACATTTTCTAGTATATTGACCTTAATGAAAACCAAAGAGGTTCAACCACACTACAGTTCTATAGTAAAAAAGAGTAGTACCTTCGTACTGCAGTGGATCTTCAAGAAACAAATCGTTCAACTGTTCTTTCGACAGTCGATATTGTTAATCCATCAAGCATGGAATATCAGTCAAGCGTGATCGGTAAGTGCCTCAACTACCACATTTGTAACAGAATTGGTCTGAAAGAGAATGGCTTCCAAGCAAAGCATTCAATAAATGCCGACCTACTTATTATTTATTTTTATTCTACAAAATCAGATACTAGTAATTTATTTTTTCCCTGTACTACAGAGATACCTACGTCCATCAGTGTACTGGTATTGGTTGATGATGATGACAATGATGACTAACAGACAGAATTCAGAGTTCGTTCAATTCTAGTTAAGTATTTACTTTTTCAAGGGTATAAATAAAGAAATCAAATTGATCCTCTCAATATAAATTGATTTGTATTGACATAATTAGCTGGACTTAAACCAATGAACGTGGGAATAAATATTATTGGTTAACTAAAATAATCAGTCATGCCAATGATAGGTAAATAAAATAAAAAATCTTGTAAAACAATGCTAATTGTACACTTACCTTGAAATTATCTCAAAATCTAAGCAAAGTTCCATATTTTATTATTAAATCAATAATTTCGTGGTATAAATCAAATAATTTATTTGTAGGTAACAATGAACTTACCGAATTTCGATATTCAATTATTAAAATTCCGTTAAAACTCCACTTGTAACAATTGGCTTAGGTTTTTATTCACTTCTTTCACAATAGTTATAAGTTATTTACTGGTAGAATGTTAAATTTAACTAAAATTTGTCTTATTGGAATTGCATCTGTAACAAACAATTTTCAGTTCAAAGGTCAGTTTTGATTATCCAAGATATTAAAATATGGTGTCTATCTTTACAAACATAAACTAATGCTTCAAGATTTGATTGGCTTTTTGTATATTTATAAAAAAAATGAAATTTATGTGAATCAAGAAATTTAATTATATTTCGTATCTGTTTTCACCTATGTGCTCATTATGTAACACTGTGTGTTTTTCATTGTCTTATATCAATATGTTTGTATTGTTCGCCCACTAGATTATTCAAATAAATTAATTTATATTTTCAAACAATACTCGCTATTGTCAAAATGAATTGTTTTGTTTGGGCGTTACATCCTCAAACTGCTTGATCATTGTTGGCTTTTATTCCACCCACATGTTTAATGAATTAAAACACATGTGGAATCATCAATGATGCTATCTATCATCTCTTATTATTTTCGTTATTATTAATTTTAGATTACTATCAATGAACGAACATTCATTGTTATTTTATTATACGTTTTCCTAAGATATTTTATGGTCTGACCGATATTATGAATCTTCACGTTTACACCGGCTTTAATTTTCTGTACAAAATATAGTCTCACAGCCTGTCAATATCTTCCATTAGCTGTAAGATTGAATAGCATTTCGCTGAAGCAGAGCCGTTTTCACATATCCGCTCTGTTACCATTTTATGTGCTAACTTGTCCCATTAAAACGTTTCCAGCCATCATCGGGCCGGCAACTCTAATATTTACATCTGTCATGTTCATGTTTACTTATGCCAATCCAACAAATCTCACTGCATTAGCTACATCCGCTGGTTGCAACATCAAAACTGACCATTCAACTGTAGCACTTTCACTGCAAACGCACTAAGTCACACCACTATCGAATCCTTGATAGGTTTATAGAGCGCGCTATCTGGGGACAAACATCCCTACACAAACAGGATGCACTGCGATGTTTCGTACGCGCAGACGACGGGCACAGCGATACGTCTTCTCCGCCGGCCGGGAAGCGACTGACAGAAAATAAAATTATGTTTGGCCGAGAACACCGGCTTGCATCCGAGCATAAACGAAAACGGCCGAGTGTAATTTTGAGGTGCAAACGAGAAGGGAGAGATGCTGTTGGGAATAGAGTGGGATGGGTGCTCAGGTGGGGTGGGCTAGGGCTGCATCGGGTTTTGTCTATGCAGGCTGGCTTGCATTCAGCCGCAAGACGCCGCGGATCCCCGGCGGCGTGTAAGACCTATCATTTTGGACTATTAATGAATTGATGACTTAACTGACCCGAATTGCGGGCAATTTTATTTAATTGTTAGTACGATAAAGCAATTTTATGATAAATTGGTTTGGAATTTAAGATAATTGTTTTATGTGGGCAGATGTATTGGTTTGTACACTAAAGCGATCAGTTATACATTTTTGGCCGTCGTTTTAATTGTAGAGTCAAATATTTTAATAAATGATCTATTGCAACTGCGTGTTTTGTTGTAGTTTGCTGTATTTATCAAAATAATTCTCTAGCAACTGTAGAATATCAATTTATCAGGACCTTGTTTTTTTTGCTTCCAAATTGAGACATTCGAACCACTAAAGATGGACTATCTAACCTACCTAGTCTATAAAATTCTAGAGCCATATTTTAGTTATTAGATGGTGTGAATTGTTACGATTAAATTTCTAATTTTTTTTATTTCATTTGTCGCACAATTTTAGTCTGTGACATAATTAGCGTAATTTGGAACGCATCGTTTCTGAAGCGGTTGCCAACTCGGCCACCCCTAATTTTGCTATTTTGCCTCGATTTTCTTTATAGAGGACACCGAGCTATTTCCTATTAGTAGAACTGAATGGTTTTGCTATCATTTTTGACTAAATTCAGTCATCCTTTCGGTCCATATTGTTCTTTAATTCGATACAGTTTTTTTTGCTAGTTTTGCCAAAAAGTGGAATATTTTCCGCTGAATTTGGAGTTTTGTCGCTGCAGCGGGCCACACTATTTCATTGAAGATTGTACTTATTGATTTTGTCAAAGGAATCTCCATCTTTCTTTTTACGAGGAATTTTACCTGGAAAGCTGCTGTCGTAGCTAGTGCTTATTTAATTCAATTGTGGTAAGTTCGTTGTGAAAAGTTCGGCCGATTTTATTGTTGATCTCGCACAGTGCCTTGATTAAGTGAAATTCCTCAGATTGGCATAAACAACCCGGTGCCCATTACCCACGCCACGCGGCATCGCGTGTCGTTGCAGCACGCGGCCTCCTAAATACTTATCAAGCCCTCTGGACTAAACCCCAGGTATGCATTTTGCTAGCAGCATCAGCTAACCCTACTTTTTACAAAATATAAAAATAATTTATTTCAAAATTCTTCTAATTTAGTCAATTTTCCTTTTAAATCTTTATAACTCCACATCCAAAAGTTGCCCCTAAATGTACTTTACCTAGAGGAGAAGTATCAGCCTAAACCGTTCAGTGAAACTTCATTTTTCTTCATAAAACATATTTTTTACCCCGTCCTTAGGAACGGTTATAATACATTTTCAATATTAGTCTGTAATTGGAGTATTTTCTCTCAATTGCAGGGGGATTTTGCCTTCCTACATACCTGCTGGATTTTGCCTTCCTACATACCTGCTGGATTTTGCCTTCCTACATACCTGCTGGATTTTGCTTTCCTACATACCTGCTGGATTTTGCCTTCCTACATACTACTGGACTTTGTCTTCCTACATACTGGATTTTATTTCCTACATACTACGTGGATTAGTTTTCACAATTTTCACCCTTTACTACTGCAACCGGGCGGCTCTGCTCACGGTCCAGCCGGAACGTTTAGAGCGAGCACTTCAAGCCTGGACACATACTTCAAACCCCTGCTCTGTTACCACGGACGGTGGTGGCTCTTGGCCGGTAAACTTAGATAGTTGTTCACCGATGACGCCCAGGCTGCTTTTGTAGTCGGAGGACAGGCGCTTCTGTGTCCTGTGTCGGTGACATCTCCATTGTTAGGTAGGGAAGATTTAAACTCTTATTATTACCGTAGCTACGCCTACGGTTGGCGCCCACATATATATTACCTACATAAAACACACCGTTGACTTCAACTTTAATTTATTAAATCTAATTTGCAATTCATCTCGAGACCTCACTATACCCATCTCTTAAGACTAGTTAAGCCGTAGCACTATTTCTTTTAACTTACTCTAAATTTGTATAATTTGGTTAATCTGATAAAAAGGTTAGGAAAATAAACACAAGTCAGAACGTTGTTTACTTTTTTATTCCAACCTCCCATTAGGGATTTTGTCAGGTTACAGTGACACCCAACGTGTGGGGCTTTTCTCGAGATGGTTGTCATGTCGTTTTAGCTGTGACAAAAATTGCATTTTTTTTACCCGAATGATATTGTGTGTTTTACATAAATATTACTATTTGAATAAGACGTTCCTACCTTACTTTACCGTGTTACATGTGTGCAATTGCAGTTTATTTTTGTAATTGGACGATTATTTTATTTTAAGAAATTGTTTACAAAACATTTTATCTTTTGTAAACTTGAGGTGATTTGCAAAATTGGTGTCATAGTTTATTCAAAGTTACCTAAACAACTTTTAAAATAGCTCTACTACACAACGCACAACTTTTTAACACAAAATACACACAAAATTTTTTTGGTACAGTCGGCCACAAAAGTTACTTTTCATCAAAAATATTTTTTAATTTTTTTTGCGTTTCCATTTATCATGGAGGAATACCCAATTGCGTTTCAAGCGTTACATAAGGATGAGCTGATCCACGAGGTCCGAATTAGGGATGCTGTGCCAGCCGCCGATGTTTCTGCTTTAAGACTTCAAATAAGAACTTTAGCAAAGGAAGTGCCCTCAGACTCAATCGTTTCGTTTGAAGGGAAGGTGTCTGACGAGTTATTAACACTTGAACAAAAGCTTGCGGAGCTTTCAGAACTTTCGAAAGCTTCGGTTAGGCCAAATCTAAAAAACTTAACTCGCATTCAAGCGCTAGCGCATCACTTGTTCCACCGCCTTACGCGTTTAAAACCTGTAACGGAAGCCGATCTGTCCACTCATTCAGAGTTGACGAGTAGTTTAAACAAAATTTTACGAAAACTTGACGATATGTTTGCGGTATTTAAAACCAGTACCGATATCTACGAAGACTCAGCCCCAACTGTTTCTCCCGCTTCTGCGACCCCAATCAAAAGGTATCAAATGGTTTCGTCATTAAATCTAAAATACAATGGCTCATCATGTATACGTGTGTTCTTACAACGGTTGGATGAGTTGTGTGCCTCACGTGGCATATCTGAACAGCTGTTGTTAACGTCTGCAGCGGAATTGTTTGAAGGAGATGTATTATGTTGGTACCGTAGCATACGCTCTGAAGTGACCAGTTGGTCGGAGCTCAAGCAAAGCTTACTGGACGAATACCTACCTTATGACTTTGACCGCCGTCTCATGCAAGAAATTCGTTCGCGTACGCAGGGTCCTAACGAGAACATTGTTGCTTACGTTGCCGTTATGCTGAATTATTTTAGCCGCCTTTCATATGAAGTGTCGGAGAAGGAAAAGTTTGACATCGTTTTCCAAAATATTAGACCTGAGTACTCTGTCCCGCTGTGTACTACCGTTATCACGTCGCTTAAACAACTAAAGGAGTTGTGTAGGATGTTGGAGTGTGGGAAAAACCGTGCGCAGACTTTTGTCGAGCCCCCTAAACCATCCAATGGATGCTTAGCACCTGACTTATCGTGCAAATCTGCTAAGCCCAAGGTCCATGCCGTGGCTTCCGCTGAAGTTAAGTTTTGTGCTCGTTGCCGTGTTGATTCTCATAACCTCTCCGAGTGTACGTCCACCGCCATTGTTTGTTTCCGTTGCGGTAAGCAAGGTTTTACAGCGTTTAAGTGTCCAGTTTGTAAACCTCCCTCACCGATTTCACCTCAAGCAAAATCTAAAAATACAAAAAACTAATTGATCCGAACCCTCGAGATAATTCTGCTAATTTTGATAAAGCCGATTGGCAAAATTATTTAAAACAATTACAATTTTTCTTTTCTTCGTATGGAAGTGTCTCGACGGTTCGTAATTCTCATGATAATCGTCCTTTTCTTCGTGTTGAGGTTCTTAACCACACTTTGCGTGGTCTATTGGATTCTGGTGCTACCATATCCATTCTGGGAACCGATGCATGTAATTTGTTATTGAAGGCGGGAGCTACCCTTCATCGCAGTGATGATCTTACCCACATTGTTTCTGCGACGAATTCCCGTGCTCCAGTTGTAGGTTTTTTTATGATGCCAATCACATTTGATAATCTTACCCGTATTATTAAACTGTATGTGGTGCCAGACGTATCCCCATCCCTTGTTTTAGGTGTAGATTTTTGGAGAGCGTTTGATCTTGCTCCAAGAATCTTCAATAATAAAGATTTTTTCGATAATGTCTTGGATACACCTGTTGTGTCAGGAATTAGTCAACCGTCAAGAAAGGATAATGCGGTCCCTGTCGCGCTTTCGCGTGCAGTCCCCTTTCATGTCGTGGATCTTTCCCCTGACCCCGTTCCCCGCGACTTTTGGTTTGACCGGTTATTGGCCAAGTGTAGTAGGTCTACTAAAGCTTGTCCAAATTATTCTATTATTGACGGTAAGTTGTGTAGATATTCCAAAAATAAATTTGGTTGGTCAAGTGAGTTTGACTGGAAGGAAGTTGTTCCTTCATACAAGCGTTCCGAAATTCTTGAGTTTTTTCATTGTAGGGATACGGCACCACATTTCGGTATTTTTAAAACTTTTAAGCAAGTTTCCTTGCGTTATTTTTGGCCGAAGATGTATCAGGACGTGATTAACTTTGTTAATGCGTGCGAGACTTGTTCGGCCTATAAACATTCACGAGAGCTACCTAAAGGTCTCATGAGAGATCCGAAAGTTCGCTCTCATCCTTTAGAAACCATAAACGTTGATCTTGTCGGTCCGCGATCTAGATCAGGTTTCACCTTTTTGTTAGTAGTCGTCTGTTGTTTCTCCAAATATTGCTTGCTGTTTCCCCTTCGGAGAGCAGTTGGCAAGTCCCAATGTTTGGAGACTGGTGTGTTTCTGGCCCATGGTGTGCCGCGTACAGTGGTTGCGGATAGTAACACGCAATTCACTGGTAGTGAGCTCCAATCCATGTTTCAGAAATACGATATTCCTCAAATACATTTTACCCCTCGCTATTGTCCGCCGGTCAATACCGTCGTAAGATAGGGTTTTCTCTATTATTTTTAGTGGGCCTTTAGTGGGTTCGATTTTTGAAGTTGTCTGTTTTACTCTCAACCATGGACTGAGCCCCATGGTTGAGATACCTTTTTGCATTGCGGTTTCCCCCGTCTGCTATTTTGTTTTTCATGTTTACCCCATGGAAAATTTGTTTTTTCTCAACCATGGACTGAGCCCCATGGTTGAGTAAATGTTTTAGTAAATTTTTTCCTCAACTGTGATTGGTCCCCACGGTTGAGTAAATTTTTGTTGTAAGTTTCACCTTATTTTTGTAACTTGTTTGTTTTCTCTTTTTCACTGTGGTCTGGTCAACCATTGCCGACGCCCGGACGGGAGAGGTTATACTTGGTTTGGAACATCAGGTCCTGGCAGATGGATACATTTTTTTTGGTTTAGATTGCTTTGAAAGAAAGATTGCCGACGCCCGGACGGGAGAGGTTATACTTGGTTTGTATCATCAGGTCCTGGCAGATGGATACATTTTTTTGGTTTAGATTGCTTTGAAAGAAAGATTGCCGACGCCCGGACGGGAGAGGTTTTACTTGGTATGTTTTATCAGGTCCTGGCAGATGGATACATTTCTGGTTTGGTTTGCTTAGAAGAAAGTTACCCCATGCATATCATTTGGTATGTGTTGGCCGAAGCTCGGACAGGAGAGTTTTTTTTGGTTTGTATCATCAGGTTCCTAGCGGTTGGATACATTTTTATGGATTGGATTGCTTTGTCAGATAGGTTATAAACTAATTCTAGTTATTTTGTATCATATTGTATATTTTGGTAAACTTAGTTACTTTGTAAATTTTTGTTCGTCTTCAGTTTATGTTGTCGACTGTACCTTTATGCTTGACCTACATAATTTTATGGTTTGACTTTTCGGTCTTGGGCTTTTCAAGCAAAGAAAAGCAAAGAGGAGCGGTGGAAGTAACTCCTTCACAAAAATAAGCCTATGCTAGGGCGGTTCTTTGGAAACCCTTACAAAAAGCCTTATTCCAAATGCTTGTCAAAATTTTGTTTGTTTTTTTTTTGTTGTACAGTTTGTGTTCCAGTGTTCGAGTGCTGCGCGCTAATAGCGAAGTATCTCCCATAGCTGTGTTGTTTGTTCAGTTTGTGTTCCAGTGTTCGAGTGCGACGCGCTGATAGCGAAGTATCTCACATAGCTGTGTTGCTATGTTGTACATTACCTACCTACTACTTACCTACCTTTTTCCTAGGTGCTTTCTGTACCTAATATTAATATTAAATTGTGGTATTTTTGTACTTTAGGGTTTAATCCCCGGTATTATATTTTTGCAATAAGTAGTATTTACGTACTATTTACTTTTCATTTTATAAGCATGTTAGATGTTGAATTTCTGACTTGTTGTTTTTGGATTTGAGTAATTTCAGATTTTTTATTTTTTTTCTCTCAAGCACTCCGTTCCATGCTGTAAAAGCTGGAGGACCAGCTTGAATTTTGCGGTTTTGGTCGCAAAATTCCTCTAAGTGGGGGGGTCATTGTTACGATTAAATTTCTAATTTTTTTTATTTCATTTGTCGCACAATTTTAGTCTGTGACATAATTAGCGTAATTTGGAACGCATCGTTTCTGAAGCGGTTGCCAACTCGGCCACCCCTAATTTTGCTATTTTGCCTCGATTTTCTTTATAGAGGACACCGAGCTATTTCCTATTAGTAGAACTGAATGGTTTTGCTATCATTTTTGACTAAATTCAGTCATCCTTTCGGTCCATATTGTTCTTTAATTCGATACAGTTTTTTTTGCTAGTTTTGCCAAAAAGTGGAATATTTTCCGCTGAATTTGGAGTTTTGTCGCTGCAGCGGGCCACACTATTTCATTGAAGATTGTACTTATTGATTTTGTCAAAGGAATCTCCATCTTTCTTTTTACGAGGAATTTTACCTGGAAAGCTGCTGTCGTAGCTAGTGCTTATTTAATTCAATTGTGGTAAGTTCGTTGTGAAAAGTTCGGCCGATTTTATTGTTGATCTCGCACAGTGCCTTGATTAAGTGAAATTCCTCAGATTGGCATAAACAACCCGGTGCCCATTACCCACGCCACGCGGCATCGCGTGTCGTTGCAGCACGCGGCCTCCTAAATACTTATCAAGCCCTCTGGACTAAACCCCAGGTATGCATTTTGCTAGCAGCATCAGCTAACCCTACTTTTTACAAAATATAAAAATAATTTATTTCAAAATTCTTCTAATTTAGTCAATTTTCCTTTTAAATCTTTATAACTCCACATCCAAAAGTTGCCCCTAAATGTACTTTACCTAGAGGAGAAGTATCAGCCTAAACCGTTCAGTGAAACTTCATTTTTCTTCATAAAACATATTTTTTACCCCGTCCTTAGGAACGGTTATAATACATTTTCAATATTAGTCTGTAATTGGAGTATTTTCTCTCAATTGCAGGGGGATTTTGCCTTCCTACATACCTGCTGGATTTTGCCTTCCTACATACCTGCTGGATTTTGCCTTCCTACATACCTGCTGGATTTTGCTTTCCTACATACCTGCTGGATTTTGCCTTCCTACATACTACTGGACTTTGTCTTCCTACATACTGGATTTTATTTCCTACATACTACGTGGATTAGTTTTCACAATTTTCACCCTTTACTACTGCAACCGGGCGGCTCTGCTCACGGTCCAGCCGGAACGTTTAGAGCGAGCACTTCAAGCCTGGACACATACTTCAAACCCCTGCTCTGTTACCACGGACGGTGGTGGCTCTTGGCCGGTAAACTTAGATAGTTGTTCACCGATGACGCCCAGGCTGCTTTTGTAGTCGGAGGACAGGCGCTTCTGTGTCCTGTGTCGGTGACATCTCCATTGTTAGGTAGGGAAGATTTAAACTCTTATTATTACCGTAGCTACGCCTACGGTTGGCGCCCACATATATATTACCTACATAAAACACACCGTTGACTTCAACTTTAATTTATTAAATCTAATTTGCAATTCATCTCGAGACCTCACTATACCCATCTCTTAAGACTAGTTAAGCCGTAGCACTATTTCTTTTAACTTACTCTAAATTTGTATAATTTGGTTAATCTGATAAAAAGGTTAGGAAAATAAACACAAGTCAGAACGTTGTTTACTTTTTTATTCCAACCTCCCATTAGGGATTTTGTCAGGTTACAGAATGTTAATAAAAAAAATAACTCTATTATACTCGTAATTTATAAAGAGAAGTCATTTAAGTTACCTTCCTAAATTTGTTTCTTTTACATCGGTAAAGATTTTCTATATTTTACTTAAGGGTCTTTCAAATTCCAGAGCCATAATTTTGCCTCAAAAAAGACGTGGATAAAAGATTCTCAAGTAAATAAGTTTGCGACAGAACATTTTAATCCCAAGGTGATGGTGCGGGAAAAAAATTTAGTGCATTTTCAAGTACTGTAATAAAATTCTTGACCATAATCTAAAGTGTTAGAACACGGGTGAAACTTACATTGGGAGTTAGTCAAGTGAGAGCGATTTTGAAGTTTATAAGTTGAATTGCTATGCGTCATGGCTTAGTCGGTAGTAGCTCTGCTTTCCGTGTTGTGCGTCGTGGGTACGATCCCCACAAAGAACCAACATTTTGTGTGTGGCAAACATAGATGTTTGTTCTATGTCTGGCTGTTACTATGTATCATAAGTATGTATTTACAAAAAAAATGTATTGTCAAAAGCTTCTTGTTTTCGTATATCTGTGACCACGTTACATTATGCTGGGCAGCGAAGTCCAGAGATTGCGATATGGGGGCAGCATTTAAAAATGCTGAAAGAAAACCACTGAGAAATAAGTCTGTGGTTTGTCTCGTTCACTCTGATAACACCTCACTCCGCCCACGCTACGCTGTTCTGAGATGTTTGCACGAATGTGCCGGGTCGTGGGCAAAATTCTGATTTTACTGCTTTTACTTATTCACTTTATTTCATATTAACACAATTGTTGCGTGTACCTAATAAAATACCACAGTGAGCGCAGCTTTGTTTTATTTGAATGGATTTGAAATTGAGTAGAAATTTAATCTTGAAAAGGGCTCTAGTTTTTAATATTCTACAGTCGCAAGCCATTTTAAAAATCTCATACGATTAATCACGTGACTGATAGAATGTGTTTATTTTCAAGCATTTTAACGAAAATAGCTCTATAGCGTAGTGACTCTAGAATTTTAATCTTTGGAGGGCTAGGTAGTGATATCAAGAACAGTCTTTAATTTTTTTGTTTCGAATATTATCAACTATAGGAGGTGCCAAATAACACCGCAATACAGGTAATTCACTCACCTTCAGCACGATGTCGCAAAATTAAATTTATCAATGGCTAATTCTGTCGCTTAGCATACAAACCTGTCGCTAAGACGGTATCGCTCGAATCTCGTAGTTGAATTTTGCGATATCGTGGTGAAGGTGGGTGAATGACCTGTATTGCGGTGTTATTTGGCACCTACTATAGAGCCCTTTTGAAGATTCAATTCAAATAACTATGAGACGGTCTTTAAAATATAGGTTCTGTATAGAGTTGTTGTAGTTGTAGCATATTTTTTTTTATTGATGATTTTGTAATAGTTTCAATTTTCATAGCAAATTTGTATTTAATAAAATAAATGGTACATAATAGAATACGATGACCTTGGACTTATATCCATAATGCAGAATTCCAGACTCGCTAGGGTTTCCATGACGAGGATAAACATTGGCTCTGCCAGATTAAATTTCGTCCCCTAGTCAGTAGCAAACGATGTAAGGAAGAAGCTGATTATTATGAAAACTTATTGCTCACTTCAGATTGTATGATGTTTTTGTCTTACGATGTTATACCCTCTGTCCAATATATATCCGCTCAGGAGTTTGTAGTAAGCCCTTGTAAAATATTACATGCATGATGATAATGAATGAAGTTAGTATCTACGTTTCTGTTTTTTTTTAATACCAAGCTCAAATCGGCTACCTAAGAGCTTTATATATTTAGGCTGTGCATTAATTGACAGTCTGCTTCAAAAGAGTTTTATATATTTAGGCTGTGCGTTGATTGTCAGTCAGCTTCAACAGAGTTTAATATATATAGATAAAAAATATTCTTACTCTTATCCGCCACAGTATTTCCCTTCCACCACACACAGAGATACAGTCGGAAGTTGGTTATTTATGGCCACCACTGTCCACGCATAGGCCGCTCTGATATTGCAACTAAACGACTGCATAACTATTGTTTACACTGCTTTCATGCCCACTGTGTGGGTTTCATTTGTCACGGTACGCTTGTATTGTTTTGTATGTTGGAAGAACTTTATTGGAGTTCTACTGTAAACTTGCCAGCCTTTTCATTTTCAATTTCAATCTATTCAGAAAAAATAACAGATTATTATGTTGGTTTATGGTCCGATGATAATTGGCCGTAGTTGGGCAGCAGTGGAGAAAACTCGCGCGGGACCGGAGAGACTGGAAGCCTATGTCCAACTGTGGGAGCATAGTAGAGTAATAAACGCAGCGCCAATACACAGGACACGTCTTCGGTGAACCAGCTCTGGGAGATCAGGAATTACCCTTTCCCATAGCAAGAACAAAGAGCTAAAACACCTCCAAGGTCTTCCTTCCCCAAATACCTGCCTATTTTATCCAATGCCCTACTCGACCCGAATCAAACGGTAATACGTACTAATGAAAGATCCTGTAATTAGTTACACGCTATCAATTATTTATCCCAGGGTGTGTCCGGGGGGGCAGGCTAACTGGATTTGCCGGCATCTGTGGTTTGATGCTGGGAGGGCGAGGTTTTGGAATTGATTTCGGCTGTAATGAATCTGTTATCCTTAACATATCAACCTGTAAAGGGCCATCTGCTAAACATAGTACCCCCCACCCCTTACCCCAATTTCCTAAAATGTTGTGCGAGGAACATACTATACGTATACCTAGGTAACCGTAATACATTCGAGTTTCAACTTAGTCAGATTGTGTTGCTCATTTTGTATCTGTTTCCCACTGTCAGCGACACGACGCCGACATGTTATTATCGGAGGCATAATCATACATTTAGTACACGCTTTTACATCGGCGTGTATAAGTACCGATATTTTTGTTCGTGCCACTGACTGACATTGAGCACGACTGTTCAGAAGCTTACAACTTACAATTTTTAGCTATATAGTTAATGTAACAGCAACTTATTTTTATACTCTGTAGCAAAAAACCCGAAAATGAAGCAACGGTAGACTCATAAAAACGACTTAAAAACTAAAAAAAAAGTTGACTTAGAATCAAATCATAAACAAAAAGCATAACTATTACAATTTTTAATAATAAATGAATTAATTGTGATAAAAATGGTTTTTATCTCTTGTACCATAGTTAAAACCTACGATTGTTAGTAGGTACGATGAAAAGCTCAACGGGGAAAAGCGGCCCCTAAGCCGTCAACAAAGAATATTTACAGCTCATTTTCAGTGTTTCGACTACCTGAGAGTTCTCAAATTGCACACCGATTCTGTCACGTACAGTCGCAGACAAAAGGGATTAAACTTTTTGATCAGTTTTTGTTGAAAACTTTTGAGGAATCGTGATAATTGAAATTAAATACCTTTAAAATAAATAAAAACTGCTGCAGAATTCACTGGAGAATGAAAGATTTCCGCATTTTTTAAAATCTATTTGATTTACATAATTATTGTAATTAGATAATCTAATTCTATTTTACTGTGTATATTTTATATAAGCATGTTTAGTTCTATACTTACTTACGTTCCACATTACAATGTAATTTCGTTTCGGAACAAATAACTATGAACTACTAAATTCAAATTATCCAGAACCAAATACAATTTAATTTTGAAGTGAAAACTTCTTTAGCATTGTTGTGATTTGAAAGTCGATGAAACGAAAAAGCGCAAATAAAAAGAGCCAAACACATAAATTCATGAGATTTAACGTGGGAGAAAATGAGATAGGAAGCAAAACGCTTCGATAGCGCGTTCTAGGATCCGACCAAACTTAGCAGCGCCATCTAGTTCTCATTTCAGGCAACATGAGCATAGAACCTTTTCTAACTAAATAAGTACTGCATATTGGTAAAGTACATAACAATAGATACCAAATTAATGTTCTATGTAGGATAAGTTACCTATTAGGTAGTTATAGGCTTACCTATTAAGATACTAGGTAGATAGGTACCAAGAAGTCAGAAGCTGTTCAACAGAACTTCTCATTGAATTTTTTTGACGGGTTCACTTCTACCATACGTGTGAATTGCACAAATGTTTTTTATTAAATTAAAACTAAGTAAAATTCAGTGGCGGATTAGCCACGTAGCAGGTGTAGCAAATGCTACGGGCCCCGCGCATTTGGGGGCCTCGCGCACCAACGCTTTCTTACCGTAAAACGTAAAATCTATCAACTTTTTCAAATCATATTGCTGAAAAACACAAAAAAAATCGCGGCTCGCTTTTTTTGCTTTCAAACAACAATGTACTGTAAAATCACAATTTTCGGTAAAGCTCAAGCAATCCAAGGGTGCCTTGATAGAAGTTGCTACGGGCCCCGCGCTGGTTTAATCCGGCACTGGTAAAATTTATTATAATAAAAGCATTAGTAGGTACCGTATAAAACCGTAGCAAAATTGTATAAATTGCCGAGCAAAACACTTATCTACAAACCAGTCCAGTGGCGGTAATATCCTAAGGCGAGGATACACTGTCGCCGGTGATTTACACGCCAATAACTCTCAGTGTGTCCGCAGTCTAATTGCAGATGACCGATTTTACACGCGTTTCAGACAATGGAGGGCGTTGAGTTTCGGTCTTATTTCGTCCTTACTTTCTGTTTCTCATGCTAATGTGTAGGTACGTATAATTGTAGTTCCAAGTTCGTTTTACAATCCAAATAAGTAAAATACAGGGTGTAAGTAAAACAACTCCTGAAAAAATCAAGGGATTAAAGTACTCGGCAATATGAATAACTTTTTCTATGGAACTAAGGGTGTGAGAGTGAAAAAAAACAGTTTTTCCATCCAAAATGCAATACTTATATTATAGGACTTGGGAAAAGTAAAACCACTCCTAAAAAAATTAAGGGGTTAAAGTACTCGTCAATATGAATAACTTTTTCTATGGAACCAAGAGTGTGAAAGTGGAAAAAAACATTTTTTCCATGCAAAATACAACATATCAGGATTTGGGCAAAGACGCATGGATTTTTTTTGCGCACATAATGGTTCTGTCAGTGATTGCTCTGCCTTCCGTGCTGTAGATCATCTATGCTTGCCACACACAAACGTCCCACAGCACAGAAGGCATATCTACTACCGACTGAGCTATGACGCAAACCTAGGGCTACAATCTCGCAAGTCTTTTTAGATCAAAAACCCCGAGTTATTTATACGATCATGTCAAAGCGTCATTATTTACCTCCTATTTCGAGTTCAGTGAAGCAGTTTTGCGGATACCACACAATGCCGTATTTACATTACAAGTGGCTTCCGGATAAGGCCTCAGAAGCCTCCTTAACTGTAATGTGGAAATCTTTTGTTAGGGATCAAACGATTGTCAGGATTTAGAGACGCTGGATCTGACAGGTGTCAGGTTTGACAGGATTTTTACAGAATTAAGGTATGAAAGAAAAATGCTAGGCTGGTCTGAAAAACAATACAATATTAATATTTTGTTTTTCAGTAAGGCTCAAATATATAAAACAATTTTAAATTGACCTCAATAAAGTTTTTTTTAATTGTGTAGTAGTTTTTAAACGACCTAAATATCAAATATGTAAGTAAACATTAAATTAATATTCTTGAAAATTTCACACAACACTCTCTAGTCCCAAAATCAGCAAAGCTTTTACTGTTGGAACTAGATTACTGATTGATTGAATACTTCAATATTTTTTTCTTTTTACACAACTCTAACAATACTCACATATTAAAAACACCAAGGCATCAAAGAATTGAATGCACAGCATACAATTAAGTTTTTTTTTTGCAGAAATTGCTTTATCTTTGCCACAAACATTTTCCAATTCTAAAAAGTGACCTTAACTATTTTCATTACCAACGATAAAAGAAATGCAACCGACAAAAGATCTTGGTTCAGACGAAAATTTCTTTTCCTACAACACAGATGTCATATCCAGATAACAATTAACATCTTCACCATCCTTTGTTATAACAACCGCGGTGTTAAATGTCGCACTGATGCATTCGCATGTTCTCAAACTGACCCACAGCTGTTGAGGGACAGTTAAATCACTCGGAGTTATACCTTTGAGAATATTCTTGTTAAAATATCTCGAACAGTTTAAAGTTTTCTTAGAAACGGCGACCGTTGCTTGTAAATTCTTACGCATTCGTCATTATTTTAAGCGATGCTAAATGGTGAAGGAAAACATTCTGCGGCAACCAGTGGTGTAATCGGCTACGCCCGCACGTATACCTACCATGTCTTTCTTGTGGATAAGACCGACTAGGAGGAGAGGATGGTATATAGATGCTGGGCGAGCCTACTCTATTTAAATCATGTCCCAGACATTGCAGCGGTCCGTAGAAGCATGGGTAAGACGTGGCTCCTGGCGCTGTATTATAGGTATATCTAGAATAGATGCAAATGCCTTTTTATTATTATTGTCACGAAGTATGTTATAAATAATTTAGGTAAGTATAAGTTTAAAAACTGGAAAACCCGACTCCAATTTGATACGCCCTTCATCATCAAAAAGATGATGATGATAATGATGGCAGTTCATTGGGACTGTTTTATTGATCGTAAACACACAGAAAAGTCACAGGAAAGCAAAACACGTAATGTATTATACGTGGATGGTGTGTTTTTTTCTAGTTATTCTTCTTTTTCATTCTTCTGCTGAACTTATGTATGATTCTTTTTATGACACAAAATAAACTTTTACTATTATATTATATTCTATTCTATTTTTAAAGGATAATAACGCTTTTTCTGGGCGCATTTCCCTGAAAAAAATGCACCAAGCTGTAATAATAAGTGTAACATATCGCCCGCCGAATTTTAGCTTTAACTTGGCAACAGACGAACATACTTTATTCATCTAGGCGTAACTTACCTAGCTATTCAAATTTTCCTACATTTGACCCGTCCAGAATCCCAACAGACACTTGAAAGTTATAAGATTTCACACGAGGGCTTAAACACTGGACCTTAATGCCTTTTGTACTGACCGCTTGATGATCTCATTCTGGAAATGCGTGGGTTCTGAATGGTTTAAAATATTGTGTGAATTTGAGCTTTATTTGATGGTAATAAACGACTACAGTAATAAAATAAGACTTTCTTTGTGTGCTGTTTTTTTTGTGAAATTTGATTATACAAACATATTGTAAAGAGTGTGTTTTATTCGCAAATAAAGATGAACTGCATTATTGAAATAAAGGGACACTAACTAAAACATTATTTACGTTTATTTCTATTTAGAAAATAAATATAAAAATAGTTTCTTTCACTAAATTATTAACAAAGTAGGCATTAGTCTAATTTACTAGATTGTTGGTTTATACAAAGCTACTGATATAACTGATATAATGACAACTTTTTTATATAAGTAGGTAGTAAGTGCAACACATGATGAAACTACCTGATGTTAAATTGTAACCACTTTCTATTGGCAATCCATTACCTCACTGATTACATCCCGCGTGAACATTCTTCACCATTCTCTCAATCACAATTCTTTATTCTCCTAGCAATCCACGGTTATCCAGAAATAATATGAGCCCATCAAGGAATCGTTTTTAAATCATTTATCACACGAGGATGATTCCCTGTTTTCAAAGATACATTTTGTAGGGGCCTTAGAGAGGCCTTTGTGAGTCCCTTAATGGCACAGGACTAGCTGAGTCAGTCTTCCTTTCAAAGTAATAAGTATTAGATTGTTTGTTGGTGTTTGTAGCGCGAAATTACTGTGGATTTCATGGGTACTGAAAAACATAATACACTAAGATACAAAAATACGTAAGGTGCATTGGGGTAATTGCGAAAATGGGTATATTCCGAAAATCCATAAAATCTAGTAACATAATGCGATATTTTCCTGTTGACACGAGGATATATAGGACTGTCACGGCGATGCCAATCAAGATGGCGTCTAGACCAATGTTGCCAACAGGAAAATATCGCATTATGTTACTAGATTTTATGGATTTTCGGAATTACCCCAATGCACCTTACCTAACTAAATAAAAGTGACTAAATTCCAGCTCTCTGATTAAGTTCTGAACTGCTAGCGCTGCCCAGTATAATGTCAAGCGATGTGGACCTATGATTTAATATGAAAACAGTTCATAAAACCGCCTTTATCCCTGGCATCAATTACACGGCGGCGCTTTGTATGTCTCAGACAGCGCATTCAAATGCTAAATAAAAATTTCTATAAGATTAGATATTTCATTTATTAACCAACTTGTTACATAATATAACTTTGGCATGTCCAACTAATACCAATGATTTACTTAATCTTATCTAATTTTAACACATATACCTACCTACTATTATATTAACATTCGCTACTTATTATGTACCTATTCTATCAGCCTTGCTGTCTGGACAGGGGACTGTGAAATGTCCATAGACACTGTATATTATATATATTTATTTCACACTGCGGTGGACGCTACCTACTCCTGCAAATCGGAAAAGGAACAACTCATGCACTCTCTGACTTGATAAAATGGATGACATTCAAGAAACATTTTAATTTTCCGTTTGAATTGAGCTAGAGGCAGTAGAGTTATATTCAAAGGCAACTTATTATACATAACCAATTTTAGACATATACCTTGCTTATAAACTTTACACATAGTGGGTATAGGTACTTTACCTACTTACGTTGTCATACACAGTCGCTACCTCTAATTAAAATGTTGAATAGTTACGGCACCAGTAAGGCTTTTTTCTTTAAAACTTAGGACTGGTAAGTAAGTAGATGAATTATTTTTATCATGGCACTTTCACTTACACTTTTCTTACTTCCATCAAGGGATAAGACATAATTGCTTATAATCTTGAGAAGCTGAATCCGCAGTGAGTATATAATATCGTATTCTGTAGAACTTGATAACACTGTGGCGTCTTATTGACGAGCGTAGTAGTGAAATGAACTAAGTCGAGTGAGTTTATGACATGATAATGTATAAGAATAACGCACATTACTGTATGAAACTTACAATTTTTTACAGAATGATTCAGCAGTTTTACAAGATATAAATATCCTACAATATATTATATCAGCCGTTTGTAATAAACATAGAAATAAAAAGGTACATAGAAATACAAATAAATAAAGTGACTTCGCAGGGCCTACTTGTTTAGACTGAACCTATTTGAATGGGCTAGCCCAGAGGCCGTAAGGGCGTGTTTATACAAACCACTATCTAAATAATCTCTCATGTCCACTTTTACTCAAGGCTCAGAATAAGGCCTCTAGTTTGCTATTTTTTTTGCAATCCTGCGCCAATCTAATGAGTTTGCATCGATCCTTATAGTTGCAGTTGTACACGACAAAAAAACGAAGAATACGGCTATTGCTGAACTAAAGATTTCCTTTGGTAGGATTGGTCCTTAGGGCCCAAGGATGGATTTAAGAAGTGGAGCCACCGCGATTTTTGATGAGGTTTTGGCAGCTTTTGCTCTAGAAGAAAATAGGGTCTCAATCTGTATAGATGCAATAATTTTGCTAATTAACATGCTTGCTAAAAACAAATTAACGGTCATTCGAATTGTATTCGATTAAAAATGACGGGTTGCAAGCTCTGACCATCAACTTCTAAAATAATAACTATGTTGAACCAAAAGTTGGTTAAAACTTTGACCCTGTTAAAATCGATGTGAGCCTGGAATAATAAAACAGTGTTCGTCGGTTTACTGAAAGAACGTAAGGTCAAACCTTTTTAAACTGCTAGAAAACCACCTAATTTTACAATGGACCAAACAATTGCAAAATTAGGTGCTTAATTGTACAAGAGCCCTTACAAAACAACAAAATTGTGCCCAAAAGATGCCATCCGACCGAACAGACGAGTTTTTGCCGGGCTATATTAAATCCAAGATTGCCTAAAAAGTAACGTCCGTCATAAAATTACTGCAAAAACGACCGTTTATTCCCATTCATCCCACTGGGTCGTCCCACTAGTGGGAAGTTTTCATATTATCATAATAACACTGGACAATGGACAAGTATGATATTCTTACAAGCTATGCTACATTGTAAAAATATCACTTGTTTAGTAAGTTGGTAACCCATAAAATAACATGTTTGTGGGACGACCGGGATATTATTTTTGTTTTATTTTGACAAAAATATCTTTTTTTACAACTATTTTTTTTAGGTATACTTGACGTTGATTAAAGCCTCTTAAACTGATTATAAAATTGAAAAATTTACTAGCCGATTTTACAATCCTGCAATGTTTCCCAAGACGACGCGTCGGATAGAGCGAAGTGGAAAGAAAAAACGAGGAAAACAGACCCCACCATCAGATGGGAATAATAAGCGCTTAGGAAAGAGAGAGAGAGAGAGAGAGACTAGCCGATTTTACAAAACAGAAATGCAATTAGTTAATTTTTAAATTACCACCACCGTTTTCTAAGAAACTTGAGTTTAACTTGACGATTTAAATAGGATTGCCGAAAGTGAGCTTTTCGCGGTTGCAAATGATTTGGGTTGAACCCTTGGAATCACCCTTAAAAATTTACCAAGTAAAGGCCAGTTTGATGGCACGTAATTACAAAATGGTTTTAATTTGACTTGAGTTTCTAATTGTTTAGCATTTAGTCTCCCATTTTCAAAACCTCTCAATTACAAAACTTGAATATTTAAAGTTTAAAGTTTAAATATTCAAGTTTTGAAAATAGGAGAGTGAAGCTGCATTTAATATTCAAACGATGCGAATTCTTATGATTGCTGGTGTGACTAACCCCAATGCCTAGACAAGACGCACTATTTGACTGAGGCCCAGTTTTACCATCTCTGAGGACCTAAATTAAATGAATTGTCAAAGGTAAACATAAAATATATACTTAGATTGGTATGAAAAGGTGATATAAGCTTTTGTTGAATGCTTATCTATTATACCTAAATAGCAAGTAAATGCGTATGAGTTAATGGCCAACTCTGGTGACGGAGTTTTTAGGCCACCTTAAAGCCTCCGTCTATCTAAATACAAATTTATTACAAAATGTATTTTTATATAATATACTTAAGTATTCTTTTTTATTTCTATTTTTTTATTACAAAAATTACTAGGTACATAATGAAAAACGACTGGGAAAAATAAAGGTTGGGTTCAGTAAAGTTATAGGTACCAATACTTGCACGTTTTTGCGATTGGTCATTACGCGTCAAATCGATCTACGATCGAGCAACACAATAGAATTATTGGCAGCAAAAAACCAAAACTCATAAACATAGTACAATACAACATCCAGTTATGTAACTCTGCTGTTATTACATCAAAAATAACACCTCACCGGACCGCTACGCTGACTTGCGCCGCGGGCATCTCGTTATACAGGACGTTTGAAAAATTTATTGTTATTAGTTGGCTAGCCGGTGTGGCCGGTGGCATAGTACAGCGTGTCAGTAGTGTGACTCTTTTGAAAACTAATCTAGGAGTTTCTGATTAAAAAAAAATATTTACATACAATTCGTACAAATTTCATTAGTCCTTACTAATGAAATTTGTACCAATTGTATGTAAATAGTTTTATTTTTAATCAGAAACTCCTAGATTATTTTTAACTTTAAAATGGCTCATTGTCTATCTCTAAATAAATTCCTTAATTTATTTAGAAATAGACAATGAGCCATTTTAATGTTAAAACAATGATTAGTCCGGTAGGTAATAAGAGGTTGTTAGAAAATGCTCCTGATGTTAAAAACATTTTGTAAGAGTTATTATTATTGTTTTAGTACTGTTTTATTTATTTACAGTGTCCATGAGTGGCTTTGAATAGACTCATGCGTGTTTTATGCAAAATGTACTTCTGAAATTGTGCTCGGCTAGCTTGTAGTTTTAGATATTACACCTGAACGTTTTGTATTCAGGCACATAATAGGTGTAGTACTTCATAATGGTTTTACAGACACACAACGCAAAAAAATCTTTATAGGAAAATCTTTAAAAAAATTAATGTTGTCAAATCAAACTTAAATTTAGAGTTGCAATTAAAACGTCGCGTTTTTTTAATCAGAGTAACGTCACAACCAATAATACAGAACCTCTTGTTACATGACCAATTCAATATTCATAGTGTACGATGAGTTTTTTTTTAAAACAAACCAAAGCCACTGTAGACGATAGAAACCTCCTTCCCTGGCAGGCGAGTGACATCTATAGAAGAAGGAAGTTTTTTATTTTAAATATAAAGAAAATCCACTATTTTCTCTTCAAAACAAACGACAGCCGACTTTACGAATGACTTGACTTATTAATTTCAAATAATTTATATAAGTTTAAAAAACTGGAAAAACCGACTTCAATTTGATACGCATTTATCATCAAATGATGATGATAGAAGTTCATTGGGACTATTTTAATGATCGTAAGCACCACAAAAACGTCACAGGAAAGCAAATACGCAGTGTCGTGTACGTGAATGACGTGTTTTTTCGAGTTATTCTTATTTAACTGCCAAACTACTGAACTGATTTTGATAAAAAATTTATAAGACTAATCTGGAAGCGGGTATGCTTCCAGATTAGTCTTATAAATTTTTCAGATAAAAAAAGAATTTTTTAAATCGGTTTATAAATGACGGAGTTCTGAAGTAACAAACATTAAAAAAAAAATACAACCGAATTGAGAACCTCCTCCTTTTTTGAAGTTGGTTAAAAAATCACTTGACATTGGCAAAATTGTCTGTCGCAATGACGGACAGAGGCCATATAGGTATAGAAGAAGAAAAAGAAGAAGAAGAAATATAATGTGGTGACAGAAAGCAGAGGCAAATAAATTAGTTTTGCAATATTTTCAGATTTATAATTGACTTAGTAGACTTTCTCTTCCCCGGAAATAACAAACCAACCTGTTTTTCCCAAAATTTACACCAAACTTAGGACACCCTATGCTATAACCGTAAGCGTATAATATGAAGGAGCCGTTTTGATAAAGCAAGATAGGCGATTTTATTCAGTGATCAAGTTGATTTATATCTTTATTGTAAGGTCCGTGCCGCTGAATAAATCTATGATGCGGGACTAAACCTGTTTGGTTTTGAGATTCTAAGAATTTGACAGCGTTATATTATGACGGTTAAAAAAATCCGTGTTGGATTGCACCATGACTTTCGAATCCCGGCCGTGCATCAATGGATTTTTCGTTCGGAAAATTTATATGCGCATTAACACGAGCTTTAACGGTGAAGGAAAACGTCGTGAGGAAACCCGCGGCCTAGTCAGCTCCGCACGTATTGACCTTGTCTTTCCTGTGGATATGGCTGACTAGGCTAAGAGAATGGTATAGGTGCTGGGCAAGCCTACTCCATCTACATTGTCCCAGGAAGCATAGGTTGCCTCATGACGCTGTATAAATCATCTTCAATAGATGTAAAGGCCTATGTAAATTGCCTCCGTATCGTAAGCTCTGAAATGTCAAGCGATGTGGCCACTGGGGGGCAATCGTTGTCTGTTTTATGAACTGTTTTCATACTAAATCAGGTATTTTGTGACTAAATAGTGACATTAAGCGCGTTTCAGCGCGTTTTTTGCCGTCATAAACGCTTACTGTTCTCGTTTACAATGAAGTGTTATTCTATCTATTACAAGCTAAAAGTTAATTTGTGTTGAGGTTTTTTTATCATTTTCTCCATTAATAAGTAGAGTAGGGTAGGAGAAGCTAGGGAAGTTTTTATAAGTAAGTATTCACTTACTATCATCATAATCATCATTTTAATATGACGGTGGCAACTTCTAAAGAAATCAAAGTTTTAGTTAGGTACCATTTAGATACGCACTTCCTTTGATAGTTCGTTTCAACTATGTGTTGTGCTATTGATATTTTCTTTGGTAATAAATACAACCGTGTATGGCCAATGGCATGTATCTTGCCATCTGAAGTGTGAAGAACCTAGAAAAAGTAGAATGGTTGATGGACTGGTAGATAATTCTAGATGCACACTAAGTGGAAAAATAAACGATGAACCATTTAAAGGAAATTTAATACTCAATATGTGCCATTATTTTTTAATCGTTATCATTTTAGAAATTACAGGCACATGAGACTTCAAGATCTTTACGTCTCAGAGTGATGGACGCAGTGCATTGCTTTACAGGGCACGTCCTCATTGGACTTGCTCTGTGAGGTAATGCATTGTTATAGGCAGAAGTTACCACTTAACATCAGGTGAGCTATCAGGTTGTTCCATTACTTTTATCATAAAAAAGTGATAAATATTTTTGGAATTATCAAAGCTATCTTTAAAAAATAGGCATAATTTTTTTTATGAAGAATAAAAAATATTTATGTGGAATTTATGACCAATTTTTGATTAATAATTATTTTGAAAAAAAAAATACTGATGGACTGGACATAGACTTCACTTTCTGACCATATTGACTTCTAATAATTTTGTCTTTTTAAACTAGCCAAATTTTTCAAATGTTCGATTTTCGGTTAATTTTTGTTCAGGAATCTTCACCATTTTTTAAAAATACGTGCCAGAACTTAATACTGACTTACGATTAATAGTAAAAAAATGCGTAAAAATAATAAATAAATAAATTGAGGATCAAAGAAAGTGTTGAAAGAGAGACCAAACAAGCGAGATTAGATAAACAACATCAAAGCAAAAAATATGCAGTGTATTTAATTTTACTCTGATTGATCCAAATTCCTACAAACCATGAACCCTTTTTTATTAAATTTTTCCGATACCCACAAACTTTTCTACAGCTTTGATTTTCTAAGAAGTTGAGGTTGTCAATAACATACGTAACGTAGAAAAAAAACAACCGAATGTCAAATTAATAAAAAGAAAAAAGTTATGTAAAATGGAAATCATAACTTTTTTTGTATAATTTTTTTGTTTAATTTTTTTTAACCTTACTGTAATTAATTGACAATCATTGTCAAAATAACCTGTATAAGTTTTTTGAAATAATCCTTAGAAAATACGCCGCGTAAGTAGACTTTATAGTTTTCAAAAAATCGTTTCGTAGACGGAACGTTTTTTTGAAAATTCATGTAAACATGACGCTACCAATTTTTACAAAACCAATACCACAGATTATATAATACTATATACCAATACTTTGATTGAAAATTGTTGTTCGGATTGTTTGGCAGAAGTTATTTTATTTCGTTCGCAAATTGACAAATCAGGAGTTCGGATACGATGTGGATTTCCAATCATTTGTTTGAAAGTTAGAATTCAGTTTTTATAAAATTGCAACCGGAATATAACGGACGTAATAATAATTCAAACGGTGAAGTATTTTAGTAGACTTGCGATAAAAGAAAGCTTTGCAGTGTGGAGTCAGTTCACTTTTTACCGTGCTCCGGGAACGTAAAACAATTGAATGTATGATTGAATTAATGAAATAGGTAACTTTAGAGTTACGTAGGTATATAAGCTAGGCATATTATATAGATTAATTAATTAAATTATAAAGAAACAAAATATGTGTCATATAAAAATATAATGTCTCAAAAAATCTAATTATATACATATGTGTCTATCCACCCCCAACAGTACAAATAATACACATAGATAGATATGCCATTCTAAATTTAAACATGAAACCATAGACAAAGGTGCGTACTAAGGATCCAATGTCAGTATCCAATCAGCGTTCTCATTCGAATTATCCAATTAGGAATATCGATATTATCGATTATTTGTATGCTAAATAGGTTCTATTGTGTACCAAACAATGTATCGAATAGATATTCGATATTAAGATACAGTACCTACCAAAAGTAAACTTGGTCCTTAAGTTGCACTAAGAAAAGAATACCCTAATATAAAATAGTGTCTTAGACAATTATTTTTTTCAGAATTTTAAGAAAACTAACGACTATATAGTTACACAGTAAGATAATCAAATATAACACAGAAAGATAAATAGAAAATACAGTACAAAGGGTGGTCTTATCGCTAGTCAAAGATCTCTACCAGACAACCTTGGATAGATTGTACTGCGAGGTAATATACAAGAGGGGTGACGGGTGGGGGGAAGTATTGTACCCGTGAGAGTTAATAAATGCTTAGCTATTAAACGTCATGAAAAAAAATATAATAAAAAAAGCGGAAATTGATCACATGACTAAAATTCCTATTTAATGCGGGGAGCGCGCTTGACTCGTCCACTTACGATTCTGACTTCGAGGAGTTCACACTTCACACCTATCGAATATTGTTAAAATAGGCTGTCACTCTGCCCAAATGAATTTAAATGGTATTTTCAATTAATTATCCTGACTGATGTTTTTAGTTATGAAGTAATTTCGTAATAATTAAAATATTTTAAAGTTGTTATACCTTTCTTGATCTTTTTTTAGTGGTTTTAGATAGAAACCGCTTATTATAATAATAAAGTAAAGATCGCAATAATAAAAGCATTTGCATTGTCTAAATTAATAGGAAAAAGAATTTAGTAAGATGAACACTACTTTTATCACAATAACTATCAAGACCCGTTGAATGAAGTTATTCTCTTAAAAAACTTAATCGCCATTTAAGAACGCCCGCCGCAATAAAGCAGAGTATTTATCGCCAAAATAAACGCAAAACAAATCGATTCTTTTAATAAGACTTAACAAGATGGCTTAATTAAAAAAACGGTCAAGTGCGAGTCGGAGCTTGCGGTAGGTGTTCCGTAACACAGTATAATACAAAATATTTAGTAAAATAACTAAATATTGTCGTAAGCTCTGACCCGCACTGGTCTAATATAAATATTAGACCAGTGCGGGTAAGTAGAACAGCTAAAAATTAGAATTGTTTTAATAAAAAAAAATCGATTTTTGTTGTAATACTTTTTTAGTCAATCTCTTTGGTAAATATAACAAGAAAATTTGACACCGCAGTATTTAGGTGTTCTAAAATGTAGAGTTTTACAAAGTGACGCACTAGAATCAAGCCATTGGTTGTAATGGTAATGGAAAATAATGATCTTATCTTACTTTCCATAAAAAAAATAACGTGTGGCACTCGGAGACCGCGGTAAAGCTATTGCATAGCATTTTTTATCGTATCATCGCTGTGCCGGTCGGAGTGGGGGGTGTTAGGTTATTTTCGTTACGGAATATTTGGATTCGGTCTTCACGATCAAGGCCCGCGATAGAAGCTATGCAATAGCTTAAAAGTTTCATACAAGCCGCTAACCGTTGAAAAAATTGTACATTAATATTAGAGTATCGAAAAGCGAATATTCTTCAAACCTCACAACTGATTGGCAATAATATATAGTCAAGACTTCGTAACAAAAGTATTTTTTACGAAAAGAACTCTAAAAACCTGAATTAATGAGAGAATAAATTAACGAATCACGTTTTGAAATCAAGGATTCGATTTAATGGTGCCGAGTTTTAATGTACTTTGGAGTATAATTGGGGTTTTTTGGGGTTAGAGAAAACCGTTTGATATCTGTGTCTGGGTGTCTATGTATTATAAGTATGTATTTACAAAAAAAAAGTATATAATGTATTCTATCAGCCATCTAGTTCCCATAGTACAAGCTTTGCTTAGTTTGGGACTAGAAGGCGTTGTGTTAAATGTCCGTGAATATTATTATTATTATTATTTCTTCCTTTATTTCTAAATTCTCATGGCTTTGGTTTATATGTATTTTAAAAAATAAATCCATGGCTTTGTTTGACTGGCGTGATAGTTTCAGTCAGTCACATGAGTCGATTGACAAATAGAGGTTTAAAAACCAAGTAAATGCAGTCGCAAAATGTATTATAATCTATAAAATTAGTGTAAAGATCTACAAATTTTTAGCCAAAAAAGCACTCAGCGTCTGTTACCTACACCTACATATACAAGAGCTGGTCACTGCAACTTGGCCGCTCACTGCATGTATCCTTAAACCCACTGCCCACACTCCCAGTCACACTATAGTCATCTGATTTAATCTCGATTTTTTTGTAATCCAATCGCTCCAGTGGGAGTATCGTTGTCTTATAAAAACCTGCCAGCAGGCCTAAGATGCGCACCGCGAGATATTTGTCATGTCGTTCTGTCAAAATGTAAGCATATTGTACCAGTTTAGGAACTATTGCGTTATCTGTGTCTAATGGTGTCGACAAAACACGCCATAATGTACACTTTTGACACTTCTTAGTCGTGGTACCTCTCTGAGGACGAGATAATAGTCATGCAGAACTATCAAAAGTTGAAAATTCAAAGGCGCGGTTTCTCGACAACATTACCACAGATAATGCAATAGTTCCTAAACTGGTGCAAAATGCTTACATTTTGACAGAACGACATGGCAAATATCTCGCGGTGCGCATCTTAGGCCCGCTGGTTTAAGCCTGGCAGATTTTCTGAACTGTTTTCATATTAAATAATTGGTATTCTGTGACTAAGTAGTGACATTAGCCCGTTTCAGCGCGTTTTTTGCCGCCTAAGGGCCAGATAACCTATTCGACGAATACCAATATTCTGGGTTTTTCAATGGTCAGATTGTAGTTAACTGTCGAATAAGGCCCCTATCAGAGGAATAAAGTTACCCGCTTCTTATAGAGCCAGATAGGGTCTTATCTCCCCGATAAGTGTGACGTTTTAGGTTAGGTTTGACAGTTTCGTTCGTTTTGTTCTTCTTCTTGTTTTCGTATATCTGTAGCCACGTCACTTGACATTATGCTGGGCAGCGAACTCAGTTCAGAGCTTGCGATACGGGGGCAGATTCAAATTAAGACTTTAAATGGGACCTAAAACGATGCTAATGAGACTTCTTTTTCACAGTTTAACATAACAAGCGTCCAGAGGGCGCAATTAAGCCCACGAGTGTATTTATAGGAACTAATTCTGTTGATTGAATTTTTATATATCCCTATGGAGTCCTAAAAAGTGAATTTTGAGACGATGTTTTTCTTATAAATACCTAAAATGTAAAGTTATAAATGTTTTAAAAGCTATAAACAAGTATTATATATGGCTCACAAGTTGTTTGCTTTTATCCTTCTTCTTCTTTTTTGTACCATCGACTAATTAATTTAAATTAAGAAAATGTTTATGGATGTTCACACTTAGGTACCTTTGAATTCATAAAAAATAAGACTTCTCTAGACGTAGGTTTGCCGATCTTTATTGTGAGAGATCGCTTATAGTAATAAGACCGCTCATTGTAACTCATAATTTTAACTTATTTATCTTTTATTGTTTTTCTTCTTTTTGGTGTGCAATAAAGATACCTCTATCCGTCTTTGAGTACAAAAAAGGTCATTATTTTTCTACAATACAATCACTATAAAAAAATTGAAATTTTTATTGTAAAAAAATGTACCAACAGGTTCTATAAAATTCCTAAGGGGACCAATTAATTAAAGAATGGCCATCATGATTGTAAGTTGCTATTAATCAGATAGCAATCGGCTAGATAGGAGACGTTGAAACACGGGCATTACACAATGCAGCTATATTTCATTCGATACTTGCCTTGAGGGCGGCGTAATATTTGTCACTATATGCTTGATAGTATCGACCTTACCTCAGGCAGTAAAGAAAAAAGGCAAAAGATTACGGAGATTGATTTTTTGTTCTTTGTGCCAAAAAAAAAAATACGACAAATGGGCGTTTGCACACCGACACGATATCGTGCGAGGATATCTTTCACACGGTCTCGTCGATGATAACGATATTTTGGTGTCATGTTGTTGCAGTCTGGAAACAGCCATCGTGCAGTTGTTGTGTCGTGTGCAGAAGAAATGCTCGTGGTTTGCAGACGTCACGTAGCGTATAGGTGAAACTATACGTAAGATAAAAGCAAGCAAGCTCGTATGAGCTTGTGGCCAACTCTGGGGACGGAGTTTTTTTTACGTAAGATTATTGTTAGGAAAGTTTGTCAAAAGGGCAAAAATATGAAAATCTTTTTTTTTTATTTCTTATTTTTACTTTACCTACATTTTTTTATACTACCTTTATAAGTATAAGTATAAGTAAATAAATAGGTAGTTGGTAAGTATTTTTACAATTTAATTAGCGTTTTGTCTAAAGCCACAAAAGTACATTAGAATCTATAAAAAACTTTTGTGAAAATGAAACAAACGGCGAAAATAGATTTCATCGAGATTTACCCGCAAACTTCAGAAACAAATTCAAAAATACGTTCAATGTAAATACCTTTTATAATACAGTTGCTCAAAAAGTGGCGTCTTGCAGGGACGTATAGCGTTCGGGATGTGGGCTATTACATACTCGTGCTTTTTTTTTACCATTCCCGCACTCGTGCGTTCTCTTTCCCAACTGTCAAAATAATGTCTATTATAAAGAAAAACCAACCATGAAGTTTTTACTAAAAAAAATCATAGAAGTTTTTATGATTCATGCAAATACGTATATTTCTAAAAAGAAGCTACTAATTTGTTTCAATATCAGATTTAATGATTTGATTGAAAGAGTTAGGTTAAGTTTCATTCCATTTCATTTCATTAAATTTCATTTTCATTTCATATCAATAAAAAAATTCTACTGAAGACTTGGCTGTATGGGCATAGTTCCCTTTGCCTACCAGAATGGGTGAAGAAAAAAAATCTCTGCTTATATTCTACGGTTGGCGCCATTTTTCAGAAATTTTCTTTGCAAGTTTAGTTGTTTGTTGCACAAAATATTTTATTAAATTGCTTCATTTTTTCGCAACTGTATTAAAAATAGTCGTTCAGTACACGTGCGGAACCGTCATTGCAACTTGTTCCGACTGTCAACCCTCGCCTTCGGCTGCGCCTCGGCTCGGGTAGACATTTGTCGGAACTCTTTGCAATGACAGCCTTTCCGCACTTGTAATGAAATATACTATAGCAGGTTTCAGTACAATCACTTCAATTACCTACATCCAATCTAGAGGTAAATAAATTCAATCCTCTGAAGGGTACAGATTAAGGTATTCTCAGACTTGCAAGAACCTAGGATATTTACATATCGAGCAGTCTTGAACAGTGATGTGCCGAAAACTAGATCGCACAACCTGAGATCTTTTTTTCCGTGCCAGTATGAGATCAGTAAGGCATCTCACGTCTCATATTTTCATCTTTTATTGGTACGGAAGGGCAATCTTTTATTGGCCTACCTAAAGTTTTCTTGAGTAGGTAGTTCTTTCAAAATATGATGTGCCATTAATTACCATTGGTAGTTGATTCAAGAAGTTCAACTGTATAATTCAAATAATTGTTATAGATAAAGGCTATAGATTTTCAGAGCCAAACTATTATTTTGTTTACATTATTTTCTTTAAATAAATTAAATAAATTATATTAGCGGAGTTTTATCTGATAATGACGTTCTATTTCAGTAGGTCCAGTTTACTGAAAAATATGAATCAAGGCTTCCAACAAATTGCACTTTGTTTTTGTCAAAATAACTCAAAAATGTTCAATAATATATTCTCTCCGAAAAAAAATATTTTGTTTGAGAACTATCAGTTTTCCGTATATATACGGAATCTGACATAAGCCCATCACTAGCCCACCAAAACACTTTTAAACCAAATCGTAGTGCAACTCTACAATCTAGGCCCTAAGCTATGGACGCTGGTATTCGCCCTAGTTGGAGCATAGCCTAAAATGGCGCTAGGAACAAAGGTGCGCTTAGAAGATAAGTGTGTATTTGACCACGAGGAATACCATTTTGTGTTATACATGCTTATACTTACCTTTTCTGTGGTACGAATAATAACAATGTTATTTTCCAAATTTGGTATGAGTATTTATGCGTTTGGTTGACTTGTATTCTTTAATATAGTTATTCTAAACCAAAATAAAAGAAAAAACAGTTCAACATTTCTAGCCCCACACTAGAATCCCTTGTGTCGGGTACCAGACAGAACCTACAACTACCGAATTGTATCATAGCGCCCAAACTCTGAATATGGTGGATACACATTACACAGCCTAGGATATGACAAGACATATCAAGCGAAACTACGCGTAATGGAGCACTTGATTTAGGTATGTCAAGCAAACTAGCAGTGTGACCATTTTTGTTCAACATTTTTTAGTTGGAAAACGATTTTAAATCTAAATCATATTTTTGCTGAATCTTTGCATTGTTATTCTCTAGACCGTGAAGCTGTGCGATTTTGCATAATTCTATTCTGTAATTTTATATCTTTAAAAAATGTTGAAATGTTTTATCTAGATGTTATTTGCTATAAGCCTTCATCAGGACAGCAGTTTTGCCACAGACTGTACCAACAGAAACCTACCCAAAACATACGAGGTATTTTAGTAACAGTAACTCAAGCGTATCTCAGGCTTTGTACCGTCCTCCACGCGATTATCTTACGAGCGATGCATCGAGATAGCGGTAATCGAATCCGGCCGAATTTATACTCGATACTGCGGCTCCTGTATCGATAGATACAGTAATTGCTACTAATGCAGTTTGCTCGGATTTTGACATGCGTAATGTAAAAGTATAGCGTAGTGTAACTCTTGTAACATTCGAGTTACACTATGCTAGTAAACTAGACTGAACTTGTGACTCTCAGACAGAGTTTTAGTTCACCTCATGGGCTTCAGCCCGAAATTTGAATTTAAAGTCGACTATTCTATATTATTTGAATAATCATAGATAGATATTGTGGTTTTTTGACTATTTTGACTATAATTTATAGGTACATTCAAAGTCAGAGCTATTAAACTGTGAAGTGAGAGGGTGCTTATGAGATACACCTATGTAAACAAAGAGATATAAATATTTCCCTTCACTGTCACCGATAGCTATTAAACCGTGTCGGGGTCAGTACTAGTGTAATTTTCATTCAAGTTATTTTTACTTTCAGAGTATTATAAACTTTATTATCTTTTAGAAGACGACTCTATAAAACACTATTTATGCCATGAATTTGTTATTTTCTCCAAAACTAAGGATGCCACATGCCAAATCATGCTTTGTTAAAGCATATCTTTCACTGAAATATCTATTCCACTGACGCACGGAGATATCGGTAATCGAATCAAAGCCGAATTCATAATCGATATGGCCATTCTATGCCCGAGTTCAGATATTGGTCTTGAGATGCAAATTAGGTATAGTAGATTGGTAGATTGTGAGTCCATTAAACCTAGGTTCTACTGCCTCCTGCTAGGAATATTGTCTTCAGAGTTCAAATTATATATATGTTAGACATTTTCAGGTTTCAAAAAGGATTTCTGAAATAATCGTTCCACGATGATTACGAAGATTATAATGATTATGTTTTTCTCAAACTGATGACATTCTAATAATAATAATCTTAGTTACTTATAGATCAGTCGGTAATAACTCTGCCTTCCGTGTTATGGGTTCGATTCCAAACATTTACAAAAAAGTATACAAGTATTCTATCAGCAATCTAGTTCCCATAGTACAAGGCTCTGCTTCGTTTGGAACTAGAGGGCGTTGTGTGAAATGTCCAATGTTATTGAAACTTATTTATTTATTCTATATGAAAAAGTGTATTAATATGTTGTATTTATTAAAATATGTTGATGATAATTGGACTTGCAGGTTTCAATATATTTTATTTAAATTAAGCTATAGGAACAAATCGAATATCTCTCAGAACTATGCAAAACCTATAGAGTTAATCTGATAATTATATTACCTTACATACTGTTAATATATTTTGCTGCCTTATCTTTTAACTATCTACATGCAAGAAAGCAGTGGGTAGGTATGTATAATTCATCGGGGCTACCTATTGTCACCGATCTCGAACAATGCACGCAATGTATATAGAACAGTGACAAGACATACTACCTATTATGACTGGATTACTGAGCGAAGCTTGCTAAGTAAATCTTCACTGATTATCTTAGTTAAGCGATGTTAAGCGCGGTCACTATTTGGATGGGCGACCGTTAGTAAAATTGACATTAGTGCTTCTGTGCTTGGGATGCCACCTTTAACTGTCGGTCCCGGCTCTAGCAATGATGGATGATTGTGATGTTTTGCGTGGTCACTATTTGGATGGGTGACCGTTAGTAGCATTTAAATATAAAGTGCTTCCGTGATTCGTAGGCCACGTTAATCTATCGGCACCAGACAGCATTGGATCGCACAGCGTGGAAGTAAGAGGGGGAGGCCTTTGCCCAGGATTGGGACATCGAAGGTTCATATTAATCATCATCTCAGCCCGGTATCACCCACTGCTGGGTATAGGCCTCCTTCATGTTATGCCAGCCTTCTCTGTCTTGTGCTTGCCGCAACCAGGTGTTTCCTGCGACCTTTACGATGTCATCGACCCATCGCGCTTTCGGACGGCCCAGATTCCTTCGGCCTGATTTCGGCCACCATTCCGTCAAGGCTTTACTCCACCGGCCATCACCACGTCTAGACAGGTGTCCTTTTTTTTTTTTTTTTTTTTATACTGGGGAAATGCGTTACGCATACCCCCCCCCTGGGGGATGGGGAGGGTTATGTGGGGCTCCCGGACCGGTTTACCCACTAAAACCACCAGTTTCTCCAGCGTCGTCTACGTGGAGGAGGACTGGGAAACCGGCAGAGCCTTTACGTCCAGTCCCCCGCCGACGACCGCCTGCTTGCAGCAGGCCCTTCACGCCCCTCCTTACAGGAAGGGTGGAACGACCGCAGGTGGTGGGAAGTGCAATGCTGGTGACAGGCGCCCCCGCGCCTGTCACCAGCTACCCACCACCATGAAGGGAGGGAGGGCGACTATTGTCTTCGCCCTCTCCGTGCCCTTTTCCGCCTATGCGATGGCGCGAGGCTTTACTCCACCGGCCACCACCACGTCTAGCCAGGTGTCCTACCCAACTCCACTTGAGGTTTACCGCCCTATCACCGACGTCGTATACTTTCGTACGGCGACGGATTTCGGTGTTGCGAACTCGATCTAAGAGTGTTATGCCAAGCATGGCTCGCTCCATGGCCCTTTGTGCAACTCGTACTCGGTCAGTCTCCTTAGTGAGCGTCCATGTCTCGGCACCGTATGTCATGGTAGGCAGGACACACTGGTTATAGAGACGGGTTTTCAGGCACAGTGGGATTTTTCTTGATCGGAATACATCTTCTAACTCATATTAATAATAAAAGAATATAATATGCAGTGTTTTCAAAAGGGTCTTGAAATCATAGATCTAGGTTACGTTGTGTATTCTATACTATCTATACCTAGGTATATTTGCATGTATGTGTTCATTGCTTGTTCATTGTAAGACAGTGAAACTAAACCCGTATGGTTTCATAAATCAAAACTGCGATAAGTCTTAACGAGCATTCCTCTGTACCCTACTGCATTTTAATCTCTTTGTCTTAAGCAAAAAAGTTTACAATCGCCAATAAAGATGATGAAGACGCTATCATTGATGCTGCGTGCTATCAGTTTCGCGATCACCACGCAAGGAGATCTAGTCTTTTCGTTCGTGCTTTTAAGGGTTGAGTTTGTGTGAGCTTTGTTGGTATTGATGGAGAGACTTGTGTGGAAGTAGGTAAATAGTTTTTTGTGTGGTGAGCATATGTTATTGCTGTTCGCAGGGGCATTGAATACGCATTGGTGGGCTGGACCGGTTTGCATTATACCATTCCGGCCCACCGCGTGCCGGGTACAGACAGAAGAAAAAATACCAATGAATTTGCTGCATAAATTAAAATTGACTCCAAGTCTACGGAAGTCTTAGATAAAATCGCCCCTCAAATTTGTATGCTACAACTTTTGAGATTAATCTAATAAAGTATCATTTTATCAAAGCAATCGTCTTCTTGTTCGACAAAATTTGTGACAGGGTTAACTATAGCACAGATCGTACTATGTACTCAGTCCGTAATATTTCTGCCTTCTATGTTGTGGATCGTGGGTGATCCAACTTCTTTATTCCTATAATGGCCTATATATAAGTGCTTATTCTAGTGTAGGATGTAGATGATACATCTATCATTACCTCGAATTTTATTTTTTAGAGTTGATACTGTACTGGTTTTAGCAACAGTACTAATATATCTTTCATCGGATCCGCCAAAATAAATCGGTCTTTGTAAAAATAAAGGTCTGTGACCTTACGAATCAAATGAACGTCAATAAAATTTATTCATCATTATTCAATATTAAAGTTATTCTGAATTTCAATACCTTTCTGGTAAATTTAAATGGTTTCTTCAAATTCAACGAAATTACATCTTCAGTCAGTTTTACATTTGGATCTGCAAATCTTCGGTAGTACCAAGGGAATAAATCTACGCGTCTGAAAATAGTTTTAAATCGAAATAATTAAATATTCATGGATATTTTATACAACGTCATCTAGTCATTGCTTAGTTTGGGACTAGAGGACGTTGTGTAAGATTTTCATGAATATTAATTAATTTATTAGTCCCAAACTAAGAAAAGCTACTATGAGAACAAAATTGCTGATAAGGTTAGGTAATTTTGAACAGCTGATTTAAAAAAAAAACAGCTGTGTAAAACCCAGCACAAAACGTACTTGCAATGGTTGTACATGTACGTACATGGTTGGTACCGTACGTACATGGTTGGTACCTATTGGTACAATGATTCTCTACGGGCTGTCTCATGTGGAAAAAACTTGGTGTAGGGTTTTAATTCTAAATTTGACGGTTTTTATACACCTACAGACCATAGTATCACAATCTCTCTTAGTTTATCATACGTATGACACGGGTCAACTTTGTATATCATAAGATAGATCTACTACACCATTATTTAAGGTCAAGCTGAAAAAAAAAAGCAAATCTTTCTTTGTATCACACAAACGAACAAGATCACAAACTTGATATTTTAACTTTAACAAGCACTTGTTTTAAATTTATAATGCCACCTTTGTATTCGACACTCAATGCTTACCAATTTCTCGAGGCTGCATAAGAGAGACTAGGGTAAGTACCTAACAGTTTTTTTTTTGAAAATAAATTTGTTGGGAAATCTTGGTATGAAATTTAAAAAGAAACAGACTGAATTACTTATTATTTTAGAAATAGGTATATTTGGGTCAGAAATATTCTCTAAGATTGTTAAAAAAGTCAATATTATATAAACTAATCGATTGAAATTTAAAAATAAAAAAATATAAAAAAAAATTAGTAAATTTTTTCAATTGGTCCTTTTCAAATTTTGAATTTTAAATTCAAACCTTTTAGGTATTCAGAAATGCAAAGTACAGGATTATCCTCGTCTGTGGGATTATCTGTAAAAAACTATCAACAAATAAAATTTGACAGGCGTCATGGCTCAGTCGGTAGTAGGCACAGAAGGCAGAGCGACTTCTGTGCTCTGGGTCGTGGATTCGATCCCCACCGAGAACAAACATTTGTGTGTGACAAACATTGATGTTTGTTCTGTGTCTGGGTGTTATTATGTAATAAAAGTTGTATTTACAAAACAAAAAAGTATATGTATTATAATCAGCCATCTAGTTCTTATAGTACAAGCTCTGCTTGGTGAGGGACTAGAGAGCGTTGTGTGTAATGTCCAAGAATATTTATTATTTATTTTATTTATTTATTTTATTCACAACAACTCTACATTCATTTGCAGGCATTATAAGGCCAGCGGCACACACGCGTTTTTATAAATAAAGTTATTCGTTACGCCCAGACCGCATTGTCCTCACTGCGTGCGCGGAAACGAAAAAAAAGAAAACTTTTTCGAAATTCGAACACGTCAAAATATATTCCGTTGGAATTGCGATCGCCATTGGCGGAGATTTGGTTCGTTCTACAGTGGTTTCAAATCGTTTTCTGTTACCTACCTTTAGTTTAATATATAGCCTATTTATTACACACCAAAATTACACACAACACACTCCGACTGAGCCTACTCTCGAATCAACTCACTTCCTCCGTATCAATGTCACAATATTATGTAATATACCTATTAGTTTCGAGCTACTTCTTACCGTCCGGACTCCAAGTTACCTCCAAATAAACAAAAACTCCTATTTACCCATCTACGGCGATGCCAAAAGAAGGGCCCCAATGTGTATTTTAGATAATGGTTAATTGCAGCGTCGACTCAATTAACTTGGGCCTGGACTCATTAACGGTAGCAAAATCCATAAAGTGTGACATTGAGGAAGTCAAATCCTATATTACCTATGATAACCCCAAAAACTCATTAAATATTATATCCCAAAATATTAGAAGCATCAACTGCAATCTTCACAGTTTTAGCACCCTTCTTCTCCGATCTGACCTAGACTGGGATGTTATAGTCCTCTCAGAATGCTGGCTACCCAAAACCAAATCCATCCCTGAACTTGACGGTTACCATCACTCTGCCACTACTAAGCACAAAACGCAGAATGAAGGAGTAGTTATATATTATAAAAACAACCTCGAAGTAGTAACTGAGGAACCTCTTATTGCCGATGCGAACTGCTTATTACTAAAATTAAACAAAGACACGTGCATCCTAGGTATTTACCGCCCACCGAATGTGTCTGACACCACAAATTTCAATAACACTATTGATCTTCAGCTCTCTAAGCTTAGCACCTACAAAAACATAATCCTCTGTGGTGACGTCAATATAGACATAACACCTAGCACGTCAGACAAGCGTGCTAATGACTACCTGAACTGCCTAGCTAGCCACTGTTTACTGTCGGGTCATTCTCATCCCACCCATGGTCGTACCTGCCTCGATCACATGATGATCAAAACTAAGCAGGAGGCCTTATGCTTTGTTGCTGAATCATCAATAACAGACCATGAATGTGTGTCCCTTACTCTTGACTTAGACTCCCATCTTAATTATTCTAACACATTCTCTACTCATATTAGCTATAAATCTCTAGATAACGCTGTTCAAAATATCAACTTCCAAGATATATTAGCATGCGACCAGGTGAACGAAGCTACAGATCTACTTGTAAACCGTCTCGTCACTGCTATTAAAGCTAACACTAAAATTAATAAAGTCCCTAAACGTAAAAGAACATTTAAACCGTGGATAACCACAAGCCTTTTACGTTGTATGAGAAACAGAGACAACATATACAAAAAACTGAAAAAAGAACCAGACAATGAAGTGCTAAAGTTAACTTATAAGAGATACAGAAACTTCTGTACTGCGCAGCTAAAGAAGGCTAAGAAAAAGTATGAGAGCCAAGAGATAGAGAACTCCAAAGACAACAAAAAGAAACTATGGAAAGTAATAAAGAACGTTGCTGGTTTTAACAAATCTAAAGATCATTCATCATGCTTGGTCAAACCGGCCTGCCAACAAGAAAGCGTTAATGATGTCAACAATTTCTTTGTAAGTATTGGTCGTAAGCTGGCAGAACATTCTTGTGACTCAATGGGCTCCATTGCTACCTTAAATCCTTCCCACCAATCAATAAACGAAGACACATCTTTATCACCCAGTAACTCTCTTGTTTTGCTCCCAACAGACGAAGATGAAGTTAGTCTTTTAATTAGCGGGCTAAAAGAAAGCTGTGCCATGGGACTTGACCAAATTTCTGGCAAAATTATCAAGAGGTATGCCCACGTGCTTACGAGCCCAATTACTCACATTTGTAATCTTTCTCTAACTACCGGAATATTCCCTAACGCATTCAAAAATGCTTTAATCAAGCCTATCTATAAAGCATATAGGATAAAGCATAGGGATAGAGACTGTGTAAACAACTTCAGACCCATTTCTATTCTGCCAGCTTTATCCAAAATTTTTGAACGCGTTTTAAACAATCGGTTGGTTAAGTTCTTGGAGACTAACAATTTGTTCTCATCATCCCAATTTGGGTTTCGCACAGGCAAATCGACGCATGATGCGGTTTTAAAACTTGTGACCTCCATTGTTACTAGCCTGGTTGTAAAGAAAAAATGCCTGGCTATATTCCTGGACTTGGCAAAGGCCTTCGACACAGTCTCTATCCCTCACTTAATACTCAAACTTGAAAAAATTGGAGTTCGTGGCCTTCCACTAAACTTATTCAGTAACTACCTGTGTGATAGAACTCAGCGAGTCCAAATCGGCCAATGGCTCAGTGATGAACGTGGCATCAGTTATGGAGTTCCCCAAGGGAGTATCCTTGGGCCAACTCTGTTTCTCGTTTATATTAACGATCTCTGCAACATGCAAATACCAAATGGCTCAATTCTTACCTTCGCAGACGACACAGTACTGTTCTTTAGCGCTGATACATGGGTAAACGTCTTTACTGAAGCTAACCATGGATTGGGTAAGGTTTGTTCGTGGCTTCAGAACAACATCCTAACTTTAAATGTCGCAAAGACGAAGTACATCTCGTTTGCACATAGAGCTAACCTGCTTCCTCACTCTTCTCTTTCTATTACCGCCCATTCTTGCCTTTCCCTAACTTTCGATTGTTCCTGTCCTACTCTTGAAAGAGCTGAGTCGATCAAGTACCTAGGCATCACCATAGATCACACCCTCTCATTCAAACCGCATGTCGATAATCTAGTTACTCGTCTACGCAAACTTATTTACGTTTTCAAAACTCTAAAGCACATTGCTGGTCGTAGAATTATCAAACTAGTTTACCTGGCCCTCTGCCAATCAATTGTTGCGTACTGCATAACCTCATGGGGAGGTGCGGCTAAAACCCATCTAATTAATCTGGAAAGATCTCAGAGAGCTATACTGAAGGTTAGTTCGGGTCTTCCCTGGCGCTTCCCTACTACGGACCTGTATCTTAAATGGAATGTTCTAACTGTTAGACAATGTTTTTTATTTCAAGTCATACTAACACAGCACTCTCTTTTAGAATACGACCCCAAAATGGCCTGGGAAAAGCGAAGGAGAGGTAATGTTTCTAACCCTTCTATGTTCCGTACAAAGTTCTCAAACAAATTCTTCTGCTTTCTCGGTCCTTATATTTACAATAAACTAAATAAAACTCTCGATGTATATCCCCTTACAAAAACGAAATGTAAAAAAACAGTCAGTGAATGGCTTAAATCAATGACTTATGATGAAACTGAACGTTTCTTAATCCCCACTAAATAAATATCAACTTGAATGTTCATTGTCCTTTATTCTTACACTAGCTTCCGCTCGCGTCTTCGTTCGCGTCCCGCTAGATCCCGTAGACTTTCCGGGATAAAAAGTAGCCTTGTGTTAATCCAGCCCACGGACAATATATATTCCAAGGTTCATCCAAATCGGATCAGTACTTTTTGAGCCAATTCGTTACAAACGTACTTACAAACAAATCTTTCCTTTTATAATATTAGTATAGATTTACACTTTAAGGCTCTTCATTCAATCCAACACCACGTAAAGTTTTTCCCGCACCAATTCACAAACACACACACACTCACCCTCACCATCTCTCTTTAGTTTTTACACAACTCGCATGTTCATCCATTACTCATACATCACTCACACATTCATCACCGTACATGCTCAGACACACTTAAATTTTTCGGACTCACTTGCATGCCCCCAAACCTTCACAATCATTAACAACACTACTTAACTCACATAATTTAGTACAATAAGTTTAGTAAATATAAGTACCCATCAAGGTACTTGTCTCATACAGATAAATTGTTATCTGATCCAAGTAATCAGCGGAGTGGGGTACTGGTGTCCTGTGGCACAGGTTTATCAAACCTATTTCAGGCACCAGTCTCTCACAAAACAGGTTCACTTAAAATCAATAGCATGTCCTTACCTACTGTCTCCTAATACGTACCTACTTAAGTTTACCTATCTGCTTCTGTTTGTTCTACCCTGTTTTGTAGAGAGAAAATAAACGATTTATTTATTTATTTATTATTTATATGTTTAAGTACCCAATGGTAGTGTTTTGGTTTTAACTTTTTGATCATAATAATTGCAAACATTAAACATACACTGTGCTATTGGCAACATCAGAGTGAATAGGTTTAGCCATGGAATCTTACAATTATTTAATACACTAATTACTTGTAAACCATAACGTTAGACACTTTCACAGATAGTTATTAAAAAAATAATTGGTTTTAATGCATAGACAACATGTACCACCACTGTAGATCGATAAATTGTAACAAGCAATGACGGCGGAGCCAGAACAATGGCATCGGTGAGTATCGATGGCACTTGTCAAAAAATAAACGCGACCGTCGCGCCGGCCGCAGCGATAGCGTCTTATTCTTTTTGTGCGCGTGAGAAATGCGTGGATTAAACCCAGTGTGTGCCGCCTTTATCTTCTTAACCTTTGATTTTCTTGTTAACCATTTTGAAGAAGTATTTTTTTTATAGTTAGGCTTCATAATAATATATTTACGTTTGCTACCTTAAAATTTGGAAGTAAAGTAATATTGCTACTATCTAAAGGTCAAAATTTATAGTGAAAGGTCGCTCAACATTCGTCTTTTCAAGGTAGATCAAGGTCAAAAAGTACTATTGTTTCTAAATATATACCTAATTATCATACTTTTTCTTATTTTTACTGTACCTTACCAACTTCTGCAATGGTTGCGAAATAATTATACTTCACATCTCTCCCGAAGATGATTGCAGTTACAAGCAGCAGTACGCCAGATAATGCTGTCCTTATCACATTTTAAAGTAATTTATTATTTTTTTTTTTTTTTTGGAAAAAAAAAACCTATTAAATCGATTAAAATCGATAAATTAGTTGTTTTTTGACCTATTTCCCACCACTGTGTACGCCGCCATATTGAATCCTGTAGGCTGTCATTACGTGATTTTGTGTTGTCCGAGTCACACCTCACCCAACAAAATATATTATCATAGAAATATGGGTAAAAGAAAGCGATCAGATGAAAATGATATTGTGGAAAGAGTTTTAAAGAAAGTGAAAAAGTTAGTGCAAACAAAAAGGAGAAGAATTTCTTCTTCGTCGTCTTCTTCGTCTGAGGCTCCGTTAGACGATAATAATTCGCTACCATCTCCTGCGCAGCAGTTCATGGATCAAAGTGACCAGGAAGTTCAAGGTTAGTGTAATAATCGAGTAAAAATAAAAATGCCTACCTACCCTCAATGGGTTTTGACGGTTCAGGAATAAATGCATTTTTTCCTTAGGCATTCTAGTAAATCCCGACGTATATCGTGTGTGGAAATTGTATCTCGACGTAAATCGTCTGTAGATACCGTAGGTACCTAATATACCTACTACACTATGGCTAAAATCCCCTTTATACCTACATTGTGTTTGGTTAAAAACTTAATTTTCGTAGGTACCTAACTACCTACTTTATTTTAACAGTACAAGGGGTCCCGACGCTATGCGTGTGTGGAAATTACGTCTTTGTACTGTACGTACCTAACAATCTAAGTAATTTATGTTAACTTTACACAACTAAACTAAGTATGTAAACAGGGTGACTTTTACGTCCTTTCAGACGAAACTCAGCCTGAGGCACCGTTAGAAGATGAACATAATTTGGTAGAGGAAAATGGCGAATTAGATCCTGACATTTTGCAACTACTGGGCTCAGACCCAACACAAGACAAACCCTTTGGCGAAAACCTTCACAAAGATTTGGCTACGCGATGGAAACACATCTTAACTAACGGGCTGCCAAAAGAAGAAAAAATAGAACTTCTCAAACAATATTTGCCAGCAGAGAATTGTACATACATGAAAGCACCCACTCTAAATCCTGAGATTAAGTCAGCCCTGTCTGATATTAACATCAAACGCGACTCATATAGCGAGCAAAAACAAAACCAGATGTCCAGTTGCATATCAGCAGTCGGAAAAGCACTGAACCTGGCCTTACTACAAACGGATAATATCCCCCAAGAAATCATAAAAACACTAAGCGACGCGGGGCGATTACTGTGTGATACTCACCACAGAGAATCTCTCTCTAGAAGATTCGCAATCATAAATGCTATCAGCAAACAAAAACGAGATATAATAAAAAACACAAAAGTTGACGACCATCTGTTTGGCTCAAATCTCTCGGAACATCTCAAATCATCTAAAGCGATATCTGTGTCCGCTTCGGAGTTGAGATTTAATAGTGGTAAATTTTATCAACCTCGCCAGCAGCAGGCCACTACGGCTCGTAATCCAGGAGCTTTAAACGGACGGGGGGCACCGCGGACACCTGCCGCCGACTCGCGAGTGTACCCGGGACAGTATCGGCGCCAACCAGCGCACACAGCGCGCGACTATCGCCGTGCACCGCAGCCGTCGACATCTTACCGCTCGAAATCATCGAATCAAACTCGACGACGCTAAATACTCCATCACAGGTACATCCTCATACATTTGTACCTACTGCTGGTAGACTTCAGTATTTTTATGATGCATGGCTGCACATTACAAATGACAAAACCATTTTGTCCTGGATCAAAGGTTATCGAATTCCCTTCATATCTGTTCCATACCAAACATGTGCTATTAAACATAGATCATATAAGACTGATGATATTAATATAATTGATAAGTGTATAATTGATTTGTTAGAATCAGGTTATATTTCCACATGCTCCCCATGTGAGGAACAATTCATTTCACCAATCTTCACCGTTCCTAAGCCCAATGGAAAACATCGGTTTATATTGAATTTAAAAGAATTAAACAAATTCATTAAGGTTAACCACTTCAAAATGGAAGACTATCGTACTGCACTAAAGTTGATTGAGGATAACTGTTATATGGCTACCTTAGATCTAAAAGATGCTTATTTTTTAGTGTCAGTGGATAAACGCGACAGGAAATACCTACGCTTCACATGGCACTCGGAGATGTTCAAAAATAAATTATTCGAATTTAACGTGTTGCCGTTCGGAATATGTACAGCGCCCTACGTTTTTACGAAGCTATTAAAACCGATGCTACACCACCTACGTTCATCAGGTCATTTATCTGTTAATTTTCTTGACGATTTTTTGTGTATCGGAAATTCATTTAACAGCTGTCTGGATAATGTAGAAGCAACTAAAAAAATATTGGTTAAATTAGGGTTTTTGATCAATGAAGTTAAAAGCCATACTCATCCAAAGAAAAAGTGTATTTTCTTAGGTTTTACATTTGATTCGGTTAAAATGTCTCTGACTTTACCAGATGACAAAAAAGAACGCATAAAATTATTTACGAACAATCTATTAAAAACAAAAAAATGTACCATTAGAAAATTTGCCAGTTATGTTGGTTTACTTACGTCTGCGTGTCCCGCCGTTAGCTATGGATGGGTTTACACAAAAATGTTTGAAAGAGAAAAATTCTTGGCACTTAATTATTCTACCAATTACAACAAAAGTATGAATATACCGGGAAAACTAAAAGATGATTTCATATGGTGGAGGGATCACATTGACTCTTCATGTTGCTCATTTCAGAATAAAGATTACTCCATCACTATATTTAGTGATGCATCTAGTACCGGATGGGGCGCAGCTTGTAACGATGAAACAGCTCACGGGCACTGGAACCACTCACAATTGTTACTACACATCAACACTTTGGAATTACTTGCTGCTTTCTATGGCCTGAAAATATTTGCGTCACATCATACTAATTGCAATATCTTATTAAGAATAGATAATACTACAGCCATTGCCTATATTAATAAAATGGGTGGTATTCAACTCACACATCTTAACAAAATTGCACGTGACATATGGCAATGGTGTGAAAAACGCAATTTACAAGTTTTCGCATCATATATTCAATCCAGTATGAACATAGTCGCAGATTTTGAATCCCGTCAAAAATTTAACACAGACACTGAATGGGAACTGGCTGATTACGCGTTTTGCCAGATTAAGGCCTCCTTCGAAGCTCCTGAATTTGACTTATTTGCTAGTATCCAAAATCATAAATGTCAAAGATATGCCTCATGGAAGTTAGATCCAAATTCTGAAATTATCGATGCATTCACATTTAATTGGAAAAACTTACGTTTTTATGCTTTTCCACCTTTCAGTCTAATTTCTAAGGTCTTACATAAAATTAAATGTAACAAAGCAGAAGGAATTGTCGTAGTGCCATACTGGCCAACTCAACCATGGTATCCTCTATGGACTAACTTGCTGGTTTCAGATGTATTATATTTTCAGCCTAACAAGAACCTCCTAATTTCTCCTTTCAGGGAGCAACATCCCCTCCACGCGGATCTGATCCTGATGGCAGGCAAATTATCAGGCAGGCGCTATTGAGACGTGGAATCCCAAATGAATCTCTTGACATAATGATGGCTTCATTCTTGAATAATACTCTAAGTCAATACAATTCATCACTTAAATCATGGTGGCTATACTGCAAAAGTAATGGGTTTGATTATTGCGATCCGAATATAACACAAGTAATTAAATATTTAACCGAAAAATTCAACTCTGGGGTAGGTTATAGCGCATTGAATAGCTATCGTTCAGCGTTGTCTATTCTGTTAGGACAGGAAATCACATGTCATGACAACGTAAAAAGGTTGCTGAAAGGTGTTTATCGTATGAAACCGCCTACACCAAAATATGATACCACTTGGGATCCTAATTTAGTATTAAATCATTTAGATAAATATTTTCCCAATGATTCGATTTCACTGAAAGATTTATCTCTAAAAACTATTACACTTCTAGCATTAGCATCAGCACAACGATTACAAACTCTAAGCCTTATTAAAATTCAAAATATAACAATTGATTCAGAAAAAATTCAAATAAAAGTTAATGATTTAATTAAAACCTCAAGACCAAATTCATTTCAGCCATTGATTGTGCTACCGTTTATTAAAGAAAATCCTAAAGTATGCCCAGCATTGTGTTTAAAAACATACATTGACCGCACAAATTCTTTACGTCTACAAGAAGATTCACTCTTTATTAGTTATCAAAAACCACACAAAAAAGTAATATGTCAAACTTTATCGCATTGGGTTAAAACAATTTTAGAAAAAAGCGGAATTGACATTAAATTGTATGGTGCTCATAGCACGCGACATGCGTCGACATCGGCTGCCCACAGAGCTGGTGTTAACCTTGAAGTTATTAGGAAGGCAGCAGGTTGGTCCGAATCTTCAAATATATTTTTGAAGTACTATAAAAAAGATTTATCAAAATCATCTCAAAATGAATTTTTCGACACATTATTTCGAAATTAAGTATATACAATTTATATTATTGTCGATTAATATTAATATTAGGCACTTGCATATTATTATTACTTTTATTATAAAAATAAATAAATATTATGTTGATCGCTTTTATGAATACTATGTTGTATTTTTTCGATGCTCTAAACATCTGCTTGTAACTGCAATCATCTTCGGGAGAGATGTGAAGTATAATTAAGAATCAAACGAACTTACCTTGTGATGTTTGATGTCTAATTATACGAGCCTCTCGACCGAAGATGATTATACACCCACCCGCCCGGATTTACTTCAAAACCCTGAGATCTATCGAAAAAATAGGGCTCTAAAAAATGACAGCCTACAGGATTCAATATGGCGGCGTACACAGTGGTGGGAAATAGGTCAAAAAACAACTAATTTATCGATTTTAATCGATTTAATAGGTTTTTTTTTTCCAAAAAAAAAAAAAAAAAAAAAAATTACTTTAAAATGTGATAAGGACAGCATTATCTGGCGTACTGCTGCTTGTAACTGCAATCATCTTCGGTCGAGAGGCTCGTATAATTAGACATCAAACATCACAAGGTAAGTTCGTTTGATTCTTAATTATAAATTTTATTTGATGCATTTGACATTGCGCATCGGCTTTAAGAAATTTCGGAAATACTGTCACTATCGCTACCCACGTATGAAATCTTCTCAAAAAGCCAAATAAGCTGATTCAAGTATAACACTGAAACTTAAAAGCAGTTGAACAAGCACACCAGGAATTTCACTTCCCATTACAATATGTTCTGAAAACTAATCTTCAATACAGCCTGCCCCCTGATTGAAGACCTCTCGATTGAGTCCTCTGAATTGAGTTTTTTTATGCAAGTAACTTTTTTGTTTTTTTTTATTTATATTAAACTGGTAATTTTAGCGCGGCTTTAAAAAATGCTCTATCACTGTCGTACATGATAACGAAAAGAGATGACCGCTGATGTAGCAATCATTTTAAGGTTCATTCCAGTTTTCCCCTGCATGAGTGGGGTCGTCAAGGGGATTATTGAACTTTTGTCCAATCATCCTCTTAGCGACCCCTGCGACTACCGGCAGGGCAAATATATTTAACTGTCATTTTAGCATGGCTTTAAAAAATGCTGTATTATTCAGCTAGCTCAGCTATAGAAGACTAATATGAATATACCCCTAAGTATTTTTTGTCCGGATAATTTCTTTCAGGTGAAAAAATCTCAAAAAGTGGCCCTTGTACGCGAATTTAGCTGGAAGATGAGAGTTGAAGACCAAGTGGTGCATCTTTAGAGTATCTCTGGCAGGACGTATCGCTACTAGAAAGATATATACTTTTTTCACCAAGAAATGAAGAAAAACAGTAAAAGAGAAGTAAGGTTTAAGTATGAGGTACAATGGCCGGTCTTACCGCTAAAATCGATCGTCCAGACAGCCTTACTTACCTACCTACTACCTGGGTATCTATAAGTAAAACAGTTTACTATTTTCTTTAGTCCAGCCAAGCCGAATCATGTGGCAACTATTCAGAGCCTACGCATTCTCCTTATTAGGCTTCCAGATGCCTCTAAACATATTACTGTCTAGTAACCAGCTTACCAAGACCTGCATCTTTAAAGAAGCTGGTTGCGCAATCAAACTTCAACAGGTCACAGTATACCTACTGGTGGTGTTATTGGAATAAAATACAGAAGATGCAGGAGGCGACAATACACGCTTGGAATTTTAAATTAGGTGTAAAATTTAGGTCCCGGCTTGTATCCAATAGATTCAATAGAATCCACACCTGTAATTTATTGTTGTATTGATATACGGCTATGGATTTATTTTAAAAGTTTTTTGATGGTTTTTGACTTCGAAATACGTAAATAATACAATAAATTGTGTTAAATGTTTTTTTTTTTATATTAGTTCAGTTGTTACTGAATATTCTTTACTTAAAACATAGCTGGAACTACTATTTTTTGTTAGTATAAAAATATATAGAGCCGCTAAAATATTATAGAGGACTAGCTTCCGCCCACGATTTCGTTGGCGTCCCGTTCGTCCTGTTATTTTTTCAGGATAAAAAGTAAGTTTACGAACTATTATTATATTCCAAGTTTGAACCAAATCGGACCATTATAGTTGCACACAGACATCTAAACTGTCACATTTATTATAATGGTGGTGGATATTTTAAGTAAAGTGATGATTATAATACAGAGCTAATATTTTTTTAAAAAAGCGATTGGCAAACTCTAACTAAACGACTATTTCTTACAGCTAAGAATACCAGGAAAGACCTGAAATAGTTTTTTTTTTACTAACCCACACTGTCCCACTGCTGGGCAAAGGTCTCCCCCATATCCCTCCAGTTTTTACGATCACCGGCTGCCTCTCACCAGGCTCGGTGGGATGCATCGAAGTTGTCACGCCAGCGCTTCTTCGGTCTGCCCCGGCTTCGTCGCCCATCTGCAGGCACCCATTGTGTGACGACTGTTGCCCACCTGTCCTCATGCATTCGGCTGATATGTCCTGCCCAATCCCATTTTAGCTTAACAGACTTTTTGCCAACGTCAGCGATGCGTGTCTTCGCACGAAGTGCGGTATTTCGAATTCTGTCAGTTCTTTTTACCCCTAATACGCTACGTTCCATGGCTCTTTGGCAAACCTGGAGTTTAGACTTTTGAGACTCAGTTAAAAACCATGTTTGCGCACCATATATACAGGGTGTTACCAGACCACTTCCGAATACTTGGAGGTTCCAATCAGACCATGATACTGAAAACATTTAGCGAGAAAAATCGCGAAAAAAAAATTTGCCTTGACTATCTCCTTTTAATTGTTTTTCTAGTTACATACACACAGTACAACATAATAAGACATATCTACCTAATTATCTCATTTAAAAAAGCAAAAAAACAAATAAAATAAATAAAGCAGCAATGTACACGCAGCACGCACATTACGCCTACTACAGCATGAACAGCTGAGAGTTCGTCGCGGGTCATTCAAGTACGCGACGTGCGAGCGAGACAAGAGACGCCCGTCTTTATACCGCGGTCGCGTCACGCAAGCATAGAAAATACCTAATAAGCGCGACTACAAACGGTAGGTATTATACCTACCTAGTGCCCGCGACTGCGTCTACTTAGGTAACCTACCTAGGCAGCCAGCCGCCTACCTTATTTCTACAAACTACAGAATCTTAGATACCGCAAAAACACAAAATTGAAACAAATTGCAAGTACCTAATCTAGGCAGGTACATAAAGGAAAGAACTTATGCACCGATAGGTTGTTTAGGCTCTACCTCTATGAAGCGTGCATCTGAGTAAACACATACGCAAACACTTTACTAAGTATTTACAATCGAAGAGAATCGAAATCGTAGCTTTGTAATAATTTCATGATTTCATAATAAAAACAACCCACTTCTTATAAAGGGTACTTACCTACCACCTTTAGTAGTACCTACTACCTTTTTTTCTCTACGTTATTAATTACTTAAGTAGGTACCTATTAAAGTACCTAGGTAGGTAGGTACTTTGGTTTTGGGAAGGACTAAGATGACAGAGCACTAAATCATTGAGTCATAAACAAAAACAATCGTAAACATTACATCAGATACCTAATACCTACTTAGTTTACTTACTTACCTACTTTCATTAAATTATTAGTAGGTATGTACCTATCTACAAATAGGCAGGTCGGCACTTAGTCAAAAGAAAATGTAGCGAAATAGAAATCTGAACCTTAAAATTACTAATTTAGAACACAAAAAAGATTGATGACCAAGCTTGCGCTGGCGCTTATTTTTTCTCTGTCGGCAACTTTCAAAGGGCTGTTTTCGCGCAATTTACCTACTCTCTATCATTTTGCTTATTTTCGATTTATTTTTACCTAGTTCGTGTTTGATATTCGTACTGGACACTTGCGCGGTGCATACAAATTGCATACCTTTCGTGAAAGAGTTGTTTTTTATGTTTTATTTTATGAATTATTTATGTTAATTAGGTAGGTACTTAGTTCGTTTATGAGTGTGTGTTTTTTTATTAATTTATGTGTTAAGAGTTACTTTTAGAGTAGGTAGATACTATTGTTAAGATTTTAGATAGAACAGTGAGTGTTAGTTACTATGTTTAGTGCGAGGGAATATGGGCAAATGCTGATGTGCTATGGTGAAGCTCGAGGAAATGCGTCACGAGCCTTGCGCATTTACCGCGATAGGTACCCGAATAATCATCATCCGTCTGATGCTCGAATCATAACGGGTGCCTATCAGAGGGTTCTGAATAATGAGAGGATTACGCCCCAAGGGCGCGGAGGTGGCGTAGAGGTAGATCTTCGAGTAGAAGAGCAGGTCTTGGACCTTGTCAGGAGAAACCCTCGGGTAAGCACACGGACTGCATCAAAGCTGCTCAGGGCTCGTGGAGCCATAGTATCTAATAAAACTGTGCACAAAATATTACGAAAAAATAAAAACAAGCCCTACAAAATTCATAAAGTCCAGGCACTACTTCCTACGGACAAGCCTAGGCGCCTACAATATTGCCAATGGATTTTGGGCCAAGATGGCCCTACCACGTTTGCAAAAAATGTGTTATGGACAGACGAATCCACCTTTACGCGAAATGGCATGTGGAACCGAAGGAATTCGCACTATTGGTCAGAGACCAATCCTCATGCATTTCAAGAGACAGGACATCAGGTACGGTGGTCTGTGAACGTTTGGGCAGGGATCCATCAGGGTAATGTCGTAGGGCCCGTGTTCTTGCCCTCACGAATGAACGGAGAGGCATACCTCGAGCTTCTAAGAGGTCCTGTGACCTCATATCTGGAGGACATTCCCCTAGTCCAGCAAAGAAGCATATGGTTCCAGCACGATGGTGCACCACCGCACATAATCAGGTCTGTGCGGGATCTGCTCAACCAAGAGTTCCCAAACCGGTGGATTGGACGATTTGGACCCCGTGCATGGCCGCCTCGGTCACCTGACTTGACTCCATTGGATTTTTTTCTATGGGGTCATGTCAAGGAAAGAGTCTTCGATCGGGAGTGCGATACGGCTGAAGAAATGAGAAGCCGTATTAGATTAGTATTCTCAGACCTTAATGCGAGAAGTGCCGAGGATCCTTTATTCCTGGATCGCGTTCATCAGGCAACAATCAGGCGAGCTCAACTGTGCCACGAACGAGGAGGAGCTCAGTTAGAGCCATTTCTAGTTTGACAGAGGCTAGAGCGTAATTAGGTAAGTACTATTCCAATTAGGTATAAATAAACATAGTAGGTAGGTACCTACCTACTATGTTTAGGCACTTACGACACAGAATAAATAATAGTACTACGCCTCGACCTTACCTACGTGAATGCGTACATTGCGGGCTGGCGAAATAAATACATATCTTTAAACATTGTTTTCTCCGGCTATAATTATTTTTCAGGATAACTGATTTTTTTTTTGGTTGGGTTTTGGTGTGCTGTACCTCCCCCTTTCGTTTTCGGAAGTGGTCTGGTAACACCCTGTAGGTAAGAACGGGCAGAATACATAATGTCGATGACATGTGTATTCGGCCGTTATAAAAACAGTTACTGTCATTAATATTTAGTAGTAGTAGTTATGTTAGAAATATAAGTCACTAGTCAGCAAAGTAATTATTGCAACGGCAGCCGCAATAACTCATGAATCAATGACGTGGCGGGTGTTTGCACACTGGCCGACAACGACACGATACCGACCTGTCAGTGGCTCGAAAAATATCATTCTCGGTGCCCTGGGGTATATTCATATTGATCTCCTAAAGCTGAGCTAACTAAAATGATTGCTAAATCTGTTGTCATCTCTTTTCGTTGTTATGGGAGTAACAATGGTAGAGCATTTTTTAAAGCTGCGCTAAAATGACAGTTGAATATGAATAAAGAGGTTTATCTTTGACCGGTACCCTTTTATTATAATGTGAGCCCAACTGTCAATTTTTTTTTTCTTGTATCTTAAAAAAAATTATTTAAACATAGTGCGGATGAATGCAGTGTCGTATCGGTGGTAGTATAGAAAAATCCATCCACAATCCACAGCCACTGAATCTATGGATTGAGAGGAATATACACTTCATCGTGGTCTGCCAACTTTGACAGATGGATGCTCGTTTGCAGTTTTGCACTGGAAGCTCCAAATTCTGATCTGAAAATTGACTGAAAATTCAATAAAACAGTAACTTCATATAGGTGCTTATGGGCTTCCATTCTTTCTACTAGGATTCGTCTTCTCACCTCGTGATCGTGGCAGAGCTGAGACTGACAGTTCAGCGTCTTCAAATGGCACCATTTAAAGCACGGAAGCACTCAGATATAAATGCTACTAGCGGTCACCCATCTCAAATAGTGACCGCGCAGAACATCGCTTAACTTAGATAATCGGTGAAGATTGACTAAGCAAGCTACGCCACGAGCGCTTCCAAGATACCATTCAATAAATATAGAAGAAGCAAGTTCAAAATCAATAGTAGTTCATTTAAATCAGTCTCTCCCGGTACTCTAAATCAGTCTCTTCCAGTATTTCTACTTATCAGACACGCAAAACCCATTACCTGACATTGTTTTAATTTAAAATATCGGTTAGTACCTTTCGTTTGCCATGATCGATAGTTGCAGTTTCAAGAGCTTGTATCATTACTATCAAATTTTCATTGCCAATATCAACCTTATCTACATTGCTCTAGAGTTCAAATATTTAAGCACAATCAAGCCCTGTACTGCCCTTTTGGTGACTATCAACTTTAGTACTGAACAGATAAGGTTGAAAATCAGTTGTGGAATCAAGAAATTGGTATGCATTGGATGCCTTGACAACTCTATGGATGATACATCAATAGTTAATCTTTTGCAGGCTTTATCTTGAGATTGGAAGTCTTTAGGTAATCGATGACGTGGATAGACAAATTACGGCTTGATGTTGATTTTTTTTAATGAAAATAGTGACAAGGTACTTCTCATGACGAGCTGATTTGCAAGAAGCTGTACTCATGCGAGCCTAGTCACTGGGCACATAAAAAAATAAATTAAAAAAAAAACCTGTGCGTGGAGTCCCTACGCGCGGAAGAAGTTATACTTCGAGTGCCACGCATTCACTCTCGCTTTGTGTTTAATGTGAAATTTATTTAGTGGGTATTTATTTTTATGTACTTAACGAATATGCAGTACTAAATTTTCACTTCAAAATAAAAAGTAAAAAGTTGCATGAACACTGCCATCTATTATATTTTGATTGTAGCGTATTATAGTCTCTTTCTATTCCCCCCGCTATCAGGTGAAACTCGTATAACTCCAAAAACACGGGCGGTCAAATGCTGAATTGCTGGACACTGCCATCTATATTTGATTGTAGCATTTGTAGCGTATTCGCGTATTAGACTATGTCAATCGCGTAACGCAACGTTGTTGGAAGTCACATTAGAAGTATAACTTCAAAAATCTATATACCTACCTACTGTAGGATTTTATTTTTATTTTGTAGAAACTATTATTGCCCCCCTGCGGGCCTAAGATGCGCACCGCGAGATATTTGTCATGTCGGTCTGTCAAAATGTAAGCATTTTGTACCAGTTTAGAAACGATTGCATTATCTGTGGTACCTAATGGTGTCGACAAAACGCGCCATAATGTACACTTTGACACTTCTAAGTCGTCGTACCTCTCTGAGGACGAGATAATAGTCACGCAGAAATGTCAAAAATTGAAAATTCAAAGGCGCGGTTTCTCAACAACATTACCACAGATAATGCAATAGTTCCTAAAGTGGATTGTAATATAAAAACTTTTAAAACAAAATGAAGTGCGTTTTCTACATTTTGCAGTGCTTTAAAAAATACTTGTTACGTCATATTTACACGGTGGTTTGGCAAAATAATTATTGTTTTACAATGCACATTTTTGCCTCACCTCAAAATGTCAGACATTGTTTATCAGCGTGTAACTTCCAACCGAAGTTTATGGAATACTAGCTATCGCCCGCGGCTTTGCTCGCGTGGTAGCAGCATACGCATTATTTGGTTAAAATCTCTGATCCTAATTTTAGACCATTTACGGTGCGACTTTTCATAGGTAACTCTTTTCTTAGGGCACCCCTACATTATAAGGATACTAACCTCCAAATTTCACACCTCTAGGACTTATAGTTTAGGCTGAGCGTTGATTGTCAGGCAGTTTTAAAAGAGTTTTATATATTTAGAAGAAAGATGTCGACGCTTCAGTAGAAGAGCGGTATAAGTGACATTTCTATAAATCCAGAAATATAAGTTCGAATAGAATTACAGCTGATCTGCAGTTTTTTTTTATGACAGGCGTCGTGGCTCAGTCGGTAGTAGCTCTGCTTTCCGTGCTGTGGGTCGTGGGTTCAATCCCGAACGGCAAACAATAAATGTTGGTTCTGTGTCTGGGTCTTACTATGTATTCTAAGTAATTAAGTATATACTTAAACAAAAAAGTGTATATAAGTATTCTATCAGCAATCTAAGTATATTAGATCCCATAGTACAAGCTTTGCTAAGTTTAGGACTAGAAAGTGTTATGTAATATGTCTAAGAATATTTTTTTTTTTTATATTTATTTATATGAGTTTTTCTAGTAGGTACTCAAGATTTTTGCAATACCCACCTCAATAATCTTATTATTATCTTACTTAGTAGTAATAATTATTTAATTAAGCTATATTAGGTTACGCGCAATTTAATTAACTATTATGTGATCTGGTTACATAGATTACTAAACTATACATCTAAATCAACTGTTTGTTGTGTGCTAATAAACCCTTAGTACCCATGATTAATAGTCTGCGACATACATAGCGTAAACCTTAGAAATCAAACGCAGTAAGCGACGAGATAAGATGCGCACCGCGAGATATTTGTCATGTCGTTCTGTCAAAATGTAAGCATTTTGTACCAGTTTAGGAACTATTGCATTATCTGTGGTACCTAATGGTGTCGACAAAACGCGCCATAATGTACACTTTTGACACTTCTTAGTCTTCGTACCTCTCTGAGGACGAAATAATAGTCATGCAGTAAAGAAAATTTCTTTACTGTCGATTAATATTAAAATTAAAAGTGTCAGTTGGGACACTGTGTCCTAATACATTTTGTCCGAATCGACAGCAAGTCGAATTGAGAACCTCCCCTTTTTTAAAAGTCGGGTACACTATTTCATCATAAACCAAATACAAGACGATCACGATGTGAGATTGGTTACAATCGGAACACGAATGTAAGATCTAATTAGAAGACGTGGGCACGCAAAATGGCGTGTTAGCACGAACTGTGCAGTTATTGCTCCAACCCTATATACTATATACTGTATATATATTATATATATACTGTGTATACTATATATTAACATTTTTATGTCTCAGAGTGGTAAGCGCAGTGCAATGAATAACAGAGCATGTCTTTATTAGATATGCTTAGTGAGGTAATCTGGGAGAAAAAAAAGACCAATGATAATTATTTTTCAGGCTAGCCCCCCAACCTATATTTCTTAGTTACCTGCTTGCGCTAAATAAATACTCTACGAGCATATCTTGGCCAAAAGTACACAAGTTAAATCTGAAACAAAATCATTTACGGCCTTACCACGTTATCAGATTTATCTTGGATCTAACAAAAACCGCCAAAAACCACGTGTGTTTTGGACTTAGTTCCCTGTCAATAAGTTGTCAGATTTATTGTAACATATAAATCTGACAACTTATTGACAGGGGTTAAGTCCAAAACACACGCGGTTTTTGGCGGTTTTTGTTAGATCCAAGATAAATCTGGAAACATAATTTGGGGGATATAGTTTTTGCTGAATATGAATAGTTTTGCTTCTACAAAAAAATAAACCGTAATTTGATAAAGCATACTTACTAACACATGCGGTCGAAGCTTAATATTGCAAATGGATATCACTGGATATGTAAGCTTCACTGGATTTCAGTTGCTTAAAGAGAAGTTGTTTGCTAACTTTAGTTTTAGTTCTAGGAGCAATAAAATTCAACTAACCGCATTAGCTACCGACTATTTTTTATTTCTTTATTTAGCCTTTATTTCAGATAAACTAGGTACATGTAACTTAAAACTAATACTATACTACGACATCGACACTGTTATCTGTTTGCCCTTTTTAGCAATGGCCTCCTTCATTCGTTTCCCCTCCTCTCTGTCTCTAGCTACCCTTGTCCACGTTTTTCCCGCAGTAGCCGTTAGCTCGTCCTCCCATCTTTTAAACTGTCTACCTCCTTTACGCTACCGACTATAGTAGGTGTCAAATAACACCGCAATACAGGTCATTCACCCACCTTCACCTCGATGTCGCAAAATTCAATTTATGTATAGTAAACAAACAGTACTACGAGATTCGAGCGATTACCGTCTTAGCGACAGGTTTGTATGGAAAGCGACAAAATTAGCCATTCATAAATTTAATTTTGCGACATCGTGGTAAAGGTCGGTGAATGACCTGTATTGCGGTGTTATTTGGCACCTGCTATAAAAAGTTATTTTGGGATTGTGAATTTACTCTAAAAGAAGTATTTTTTTATGGAAGGGTTATTTTAGCAATATTTGTGTGGTGTAGAATCTACGCAACATAAAGTACTTTAATATTTTAGGCAAACAATTCTACTAAGCCCGTATCCACCGCAGACCAGCTTAAAAAGCTTCAAAAAATAAAAGAGAGAGAAAATAAAACTTGAAATCGCTGGAATTTAAATAAATATTTTCAGAAGTGTCACTTTGGTCTGGAGTGAAATATTGGAGTTCAATCGATTGTTGCTTTAAGATCTTATGCAAATCTGCCAGCTGAAGACTGCTACCGTTGATGTTGGAATGTGAGAAAGGATAAACTATGTTGATGTGGTATTCTATCGTCCGTCCATATATTTTACAAAACCACTAGCATTTCTCAGCGCCATCTAGTTGCAAACTTTGAAGTTTATAGAAATGAAAATCATAATAAAATTTTATTATAAATGCCGGTGCCAACAGGATATTAATGCATTGGATTTCAATTTTTTTTATTAGCTTACATTTCTCTAGAGTGCCAAATGGCTATAGTAATCCTTTAAATAAATAAATAAATAAATAAATACCTAAGGAATTTCAAAACCTTTTAAAACCAAAAAAAAAAGATTATGACCGTGATTGGATACTTTCAAACATTTCACTTTCATTTTCGCAAGGCACAAGACGAATTTTTTTCTACTTTATAATACTTTTTTGCGTCCGACTAACCCGCTTAACTAAACTGCGTTACCACACTGGTGTGGCTAGGCACAAAATTTGCTTTATGTAACACTAGTGTTAAAGATAGAAAACTGTTTTCTTAACCTTATCGTGATTTGATATCCTACTAATATTATAAACGCGAAAGTTTGTAACGGTGTATGTATGTAAGTTTGTTACTCATTCACGCAAAAACTACTGATCCGATTTGGATGAAACTTGTACATTGTTCACCGAGAGGAGAAAGTGTCGTTTGAAGCCCGAGCCGTAGGCGAGGGCTTTAAAACACCCGAGATTGGGAATCGCACTTTCTCTCGAGTGATACATAGTGCTTTATACTACACCTACGAGGAAAATAAAAAACTAAAACTGAATCCTCAAACAACACACAAATAGAAAATGGCGCCAATAGCGTCTGCAATTTCCACATGTTCTTTTTTCAAATTGTTTATCCTGCCGCCGCAGGGTCGCACTGCCAGCCCGACACCATCCAACACACAGCTAGTGGCCAGTGTCATTTTGCGAACTTGGAGATAAAAACTCACTGTAAAAACTTTTTGGCTTTTGATATTTAGGTTACCGGCGCAGTCTTACCCAAAATTAAAAAAGAAAAACCACGTAAGAAATGGATTTTCATACACTTTTCTCTCCCGCTCAGATGCGTTTTCTCCCCGCATATTTGTTCGATATGCAATGACGTACTTTCTACCGTAAATTTGATAAAGTATCAAGGTACTTTCCAAGCAGGTGTAGTATAATATATATTTTCCGTGATGGATTAACACATAGGATACTTTTTATCCCGTTCACGGGGAAAAAATGAACATCCAAACAAATTTTTCAATAAAAACGTCAGTCCAGCCTTTAATCTGTTAGAAATGGTTGTCAGTTGTGTTTTGCTATAGCCACAGACAAAGACGTCTGTGGCTATAGTAAAACACAACTGACATGGAACAACTGACAGCTTGAATAAAATAAATAAATAAATAAATAAATAAATAAATAAATATTCACGGAAAACCGTTTTATGTTGGTGGGTACACAACCTGGCCGTAAATAATCAAATTAAGAAAACAATATTTTCATTCTTAAGCTACGTGTACAAAGATGAAATTTTTACAAGCGATCCGATTTGGATGAAACTTGGAATATATATTTTCCGTGACCTGGATTAACACATAGGCTACTTTTATCCCGAAAAATCAACGGGATCCAACGGGACGCGAACGAAGTTGCGGGAGGAAGCTAGTACCTAATAATGCCAAGTTTTGAAAATGAAAACAATGCCACATCCAAACAGAGCTCATTCTTCTTCATTCGAGAAGGCAGGGCGCCTCGTGCTATTTATTTTGAATACTTTCGCAGATTTACTGAGTGATCTCTAGCTGTAGTGGCAGTCATGTATTTATTTAAAGTTAATAGATTTAAAAGGACTTTGCTATGATTATTGGAGGTCGTAATAATTGACAATGAATAAATAAATAAATAAATATCTTTGGACATTACACACAACACCTTCTAGTCCCAAACTAAGCAGAGCTTGTACTAAGGAAACTAGATTGCTGATATAATACTTATATACATTTTTTTTTGGTAAATACATACTTATAATACATAGTAACACCCAGACACAGAACTAACATTTATGTTTGTCACACAAATGTTTGTTCTCGGTTGGGATCGAACCCACGACCCACAGCACGGAAGGCAGAGCTACTACCGACTGAGCCATGACGCCTGTCAATTCTGCATGAGGTTAAAAAAGCTTGTTATTGTTATAAACTCGCAAGCTCTGAACTGCTTTCGCTGCCCAGCATAAGGCTACTGACACACATGCTTTAAAATAGCATGCTAAAAAGCATGCTAATTAGCATGCTCCCTATAACCTCAATGTAATAATTAGCATGCTAATTATTAGCAAGGTTTCGATACACATGCTAAATGAGCATAAAGCATGCTAACTAGCATGTGTAACAGTACCTTTACAGTACTGTACTGTACGCGCGCGATCTGTTTGCAGTCGGGGTATGATGTGCGAGGCAGGCACTACTCCCTCCGCTCGACGACACCTCGCCGCCACCGCCTGTAGTTTAGTGCCGTGCTGACCTTGATTTTTCTCGCTCGCGCGCTTATCAATATCGATAGTTGAAACTGATGATGATTAAAATTACAATTTATATATTTTTTACATAAATAAACTTGTTTGATTAAGATTTCCGGCTTTTCCACACAGTTTTCTAAAAGTAGGGAATATATGCATGATATTTACTTTTTTTTGCACCATAATTTATAATACAAATATCTAGCGCTATATAATAAACTAGCAGCGCCTCGCGGTTTCACCCGCGTAATTCCCGTTCCCGTGGGAATTCCGGGATAAAATATAGCCTATGTTCATCAGGGATAATGTAGGATTCTAATGGTAAAAGAATTTTTTTTAATCGGTCCAGTAGTTTCGGAGCCTATTCAATTCATACAAACAAACAAACAAACAAAAAATCAAACCTTTCCTCTTTATAATATTTGTATAGATAAAATGTGTTAAAATACTAACAGATACAAGCAGTTTGAACGTCCACTTTTAAGGTGTCAAAAAAAAATATCGAACTCCGTTCATTGTCGCTAATTAGGTCACATCACTAGCGCATTCCTCAGAACTGCACTCAGATCGCGCGCGTAATGTACTTATAGGCGTGTAAATCTTCCAAAATATGCAATTCTTGCAAACATTAGTCACTTGGCACGAAAACAAGAGTAACCATTAAAATTAAGGAAATATAGAGAAACAAAATAATAGTTAACATAGTTTCAGCGGTTTCATCCCAATAATTTTACATGCGCCTGAAAATCTTGGAAATGGTTCTATTTTGAGCTGAGATTATTGTAAGGCGAGTTTTACACTTGCCTTTTTTAGATTACTTTATCTGCACTATTTTAATGTCAATTTAACTAACAGCCTAAGCCAAAATGTTTTAGCGCTATTTAAAATTAATACCTAGAAAATTTTACAAGTAATATTAACCTAATAACTAAAATTTTTACTTTGGTTTTCGGTGGGCTTGAGGTTACAAATATGACATGGAAGTAAAACAATACGTACATTTTGCTTCGTGTATGCTTTTTAGGTAGACACTAAGATTAAAATACATGAACTCTGAGTGATAGTAAAACTACGAAGATCCTTTTTACTCTTTTAAGTTTTCTGTAATTTTTTTTTTTCTTAATAATGTTCAAAAATGAACTGTAAAAAAAACAAAAGCTCAAAGCTTCCTCTTTTCAAAAAATCTGTCTATTGGGCTAGAAGTCATTCTACACGTTTTGTACAAAAGTAATCATTGACCAATAAATACTAAATCTTTAAGAAAAAATACTTTTAGCAAAAATCTAAAGTCTGTATTAGCCTTATCAACGCACGTGACGACTGCACGTAACTGTCGCCGCGTCTAAACCAACCTGATTTATTTTATCGCGTCGATAAATGAGTGCGCTCACCAGTGTAATGAATTGCGCTGGCGTTTAGCGCAAATAACACTGGAATTGCTGGAAGAAATACTGATTATGTACAATAAGCGGTTTCTATCTAAAACCACTAAAAAAAGATCAATAATGTTATAACAACTACAAAATATTTTAATTATTACGAAATGAATTTCATAACTAAAATATCAGTCAGGATAATTAATTAGCAATACAATTAAAATTCATTTGGGCATAGTGACAGCCTATTTCAACAATATTCGAGAGGTGTGAACTCCTTGAAGTCAGAAATGCAATAGAGGACGAGTCAAGCACGCGCTCCGTTTTTATAGGATTTTTAGTCATGCGACCAATTTCCGCTTATTGTACCTATTTGTTGTGAAAAAGCCATTTAGGTTGGAAAAATCTTGTATAATAAATCAAAGACAAGGTTTTACACGATAAGACGAAACGATTTTACTGGCAAACTATGTTTCTTATACAAATGAATCGATGGAGGATATTTTAACATCATTGGTATCCACATAATAGGTATTTGTTTTATGGCTGTATGTTACTATGTATGATAAGTATGTATTTACAAAAAAAAAATATAAATATTTTAACAGCAATCTATAGTTCCTATTAGTACAAGCTTTGCTTAGTTTGGGACTAGAGAGCGTTGTATAATATGTACACGAATATTTATTATTTTTTATTTATTACTATTATAAGTCGTGAGATTCAGAAACCTAACAAAAAAGTGCCTGGAAAGGTAATTGCATCTAACGTGTATTAATCGTAAAAATCTTATTGATGTGTAGCGCCATCTATCTCGCTACATAAAAACTAACATAAGAAATATCCTAGATCGCGCAAACGAAGTTATCACGGAGTTTGAACATAAGTAACACCACCGAATACCATCCATTGGTCCTCGGACCCCGAGCCAAAGGTCGCTCGGCGTGGAAGATCTTCCTTTTTCTTAGGAGGACACCTATCCTACAATGTTCTCCTCAGATGCATGAAGATCAACTGAGCCCCGAGTCTGTGCATTGGTTTTGACTTGCGACTCAGGTATAGCACACGCAAACGCATTCGCAAAGCGAGAAATTTTGTATGAAAACCGGATAAGCGCCTCTAGCGGGAGATTTAGGAATTGTGCAATCACCAACAAAATTTCTTGCTTTGCAAATGCGTTTGCGTGTGCTGTACTCAAGTCGAAAGTCAAAACAAAGGCACGGACTCGGGGCTCTGACCGAAATTACGTGCAGAATTTTGTGCATGATTTTTAAACAGATATTCACCGTGCATCATGACCAATATCAACTTTCGCTGGCTATTTCCACAGTGTAGAGATACCCTTTGGTAAATCGGATTACTGACTGCTTGTATTTGTGTATTATTAGTTATGTCGCCTCACCATTTATAGGGCGAAGGTATTCACTGCATTATCATGGCATTGAAGATACAGTAGAGTTGTGTACTTTTATCCGACTTTTTGTATCCGGCATTTGGATTTTGACCCGGGGACATCATGGTTCATTAGCCGGGTAGGTACCGCTCCCAGTTTAGCAGAAATCTCTCTAGATTTCTTGAATTTTAGATAAATTACACAAGTTTTTTTGAAGGGATAAAATAAAGTATAATAATGGGTAATACGTATAATAATATTATATTATATGATCTGTGGAAATACCTAGTTGTCTGATGTGACGGCTGTAACAGAGCTACTGAACAATAGTGAACAGATGTTAGTCCGAATTTATGCTCAACTAATACGGTATTTAAAAAATACACATGAAACTGTTGAGCTATCTACAAACCGTTGCAAACGATTTATAGATAGCTCAACTGGTCCAAATCAGTACCAATCGGAAGCGTGCTCAGGACACTGGCTGCATTTAAATTCTAGCCTTCCCTTTCCATGAATTTCCTTTCCACGTTTGCTTATAAGCGGTTTTCTCTTTTATGCCATGTAAGATCTTTTTCCGGCTTTATGCTAACTTCCGGCTTTCTATATTATTCATACTCCAGTCCCTATTCAAAAGTCGTAACGCGTATTTGCTTATAAGCTGTTCTCGCTCGCACGCTATGTAAATAGCAGGATTATCCACCGTGTCTCCAGGTACGAAGACAGACGTTTATGAGACAATAAGAAAGCGCGATACTTGTTTATGTATTTTTGATGGAAAATAAAAGTCACTCAGCCTTTATATTATTCTTGGAAGTGTAAATGAGTCATAATATTTCAGTACCTCTTAAACCTAGAAGTATATTTTATACTCGAGTATATATATACTCGTTATTACTCGTTACTTTAAGTCGATGCAATGAGTTGAGTTCTGGGGGGTAATCGGTATCTCATAAAAACTTGCCAGTAAGTAGTGTGAAGGTCGCAAACGAGTCACCTAATATTTTTCTATCTTTTGAGCACAGGAAGCCACTGGTATCTACCGACAAAATCCTGGGTAACCAATAAAATAATAATAAAGTTGTAGCTATGTTCTTGCTAGATCTGGGTAGAACATCACATTTTGAAATGCCTCTAAATGGTCTCTATAAACCTTTCAGATTTCAAATAGTGTCTTATTTTCACTGGACACTGGCAATTTTGTCAGCTTTAAGCCGTAAACAAGGAGAAGAAGATATAAAAAGATCTTGTAAAAGTACCAACAATTTGAAAGGTTGCCTGTCTACCCTACACGGGGATTACATACTTGATCCTATTTCATTTTATTTTCCTCCCCGGCTTTGTTTGCATAATACTCGGATAAGCGGAAGGTTAGATAATAAAGGGTCTGATCTGTCATTTTATAGCAGACTAGCTGATATCCGCGACTTCGTACGCGTGCGAAACTTTCCACCAAAATATCTGTCAACCAGTATACGATGAACCCCGTAGCAAATGGCTGCTTTTGGTTTAGAGAGGTCAAGCTGTATCTAAGAATCCACGTTTTTTTATTTCAATAAAATATAGCCTATGTTTCAATCCGGAAAAGGGCTTGTGAATGGTATAAGTTTCATTGAAATTGGTCTGGTAGTTTAGGTGCGATTCGCCAACAAACAAACAGACAAACTCTAGTTTCGGTATCAGAATCGATTATTTAGTAGATCTGCATATTTAATTTATCCATATCTTTAATTTTAGTTTTTGGATTTTTTACAGTTTTATAATAGTAGATCTCTAAAATATTCTTGTCATTGTTATTACAATCAGATGGTAAGGTAACCATTTTTTTATTCATCTATCATGATGGTAAAAACTGCGTAACTGATGGTTAATCTGAGAACGTTACATCGTCTCACTCAACGTCAACCCAGATGGTCCACCGCGGTCATCGGGCACCGACAATTCCTTGGGACAGTTATATTGTGCGCCTTGTAACAGAACTTTCAAAACCAAGTTTGGCTTTTCAAGCCATATTCGCTCGTATGTTAGGAGATAGCAGGGTTCGCCGTTGGCGGATACGCCAAGGAGGACATCATTATCATCACGTGCACTGCGTCCATCACTCTGAGACATATATATTAAGTCTAACGCACCTGTAATAATTACATCCCCACCCTCTTTTAACCGGAATACAACAATGCGAGCAGAAATAAAGGTTATTTTTGGGGTCGATTAGGAAGTTAAAATTGTTTAGTTGACAAATACTAAATGGTGATGTACCAGCTTTCTCTATATCAGTGCTACTCTATGATTTTAATAAGAGGTTCTAGACGCGACGGCCAATGCTACAAAAGTAGACCCAGCTACCTTAACTACAATTTATTTTACAGTTCCAATACAATGTGAGTAAAAATGAGGGTAGCTAATAGCTAGTAGCTCCATACAACAGAGTAATAAAAATTTTAAAACTCACAAAACAAGTGCTATTCCCAGCACAATTGAACTAGATCCGGCAAATCTCAGAAATACTATGATCGGGGTAGCACCAATTTGAAAATCCCTCTCTAGCCAATCAGCAAGAAGAAGCACAGAAGCGCTCGGATGCGCATCTAAGTGCTTTCGTGCTTCGGAAGGTATGGTTAAGCTGTCGGTCTCGGCTGTAGCAGTCGTTAAGCTATGACGCAAGCCAAAAAAAGCCAGCAATGACAAAGAAGATCTGAGTAAATTTACTAAAAAAAAAAAAAAAATCTTAATATCACACAGAGTACTTATTCTGTGACCTTACTTATACTGTTATATTTATTGAGTGTGTAAATTGGTTCTAAATAAAAGCAATGTTTTAATTTTCAATCTTACCGGGAACATAAACCGGTAAACAATATTGCGGAGCATAGTTTCTTTTATTACAATTATTACACAGTTTTTTTTTCTAAACTAAAACAGAAGACACAAGGAAATCCAGGTAGACCACCTTGATTTTAAACATGTTTATTATGAATTATATAAAATTAGTTTTTGTATTTGTTTAAAACTGGTGCTACCATCTTTAACCAGCCATCCACTCCGAAACCACAACAAAAGGAGCTCGATAGAGAACTCAGCCACCTCCTAATAAAAGAATCGACTCTATATCTATCATTGCAGGAGAGATTTTAAAACTACCGTTTCATTTACCGTTCCATAGATACGATGTCCGTCAGAAATTAAGTCCGTTTTTTATTTATGGTAGAGTTCAACGTTAACGTCCAACGAGTGTTGGCTCTGTTGTTGCATTTTTCTTATCTAAGCTAATTTGATAATTTGATAAGTAAAAAGCTGACAAAATATTCGTCCTCAAATCGAACCATATTCCGATACGTTCACGATCCGCTGGAACCTATTTCCGGACACCACCTGGGGGCTTTTTTTAGCCTTACCATTCATATGCTAATGCGTTGAATATTTGCCATAGAATGCTATCGAGCGAGGCGTCCAAACGGAAGGGCTCAACGGAATGATTTTTCCGTAGATTTATGGTTTAAGGTGTGGTGCTTTATGGGGTTTCGGTAACGGTTTGTTTGGGTGCTTATATTAAAGGTGTTATAATGTACCGGAAGATGCTGAAATGTAACCCTACCCAGAGTGAGCTTATAGTATTAGAAGTCACCTGGGCAGTCCAATGAAAAATGGTACACGACTGACATCTATAGAAAAACAAAAATATTCTATACTAGCTGTCGCCCGCGGATTTGCTCGCGTGGAAGCAGCATACGCATAATTTGTTTAAAATTTTTGATTCTAATTTTAGACCCTTTAGAGTGTGACTTTTCAAAATTCCTTCCGTAGCGCATCCCTGCGCTATATAAGGATACTAACCTCACAATTTAATACCTCTAGGACTTATAGTTTAGGCTGTGCGTTGATTGTCAGTCAGCTTCAAAAGAGTTTCACATTATTTAAGAAGAAGAAGAAGATACGCACAATTTCATTAAATGATAAATACAGTTAGCACACCAGACAGTACACAATGGGATCGATTCTAGGATCGCATTTCTATAAAGTAACCTAACTTTGAAGAGTGGCACAGACCGAGCGAGACCCAGCAGTGAGTGAAGTCGGGCTGTGGATAATGATGATGAACCTAATTTGACAGCGCTTAAATCACGTGTCTCCCTTACGTCTTAGTTTAAGAAGGAATTTGACAGTGCTTAAATCAGCTGTCTTTTTTGCGTCTCAGTTTATAAGAAAGAGATGGCAACACTTTTAGTGCTGTCAAATTAGTTTAGTACCAATGACTTGCCTCTGTTAAATTATCAACGGCCTATATAAAAAAATTCTCAGAAATTGTCGCTTTCGCTAAACTGTCAGAAATGTCATAACCTGTGATATATGGGTCACTGTCCTGTCCTGTCCTTATATTCAATTACCCATTTAGACCAATACTCAGCCTCTGGCGCTTTGTACCCATCTCGAAATTGGCTACGTTCATCTTGCCGCCTATCAATCAACATACAGCTCTATCTACCCTACTGAAGGTGGAAAATTGACTGTCACCGATCAGTCTTTGACGTCGCATGCCTTTGATTGGATAGCCAAACGTTGCTCACCAATTACTTAGAGTAAGTGATTGTCTTATGCACGGCTTCATGTAAATTTTGTGGTGGTTCCTCACGTGTAATGTTGTCGACGTGGATTAGTCTGGTGTCAATTTAACGGGCTAATATTATCTGAGTATCATGCAGTCAAGTCCAATTACGCTGGACAGGATATATCGTATATCGACTGACACCTGGTCTCAGCCTAACAAAAGCTCCCGAGAGCTTCTCCCACTCATAGAACACCAATTTGATAATCTTTGTTGCCAACAATTTTCATGGTCATGGACTAGGGCGTAGGGCCTGATTCTGTAAATTCATTTTTCTAAACTAAGCTAATTTGACAACACTAAAAGGATAGCTTTTAAAAAGAAGACTTTTTAAAAGCTTACTATAAAATATCTGATTATTTAGAAGACAAACAAGCTGGGAGCGAAATAGCTCCAACTCATTCAATAAAAAAAAATGTACTCATACTAAATCATACAAAACGTAATGACGATTCAAAGTGATCAGTGAGATTTTATTGAAAGTTTTTTGACTTTGACTTTAGCTTTCTTCGGCGTCAGTATGAATCCAAGGAAAGAAAGATTTTTGACGAGTGGTCTTACAGAAATTTATGTGCAACTTTAGTTTTTTTTCATCCTGTATGCAAGCGGTGAACATATTACAGGGAGGAAAATGCATACGCCAGCTTACAGAAGGTCAGCTCTGTGAAAACCCGGCAAAACGGACGTCAGTTACACAAATGCGCAGTTGAGTGGCTTCTTACAAATAAAATTCCATTGTGCACTGCATCTTGTAAAGGCAAGAAGATATGGATGTGGTATTAATGAGTATTTTAGGCAGTAGGATGCTTACCCAAAAGACTGTTTTGTTTTTGATATTCATGCCAAATTATTGTACTGTTCGTAAAATCCACCTTCATAATGCGAACTGCCAAGGAGAGGAACTCTCTGCCATCATCAGTATTTCCTCAAAGATATAACCTAGGAATTTTCAAGAAAAGAGTGAATAAGTGGATTATAGCTAAGCGTGCTCCACCTTAGGCTGCAGCTACACTTACCACCAGGTGTGCTGGCAGCCAAATGCTTAGCTATTGCTCATAAAAAAAAAAAAAAACTAAGATTATATTATATTATTAAGTCCTAATATAAGTGAATTTGTAATTCTTTCTTGAGAATAATAAAAGTTATTTAAGTCTATAAAGACCGGTTGTAGTAGTAGAGCTTCTTGTGAATGAGCTCATCTAGAGAAGTACCTACAGTACCAATTTATGTTGCCAAAGAGTGATGCTCGCATTGCTGTGTTTTGGTTTAAAAGGTATGGGTGCCGGTGGTATTACAGGCACATAAGACTTAACACCTTTATGTCTAAAAGTGATGGACGCAGTGCAATGCGTCACAAGACCAGTTCTCAGTGAACCGTACATAAGCAGTGGTTACCAATTACATCAAGTGTGTTACCGAATTTTTATTTACACCATTTTTGATAATAATTATAAACTTTATTCTAATCAGGGGAGAACGGACCGGGTGAGTACGGAACCGGGTGAGAACGGGCCTAACCCATTGCCGTATCCACTGTTTTCTTTCTGCGGTCTACTTTCAAACGAAGTTTTTGAATCTATTGTTATAATATCCAGTTTGTTGCCAGTTTGTAACTATCCGGAACAAAATGTGATTTTAATTCGAGAGCAGTTTGTTTGTTCCGTAATGATTAAATAATTGAATTTGTTTAGAGGGGACCGTGACATTGAACTTTAGATACCAAAGATTTGTAAGTAAAGATGTCATAGTTACTAAAAAACTAGCTAATACCCGCGTTTTAGTACGTGCAAAACTTTATTATATAATAGATCTGCATAATTATTTAGTTTATCCATATCTTATTTTAGATCTTGGCTATCTTACAGTTTTAAATTAGTATAGATTGATTAATATTATAGGGTTATTTGGTCTATTATTTATTTCAGTTACTTTTGCATAAAAAAGGGGGCAACCTAAGGTTTACTGGAAGAGAACTCTTTTTAGGGTTAAGCTCGCCTATATGTACGTTTTAAGTTAAGTATCTCTGTTTACAATAAAGAATAAAGAATGAAAGATAATCAACTGAAATTCCGACTTCTTCCTTTGACTGTCTAAAAGCGTTCCCAAAGTCTTACAAAGTAAAAGTCTTGTCTAAAAGTACAGGGACTTTGGTTTTGCTTAAGTATTCTATCCAAAATTGCCTAGAAATTCGTAAATACTGTTTGCCGTGTGGAACTATTAGTTTGGAAATAGTTGTACCATTGGCTTGCATGGTATCATTAGCTAATAATTTGGAAACAGCTGAACTGGGTTGATTGTGGGGACTATATCGTACGTAATGAGGCGGAACAATTATAACAATAAAAAATAAAGTACCAAGTAGTAATGAGTTTGCAGCACGATTTTGTAGTAATAACACTAAAAGTGTTGCCGTCCTTTTCTCATAAACTGAAACAACGAAGACGGATATAATTTTAGAGCTGTCAAATTAGGTTAGTGTAGAAAAATGCAACAAGACTAGTAGTTCGCCCCGAACTGAGACTTCGTGATGGTCGAAGGTTAATAAAACCAAAACAATTTTTATTGACAATGAATGTAATAAACTTTGCAAATCGCTTCGAAATCACCGTCTAGCTAAGTACCAGTCTTATTTGAACTACAAAATCATTGAAACTCCAAGAAATGGTAGTTCACGTTATATACTGAATTAGCCGATGATATAATTTTTACAACAAATCAAAAATTATTAGACCTAGAATCAAAATAAAAATGTTTTTGGAATGTCTAAACCAAACCCTATCATATGACACCTTATTTGATATATTATTGTACGACTTTTTTTTTTACTCCTTTGGACCCTGATAACTTCACGACCCCTTGACCGATTTACTTCATTTAACAAACCAGTAAAACTTAAGAGTACTATCCGTATACCTACCAAATTCTGTGAAGATCAAATAAGCGGTTCAAAAGATTTCGACGAACAAACATACAAAGCATTTTTGTCCAAGTTGTCACTAAGATCTCGTTCGCTTCGCTCACTCGATCAATGATTTTCTTTTTCTTCTTTACCTATAAATATGGCCTCTGTCCGTCATTTCAACAGACAATTGGGCCAAAGTCAAGTGATGAATTTGAAGTAATATACGAGTCAAGTCATTCATGAAGTCGGACAAAATATTAGCAATTTCTCTCAATTTGACTGCGGAGTATTGCTGCGTTATCACGCAGTGTAATTGCAACTCTACTGGCTACTATCGCCACTGTACTTGTCTATGTACTTGTTATGAGCGTGTAAATCGGATTTTAGTCGGTATAATGAAGTATAGTGGATTGGATAGTGAATTCAATGCGATTTGATTGAACTGTGTGAACGATTATGTTTATTCATTGTATCGATGTTATAGTCAGGCTTAATAGAATTGGTAATTTTCATACATTTGAATATATTTGTGTTATTTATTATCGAATATTTTCTTGTAAATAACAAAAATTAGTAAGTACGAAAAACTAGTGTGATTTGGAACTTTGTGAAGTCTAGAATATTAAGCCTAGCTTTCAAGGACACAATTAACACTTAAAATTAAGAGACCTCTTCTCACAAAACATTTTTTTTTGGGAAACAAACTGTTTATATAAAAATAACTTATGATAGAAAGTTAGAAATTTCCCTCCATTATGTCATGGGAGGTACAATATGACTGAACCAAACTTAGAGAAAGAAATAAAAATTGCTTGTTAGGTATAATAATACAATTTCCCCCACATTGGTAAGATAAATTAGTATGGAAATCGAACCACCTTAATGTCACCACACGCTCGCAAAGCAATTTAAATAGCTATATCATATTTTGCTTAAAAATTGTTTACCTGACTGTACTCAACAGCTTCCATTTTGATTTTGTCCGAAACGCCAGTAACAAAAAAATTAAAATCTAAAGTGACAATTGGGAGAATTTGTCCCAAAATATTTTCTCCGAAACGTCAGCAAGTCAACTTAGAAGCTACGTTAAAAAATTTACTTATTTAAGAAAAATAGTAGATTATTTAACAAGGGGATAAAGCAGTGTCTTCTGTCGCGGGTGACGATTTAAATCGCGAGCGTAATGAAGGACTCAAGGTTTACTCCCGAGCGTAGCGAGGGTGTTAAAAACTTAAATCACGAGCGAAGCGAGGAATTTAACACGAGTCCTGAGTATAGCGAGGGAATTAAGTTCACCCAAGACTAAGACAGCTTTATCACCGAGGAAAATACTCTACTTTTCGTACCATTTGCGAAAAAATTAACACAATAATAATATGAGATAGCATTTTAGAACATTAACTTATTTATAAAAATAAATTAAAATAAACTTAACGTTTATGTATTTGAAAAAAACAAAAACGCGGCATTTTCCTAGACTAATATTTTTTTGTCGGAAAAGCAAAGGCATCAAGCTCATACGGCCTGCATAATAAATGCGTATTCCTTTTTCAAAAAGATGTATAATGCTTTATATACAAACTCAATGGTGTAAACACAGATGTAGTTCAGTATAAATTGTATTCCAAATTTAAATCACTTTCTCCCCCTAGAGGATGAAAGAAATCCAGTACAATTTTCTCTCCCTGTTTTTAACAGATTAAAAATGACTATTGTTATGTTCGCTTTTTGTGGCATAGAATGTCACTTTTTTGAGCAAGTGGTACGAAAAATATATTATTATCAAGCAGATTTGTGATTGTGTCATTTTATTCAATTTATCCAGCACTGACCTCATCGTTGCTTGACTTCTGACCGGCTAGCAATTTCTTTTATAGTTTACTGCCGGAATTTCAGATGATTAAGAATATTGTGTCACCTTTTTTATAACTGTAATAAGGGCAACAGTGTTGCTGTGATCTAGATTTTATATTTTTATGTTCGTCCTTACTGACACACTTTTAAACACGGTGTAATAAAGCCGCTACTGGAAGTTTTGGGAGATTAAATGAACTCCTCAATAAGAAATCAGTTATTTCACATACAAGTAATATGCAATACTTAGGAAAATACTTGGAAAAAATTAATAAATTAATATTCATGGACATGTTACACAACGCCATCTAGTTTAAAACTAAGCAAAGCTTGTGCTATGGGAACTAAATTGCAGATAGAATACTTATATACCTTTTTTTTGTAAATACATACTTATAATACATAGTAACACCCAGACACAGAACAAACTTCTATGTTAGCTACACACAAATGTTTGCCCTCGGTGGGGATAGAACCCAAGACACACAGCACGGAAGGCAGAGCTACTACCGACTGAGCAATGGCGCCCGTCGAATGAATTGAAAATGAATTGGAAAAGCTGATATATTTTATCATTAATATAATATTAAACTCTTTTGAAGCTGACAACGCACAGCCTAAACTATAAGTCCTAGAGGTATGAAATTTGGAGGGTAGTATCCTTATATAGTGTAGGGGTGCACTAAGAAAGGAACTTTGAAAAGTCACACTCTAACGCGAGCAAAGCTGCAGGAGACGGCTTGTGGTCTATAAAAAGCACTGCAATCAGCCACTGAGCTATTCAAGAGTCACACCACTCACACCTCACATCGCCCAGTGTTTTTTTTTTTTTTTTTTTTTTAATTTTTAATTTATTTATTTATTTATTGAGATTTATTTATTGAAGGAACAATATTTTTTTTTTCTTTTTTTTTCCAGCTACATTTTGTAGATCATTGCTCTACATTGCCGGAAACTGTACTTTAGTCTAAAGTATTTTTAGTTTTAATGTCAGAATCAAAGCGATCACTGAGATTTTATTGCTTAAAGTAGGTGCCAAATATGTGTGGTGATGGGCCGGCCATCTTTGCCGCAGAACTGACAATCGTTGGAGCAAACTAATACTCGAGTGGAGACCGCGTTTAGGCAAGCGTAGTGTAGGACGCCCTCCGGCTAGGTGGAGTGACGATCTGAGACATGTAGCTGGCAAACACTGGATGAGAAGAGCCGAAGACCGGGCTCAGTGGCGCGTCTTGGGAGAGACCTACGTCCAGCAGTGGACCGATATAGGTTGATGATGATGATGAGGTGCCAAATAACACCGCAATATAGGTCATTCACGCACCTTCACCACGATGTCGCAAAATTCAATTTATGAATGGCTAATTCTGTCGCTTTCGATACAAACCTGTCGCTAAGACGGTAATTGCTCGAATCTCGTAGTACTGTTTGTCATACATAAATTGAATTTTGCGACCTCGTGGTGAAGGTGAGTGAATGACCTGTATTGCGGTGTTATTTGGCACCTACTATACAAGAATTTAGACTTTGACTATGAAAGTATCAATTCGTCTCAAACGCGCTATAGTGATTGATCCATTATTGATAAGAAACGCTCTCATTTCGTTTGTAATTGATCGATATGTTGATATGTTCAGCGTTAATGTTGTTTTTTTACGCCTCTTTTTATATGAGGTTCGGTTTGGCTTGTGATTTCACCTGGTTACTCTTACTGCAATTAAACATTGATTTGCTGAATAACGGATATACACGCGAGAGCAATGATTCCGGGTCACTTAAAGAATGTTAAAAATCTCGGAAACTAAAAATGATAGGTTAATGCAATAAATTGTATTTAATAGACAATGTAATACTCCTTAAATGAAGGTATTAAAACTTCTTAGTTATTGTAAAGTTATATCTTAAAAAAATCAAATTTGAAAAAGGGCCACTTTCGAAGATGGAACTACGAAATTACAGCATTTGGTTTTGCTTTTGTTTGTAATCTGTCATTTATGTGGGTATATAAACCATGTTGATAGTGCTCTATATTCATTATTCAAGCTGAAATTATGTCGCTTACGCCTGAAGAATGCACCAGAATACTTACAATGCTGGAAACCGGCCGGAGTCAGCGCGATACAGCCAGGACTGTCGGTGTGTCGCTGTCAACAGTACAAAGAGTTCTCCGACGTTACGAAGAAACTGGTTCTAACCTACGCAGACCAGGAACGGGCAGAACCAGGTGTACCACAGCACGAGAAGACCGATACTTGGTGAACACCATGCTTCGAAATCGCTTTCTCACAGGAACTGAACTCACAAATCAGTTTCGACGCCTCGGAGGAAGTAACCCAAGTGCATGGACAGTAAGACGTCGGCTTGCTGAATCTAACTTAAAACCCCTTAGACCTGCAAACGGCCCTAAACTGGAGCGTGGGCATCGTATTTCAAGACTAAGATATGCCCAGAGCCACGTAAATTGGAGTATTGAAGATTGGTCAAAAGTTATGTTCTCCGACGAATCAAAATTTATGCTCTACAAGCACGATGGAAGACACAGAGTGTATCGAAGACCAGGGGAAAGATTCAAGCAAGCATGCATCGAAGAAAAAGTAGCCTACGGTGGTGGGTCTGTACTTGTGTGGGCCGGAATTTCTTCTGAAAGTCGCACAGAGCTGGTGATCATAGAAAACGGCTCTTTAACTAGCGTAAGATATGTGGAAGAAATCCTCAATGATCATGTTGGTCCATGTATGGTCAATTTAGGTGAGGATGCTATATTTATGCATGACAATGCCCGACCTCATACAGGTAGGATTGTGAATGACTACCTTCAAGAGATGAACATTACTCGTATGGAGTGGCCAGCGCGCAGCCCGGATATCAACCCGATCGAGCATGCTTGGGACGAGCTAGGCAGATGCGTAAAACAACGAAACCCTCCCCCAATCACGCTTCGTGAGCTCAAAATTGCTCTCACAGAGGAATGGGAGAATATTCCCCAAAATCGTATAAGGAACTTGGTGTACAGCATGCCAAACCGCGTAAACGCAGTAATGGAAGCACGAGGAGGCAATACGAAGTATTAAAATTCAAGAAAATCGTAATAAAGTTCAAAAATTTCATGTTTCCTATTTTTGTTTTAAGGAGAGATCAGCAGTTTTTTTCTTTATGTAATTTTGTGTTAATAAAATGTATGCGGTGACTCATATTTTTTTACTTTCATTTAAGGAGTATTACATTGTCTATTAAATACAATTTATTGCATTAACCTATCATTTTTAGTTTCCGAGATTTTTAACATTCTTTAAGTGACCCGGAATCATTGCTCTCGAGTGTAGAAACTTGGCTTAGGTAGTACGGTCTCACGATGTTTACAAAATACACAATATGAAATAGTTAAGCCACCTGTTAATGCAAACGATTAGCTAATTTAATTTATATTAAGTATAATTATTGTATAATTAAATTATATATGTATGATCAATGAGTCAATCATCATTCCCTGATCAATTTGCCATCAATTACTTAGTCAATTCGAGAAAACTACTGCGATGAACAACTAAAATTAGCCATAACAGGTTAACTGTTTATAACGATGGATTACGTGCCTTGTGATCACACTGAGGGAATTGACATTTGATTAAGAAAATATCAAATAGTAAACATATTCGAGAAAATACCAGTCAGTCAGTCAGTAACACCTTTTTTGTGATATGCAGTCAAACATATAGACAGGCACACACATTAATAAAAAGGAGTATCGCAGCTACCATTAATAAATTATCGGTTAAACATCTGTATAATTCTTTTATGAGTCAGCTATTTTTATGCGTATCATCATATTTGGACGAACACGGAAATAAAGGATGACTGCACTGTTGAAGCAAAAATATATTATTACTAAAAAAATTTTTTTTTTTCATAGCCTATGCTGTCCTACTGCTGGACAAAGAAGATACACTGCGCGGTTACGTTGCAACGTTCAGCAGACGAGCTGGCGCCGACGCGCAATATGACTCAAAAAAAGTTCAGATTTGTTCATGATCGCCCCTCAAGTCATCAGTACACCCTATTTCTTATTTTTCAAGTTTGATCCAATTTCTAGCATTTTTTTAAAGCGAAAAAGAAAACTTCTTTAAAAACTCTAGCATTCAATTTTCTAAGCAGATACAAATACAAATACAAATGTTTTTATTGCTTCCAAAAGATAATAGTATTAACAGTGTTGAAAATCTAGATGCTAAAGTTTTTAAAAATTATAGCTTAAAGCACTAAACTGTGTTTTATCTGCCTTTATTAAATTGTTCAGCGAATCCAATATTTACTGCACGGGTCAAAGAGCACAAAACAGTTGAGCGTACCTACAAAATTCAATTTGCAATGTCCCCGCAAAAACTGTATAGCAAACAACGCCCCATATTTGAGGCAGTGCGCAAAAAGCAAACAGTACCCACTGGCAGAAAAGTTTCACTTCAAAATCGACTCTAAATAAATACATTTTCTCTGAAAAGTGGGTTTTGAACCGTGGTGTGTTTAAAATAGTTTACATCGCTGCTTGAACAGTAATAGAATTCTTTACGGCATCCAGAGTCGCAGCAATGTTTAACGAGATACAAGGAACAGTCGAGAGCGTAAGCGCACCAGATTGACATCTGACACAGTGACTTTTTTGCATTAAGTACCTACGAGCAGAAAAAGGCACAACTTGTAAGTTTTTATTTTTATTCTGAGGGTAGGTGAAGAAAGACACGTGTCTGTTATTGTCACTAAGAATTGAAGTGATAGTGTTTTGTTTTAAAATTTACTCAACACTTGTTTGTCTCAGACCACAAACGAGACAAATTCTGTGTAGCAAGATTATAATGGTTATAATGGTATGCGAAACCATCGACTACAGGGATAGTGTCACCTTTAAAACACCCCATGCCGCCATCTTGATACAATGGTGTTTTGTTTTTGAGTTTTGATGTATTCTTGGAAAAATGATAAAAAGGCAGAAGCTGACAGAAGTTACCGCGTACCATCTGTTTGTACAATCACGTTTTATTTATCATTGAAAACTCAAAAATAAATAAATATCCTTGGACATTACACACAAAACAACGCCCTCTAGTCCCAAACTAAGCTAAGCTTGTACCATAGGAACTAGATTGCTGATACATTTTTTTTTATTTGATTTTGTATTTTTTTTACTTGATTCTCAATTGTGACTGATGATAGAAGGTTTTTAGTTTATGCTTTGAAAATCTGAGTAGTGGCAGAGCCCATGGTTCAGAGTACTATACAGTTACTGCAAACAAGGCTATAATAAAATATGTATGAATACATCGGAGCAAATTTATTGGAAACCGCGGTTCGCGAATGGTCGCATGCATGTCGAAACAGTGTCCGATCGGCCATTACCATTGGCTTGCAGATTTGTTTTATTTCCCACGAAATTGAAATAAAAAAAAAGATTAAATTCTGCTTTATTTACCCACTTTTGCTGCGAAGTAGTGATACTGGCAGAAGTCAAATTTTAATATATTTTATTAAGTACATATAGTAAATGTAAATCGTATTTTTTTTGTATATATAATTATTTTTTTAATAAATGGTCGATGAGATCGTAAAGGTCGCAGGAAACACCAGGTTGCGGCAAGCACAAGATAGAGGAGACTGGCATAATATGAAGGAGGCCTATACCCAGCAGTGGGTGATACGAGGCTGGGATGATGGTGTACATAGTCACAAAAATCATTTAATAGAATCGTCTTATAAATTAGGTAATTCTAGTTAGTTTAAGTCTTTAATTGTGGACGTGCTTACCAAATGTAATGCAATTTTGCTAAGCGGAGCTCATATTTACTCATTTTTGCATAGAAATGTCAAATAATGTCATAATATGCTACGAAATTAAATTCTAGTGATATTTTGCATACTGTAGACAGCAACTAATCTCAATATCACTTCGACGTAGTACGTGAAAATAGTAAGGCTGCTACGCGATCTAGTTGTATACAAAAATAAGCTTTATAACCAACAAATAAAGATGTGTTTTAGATGTACGAGAGATAAATTTCACACATCAAAAATTCTAAATATACGGATCGGTATGGTGAAAATAATTAATTTTCAGTAAATGTATTACCGTTGAGTGCTTCTGATACCATTTTGTTTAACTATAGTCTAGTGTTTTGGTAAACTAAGTTCATGTTTGCGGTTCACTGGACTTTTTGTCTGTTCTTCTAACTTTTGGTGCTTTGAACGATAGAAGTAGCTAGTATAGTATTATTGAACTGTGATAGTAGGTGTTTGATATGCACCCTCAGACGGCATTACTTTATCCAAAGATATTTTTGAAATACAAGAACCATTTGAATTATTTTCACAAATCTTTAAGGCACTTAAATAAGTACAGTCAGAAACAAAAAAATCAACAAAACATGTTTTTTTTTGTAAAATAGTTGATTAACAAATAGAGTTTTTAAAATCCAAGTTAATAAATTATAATCAATTTTATTTTTGAAATTCGTGTATAGATAATAATATAAAGCTCTACGTAACTCTTTTGAAAGTTACAAAATAAATAGTCAAACGCTTCTGAAACATAGTTTTATACTTGTATCTACTCACCTAGAATAATAATTATTCTTCTTTTTCTTCTTCTTCTTCCTGCCCTTATTCCACTAGGTGGGGTCGGTACAACATGTCCTTTCCTTCCATTCTCCTCTATCATCCGTCATATCAGTGTTCACTCCTCTCCTATGCGTATCATTATGAACACAATCCATCAATCTTTTCTTAGGTCTACCTTTTCCTTTATATCCATCCACATTCATACTTAGCATTCTCCTCGTTACATGACTCTCTTCTCTCGGCATGACATGCCCATACCACGCTAACCTGTTGCTCCTTATTTTCTCTGTCACTGGTGCTACTTTCAGACTTCCTCTAATGTACTCATTCCTAATTTTATCCATCCTTGTCACTCCGCACATCCATCTCAACATTCTCATCTCTATCGCATGCACTCATTTTCATCCGTTACCTTGGTAGCCCAGCACTCAAATCCATACAATACGACAGGTCTTATGATCCTTTATGTATATGTATTATTATGTATTTATTATTATGTATTATGATGGCTTTGCTTAGACCTTTTAAAACCGTTCTTATTTTTATCCTAGCTTAAATAGTTTTTGAGTTGTAGTAAAAATTATAAAACTTTTTGAATCGTATGTATCTCGTAATATCTCAGAAACGATGGCTCTTAAAAAAAGTATTCATACTTTTTTATGGATAATTTTATGATCTAAAACTTTTTTTAAGGTACTTTTATGATAAAACTTAGCGTTTTGCTGAAAATATAAAAAAAAAACTCATTTTTTTGACCTTTGACCTCGAGTAAAATTTTTTCCTTACACGGGAATGATGAGGAAATTACATATTTTATATATAATTATGTTTTGAACAATTTTACTGATTATCTAAATTGACCGGACTATTATTATGTAACACTTTTTGATAATACACCTACCTATCCTTATTACGTAAAAACATGATACATGGAAGTATGTTTGGAAGATTATAGAAGTTCCAAGAGCTTTTTTAGATAAATTTATATACACGTTCTGACCGTAATTCTATTCTAAATGATTCTGACCAAGAAGACCAGCGCTGGTCAGCCAACTAACCTATGCTGAGTCAGGGTACGCTTTACGACTTACACAAGTCCCTTTGGTTTTTATTAGAGTTGACATCAGGAGCTTTGTAAGTATCTATAAGTTGTATAACCGTATTTATTTCCAAAGAAAATGTCACACAACTTTACACAAAAATAAAGACTATCTGTAAATCAGAAAACGAGACAGCTAAAGTAACTCAACTAACTCATAATAATCTCTTTACATAACCACAACAGTGCAGTACTAGAAGTAGACCAAGTAAATACCTACGAATAAAACCGAGGGTGGTATACCTATTGACAGAGACTGCTGTAAACACCATGAGAAGATTTAGCCGCTGGCCATTAGGCTATATGAGAGGACGGTCAGCGGATACTGGATGGGGACATGCAAGATGAAGCTAAAACGCTAAAAAGTCAATAAAGCTGTGTAGACGCTAAAATCTAACAAAACGTGACATCGAGGAAGAAAGAAAGAGAGCAAGAAGAAAGAAGGAAAAATTGCCATAAACATAAATTAGTTACGTACTTAGACAGTTAGGTATAGGTACATAATGTGCGTGCGGAACATAAATGTAGCATAATGTAGCATAATGTAGCATTATCGAAATTGCGAGCAACACTAACCATTCAGACGAGAATTGAATTGAACTTTGTAGGCAAAATCCCATTCGTTCTTATCAACATACTTGCTTACATATCGTTGCATAACTTTATTCATCTGTTTAAATTATTGCTGTCTCTTACTAACAAGTTACGTCCAACAGGGACAGAGCTAGATTTTAATCAACTTTTTAACTATTCATAAGTATGGCCCATAATTAAGTACTTTACCAAACTAATGTAATGTAATGTTACTAAACTAAGTGAAATGTGTTATTATGAAAATAAATTCTTTAAAAACCGAAAGCTTGTGTCTACAATGGGTGATTAAAATTATGTCAGAGCGCTGTTAATATCTTCATATTGCGCCCATTTTCGACACCGATCGCGTAAAGAAATTTTCCGCATTGTTCTTTCTTTCAAGTTTTTTTTAAGTAAATTCATTGAGAGTTCTTGCATAATGCCGTCCGCAGAATCGAGTCCCGTGTCGTGGTTATCGCGATCTCAGCTCTTTGAGCGCGCGCCCCGGGCGGCCGACTAGGAACTGCGCACGGATTCCACCGACCTTTGTGTGGTGAAATTTATAAGCGTGTAGCGGGAGTGTGGTGTCTTGGACGCTTCAACCACTGGACACAAAGATTTAGCTCACAACACAGCATTAGGTAAAAAAAAAGATTTGATATACTAATGGCCGAGTACTGGAACGTCACTCAAATTTAAACACCACTTAAAATTGCTCTGCCTCTGTTTAAGTGTCTATAATTTTTTTTAATTCTTTGTAATGTCTTGTAACTGTGGGAAATAAATGGCTTATTATTATTATTATTATTATTTATGTTTTTTATATATATTTTTTCTCTCGCTGGGCGAGGGGTTTACGTTTTATCTTGATCACACCTTTCATTTGGTTTTGGAACGAAATCTCTAGGGTGAGTAGTTTCCGAGATGTGGGCGTTTGAAGTTTGACAGCTGTCATCAAAAAAATAGATCTTGATTTTAAGTTCTATGATTCAAGAAAGAAATAAAAATTGCTTGTTAGGTATAATAATATAATTTCCCCCAAATTGGTTAAATAATTTAGTATGGAAATCGAACCACCTTAATGTAACCACACGCTCGCAAAGCAATTTAAATAGCTAAATCATATTTTGCTTAACATTTTTTTACCTGACTGTACTCAACGGCTTCCTTAATTTGATGTTCTCCGAATCGTCACAACAAAAATTATTAAAATCAAAAGTGACGATTGGGAGAATTTGTCCCAAAATATTTTGTCCGAATCGTCACTAAGTCGTTTTTTCGCGGGCTTTTGGCCTAAGAGATGGCAATAATTCAAGCATGAACTTAATATAAGTAGCATTTGAGTATTCGGCCGATAGTGTATCTATATTTTCATTATTTCATGATCTCTAATTTTCTTTTCATTCGTTTTTCTATTCTAGTCTCTAAAGGATACGGCCAGTGGGCATTTGGATTGAGCTTACATGTGATTGCAGCCATTCTGATATCTTTATGTGTGGGAATGGAGTAAGAGCCGTAAGATCAATAGTGGTTTAAACCACGAAATAGAGTTTAACCTCCCGTCTCCGATTATTTCATAAGATCAAGGTAGCTTAAACTGACAGAGATGACAGTAGATTAATCCATCGATCAAATGTTATCGTTGTTCACGAAACCCATAGTTTAAACTGCTTTTGATCTTGCGGCCCTTAGTCACTAGAACCATTTATAGTGGCAAAGGAAACCTAAAAAAAAAGTTTTTACAAATCCACATAAAAACTTTTAGTAAGAAAAATAAAGTGAAAGCTTTCGAAACAACCTTTTTTAATGCTATAAATTTTTCTTTTATACAATATAGGCATCCGTTTGACCACTATCTCACCTGATGTTAAGCAATGATGTGGTCGACGATGTGGCACGGTTACCTAGAAGATACCTATTCACTCTACTCTTGAAAACTTCCAAATTATAGTCATTCGGGAACACAGACGCCGGCAACGAGTTCCACTCTTTTAACTTATTAGATGATGTGAGATAAAAACTGTAATTTTATATCCTGCCACTTTATAAATAAGTCTTCTCTTCTTCTAACTTAAGAGCTCAGCTCTTGTCGGTGTAATTATGCAGTTCTCGCCATTTGTTCCTTTTCAGTGCAGCTTCCTTGACGTCCTTATACGACATGACAGCGATCTTTTCCTTCAGCTGGCTCGTATAGCTTTTACGCGGTCTTCCCCTTCCTCTCTTTCCTTCTACCTTTCCTTCAATGATATTTTTAATCAAACTGTCATGTCGTATGAGGTGTCCCATCATTTTTCCTCTCCGGTTTTCAATAACCCACGTAAGGGCTCTTTCTTCATTCAGCCTCCTCAGTACTAAGTAAGTACTAAGTATAAATAAGTAGGTCGATGTTTTCTATTACAACTATAACCAATAGTTTCCGTGTTCCGTAAAAGATTGGTCGTCACAACTGTAGCTTCAAACATCGAATCAAACTTTGGTCTAGTGACTGAACATCCAAGTATACATAACGGATGCTGATAGTGTAAGAGCGCCTTTAGAAACCTTTATTAACTGAATGGAGCGGAAGATTGTAATGGCCTTAGGTGCTGAAAATTGTTTAGGTTTGTATGTAAGGCTTTTGTAAGGATTTTCTTGCAAACTTTGTAGTTCTAAAATATTCGAAGTAGGGGTGAACGTATTTAAAACGAATCGTTTAAGCTGTGAGAATATTATCCTAGTGCGGGATTAGGGCTTTTGCAGTAGTAGCTAAAGTAAAGAAAAGTAAAGTAAATTTATTTGGTAAATAACTGTTCTGGTACAATAGTTGGTAGCATTATGTTTTATATAAATGAGTACAGTTCATAAATATACTATAGTGTATAGGCGACCAAGAAATTGGTTAACCACTCTGGCTGAATATCATTTGCACGTACAAAACATCAAGGGCTATTTTCGCTTGACAGATTAATAACTGCTACGTCAGAATCTGTCATTCCTTATTTTAAACGTTTATTTAAACTCCTTAGCGAATAATTATGTTACTGGGACATGTCATCAAAAGCGGTAAACTAATTTCTTGGTCGCCTATACCTTGATGAGTTTAGTTGCCCGCACTAGGTCTCTATCGAGCCTGTATGGCGGGCTAACAGCGACTCGCCTTGGTCTCTACATTACATATTATGGTAACTTGTAGTTATATATACATAAGCGGTTACAATAATACCTTAAGTAACATATCCAGTAAAGATTTCTTAAAAAAAATATATAAACATAAGGTACGAAAAGTAAACAAAAACAAAACTAAATCTATTCAAGTGGTAAACCTGAGTGCCCACTATCTCTAGCAGTAACGAAATGTAGATAGACGTATTTAATGTGAATATAAATTAATATAAATATAAATAAGTGTATGTAAGAGTGGGGATGTGTGTATATGGGTGTGTATATGTGTGTCAGTGGGTGTTACTGATAGGTAGCAACCTCGTATAAGTTAATGCCCAACTCTGGTGACGGAGTTTTAAGGCCGCCTTAATTCTTCTCTGCTTTAGCCGGGACCGACAATATAACGTGCCCTCCGAAGATGTAAATATCACTAACGGTCATCTATCCAAACAGTGCCCACACAGAACGTCGCATAACTTATACATAGAATCAGTGAATGATGTTTTTTTGTCTAGCATGCTACGTTACGAGCGCATTAGTGACTTTTTACGTTGGGGAAAAATACAACTGAATTGAGAATCTCCTCTTTTTTTAAAATCGGTTAAAAAGACCTTATAACACTTTGTTTTATCAGATTTTATTTAATTTGAGACATTTTAAAAATAACCAAAACTCAGAAGTCTTTAATCACCCCAAACCTCCGTCCCTGATGGATGAGCTCCAGAACTGAGTCCATGGTCTCCTCCCCACTCTCCTGGATCTGGTCTTCCGGGAGTAAGAAGCCGTATGTGCCAGTGTCTCGAAGCTCATAGCAGTAGACGAGGGGTACTTTGATACGTTCTTTCACCCAATCATCGGCAGCACCGCTGGCTAAGTCTAAAAAAAAACCTCATTTTGTTCTGGGACCTAACAACCACAAAATCGTTGACCTAACGTACGATGGCTCATTCCTGGATTTCATCAGCGACATTATTTGTAGAGGTAACTGGAAACCATACCAAACCAGTTATTATTCCAGTTTCTATTGAGATCAACTCCAAAGTTTTCACCAATTGGACGTCTGTTTTTACGCCACATCCTGAACTAAAAAAATAAACAAATCACTGAGTTAGGTTAGACTCAAAGATTTAAGGTTTTTGTCTCCAATATCTAAAGTCTAATTCAAAAAGCAGTTATACAATAAAATCGCATGATTTAATTCCAAGTGGCATAAATAACCTTCACCTAAAAACTTAGAATCTCTATTTCTTACCGATTCATGAGACCAAACATATCCATCAGGGTTGGTCACCGGGAAGATATACCATTCATAATCTCTAGCAGCTGCTTTTGTCTCTTCATCATCACTTGTAAGCAGTTCATTGGTGATATAGCATACAGTAGCTGGTGAGATCCACTCTCTAGCGTGGATGCCACCTTCGAGGAAAATTATCCTCCTGTTCCCTCCACCATGAGAGATTTTTAGCCCTCTGATTGGTCTACCTTCAAAAGAGTTTCCAATTGTTATTGCTGTGACTACGTTAGAGTATGTGGCTGCTAGATCGTCCATCCAATCGTTGATTTGATCGTTGGTGTAGTACGCATTCCATGTCATGTTTTGGGGGTTCCCCCTGGAGTAGGTTTTGCGTGATTCTTTGTCAATTGCCCTGAAATAGGTAAAACGCTCAACATTTTTGATTGACATTTTTGATCAACTCTATGAAGGAGGCGTGAAAAAAATACAAAATGATCTGATGATACTATATCAACTCTACTCATAAAAAATCATTGACTCAACTAAGTAAATTAAGTAAAATTATTAATGAAATTTACACCAAAAATTGAAATTATGAATTGAAAATCATGATTTTAAAAAATGTTTGAAGATAAGATTAAATAAAGTATTCTAGTTGCACAGTTAATTTAACAAAGACTAAAACACTCAAAGAATATCAACTAAATTCTAAATAGCTTGAGAAAATACTCACTCTTGAATGTTTGACATTGTAATTTCAAATTTTATTCCATTTCCATTGAGCAAACCTTCCAAATCTCCTTTGTATTCAGGACTCGATAGAATGTTGACGAATTCTTTAGACGGAGTTGGATCGTTCCAAAAATCATAGCGAAGGTCGGTACTTTGAAGGTTTTGCAGTATATTTATGTGTTCTAACGTTTTTGGTAGGATTTTGTAAAGCGTGTAGTTATTAAATCTGAACTTTTCTGCGGCACATGTTAGGAGTATACCTATAAATGTTAATGTCAAATATTTTAACATTTTTGATAAACAATGTGGTTTTTTAACAACACCCTTTTGAATTTATGTAGGTCTGCTTGTTATTGACTTAAAATTGATAATGTTGCTATCGTTGCTCCTATCTTTGCTATCTGCGATCGACTGAAATTACATTATAGCTCTAGAGCACTTATGGTGACCAATCCACATCAGGCAAATAACAATAATAATAACAGTCCTTTACATCTATTGAAGATGATTTATACAGCGTCAGGAGGCAACCTATGCCTACACTTAACGCGACACTGTAGTGCCTGGGACAATGTTTAGATGGAGTAGGCTTGCCCAGCCCCTATACCATCCTCTCGGCCTAGTTAGCCATATCCACAGGAAAGACAAGGTCAATACGTGCGGAGCTAACTAAGCCAAGGGCCAAGCCAAGCCAAGCCTAACAATATATTACGAGTAATTACACTTTTTCATTAAATTATCCTTCAACTGCTATATTTTTTTATCTAGTTAGGTTGATAGTTATAATATACTCACACACCATCCATCAACCTAAGCTAACCAAAAATCACCTGTTAAATAAAAAAAAATATTGTCAAAGTTTTAGGAAAATAAATTATTTAGTATTTTAATCATTTTATTTAGTCAATGATTTTGATGAAAATAATACTACACAAAGTTAAATCTTACAAAAATTTGGAACGAAGATCTTTAGTAGAACAAGCACTATTATTATTATAACAAATTACGATCTAGCAATGTTATACTACTTACAAAATCAACGCCAAACTCAATACGATCATCAACAAACTAGCTAACAAAGTCTCAGCGCCACTGATAACACCAAATCTCTTCGCCTGATGGATGAGCTCCAGCACGGAGTCCATGGTCTCCTGACCAGTTGGCTGGATCTGGTCTGCTGGCAGGAGGAACCCATAAGAACCTCGATCGCGAAGCTCATAACAGTAGACCAGGGGTACCTTCAGATGTTCCTTAACCCAGTCGACGCTGCCTCCGGTTGCCATATCTGGTGAGATGAGTTAAATAAATAAATAAATATTCACGGACACTTAACACAACGCCTTCTAGTCCCAAACTAAGCAAAGCTTGTACGATGGAAACTAGATGGCTGATATAATATATACATACATTTTATTTTTGTAAATACATACTTATAATACATAGAAACACCATATACATAGTTAGTTTTAAAATACTTATAGCTTCTTGCGGTGTAAAAATAAGACTCATATTATTATAATGAAAATATTTTGACCTATTCAGTGTAAAAATAAGACTCATATTATTATAATGAAAATATTTTGACACCAGATTTATCAACCTGTCTTTTATGGTTTCTGAATTTAATTATTTTTCATATCGAGTTTTGGAACTGCGGTGGAATGAAAATGATGATGCGTGTCTGGCAAATCAATGAGCGAGACTTGTAGTCAGTAGTAAGATTTTTTATTCAGTGTAAAAATAAGACTCATATTATTATAATGAAAATATTTTGACACCAGATTTATCAACCTGTCTTTTATGGTTTCTGAATTTAATTATTTTTCATATCGAGTTTTGGAACTGCGGTGGAATGAAAATGATGATGCGTGTCTGGCAAATCAATGAGCGAGACTTGTAGTCAGTAGTAAGATTTTTTCAGTCTGATGTGATGATGACGTTGAAGGTACTTACAAATAGCTTCAGCAATGTTGCCTGTGATGTATTGCGTTCCATAACGCACCGTCAATGCTCCCATTGCACGCCTTCCAACATTCATCTGGAAACATTGAAGGAATCCTAGTGCATAGTCACTATGGTCAGGAATCATTAGCAGGAGACGGTAGAAGACGGCAGGAGACCTAGTGAATCATAGCAGCAACTGTCCCTTCTACGTAATACTATATAGCCCCCCTTAACCAAGTTGACATTATATTTCATTCTACAGTTGCTGAAGAAAAAGTTGCAGAAAAAGTTGCGTCTGAAACGCATGAGAATGGTTAATACTTACAGCTTCGTCATAATTTGCAACAGGTTCTGTGGTGTTTCCAAAAGGCAACAGAAGCAATTGACCGTAGGAGTGGAAAGATAGGTAGATATCGATTCTGTCTCCAATAGATCTCTGGTCTCAGGCTCGGAGAAAGGCCCTGGACCAGCGTAGGTATCTAAAGCAGGGTTGTCACTTGCACCAACAACTGGAAAATAATATTGATATGAATGGAATGGAAATCGGAATGAAGTGACAAGACGGTAATTACTTTTGAAATGAAATTTAGCAACTGGCAAGCCTTTTAAAAAAGTAAAAAAAAAATTAAGACCTTACCCAACCAATTATTGTTCCAATTTCTGTTGAGATCAATTCCAAAGTTGCTGCCTACTGGCCGTCGGTTCTTGCGCCACATTCTAAACTGGAAAAAGTGAAAATAAATTAAGACGTTGTTAAAACAGAAAAAGATACTAGAAGATAAGTACTCAAGACGGACTTTGATCCTATTCATCTTTTAATGAAAAATAAAAGAGCAACAGATCTTTCCAATAATATAAAAGCTGAAATAACGCGTCCAAAATTCTTAGTTTAATAATCTCAAAGTATTTTTAAGTACCTCATCATGAGTCCAAACCAAACATATCCATCAGGATTGGTCACCGGGAAAATGTACCAGTCAAACTCTCTAGTAGCAGCTACCGTCTCCTCATTTTCACTCGTCAATAGCTCGTTCAAAATAAAACAAACTGTCGCTGGAGAAATCCACTCTCTAGAGTGAATACCTCCTTCTATGAACACTGCTTTCTTTCCTTCTCCGTGGGATATTTTCAGCCCTCTGATTGGACGTCCTTCGTAAGAGGTTCCACCAATAAGAGTGGAGACTGTAACAGGGTAGGTGGCGGCGAGGTCATCCATCCATGCATTGATCTGATCATTGGTGTGGTAGCTGTCCCATGTCATGCTTCTGATGTTTCCTCTAGTATAGGTTTTGATAGTTTCTTTGTCAATGGCTCTGGAAATTACAAAAGGGAAAGAGCAAAAATTAAGAGTTGTATGTAAGAAAAAAAGCTTTGTCAAAAACATCGGCGAACAGATGCTAAATATCCCGTCAAAAATGAATGTCATTTTAGTGGTCTAGATGTATCAAGCTTAATAATTTTTTATTAGAACCGCTGTTTCTAAATCAAGTGTAATTTTACTTACTCTTGGATGTTGGCCAATGCAATTCCAAAGTTTATATCATTCTTGTTCAGAAGACTTTCTAGATCTTCTTTATCTTCAGGGCTGGATAGAATATTAACAAACTCAGCTGATGGCACAGGATCGTTCCAAAAATCATATCGAGGATCAGTATTTTGAAGATTCTGTAGCACCGACACTTCTTGGTAGTATTTTGTAGAGTGTGTAGTTATCAAATCTAAATTTTCCAGTTGCGAATGGTATGATAAATAGGAAGATGTATTTAAACATTTTTATTTATTGCCTACCTACTTTATTTTATTCGTTGTTTGAAAGATCTATCTCAGCTTGTTGACTTTCACAAACGTCTTCTAGACGTGCCTAATAAAAATGATTAGATGAAAATGTAACATTGTTTGCGATATTAAAGATAATACTGTAAGCCCATTTACGGTGCCCATAAATTTTATGTACTTTAATGATAAAAGTCGAAGCGAAAATGGACCTAGTGATTAAAATTGTTATTATTAGATGTTACTTTATTTATTCAACTGGTCAACTGGTCCAAATCAGTACCAATCCAATGTTACTTTACATTGTTACATTGTTACTTAATTGCAGTTATTTCAATAAACCTGTACCTAATTAATTTGAACAAATATTGAATCATACCAATTCTACTTGTATATTGATGATGATGTTCTCCTTGGCGTATCTGCTATCGACGAATCTTCCTATCACCGAACATGCAAGCAAATTATGACATACCTACAAAGGCAAACTTTGCCTGAAGGATTGTGTATGCTTGGGGTTGGGGCGGTATTTTTAAAGGAATTGCTTAGCATCAAAATCGTATTGTATTGTATACATTTAATTTGCGTGTAGTGTCTTATAGAGTACACTGAACTGAAAGGACTCCTATCTATTTAGCCTCTATGCACCCACTGCTGGGTATAGACCTCCTCTTTAGTACTCCAGTCTCTCTGGTCCTACGCGAGTGTTCTCCACTGCCCATCTACAGAGCTACAATATCTTTGGAGCATCGGACGGGTGGTCTGCCTCGTGGTCTTTGAGCGCCATTCCTACATTTCCTACATACTTAATGATTATTGTACCTATACAGTAAAATGTTTAAATTTCGAACCTGAAACTGTAGGTATACTATACTACACTCGAGTTCGTTTTTCCAATAATTAGTGCTCAGGCACAGATTATATAATACTGGCTCAGGTAAATAATTTATTGTGAAACCGCAACCACAGCTCATTCAGTAGTTTAATGGTTCGCTTTTAGTTACCACATTTACGACCACATTTATATTGTTTTCGATATTAACCGGGACAGGCCTGATTTTATTTAATTTTAGGTTATTTAGTGCCATCATCATTCCCCTGCCCTTATCCCACGCTAGGTGGGGTCAGCACAAAATGTTTTCTTCTTCCACTCCTATCATTCGTCAAGTAATAAGTAGTTTTAAATGGTACCAAATGGTAATAAGGATAAGCTAAGATAAAAGTTGAGAAGCAATTCTAATTAAAACCAATAAGACTGTACCTAGTAGTGATTATTTACGAAGATCGTTTTTACCGGACTTTTGACGAGCAGAAAAGATTCATCTGGCATTGAAAACGTAGGTACCTATAAGATAAGATAAGATAAGATATGTTTATTTGCAAGAATATATGTTACAGATTAGGTCTTAAGTGTATAAATAGTGCATTATATTCTACCTAATGGGCATGCAAATACATAGAATTGGATTTTAGATAAAAGTAGGGACCTATTTATAAGATGAATTAATTTTACAATAATAATCATATAGCTAATAATAAAAATCATTACAAATTAGGTGTCAAGTCAAGGTAAGTATTTCATAGGTCATTGTCTCTGTATTTTAAATATTGCTCTATAGAATAATAACATTTTGAGATCAAATACTGTTTCAATTTTAAGTAAAACAGATTTCCTGATAAAATTTTCAAATCATTTGGTAAGTGATTGTATAGCTTTATTGCCGTACAGAAGGCTTGATTTTGTGTCATTTTTAATTTATATTTTGGATTGTGCAATCTGCTGTTTGTGGCATCCCTTAGTCGTCTAGACCTAAAATCTGTGTTTATTTTAAAGAGTTCTGGATGCTGTTTTACAACATCCAGAATATGTTATACCTACTATCAACTGTCAAACCAGGTTGTTGGTTGAGAAAAATTAAACTAACCGTCCAACTAGGTAGACAGTGTGGTTGGTCGATTGGTTGGCAGGCGGTTTTCTTTAGGCGTATGTATAAGGCAGACAACCCCCTCGCTCGCACATTTCAACATTTTTGAAGATATAATATAACTAAATGTAATTATGTGAAATTGCAGACCGAGAGAATAACAATGCAAAGGTTCAATAAAAATATCACATTGATCCAAACAAGTTTGCAAATTTTTTGGTACTTATCAATCAACTGTAGCACAGGTTTTTCATAAACCTATTTCAGGCACCAGTCTCTCACAGTACAGGTTCTCTATTAGTTTTCGTGTAAGTTAAACATGGTGTAAATAAGAACCTTTTTTGTGATGAGAAAATAAATGAATTAAATGAATGAATTAACTTACTTCTTTTTTTAAAGGTATAATGAGTTACAGAGGAAGAGCACTAAAACTAGCGGTTAAATTGCAACCGGTTTCGAACATGACCAGTAAATGAAATTTAAATACTTCATGCATTTTTTTATACACAATGTACTGAAAATTTCATTTTACTTTTGCGTCAACATTTAATTTTGCGTCGTTCAGTGAGTTGTTTTGGTCACAATATTAATTCATTTCAATGAGTTTGGTCAGCTAAATTAAAACAGGTATGTTTGTAACGAAACGTTACAAACCTGTTTTAATTTAGAAGACAAGTGTAGTAGGATTTAAAACTGAAAATCTATACAAGGTGTAACATAAGCCCGAAGGGGGCGTAATCAGACCGACCACCTAAGTGTTTAGATATGTGCAAAAAATCAATAAATCGTAATTGAAATTTTCATACAAAAATAAAACTTTAATTATTTTAGAAATTTGCGACAACCCTAAGTGTTTGCGTAAACCCGTATACACGCATGCACACGTAGGTACCATCCTACCGCGTTGCACGCACACGCATGATTTGTGTAGGTACATTTTAAGTAAGAGCTACGAGCTCATTTCATGAATGAAAAACTTCGAAATCTCAAAAGTCGTAGAACAAACACTGTTCGCCATGACCTGTAGAATTCCCCCCTTTCGGACTTATAGGGTAATTATGTTACACCGAGTATACCATTATCTTTATTATATAAGCTACGTCTACCAATTCTTGAAGGTAATTAATTATCTTGAAAAAAAAAAATAGGTAAAAAATGTAGTGAGTGGGTGAAACAAGTTTTCATCTGAGATAATAATAATATAGCGTCATCCCAACTGAAGATAAAGAGTAATTATATGGTAGCTAAGTAGATTTTGGTCTTGGAAATTGTTAGAAACATCTACATAAAATTTGGTAACTTCTTTAGAACCAAAAAATAAAAATAATGAAGCAACCAAATATTTATTTTACGGTTAATCATAGTTTTTTCAATGTTACTAATTTTTATTAATATCAGTTAAGAACATTAAAAATAAAGCCAACCATCATCACTACCAACACAGACGCCTGAAGACCAGCTCCTCCATTCATGTACCCGAACCTCTTGGCCTGATGGATCATTTCGAGCACAGAATCCATTGTTTCCTGACCGGTTGGAATGATCTGTTCTGGGGGGAGGAGGAAGTGGTATTCCCCTTTATCACGAAGCTCATAGCAGTAGACCAGGGGTGTGTTTAACGCGTCCTTTACCCAGTCGATACTGGTGCCCGCAGCGTGATCTGAAATCATACAAAGTTGGCCATCTAATTATAGTACGACTTAGTCGTAGTTAGTAGAGTGTAGAAGTCCACAAGTGGACAAAAACGTAGCGGGGATTGCTGTGGAGAAGCCAGTAGGTACCTTTTTGAAACTATTGAAGAATTATTAACTCCAACTTTAAAAAAATATAATATTATCTTTTGTTAGTAAAATACTAAATTAATTAATTTATTATTTAAAATACAAAACTTATTAATATAATTTAAAAAAAAAAGATTTCCGTGTTTTTTCACAGATACAAAGTTCAAAAAATCCTAAAACAAGAATTGCCTATTATGTGTATAGAACTACGAATGTATTACAATAGGCATAACAGCATCATCATCGTACTGCTGTAACTTTGCTATGTTTTCCAAGAATCTAGAGAAATCAGCTTAAAGTGGAAACAATTCTCAGAAGAACTCCTTATTCTTACAATATTGGACTTCTTCGTGGAAGATTTTGCGTTCGCCGATGATAATGTTTACAGTTTAGGAAAAACTTATATAATTAAAAAGTTTCTCAGAAGTGCTCATTACGTTGCTTACTTGGTTTTCATTGTAATCATTATTTAAGTATCATAATAGTCTACAATTATTCAGCTACTCATCATCATTAACAGTCTGAGCTTTTTAACCGACTTCAAAAAAGGAAGAGTCATTCACGTAAACAACATTGCGTAATTAGACACGTCATTCGCGTAAACAACATTGCGTAGTTTGCTTTCATGTGATAAACCCAATAAACTGTCATCATCATCATCTGATGATGAAGCTATAAAATTGAAGTCGGTTTATTTAAGTTTAAACTTAAATAAACCGACATATTTCTTCTTAGTTCTCATAATACAACCTCTCCAATACCAATACCAAATAATCAATCTGATACTCACAAATAGCTTCAGCAATATTCCCAGTAACATACTGAGTTCCATATCTGACCGAGAGCGCACCCATTGCACGCCTTCCAATACTCATCTGAAAAAATCACATTTCCTCAAATTAATAATATATTTTGTTTTCAATATTCTACTTATCTGATAAATAAAGTAATGTTTCGTAACAGAACAACCCGTGCCCGGTTTCCTTGCTCAAACATTCTGGTAAAGTGTGACTACGCTAAGTCTGCTCCAATTTTACTATGACAGTATTCGAAAACCTTCAAATTGCAAGCACCATCTCTAGGACCTACCGCTAAAATGATATGACAAATTGAGTGCCAAAAAGTGTACTGAAAAATGATATTGTATTTTACTCAAAAAAAAAACGTACTGCATCATAGTAATTACTCAAAGGCTCCGTAGTATTTCCATACGGTATCAGCAGCAGCTGCCCAGCGGAATGGAAGGATAAGTACAGCTCGATATCATGACCAACAGTTCTGATGAACTCTGATAGAGACCTGGTCTCAGGTTCGGAGAACGGACCCATTCCAGCGTAGGTTTCTGATACGGGATTGGTGCTTGCACCTATCACTGGAAAATAAATAATTGCATAATGTTAACAATTAATCAACAGCTTGGAGAAGAAAGTGGTAAACGAAACTATGACCTGCAGCGGCTGCAGCGCTCATCTTTGCATGCTGTGCTTTATAACAATTTCATTATAGAGCACGTATATTGAGTGCTTTGTAGAAACAAAGATCATTTTACCCTATAGTTTCTAACACATTATAGTCAAGCTTTTGACCACAACCTCACCTCATGCTTAGTGATGATGTGGTCAACGGTGTAGATCATTTGCCTGGAAAAAACCTATCCACTCTCCTCTTGAAAACATCCAAAACGAAATGCCTGCAAGGCAAATTTCATTCATACCTTCCAAACCAAAGCACCAGTACGATCTTCTTGGTGCCAATAATACGCACGGCAGTAGGTAGGTTGCTTGGTGGCTATGATAAATAGTCTGGTAGCCACTAAGTAGTAACCACCCGAAGCCTTACCTAGCCAATTGCTGTTCCAGTTGCGATTCAAGTCGATTCCCACTGCAGTACCGACTGGACGCCGGTTTTTACGCCAAAGCCTGAACTGGAAACAAATGAATTAGAATTTTATTCTTAATTAGTCCTTGATCTGAATTTAATTTACATTTAAATCAGCTTTTGAATTCTATTTTATAAGTTTAAAAAAAAAGTAAGATGACTCATTGTGTTTCGTGTAGGGGGACAAAATCAAAAGCGTGATATGCTGACAATCAAGAAAATAGACCTAGAAAACTTACCTCAGTATGCGTCCAGACGTACCCATCAGGGTTTGTAACAGGAAAGATGTACCAATCAAACTCTCTTGCAGCAGCTTGTGTCCATGCATCCTGACTCGTCAAAAGCTCATTGATCATGAAAGTAACCGTCGCTGGAGAGATCCACTCTCTTGAATGTATACCACCTTCGATAAAAATAATCTTCTTCCCAGCTCCATGTGATATCTTCAGACCTCTGATTGGTCGACCCTCGAATGATATTCCACCAACTAAAGGAGTGACTATGTCAGGATAAGTGGTAGCTAGATCGTCGATCCAGGCGTTGATTTGGTCGTTGGTGTGGTAGTCGTCAAATGTCATACTCCTGAGGTCTCCGCGGGTGTAAGGTGTTACTGTTTGAGTGTCAATGATTCTGGAAAATCAAAAACGTCTATCGGTAAACGGTTGGACTTATTAACTGGTTTGGAATGCAGAAATTTCCAGCTGTTAAAATCAGCAGCAAAACACACAGATAACAAGCTTTTTTGTGTGTTTTTAGTAAACAAAAAAAATTGGAAATAAAACTTACTCTTGAATATTCGTGAATGTTACACGAAAGTCGAGGCCATGGCTTCTTAAAATATCTTCCAGCACACTCCTGTCTCCAGGACTTGATAATACACTTACAAATTCACTGGCTGGCATGGGATCGCTCCAGAAATCAAAGCGACTATCCGAATCTTGCAAATTTTGAAGCACTCTCACTTGCTCTTTATTATGTGGCAGCACTTTGTATAGGGTGTAGTTATCAAAGCGGAATTTTCCAGCCACAGTTGTGACCAGTAAAATTATGGGGATAATCTTCAGCATTTTGTATTACCAGCGAAGTGACGTTTAGTGAATGGTAGGTACTTTGAAAATATGTATTTAATATAGTTAACGTCTGAAGACTGATAATAAGTTGTAAAATTTAATTGTGTGTCGTAAAACATAATCATAATCTTTCTTTTAGGCAACGTTTTATGGTTATTTTAAGCCAAGATAGTAACTTTTGCTGAAACGATGACATGCTTTTTAATACCTACTACATTGGTATTTACAGACTCACTAGAAAATAATGTATACTCATTTTACTCAAAGCATATCTGCCCTCAAGTATTACGTATACTACAAAGTCCAAGTAACTATATTTTACACAAGGCATGTAGGCATGTATCGCAAAAAAATATAAGCAATTATTCAATTTGGAGCCTTATACCGGTTAGTTTATTTTTATCATATGTGAAAATAAAGACCAGAATAAAGTATCAAAACTATAATAGACATAAAACTTAGATAACATTAATAAACCTAGCCTCTCTAAGAATAGCCATGACAGAGTCATAAGTTTCCTCGCAGGATGGATTTATCTGGTTCACGGGTAGAGTGTAGCCCCAGGAGCCGTTGTCACGAAGGAAGTACGTAGCAGCAATAGGAGGATTATACCGATGCTTTGTCCAATCCACTATTGAACCGGTAACACCATCTAAAACATAAACTCATTAGTTTTTGTTACAATTACCAATTTTTGGTGGGCAATTAGAGTTCCAATCATGAAGCAGGAGGTGGTTTTCAAATTTTTTTGATGGCTTTGGTATTTTTTTGGTGGTATCACGTTGTAGAAAACTTACCATGTACTTCTTTGGATGTGCCAACTAAGTACTGAGTGTTGTATTTGACCGCTAATGACCCCATTGCTCTTCTGCCGATGGTGACCTAGAAGAAGTTATTATATAAATGAAATCCACAATTAACTCTGGAAATACGAGCAAGTAGGTTTGGTCTATATTCAGCAATAGTCGTTCTAAAGTAGCTAGCTTATTAGCTACGCCACGAGCACTTAAGCAACGTTCTGTGCGGTCACTATTTGGATGGGTGACCGTTAGTGGCATTAACATCTGAGCGCTTCCGTGCTTCGGAGGGCACGTTAAATTGTTGGTCCCGGCTCTAGCAGTCGTTAAGCCACGACAGAGGCCTTAAGGCAGCCTAAAAACTCCGTCACCAGAGTTGGCCACTAGCTCATACGAGCTTGCTTGCTTGCTAATAGTCATTCTGCTTACCATTTGATCGTAGTTGTACAAGTGCTCAGTAGTATGAGCGAAAGGTAAAACCAGTCGTTGTCCGAAGGATCTGAACGACAGGATCCCAGTGAGCCTGGTTCCAATGGAGTCGATGTATTGAGATAGGTGTCTGGTCTCCACTTCGGAGAATGGTCCAATGCCAATAAAATTATTAGCTGATGGGGTATGGCTGCCTCCGCTTACTGAAATCAGTTAGACAATGTTTGCAGACAAAAAACAGTTAGGACACTTTGTACGGAAACTAAATTTCATTAAAATTCGTACCTCCCCATTGTGAGTTCCAGTTCTTTGACAAATCAACACCAATAGCTGAAGATGAAATTGGTCTACGGTTCTTCATCCAAAGTCTGACCTAAAAACAATGTTATTCATCATTTTTTAAACAACTGGTACTAGGTACTTCCTTTCTTAAAATTCATCTACTTACAGAATCTTGAGAGAATTGAAAGCCATCAGGATTGACTACAGGGAAAATATGCCATTCAAACTCCTCAGTTGCCCTTCTCGCTTCAGGGTCCTCTCCCTTAACCAGCTGATCTACCAAATAGGTCAGAACTGTTGGAGACAGCCAGTCAGCGGCAATCTGACCAGCTTCCAAGAAAAACGCTCGTCTGGGATTCCCTCTAGCTATTTTGATACCGGTTATGTTTCTGCCTGAAAACATTTAGGAGTTGTTAGATGCATGAGTTATTGAAAGCCCGAACGTCATGCAGAATACTGCAAGGTAAGTAATAATCGGTATTAATTGGTAAATCGATGATTTCAACGATGATAACATCGTTGAAATCATCGATTTACCTTGATTACCCCCTTAGGTTTGTATTTAAAAATATACTATTGATTCAGAAAAGACTGCGTTCTTTTGAAGCCAGAAAGATGGCTGATACTAGAATTTCAACTTATATTGTTTTTCTTCTTTTAAATCAATTGGCTAGGACTTTAAATTAGACGTGACCGGTAAGAGGCGACTTCCGTACCCCGCTTCGTTGCCTGGTTCAAGTCCTGGCATATTGTGATGGTGAATGATATATAGTTATATACCTAGCTTTAGTTATATACCTTCATGAGAAGCACCAGCATTCACAACAGTCACAATATCACGGTGAACATCAGCCAGGTGGCCGAACCACTGAGTGATTTCGTCATAAGTCTGGTAGTTTGTCCAATAAAGATCTCTACTGGCATCTCGCTTTTTCCTGCTATAAAGCTGTGCATCAAAGGCTCTGAAACCAAATAAAGCATCAATTTTGATTGATACTGTGGTACCTATCTACGGTTAAGTCAGAAGTATGATGAAAGAAGTGTATGAAGTGATTTTTTACTACCTTATCATGGCCTAAACGAAATGTGCTACATACAAAAAAAAATTAGTGTAGTTTTTGTAGCTTATGGATTACTTTATAGCGTATATTTGACAGAACTTACTATTATCGAGTATTTTGAGTCCATATCTGCGTTTTTATTTTAGAAACATTATGTTGAATAGTGATACTAAACCATTATTATTATGAGAACGTACTTACTCTTGTATATTCTCCAGCATCAGCGTTGAGTAAATGCTCTTCTCCTTCAACGATAGTTCAAACTCTTCCCTCTTTTCTGGAGAAGACACCACGCTTACAAATTCACCAACTTTACTCGCTGGCTTCCAGAAATCAAAACCTTCATCTTCTTGCAACTCTTTGAGGAACTTTACTTCATCATCACTTTGAGGATTCACTTTATACAGCGCATAGTTATCATACCTCACTTTTTCTGCTAAAACTACACTAAAAACTCCTAGTAATAGAAGTTTTTGCCACATTTTTAGCTTATTTTCTTTACTATTGGTAAGAAACTGAAATGTAGCATTACATTTTGTTTCAATTACTGCTATCTATAATTCTTTAATCCACAACATTGTGAATGCGTTTCATTAATCTTTATTATAAGGTATTAAGTAACAGAACAGCTTGGTTTTCCTTAAATTTTCATTTTGTAAACATAGATTAGTTACTACCTTATCAAGGCGTACCTAATCAAATGTTAGTTGTACATTTGTCTAGTGTGATTCGAATTAAAGAATTAAGTAATTATTTATTTATTATCTAATCGAAACGTTACACATCAAAATTAATAGATAACGAAAAACAATTTTATATAAAACCAAAAAAACCGTAGTCACAAATCCCTTACGTTGAAAAAGTAATATACAGTAGGTGCCAAATAACACCGCAATACAAGTCATTCACCCACCTTCACCACGATGTCGCAAAATTCAATTTATGTATGGTAAACAAACAGTCCTACGAGATTCGAGCGATACCGTCTTAGCGACAGGTATGTATGGAAAGCGACAGAATTAGCCATACATAAATTGAATTTTACGACATCGCGGTGGAGGTGGGTGAATGACCTGTATTGCGGTGTTATTTGGCACCTACTATAGCACAATGGTTTTACCTACCAATTTGTATTTGAACTTATGACTCAATTTCTTATCATTGGCCTAAGAAGTTACTGGTTACCAATAAACAATAGATCTACTTACAAGCACGATCGCTGCGTCAGCCTCGTGTTTAGTTTTGAAAAGCACCAAAGTAAAAAGTATATAACATTGGAAAGTTTGATACTTAGAGATGCTGTATGTAACTTAACCTTTAGTAAGTCAACAGCCTGGGTAGAGTCAGTTAGTCATGGATAGGTTAATAGCTTCAAATGAGGTCAGTCCATGAGCATAAATAAAACGAAATCGCAAAAGCAACGTGCATAAATCTGTTAATACTCATCAGCAATTAAGCTGCGTCACACTGCGGTTGCAATGATAATTTGTTGCAGGCAAAGCCGCGAATTCACAAGATTGATCACGTGGGTCTACTATTGGTCCGAATTCTCGCATTTAGGTCATATTATAGCTATTAACTAGGTTTATGTCATCGGTATTAACCCTCTTTTTTGCTCCACACTGTCTGGATCTCCTAAAAGCAAGCAAGGTCGTATAAGTTACTGGCCAACTCTGGTAAAGGAGTTTTTAGGCCACCTTAAGGCCTCCGTAGTGGCTTAACGACTGTTTGAGCCAGGACCGACAGTTTAACATGCCCTCCGTAGCACGAAAGCGCTCTGATATAAATGCTACTAACGGTCACTCATCTAAATAGTGACCATACAGAACGTCGCTTAACTTAGTAAATCAGTGAAGATTGACTAAGCAAGCTACGCCACGAGCGCTTCAGGATATCCTGGTACGAGTATTTTCCAAAATTAAAAAATAAAACCCGACTACTGAAAGAACAAGATCCAAAGAGTATGAAACAAGAAAATATTCTCATCTGAAGATGTGATGTTTAAAAGGATGGCCGTGGATAGTTTGTATCGAAAACCAATGGTTTTTCTCTCGAAGGTAATTAGTCTCGGATCGGTGGTGAGTTTAACTTTTAACAGTTCATTTTTAACTCTACATTTTGACGTGTGGTGAGTCCGCCATGTTGTCGAAACGAAAAAGTTTTTTTTAAATGATTTATGAAAAAATAATTGGTTTTTAATTTGCAAAACGGGTTTGTTCAATTTACTTTTATCCATGATAATTGGGGCTTTGTGTAAAAGTACATTTTAAATAAATTTGGCTTCAAAAAATACATAACTTCATCTTTACTGGTCATTATCAACATCACCATTTATTAGCCGACCATAGATATTTTTCACACAACAGAAACTGATCTTCAGCTTTTTAAAAATTGTTATTATCCTCTGTATGAATACATAATTCATTCATTCATTTTATTAACCTTTGCAACACTATACAGTATACAAGTAAAACCACCATCTAAACAATGTTTTTTTTTTATATTTGCATCTAGGAAAGTACTTTTAAACAATACTCAATAAAGTCCGTTTGAAACAGGCGACGCAAATCTTAATTTTTTTTAAAATTAAGTCATCTACATAAAGCCAATACTCAGTAATGTCCGTTCCACACGGGCGACGCTGTCTCGTGGTCACCGCTAATTGTGATGAATGGTCGCGGTCGCGTCGTTTGTCTTACTGGTCGCATCGCGACAGAATGTTTACTTTTCATTTTGACGGTGGGTTTGCAGACGGGCAACTTTTATACGCGAATAGTGGCAGACCATTAAATAAAAATGTGATAATCATGGAATTGTTTGTATGGCACAGTGTTTTAACAATTTAGCGTGTGCTTCAAGCAAATTGATAAGTAGGTAGTCTATTTTTAACTCTCTACATGTAATGCTCTAAATTATCCTTTAATTTAACATAATATCCTCAGTTTATTGATATGGTTGAGAAATTTTATTTTGTTCTGGACTTCAAGCTTTTTTTATGTCAGATGAAATAAATGATAAATAACATTCAGCAAAACAACAAAATATACATCGCTTATTAGATACAGCAACCACTGCGTTACAAAAGCCCTATTTAAATAAAATATTCTTGTACATATCACACGTCACTCTCTAGTCCCAAACTAAGCAAAGCTTGTACTATGGGAACTAGATTGCTGATAGAATACCTACTTATAAACCTTTTTTTGTAAATACATACCTATGATACATAGTAACACCCAGACACAGAACAAATATCTATGTTTGTTTAAACTTTTTAGTAATAAATTTGAAAATCACTAGTTTGCATCACTCAAAACCGCAATGAAGCTAAATTTAGCGCGTAAACCGCATTATTATTGCCAGCCGCAGAATTCGACGTGAACTAAAATAATGCAATTCAAAACGGAAACGCAACTAAATGTTTTACACTATCACAGCAACAGTTTCTATAAATAATCAGTAGAGCTACTTATTTTGTCTTCCAAAATCATGTGGCAAACGGAGTGTTATTAAAATCTATATGCTAGAGTTTTAACTTTGATATAAATTTAGTTTCTGAATACTGAGCAAAAATAATTATTATGGGTAATAAAACTGAATTTATTCACTTTTTATTTTTGACTCAAAAAAAGATTAGGTATGTTTAAAAAGTCTCATGTTTTTCTAAGTAAACTCGTACTTCGCGTTGTTTTGGTCCCATGGTCGAAATAACATGGTGTTAAGACGAGTATACAGCATAAAACGCAGAGACTACTATTTACACTAAAAAAAACTTTGCAGTATTATCATGACACTCATATTTTGTGGTTTTTGTGGATATTTGATGCAGATTTGGGTAACAACATGGACTTCATCAGAGTGACTCTACTGAGCCCCGAGTCTGTGCATTTGTTTTGACTTTCGACTCGAGTATAGCATACGCAAAAGCATTCGCAGTGCGAGAAATTTTGTTGGGAACTGCTCAATTCTCAAATCTCCCGCTAGAGACGCTCATCCGGGTTTCATACATAATTTCTCGCTTTGCGAATGCGTTTGCGTGTGCTACAATCGAGTCGAAAGTCAAAACAAATGCACAGACTCGGAGCTCTGTTGTCCGCTCTACACTGTAAAAAAATGTTTAGTAGCGCATGACGTTCATATTTTGTGGTTTTTGTGGATATTCTGTGTATTTGGGTCGTGTTAACGAGTGTCTGTGGCCGTCCTAATGCCTGTTGGTGCTGTTACATAGGTTGTTACTAGGTAATTAAAGGTGTAATTACAAGTTTTTTTTTTAGTGTTATAAACTTCGTTCTAACTTTGTTGCTAGTTTTCAACCTTAGTTTCTAATTACTTTATTTGGTTGAATCTATAAATCGGTGTGACTAAGGCCCGTTTGTTTATTTATTGCTCTAGCACTGATTCGGACTCTGATTAAGTGAGTACAGATTCAGACATAAATTGAGACTCAAATCACGCTCTCTACAAACACAACAAAATCTCTACTCGAGCGTCTTAAAAAAATGACAGATGAAAACGCTCAAGTACAGATTTTGATAATTAAGTATTGTTTCTATGCATACTTATGCATATTAATTGCACAATAATTTACCTAGGTGTGAGGTAAATTATTGTGCAATAAATAAACAAACGGGCCTTAGTCACACCGATTTATAGATTCAAGCATCTCCTGTCGATATCTAAAACATGGTAAAGTTAATATTATAGTAGTATTCCTTAGATTAAAATGAAAACAGACTATGTTTAAAATGTGTTTGTTATCATTAACCATTTTGACACTAAAAACTAAAATAAGATTATAGGATATCGGACTTATTAATATCAATATTTAGTTTTTTTTTAGACGAAAACCCTTGCATAGGAGAAAAAAGTTTTTCAATCCAGCTTGCAATTTTTCCAAGATAGCAAGAAAAAATAAAAAATAGAGTTACATATTTTAATGTCTTGTCAAACCGACTGGAACGTCTTAGAACAAAGAATTAAACAATCGCAGTGATCTCATTTATTACCCGATGCAGGCTGCGTAGACGCGCCTGATTTATGGGGCCACCTCCTGCCCCTAACGACACGCGGTGATGAACGGCTGGTAATTTGGGACAAGGTGCTGGTGACAGCGGGTAGAAAGTACAGGCGACTAAGCAAAGGAGCAGTAGATACCAAAGTCTCAAGATTAAGGTGTATGATTATCTCTACCAGTGATAAAAATAAACTAGCACTCTGAACGCGGCAGGCGATGAAAGGAACGTGTAGTTTTTTGACACGCTAAAACCCAAAACGAAAAATTTCATATTTGAATATGAAATCAGTTGACCTTGATTCAAATCAAGGTCAACTGATTCTGAAGTTGAAGAGGCATCAGGTAAGTCATTAAGTACAGCTCATGGAAATGGTTGCTAGGTATTAGCTCAAAATGATGACTATGACTAAAAACGAGCGTAGGACGGCGTTCATATGAGTATACGGGATGGGCAGGTGACATATTAAAGGTTATAAATCAGTGCACGGGGGTAAAAATCGTTCTTCTTAATGTTAATCATGATGACATATGCAGTAGACAAAACGTATGACAATGGTATCGATTAACTTGTTGCATTTTTCTAAACTAACCTAATTTGACAGCTCTAAATATCCGTCCTTGTCGTTTCAGTTTATGAGAAAGGGACGGCAACATTTTTAGTGATGTCAAATTAGGTTAGTTTAGAAAAATGCAACAAACTAATTAGTTGATTATGAAGTTTAGAAGCTTTGACTACCCTTTAAATATACAAAAACTTAGGTACAAAGCACGTTAGAAGTACGAGGTGAAGCAAAGTTACACGCTTGTAACTTAAGCCACAATAAAAATCGGCACACGCCGACTGCAAGAAACAAAGGGAATTATTCGAAGATGAAGTCAACCGTACTATTGTCGCGAGTGATATACGCACTGTGTAATTTACACTTACGTTTTTGTACACTGTTTTGTGGCAAGTTATTCGCCAAAAAGTTACAGATGTAAAGGGATTGTGGTTTGTTTGCACATAGAGAGAAAACATTTAACACTCTCTTTGCTACACAGTAAAACACCCAGCATTGCTTTGTGCAAGTAACTAAAAAAATAACTTTGAGAACTGCCGAAGAGTGGAAATCTCTGCTATTATTTATTTCTCAAACGAGGGTACCTATATTCATATTGGTCTTCTAAAGCTGAGCTATCTAAAATTATTTTTAAATCTGTTGTCATCTCTTTTCCTTGTCATGTACGATGGAGTGATGACATTTTGAATATGAATGAAGGGGTAGGAGTTTTTAAGAAAAGAGTGAACAGGTGGATTATGGCTAAGCGTATTCTACCCTAGGCTACAGCTACACTTTAGGTACCATCCAGCGGGCCTAAGATGCGCACCGCGAGATATTTGTCATGTCGTTCTGTCAAAATGTAAGCATTTTGCACCAGTTTAGGAACTATTGCATTATCTGTGGTAATGTTGTCGAGAAACCGCGCCTTTGAATTTTCAACTTTTGACATTTCTGCATGACTATTATCTCGTCCTCAGAGAGGTACGACGACTAACAAGTGTCAAAAGTGTACATTATGGCGCGTTTTGTCGACGCCATTAGGTACCACAGATAACGCAATAGTTCCTAAACTGGTACAAAATGCTTACATTTTGACAGAACGACATGAAAAATATCTCGCGGTGCGCATCTTAGGCCCGCTGGTACACCTATTTCATAAAAAACCAGTTATGAAATATTGTAGTGCACTATGCAGTCGCAGCTTACCTATGCTACTGCTTCAAGCTGTCTGGTATACCCAAACAGTAAAGACTGTTAGAGTTGTTTCTGCCGAACTTCACTAATACCATTAAACGATCAATGCAATTGAACAATGTTTCCAGCAGCCACCGCATTGCAATCCATCAAATGGCGCATTAATTCATTTCGATGCAGTCCAAACTAAGGGTCCGAATGCAACAGAGAAGAAAGCGGACGATAACCTGTAATTCAGAAAAGTTCAGAAAAAAAACAAAACCAAGTTTTAACACGTGAGTTTACAAGAAGACTGTAGGTGTTTTCAAGTTTAAAAAAAAATGTGCTGTCTAAAAACTCCTTCACCGGAGTTGGCCACTAACTCATACAACCCGCAGCCTTATTGTGTAAGTTCAGTGGTAATCGACATCGGTTTTGTTTTTGATATTTGAAACATAGACTGGACTTCAACTGTCACTTTCGTATTCGTTTTGTATACAATACCGAAAAAATTCCGACAGAGTCGACCGGTCGTAATGGGCTTGAACTTCACTGGTAATGGATTTCAAGTTACACAATAAGGGTGACTGGAATCTTTTCACGATTACCATCCACTCAGTTTTTATGCATTTTAAAAATATCAAAACAGGTCAATTTGAAACTTTATTTCATTATAAAGAAAATAGATTTGGACCAGTTGAGCTATCTATAAATCGTTTGCAGCGGTCTGTGGATAGCTCAACTGTTTCATGTGTATTTTGTAAATATTGTGAATATTGTAAATACTGTATTAGTTTTAATTTTCTTTGTGAATAAATTATCCTTTATAAGGAAAATAAAAATGATGTGTATGTGTTCAGTTTTAAATATTGATGATTACTATCTTCAAAGGTTCTGCTATTGCTGTTATTTTCATCACGCTTTTGCTGTTTCCGCTGCCACCTCCGCCTCCGCTCCCGCTTCCGCTTCTGAAGCCACGTGATCTAACAAGCTGTTGTTTTGAGCGTCCGCTGGCAGTGGGCCAGTTGTAAGCTTTAATTGGGCATGGGTATTTGCGCTTGTAATGTTTTGTTCTGGGCAAAAACTTGATACTATTTCAGTCTTTTGTTTTTTTACTTTTTTGGTGTACTGGTACCTCTATCACGAACAGATCTAACAGTCGCCGCGTGAGCGTATTCGAGTTATATTGCGCGTCAATGCTAGCTCGATTGCCAACCGTTGTAGTGTCACCGCGCAGTGTATCTCGGATACGCTAGCGTTACGATACGTTTGCGACTGTCATATTTATTCGTGATCAAGGCACTGAACTGTCCAAATATTAGCTTTGTGTTGCAATCTATTGAGTTTTTCAATTGCATAAACCTAGATTGGTTTGCCAACCTGGAAAAAAATCTTTGCTTTCTTATTTCTTCTTCTTGAGTCGATATCTTCACAGTTGAGAGTCGTGACCTTGATGCAGGACCTCTTTCTGCACAATGCTTCTCTGACGGGGTTGCATTAACCAAGATTAATAGCCACTAAAAATTCTTACCCCTTTAATCATATTCAACTGTCATTTTATCGCTCTATCATGCATGACAACGAAAAGAAATGACAACGGATTTAGCAATGATTTTAGTTAGCTCAGCTTTAACACACCAATATGAGCACACCCCTTAGTCTAAAACTATAACGTTTCTCCGCCAGGTTTTCGTCACATGATGTTCAGTCAGGCGTTTCAAAATGATCTTTGTGATTATAAGAAAAACCTACATTTAAGTTTGATTGAATAAAATAATGAAGGGTAGTTTTAGATTAGGCAATCTCCGCCTAATGTCCCAAAACCTCGCTATTATAGCTTCCATTTAGTCACGTCCGAATATTTTCCAGCTTTAAGCACCGAAATCCAGGAGCGAACAAAGCAACACTCGTTAGCTTTAATAATCACTTCAGACTACTTGAGGATTAAGCAGAAATTTTAAAGATACAGCGGAATTCTTGCCAAGGCTAGAGTGGCCCTTCGCTATAACTGTAACTAGGGAGAAAGCAGGTTATCACAATAATCAGTAAGTTTTCTATGTTCCAGACTAACTTAGAATCATCCAACAACTTTCAGCGGGATTCAGCATTTGGATCAGTTTGGATCGCAGTGTTCTTTCCATTTGAGCTTCCATACTGCAGGTTAGGTAGGTATATTAAATAAATAAATAAATAAATATTCACGGACACTTAACACAACGCCTTCTAGTCCCAAACTAAGCAAAGCTTGTGCGATGGAAACTAGATGGCTGATAGAATACATACATACATTTTTTTTTGTAAATACATACTTATAATACATAGAAACACCCAGACACAGAACAAACATCTATGTTTACAACACACACCACGACCCACAGCACGGAAGGCAGAGCTACTACCGACTGAGCCATGACGCCTGTCGTATATTACAAAACTCTGGATTTTAACTCTAGAACTTATTGTGTAGACATGGTGACATAAAAGAAAGTCATATAAAAACCCACTTAGGGAAAAACCCAAAAAGTACTTACTTATAGGTAGGTAATTTTTTGTGGTCCTGTTAGGGTACTGTATAGTAGAAGGCACAGATCATATAATACTATACTAGTAGTAGAAAGTAATAGAGAAAGAGAAGCCTAAAACACAGGTCTAACCAGGTGTCCGGATAGCTGGAGACCCCTCCAACGTAATCAATGGGGGAATAGTTAAAGCCAAAAATATACGAACTACGCGAGCAAGGTGCAATAATTTTTATTTTCAACCCACACCCGTCCTCGTGTGGTATTTCGTTCTTAAGAAGATGGAGGTTACTGCTTCTGAGTACTAAAATACGTGCAAGTAACCAGTTTTCAGTGTAAATGCGGCTTTTGACTAAGGCAGCCTCCATGCGGCATCGGGTATTTAGTTCAATTTATTTAACCTACTTTTGTAATGGGTTTTGTGCTTTTCAGTTTGGTTTTAATAAAGCTATGGTTTCAGAAAAATAAACCTTGATAATTTGGAACATAGTACAACATTGCTTCTTTTAGGATATTTTTTACGAGGTTTAAGGTGTCTACCGTGCCTGGGAATATAAGTATGGGAGTCTTATAATGGAGCTTAGATTAGAACAGAAGTTAACTGTAAAGTCAGATGAAGACATTGAAACTATTGAAAGTTAAAGATATGGAAAGAAATTTAAACCACAAACCATTGATAGGAACTTTGTAAATTATATGACTAATATTCCAATCCTAGGGATTCCTTCCCAACACTCAACATATTGTGCAAAAAACCGTACCATCTTGTTTCGTATTCTTCGAAATGGATTCGTAAAAATTTATGGTCTAGTTGCATATCTAATATACTGGCCTCTCTCTTAAAAAAACACTGTCAGAAAAAGAATATAAAATCTAGCTAATTTTGATCGTACCTTTGACTTTGAGATAGATCTTGCACTCCAAGTTAGTTCTCCCAATCTCCAGATTATCATAATCTCAATTCAGTTACTGGATCAAAGCGCTGGCGAGGTTCCAAGACGACGAATTAACTGGGACACTGGGGCATCTTCCGATGGCTGTTCTAAGTGAAGTTCAAGTGTTGGAGCTAATCTGGCTCTCTGAATACTTCAGACTATGTGGTTCTATACCTTGCCAATTAACTAAAAAATAATAAATGAATATAAACTTTATTAAGGACAGTTACAACTTACAGTTACGTAAGGACTGGCAAAAGTCCTGCAAACGGCAGTCTTATCGCTTCATACGATTTCTTCCAGACGACCTTTACTTAATATCTAATCTAATCTAACTAAAAACTAAAGCTAGGTACTTATGAATAGTAGCATCTATTTTTTAACAAGAGCATTTGAGCCTACAACGACGGTCGAGCGGGTTGGGTATATTACGGCTAGACTAGAGTCATACCATGATTTTTAGCAGGATTTTAACCTACTTCCTGCTTTATCAACTTCTCACAAAGTGCGTGCGTAATGTTACTGTAACGCAAGGCCAAGGTTTATAAGAATTATTTGCAGGCCTAGCTCCGTATCTAGGAGTAGGTTACTTCTTGTACTATTTGCCTGTAGCAAGTTATGTTCAAAGGTCATCGGTATTAGTTCTCTGATTATCAAAGGTTGTAAATAAGAGAACAAAAACTAGAGTGGTACAGAGAGATAATTTTTTACAAATAAAGAAAAACCAAAGACAGACAAATTACGCGAATTTATACTCTCAGAAAGTACAAAACAAATAATCAAAATCGTATCTAATGAGCAGAATAACATCTCAATTAGGGCACAAACCAAAATTAAGAAATGGCCAATTAATTTCAATACAAAGAGAATGTTACGCCCTAACCCCTAATTGTTAACCAAGCCTACACCAAAATAAATCTTGTTACCATGCCATAAAGTTGAAAGTAATCCAGAGCCTCGCATCGTTCATTTCCTTAGCTTAATAGTCCATCGTCAAGCATAATTTGAGCTCCACCGCTCAGTGATTCTCAAAAAATGATGGGTCGAAGAAAACTGGGAGATGTTGCCAAAATAAATGACAGTCAGTCACGTGATCTGACCATTTGTCATGACGGCCTAGCGATTATGTGAATCATTAGTCATATTACCACCTTTGATAACATCATTCCGGTCTGGCTATTCAATTTATGTGGTAGAGACACGTGTTTACGTGAGAACGAGCGAATTAGGGATATTAAAAGAGTGTTCCAGTCAAAAGGTTGATGTATGCTGTTATTCTAAGGTAATTTGAAGTTCCAGCCCACTTTTGAAACACGAAGCAAGAGCTGGTTATGATTAAAAGTATCTTATCAAAGAGGATCCCTACAACATATTATAGAGGTTAATATAATTAGGTTACCAAAGCATACGAAGAATTCTAAAACTGATGAACGAACGATATTGTAAGTAGGTATGGAAGTCGTTAGATGAAAAAGGTTAGATCTTCCTGAAAAATAAGGGTGAGCATGTCTAGATATTATGAACTGTTCTTTGAACTATTTTGTTGATGATGTAGGTGTAAACTATAAGCAAAAACTTAAAGAAATGATTGATTCAAACTTTAATTTTAATAAACAAAATTACATTAAAAACTATCAAAATTTTGACCAAATACATTGCCTTTCCTCCATTGATGTCAAAACTATGTTTCAGTTTTTTATACTCTTTGTTCGGAGTGAGGAGTGAGAGGACACCTGCAAGGGTTTCGATACAGGTGGGAAGGATTTGATGGGGAGGCAAGGCGAAACCGTAGCTTCCCTCGTCACGAAGCTCAAAGGTCATAGCGTATCTGATGGGAAATAATTCGAAACGTATGTTTTCCCCTGACTCTTACTGGTCTTACCAATCCGTGTTCACTTAATGTGGTGGCATTTTGGAGTAACAGCTAGTAATCACTTCCATGCTTTGAAGCTATTTCCAAAGGTCACGTTAAGATGCTTCGACTATAGGTTAGTACCTATGGTCGAAGCAGCTTAGCAGTTTTGCCATATGGAAGCCTTGATGCTTTTATTGTATTTTATTTTAGCCTGTATCATCCCACTGCAGGGCAAAGGCCTCCCTCCCTTTTTTACACACTTCTCGATCATTGGCCACAGTGGGCCAGTCATTTTTATGGCTATCGAGATCGTCCCGCCATCTTCTACGGAGTCTACCGCGACGGCACCTGCCTTGTTTCTGCTTAAATCATCAAACCTTTCTGCCACCAAGGCCTATCCAGCCAGACCAGAACCAGAATAATTTTACAGTGTATCTAACCACTTTCCCCAATGCCGATCGTTTCACAACACAGGTATCACCATCATCATCATCATCTACAGCTCGACTTTACCCACTGCTGGGCATAGGCCTCCCCAAGTTTGTGCCATCCACTGCGATCCTGAGCTAGTCTCCCATTAACGGCCTGCGGTTTTGTCGATGACGTCTGCCCATGATCTTACATCATACAGAAATCAAAATCGTATCTTATGGACCCCAGAAGCTAGATTATTGTCAGGCACCGGAATTCTAATGTATTGTGAGAAGTAAAATCTTTAATATGATTGAATAACTTACGGTACACCAAAGGTTTTCTTTACCCAGCAAGTACTGGCTCCGCTTACTTTGTACCCTAAAAAGAAAAGTGTAAAGCTTTTAAATATAATGGAATACAGAGCATATAATGCAACAAATCAAAAAGTATGCAATGTCTGGTACATAAACGTACTGATTTTGTAAGAAATAGTAGAAATATGGGTAAAAGACTGTATGAAGTGGCTGGAGTAATTTAAGACCTACCTGCCCAGCAGTTTGTAAAATGAGGCTAGATTAGGAATATTGAGAGTTTTGCAGTTTGTGACTTACCAACAGTGTCATAGGCGGTTCCAACTTTGTACTTTTTGTTGTAAAATGATCTGATTCTCTCAGCTGCTTTGAGTCCCATATCCCTCTAAAACAATTAAGTTACTTTAAAAAATAAAAACCCAACTTCAATTTGATACGGCATCGATGATGATGACGATGATAGTTTTATTGGGGTTGTTTTATTGACCACAAGTACCACTAAAAAGTCACAGGAAAGCAAATTACGCAATATCGTGTCAGTGGATGACATGTTTTTTCCAGTACCAATTTTGATGCAGCTTTCATGAGCTTTTATGAGAATCTGGACCATTTCAAATAAAAAACTAATTTATAAATTGGTTCTTATACTTATGTTGGACTTCTGAGGTAAAACGATTGAACTAAAAATACCTATTATCAGATAAAACATAATTATCTTCTAAATAAAAATATATCTATGAGTCTTGTCGACATTCGCATGTAAGTACAAGTAGTGACCAAAAAACACACCATCGGGGATGCTGGAACATCGCAACCATCAACCCAAAGTCCTTATCCGTTACTTTAAGCAGTTGAGCTAGCTAGAACTAGGTGAACCGGGGACAACGCACAATTTACCCCAAAGACGTCAACGCTGGTCTTTTTCCATCCCCAATAATTAGAATTACTAAGTGGTGATCAATCGAGTATTAGTTTACTCGAGTGGAGACCGCGTTTAGGCAAGCGTAGTGTAGGACGCCCCCCGGCTAGGTGGAGTAACGATCTGAGAGATGTAGCTGGCAAACGCTGCATGAGAAGAGCTGAAGACCGGGCTCAGTGGCGCGTTTTGGGAGAGACCTACGTCCAGCCAGTGGACCGATATAGGTTGATGATGATGATGATGAATTGGCGACCAAAAAATGATTAACAACACCAGTCTTTGATGATCATTTCAACTAATACTCACCATTTCAGCGTAGTTCTCCACATGACTTGTCGAGTGCGCGTACGGTATGATCATGTACTGGCCATACGCGTGAAAGCTGAAGTAGTATTCTAATCCTGGAGACTTTGATTTGACAAACTGGGCCATAGCAGCACTCTCCGGTTCAGAGAACGCTTTTACGCCGCAGTACGTTTCTGCTTTTGGAATTGAACTGACACCTTCAGCTGTTGAAAATTACATGTCTTTGAACTTAAGTAAATCTCTCTAAGCTAAGCCAAAGAGAGCCAGTGAGACAAGTTGCTGACTCCAGGGCTGAAAGCCGAATTAAGGCGGCAGAATGACAAACTTACTTCCAAAACCAAAGCCAAAGTTTCTGTTTAAATCAACGCCTGAACCATGTCTATTTTTTCTCCATTGCCGGTCCTGTAAACATTTACAAATACTTTCTACAAAGTTTTTTTATTAACTTTGATATATCTCTCAAACTGCTCTCATTTATTCTCATTTTTTTCATGCAGAATGCTTACGTGATCAAACGTGTACTCATAACCATCAGGGTTTAGAACCGGCACGAAGTACCACTCGTACATCATAGCTATGTGCCTGAGCTCTTTGTCAGGAGATGACTTGGAGTACAATACCTGTTGCAACAGGTAGGTTACAAACGCGGGTGATATCCACTCCCTGGCGTGGATTCCACCTTCGATGATTACTTTTGACCTGGAGTCAAAATAAATTACTTTTTAGTTTCAGTATTCTCAGTAACGTTGATCTAAACTCCTCCTTTGCAGGACTTTGAGACTTTTTTTTCCGCAGAATGGATAGTAAATTATCCTTATGTGGTATGTGAAACCCACTTTCAGGTCAGTAAAAACTTTCAGAAGATCAGAAGTAATAAGTCTGGATATAACATTCGCTTCATGTCTGGACATATGAATTTTCCATTTCATTACATTTGTTTCAGTTAGTGGCCAACTCTGGTCACGGACTTTTCAGGCCGCCTTAAGCTCTTCGTCGTACCTTCCTCTTTTACATTTTACAGGAAATTAGTGTACTACGTGTACCAGACAAAGGCGTACCTTCGCAAAGAGCCCGACAAAACGAGCTTCACAGCCAAAATATCCCGACCCTCATACGATTTGCCGATGCTGAAGACATGCACTTCAAGTGGAAACACCATTACCAGATCATTCAACCAATCATAAATGTCTCTAGTTCTGTAAAAGTGGTGCCAATCGAACGAGTCCATGTTTTTTCTGCTGTAGGTCTTCACTGTTTGCTTATCAAACGCACTGGAAAGAAGTATACATTACATACATTAGAGTATCATCAACTTAATATACTTACCTTGCCTCAAAATTATTTGCAACGCAATTTCACAATTTCATGTGATTCAAAAAAATCAGCTAAATACTTCCTAAACGATGTGGGCTTCCTTACCTTTGAATATCCTCCATGATTGTTGTCAAGAAGACTCCGGTCTTATTAGCCTCTTTCAAGAATGACTCCAAATCATTTGGTGATATCACGAAGTCTACAGGCATCCGAAGAGACCCAGGTATTCTCCAGTAGTTTACATCATAGGCATCAGATAAATTCCGAAGGAACTCCAAGTGGACGTCTTTGATTGGTAGTCCTCTGAACAGTGTGTAGTTTTCGTATCTCTTAACATCACAGAAACTAGCACAAATAAGAGAAAAAGATAGGAGCAACTCAAAAATCATTGTTTAATTTTGTGTATGTTTAGTAAATAAATACATTTTTGTTGATATCGAAACCATGCAGATTCCGCCAGTTTCTGTCAAGTGCAAAACTGTGACGTTTGAACTTTTGATTTTGGCATTGACAATTTTTAGTAGAGTTAGCAAATGAGTATTGACATGATTCAAGTTTTGACATATTTTGAAATAACATAGCACTTGAAAAGAAAATTTCACCAATTTCCTTTCAAAACAAACGACAGCCGACTTGACGAATGACTTAACTTGGCTGATAATATTTCAAATATTTCACTTGACACTGGCAAAATTGTATGTTGAAATGACGGAAAGAGGCCATAAAGAAGAAAAGAAGACTATCGTATAGTTACAATCCTTGAGTTTTAGCATTGATACATAGGTATTTGGGGTATTTCTTTTCCTTCTATTTATGGCCTCTGTTAGGTAAGGTTTTGCCACAAGAAAAGAAGAAAAAGAAGGTTTTGTTTTGCAATAAAAGGTACTTAATAAAGGTTTTAGCAATAGGTAGATATGTTCAACTCAAATGCTCTTCTAAATATAATAATTCATACCACATAACTATTAAGGGTTGTAAAACTTCTAAATGCACTCACTTTAGTGTGAACGGATTATTAGCCGGTAGAGCAGCTGTTGGTAATTCAGTATCTTGTGGAATAATGTACTTATTGCTATGTCTTGGCTGGTTACCAACTTGCACCGTCTTATGTTCATCATAATTGCCATCAATACCAAGAGCCGATTTAGCACAGGGGCTGTTAGTTTGGCATATCTCCATACCATCAAGCATACAAAGCCTTACTTATAAACAACCTGTCACTCTGCTTTTACGTGTTTTATTCTTTTTTCTAGTCAAAGTGATTGACCATAGGCACCTACTTTATCCTAGTGGAAAACGATGGTCACCTTCAAGAGAATTATCAATAGGAAACTACTTAAGTATGCCCAAAATTATTTGATATATCTAATCTTCTAAATAATATATAAAACTCTTTTAAAGCTGACTGACAATCAACGTACAGCCTAAACTATAATTCCTAGAGGAATGCAATTTGGAGGGTAGTATCCTTATATAGTGCAGGGGTGCACTAAGAAGTTTATTTTGAAAAGTCACACTCTAAAGGGTCTAGATCTCGAGCAACGCCGCGGGGGACGGCTAGTCATAAATATAACTAGAAATCATTTAAAATGGCCATCTGCAAAATACAATGAAAATTTCGCAAAAACTTTAAACAGAAAAAAAAACCATCCGTAGCTACGAGTAAATGCATGTACTTATCAGAATAAAAATAACAACAGAGGAAATTTCATTCACACAACCACTGGAAATGCTGAATAAGTTACTGGACCTCATCATCCGTGGTTTAGCAGTCATGATCTCCAGGACACCAGCCAGTGCTTCCTCGCAAGTTGGCAAGATCTGGTCTGGGGGGAGTGCGTAACCGAAGGAACCATTGTCACGAAGCAGGAAGGTGAAGACATATCTGGTGGAAAGAACTGTTTACAGTTTCTATTTTATCAGCTAGAGATCTTCATAAAATTTAAATGTATAAATTCTTGTTTCTGAAAAAAAAATCAATTTATTGATGGTATACGCATAAACTGGCATCAAAAGATGAGTCAATATCACTTCTTCTATTCAAGATCTTTTAGATAAATTTTGTCAGCTATATCTAATATCTAATCTATTATGATCTATTGCCTTGATTGTCACTCAAACATTGTCCGTGGTCTGTCTCGAAGCTAAAAAGCTGGTTTAGCAAAACCAGGACTATGTTCTGTAAGTCCGTATAACCTCTCTCGCGTAAAAGCTTTTAGGCCGTCTGGATTTACATTGTAATCTTACCCACAATCCTAGAAATTATTTGCTAAAACTATTGAAAGCAGAACGACATAAAGAGAAAGGAAACACTTACTTTACTTTGTAATTTTTCTTCACCCAACTGGCGCTGTTACCAGAAATCCTTAAACCTACATCAAACAAAATACATAATTTATACAAAGACATATTGGAAAATACGCCTATCCACTCGAAAATAAGCTCTATCTGTTCCAAACCAAGAAAGAAATTTGCGTTTACCGAGGGTGTCGTAAGTGGTGCCAACGCTGTATTTGACGCCATTCAATTTATACATTTTCAATATTGCTTGTTTGCCGTAATTTTCCTGGAAACAAAACTTATTTGTATTTTTGATGTTGCAGAACTTTTATACTGTCGGACCAAATTGGACATATGATCTGTCAGATATGTTACTCTCAATCATAATAAGAAAATTCTCGTACGCGAAAATTATTTACTGTTACTTCTACTAGGTTATTGCAATTTAAATGCAAAAATATATATGTTTGTAATACTTAAACTGATAAAAACTACATTAAACAAAAAGAAAACCACAAGCATTATTAGCACGTTAAACATATCTGTCCAATATTTTTGGATGTAGACTAGCACTGAAGAAAAAAATGCATAAAAAAGTATCAATAAATTTTACTTACCATTTCTGAAAAATTGTCCACATGCATAACTCTGTCAGCGAAAGGTATGATAAGCTTCTGTCCGTAAGAGTGGAAGGAGAAGAAGTACTTCAGATTATCTCCCTTCTTCATCACATACTCTGCGAAAACTTTTGTTTCTGGTTCAGAAAACGGTGCAGGTCCGCAGTAGTCGTCGTCCAACGGATTCTTGCTCGAACTATGTTCTAGAGTTCAAACAAAAAAATACGATAAAATTTGGAATAAAATGAGTTTTGAATTTGTCAAATTCTGTTCAAAATTCTGATCTGATCAGAACATGTTATGAGTAGATGAAGTTGTAGAACAATTAGTTACTCGTACTTTATTGAATAAACGTACTTCCAAAACTGTAATCGAAATTCCTGTTCAAATCAACACCATGGCTACTTCCGATGTTTCTTCTGTTTTTTCTCCAAAGACGATCCTGCAAAAATAATTATCTGTTCCTGAATTTTTTCTTAAAAATCAATACTCATTTATCTTCCCAAGATTTCCAAACTTATTTATAGTTCGACTATGAATTTTTAGTACATAATATTTACTAATTCCAGGCAAAGCATACAACGGAGTTTTGTTTTTGTCACATTTTGTTAAGATGCTATGTCAGTTATTATTATTAAGAGTCAGCAGTCGTTAAGCCATGACGGAGGCCTTAAGGCGGCCTAAAAACTCCGTCACCAGAGTTGGCCATTAACTCATACGAGCTTGCTTGCTATTAAAAATGACAAAATCAAAAGATATTATGAAGATAAAATTTCATCCAAAGAACAGTGACTGTTAGGTAACAATGGTACTAATAATGGTGAGTAAGTACTAGTAATTATCTAGACTGTTTTTCAACACTCACCACTTTCTGGCTATACTCATACCCATCAGGATTGACCACAGGTATCAAATACCAATTATACAATTTAGCCACATTCATTAAAAAGCTATTCTTTGTCGCATTTGCATTGATCAGCTGGTTAATCAAATACGTAACCACCTCTGTAGAGATCCACTCATTACCATGGACCCCACCTTCTATCAACACCCTGCTTCTGGCTCCAGGTCTTTTTATGCCAATAGCGTAGATGTTTCTACCCTCAGCTGACTTCCCTATAGACTCCAATTCAACAAGGCTTGGGTATTTCAATGCTAAATCAGATAGCCATTGGTAGATGTCAGATAGAGTGTGGTATGTTTCCCAATTGAAGGTTTCTACTTGCAAGCGTAAGTAGCTTTGGATTATTTGGGAGTCAAATGCCCTGAAAATGTCTCGAAATCAAAACTAAATAGTTCAAAATTTATAACCAAGGTAAATAAAAATTAGGAAGCGCCTGAATTTATTTGGTAGATATCAAAATATTCTATGAAAACTATTAGGTATCGTCATCATTGGGGTCTCTAAGAGGTAAGGGAATATTATTTCGGGACAGACAGCAGCGTCCATAATTAAGTTTATGTTAAACACAATTAAAATAATAAATAAAAAGTCAAGGTTGTATTCCTTAAAAAAATAGAATACTTACCTTTGAACATTCTCCAACTCTAAATTTACCTTCACCCTAAAATGCTGAGCTCTCTCCATAAACAAGCCTTTATCTTGGGGGCTCACAATAAACTGTACGTCTTCATACAACTTGTATGGCTTCTTCCAAAACATCATGTCTACATACTTCTGCTTCTCTAAGTTCTGCAGGAATCTCAAATGATCCAGTTCTACTGGCACTACGTTGTACAACGAAAAATTGTCATATCTTCGACTCTGACATAGTCTGAAATTGGCTGCGAGAATAATTACTATTGCAAGAATTTTTGTATTCATATTCTCAAGATAATTATCTCAGATTTCGATTTCTTGTTATGAATTTTCTTCACAGATGATTTTCTACAAACTGATGACATAATTTTGACATTACCAAACTATTTTAGAAGACTTGCGGAATAAATAAAGAAAAAAAAATAAAAAAAAAAGGGCTTGCTGAGTATAAAACCTCACAATAGCCTTCTTGTTGGACCAAAGAATACAATATACTAGTATAGTATTATATAATCTGTGCTATAGGTATATTTTAGGAAAGTGGTTACTATTGCAAGGATTAATTTTTTTTTTATTTATTTACAGGATTTAAACATAATTTAAAGGTTTTAAACATGGAACTAACATAAACAGTTATAAAGTCTTAATTTAGTCAATTTATCAAGAGGACAAAAAGATATGATCTGTGACAAAAGTATTAGAGGAAAGGTGCATGTTATGGTGAACTATACGGTCTGCCCAAAACCATCTAAACGTAAATTCCCATGCCCTACCTTTGTAAGCAGATGTAAAAATGTCCCTCTGATTTATAGCACAGCCATAAATCTGAGTCACTATTAAAGATTGGACGACCGTTCGACCGCAGGCACAGGTTGGTTAGATGGATTAGAAAATTGAGGGAAACCTTGGATTGACCTGGGTTTAATTCTCTCGTTTTTCGTATCACTACTTTTTTAACCAACTTCAAAAAAGGAGGAGGTTCTCAATTGGTGGTTTTTTATGTTTGTTACCTTAGAACTCCGCCATTTATCCACCGATTTGAAAAAATCTTTTTTTATCTGAAAGTGTCTTCCAGATTGGTCATATAAAAGTTTTATCAAAATAAGTTCAGTAGTTTGGAATTTCAATAAGAATAACTCGAAAAAACACGTCATCCACGCACTCGATATTGCATATTTTGCTTTTCTGTGGTGTTTACGATCAACAGAACAATCCCAATGAACTGCTATCATCATCATCATCATCATCATCATCATTAATGATGATGAGGGCGTATAAAATTGAAGTCAGTTTTTCCAGTTTTTTATACTGATAAATTATTAGTCATATGAATAGTGCAGAACAAAAAAAAACTTAACAGTGGGACATTTCGTACTGAAAATACTTACGCCTGGTTTAACAGGTTTTAATATTCTTGTGTGGACTATCTCGACTTTGTATTATTCTCCTACTAAGGATGTGCTGTGCTTTTTAGATTGATAATGGGGTCTTTCTTTACTATGGCATTGGAATTTAAAGAGAAAGTACCTTCTCCAAGCAAACGCATGAAGCATAATACAAAAGAGGTGTGCTACGATCGTAAAAAGTTGAAAATGAAAGGCTTATTCGTCAACTCGCGAATGTCAAACTTGCGAATGGGCGCGAGTTGGCACCTTCCGATTTTACCTATTTTTTTTGTTCGTCAACTCGCGCCTACGATAAAGTACAGTCACCTGTACAAAATAAAAACACGAAAGTGAGACGCCAAAAAAAAATATTGGAATATGGAACGTACTTTATGAAAATCAGCCGTGATTTTGTAAAATACCTACCTATTTGTACTTATGTAAGGTAGGTATGTGAATGTGTATATATTCTGCAGTCATATCAGGGTTGTTTGCGTTTTGAATAAAAAACAGTCTATAAAAAAAAGTAAAGCTGTTTCGTGAAAAAGAGAATCATCATAAAATATGGCAATTCGTAACATCGTTTTCTCCTTTGAATATGCGAGTGTCTACAGAGATCTAAGAGAAACGAAATTATATAGAGTATTCTCTACAAATTAAAGGATGGGTATGAACCGTTCTTTCTCTCATTAAGTGCCAAATTCTTCAGGAAGTTGCTTCTAGAGCAATGATATTTTTTCTAGACCATTGTTTTGTCCTTTTGTTAGATTTTTCACTGTTACCTGATATGTATGCTCAAATAATAAAACTCTAATTCGATGCAGTTACTGATCTTCTCTACTTTCATCTCGATTCAAAGCGCAACTGAATCGATACAATTGCCTAGTAGAATCGACTGGAACTCCTCTTAGCTAGACAATAATCGCTGGGTTTTCGATGTGATCACGCATTTGAAAAACGCAGTTTTAACGCAAAAATCGCCCCTAAGAATAGGGATGCAGATTTATATCAGACAGGCTACGTTTTTTATCGTTCCTCCATACAGAAACCCAATCCCTAAGTGGCAGGGCGTGTATCCCAATTGCCACGGATTTACTGTCGGGCAATAAATTTCCTTTTCTCTTCCATTAAATATCATGGAAAATAACAAATAAACCGTTATAATTTGATGGCTACTTGTTTGGTGTGATGTTGCGATTTGCATAAATTTGCGGATGATTTGTTTGGTAATTTTTTTTTCAGGGAAGTTTGCCGAGCTACCCTTATTATCCCTTAGAAAGGTGATTTGAATACAAATATTGTTAAAGAAAAATAAACCTTGACAAGGTGATTTACATGCAAATAACACAAAAATTAGGTTGTTTGGGAAACGTCGTATATTTTTTCAAATTAAAAAGAAAATTTTTTATTCTGAGGAATTTTTTTATAAGAATAATGCCTTTTAAAAATCTTTACCTAGGTTTGTGATTTGTAAAGTTTCTACTTTGTAAATCTTGTAACAACAAATCACAAACACTTTTGTCAGTTCGTTGATTTTAAGCTTATTTTAACTCGCTGATTCGTTCTCGAAATTAAAAAAACTGTCAGTCATATTTATATCATGTTTTGAAATAAAATTGGTCAATTATTAATTCGTGTGACCCGAGGGCTGGTGATTATCTAGGACAGCGTATCAGCATTGCTATTCTGCGCGGCAATGCAGCCAGTGTCTTGGGCACGCTTCCGACTGGTACTGATTTGGACCAGTTGAGCTATCTATAAATCGTTTGCAACGGTTTGTGGATAGCTCAACGGTTTCATGTGTATTTTGTACATATTGTGAATATTGTAAATACTGTATTAGTTGTAATTTTCTTTGTGAATAAATGCCTATTATTAAAATAGAAACATCCAACTCTTTCATAAAACTAAGTAGGTACGTAGTAATAAATGTTGCTACACAAACTGAAACCCGGACCTGTCTGAGCAGATGAGACTGAAACAGAATCTACTGTACTGGCGCAAAGATAAATCAGTACCATTAATTAGATTAACTGGAAAATGTAATTTCATTAAATGAGAACTATGTTCACGTGGCAATGCAAAATCTTTTTGGTGTCTGCAGTTCCAAGACTTTATAAAACTGACTTCTGTGCGTCGTATACTGTTTTTAGTGAATAATTCCAGTCATTAGAATACCTATTATTTACAAGGTGTAACAAACATAATTACCCTATAAGCCCGAAAGGTTTACATGATTTTTTACAGGTCATGGCGAATAGAGTTTGTTCTACGACTTTTGAGATTTCGAAGTTTTTTATTCATGAAATGAGTTCATAACTTTTACTTAAAATGTACCTACACACAGGTAGCGTGTGTGTGCGACGCGGTAGGAGGGTACCTACGTGTGCATGCGTGTGTACGGGTTTATGCAAATAGTCCGTCACCAGAGTTGGCCACTAACTCATACGAGCTTGCTTTGCTTTATGCAAATAGTAAACAAAGATTTAGGGTTGTCGCAAATTTCTAAAATAATAAAAGTTGTACTTTCGTTTTAAAATTTCAATTACTATTTATTGACCCTTTTCACACGTCCAAACACTCAGGTGGTCGGTCTGATTACGCCCTCTTCGGCCTTATAAGGTAATTATGTTGCACCTTGTATAGTGTCTAACCGAGATTATGAGGCATGCAGTTTTAGCACAGAAGACATTTAGTTCCATATTTTAAAAGGAATATTACTATGTATTAAAAAACTGCATGCCCATATACAAAGTAATTTTGTAATATAAAAAAACTATACCTATGTAAAAAGATTGATTTTTTTTTTACACTTAGTGCACCGGAAAAAGTATTGCATTTTTGTGTAAACCTTTTTAAAGAATCCCGTAGAAGTCCGCTCTGAAGCTCCGCTCATTAAAAGTAAACTTTCGCTGCGACAAAGAACTGGAAAATCCCTTTTTATCTCAAAAGAAAAAGTTTACGTGTCTAAGCCAAGGCATGCATTTCTTTTATAACTTGTATCTTTATATGAATAAAAGATGCTATAGTAGGTGCCAAATAACACCGCAATACAGGTCATTCACCCACCTTCAAAACAATGTCGCAAAATTCAATTTATGAATGGTAAGCAAACAGTACTACGAGATTCGAGCGATTACCGTCTTAGCGACAGGTTTGTATGGAAAGCGACAGAATTAGCCATTCATAAATTGAATTTTGAATGTGGGTGAATGACCTGTATTGCGGTGTTATTTGGCACCTACTATACCATTTTTTTTATAGTAGCTCTCTTGACTACGAGTATTGTTGTGTTCTGGTTTGAGAAGTCCCATTGCAACTACAGGCATTATCTCAGAGTGATGAATGCAAAATCATACGACGCACATCCTTATCTGCATTTCTTTAAGCAGAAAGTAACAAAAGTTACTATGTATAAGTTATTGGCCAACTCTGGTGATAGAGTTTTTAGGCCGCTTTAAGGCCTCCGTTGTACCTTGACGACTGCTAGAGTTGAGACCGACAGTTTGATGTGCCTTCCGAAGCACGGAAGCGCTCGATGTAAATGCCACTAACGGTTACCAATCCAACAGTTCACGAAGACTTAAACTAAAAATAAGATACTTAATTTTTCAAACACGAGTTAAGTCTCTAAGGGCGTGGACGCACAGGTAATCAACTAAAACAATGCGATATGAGATGTGATGAATAGGCCTTATAATATGTCATGTCAGACGCGCCCTGCCAAGTGACGTTGATGGTAGAATGGTGTTGTCCCGTATAGACAAAACTTTTAACGGCTAAAACTGTAATTTTTTTTGGTATGGGCATGTCATGCGGAGCGAAGACAGTCGTAACGAAGATAGTGAAGTATCAATGTAAATGGATATAGAGAAGTAGGCCTAAGAAAAGATGGATGGATTGTGTAAGATGATTATGCATCAGAAAGAAGTGAACACTGAGATGACGGGGAATGGAAGCAAATATCGTGTGTTTCCGACCCTACTCAGTGGGATAAGGGCAGAAAGAAGAAGAAGAATAGAGTAATCATGATGGCAAAATTGGCACTTATAATAGATTTGAGCCATAATATTCAAAGAAAAGTGTACATCTATTGACAAATACTTTACTGAGACTATTGATTTTAAAAAATAATTATAAAGTAGAGATTTTCAAAAATCTATGTTTGAGTCCGGATCAGTGCTTGAGTAGTAAATCGGCATACGGGTCCTAAGCTCTATGACCCCTTAATCAAGTACACTGATACAAATCAGCCGTTGAAATAACGTCGTGACGGGACAGAACCTGAAATGTATGCCAAGTCATACCTTAGTCGTATTTTCGTTAGTAGTTAGTTTGTGGGTGTGGGCTGTTCAACATACGACAAAATAGATGACAAAAAGTAGTTTATTATAGAGGTTCATACTAATTTATCATCATCATTACTGCAGAGGTGACGGCCAGACATGTGACTGCCGTTTCGTACAATAAAAGCTCGTTATCATTGGTGCGTTATGGGAAAGCGACCTCGTGGTGGAAACTCCAACCAAATGAACTATCTAGCTAGATGCAATAGGTATACGACGTTTGTAAAAATGAAAAAAATAAAATGTTGAATTGTCAGCCCGATTTTATTTATTTTCTCTTATCTAAGAGGTAAAATAATTCCCAACAGGTAATATCTTAGCCCTTATTTACGTAACCAAGCTTGAAAATTAGTTTTAAATTATAATAAAACTTCTAAAATACCTTCAACAACAATGTAATATTTGGGAGTTTGTAACTTATAATTAATTGTGACAAAGTTTTGAAAGCCAATTAGTACAAAGAACGCTAAAGGTTATCTTTTGTGTAATATGATATTTATGAAAGTTATTTCATTTTAGATGAAAAATCAAATTGTTTTAAAACCCAGTCTGATTTTAAACCTAGATAAATTATAAAAAAAACATACATCCTGTAAGAAGTTTCAAATAAGCTCTTTCTAAAAATGTATTACGGGAAGACCTACGTGCAGCAGAAAGAAAATGAGTGATAGTGATGATGATGAAAATCACTTATTTGCGTAATACCTAATATAATTTAACCATTTTCCAATCTGAATAATATTAGTTTTATTATATCAAAACGAAGCTTAGCCGTAATGATTTTGGGTTATCAGTATTTTATCAGTGATTAGTAAAATAAGTACTTACTTATACGTATGTGACACGTTGGACTGGACCCAGTGGCAAAAGAAGAGCAGGTCGGCCTAGAAAACGGTGGGCAGACGACATCACTGACATAGCAGGGAAGAAATGGATGAATGTGGCCCAGGATAGAGAACATTGGCATAAACTGGAGGAGGCCTATACTCGAAGAGGGGTTCCTAACCAAAAGTAGATAATTAAGTAAATATAAACAAATAGAAGTAAGAAGTTTAGTAAACAGTTAAGAGAAAAAAAAATGTAATAACTAGTTGGTAAGGAAATAAAAAGGCTTTATTATTTTTATTATTATTATTATTATCGTTTTTTTTATTTTTCGTACTCGGTTCAAAATAAACCGAAATCAAAAACTGATGGGCACGGGCCTAAGCCAAGTGCACATCAGTGTTTACGTGTGGGTGTGTGACTACGTCCTGACTACCGAGGTCAGTTTGTAGAAACTTTCTTACTATTCGGCATGTGTTCAGTACAACTGCTTTCTGCATCAGAACAAAGTATTATTATATTGGCACGAGAATTTTTATCAAACTATGATAATAATTATAAACCTTTTTTATATTTTTTTATCAATAGCTTCATAACAAGTGCTTACCTGATACAAAATCCTTACTAATATTATAAATGCGAAAGTAACTCTGTCTGTCTCGCTTTCACGCCAAAACTACTGAACCGATTGAAATGAAATTTGGTACACAGATAGTCTAGAACCTGAGAAAGGACATAGGCTACTTTTTAATGCGAAAAAAGGGTTGTAAAGGATTGAAAGGGGGGGTGAAAGTTATATGGAAGTTACTATTAAAAAATTTTTTGACTACTATACTTTTTCCAAAGAGAATACACTGTGTCATCACTGACACTGACTGACAGGGATGCGTTCACAGAAAATTGGCATCCAAATGGCCAATATGGCGACTGCCATAGAATTTTATGATGAAAGTTGTATGGAAGTCTCGTAATTTTTAGAGCTAGAAGCTTGAAACTTATTTTTAAGCTGTTGATTCGATATAAAATCAAGGTTTGTAAAAGCTATGCTACTCAAAGACACTATTCCAAGCGGACGAAGTCGCGGGCACCGACTAGTAATAAATAAACAAAAATAATTGATTACTTTTTTTTTAAACCTTCCGAGATGATAGAATAAGGTCAGAAAAAGTTGACCATTTAATCAATACGTCAAAAAATTATAAAAAATACGTCCAAAATCGAAAGGATAATAATTTTAGAATCGTCCTCAATAGAGTATTCGTGCTAGGCAATTATTTAGGTATCTGTTCCTTGCGAAAAAAAATGGCTAGATAATTTGATTATTAGTTGGTTATAGTTTTTGAAGTGAAAACTTCTTTAGCGTCGTGGCGATTTGAAAAAAGATGAAACGAAAAAGCGATGAAACGACAGTGCGACAGTTTGACCCCCACAAAACGCAAAACACTTCGATAACGCGTTCTAGGATCCGACCAAACTTAGCAGCGCCATCTAGTTCTGATTTAAGCAAAATCAGCATAGAACCTTTTCTAACTAAATAAGTACTGCATATTGGTTAAGTCTGCATATTGGTTAAGTACATAAAAATAAATACTAAATGAATTTCACATTAAACACAGAGCGAGAGTGAATGCGTGGTACTCGAAGTATAACTTCTTCCGCGCGGAGGGACTCCACGCACTGGTTTTTTTTTTGAAGATTCAACTTCTACCACGTGTGAATTGCACCTGTTTTTTTGTATGAGTCTTAGTGTAACGTAAGTACATTCTTGTAGCGAACTCAATAAAATATGTACATGAATATCCTTAGTTTTCCCCAAATAATGTAGGTACACTTGTGAAGACCATCTTACCGTCAATGTTTTCCATGATAATAGAAGGCAAACTTCGCAAACTTGTGGTACAGTCGTGAATATAATTCGGTACAGTAGCGCGAACTCGCAATTGTTACCAAAACTTACACTGTTTTGTAAGGCGTCACCTTTTGTTGGTACATTGTTTCAAAATTTATGGTAAATAGTTTTGATTATTCATTTTCAGGCAGATTTTAACATTGGCTTTATGAAAACAGTTTGAATTTGTTTTATTTGGGTCATTATTGTTCAGCGCCTTGAACAAATGTGACAAGGGTACGTTGTGTGTTACGATCGCGAGACTAAGGCTTAACATGGATACACATGGATACTTTGTGTTTTCTCTAGTTGTATCTGATTATGTTTTCTGTTTTGTTTTTGTTTAATTTATGTTTTTAAAAAGAGAAGTTATGATTTTGGTTAATGCCAGTATTATGAATTATATATTAGATTAGGCACATAATAGCTATTAGATTAAGTTTCTTGTAAAACAGAGCGCGTGTCGCAGAGGCTGTACGCCACTTCACTCTAGGCACTCCTGAAAACCAGCGCTAAAGGAGCCACCGTGTACCTTTAGCATTTGCTGAGCGAGTACCCTTTTTACGCATCTTTCTTTATAATTTAATGTTTATTTCATTGTATCTTTGCATGTGTTTTTGTGTAAAATAAATAATTTCTATTTCTATTTCTATTTCTACTTCACGGTGACGCTACAACGTTTGTCGGTCGAGCTGCCGTTGACACGCAATATGATTCGAATCTTGGAAGAATATTCGAAATATGCAATTTGTTCTAGATCAGCCCCTTCATTTGACAGGCGTCACAGCTCAGTCGGTATTAGCGTTGGCGCACACTTGACGTCGTGGAGAAAATAAATATTTTTTTGAATGAAGCCTGGAATAAAAATAAAAACAGTTTTAGAATTAACAAAGCCCTATTTATGTCGTCCAATTTTATATTTCAGCCGGATTACGTCACAATATGCTTTTTATTATGACGTAATCCGGCTCTAAAAAAAGCCGGATTTTCAAAAAAATATTTTTTTTTCTGTCCCTAACTACACGACGCGACGTCTTGCCTTCTAGTGTAGTTTGACGCTTAGCTCAGCTTTCTGTGCTGTGGGTCGTGGGTTCGATCCCTACTGAGAACAAACATTTGTGTGGGTCATCATAGATGTTTGTTCTATGCCTAGGTGTTACTTATGTATTATAAGTAAGTATTTACCAAAAATAAATTTAATGATTAAATTATGACAGCTATCTAGTTCCCATACAATATAGTTCCCAGTACAAGCTTCGCTTATAGTTTAGAACTACATAGGTAAGAGTTGTGCCAGATGTCCATAAAACACATTTTAAATTCTAAATAACATGGATTTTGATAAAAGCAAACTATAGTAGGTGCCAAATAACACCGCAATACAGGTCATTCACCCACCTTCGCCACGATGTCGCAAAATTCAATTTATGTATGGCTAATTCTGTCGCTTTCCATACAAACCTGTCGCTAAGACGGTAATCGCTCGAATCTCGTAGTACTGTTTCTTTACCATACATAAATTGAATTTTGCGACATCGTGGTGAAGGTGGGTGAATGACCTGTATTACGGTGTTATTTGGCACTTACTATAGCTAATGAGATACTACTTTTTATCTCTTCGTCTTTCGTTCTTTGCGACGATTGAAACAAGTAGATGAATGATTTAGAAATAAGTGGAAGCTAACGCCTCAATACGAACATTATTAAATAATAAATAATAAATAAATAAATATTAGAATCCTATATTAGAATCCCCTCTTCTATTATAAGAATTCAAAAACGCAATTATTGCCTACAAAGGTCTCTCAATTTCTTTTTAACACCAAAATGTTTCAACGCCATATCAACAGTCATCCATAACTCATCTTTCTGATGGTAAAAATAGGGTACAAAATTGTGTGAAGAGATTTTGGCATAGTTCGCCCTTCGGTTTTGCTCGGCAGTAATGACAGTAATAAATCATATGGATCGTTAGTCGCACTCCCTCGGTCCCGGGTTCGATTCCCGACGAAATGGCATCGTCTGTCAATGGATGGTGACTTGACATGACTCGCTAATGGAGTTTATGTGTTATGGGACAATCATACACTGGTAAATGTTTGAACAATAGTTTATTTGTGGTTGTATTTTAGTCTTGTTTAACATCGATTTTATACAGTGTAGCAGATTTTGAAGGTTTTACTGGTAAAAGGTATTACTGGTGGATAACAATTTTTAATAAAATTTACTAACCAATTTTTAATACAATATTATCAATTTCTTTTTTTTATATTTTCAGTATTGAAATCAAATTTATCTTTGTATAAAACGGAATTGATTATTTTAGGTTATTAAGTTAGAAACGCTATCGTGTAATATGCAAGGAATTAAATAAAGCTTTATTATTATTATTATTACTGGTAAAAGTTAAGATAAATTGATTTTAGCAAGTTTTGGCTCATATCAGCGCTGGGCAGAACCCACAACCATTTTTTTTTTTTTTTTTTTTTTTTAATATTCACGGACATTCAACAAAACGCCTTCTAGTCCCAAACTAATTAAACCTTGTACTATGGGAACTAGATGGCTGATAGAATACATACATACATTTTTTTTTTGTAAATACATACTTATAATACATAGAACACCTAGTAGCGATAATATTACGTATTCTGTTCTATTTTTATTTTTATTTTATTTTATTTTCTAATTAATTGTGTATTGTTTTCTTACTGTGTGATTATTTTACTGTGTTGTTCCTGTGTTGGGTTGTGTGCCAAATAAATATTTCTCTATCTCTAATGTTTCAAAAAAAATATTATTTGATTGATGTAATTAACTCACCAGTCTCAGTAGGTAAGTTCATTTTTTTTCATTTTCAATCATACCTAAATGTTTTGAAATTTCTTTTATTTCATTACCAGTAAGTTTATTTATGTTCACTTACTCAAAAGGTATTTTTTGTGGCCTACAAAAGCTTTGAACTTGCCCGCAAATCACCAGTGTGCTAACACTTATATCTAGGTTTGCATAAAACTTAGGTACCTACGTCCTTTGTACCTATATGAAATTAACCCTGTGTATATAAACTCTATTTTGTTAACATTTATTTTTATTTTATCATTAAGTTAAAAGTTCACCAAAGTTAGGTTTAAAGAAATTTATTCACAAAAAGACAATAGTCACTTACATGCGAATAGTTATTTAGCGTAAATATTCTTAATTAAAATAAGTAGGTAGTAAGTATAATAAAAGTAAAACAAATCTGAGTAGGTAGGTTAGGTAGATCATCGTCCGATTTGGTAGGAGTGTTATAATGTAGGATAGGTAGGTACGTAAACGGTTGGTAGGTAGGAAGGTGAGTTGCTAGGTAGGAAAGGAAAAATTACAAACAGTCGAAAATCAATAAAAAAAACAGAATAAAATAATTATAGGTAGGTGGTCTAGGTAAGTTGTAGGTATTCGCTAGTTATTACTATTAGGTAGGTAGGTAGGTATGTATTACTTATCGTCCATAATAAATTGAGCAAGTTTTGTTTTAAATGCTTGAAACAGACTAACATTCTTCAGAATTGCGGGTAGTTTGTTATAAAGTTGTGCTCCTTCAAATGTAAACATCTTTTTTCCGTAGTTTGTTCTGTTAAAATATTTAACCAGATTAAAATCTTAACTATTTTAGATGTCTTGGTTATTTAAAAGTCATAAAAATGTGGACGAGATCGCAGGAAGGAAACATTAATAATCACTTGGCTGGTTAAAAAAAGTGTAACATTTTTATGACAAATAAACGGACATTAGTAAAACGATTACTAAAATAATAAACCAAACTCGAAAGCTTTCAAAACACACAGCAAATAGAAAGCAGCCGTCACGGGCTTTCATAAATAACATTTTTATAATACACGACACGATATTTTATAGGTACGACTGTATTTTGAGACACTAGGTATAGAATACACACATGAATGTAGAAAAAAATATTCATGGACCGGTGGCGACCTTACGTTACGATCGCAATTTCACAATAAAAATACAGTGTTTTGTTTTTCAATTTAGTTAAAATATTTTGAAAACCAGCTTTCAACCTGTTTGTTAAAACTCGATTACCTACAGTATTTTAGTATATGTAAAATCAACTTTGGTGGCACTTACGAAGTGCTATATTTATGTTGCAGTACGTGACATTAATAATTCCACCATTTTTTATTTATATGCGAATCTAATTTATTTTATTGATTTAGGTTCGCCAACAATTTGTGCACGACAATGTTGTAACTAAATATGTGTGTAGGTACGTCGGAGTCAAAAACTTAAAAAAAACAATCGTTTCGTCATCTCGTCTCAGTGAATAATATCGTTACGTATAAAAACGATTGACCAAACGTCATCTCAAATGTCATCGGCGGCAGACAGCTGACGAAATGGTACGTCGTTTCCCCATCAATCTACTGTCACAGAATAGTGACAGTTGCTGTTTGGTTTTGTTTCTTGGACGGTTTTAACTTCCGGCTCTGAAAAAAAAAGCATAGGTGCGGTAGAGTGGGTATTCTATTAATGGGAACATAATGGGAGACATTGTGTCTCCTAGTGTTATTATATTAATGGATAAACTAAATATGCAGATCTACTAAATAAACGATTCTGATTCCAAAAATCTAGTTTGTCTGTTTGTTTGTTTGCGAATCACGCCTAAACTACTAAACCAATTTCAATGAAATTTATACCATTCAGAAGCCATTTTTCAGGATTTAAATATATACGAGTAGGCTATATTATTTTATTGAAATCTAAGACGTGGATTTTTAGATACAGCTTGAATTCTCTAAACCAAAAATAGTTATTTGCTACAAGGTTTATCGTAAGCTGGTTGACAAATATTTTGGTGGAAAGTTTCGCACGCGTACGAAGTCAAATTGTTGTTATTACACCATAAATAACAAAGGTAATATTTTAACAAATTCGGTTATTTGATTGAATACGACATTGATCACTCTGGACATTCCCGGGTCCAGGAAAAGAGGTAGGCCGAAGATAAAGTGGACAGATGTGATCAACAAAGATCTTACGTCCTGCAATGTTTCCCTAGACGACGCGTCGGATAGAGCGAAGTGGAAAGAGAAAACGAGGAAAGCAGACCCCACCAGATGGGAATAATAATTGCTTAGGAGAGATAGAGAGAGAGAGAGAGAGAGAGAAAGAGAGAGACGACAAAATGCGGTAAAACTGTTCCAAACTAGCTTCCCGTGACTTCGTTCGCGTCCCGTTGGATCCCGTTGATTTCCCGGGACAAAAAGCAGCCTGTGTGTTAATCCAGGTCACGGACAACATATATTCCAAGTTTCATCCAAATCGGATCAGTAGTTTTTACGTGAAAGAGTATAACAAACACACATACATCCTTACAAACTTTCGCGTTTATAATATTAAGTAGGATTTTTACGTTTACCGTTAGCAGGGTTAAGTTACCAACTTAGCTCTAATTGCTACTATGAGCCTAGAGTCAATAGTTTCTGAGAACTAAGAATGCTCCCGAAATGCTAGATTGAGGGATCCTGTTTTTTGGCTATAACTGCCGTATACAAATGGTTGGATTAGTGCTATAATAATAATAATAATAATAATTCTAGGACCCATATCAATATATACCTTAGAGACTAACATACATACAATATAAAAAAAAAAACACTTATTTATTTATTTGCCACGTAATCATTGCGCTGCGACGTGGGACGCGATTTCGCGGTGTCGAGTATCCGTCCTCGGAAGCGACGAAACGCGACACTCTTCGGCCAGAGAGCTTGTTCCATGTAGGTTGCTAAATATTCGGTAGCCACCCGCACTACAAAGGAGATTGAAACTCGTCTTGTGGCGGGACTCCAACCGCTCGACCCTCAGCTTGGCTCCGGTCTTCTCCAGCAGATACTTCGTCACATCCTTAGCCTCGACGGCGTGGTGGACGCGGGACACATACAGCTGTGTCGTCCGAATCTCGGAGCGCAACAGAAGATTCTGACTATTCGGTGCGGTGCCGCACTGGTTCTTACAAGGATGCTTCCTCCTCTTCTTCTTTTCCACAGTGACAAAAGCATCCTTGTTAACTTCCTTCTTTGAAAGTGAAGGCGCCTGGCGCACCTCTCTTGGTTGGTGGAGGGGCTGCGGGCTGGGTAGCCAGTGCAGTTGCATAGGTATCACGTGGGGAGGTCAACGTGACACGTGCGGGCTCATCCACGATGGGACGGGCAGGTCGGGCGGAGCGCTATGAGTTCTAACAATTTGTTACACTTTTCTGCCTAATTTTGATCTTGATTTGAGTATAGGATCCCTCAATCTAGACGGAAATTATCCTTTTGGGTTAGTTTTAGACTAGTTATTTTGAGTAGTGGAAACACCTAAATTGGCAAGTTTTCGAACAATTTGCTGAGCATTATACAATTACTAAATTACACTTACAGTCCAAATCTATTGAAATCGGGAAACTTCTTCGACCGCGAACAGTTTAGATTCCAAAAGTTTGTTGCATGAAGTTGCTTCCTGCGGAATAGTTCTAGCCATTATTAATTTAAAACTATTCGGGAAGACTTTAGGTTAGCGATAATTAGAGTGGACTCCTGAGCCTCGAGCATCGTCGGAAAGTAGCTAGCCTGTCGGTATTTTACAAGATACATTTTGGGGAGTGTGCTATGGAACTCTTTGCGCTTGTTCCCCCTTCCCCATTCCATCACCGGACCACTAGGCGTACGGAAACGAGACACCCGTTCATGGTTGATATGCCACCAATCCGCACTAAACGCTTTGCGTCTACATTTATTATGCGGACAGCCAAAGAGTGGAACTCGTTGCCGGCGTCTGTGTTCCCGAATGACTATAATTTGGAAGTTTTCAAGAGTAGAGTGAATAGGTATCTTCTAGGTAACCGTGCTACATCGTAGACCACATTATTGCTTAACATCAGGTGAGATTGTGGTCAAACGGTTGCCTATATTGTATAAAAAAAAAAAAACCTGTTAAAAAAAAAACAAATACATCTAATTGAATTATAGTTTTTTATTTACAACAATGGTTATAAGTTTTTAAAGGGGCTTAGTATTTCATAATGTGATAGTTGGAACTAACCTTGTTGTTACTATAACAGAATAGTAAAAGTATTTAAAATTCTGAAAAATAAAAAAATAAAATAATAAATTAATTTTATTTATTTTATTTTATTAGTATTTCATAATGTGATAGTTGCAACTAACCTTGTTGTTACTATAACAGAATAGTAAAAGTATTTAAAATTCTGAAAAATAAAAAAATAAAAAAATAAATTAATTTTATTTATTTTATTTTATAAGATTTCATAATGTGATAGTTGCAACTAACCTTGTTGTTACTATAACAGAATAGTAAAAGTATTTAAAATTCTGAAAAATATAATAGTGTAATATAATCGCAAGGTAATCAATTAAATAAAAAAAAATATGTGTGAAATTCACACGTGGTAGAAGTGAAACCTTCAAAAACACTCTCGCTGAGTTTAATGTGAAATTAATTTACTATTTATTTTTCTGTACTTAACCAATATGCAGTACTTATTTCGTTAGAAAAGGTTCTATGCTCATGTTGCCTAAATCAGAACTAGATATAAAAAATAAAAAGTTGCAAAAAGCTTTATAATGTCGTTTTGGATTTGAACTTGCTCCCGTAGTTGGTCTGACCGCAGTCCAACGGTATCAATGTTCGGCCAACAGTAGCTCTGCTGCGATGGTTGAAAATACGGCTATGTCTCTTTTACTTGCGCTTTTTCGTTTCACTTCCGTTTCATCGACTTTCAAATCACAATAGTGCTAAAGAAGGTTTCACTTCAAAAAAAGTTTTGTCCCTCAAGCTAACATTCTACAGAATAGAAAAAGTAAAAAATGTTTAAGGTCACGTGACTTATCATTTGCAAAGTCATTTCCTTTCGCAAATACAATATTTGGATTAATTTTCCATTCTCTAGCAATTGTTGTAAAAACTCAACAACTTTCTTAAAAAGTATGCGTATATAAGTTCTATGAAAGCTTTTTGTATAAAATGTGATTTTGCAATCGTTTTTTAATTGCTGGTGGTAACCTTGTTATTCTTCATAACTCTATCATGTAAAAGTAGGAAGTAGCTACAACTATATGTATTTTATTGATTTTCGTCACCACTTCAAAAACATACTTAAACGATTCCCAAAAACGCCTTTGATCCACCCAGTAACCGAACTAATTAAAAGAATCTAAAACAGGGCCGAAGATTCGTGGAATGCAGCAAAAAAAAACCGAATGTTACGAAAAAGCCGCTGGAAGTCACAACTTCCCCCTAATTACTGCGAAGCGCCATTTTATAGGTCCCCCGACGGTATGGAATCCGGGGAAAAAGTTTAAACCGCTCTATTCCTTCTCGTTTGTAGTTTGCGAGTGAGACGATAAGCGAAGCGATTAGCGGGAAAGACTTCCTGAATAAAATAAACTAGGTGTAAGTAAATAATACAAAAAATGCAACCGAATTGAGAACCTCTTCCTTCTTAAAGTTGGTTAATAAAAAGAAAAGCAGTCACTCATATCATTTTTGGATTAGTGCTATGAATATATATATTTGACAGGCGTCATGGCTTAGTCGGTAGTAGCTCTGCCTTCCGTGCTGTGGGTCGTGGGTTCGATCCCCACCGAGAACAAACATTTGTGTGTTGTAAACGTAGATGTTTGTTCTGTGTCTGGGTGTTACTATGTATTATATGTATGTATTTACAAAAAAAAAATGTATGTATGTATCGTATCAGCCATCTAGTTTCCATCGTACAAGGTTTGCTTAGCTTGGGACTAAGAAGGCGTTGTGTGTTAAGTGTCCGTGAATATTTATTTATTTATTTAATTTAAACAATTTTTTAACATTTTTTTGCCTTATTCTATCTTGATCTGAGTATAGGATCCTTCAAATCAGACGTTTTTAACGCTGATAAATAATAGTGCTGCGATAAATCCATAATTATAATAATAATAGTAATTTGTTGTCACAGCAAGGTTTGGCGACGCCTGTTTTTGTTCAGAAAACCATAGAGTTGGTTTTGACGTAGTAGATACGTTAGTCGTAAAATGTGTTGCTTGCTTCTTCTTTTAAACTCAAAACCAATGCCAATAATTTATTTATTCAGTAAAATCGCAAGAATGATTTTAAAATCAAACCTATAGGTGAAATGAAATTCTCGTCATAAAATCGCAATCATCGCTACTGCAAACAAACCCTAAGCCGAGTATTGCGATGGGAGGGAAACGTCAATAACTTACGACTTTTGAAAGTAGGGTCTCAGTCAACATATTGGAGACGAAGACGGTTTGATAAATTTATGGTTAGTTCACACCTCCTAGTTAGGTGTGGGGTAAAAATAGATCGGGTTTGTGACCGTCACAATTTATTATGCTGAAGTTTATACTTCTACTTCATGGGTAAGCAATAAAAATCAATCAATCACTGTGGTAATCAGGAGCAAATAAGATGAGAAAATAGAGCAAAGCTGACCAGGAGGGCATTTTAAGTACCTACTTCAAAGCTAAGTTATTTACGAATTAACTAAAAATTTGGTACAATACGTATTGCTTCCTCATAGTCTAACCCTTCGATATAAATTCAGTTTGTGAGTTTTTTTAAGAATGACGACCTACCATGGTGGTTATTATAAGAAAAACGGGTAAGTAACTTCGTCTTGGCTTTTATAGCGCTTTTTGTATGATCATTCGTTTCGTGAAAAATAGGAGACAGTTTTTAAATAGATATGAAGCCAAAACGATTTTTTTTAATTTGTAACCTATTATGACCCCGTATTTAAAATCTAAAAATTGTAAAATTGGTAAAGTCGTAATTAGAGTTAAATCTCTCATCAGTGAATATAGTAAACACTGCGGTGTTTTCATTTATTAATGCCCTATTATATATACCTATGTATATCCACTTAACTAATATACCTACAATATACATAAATTGTTATACTCCAGAAGCCAGAACGACACTGAAGCAGCCGTTATAACAATTCTTTCTTCGCTAAATAACTCTTTCCCTCGTAAAACACCGCCATTTTCGCCGTTAAAATCACCGTCAATCATAATAAACCACTCAAATAAAACCACAGACCAGATCCGGTGACAAAAAAAAAAACTCTTTGACTTCACCTTAGAGTATAGATATTATAGAGCGAGCCACATCAGACGTCAGTGCGAACCGTCAGCAAATATTCCTTTAATACACATTTAAAATTTTCATTTCATGCTAATTTGTTACAAATAAAAAACCAGTGCGTGGAGTCCCTACGCGCGGAAGAAGTTATACTTCGAGTGCCACGCACGCATTCACTCTCGCTCTGTGTTTAATATGAAATTAATTTAGTATTTATTTTTATGTATTAACCAATATGCAGTACTTATTTAGTTAAAAAAGGTTCTAGTCTAGTCGCCATCTGCTTCTGATTTCAGAACTAGATGGCGGTGCTAAGTTTGTCCGGATCCTAGAACGCGCTATCGAAGCGTTTTGACTTTTTTGGTGGAGCAAAATGTAAGTGTAATAGTAACTAGTAGCTCATCTGTAATAGCGTTAAACGGTTGCACATATTGTTGGAAGTCGCATTAGAAGTAAGTATAACATAATAATAATATGTGTAATATAAAATGTCCATACTTTTTTGACTGATACCTAAAACCTATTTTTGTTTCAAATAACTTTTTTATTTACGTACATAACTACACATTTCTGCGGGATAATTGTCAATCAATCAACACCATCAGAATCTGTAGCTACTTATTTTTTTGATACCTTCAGAATCTGTCAAATTGAAATCCAGATGAAACAACATAATAACAAGCGCATATTTTGTAGTCAAAATTTATGGTAAATAGAGACCCGTAAATTTTGACTACAAAATATGCGCTTGTTATTATTTTGTTTCTTTGCCCTCCACTAATTATTACAAATCACCTTCCTTTTTAACAGAAATAACTACGAAACCTATTCGAGAATAAAACTTTAAAGCTTCAATAAACGAGACTGGCTGTTGTTTATTGGTATTATTATATTTTTTGACTTAAACGGGACTATAAAACTATTTATAATGACACCGATAACCAGTATACAGAGACCTTTAGGTGCACCAAGTTTAGAAACAAAGTCAGATCAAGTAATTTAGGTGTAGTCAATGAAAAATCTACAGTATGAGCATGTATGGTTGTATAAAATAAGGTATAATGTGATTTTAAAAAACCGGATGAAAGTTTTATAGATGATAGCGTGGCTTAGGACTTTATAGTTAATGACTTAAATCTGTAGTTTTTTGATCGTTGAAGTTATTTTACGTTTAAACATTTCTAAGAATACCAGTTTAGAATACATTATTTTTAGATATTACGAAAAGAGTTATGAATATGACTTAGATGGGTATGCAAGTAGAGGTAAAGGCTGAAGAAGTGGTTAGATTGTGTGAAAGAGGAGAAGTAAATTCAGAATTTGACGAATGATAGGAGTGAGTGGAAGAAGAAAACATGTTGTGCCGACCCCACCTAGCGTGGGATGAGGGCAGGGAAATGATGATGATATTTTTACAAAGATATATTAAGCTGTCACTTCTTCTAAATGAACAATTTGATGGTAATAGCGCAAACAAAAATAGAAGAGATTACGACTGTTGCAGTCGACCTACTTTCATACTTTGATAGGAAACAGAAGTAGGTACGTTTAAACAAGTACCTTCAGCAGAATATTAAGAAGAGACAAAATTAGTTATTGATGGAGTATTTTGAATCACTTGAACATAACATAACATAGTAATAGTCTGTTTTCAATTTAATTTTACGCAAGGCATGAAAAGAAAACAATAAAAGATCATTACAGAGCTATCTGTGGTTATTGAATATACTGCTTTGGCTGAAAGAGAAATGATTGGAGACGTTGGTGTTGTAACAATTTTTTTAGATAAATATGATTACATAGTTTTGATGGACGAACTACAAGAAGAGAGAAGAACATCACGGCAATGCAACATCAGGCAGTTGACTGAGATTAGGAAGATGGAACATCTATTTAACCCCACTATGATCAGTTGAAAGATCCTTCTTAAAGATCACTTACCCACCCTAATTAATTACCCTAGTAAATACAGAAAGAAGATATGAGTAAGAAAGGAGTGAACACCGAGATGACGGCTGATAGAGGAGAGTGGAAGACGAAGACATGTTGTACCGACCCCACTTAGCGTGGGATATGGGTAGGAAGATGATGAGTAAATAATAATATTATTGATGTTGCCATCTACAAAACCCAGTCTCACTAGTTACCTTCGTCATTCAAAATATTATGCACTAAGGACAAAAAACCACGAATGTGAATATCTGCTGTTGTATTTACAGATTTTGTAGATAAAAACGGCTCCATCCCTCTTTTGTCTTCGTTAAATTATGATTTGTGGTTGTCATGTGACATTTGATTTCAATCACGCGTTAGAATTGTCATGGGGTGTAGTAATTTATTATTATTTACCTTTCAGTGACGCAAGGGTTGGTTTATTTTGGAATTGGATAAATTGGTTAACCCTCTTTCGTTGAATTTGAGCATGAAATATTATATTTAGAGCATAATTTAGTTCATCTAAGTACGTGTTATTGACATAAACTCTGATGAGTTCTGGGGTGGATGAGAAATAGTAATGGTTAAAAGGGACTACCCTGTGGTATACTAAAAATTTTATAATTACTTCATGTTTTCTATAACTAACTTTTTCCTTAGTTAAGTAGGTACCTAATATCACGTAGTCAAGTAATTCAAAGTCAACACGTCACTGCAGTTTTAGTCACGTAGTTTTATTTTATCACTATTCTTTAAATAAAAAAACAAGGCTATAAAAAAAAGAGCCTAAGAAATCAAATTTATTTCAGCAAAACCAAGAACCCAATACCAACGAATAAAGACATAACCGAAGCCAGAACACTGCTGCTGCCGCTTGAGTAGTAGTTCAACAATCTTGCAGTCTTATCCATCTCGACAAGGCAGGCCATGATCTCCTCATTATTTGCAATGATCTGTTCCGTGGGGAGTAAGAAGCCGAAAGTACCTAGGTCTCGGAGTTCGAAGAGGTAGGTAATAGGCACCTCTGCAACACCTTTCACCCAATCGAAGCTGGAGCCGCTGACTTCATCTGTGAAAAGAAAGAAAGCAGTAAGTAAAATAAAAATTTGTACAATGCGTGGGGAGATAAATATTTTTTTTTGATCTTTGTTAAAACTAGCACCTTCCTAAAAAGCTATAGAAAACCAAGTGAATACCTACTGTGTTGTTTCACGGTCACAAACATATTGGATATCACGTGGTATCACTATGATTTCTGCTCAAAACAATCGAGCTTACAAAATATTGGTCGTAATGGGCATAAACCGTTGTTCAGTATCTAGTATAGGTATCCTAGAATTGGGAATGATTTTACTTATAATATCAATGACAGTGTTTTTATACTTACACAATATTTCTTTAGATGTTCCCACTCTGTATGAAGTTCCATGGACAGATTTTAACTTTTCAGCTCCACGGATGGCTATTTCATACTGTAAAAACACAAAAACAGCTAAGTTGGTATAATTATACCTTCTACGTTTGATCTCACTTTTAACAAAAAAACATAGAATTTTGTTCTTTGTAGATATAGAAAAGAGGACAAAAGAAGTTTAACTTACCAAATCACCATAGTTTGGCACTTGCAAAACATCAGCTCCCTCCACGTGGCTGAACGGAATCAAGATCATCTGTGAGTAAGAGTGGAAGGCGAAGTAGTACAAAAAGTTGCCAGTCTGTTTCAAGCTTAGGACGTAGGACGAGATGGCCTGGGCCTCACGTTCTGATGCAGCGACTGGACCGGCGTAGGTTTGGTCACATGGCTGGCCTGATGCTCCTACAGCTGTAATAAAAAAAAAAACAGCTTGAAGAAATACCTCGTCAAAACCTTATACATTTTCACATTTATCTCTCGTCACTTCTTTCTCGAAACGAATATTATTATGAGCCATAGTATTTCTATTAGCTTTTAATACTTACTCATCCATAAAAAGTCAAAGTTTCTGTTCAAATCAATTCCATTTCCAAGATCATCGTTCGAAGCACAGGTTACATAGTTAACTGGGTTTCTGTTTTTCCTCCACATACGATCCTGAAAATCATAAGTCAATTAATTTAGTTTATCATCAAGTTTTTTATTCTTCGTCTTCACTAAAAGTCATCACAATTCATTGGCTTAATTTCTTTCTAATTCTCATTGCTTCATAATGATAAGCTTGTTCTGAGACACTGGCTTTATTTATGAACAGTTTTGTTATGGCAACCGTTATTCTACTTACACCATCAAAAGTATAGGCATATCCGTCAGGATTAGTCACCGGAATAATATGCCAAACGAAAGACTCAGCCATCATTCTAACATCGGGGTCATCACTCGTCAAGAACTCTTTGATAATCCACGTCACTGTAGCAGGAGATATCCATTCTCTTGCATGGATACCACCTTCGATCATACCGACGAGAGGAGTCCCTTCTCTTTCTCCAGCTTTAAAGTCTATGATGACTCCTTTGAGTATGCGGCCTTCGTATGAACTACCAATGTTCACAGTAGTGACAATGCCAGGGAAAAGAACGACTAATTCATCGAGCCAAGCATGGATTTCAGAGAGGGTGTGGTATTGAATCCAGTTGAAGGATCCGAGAGTGGTGCTGCGATCGATCTTTGCTGGGATCATTTGAGCATCAATCATCCTGAAATATTCAACTATAAGGATATGGATAGCAGAGCATTTTCTTAACTTTATAAATAGCAACAGCATCCCTATACTGTTTGGATAGCAATCAGTTTATATAAGAACGTTTAAACAACCTCAATAAAATAGATAGCAAAAACTTTGTCAAGCTTCTTTGAAAATACGTTTGTTGCACGTGACTGTTTTATAAAATATATTTAATACATACGCCTGTACATTATCGATGGTCACAGTGACATTCAAACCAGTTGATCTTGCATAACTAACAAACTCCTCATTCTTCTCTGGTGCTAACAAAACTCTAGCAACATCACCAGGAATCAAGTAATCGGAAAAGAAGGCATAGCCTTCTTTCTTCAAGTCGTCCAATATTTGCACTTCTGCTTCAGAGTTTGGAATAATATCGTACACTTTGAAGTTTTCATAACTTTTGGCCGCGGACACTATAGCTACTAGACCCAAAAAAAATAGTGTATTGACTATCATTTTGGACGTGTTAGTTTCGGTGGGTTTTACCGAAAAATGAATGGTCATTGACGGCTTTCAGATCTAATACTAATCGAAAATACCAACAATCATGATCCAGACTATAAAGATAGTACAGAAGGTAATTGCACCATTAACTTGGAAATATCGATAAGTCTTGCACTTAACCCTGCAGTGATCGCGGATATAAAAATTATAGATAGATCGCGTGACGAGTATTCTACAAAGTATTCTGTAGTTTAAACGACCACAAAAGGGTTAATCCAAAGAAATTTATTACTCTTAAAATTATCAAGTAAAGTTTATTTTCACGTAGTCACGTCTATTATATTTAATACAAAATAGAGTATTTCAGTATTATCTACAAAGTAAACATAATACTAAATTTAAAATATATAGAAGTGCGGTACTGTCATTATTTTAGTTTGTTTATGATTTTTTTTTAATTATAACACGTTGGTCGTAGTTTTGTTTAAGCAACTTATAATTTTACAAGTATGCAATTAAAATCTAAAAAGCAAAATTAAATAGCATTGCCAATGCAAACAAGACAGCACTAAGTCCAAATCGGCTTGAACTACTGATATTGTAATAACCCATTTGTCTAGTAACTCTGTCCATTTCAACCAAACCAGCCATCACCTCCTCATTGTTGGGAATGATCTGTTCTATGGGTAAGAGGAATCCAAACTGTCCGATATCACGAAGTTCGAAAAGGTAGACGATGGGAATGTTTGCAGAGCCATGGGCCCAGTCGAAACTTGAACCACTCACAGCATCTGCAAAGGTATGTTACAATATTTAATGATTTAGGACAACTGATAAAAAACCTAAGGAATAAAAGTAATCAATGTCTAAGCACTAAGTGAACAATAATGACAAGGTTTGCGTGATCTAAAAAAAGTTATAAAGTCTAAATTATATTATGTATAGTTACTCACAAAGAATATCTACTGAAGTTCCAACAGCGTAATTGGTGCCATGTTTTGCTTTCAATTTGTCCATCCCTTTGATAGCAATTTCATACTGAGAACAAATATAATTGTGAAAAAATTTTTGTGCCTAAGTAAAAGAACTAACAACCAAAATAAATCACTTTTAATTGGCGTTGGATTTTACATTTTTACATACCAAACAAATTGTCTGTCGGAAAAATCAGGGATGAATGTTTTTCATTATTTTTATTGTGATAAAATTCAAAACTTTTAGGTGAATCTCTTTGGGTTTGAGTTTTGGTAGCTCAGAAAAAGCACGAGAGAAAGCAGCAAATAAACTTTCCTTCGTAATTAGAGTAGGAAAAAAGTAAAGTAAGTTACCAAATCTCCGTAATTATGTGCCTCCAGGACATCAGCCCCTCCAACATGGCTGTAAGGCACCAGCACCATTTGCGAGTACGAATGGAAAGCGATATAATATACCAGGTTACCCTGGTTGTGCAAAAGTAGTACGTAGTTAGCAATAGCCACAGCCTCGGGTTCTGAGAACGCGACTGGACCGGCGTAGGTTTCCGCACAAGGGTTTTGAGAAGCACCAATTGCTAAAATACAAGGTGTTTCAATAGATCTAGATAAATGTGAAAAACATTTCTGTAGTTGTTGCTCCAATTGAGTTACTTAATGAGAGTGTCTTTCTTGAAATTGAGAATTATCTAGCAGTGAGACTAGTACCTACAAAGAGACCAGAGGTCGTTTGGGTCTTTCAAATTATTTCGGGACGCCTAAACATAAGTAACAAAATAATACAAGCAGTCTAGCATCGGCATTTGAATTGCATACACTGACTAAGCAAGCTTGTAATAGTTAAATATAACTACTAATGCAACATAAACACACAAGTTCCATCAATTGAGCTTGCAATATCACTTGTGGTGAAAAATTAATCTAAGTCATACTGACATAGATCAGTTGAGTTATTTATATTATGTTTGCAATGATCTGCAGAAAGCCCAACTTTTCATAATGAAATTTATGTCACAGGTTGAAGGTGCAATTGAGTTTGAACTTACTCATCCATCGGAAACCAAAGTTTCTATTCAAATCGATTCCATTACTCAGATCAGAGTCGAGGTTCCACGGAGCGCAGGTGCTGTTATTAGCCGTGTTCCTGTTTTTTCTCCACATTCTGTTCTGTTTGAATAAAGAATTAAAACTATTAGCTAGGTAGTTTTTGAAGCTGCTAGCATAAACGTAATTTTTTGGACAAGGATAGACGATGAACCAAGGAAGTTACTAGCAATAATGATAAAAGTGACAAGGAACTGCCACAGATCTATGATCAGTATGAAATTGTTCAACTAAACATTATTCTCAACAATCGTACTTACGTTAGTAAAAGTGTACAAATAACCATCAGGATTCACAACGGGAAAGATATGCCATTCAATGTTCTCTGCCAAAAACCTAACATCAGGGTCATTGCTCTCCAAAAACTCTTTGATAATCCAAGTTACAGTAGCTGGTGAGATCCACTCTCTGGCATGAATACCACCTTCAATAATGCCTATATTAGGTGTTTCTTGCTTCTTGAAGTCTATCTTCACTCCTTTGATAAGTCTACCTTCGACAGATGGCCCTATTGTAACAATACTGACGACATCAGAGTGCTTTTCAGCCATAAAATCAAGCCAGGTATTGATTTCTTCTAATTCTTGGTAGTAGTCCCATGCGTATTCACTGTTTTGACGGTTGGCTGGACGGCGTAGCTGTTCGGTTATGAGTCTGAAAGATATTTAAAGAATACTTAATACTGTGAAAACAATAAGGACCCATATATTTTATATTATGTACCTATGTTCAAAGGTCTCTTTTGTAAGGGAATATCTGTCGCACATAGGGATCTCGGTTTTGAAGTCTCCACTATGATGCCAAACGTTTTTTGTTATTAGTTATTTTCTTGATAACTGAATAAATATCTCAAAATTCTACTTACTGTTCAACATCTTCAATAATAACCTCACTGGAAGCTTCAACAGAAGCTAGTTTATCTTCAAATTCTTTCTGCATTTCTGGAGCCACCATCACTTTTACACCACTACTCATGGCAATATCATTCCAGAAGAACCATCCATTTCTTCTCAGCTCTTTTAAAAGTTCCACTTCTTTTTCTGATTTAGGAACTGTTTTATAAACTGTGTAATTTTTATAACTTTTGTATTCTGCATAAACTGTTGCTAATAAAACGAAAAATAAAAAAAAATCTCTAAAATTCATTGTGACCGATTCTAGCTACGTTATAAGTTAAGTAATATTTTTTTTTGTATTATATCAAAAATGGATTATCGTAGGCTTACTTGATAATACTGTTTTAATCTAAAGTATTTGGATATATTTTATCATAGTTAGTATCAGATAAGAGCTCACTTTTGTTACGCGTTGTCACCGTTTTGAGAGCATAATAAGACTAGAGTGTTTGTTCTATTTTCTCGTATATAACTTTCATTCATCTTTTCAATAAAGCCTTGGCTCTAATTGTTTTTAGTAATGTATATTTTGACAGTTTACATAACATGTAAAAAACTGGTAACAATAAAAGTCTCAGTAACTTGCAAAACCAATGCACTTTAGGTATTTAAATAATAGGCAATTTTAATACATTCAACACCTTATTTATTTTAAAATTGCGTACACTAATACACCAAGCAGTAAAAGTACCATTGAAACAGCTTTGTCAGTAGCAAAACTTTCTACACTCGGTTCTACGCTGTAATACCCAATTTCTCGGGTAGTCTTATCCATTTCTAATAGACCTTCCATTATTTCTGAGGCTGTTGGAATGATCTGTTCAGGACTTAGAAGGAATCCATATTCTCCTAAATCTCGCAGTTCAAATAGATAGCAGACTGGCACGTTAGTGTTGTTTTTTACCCAGTCAAAACTGGTGCCGCTCATGGGGTCTGAAATTTTAAACATAATCATATTTCACTTTGGAAAAGTAACGTTTGAGAAACGATTAGCGCAGAATAAGAGAAAGGTGATGATGATGATTACTAGTCACTGTTTTAAATAAAAACTCATGAGTAAAATTAAACCTTTGTTATTACAATTCAGGCGGAATCTGAATTATTCCAAACCAGTGCCAAACTTTCTACTTACACATAACCTCAGCAGAAACCCCAACTCTATAGACGGTACCAGAGCTCTCAAGTATTGCTTGTCTACCTCGTTGAGCGATTTCATACTGTAAACGACAGACAAAACGTTAACCTATAAAATAACTACCTGTAAATAATATCCTGTTATGTAATACACATAATCTGAATTACCATGTCTCCATAATTATCTGGCAGCCCACCACTAAGACTGTCCTCGAGATGGCTGTACGGCACAATGATCAGCTGGGTGTAGGAATGGAAGGCAATGTAGTAAATCAGCTGGCCCTTGTTACTAAGGTCCAGTACGTATTGCGCGATAGCATTGGTCTCAGGTTCTGACGCAGGAGTAGGACCAGCGTAGGTGTTGGAGCAAGAGTCATTTGATGCCCCAATGCCTAGAATAATAAAAATATCGTTTGCTTCATTTCTTTTATGAAATTTCGTTATTAGTCATTAATCACTGGTATGGTCAGACAATGTGGTATTCAATCTAAGAACTTTGTTTCTACATGTTTTTATCCAAATATAGGGTCCGAAAAGTGTACTTTGCATAAAAATAATTAATAATTATCTTCTTCCATTTTTATTATTGTTTAATGAATCCCCCAATGCCTAAAGACAAAAGTCTTCAACCAGTGCGTCCTACCTGTTATGACCTATGCTGCCGAAACGTGGACACTGACGGTAGGGTCGGTCCACAAGCTGAAAGTCGCTCAGCGAGCTATGGAGAGAGCTATGCTCGGAGTTTCTTTAAAGGATAAAATCCGAAATGAGGTTATCCGACAAAGAACTAAGGTGGTCGACATAGCTCAGAGGATTAGTAAGCTGAAGTGGCAGTGGGCCGGCCATGTTTGCCGTAGAACCGACAATCGTTGGAGCAAACGAATACTTGAGTGGAGACCGCGTTTAGGCAAGCGTAGTGTAGGACGCCCTCCGGCAAGATGGGGCGACGATCTGAGACATGTAGCTGGAAAACAATGGATGAGAAGAGCCGAAGACCGGGCTCAGTGGCGCGTCTTGGGAGAGACCTACGTCCAGCAGTGGACTGATATAGGTTGATGATGATGATGATGATGATGAATTCCTGAATGTACTCACTCAAGTCTAATTGTACTTTGAAAATTTGGTCTTCATGTTTTAAACGTAAGTTATATTAGTTAAAAAAAAAAAAAAAAAATTACTCATCCACATAAAATCGAAGTTCCTGTTGAGGTCAATACCGTTACTCATGTCATCTTCTACTCCATCCGTGCAGTTTTTAAAGTTGAGGGTATTCCTGTTTTTTCTCCACATACGATTCTAAAAATAAATAAAGTATATGACAGGCGTCATGGCTCAGTCGGTAGTAGCTCTGCCTTCCGTGCTGTGGGTCGTGCGTTCGATTCTCACCGAGAACAAACATTTGTGTTGTAAACATAGATGTTTGTTCTGTGTCTGGGTGTTTCTATGTATTATAAGTATGTATTTACAAAAAAAATATGTATGTATGTATTCTATCAGCCATCTAGTTTCCATCGTACAAGCTTTGCTTAGTTTGGGACTAGAAGGCATTGTGTTAAGTGTCCGTGAATATTTATTAATTTATTATTATAGTCTAGATGTACACGGACGAAGGGCAAAACCCTTTGTTTCGTACCGAAATTATCGAATATTATTTCGTTGAATTTTTATTGTTCATTTTGTGGGTACTGTATAGCATTGATAGAAGCAGACACAATCTAGAGGGTAGATCAAAATTTTTTGATTGATTTTATTGGCTGTTACGGGTATGACGCCTCTCTGTCTTTCGAATCGGCGACGAGACGCGACACCTAGCATTGTATTGTCCTGCGCCCTACGGGACAGCCGCGCTCGCGCATCTTTGTGTTTTCGCACAGTGCCTAGTACCTAGGCTTCAGTGTCCTTCCATCCTAGACGAAGACCCACAATCTGCAGAACCAGCCTTTCAAACCTATGGACCTTGGAGTGCGTTGTGAATTCTCGGTGCAAGCAGGGACGCGACCCTCGGATCCGTGAGATCGATACGAGCAGGTTAGTTGCGCCCTAACAGCCCTACTGAAATTCCCGTACACCCTTAAAATAATGAAGAAGGTTGGACACACAAAAATCAGAAGGCTGCAGATGCTACCTATCATGGTACTTTTAAATAAGTCATTTTTACACTGAATACTTACAGTAGTGTAGGTATAAACATAGCCATCAGGGTTCACCACGGGGAAGATATGCCACTCAAAGTTCTCAGCCAGAGCCCTTACTCCAGGATCAGTGCTGGTCAAGAACTCTTTTATAATCCAGGTAACAGTGGCTGCTGAGATCCATTCCCTAGCGTGAAGGGTTCCTTCTAGCATACCGATTAGAGTCGTGTTTTGCTTATAGTTTATGATGACACCCTGCGAAAAAATAATTATCTCAGTTTAGATTGGGCTGAAAAGTAAAAAAAAATTGACCTATCAGCTACGAGTCTATCGATTATGTAGATAACAACGGTAGGTACTACTTTTAAATCTAAAGCAATGATTTGGTAATAAACTGTGATGACGTGGTTATGAAAGTTTAATATCTAATCGTCTAATTCTAATTCGTCGTGGGGGAATAAGATCTGCACTGACGTCCCGCGTTTGAGTGTATTGTGCATTGTCCCAACAATTGGGGTGCTGACCTCACCCCAACCAGCTCAACTCCTTGAAGTAACGGAGAAGGACTTTGGGTCGTCATTATGACTACAAATATTAGTTTAATCCACTAAAAAAACGATAGGTACATAGATATTTGAACCTGTCCAATCCCGCTGGCTCCCGTGGGAGCCATTTATGGATGGGAATTTTTTTTCGGGGTTTGGACAGGTCAATTAAAAAAAAAATCACTAAGGTTTTTGCTGTATGTGGATCTTTGCTGCGGCTGAATCTGACTGAATATACCGATACGGACATAAAAACAGCCATTCGTGTGTCAATAATTATAAATGATCTTCTTACCCTTATTTCTCTATTTTCAAATGATCTCCCTAGCGAGACTGGGGTAACTACGTCAGGGTGCGTAGCTGCAAGTTCATCTATCCAGGCGTAGATCTCTTCGAGGTTGTGATACTGGTTCCAATTCAGAGACAGGAAGGAGGCACTGGTTCTGATGTTAGCTGGTTGCAGCTGGTCATTTATCAACCTAAAAAGTAAAAAAAGAAATTTGGAAATCACATTGGAGAACAGAGTTCAGGGTAGGTAGAATTTTGCAGTAATTTTGGGAAATATCAAAAAAAAAATTGACGATTTGTTTGATTTATCTGGTTTCTTTAATAATAAAAAAAAGACATAATCAAATAGGGAGACAATCTCAGACTAATCTCTCAGTAGGTACTTTATAGGTACACTTGGCTTTAGAGCAGTCAGTGTAATTTTGTTCTTCAAGTGGAATTCTGTCTTTCATCAGTATAGGATAACATTCATCTCAATGAGTAATTTAGTTAAATATGTACCTTTGTAAATTTCCAATGACCTCAGTAACTTCAACTCCAGCTGTTTTGAGCACGTCCAAAAACTGTGATTGGCTTTCCGGTGACACCATAACTTTAACCACATGGTTCACATCAAACTGGTCCTCCCAAAATTCACCAATATTCTTACTTTGAACATCTTTTACTGTTTTTAAATCATCTTCAGTATTTACTTCTATATTGTAAACTTTGTATCCATTATAGGTTTTTGATGAAGTAACTATAATAAAGGATAAAATTGTAACTAAATATAAATTCATTTTGCTAGTGGATCTCGCGGTACTCACAATTGATCAATTATTATTATTCTGCTGTAATTTTGTAATCATTTTTATCGGTTGATAGCGTATCATGTTGGTTATCTGATTAGTTACGTGTTTGAGAATTTTACCCTCATATGTGTCTAGAACTAACTATGACGTAGCCCCCTCAAACCTATCTGACGATTGGTTCCCACAAAAGTTTGAACAATTCTCCAAGCTCTTCCAGTTTTTAAAAACTTTTGCCTTTTGCATTTTGACTTTAAAACTAAATCGCTTGATTTTTAATACAGTTAGAAACCAGTGGACTGGATTATTGCTTGATGTAGCTGTCTTCCTGGATCATTGCTCGTAGAACAACTGGTTATAAAGGCTTGAGCACGCCAGTTGTTTTTTTACAGCATTGTGAACAATACTAGAAATTGCATTAGTCATAAGCTAAGCCACAAATTAGTTTCATGCCGTAATTATGGGCACAATATTTAGGGCCAAAAGACACCCCAAAGATTAAAGCCACCTAGAAGAGAATAAACATAAGAATATTTTAAGATGTCGTATAAGTACTTACAAGAATCGTACCTAACGATTCAGGTAAAGATCTTGTCGTACTGCTAAAGTTATGAAAAAATATGTTTAGCTGCTATATTTAGTAACTCACACGCTTACCACACCAATTTATAGTGCACTCCTGCACTGAGATTTTTCTACAAATTTTAGGGTGATGTCTTCTTGTGCAGCGACCCTTACACACTTGCTGCTTGGGTGGGTCACCACAGCACAATTATATTTATCGCCAAGCGGCGGCGTGTCGTGCGTCAACGCATAAATCAGACGGCCTAGGTCTAGGAACTGTTCCGATACATCGATCTAGATTCTAGACTCAAGAGTCTGTGGGATTGCGTTTTAAGGTTGGAATTACTTGGAACGCCTGTAGATAATCCGTTTCCCTTGGAAGTTGTAGTAGGTAAGTAATATACGAAATTTAAAATAAAACAGATGTAAGTCCAGATTTACGAGATGGAGACCGTAACACTAAATGTGACTGTAAAAAAATTATCATAATGAATGTAGCAGTAACTGGTATAGGTATAGAATCCATGTACCTACCTATTTTAGGTACAGAAATACTAACGTAGTTTTTAAGGTCATTTGGTCTCTGCCTATAATTGTATTTTTTTTTATTTCATCTTTATTATCTTATTCTAGACTCAGACTTTTTTAAGAATTATATTATCTTACCAAAAGATCACGAAGCTATCTTTTGTGTCTATGGAATTATCGGTCCTAAGTTGAGCCGTTCAAAGAATTTGAAAATATAAAAGATTTGAAATAAAATAATCTAGATTTAACAAAATTTTGCTACCATTATTTTTCGAAATTCAAAAAATGAAACAGGTAAAGTGAATAATAAATTGAAGAAAAAATGACTGGAAATAATTTATTCCTCATTGCCAATTCATATTACATCGCAACAGTTGTTCTTCCTATATGGCCTCTGACCGTCATTTCGATAAACTAGGACATAAATAGAAGAAGAAGAAGAATATCAGTCAAATCATTCGACAATAGTTTACGACTGTTTATGAGTATGCAATTTCCTGACATATTTTTACATATTTGATGACGTAAAAAGCGTCATAAAATTTACATGCTTTTATTACGAGAATTCTTTACTGATGACTGGCTCTAGGTCTCATTTATTCGTCATTCCCAATTCTGGGTTTAAATAAAATTTACGATCGGTCAGGCACCACTTAATCAGCGTTCAGCTCATCGTGGCACCGGTGAGCTCGAAACGGGCTATTGTCTGTCGTATCGCGATAAATGTGTGCCTTAAGTTATATTCGCTTAGCTATCAGAGCCCCGAGTCTGCATTTATTTTGACTTTCGACTCGTAGGGCACACGCAAACGCATTCGCAAAGCGAGACATTTTGTTGGGAATTGCACAGTTCCCAAATCTCCCGCTAGAGGCGCTTATCCAGTTTTCATACAAAATTTCTCGCTTTGCGCATGCGTTTGCGTGTGACCTCGCATTTTTTTTTTACTTATAGCACACGCAAAAGCATTCGCAATGCGTTGGTTACAACTTGTTTATCATTAACAAGTTGTAATAATAGGCCTTTACATCTGTTGAAGATGATTTATACAGCGTCAGGAGGCTACATTATGTCTACACTTAACGGGACACTAGTGCCTGGGACAATGTTTTAGATGGAGTAGGCTTGCCCAGCACCTATACCATCCTCTCAGCCTAGTCAGCTATATCCACAGGAAAGACAAGGTCAATATGTGCGGAGCTGACTAAGCCAAGGGTTTCCTTACGATGTTTTCCTTCACCGTTAAGCTCGTGTTAATGCGCATATAAATTTTCCGAAACTAAAAATCCATTGTTGCACCTAATCGCGCGCTCCTATACCCAATACCACTAAAGTTTCGCAATCGCAACACCCGTTATCGGTTGTTCTCGCAACGCAATACACGCTGTCCCGTGTACTGAAATTGATAACCTGATAATGTTGCTCTGCGTTCGATGACTCGATACAATATCATCTGCAGCTTAATTAATATTCTACCAAAAATGGTATTTTTTATTCAATTGTTGCCTTTTTCGGGGTTAACAACATCAATCAGATTCAATCTGAGCTCTCAACATTTCTCTTGCTTTGTTTGATGTCTTTGTTTTGACTAATCAAAAGTAAAGACAGATAAAGCATTGGTACCTACTCATTTGTGTTGGATAGCGTAATTATAAGATAGAGAAATACTTAGCAGTAATACTAAGCAATCATTACAAATATAGAAAAGGCCGATTTCGAAGTTGGTAATCAAAATTTGGCTTAATAATTTTTTCATTGCAAACCAGTTACAAATAATATTATCACTATTACAGAATAGAATGCTATTATCTATTGCTTTTTGTGCTTACTAATTGAAAACATGTACTTATTCTGTGCCAGTATCGGCAGTACCTAGGCATAGTGAAATAAATAATAGTGAAACGCGCCATAGACAAGCAAACACAATGAACAACGCAAAAAAAAAGAAAAAACTCTATTGTTGTGCTTTCAGGCTGTTTTTGACATGTTTGTGACGTCAGAGAAAAAAACAAATGATAGAGCTGCATCCGCAGTTATTTGTGAAAAATGTTTTCAGACTTTCATCTTTTTTCAGACTTTTTTACTTGTTTACTTGAATGAATGAATGATTTATTTGCGTGAAGAGTGGTACATATTAGGTCTTAAATAAATTATTGATTCTCACACTTCGCCAGAGAAATCCAGCATGCAAAATTAAGATTACGCTTATCTTAATATAATTTAAATTTAAATATGGTGTAATTACAATAATCAATAAATTAGATAAATGGTAATAATAACAAAATATTTCAGATTCAATAATAATTTGTTAAAATTACAAAAATAAATCATTGACTTTATATAAACATTTATCAACTAACCACGTATGTAATTTTCTTTTAAATGTATTGTATGGCAGTTCTCTAATAGACTTAGGAATCCTGTTATACACCTTTATTGCCATTAAGTGTCCATTTTTGTGACATAATGCAGTTTTCCGAGTTGGAATTAGCAACCCTTAATTTTACTTTAGAATCTAGTTTGTCTTCATACTTATCAAAAAACTTTTATGTTCAATGACAAAACAACATACCTGCGGGCCTAAGATGCGCACCGCGAGATATTTGTCATGTCGTTCTGTCAAAATGTAAGCATTTTGTACCAGTTTCGGAACTATTGCATTATCTGTGGTAATGTTGTCAAGAAACCGCGCCTTTGAATTTTCAACTTTTGACATTTCTGCGTGACTATTATCTCGTCCTCAGAGAGGTACGACGACTAACAAGTGTCAAAAGTGTACATTATGGCGCGTTTTGTCGACACCATTAGGTACCACAGATAATGCAATAGCTCCTAAACTGGTACAAAATGCTTACATTTTGACAGAACGACATGACAAATATCTCGCGGTGCGCATCTTAGGCCCGCTGGTAAGGTTAGTAATTTCAACTTTTTAAATAAAGGCCTACATGAGTCAAGTGGTGCAGCACCACATACAGCTCGAAGACATTTCTTTTGCACAATAAAAGCCTTGTTGATATCAGTTGAGTTACCCCACAGCATAAGACCATACCTTAAAACCGATGCAACGTAGCCATGGTATGCCATGAGAGCCGTGTCAACGTCTAGTTGACACGAGAGCATGTGTTAACTAGACGTCCGCTACTTTGTCTATCTAGTTTATCAGAATACAAATTATTGTCAGACGAAAATTCACTAGCTGAAGTAAAAAGTAGAGGAATATAAATTATTGATGAAAATATTTTTTTTTATGTAATTCATAGCCTACTCTCAGAGCTGGATATAATTATGCACATATGAGAATCTCTAGAAGAAAAACACAAAGTCAATTTATAAACTAATTAATTATTTTTTCCGGAATTTTACTGAACATTTTCCTTCAATTTCCATAAACCTCGTGTCCAGCAGTAGAATTTGCTAAACTAATATTAGGTAATACATTGTTTACCCATACCTACCTACCTTACCTGAAGGTATGAAGTATTATTCTATGCTATAGGTACAAACAACACTTGTAAACAAGATATAAAAACCCTGTTTATATTCTATACTAGCTGACTTCGTACGTGTGCGAAACTTTCCACCAAAATATCTTTCAACCAGTATACGATGAACCTCGTGTCAAAGGCGGCTTTTGGTATAGAGAGGTCAAGCTGTATCTAAGAATCCACGTCTTTGATTTCAATAAAATATAGCCTATGTTTCAATCCGGGAAAAGGGCTTCTAAATGGTATAAGTTTCATTGAAATTGGTCCAGTAGTTAAGGCGTGATCCGCGAACACACAAATAGATAAACAGACAAACTCGATTTTCGGAATCAAAATCGTTTATTTAGTAGATCTGCATAATTAGTTTATCCATATTTTTAATTTCAGTTTTTGGCTTTTTTACAGTTTTATATATTTTAGTGTAGATTACATCCTATGCTTTTTAATATTTTATCAGATAGGTACATAATATCAGATTAAATTTAATTTATTCGGCGATCAAGTAGTATAGGGTTGTACATTCGCAGACCATAGATCATATGGATTATGATACTGAACCCTATAAACCATTCGTACGATACTGAATCAGAATACGTTTAATATTTTGCCTTTTCGAAGCACCACGCGGATACGGCTAGCCCGCGAATAGTGACGGGCACAGATCCAGTTAATAATATATTTTATACAGAATTTAATAATTGTTTTTATTTTAAGAAGTGAAAACAACTTTAGCACCGTTGTGATTTGAAAGTCAATGAAACGAAAAAGCGAGGAAACGAGAAGCTAATCCCAAAGCTAATTTTGGCCAAGTTGTCTATCGGATTGGATCGAATCGGGACTAGCTCGTAGTGCGTGAGTTCAAGTCTCGAGCCAACACGGTCATTTTTTGCCCAAACTTTTTCTACCGCGTGTGAATGCACACATGTTTTTTTCAGCTTCCTTTTATCTGTAGTTGTGTAAGGTGCGTCTACACTTTGATAGGTATTTTTAAATGAGATAGAATGTCCTTTGGCCTCAATCTCCCCTGATGGTAAGTGGCGATAAAGCTAATGTTGAGTTGAACAGGACAGTCTAGAAGACATCTATTTACTCTTGCTTTGCAGATCTAGATCATCATCATAATCATCTCTTCATGTTATGCCAGTTTCCTCTGCCTTGTGCGGGCCGCAACCGGTGCCGCAACCAAGATCTAGATAATCCTAAGAAAATATACCTTTGTACCCCAGTCTGGGACTAAAAAACGCTTTTTTTTTAGTCTGGCAATTATATGTTTAGCCTTCTTTGCCATTGATTGTAAAAAAAAATTGTTGTACTTAGACCTTATACATAGCTCAGAGGATAAGTAAGCTGAAGTGGCAGTGGGCCGGCCATGTTTGCCGTAGAACCGACAATCGTTGGAGCAAACGAATACTTGAGTGGAGACCGCGTTTAGGCAAGCGTAGTGTAGGACGCCCTCCGGCAAGATGGGGCGACGATCTGAGACATGTAGCTGGCAAACAATGGATGAGAAGAGCCGAAGACCGGGCTCAGTGGCGCGTCTTCAGAGAGACCTACGTCCAGCCAGTGGACTGATATAGGTTGATGATGATGATGATGATGAGACCTTATTTTAAGTAACAATACATTCAGCAATCACAAGCCGAACAGACCGAAACAATGTTGGCGTGACGACCTCGACACATTTCACGGATTCAATCCCTGATGGGAAGCAGCGGTGATCAAGGGAAGTGAAAAGTAGGTATGTGTGGCAAAGGTATCCCACCTAGAAATGGGAAAGTTTAAATTAAAATTATTTGTATCGATATTCCCATCCCTAGCAGGCGATAAGAAGCCAGACGGCAAAACAAAAGCGCTATCGGCGCGAATTTCAACAATATCCCTGCACGCGTAAATCACGCACGTCCGCCATATTGTTTATTCGTAGCATTCTGTATTGTAACGTTCTTTTTTCAAACTGATTTCATCGATAGTTTAGTTGAGTGGTTGAGCGGATATGTTTCATTTTCAATTCATCGATAGTCGTTGCGATTGGTTTTTTTTATAACCTAAAAAATATTAAACGTACCTATACGCGTTCTCTTTTACACAAAATTTCACCATTTTGAACCCCGTCCGGCCGAAATAGGTATCATGACATATTATCCGTCGGAATTGAGAAGTCAAAAAATGCTTTGGCACTAAAGAGTGACTGCTTCATCTTTGCTCATACTTCATTGCCTGACAGAGCACGTCCCGAAATACTTATAAGTTTACTCGAACGTAGTTTTAGTTTCATAACTTTGTCGCTGCACAAAGTCTTGTAGAAAACAAACCCGGACCTGATAAACATAACATCAGGTGGGCCGCATTGAATACGCTGCACATCAGGATGTTGATAATTAATTTTTTAAGCAAAAAAATTCTAAATCGATTTGATATTGATTTAGTTTTGCAAATACAGAGCTTTGAAACAAACAATTGAAATGCGATTGGATTTAGAAACTAGGTTTATGTGTTTGTTTATTTTATTAATAAATTGATCGACTTTCAATAATCCAATACGCAACACAATTTTTTTTTTTTTTTTTTAAATCATCACAAGCCTGTAGAATTGCCTCCCTATTTTGTTCGGGTAACTCTCATTTGTTCTTTAGGACTGTTTTTAAAACTTTTTTATCTCTGTAGTTCCATGGTAGGACTATTTAAACTAGGTCATTAGGGCTAGTTTTCGGAAGTTACCAGATATTAGGGATAAAAAAAGTTTTAACAGTTCTAGACGTAACAGTTCTATAGAACAAATGGTAGTTACCCTTTTGTTCAGAGGACCACAGATTATATAAACTAAACTATATCTTATTTATATAATCTGTGATTAAATTGAGATTCAAAGTTTCCGTTTTTACTTTTAAACATACCTCCTCAAAATGTTGGTGGGACGAATGGGAAATTATTTTGAGCCGTCCCATTCGTCACACCCACCAGTGGTACCCAGTGGGACTAACGGGAGTGACCAAAAAAAATACAGTGTTTCCACACCATACTTACAATATTCTAGCACAGGCACAGCGTAATCTAATACCCTTTAGTTTGATGCACTTACCTGCAATGAGATTTTTATCCTTTAAGAGCGTGGGCTAACTTCATAAAGCAGATACAAAATTGACGTTTATTGGATCAGGAAAGCTAGCACCAGTTTTTATGATACAAAATCGCATCTTGAATTCGTCTAATCTTGTCATTTTCAAATCTGACCCCTGTATTCATATTCAACTAAAGATTCGACTTTTGACATTTTTTGAAACAACACCTAGCACTTTTATTTTAATAGTTTTTCTTGTTTTATTGGTGAGTATTGTTGTTTAATTTTAACCAATAATTGTTAGGTCGTAACATAAAGTGTGAGCCACTAAATAGTATAAAGCAAAGTCGCTTCTCGCGTCTGTCTGTATGTATCCTTAAATCTTTAAAACTACGCAACGGATTTTGAAGCGGTTTATTTAAAAATAGAGTGATTCAAGACGAAGGTTTATATGTGTAATACATCATCATCATCACTGCATTTGGAAGTAGTTTGGAATACTTAAAAGTTTTTTTTGAAGTTATATTTCTAATGCGACTTCCAACTGACAGCGTTAAACGTTAAATGTTAAACGAAGGAGGAATAGAAAGAGACAGCGTTTAACTCGTTAAACGTTTAACGCTCCTGGGGAGGGGGAATAGAAAAATACAGTGCGAGAGTGATCACATACAGAGACCCCCACAAAACGCAAATGGCACTCGAAGTATAACTTCTTCCGCGCGGAGGGACTCCACGCACTATTTTTTTAGTAAAAGTATTGTACGCCTGGCATCCGTAATACAAACTGTTGAAAACCTATCCCCCAAATTATGTTTCCAGGTTTATCTTGGATCTAACAAAAACCGCCAAAAACCGCGTGTGTTTTAGATCGAACCTCAACCGCCCCTGTCAATAAGTTGTCAGATTTATATGTTACAATAAATCTGACAACTTATTGACAGGGAACTAAGTCCAAAACACACGCGGTTTTTGGCGGTTTTTGTTAGATCCAAGATAAATCTGATAACGTGGTAAGGCCGTTTATTTTTACACAGTTTAACAATAATTCTTTATTCTTTTTTTAATAATATTGTTCTCAATAAACCTGTTATACTATTGTATATTGATTCTATTCTTGGGCCTATTTTTACAGCACATGTCTATCGTGCCAACGTTGTACTGAATCTATTGCCGGCCAGAGTGTACTAACGTTAGCCGGGATGTATGAATTGGCACATTGTAGCAGTTATTTATGTCAACGACTGAACTTTTATGCGACCGATAATAGAAAATGTATGAACGTAGGGATCCCAACATTTCTGGAAGTAGAGGTAGGTATATAGGGAAGAATTTGCCCAATTCGTGAATACACTTAGGAAGCAACTATAACTGGAAAATAAAAAAAAACGATTTCGTCTGCGCCCCGTTTGATCCTGTTAATTTTCCGGGATTAAAAGTAATCTATGTGTTAATCCAGGTTACGAACTCAATACATTCCAAGTTGCATCCAAATCGGACCAGCAGTTGCAGCATGATTCTCTAGCTAACCACATTTATTATGAAAAATCAAAATGAAGGTAGAATCTAATGTAAACGAGGAATTTTTCAAATCGAACCTCAACCGCCGTACAGCTGCCGATTTGAAATTGGAAGCCATAAAAGCGGGAACCGACCGGAAGTCGGACGGAGCTCCATCAGATCCGTATCACGACAGACTCCCGCCAACGGATTCATTTCCGGAGACAGTTGCATTTTGAATTTGGAATTTTCTATTCCCAACAGAAGTGGGTCAGATTGGGATTTTTAGATATTGATAGTTTGTCTGTGTACAAAATGGTTACACTTTCAAAAATCTGCTAATATTTGATGTCTCGTCGTAATTGTATCTCGTCGTAGTCGTAGAACAAACACTGTTCGCCATTACCTGTAAAATACCCCGCTTTCGGACTTATAGGGTAATTTAATTATGTTACACCGTGTATAATTTGATAGGGTTAGTATCCAATATCTTCAATTACCAACTTGTGCACTAGAATCACTTAGGTAGTTCTCAAGTTGAATTCTCTATGGTATAGATCTAATTAAACCGATTCGGACTATCCGTAGAGTTGTGGTCACTCAGTCCCGCAGGGGAAGAGTTACTTGAACTATGTTAACAGTTTGTAATGAGGCATTACGCTCAAACAATCACATGATAATGGAGATGGTAGGAATATGTAGGTATAGACCTAGGTCTAGAAGCATGTAAAATATACGCATAATAATAAAAAAGGTTAACACCTACGTCCAGCAGTGGACTGATATAGGTTGATGATGATGATGATGATAATGATGGTGATGAATAAAACGTGTTTATTGTTGGTAATAATTGTTTTTATTGTTTTTTGTTTGTTTATTTGCACAATTTTTTTTTTATTATATTGCCTCTAAATAATTGCAATAAATACTGCTTCTATGTGCACAATACGATATGACGTACGACATAATAAGTGATTTTAGTACAATAAATCAGAAAAACCCTAAAAAAAGTTGGATGTTTCAACGCGATTTTCTCAAAAATTTTAATTATTATATTTATCGAGAATTATTATTTTATTTTTCTTGTAAATTCTACCATATATTTTGAATAAGATTCATTTATACAAGGTGTAACATAATTAGCCTATAAGCCCGAAGGAGGCGTAATCAGACCGACCACCTTAGTGCTTGGACGTGTGCAAAGGGTTAATAAATCGTAATTGAAATTTTAACTCAAAAGTACAACTTTTATTACTTTAGAAATTTACGACAACCCTAAGTATTTGTTTACTATTTGCGTAAACCCGTACACACACGCATGCTGCGTGTAGGTACATTTTAAGTAAAAGCTATAAGCTCATTTCATGAATGAAAAACTTCGAAATCTCAAAAGTCGCAGAACAAACATTGTTCGCCATGACCTGTAAAATACCCCCCCTCTTCGGACTTATAGGGTATTTATGTTACACCGTGTATAAATAGACCGAGCAATAAAATCCACTAATCAACTAAGTTTGCTCTAGAAACAAACTCTAGATACCATACCCTATCAATTCCTGAATTTCTTGCATATTGTCTATTTCTTTAACCCATTTCCTTTCACCGTTTGAGCACGTAAGTACTCATCACGTAGTACGCGTACTGCTAGTGTTGGCTCACGTTATGTCGCAGAGTGCGTGTAGTGTTGGGACTATCCATGATTTTACTATCGAATAAAGATTATTATAATTCATCCATCGGAAATAATTAATAAGAATAAATTGTCTATAAATTGTTATACAGGGTGTTTCAGAAATAGTATGTTTTCTCAAGGGCAAGTAATTCTTGATATAGTAAGTGCCAAATAACACCGCAATACAGGTCATTCACCTACCTTCACCTCGATGTCGAAAATTTAATTTGTGTATGGTAAACAAACAGTACTACGAGATTCGAGCGATTACCGTCTTAGCGACAGGTTTGTATGGAAAGCGACAGAATTAGCCATTCATAAATTGAATTTTGCGACATCGTGGTGAAGGTGGGTGAATGACCTGTATTGCGGTGTTATTTGGCACCTACTATAGTTACTTGTGGGAGCAACAAATGATCTACGATTATTATATAATTCAAAGTTCAAAGTATGTTCCATATTTCTTTAAATTACGTGTTATAGGTATTCATCATCATCAATGTATATTGGTCCACTGCTGGACGTAGGTCTCTCTGAAAAGCGCCACTGAGCCCGGTCTTAGTCTCTTCTCATCCAGTGTTTGACAGCTAAATTTCACAGATCGTCAGATCTAGTCAAAGGTACTATAGTAGTACCTTTATGGCTAGCGTCCACAGGCCCGCATTGCACGTAACGGATTTTAGTTTGCCTTGTATAAAAATTCGTCCGTACGGTGCGGATCAGTGGACGCAGTATGAGTTTTTATACAAGGCTAACTAAAATCCGTTGCGTGCGATGCGTCCGATGCGTGCGATGCGGGCTTGTGGACGCTTGCTTTTATTCGGAAGATTTATGTAGGTAGAAAACATACATGTTGCGCAGTCTGGGTTGTAATTATTATTTTTGTATTCATTAAAAAAAGTTGTAAAATGCCCAAAAGAAAATGACTAACTAATATCAAATGTTACCCTCTGACAGTTCACTTTCATGGTCTAAGTCACTGGCCTTGTTAACATTATCAATATCAACACAAACACAAAGCCATTGGAGCCATTGTTAAATACCTGCCAACATCAAATTGATTTCACGAGAGCACAACTTGTCCAAGCTAAATTTAATTCATTTAGTGAATTCCTAATTTTCACCATACCAGCAGCTTTCAATAAAGGCTGGTTTACACTGGGATAGTTACTGGCATGAGTTTATTGGCAAGTGAACGTTTTTTAATGAGAAATATAAGTGGAGCTGATGGCGCATCTGATACTAAGCCGTTACCTCTGTAACAATGCAATACCTCACAAAGCAAGTCCATTGAAGACGTGCTCTGCGTCCATTACATTGAGAAGCAAAGGTCTTGTGTACCTGCAATTTCAGCGGCAGCTATAGCCATCAAACCAAAACACATCAAAGCGAGCATCACTGCTTGGCAACAGAAATAGGTATAAAGGTAAGTAATTCTTCTTCTGACAAGCTCTTTAGTATAGTAGCTCTATAAACTACAACAAAAAATGTTTCAAGTGAGATTATTTAGTTTAAATAACGTCTAGTCGAAGCGACCTGACCTGAGGGCTGGTGATTATCTAGGCCAGCGTATCAGCATTGCTATTCAGCGCGGCAATGCAGCCAGTGTCTTGGGCACGCTTCCGATTGGTACTGATTTGGACCAATTGAGCTATCTATAAATCGTTTGCAACGGTTTGTAGATAGCCCAACTGTTTCATGTGTATTTTGTAAATATTGTAAATACTGTATTAGTTGTAATTTTCTTTGTGAATAAACTGTTTAAATACTGAATGTTATCTACTAGCGCCTTGGCAACGCACCTAAATTTCAAACTAACGATTCTAAGTTGTAACGAGCTCACCGTAAACTTGGCGTAATTTCCCCCGAGCAAGCGCTGATACGTTACGACGTTATAAAACGTAATGAATGCTACGTTATATACGTTTTATAGGTGTTTTGACGTGAATTTCATATCAACGTAAATTTTGATGAAATGTGAAACCTACAATGTTATTTTATACGTTTTAAACGCCGTATCGAAAAGTAATTTGTGTGCGAAGTTTTATGTTTGCAATTTTCGCTGTAATCAATCTTGTTATTTTAATCATAAGAGTGATTATGATATAACTTTTAGCTTAAAAAATTTTAATTGCATATTAAGCAGTTTCAAAATTATCATTTTGATAAGAAAATAGCCTACGTCATTTTTAGTTTTTGTGAATACAGTATATTATTAAAATCAATACTGAATGTGTAAAACTTTCTTTATTTTTGTATTCATCGACAAAATGTTACTTGCAAAGCACATCCCTAAACATTTGGTGCACGTCCTTAGAACTCCACACATGTAGCATAAATTGCTAGCAAAACATTTATTTTAATTTTGCATAGTAATATTAAATGCGGTAAAGTTTGCCTATTTTCCAAGCATTTCCCGAGATTTAATATTAAATGTACTTGGGTACAAACTTGTTTCCCGTTTTATTTTATACTTAGTTTTAATTTTATTTCTTAAAATGTGAAAAATTCTACTACATTTTATAATTTAAGGAACAAGATTTTTGGATCACGCACCTTTTAAATAAAATTATAGGTAATCCGTGAAAATGTCTAAAAATTCAAACTTTTCTGCTCATACGTGAAGAAAAAAGTAAAATGTTTTCTCTATCATTTTATATTTTTCGTACATTTTCTCAAATCCATGGTAGATTTTTCTAAAAAATCTCTTCACGTTTATTTTTCAAACTGGAAATCTGGTTTCTTTTACGAAATACTCCGACGAGATTAAAAATCCAACGTCTGAACTGATAGCTCAGACACAAAACGAGTGCACTAAAATATTCACGAGTCCAAATATGGAAATCTTTTATGCTCTTTACCCGAGGAAATAAGGTGTTGTTTATGACTCGCATCCGTCCAGTATTACTCGAATAATATCAGAATAGTGTTTAAAATCTCACCCGATTTTTAATAAAAATAGCATAAAGCCACCATTGTCGTGCAGGTGAGAAAAACTACTTAGGCCTTTACCTTTTTTGAAGATGATTTTTAAACAGCGTCAAGAGTCAACCTATGCCTACACATAACGGGACACTGTATAGTGCCTGGGACAATGTTTAGATGGAGTAGGCTTGTAGCACCTATACCTCTGAGCCTAGTCAGCCATATCTAGATTAACTAAGGCGATTATTCTGCTGCGTATATTAGTTTTTTGTCTTGGTTATCATATCACTAAAGCTACCAGGGCTCCGCCGAACAGTAGCAATGATACATCTGATTGATGTAATCCCCCTTATTCGCTCTCTGTTTTCATAATCTCATGCTAACCCACAAATCATCATCAAAGAGTTAAAACAAATCGCATTTTTTATTTTCCTATTTTGTACATTTTCTTGGTAGATTGAAACCGCTTGTAGCTTTAAAATCCTTATGAAAATTAGCGCTTAGTCCCATTCAAAGAAGCACTTAATACAATGCGACTATCTTAGTGCATCTCATTATAAGAGAGGTTCTTTTAGTCCGAAGAATGTATTAAATTTGTAAGTTAGTTCTGCAATAATCATGGGAAGTTACGGTAAAAACTGTAAAAGAGAGTACTAGAAAAGATCTAAGTCTTCACGTGCATTTAGAGTAAAGATGGACAGCGATTTCGATTATAAAAAAACACATTTAAACTTTAGAACAAAAATTACTAATAAAACATATAAAAACGTCCCCTAAAAGTTGACAAATTAAGTAAAAAGAAAGAATAATTCTTTCTACTTTCCATGGAGAACCTAACTAGAGGTATAGTATTATAAAAATATGATCTGTGCTATATATCGAGGCAAAACTTTTCTGACTTGTTCTTTACCTATTTCAGACAGTCTTTGTTCTTAGTACTTAGTTATTAAATTCACTGTATAGTATAGACACAATTTCAATACTTACTTCATACCATTCATAGAAAATAATCTGATTTTTCTGATCACAAAAATCTTATTCCATTTTTCTATCAACCCTAAGTACCATTCCATTTCATGTAATGTTTGCCGTAACCATTAGGGTTTGTTTATTATTATTCAAATCTTAATAGATATCAAACACGTTTATTTTTATTAGATGTAGGATTTAGCTGTTTCATTGTTTGAAATGGAATGGTACAAGTTTCATTGAAATCGGTCCAGTAGTTTAGGCGTGATCCGCGAACATACAAACAGTCGATTTTCGAAATCAGAATCGTTTATTTAGTAGATGCGCATCTACTAAATAATATTTAATTTATCCATGTCTTTAATTTTAGTTTTTGGTTTTTACAATTTTATAGCTAATAGTAGGTATTTTTGTATGTTTTTGTAGGTTATTGTAGTTATAAAGGCGTTGTTGTTTCTTTTTAAAGTTTTACCTTAGAAGCACTACCATCATCTCCGCACTACACCCAGGTTAGTTGGTAGATAATGCTAAATAGCATTAAACTCGCCTCTGTACGATTTTTTTAAAAGTGCAATAAAGAATTTTCTAATCTAATCTAGGTATAGAAGTTTTTTCACTTTCAATTAAATTTGCAAGAATCGGTATGTTCAAGTTTTCATGACGCCATGACTTAGCCGATAGTTTCCAGTTACAAAAAATATCAATCGACGAAAAACAAAAGAACAGCCTACGGACAAAGGCCACGGCACACCTACTCACAAAATTAACATGTCAGCATTTTATTAATAGACAATATAATTAAACTATCATCTGTACAGACGTTAGCTTCATAGGCGGCTATAAATTATTATGTAGGCGTGATTTGTAGTCAGAAATTATAGACTACGTGGCAGGTAGAAGGCCGCTACTGTGTGGCGAGAGCCTAATTACATTAGATTTTAATTATAATGTAGAAAAGTCCAACCCACACGTAAAGTGAATATTACGTCTGTTACCTCTAGGCACGATGTTCTAACAAAATATTTAATAACCACTCAAAATACTTGTTGAGCTGGATTTTCTAAGATAATGCCTTTTCCACAGACAAAACTACCTATTTATAAATATACCACAAGACGGCCATGTTTACCGGCCTACAATCGTTGGAATAAACTAATACTCGAAGGTCCACAGTCATTTAGAACTGCATTAAGAACAATAGAGTAATATCAGTAATAGTTAAAAATTATAATTATAACTAACTGAAGTAGTATTATTAAAAAAAATATAAATACTTGACTGAGATGTGGATGGATATTTTAAAAACTTAACCCATACCACAGATTATACACGGTGTAACATAATTACCCTATATGTCCGAAAGAGGGGTATTTTACAGGTCATGGCGAACAGTATTTGTTCTACGACTTTTGAGATTTCGAAGTTTTTCATTCATAAAATGCGCTCGTAACTTTTACTTAAAATGTACGTACACACAGCATGCGTGTGCGTGCGACGCAGTAGGAGGGTACCTACGTGTGCCTGCGTGTGTAAGGTTTTACGCAAATAGTAAACAAACACTTAGGGTTGTCGCTAATTTCTAAAATAATAGAAGTTGTACTTTTGTATGGAAATTTCAATTACGATTTATTGACTCTTTGCACATGTCTAAGCACTCAGGTGGTTGGTCTGATTACGCCCCCTTCGGACTTATAGGGTAATTATGTTACACCTTGTATAATGCTATACTAGTACCCATGGATACTTATACAAAGTTGACTAAACTAAATGTCAAAGTAGGAAAATAAAAAATATTGATAACCCATCGTTTAGAGGCACATTTATAGCATAAAGCGATGTATAAACGGTGAACAGTAGCAACACTTTACTGCACTTTATACTTTACTATCAGAAGTTAATTCTCTTTCCAAATCGGAGGAGAACAGACCGGGTGAGAACAGGCCTAATCCGATTTTATTAAGTAAACTTATAATAGGGGTGCCATAAAAGACACCAAATAACATTCAATTTAGTGGAGAGTTATTAATCATTTATTAGTGGAATTTATTAATTATATTTAATACGAAAACTACAGCTAATACAGTATTTAAAATATTTACAAAATACACATGAAAAAGTTGAGCTGTCTACAAACCGTTGCAAACGATTTATAGATATCTCAACTGGTCCAAATAAAAAAATAATTTTGTAAATACAGTATTAGTTGTAATTTTCTTTGTGAAAAAATAATTTTACTAAGAGAATTAACCTTCAATCGTTAAATATAAAGTATTTAAAATTAATTAATTTAACCGTAAATCAAGTAATGCATGGCATTTAATTGCATATTGGTGTAAGTGTTTTGGTGTGAACCAAAGTTATGAGCTTAATTTATTTTATCGCCTCGTAAAATGACGGAGTTGAATCAATATTTTCTGCTGTAAAATCAAGTAAAAGACTTTGGATCACTTGATTTTTTTATTGACCCAAACTTCAAAAAAGTTTGGTTCATAATTCAAACCAACGATATCTACACCAATGGATTAGCCTTGACGCTCTAAAAATGGATTGGTTCAATAATAATTGTACTCAGACGAAAGCGTGAGCTCATTTTTTACTTATAATTATTGTGTCTTTTCTTCGTTCACTATTTTATTGTATAAATGTACCTGCCCCCCCCCCCGCCCGTTCGTACCTAAGCAGCGGGCCTAAGATGCGCACCGCGAGATATTTGTCATGTCGTTCTGTCAAAATGTAAGCATTTTGTACCAGTTTAGGAACTACTGCATTATCTGTGGTACCTAATGGTGTCAACAAAACGCGCCATAATGTTCACTTTTGACACTTCTTAGTCGTCGTACCTCTCTGAGGACGAGATAATAGTCATGCAGAAATGTCAAAAGTTGAAAATTCAAAGGCGAGGTTTCTCGACAGCATTACCGCAACAGATATACGAAAACAAGAAGCTTTTGACGGCAAAAAATGCGCTAATGTCACTATTTAGTCACAGAATACCTATGATTTGGAGTAAATACCGTTCAGAAAACCTGGCAGGCTTAAGACTGGCAGGTTTTTATGAGATAACGATTTCCCCCCTGCTGCCTTACTTGGCGGTAGGCGGACTTTTCACACATAGATACTATTAAAAGTAAACCGGAAATAAAAGGTGTTATTAAAATTTGATCATAATCTAAAAGTAATACTTCCTCATCTATACATAGCTAAAATGGATAACGTAAAGCCTGCAGTCCACCTCAAATTTATCGCTGGACCTTTGGTGTAGCCAATACGGAAATAGCTAGCTCAGTATTAAAAATGCTAACTCAAAAATATAATTCAATTATTTATTTTAAAGTTATAATGTTAAAGAAGATTCCTGAAAATGTACGATCTTTATATACAAGAATACCACTTTAAATCTCAAATCCAAAAAAGTAGTAGCCATAGGCGTGAATTTTGCATTTTGCAATAAGATGTGAATATCACATCTTATTGCAAAATGAAGTTTAATTAATAAGCAAAGCAGACATAATGCATTTCAGGCATTTTGTTATTTAGACCTTACGTAATTTAGGTAATTTACTAATCAGGCAATGGTATCGATTCGGTTGTTGCCTTTTTCTAAACTAACCTAATTTGACAGCTCTAAAATTATAGCCGTCCTTGTCGTTTCAGTTTATGAGAAAGGGACGCCAACATTTTTAGTGCTGTCAAATTAGGTTAGTTTAGAAAAATGCAACAACCGAATCGATACCAATAAGCGCTTATACAGGTCTTATGCTACTTTCATGTTTTGCTCTTTAGATGACCCGCTCATGAAGGAAATAAAGTAGTCCAGCTTGCTTTTCTTAGCTGTGTCTCTATTCAGGCAATTAAACCACATATTTTCAAATTAAGGGCGACAGTGAACACCCAGTATTCGTGTACGTAAATCCTTGAATAATCGTAGATTTTGGGGCCGCACGGAAATAAAATTATCACGTGGGGTTTGCTTGTGGTCCAAGTTACAAGCTTCAGGCTTGAATACATTTATCAGGAGTAAATGACTTTATCAGATTTATAAAATTGTGTATTTTTGGCTGTAATCATAACCTATTTAACTAAATACTACTTTTATGATAGATTATTTATTTCTTAACTTCTTAATCATAGTGAAAAAAATGGAATATGGGAATGGGTCATAAAAAAATTCGAAACTTTGTCTTATCATCACTTTCCTAATGACGCGACTAATAAGTAAGAACAAAAAACTCCGTCACTAGAGTTGGCCACTTACTTATACGAACTTACTTAATAAGAACCTCTCATGAGCGAGAAATCCCACTTTTCGCACAAAGATTTTCGTTGTTATTTGTAAAATCTTAGATTGAATTAAAATAAGACAAGTATACATGTATTATTCGCTTGATTCTCTCATGATATCACTGGCCATACTCTTATTTTTCCTTTATCTCGTTTATAACAAGTTGTAAATTCATAAACTAAGAAGTTGAATGGACTCACTGCGTCACGGAAGTCCAAAAATAAAATAGCTCGCTCTAAGTTTATGACTTACTCCATCTCCGTAAATCAAGATTAATAGACTTCCGAAATACATTTTCCGTAATCTATTGGATTAAAAGCATTTAACGGTATTGTATTGCAATTTTGTTTATTTGTTTTGTTTTTATTTTCATGGGCATTTTCATAATAATCTAAGAAAGAACAAAAATGGCTGTCTAAGACCGTGTCACCAATTTGAATCTTAATTTGACGTGATAATGTTCATTTTCAATTGTATTTTAGTGGTCAGATTTCACTATCTTCCTTTTTTTTTTAATATTTCATTTAAAGTTTAATCTTGTTTCTATATATAATACATAAGTCTTACCTTAATCAATATAATTATATAAAACTCTTTTGAAGCTGACTTAGAATCAACGCACAGCCTAAACTATAAGTCCTAGAGGTATGAAATTTAGAGGGTAGTATCCTTATATAGTGTAGGGGTGCACTAAGAAAGGAATTTTGAAAAGTCATGCACACTCTAACGCGAGCAATGCCGCGGGAGACGGCTAGTAATACATAGACGTATAGTAATACATGTAAAACAGAAAAATAATCTCAATATCTCATCTATATTGATAAAAAATTATTAAAAAATATTAGAGATATATTATGTTATTTACACTAAAATCGACTAATTAAGGTAAACGAGAAACGAACGAAGAAAATATAATTTTTAAATTTTAACGCCGTTTCAGGCAACTTTTTCTGTTTTAAAAAAGAAAATTCCTGTTTAGCAGTTAATTAAAATAGTAGTTTGGGTGGGGTTCGTGTGTCAACTGTTAAGCGATTTGATAATATACCTATCTAGGCCACTCAGAATAAAATGTAAAAAGTAAATGCTTGTTTTCTAATTCAGAGCTGGCCAGTTTTATTTAGGACTTTGTTTTGTTTTGAAAGGTCTTTATTTATCTTAATAAATATAAACGTAACATAGCTTAACACAGTTTAGTACACTACAAACATAGTACATATTTTAGTATAACTCGACAGGCTATAGCGCCTCTAAAAGTTTTTTAACAAAATTACTATATAAGAGTTTTTGACTACTTGGTAAATATTAAATTTTGATAAATAGTTGGTACCTACTAATAGCTTATATTTACATTTTATGAACACTTTGTTAAGTGCGCATTTTTATTGGATTGGGGGGATTTGTTCAAGCGTTTTACCTTCATTGACGTGTAAGGTTCCTTGTCATAAACACATTTGTCATTTAGCTACATACTTGAGTAAAAAAAAAATAGCACTACATATTTTATAGGTAACATAGGGTAGATTAAAGTAATACGGACGGCATACTTGCTCACTACCCGCTCACTATCCGCTCACTACTCGCTCACTGCACTACTATTTAGGACTAATATGGTAAAAAAAGAAATGAAACGTCATTTTTATAATAATTGTTCTGATTCTTTAGCTCTTAGCTCAAAGAAAGGTAGCAATAATAATACAGTTTCATAATATCAAAACGTTTATTGATTCATTTTTATAAAACTCACCTAAATAGGTGGAAAATCGCTAAGTTTGTTTACCTCGATATTATTACGACTACTTATAGGCAGGTACTTAACTGATACAAAAGCTCAATTATTTCGGAAACTAAATAGAATGCATTTGGCTTTAAACACCTTTATCGCTACGCTTATAAACCCGCTGTAACTACAACCGAACCTCAAACGAACATTGTATGAAAAGGCCAGCGCTCATGCGCTTTATTGAATTCCTGCAAAATTCCTGCCACATGCTCCGCGCACACCCGTGGACAAGTTTTAACTCATTAGAGAAACGTGAACATTACGCAGGAATTACCGAGAGAATTGCATCCGTATCTTTTCTAGTATTACACACAGTGACTCACAAAAAATCACCCGTCAATACCCAACTGGGGCCTTATTCACTATGACCAATACAAGCGCGTTACGCAGCACGACAAGACAGCGGCGTGAAATCGCCCTATGCCTATGCCGTATTTCCTATGCCATAAATGTCATTCCTTACGGTGACGTCATACGGTTACGGCAAGGAATCTCCTAAGTCATACAGAATAATGCCCCTGAATGACTATTGACTATGTATGACTGACATTATAACCTAAAAATTATGTAAAACTTTTCTTCAGTGTTTGTTTATGAAATGAAAAACAAAACAGAGAAGCCTGAAGGCGAATGGTGGTTGAACCTGATTTGGGGGACTGTTCTTGATGAATTCCACGGTGAATTTTCGTCTCTCATTTTCTCAAATTGGTCAAATTTGTGCTTTTTTGGTAGGAAAATACAAACAGTACTTTCCGACATTTTTATAGCCAACTAGGTGCCACCCGCGACTTCGTTCGCGTCCCGTTAGATCCCGTTAATTTTTCGGGATAAAAAGTAGGCTATGTGTTAATGGGTCACGGACAATATATATTCCAAGTTTCATCCAAATGGAATCAGTCGTTTTTACGTGAAAGAGTAACAAACATCCATCCATACTCACAAACTTTCGCGTTTATAATATTAGTATGAAGTAGAATAATTATACAACCAATGTTAAACATACTAAATATACAATTAGCCAACGTATTCAAGTAAGTTTTAAGCCAAATAAGCATTAGTGGAGTAACGACTTAAAATTCAGCGGCTACTATGCGGAAATTAAATTAGCTTAAAAGCATTAGTTGCATGACAATGTGTTAACAGTTAATGATAATTATCAGAGAGATTCCTCAAAACGGGTTTTCCGAGTGGGATTGCACCTCGACTTTTGTGGGTTGGAATCCCGGCCGTGCATCAATAGATTTTTCGTTACGAAAATTTATATGCGCATTAACACGAGCTTAACGGTGAAGGAAAACATCGTGAGGAAACCCTTGGCTGAGTCAGCTCCGCACGTATTGACAGATAGATAGATAGATAGATAGATAATACTTTATTGTACACAAGGATTAAATACATAAAAATCTTAAAACTAAGTATAGTACAATGGGCGGCCTTATCGCTGAAAGACCTTGTCTTTCCTGTGGATATGGCTGACTAGGCTGAGAGGATGGTATAGTGCTACAAGCCTACTCCATCTAAACATTGTCCCAGGCACTACAGTGTCCCGTTAAGTGTAGGCATAGGTTGCCTCCTGACGCTGTATAAATCATCTTGAATAGATGTAAAGGCCTATTATACTATATATAGTATGTTCATATAACTTGGAAACGGCTCCACCTATATTCACTAAACAGACCTAACGATAAGACAGAAGATATAGACTATAAGGACCATACGAGGTAAATTACCTTTCTTACAAATTTCAATTTCAATTGACAAAAAAAACTGCAGTTAAATCGGAACCCCACTTTTAGAGCTACGAGAGCACAGACAAACAGATAACGCCGTCAAACTAATAACACCTCTTTGTTTCAGGTCAATGCTTAAAATATATTTAATTTGACACGGATTATTTATTTTGTTCGAGCTACTAATCAACTAATTTATCATAAAATGTCGTTATTTATTTATTTATTTGTTTATTTTACTTGAATTAAAACGAAGTAGTTATCGCGCCAATGCGAAAACACTCGTCTCGTATCGTGTAGTGCCCCCTATACACGATATTATCGATAGCAGAGTGAAAACGTCCAATCTTGGAGCACGATTTCACACTAAATTAATATCGACAGACCGTATTGCTAATATATCGCTAGAATGTGGCCATAATCGTAAACTGAGCTCACAGTATCTTATTGGTACCTAAATAAATAGCTGGCAACATAGGGTGTTAAACTACTACTAATAAATTGTTATCCCCACTACCCAAAGGTCAGCTGGTAGAGAATGCTATTTCAGCATTAAGTTCGCCTGTATACACTACTTTTAAGTTATGCAATATAGAATAGTCTATCTATCTTATCTATCTTAACTTATTCACAAAGAAGATTGATATAATTACAGTATTTTATAATAATCAGAATTATTTACACACGAATACCTCTGACGGAAGTAAACATCGATAATAATTATACTAGCGTTGAATCGAGAGGAGTAAGGCTGAAATACTCAAAAGTCATTTAAATTTGAGCACCATTTAAAGTTGCTCTTCCTCTGTTTGACATTACTCATTTGTAAGAGATGGCAATAATTTAAGCGGGACTTAAATTGAGTGGGGTTTGAGTATTCGCCCATAACTCCTCTAAAAAATTGTATCAATGTCAACTCTAACAGTTGAGTTGACTTTGATACAATTTTATAGATAGAGACTAGTGGTTGCGTGGCGCGCGAGCTGCAAGCAGCTCGCGTTTTTATTGAAAAAAAATTATAGATAGAGATATCATAAGAAACTTCAATACATTTTGAAGTGAAAACTTCTTTAGCATCGTTGTGATTTGAAAGTCGATGAAACAAAAAAGCGACAGTTCGACCCCCACAAAATGCAAAACACTTCGATAGCGCGTTCTAGGATCCGACCAAAGATAGCAGCGCCATCTAGTTCTGATTTAGGGCAACATGAGCATAGAACCTTTTCTAACTAAATAAGTACTGCATATTGGTTAATAAATGGTACATAAAAATAAATACTAGATTCATTTCACATTAAACAGAGCGAGAGTGAATGCGTGGCACTCGAAGTATAACTTCTTCCGCGCGGAGGGACTCCATGCACTGGTTTTTTTTTGAAGATTTCACTTCTACCACGTGTGAATGCACGCATGTTTTTTTTTAAATTGTTTTTTTGCTTAAAGCAAAAACTTTGTTTCGTTATTTTACGGCTTTTTTCATTATTTTAAGGATTTAATTACGTTTAGTCTGAGGGGCAACTTTTATCTCACAAAAAGGTTTTCAGAACTGTTTTCATATACTAAATCATTGGTATTCTGTGACTAAAAAGTGACATTAGCGCGTTTCAGTGTGTTTTTTGTATCAAAAGCTTCTTGTTTTCGTATATCAGTAGCCACGTCACTTGACATTAGGCTGGGCAGCGAAAGCAGCTCAGTGCCTTGATCAGAAATAAATGTGACAATCGCAAAGGTATCGTAACGCTAACGTATCCGAGATACACTGCGCGGTGACTCTACAACGGTTGGCAGTCGGGCTGGCATTGACGCGCAAAATAACTCGAATACGCTAACGTGGCGACTGTCAGATTTGTTCGTGATAGAGGTACTGGGGGCTATTCTCTCATCTGTTTAAGTTTTCGGCAGTAGTTTTTGGCACCTTGCGTAGACTGTGTAATCTTGTGCGATACTATAAACAGTCCTCTCATTGTTTTGATACCGTTGTTAGAAAATTATGTTAATACTGTTTACTAACTGTTTTGGCGTAGCTTGCTTAGTCAATCTTCACGGCTTATCTAAGTTAAGCGACATTCTGCGCGGTTACTATTTGGATGGGTTGACCATTAGTGGCCATTACATCTGAGCGCTTCCATTCGGCACGTTAAACTGTCGGTCCCGTTAAGCCATGACGGAGGCTTTAAGGCGGCCTAAAAACTCCAGAGTTGGCCCCTCACTTATACGAGCTTGCTGGTTTGGCTAAGGCTATTCAGGTTTTTTATCGTGGTCCTATTATTTTGTCCTATTGATAAAAGCACTAGTACTCTCTGGCGTACGGACGGTCGCCGGAGCCGCGGCTCCAACAGCAAGAGCGCTTACCGCACTCAATCAACATAAACTACAGACGGCCGCCGATCTATTCAATGACAATGTCTCCAGCGGGCCTAAGATGCGCACCGCGAGATATTTGTCATGTCGTTCTGTCAAAATTTATTTATTAAAATGTAAGCAATTTGTACCAGTTTAGGAACTATTGCATTATCTGTGGTAATGTTGTCGAGAAACCGCGCCTTTGAATTTTCAACTTTTGACATTTCTGCATGACTATTATCTCGTCCTCAGAGAGGTACGACGACTAAGAAATGTCAAAAGTGTACATTATGGCGCGTTTTGTCGACACCATTAGGTACCACAGATAATGCAATAGTTCCTAAACTGGTACAAAATGCTTACACTTTGACAGAATAAAATAAATAAAAATAAATTACTGTCTTTCTAAAAATAAATAAAAATAAATTACTGTCTTTCTTGTTCTAAAATAAATAAAAATAATTTAAGTCTGTGTATTACTGTGTTTAATTTACTTGATTTTTATTACTCTTTTTATGACTGTAATGACAATAATGACCTTGCATGCATTGTATGAAATAAGTTTAGCTCTTAAGGTTTAGGCGCTTTGGTCCGGTATGTACTATAAGCCTAAATTGTATCTTAAATAAATAAATAAATAACTAGTGATATTATTTTTCGTGGTTCCATGCTTTCTTATATTTAAACCCTTTGTCCTCCTTAGTCTGTTCCATGTACATAACAAAGTCCAGTATCTTTTAAACTATCACAGAAAATTTTTGCTACTGGTTAGTTAAGGCTACTGCAGTTTCATAGCACATAACCGTAAAGTGGCTAACTTATTGGCACCTAAATAAATACCTAATCTACGGAACGATATTAAATTATCGTGGCCATATCGTAAACCCGGTACGTACGATACAATATTTATTTTTATTAAGTTTGTAACGCACTGGTTGGGCAAAACGCGGGTTAAAATAACTAGACTAAATAAATACTATTTATTGGCCACAGTATCCACAGTGAAAATAATTAATAATTTAACTATTATTATAACTTTAGTAATGTTAGTTCATTAACTTTCTTTTAGTGATAACTACCTAGTTATAAGTTTGTAAAACTTAAGAATAAAAAAGAGGATTGTTATGCCTACTAAAATAACACAGAGTTCGATTTATATTTTAAATTTTCTGAAAATTTAACATTTTTCTTGATCAAAGTTTGACTACATTAAAACTCAACTTTTTGGTTTAAACTTCTTGGTATATGACTATTTTATTGTAAACTCATACTCGAGTGGAGACCGCGTTTAGGCAAGCGTAGTGTAGGACGCCCTCCGGCTAGGTGGGGTGACGATCTGAGACATGTAGCTGGCAAACACTGGATGAGAAGAGCCGAAGACCGGGCTCAGTGGCGCGTCTTGTGAGAGACCTACGTCCAGCAGTTGACCGATATAAGTTGATGATGATGATGATGATATGATGATATGACTTTTGTCTAAGATTATGATAATGCATGACATTTCAATCAGCTGACTTTTGCACGTATATTTGAATTTTAGTAATGGCAATGACTACTTACAAAAAAATTAATGTCAAAAGTCTACAAAAATACTTGAGAATATCTTATCTTGGCTCTACTTTTGCGGTATACGACGAGTCTTAAAATAGCCGCTGCGTTCTTTTACCCAGTGCGTAATGTATATTTTTTCGGGTCCCACAACTGCGGTCGTAACAGGAACTAATTGCTTTCGGAAACGCTTTTATGTGATCGTATTTCACCTGAAAAATGATTTATCCTCTTTACTCCGCGAATTCTTTGTCGCATTTTTGTAACAATATTACGACGCAACGAGACGTGTAATCGTGGTTTTATTAAAGAAAAAAAATCGTACGGTTTTAGAGTCCAGTGAGTAATGTGCTTTTCACTCAGTTTAGCCTTTGTTGAATTTTACAGGTAATTTTTTTTCGTGTTGATTTACAAAATGGTCACTTTGTCAATAAAGTAAATACCCACATTTAATTCATCTCAAAGTTTAACGTGACTACACTGCCTTTTTTGTATTTCAATGTTGTTTACACGGCATTTTAGTTAAAAAAAGAATCAGAGCAAGGACATGTTCTTTTTGAGTCAAATTCTAAAAAAAAAACATTAACTTAAAACACTTAACTAAAAAATTCGATTAAATCCTATAGACAATATTGAAATCAGTAGGTACATGACATTTAGAAAATTCAAAATCTGCAGAAATCTTTAGCTTCCATACACCAAAACCCTCATACACTTGATGGCATCAAAACAATGTACCTAACAACTAACAAGATAATGGTTTTGGCCGGCTTCCAGATTGTTTCGCCCGATGATGGCTCAAGGATTAACGGGTGCACCGCAGTGTACGGGTGTTTGTACCCCACCGAGTACACTTGTGGCGAAATGAAGTGTTTGTCTGCAGTAGTTTACAAGCTATCTGTTCGTGTTAGCTTGAATAATTTATGATTAAACTGGCATAATGAAGTGTACTGTGATATACAAGTGGAAACTTTCATAAGTGTCTAAGAAGTCATGTCAGTCGCAGTAGACCCCGGAGAAGATGGCGGGACCATCTCGATAGCCATAAAAGTGCGTGGCGCACTGTGGCCAAAGATCGCGAAGTGTGGCGAAAGAGGAGAGAGGCCTTGGCCCTGCGGTGGGATGATACAGGCTAAAATTAATAAATTTATTAATGTATCATACAAAAAACCGCTAAAGATCCCGTAGTTTCTTGCCCATTTTTCTAGGCTCAGGTTACGAGGAACTAGAGACCTAGAATCACCTTTAAGACGATTCTAAACGGTTTTTGTGATTTTAATAAAAGTCAAAGACACCCTATTACGTGGTATATTCATTATTGTTCGTAGCTCATAAACGAATTCGTCATCAAAATTAAAGGGGGTGTCAAATGACTCATCTCAGCCGGCTGTGACGTCTTATTTTTACGTTTATGTACAAAACATTGAAACTTGCAAAAGTATTCTATAACTAGCAGCGCCTCGCGGTTTCACCCGCGTAATTCCCGTTCCCGTGGAAATTCCGGGATAAAATATAGCCTATGTTCATCAGGGATAATGTAGGATTCTAATGGTAAAAGAATTTTTTTATTCGGTCCAGTAGTTTCGGAGCCTATTCAATTCATACAAACAAACAAACAAACAAAAAATCAAACCTTTCCTCTTTATAATATTATTATATATTATATTATATTATTATTATTATATATTATATATATATATATATTAGTATAGAAGTATAGATTAACTCACATTATAGCGCTTATAAGGTCCACTACAAATCTACAAGAAAAATCCTACGTCCTGGTGGTTTCTGCCCGAACCGGAAGCCGCAGCCATTTCCTCGACTTCCGGTCGGCGAGTGAGGTTCCATGTCAGCAATCTGACCTTTTATGCCATCCATCTTGTCCGGGAGTTTGTTTGCTCAGCTTTTTGTTTAAAACATTGCAGTTCAGAAAAGATTTTAAAAGTGGGTATAGTATTTTACCTTTGATTAGTACTGACTATGGGGCTAAATTTTTTATTTATTTATTTACCTTGTAATTATATCATTAGTACAGAATTGCAAGCATGATCTTTGAATTTATTTATTTTTCCTTTTTTTATTTTCTAAGGGAATCCTAAAAATAGCTTGAAATGAAAGCTGCGCGCTAAGTAGAATCATTATTTTTCAAATTTTAAGTTTGGCTTTGCACTCACCTATCAAATTAATTAGTAAGCGTCTTCTTTTGTTTTTAAGTACTTTTTTAAACTTTTTATCGTACCTATCATTTGTTAAAAAAAAACTAACTTAATTGTCGGTAAGTCTGAAAGACATTAATTTAGTCAAATACTAAATATTATAAATGCGAAAGTAACTCTGTCTGTCTGTCTCGCTTTCACGCCAAAACTGCTGAACCGATTTCATTGAAATTTGATACACAGATAGGGTCGAGCCTGAGAAAGGACATAGGCTACTTTTTAATGCAAAAAAAGGGTTGTAAAAGGTTGAAAGGGGGAGGTGAAAGTTCCTTAACCTTTTTCATGAAACCTTTTTTAATGTCACATTTGAAATAACTGTCAGTTGTTTAACAGTAAGAGTTTGAATGACAGGACAACGTCTGTCGGGTCAGCTAGTATTAAATATTTTAGCCTCTAAGAATTCTTTCATTCTCATTTCTAGCCCAACTTGAGTGATGAAGAAATCTTATCTAAGGTGCTTCCAATTAATCTGGCTACCTTCTCGGCTATTCCCCGTGTAGTTACAAAAAAATCTCTTTCGCAAATCACTCCATTTGTAACTAGGTTTGACTAATAGACTTCTTAATGTCGGGTCTGTTTGGGCTAATTTTATTTTATTTGAGACCGCAGATAAAGTACAAGGTAAATCTACAAAACAATGCTAAAACGATAGCTTTTACCTTTCAACTATTAAGTACCTGCCTACTTTATTCATTTTTTTCTAATTTACATCCTTCTGCTGTAGTGTGGGTCGTGGGTTCGATCCCCACCGAAAACAAACATTTGTGTGTGGCAAACATAGATGTTTGTTCTGTGTCTGGGTGTTACTATGTAAGTATTATAAGTATATATTTACAAAAAAAATGTATTCTATCAGCCATCTAGTTCCCATAGTACAAGCTTTGCTTAGTTTGGGACTAGAAAGCGTTGTGTTTAATGTCCGTGAATATTTATTTATTTATTTTCTTCACGTTTGACATTATTCGTTTACTATATCGGTGGCCGCAAAGAATAAATTTGATGGATAATTTTACCTGCTAACCATGGTTATTAACCACAGATGAAATTTATCGGTGTTATTAACATGAAATAAACAAAATCGAAAACTAAAAAAACACAGACGATGTTTTGTACATAACTAATTTAGTTTTAATGCTAGTTTATTATCCACAGATATTTATAATTAGCCATTTAACAAAAAGGAAAGACATATTGGGAAACAATTTATAAATAGCCATTGAAATGAAATGAAATGAAATGAAATGTATTTATTCGCAAGAAGTATGGTCAAATTACAAGGTGTTCATAATTTTAAGTTAGTGTCACATACTTCATCGGAGACAAACATGCAAATTGTTTAAATTTAATAAAACTAATAAATGTATAAAATAAAAGAGAACAAATTACAGGTTAAAATAATAATATACAAATGTCAAAATAAATTCAATAGATTAAAATCATTAAAATAATTAAATTCATAATAGAAAATATTTAATACAATAAAAACATTTATCTACTAGCCACAAGTAAAGCTTTGTCTTGAACTGCTTTATTGGTAGCTCTCTAATGTCTCTAGGTATTTTATTATATATCTTAATTGTCATCATGTAGCTATTCCTATGAGTCATTGCAGTCTTATGGCTTGGCAGCATAAGTCTTGTTGGGTCTCTCTGTTTAAGACGTGAATGCAGTTTATCTGCATATTTATCAAATATGACCGAAAATAAAAGAAATATAGAGAAACACTCGTTGATTCACACAAACTTTTTGCGTATAAGCAAACTAAAATTAAAAACTAGTCGTCCATTCGCAAACTAAACATCCCCAGCACAAAACAAACATAACCACGGTCATTAACAATTAAACAGTACTGCCATAACTCCAAGAAGCACAAGACCACGTAATAATTTATTACAGCGTACCTGTTAATTCGTGCCGGAGCCGTGTAAGTACCGGAAACGCCGCCATTTTCAGCTACTTCCGTTGACTAAGCGCTCCCTCGCACCGTTTTATTTTCATGTTACGGTTTGCAGTCAATAAAAACATTGTGTAATTGCAAATTTAAGTTTACTGAATGGTTTGATTATTCTAACGATAGTGAATTGTAAAATTGTGCAAATCATTCATTTAACCCTTATCATGTATTGTGCACGTAGCTCCTAAATTAATTGAATAGGTATTTTTGTTTTTCTAGTATTGTGAAAAATATCACCTAGATTAGAACATCAACTCGTGAAATGTGAAAACATCGCGAGTTCTAAAAATAACTGCAAAAATAATAAACATTTTCATATTTTCCGGCAAACAGCGTTGAAAATGCACAACGGTATCAAACATTCGTTGAATGCCATGTTAACCCAATTAAAACGTATTTTTTGCTGAAATAGCAATCCCTGCTCAAATCTTTCTCTGGGGTGTTGAATACTCAAATCAAAGTGACCTACTGTGTCGAGCGGCCATTTTGAATTATATGCGGAAGTAAGGACGTTGTGTGAAAATGTGTAATGAATATTTATTTTGACCCACATGCGATTCACGGACATAATGGTTGACATAATGGTTAAATCATTTTATAAGTTTAAAAACTATAAAAACCGACTTCAATTTTATTATCTCACAACTTCATCATCAGATAAAAATGATGATGGCAGTTCATTGTGTTTGTTTTATTGCTCATAAACACCACTGAAAAGTCACAGGAAAGCAAAATACGCAATTTCGTGTACGTGGATGACGTACCACCAGTTATTCTTATTTCAAAGCCAAAGTAATGAACCGATTTTGATAAAAAAAATTATGGAACCAATCTAAAAGTATATCCTTTCAGATAAAAAAGAGTTATTCAAATTGGTTTATAAGAAGTTCTGAACCTCCTCCTTTTGGAGTCGGTTATAAATACACAAACACATAAATAGTCGTAACACCAATCAACCCCACGCATACTTTAAACCGTGAACTACGATTCTGTGTAATGGGTGTTAATTATGGGGAAGGAAAGGTGAATTAAATTAAAATTGATTTGCAAAAACAAAATCTAATTTTCTGCTCTATCACAATAATAATAATCATGAACACTTCTTTTTTTACGCGTCTGTACGTCACTCGCCTACCAAGGCTTGCATCGTCTACAGTGGGTATCCGAAACCACGGGTACTTCGTACCAGAACACTAAGAGCCGAAACAATGTCGTACTATGCTGACTAATACTGTTAGTGCTGGTCCTTCGGAAGGTAATCACTGGCCCGACTGCTCACAATTTCGTTCAACTGAACAGAAGGTCCTTTAGCACAAGTTTTATTAAGTTATTCATCACTAATGCTGGTATATGAATGAATTAATGAATGAATGTTTTATTTAACCACAGAACTGCGTAGTTACGGTTAAAAGTATAAGTGACAACAGAACGCGGCCAATCGTGATGTGGCATTTTCAGTAGATTATCTTATGAAACCTTGTTAGGTTCGGTTAGCGTTCTTTGTTCAAAACTACAAAAATACGCTTATTTTGTTGGTGAGATATTTTTTTTTTCTCGGATGTCCAAGTAATTGTTTAGATAGTAAGATTTTGTAATGCTTTAGTACTCAATTAGCCACGTAAAAGTTACCATAATTATCGGGTATCTCAAGTTATAGGGTATTGACCTGCGGGCCTAAGATACGCACCGCGAGATATTTGTCATGTCGTTCTGTCAAAATGTAAGCATTTTGTACCAGTTTAGGAACTATTGCATTATCTGTGGTACCTAATAGTGTCGACAAAACGCGCCATAATGTACACTTTTGACACTTCCTAGTCGACGTACCTCTCTGAGGACGAGATAATAGTCATGCAGAAATGTCAAAAGTTGAAAATTCAAAGGCGCGGTTTCTCGACAACATTACATTTTGACAGTACGATATGACAAATATCTCGCGATGCGCATCTTAGGCCCGCAGGGTCTGCCCTACATAAAATTCCCATGAACTGAATTTTTATCAGCAAATAAAACTAGTGCTCTACCGAGGCTCTGCGTAGCCCTCCACGTCTGGCCACGTACCCTCACAAAGGAAGCTTACCGTGATCAAGTTATCACGTTGCACCTGCGCTGGACGTGTCACCGAGGGCTGGTTACAGGTTTAACAAGAGATTTTAACGCCCTCACTGTGATTGTTTTAGACGTTGGAAATTGCTTTAAAACGGACTACTTTCTGAGTGTTTCCTAAAACCTTATTTTAAACAGATAGATTATATCTTTATTGTACACCAAAACAACAGAAAAAAAATGCAAGGAAATAATGAAAAACAAATATGAAGCATAATGGGCGGTCTTATCGCTACAAGCGATCTCTTCCAGACCACCTTTGGATGGACAACGTTAGATTAGATAAGAACTAATAAGATTAAGATAACAGACACATAACAAACATGGCAGTGACACGAAGACCAAACACCAGTGTCTTGGGCACGCTTCCGATTGGTACTGATTTGGACCAGTTGAGCTATCTATAAATCGTTTGCAATGGCTTGTGGATAGCTCAACTGTTTCATGTGTATTTTGTAAATATTGTGAATATTGTAAATACTATATTAGTTGTAATTTTCTTTGTGCATAAATTTATCTAGTTGTACAAACATTATGTTTGCCACACACAAATTTAATGTTTGTTCTCGGTGGGGTTCGAACCCATGACTCACAGCACATAAGTCTGGCTATTCCATACTGAACGGTAACGCCTGTCAAATAGAACAATCGTTCACAAGTCAGCCTCAATACAATCCAAGAATAATGGTAGATGAACAGCACATGCATTTTATGGCTCTTTGCCGATACCGAATGGGACATTACGTTTTATTGGGCTATTACGTAAAGTTGTCATGTTTGAACTATTTTTAATAGCTCTTTGATTAATCGCTGTTTTACGTATTATTAAGCCGTTTGAGAACAAAATGGGAGAATAAAAATAACCTAATATCTTTGGAAGTTTTAGTGAAGATAGCCCAAGATCGATTTTTCGGTCGAGACATGACGTCATCCCTATTGAATTAAGATCTCTGCCAATCTGAAGATCAGGCCCTAGATCCCATATTTTGGTTTATAGAAATCTAGCATCCGAACACAATAATAACACCTGACAACTAATTAAAAATTTAGTTTTAAAGTTTAGTTCCGGAAATTTCCGCGGGACTTCTTTCATGAAAAGGACTCTACGATGTAAGCAGATATTTTAATTTTTGTTCCTCACAACCTAACTCTCAATCTATCATTATAGGCGCCTATTTCTTTCTACTGAATTTTTTTCAAATAGCTAACCAGGGTAGGGCGCCGTGGCAAAATTCTAAATTTGTGAATGCGCTGAAAGCTGAAAAAGATTGGGAATTTCTGTTTTAAAGTTTAGGTTAGTAAAATTAACTAGGTAAGTACAAATTTATTCTATAGGTATTTAGGTAGATTGAGTCGGTAGTTGGGTAGATGTTATGTTACAAGTAGGTAGGTAGGTACTCGCCTAATGCATAAGTTCCGCAAATATAAAAGTAATTTACAAACAGCCGAATACACGAACGTCATTCAAATTTGAGCACCACTTAAGATTGCTCTGCCTCTGTTTGACATTACTCATTTGTAAGAGATGGCCAAAATTTAAGCGGGACTTAAATTGAGTGGGGTTTGAGTTGCGTTTGAGTATTCGGCTGAAAGCAGCCACGGATCTAGGGGGGGGGGGGGCAAGCCGGGGCCCATGCCCCGGGCGGCAAGTTCGGGGGGCGGCAAAATTCACTTTTTACAGACGAATTGACAAATCATCATTTAGGTACTTGACTTTGACCACAGATTGAATAATAGTACAAGTAGACCTTTCACCGCTTTTATTATGGCTGTATGCAAAATCCTGCATTTTATTTAAATAATAAATGTTGTTCCGAGCGAGTGTTCAAATAATTATTTTCGATCTTCTATGAGCCAGAAACGCTTATCGAGTCTTGCAATCTTAGCTATAGAAAATCGAACTGCACACGAGTTATATGACAAGGCCATAGATTTATTTGCTCGAAGAGTAAAATTGTAATTTCATTTCCCAAATGCAGAAATATATTTGATTTTTATTTTTATTATACATGTTTTTATTTTAAATCCTATCCTGTGCTGTGTATAAAATACTCGCGGGGGCGGCAGTTTTCAGTTTTTGCCCCGCTCTTAAAAAAATTTAAGATCCGGGGCTGTTACAAAAACAGTTTAGATTTTGCAAACATTCACTCAAATCTAGCTTGCAATACTCAAATAAATAAATAAATAAATATTTACGGACACTTAACACAACGCCTTCTAGTCCCAAACTAAGCAAAGCTTGTACGATGGAAACTAGATGGCTGATAGAATACATACATACATTTTTTTTTGTAAATACATACTTATAATACATAAATAACCGGTTTAGGAGGCACTTTATCAGAATACTTAGCCTAAACACAGACTAAGTAATAGTACCTATACATACAGAAAAATTTCTGATAGCACTGAAACCTAAATCTTTTGTAAATTTTTAACACACGCGAGCGATTTTCAGCCTCATTGTCCATATATTTAAAGCTCAGTTTCATGCAACAAAGCTAAGTGAATACAGAGTTCTCAGATTTTAGAAAGCGTGCAAGCGATATTGAGTTCTATGCGTATGTGATAAGGTGGATTATTCCATGAGAAATGTTTACGAGAGGTAGGCGACTCTAATGGAAACTTCTCGAAATGGAAATCCAACTACATTTTCTAAACAGTGGCTAGAATGTCTGCTTCTACGACCCCTACCACAGTTCTAAACGATTATTAGATCGAGAATCACCGTTCGATAAACGATTTTAAAGTTCTTACTGGAAATTCGATTTATTTTGGGTTTGTAGAGTAACCTAAATTTTCTTGGCTGATGTTTTTTTTCTGACTGGATACCTAATCATCATCACCAACACCAAGGTGTCTAAGTACAGTGACGACAGTGACACTAAAAATTCATAATCCTTACTAATATTATAAATGCGAAAGTAACTCTGTCTGTCTGTCTGTGTCGCTTTCACGGCAAAATTACTGAACCGATTTGAAATTTGGTACACAGATAGTCTAGAGCCTGAGAAAGGGCATAGGCTACTTTTTAATGCGAAAAAAGGGTTGGAAGAGGTTTAAAGTGGGAGATGAAAGTTGTATGTAAGTATCGTCATTTTTAGAGCTAGAAGCTTGAAACTTATTTTTAAGCTGTTGATTCGATATAAAATCAAGGTTTGTAAAAGCTATGCTACCCAAAGACACTATTCCACGCGGACGAAGTCGCGGGCACACCTATTATGGCATAAATATCTAGAAACACTGTAGTGTGCTCGCCAAAATAAAAAAAAAAGGTTCGACTTTGTTGTCCTTGACGAAATGACTTCTAGATTAATGTTGGTTTATAGAATCTTGTAGTGTAGGTACAAGTCTAAAAGATCATCATCTTAAATAAAAAAATATTCAGAATGTTTTTTAGGTTCATCACCGTAGTAAAGGTACAGTCCAGACGAACTACCGGCCACTTTCTGTTCTTTGTCGGCCTCAAAATTTTGTTTGCTCTGTACACTCGCGTCCAAAGCATAGTTTGGACTTTGTTTAACACTAGTTCAATTTGCATAACAACAAAATCAGTGAAAGAAATTTACTGCTACACGATTGAACAATAGAAAAAAAAATTAAAAAAGCCTACAACATGCTAAATAAAAGCATTGGTACAAAAATGAAATAGTATATTTCATTACAAGTGCGGAAAGGCTGTCATTGCAAAGAGTTCCGACAAATGTCTACCCGAGCCGAGGCGCAGCCGAAGGCGAGGGTTGACAGTCGGAACAAGTTGCAATGACGGTTCCGCACGTGTACTGAACGACTATTTTTAATACAGTTGCGAAAAAATGAAGCAATTTAATAAAAAAAAAACGAAAAATGGCGCCAACAGTAGAATATAAGCAGAGATTTTTTTTTTCTTCACCCATTCTGGTAGGCAAAGGGAACTATGCCCATACAGCCAAGTCTTCAGTAGAATTTTTTTATTGATATGAAATGAAAATAAAATTTAATGAGATGAAATGAATTGAAATCTAACCTAACTCATTCAATCAAATCATTAAATCTGATATTGAAACCAATTAGTAGCTTCTTTTTAGAAATATAAAATTCATGGTTGGTTTTTCTTTTTAATAGACATTATTTTGACAGTTGGGAAAGAGAACGCACGAGTTTGGGAAAGGTAAAAAAAAGCACGAGTATGTAATAGCCCACATCCCGAACGCTATACGTCCCTGCAATACGCCACTTTTTGAGTAACTGTATTAAAAAAAAATACGAATGTGTCACGAGATTCAATTTTATTTGTAAAACCAGCCAACATGCAGTGCAGGTAAGCCACTGCCTTATCAATCCCTCTCAGAAAGGTCTATCAAAAACCTATGTCCATATTATAGTCTGGCATTCTTCTAAGACTAGTCAATATTTTGATAAAATTCGATAGTCCGTCCTATCAAACGCTATAATTCAATTTCAATTTATTCAGATAAAAATAAAATAACTTAACCCCAATCTTTTCAATGGCGTTATTATATCTGACATTAAATTAATACTACAGTAATACCTAGGTATAATATTGTTTTTGAATCTAGATAAAAGAAGCTCTTATGTTACAAGTAATAAAAAAGTTACTAATGTCAAAATTCGTCCAAGCGTCAAAACTAGTGCTAGCCTCCAGTTGATGAATGTATGTTTACCGAAAGAGATGTTTTGTTGCATTCCCCTGAAGGATTTCCGTGCCATAAAAGAACCTTTTACAAAAACTGAAACTTTTATTTCACTGGTATTTTCATCAGTTTCACTGGCTCTAGACTTATTGCTAGTATAAATAAATTTAGGCCATCAAATTTGCAAATATTTATTTATTTATTTAATTTAATAACTAGCACGGTGATAAACCAATTACACTAATTATCATAACATTAAATTACACATTAAATTATAGAACTATATACATACAAATTTACAAGGTATAATTATTAAAACAAGTCAAATTAGGTACACATAAGTCATAAGCAATAGTAATACAATCTAAAATTCATTCAATTAATTATTAAAAAATAAAATGTCAAAGAGTCAATAGAATGTCAAATACAAAAATAATTATAATATTATTGCCTCGCAGTATTTAACAAGAACTCTTAAGCATGGCAGGATTAAATTTGGCTATTCAGCGTAAAAATACATAAAGTGGTCCAAAATACATCAAATTCTATGAACCATTATTCGGAAACTCGTTACGAAGCAATGACTGTGCTCTCAGTGTAAAACGTTAAGTAGGTATTTGAAACTCCCGCTTGAAGCAACTCCATAAAAGCGAAATGTGTAGAGCGCCATCACTCAAAAGTTTTGAGTTATTTCCAACAAGCCTCCGGATATTTTTGAATCAGACACTCCTCAGAGCGAGATGGGATAATTACCTACCAGGAAAAAATCAAAGAAATTCTTGTAGCAAATTCTTGTAGCATTTAATTTATAAATGTTAAGTTATTAGTGTTAGCTAGTTTTTGTAGGTTATTTTTTGGATACTATAAGCTCTTTTTTCTTATTGTCTTTATAATTTACTGTTTAGCTATATTATACCTAACGTAATATTTAGAGAGACCTGTAATTGGCTGTTTCATAAAAAAAAAAATATTTAACTCTAACTTACCATTGTAGCTGTTGGTCCCTTCAATAAATAAATTAAAAAAAAAAAAAAGGTTTATAACTGATTCACTGTTGCAAACTTGACTATGTTGTTTTATAGGTATTGTACAAAAGGTAGTGTCATAAACCCTGTTAGGGCACAGCAATTAGTTAAGGTGCTAGATGTCATAATTATGTAGCTAAATTTAGAAAATTTAATTTTCGTCTACAAACTCGTCATATCTGTAGTTTAAACTTATTGATTTAATAAATAAATATGGCATATTCCAGAAATCCTAATAGTGAAGACTTTAGTTTTTTCGTCCTGAAATCCCCATTGGCTGCAGTTGGTGTAGCAGAAAAGATTTCGGTATGTTTTTTTCCCAGAACGTATGTGGTTTGTATTATTATCTATTTATTATACTACGTATTTATAATTTAGTGATGAGCGAGCGTGGGATTCTAGGTTCATTAGTTAGACAACTTACTAACAATAATGCAGCCAGTGTCTTGGGCACGCTTCCGATTGGTACTGATTTGGACCAGTTGAGCTATCTATAAATCGTTTACAACGGTTTGTGGATAGCTCAACTGTTTCATGTGTATTTTGTAAATATTGTGAATATTGTAAATACTGTATTAGTTGTACTTACTAACTATTATGTAGATAATATTTTAGGAATTAAATAAACTAGAATCTAGGCAGCCAAGTGGACAAGGACGAGCTACTTTTGTGACGTGGATTCACTGACTTGAAATGAGCGGCAAGTCCTTACAAAAATGTGTGAAATGTCCAATTACGAAAGAGCTCAAGCGCATAACTTTACCCTTATATTATTAATTACCATGGTTTTTTGTAGGCACTTTTATCACCACTGCCTTCTCTACATTTCCAACTCTATGAACGAGGCTTGACGCCTAAAGCTGTTCTCTCGTGGAAAATGGAAAAAGTTTGATTGTGGAGAATCTTTTTTGTCACTCCATGATTTGGACATTTTTATTTTTAGACACCTATGCCTCATCATTTGAAGGAAGTTTCTTTTTATGGGCAATTTTTGTTATTTAATTTTAATCATCAGAATTTATGTATGTTTTTTTTTGTGTAGCATTATTTGCTGGTAGACTACTTATTTTTACTTTATACGTAAAAATACAGTAGATAGTCCTTCCATTTACTACTGCGTCAAATCCAATTAGGGCACTCTACGGATACTTACCTCAAACTTTGCACCTCTTTGCAGCAGATTAGTTTCTTGCTTTCTCAACTACTAAAAAAGCAAGTTTGTATGACTTAGTAGCTAACTCTGTTGACGGAGTTTTTAGGCCGCTTTAAGGCCTCCGCCATGGCTTAACAGCTGCTAAATCCGTTAAGTTTCTCAACTACTTAAAATTATTTTTGTGTTTATATATGAACACGTTTTTGATAGACAAATTGGAAATGTGACCCAAAACATGAACAGCAAGAATGACGGAACAGAAACACAAAAGGCCCAGCAATCTGTGCTTGGCTTTGACATAGAGCTAATTGGAGACACAACATACGCGCTGTGTGTTAAACATAGCTTTTGCAGGTCAAAGGACGCAGTCACATGTGAAGCGGGCTGACTGAGGCTTTTGCCTCAGTTATTATTGGAGTATATCAGTGACTGCTAGCAATAAATGAATATTCTTGGACATTACACACAACGTCTTTTAGTCCCAAACTAATTCTAGTGCTAGTGTACATTCCAGTTCTCAGAAAACCTATGCACTATGAGAACTAGAATGTGATCGCAACCCCCTTGATTACTGATTACCTAGCGTAAACTTTCAGAATTCTAGGAGCAGCCATTGGTTTCCAGCCTGCCACGTATAATTAAAATACTCTGTGGTTCTGTTAGAATGTGTGGGTCAATGCCCAGCGTCGATAGCACCTGCTTACTGTGTAAATGGAGTCATGTCATCCGCAGCGTTTGCAGGCCTTAATGTTTTTGATGGACCTATCGGGGATGGAATGGGTATTTTGTGCTTGTTGCAGATTGGTAATTAATGAACGGGACTTTCAGGCGATTAAAATGAAAATTTATCTTTTTCGAATTTACTTAGAATTTGAAAATAGCATGCGTTGTTTGGTCTAAAGCTGTGGAATGCTCTACCCCATAGTATCCGAGCTAGTCTATCGCTAAACATATTTAAGAGCAAAGTTAAAGAGCATTATCTATCTCTGTAAAGATATTGTATGTATGTATTATTTAATTAGGTATGTATTTTCTTTATGTATTATTCTTAGTATATATATTATGTAGGTATATGTATTCTATGATTAGTATATAAATAAATAAATAAATATTCTTGGACATTACACACAACGCTTTTTAGTTCCAAACTAAGCAGAGCTTGTAATAAGGGAACTAGATTGCTGATACATTACTTAGATACATTTTTTTGTAAATACATACATTATTATGATACATAGTAACACCCAGACACAGAACAAACATCTATGTTAGCAACACACAACTTTTTGTTCTCGGTGGGGATCGAACCCACGACCCACAGCACAGAAGTCAGAGCTACTACCGACTGAGCCATGACGCCTGTCAAATATATATTTTAACATAGTTCAATTAGTATTTTAGTAGATTTTAACTTTATGTATGTACACGGACCTACCTCTGTAGTCACCTCTCTCTAGCCTTAAAGGTTTGCTGTAAGGAAACTCTTTTTAGGGTTAAGCTCGCCTTTGTACATGTTATCTGTCTCTGTCTTTTATGTGTTATTTTAGTGTACAATAAAGAATTAAAGGTATTTATATCTACTCTCTAGTATTGTATAGTCTGTATTGTGGATGCTGTATTAGTTGTAATTTTCTTTGTGAATAAAGTTCTCTAGTATTTAGAATAACTTGTTGTCAAATATGTAGAACTTTTGACCACAACACCCAAACATAGACAGAACTAGTGTGCATTGAAGAGCTGCCTCAAATTTTGAACCTTTTTAAAAATAATTCAAAAACTTCCTAAAAATGGCCCCATATTTTATCAAAGCAAATTCGTCAAGACTATCCCCTTGCAAATTTACCGTAAAATTTTTCGTTTCATTACAAAAATAAATCGTCTAAGGCTTTTCTTAATTGCAACGAGGCTAGTAAATCAGTAGCATCTTTGTATTTACGGTCTCAGCTGGCGATATAAATCTCTCTAGTTTAATATCTGGCTTTTGTTGAGAAAAGCCGAATTGAATTGAGTGAAAAATGTGTTATTCTGTCCTTTGGATTAAAATTCTTACTTTACCAAACGATTTGGCTGGTAACTCAAGCGTGGGAATGGTTTTTTGAAATATTTTTATTCAACTGCTGAAAATTATGGTTTTATTTTTGCACGGCCTTACTTAATACCTACTCACAAGTGTTTTTTTGTCAGCTGGTACACAGCAGCCCTCATATCGTAAGCTCTGAACTGTTTTTGCTGCCTAGCATAATGTCAAGCGATGTGGCCGCAGATACACAAAAACAAGAAGCTGTTGACGGCAAAAAAACGCGCTGAAACGAGCTAATGTCACTATTTAGTCACAGAATACTTATGATTTAGTTCAAAAACGTAATAAAACAGAGACTTCTTTTAAAAGCATACTATAAAATATCTGATTATTTAGAAGACAAACAAGCTTGAGACGAACTAGCTCCAACTCATCCAATAAAAAAAAATGTAATCATACCTAATCATACAAAACGTAATGACGATTCAAAGTGATCAGTGAGATTTTATTGAATAAAAGATTTTTGACTTTTACTTTGACTTTGAGTGTGAAAACAGTTTAGAAAACCTGCCAGGTTTTTATGAGACAAAGATTGCCCCACAACAACGTACATATAAATAAAAAATAAATAATTATACTGACTATTCAATACATTATTCATAGATTAGCTTGAAAAAGATGTTGGTTTGTTTCCTTTATTATATCCAGTACTTACCGTAAAACGAGGCAACTTTCAAATTACGGGGCGTCTTTGATGATAACAAAACCGAATACGAATACCGATATTTCTAGGACCCGTCTTCCGTTTTGTTATCATCAAAGACGCCCCGTAATTTGAAAGTCGCCTCGTTTTACGGTACGTATTTACGATAAATCTCGTTACAGTATCACTATGATACTGTACTGTATTGAATTTTGTAACTTTTATGAAATTAAAACTAGATCGGAAATGTTGACTAAATTGGGCATGCCACGTCCGTCCGTTTTTGTCACACGCCCAACGCTTAACAATGTGTATTCGTAGTTAACTAATTCCCGGTAATGTACAAAGCCTTTCACGTAATTGCACTGTGCTGATTGCCAGTCAATACAGTATCCATTTAACTATTGTATCACTAATTTGAATTTTAATAGACTTCTGAAATTATAAATGAATTACTGCACCTCATGTGTCTTTTATTATGATAACATTTAAGTATGGGTTTTTAGAATTCATTAAATGTCAAATAATGATAGTTTTAAAACTGGTCCAATTGTTCAAGCAATAACCAGCGCTAGTAGTTTTGTATGAGAACCCATTTTTTTTAGATTAAAAGTGTGTAAACCCGGATACGCACAAGTTTAACTAAAATATTCTTATTTCGGCTAATCTATCATGTAGAGTACAAATCCAGGTTTAAAAAAAACATTACTAACTGTGAATTCGATTTTTGAAACTATAACTAGGTATACAAAAGAAAATAAAAACAAAAGAATTCTCTTTTATTGCAGACAAAGGAGAAAATGACTTAAGCTTTATACACACACTCAAAGAGTCGTCAATCTCAATGTAGAAATAATGAAACGTCCTACTTGGACCCCTTCAGAACAAAATGTTTTACTAGAACCGAATAAACTAGGGTCCTTTTAAAATTCTCATTAGACCTATCGGGTCTGGTTAACCCTTTGGGACATGGAACTAAAGGCCTGTTCAAACCTACACAGTATTTGCTATTCAAAACAGTAGTGATATTTCGCTCACATACTACGCCAGAGCATGGTATCCTGTTGAATTTTTGTACGCAGTTCTGCGGCTGGAGCAAAACTAGGTTTGAACGGTACGATCATCGCATAACATCAGGTGAGACGGTGGTAAAACGGTTACCTTTTCTATACTATTATAAAACTGTAAAAATGCCAAAAACTAAAATTAAAGATATGGATAAACTAAATATGCAGACTTACTAAATAAACGAGTCTGATTCCAAAAATCGAGTTTGTCTGTTCTTTTGTTTGTGGATGACGCCTAAACTACTGGACCAATTTCAATGAAACTTATACCAATTAGAACCCCTTTTTCCGGATTGAAACATAGGCTATATTTTATTGAAATCAAAGACGTGGATTCTGCAATACAGCTTGAACTCTCTAAACCAAAAGCTGCCATTTGCTACGAGGTTCATCATTTAAGCTGGTTGACAAATATTTTGGCGGAAAGTTTCGTACGCGTACGAAGTCGCGGGTATCAGCTAATATAGTATAAAAAAGATTACTTACCATAGTTATTTTATATCTAGACTTATTTCGCTACTACTTATGTCTGAATAGGCCTTTAGCAGTCAGAGAACCAACAGAAAACAATTTGGAAGTAATCTTTCTAATTGAGTTTTAGATGTGGGGTCTATCCTGCTAGTTTTCTCTTGAATTCATAGTCAAGATGAGATTATGGCCCCCATGGGGGATGGTTTATTCTGCGACTTGGGCAGGGAAGCGAGCACGAGCATAGTGTGAACACGAACATGCCTCTGTCCTGGCTCCCGGCCCAAGTTCATACCCTTGCTTCCTAATGACCATAAAGGCGATATTGCTGTGGCAATAAGTCCGCGGCAATAATGCCGGCAGCGGCCTTGGTATAGTGTGAACGCGGTAGATCACACAGTGCTTTCATTGTCACTTTGATCTTGACTATGGCGATGTTACATTACCTTCTTGGTTAGTTTAGTATTATCATCTGTGCCTTGGTAAAAACTTTTCAGTGGATGATTTTCTATGTACCTACCTACTACCTAGCCAGTAGTTTCAAATTGAGTCATAAATGCTCATTGTTCATTTACTGGAATGCTAATTTATAGTCGCCGCGACCGCTTCTTTGTTCCATAAGTCATCACATCACTGGCCACACGCGCTAATTATAAATCTGCGAAGAATAAATTTATCGTAATTTCCTAAACACTGCCCTCCGAGGTGTTTTCGTCAGTTCAAGTCTTTCTTTTGGAGCAAAATTCTTGCTCGTTTTTTATTGAAAAGTATCAAAAATGGTTGATTCTTTGAGTAGAAAATGCATTCAGATGTGTTTCACAATTAACCTTTTAGCTATTTCGAGTGTCCGGAATTTGGATTGAATATCAAAGCACCCCATTTAATTACGAATCTCTCTATCATTCAAATTGTAAGAAATAAATTAATTCTGTTGGTTTAGAAAGTACTTCAACTGGTTCAGCTAAAATAATCATCATCACTACTGGAAATCCAGTCATTTCCAATAGTCTTCTTTCAAATAGTCTTGTCTGACTCAACGATAGACTATCTATAGTACTTAAGTACTGATAGGTCTACGTATCATAACGTGATATCATAGTGAGTAAGTTAGTTCTAATTACCTAAGTAGTACAGGTTTCTAGACTATAGACTATCCTGTTTCATAGTCCAGCTTATAATCGTCACTTACCACCAGGTGAGATTGTCGCCAAGGAAGTTCTACCTAACATTAAAAAAATTACCCTGGAATATTTTTAGAAGCCGTAAGAATTGAGCCTACTCTTATCTGTACTTTGACGCTCTTGTCTGTAGGTATACTTTACACAAAATTCAGGTGAAATGACTCAAAAATAATTTAAACAGAGTAACCGCCTATTTTTGACAACATTCAGAAGGTGTGAACTCCTAGACGACGTCTGGAACGCAAGTGGGGCAAAAGTCAGACGAGCGCTCGGTTTTATAAGTTTTATAGTCGAAGGAATCTATTTTTGCTGTCTACAGCATACTACGGTCCTCTGTAACTGCACCGGCACCCTTAAAATCGGGAACATAGCATACGAGCATCACTGCTTGGCAACAGTAACAGCTATGGAAAACAATCAGATGCACAGTCTACTGACCTTAGTTTGCCTTGACCACCCTTCACAGCCCTTCATGTAAACAACTCAGCAATAATTGCTCAACCCCTATGTATGTTTTATTCATACCAAATGTAAACCAAACTAGACTAATGAAAGGGGTTGTACAGACAGCATGACATTATAACCCTTACATATAATAATAATTCGTGAGGTGTGGTGCTTATGTGAATCTAAAACATGTAAGTATATGAATGAATAGGATACTGAGTAAAGTAGAAACCATTTTCCAATGAACCGTTTGTTACTAGACCGTAACTTCAAAATCGTCATCTTTGGAACCGTCTGACGAGCACTACCAGCCATAAAAAGACACAGACGAGGTTTTTTGTCACATTTGTTAGAAGAAGTAAGCGTTACATAACGCTTCTTCTAATCTCTTGTTGGTGTAAAAATATGCAGCTGTCGCCATGTAGCAACCTTGCAGCGTTTTTGGCGTTCTTATACGACATGGCAGCGATTTTTGCTTTCAATGGGCTCATATAGATTTTACGCGGTCTTCCCCTTCTTCTCTTTCCTTCTACATTTCCGCTAATAACGCTACAAATATTTTGAATAAACGGTTAGAATGCAGTTGTTATATAAAAGTGACTAAGGGAAGTCATAGTGACATTATTTTTTAAATTTTATCTAGTAAGTTACACATTGAATTTTTTTATTCCCAAAACAATATTGTGGAAGCACAAAAGCACATAATAAATCATCGTCATTCAGTCAATTTACTGCACGTCCCAGAATCCCATAAGCCACAGTCATTTTTATGGTTGCCATAGAACGAAATGAAGTGCCAGCCTAGGTGTCACTATCATTTATCATTCACCCCCTGGTTTCCTGATCTTGCTCTATAAAGCCTCTATAAAGCTCTACAAGCCACTAAAATAATATTACTTTACCTACCACACCCAATAGCCAACAGAATCCTGTGAACAATTTTGTGAATTGGATTTAATATAAAACGGTTGGCTCTTAAAATATCTAGCACTCACCCCAATTTTTTTTTTATTTACTCTGACATTTTCTACCGTCGATGACGACAGAACCAAAGAACTGCTTAGTAGCGTTAATATTACGTATTCTGTTCTATTTTTAATTTTTGTTATATTTTCGAATTAATTTTATATTGTTTTCTTATTGTGTAATTATTTTACTGTGTTGTACCTGTGTTGTGTTGTGTGCCAAATAAATATGTCTCTCTCTTTCTCGCTCTCTCTAATTGTGAGTCAACCACACTGTCATAAACTGTGAGAGAATGCAGGCTCATTTCATAGTAAAAAAAGTCCTTCTTTAATTTGCTTCTAATTTATATCATTCGTTTTTAAGCAACCTCCAATAGATGTAATTTTTGAATTGAAACTTCTAATGGCACTCGAAGTTTCACTTCTTACGCGCGTAGGGGCTCCACGCACTATTTTTTTTTTTAAGTAAAACTTCTAATGCGACTTCCAACAAGGTTGCGTTAAACGTTTAACGCTCCTGAGAAGGGGGAATAGATAGACGCAGAGCGAGAGTGAATGCGTGGCACTCGAAGTTTCACTTCTTCTGCGCGGAGGGACTCCACGCACTATTTTTTTACTTCTCTGGCGGTATTTTGTACATAACACCTGAGATCAAAATAAATGAAACTAAATCATAATTAAAATAAGTAGACAAAAGAGGTGTTTGAAAACCATTACCATAATGTCTAATTGCAGAAAAAAGGATGGGTGCATGTCGATAGTCAGACGTGTACTGTGCATGTCGATACATTTTTGATAATATAATATTCGATAATAAATTCGCGCTTCAGTAAGAAGCACTACCGATTTATATCGACTGGGTATCTTTAAAAAGAAGAATCTTTACTGATATAAACTGCCGCGTTGGCTTAGCGTAGCCTATGAAAGTATCTGTAAATAGATGCACATATAACAGCATAAAGTGCACAGTGCATGCAAAAATTTGCAAATGTTAATTTGCTAATATGGCTTTATTAACCAGTAAAATTACTTAGCCTAATTGTAACAGTCTAATCCTGATCAACGGTTGTGGATTAGAACTAGTTATTTTTGGTCAGCATTCAAAGAGTAATCAATATCGATATCGATAAAATTGTTCCACCACTGTCGCAGCACTAGCCAAGCTAGTAATCAATATCGATATCGATAAACTTGTTCCGTCACTGTCGCACCACTAGCCAAGCTAGTCAACACGGACGATGAGTGGGATCTCATAAAATGACGACCCCACCTGCTGGCTGACAAGATAAGCGGCGATATAGAGGCCCACTAACGGATTATGGCGCGTAATAGAGAAATATTACGACGGGCGAGGCGAGGACTTGATCTAATGGCTACTTGAAAAAGTTAGAACTGCAGTGAGCTTGTGGAATAAGATTACTAAATGAACAAAAATTAAGAGGTGTAAGAGAACTTCTGAAGTGAAGGTTAAAAGTAAAATAAAAATAAAAAAACGTGTGGTACTCGGAGACTGCCGCGGTAAAGCTATTGCATAGCATTTTTTATCGTATCACCGCTGTGCCGGTCGGAGTGGGGGGTGTTAGGTTATTTTCGTTACGGAATTTCTGGATTCGGTCTCCACGCTCAAGGCCCGCGATAGAAGCTATGCAATAGCCTATCAGATGTAAATTCTGGTTAATGAACTTCGACCACTGATAAACTTTGACCGGTAAGAAGATAGCAACGTATAATATTCAGTTTCCGATTTAACAAAAGCATTTTTCGTGGTACTGATTTGTATCAGTTGAGCTATCTATAAATTCTTTGTTACGGTATGTAGATAACTCAACTGTTTCATGTGTATTTTGTAATTACTGTATTAGTCGTTATTTCTTTGTAAATATGTTTTGCATTCGTACGAATTAACTGATTTCTGGAAAATCCTACATTCAAAGGGAACTAAGTTAGAATACTCAGTAATAAAATTGAATGAATAAGCTGATAATAGAAGAGTTGGGGGGGCGCAAAGCTTTGACCATTATAAAAATCTTCCATCGACCGCACATACGAGAAGATAATCCAGTGGTTTCCATTTTTATTTTATTTTATCCTTCTTACTAATATTATAAACGCGAAAGTTTCTAACGATGTATGTATGTATGTTTGTTACTCTTTCACGCAAAAACTACTGATCAGATTTGGATGGAATATATATTGTCCGTGACCTGGATTTCCACATAGGATACTTTTTATCTCGTTGCCGGGGAAACAATGAACAACCAAAAAAATTTTACAGTAAATACATCAGTCCAGCCGTTCATTTGTTAGAAATGGTACAGCAAAACACAACTGATATGGAACAGCTGACAGCTTGAATAAAACCTTTTTATGTTGGTGGGTACACCACCTGGCCGTAAATAATCAAATTTAAGAAAACCATATTTTCATTCGTAAGCTACGTGTACAAAGATGAAATTTTTACAAGCGATCCGATTTGGATGAAACTTGGAATATAATATTGTCCGTGACCTGGATTAACACATAGGCTATTTTTTATTCTGAAAAATCAACGGGATCCAACGGGACGCGAACGAGGTCGCGGGTGGAAGCTAGTAGATAAATAAATATCCTTGGACATTACACACAACGCTCTCTAGGCCCAAACTAAGCAAAGCTTGTACTATGGGAACTAGATTGCTGATTGAATAAAATACTTAAATACATTTGTTTTGTAAATACATACTTATGATAACATGACGCCTGTTAATCTACAAATGATAACTGGGAAATCTTCCAGGTACAGTTTACACAAAATCACATTAATGTGTCAGGAATTAACGTGCGCAATCGGAGAGCCCCGCCGTGCCGCGCCGCCAGCGATGAAATCTAAAATTCATGCGATATGAGACTTGTGCTCGCCAATTCACCAATTTGAATATAACGAACAAGTTTAATTCGCGATACTCAAACCTGATTTGACCCTTAAAAGCTGTCACTATATCTTCAATCACTGTTAGGTATAAGTCACGAAATGTGTATGACCAAAGTCAAAATACTCGTATGTAGATAGCATTTCTTTACAAATATGGGTACCTATCTATTTACCTATTTAATCTTATATTTTATCGTTTGACAAATTAGTTAATCGAACGTAGATTGAAAATGATTTGTGACTTCGATAAACTAATAAAAAATACGTGATTTTTTTTTATTTCATTTCCTAAACACGTAAAAGAATATTTTTGTAAAAACCAAAGTAGTCAAAGGTAAGCTATCTAAAAGCATTGGTTTGAAAAGCATTTTTAAAACTAGTATGATAAAACTAGTCTTCATTCAACTAGCCTTTTCATTCATTTAGCCCTTCTGAATAAATGAATTAAAAATTCTTTTGTACAAAAAGGAAAAAAAATACAAAAGTAATAAAAATTATGCATGGTAGTTTTATCTCTCTTTTATCTATGTAGAAGTTTAATAAAAAATACAAACACGTACGTGACCACATAAAATTGTTATTGCAATGTCTGTATCTAGTGCACCAACATCAACAGGAACACCCCAGACCGTTTAGGGCCTACAGTGGGATAAACAACGCAAGTTAAACCGTCGGTAGACTGGAATATTCATGGACCTTGGTTCAGCTACTTCCTGAACGTACAAGCACAGTAATGGGAATCGAGTTCTCGATTGAGATTTGCAGTTCCAATTTTGATTTATGTCGGAAATGATTGGGGTCTGAGATAACAGTTGATTCTGAAACAATTCGAACACTAGCAAAGCCTAGAGACGATACAAACCAAAATGAAATATTGAGCAAAGGTTGGAGTTTGTAAGATGATAAAGTAGTTAAGGACACGTCATGGGAGAGTCTAAGTAAGCTGAAAAATAGATAATGGAAGGAATTAAAATAATCATGCATAAATTGGTATCCGGATAGTTTTATGCTTTGCAGTAAATCTGATTATGATCAAAGTCAAAGTCAAAAAGCTCTTATTCAATAAAACCTCCCTGATCACTTTGAATCGTCATTACGTTTTGTATGATGAGGGATGATTACATTTATTTTTAATTGGATAAATTGGAGCTAGTTCTTTTCAAGCTTGTTTGTCTGGTAAACAATCAAATATTTAATAGTATGTTCAAGTTTTAAATCTTCGCGCGCTATAAACTTTACTGTACCTACGTGTGATGTCGTCACAAATACTAATGCCCTTCCATGACACCTGTAAATTTTGAAGTAAATGTGTCCGTCGAAATTAATAAATTATTATTACCTACATATACCAAAGTCCCCTAAAAGTATGCTTTTAAAAAGTCTTCGTTTTATTACGTTTTTGAACTTGCCAAACGTCAACTGAAACACATCACTTGGGATTTTGTTAAAGAAGCGTACACATTTCCCTTTGAAAGATTTAGCTGGCTATTTGATGGATGAAGCAGATATTTATAGTTACTAAACCAAATACACAAACAGTTTTCAATTTACGATTGTAAAATCAACTCAATTGGAAAAGCTTTAAAAGTTGCACAAAACAATTTTCTTATAAAAAAATCATGCTAGGTAAATATGTTATTTCAAGATACTATTTGCTATTATACTTTCAAAGAATTGCAACAACTCACAATTTATTATTATAACTTATAATAACAAATTCTCAAAGAGCTTTTCAACTGTAAAAGAATAGAAAATTCACAGTTTATTCACAAAGGCGTTTAACAAACTAGCTAACGCGGATTTTATACCGGTTACCCTTTGAGGGTTTTTTCCTTTGTCGAATGGAAAACAGAGCAGGTTTTTTCGAAAGTGATTCGGTTTGCAACTGGCTTTTAGGAAGGTATTGGGTTCGATTCGCTTTTGTTTTTCTAAAAATCCGCCTGCATTTTGGCTGCACTGGCACAAAGGCTCAATACAAATAATATAAGTTACACAACGTGTTACATAATGCCCGAAAGGCTTATTCGGATTAAGCATTTAGTTAGAGGTGTCTTAATTACTAATTACTACTAGTATTTAGATTACTAAATAATAAGGCAATAAGTTAGATAGAAAAAAATGTAAAACATAAACAGCAATAAAGGCTTGATTAATCTTTATTTTTAGTTTGAGATATGCATATAATAATGTATTGTAGATAGATAGATAGATAGAAAACTCTTTATTGTACTCCACTTAGAAGGAAATTAAAGAATAAAGTAAAGATCATTATTCTTACTTGAAGAATAGGGAGCCTTATTTTATGTTTGAAATTTTTATAAAAAAAGTAAAAATATTATTATGTTATCTAATTTATTTACTTTGCGTAGATATCCATCCGCACATGCACGCGCACATTGACACGCACCCTTCTATACCGTCGTACTCACACATAGGCACTCAACTCCAAGTTTCTTACTATTTTTGAAGAAATTTTATGCAGGAAAAACATCGTAATTTCAATCGTTAGTACCTAGCTAGGAAAATAATTCAAGTAGTTCAATCTAAGGCATTTGTGCATGCAAAACTATTTCACAATATCACAGACCAACCAACCCTTAAATAAAAGGAATGTTTCCAATATACGAGTTTTCGATCGGATATAGACTCTAATTCTAACACCCTTCAAAATATCCGTGAGAATAACCAGGTGGTGAATATCTTCTGAAAGTAAGTACCTATAGCCGTCCTTAACTTCCTCGCAGATTCTGCAAAGTATTACAAGTTTCAGGAAAGAGTATTTTATTCTTTCTCGTAAAATATTTCTGATGGCATCCTTTTGAATTCTTGGAAAATGCTAAGTGAAAAGTTGAGCTACGAACTTGGAATGGTGATTCATTTTGCATGGATAAACCCTTTTACTAACGGGTGTGGGCGATTTTATAATTTAATCGGTTAATAATTCATAAAAACCAATTTTAAGTCCCAATCCCTAAAATTCCCGTTCTTGTAGGCTCTGTTTGTAAGGAACCGGTGCCTAGAATCACCTAGTTTATATCTATGATCCCTGTTATTTCACGGAATAAAATGATTTTGAAATATAAAAGTACATAATTATGCTTAAAAAATAAATATCACTGTGATACAATAAATTGAATCTGTAGCCACTTGCAGTCAATTATCTTTACTAAGTTATAGTTTTGGTATTATAACGCACACTATTTTTTTTTATTATAAAAAAATTGAGCTTATAACTATCTTTGTCACTGACGTGCACTTAGATTCCTAAAAAACTCTTAAGGTTACACTAGCTTTCCATACAAACGTGGAAAGGAAACCACTCCACTGTTTGACGCTGACCAACCAAAACTAAGGATTATATCAATTTATCTCGTCATAATCTATGTCTGTATACACTCCAAACCGTAAAAAAAGTATTTATTTAAAAAATACAAGCTAAAAATACTTATACGAAAGCTTAAAGCTTGTATTTTTTAAATGAATACTTTTTTTACGGTTTGGGGTGTATACAGACATAGATTATGACGAGATAAATTGATATAATCCTTAGTTTTGGTTGGTCAGCGTCAAACAGTGGAGTAGTTACCCTTCTACGTTTTTATGGAAAGGTGTGCGACTAGTGTAACCTTAAGATTTGTTAGCAGCTGCCTTTTCTTCAGCCTCTTGCGCCAGCTCTTCGAGTCTCTGCATGACCTTCTGACGTTTCTTCTCCTGAGGAGTTTTGGACCACCATGTTTCTGCGGCAGCATCCTAAAAGGAATTTTTTTTATTTTTAAGTATAAAACCCGCTAGTTTTCCAAACTCTACTAACATACTGCCTGCTTTGTGTTCATTGAGTGCAATTTATCACTACCGCTCTTGAAAGCGAATAGCAAGTAAGTCTGTCTAGGCTTCACCTGGGTTCTAAAAAACTTACATGTTCAGCAAACACTGGTTCTCTAGAGCTGAGCTGAACGGCTACCTCGTGGGCTGTGAGGACACGAATCTTCAGTTGGAGGCGTCTTTTTGTTGTTAGCACTGCATCAAGTGCTGCTAACAGTGTTCCTAGAATTTTTTTGTTTTTTTTTTTAATTTTCATTGGTTTCAGCAATCAGGCGTATAAGACATCCTGATTGCTGGAAAATGCTTAGCTCTTTCTTTAGTGCCTTACCAATAGTATAAGAGTCTGACACCCTTGCCAGGCATGAAAGCTCTAGTCTCGGAGACAACGCATGGGCTCTATGTAGCATGGTCTGCCACATCAATGAGACACTTCCGTAGTCAGGAGTTGGTATGTGGATGAGTTTCTGGTAACACTGGAAGAGGAGCTTCTGTTCTGCGTCCCAGGGACTGCGGGATGTACCGATGAATATCACTCGTTCTTCGTTAGATATGCCTGTGAATTTAAACTCTTGTGATAACTGGATACACGGTAGAAAAACACAGTGGTTTTTTTAATAGAAGCAAGCTGTAAAAATTTAATAACCTACTTTTGATAATTTTAACCAAATCCTTCTTCAGTCTCTTTGGATCCGTCTTATCAGTCTTTGGAATCTTCTTCACAAATGGCTTATCAGCTTCGTCCATCCAAATAACTGATGGCTGAAGAAGTCTGGACACCTTCATCACCAAATGCAACAACATGATCAATCCTGTCTTTCCTGGGTACTTCCCGACTATGTTTGCTGGTGTCAGATCGAAGAGCATGGCTCCAAGCTCTGTGCAAACTGCGTGGACTAGCATCTTCTTTCCACTGCCAGGTGAACCTTGAAACAAACAAAATTAAATAAGTAATTAAATTAGTTAAACAGAACAAATAGTAACTAATAAGTGCCTACATACATAACAATTGGGCAACTTTTTGTATGAAAATTGTGGAAGTCACTTACCTGATATAAGAACTGATCTAATCAAAGGAGCACTGGTTCTAACATGTTCTGATCCTAAAGGAAGAATGCAATATTCCTTCACCAGCTGCCGAATGTCTCCTAGACATGGGGACGCTTCTAAACCCTCATTCCTCCAAGACGAGCCAACATAGCACTTCTCTCCAATAAACTCGTCCATTTTGACGAGTGGGTATGGTTTGATGATACCGTTAGATACAAGTTCTTCAAAAAGGGACTCGGTTGTTCGATCCGGCGTGAGATCTTTTTCTTTCTTCTTCTTGTCTTTTTTCCGCCGAGCCTGAAAAAAGCTTTTGTAAGTTTTGTGGGCCTAACTTAAATTTTCATCCTGCATTGTTTTTTCCTACAACAAAAAAGAAGTATACTTTTTTCTGCGGCTTTTTAGATTTTTTTCCTTTGATAGCTTTATCTTTGTCATAAGCTGCTTGAAGTAGCTCCAATTCACTTCTCATTAAGTCATCGACAAGGTTCCGTATTTCCTGTTCTAGTTTAGCCATTTTCTCTCTCTCTATCATGTCTTTGTAGTATCTTTCGTGTAAGTTATCGGGATCATCTTTAAACTTCCAAATATCTTCAAACCTGAAATGATTATTTTATTATCACATTGTAGTTCTTTTTTTAAAAATTTTACGTAGATTAAACTCTTACTCTTCATTTGAATTGACCATGTCTTCTAAAAAGGCAGATTTGTTGCATTTATAAATGGTCAAGTCTTCCCCTTCGTCTTTATTTTTACCATTTTCGTCTTGATCTTTACTGCTCTTTTTATCTTTACTATCCTTACTCCTTTTAGAATCTTTTGAAGAAACTGGAGATTTGCTATGTATACTACCATCAGCTCCAGAACCTAGAAATTTTGTGTAGTCTAGTATTTAGTCTATCTGGTGTTAGTAAATTGGTTAAGAAATGTGGGATATTTTTAATAAACATACCTTGTCTACTATACATAGCTCTGCTGCCACCACTCTCTTCTGGAGGGATCTCAGGCATTCTTCCGGTCCTATCATAGTACTCCCGTATCCATCTTCTTAGTTCATCTCCAATCTGTTCATTTATTTTAACTGTTTTTTGAGCTTTGAGCTGTTCTTCCAAAGTTACTAAGGCTAATTGAAATTCGTCTTCTCTTTCTTTTTGGAGAGTTCGTCGATACTCTTTAACCTGAAAACACATTGTGTTAAAAATCTTGAAATTTTTATGGTAGTCACATTAAATAATACACTTACTTCTTCAGCTTTCTTTAACTTCTCCGATTCTTTAAAAGGAGGAAGCACCATACCAATAAGAAGTTGTTCATCTCTTTTCCTTTTTTTAGTCTCTCGTCTAGCAATGAAACCTCTCCACACTTTTTGTATTGCTGTTGCAGCTGCTGGAGACATCTCTCCTTTTTGGTCCCGACCTTTCTCTTTTAGAAGACGGATTTCTTTCATGAATTGGCCCCTGAAACAATCCATATGGTTACCTAAGTATAATTACTTTTGAATTCTTACATAAGTCAACTCACCTCAATCTTCCTTGACGGGCTCTCTCATGGCTCTGTATTATCAACACTGCCTGCTGTTCAGTCAGTACTAAAGGTCGTGCCTTCACTGGTTCATGTCCCAGCTTCCTCAAAGTCTCCATGACGAAGCCTCGGCGGCTTTCAATCTCTTCTGCTCTTTCTCTTATGAAGAATTGAGGGATGCATGGTTCAGTTTCGAAAGGCGTTACTTGTAATTTTGTCAGAGCCTATAAAATTATGTAGTTTCTATTAATTTAGGTAAGTAATTGAATTGTCTCTTGATGCGTTTCCTATTTATATTTAGCGCTACTAAGTAGTTATGATGTCACAGAAAAGTTTCCAAACATTTTATAAAACGTTGTCTTACCTCATCATCATCAAACGTAAAATCCGTCATGTACATTTCAACCAGCTCATGCTTTATCTCCACCAGCCTTCCCAAGCAAGCCTCTAGCAATCTCCTCACAATCAAGCGCTTCTGCGGCTGCAATAGCTGGTCATACACGTTGTCAAGCTTAGCTAGAAGGATTGAATATCGAACTCGGAGTTCTAACAGTTGTGGTCCAATCACTGTTCTCTCAACGGCACCTCCTTCGAAGATAGCTTCGTCTACTTGTGTTGCTTCTCCAATCAGCTCTGAGGTTTCAACTAGGAGATCGTTGTATGTTTTGTTCGCCATCTTTCCTTTGTTTCTACAACTCTATAATAATAGGCCTTTACATCTATTGAAGATGATTTATACAGCGTCAGGAGGCAACCTATGCCTACACTTAACAGGGCACTGTAGTGCCTGGGACAGTGTTTAGATGGAGTAGGCTTGCCCAGCATCTATACCATCCTCTCAGCCTAGTCAGCTATATCCACAGGAAAGACAAGCTCAATACGTGCGGAGCTGACTAAGCCAAGGGTTTCCTCACGATGTTTTACTTCACCGTTAGGCTCGTGTTAATGCGCATATAAATTTTCCAAAATGAAAAATCCATTGATGCACGGCCGGGATTCGAACCCACGACTACGACCCACGACGATCCCACGGATCAAAAATCGAGGTGCAATCTCACTCGACCAACACAGCTTAATTTAAAACTAGCAAGCAAAATCGTACGAGTTAGTGGTTAACTCTGGTGACGGAGTTTTTAGGCCGCCTTAAGATCTCCGTTGTGGCTTAAAACTTACTGCTTTCTAAGTATACAAAAGTAGAAATTTCTTCATGTTCTATTATTTTTATTAAAGAAAATTTTATTTTCACTTACTACGAGTAGTTACCAAAATATCACTTCTATTTCGGATCGATAACACAAATACCTCACCAAACTACACGGTGTTCGTTTCAACTGTCTATTGAAATAAATCATTGAATAAAACCTATTTCTGTTCCACTGCACATTTTGTTTTGGCTTTGACAATTCTATTTTCAAAATATTATTCGCGCTATAACAATATTTCCCTAAATCTGAGCCACACGCTATTTTTAAATCCACAACCTTTCATTTTCAAATATTGTTTCTTCACAAATGTACTCCACAAAAGGCGTTCAATTTTATTGAATAAACATAGTCACCTTAGCAACGGATTACCACGAATAATACGTTGCACCGTTTTTGAGAAGTTTATGTTTCATATCCGATAAGCAAGCATGTTCATCGAAATTGTCTAGAGTAGCACTTAGTAGTAAAAAAAAATATGAAATGAAATACATTTATTCAACCCATTGGGTACAAAACACACAGATACAACAGTGAGAAAAAAGTCTGACTTAGGGCCGTAAGATCAAAAGCAGTTTAAACTATGGGTTTCGTTAACTACGATTACATTTGATCGATGGATTAATCTACTGTCATCTATGTCAGTTTAAGCTACCGATGGTCGATTAACTACCATTGATGTTATAAAATAATCGGAGACTGAAGGTTAAACTCTATTTCGTGGTTTAAACCACTATTGATCTTACGGCCCTTAGACAAGAAGGAGCAAAACAGAGTAAGTAGTAAGAGAGTAGATACAAAAGTATAGCAAATATTTAGTGACAGAAAACCAAAACAATAAAAAATGATGCTAGTTAGTCCTGTCCTGTCACGTTCTGTAGGTACCCTTGTGCGGTTGAAAGGATTGTTCTCAGCATATGCTAAAGAGTTTTTAGTCGTAGTAGAGTTTCTTGTAAAAGAGCTTGTTCTACCACTGTACCTATTTCAGCCAAACAAATGCACAGACTCCGGGCTCAGACGTGAACTAGATTGCTGATAGGATACTTTATTATGAATCTTTTTTTTACTATACTTCTTTATTAAAAAACTTAAGTTGATAAAAAAATATTCTTTTCACTATTTCATTTTTATTCATAATCGATATGTCTGTTTGAATTTATCGAATAAACAGTACCCAAGCAACGGTATCGTTACGGTTGGATAAACGTATTTTACTAAATTATCTGTGTAGTGGTGTGAAAAGCGGTTAAAATTATGAATATGTCTAGATGTCTAGTTTCTTTATTTAATATAGGGTCATTATATCGGTGCTTATACAAAAATTACTATCGTTTTTAACCGATTTTAATTTATTTTTTATCTGAAAAGGGCTACTATTATATATTTTATGCTTTATATTGGTCCCATAACATTTTATCAAAATCGATCAGTAGTTTGGCTTTTAAATAACAATAACTGAAACAAATCGTCCACGTGTGCGGTCACTATTTAGATGGGTGACCGTTAGTGGCATTTACATCTGAGCGCTTCCGTGCTTCGGAAGGCACGTTAAACTGTTGATCCCGGCTCTAGCAGTCGTAAAGCCATGACGGAGGCCTTAAGGCGGCCTAAAAACTTAGTGAGTTAGCCACTAACTCATACGAGCTTGCGTGCTTGTCTCTAATACCAGAAGACTGTCAAAATTATCTATGTACCTATATTGTGAGAAAAAAATGATCTTTTACTACCTACTTTATCATCATCATCATTTTGTAACAAAGTTGCTAGGCTACTTTATAGCCGCCATTACGTTATTGCTCAATCACGTATAGGAATAAAAAATAGATAATTACTTATGATTCCTGTCTACAGTTGCTGGTAATGATAGTGTGGGATATTAGGCTATTACACACGACCGTTTAAAAAGCTAAGCTTAGAAATTTACTAATTTTAGAGGTTAATTGCATGATTTTATAGAAAAACCTCTTACTTAATAAATTATTTCATGGGAAATATTTAATTTCCACTATATTCCTATTTCTACGATTCCTACTTCAAGCCAGTGAACTAAAAGCACAATTATTATACGTCCAAACCGTATTGTCATTAAAACCCATCAAATTTAAGCTCCTAATAATGTAGCATATGGGTTAATCTAGGTCACGGACAATAATAATTATTCCAAGTTTCATTCAAATCGGATCAGTAGTTTTTGCGTGAAATAGTAACAAACATCCATACCTACCTAGCTACCTACATCCTTATAAATAGTAACTTTCGCGTTCATAATATTACTAGGATTGGCTTCATCATTTCCCTGCCCTTATCCCACGCTAGGTGGGGTTGGCACAACATGTTTTCTTCTTCCACTCACTCCTATCATTCGTCAACTCTGAATCTACTCCTCTCACATTCATAATCCTCTTTCACACAATCCAACCACTTCTTCTTCGGTCTTCCTCTACTTGCATACCCCGCATCACTCATATTCATATTATCATTAGTAGGATTGGCATAAATTATTTATATTAATTTCGATCAATTTTCTAAAATTACATTGCTTAAACGTTATGCTGTGTAGACTTACCCTAAGGGCTTAGTGTGAGTTCCGATACATAATTCAAGCAGCTATCTCAATCTTATTACGTGATCTGATGCGTTTCGACGATCGCCGAGTTTATTACAGGAATGTTTATTGGCAATTTATTGATGTAATTTGCTAGTTTTATGCTAGTTTATACAGGGCGTTCTGGAACTAGTGAAGATAACAGGGTGATTCAGAGGTTCTATCTAACATGGTGACCGAACTGGGAGTTGAAACCGGTGCAGTGGTGGATGGAGAAGGCTCAGAATTGATGTTTGTCACCTCTGAAATTCGTATAATTTATAAGCTGATTTAAAAAAATATTATTATAACTCATAGAAGTCTCACAGTTAACAAATTCGCTTTTTCAGTTTGGCTGTAATATCAAAATAACTGAAAAAAAAATCATCCAAATTTACAAGACCCTGCATACTTGCTGTGTCTTTTCAGTGGTGTAACTCCGTTAACAGAGTTGGCAACTAACTCATTCGAGCTTGCTTACTTGCTACGGGCCCACTGGTGGGCCGGCTGGTGGGCTCGATAGCAATAACCCGTGTTTACGGTCACTAAGGCCGTGCTCACTTTGGGTACGATTTCAATTGAATTTGATTCGTACGACTACGCACGAATGATCCCGACCTTCCAAAGACTATGAGAGCGCTCACACTGCATGCGATCAGTCGTACGTATACGTACGTTTACTTACGACGTGCGAATACAATCCGAACTTGTTGGGATTTATCACGCAGTCGTACTATTTGACGGAGAAAAACGTATTCAGTGTGAGCACTCAATTCGTACGAACATTACTCGTACGTTTATGTACAAACAAATTCATGTCCAAAGTGAGCACGGCCATTGTGATTGTCACCATCTGATAATGAAGTCGAAAGGTAATAGTACTAGTATAGTATTTATATAATCTGTGGTAATAGTCAACTCAGAAAGTAGTCAATGTTTGTAGTGGATTTTTTTAGTTTTTTTTACTTATAAATTATTTTAGGAACTAATTTGCGATTTTATTATGCTGTTCTTCGGTAGTAAGCAAAGACTCTTGTACCAAGCTACGTACTCTCAATTTGCATAAGTAGTACCGTAACATGATTGTAACAGAAACGGGAGAGCTTAAGATTCGACCCCATATGACTCACTTCAATCGCAGTTAGTAATTTGTCATCTTGAACAAGTTTGTAGAGCTTTGCGCAAATCATTCATTCGTTCAACTGGCGGAATTACTATACTAAAACTGGGTTTTGAAATGGGCCGTTATACCTACCATAAAAGTACTAACAATAGCCAGTATGTAGTACTTTTATGGTAGTGTAATTCTGAGATCTTGGACCAGTCTATTCTGAGGTCCAATTTTATCAACATTGATTAAACTTACAAGAGTGTTTTTATACGAATAGTCCAATTTTATATACATTGAGTAAAGTTACACGAGTAGTTTTTATATGAATCTGACGTGCAATGACAGTATTTCGTCTACACTTAATGCATCTTATACAAAACTAGCTGTCGCCCGCGGCTTTGTTCGCGTGGTATCAGCATACGCATTATTTGGTTAAAATCTTTGGTCCTAATTTTAGACCCTTTAGGGTGCGACTTTTCAAAATTCCTTTCTTAGTGCACCCCTACACTATATAAGGATACTACCCTCCAAATTTTATACCTCTAGAGCTTATAGATTTGGGCTTTGCATTGATTGTCAGTCAGCTTCAAAAGAGTTTTATATTTTTAGAGATTGTATAACTTTGGTCTAGTATTACAAAATTACCTAAACACGCCTAAGCGTTTAGTACAGTATTTTTAACAGTTCAACGTGTTCAGATTATACCTATGTTAATGCACTGACATGAGTAGATTTTTATGCTACGTGTTAAATAAATAAAACGTGCATCCATACGTATAGAGGTGGTCAAAAACTTAAGTGGCAGTTATCACGCGGCCGCCCACGGCTCAGTTTGAAGCAATTTCCTTGAGAAAAGCTTCTACTTAAGTAAATAAGACCTGCATATGTGAAGACCTCAAGCCTGTGTTACTGTGTGAAGCTTTGAATATTTAGAAGTGGCAACAATGTGAATAAAATTTCGCGGGTTCTAGATTACCCCTTTTTAAATTGAAAAGGAGGGTACATACGTCTGAGTGGTCTACTTAATTTATATGCCTACATTAATATCTATTTCATATTTTATCTATAGTGTCTGAAGATTTTCCAGTCGTAATTTTTTTTTAACAGTGGTAGCACTCTTTTAGATAATGAGATTTTTCTTAATATTGCAATGTTTTTTGTCAAAAAAAAAAACGACAGCAATAAATGCATTTTACAGAGTCATGACACTAATATTCATGGACATTTTAAACAACGCCATTTAGTCCCAAACCATTATTAATCCATTTAGTTTAGTGCAAAGCTGGTTCTATGAAAAATAGATTGCTGATTTAATACACACTTAATTTGTCATAGTAACACCCAAACACACCCTAACATTTGTTTGCCATCACATATTTCTTCTCAGTGGGGACCCAAGACCCACGGAACGGAAGGCTGATCTATACCGACTGAGCTGTGACGCCTGAGTGGCTACCACGAAAATCGATATTCGTAGGTTCGTCGTATCGTTTTGGGTTACACTGCGCAGTGACGCTGTCACTTCGCAAGAGCCCGCGTCGACACACAAGGCGGCTGCGTAGTGTAACACAAGTGTCGCTACCGAATCTTCGTTAGTCATTTTTCAAAGTCCCAGAGAATCATTAAGAAATAAGTTTAAGGAAATAAATATAATGACAGTACCTTGCCAGTACATCTATGAAAACTTATTGTATGTTCAAAAAAATATCAATCTATTCAACAAAAAAAGTGATAATCATAATGATAACACTAGAAATAAAGACAAACTCGCTGTTCCCACCACTAGGCTCACAAAAATTCGTAAATCTTTCAAAGGGCAATGTGTACGCTTCTTTAACAAAATCCCAAGTGATGTGTCTCAGTTGTCGATTGGCAAGTTCAAAAACGTAATAAAACAGAGACTTCTTTTAAAAGCATACTATAAAATATCTGATTATTTAGAAGACAAACAAGCTTGGGACGAACTAGCTCCAACTCATCCAATAAAAAAAAATGTAATTATACCTAATCATACAAAACGTAATGACGATTCAAAGTGATCAGTGAGATTTTATTGAATAAAAGATTTTTGACTTTGACTTTGACTTTAAAGTAGAGGCCATGTATATAAACCACATGACAGTTCTAGAATTTTCAAATGCTTGTCGTCTAAGACCTTTATTATCCTGTTGAGGAAGTTTGATGGTGTTCCGTTAGTAAGCGATGCTTGCTATGACGAGAATACGGACTTTATCTTTTAAAATTATCTTAGACTGACTTACTTCTGAATATTGAAACGCTACTTAGATTAATTTAATGCTTTATATTACTTCCATTTCTTACAAAATGGGTAAGAATGAGCTAGGGCAATTTTAGTGGTGTTTTTGAGTGGCGTTTTAGTATTCGGTCGACAAAGGTAATAAAATATAAAAACATCTAATTGTATTTGAAAACGTGATTTAAATAATGCTTACCTTAAAAATATATCTGTATACTATAATGCTAGCTAGTAATCACTAGGTACATAGTATAAAACAAAGTCGCTTCTCGCGTCTGCCTGTATGTATGCTTTGATCGTTAAAACTACGCAACGGATTTTGAAGCAATTTTTTTAAATAGATAGAGTGATTCAAGAGGAACGTTTATATGTATAATACATGCATAATATTGTAGAGAAACACTCATAAATTTACAATAATGTAACCCAAGGTGTAAAAAATAGAAATTGTTTAGCTAAACACAACTGACACAACTGACAGCTAATCGTAATGTTTGAAAATTTGACATTTGGAAATTGATAAGAGGCAGCCGTAATTTCAACTATCGTAACAGACTTCCTGTTGGCCAAAGGGTAATACGATTGGACTGCGGTCAGACCGACGCAAGTTCAAATCCAAGGCGATAAGCTTTTTGCAACTTTTTACTTTTTATTTAGGGGTTTGTAAGGGTTTTTAGGGGTTTGTAATTTTCCGTGCGAAGCCGGGGCGGGTCGCTCGTTATAAATAAAAAAAAAGTTTTTAAGACTTCTTTAAACTTTTTTATTTAACATTAAAAGTTTAAAATTTCTTAACTTCTTGCACAAGATTTCACACAGTTACTGAAAGTACTCCTATACATTACCCGTGGTTAAACTATAGCTCTGTCATTAAGAAGATGACCGCATATAATAAAGTCATTATTCTGATAAATGTAGGCAACAAGGCGTCTATCATTAGATCTAACCATTACTTTAAATGAAGGAATAAGTGGATAGCAGTTGTAGTATTGTGATATTTTACTAATTCTGTAATTCTTTTCGGCTGCTAACTTCTAAATTATTTGTTATAAGCTATAGGATTTTTTCAGATTTTCAGACGTAACGGAACTCTTTACACAGCCGGCAGGTCAACATTTGAAACGAAACATTGAAAATCGAATTCATGGCTGTCAAAATTCCGATGGGAGACGTTCGTCAGTCTGGTCTTGATTTGCATGGTGAACGGAGTGGAACAGTTGATTTTTATAGCCCATGGCTCAGTAAGCTTCACGTAAACGAACCCGGAAACTGTGTTAAAACCTGGTAAAATTCCTAGATCCTGGAAACTCTCTTATACTGGAACGAAAGTTACAGAAGCTGCTTACTTCAACCAGCGAGTACAGGAGCGGGTGTTAAGCACCGCTCCTCTCCACCACCAGCTCCAGGGACACTCCTCTACAAGTGAACACTCCGACCTCTCACCCTCTTCTCCTCCGGCCAGACCTCATCACGACCTCTCGTCTTCTCTAAAATTACCTTCATCTCTACCACCTCCGTACAGTGCTTCAGTGAACTTTTAAAGACATTATCTTAGGTTTTAATTATAATAAATCTGTATACACCTACCGACTCCTATTTCCCTGATAGGATCTTCTAAAGCTAGGATAGGTAGGTGTAATCTCAAATAACTGGTGGCTTACAGTAGACCAACAGGCTCTGTAACGTTACACAGTGTAAATTTTTCTAAAAAATTTAGCATTTTCTAAACTAACGAAATTAGACACAAATTAAAAAAAAATCGTCTCTCTCCTCAGCTGAAATGGCAAAGACAGCTAAAATACCCTGTCAAATTAGATTATTTAAAAAATGCACAGCTGAATCGACACCAGTGCTTGATTTTTTACCACATAATAATATATTTTTTTATAAAAATAGTTACAATTTCATTTGTCACAAATACCCTCTTGTTTACAAGCAACTAAAGGGCTCATTGGTTACGAGTATTGTTACTACAGCTTACTCTACAAAATACGCGCACCAAGGACGTGCTCTGTGAGGCATTGCACTACGTCCAACACTCTATGACGTAAAGATTTGATGTCTGCGGGCCTATGATGCGCACCGCGAGATATTTGTCATGTGGTTCTGTCAAAATGTAAGCATTTTGTACCAGTTTATAAAACTATTGGATTATCTATGGTACCTAATGGTGTCGACAAAACGCGCCATAATGTACACTTTTGACACTTCCTAGTCGTCGTACCTCTCTGAGGACGAGATAATAGTCATGCAGAAATGTCAAAAGTTGAAAATTCAAAGGCGCGGTTTCTCGACAACATTACCACAGATAATGCAATAGTTCCTAAACTGGTACAAAATGCTTACATTTTGACAGAACGACATGACAAATATCTCGCGGTGCGCATCTTAGGCCCGCAGGTGTCACAATACTATAAAAGCATACCACAGCAATGTAAGCATCAGTAGGTACTTTGCAGCAGTATGTATGTACATACAGTGAAAGTACTAGTGATAGTGCCATCGACTTAATTCACCAGGGCTAATTCACCTAGGTGAATTAAGTGTACTATTTAGTAGATTTAAATACTCTCAGGTGATTTGCTGAAAATTAAGTACCTATACAAATTTGTAGACAAGCACCCTGTCTAGGCGGCGGGTAAATGAATTATCAATTTTGAGTGATTCTTCGAAGAAGCTCTACTACTAGGAGCTGGGTATATCCATACTATGGCTACTTGATGGTGTCAGATAGGTAGTGATAGCCTTTGTTGTCCTAACGAGCTTCCAGCTTAATAGCTCATCGAGCACTTTTTGCGGCGGTTCTTTAAGTGGCTTTGCATAGATTAAAGAGCTGGATCACTCCTCAACATGTACGGAGAGAAACTATCACTGATACCGATACAAAGATAAACATAGATGTTTGTTCTGTGTCTGGGTGTTTCTATGTATTATAAGTATGTATTTACAAAAAAAATATGTATGTATGTATTCTATCAGCCATCTAGTTTCCATCGTACAAGCTTTGCTTAGTTTGGGAATAGAAGGCGTTGTGTTAAGTGTCCGTGAATATTTATTTATTTATTTAAAGAAATACCGATACCAAGATCCCGGCAATTTGACTGAAATTGTTTAATTCTACGGACAATACACTGAGACAGTTGCATAAAATTGTGGGAATAACGGCCGAATACTCAAAGCACACAGCGCTTTGCTATCTCTTACAAATGAGTAATGTCAAACAGAGCAATTTTAAAAGTGGTGCTTAAATTTGAGTGACGTTTCAGTATTCGGCTCTAAGTCGAAAAATTATAAACCAAGAAGTTATTTCAGTGCATTGTTTTGGGCAGAGGACCACGTTCCATTACTTTTTTCATACATACTTTACATACAAAACCTACGTTTCTTATCTAACACTTGGTTGTAACTTTTTCATAAATGAAGTGGACTAGCTCTTTTCTTGCCACTGAACATATATCTCAGCATATAGGCTTTACAATATAGTAAAAAGCCTCATTAGACCACTTTTTAGTCATAATTACAAACACAGGGGATTTCGTCTGGATGTTACCTTTCAAAAGAAATCCAAAATGGCGGACGTCCATCGGCTGACTAAAGAAACATACAAAATATAAAAAATAAGGCTGCAGAAAAAAGTCTGTTTTTAGAGTTACCTCGCTGTTTTTCAAGGAAAGGCTCTATCCACACGAGTCTTCGGAAATAAAAATAAACAATTCGTTTGTTAACTATCTCGGCTTCAAACCCTTTGGAAGGTAGACGATAAAAGAACAGGATGGACCATCCTGTATATCAGCTTCTTTAGCTGATGTGATATTCACCGAGCGAGCACCTCTGCTTTAAGTCTAAATTAGGACAATTTAGCATATACACTTTTAAAGCTTGTAATATGATACCTACTAGGTATGGCATATACCAAGCATATTACCATGATATATACCAATCGATATACCATGTGAAAGCAATAAATATAATTAAGTTTACATAATAACCGTACCGTACCGAAGAAGTGGTTGGATTGTGTGAAAGAGGATATGAATGTGAGAGGAGTAGATTCAGAGTTGACGAATGATAGGAGTGAGTGGAAGAAGAAAACATGTTGTGCCGACCCCACTTAGCGTGGGATAAGGGCAGGGAAATGATGATGATGATGATTAACCGTACTGATCTTATATAATATACTAAGTGTAGGATAATTACTAAGTATCTACATGATATCTCATTGAATTAATTTACTGGTATCCCAAGATTTATTTTTTAAACTAACTATATTTAATTTACAGCAGTAAAACAATTTTGAAATAGGTACTTATTCAGATGATGCTGTTTTGTACTGATTACCGAACGTAATTCCCACAATTACTGTTGATTGCTGGTGTAAAATAGTATCGAAGTTGATGAACTCATGTTAGTACCGGAGTATAGTTATGATCTTTGGTACCGGTTTTTTATTGGTTCTAATGAGGTAGGAACTTTTTTGGTCAAATAGTATGTTAACAAAAATCATACTTACCTTACTGGTAATAGGTATGTTTTTTTTCTCAAAACCAATTCGGTAAAGAAAATTACAACTAATACAGTATTTACAATATTTACAATATACACATGAAACAGTTGGTATACCTACATAAATTTAATTTTTAAAGAGATTATGTGGAGAATTGAGTAAATACTCAAAAAAAAGAAAAAAAAAAAAAAAAAAAAGTAATAATAGAAAAGGGACATAAATATGACCCTTTTTTAAATGAAGCAGTAAAGTACATAATAGACAAGAAAGTAAAATACTTGAGTGAAGTTATTTGTTTATTGGCCCGAAGTTCAAGAGTGAAAAGGTGGATTATAGCCAAGAGTGCTCCACCTTAGGCTGCAGCTATAGTAGGTGCCAAATAACACGGCAATGCAAGTCATTCACCCACCGCCACCACGATGTCGCAAAATTCAATTTATGTATGGTAAACAAACAGTACTAACGAGATTCGATACCGTCTTAGCGACAGGTTTGTATGGAAAGCGACAGAATTAGCCATACATCAATTGAATTTTGCGACAACGTGGTGAAGGTGGGTAAATGACCTGTATTGCCGTGTTATTTGGCACCTACTATACACTTTTTATCAGGTGTGCTGGCGAAGCATTCCAAAAAGATGCACTTTTGCGCAACAATCGAATTTAATCTTGATGCGCAAAAGTGGAATAGTTTTAAATATTAAAAATGCTTCCACTTTGCGCACCAAGGATGAAGTAGCGTCTGTGCTGGCAGCCAAACGATAGGCTATCATAAAAAATCATGAGATAATCTTGACCAATTTGTAGGTAGGTGGGCAAGGTACCAACGAACTCCGTCAACAGAGTTGGCCACTAACTCATACGAGCTTGCTTGCTTGCTACGGGCCCATTGGTGGCCCAGATGGGAAAAAGAAATCCCAACGAGCCCACTATGCAAATGATTGGGCTCGATGGGATTTTTTTTTCCCATCTGGCCCACTGGTGGGCCCGCTGCGCCGGTGGGCTCGATGGGAATAACCAGTAATTAATAAAAAAATATGTTCTATTTTTAAACTATAGGTACTTTATCCCCAATAAAAATCAAGTAAAAAGTAGTCTTAAAAATAACCAACGACACAATAAAACTTCGTCTCAACTCTTCAATAATGAACTCTTTACTATGGACTTTTAAGCTCTGGTATCAATTTCATAATGCAAATATTCCCATAAAGCAGGAACAAAAAAGCAAAAAATGTAAGACAATCCTTCAACTTTGCCCTTAAAATAGGGTTGCCCAGTTTAGGAAGTCTGGTAGTTAAATGAATTAAGTCATTTGAAATTATTATACCTAGAGCTTTTTTCTGTAATTCAAAAGGTTTCGTTTTGCACTACTATATTGTATTAAATTTATTTTGCCAATAAATTTTTAGATTAATAATGAACTGACACATCCATAATAATGGGATTTAAAACTCTCACATTTCTAACTAAATAATAAATGAACGGAAGTACGGAAGCGCTCAGATGTAAATGCCACTAACAGTCACCCATCCAAATAGTGACCGCGCAGAACGTCCCTTAACTTAGATAATCGGTGAAGATTGAATAGCCTAGCCTAAGTAAGCCTAGCCACGAGCGCTTCGACAAACCCTAACACTATAATTTTTTTTTTATTTTTTATTTAGCGTACTTGTACTAACAGATAATACTTATACCCTAATTATATTACGATCTAGCCAAAAGGCAGGTTAATTAGTAATTTTACATTGACATAAATTTTTAAACGTAAACTATTCTAAGAATGTGTCCATTGGCACTTTTCTTATTGTCTCTAATTACTTAAGGCGAAGACACTTTGTTGTTGTGTTTTTTATTAGGTGGCACTAGTTTGCACTCACACTACATATCACTGATTATTCAACATTACACTAGCTCAAAAGGTTGACTATAAAATTGACGTATAAAAATAGCGGCAACCCTACGCTAACTATAATGGCGGCAAAAAGATCACGTAGGCTGCGCTCGCGCACGCCTCGGCAGGATAATGTCTTCATTTGAGATAATTCCCGCGGATCGGCTCGGGCGAGTCGGGCACTTTTTACATTCCGCCATGATCTGGGTGGGATCCATGTAGCGTTGGTGGCAAATGCAACAACGTAATCATCCGTAAATAAATATATTATAAGCAATTTTTTTATTTTAGTTTTCTCTTGCGTAACTGTAGAATTTTAAGGTACTCTAGAATAAAAAGAATTTAGGGTGCAAAAACTATAATTACCGTCTGATTCATATGAAAATATAGCTTACTTATTCGAGTGAAAAGATTTTACTCTACATCTGAACTAAAACATGAATTTTTATGCTTAGTCATTGCAAAAGCTTTTTTTTCAGTTTGAAACTGTATTTGGTACATATAGATACTTCAACAATTAAGTAGTTACCATAAAAATAAATATCTAAGTATGTAAGTAGCCATTTTTTAGTTACTTTTTTTAGTTTTTCAATAAATGTCTGTTAATTTTTTTTTTAATTAACCTATGTCGTCCCACTGCTGGGCAAAGGTCTCCCCCAAAGACTTCCAATGTTCTCTGTCCCGAGCTTCCTCCCACCATCCTCTTTCGAAGGCGTCTAGTTCGTCGCGCCAACGCTTCCTTGGCCGACCCCGAAATGTCTGTTAATAGATAATTAATAATTATAGGTACTAAGTAATTATTTTTTTTGCAAACCCTACACAAATCATTACATTTTGTTCTCTTTTTGCGTACGGGAACGAGTTTGCAAAATCGGAGCCAGTACCTACTGTTTACTTAAAAATAAATAACTATGTTACTTAATCACGGTTATTTAAGTAAACAATGATTGAAGGCTGTGTCAACGACTTTGAGTTTCATGTTTATTCTACCACTTTTTATTTAATTTACGTCTTTATTTACTCAATTAGTTTGAGAAAATAAATGTGTTTGACTCAAAGTATTATTTTAGACTTGATCGCGTAACCAGAAGTCATACACTCTTAATAAAATTCAGGAAGAATATAATTGGAATGTCACACGTGACACATCACAAAATGGCAGGCAATATGTGACATTTCCACAAAATCATGAAATAAGAATTAACCCTCAGTTTCGATGGAAAAGTGGTTTAAGGAAAAAGATACCAAAAAGAAAAGTTACAAGTAAAAAATTGGCATTATTTTAATAAGTTCCTACAGACCTAACTCTCTCTCTACATGCATATTATGATATTATACTTTTTTTGTTTAAAACGAAGCCAAGGATTCCAAAATTCAATGTAAAAACAGTAGCCGACCACAATTAGTTATTCAGCCGTATAACCGGGCAGGACACGCGGGTTCCCTCGGGAAATCTATCGCTAGACGGTTGAGAGAGAAGGGACCACTGCTCTTTCTTAAAAGATTAGCTTTGCATACATTTAGTTCTCTTGATCTCGGGGTCTGACTGACCATAGATTATTTTCACAAAGAACAGGGTTTACTTATAGAAAAATAAGCCGGTTATTGTTACTTCATTAATATAGATGCACCTTTGCATAGAATCATGAATCAATATAACATGCATTTCACAAACACTGAATTCTTTGCAACCTCACCCGGTTCGTTCAGAAAAAACATACAAGACATTATTATGTCTTGTTTAGATTATAAGTAAGTTAAGTTCAAATTTGTATAATTTTAGGTGGATAGGTGGGTGGATGTATTGGCTGTATTCTTATTAATTGCAGACCAGTACACCCAGATACCTACCCTCTCTCTCTCTTTTTCTTCCTCATTCATACGTTCATGCCGCCCGATATTTGTACTTAACTTAACTGCGGATAACGGTGCTGATTGCACTTGAAGAACTACATTATATACTTAGTACCTATTTATTGTAACATTTGAGTGTAATTGTTTGTTATCCTAAATAAAAATAAAACAAAAAAAACAAAATAACAGTGTTTAAGAATTAGGTAGATCACAAAACTATGGCAATGTTTTCCAAAATATGACGCTTTAATTACCATAGATAATACCTAGAATTTTATGATAGCTTCTTGTATTCAGTTAGGTAGGTATCTCTAATGAACGTGGAATTGAGAAAATACTAAACTGTCCTGTTTTAAAAGATTCTGGCTTATATTATTATGAGCATACAGTTTTGTCTTTTAGTCAAGGCCTGGCTGACCATAGCGAGCATTTTAGTGTTTATTTATTGGGTTATCGAATCAAAGCGTTGTTGGGAATCTGACCCATTTATTGTATGGGTTTGGGACAAAGCGCGCGGCGTCCTAAAGCTGGTTTATCCCTGAATACTGAATTAATTCGATGTATGTTTGAGTCAAAAAAATTTGAAGAATATATTTTTGCACTTCTACTCATTTTGGTTTAGAACTTACTAGACTTATTAGAGACTTACATGACGACGACGTGTTTTTTTTTTTAAATATGACGAAATATGAGCTGGATGTAAATGCAGCTGTGAATTTTTTATTTGTACCCAGCTCTCATACAAATATTGGGAATTTTTGTACCATACATCTGGAACCTTCAACGTTTCGACTGACGACGTGGACTTATTCGCCAACTCGCGAACGTCGCCATCGATTTTAAGCATCATCACTACATCATATCCTACTTAATATTATAAACGCGAAAGTTTGTAAGGATGGATGGATGGGTGGATGGATGTATGTTTGTTACTCTTTCACGCAAAAACTACTGATCCGATTTGGATGAAACTTGGAATATATATTGTCCGTGACCTGGATTAACACATAGGCTAGGTACTTTTTATCCCGAAAAATCAACGGGATCCAACGGGACGCAAACGAAGTCGCGGGCGGAAGCTAGTAGTATATAAAGCAAAGTCGCTTCCCGCGTCTGTCCTAATGTCTGTATGTATGTATGCTTAGATCTTTAAAACTACACAACGGATTTTGATGCAGTTTTTTTAATAGATAGAAGTGATTCAAGAGAAAGGTTTACATGTATAATACATCATCATCATCACTGCATTGCACCCGTGCGAAGCCGGGGCAGGTTGCTAGTAATATCTATATCTAACTAGGTAATTATGCAACGTAATATGCAATCTTCTGCTAAAACACACAGTAATCGTAAGACGAAAGTAACATAATAAGATCTTGCAACTTTATTAAGACTCCCACGATACGTCCCCCATTTTATGTTTTAATAAAATATCAGAGACATTTTGGTGAGAGCCAAGACCGTCTTAACACAATGTCGCTATATTTAAGCCACGAGACAGTAGAAGGAAAGTCTCCTTGAAAACATTAAGTACGACGTAGGATAGTACTTTAAAATGTATAAATAAACACCTAGAGGCTAATTTATACATTGTCAAGACTCTGTGCTGTTCTTTTTCAACTAAGAAATTAAAAATATAATATTTTTCACGGAGTTTATTTAGTCAAAAGATATTTTTCGGTGCTTAACAAGACACCGAAAAATACATGCTTTATAAAAACCAAAGGTTTCAAAAAGATACCTCCAAAATACGTAAATAATCTTATTTTTCTGTTGAAAAAATATTTCAAATATTCCTAAATTGTGCAAGTCTAGCCCAAATCATCTCTAGGCAAGATAGTGGTATCGATTCGCTTGTTGCATTTTTCTAAGCTAACCTAATTTGACAGCACTAAAAAGGTTGCCGTCCCTTTCTCATAAACTGAAACGATAAGGACGGCTATAATTTTAGAGCTGTCAAATTAGGTTAGTTTAGAAAAAGGCAACAGCCGAATCGATACCATTGTACAGACGCTAGAGAATAGAAAAATAATTCAAGTGTATGGAAATGACAAATCAGAATGAACGTGACCACACTGGACCACTCTTGAACCGCTCCCAAACATTTTTGACGTTTGGAACCTATTCGGAATTTCCACGTGCAAAAACTGACCAAGCATATTCTCAAAGCGCTCGACACAGCGAGATGTTTTTTTCATTTCCTTTCCACTCGGCTTAAGGTGCCGCCGCCGCCTCAAAGGTGTGCTCATTTTTCAACACCTCGCATTGAATTCTTTCAAAAGGACTCCCCAGTTTTTTCCGACGCTTGAAAGGCGCAAAAGGAAATGTTTTATCTGTTTATTTGGGTTAAGATTTTTGTTAATTTAAATGGAAATTAAAATTTCACGCGTTGATAATATTCTATTTGTCACTTACAAAGTTGCGTTCGTGATTCCGAGCAAAAGGTTTACAGATGTTATATTTACAGATGTTAAAATGCATAATATAATAGGTGTTACTTGATTGTTTCTCAGAGAAGTCAAATTGTCTCTTTTGCCTCATTTTCGTCCTTCAATAATAGAGTAATATAGTTCATATCCGTCCATAGAGTAAACAAACTAACCAGCGCACTTAGTATAGTGGATTTCCAAAACAGACTGACATAAAGGTTTGATGTAAATGGGTGTATAGTAGGTGCCAAATAACACCGCAATACAGGTCATTCACTAACCTTCACCACGTTGTCGCAAAATTCAATTTATGTATGGTAAACAAACAGTACTACGAGATTCGAGCGATTACGCAGTCTTAGCGATAGGTTTGTATGGAAAGCGACAGAATTAGCCATTCATAAATTAAATTTTGCGACATCGTGGTGAATGTGGGTGAATGACCTGTATTGCGGTGTTATTTGGCACCTACTATAGTGTAACAAGGGGTTATTCCCATCGAGCCCACCGAGTGGCAAAATTCCCAACAAATCAACTATGCAAATGAGTGGGCTCGATGGTATTTTTTCCCGTCTAGCCCAACAGTGGGTTCGATGGGAAAAAATGTCTACATTGGTTCGCTTGCTTGGGGTAGTAAATTAAAGTTTTAAATGTAAAAAAAACATTTATCGACATTCACCGCAAGTCAATTATTCGGAATGGAAAACAATTACATGACTGTCCGTTTCGATGCGGTCGGTTAAATAAAAGTAGAGTCCGTAAATATACTGGCATTGCGTTTCCACACTGCACGACAAGGACACCTGCACGATACATGACATGTGGGTGTCAATTGCTCTAACAAAAATATCATTGTCGACGTAGTTAGTTAGTGATAGATAGATAGATAGATACATTTATTCAAAACTACCACAAAAACAAAGTAAAAGAAAGAACAGAATAAAAAGCAAACTTAAATCTTCTATACTTATAAAGAGGAAAGGTTTGATTTTTTGTTTGTTTGTTTGTTTGTATGAATTGAATAGGCTCCGAAACTACTGGACCGATTAAAAAAATTCTTTTACCATTAGAATCCTACATTATCCCAGATATATATACTTATAAAGAGGAAAGGTTTGATTTTTTGTTTGTTTGTTTGTTTGTATGAATTGAATAGGCTCCGAAACTACTGGACCGATTAAAAAAATTCTTTTACCATTAGAATCCTACATTATCCCTGATGAACATAGGCTATATTTTATCCCGGAATTCCCACGGGAACGGGAATTACGCGGGTGAAACCGCGAGGCGCTGCTAGTCTAAAATAAATTGGTACATAAAGAAAAAAAAGCAAACTAATTGTAAATAACAGAAATAAGTTATATGCTCTGTGTGGGGGTGAAACGGCCTCAGCTCAGCTGAATGCTACGGTATGTTTCCATACAGCAGCGCTGGTTTAGTGGCCAACTCTGGTGACGGAGTTTTTAGGCCGCCTTAAGGACTCCGTCCACAAGGTAAGAGTGCTAAATATTAAGGAATATATTCATATTGGTCTTCTAATCTATAATTGCTGCTAAATCTGCTGTCATCTCTTTGTTTTCAAGCAAGTAACATAGACAGAGAATTTTATAGGCCGCGCTTAAATGACAGGCATACCTAATATAAATAAAGGGGTAAATGACTTTACAACTTGCTAAGTACTTGAGTGTGTTCTAAGCTCCTCTTAACTAGCTCTCCGGCGATGTCGTTGTCGTGTCGTTGGTAGTAAGAGAATATTTAGTGTGTATTGTAACGATATTGCAATTATACATGCAAACAAAATTGGAGTTAGCATTGTAAATATTTTTATTACTGTAAATCTCACCCAAAAAAATATTTGATTATTCGAAGCGAAACAAATAGAGAGCTTTTCAATGAAATTTTACTATATTTTATTAAGAAAATAATGCTTTATTCTATTTTTTTTTTCTCTTGGCGGTGGGCATAGTGAATAGCATCTTGGTTAGTCCGTTTTCGGACGAAGCCAAGATGCTATATAGGTTAGCAGAAGTAGGTTTAGTCAGGGATTAAGTTATTTTGTGAATATAGTATATAGCCGTGTTGGCCGAGTAGGATTGCACCTCGACTTTCGATCCGAAGGTCGTGGGTTCGAATCCCGGCCGTGTATCAATGAATTTTTTGTTTCGGAAAATTTATATGCGTATAATAGTTATTATCTCTAGTTGCTTTTTTCTTCTTGACAAATTAAACCAACTTGTGTTGCTCTGTAAAAACAAAGTTTATTTTACTTTTTTAGGCAAACGTAGGTACATCACAACAAGTTAAGTAGGTACACTTTACACAACACTCTTACCTGTAAAAACAAAGAAACGACATTTAAGTTGATTATGTCGATTCCTTTTAGATTTATTTCTTCTATTTGTATGTTTCCAAAATATCTTTCACTGCGGCCATGTAAAATTCTCACGCCGTTCCGCCATCACTGTTTTATCTTCAAAGTCGTGGTTTCGTTCCATCTTTACCGACAGAGCAGAACGCGGCAAAATTCAAAATGGAAAGGAATACATTCTTTTTACATGCGCATAATCACGAGCTTACCGGTGAAGAAAAACATCGTGAAGAAACCCTTGGGTTAGTCAGCTCCGCACGTATTGGCCTTGTCTTTCCTGTGGATATGGCTGACTAGGCTGAGAGGATGGTATAGATGCTGGGCAAGCCTACTCCATCTAAAACACTGTCCGTACAGTGTGTCGTTAAGTGTAGGCCTCCTGACGCTGTATAAATCATCTTCAATAGATGTAATAAAGGCCTATTAATTAATTAATAATAGTATAGCACAGATTATATAATACTATACATAATAGTATATAGGTTGTTTATAGTTGATAAGTTAGGTTGTATAAAATAGGGTTACAAAATCCCACAGCGATCAAACCCTTTAAATAAATAAATAAAATGTACTCTCCACTCTTCAGACTCCATCTTTTACAGTTGTCAGTTCTAAGAAACATTCTTTTTGGGCTTAAGGTGCACTGAGCAAAAAACGTTTGGTTATTTCGCGGTAGAATGGCTACACAACGAATGTGTTATAGGGAGAAAAACTATTAAATGTTGTGGAAAATTCAGTCTGGTGCACTGATAACTTTAATTTTATAGAAAAAAAGTAAGTGAACTGTGTATTTGTTGAGAAACTCATGCAGTTTTTTATTTCATCTTCTGATGTTTTGTTGTAGCGGGCATGCCTTTGTATACTTTTTTTTCTTTCACTTTAAAGGTTAGGTAATAATGTCGACAGGCATCATGGCTCAGTCGGTAGTAGCTCTGCCTTCCGTGTTGTGGGTCGTGGGTTCGATCCCCACCGAGAACAAACATTTCTGTGGCAAACATAAATGTTTGTTCTGTGGCAAACATAAATGTTTGTTCTGTGTCTGGGTGTTACTATGTATTATAAGTATGTATTTACAAAAAAAAAGTATATAAGTATTATATCAGCAATCTAGTTCCCATAGTACAAGCTCTGCTTAGTTTGGGACTAGAGGGTGTTGTGTGTAAGGTCCAAGAATATTTATTTATTTATTTATTTAATGATAAAAACACATTTACACTTAGGACGCAAAGCACTTATACTAATAAAATCTAAAAAAATAACCAGAAACAATATTTCAATCAATATCACAATGAAACATGTTCAGTATTTTATTTTAGACCAGTTCCTTCAATCTAGTTCCCAAAGTATACAAGCTCTGCTTAGCTTGGGACTAGAGAGCGTTGTTCAATATGTTCAAGAATATTTATTTATTGAAATTATACTTCTAATGCGACTTCCAACCAGGTTGCGTTATACTGGAGGACATAGTCTGTATCTCTCTCTATTCGGGGGAATAGAAAAAGACAGAGACTAGCTGCTAACTATCGTTAATAGATGGCAGTGTTCAGCATTTGACCGCCCATGTTTTTGAAGTTATACGACTTCCAACTGACAGCGTCAAACAAAAGAAAAAGAAACACAGCCGTAAATTTCAATCATCAGGAGCGAGCTCTGTAGGTGGAACGGTGATATCGTCGGACTGCGGTCAGACCGACAACGGGATACGAGTTCAAACCCAAACTTGACGTCATTGACGTGTAACTACGAGTTTTGCGTCCGTACTTTATTTTTATTTTCGTAAAAACTACCGATCTGAGTGCCCCGGGGTAGTGCGCATATCACTAGTAGATGTTTGATTCATATGTGTGAGTGTTGGTGACGCAGGTGAAGCGGTGTATCGCCTTTTATTACTAAAATTGATTGACTATATCAATCCCATTTTTTAATAGCGTGAAGGTAGGACGTGGAACCGGCACCAATAAAATTATTGCATAGCGCTATCTTTTGGCGAGCGGCAGCATCTAAGTCGTTTTGGGACCCCACTGCGGCAGCACCTTCGCCCATCTAGCGACGAGTAGCAGACTTCTCAGCGCCATCTATCCGTGTCGGCCGCAAATAAATTGCTCGCTCAATATGGTTAAGTGCGCTGCATGTGGTAAATTTATTTCGGCGGCAGGTGGCGTTGGCTGTAGCGTATGTCCCGGTAAATATCATAGGGACTGCGTATCGCTTCCGGAGGGATCTCCTATCAACAAAGGTTGGGTGTGCCCTGGGTGCAAGCCTAACACGCGCAAGGGTGACAATACTCCGGTGCGGGCTGCCATGCAGGACACTACGGCCACTCGAGCCGCCGCCGCGGACCCGCCCGCCCCCGTTGCTCCGCCCGCCCCTGCCTTGCTCACCGCACCCATCCTCGACGTGCAGGACATGCATCAGGAGATGGCCGAGTGGATTCTGGAGATCCGCGAGTTCCGACGCGAGATGGCAGAGTTTCGCGCCACCGTCGCCGGGTTCTCCTCGCGCATGGACTCATTCGAGCGGCGGCTAGAGGCGGTGGAGCAGAGACGTGAGGAATCTCCGCCTGAGGTCGCCGATCTTCGATGCCAGGTTGCGCTGCTTCAACAGGAGCTGAACGAACGGGACCAGGAAGCCCTCCAGTCTGACTTGGAGATCGGGCACCTGCCCGAGGAGCGCGGCGAGAGCGTGGTGCACGCCGTCACGGTGCTGGCCTCCAAGCTGGGCGTGACGCTGGAGCCGCGGGACGTGGTATTTGCGGAGCGCGTGGGTGTCGCGCAGGGTGCCACAGCCGCTGGCCAGGCGCCGCGTGAGCGCCGCGTGGTGGTGCGCCTGGCGCGACGCGACCTGCGCGACCAGATGCTGCAGGGGGCGCGGGTGCGGCGCACGCTGACGGCGGCCGACGCCGGCCCCACCGCCTCGACCGGCCGCATCTTCATCAACGAGCGGCTGACGCGCGCCAACCGAATCCTGTTCCACCGCGTGCGTGAGGAGTGCCGCAGGCTTCAGTGGCGGTACTCCTGGACGAAGCGGGGCCGCATCTATGCGCGGCAGGCCGATGGAAAGCCGGCCTATCCGTTCAAGACCCTGGCTGACGTCGCAAGGGTTTTTGGTTCGACGCCCGTTTGAATCTGCTTCCTGGAATGTCAGTTTAAGCAGTGAGCAATTAGGTCACAATGCTACATTATCGTTATACATAAAACATTTTCTAACAGTTATTTTTTATATAGTAGGTATATACTTAATGAGGAGACCACTACACCTGCTTATTATCCTACTCTTAAATGTTTTGATTTTGGACAATTTATTAATAATTACTTATACACGCGAGAGCAATGATTCCGGGTCACTTAAAGAATGTTAAAAATCTCGGAAACTAAAAATGATAGGTTAATGCAATAAATTGTATTTAATATACAATGTAATACTCCTTAAATGAAGGTATTAAAACTTCTTAGTTATTGTAAAGTTATATCTTAAAAAAATCAAATTTGAAAAAGGGCCACTTTCGAAGATGGAACTACGAAATTACAGCATTTGGTTTTGCTTTTGTTTGTAATCTGTCATTTATGTGGGTATATAAACCATGTTGATAGTGCTCTATATTCATTATTCAAGCTGAAATTATGTCGCTTACGCCTGAAGAATGCACCAGAATACTTACAATGCTGGAAACCGGCCGGAGTCAGCGCGATACAGCCAGGACTGTCGGTGTGTCGCTGTCAACAGTACAAAGAGTTCTCCGACGTTACGAAGAAACTGGTTCTAACCTACGCAGACCAGGAACGGGCAGAACCAGGTGTACCACAGCACGAGAAGACCGATACTTGGTGAACACCATGCTTCGAAATCGCTTTCTCACAGGAACTGAACTCACAAATCAGTTTCGACGCCTCGGAGGAAGTAACCCAAGTGCATGGACAGTAAGACGTCGGCTTGCTGAATCTAACTTAAAACCCTTTAGACCTGCAAACGGCCCTAAACTGGAGCGTGGGCATCGTATTTCAAGTCTAAGATATGCCCAGAGCCACGTAAATTGGAGTATTGAAGATTGGTCAAAAGTTATGTTCTCCGACGAATCAAAATTTATGCTCTACAAGCACGATGGAAGACACAGAGTGTATCGAAGACCAGGGGAAAGATTCAAGCAAGCATGCATCGAAGAAAAAGTAGCCTACGGTGGTGGGTCTGTACTTGTGTGGGCCGGAATTTCTTCTGAAAGTCGCACAGAGCTGGTGATCATAGAAAACGGCTCTTTAACTAGCGTAAGATATGTGGAAGAAATCCTCAATGATCATGTTGGTCCATTTATGGTCAATTTAGGTGAGGATGCTATATTTATGCATGACAATGCCCGACCTCATACAGGTAGGATTGTGAATGACTACCTTCAAGAGATGAACATTACTCGTATGGAGTGGCCAGCGCGCAGCCCGGATATCAACCCGATCGAGCATGCTTGGGACGAGCTAGGCAGATGCGTAAAACAACGAAACCCTCCCCCAATCACGCTTCGTGAGCTCAAAATTGCTCTCACAGAGGAATGGGAGAATATTCCCCAAAATCGTATAAGGAACTTGGTGTACAGCATGCCAAACCGCGTAAACGCAGTAATGGAAGCACGAGGAGGCAATACGAAGTATTAAAATTCAAGTCAAATCGTAATAAAGTTCAAAAATTTCATGTTTCCTATTTTTGTTTTAAGGAGAGATCAGCAGTTTTTTTCTTTATGTAATTTTGTGTTAATAAAATGTATGGTGACTCATATTTTTTTACTTTCATTTAAGGAGTATAACATTGTCTATTAAATACAATTTATTGCATTAACCTATCATTTTTAGTTTCCGAGATTTTTAACATTCTTTAAGTGACCCGGAATCATTGCTCTCGAGTGTACTTTAACTATTAGGCTTACTTTTCATCACATTTTGATATTTATCTTTGCTTTGAGTATAGCCACATTGTATTTCAGAAGCATGTTCTTGCCTGTTTCGATATTATGTTTTATTATCGGGTTGCTAGTGTACTCCACTGCTGACAAGTTCTTATCTGTTTTTATTATTTTTGGTAATGGTACAACTGAGGTGCAAACTTGTCAACAGTCATTTTTAGTACTTCTTGAACAGGTACTTGAAGTGGGTATTATCTACGTACTTAGTAATACTCTGTATATTTATCTTCTTGCGACCCTTTTACTTAGCTATCTTTATGGTAATACTTATATTATATTACTGGTCAGTGGTATCCCGTATCAGAAACAAAACTTCCTTTAGCCAATATCAAGGTTGGTTTATTTAATGCAGGGTCACTAAATACAGGTCATGTTGAATTTATTGTGGCCATGGAAGAGCTTGGACCAGATATTATGGCGATAAACGAGACTTGGCTGGGTACTGGACAGGATGAGAGGGCTCCCAAAATACCTGGTTTCCGAATGATCTTGCAACCTAGACCTCTTAGTATTAAGGGTGGGCGGGGCGGTGGGGTTGGTTTCTATATAAGGAGAGGCATAAACGCGCGCTTATGTCCCCACCCGTCTGACACCACCATTGAACAACTCTGGCTTAGGTTAAATGTTGGAGGTAAATGCATAATCATAGGAACTGCTTATCGCCCTCCTGATCAACGTGACGTCATAGGATTTTTTGACGCCCTAACTGACTCTATTGCCTCTTTTTCGTCCAAGTGTGACAATCTAATACTTCTGGGAGACCTAAATATAAATGTGCTTGAGCCTACTGCAAGTAAGTTTCGTGTGCTTCAGCAGTTTTTACATAGTCTTAATTTAAATCAAATAATATCTGAACCTACTCATTTTACAGAGCATAGCCAAACTTTAATTGACTTAGTATGCACAGATGTAAAGCCAAGAAAAATTAAATTAAAACATACTCCTACACTAGGAAAGCATGCAATGATTGTGGTAGAATTTAACATTAAAAAGGAAAAAATACCTGCATCTTTGGTGACATACAGGCCCTTAAAAAACCTTATAATGGATTTGTTCTTATCTGACCTTGAGTGTATTGACTGGGAGTACTTTTCATCTACAAGTAATGATCTTAATGAACTGGTTCCATTATTAACCAGTACTATTGTTAGACTATTTGACCTGCATGTCCCAATCAAAACCGTAAGGTTTAAAGGTCCACCCCACCCCTGGATAACAGAAACTGTCAAGGAGATGATGAAAGTACGTGATGAATATCATGAGAGGTATAAGGCGGATCGATCTGATGTTTTAAAAACTTGTTATAAAAGTATGAAGCAAATTGTTGTAGCAGCTTTGGAGAGTGAAAAAACAGCCTATTTTAAATTTAATATAAACAATAACAAAAATAACTCAAAAGCACTTTGGAAAAATTTAAAAACCAATATAATTCCTAATAAAAAGGAAGTCAAGGAAATTCCTTCTCATCTGAATAATCCTGATCTGATAAACACTCACTTTTTAAATGTCCCAGGAGCAGACCATGTGGAAATCTCACAGCTGACTTATTATGAGTACCACAGGTTTGGACCTGAGGTCTTCTCACTGGAGCCTGTAACAGAATACGAAGTGCTTAAAATTATTGGGAGTTTTAAGTCAAACGCGCAGGGAGTCGACGGTATGTCACTGGAGATGCTCAAGCTGACCTTGCCGCAGTCACTGGGAGCGATTACTGCTTTAATCAACCAATCCTTGAACAGTGGCAGGTTCCCAGATGCTTGGAAGGTTGCGGTTGTAAAACCAATCCCAAAAACTAATCAACCCAGCACTCTCGGAGACTTACGACCAATTAGCCTACTTCCAACCCTCTCCAAAGTTCTGGAAAGGGTGGTCAGTACACAAATGATAAAATTCCTTGAGACCAATAATATCTTACCTCAATTACAATCTGGTTTCCGCAGGGGTCATAGCACATCAACGGCACTCCTTGATGTGGTGGACGGTCTTTTGGCTGCTCAGGATGGGGATATGTGTAGTATCCTTGTTTTACTCGATTTCTCCAGGGCATTTGACTCTTTAAATGTTCCGCTTCTATTATCTAAGCTATCCTTCTACGGTTTTGACACCAAAAGTATCAGTTGGTTTTCTAGCTACCTTAATGGCCGGTATCAGTATGTAGAACTTAGGGCTCCTAACGGCGGTACATTTAAATCCTCACTGCAACCAGTCCCTCGTGGCGTGCCACAAGGTTCTATTCTTGGGCCTATCCTTTTCATCCTTTACAGTGCAGACATCATCAAAAATATCTCATTTTGTAAGTTTCATCTCTATGCAGATGATCTGCAGCTTTATCATTCTTTTTTGCCCGCTGACTCTGCCAGAGCTGAAACTGAAATAAATACTGATCTAGCCGCAGTCTCTTCCTGGTCTAAGTCTAACTCTCTGGTCCTAAACCCCAAAAAGTCAAAGTACATGGTGATCGGCACAAAAAATAAACTAAAAAAAATTAACTTCTTGAACCTAAATATAAACATAAAGGGAGAGAAAGTTGAGCATGTAGAGGAAGCTAAAAATCTAGGACTCACCATGGATAGCTGCCTCCGCTTTGAGACTCACATTGCAGATAGTGTGCGCAACTGTTTTTACCGTCTTAGGTTGCTGTATAAGATCCGTCCATATTTGTGTGAGGAACTCCGTATAAGTCTCTGTGAATCCTTGGTCTTGTCACGGTTAAACTATTGTGATGTGGTGTATGGTCCACGACTTCTTAGCTGCACGGCAAGGCTAATCCAGCGCGCCCAAAACGCGTGTGCCCGGTTTTGTTTCTACATTCCCCCTCGTACTCACGTCACACCCTACTTGAACGCGGCTAACATGTTGAAAATGGAAGCACGGAGGAAACTACACTTGGCAACCCTCCTCTTCGGCCTTATCAACGGCAAATCGCCAGTATACTTATACTCCAAACTCGCTTGGGCGCATGAAAATTGGCATCACTCTAAGCGCGCATGCACTAAAGTATTCCTCACGCCGAGACACAGGTCGGTGGCCTTTAGAGGCTCATTCCGATTTGCTGCCTCTCGGTGTTGGAATTCTCTCCCCCCTCCAATCTGTGGCCTGAAAACAATCGGGTCGTTTAAATACACTCTCAAAAAGGAACTTCTGGCCGTTCAGAAGCGATCATAAACTTCACTTCTCTTCACTAGGTAGGTACTTACCTGGGTACTAACACACCTGGGTAGGTAGATATCTAGGCACGCACACCATCATTGGTGTTTTATGTGCTTGTCGTTCATTTCTTAACTCCATTTCATTTCCTTCCGTATTTATCCTGATCACTAGTTCACTGTTTTCTTCTATCTAGTAAACTTCTACGAACAAACAAAGCATAGCAGCTTCTTTGCGAAGAAGGTTCGAAACTTGTTTTGTTTTGCTACAAGAAAGAAACCATAATGCGCGCCGCTTGCTAACTGCCGAAACTGCCGACAGCCGACAGCAGCCGACAGCAACCGACCACGCTTGTCTCTGTCAGTCTGTGCGTTCCGTAGCCACGCTCGGCGTTCTTTCGTGCCCAGATGTCACGACAGAATTGCTACCTCACTCCATCACCATTTTGCCACTACACGGATGTCTATTTTAATTTATTTTTATTTTATATTTTTATTTTTAGGTACCTATTTATTTTTTTTCCTAATGTAAAGTAGTAGTCTGTAAACCTTTATATCTGCTTACTGTAAGGTGGGTAATGCCTATGTGGGTACTTGCCTACGTAAGCATTACTCATCGTCCGTCAAGTCACTCCAGTGGTCACAGCTGAAAACCAGCGTCACTTCACGTTGTGAAGTGGCATCAAGCTGAGCTGTGACCCGTTTTGGCTCACGCATGCCTACACCAGCGCGACATCAGGTTTGCGCCTGGACTGTTTGTTTACTTGTTTAAGTTTTATGTTATGTATTAAGTTCTACCTAAGTTGTTTTCTTTTTGTTGTGCTGTTGTGTATGTATGGTGTGTCCGAAATAAATGTATTTTCTTTCTTTCTTTCTTTCTTTCAAACTGACATTATAGACTTTTTGTGACTTTTTACTTTTTAATATGGAGTGAAAATTTAGTAAGTACTGCATATTTGGTTAAGTACATATAAATAAATACTAAATTAATTTCACATTAAACACAGAGGGAGAGTGAATGCGTGGCACTCGAAGTATAACTTCTTCCGCGCGTAGGGACTGCACGCACTGGTTTTTTTTTATATATCCTTAACTCTTAGGTTACTGTCTTTTTATCATAACTAAGTTTTTCTCAATAAGCAGAACCCTCATTTCAGAGGTCCAAATCTTACTTAGCCAATATCTTAAACAGGCTATGGAAAATGTTAAAGAAGATTGATATTACCTGTCCTTCTTTTCCTTACAAAAATATGGTTTTTTCACTGACAACGTCACTTCTTCAACACAACCTCATCGACTTCCAAAGGGGAAGATTTTGTAAATTGCACCCCTCATGACACCTACTTTATCTGGGGTTGAAAAATCTCCATCAATTTGACGAGGTATAAAGGAATCAAAAGATTGTTTATAATACTTGCTTCCTCGTAGTCCAAAAATAAAGGTGTTTTAATATAACACCGGCTTGCCCGCGACTTTGCATTCCCGTTCATCTGACCGTATTTTGGTAAAAGTAGCCTAAGTAGGCTATTATTCAATTTAAACCAAAATTAGTATATGATTGCAAAGTGATTGAAATACAAACATCGAAACTTTCACATATCTAATTAATAGGATTGAATTATTACTCATTTTACAATATACGTAATATACCATTTAATTATAAAAAATAGGTCCTAAAACTGCGCATTCACATATTCCAACATTTACAGCGATTACATACACAGACACATGACGACATATCTAATGCACAATTCTCCCTCAAATCACCAATGAAAAAACTTGAGAGGTGTCAAGGGACACCCGAATGGAACGAAGTTCCTTGAGGTGTTGTTTTCTTACAGTAAGGACACAGAAGCACCTAAATTAAAAAAAAAACTTCCAACAATACCTACATTCATTTGTTTTCTTCCTGCACCAAAAAAGTGTCGTTACAACTTTTGGTCTTAATTTTTTCCGTCTAGCCTCCTTTTGCAACGCGCGATAAGGAACTTCGTTCCAAAAACTTCGATGCACTACCTAATGTGAATGCATTATTATTATAATTATAATATGCAACATTAATAATTCTTACCTACTTCAATGAAATTCATCACGCCATTTGTACCCTGGCCGATAAAAAGCAAGCAAGCAAGCTCGTATGAGTTAGTGGCCAACTCTGGCGAAGGAGTTTTTAGGCCGCCTTAAGGCCTCCGTCGTGGTTTAACGACTGCTAGAGCCGGAACCGACAGTTTAACGTGCCCTCCGAAGCTCGGAAGCGCTCAGATGTAAATGCCACTAACGGTCACCCATCCAAATAGTGACCGCATAGAACGTTGCTTAACTTAGATAATCAACTGGTGCGTCGCGGACGGTGTGAAAGTTTCCAGTACAAAATGCATGATTAGCTCCCCGATGTATGTGTCGTGGGTAGTGTGGAAACCACCACCCTGTCAACAGCCGGAAACCCTACATCATTCATAATACATTGACCAGTATAACGTGGTCCTTCTGTCGTCCGCAAACATCTCAGCCTTTGCAGATGAGTAGGTTTAAAATTTCATTAGGTACGTCAGGAACTTTGCAGAGATCACAGGACAAAGGCTACCTAGCCACGTTGTAAAGAATATATTAAGTAGTATGAGAAATAACACAACTTAATGTATGACTCTTTAGCTAACTGGAAATAACCGCAACTAGCGTGTTGCCGCTACTGGAATTTATAATAAATATCTAAATATACAGTGTATATATAGAAATATCTAAATATACAGTGTATATTTAGATATATAAAAAGGAAGGATGTTTTCAATACGGGTGTATATATACACCCGTATTGAAAACCTCCTTCCTTTCTTTTAAGTCTGAAAAAAAAACTAAAAATTACGCTCTGAAAAGTATGAAACAAGAAAATATTCTCATCTGAAATTGTACATATACAATAGTAATACTTAGACAATAAATTATGTCCATGAAATACTTTCCGTAGCTACACTTTGCATTGGTATATAGGCGATTTGACGCGGCGACATGTCGCCTGCTGCTGGCTCAACTCTGCTACAGAGACACACCTTTAACTTACAAGATACCGAAGCTCTTCTAACACTGGTCATGCATTCTGTTCCGCCAGTCAATATGCACAGATTGGAATAATTTAGAGACCACTAAATAGAAGGGATCCATAGTTAATATTCAGAGGGTAGGACAATATTTTGGTGGCAAACATGAGGGACAAATAAGTGCTTGGTTCAGATCCCTTGTTGGGTGACGTTATTAGAAGTGTGGTATTGATGGTATGGTTGGTTGGTTTTGCCTTCCTTTAGACTTACTAATAGAGTCACATATTCAGTTTTGTTTGACCAGTGTTTCTATATTTTTATTGATTGATAGAGCAAAGCCAGGTAAGTATGTTTGAAGCTTTTTTTTTTTATGCGAATTTAATCGGACAAACTTCTAATGTGACAATTGGGACAATTTGTCCCAAAATATTTTGTCCGAATCGTCACAAAGTCGTTTTTTAATAGTAGAGCATTAGTAGATTATTATAGAGTACCATAGTATGTTGTGTGTGAACATTTTATGTATTGGTGGGGACAAAAATTTAATTATATCACTTAGTTCATCATCATCATGATCATTGTCAAGAATTCTTCTTTTGGACATTGACAAAGGCCTCGTCTAAAAATTTTCTAATAGACAACTTTTTTTATGATCCATAGTTTACTATAATCACAATCATATTAAATCCATCAGGATTGACTATTGAATAAATCCGATTTTTTTATACTTATATAAATGTATTTTATTCTGGAAATAATAATATATAAAAGTGGTTTCCTCGCAGGTAATTCAAAAACGCACCATGTTGCATCAATGGTCCTACTAACAAGTTTAACAATTTTAATAGAATTATTACGAAGTCAACTCACTAGATTCACCTTTGTACTTTGCAGACGGTGTGGCTCCAGACATTGGCTATGGTGTGGCCCAAGGAATCGTTATTTAATACTAGCGACCCGCCCCGGCTTCGCACGGGTGCAATGCTGTGATGATGATGATGTATTATACATATATAAACCTTCCTCTTGAATCACTCTATCTAATAAAAGAACTGCATCAAAATCCGTTGTGTAGTTTTAAAGATCTAAGCATACATACATACAGATATTAGGACAGACGCGGGAAGCGACTTTGCTTTATACTATGTAGTGATCATTAGACATAGTGGGCCTTACTTTATGACAGACATATAGTTAAACAAATAGTTAAACAGTTGAATCAAAGTCTAGCTCTGTCACTGTTTGACATTACCTGTTAGTAGGTGACAGCAATAATTTAAACAGCTGAATAAAGTTATGCAGCGATCGTAAGGGGGAGTGTAACCTCATTCTTGATCATTGGTGTAACCGCTCTCGCCCGCCACATGTCACCAGTCCTTCCAACAGTCTCACCAAAGTTCATATCAGACTCACCGTAACCTTATTACCGAACTCAATCAATGCCATTGACGACGCGACGTAAGCCCAACTTGATTATGGGACATTATTATCTTCTAAAGCTTGTTAAATATGCAGACGCGACTTTTTGTCGCGGTTATCATTGACCACATTATTTTCACGGCTGGTTAGGTTTGCACATCGGTCATTTCTATTATTCTGTATTCCGTGCGTTGGACTCTGTTTCCAACTGTTGGTGAAGAGAAAAATGTGTCAAACTACCACAGCAAAAAGAAGAAGAAACAAAAAGAAGATATCGAAAGTATGAATTTGGAAATGTCATTTCCATACATTTCTCTAGCATTTAATTTTGTAGAGGGCCTAGGAATCTTGACTTCGGCAACTTCAGTGAAGCCTGTAAATTAAGATTCTAAATTCTGAAGTCGGACATGATTCTTTTACTTATTACGGCGCAAAAATACTTTAAAACGAAGATAAGAGTCTAGTTAAGTCACTGTATAGAGTCTTCGCGAGTCAAAAAATTTATATAGTGCCTTATTTTTTATAGCAATCCTCGTGTATGTTTGCTATGTTGTGATCGGTCGACGGCCGCGTCAGTAAGTTGCAATCAAAAAGCTTATAAGACAACAAAAGAAAATAATGAATCAGTACCTTGAAAGGGTTATCAATTAGTGCATTATGCTAAGTTCTACAAAAATGATTGAATGCTCTATGTGAACTGTACCCTTATCAACAAGTGGGTCTACGAGAAATGAGTCTCCCTCGGGGTTCCACCAGTGGGTCAAATTAGTGGGTCCATGAGAAAACAGCGGAATGTAAACCTTATTCTAGTTAAGTTTATGACAGCGAACTGCCAAAAAACTTGTTACCTGAATAAAAAAAGAATAATGGAATGTCTGGCAGCTTATCAACGGTTTTACTCTGTGGCGTCTGGATCCTACTTGAATATTAGTAAACTCTTGCCTAAGTGCCTGCTCTATTATAAATTCAAGGATTCAGAATTTATAATTTTCTAAATGTAGATACTTTTCAAACATGGCTGCGAGACCTTATTACTGTATGTAAAACCATTGAGCTATAACTTGGTCTTACAAAAAGGATGGTTTGGGTTGGGATGGATTTTTTTTTTTTCAAAAATACTTTTGGATTTTCGCGTCACTTCATAAAATAATCATATTTTATTATCGAGTCAGAAAAAATAAGTCGATTTCAGAGAAAACTCGACTGTACCCTCGTGTACCCGAAATAGCTAATACAATATGGCGCGGGCGTTTTATTTTACTTTTATTGCAAAATCCTTGAAAGCCTCCAGCTTGTCGCCTCTTGTTCATTTTATTTTTATTTTCTAACGTTCCACTGTATTTTTATGTTAGGGAATTGTGTAGTGTTATGGATATTAAAAATTGCTACAGTTTAGCTTGACATCTTAAAAATATGGTAGAACTATTATGTTGTACCTTTGCTTTTAATGTTTAACTAAAAAAAAATATTCACAAAGAAACTTCAACTAAACAATATTGATGCTCTTATTGGCATGTGAAACGCACACTATCATAATCTGTGATTGTACATGTACGCATTCTACACCTACCTTAGCTAATCTATATTGTTTGTTTGTGTGCAACATTACGTCTTCAATCGAAATTATCTGATTGATTACACTCCTTTATACCCTTCAAACATATTAAATAACCCCTGCACAAACATTCCACCTCTAACGCTTCAGCCCTATGTCTAAGCATACTTTCTTCTTTTGCTGTCAACCATTTGGCAGTATTTTGTAAGTTCGACACACACGCAATCTCGCGTACTATTTGCCGCAGATTGCTTGACAATTTGTGTATTGGGGTGTATTGTGCATTGTCCTCTGCTGACCTCACCCAGCCCAACTCCATAAAGTAACGGAGAAGGACTTTGGGTTGATGACAGCAATGTTCCAGCATCCCCGATGGTGTTGTGGATGCCGAGGAGTGAGACTCGATCAGCTCCTGCATTCCCGTTTAGGATCTGGCAGTGCAATGCAGCAAGACATGCTTTACCGTTTCTTTTTTCTGAAGACAGGCCGCGACAGAGGTCACTGTCTGTCGCTCCGATTTTGAAGAGATGGTGGTTCAGATCACAGTGGCCCGTGATTATGTTTTATAATACACAGTAACACCCAGATAGCCGTTGGTTTGATCGAGTGGGGTGCAAGTGGATACCGGTTATTCCCATCAAGCCTACTGGCCAGCCCACTGGTGGGCCAGATGGGAAAAAAATCCCATCGAGCCCACTCATTTGTATAGTACTCACTGGGATTTTTTTTCCAATCTGGCCCACCAGTGTGCTGGCTGATGGGCTCGATGGGAATAACCCGTTTACACTAGGCCGATACTGAAAAGTTGTATACACACACTTGCATACATCTTCAGAAGTAAGACTATTGGCTGATCAGAAAGCTTGCAGCTTGCAAGAGGTCGAAGCTTAACCAACAATCTCATTAAAAAGTAATTCGTTTGACAATATCTTAGCTGTGGGTATCGGGGGCCCGCAATTAATTTAACCGGGTTGCGGTCGCCTGCAGACGGTTCTGTAGGTTGGTTCCACTTGGATCTGGGTTGATTGCAATTTAGAAGCAATAATTGCAGAACTACTATTAATAGTGTTCCTTGTAGTTTTTACTGTTCTAGTCTAGTTTTTGCAAAATCGGAACACTTATGGTCTCACTCCGGTGACTGTTTGACCGTCAGTCCTTCTGTCGGTCATATAAAACTTGGTTGAGGTGACTGACAGACCGACAGAAGGACTGACGGTCAAACAGTCACCGGAGTGAGACCAATATAAAACTTGGTTGAGGTGACTGACAGACCGACAGAAGGACTGACGGTCAAACAGTCACCGGACCGGAGTGACGGAACACTTATGGTCTCACTCCGGTAACTGTTTGACCGTCAGTCCTTCTGTCGGTCATATAAAACTTGGTTGAGGTGACTGACAGACCGACAGAAGGACTGACGGTCAAACAGTCACCGGAGTGAGACCAATATAAAACTTGGTTGAGGTGACTGACAGACCGACAGAAGGACTGACGGTCAAACAGTCACCGGAGTGAGACTATAAGTATTCCGATTTTGTCCAATAAATTTTATCCTTAGTCTTTCTATGCCGGACCAAACTTCACTCCTTGAGGATAACTTTAGAAAGGCTTTTTTTACTTTCCGAAACTTTTTACATAATACTTGCACACTGACTTAACCAAATAAATATTGCGATACTCACTGTTTTCCTCATAATTTTCGAAAGCCTAATTCTAGAAATAATAGGTACAAATGCTCCATAAACTCTATTTAAAACTTTCGAGTACCTAATTATAAAAAAGTTTATTTACATGCCTATTATTTGTATGATCAACAGCAAGGCTTTTTTTTTAATTTCTTAAAAAAGTTTAGTTATTTGTCTAGGCCATTGTATGTTATACGTATTTTTTTAAACTTCGTAACCCTTCTTAAAATCAAGGGCCAAACAGAACTCACCTTCTACCACTTCAACATCCACAGAGACACAAATGTGTAAGGCTGTACAAATGGCGAATCCACCGCGTCCATCAATTATAACGAAATCGGTTCCGTACGCACAACACTTCCTTTGTTCAATAATGTATTGCCGGTAATAATTTAATTGAGGTAGCTGGGCCCATAGCCTATTGTTTTTGGAAGCTTTGAATACTTCGGATTCCAATTTTAGAGAATTACTGGACTAAGACAAAGGAAAATCGTAAAAGTACCGTTCGCAAAGTAACTTATATTTAATTTTATGATGTGAAAGTTAGTCAAGTGTTGAAATTACTTTTTGATGAACTAATGTCATTCATATCATAGTACAGATGGTGAGCAGTGGGGATGCATTTACTAAACTGTTAGGTCTGTTTCATCATGGATAACATTACACTAGTATATAATATTGTTAACTCGTAGGTAGAAATTCCATTGTAAGTTATAACAGGGCTGACATAGTCGCTAAGCGACTCAAAGTCATTACAAAAAAAAAAAATTGTCAAAATAACAAAATAAATATTTTCTATTTCTATTTCTATTTCTAATCCTTTCATTACACTATGTCAATATCTTAATAGTGAATATTACAATCTTTTGAAAAATACAATATTGTAGTCAAATACTTGTGTGGAATTAAATGGTATAAAATTTTTATTGTCTGCCAAAATGACGGAAAGAGGCCATAATTAAAATAAGAACTGGCAGAATTAAGACAAGTTGCAAAAAAATAAACCAAACAGAGGAAGAAGAAGAAGCTTTGAACTTCCAAACTTCTTTTCTTATTTGAAATAGTATGATTCGAATTTTGACATTTTTTGAAACAACACATAGCATTTTTATTTTAATAGTTTTTCTTGTGTTAATTGTAAGTATTGTTGTTTAATTTTGGTGGAATTTTAACCAATAATGCTTAGGTCATAACTTAAAGTGTGAGCCATTGGAATAAAGGTGTGTAAAGTGGTTTTTCTGAATGTGAAAATTCGATTCCGGTTTTGGAAGGAAAATCCACCATTTTCTCTTTAAAACAAACGACAGCCGACTTGACGAAGACTTGACTTGATTTATCATTTACGCAAGACAAACACATAAACAAACGAACTTACTATGGGAAAAAACATAACGTAAGACTAGGCGGTATGGTTTTAAAACTATAGCCTGCTACAAGTAGCAAAATGAAAAAAAAATTGAAATAGTATTTAGTCAAGTCGAAACATTTGAGACTCGCAAAATTGTCCGTCGAAAAGATAGACAGAGACCTATTATGATATTATGATCTGTGACAGAGGTCATCAATAAAAGAAGAACTCTTTTGTTTGACATAATAAAAGTGTCAGCAGGAGATTTTGTTCTTTGCTAAAACAAAAGGTAAATAAAGAGCATTTAAAATAAAATAGAATGAATTCCAAAATCAAAGTAAATAAGTGTCAGCTTGTGACAAATTAATGGGCCTTAATAGCAGAATGGAGGGCCTCAATCGACGGGACACTTTGCACCTAAAAACTTGATTGTCTTTTGGTAGAAGATGTGAGAAATGATGGATGTGGTTTTATAAACTCAACAAAGATGATGTGTGACCAACATAGACTCCACTTAGAACATATTTTACAGACAGGGGAGTTAAAAACTGACTGGAAATAATAATTTAATTGACAAAAAACATTAAGATATGGTACATACTAATGTATGTACTTAGATACGAATAAAAAACTACTTAGAAAGAGAAATAATCTTGGAACTATTAGATTAGAGTAGGATAATTATTATATTATCAATTATCAATTACATTATATAAATTGCTAAAAAAAGTTACCAGTAAAGGCACATTGCGCAGCAACGACAACTTTACTGCAAAAGGCTGTGACGACGCCGCGCAGTGTAACTCTAATTCGGTAATGTTTTTCGTTCTTAGCTTTTTAGTATAAGACAGCTAGTCTTACCCGCTGACTTCGTTCGCGTACGAAATTTTCCACCAAAATATCTGTTATGAGCATACGATGAACATTGTGCCAAAGGCTGCGTTTGGTTTAGAGAGTTCAAGATGTATCTAAGAATCCATGTCTTTGATTTTAATAAAATACAGCTTATTTTAATGGTATACGTGATCTGCGAGCAGACAAACAGACAAACTCAATTTTTTGAATCAAAATCGTTTATTTAGTAGATCTGCATATTTAGTTTATCCATATCTTTTAATAGTATTAGTTTTGGCTTTTTTACAGTTTTATATAAGGTGCATTGGGGTAATTGCGAAAATGGGTATATTTCGAAAATCCATAAAATCAAGTAACATAATGCGATATTTTCCTGTTGGCATGATAGGACTGTCACGGCGATGCCAATCAAGATGGCGTCTAGACCAATGTTGCCAACAAGAAAATATCGCATTATGTTACTAGATTTTATGGATTTTCGGAATATACCCATTTTCGCAATTACCCCAATGCACCTTAGTGAAATAATAGATAGAAGATAGATACCATATCCTGATGGTTGTACATCTCAACAAAACGTCAGTGCGGATCTATTGGAGCGTTCTGACGAGGCTTTTACTGGAAATTATAATGGCGGGCATCAGTACCTCGCAAGTTTTAAGTCATACCCACTTTGCGACCCAAAGGTTGAACCGAAAGGCTTAGGTGCCTCTTAGCAATTCAATTTATGCCTGGAAATACTTTCACCGCTTTAAAAGAGCTTGAATAACTCCATCAAAGTCGGTAGAGCCGTTGAGTCCTGAGTTATTTTTTAGAACTCGGTCAGGTGTCGAAAAACTCGATTTTACGTGGAAAGTTTCATCTTTTTCTCGAGATGTTTGAAGATTGATTATAAAATAGTATTTTAAACGTAATTCAAATATAATTATTGCTATCTGATCTCATAAATAAAATCATAAAAACTAATTACCTTTGTTATTATTTATTATGAAATTTAAATAATGAATTACAATAAAAAACCATCGTCTTTGTTTGAAAATTTACTTTTAAACACTGAGTTATTTTTTTTTAAGTTTTTCTAATAAACTGCTGCAAATACTGCAAAATGTTACGTCTACGTCTCAGAATATTGAACTTCTTTGAACTATTGAATATCTTCTCTGCAAAACGTTAATAAGTGAGTTGAGATTCAATGCGCCTCTTCTTGCGCGATTGCGCTCAACCGTCCATCCTTGACACACAGTGTAACTCACATACAGCTGCCTATCGTTTTGCGATGCAAATCTCCTGAAGAAATGAGGGGAACTTAAAACGAGTAATCTTCTTACAGTTCACGTTAAATTAAACTAATAAAATTGGTTTGCATTGAACCCAGGTGTTGCGCTTAGTTGATTTCCCGCGCTGCTTAGGTCTATTTTCTCAAGGATAGTTAAAATATTACAAAATGTATTGTGTCTCGGGTCTCGTCTCATGATTTTGAACTCGAAAATATCTAATTACTAGCAGCGCCTCGCGGTTTCACCCGCGTAATTCCCGTTCCCGTGGGAATTCCGAGATAAAATATAGCCTATGTTCATCAGGGATAATGTAGGATTCTAATGGTAAAAGAATTTTTTTAATCGGTCCAGTAGTTTCGGAGCCTATTCAATTCATACAAACAAACAAACAAACAAAAAATCAAACCTTTCCTCTTTATAATATTTGTATAGATAGATGTATAGACTAAGAATGATGTCTAGGCTTAGTAATTTAAGAGTTTCGCCCGAATTTTATACTCAAGTCTTAAATTTAAATAAATAATAAAATAAATATTCACGGCCCTTAACACAACGCCTTCTAGTCTCAAACTAAGCAAAGCTTGTACGATGGAAACTAGATGGCTGATAGAATACATACATACATATTTTTTTTGTAAATACATACTTATAATACATAGTAACACCCAGACACAGAACAAACATCTATGTTTGCCACACACAAATGTTTGTTCTCGGTGGGGATCGAACCCACGACCCACAGCACGGAAGGCAGAGCTACTACCGACTGAGCCATGACGTCTGTCAAATTTAGTTTGAATGTATGAAACTCATCATGACTAAATAATCAGTTGAGATTTATTTGTTAACTAGCTGTCGCCCGCGGCTTTGCTAAGTACCAGGATAAGCATTATTTGGTTAAAATCTTTGATTCTAATTTTAGACCCTCTAGGGTGCGACCTTTCAAAATTCCTTTCTTAGTGCACTCCTACATTATTATAAAGATACCACCCTTCAAATTTCATACCTTTTAGGACTTATAGTTTAGGCTGTGCGTTGATTGTCAGTCGCCTTCAAAAGAGTTTTATATATTTAAAAGAAGAAGAAGAAGATACATGAGATGAAAGTGTAATAAAAATAAATAAATAAATATTCACGGACATTTACACAACGCCTTCTAGTCCCAAACTAAGCAAAGCTTGTACTATGGGAACTAGATGGCTGATAGAATACATATATACTTTTTTTTTTTTTGTAAATACATACTTAAAATACATAGACACCCAAACACAGAACAAACATCTATATTTGCCACACACAAATGTTTGTTCTCGGTGGGGTCGAACCCACGACCCGCAGCACAGAAGGCAGAGCTACTACCGACTGAGCCATGACGCCTGTGTCGACAAAACGCGCCATAATGTACACTTTTGACACTTCTTAGTTGTTGTACCTCTCTGAGGACGAGATAATAGTCATGCAGAATTGTCAAAAGTTGAAAATTCAAAGGCGCGGTTTCTCGACAGATTCAATTCAATTCAATTCATTTATTTCTTGCACGCAAGTGATTTACATAATATGAGGTATATTAGGCAAATACACATTTATACAATGTCAAAATTATAGTGTAACAACTTAATAATAACAATAGTCACTTAGGTCTAATTTAGATAATGCAATAGTTCCTAAACTGGTACAAAATGCTTACATTTTGACAGAACGACATGACAAATATCTCGCGGTGCGCATCTTAGGGCCGCATGTCGGCACCGACACGACACCGATAACTACCTATGTAGTTATGTTTGTCCCAGGCACTAGTGGCCCGTTAAGTGTAGGCGTAGGTTGCCTCCTGACGCTGTATTTAAATCATCTTCAATAGATGCCTATTATTATGTTTGTTGACTTTGTTTGAATCATGTAATTGTTAGAATCGGCCAATATAAACGCCCTATTACAGTTCTAATTGTTTCGTGTTAATGTGAATACACTTAACAAATAGTGGAATTTAACCAACAACTGAGCAAATGAATCATCTAACAAAATGACCGCATAAATTTCAAATGCCGACAAATAATTCCCAAAATCTCGTTATGCATTGGTGCATAAACGCTTTTATTATCCTAAACACTAGTGTAGCAATTTTATTGCAGCTGGTACACTTTTAATAATAATAATAAATTTATTTGACGTAGGTATTCTACAAAGTTCACGTAAACTATAATATTTTTGTATAGAGATTGAGCAGCGCCTCTGGCGGGAAGTTTACAAAACTTATAATTCTCCATACAAAATTATAGTTGCGATGCCTACGAGTATCTAGTAAACGTCAAAGCGTTGGAACAGGAATATTTTATCTTCAAAACAAATGACAGCCGACTTGACGAATGACTTGACTTGACTGATATTATTTCTAATACCTCACTTGACACTGGCAAAAATGTCTGTCAAAATGACGGATAGAGGCCATAAATAAAAGAAGAAGAAGAATAACACAGGAAACGCTCAGCATGACGAGTGTGTACATACGTGCTGAGGGCTTTCTTCGTGTTCATTATTCTGAAGCTTTGGGCTGTCATCGGCCTATTATTATCCAGAGGTCCTGGGCTTGTTCCAGTAAATTCGTTAGGTAGTTAGGTACCCTACCATAGTTTTCACTTCAGATTACCTGAATATCGTGCTTCAGAGGGCACGTTAAGCTATCGGTTCCAGCTCTAGCAATCGCTAAGCCACGACGGAGGCTCTAAATCGGCCTAAAAACAGTCCCACTAGAGTTGGTCACTTACTATGCTAGGCTTACTTTAGCTGTGCCAGCACAATTACGAGCACTGTATGTACTGTTCAAACATTGATAACACGCCCTAAGTAATGCCTCGCTGGAGAATATTTGTTCTCCAAATCTTATATTACGTTTCTAATTTGTTTAACTCTGCTCTGCAATTTTGATGAGCATTGAAACTCTGAGCTTTTATTGTTGAGAATAAAAATAGCACGTGATGTTCAGTGGATAAGTATAAATAAACACAATGACTGTAGATTTGACCTTAGTACGTTGAACTTAGTACGTACAGTTGAGCCAATTATCTTTTATCTTCTTCTTCTTCTAAATATATAAAACTCTTTTGAAACTGACTGACAATCAACGCACAGCCTAAACAAGTCCTAGAGGTATGAAATTTGGAGGGTAGTATCCTTATATAGTGTAGGGGTGCACTAAGAAAGGAATTTTGAAAAGGCGCACCCTAAAGTGTCTAAAATTAGGATCAAACATTTTAACCAAATAATGTGTACCTATGCTGCTACAACGCGAGCAAAACTGCTGGCGACAGCTAGAATATAATAAAAAATATCACAATTATTTGCATTTTTTGAGGTCTCGTTTGCCTTTGATTTTGTTGCCCCACAGTGGCTGATCTAGGATTGTGGACCTATTTTAGGTACTCCTTGATAAATCCTGACCCATTCTTGGTAGAAAGGTAATTAGCTTTCCGACAATATCGTGTCAAATCGGTAGCAGCGTGAAACAGCCGTATACAATACCTATGTAATTATACGTATGTACGTTCATTGTACTGTAACCACGGCAATTCCGCAATGCACCTGCCCTTTGTCGCGCTAAGCCGCTTATTGTCTATTATTTAAGGATCTAGCATTTTACTCATGAGTGTATTGAAGATTTTAAAGTGAGTATTTACTTTATTTTCAGTTTCGAAGACAATTTCTCGAATAGTCTCTGTAGAGGTTTCAGACTGTCTGGAGACTGGCTTTTTATATTTTATTTATTTGTTTTCACCGGTAAAATCGGTACAATTATTCAAAGGATTTTTACTACAGTTTAGAAGCATAATCTTTACCGATTATCTAACTAAATGTAACTTGTGCGCGGTCACTACTTAGATGGGTGAAAATTCTAAACATTTAAATTTTGCTGCGAAATAATTGAAATGGAAAGCAACTCCCAAAAAATATTAAAATCAAAAGTGACAATTGGGAGAATTTGTCCCAAAATATTTTCTCCGAAACGTCAGCAAGTCCAAGAAATCTGATAGCGCCAGTAATTGTGCTAAGGATACCTACTAAATAAACCATACAATTTCAATTCAATGTTTGACAAAAAGGAGCGAAAATTTCATTGTTCGCAACCTTAAAATATTTCTCTTATTTATTTCAAAGTTCTTATCTAATAAGGGATAATAATGCTTTTAGCTTATAGTTTCTGTTTATTATTATACTTGCAATACCAATGTTAGCCTAATCAGTCAGTCTAATTTTAAATAGGTATACAAAGTCAAAGTTACTAATATAAGATAATTATTTACACACAGAAAATACACTGCTCTAGATTTTTTTTAATTACTTTTTTTGTCTCTGAAGTCTCGTTATGCTGATAAAATACTCAAACTGAATCGAGACTCACAGTTTTTTACGTAAATCTAGTAATCTGTGTCTTGATTATAAGAAATGTGACAATCGCTGACGCATCGTAACGCTAATGTATCTGAAATACACTGGGGCATTATTCTGTATGACTTAGGAGATTCCTTGCCGTAACCGTATGACGTCACCGTAAGGAATGACATTTATGGCATAGGAAATACGGCATAGGCATAGGGCGATTTCACGCCGCTGTCTTGTCGTGCTGCGTAACGCGCTCGTTTTGGTCATAGTGAATAAGGCTAGGCGTATATGCTGAGAAGCAGGCGACGCAGCACAGCATAGTACAGCACAGTGCAGGGCAGGGCAGTTGAGGCAGACATGTGCCCTCTCCGCATGCTGCGACGCAACTGACATTCGCATCCTAGCTAGTACAAGGAATCAGTGTCTCCATATTAAAATAAAGGATTACCGTGTTGCCAGGGTGAAAATACGGTGTTTTACGGTGTATCAGTTAAAAATTTACCGTAATTACCGTGTAATGTTAAAGTGTATGGTAAAATTGGTAAATAAGTAGATAAAAAACAAATTTAAAGGGAATTTAAAAGCAATAATTTAATTACAATCAAAATTTAATGTTTAATAGGTACCTCATTATTAATTGTTACATGTTTCTAATTTTTTGTAATGAATTTAAACCTACTTACTTATAAAAAACTAGTTCCTTAATCCGAATCTAAGACGACAATTTCTTTTTCGTAAATAGAAGCATTCATTTTGCTGATCATTTCTTTAGTGGGCATGAAATCAACACAGGTTTTTCCTCTTCTTTTTATCGACGGTTGGGCGAAAAGATTTCCTTTTATTGTCTACGTCAACAGCTTATTTCTTTTTTTGTTTTGATGTCGTTGACATGACTAAAAATCCGCTCCCACTCTGCATTACAATGGGGCAGAGAGAGCACACCCAGCATAAACTTTGGCAGTATCTTAAATCTCTGCACGCCGTCTATGTCCTTTAACCCAGAAACCGAAAAAAAATGCGAAAAGTTATTCATCACCTTATTACGGTAGAATTACGACACGGTAATGCACGTTTACCGTTGACCGTAGATTATGTCAGATTACGGTGCATCTACGGTAATTACCGTGTATATGGAGACACTGCAAGGAATGCACGTTTGACGAACAAAATGAGTTCAGAGTCAGAGTCTGATTACGAAATTAACGAGTTATTGCTACTTTACAGTTTGACAATTCTCACCCATAATAACTCTTTCAATGTCTTTCTTTGAATAGTCTGGATGATTTGTATCATACAAACAAGGTTCACAACGAACTAATTCAATTAAACGTTCTGTCATTGCAACAAATTTATAAAATATTGTTAATAAACACGTCTCGACGTGCACGCGTTGCGCAGAATTCTGTGCCGGCACTACAACGAGACGCAGAGCAGGACAGACACATGTCTGCGTCGCATGTGCCTGCGCTGCAGCGTACGTAGTTCAATGACGTTCCATGCTTTACAAAATCTGCTCTGCTCTGCTCTGCGTGGACCTGCGTCGCCTGCGTCTCAGCATATGCCTAGCCTCAAGCTGGCGTTGACGCGCAATATGATAGATACGTTAGGTTACGTGTGGTGACTGTCAAATTTGTCCGTAATCCTAATCACCCTTGTACTCATATGGATGCTTGAGTTAAGTATGAGTTTAGAGTAGGTACTCAAAATTATATTTTAAACTAGCTGTCGCCAGCTGCTTTGCTTGCGTGGTAGCAGCATACGCATTATTTGGTTAAAATCTTTGATTCTAATTTCAGACCCTTTAGGGCGCGACTTCAAAAATTCTTTCTTAGTGGACCCCTACACTAGCACATAAGGATACTTCCTTCTAAATTGTATATATCTAGGACTTATAGTTTAGGGTGTGCGTTGATTGTCAGTCAGCTTCAAAAGAGTTTTATATCAATTTAGAAGAAGATAGATTCGTCTTCGGTATGCTACATGTACCTACGTAAGTACGTCCAATAAACACAATCACGGTGCGTTACCCATAACAATCTTGTACACCGTACCTATATGTATACAGTGTGCATACCTATATATATAAAACTGAAGTATTTCGTGTCTGTATCGAATAGGCATGGAAACGCGAAAATTATGTAAACTATGTGAAGCCTGCTCCAGCTTCCGATGGAAGTTGCCGAGCACAGGGGCGGATGAAGGAAAGATCTTAATTAAGGGTAATTATAACCTTTTAAGTACACCTAAATGTCTTGATTTGTACCTATAATAGTTTAATTAGGGATATTTTGACTATTATTATACCACGTAACGTCAGCGAAGGTGGAATTCAAGCCTAAACAAGACCTCACACACGCCCTTACACCTCTCGCATCAACACAACGCACCATTAAATTCGCTAACCATAATTACCTGCATTATTCAATTTTCTTTGGTATTGTAGTGACTACCGTCGACTTTTTCAAGTATGTTATTGTAATTAGAACTAGCTGCAGAACTAGCCCACGGCTTTGCTCGCGTGGTAGCAGCATACCTACGCATTGTTTGGTTAACATTTTTGATCTTCATTTTAAACCCTTTAGGTTGCGACTCTTCAAAACTCCTTTCTTAGTGCACCTCTACACTATATTATATAATATGGATACTACCCTCCAAATTTCATACCTCTAGGACTTATAATTTAGGCTGTGCGTTGATTGTCAGTCAGCATCAAAAGATTTTTATATATCATATTTAGAAAAAGAAGAAGAAATAATCAGTTTTTTGACTATCTGCTTTAAAACTAAGATTCACCATTATTTTTAAGAGCCGTGGATTTTGTTACTATTTATTAAATTTTGTTAAAATAAAAATAAATAAACTTTAATAAGATTTAGATGAGTTTGGATCAAACCAAGATCGTAACCGACCACGCCCAGTGCGTTTATACTTCTACCCCTTACTTTTCCCCTAGATCCGGCCCTGAACGTAAGGGAAGGTTGTTCAGGGTTATTCGGTTGACGATAAGTTTTAAGTTAAATGTTTGGCGTATAGAGTGCCCGCATCGAACTAAAGAGAGTTGGTTATAGCTATACCATCCTCTCAGCATAGTCAGCCATATCCACAGGAAAGACAAGGCTATAGTATTATATAATCTGTGGTTATAGTCTTTTACCCGGCTGCGTATGTCAAGTGGAGGGTAATGATTGCTTGTTGTTGAACACAGCGCCATCTGTGCTTCAACGGCTGAACTAAATAAAGGGGTAAGTCGATACCTAATAAATCTTTCACTTCGAGTACTACGTAGACTAGTTAGCTAATTAGTTTAGATAGTTGCCACTGTAGGGCGCTGTTCCTACCTATAAAAGGCGTCGCGTGGTCTCGGCTCGCCCTCTTTTCCCGGCGGTCATACTGACTAGCTGTACCTACCTAGTAAATTATTAATAAATATACGCTTTGTTTCATAGCCGACTGGATTTCCTTATTCTCCTGTATTAGACACTTGTAATGAGTTTTAACCTACTTCAGTAATTAAGTTTATTTTTAAACATTTCAACATTTGTGCTATGAGACTATCAAGGAGCTTGCTATGAAACTGCTATGCTTACAGTTTTCCTTTGTGAAGATAGTCTAGTCGGGTGTATTTTGGTGTAGCAAGTCAGTTTCAGGTTTAAATTTTCCCATTTTTTTAATACTTTTTTTGATTTCATGATGTAATAAGCCAATGGCCTATATGATGTTACTGATGCATGTTCCTTCATCCGTTTGACTTTTTCTCAGCTGGTTCTGCAGGTCCTGCTTCAGATAAGAACGAGGGTCCTGCCAAGTGTGAATTTACTTCTCAATTTTAAACGCAAACAGCTGCCTATCTAATACCTTTAAACGAGCAATTCTTGTATATTTATCTCTGAATCTCGGAAACGGCTCCAACGATTTTCATGAAATTTAGTATACAGAGGATTTCGGGGGAGATAAATCGATCTAGCTAGGACTCATTTTCAGAAAATGTCATTTTATTCGTGTTTTCAAGTAAACATTTAAACAGAAAAATGTGACTCTTCCCGACATCTATTGGCGAATAGTAATACTATTTTTTGAAGTTATACTTCTAATCGTTAATAGATGGCAGTGTTGAGCATAGAACCTTTTCTAACTAAATAAGTACTGCATATTGGTTATGTACATAAAAATAAATACTAAAAAAATACCGAGCAAAGCTCGGTCAACCAGCTGCTATTAGTAACTAGCCGTTGCCCGCGGCGTTGCTCACGTTCTAGAACCTTTAGAGTGTGACTTTTCAAAATTTTTTTCTTAGTGCACTCCTACACTATAAGGCTACTACTTTCCGAATTTCATACCTCTAGAACGTTGATTGTCAGTCAGCTTCAAAATAGTTTTATACTATTGAGATTAAACCACACTAAAGTTTTGACCCGATTGCTCCAGAAATACTCTTAAACTAGCGCAATTTACTCTTTATCAAAAAACTAAAATCGGGAATACCCAGTGCTATTCGACACCTACACCTACACCCACAGTAAAACCCCTGAGCCAGCACCTTAACGGGGTTGTCCGATTAGAGGCACACGGTAGGGGCATCAAAAGAAGATCGTTAGAGACGCCAACACGGTTTCTGAGCACTTCATAGTGTACATAATGGCTGTTCACTACTGTGACTCTGAACTTGAATTTTTCTCTCGAATTGAAACGCTTTGGCGGATTGAACCCACCATCAATTTCCGCAGTACTTACCTGAATTTGTCTATAGAAAAGTTTTACATCAATAGGTAAATAAATGACTGCCAAAAGTTAAATTTCTTCTCTGTAGTCTGAATTTTTAGTTTCACTCTTGATTATTGTTACAAGACGCCTCTAGCGGGTGGATAGAGAACTATTTTTCTGAAAAACTGCTTGATTGAAGTGGCGAGTCTGAGTTTTTTTCTCAAAAATCATGAAAACGATTGAGATCTGGATTTCTTGCCTTCTCTTATACCTAAGTTAATAAGCAACAATATTTAGATAATAAAAAAACTCCTTATAGGTGTGTATGGGACTAATATAATGACAGAATTTAGAATTAACATTTTTAATTAGTTTCTTATTTATTTTTTATTTATTTAAATACTTTATTGCAAGAAATTATAATTTTTTTAATTATTTTTCTATTTATCTTTTATTTATTTAAATAGTACTTTATTGCACAAAATTATAAATTTGTTACTAAGGGTGGACTTAATGTAAAAAATTTAATTCTTTTCCATTTAATTTATTTGAGATTATAGAATGTCTTGGCTAAGAGACAATTTTACGTTTTTAGATTCAAGTTCTATCACTTAGTGGTCGCACATCAGATAGTATAGACTATGCGATTTCACAAAGGGTTTTCACCGAATAGATTCGCCTTAAAAGATGGGGTAGGCAAATCTGGAGCAAATTGCTCTCAAATACTTTTAGGCGTTTTGTGATTTTATCTTTATAGATCATTGTTCCAAGATATTCTATGTTCCAAAAGATAACCCACCTGATGTCAATAGTACAAGCAGTAAACTGCCTATAACAAAAGTATTACTTACTGAGGACGTACCCACTCTCTAAAGTACTGAACTGCATCCACCACTCAGAGACTTACAATTTCTACCGACAGTTACCCCTTTCAAGCAAGAACACAGCAATGCGACCATCACTGCTTGACGCCAGAAGTCCTAGCCTATAATTAATAATAAATAGTAGATTATTTAACAAGGGGATAAAGCAGTGTCTTCTATCGCGGGTGACGATTTAAATCGCGAGCGTAATGAAGGACTCGAGGTTTACTCCCGAGCGTAGCGAGGGCGTTAAAAACTTAAATCACGAGCGATGGTGGAAATTGTTATCTACTACTCACTTATTGGTAGGTAAATTAGTTGTAACGAACTAGAAACCTGTCCTATCCCTTTCTCCTTTCCGCATGCACGCAATAAAAATGTGCCATCTCGTTTTGATGGCTATTCGCACCATTTTGCGTCGCGCGAATCCGTGACGCAGTCTTAAGAGATTCGTCCCCGCCGCTGACGTGATCAGTCGCCTCCTGCGCACCCGTAATTTATAACCGCTGTGTCGCACCGCTATCGTGCCGCTGTTGTGCCGCGTCGCGCCGCTATCGTACCGTGTCGCGCTCGCGCCGCACCTACCGAAAGGAAACTGCAAACATCGCTTTGGAGCTGCTGGGAAGACTACCAGGTACGTGCATGTTTCACATCCTTGTGTTCTGCTGTATTCTACTCCTGTCTTTTCCACCTACAGCAGTGATCCTATTGTCATCCGCTAGTTCGTTACTACCTAAACCTAAAATACAGTCCACTACAAATTTCGAAAATATAACAACCCCCGTGAAATATAGAACTCACACCCCTCTATGGTTGAATAAGGTCCTGAACCAACCAATATTTATCACCATAAGATTTCCTTCGAGCCGGATGAATAATCTATTTCCAATTAATTTAATTTAACGTAAATTGTATTTAATATCTACCGCCCCGCTTAGGACGTTTGAGTTTCCTTTATAGCCTAGTTCATATATTTAGGTATTTCATATTTTACTGGTCACGTCTAATTAATTTTCATAACCCCGCTATTTGATTTTGTACGTCAAATCCTGCTGGTTAATTGTATAAGTTGCTCAATTTCTTTTTATATTCGCACCCCGCATGGGCAACTTATTCACCGCATTCTTTGCACCGCTAAAATCAGTATAGGAGCTTCGTACATTAATCGTATACCGCTATCACACGTTTCTATTCCTACTTTAGAATCATTTCGCTATTACTTTATTATAAAGTTCATAAATTTGAGTCAAATTATCGAAGTATTCGCTCGCTTATTTTAAACTACCCGCAACCCGCGTATTTGCTCATTCTCTGCTCCGCTCGCAAACTCGCTAACGCTTTGGTTGAGTTTTGTATTGCTGTCCGCCATGTTTGGCACTGCAAGTACGCAGAATAGGCAATAACTAGTATTGAACGCAAAATCTACGCGTACTCTTTGCCTAATCTGTGTCATTCTCCTTGGCTACTGCGCGTACGCAGAATAGGCTGAATTTGTATTGAACGCAAATTCTATGCGTACTCTTAGCTAATCTGTGTCATTGGCAGCATAGGTAGGTACTTTGTGACCTATCTAACCTACTGCGCAGGGAAGATAGGTTTGTTATTTTCATTTTAAGTTTATCTTCGCATCTATTGGAGTTTTTCAAGTTTTCCTTTTGTGCGTTTGTCTTTATTTACCGCTGATTCTTATTCACAATGAGTAAAAAGGATAAGGTCGCTGTTTCTGACGACTCAGATGATGGCTTTAGTGAAGAAAAAGGTCAGCAGGCTATGTTCGAGTCAAAGCGCGAAATTCTATTTGCCCGTATGCAAGGAATTTACGACTTGGCCAAGAAAGTGGAGGCTGATCCTTCCAAATTTAAGTCTTTGCAGCACACCGCGTTTAATATCGATCAATTGCATACTGACTTTGAAAAGATATTAGATTCATATAACGCCGTTTCCCTGAAGGTCAACCCTAAACATGTAGTTAAGTATCAGGAATGGACAAACTTTGACATCATGTATTGCCTTGTCAAGCAAGTCATTCAAAATCATTCGCCATCTAACACACGTGAATCGTTGTCTCCGCAAATAGAAAAATCTAAACCTAGACTTCCTAAAATTGAATTATTATCCTTTAATGGTGATGTCCGTTCATGGCCGCTATTTTACCAACAGTTCAAATGCACCGTTCACGAGAACGCGTCACTGTCAGATAGTGACAAGATGTACTATTTGGTTGGTAAACTATCTGGATCCGCTGCGTCCGTTTGTGCCCGACTTCCTCCTACCGCTGAGAATTATCCTATTATTTGGGAGGCGTTGGTACAAAAATATGACGATTCCAGACTACTCGCTAGTTCATACCTAAATCAGTTGTTAAGTTTTAAACCGCTCACCGTTAATAGTGCTACTGGTCTTGAATCATTTTTAAATAATTTCGACACGTCTGTAGAAGCCTTTAGACAACTGAGTCTTGGAGACTTGACCGATTTTATGCTGCTGCATCTCGCTCTTCAGCGACTAGATTCGGAAACTGTCAAGTTATTTGAAATAATGCACCGCAAAGATAAAATCCCTACTTATTCAAATTTAATTGAATTTGTAAAGGAACAAAGCAAAGTGCTATCTCGATCAGCTGGCCCAACCATAAACCCGCAAGCGCAGCACAAAGTTCGCAACACGCACACTCCTAAGCCTAGTACTAGTACTCAAGGTCAGACAAAGTCTTTTGTGAATACTGACCGGGTGTGTGGTACAAGTGATAAGAGTAACTGCACTTTGTGTCATCGTGATAAACATGATCATTTGTATCGCTGTTCCGCATTTATGAAATTGACGCCTGTGGATAGGTATAATTTCATAAAAAATAATTTGTTTTGCAACAACTGTTTAAGTGTGAAACATAAAACTGCAGTGTGTGATTCTAAGCGCACCTGCACTTATTGTACTGCCAGACACCACTCGCTACTCCATTTTAATGCGCCCGCTAATAATAAAATTATTCCCGCTTGTAAAAACCCGCACTCTAAATATACCGCTACCGCTCATGTCTCAGGGCCCACCGCACCTGGGCATGTTATCTCTTCCGAGTCCCATACTCGAACCCCCGCTATAGCCCCTGCGCCTCATGCGCCTAAGGGCGAATCTCCGCTACCCGCATTCACATCCGCACCCGCAAATGATCCAGGCACATCTGTTTGCAATGTGTCTTATGATCACGATTCGCACACAATAACAACGGCGTTATTGGCTACCGCTAAAATAAAGGTTCTCGATTCCTTTAACCGCCCTCACTATTTGAGATGCTTGGTCGACCCCGGCTCTCAAAGTGAGTATATTTCCGCTTCATGTAGCAAGCGCCTATCGCTTCCTATATCTACGCAAAACCGCTTCTCTAAAGCCCAAGGTATAGGAGGAGTCTCCCAGAAGATTCTGGGTATGACTTCGCTCAAATTCACCTCTCGCTTCGACGACGAACAGGAATATCATATCCAGCCCATGGTGGTAGATAGCATTACGTCACGACTCCCTGACTCGCGCGTCGATGTCAGCGCTCTGAGTCACATACGTAATCTGCCCATGGCGGATGATGATTTTTCAGAGCCCGGTCCTATTGACCTTTTATTGGGCGTGAATTTGTATTGTCAAATCCTCCTATTTAATAAAATAACCGCAAAAAATCTACCCGCAGCCTTGGAAACAACTTTAGGTTATATCGTTATGGGAAACGCCCCCGTTATATCGCCACACTCTTCTTTTCATACCTTTTGTGCATTTATGAGTGACCCGCTTCACGAACTCGTAGAAAGGTTTTGGTCCACTGAGGAGCCGCCTTCCAAGATGTTCTTAAGTCCCGACGATCAACGCTGTGAAGATATTTATACTTCGACCACTACGCGAAACGAAGATGGTAGTTATGTAGTGCAGCTACCTTTTAAAGATGACCCGCAAAAGCTAGGTAACTCCTACATAGCCGCAAAGAAAAGGTTTTCATGCCTTGAAAGGAAGTTTTTACGATCCCCGGACTTACATAAAAAATATAATGAAATTATTTCTGATTATCTCGACAAAGGTATTTTAACGCGCGTTTCTACTGACGAATGTACTTCTCCAGGTTATTACCTGCCGCACCACCCTGTAGTTCGGGACGACAAGTCCACGACTAAAGTCCGCATTGTTTTAGATGGCAGCGCTTCGACTGATTCAGGCCTGTCGCTAAACGATATTTTATATAAAGGCTGCAATTTGCAGGCAGATATATTTAACATTTTATTAAATGTTCGCATACATCGTATTGCCTTTTTCGCAGACGTTAGGCAGATGTATTTATGCATATATACGCATCCCGCACACCGCTGTTATCAACGGATACTATATAGGTTTTCTCCAGACGAGTTGCTTGAAACGCTTCAGTTTGAGCGTGTCACCTTTGGCCTTCGCTCTTCTCCAATGTTGGCGCTGCGTACTTTACGCCAGTTGGCACAAGATGAGAGACAAAGGTGGCCTACTGCGGCTGACGTCATCGAAAGGGACGTCTACATGGACGATCTTGCATCTTCTGCTTCTTCTGTGGATCAAGCAGTTAAGATTGCTCAGGAATTGATTCAAATGTTCAAGGCCGGTGGGTTTGACTTAGTCAAATGGACTAGTAACTCATCCGAGCTGCTAAAGCACATACTCGTATCGCATAGGCAATCTGAATCAATTTCGTTCGATGATGATGACACGTTCAAAATATTGGGACTACGCTGGCTCCCCGCATCTGATAACTTTATATTTTTGACATCCGTCCCACCATCCATTTTTACAAAACGCGCTATTTTATCTATGACCGCACGTCTGTACGATGTCTTAGGACTCGTCGGACCCGTAATTCTTTACGCTAAATTGATAATCAGGGAACTGTGGCTTCTGCACATCGATTGGGATGGCGAGCTACCCTGTGATATCACCGCATTATGGCAAAGATATTTATCTGAGCTACCGCTAATCTCGCAACTCAAGTTTCCTCGCCATGTAGGTATTGAGGAACATGGTTCTAAAATCTCGCTAATCGCATTTTCGGACGCAAGTGAAAAGGCGTACGGCTGCGTGGTATACCTACATGTTTCTAACGGTAACCAGCCAGCGTCGATCTCGCTTTTGTGTTCCAAGTCCCGCGTCGCATCAGCCAAATCAACAATTACGTTGGCTCGGCTTGAGCTCAATGGCTTAGTGCTTCTCGCCAAGCTATTGCGCTCTGTTTATGAATCGCTATCCGCACGTTGTCAAATTGATAACGTTTTCATATTTTCTGACTCGACAGTCGCTCTGTGTTGGGTAACTTCCTCTCCTCATAAGTTTCATACTTACGTCGCAAACCGCATCTCAGACTTTCAGTCTACCTCGCCATCGCAAAACTTATATCACGTCGCAGGTGTCGAAAACCCTGCCGACTTAGTGTCTTGTGGCCTTTTGCCCTCGCAGATTTTAGATAGTGACCTGTGGTTCCGTGGACCCCCATGGATGTCTTTGCCGCTAGCAGATTGGCCAGTTGAGAGATTCTCCTCTACTCCAAATCAATTGCCCGAGGAAAAAACTTTGTCTCACGTGACTGTGGCAACGGAGGAGAACCCTTTCATAACTTTAGGATCCAAGTTCTCTTCTTGGCATAAGTTTCTTCGCGCCACGGTTATTGTTCTACGCTTTCTCAAAGTTCTACCACGCAGCAACGTTATTACTGCTGAGGATTTAGATATTGCAGAAAGTAAAATCATACAGGCTGTTCAGCAAACCTATTTTGCTAATGATATAAAAAATATTCAAAAGAACAAATCTTGTTCAACCGCTTTATGGAAGTTATCCCCATTCATTTCTGATGAAACCGTTCGAGTCGGAGGGCGACTCTCATATTCGAGTCTAGATTTTAATCAAAAACACCCCGCTCTTATGCCTAAAAATGGGCACATCGCTGAACTAATTGTAGATTGGTACCATCGTGAAAATAGTCACGCTGGTCCACAGCTACTTATGTCAATCTTGCGACAAAAATATTGGTTCTTATCCGCTAGGCGCTTAGTGCGCAACCGTATTCATAAATGCGTTCGTTGTTTTAGATTGAACCCTAAACCTACATTTCCCGCTATGTCAGATTTGCCCAGTTGTCGCGTTGAACCTTGTAAGGCTTTCACGCACACAGGTGTCGATTACGCTGGCCCGCTGTATATTACGACGACTAGAAAAAGAGGTGTACGCAGCCAAAAGGCTTATCTCTGTGTCTTTGTGTGCTTAGTCACTAAAGCGGTACACGTTGAATTAGCGTCCGATCTCAGTTCCGCTACGTTCTTAGACGCATTCAAACGATTTCTATCGAGACGTGGTCCGTGCAACTTCATATACAGTGACAATGGCACAAACTTTATCGCTTCGCAATCCTTTCTAAAGGAACTATTTGAATTCTTAAAATCTGACGCATATTATCAATCTTTCAACGACGAACTCGCTAAGCATAAGATCACCTGGAAAAGGTCGCCCCCATTAGGAAGCCATTTTGGTGGAATTTGGGAAGCTAACATTAAAAGTATAAAATCGCTTCTCTTCCGTGTAATCGGAAAGCAAATCCTCACTTATGAGGAGATGCTCACGGTGCTTAATCAAGTCGAAGCTGTATTGAACAGTCGACCTTTGTACGTCTTAAGCTCCGACCCTTCGGAGCCAACCGCATTAACACCGTCGCACTTTTTATCAACTAAACCGTTAGCTTTCTTACCCGCTGCTGATGTCAGCGGAGAACGAGCAAGTCTTTTGTCTCGCCATTCTTTAATGGACTCGCTAGTCCAAACGTTTTGGAAGCGATTCAAAGACGAATACCTCCATAATTTGCAAATGCGCGAAAAATGGAATACTGCTAGTAACCCGCTTACTGTAGGCACCGTAGTTCTCATAAACAACGAAAACGCGCCTCCGTTGGCTTGGAAGTTAGGTAAAATTTCTGAAGTCTTCCCTGGGAAAGACGGTAGAATTCGTTGCGCAAGAGTAGAAACTGGTGATAGCTCGTACGTCCGTCCGGCGACAAAGCTGTCGCCTCTGCCTATACAGTAGGGTGACCATATCGCGTAATTTTCTCGGATATTTTATCCGATCCGCTAGTTTTAGTTTATAATATATTTCCGCTATTATTAATTAGGATTATTTTTAGTCTTGGAACCGCTTTTTTATATTAACCAGCTACGCTATTTTATATTCCTTTCGCTTTTGAAGGAATCCTTCAAGGAGGGGGAGATGGTGGAAATTGTTATCTACTACTCACTTATTGGTAGGTAAATTAGTTGTAACGAACTAGAAACCTGTCCTATCCCTTTCTCCTTTCCGCATGCACGCAATAAAAATGTGCCATCTCGTTTTGATGGCTATTCGCACCATTTTGCGTCGCGCGAATCCGTGACGCAGTCTTAAGAGATTCGTCCCCGCCGCTGACGTGATCAGTCGCCTCCTGCGCACCCGTAATTTATAACCGCTGTGTCGCACCGCTATCGTGCCGCTGTTGTGCCGCGTCGCGCCGCTATCGTACCGTGTCGCGCTCGCGCCGCACCTACCGAAAGGAAACTGCAAACATCGCTTTGGAGCTGCTGGGAAGACTACCAGGTACGTGCATGTTTCACATCCTTGTGTTCTGCTGTATTCTACTCCTGTCTTTTCCACCTACAGCAGTGATCCTATTGTCATCCGCTAGTTCGTTACTACCTAAACCTAAAATACAGTCCACTACAAATTTCGAAAATATAACAACCCCCGTGAAATATAGAACTCACACCCCTCTATGGTTGAATAAGGTCCTGAACCAACCAATATTTATCACCAAGCGAAGCGAGGGATTTAACACGAGTCCTGAGTATAGCGAGGGATTTAAGTTCACCCAAGACTAAGACAGCTTTATCACCGAGGAAAATACTCTACTTTTCGTACCATTTGCGAAAAAATTAACACAATAATAATACTATATGTTATGAGATAGCATTTTAGAACATTAACTTATTTATAAAAATAAATTAAAATAAACTTAACGTTTATGTATTTGAAGAAAACAAAAACGCGGCATTTTCCTAGACTAATATTTTTTTGTCGGAAAAGCAAAGGCATCAAGCTCATACGGCCTGCATAATAAATGCGTATTCCTTTTTCAAAAAGATGTATAATGCTTTATATACAAACTCAATGGTGTAAACACAGATGTAGTTCAGTATAAATTGTATTCCAAATTTAAATCACTTTCTCCCCCTAGAGGATGAAAGAAATCCAGTACAATTTTCTCTCCCTGTTTTTAACAGATTAAAAATGACTATTGTTATGTTCGCTTTTTGTGGCATAGAATGTCACTTTTTTGAGCAAGTGGTACGAAAAAAATATTCTTGGACACCTCACACAACGCTCTCTAGTCCCAACTTTCCTATAAGCATGCTGTGGTACCTTTTAATTATGGGAACACATTGTTTTATTTCCTTTTAAATTTACTTTGATTTGTTTTGTGTAAACCTGTGTTGGGTACCCATTCTTTTAAAAAAATATAAAAAATTAAGCAAAACTTGTACTATGGAAACTAGATTCCTGATAGAATACTAATACATATATATTTTTTTGTTAATACATTAATTATGATAAGTTATGAAGTATGTAACACCCAGACACAGAAAAATCATCTATATTTGCCATACACAAATATTCGTTCTCGGTGAGGATCGAACCCACGACCCACAGCACGGAAGTCAAAGCTACTATCGACTGAGCCACGACGCCTGTCAAACGCCTTCCAATAGAAAAATTGTCCCTGCAGCTTTTCCAATAACCTCTTCATTTCTTATTCCATTCATACAAACAAAACAAGCATCGCCGCCAATAATTTGAAAACCACGAGAGAGCTCTGTAAACTGTTTGCATGAACTTGTTGCCCCTAGGGCCGTAACAATGGACAACAATGCATCGGGTAGAAAAAGTTGTGGATGCACTGAGTGCGGTAGTTACATTGATGCTAACTCACAAAGGCGGTTGGGCTGTATTTGTGGTTTTGCATGCACGTACATCAATCGAACGCCTCTTCTCTTTCTATCTCAGTATGTCTGAGTAGTTCAGAGCTTACGCACACAAACATAACCAAACTGCCTTCGTGAGATTGAAAAACTATACCGCTTTGTATCCAAAAGAGGTAGTACGCCAGCAAAAAAAAATATCCTTGGACATTTGACATCGTTACACAATCGTCTTTCTACAGGAAATGGATGGATGTTTCTGGTGCACAGTTGCTATGTTATTGGGAACCCACTCTTTTATTACACTTCTTCAAATCTGTTCGATTTTCCAAGTACATTTCTGACGCAATTGCCTGCGATCGTCGATTGGTTTTATATGCTTGTTCAGCTGCTTCTTTAGTTTCAACTCAGACTCTCACTAATTTGTGTTTTTTCCTATGGCACAGGTTTATCAAACCTATTTTAGGCACCAGTCTCTCACAAAACAGGTTCACTTAAAATCAATAGCATATCCTTACCTACTGTCTCCTAATACGTACCTACTTAAGTTTACCTATCTGCCTCTGTTTGTTCTACCTTGTTGTGTAGAGAAAAATAAACGATTAATTTGTCTCCAAGACTGCAGTAAAAATCAGAACCTGTATTTTAGTTGAATTTACACTTATTTTGATATGAGCATATTGAGCATCGATCATTTCATTTTATTTTTTGCTTAGGTGTAATATAGCTAGGGTAAGTACATGCACCCTGCAAGAGCACTGCAACATGATCTGCTCAATGCTTCCTGGTGACGGTCAAAATAATAACCGTGACTTTTGAGATTAATAAATCTTTTCTTACACTTACATTATTTCTTTACTTGTAGGTGTATTTTGTGTGCTACCTTTATATGCCTGTCTATGTCTGTGTCTTTATTTATTAAACAGCTTTGCGCTCGGTGTGCCTCGTGTAACCTGTATATTGCCTTTATAAAATATTCTTTGGGGATGAAGTTTGGGATAGTTTCACTGCTAGTTCTCCGCTAGTTGGCAGTCTGTTAATTTCAGTATTGCTGCCTGAATGTTTTATCGTTGCGGGGAAGCTTTAGTTTTCAAAAAATATGCTACTGTTTTCGCTTACCAACTAGTATTAATTATATGATCTGTGCCAACGGTTACTAGATTACCTCTGTCACCTTATGATTTGATCAATTTCCTCTTGGGGGCTGCATCCATGACTTTGTGACCAAACGCAAATTCTCATGGGTCATATTATAGCTAATTCGTTCCTTCCATTGATATGCAAAATCAGCAGAAGTCAACTGTCATAGTATTTTATTTGAATCAATTTATGAACTGTCAAATTTTAAAAGTCTTTTTTGGGAAAGGGAAAATGTAAGCTTCGGAATCACCATGTGCGCGAACGTGTTAAAATATTCTTTAGTACCTTTTGCACAATTTTTATGCTTCGTAACCACCATGTGCTCGAACGTGTTATAATGTTCCTAAGTAGGTCCTCATTTAACATTTAAAGATTCTTCAGTTTGCAATCGCATAACCGTTACTATCACCGCTGTAAAGCGTCCGTCATCAATGAAACTGCGATAAGTTTCCAAACTTTGCCTCTAAAATGTAAAACATGCAGGTAGAACAGCTTTTAATTTCCATACAAAAGTGGAGTTAAAAGTAGAAATTATATTTGCAAATTAATTTATAAATTGTTTATTGTTTTGAAAATATGATGGTCATCATTATTTAAATAACTTATGAAAAATCAAAAGCTAATTAAAATACATAGTTACTATAGGTACACTTATGTACTTTATTATATTCCTCCGTACTTTCAAATACTCAATTCAATACTCAAAGGTTCTCTGGAAGAAATCGCTTTAAGCGATAAGAACGCCCATTATGTTTACGTTTTTCTTGTTTATCTTTTATATTTGTTGCATTGTTACCACTGAACATCAGGCGGGCTATATTAACACAATTGCTCATTCCATCACGTTTTATTTAAAAAAATAGTAGCTGTATAGACGCCCATGTTCTAAATTGTCTCTAAATTCTAAGCTAGTAGTTCGCCCCGAACTGAGATCTCGTGATGGTCGGAGGTTAATAAAACACAAAAAAATTTATTGACCAATGGTTGCAATAAACTTTGCAAATCGCGTAGAAATCGCCGTCTAGCTACGTACCAGTCTTACTTGAACTACAAAATCATTGAAACTCCAAGAAATGGTAGCTCACGTTATACTGGGTTATCCAATTTTATAATTTTTACAACAACCCAAAAACTATTAGATCTAGAATCAAAATAAAAACGGTTTTGGAATGTCTAAACAAAACTCTCTCATATGACACCCCACGTGATATTTTTTTTATTTAACTCTCTTTGGACCCTCATAACTTCACGACCCCTTGACCGATTTACTTCATTTAACAAACCAGTAAAACTTAAGAGTACTATCCGTATACCTACCAAATTCTGTGAAGATTGGATAAGCGGTTCAAAAGATATCGAAGAACTAATATACAAACATACAAAGCATTTTTGTCCACGTTGTCACTAAGATCTCGTTCGCTTCGCTCATTCGATCAATGATGCATGTTATTTTACTGAGTAAAACATGCATTGACTTTGACTTCTCAAATTAACAATACATTACCAATAACAAAACCCGGCGTAACAAATCAATGCTGAGGCCTGAGAATACCAGCGCCAATACAGAGTGCCCAATAGCAAAAGCTGGCTTAACTTAATAATAATAAAATAGTAGGAAAGACTCGGCAGTTCATAAGTTGTACGATAAATAAGTTAGTTTATTTTCCAACTTTATATTGTGTTTTCACTCTGCATTTTATTTCAACGTCAGCAAATGAACAATCTAAGTAAACATCTTAATTTCTACCAACGAACAGCAAATACTCATCACACAAGAGATCGGGTTAGCATTGATTGACCCCATACTGGCTTGTCCCCGATGTAGATTACAAAATAGTATGTACTAGGTGCCGCCCGCGACTTCGTTTGCGTCCCGTTGGACCCCGTTAATTTTTCGGGATAAAAAGTAGCCTATGAGTCCAGATCACGGACAATATATATTCCAAGTTTCATCCAAATCGGATTAGTAGTTTTTACGTAAAAGAGTAACAAACATCCATTCATACTGCCTATAAAGATGCATTGCCTTACTGGTCACATCCACTGAGGACGTGAGGCATTGCACTGCGCCCATCACTCTAAGACATAAAGGTATTAAGGCTCATGTGCCTGTAATTGTACCGACATTCATACCCTTCAAACCGAACCACAGCTGCGACCATCAACTGCTTGGTGGCAGAAATAGGTACTTTTCTCAAACATGCTTGGAAATTAAAGCATTATTTTGACAACCTTCTTCGAGATAAATCGAAAATGCAGTACTGGCCAAACACATGCGAGCAGTGGCCGGCAATAAATGTATGAAAATCCATTGCCGGCGTGTTTAGCGGCCATATAAATTACATACAAAACTCATTACTGTCGTGTTATTTAAAAATGGAATGATCTTTTACTCCATAACATGGCAACCAAGGAGTTAACTTATCAAAGGTTTTATTTAAATTTCGAACAGGCTTTCAAATAGAAAGCTGATTATTGAAAAAAAAAAACAAATGAACACTGTAACTTCGTTGTTCGATAATGGTTTTGAAAAGTCATTGTATTTTCAACTAAAAAGTTTTGCCTATAGGTACTTAGTTTTAATTTCCGCGCATTATTTGAGAAAAGTACTGTACAAGCCTTGGCCACAACTAGGCAATGAGGGACTCACGTATATGTGCCTCGTCTTCGACTCGGCCCACATTTACATGTTCTTCCCTCATTGCCTCTGTTGCGGGCCGATGCAGTAATGTACTAATGTTGCCTCAGTGGCAATAATACCCACCTATAGATGGTCAGGGAAAAAAATTGGTGGTCGATAGTTTTGGCAGTAGTCTTTATTGGTCACAAAATAAAGCTTTGTTTAGTTTGCTCTAAATCTCTTGTTTCTTACCTAATGATGTTTCATCAATCTAGGGAACATCCAAATACTAAGTTGGCACATAATTTCAGAATGTGTCCGAATTTGTGAGATTTTGTCCGTGTGACTATAATTTGAGAGTTTTAAAGAGTGAATCTTCTAGGTAAACATGTTACATCGTCGACCGCATCATCGCCTAACATCAGGTAAGACAGTGGTCAAACAGTAACCTATATTACCTATATTGTATAAAAAAAAATTACAAGACACACTAACACAAATTTTCTCCATGTATTTTCTTACAGGATATATACTTCTAGAACACTAACTTCATTTTCCAGGTTTTTCTTTACAGTTTGCGATAACTAGCGCTTTTAAATCATTAAAAAAAATGTATGTATGTATTCTATCAGCCATCTAGTTTCCATCGTACAAGCTTTACTTAGTTTGGGACTAGAAGGCGTTGTGTTAAGTGTCCGTGAATATTTATTTATTTATTTATTTATTGGTTGGTTATTTAATTTAATACGAGGAACAAAGCAGTAACAAGAATACAATTAATAGGAAACTCCGAACAAAGCGTACAGTGTACACAATAAGCGATATACTTAAAAACTATTTTACTATTTCCCTGAGTTACTCCCCAAGTTAAGGCATTCCTTCTATTTAAGATCGTGTGCACACAAGTAAAAGGGGCGAGTGTTATTGCAATTGTCGGGGAAATAATAATTTTTGAGGTAGGTATACAGATAAAATAGTCAAAAAAAAACAGATTTCTGCTGCAGTTATGGTGACTGTCTTGAGTATCTATATACTTTAACGTCGATTTCAGACTCCGATTCTATTCCCATCAGAGCCCCGAGTCTGTGCATTTGTTTTGACTTTCGACTCGATTACAGCACACGCAAACGCATTCGCAAAGCGAGAAATTTTGTATGAAAACCGGATAAGCGCCTCTAGATAGACAGATAGATAGTTAGATAGATAGATAGATAGATAGATAGATAGATATTTATATAGATAGATAGATAGATAGATAGATAGATAGATAGATAGATAGATAGATAGATAGATAGATAGATAGATAGATAGATAGACATATAGATAGATAGATAGATAGATAGATAGATAGATGGATAGATAGATAGATAGAACGCAAAAAAACTGTCAAAAGAATGTTATGTACCTTACACAATAAAGCAGGAGATTTAGGAATTGTGCCATTCCCAATTAAATTTCTTGCTTTGCGAATGCGTTTGCGTGGTCTATAATCGAGTCGAAAGTCAAAACAAATTCACAGACTCGGGGCTCCGTTGCAATTTCAACCTTGATGGTAAAGCCTAAGATCGTTATTTGGCGAGCTTAGTGCGTAACGGCTTAGAACCTGAGCCCTGAGTCTGTGCATTTGTTTTGACTTTCGACTCGAATATAGCACACGCAAACGCATTCGCAAAGCGAGACATTTTGCCGGGAGATGCTTAATTCCCAAAACTCCCGGTAGAGGTGCTTATCCGGTTTTCGTACAAAATTTATCACTTTGCGAATGCGTTTGCGTGTGCTACACTCGAGTCGAAAGTCAAAACAAATGCACAGACTCGGGGCTCAGAACATTGTGTCCCAGCCTTTCCACCGAAATGCAAATGAACGCTACCAACACACTCGCTGAAGTTTATAAAGCGATGTCTTGTAAATTAGCGGAACAATGCCGAATACTTACAAGTTTCCAGCGAGTTCTGTGTATACTTAGCGACAAAATGTGGGACGGGTTTCCTGTTAGAACCTCCGCTAGATGGGAAGACGACCTAGTGAAGGTTGCTGGGAGTGTACACTTAGTTGCAAAATTTGGAGACTGAAGAATTTCCTGATAGAACCCACATGGGACGACCACTTAGTTTTGCTGGAAGCTTGGTGCAAGATTGATTGTTTTCCAATTTTTGAAGAATTACGTTCAATAATGTGGTTGTCCTATAGCTGAAATAACATGAGTAAGGAGTGTAAGATAATGCAGCGTATCCTTATAAAAAATGCCTACTCTTAGTAACAGTATTATGAGGAAAAATAAATAGAACAAGCAAATAGCCATCACGTTGGTTCGATTGAGATTATAATTCAAATGGTTTCAGCATCAAAGCACGTAGCACTCGCGTAGCTACTTCGTAGAGCTATCGTAGCAAAAACAACATGGCCACAGCGAGATGGTTTCACGTAGCCACAGATCATTATAATAATATACTAGGCGTAGGATTTTGGATACATCACCACGGCGCGGCAGCAATCATTGCCTGTCATTTGTTTTAAAGGCAGTACGGTTTATTTTTTAGCCGACTTAAAAAAGGAAGAGGTTCTCAATCCCGCCTGGTCCTTAAAGATACTATGCCAAAATGCACTGACGGTCCAAAGGAACAAACGACAAAATGTGCAACCGTCAAAACTTTCAGTTGGGACTATTGTCAAAACTTGAAAACGCACAAATCTTCTAGTGTCAAAATGTGCAATGAGTAAAATGTAGGCAACAAAAAGTCAAAACGCGCCATAGACAGAACTTTTCAATGAAAAAATGTGGAATAGCAAATATAACAACACCTCTTAGGTAGGTATAGTTATATAATATTATATCTCAACTGTAACACGGATGAATAGCGGAGCAACATGTACCCCAGGTGGTGGCAAAATGGTGCTTGTTGTACACAAAGCGTATATTATTATATAATCTGTGACAAAGCGTAGGTACCTAGTAGGTAAACACTTCCAAAAAATCATCCTAGGTATTTTATTTATAAAAATACCGTACCGTATTAAAATTTCGAGTTGCTTCAATTATTTGTCCATTGCAGTTTCCGTCACATTACTTTTCAAACCTTGCACATCAAGTCCTTGAAACATTATAGTGTAGGTAATGATCATTCCAACATTTGCTTTTTATGTAAAATGCACATTCTGACGCTGGTGCATTTCGTCGCAGATACATTCATGGCATTTGCTCATTTTGTCGTTGAGGATTACACATTTTGTCGTTTGTTCCTTTGGACCGTCAGTGCATTTTGGCATAGTATCTTTAAGGACCCGGCGGCTTCTCAATTCGGTTGTATTTTTTTTTCGTCTGCCGAGCGGGTGTGCCGTGAGTTTAGCCAGTGCTGACGCCGCGCTCTGGTGATGTATTTAGGCTGGTAGGTAATAGAATACTTAGTTCTTATTATGTACTCATTTTACATAGCTCTTTCTAGTCCCAAACTAAGCAAAGCTTGTACTATGGGAACTAGATTGATGATAGAATAATTTACATAAATTTTTTTGTAAGTACATACTTAAAATGGCTAATATATAGGAACACCCAGATTTAGAACAAACATCTATTTCAAACATCAAATTTTTGTTCTCGGTGGAGATCAAACCCACGACCCACAGCACGGAAGGCAGACCTATCACCGACTGAGATGTGACGCCTGTTTCTTCGAGGAACAGTTACAACAGCAAATATTGCCTCTAATTCATAAAAGTAATAGAGGTATAGGTTCTAGGCAAGCCTACTCCATCTAAACATTGTCCCAGGCACTACAGTGTGTCGTTAAGGCGTATGTAAAAGGCAGACAACCCTCTCGCTCGAACATTTCAACATTTTTGAAGATATAATATAACTAAATGTAATTATGTGAAATTGCAGACCTTCCGGGTCGAGAAAATAACAATGCAAAGGTTCAATAAAAAAAAAACACATTGATATAAACAAGTTTTCTAACCGAAAAATTTAATTTATCGCATTGGTATAAGTTTTTTGGTCGGAAAACTTGTTTGGATCAATGTGATATTTTTACTGAACCTCTGCATTGTTATTCTCTCGACCCTGAAGGTTTGCAATTTCACATAATTACATTTAGGTATATTATATCTTCAAAAATGTTGAAATGTGCGAGCGAGAAGGTTGTCTGCCTTATACATACGCATTAAGTGTAGGCATAGGTTACCTCCTGACGCTGTATAAAATAGTATAAATAATCTTCAATAGATTTAAAGGCTTATTATTATATTTGGTCTACGAGTTAAACTTACAACGTGTGACGTGTGCAAAAACCAGGAGCGTATAAAAAGTTATCATGCTGAGGCGACTGGAGTGAAGCCATATAATTTCCATTTAGCCGATAACGACTCCTGAATCAGGGTGTCAACTTAACCGGGAATGGCTTGGTTTAGATAATTATGGGGTATAATCTTGCCAGCTGACTTTACTTGGAAGCGCTCGTGGCTAGGCTTTCTTAGTCAATCTTCACCGATTATCTAAGTTAAGCTACCTTCTGCGCGGCCACTATTTGGATGGATGACCGTTAGTGGCATTTACATCTGAGCGCTTCCGTGCTTCGGGGAGCACGTTAAACTGTCGGTCCCGGCTCTAGCAGCCGTTAAGCCATGACGGAGGCCTTAAGGCGGTCTAAAACATTCGTCACCAGAGTTAGGCACTAACTCATACGAGTTTGCTTGCAATAAGTTACTTGGATAGCAAACATTTGTGTGCGTTTTCTACAATTTTACTCGGAGCAAAGAGAGGGGTTTTCCTTGTATGTCAATAGTGTCAAATGCCTTGGGCCTTGAAATGTCAACACTTACATCCTTAACTTTTTTTGAACACAAGAGCATTTTAAATAAAAAAAATATTTTTAGCGATCCACTATTTTTCTTAGAATATAATTAAAAAAAAAATTATGCCATAGCTGGCAGACGAGGACAAGGGATCTTTATGTTTAAGTAATTGTTATCTAGTTTGTAAACAAACAAACAAGCTCGTATGAGCTAGTGGCCAACTCTGTTGACGCAGTTTTTAGGCCTCCGTCGTGGCTTAACGACTGCTAGAGCCAGGACCGACACTTTAACGTGCCCTCCGCAGCACGGAAGCGCTCAGATGTAAATACCACTAACGGTCACCCATCCAAATAGTGACCGCACAGAACGTTGCTTAACTTAGATTATCGGTTAAGATTGGGTAAGTAAGCCTAGCCACGAGCGCTTCTAGTTTGTAAACAAAACTTAACAATTCTTACAGTTGACTTAAATATAACAAACAGACCAACAGACCGTCTCCTTTCTGCGACTTTGGATAGAACATTATCATAAATCGTCTCCACAGATAGTCTGGGTAAGGCATAATGGCCGCTGAAATTAGACGAGGAATCTGAATCACAGTTTTATTGGCCTAAAAAAGCCATGAACATACTTTCCGAGTTATAAAAATGGGAGGATTTTCTCGTTATATTCTGTAAGTAATACTCTTAAAGCTAAATGAAGAGGATTAGTCCAGTAATCCACAATTGGGATATCCTCTGGTTTTACTGTAATATAATTTTTTACGATCAAAAAATTCCTGTTGTGCTCACTAAGGGCTTGTACACAAAACTGCGATGCGGATTCGCAACGCAGAAAATTGCGACACGAATTTTTGCGATGCAAAAATTACTTATTTAAAAATATATATTACCTGGAAATTTAAAAGCATTTGCACCATTTTATAATTTTGATTATACGATACAATTTTCGTCGCAATTTATGAAAACAAACAAATCCCCCTTAAATAAATCAAGAACTATTTCATTATGATTTAAATAACTAATAAATATTTATAAGCAAGGGTTAACAATGACTTTCTGAGGGGTTTGTCAAAAAGGGGGCAAGGGGGTAAGTTAAAGGGGGTGTCAAGTTGATGAAGCTTTGATGTAATTTATTAATATTACACGGCAACGCTTTTATAGTACTTTATGAGATATTGGATGGTAAATAGTTTAGCGAAAAGCGTAGTGCTATTTGGTGTAATAGTATTTAAATGACATCGGTAACAGTAAATAAATTATCATCAAAATAATATATATATTATATAAAACTTTTTTGAAGCTGACTGACAATCAACACACAGTCTAAACCAGGGGTCACCAAATGGCGGACCGCGGTCTGCATCCGGACCGCCGACCCATTTTGTGCGGACCGCGGGAGTGATAAAGCTAGTTATTCTGCTGAAGGAAATGATCGATTTCCAAGAAAACAGTTTTAAAACACAATCATGCGGAAGTTTCCAGGGGATAGTTCTGGAAAAAAATGTGTGTGGTAATAAATATTCAGAACTACAAAAAGCTTTGAAACTTCTTACTTTGTTTGGGTCAACGTATATTTGTGAAGTTGAGCGGCTCGCGATGGTCACTTTATTTCTTAAAACGGACCCCGAGCGAAACTAATTGGTGACCACTGGTCTAAACTATAAGTCCTAGATGTATGAAATTTGGAGGGTAGTATCCTTATAGTGTAGGGGTGCACTAAGAAAAGAATTTTGAAAAGTCACACTCTAAAGGATCTAGAACGCGAGCAACGCCGCGGGCGACGGCCAGTGCTAAATATTATTGCACCATGTACCTACTACTTGTCAACCTACTTAGCATAAGCTGGAATACCGAAACGTCATTCAAATTTGAGCACCACTTAAAATTGCTCTGCCTCTGTTTGACATTACTCATTTGTAAGAGATGCGTGACTTAAATTGAGTGGAATTTGAGTGGAGTTTGAGTTTTCTACCAATAGAGGTCTAGAATTTTTCAAACAGATCAATCGATACTCCGAATAAATCCTATCCACATTACCTGGTGGAGTACGTGACACCAATCCCTCTGATTTATTCCCCTTCCGTGCACCAGCACAAAGAACAAATGTGATCATTATAGGGGCCGACAAGTGTGCCTATTGTTGGCAGCCCTGTCTCTGGAGACCAGGGGAGCATTGGGGTGAAATAGTAGATGGTATCGCGGAATGCAAAATAACGGTATACAGGATGTAAACGCTACATCGAAAACATTTCTAGTAAAAACATTTACACAATGAAAATATATTTGAAGGAGTTTAGGTGCGGTTCGAGGAAGTACTTGGGTGCGTTTCGCCTAGGTGCGATTCATTTAGGTGCGGTTCGAGGAATGCCCCTAAAATAGATTTGGACCTTAAGCTATCTATAAATCGTTTGCAAGGGTTTGTAGATAGCTCAACTGTTTCATGTGTATTTTGTCAATATTGCAAATACTTTTATTTGTTTGAAGCAATGTTATGTATAACATATATTATGTATAACGTAGGTAAGACAAAAAATTGTTTGTAATATACTAGAGATACCTACTTATTAGAAGGGAACAGTGCCACAATAATTACTTATTAACTTTAAGCACGTGATAAGATAAGATCATATATGTTTATTTGCAAGAATATATGTTACAGATTAGATCTTAAGTGTAGAAATATTGCATTATATTCTACCTAATGGGCATGCAAATACATAGAATTGGATTTTAGATAAAAGTAGGTAAGGTGCATTGGGGTAATTGCGAAAATGGGTATATTCCGAAAATCCATAAAATCTAGTAACATAATGCGATATTTTCCTGTTGGCAACATTGGTCTAGACGCCATCTTGATTGGCATCGCCGTGGCAGTCCTATATATCCTCGTGCCAACAGGAAAATATCGCATTATGTTACTAGATTTTATGGATTTTCGGAATATACCCATTTTCGCAATTACCCCAATGCACCTTACCTAATTATAAGATGAATTAATTTTACAATAATAATGATATAACTAATAATAAAAATCATTACAAATTAGGTGTCAGTTAAGTATTTCATAGGTCTCTGTATTTTAAATATTGCTCTATAGAATAATAACATTTTGAGATCAAATACTGTTTCAATTTTAAGTAAAACAGATTTCCAGATAAAATTTTCAAATCATTTGGTAAGCGATTGTATAGTTTTATTGCCATATAGAAGGCTTGATTTCGTGTACATTAACCTGTTTATTTTACACCCTGTACCTACACCGGTGGGCTGAGATAGTAATTTTCTGAAGGAATGTGTTGTTATGTTTACAACCACTTGAAAACTGGTATAATAATGTGCGGAATGGAGAAATCATACACATTGATCTAGTATGTGAGTTTCTTTATGTTTATTTGAGAAAATAATATAGCATAAACACCAGGAATTTTGAAGTTATTGAAAATATCGAAATAAAAAAGCTATCAATGTATAATGTATACCTACTTATAATTTATATAGAAAAGGTCACGTGACTTTTCGTTCGGAAATGCAATTTCTATACATTTTGATTGTAACCTAAATTTCAAAAAATAAGTTACTTTTAAGCTAAGAGATCTATGTTATTAATAAAAATAAAAAAAACCAGTGCGTCCAGTCCCTACGCGCGGAAGAAGTTATACTTCGAGTGCCACGCATTCACTCTCGCTCTGTGTTTAATGTGAAATTAATTTAGTATTTATTTTTATGTACTTAACCAATATGCAGTACCAAATTTTCACTTCAAAATAAAAAGTAAAAAGTTGCATGAACACTGCCATCTATTATATTTTGACTGTAGCGTATTAGTCCTTTCTATTCCCCCCGCTGTCAGTTGGAAGTCGTATAACTTCAAAAACACGGGCGGTCAAGCGCTGAATTGCTGAAGAATACCATCTATATTTGATTAGTTTTCTATTCTCCCGAATAGAAAAGAGACAGAGACTATGTCCTCTCGAATAACGCAACCTTGTTGGAAGTCGCATTAGAAGTATAACTTCAAAATATTCACTATCATTCACACTATACGATAATAGTTTTCTTAAGGTTGAACAAGTCGCACACCTTTCCATACAAACGTGGAAAGGTAACCACTCCACTGTTTGACGTTGACCAACCAAAACTAAGGATTATTTCAATCTATCTCGTCATAATCTATGTCTGTATACACCACAAACTGTAAAAAAAGTATTCATTTAAAAAATACAAGCTTCTAACCTTTCATGGAAAGTATTTTTAGCTAATAAAATATAAGAAATATCTAGATCCCCTGAGATCACCAGTTTCTAACAACGTTATAGATAATCTTAATCCGATCCTCAAATATTATCTGATTCGTATCGTCCTTGTTAGGGACATTAGCATTAGTTTTTGAAGTTATACTTCTAATGCGACTTCCAACAAGGTTGCGTTATTCGAGAGGACATAGTCTCTGTCTCTTTTCTATTCGGGGGAATAGAAAGAGACAGAGACTAATACGCTACAATCAAATATAGATGGCAGTGTTCAGCAATTCAGCATTTGACCGCTTTACGATATACGACTTCCAACTGACAGCGGGGGGAATAGAAAGGACTAATACGCTACAGTCAAAATATAATAGATGGCAGTGTTCATGCAACTTTTAACTTTTTATTTTGAAGTGAAAATTTAGTACTGCATATTGGTTAAGGACATAAAAATAAATACTAAATTAATTTCACATTAAACACAGAGCGAGAGTGAATGCGTGGCACTCAAAGTATAACTTCTCCCCGCGTAGGGACTGCACGCACTGGTTTTTGTTATTTTCAAGCTAACCAAAGTTCTTTGCGATTCATAACTAAGTAAGTGAACAGAGCATCTGCGTATTTAAATAGGCAGACAGGAGTGTTTCTATGGATCTCTGATCACAGAAGCGCCAACATTTTAGTGCCTGAATACTAATGTGAAACTCTCAGAAACTAGTGCTAACAAGCTAGTTTGTTAGCAGGCGATTGGTACAGAATACAATATCTACAGTTAATTGAATATCTTTGTTAGTCGGTCTGTGTTTCTGTCTGTCAAAAAAATCCTTCTTCTTCTATTACTTAGGTATGGCATCTATCCGTAATTTCAATAGACAATTTTGCAGTGTCAAGTGTTTTTTTTTAAATAGTATTTATATAAGTCGAGTCATTCGTCAAATTCGGCTGTCGTTTGTTTTAAAGGCAAAATGGTATAATTACCCCTCCAAAACATGGAAACGAATTCCATCATAAGGACGATGAAGTTAGATAACACAAGAAAACAATAATGTATGTATGTATTCTATCAGCCATCTAGTTCCCATCGTACAAGCTTTGCTTAGTTTGGGACTAGAAGGCGTTGTGTTAAGTGTCCGTGAATATTTATATTTTTTTATTTAATAAAAATAAAAATAAAAATGACGGAACTAGAATCTACTATCTCTTTTTTTTTGCGATCAAATGACTGTAATAGAGCATTTTATAGAGCGCATATAAATGACAAAATGAAAAAACCGAAGAATATTAAAAGATTAACATCTAAAACACAAGTAAAGCCGCGGTATTGCTATACTTACCTTAACTAATGAAGCAGACGTACAAGCTCGTATTTGACTGTCTGAATATTAACACGTTTCACGGGGGAATTATAAATGAGAGGGAGGAAACTCATTAATTCCCACCCCCCCCCCCCCCCCCCCTTAAGTAGCCTATAGACTTAAAAAGGCACTTTTTGAGAAAATTAAGATTTTTCTTTGCAATTATTATTATTTTGAATACCTAGGTGTCGAAAACTATCGTATAAAAAAATAATTAAATGCTATGGTATTTGGTGATACTAAATCATTCTAGAGAACCTTTGGAGACTCATTCACTACCCAGTAAGTAGGTTTACCACCCATTAGTAATAATGATATTGATGGCAAAAGTAGTCGTCGAATTTTTGATAGTATCTATTTCATTGTTCATGCTAAAAACTGCAAAAGTATTGAGACCAATCCACGTCTTACAAGACATTCGTCACAGAAAATGAAACTCCCGGAAGCAAAGGTCTCAATATAATAACAATATTGAAGAAAACAGTACAATATCGGCAACTTCCGTGTTGTCATATCACAAAACAGCTGGCGAAAGTTTGCCCCCTTTTATATCCCCCTCCCTTTAACCCCTACGCCCCCCTCGGTACAAGACGCCGATAATTTAGGCGACACTGCTACCAAAGTTTGCATCGCGCCAACATAAGGTGCGCGATTATGATTGGCACAATTCATAAGAAGTTTAATTCAGTTATCTGAATAAGAACGATACAAACCACTGGATATAGAATTCTACCCTAGATTTACACACACGAGTTTGTAACTTTTCTACCGACTTTTTGCTAAATATTAGAGTTTCTACAGTCCGCTTCACACAAGTAGTGACTAGCTAAAGTTAGCTAGTGGCCCAATATGACATTTTGTACTGTTTTTTTTTTTGATATTACACACAACACCCTCTAGTCCCAAACTAAGCAGAGCTTGTACTATGAGAACTAGATTGCTGATATAATACTTATATACTTTTTTTTTTTTTTGTAAATACATACTTATAATACATAGTAACACCCAGACACAGAACCAACATTTATGTTTGCCACACAAATGGTTGTTCTTGGTGGGGATCGAACCCACGACCCACAGCACGGAAAGCAGAGCTACTATCGACTGAGCCATGACGCCTGTCAAATGCCTGTGTGTTTTATTGTTTTGCCGCACTTTTTGACGCACTTGAGACCAAAACGGTTGGTTTGACTTTTATAAAAAGCTCAAGGCCATCTAGAAATTATTGACTCAAAATAATATGAGTAAATACAGTAATACCCTGCGGTTTCACTATAACGCGAATTTCAAATTTCGCGCTCAAATGCCTCGTTACGCAAAAGAGTGCGAATAAACATAGTAGTCATCAACTTCTCTATGGTCGCGGGAATCCTTGCTTCCTCTGAACATTCTGTTTGAAGAATTGGGAATTTTCCGTCCTTCGACTTTGTTCTATGGGGATTCCCTCGTTCGTTTCGTTTGTTCCGTCATGTTTAGTTCGGCTGGCAGTCGTGTTAACATTTATTGGAGAAATGATTGATTAAAATGATTTGATTTTTTTTGTATTGAATTTTGACTATGTTTAATCATAAACCTCGATATACGCGAATTTCAATTAACACGATTTTTTCCGGAACGTATCTCTCGCGTAAAGCGGGGTATTACTGTAAATGAATTCTAACACAATAGCATAAAATGATTTATCAAAAGGAAAATTTAAGCTTCGCAGTTGCTTGCTGCCTGTTTGGCCGCAAAATGAGAATGTGTGCTTTTTTCTAAAATAAACACACGCCAGATAGTACTATGTTTATAGCCTAAAGTTATAGGAGAGCTATTTATTTACCCCTTCTCGCATCTCTTATAACTTGGACCACCCCCGCCTCTCAATCTCAGCACGCGTGCAAGTTAGTGCGGGATGTGTCGACGAGGAATTAGCGGGATTCAACAAGAACTTCCATGTTTCCGTGTGTTTGCCTGAAATGACGCGATAAAAACGACACCATAAGGCGAAGGGTAGAGCAAGACAACTCTCTCGCTCGCACATTTCAAAATTTTTTGAAGATATAATATAACTAAATGTAATTATGTGAAATTGCAGAGCTTCAGCGTCAAGAGAATAACAATGCAAAGGTTCAGTAAAAATATCACATTGATCCAAACAAGTTTTCCGACCAAAAAACTTGTACCAATGCGATAAATTAAAGTGCACATTTTTACATTTATTTAAGTTTTGTATTAATAAATTATTCTTATTCTTATTCTTATTTATTACATTTTATTACATTACATTTAGTTATAATATAACTAAATATTTTAATATAATTTCAATATTTTTGAAGATATAATATATCTTCAAAAATATTGAAATGTGCGAGCGAGAAGGTTGTATGGCTTTACCCTTCGCCATAATAACTGAGCATTCATCCTTTGAGGTTATCCTTAAACAAAGGAACCAAGAATAAGAAACTGAAAAATTAAATACATTGGCTGGAAGGTATTCAACCCATTGGATACAAACACACAGACACAACAGAGAGAAAAAAGTAAGTCAGACAGGGAGGAGCAAAACAGAGTAAGTAGTAGGAAAGTAGGTACAAAAGTACAGCAAATATTTAGTGTAATAACTAAACTGAGAAAACTGAGTTTGCTCGTCTGCCTATAGCAAAAAAAACGTAACAAAGCGAATAAGTAGGAGAACTCAAACACGGTACAGAAATCTAAGTGAGAATCTCTTGAAACAACTTTTATCACCATCATCATCATCTCCACTGGCTGGAAGTAGGTCTTTTCTAAGACGCGCCTTTGAGCCCGGCCTTCGGCTCTTTTCATCTAGACAAGTCTTTGCCCAGCCAAACTAAGCAATTGTGGAATCACGAATAAATAAATAAATAAATATTCACGGACATTTAACACAACGCCTTCTAGTCCGAAATTAAGCAAAGCTTGTACTATGGGAACTAGATGGCTGATATAATACATAATACATAGTAACACCCAGACACATATATGAAGAGTCATAAAAATGAAAATTCCGTGTCAAATCCATCTTTTATGCCGCTTTGATAAAACAATTGATATTTCCTATAATCTTTACATAGTATAAGGCAAAGTCGCTTCCCGCGTCTGTCCTAATGTCTGCATGTATGTATGCTTAGATCTTTAAAACTACAGAACGGATTTTGATGCAGTTTTTTTTAATAGATAGAGTGATTCAAGAGGAAGATTTATATGTATAATACATCATCATCATCGCTGATTATAAACGCAAAAGTTTGTAAGACTGTATGGATGTCTTTTACTCTTTCACGCAAAAACTACAGATCCGACATGGATGAAACTTGGAATATATATTGACCGTGACTTGGATTAACACATAGGCTACTTTTTATCCTAGAAAATCAACGGTATCCAACGGGACGCGAACGAAGACGTGATCGGAAGCTATAGTCAATTCATAATTTTGTAACGCTACTTGGTTATGTAGACAGGAATAACTAGGTTTGTAGGTACCGAAAGTCGAAACATCCTAGGAATGTAGCGTCAATGGATGGAATTTATGGTTCAATTTGGGCTCATCTGCCCCCGACGGCCGTCACCAAGTGTCTAGATCTTGAGTTATAACTGAGGGAATATAATGCTTTGGGGTTCCTTAAAGACAGTGGTAGTGATATTGATGACGTTATTGTTCTGCAATAGTACATTGTTCACCGAGAGGAGAAAGTGACCGATTACCGTCGAGGGTGTCGTTTAAGCCCGAGCCGTAGGCGAGAGCTTTAAAACACCCCAGATCGGGAATCGCACTTTCTCTCGAGTGATACATAGTGCTTTATACTACACCTACGACCTACGAGGACAATAAAAAACTAAAACTGAATCCTCAAACAACACACAAATTGAAAATGGCGCCAATGGCGTCTGCAATTTTCACATGTTCTTTTTTTAAATTGCTTATCCTGCCACCGCAGGGTCGCAATGCCAGCCCGACACCATCCAACACACAGCTAGTGGCCAGTGACATTTTGCGAACTTGGAGATAAAAACTCACTGTAAAAACTTTTTGGCTTTTGATATTTAGGTTACCGGCGCATAGTCTTACCCAAAATTAAAAAAGAAAAACCACGTTAGAAATGGATTTTCATACACTTTTCTCTCCCGCTCAGATGCGTTTTCTTCCCGCATATTTCTTTGATATGCAATGACGTACTTTCTACCGTAAATTTGATAAAGTATCAAGGTACTTTTCAAGCAGGTGTAGTATAAACGTAAATTACTGCTTCTATTTTTCACATAGCTGTTTTTTAATGCTCTAGGAGATAAATAAATAAAACTATTCACGGATATTTAACACAACGCCTTCTAGTCCTAAACATAGCAAAGCTTGTACTATAAGAACTAGATGGGTAATAGAATACTTACATATTTTTTTTTTGTAAATACATACTTTTAATACTCACACCCAGACACAGAACAAATATCTATGTTTGCCACACGCAAATGTTTGTTTTCGGTGGAGATCGAACCCACGACCTACAGCACGGAAGGCAGAGCTACTACCAACTGAGCCATGACGCCTTTCAGATATTTTTATAGTAGGGTGCATAATGTCGCTAGAGCCTGTTTGCTGATTTATTGCTCAAGCACTGATCCAAACTCAAACATTTATGTACGCAAATCTGTACTCAAATCTATGCTTGAGTAACAATTTCTGTATCGGCATACGGGCCTTATAGTACATAAATATACGGGCCTTACACGGGCCTTATAGAATATGACCTAAGTTAATCAAAGTCAAAGTCAAAATCTTTTATTCAATAAAATATCACTGATCACTTTGAATAGTCATTACGTTTTGTATGATTAGGTATGATTACATTTTTTTTTTATTGGATGAGTTGGAGCTAGTTCGTCCAAGCTTGTTTGTCTTCTAAATATTCAGATATTTTATAGTATACTTTTAAAAGAAGTCTCTGTTTTATTACGTTTTTGAATTTGCCAATCGACAACTGAGACACATCACTTGGGATTTTGTTAAAGAAGCGTACACATTGCCCTTTGAAAGATTTACTAATTTTTGTGAGCCTAGTGGTGGGAACAGCGAGTTTGTCTTTATTTCTAGTGTTAACATTATGATTATCACTTTTTTGTTGAATAGATTGATATTTTTTTGAACATACAATAAGTTTTCATAGATGTACTGGCAAGGTACTGTCATTATATTTATTTCCTTAAACTTATTTCTTAGTGATTCTCTGGGACCCAGAATAGACCAAGTACCTAACAGTTTTTACCGTCAAGCGTTTTTTTAGCTACGCAATAATTACAATAATGTTTGTTTCATTTTACGGCACAAAATAAACGTTTTTTATTCTATTTTTATTCTATTCTATAATATATTTTTTTAAATTAGTATATTTTTTTTTGTCTGATTGTTGCAACGTTGTACGACGGTGATATTTGTTTGGAAACCCTCGCTTTGAGTGTGATTTAGTAGTGTGGCACAATTTTTGCATGTGACTAGACTACGAATGGGTTATTTTACCTATGTTTCCAAAATACCTGTCATCTTGCGACATAAAATCGCACAAATTTTAGTAATTTATCAAAGAACCTGTATAAATAAAAAGAGCTTCGTGTTTTTTATGCAACTGACAGGCGTCATGGCTCAGTCGGTAGTAGCTCTGCCTTCCGTGCTGTGGGTCGTGGGTTCGATCACCACCGAGAACAAACATTTGTGTGGCAAACATAGATGTTTGTTCTGTGTCTGGGTGTTTCTATGTATTATAAGTATGTATTTACAAAAAAAAATTATGTATGTATTCTATCAGCCATCTAGTTTCCATCGTACAAGCTTTGCTTAGTTTGGGACTAGAAGGAGTTGTGTTAAGAGTCCGTGAATATAAAAAAAAAATATTAACAAGCGTATATGGCCCAACTAATGGTTAGCTACCGTAGTCACAGGTGGTAACAGGTGCTAGGTAAGCCTATTCTATCTAAACACTGTCCCAGGCACTACAGTGTATCGTTGAGACAAATGTAGGCATAGGTTGACTCCTGACTTTGTATACAAATCATCTTCATTAGATAAAAGCCTTGGTACCGTAGTCACATATCTTCTTTCAGAATGCTTTTGTGAACCTTTTTAATGTAAATAAATATTTTTATTATTATAATTATAATATTATACTAACGTAAAATTTAATTTTAATTGTATGAAAGTGTAATAATTAATTTGCATGAATGTGAAATAACACTATGTACCACTTATTTAAGTTTAAGTTTGGAATAAATGGGCTTTTTTATTTTTATTTATTTTATTTATACTAACGTAGTCTATGGATGGAGGTCTTTAACATCAAAGGTGTTAAAATTTTTAGTTGTACTGGGGTCATCAATTAAAAAAAGTGGGCTCATTTTTTAAAACTTAAATTATTTCACGATCGACCAAAATAATTAATGGCATTATTCATTACTGTTTTTGACATATTGATGCCTCATTGTTAAAGCGTTTCCATAATTTCTTAAGTTAATGGCTTGGAAATCGGAGTTTGTTGGGTTCGAAGTGATGTTTTGGGACCCTAAAAATAAAAAAAAAATCATTACCACATCGTATTAGTTTTATGGTTCCAAGTATAAGGAATCCTCAGATCTGCCTATAATACTATTAAAGGTCCGATACAATAATAACCTGGCATAAGTCTCTGAACATTGATTTGTACAATTTTTTTTTTAGTTGTTAAGCTATTAAGCTATTAGATGTATGTTATGTTATACCTTGTTATTAAGTAATTTAAGATTTGTTTATTTTTAAAAGAAGATTTTTATGTTTGCGCCTATTGTCATACGATTAAAAAAAACCTGTGCGTGCAGTCCCTACGCGCGGGAGAAGTTATACTTCGAATGCCACGCATTCACTCTCGCTCTGTGTTTAATGTGAAATTAATTTAGTATTTATTTTTATCAGTATTAAATTTTCACTTCAAAATAAAAAGTAAAAAGTTGCATGAACACTGCCATCTATTATATTTTGATTGTAGCGTATTATAGTCTCTTTCTATTCCCCCCGCTGTCAGTTGGAACTCGAATAACTTCAAAAAAACGGGCGGTCAAATGCTGAATTGCTGAACACTGCCATCTATATTTGATTGTAGCATTTGTAGCGTATTAGCCTCTGTCTTTTTCTATTCGGGGGGAATAGAAAGAGACAGAGACTATGTCATCCCGTAACGCAACGTTGTTGGAAGCATTAGGTCGCATTAGAAGTATAACTTCAATACATAAATAACTGTTAAAGGTTACAATAATTAGACGTAACTGTAACCATTGAGCTACACAATGGAATCACCATTCTATAGTAGGTGCCAAATAACACCGCAATACAGGTCATTGACCCACCTTCAAAACGATGTCGCAAAATTCAATTCAAAATTCAAAATTCATGAAAAAGGCAACTAACTTTTTGCGCTTGTCAGTGTGCAAACTGTGCAAGGCCATAATATAGAAATACAAAATACAAAATGTTTTAATTCGTTCACTTATAAGTATAGTATTGGCAGTGGTTGGATACCTCCTTTTAAGTATGAAATACCTGTATTAAGAGATACCGCTCTTCCGTAACGTAAAATAAGCTATTAAAATTACCAGCAGTAACTAATTTAAAACACTTTTTAACACAATAATAAATGATAAATGTGAACAGAGAAAAATAAAATGTTTTTTATATTATATTTTTTTGTTATTAGTTTAGGGTAGGTTTTAATTGTTTGTTTAGTGTCGGTGAGTATAAAATAAGGTGTGGTACAAGTGAATGCAAGTTAGCGCATTTGTGGGTGGATGTAGTAAGGGGAGCAAAGTTCTGCGAAAGTTCCAGTCTCTTGTGAGTTTGGTTATCGCAGGCATTGCTCAGGTGTGTGGTGCGTGGAGTGTGGTGTATAGAGTGTGGTGTGTGAGAGGGTGTGTGGGTGGGTGCTACTGATAGTCCCAGTCTCTTAAGAGCCTGGTTATCTCAGTAGCACCGTATGTAAGAGAGGGTGTGTGTCGTTGTGTTAGATGATGAGTGGAGTGAGAGAGTTTGTTTTAAATCATACAAAAGAAGTTACCTACCAAATTAAATTACTTTATTAAATAATAACATCAAGAAGCGCTTCTACTTCATCGTAGTTTAGAGGCAGCAGCCATTCAATTAGGGCTCTTTTACATTCGTGATGGGTCATCGGGTAAATATTTAAAGTTTTATTTATTCTGTTGTGTATAGAAGAGAAGAAGAAAGTGTTCGATGATGTAACAGTACCTCTATCACGAACCAATCTGACACTCGCCGCGTTAGCGTATTCGAGTTATATTGCGCGTCAATGCCAGCTCGACTGCCAACCGTTGTAGTGTCACCGCGCAGTGTATCTCGGATACGCTAGCGTTACGATACGCTTGTGGTTGTCACATTTATTCGTGATCAAGGTAATAATGTATAACTAAAAAAAATGTGCTCACGCATTCGCCTGCGAACATTTCTATCGTTCCCTTTTCAGAACGTCAATGCAAAGTCCATTGTATAACGTTGCCTGCAACATAATATTAGGTAAGACTAAGAGAAAAAAATATATTTCCACTGAGTTGTTGTACAAAGTAAACAAACAAATAATAAATCCAGTATTAAGTTTACTAAAATGTTATTTCTCCGAACATATTCTTACGAATTTCAATAAACAAAATAAGAGCATTTCTTATAATATCATCTACAAACATGAATATAATTTCATGGCAGCTTAACTATTTACCAATAAAGCTATCCAGATATTGCTGATAAAATGAAATAATTCTATTCCGTTGCTGTGCTCTGTTTACATCGATTTAGTTGTTGGCCCTAGTCAGGTACACGCTCGCTGGGTCTAGCACCTGGGAACTCAAAACGTCAGGCCACCAGAGGTGTCAGAATCAGTCACCGCGGCTGCTCTGATCACTTTACCTTAGGTGCAAGCCAGACAGAAGAGACGTAAGACGAGGACGCATCGTGGACAGGGTGGTTGCATTGCGCGTTGCTCCCGCGCCCTTTCTCTTCTGTATGTTTTGCGTCGCGACGTTTCTATATATTTTGTATGAAAGGGACGCGGAAGAGACAAATGTCCGTGCCCCGTCGGCGTCTTACGTCTTTTCAGTGTGTCCAGCATCTTAGGTCGCCTGGCCGTTTGCACCCAAAAACCCATACCTGGCTTATTTAAAAACATGCATTTTTCTGTTTACACAACTTTTCGAGTTCCTTAAAGTTTTATATCAACCTTTTTTTAACTTTTTATCCAAGTCAAAAAACAACATTATAACTTATTAATATTTATGTACAAAATATTTAGTTATGTGACCATTAATGGCAAATATCGTTACACGATGGGCGCACAATACTGCCCTGTAAGACAGGCACTTACACCAGTTACTAGCTTCGTGTAAACAGGTCATTACTTTTTCCACTATCACAAAAACGATAGTCAGGATAATCCTCTTGTTTAATTCACCGGAAAATTGTGTTTCAGTATTTTGCTGATTGCAATAATTTTGCATTGTAATTTCCTTATTGTAGCATTATTGAAAAAAAAAAGTAAAAAGAAAGTCAAAGTCAAAGTCAAAAATCTTTTATTCAATAAAATCTCACTGATCACTTTGAATCGTCATTACGTTTTGTATGATTAGGTATGATTACATATTTTTTTTATTGGATGAGTTGGAGCTAGTTCGTCCCAAGCTTGTTTGTCTTCTAAATAATCAGATATTTTATAGTATGCTTTTAAAAGAAGTCTCTGTTTTATTACGTTTTTGAACTTGCCAATCGACAACTGAGACACATCACTTGGGATTTTGTTAAAGAAGCGTACACATTGCCCTTTGAAAGATTTACTAATTTTTGTGAGCCTTTTTATTTATAAGATTTCCAATTGCGTATTGTCGTAGCACCACTACGGTTTATCGTAGCACAGCTACGCGCTTTTGTAGCACTGCTACGCGACGTAGTGAACTAATTGAACTATGTAGACGAACCTTTTCAAACCCGTATTTCAGTATTTTAGTTGGTTAAATATAAAAGTCTAGAATAGACCTTAGTCCTTTAGGAAGAGGTAATACCTAGGTCTTAGAACGCTCGTAAGGTCAAACAAGACATATTTCCCAAGAGATTCTCAAGTCGCATGTCGTGTTTACAGAGCTGTGTTGTATGTTTCACACCTTGCAAGGAATTCTATAGAGATACGTAAAGTGCATTTTACAAGACATTAGAAGGTAAAAGCGCATTTTACACGACATAATATAATTTTTTTATAAAAATAAGTTCCATTATCTATTCTACAGACGGCTAACCTGATGTTAACCGGTAACTAACTTTAACGCATTTTGAGGATGTGCCCTGTGAGGCTTTGCACTGCGCACATAATTTGAGACGCAAAATTAATAATAATTAGGCCTTAGCATCTGTAATCTAGATGACTTCATACTCGTATAGAATCAGGGGCCACTTTTACTCATGTCCCTGTAAACGGGGCGCTGAAGTGCCTAGGACATGCAGTGGCCGACTAGGCTGAAAGAATGATAGGTAGATAGATAGATAGATAATACTTTATTGTACACTAGGATTAAGTACATAAAAATCTTAAAACTACAATGTACAATGGGCGGCCTTATCGCTGAAAGCGATTTCTTCATACGATGGTCCTATACCATCCTCTTCTAATACTCGAGTCGAGACCGCCTTTAGGCAAGCGTAGTGTAGGACGCCCTCCGGATAGGTGGGGTGACGATCTGAGACATGTAGCTGGCAAACACTGGATGAGAAGAGCCGAGGAACGGGCTCAGTGGCGCGGCTTGTGAGAGACCTACGTCCAGCAGTGGACCCATATAGATTGATGATGATGATGATACCATCCTCTCAGCCTAGTCGACCTTATCCATCGGAAAGCAAAGGTCAATACGTGCTGCTAAGCCGCGGGTTTCCACACGATGTTTTCTTTCATCGTTTGAGAGGACTGGCATTGCGCACATATATTTTCAAAGAAATCAAATCTCTACCGAATCTAGTGCCTTTTCAAACAAAAGGTTCAAGATCTTATATCAATGCTTCTCAATATCACCACCTCTTCCGAAAGGTAGCCCACGTAACTCGTTTCCAGCGTCATACCGCACTCTGAAAGAAATGGAATTTTAGAGCTGTTCACTAAAATGCTGCCATGAAGCTAGAAAAGTGTTGCTACTAATTTTTTGTTGCTATTCTGTTATTAAAAACAAATAGTAAAGAATTCTTTTATAGTTTGATTTGAACATAAAAAGCTGGCCTTTGCATTCAATCTAGATGATTTAAACAATGTCAGAGGTAATTTTTTACTTATCAAATATATAACTTTCTTAACATAGCGTATTTTTTTATTTTTTTTAACTTTAATAACGTATATCACAAAACTGCTGTATAGTATACTATTGCTCGTGGTCAGTTTTGTTTAGTTAGTCGTTCTTATTTGATTTTTTAGTGTTATAAAGCAAAATGTTGGTTTTTTTTCCGCTTCTCGGAGCAGGCTATAGTTTTAAAACCATACCGCCTAGTCTAACGTTATGTTTTTCCCCTTTGTTATGTGTTTGTCTTGCGTAAATGATAAGTCAAGTCAGAATTCAGAAAAACCACTTTACACATTTATTCCAATGGCTCACACTTTATGTTACGATCTAAGTATTATTGGTTAAAATTCCACCAAAATTTAACAACAATACTCACAATAACACAAGAAAAACTAGCAATTTACATGTTGTTTCAAAAAATGTCAAAATTCGAATCCGCAAGATGTTGGTTTTGTGAAGGTACAAGTCTCTCGTAAGTGGAATCATTGTAATAAGAACTCTTCTCTCACTACTAATTTACATGCTTGTGTATATAGACCGCCGTTTGCTGGCACTTTTACCAGTCCTTACGTAACTGTAAGTTTGTACCTGTCCTCAAAGAAGCTTTGATTTATTTATTTATTTATTTTCACAGCATAAAGTAGCTCTGCCTTCCGTACTGTGGGTCGTGGGTTCGATCCCCACCGAAAACAAACATTTGTGTGGTAAAAATAGATGTTTGTTTTGTGTCTGGGTGTTTCTTCTATGTATAAGTAAATATTTACAAAAAAATATATATGTATGTATTCTATCAGCCATCTAGTTTCCATAGTACAAGCTTTGCTTAGTTTGGGACTAGAAGGCGTTGTGTTAAGTGTCCGTGAATATTTATTTATTTATTTAAAAAATATATAGTGGTAACTGTGTTACCTAAATTTTAAGTCAATAAAATTTTTGATTCGTTCATTCACTATAATTATTATCTGTAGATTTTTCTAACATACAGTGTACAATGTCTGCAGTAACATGTTATTGCAATAATCTGACTGAATTATTTTACATCTATAAGGATATACGCTCAATCAGGCATTATTGTAATCCTAATTAATCCGAATAATGGGTTCAGATCGCTTAATGCTTCATAGACTTCAGTGGATACTGGTCTATTAAAGCCATTCAATTACAACACAAAGGAACCATCATTTTATTACCAACTAGCTGATACCCGCCACTTCGTATGCGTGCGAAACCACCAAAATATCTGTCAACCAGTAAACGATGAACCTCGTGTCAAAGGCGGCTTTTGGTTTAGAGAGGTCAAGCTGTATGTAGGAATTCTCGTCTTTAATTTCAATAAAATATAGCCTATGTTTCAATCCGGAAAACGAGCTTCTGAATGGTATAAGTTTCATTGAAATTGGTATAGTAGTTTATGCGTGATTCGCGAACAAACAGACAAACTCGATTTTTGTAATCAGAATCGTTTATTTAGTAGATCTGCATGTTTATTTTATCCATATCTTTAATTTTACTTTTTGGTTTGTTACAGTTTTATAATAGTATAGAAAACAACTAATGTTTTTCTTATGCTGTGTTTGACAGACGTCAAAGCTCAGTTGGTAGCAGCTCTGCCTTTTGTGCTGTGATTCGCGAGTTCGCTTCCCACCAAGAATAAATAGAATTTTAGTAGCAAACACAGAATTTTTTTTCTATATCTGTGTGCTATTATTTTGTACAAAAAAATATTTATATTAACAAAAAAATAAAAAAAGTATTTACAAAAAAATAGTAGTATTCTATCAGTAATCTAATTCCCGTAATACAAGCTTTGCTTAGTTTGGGACTAGACCGCATTGTATAAAATATCCAAGAATTATATTTATTTATTTTTACGCTTGTCAATATATTTTTACGCGAATTGCAGATTGATATAACATAAATGCCACATCCAAGCATTTGTAGATTCTCCACGATTTCATTTTCACTCAAAAGAATTCTCAACAAAATGAGGAGTACCGCCGCCGTCTGTTGTCCGAATGTCTGAATGGTTTGCGTCCCTTAATAAAAGAACCACGAAAAAAACTGTGAAGCTTATTAGAAAATAATAATAAATAAATTTTTAAGTTTTTTTTTTACACATATTAAGAAATCTATTTTAAAATACTTTTCTGGAGTTTTTTTAGCACCCTGTCGGCCGAATACGGAACGCCACTTAAATTGTATTAAGTTCACGCTTAAATTATTGCCATCTCTTACAAACGAGTATAATGTCGCTTGCACAATCCTTGTTGCATCTTATTCTCGATTACGCGGACGCCAGCTACCTTGATTTAACTGAACACCAACTCAATAAACTTGAGCGTCTTCAGAATCTAGCTATTAGATTCATAATAGCTAGATTCTATAATTTCATTATACTATTATTTCATTCTATTTGCTTGCGCAAGTACGACCACGTTTCTGAGTTCCGTAACAGGCTCAAATGGCTTCCTATCCGCCTTCGCCGGAATGCTCATAGGTATCCTATCCCTGCTATACAACATTCTTTATACTACACCTGCTTGGAAAGTACCTTGATACTTTATCAAATTTACGGTAGAAAGTACGTCATTGCATATCGAACAAATATGCGGGAAGAAAACGCATCTGAGCGGGAGAGAAAAGTGTATGAAAATCCATTTCTTACGTGGTTTTTCTTTTTTAATTTTGGGTAAGACTATGCGCCGGTAATCTAAATATCAAAAGCCAAAAAGTTTTTACAGTGAGTTTTTATCTCCAAGTTCGCAAAATGACACTGGCCACTAGCTTTGTGTTGGATGGTGTCGGGCTGGCAGTGCGACCCTGCGGCGGCAGGATAAACAATTTGAAAAAAGAACATGTGAACATTGCAGACGCCATTGGCGCCATTTTCAATTTGTGTGTTGTTTGAGGATTCAGTTTTAGTTTTTTATTTTCTTTGTAGGTGTAGTATAAAGCACTATGTACTATTTCCTTCCTTCTACTCCTATGTACCTCAAAGAACGCTTCGAGTTCCTCTGCCTCTCCAATTCCCGATCCCTTCGCTCCTCTGAAACCCGAATGTTAAAAACTCCTGTTCACTCTACAAAATTGTACAGTAGCTCATTTACTCTCGAAGCCACTAAACTTTGGAATGCATTACCCATTTCCAGCCGACATGCTAAATCCCTTCCTATTTTTAAAAGTATGAACTTATTTCTCTATCTATCAATCTAATGTCAAACAAAAGCAGAGAAATTTTAAGTGGTGCTTAAATTTGGGTGACGTTTCAGTATTCCGGCATTAATCAGTTCACAGGACATAATTCTACGATGTTATAAGCAATATACAAGGTTTTGTAGACTTCCTCAATTCACAAGGACCTCTAAATTTTGATAATCCAATCAAAGTTAATGGTAATAAATCAAAAATGCTCCGAATTCAATCACTTCGATGACAAATGGGTTTGATCCAATCCCGCCTTCAGTCAATCTATAAAATGAACCGTATACTGCAGAGAATAGAGTTTATGTTTGGTCCTGATTATGTGGCATTCTTGAAAATCAGTTTATTTTAGAATCGGTAGCGAATGAAACGGCATTCAAACGAATTGCTATATGATTACAGCTTTCACTTACAATACTATTTTTCTATGTAGGTTATTGATGGCTCGTTTAGTGTGACAAGTCGTTTTTGAAAGACCAAACTGGTCCCACGTGCACCACTTAGACAATGTAACGTGGGACAATAGGTGTGCAAATTAAATTTTGCGACATCGTGGTGAAGGTGGGTGAATGACCTGTATTGCCGTGTTATTTGGCACCTACTATAATAATACATTTCCACGGTTACCTCGATGACCCGAAAATTTTGCTCTCAACTGTATGTATAAGTAGATTTTTATAGATATTGTAAGGTTACTTCTATAAGAACTGAGAGCCGAACTTCCTGAAGATTGTAATTTATTTAAATATAAAAGTTGTCGTCCCCACTCTCCTCTTAATTAATCTAAAGCCAATGAATCAATTAATTTGCTATTAACTTCCTATACGTTTTTAGGTCAGCCTTTGCTACACAGCATTCGTTCGTCTTTTACTTTTGATGCTTTAATCTCGTGCATTATATGAACGTTGATGAGTAATATAACTACTTCTGGTATTATCAAATGTTAGCAATGCAGCGTAGAAGCAACCTCTTTGAGTGATAAAGAGTATAGGTTCGCGCTGACCGGCAGACTGTTTTGAAAATGGAAGACCGTGGATGACACGACGAGCGACGGCAGCGATATGTGGCAGGCAAAAACAATGGCAAAATGTGTGTGGATGTAGAAATACGACTTAATTATGGAAAATACTATCCTAGTCATATTATAAACGCGAAAGTTTGTAAGTATGGATGTATGGATGGATGTTTGTTACTCTTTCACGTAAAAAGTACTGATCCGATTTGGATGAAACTTGCAATATATATTGTCCGTGACCCTGGTCACATAGGCTACTTTTTATCCCGAAAAATTAACGGGAACCAACGGGACACAAACGAAGTAGCGGGCGGCACCTAGTGAAAAATAAACTAAAGCTTTGCATATTACTGTTTTAGTTGACACAAGATAAAAGATTGTCATGTCATTTTGCATAAATCCTTTAGTGTCAACCTTACGCCTTTTTATAACTTAGCAAGTTATAGCCACAAAAATAAAATGACAGCTACAAAAGTCGATTGGATACGTGCGTAAAGGGTTTAAACCTTAAAAAGTTCCAATTTGTTTGGATTTCAAGCAGGATTTAATTTTCTCGTCGAGAAAAATGTGCATAGTTCTACTTTGAGAACTGATGTTGGGATTTTTTCCGTTTTTATGGCAAGATTGATTGGTTCTCGATTTTAGTCATTTTTACCGGATCATGATGAAGCATTGATTATTCACGTTGAAATTTAAATAATTACTTTGATACTGGTAATAAGTTGCGAGACTAAAAGTTTTAAAAAAGAGGTCAGTGGATGCAGAAATAGATTTTTTTGAAATTTGAAGATTCTATAGACACCTCACCCTTCAAAAGTGAGGTGTCTATAGAATCTTTTTTTAGTAAATTAATATCAAAAACGGTATAAACGAAGTATTCTAGAGCAAGTGGGCTTAGTGAAATGTCATACCAACTTAATGAAATTTGAGTAGATACCTTACGATTAGAAGAAATGTCTACCGTGTTTGAAAATTAAAAATAAAAAAAACCTGTGCGTGCAGTCCCTACGCGCGGGAGTAGTTATACTTCGAGTGCCACGCATTCACTCTCGCTCTGTGTTTAATGTGAAATTAATTTAGTATTTATTTTTATGTACTTTCTTAACCAATAAGCAGTACTAAATTTTCACTTCAAAATAAAAAGTTGCATGAACACTGCCTCTTATTATATTTTGATTGTAGCGTATTAGTCTATTTTTATTCCCCCCGCTGTCAGTTGGAACTCGTATAACTCCAAAAACACGGGCGGTCAAATGCTGAATTGCTGAACACTGCCATCTATATTTGATTGTAGCATTTGTAGCGTATTAGCGTATTAGACTAGGTCAACCGCATAACGCAACATTGTTGGAAGTATTAGAAGTATAACTTCAATATTAATAGTTTATACTATTTCATTTGAAAATATTATAGAAGTTTCTGAAAACTCTTCCAAACAATATTTTGAAGGCAATCCGCAATAGCATGCAATATTAACATGCGTACGAATAATTGAATTTTAGTTTGCATAATAGCGACTGCGATCGGCGATGTTGCAGTCAAAACGCAAATTGTGACATATACCGATTAGAACAGCAAAATTAAAAAAAAATCATGCTTAGTTGAAATATAGTAGCAAATATTAAGTAGTACCACTTATAAAACAGTTATACCAAAACATAACAAAAATATATTTTCATTGGATATTCTACTGTCAATACAAAACGCTTGCTATGATGTAGTTAGACAAAAAGACGGATTTATGTCAGAATTGAGGGATCCTATACTCAGATTAAGTTCAAAATTAGGCAGGAAAAGTAAAGCCCTTCTCCCATTACGATACGCACAGGCGATTCAAGTATCCTGCAAGTTTCGGAGACTAGTCGCCGCCAAGTATCTCACATACATTTGAATGCAGGATACCAGTAGCGTAATGTGCGAGCCTGCATTCAAATGTATGTGAGATACTTGGCGGCGACTAGTCCCCGAGACTTGCAGGATACTTGAATCGCCTGTGCGTATCGTAATGAGAGAAGGGCTTTAGAATTCATAGTACTAATCCAAAACTTAGACGGTTGAAAATTTACCCGTTTTGAATTTTACAGTAACTTAACTTAATATGCAAAATTCGATATTCAAAATTAACGCCCTCGGCCGGAAACGCATATTGGTAATGTTTTTACATGTTTGTGAAAACATTCGGTAAAATTACAGGCACGTGTGGCTTACAAATCGATGTTTTTCAACACAATGTCCTTTCATTTGACAGAAAGCAATGTGGGAATGAAAAAAGAGCCCTCAGTCTGAGTTTTGTTATGTTTTTTGCGATAAGCTAGAATCGAGAAACAGTTTTTATACTACACCTGCTTGGAAAGTACCATGATACTTTATCAAATTTACGGTAGAAAGTACGTTATTGCATATCGAACAAATATGCGGGGAGAAAACGCATCTGAGCGGGAGAGAAAAGTGTATGAAAATCCATTTCTTACGTGGTTTTTCTTTTTTAATTTTGGGTAAGACTATACGCCGGTAACCTAAATATCAAAAGCCAAAAAGTTTTTACAGTGAGTTTTTATCTCCAAGTTCGCAAAATGACACCGGCAACTAGCTGTGTGTTGGATGGTGTCGGGCTGGCAGTGCGACCCTGCGGCGGCAGGATAAACAATTTGAAAAAAGAACATGTGAAAATTGCAAACGCCATTGGCGCCATTTTCAATTTGTGTGTTGTTTGAGGATTCAGTTTTAGTTTTTTATTGTCCTCGTAGGTGTAGTATAAAGCACTATGTATCACTCGAGAGAAAGTGCGATTCCCAATCTCGGGTGTTTTAAAGCCTCGACGGTAATCGGTCACTTTCTCCTCTCGGTGAACAATGTACTATTGTATGGAGAAAAATAGTTTGTTAATCTCTCGCTAGAGGCGCTTATCGGGTTTTCATACAAAATATCTCGCAAGTTGCTTCTCGATTGCGTTTCGATCAATAAAACAAAACTCAGATTACGGGCTCAGGATGCAAGTTTTTTGTTCGTTTGTTTGTAATATTACAGGAATTTGGAAATAATCCATTATTAGTAGATAAACTAAAAATTCTGTAATTCAAATTTTTCTTTAACCTTTTACCTACCGGAATTCCGGACACAATAAAAAATATATTGTTACCGACCCGATATCGCGTCGACGGGACGTCAAAGGTTAATATAATAAAAATCATTTTTACATTCATTTTTTTTCTATTTTTATATTATTTTTAAATCATCCCTTATCCACCCAAAAACAAACGGTGCCGTCGAAACAAACTCACTATTTACATATTTTCCACTTAGAAAACTTGTTTGGATCAAAATTAATTTATGTGGAACCTTAGGTAGTAGGTAGGTATATGTGTTAAAATTAGATAAGATTAAGTAAATAATTTGTATCTGTATTAGTTGGACATGCCAAAGTTATATTATGTAACAAGTTGGTTAATAAATGAAATATCGAAATATCTAAATATCCTTGTGCAATGTTATTGCGTACAAAATTGTTGAGTGCGGTTTTTTCATAAATAATTTCAGTGATTTTATATCTTTAGAAATGTTGGAATATGCAAGCGAGATGTTATTAGACGCTATTTATTCCACAAGGTATTTATAATACTTCTGTAAATACGTCGTGTTCATTATTATTGTTGTGATTCTCATTATTATTTTATTGTTTTCGGCATTGGACGCATTCAGAGCGCCCCCAATGCAGCCATTTTAAAATATTTAAAAAACAAAATGGCAGCCATAAACTGGCAACATTCAGACTCCAGCTTCCGAAGAACTGACACAGGTAATATGAAATCACTGGATCACTATATTAATTAACAACAAATCAGTTGAAGCCCAAATGGAATAGATGAACAAATAGAACACATTATAAATCCAACACTTTCTACATTTCAATAAAGACAATCATGTTATCAAAAAAAAATAGAGAGAACGAATAAACGAATGGTTTGGCAAACACATTGTAAATATTTCACTCTAAACGCCAAATAAAAATTAAATAACTTATAATACAAATTTTACGTACAAATTACCTACGTACAAATTTTAGAAAATTTCAGGAAAGAAAATTGTTGTAGATTTTCTTGATCTACCTATGTATGTACAAATTAGGAATTAAACCATTATCAAAAGTACACCAGCTCTTTACAATAGACTGTATTGACGTATTTCGAAGTACCCCTTAAAAATATCATAAAAAATTTACTCACTGACCTCCCTCTTTCGAGGGAGACGTAAACGTAATCGGCCCTTGTTAAAAATTAACGACTGCAATTTAAAATAAACAGTTAAAAATATCCTACCAAATTGTCGTTTATTTACCTAGTTTAAAAATATCCCAATTAAAAACATACCCCGTATGTATGTATGAAAAAAGTCGCAACAGCACCAACATCTACATTTTATTAAATCTATATAATATTATATCTTTTTTAGTATTATAAAACTGTAAAAAAGCCAAAAAGTTAAATTAAAGATATGGATAAACTAAAATATGCAGATATACTATAAGCGATTCTGATTCCAAAAATTGAGTTTGTATGTTTGTTTATTCGCGGATCAGGAGGACCAATTTCAAAGAAACTTATACCATTGGGAAGCTCTTCTTCCGTATTGAAACATAGGCTATATTTTATTGAAATCAAAGACGTGAATTCTAGGATACAGCTTGAACTCTCTCGTCTTAAATAAAATAAAAGTTATACAAATCGAATTCTATATTGCACGTTTCAAATTCAAACATTCGTTTGTTAGCTATTTCAGTTTTTATTCAAATTTTGGGTAAAATAAAAATCTTTCTTTTACAATAATATTTTAGATCGGCTTTTGAAAGTCGGCCATGATTGATGACGTATTCGCGCGGGCGCCCGTGATTGGCTGATTTGATTTGCAGGAAGGCGTTCGATTCTTGAATTGAGCGTCGTAATGAACATTCTAAATTTATAAATTGAGTTTTTATCTCATTGTTATTTATAACAGACTTACAAAAAGGTTAGGCTGTATATTTTTTTATAATAATAGAGCGCTACTATATTTTTTTGTTTTTTTTTCGAAGCGTTCGTGGCGTAGCTTACTTAGCCAATCTTAACCGATAATCTAAGTTAAGCAACGTTCTGTGCGGTCACTATTTGGATGGGTGACCGTTAGTGGCATTTACATCTGAGCGTTTCCGTGCTTCGGAGGGCACGTTAAACTGTCGGTCCCGGCTCTAGCAGTCGTTAAGCCACGACGGAGGCCTTAAGGCGGCCTAAAAACTACGTCACCAGAGTTGGCCACTAACTCATACGAGCTTGCTTGCTTTTATGGTTTTTTTTTGTGCGTGAGCGAAGTGTCCGATCCAAAACAAGATCTAAGAAAAATGTTGAGTTAACAGCTCTTTCCATAGCTCGCTGAGCGATTATTAGCTTATGAAATGGGTAGGCCATAGTCGGTGTCCATGTTTCTACAGTATAGGTTATAGCAGGAACTAAAAGCTAGCAAGCTCGTATGAGTTAGTGGCCAACTCTGGTGACGGAGTTTTTAGGCCGCCTTAAGGCCCCCGTCATGGCTTAACGAGCCGGGACTGACAGTTAAATGTGCCCACCAAAGCACGGAAGCAATCAGATGTAATTGATACTAACGGTCACCCATCCAAATAGTGACCGCGCAGAACGTCGCTTAACTTAGATAATCGGTGAAGATTGACTAAGCAAGCCACGATACTTACGTAAATCTAAATTTAAATTATCAATAATCTCAGTCTACACACACATATTCCTCCCATTTCACTCCCTTCTCATTATATAAAGTATCTGAAATATCGAGAATTTATTTACTCCACTGAATCTGAGTAAAGTTTGAATAACGTCTTGCAGAAGATGTTTTTCCTTATTTCTTTGAACATAAGGTTGATTATTGCAACATATTAACTGTGAGAAGCTCAGAGACAGCTATAAAGGTTACAAAACTTATTTACGCCGAATCTCTTTTATTATTTTCCACTTTGGTGGGTCTTGTACAGGATGTGGTTTGCAAATGAATGCGCTATTTTAGATAAAAAGTCCTAGCATTCTTGATCCTAGGAAAAAAAAACTTATTTCAACCAAGCTTCAACACGTCATTTTCCATTGTACCGAAATTAAATGTACAGGGGTATATTCATATTGGTCTTTTAAAGCTGAGCTAACTAAAGTGAATGCTAAATCTGTTGTCATCTCTTTTCATTGTCATACAAGTGACAATGGTAGAGTATTTTTAAATTCTTTCAGGGCGTCTAGTTGAAGCAACGCGTGACCCGAGGGCTGGTGATTATGTAGGCCAGCGTATCAGCATTGCTATTCAGCGCGGCAATGCAGCCAGTGTCTTCGGTACGCTTCCGACTGGTACTGACCAGTTGAGTTATCTATAAATCGTTTGCAACGTTTTGTAGATGGCTCAACTGTTTCATGTCGTGCATTTTGTAACTACTGTATTAGTTTTAATTTTCTTTAAGTATTTTTTAAAACCGCGCTAAAATTACAGTTGAATATGAATGAAGGGGTACCTACACTGGCAGAATTGTGACAACTAGCCACAAAAGCTACAAACCAAGAAGTTGAAGTTGAAGTTGATTAAAGGGGTAAAAACCACATCCAAATCTTACTACTTCTCTACCAAAGTTCCCTTACGCAGTTCACGCCCAATTTGACTGCCTCTGAGGGTAGGCAACAAAAAGTGTAATGCTTTTAACGCACCGAGCGTTTACTTAACTCGATTCTTTGGAAACCCTTTTTAAACGTCGTTTCCTTCGAGTGGTGGATTCACAAGATTTGCGAAAGAGTGTAGATGGCTTTCAAGTCTTTGGGGGTAGATGAGTAAATTGGAACAGGAATGAGGGTAGGTTACTGTCCCTACGTATCTACTCGTACTAAGTCGTGTATTGTGTGTTACTAATGTTACTATGCATCATAAGTATGTATTTACAAAAAAATAAATGTATATAATTATGTATACTATCAGCCATCTAGTTCCCGTAGCACAAGCTTTGCTTAGTTTGGGACTAGAAAGCGTTGGGTTAAATGTCCGTGAATATTTATTTATATATTTCGGAGATCGAGTAGTCGTCGTGTGACATTGAAGTAACTTTCCGGTCTCGAACGCCATCTGTTAGCGAGTGTCATCGTTGGAAACGTCAAGTAGACATAATATGTCACTGTCACTTGGGTAAGGTCGAGACAGAAAAGCTGAGTGGGTAGTTTTGGTGGGACGGAATGCCTGACGGTTGGGTCAGTCGGAGCTGGATTCATTCTTATTGCGACTGCCGAGCAGAACACTAGCCCCACTCAGCCACTGTGTTGAACTTGCCGCGTTTCCATACTTTCCATAGTTATTAATCTTAGAATATCGAAGCAATCCCTTGTTTAAACTTTGTGAAACTGATTGTGTGTGATTGTGTAATAAACTACTACACTGTGAAGTCGTTATTTTGCATTTCGAATCATGTCGGACACACCAGACGGCATGCCTCGGGAACCTTCCCCGTCATATATTTTATTTTTGGCTTACTTATTCTGATTTGAGAAATAGGGCCATCAATATTTTCCGCAACCTAAAGCTTTGGTCTCGCAATTGTAACGCACAACGCTGCGATATGCGGCTCAACGCAGCGTACTGCGTTTTCACTTCGCCACTGACGCATACTGCGACGGAACAAGAGACCATCCTAGACGTTTTCCATACGATTATGTGTCCGGCACCGCATGTCGCATACCGCAGAGTTGTGCGCTCGGCGACGTAGTTTGCTTAGTCAATCTTCACCGATTAAGTTAAGCGACGTTCTGCGCGGTCACTATTTGTATGATTGACCGTTAGTGGCATTTACATCTGAGAGCTTCTGTGCTTCAGAGGGCACGTTAAACTGTCGGTCTCGGCTCTAGCAGTCGTTAACCATGACAGACCTTAAAGGTTAGCGTCCACAGGCCCGCATCGCACGTATCGGACGCATCGCACGTAACGGATTTTAGTTTGCCTTGTATAAAAACTCGTCCGTACGGTGCGGATCAGTGCGGACGCTGTTGTATGAATTTTTATACAAGGCAAACAAAATCCGTTACGTGCGATGCGTCCAATACGTGCGATGCGGGTCTGTGGGTCTGTGGACGCTTACCTTAAGGCTTAAAAACTCCGTCACCAAAGTTAGCCACTAACTCATACGAGCTTGCTTGCTTCACCACCTAACTGGATTTTCGATACAGACGGATAGACATACATAGAGCCCCAAGTCTGTGCATTTGTTTTGATATTCGACTCGAGTGTTGCACACGCTAACGCATTCTCAAAGCGAGAATTTTTGTATGAAAACCGGATAAGCGCCTCTAGCTCTAGCGGGAGATTTGAGAATTGTGCAAAATGTGCAATTACGTGTGCTACACGAGTAAAAGACACAACAAATGCAAAGACTCGGGACTATGGAGTGAGACCATAAGTGACCGGAACACTAAAACATTGTTCTTTTCTTTAAGTTTCTCAGCATTGAATTTACTTTAAAAGAATGCATTGTTCAGTCAAACATCCACAAACAATTAAGAACGCTCGCTTTCTCATTCTTAACTAAACCGAGATCGTATAAATTCAAGTTGAAATCGCGAGTTAAAACACCTTTCGTTGAAGTTAACTAACTGTTCCGACTGTGAGATATTTACGAGCTGAATGTAATTAAATTCTAGAATTTGCTTCTGAAAATTTTTATTGCTTACTATCTTTTAGTTATCATCATCATTTCAGTCATAGTTAGTTTATTTTACTAGCCTCATCCATTATTTTTGCACTCAATAGCTCCCAGAAATCTCTCAATACTTAAGCATCAGACCAAGGGAGGCAATTCTTTTAAAGACATAGGATCGTGCTTGTTAAAGTCAAAGTCAAAAATGTTTTTATTCAATAAAATCTCGCAAATTCGTGAAAGCCCTAGCCACCGAACAGCCACAAGAAAAAGAAAAAGAAGCATGGTCAAATTTTAAAAGAAGTCTTCGTATATTACGTGTTTGACTTTGCCAATTGACACTTGGAGTTTTGTTAAAGAAGCGTACACACATTGCCCTTTCAAAGATTTACTAACTTTAGTGAGCCTTGGCTGAAATACTCAAAACTCATTTAAATTTGAGCACCACTTAAAGTTGCTCTTTCTCTGTTTGACATTACTCATTTGTAAGAGATGGCAATAATTTAAGCGGGACTAAAATTGAGTGGGGTTTGAGTGGCGTTTGAGTATTTGCCCATAGTGATATACGATAAGGTGTATAATAAAGACCAATATCCGAAAATTTATTTGAACACACAAAAGCTCCACACTTCTATACAAACAGTTTAGGAAATCTCCTAGGATAAAATTGTTGATTAACCTACCTCTTCAGGCCTTTAGATCTTCACTCACAAAAGCAGCCATCCGCAACCTGTGATTTAGGCGCACAAAAGACCAGGGCCGAAAAACCTTTTCCTGAAAAAACTACAAAAACAGGGTTCCGTCAAGTTGTAGAATCGAACCGTTTAGCTGGTCCCGTGGTACAAATAGGGCCGAGGTTATCGACAGTTTGGTGCCAACAAAGGATGCAATTTGTCAAATCAAACAGTTCCTTGTGATAACATACGGGGTACTGTTGCGTTCGCTGTATTGTTTATTGAATTTAAAAAAACTATCTCTAGAAACGACATAAAAAAGTTATAGGTACATAAAAAAAAATTTTGTTAAAAAAAAAAAAAAAAAAAGGAGGTTAAGAATTTAAAACAGTAGGCACATGAAAGTAATAATTTACTTAGCTGGTACACAATAATATTCTTATTAAAATCTTAGGAGATTTTTTCTTTATTTTTTTGGCAGTAAATAGGTAATTTAACTTTTTTTTACTTATAACTTTTTTTTTTACTATTTTATGATGATCATTATCATCGACCACTGACTGGCTAGAGATACAGTCAGATTTTCCATGAATCACAGAAAGGGAAAAATTTGATTCATACCTCTATATTGACTCTACCTTCTAGTATTATGAATCATTCATCATTACTATCAGCTTGTAAAAGTTTCCTGCTGAGCGTAAGCTTTCCCGTTAGATTTCTTGTAAAAACTAATTTAGACGTTCTCCATTCTTTGTCTTCTCGCGTTTTCAATCATTATATTTCACCTGCTGTCTGAATTATTGTCTCGTATGTTTTCTTTTAGATCTAAATTGGTGTGCCATCGCTTGAGAAGTCGACGGCTAGTGAGGATTTATTTATAGCTCTGGATTTGAGAGATTGGTTTCGATCGTATTAAGACATGCACAGGAACTACTTTAGACGTACCGGAAGGTATTATACGTTATATCTAGAGCTTCTCTAAGGTTTAGACTGTTAAAGTAAAACGCGGAAATTAGTAGGTAGGAACCCTTTACAAAGTCTTATCTAAATATCTTATTCATTTGATTTATTTAAAAGTTTTAGCAACTAGCCGTCGCCTGAGGCGTTGCTCGCGTTATAGGCTCTTGAGAGTGTGACTTTTCAAAATTCCTTTCTTAGTGCACCCCTACACTACACTAGGATACTACCCTTCAAATTTCACACCTTTAGGACTTACAGTTTAGGCTGTGCGTTGATTGTCAGTCAGCTTCAAAAGAGTTTTACAAATACAAAATCCAAATTTTGTTATTGCTTCCAAAAGATAATAGTATTAGCATTGTTGAAAATATAAAACAGTTTTATATATTGAGATTAAAGATTAATGAGAGAGAATAGATCAGGACCGCTGTGGATGGCACAAACTTGGGGAGGCCTATGCCCAGCAGTGGGTAAAGTCGAGCTGTGGATAATGATGATGAATTTGCAAGTGATAGCTAGCTAGGGAACACAGTTTCTTCAATAGCGATCACAAAGCTAAAGCGTAGGACACGTACCAGATGAACTATTGACACTTAAGACTACGGGAAGGCGATGCATACAGAAGGCCTGAAATCGTTCTTTTAGGTACTGTTACACATGCTAATAAAGCATGCTTTCAGTGAGCAAGTGCTCATTTAGCATGTGTATCGAAACCCGAAACTAGCATGCTAGAAAATCGCACAACCGTCGATTTTTGAGCATGCTACCTGCAGCGCGGGTGAAGGGGGTCGTGCTTTTAGCGCGTATGAACAGGTTTGCTTATTGAGCATGCTAGTATCGATCGATCGATCAGTCGTTTGCGACAGGCGTGCACAGAGAGCGTGAGAGCACGCTATAAAATAGCATGTGTATTGTTTGCTTTTAGCATGCTTATTCAGAAGCATGCTTAAAACTAGCATGCTTATTGCTAGCAAATGTAAACTCCTCACTAGCATGCTAATATTGAGCGCTAATTAGCATGCTATTTTCTAGCATGTGTGACAGTACCTTTAGGTTAGCGGGAGACCTCCCCTATAAGCTCACATACATACATAGACCTCTATGTTCTGGAGTGGACTTCTAGAGGCTAATGAAGATGATTAATTTCAGGGTTCCACTAACTATTAAGGCTGATCGTAATATCAAATGCCAGAAACTCTTTGATCTGACCTAATTGAGTGGTTGTCTCCACAGGGATTTTGCAAGATTAAAGTCAATAATTCATACAATTTCAAGGAAGCCAATTTAGTTGTGTCAGCCGACACAAGGAGGCACTTATTTCCCAAAGGAAAAAGGAAATCTGAAGATTTATCGCCTCGGAACTGCATTGTTCGATCAATTGGTAAATATTAAATAAATAAGTTTGTTATTTACTCCTTTCTATTCTGTTGGAAATTAGCATTCACTTGAAGCTCTGCCTTTGTATATGAAATATTTAGTTTTACTTAATACCTACAACACCGATATGTTTATTTATACATATTGCAGTCATAATATATAAATAATTAAAAATTTTAATTTCAATTTCCAAAATTTAATTTTTTTTTAAATTCTACTCTGCAAATTATAATCTAATTTCAAAATTTCAGATTTACAAAATTTCAAATTTAAATATATCAATTTCAAATAACGATCTCCGGTTTCCAAGAGCCCGATATTAAAGTTAAACAGCCAGACACGGGTTGATGTAATTAAGCTAACTAAATTAATCGAGAAGTATTAATAGGTGGATGGCATCACCTGCTAGGGTCGTTCAACTAGTACGTGAGGCTGAGGACCCTTAGGAATCGATCGGTACTCATATTTAGAAAATTCGTATAGTGGTTTAAACCACGGGATAGAGTTTAACCTAAGTCTCCGATTATTCCATAAGATCAATTGTTGACAACCGACCCCACTTCGTTAAAATAGCGTACAATAGAAATTAGAACTATATTTTGTCTATTTTAGTTTTTACCCAAAGATGAGTTCAATACTCACATTTATTGTTCTGACATGGTTTACATGAATTTTACATTGTAATTATTTGATTAGATTAGACTAAGCCAATCGTAATTGACCAAATAGTTTTACGTTGATTTTCATGTGTAACTTAAGAACAAGGGAATAGAGTCTAAATTGTCTCTTCTTAGTTTTAACTTTTAACAATAAAGGCTTCGCGCCCCCGGACCAGATGGTGTGGAATATTGCGTCGCTTTTAAATAGCACGACAATTAAGCTCCAAGGCATTCCCTTTCGAGGCGACGCGCGCGCAAGTTCTTACCATCTGAGCGGTCTTATTTTCTAACAACGCGGTTTTATTATTTTCTCAATCCCGGAACCCCATTGTTTAGGCTGTCGGACAGGCTAGTTTAAAACTGACACTAGCTGTTCACTACAGTAAATGGTCATTCGAGCGCCGGATTACGGGACTGAAGTTAAAATCGAAGAAAATAGCTTTGTAAGATTTGAGCACACTGCCAACACATCGCCGGTGTCTTCGTGGTGTAGTGTAGTGGCTTGGTGACTAGAGGAGTTATCAGACACTGCTGCCCGAAGAACGCAGTGTAGTTGGGCGTGCCAGAGAAGAATCTACAAGTGGTGGAGCTATCCACCTGCCAACGTATCGTGCGGAGTGTAACCAGTGAACGCCATCGGTTCAAGCAGCACGAGGTAGCTTGGACACTGCTGCTGGTTTGCACCGGGTGCAGTTGGACGTGGACAGTGTCGCGTCATCGCGGGTCGTGCAAAAGGCCGTCGTCGTGAGGTGCAACCGTCAATTGGCAGGGTGTCAGTTGACACATGCTGCGACGAAGGAGCCCGGCCGACCAGGGAATCACTAGGATAAGTAGGATAAGTGAAAAAGTGCCTAGGAAGTGAATCTTACGTCGTGGGGTGCAATCTACCTGCCAACGCATTTGATTGGTGAAACCAGTGAATGCAATTGGTTCAAGCGGCACAAGGTTGCTTGAACACCGCTGCTGAAGGAGCCAAGTGCAGTTGGACGTGGAGAGCGCTGCGTGTCATCGACGGTCGTGCAGGAGGCCGTCGCCGTGAGGTGCAACCGTCAATTGGCAGGGTGCCAGTTGACACATGCTGCGGCGAAGGAGCCTGGCCGACCAGGGAATCGCTAACCTAGGTAAGAACGTGCTTAAGAAGCGATTCTTAAGTAGTGGGGTGCACTCTATCTGCCAACGCATTTGATTGGTAAAACCAGTGAATGCAATTGGTTCAAGCGGCACAGGGTTGCTTGGACACCGCTGCTGGAGGAGCCAAGTGCAGTTGGACGTGGAGCGCACTGCGTCATCAAGGGTCGTGTAGGAAGCGTGGAGCTATCCACCTGCCAACGTATCGTGCGGAGTGTAACCAGTGAACGCCATCGGTCCAAGCGGCACGAGGTAGCTTGGACACTGCTGCTGGTCTGCACCGGGTGCAGTTGGACGTGGACAGTGTCGCGTCATCGCGGGTTGTGCAAAAGGCCGTCACCGTGAGGTGCAACCGTCGATTGGTAGGGTGCCAGTTGACACATGCTGCGGTGAAGGAGCCTGGCCGACCAGGAAAGCTTTAGATTAAGTTAGATAGTTTTAGGAACAACAAAATGAGCGTTCCAACCACAAGGAGCAAGGCTAAAACACAATCCAGGACAAGAGCTGAGCTTCTAGCTCGACTAGAGCTTCAGGAAAAGGAAAAGGAAAGGACAGAAGCCGCAGCAGCTCTAGCAAAAATCAAATTGCAACTTATTCAGTTAAATAATGTCAACGCTGCTGGCTTAAGCGATGAAAATCGTACATCTGACTGGGACGATGAATCTACCCAAACGAACGGTAAGATGAATAAAAATTGTAGCTTCAATGACCTCGCCTCTGCAATCTTAAACGCAATCAAAGGCACGACACCAAACGTACCCGAAGCGCCGCTACAAAGCAAAGTGAGCGCGGTGACTCACACATCGGATTCGGAATCGGAACTAAGCGAAGACAGCGAGAGAGAATGGGACGCCGAAGAATATGAGGAGTACGAAAAAGAAAGAAAGTATGTATTTGGGGAATCAGAAAAAAACGAAGATGGCGAGAGCTCATGGGATGAAGAAGAATACGAAAAAGAAAGAAAATATGTATTTGCCGCCATGAACATAACCACATGTCCGTTATGTAACGAATGCCATGAGCTTCAAAAATGTTTAGTGTTTGAAGGCAAAATAATCAAAGAACGTTGGAAAACCGCCAAGACACTAAACGCATGCTTTCAATGCCTACAATCCGACCACAGGGTCACGAATTGTAAAGCAGAAACTTGCACAATAGATGAATGCAATAAAAGGCATCACCCACTACTACATAGTGAGCCCGCTCAAAAAGAAGACAAAGAGCTAAAAATTGTGTCTTGTGACGTCAACAACACAAGCGACTACCTGGAGATCCTTACCGTCGGCATAACGGGATCCGAAAGTACCGTTACCAAGGAAGCATCGCCTGACGACGAGTTCACTACTTCACTCGACGAAATAGCTCAACAGCCTGAAGCTACTAGACCAAGCAGTGATATAATCATAGAGGGCGTCACTGAACACATCACGCAGGTCGAAAAGTCTGAAAAAGTAGACTTACTCATCGAAGGAAAACTAATACCTTTCATCGAAAACGTATCCGTTCACCCAACCCAAGAGCTGGATCTCACACCTCAGCAAATCAGTTACAAAGAGATTAGAGAGTGCCCACTTACGACCATAAGTAACCATGTGACTTATAAAAAGCTGCAGCCACCACCTTTAATACGCTCGGACAATTGGCATATTAAAGTTACTCAAGAACTCGAGACAGACGACATCAACAAACCAGTGGCATCCTGTGCAAAACTAGAATGGCCTTTACAAGGCGCCGGAACACCCACCGTAACAGTAGCCGTGCGTGTGAGCCACAATACGCATGACAGCATTGAAACAGCGATGGTAGATCAATTTGATTTAGAAACAATCGAAGTTACACAGCAAAGACCAACCTCTGATCACAAATCGACCGCTGTCATATGGAAAACTCCCGAACGTGACAAGCTTCCCATGAAACACAATAAAAGTGTTGCAATCGAAACCAGGCCCATACAATTACGACGCGTAGACCCGACAATACCAAACGCAATACAAGTTACAACTTTGTCGCATTTTCAACAATCAAAAGCGCACCTTCAAAGCATTAAGGAAGTAAAAATCAGGAAACAAAATCTATTTGAAACAGTCCACAATACAGAAAACAATTACTCTTTGTGCAATCGTAACGGAAAAAACAAGAGCCGACTGAACCTAAAACCGCTTGCTGTGACTACCTGCTATACCCTACCGTTGACCAACGCTAACCCATTCTTCACAAAACCCAAAGGGAAGCTAACAATATCAATCCCAGGAGAAAGTTTTGAAGAAGACATAAAAGTCCTACGTGAAAGCGAGCACACCATAAAACCTATACAATGTGGTAAAATAAATACCACGCTCATCGATGGCAGTATTGACTGCGTTACCCAGATGTCGACAGCTAAGCATTTGGCCAAAATTGATAAAGGGCCTATGATTTTTGATGGAAATCACCCCATTACCCAAAGGCTCGGTAAAAATAATCATTCTTTATCCACCGATTATTGTAGACATGGTAACCACAAAACAGTTATCAACAACCTGAAAGAACCAGATAGCACACCATCACGGCGCAATACAACAAGAGTAATAAACACTTCACGTCAAGGTTGCAAGATACATCAAACTGCGTCTCTTTCGCTACCTACGGAGAGACTCCAACACGGACAGCATCTTTGCACATGTCCCTGCGAAGATAACTTCGTTCCCGTGCATGTACCCATTAGCCGGCAAAAAAAAGGATGGTCGCATCTTGGAATTACTCTATCATTAAACGCAGATGGCGTACCATTGACAGAACAGAAAATAATAGTGCGAACGAAACCGCCTAAAGTTCTTTGCGGCAATAAAGAAACCAACTTTACAAACAAAGCCATCAAACAAAAACAAAGAGCTTGTAAACGTATACCTGCGAGAGAATCCCACAAGGAAAGCACATGGGAGCGGACGGTGCCGACCATTAAAGCAGCCTTAATAACCACGCTTGGAAGCCGACAGCAAGACGAAGAAATATTGCACTCATTGCTCTTTAACAAAGAACATCTAGCACATTCGCGACCACCTGAAAACGTGTCGCTAGAAAACAACGACGCAGATAGTCGGGCCCAAACCTACCCTGGCCCTGATAAACTATTAACTGGATCTGGCATACCCTTAACAGACATGATTTTGATTACCAAATACTTACATGATTTTTTAGACATAATTTGGATTACCAATTATTAAAATTAATGTTTTTTTTTAATATCTTCAATATCTTACCTGATAATTGTATCGTGTTATTACAACATTGGAATATTGATGTTTATTAGGTTTTTTCGTGTGTTTTATGTACCATGTTTTGATTTATCTTATTTTTGTACTTTAGTGTCTTGTGTACTTTAGTGAACTTAGCATAATAACTAATACTAAGTTTATATTTTTTTATCACTATATTTTTTTTATGTAGCAATTGTAATTTATTTTCATTGAGTTCATGTTTTATTTAAGTGCCTAAGTTTTGATCTGTTTTATTTTTGTATTTTAATGTCATGTCTGGTTAGAACTTGTCTTACTAATAAGTGTTTTATTTTTTATATTATTATATTTTTCTTTTGTATAACTTTATCGTGTATCATTATTCATTACTATAATACTAGCAATTATTATTGTTTTTGACTGTGTAGTTTTCGTGTTTTATTTGCCATAGGTAGTTTCGATTTGTTTTAATTTTGTACTGTCTTTTATTTGAACTTAGGTAGTATCTTCTTACTAATAAGTTTGTATGTGTCATTATATATTTTTTACACACTTTAAATCTGATAGTGCATTACCTTAATTTGATTATGTATTGTGTTTTAATAACTTTAATTTAGACTTTTTTTGCATTTTTAATACACCCTTTTATTGTATTTTACCTATATTTTGTAATGATTTTCTGAATTTTTAATTAACTGATTGATATTTTTTGTGTTAAATTTTATTAAACGTAATTTTACACTTACCTTTTTCTATGCCTTACAATTTTATGGTGTATTATTTTGATTTTGATTATGTGTTTGAGTTTAAATTACCATAGTCCCTACTCGTTTTGCTATTTGTTTTTTTTTTGTGTTTAATGTTTACACCCTTTTTGTGTTTATCTTTGTCAATAATATTTTAAATTTAAATATTATTTTATACGTAACATAAGTACATATATAAATTACCCTGTTGATTAAAGTAAGGCTTATAAATAGTGCTGTAACCGTTGAAATAAATAAATACTTGTTTAGAAGATTCGGTTGTCGCCCACATGTAAAGTGCTCAACATTTTCGCACGAGGGGGAGACTGTTGACAACCGACCCCACTTCGTTAAAATAGCGTACAATAGAAATTAGAACTATATTTTGTCTATTTTAGTTTTTACCCAAAGATGAGTTCAATACTCACATTTATTGTTCTGACATGGTTTACATGAATTTTACATTGTAATTATTTGATTAGATTAGACTAAGCCAATCGTAATTGACCAAATAGTTTTACGTTGATTTTCATGTGTAACTTAAGAACAAGGGAATAGAGTCTAAATTGTCTCTTCTTAGTTTTAACTTTTAACAATAAAGGCTTCGCGCCCCCGGACCAGATGGTGTGGAATATTGCGTCGCTTTTAAATAGCACGACAATTAAGCTCCAAGGCATTCCCTTTCGAGGCGACGCGCGCGCAAGTTCTTACCATCTGAGCGGTCTTATTTTCTAACAACGCGGTTTTATTATTTTCTCAATCCCGGAACCCCATTGTTTAGGCTGTCGGACAGGCTAGTTTAAAACTGACACTAGCTGTTCACTACAGTAAATGGTCATTCGAGCGCCGGATTACGGGACTGAAGTTAAAATCGAAGAAAATAGCTTTGTAAGATTTGAGCACACTGCCAACACATCGCCGGTGTCTTCGTGGTGTAGTGTAGTGGCTTGGTGACTAGAGGAGTTATCAGACACTGCTGCCCGAAGAACGCAGTGTAGTTGGGCGTGCCAGAGAAGAATCTACAAGTGGTGGAGCTATCCACCTGCCAACGTATCGTGCGGAGTGTAACCAGTGAACGCCATCGGTTCAAGCAGCACGAGGTAGCTTGGACACTGCTGCTGGTTTGCACCGGGTGCAGTTGGACGTGGACAGTGTCGCGTCATCGCGGGTCGTGCAAAAGGCCGTCGTCGTGAGGTGCAACCGTCAATTGGCAGGGTGTCAGTTGACACATGCTGCGACGAAGGAGCCCGGCCGACCAGGGAATCACTAGGATAAGTAGGATAAGTGAAAAAGTGCCTAGGAAGTGAATCTTACGTCGTGGGGTGCAATCTACCTGCCAACGCATTTGATTGGTGAAACCAGTGAATGCAATTGGTTCAAGCGGCACAAGGTTGCTTGAACACCGCTGCTGAAGGAGCCAAGTGCAGTTGGACGTGGAGAGCGCTGCGTGTCATCGACGGTCGTGCAGGAGGCCGTCGCCGTGAGGTGCAACCGTCAATTGGCAGGGTGCCAGTTGACACATGCTGCGGCGAAGGAGCCTGGCCGACCAGGGAATCGCTAACCTAGGTAAGAACGTGCTTAAGAAGCGATTCTTAAGTAGTGGGGTGCACTCTATCTGCCAACGCATTTGATTGGTAAAACCAGTGAATGCAATTGGTTCAAGCGGCACAGGGTTGCTTGGACACCGCTGCTGGAGGAGCCAAGTGCAGTTGGACGTGGAGCGCACTGCGTCATCAAGGGTCGTGTAGGAAGCGTGGAGCTATCCACCTGCCAACGTATCGTGCGGAGTGTAACCAGTGAACGCCATCGGTCCAAGCGGCACGAGGTAGCTTGGACACTGCTGCTGGTCTGCACCGGGTGCAGTTGGACGTGGACAGTGTCGCGTCATCGCGGGTTGTGCAAAAGGCCGTCACCGTGAGGTGCAACCGTCGATTGGTAGGGTGCCAGTTGACACATGCTGCGGTGAAGGAGCCTGGCCGACCAGGAAAGCTTTAGATTAAGTTAGATAGTTTTAGGAACAACAAAATGAGCGTTCCAACCACAAGGAGCAAGGCTAAAACACAATCCAGGACAAGAGCTGAGCTTCTAGCTCGACTAGAGCTTCAGGAAAAGGAAAAGGAAAGGACAGAAGCCGCAGCAGCTCTAGCAAAAATCAAATTGCAACTTATTCAGTTAAATAATGTCAACGCTGCTGGCTTAAGCGATGAAAATCGTACATCTGACTGGGACGATGAATCTACCCAAACGAACGGTAAGATGAATAAAAATTGTAGCTTCAATGACCTCGCCTCTGCAATCTTAAACGCAATCAAAGGCACGACACCAAACGTACCCGAAGCGCCGCTACAAAGCAAAGTGAGCGCGGTGACTCACACATCGGATTCGGAATCGGAACTAAGCGAAGACAGCGAGAGAGAATGGGACGCCGAAGAATATGAGGAGTACGAAAAAGAAAGAAAGTATGTATTTGGGGAATCAGAAAAAAACGAAGATGGCGAGAGCTCATGGGATGAAGAAGAATACGAAAAAGAAAGAAAATATGTATTTGCCGCCATGAACATAACCACATGTCCGTTATGTAACGAATGCCATGAGCTTCAAAAATGTTTAGTGTTTGAAGGCAAAATAATCAAAGAACGTTGGAAAACCGCCAAGACACTAAACGCATGCTTTCAATGCCTACAATCCGACCACAGGGTCACGAATTGTAAAGCAGAAACTTGCACAATAGATGAATGCAATAAAAGGCATCACCCACTACTACATAGTGAGCCCGCTCAAAAAGAAGACAAAGAGCTAAAAATTGTGTCTTGTGACGTCAACAACACAAGCGACTACCTGGAGATCCTTACCGTCGGCATAACGGGATCCGAAAGTACCGTTACCAAGGAAGCATCGCCTGACGACGAGTTCACTACTTCACTCGACGAAATAGCTCAACAGCCTGAAGCTACTAGACCAAGCAGTGATATAATCATAGAGGGCGTCACTGAACACATCACGCAGGTCGAAAAGTCTGAAAAAGTAGACTTACTCATCGAAGGAAAACTAATACCTTTCATCGAAAACGTATCCGTTCACCCAACCCAAGAGCTGGATCTCACACCTCAGCAAATCAGTTACAAAGAGATTAGAGAGTGCCCACTTACGACCATAAGTAACCATGTGACTTATAAAAAGCTGCAGCCACCACCTTTAATACGCTCGGACAATTGGCATATTAAAGTTACTCAAGAACTCGAGACAGACGACATCAACAAACCAGTGGCATCCTGTGCAAAACTAGAATGGCCTTTACAAGGCGCCGGAACACCCACCGTAACAGTAGCCGTGCGTGTGAGCCACAATACGCATGACAGCATTGAAACAGCGATGGTAGATCAATTTGATTTAGAAACAATCGAAGTTACACAGCAAAGACCAACCTCTGATCACAAATCGACCGCTGTCATATGGAAAACTCCCGAACGTGACAAGCTTCCCATGAAACACAATAAAAGTGTTGCAATCGAAACCAGGCCCATACAATTACGACGCGTAGACCCGACAATACCAAACGCAATACAAGTTACAACTTTGTCGCATTTTCAACAATCAAAAGCGCACCTTCAAAGCATTAAGGAAGTAAAAATCAGGAAACAAAATCTATTTGAAACAGTCCACAATACAGAAAACAATTACTCTTTGTGCAATCGTAACGGAAAAAACAAGAGCCGACTGAACCTAAAACCGCTTGCTGTGACTACCTGCTATACCCTACCGTTGACCAACGCTAACCCATTCTTCACAAAACCCAAAGGGAAGCTAACAATATCAATCCCAGGAGAAAGTTTTGAAGAAGACATAAAAGTCCTACGTGAAAGCGAGCACACCATAAAACCTATACAATGTGGTAAAATAAATACCACGCTCATCGATGGCAGTATTGACTGCGTTACCCAGATGTCGACAGCTAAGCATTTGGCCAAAATTGATAAAGGGCCTATGATTTTTGATGGAAATCACCCCATTACCCAAAGGCTCGGTAAAAATAATCATTCTTTATCCACCGATTATTGTAGACATGGTAACCACAAAACAGTTATCAACAACCTGAAAGAACCAGATAGCACACCATCACGGCGCAATACAACAAGAGTAATAAACACTTCACGTCAAGGTTGCAAGATACATCAAACTGCGTCTCTTTCGCTACCTACGGAGAGACTCCAACACGGACAGCATCTTTGCACATGTCCCTGCGAAGATAACTTCGTTCCCGTGCATGTACCCATTAGCCGGCAAAAAAAAGGATGGTCGCATCTTGGAATTACTCTATCATTAAACGCAGATGGCGTACCATTGACAGAACAGAAAATAATAGTGCGAACGAAACCGCCTAAAGTTCTTTGCGGCAATAAAGAAACCAACTTTACAAACAAAGCCATCAAACAAAAACAAAGAGCTTGTAAACGTATACCTGCGAGAGAATCCCACAAGGAAAGCACATGGGAGCGGACGGTGCCGACCATTAAAGCAGCCTTAATAACCACGCTTGGAAGCCGACAGCAAGACGAAGAAATATTGCACTCATTGCTCTTTAACAAAGAACATCTAGCACATTCGCGACCACCTGAAAACGTGTCGCTAGAAAACAACGACGCAGATAGTCGGGCCCAAACCTACCCTGGCCCTGATAAACTATTAACTGGATCTGGCATACCCTTAACAGACATGATTTTGATTACCAAATACTTACATGATTTTTTAGACATAATTTGGATTACCAATTATTAAAATTAATGTTTTTTTTTAATATCTTCAATATCTTACCTGATAATTGTATCGTGTTATTACAACATTGGAATATTGATGTTTATTAGGTTTTTTCGTGTGTTTTATGTACCATGTTTTGATTTATCTTATTTTTGTACTTTAGTGTCTTGTGTACTTTAGTGAACTTAGCATAATAACTAATACTAAGTTTATATTTTTTTATCACTATATTTTTTTTATGTAGCAATTGTAATTTATTTTCATTGAGTTCATGTTTTATTTAAGTGCCTAAGTTTTGATCTGTTTTATTTTTGTATTTTAATGTCATGTCTGGTTAGAACTTGTCTTACTAATAAGTGTTTTATTTTTTATATTATTATATTTTTCTTTTGTATAACTTTATCGTGTATCATTATTCATTACTATAATACTAGCAATTATTATTGTTTTTGACTGTGTAGTTTTCGTGTTTTATTTGCCATAGGTAGTTTCGATTTGTTTTAATTTTGTACTGTCTTTTATTTGAACTTAGGTAGTATCTTCTTACTAATAAGTTTGTATGTGTCATTATATATTTTTTACACACTTTAAATCTGATAGTGCATTACCTTAATTTGATTATGTATTGTGTTTTAATAACTTTAATTTAGACTTTTTTTGCATTTTTAATACACCCTTTTATTGTATTTTACCTATATTTTGTAATGATTTTCTGAATTTTTAATTAACTGATTGATATTTTTTGTGTTAAATTTTATTAAACGTAATTTTACACTTACCTTTTTCTATGCCTTACAATTTTATGGTGTATTATTTTGATTTTGATTATGTGTTTGAGTTTAAATTACCATAGTCCCTACTCGTTTTGCTATTTGTTTTTTTTTTGTGTTTAATGTTTACACCCTTTTTGTGTTTATCTTTGTCAATAATATTTTAAATTTAAATATTATTTTATACGTAACATAAGTACATATATAAATTACCCTGTTGATTAAAGTAAGGCTTATAAATAGTGCTGTAACCGTTGAAATAAATAAATACTTGTTTAGAAGATTCGGTTGTCGCCCACATGTAAAGTGCTCAACATTTTCGCACGAGGGGGAGACTGTTGACAACCGACCCCACTTCGTTAAAATAGCGTACAATAGAAATTAGAACTATATTTTGTCTATTTTAGTTTTTACCCAAAGATGAGTTCAATACTCACATTTATTGTTCTGACATGGTTTACATGAATTTTACATTGTAATTATTTGATTAGATTAGACTAAGCCAATCGTAATTGACCAAATAGTTTTACGTTGATTTTCATGTGTAACTTAAGAACAAGGGAATAGAGTCTAAATTGTCTCTTCTTAGTTTTAACTTTTAACAATAAAGGCTTCGCGCCCCCGGACCAGATGGTGTGGAATATTGCGTCGCTTTTAAATAGCACGACAATTAAGCTCCAAGGCATTCCCTTTCGAGGCGACGCGCGCGCAAGTTCTTACCATCTGAGCGGTCTTATTTTCTAACAACGCGGTTTTATTATTTTCTCAATCCCGGAACCCCATTGTTTAGGCTGTCGGACAGGCTAGTTTAAAACTGACACTAGCTGTTCACTACATCAATGGTAGTTAATCGACGATCGGTAGCTTAAACTGACAGAGATGACAGTAGATTAAGCCATCGATCAAATGTAATCGTAGTTAACGAAACCCATAGTTTAAACTGCTTTTGATCTTACGGCCCTTAGTAGTATCAAATAAAATGTTTGTTCACCTGTCACTATATACGGATCCTAGTCAACACCCTTGCGTAAACGCTCGGGTGTCTAACACTAGGATCTTCCGTGACTTCGGGATTCAAGAGCCCACTCGACATTAAGACAATGCTTTCTCCCCTAGGTTAATAATCTACTATTTTATTTCAAAAATTTTAAACTCCCTACTATGAAACTTTGTTCGATCCTCTTCATCATTGCTGATGATCATCAGACCTTGTAATTCGGACACCTGTTCATAAATATTACAAAGTAAAATTTCAAATTTGGTTTTCAGGGCTTATTTCAGAGAAGAAACGACTCCACCATTTTTCACCAAACATGGCTATGAACATTACCAGATTGTTTTGGGTTTAATACTGTGCTTCTGTGTCTAAATTATCTCTTACGCTAAACAATGAACTCTCAAAGCACACAACGCACACAGTATGAACATGTACAACTGGCCAAACTAGCGTAATTACCACCCGGTCCAGGCGCATATTGAATTTAACATCGCAAAATGCACCATTAATAATACTAACCACTATTAAACTAAATAGTAACTTGTATAGCTCCGATTGTGTGCTATATGGTTTTCTAAAAAGCGGCCACTTTCATTTGACAGACGTAAAGTTGCTTTATCTTGGAATTGTTGAGCTATCGATAAATCTTTTGCATCGTTTTGTAAGTCGCTCTTCAGTTTTACATGATTTAAATAAGTGAAAAATATGTGCTGTATGTAAAAAAATATACAGGATGGAGATTTCTGTCATTTTTTTTACTCTACTTGTGGTGAGCTCATCAAGTGATCTCTTTGTTCACGATTTTTTCTTTTTATTTAAAAATACTGTTTAAATATCGATTAATAGATAAATATGCGCCATGAGACCCAAATTAAAGATTCAAATCAAAATGAAATATTTTCAAATTTTGCAAGGAATTTACTGTTTTAAAATTTTAGGTTTTCTCAGTCACCAGTATTTGAGCGTGTAATTGTAAATATTGTTTTTTTTTATTAAAGAAAGAGTTTTTTAAAGGGTACAATAAACTCTCATGTTTTGTTACAATTCACCCTTTTTCACTTCAGCAAATTCATTTCCTTTTCTAAATTAAAACCCACGGCTAAACTATAAAATCTTTTTAGGGTTCCTTACTGAAACCAAGTATAAGCCAAATCCTTAGATTATTGGGCGTGTATGTTGGTCTGTCCACCAGTTGGAATACATGCTTAGTATAAATAATATAAATAATGTTAATACTATTCTATAGATAGATATATTCTTTATTGCACACCAAGACAAGGAGAAAAACAAAAAATGAGAAATAAGTTTTAAGTATGAGGTACAATGGGCGGTCTTATCGCTATAAGCGATCTCTTCCAGACAACCTTTGGACGGACAGAAGCAGTTCGACTAGGTAAGAACGGGGCGCACATAAAAATAACCTGGAATATACATAATACATAAATATAATTAACCTATACACATACAAAACTAATATGGATAAATACATATACCTACACATTTACACACACATATATATATATATATATATACAATTATCATATACCTAAAATAATATAAATGGAAAAGTTTTTGATAATATTAAAAATACCTACATGAGATTTACGATGACGTTGAATGTAAGGAAGAAAGATAGTGCTGGAGAATCATACTTTTAAAAATAGGAAGGGATTTAGCATGTCTGATGGAAATGGGTAGATATAGATTAAAAATATTTCCATAATTGTTATTGACTTCTGATGAATAACGTCTATCTCTAACAAGTACAAGGTTTACTTAGTTTGGGACTAGAAGGCATTGTGTGAACCACAAGCATACAACCCACCTGAACTCAAGCGGTAACCTCCTCACAAAACGATAGCTTGCTTAGTAAATCTTCACCGATTATCTAAGTTAAGTGACGTTCTCCGCGGTCACCATTTGGATGGGTGACCGCTAGTGGCATTTATATCTGATAGCGCTTTCTTGCTTCGGACGGCATTTTAAACTGTCGGTCCCGGCTTTCGTTAAGCCATGACGAAGACCTTGATGCGGCCTAAACACTCCATCAACAGAGTTGGCCACTAACTCATACGAGCTTGCTTGCTTGCTTAAGCCTTGGTCTCGCGATCGTAACGCACAACGCTACGGTGTGCAGCACAAGGCACAGTACCGCGTTTGCTCCTCACCGCTGACGCAGACTGCGACGTAACTAAAGACCATTATACTAGACGTTTTCCATACAATTACAGTCAAACCTGGGTAAGTGAGAACTGGATAAGTGCGAAAACTCTATAAGTGAGAGTAATAGCCAGGACCCGTCATTTTAAGCTCCCGAAACCTCTATTAGCGAGAAACAGAAACCTTTGTAAGAGAGAGTCGTTTTTCCCTCATGGACCTCCGTAAGTGAGACTGCTACTTATCTATACCTCTATAAACGACAGTCGAGCTTTATTTATTTATGTATATTATTTAGGAATGACAAAACAAATCACAAATTTAACATCTGCTATTTTATGACTCATTCTTAACTTTCGTGGAATTTCTTACCATTGTTTTTGTATTGTTTTCTCGTCAATATTGTTCCTTTTCTATTTCGTGGAACTAAATAACGTTGTTATTTTATCGCATTCTTTTCAAATGGACACGTGTGCCTGTGTAGAAACTCGGGTTTGTGAGAAACCTCTATAAGCGAGAATAAGATTGTGCTCCCTTGAACTCTCGCTTATCCAGGTTTGACTGTATGTGTCGGATGCTGCATGCTGCATAGACCAAGACTTTACGGAGTACGTCTATTAAAGATATCCGTTAAGAACTTCAGAACCTATCACACAACTCAGCAGAATAGCAAAGTGATAAAACCTACAAACGCACGCACACTTTCAATTACAAAAAGCTTAGGAAATAGGCAGAGAAACACAAAGTGAAACTTATCTTGTTTGTTTACATTTCATGTTTACGACTGGCTATAAAGCTAATACCCACCTTTTGTCCTACCCTCTTGGGTAAGGGTATGTAAAAAAGGCTCTGCGGCTGTAGAGTGCACAATTCTGAGGGATTTTTAAATGCTCAGCTTTGGAGGAGATAAGATTTGATTATATTTAGAGTAAAGTTTTTTGAAATGAAGATTCTTGTAGAATTTCAATGATAAAATATTTTTTTATACCATTCTCCCTCTAAAAAGCTTATTTAATTCACTGAAGAGTGAATAAAAAGCACTTTTACTCACTGTTTTGGTGTTTGAATTTAGAACACACTAATATATTTGACCTCCATCTAATTATTGTTTTTGCGCAAGGAGGTTGTATAGCATTGGTTATACAACCTCCAATCTTTCTTTTTCTCGTAGTCATAATATAAAGTATAGTATGCAACTCTTGAATAAAACGGATTTATACCGAGGGCCATGAACCGATCTCGTCGTTCAGGATTCTACCACTAGAATCGCTTGCTACGCTTGCTATTCAATCATCATGAATCACTCACTATTAGAATCCTTCACTTGTTCGTGATTCATTTATGGCCCTCGCTTTAAATCCGTCTTTTATTCACTAGTTGCATAATATACTATTAGCATTGTAGTTCGACGAAAAGAGATTCAAAACCATAATTTAATTACATTAAATTGTGGTTTTGAATCTCTTCTTTTTCTTCTTTTCTACCTATATGGCCTCTAAAACTTGACAAATGACTTGACATGATATATTTCAAATATTTCACTTGACACTGGCAAAATTGTCTCAATGACGGACGGAGGCCATATAGAAGAGAAGAAGAAGAATTAAGAATGTCACATGACCAATAATTAGTAAGTAATAATAGATTCAAAACCATAAATTATTCATCTCAGAAAAAACCATGTCTCATTCTTTTGAGACTCCAAAGTCGATTTACTCCCAATGCGACTGAAACTGTTTTTTTTCCTCTATTTTATTTTTATTTTTTGTGAGCTACGCACCTTTAAGAAAGCCAGTGTCATTACTAATCACTTTAGACACAAACCGCACATTTGCCGCACATCTTCATTTCAAAATTTTGCGTTCTATTTTCAAAAACTAGATAAGTTTATTCCTCTTGTGGTCTCATAAACACTGTCTCGCTCCACGCCATGTTTATACCCTAGAGTGGGTATTCTAGTATTTATAAGTATAGGTAAATAATACACTCGAGAGTAACGAATTCGGGAAAGCTTTATCTTTGGTATTTAGTAGGATAATGTTGGTTTTTAGAATGTTTTTCATCAATATATATAAAACTCTTTTGAAGCTGACTGATACCCAACGCACAGCCTAAACTAGGCTGTGCGTTGGGTATCAAAAGGAGGTATATAAAATTTGGAAGGTAGTATCTTTATATGTGGTGTAGGGGTGCACTAAGAAAGGAATTTTGAAAAGTCACACTCAAAAGGGTCTAGAACGCGAGCAACGCCGCGGGCGACTGCTAGTATACCATAATATCCAAATAAAAATAATTTCATAACCCTAAAAAACCACAAAGTTATTTTTACAAAATCGAACCTTTTCGAAGCGTGTTTAAATCCCATAATTATTGGTAACAAATTGCCCTTCAAAAATGTACTTATATTTACTTACTTATTTATTACTTGTTGGTACTATAGAACCAAGTCCAACATTTTCGAAGAGCATTTGATTCTTCTCATAATTAATCATCATGAACCTATCAAACTTGTAAATCGTTTGCAGCGGTTCGTAGATAGCTGAATTCTTTCACGTGTATTTTGTAAATATTGTGAATATTGTAAATACTAGATAGAAACATAGATGTTTGTTCTGTGTCTGGGTGTTTCTATGTATTATAAGTATGTATTTACAAAAAAAAATGTATGTATATATTCTATCAGCCATCTAGTTTCCATCGTACAAGCTTTGCTTAGTTTGGGACTAGAAGGCGTTGTGTTAAGTGTCCGTGAATATTTATTTATTTATTTATTTACTGTATTTGTTGTAATTTGCTTTGTGAATAAATTAAGCTTTATTACATTATCAAAGACATTTTTCTACTTGACATTTTAATTATTCTTGGTTTTTACTGTGATGCAGTGATTCGAATTTTTTCCTCTTGAGTATACAGTGTAGAGTCTGGGGAATAACCGGTACCAATGTCGGTAAAAGTAAATTCCCTGGCGTTAAATAGGAAAATGTTTATTGTATTGGTAGTTATTTAACGATTCTATTCATTTTCTCACAATAAGTTATAGGTAAGGTGCATTGGGGTAATTGCGAAAATGGGTATATTCCGAAAATCCATAAAATCTAGTAACATAATGCGATATTTTCCTGTTGGCAACATTGGTCTAGACGCCATCTTGATTGGCATCGCCGTGGCAGTCCTATATATCCTCGTGCCAACAGGAAAATATCGCATTATGTTACTAGATTTTATGGATTTTCGGAATATACCCATTTTCGCAATTATGCCAATGCACCTTACCTAATATACCTAACTACTGTAAATAAATACATAGTCTTGGACATATCACACAACGCTATCTAGTCCCAAACTAAGCAAAGCTTGTACTATAAGATCTAGATTGCTGACAGAATACTTATATACATTTTTTTGTAAATACTTATGATACATAGTAACATCCAGACATTGAACAAACATCTGTGTTTGCCACACCCAAAATTTTTGTTCTCTGGGCCCATAACCTCTTACAAGATTTTACAGTCCCTAAGATTCGACAGGCGTCATGGCTCAGTCGGTAGTAGCTCTGCCTTCCGTGCTTTGGGTCGTGGGTTCGATCCCCACCGAGAACAAATATTTGTGTGGCAAACAGATGTTTGTTCTGTGTCTGGGTGTTTAAATGTAAGTATGTATTTACAAAAAAAAAAATTATGTATGTATTCTATCAGCCATCTAGCTCCCATCGTACAAGCTTTGCTTAGTTTGGGACTAGAAGGCGTTGTGTTAAGTGTCCGTGAATATAATATTTTTTTTATATATTTTAATTTGAATGAAATCTACTTCGGACAATTTTCAATCTTCATACATTTGCCATTCTTCACATTCCTCACAGTAGGGGTGTCGCAGAAACACTGGGGGATGTCACACGCCCCGCCACCACCTTGTAGATCGTGCACATTAGGGTTGTCACAGGAAGGCTCGGCTTTTTGAGGGCAGTAGAGCACAGAGTGCTCACCGGGTGGGCATTTTTCTAAAAAAAAACAAAAAAAAAATTAAGGAGATGTCGCTACGCACACAGCTGTTTATCTTAATGGTCATAAAACATGGTATACTTACACACACACAAAATGTATTATGTTAAATTCTAAGACTCTGATGTACTGGTTATGTTCTGACCCGGACTCCGCAAGCATAGATTTTGTATGAAAACCTCCACTCAAATATAATTTGAGTGACGATGTATGTATCAGCCAGCATACGGCCATAAGAAACGCATTATTTTGCAGTTTCTACATAGTAGAGGTACTCATACATAATAACGATGAAACCCCGGATCAAAAGTTTAATTTTTCAGATCAAGAAATTAAATGTCCATAACGGGTACCAAACCAGCACCTCTGACTAGAATTTCAATAACCCTGTTCCACACAGTCAGGTAAACATATCTTACTTGTTGGAAACCCTTGACCGTGAACTGGACCGCACACCACCAACACACTGACAAGTACAAATAGCAACTTCATCGTGAACTCGAAAACTACTGAATAAAACACTAGTTTTAAGATAAAACAATTTCTTTACAATACAGATGAATATTTTACTTCGGTCGCTTGAACACTGTTTTGTGATCACATATGTTTTCCAATTTATAGTCGTATAATCTGTCTTCAAACCCCAGTCGCACCAACTGCGTACTTTTAATAAGCCACGCGTTAAAAATTTTCTTTGCAAAGAAATGTCAAAGAAAAAAGAAAAATATGGGCACGTCAATATGCATTCTGTATATACGGTTACCAAACTCTATAGTAGATCCCTTTAAGATATTTAGGGGGTAGTTAAAGACACTCTTTAGGGGTAGCCAAAGAAAGGTCAATACAATTTGCTATCTATTTATGTCCACTTTTTGTAATAACTAGTGTTTCTTCATATTCAATAAGTCTACCGAGTTCCTAGCAATGTTTCCACCGTTTCATTTGGATCCATGCACAACGCACATCCTTATTTAAAACAAAAAAAACCTGTGCGTGCAGTCCCTACGCGCGGGAGAAGTTATACTTCGAGTGCCACGCATCCACTCTCGCTCTGTGTTTAATGTGAAATTAATTTAGTATTTATTTTTATGTACTTACTTAACCAATATGCATTACCAAATTTTCACTTCAAAATAAAAAGTAAAAAGTTGCATGAACACTGCCATCTATTATATTTTGATTGTAGCGTATTATAGTCTCTTTCTATTTCCCCCGCTCTCAGTTGGACGTCGTTTTTCTTCAAAAACACGGGCGGTCAAATGCTGAATTGCTGCACACTGCCATCTATATTTGATTGTAGCATTTGTAGCGTATTAGCGTATTAGACTATGTCAACCGCGTAACGCAACGTTGTTGGAAGTCGCATTAAAAGTATAATTTCAAAAACATTGTATTTGAACTCATTTTCACAGTAGCCACTAACTCTGTATAAATAAAATGCAGAGTTAACTCTACGGTTAAGATAACCTCTTGGTGTAAGTCGGGTATGATGGGCAAAGGGGATTTACAGTTTGGACTAAGGATAACAGTTTTAAAAACTAAGAATGTAAACGTTTGTTCCATAAAGGGGTAAACAGGAAAATACCAGGGACAGCGTAACCGGCGATAAGGTGATTTTTTAAAGTGCACCGGTTTTCAAAGCCTACTCTTGTTAAGAAAGAAATGGTTTTAGGTTTTGCTAAAACCCGGTTTAGTGATCTTGTAAATCTAAGGTAGGATTTTAGGGAAATTGAATCGTTTATTCCCACCTGTTCTGTGCGTAATTGTAAATTAAGGAGTTTAGTAGTAGCTCTACCTTCCGGGCTGTGGGTCGTGGGTTCGATCCCCACCGAGTACAAACATTTGTGTGTGGCAAACATAGATGTTTATTCTATATCTGGGGGTTACTATGTATCATATGTATACATTTACAAAAAAAAGTATATATAGTAGGTGCCAAATAACACCGCAATACAGGTCATTCACCAACCTTCACCACGACATCGCAAAATTCAATTTATGTATGGTAAACAAACAGTACTACGAGATTCAAGCGATACCGTCTTAGCGACAGGTTTGTATGGAAAGCGACAGAATTAGCCATTCATAAATTGAATTTTGCGACATCGTGGTGAAGGTGGGTGAATGACCTGTATTGCGGTGTTATTTAGCACCTACTATAGATACCTAAGTATTATATCCAGCAATCTAGTTCCCATGGTACAAGCTCTGCTTAGTTTGGGACTAGAGGGCGTTGCGTGTACCTAATGTCCAAAAATATATATTTTTAATTTTAACAATACCAATTAAAGTTCAACCCTAATGTGATACGAGTGCAGGGTTACCACTACATCACCATTTCGTATTTTATCATTATTCATTGTGTTTTGATGATAACCCCCTTATCTTAAGTATACGTACTAACTTATCTCATAAATTAAGTAATTCCCAGTTTACGACAACTCAGTGACGAATTTAAGTTATTCGCTAAGCAATTAAAAGTTTATTTACTTACTTCTTACAGTTAACGATCACCTTTATCCTTGTATCAATATAGAAACATAAAAATGTTTGTCTGTTTGAAAATAATCAATAGAATACATTCAAGATGAGTTTGTCAAAGTAATCTATCCAAGATGATGAACGTATGTAAGCAAATCTTTTACACTGAAAAAACTCAAAATGACGTACCTATCAAAAGAGACCATAAAAAATTAAGAAAAAAGGATAGCTACGTAGTGTTCTCAAAAGTAAACAATTTAAAATGAACAGCGACACCTATCTGAAACGCGTTGAAATATAATTGCCAGAATTCAGAAGCAACCCTATCTCTATCACGCGTGATAGCAAAAACATAATAAAAAACCCTATCATTATAATAGCACTTATCCCTAAAACTTACCTAATAATTGTATCATTTATATTTTGTTGGTGATCATTAATAAAATAAAATAAATATTGGCAAGGAAATACGCTGCCTGTTTCTTCCCTGCGCGCAATCTTGTACATATTTGCTCAGAGAGTTGCCGAAGGGATATTTAATCTTGTTATAATGCTATTTATGACCACTATGTGATTATGTGGAATTGCAGCAAGTGAGAAACACAAGCCTGCAAACTGAACTGGACATAGATTCAATTTACAAGCAATCCCAGGCAGTACCTACTCGTAGTCACGGAGGAGTGAACACACCACTCACCGCATATAGAACAACTGAGAGCTATAGTAGGTGTCAAATAACACCGCAATACAGGTCATTCACCCACCTTCACCACGATGTCACAATTCAATTCATGAATGGCTAATTCTGTCGCTTTCCAAACCTGTCGCTAAGACGGTAAGCGCTCGAATCTCGTAGTACTGTTTGTTTACCATAAATAAATTGAATTTTGCGACATCGTGGTGAAGGTGGGTGAATGACCTGTTTTGCAGTGTTATTTGGCACCTACTATAGCACTAGGTTTTAACATGATTAAATTAATCGCTTTAGACACATCACAAAATATGTCCTTAAAAATTGCTGGAGAGCACCAAGCAAGCTCGTATATGAGTTAGTGGCCAACTCTGGTGACGGAGTTTTTAAGCCGCCGACCTGCGTCATGGCTTAACGACTGCTAGAGCCGGAACCGACAGTTATGCCCTCCGAAGCACGGAAGCGCTCAGGTGTAAATGTCACTGTCACCCATCCTAATACTGACCGCACAGAACGTCGCTTAACTTAGATAATCGGTGAAGGACACTAGTTTTGAAACGACACATATCACTTTTATTTTAATAGTTTTTCTTGTGTCATTGTGAGTATTGTTGTTTAATTTTGGTGGAATTTTAAAGAATAATACTTAGGTCGTAACATAAAGTGTAAGGCATTGGAATAAATGTTTTTCTGAATGTGAAAATTCGTGTTAAGTTTTGAAGATAAAATCCACCATTTTCTGTTCAAAACAAACGACAGCCGACTTGACGAATGACTTGATTTAACTTTTAATATTACAATTATATCACTTGACATTGGCAAAATTGTCTGTCCAAATGACGGACAGAGGCCATTATTGAAGAGAAGAAGATAATCGGTGAAGATTGACTAAGCAAGCCAAGCCACGCTTTGAGAGCACCAATTTTTAGCAACTCTTTTTATTCAGCAACTTTTTTTGATTACTGTATTGTCGCATTTTTAAATAAGTACTAAAGGTACAGATTTAATTGTAGCTATCATTTATTATAGTTGTGTGGTCCATTTTGATCCATCTCTACATAGAGTAGGTGAGTGTACCCCATAGAGCCTACGCCAGGTTATGAATTTAATGTAGTATGAAACACTGGAAAGAAAACTACAGACAACCTAAGACACCTTAGAAACATTTACTAATTACGTAGACTTAAAGAATATTATAAAAATAAATAAATAAATTATTATATTAAAACGATACACGATCATAGTTACGACGACGTTATTACTTATATTAGGTAAGTACAGTTTATTTATTCAAAAAAGAAAATTAACTAATACTAATACATATTAATTCTTTCAGGGCGTCTAGTTGAAGGGACGCGTGACCCGAGGGCTGGTGATTATCTAGGCCAGCGTATCAGCATTGCTATTCAGCGCGGCAATGCAGCCAGTGTCTTGGGTACGCTTCTGACTGGTACTGGTTTGGACCAGTTGAGCTATCTATAAATCGTTTGCAACGGTTTGTAGATGGCTCAACTGTTTCATGTGTATGTTGTGGATATTGTGAGTATTGTAAATGCTGTATTAGTTTTAATTTTCATTAAGTATTTAATATTATGCTAATAATACTAATACAGTATTTACAATAGGTATTCGTTGGTACTTAGTAATTTTTTTACACAGATCTGTGTAAATACAACTCTTTTCAAGCGAATCAGGGTGTACAACTATGTTAAATTACCTACATTATCTTAACGTACATTGAATATTTAAAACGATGAAGCCTGTAAGTACGAACGTGACCTGAATTTAATTAGAACCATGACGTATATTATCTTTGACGCAATAATAGTTCTTCAGCTTTGTAAACTTTTGCTGATAAATATTTTTCAGTGGATTCTCCAAGGCGGACCCGTGGTCACACACAGTATTTCAATAGCGCTAAAATACAATCTATTCTATTCTAGAAATCTGCGTCTAGCTCGTGACTGCAGGTAGACGTCGAGTCTAGTCAATTAGACACGCTTGGAACTAGGAAGTTTGTCTAAGCCTGTCGGAAACGGATGTTCTAGTTCAAAACCACACGAGTCGACTGAAACGCAAGCCTTTTTTTTTTTAATCTATATATTTGAATACAAAACCTACACTAAGTCGTAAGACTTGTGTTGTAGGTTCTGCGAATCTTCCAAGGAATTACAATTACGCCACTAAGTATCTTGATCATTTTTTACATTATAAAGAGAAGAAGTTAAAAAAAAAAGAATCATTATAGAATACAATATAGAATTCATGAATACAATACTAAAAAATGCAAAAACTTGTATGTCCTGTAAGTTATTTCAATTTTTTATTTAAACGGTGTTTTATTCAAACGAAGTAGCATTATCTAACGTAAACTTAGGTATAGAATACCACAAAGCTTTGTTAGAAATTATCAAGTTTAATTAAGTAAATCATGTTACAATTTACACATACGTAAGGTCAATGCCTAACCAAAACGTAATCTCTACAGTCATGTTTCCGTAAGAGCATCATTTTCAATATCATGTTTTTTTTTGCAGCCAATCCAAAATCTGAGTTTAAGTCAAAGTCAAATCTTTTATTCAATAAAATCTCACTGATCACTTTGAATCGTCATTACGTTTTGTAATATTAGGTATGATTACATAAGTTAAAACCAAAGAACGTGAAGTTTGAAAATAACATGACTTGCAAAAACTAAACCGATATACCTAAACCACAGATTATATAATACTATACTAGTACAGATACCTCATCTAATACAACAAAACGCGATTGCCCTAACTCGGGCTATTCTTCGGGCTATTCAGCTAGGCACATGAAAATTGCTAGATAACGCTATCTAGCGTTTTCCATTAACATTAAAGTTAATGTTTACATTATAAGGAGCTAGATGGCAGTGTGCTCTCGAGATTTTTAGCATAAAAATACGCTAGATGGTGTTATTCGAGGTCTAAAAAAAAACCAAGACCGAAGACTATTTGAAACCAAGTTCGCCAGCCGAATAGAATAGTCTGGAAGCAGGGGGCTGGACTGTCTAGTGTTACGTTGCCAACTTTCATCTAGTGTATAGGACTATAGGTATATCACGTTTGCTTAGAATAGCATTTTGAGCATGGATCTTATTTTGTCTCATTGGATTTCTTATTCTGTGGCTGTTGCGACCACCAGTGGCTGTGGTCAGTGGCCTGTTTTTGCTCAGCCTAAATATCACGTTTGCTTAGAATAGCATTTTGAGCATGGATCTTATTTTGTCTCATTGGATTTTTTATTCTGTGGCTGTTGCGACCACCAGTGGCTGTGGTCAGTGGCCTGTTTTTGCTCAGCCTAAATATCACGTTTGCTTAGAATAGCATTTTGAGCATGGATCTTATTTTGTCTCATTGGATTTTTTATTCTGTGGCTGTTGCGACCACCAGTGGCTGTGGTCAGTGGCCTGTTTTTGCTCAGCCTAAATATCACGTTTGCTTAGAATAGCATTTTGAGCATGGATCTTATTTTGTCTCATTGGATTTTTTATTCTGTGGCTGTTGCGACCACCAGTGGCTGTGGTCAGTGGCCTGTTTTTGCTCAGCCTAAATATCACGTTTGCTTAGAATAGCATTTTGAGCATGGATCTTATTTTGTCTCATTGGATTTTTTATTCTGTGGCTGTTGCGACCACCAGTGGCTGTGGTCAGTGGCCTGTTTTTGCTCAGCCTAAACTAATACACTGCTAATAAGCTTTTATAGTCTATGGGCGAATACTCAAAAGCCATTAAAACCCCACTCAATTTAAGTCCCGCTTAAATTATTGCCATCTCTTACAAATGAGTAATGTCAAACAGAGGCAGAGCACCACTTAAAAATTTAAGTGGTGCTTAAATTTTGAATGACGTTTGAGTATTTCAGGCTCGTATGCCGATACAGAAATTACTCAACAGAGATTACCTACTCAAGCGTAAGTATTATAATTATGATTATGTGCTCAAGTAGACATAGGTATCGATTCGCCTGTTGCATTTTTCTAAACTAACCTAATTTGACAGCTCTAAAATTATAGCCGTCCTTGTCGTTTCAGTTTATTAGAAAGGGACGGCAACATTTTTAGTGCTGTCAAATTATGTTCGTTTAGAAAAATGTAACAAGCGAATCGATATCATTTTCATACAAAAATTTATGCTTGAGTTCGGATTAGTGCTTGCAAAATGTGCTCGTGTCGCAAATCTCCACTTTCTTGAAGTACTCGTGGCGTAGGCTTGCTTTTTTTAGATGAGTGACCGTTAGTGGCATTTACATCTGAGCGCTTCCTTGCTTCGGAAGGCACATTAAACTGACGGTCCCGGCTCTAGCAGCCGTTAAGCCATGACAGCGGCCTAAAAACTCCATCACCAGAGTTGGTTAGTAACTCATGCGAACTTGGTTTTTTTAAGTGAAACTTCTAATGCTACTTCCTACAAGGTTGCGTTAAACGTTTAACGCTCCTGGGGAAGGGAAATAGAAAGAGACAGAGCGAGAGTAGATCACATACCACAAAACACAAAACACTTCGATTGCGCGTTCTAGGATCCGACCAAACTTAGCAGCGCCATCTAGTTCTGATTAAGGCAACATGAGCATAGAACCTTTTCTAACTAAATAAGTACTGCATATTGGTTAAGTACATAAAAATAAATACTAAATTAATTTCACATTAAACACAGAGCAAGAGTGAATGCGTGGCACTCGCAGTTTAACTTCTTCCGCGCGGAGGGACTCCACGCACTATTTGTTTTTCTATTTCTTTTCCTTTTCCGAGTTCATTTTCTTAACGGCCAGATCCGTAATGGATACTGAAGAGAATCAATTAAAGCAGGCACGGTGAGCGGTAATCAAAAGCAGCCCCATTGCCGGCGCTCATTAGCAAATAACTCAGACGGTTAGAGAATTATTATCATCGGGTTTGTTTCAGCTGTGGTCCGTGTGACGTGATTTTAGCGGGATAATATTGCTGGGTGCCAGACGTTGACACTACTTACCTACAGAACCTTATTTTTGTGCCTGTCACCAGCTCAACTTTTTCTTATGATTTAGTGACATTTTTATTTATTTTTATTTGCAATGAGAATTATTAATGTATACACACTATCTATTCATGCGCATGTAAAGGCAGATTTTAGTGAAATTTTACTTATTTTTAAGATCCTTACCAACTTGAAATTTATTGAATAAATGATTGATGATTATGAAGAATCAAATGCATTTAAAGATTTTCTTAGCATTTATAGAAAGGGCCAGTTTTGGGTTCAAGCGATACTAGCATAAGTCTGTGGCTTAGATCACAATGTCCTCCGGGAAATTACAGTTTCGACCAATTAGAACCGGCTTGGATGAATTTCGACCTAACACCCTGAATATTTTTTAATTTTAACCCGTATTTGGATTTAATTTCTGCTATCAGCCAATCTCTCTTGAGATAAAAGATTCAATTGCTAACACGATCTGAAGTGGGAGCTAATTTACTGTGGAAAATGTAAAATTCACTTTAAAAACATGTTATTTTTAAAAAAGGTTTTTTGAGGATTTGGATATTGAGATTCATGTGGTTCCCTAGTATAGAAATGTTTATTCACAAAGAAAATTAAATTACAACTAATACATATTTACAATATTTACAAAATACACACACATGAAACAGTTGAGCTATTTACAAACCGTTGCGTTATTATTATTATATTTATTTGACTTTTACCGTTCCATAGTTATTATAAAAACAGCAAAGGATTAAAATAGCTTTAAGTAGTCTCTCTGAAAAACTTAATAATAGAGAAAATAGAAAAATGTCGAAGTTTCTTGAAGTAAAAGGACTATAAAATGAAAGTAAATCATAAAAATAACTAAAACAGCAGCAGTATTTGGCGGCAAACCGCGGCACGAACCTCGTGCAAAATATATTACTATGATATTCTATGTGGGCTTGTGTCCGGCTGGCAAGTGCCGTTTCAAAGTCTTTTTACACTTTCGGATTCTACAACCGAGTAGAGATGCTTTTCTACAAGAGATGTTCTGTGAAAGGTTGCATAGAATATGCTGGTCCGTAAAGCAACGCCCGACGCGTTGGTCTGACTAAATCAACATAATTATTATCTGTCTGACTTTACCAATAAATAACTATTGAGGAGAACACGGTAAGATATGTCATATCCTACCGTGTTCTCCTTAATAGTGTAGGGAAGATCTTCCACGCCGAGCGACCTTTGTCTCGGGGTCCGAAGACCGATGGATGGTAATCCCAAACTCCATGATAACTTCGTTTGCGCGATCTAGGATAGTTCTCATGTAACGAGATAGATGGCGCTACACTATTGGACTATTTAATCCGCACCACTCTCTATTATGAAGTTGTACGAGGCCGCGTAATCTTCTACAGGACCTCAGCCATTACCTCAGCACCAGCATCACTAAAAGCTACCAGCTGCTTTTAAATAATAGACTTTACAGTCTCAGAGAAGTGAGTCATATCGTACCTTGAAAAGGTGCTCGCCAGACTCTTTATACGGCATACATTCGGTTTAGTAGGTTCCCGTGTAGACTTGTGCATAAAATATGTTATTTTCTCTCGCACTCTCCTGTCTGTTTCAGTGTTATTTGTGTTGAGGCTCTGTACCTCTGTCTGGGCCAGCGTATTACTAAGTACTGGATCATCTATGATAGTACAGTCAGCTTCAAAGTAATCTTCGCATTATATTCTGCTGGCCCTGTTTTGTATCAATTTTGGTTTGACCGTGCGACCAAAGTTTGACTATCGTCTCGCTAAAATTGTCCTCAACCTCGACAGTTTAAGTTCATCATCATCAATATAGTCTGCAAAAATACATTGTTCGTCATAGGCCCTAATAAACACGGAAGAATAATTTTAGGCCTTTTTCATCCAATAACTTCTAGCCATATTAAAAGTATATCCTGTTGTATAAACAACGTTATCCACGTGGGCAACTGTAACTTACTTTTTACCTTCCAATATTCGAGGACCTTGATTCATTTACGCTAACAGTATTCCCAAATTATTTACCCTAACATCGCAATATTTTTTACAAAAATAAATAAATTTAATGTAACAATATTTCCAAATTATTTCACCCTCACATCATGACGCAATATTTAATACAATAATAAAAAGATCTTCAATGATGCAGCCAACTGTACTAGCTTTGAAGTAGAGTGCAGTTGTAATTCATTTTCGGAAATAGCTGCTTTGTCTCTTGAATGTTCTGTTCCATTAGACGATTGAATTTCCTGGACTGTATCAAATCTAATAGCTACATTTTAGTATGTACATATTTATGACAGGCGTCGTGGCTCAGTCGGTAGTAGCTCTGCCTTCCGTGCTGTGGGTCGTGGGTTCGATCCCCACCGAGAACAAACATTTCTGTGGCAAACATATATGTTTGTTCTGTGTCTGGGTGTTACTATGTATTATAAGTAAGTATTTACAAAAAAAAATGTATTTATGTATTATATCAGCAATCTAGTTCCCATAGCAATCTAGTTCCCATATATACAAGCTCTGTTTAGTTTGGGACTAGAAGGTGTTGTGTGTAATGTCCAAAGATATTTATTTATTTTATTTATTTTATGTGTTTATTTACTTGCATAGCCACAACAGCAACAACATTGTTGCATTTTTCTAAACTATAGTTTATGTATGTCATTAATCTCGATTTTTTTGTAATGTGAACCAAACAGTGATATGTAGTGTAAATGCAAACAAGTGCCACCTAATAAGAACACAACAACAAAGGTGTCTACGTCTTAAGTAATTAGAGACAATAAGAAAAGTTCTGGTTAGATCGTAATATATATACGCTAAATTAAGAAAAAAAAAACTCGATTTTTAAAACATAGTGGACTTTTCGGAATTCGATATCGCCAGGTAAATCACAGCAGAAATCGCGCCCATTCATTGGTAAACCTTACTATCAATTTATTATCTACGTGGAAGATTATCACTCCAATACGTGTCTTAACCTAATTAGATCACCGCAATTTGCGTTACATAACACTATCATTACAAAAAAATTTCAAATAAATAATTTTTAAAGAGTGTAATGTTCAGACTGCTAGTTTTTTGTTTTTTTGGGGTGGTCGGGGTTCTCTGGGCTAAGGAACCGGACTACAGATATGTGACGTTAGAAGGATTAGGGGACTTGAAGGGGGTGAAGTATTGGGATGGAGATTTTCATGAGTTTTATGGGGTGCCTTACGCTTTGGCACCGACAGGAAGAGACAGGTTTAAGGTGAGTCTATGATAGTTTTCGCTTTTTTTTTCTAGTTTTGGTTCGGATACTTGGACTGTGACTTAATTTTTCTAACACCGTGATGTGTTGCACTATCAGCACCTTCTCAATGAACTATGTATCTAACCTACTGACAGGTTTTCACATCTTGCCAATTAAAAAACATAAATAAGCGTTATATCAATTTTAAAGCCAGTGGTTTCTTTATATTCTCACCTTTTTTCACATGTAAATAAAATTTAAAACTCTCTGAAACCTATCACTTAATTATGCTCAATAACATTTCAGGCACCACTGCCACCAGCTCCATGGAATGAAACGATGAAAGCCAACAGAGGGTTGATCTTCTGCCACCAAGTCTACTACACGGGAGAAACACCAAATAGCGAAGAAGAATATCTCGCGGGTAGTGAAGACTGTTTAGTAGCCCACATCATGGTCCCGAAAATAGGAACTGAAACTAACCTCCTTCCAGTAGTGGTTTTCATCCATAGTGGAGCTTTTGCAGGTGGTAGTGGAACTATGGCAAAGTATTATAAAGTAGCTCAACAAGATGTGGTCGTTGTAGCTCTGAACTACCGATTGGGAGCTCTTGGTTTCGCTTGTCTTGGAACTGAAAATGTTCCTGGAAACGCAGCACTGAAAGACTTAGTTGCTGGGTTGAAATGGGTCAATAAGTATATTAAAAGTTTTGGAGGAGACCCTGATAAAGTAACGCTAGCTGGATACAGTGTAGGAGCTACCTTAGCTGAGCTGGTAGCGTTGACTAAGGAAGCTAATGGACTCTTCAATAAACTGATGCTTGATAGTGGTTCAGCTCTCATGCCTTTTGCTGTGAACAGAGACCCAATAAATACTGCAAGGAATATTGCTAAGGCGACTGGTTTTGAAGACAGCGGAACAATTGAAGATTTGGAGGAGTTTTTATTTGAATCTGACCTGCAACAACTGCAAGCTAATAGTAGAAATTTCTTCTTGAAAAACAGTACATTTGGATTTGCTCCTTGTATCGAAAACCCTGAACTACCTGGAGCTCTTTTGACTGAATCTCCTTACGATATATTGAAGAGAGGTGACTATGGAAAGTTCGAAGTTTTTGCTGGGTACAGTAACATGGAAGGCATCAGTCGAACAAGTCAATTTGAAAGCTGGAGTGAGTTGATGAACAAAGATTTATCTGATTTCCTTCCCGCTGACTTGAAGTTTGCCAATGACAAAGAGAAAGTTAGTTTTATCAAAGAGGTACAGCAAAAGTACTTTAAAGGTAAGGATATAACTCTCGAAACGTTGCAAGGATATATTGATTATTACTCAGATTCAATGGTCAAGTACGGTTTGATGAGATCTGCAAAGCTCCATGCAGCAAAAAGACCTATTCATCTATATGAGTTTACTTACGTCGGTAAGCTCAATACTAAGCATATGTACATGGATAGAATTTTTGGAGCTAGCCACAGAGATGCGATTGCGTACGTTCTGGACTTCTATGACTGGACCAGAAACTATACAGATATGGACCAAAGAGACAGGATGGTATTCATGTGGACTGATTACATGAAATATGGGTAAGGTTTTAAAAAATATATCTGTTTTACGTAACAGATTTTTTTGTAGTAAAATCGAAATTTTTGTATTCTTTTTTATATATGAGACTGCAGCATTTATACCCAACGTATTAATTTACAGAAACCCGACTGCCTTCGAGAGCTCGCTGATCAAAACCAAATGGCAAAAATACACAAACGAGCAGCCCAACTATTTGGACATTGGTTACGAACTGGTAAATAAGAAGGATCTATTCGCAGACTCTTATAAATTCTGGGACAAAGCTTACCAGAAGAACTACTGGAACCCTACTGCCCCGAATCCTAAAAACTATAAACCTACGATGGCAAAATCGGTTAAGCCAGCGGTCAAGGAAGAAACTCCTTCAATAACTGCTGCCAAAGCTGAGGATATGGAAAAAGATTCTCCAACGATCGAAAAAAAAGCCCCTGAAGAAGTTCCACCCACTGAAAAGAAGATATCACCCTCTACTGACGAGAAAACCACTAAAAAACCTAAAGAGCCAGAGAAAGTAGAAGCTAAAAATACTCCATCAGAAAACGTACCCAAAGCTAATGTTAAAATTCCCGAATCTAAGAAGGATGAAAAAGTGCAGAGCAAATAAATAACAGTAGTCTTTGATGAGAGTTTTTTTTTCAAAGAATTTTCTAAGTAATAAATACTCTTTTAATACATTATAGGTTCTATCTAACCGTTGGCAAACGGATGCAATGAAGCCAGGTTTCCGGACTATTTTACTTCGGTATTTGCGTGCCAAATCTTTTCAAATCCCCTATATCTATAGATGGAAATTCTCGAAGGGTGCATTTTCTATTCCAAAGGACTATTATTGTACCTACCCCTTGGGGCGAAAAAATATTTTCACCACTTCGTGCATCGTTCGGAATCGCGACTCACAAAGGAATGGGGGCTCTTGTTTAGAAGTGTCAGTCACAGTGTGCGTGGTGTCAAGTCTTACGAGAAGGCGAGTTCGAATCAACAAAGCATACCGTTTTGTTAAGAAAAATACTAAAGCAAGAAAGCTCGTATGAGTGTATAAGTCGCCAATTCTGGTGACGGAGTTTTTAGGCCGCCTTTAGCCTCCAGTTTAACGTGCCCTCCGAAGCACGGAAGCGTTCAGATGTAAATGCCATTAGCGGTCACCCATCCAAATACGCACGGAACGTTGCTTAGCATAGATAACCAGTGAAGATTGGCTAAGAAAAATAGTAATAATTATTTTACTAGCTACATCCTTTATACCTCAGTTTGGATCCTGACTTATCTCGCACGCGCACGTTATGACCAAACCCACAGGCGGCCAACGTGATTTTCCCTTTGACAAAACAAATTACTTCTATGAGCTGTGTTGGAGTCCAGTTTATTACTCAATGGCTTATGATAGCTCAGGCCGGTTGCCACAGCCACATGATCGCAAGTGCGCCTGCAGGCTAACAGGAACGCAGTTTATAATGATAGGTTTAAAGCATATCATATTCTCATTATTGAAGTTATACTTCTAATGCGACTTCCAACAACGTTGCGTTACGGGATGACATAGTCTCTGTCTCTTTCTATTCCCCCGAATAGAAAGAGACAGAGGCTAATACGCTTCAAATGCTACAATCAAATATAGATGGCAGTGTTTAGCAATTCAGCATTTGACCGCCCGTGTTTTCGAAGATAAACGACTTCCAACTGACAGCGGGGGGAATAGAAAGAGACTATAATACGCTACAATCAAAATATAATAGATGGCAGTGTTCATGCAACTTTTTACTTTTTATTTTGAAGTGAAAATTTAGTACTGCTTATTGGTTAAATACATAAAAATAAATACTAAATTAATTTCACATTAAACACAGAGCGAGAGTGAATGCGTGCCACTCTAAGTATAACTTCTTCCGCGCGTAAGGACTGCACGCACTGGTTTTTTTTTCACTAACGGTTTGTTTGTGCTTAGCTTTTCTCTCAAACTTTGACACTGCATTTGAGTATTTAAATAAATATGCTAGTTAAATATTTTTACTTTTGGCTGTGTAACTTTGACAATAGTATTATAGACAATAACCTTTGACATGTACCACAAAACAACATCGGAAATTTTTGCATTGGGGGTTAAGTATCTAACATTTAGGTATTTATTAAGCGTTGGGTTGGAAAGGTGTGTGTCAGACGTTTGGAATAGCTGTCTGTTTAAAGTGACGGCTTCAGAAATACGCTAAATATATTTCGTTTTGTTTATTGCTTCGAACAACAAAGTTACCGCAAGTACCATAGATAAAAAATATATTCGTTAGTTAGATTAAGTGGTAACCACTGCTTATAACGATGCATTGCCTCACTGAGCACTTCCACTGGGACGTGCCTTGTGATGCATTGCACTGCGCCCATCACTCTGAGACATAGAGGTGTTAACCTTTTACCTACTGGAATTCCAGACACAATAAAAAATCTATTGTTACTGACCCGATATCGCGTCGACGGGACGTCGAAGGTTAAGTATCATGTGCCTGTTAATTGCACCGGCACCCATACGCTTCTAACCGAAACATAGCAATGCGAGCATCACTGCTTGGCAGAAGCAATAAGATGACGTATTAGATTCAAAAGCTCAGTTATTGAAGTTATACTTCTAATGCGACTTCCAACAAGGTTGCGCAACCGTTTAACGCTCCTTTACTACCACAAGAAAATTTTAAACGCAAAAAGTCGTTATTTCGCCCAGGATTGAACTGGCGTCCTTCTGCGTGTAAAGCCGATGTGATAACCACTACACCACGGAACCCGTTAAATCTAAGCGCGAAATGTTGTATCTACTGACACATTAATGTACAAAAGTTACGTACAGGCTGTAACAGAAAAAGTGATCACAAACTGTTCACAAAATAGTTCTGATTTAGGCAACATGAGCATAGAACCTTTTCTAACTAAATAAGTACATAAAAATAAATACTAAATTAATTTCACATTAAACACAGAGCGAGAGTGAATGCGTGGCACTCGAAGTAACTTATTCCGCGCGGAGGGACTCCGAGCACTACTTTTTTTGTTATTATTAGGGTAGTCACAACATCAAATCATTATTTGCTTCACAAAATTATACTTCCATGCCGATAACTACCAGAGGTACCTACTAGTTAACTCCTCGGTGAAGGAATGCAACCACCACGTCGCGACACGTCGCGTTGCTTGGCATTTGATATTGACGTACCGAGACATGCCCGGAGACAGCTATGTACAGGATGCTCTTATTAAATACTTACCTACTTCATACACGTAAGTACAGGTGGGTTACTCTCGACTACAGTTCTAATTTGGATCCATAGATTTTGACAGAAGTCGTGTCATTTTTCAGTACAAAATGACACGAAATCTGTCAAACTCCGGATCTAATCTAGAACGGTGGTGGTCGATAATAGCCATATAAGTTTTGCGAATAACCCTTTAGTCAGTTAGGGTTCAAAACGGTATAGATGCAAAAATAAGTGGTGCGATTCTGTAATCGCACCACTTAGTGTCATGTGCCTGTGCACATGACACTTATGATTTACTAGGTGCCGCCCGCAACTTCGTTCACGTCTCGATGTGTTAATCCAGGTCACGGACAATATATATTTCAAGTTTCATCCATATCGGATTAGTCGTTTTTACGTGAAAGAGTAACGAACATCCATACTTACAAACTTTCGCGTTTATAATATTAGTAGGATAGGATGTCTCAGATTGATGGGCGCAGAGAAATGTATTACAGGGCACGTTTCTAGTGTACGTGCTCAGTGAGGCAGTGGTTACCACTTCATCAGATGGGCCACCATCATTTAGTGTTATATAAAAAAAAATACTCAGGCTATTTATATAAACAAATGTGCCGACTGACATTTTGCTTTGCTTAAAAATCCAGTCTGATTTTTTTTTTATTACAAGACTTGCCTCAGAATTGTCTAGTGATAAATTAAAAAGCAGATTCTACTTGCATAACAAGCATAGGTATAAAAGACATCATGAAAACAAAACCCTATATTTATAACACCCTGTATGTTTTACGTACTCAACACTGCATTCCGATATCTTGCTATGCAAATCCGAGCGGCATTGCTAGCGTGCCACGTCATACTGTTAGTATTGGTTGGCTTCTGAGAAATCGATCAGTAAGGCTGGGTTCCCACTACCCCGGACCGGCAAATCTGCCGGGAACCGGACGCCGGACAGAGTGTACACATTACACCGGATCCCACAAGAAAATCGAACAGTCCAGTACTCACCTCAGTTGAAAAATGTGGGTTAGGCTCATAATCCCCTTTGAGTCGTCCCCTTCAAGGGGATTATGAGAGTGTTTGGCTCATAATCCCCTTGATTTCAAAATTTTTAAATCAAGGGCATTTTGAGGCTCTTCAGTCTCAAAATCCCCTTAGAGGCCCATTTACACCGTAATAGCTATAACTAGCTATACCAACTTCAAAAAACTGTGACGCGAAGGGAGCACGAGCGGGGCGAGCGGGGGACAGATACCGGCACAAAACTCGTTCACATTACTCCGGTCCGGTGATTCTACCGGCACTTCGCAGTGACAAAACGCTCGGTAAAAATGGCGGGCTCGGCAAAAATGTCGGACCCGGGATAATGTGAATAGCTCTATATAAATTGTACAACCGCCCTTCCGGCAGTTTTACCGGCCCGGCAGATATGCCGGTCCGGCGTAGTGGGAACCCAGCCTAAAGCTGGTTTTCCACTACGTAGCTAGTATGAGTTAAGTAGCTTATTTTCTATAAGAAAAAGGTTTGAAAGGTAAAAAAAAACTTGTAGGTACTTTGAACGAGCTGGGTACAGTGGGTACCCACCCAACCATTAGGTACCTAGATATTTGTTTCACAGTTTTGATAAAGATAAAAAAAAACTTGTAGGTACTTTGAACGAGCTGGGTACAGTGGGTACCCACCCAACCATTAGGTACCTAGATATTTGTTTCACAGTTTTGATAAAGATAAAAAAAAACTTGTAGGTACTTTGAACGAGCTGGGTACGGTGGGTACCCACCACCCATTAGGTACCTAGATATTTGTTTCACAGTTTTGATAAAGATAAAAAAAAACTTGTAGGTACTTTGAACGAGCTGGGTACAGTGGGTACCCACCCACCCATTAGGTACCTAGATATCTGTTTCACAGTTTTGATAAAGATAAAAAAAACTTGTAGGTACTTTGAACGAGCTGGGTACGGTGGGTACCCACCCACCCATTAGGTACCTAGATATCTGTTTCACAGTTTTGATAAAGATAAAAAAAACTTGTAGGTACTTTGAACGAGCTGGGTACAGTGGGTACCCACCCACCCATTAGGTACCTAGATATCTGTTTCACAGTTTTGATAAAGATAAAAAAAAACTTGTAGGTACATTGAACGAGCTGGGTACGGTGGGTACCCATACCCACCCAGCCATTAGGTACCTAGATATCTCTTTCACAATTTTGATAAAGATAAAAAAAACTTGTAGGTACTTTGAACGAACCGGGTACAGTGGGTATCCACCCACCCATTAGGTACCTAGACATCTGTTTCACATTTTTAATAAAGATCAAAAAAAAACTTGTAGGTACTTTGAACGAGCTGGGTACGGTGGGTACAAACCCACCCATTAGGTACCTAGATATCTGTTTCACAATTTTTATAAAGATCAATAGAAACTTGTAGTTAATTTGAACGAGCTGGGTACAGTGGGTACCCACCCACCCATTAGGTACCTAGACATCTGTTTCACATTTTTAATAAAGATCAAAAAAAAACTTGTAGGTACTTTGAACGAGCTGGGTACGGTGGGTACAAACCCACCCATTAGGTACCTAGATATCTGTTTCACAATTTTTATAAAGATCAATAGAAACTTGTAGTTAATTTGAACGAGCTGGGTACAGTGGGTACCCACCCACCCATTAGGTACCTAGACATCTGTTTCACATTTTTAATAAAGATCAAAAAAAAACTTGTAGGTACTTTGAACGAGCTGGGTACGGTGGGTACAAACCCACCCATTAGGTACCTAGATATCTGTTTCACAATTTTTATAAAGATCAATAGAAACTTGTAGTTAATTTGAACGAGCTGGGTACAGTGGGTACCCACCCACCCATTAGATACCTAGATATCCGTTTCACAGTTTTGATAAAGATAAAAAAAAACTTGTAGGTACTTTGAACGAGCTGGGTACTGTGAGTACCCACCCACCCATTAGGTAGGTACCTATATATCTGTTTCACAATTTTGATAAAGATCAACGTTTCACGAGTGAAAAATCAGCCATTACTTTTCAAAACGATAAAAAATAATTCTCAGTTGATAAAACTTTTCAGTCACTGACACAGGATAAGAGAATTGCCAAAATGTTCGAAAAAAAGTTCCACTAGCGTAAATCGAACCCCGATTCTCTGTCGGATGACTGTGCAATTATTAAAATCTAACCACAGCTTAGACATACAACCACCCTATTCATAACGGACGATCACTGTGAGAAGGTGCGGGTTTGTTTCCTGCGGCGCGGTGGCAGAGCGAACTGTTGTTTATTCTGGGTGTCTACGTATTATACGTATGTATTCACAAAAAAAAATGTATATAAATGTATTCTATCAGCCATCTATTTCCCATAGTACAAGCTTTGCTTAGTTTGGGACTAGAAGGCGTTGTGTTCAATGTCCGTGAATAATTATAATTATTGAAGTTATACTTCTAATGCGACTTCCAACAACCTTGCGTTACGGGATGACATAGTCTCTGTCTCTTTCTATTCCCCCGAATAGAAAGAGACAGAGGCTAATACGCTACATATGCTTCAATCAAATATAGATGGCAGTGTTCAGCAATTCAGCATTTGACCGCCCGTGTTTTTATACATAAACGACTTCCAACTGACAGCGGGGGGAATAGAAATTTATTTAGGTAAGTGTTTGTGAATACAAACGAAAATTTTTATGAATCCAACACTTTCTAAAGTTACAAACTTACCTAGTGTAAACACTAGACATGTTTGTATTTTATAGTATATTTATTAATTTGTAGATATGAAAAAGTTTTACGAATGAATGTTTTATTTAGGTATTTGTGAATACGGGTCCCTATGATTCACTGGTAGCGGAAAATTTATATTTCAGACCTATAAATCAGTTTTCTTTTATTAAAACACCCCTTGGCACCTTCGATCTTCAATCGCCTTAAGAGCCTTATTCTGGGCTGAATGACTCCGGTCCTTTTGTTGTCAGGAAAACATGAAAAACTCGGAGGTTTACGAGAATAAGATGTAATCCTGTTATGCATACATCTTTTAGATCTATTGGTAGGCAGTACCTACTTATTAGAAGTAGAAGCGCTTGTGTAGCTTGCTTTGTCAATCTTTACCGATTTTCTAGGTCAAGCGAAGTTCTGCACGGTCACTAATTTGGATGTGTGATCGGATTTTATTCATATAGTTACAATATTTAAAAATATGTTAATGCATAAGCTATTAAATACAATCGACAGCAAAAATTCCGAGTCATTAGTGTCTTGGAAATCATAAACGCAAATGCAAGATAATAAGTGTAGTTGATAATGTATAGGCACGTTTTTTTTTAAACGTGTGCTTGAAAATTGAGAAATTGTTGGTTCAGCGACTGTTCAAACTTGTATCGCGTAAGACGATGCAAAACCTATTCCAACTTCCAGAATAAACCTCCTCTATCCCTTGGGTAGGGCGTGTTGTCTTTTTAATCTACGCTACCCTCGTTGTAATCGCGAAAAACAACATTAGGGTAAACATTGTTTAATGTTGTTTAAAAAAAGTATTACCGCGATAAGGTTAGGTTAAGTTAATGGTTACAATTGAAACCGACTAAAGTTGGGTGTACTTTTTAACCAACTTGAAATAGAGCTTTTCAATTCGGCCGTATTTCTATTCTGTGACTAAATAGTGACATTGGCGCGTTTCAGCGCGATTTTTGCTGTCAAAAGCTTTTTGTTTTCGTATGTTTGTGAACACATCGCTTGAAATTACGCTGGGCAGCGAAAGCTGTTCAGATATACGATACGGGGGCAGGTACCTATTGAAAAACACTCGTGAATCAACCTCCATTCTCAGCACCCACGTCAAAATTATCACCACAATGGTGAATCAAAATTAAATAACACTCAAAGGACGAAGGACCCTTAAAAAGCATTCAATTTCACAACTGTCAAACACAATACACATAACAAGTGTTTGGGTGCGTGAGAACGTTCGCACGACGACACGACACCGATATTTCAGTGGCTCGGACAACAGTGGCTCGCACAAAAACGTCGTCATTGCCGAAACGCTGTGAAGGCATTCTGTGTCTTGATCACGAATAAGTGTGACAGTCGCAAACGTATCGTAACGCTAGCGTATCCGAGATACACTGCCCGGTGACACTACAACGGTTGGCAGTCGAGCTGGCATTGACGCGCAATATAACTCGAATGGGCTAACGCAGCGACTGTCAGATTTGTTCGTGATAGAGGTACTGAGCCCCGAGTCTGTGCATTTGTTTTGACTATCGACTCGAGTGTAGCACACGCAAACGCATTTGCAAAGCGAGAAATTTTGCATCAAACCCGGATAAGCGCCTTTAGCGGGAGATTTGGGAATTGTGCAATTCACAACAAAATGTCTCGCTTTGCGAATGCGTTTGCGTGTGCTATACTGAAACAAAAGTCAAAACAAATGCACAGACTCGGGACTCAGTGGCTCGGACAAAAACGTTGTCATCACTGAAACGCTGTAAAGGCACCAGAGCCCGTAATCTGAGTTTTGTTATGTTAATTTGCGACAAGTTTTTTTTTTCAAGACAGTTTTTGTATTGAGAAAAAAATTGTTAGAAAATCTCCCGCTAGAGGCGCTTATCAGGCTTTCATACAAAATAAGTCGCTTCTCGATGTGACTACGAGCTCCGGTGGTACGAAGCTTGACGCGATATCGTGCGGTTAGGTGAAAAAAGCCATTTTCGGTCACTTATTGGGAAAATACAATACGTCATTTTCTGTGACGTCATTACACAGGGGGCAGTAAGTAAACAGGCTGTGTAGGGTTTGTAGAAGTGTAAAAAAAGTGAGGTTACAGCATTATTTTTTCAGGTTTACCAGTTTCGGTTCAGCTTCATAACCTGAAGTAAAGCCTGTAAAAATCCATAATTTAAGGGATATAATAAAAAAGAGCTGAAAGTATTTGAAAAAAAAAAATTTGTATATAAACCAACTAAGTATTAAACCAATTCTCTGCCTTCTGTGCTGTGGGTCGTGGGTTCGATCCCCACCGAGAACAAACATTTGTGTGTGGCAAATATAGATGTTTGTTCTGTGTTTGGGTGTCTATGTATTTTAAGTATGTATTTACAAAAAAAAAAAAAAGTATATATGTATTCTATCAGCCATCTAGTTCCCATAGTACAAGCTTTGCTTAGTTTGGGACTAGAAGGCGTTGTGTTAAATGTCCGTGAATATTTATTTATTTATTTTATTTATAATTATCTTTCCAAATAAGTGTACCTACATTCGAGAGCAAAAATTCTGTGTCGTCTAATGACTGTATTTTAAATACTTACCAAAAATGGTGTTATTATTTTTCATTTTGATTTTATTATAGAGCGTACCTATACACTATACTACACATACACTACACACGTCTCTAGCACTTGGGGAAATCGCGATGTCGGTTATTACCAAAATGGAGACTGCCACTAATTAAATTCAGCAAGAAAGATATTAATATCCGTGCGGAGTTCACTTTAAAAACATAATATTCAAAATTAATTTCCAACGACAATAATAATCTTATTATCTTGGCTTTAAATTATTTTGTTAGTACAAAACGTGTTTATAAATACTGGGAGAGTGGGGATTGGGTTTGGTTTACTTATGTAGGTAGTTAGGTACCCTATCATATTTTTCCCCTTCATCATCATCATCATCAACCTATATCAGTCCACTGCTGGACGTAGGTCTCTCCCAAGACGCGCCACTGAGCCCGGTCTTCGGCTCTTCTCATCCATTGTTTGCCAGCTACATGTCTCAGATCGTCGCCCCATCTTGCCGGAGGGCGTCCTACACTACGCTTGCCTAAACGCGCTCTCCACTCAAGTATTCGTTTGCTCCAACGATTGTCGGTTCTACGGCAAACATGGCCGGCCCACTGCCACTTCAGCTTACTAATCCTCTGAGCTATGTCGACCACCTTAGTTCTTTGTCGGATAACCTCATTTCGGATTTTATCCTTTAAAGAAACTCCGAGCATAGCTCTCTCCATAGCTCGCTGAGCGACTTTCAGCTTGTGGACCGACCCTACTGTCAGTGTCCACGTTTCGGCAGCATAGGTCATAACAGGTAGGACGCACTGGTTGAAGACTTTTGTCTTTAGGCATTGGGGGATGGACGACGAGAGGACTTGACGAAGTTTCCCAAACGCAGCCCAGCCCAGCTGGATTCTTTGTTTTAGCTCGCTCTCCAAGCTGTGTCTACCCAACCGCAATATCTGCCCGAGGTAGACATATTCCTGCACAACTTCGAGAGGCATTCCGTCGACAGCAATCGGCTCTGGGGTAATACGATCGTTAAACATAACTTTCGTTTTATCCAGGTTCATTCCCAGGCCAATTTGTCGTGAGGCAGCAGCTAGACTGTTCAGCATTTGTTGTAAGTCCTGTGGCGACTCCGCCAATATAACAATGTCATCGGCAAATCGTAAGTGCGAGATATATTTGCCATTGATATTAATGCCTATTTCATTCCAACTCAGCGTCTTAAACATATCTTCCAGTGCGCTCGTAAACAACTTCGGAGATATAACATCTCCTTGTCTCACTCCGCGGCGCAACTGGATAGGTTTAGACTGCTGGTTCTGGACTTGAACAGACATAGTGGCGTCATTGTAAAGGCATCTCAGCACTTCGATATATCGCCAGTCGACCTGACATCGTTGCAGGGACTGCAGAACAGCCCAGGTTTTGACTGAGTCAAAGGCTTTCTCATAGTCCACAAATGCTAGGCATAATGGTTGATTATACTCTTCAGATTTTTGTATAATCTGGCGCATTGTGTGGATATGGTCTATGGTACCAAATCCTCTTCGAAACCCAGCCTGCTCCGGTGTTTGAAATTCGTCAAGCCTCCGCGCTAGACGGTTCGAGATAACTCTGGAGAACAGTTTGTAGACATGACTCAAGAGTGAGATCGGTCTATAGTTTTTAAGCAAAGCTTTGTTGCCTTTCTTAAAAAACAATACCACGACACTCTCGTTCCATGCCTTTGGAGTTCTCCCATCGGTTAGAACGGAATTGAAGACTCGTTGGAGTTCCTTCAGGATAGAAGAGCTTCCTGCCTTCAGGAGTTCCGAAGTGATTCCGTCCTCCCCTGGGGCTTTTCCATTTTTCAACTGTCTCAAAGCCATCCCAATCTCGTCTAGGCTGATCTCAGGAAGATCTTCTGTGTAGTGGCGGGTTAGTGTGGCTCTTGTATCCTCATTACTGGGTTCGGGACACGAAACCTGTGAGGCGTACAACCGGCCATAGAAATCTTCTATCTCAGCTAAGATCTCCGGCTTGGACACGACGGTTTCGCCCCTTGATGTTGTGAGCTGCGTCAGATGGCTTCTACCAAGTCGCTGCACAACACACACACAATCATATTTTTCCCCTTAGATTACCTCAATACCGTGCTTCAGAGGTCCTTCAAACGCCATGTTAAGCTATCGGTCTCGACTCTAGCAGTCGTCAAGCCACGACGGAGGCCTTAAGGTGGCATTAACTGTGTCACCGCATAGAACTTAAAAAAACTTAAAAAAAAAACCAGCGAAGCTCGTGTAGGCAATCTTTAATTAATATTATATAAAACTCTTTTGAAGCTGACTGACAATCAACGCACAGCCTAAACTATAAGTCCTAGAGGTATGCAATTTAGATGGTAGTTCCTTATATAGTGTAGGGGTGCAATAAGAAAGGAATTTTGAAAAGTCACACTCTAAATGGTCTAGAACGCGAACAACGCCGCAGGCAACGGATAGTGTGGGTATCGAAGCACAACCCCATAAAAACTTCACAGCATCCCTATTAGTACGTACCTACTATTATAATTTCCTTTTAAATACTGAGTAAAAGCCTTTTGGCACTTGAGGCTTTTAATTAAGGCACTGCAAGCCTTTTTTCGTATAAACCATTTAAAGCATAAATGAGAAGGGCCTTAAGTGCGCGTACTTGTCTTTGAGGGACGACGATGTGTGAGGGCAGGTTAGTTATACTTTTTTCTTTTTAAAAGTCTGTTTTCATAAAATATCAAAAACTTGTCAGAACCACAAGTTTTTTTTTTTTACTTACTCATGCCGTGATCCAAGGTGTGTCTTGCGGGCCTAAGATGCGCACCGCGAGATATTTGTCATGTCGTTCTGTCAAAATGTAAGCATTTTGTACCCGTTCAGGAACATTATCTGTGTTCATGTTGTCGAGAAACCGCGCCTTTGAATTTTCAACTTTTGACATTTCTGCATGACTATTATCTCGTCCTCAGAGAGGTACGGCGTTTTGTCGACAACATTAGGTACCACAGATAATGCTGTTCCTAAACTGGTACAAAATGCTTACATTTTGACAAAACAACATGACAAATATCTCGCGGTGCGCATCTTAGGCCCGCTGGTTTCTGATAAATAGATAGATAAATGATTTATGAACAAATCAGAGCCTGTCTGAGTTTTGTTATGTTTATTGGCGACAAACGAGAATCGAGAAACTTGCAGTTTTTGTGTGGAGAAAAATAGTTGGCGAATCTCCCGCTAGAGGTGCTTATCGGATTTTTATACAAAATATCTCGTAAGTCGCTTCTTGATATGTGTTTCGATCAACAAAAGTCGACAATTTTTTTGTACATAAAAAGATACAAAACTAGTAGCCTGTGAGCGGCTTACTTTATTTATCTTAGATTAATAAAGAAATAAATAATTTTACTGAAATTAAGTGTAATACATAGAAGTCCCCCTTAGGTACATAACCTCCTACCTATAACAATGCTTTACTGAACTCCTACTTCCGGATGTGCTATGGGAGGCATTGCACTGCGTCTACTCTAAGACTGACATTCCTTTGTTGGTACCACATCGGGCAATTTTTTTCCTAAGTAGGTACCTTGGTTAGGTAGTTAGGTACCGAATCTACGGCTCATTCCAGTTTTCTCCTGCGTCAGTCACCTACAAGCTACAAGATGTTCAATTTTATTTTCAATTCCAATTTAAATAAGTCACAAACTCATCGTAGCAGTTATCACAAACTTTCTTGCAATAGTTGCATCTTGTAACAGAAAACCAAAAAGATTGTCCAAATAACACCTGAGTGCACGAAGGTACTGAGGCAGGGACGCCAAACAGTTTTTCGATAAGTTCAATTTGAAACTGAATAGTGTTGAAAAGAGAAAAGTTTAGCAGACAGCACGGATCGTCTAGACACCGGCTGGTGACATCTGCTGGGGAAGTTTTGGTATACTTCCGTTACAAACCAAGTATTAGACATGAAAATATATACCTATGTTTTAGTGTGGCATGAACATATACCTATTATATATATATATATTAGAGTGACAATACTAACAACTGATAAACAAGAGCATGAATGCATGAATAAAATGTAGAGATTGCTACCGTAGCAGAAGTTAAAAAAGTATTGATGACAATTTCGCATTTCTTCGAATCAATAAATTTAACGATACCGTGGTACACGAATGGTCGCTCTGTGATCCATATATTTATATGTCTCTAATTCTCTAAGGCTTACATTTCTTCTACGCTGACGCCATCGGTTGCTGGCATACACAAACTAATAGGATGCTAACCTAGCGTACAAATGAACAGCGCAGAATTCAGCGCCGCAGCGTCATAGAACAGTGTTCTTCTTCTATTCATGGCCTCTGTCCGTCATTTCGACAGACAATTTTGACAGTGTCAATTGAAATATTTGAAATAATGCTAGTCAAGTCATATCATTTGTCAAGTCGAATGTTTATTCATACGCTCGACTGGCGTCAAACGTTATAGAGTCCTTTCCATGAAAGAAGTCCCGCAGACGCGTCGCTGTAGTCGACCTTAAGTATTATTTCTCGGGCAGCACTTTTAACAACTTTAGGCATTGAAAACAAGACTTTGATCACAGAAACCAAATAAAAACGCACTAGCATCCGAACACATTAACAGCACCTGACAACTAATTTAAAATTTAGTTTTAAAATTTAGTTCCGGAAATTTCCGCGGACTTCTTTCATGAAAAGGACTATAGGTTACCTTTCAGAACGTCGACAGCTGACTTGACGAATGACTTGACTTGACTTATATTATTTCAAAAATCTCACTTGACACTGGCAAAATTGTCTATTTGACAATTTTACCAGTAGTTATAGGTATAGAAGAAGAAGAAGTAGCTTTCAACACAGAATTTTGGTATTGAACTCGCTGCCCTTAACGCGACAGTCCAGCCCGCTATCAGTTCACTGATAAATATTCACAAGCAGTGCCAGTGCCACGAATTTTAATTGAAACCGTCCATAATCTGCTTCCGTGTTGCATATTGATGGATGCTATTATTTTGGCTATTGTTTATTGCACAAGGTTTTTGGACCTGTTTTGATATCAGCTGTGAATATTCTGCATTGCTTAGGCCCAATTTTTTACAACAAATCTAGCAAGCCTCACTTCCCTATGTCCGATTTAGACCAAACTTAGCATAGGTAAATATTAGTCTACGATGATCTATTATGGTGACAGCGAGCTGATAATTTTAATGATGGAGACGGAAGGTGGCTCTGGGAACTCTTTTAAAAAACGACGCAACACCATTTTTTTTATACTACTAAGTAGTCAAACAAGCGTTCAGCCCGCCTGATGGGAAGCGGTTACCGTAGCCTACGGACGCCTGCAACACTAGAGAATTTCTGAAGAAGAATTTCAAAACACCCTTTTTGAAGAGCCCCATATTGTAGTCACTAGGGAAAGCCTCGACAGGGAGAACGTTCCACAACCTGAGTGTTCGCGGGAGGAAATTCCTCTGAAACCGGACGGTGCGCGACCACGCTGGCTCTAGAGTGTGTGGATGGATTCCCTGTCGTTGGCGAGCAGTGCAATGGTAGAAAGTGGATGTAGGCATCATATTGAATAATCGAGTTGGCTCGTTTGGGTCTGCATGCTTGCCTACCCCTTTATTCATATTCAACTGTCATTTTAGCGCGGATTTAAATCGCGCGGACAATGCGCTATCATTGTCACTTGCATGACAACGAAAATTGATGGCAACAGATATAGCAATCTTTTTTTTTTTTTTTTTTTTAGTTCAACTTTAAAATTTCAGTATGACTGACGTTTGAAGTCACGTAAGCTTTAACCCCTATAATCATATTCAACTGTCATTTTAGCTGTAATTTTAGAACGTAGAATAGTTTCGCAAATATCCCGCTAGGGGCGCAACTCAATCTCTATACAAAAATATAGTTTACGTGAACTTTTTAGTAGGTATACGTAAAATGAACACACTAAGCATGCCAAAAAGGGTCATTTTTACGTATTTTCTGACGCATAGGTACCTACATACATAATCCTTTCAATTTTTTATTTCATAGTAGGCAAGTATATCTATTTGTTGTACCTATGTTTAGATCAAAAATACACATTGGGTTTAGAATTTTTTTTATTGACGTACTCGTATCTTAGTTAAGTACAATAATACTTTCAAAACCTTTACAATTTCATAATAGTTAATACACCATTCGTAATTTTAGTTGTGTGTGTCATCAAATAGTTTTACAAAAATAATAAGTCGATTGTCAACTATGCAAGGAGTAAAAATAATTCCTAATCCTTAAATATGTTTTTAAAAATTACTTAATTCATTATATCAGTAGTACATTATTTCAATTTGCTCAATAAATAATGAACATATTCTGAGATTATAAAAAAAAAGTTTTCAACTTTCATTTTATTGAAGTTTCAATTATTAAAAAGCTATACAAGAAACTTTATTATGTTATTTATTAAATTAATAAATACTAGTTTGTTACGCCAATAATTATATAAGTCTTTGAACCATACCTAGTTCAAAAAGGACGTATTTACTCCAAAAATACCGTTTTATGTTGTAGCTATACACGGTGTATCATAAATACCCTATAAGTCCGAAAAGAGGGGTATTTTACAGGTCATGGCGAACAGTGTTCGTTCTACGACTTTTGAGATTTCGAAGTTTTTCATTCATGAAATGAGCTCGTAACTTTTGCTTAAAATGAACCTACACACAGCTAGCGTGTTAGTGCGACGCGGTAAGATGAAACCTAAGTGTACATGCATGTGTACGGGTTTACGCAAATAGTAAACAAACACTTAGGGTTGTCGCTAATTTCTAAAATAATAAAAGTTGTACTTTTGTGTGAAAATTTAAATTACGATTTTTTGACCCTTTACACACGTCCAAACACTCAGGTGGTCGGTCTGATTACGTCCTCTTCGGGCTTATAGGGTAATTGTTACACCTTGTATAATTTTTTTTTTTTTTAATAAAACATAGGCTAAACAGTACTTATGTTGTTTTCTTTTTTTTCGCAACTATAGATGCTGGTATTTCGAAACATATGACTTTGGTGCTTCTGTCGTCTAGACTCCAGTGTACTCTTAAAGGTACCTCCGGGTAGATATTTAGTATGCGGAAGGTGTTTGTGTACACGTACTCTTTACCAGCTTCTAGGGGACATGGTGCGCGTGTATTATCTTCTGCATTGTACACGTCTTTACAAGCATCGGTATTGTCCACTCCAATAAACGGTAAAGGTATTCCAGCTATATCAGCGTATACATAGTTTACCAGTTTCTCCACTGGACGAACTGTAATGAAAGATTATACAAGAAACTTAACATTATATTATTATTTATTCACAAAAGAAAATTACGTCTAATATAGTATTTACAGTAGGTATTTAAAGTACAAAAGTTAGTTAGTTTAAGTTTCAAAACACTCATGAAATAGTTAATGTATCTACAAACAGTTGCAAACGATTTATAGATAGCTCAACTGACCCAAATCACATGTTTTGTTTTTATCAAGCGAAGCGGAGTAATTTTTGGTGTTTTTATGTTTCCTCTGCGTATACTTTGCTTAAATGGACCCCTAAAGGGATTTCTGGAGTTTTATTCCAGTTTTCCCCTGCCGGCAGTCGCTGGGGTCGCTAAGGAGATTATATATGAAATAAACAATTTGAATAATGATTTGGCAAGAATTTATTAGTTTTTTTTTCAGATTACGGGATTAGTAATTTCCCATCGGGATATATTAATTCGCAATATTTTAACTAGTGGCAGGAACGGCTATAGTATATATTTTTTAAATTTGAGATGGCTTTAGTTTAGTCTTTACACTAAAGCCGCTTCTGTAAAAATGATTATTTTTAGAAAAGACTTACGTGTCTGAAATCTAAATTCAACTGTAGTGTTATGCCCCTTAAGTAAACGACACCTGTTTTTACTGCATGGTATAACTTTGATCCTGTCACGAAGACCTTCAAAGTTTTCCCCTGAAAAACGTAAATAAAAACTTTATTGAGGACAGGTACAACTTACAGTTACGTAAGGACAGGCAAAAGTTCTGCAAACGTTGAAAAACTAAAACTATTTAAGAATAGTAGCATCTATTTTTAACAAGAGCATTTGAGCCTACAACGACATGAAAAACATTGGGTTGTTATTATGTACTGGAGAAACTACCTATCGCATCGGGTCATCGGGTGTACTGCATGCACTGTAATTCTCTAACTAATACTATTATAGTAAGTACCTAGTTATTTAAATAAATAAATAAGCCATTCATTACCTAGTTATTTACTTAATTTAATTTGGACCCCCAACGAATTCCAAAAAAAATTTGCCACTTAAATATTTTTCCGGGTCAAATCTTAATTCGACTGGGTCATAAAAGCTGTTGCCAGTGTGTGCAAAAAAAAGTGGACGAAAAAGTATAATAGCTATTTTAAAATATCTTTGCGTGGCGCTAACAGACTTCAAGCCAATCTGTTGCTAAAGCAGCCGGTCTATCCAAGGTAAAATTATTGAATTTTGTATTTTTTGCTTAATAAAACTCTTTTGAAGCTGACATGACAATCAACGCACAGCCTAAACTATACGTCCTAGAGGTGTGAAATTTGGAGGATAGTATCCTTCTAAGTGCACTAAGAAAGAAATTTTCGCACTCTAAAGGGTCTGAAATTAGGATCAAATATTTTAACCATAATAATGCGTATCCTGCTACCACGCGAGCAAAGCCGCGGGCGACAGCTAGTACTACATATTATTAGTGCTTAGGCGTGATATTTGAGATACCTTTAGTTTGTTACCACTATAGTGAAAAGGCATCTCATTCATTAATTCAAGTCGTATTCGATAATTCAAATAACTATTACGTAAAATAAAAAGGATCATTTATGTATAAACTAGGTGATTCTAGGTGTTATTCTAGGTGGACCAGAGCCTAGAAGAACGGGCAAGAAAATACGGCCTGGTTACTACCGCTTTTTTTTATGATCCCTACAAATGAGTAATTAGAGACAATAAGAAAAGTGCCTGAGGGGAACATGGTATTAGGATAGGTGTCCTCCTACGAAAAGGGAAGATCTTCCACGCCGAGCGACCTTTGGCTCGGGGTCCGAGGACCAATGGATGGTATTCGGTAGTATTACTTATGTTCAAACTCCGTGATAACTTCGTTTGCGCGATCTAGGATATTTCTCATGTTAGTTCTTATGTAGCGAGATAGATGTCGCTACATGCCAATGGACACATTCTTAGAATAGTTTGTTTAAAAATTTATGTCAATGTAAAATTACTAATTAGCCTGCTCTTTGGCTAGATCTTAAAATCATTTGGTAATAAGTATTACTAATTGGGCGATCTACTTACACTGGAACACCACTGGACCGTGGAAGTGTGGATTCCACGGTCAGTAGTTTTTAATTCCGAGTTCTTTGGAGAGACAATTAATTGGCCCCATTATCATCACTATTAGGTATGAGTAGTTGGCGAATTTCAGAAAGAACGGTTTTCACCTTGAGGTATCATAAAATAAATTCCTTACCTTCACATTGCTCTGCTGGAGATCCCCAAGCAAGTACAGTCACTGATAAAATAATTACGAAACCAAATAATAAATTCATATTGCTTTTTTTTATTAATTTGCCAAACGACCGGTCTCCTTGCGAGTTGGCAAACACTGTGCTAAAATAATATGAAGTTATATAATTTATTGGCCAATAACAAAACTAGTTGAAGAGCTGAAGGACGGTTAGGTTTTTAGTCTTATTTTTAGGGTCCCGCATCCTAAAACGAAGTAATAGAAATCTTTGTGTTTCTTAGAAGGTGCATACGTGAGCTTAAAAAAAACACTACTTAAAAAAATACTAGCATATTTTTGTGTGGCATAATCAAGTGGCAAACTTTGCAAGGAAGTCTTTTTTCCTACTCATATCATAATATATTATTCATACATAGGTATCTCTCGGCCGTCGTGCCCGAGACTACGGTCTTCCATGACGGCAGAACCTACTCTAGTCCAGTTTTAAGTATTTATACCTTTATCTATAAGGTGCATTGGAGTAATTGCGAAAATGGGTATATTCCGAAAATCCATAAAATCAAATAACATAATGCGATATTTTCCTGTTGGCACGAGGATATATAGGACTGTCACGGCGATGCCAATCAAGATGGCGTCTAGACCAATGTTGCCAACAAGAAAATATCGCATTATGTTACTAGATTTTATGGATTTTCGGAATATACCCATTTTTGCCATTACCCCAATGCACCTTAAATAAAAACGCCAGTTTCCCATATATTCGTGCACGCGCAGTTGCATTGACAGTTATTTATAGGTAATCAACAATCGAATCAATAATCATTTTATTTAACCAAGATCAAGTCGCGTCAGAGCTCTACTGCAAAAATGAATAGACAAAATTCTCTATTGGCATTTGAGATACATATCACGGTAAGATTGCGTGTTGTGGGTGATCTCTGTAAGGAGTCTAGTCAACAAGTTGAAAAACGTGAAAAATAGACATAAAGCTCCTAAATATATGAAAGATACGTCGTTGGATTTAGTTTTTTGTTAATAACTTAAAAACTATTCATATATATATTTTTTTTAAGACACTTTGAAATAATTTATAAGTTTAAAAAACTGGAAAAACCGACTTCAATTTGATACGTCTTCATCATCAAATGATGATGATGATGATGATGGCAGTTCATTGAGAGTGTTTTATTGATCGTAAGCACCACAGAAAAGCAAAATACGCAATGTACACTGCGCGGTGACACTACAACGGTTGGCAGTCGAGCTGGCAGTGACGCGCAATGTAACTCGAATACGCTAACGCGGCGACTGTCAGATTTGTTTGTGGGTACTTACTGTTCTAACGTCACAGAAAAGTCACAGAAAAGCAAAATATGCAATATCGTGTACGCGTATGACGTGTTTATTCCAGTTATTCTTATTTAACTGCCGAATTACTGAACCGATTTTGATAAAAAAATTATGGGACCAATCTGGAAGCATACCCTTTCAGATAAAAAAAGAATTTCTCAAATCGGTTCATAAATGACGGAGTTCTGAGGTAACAAACATGAAAAAAAAGACAACTGAATTGAGAACCTCCTCCTTTTTTGAAGTTGGTTAAAAAGATTCTTAACGGTGCGCCCGCGCTGTAACAGCCTCGCGAAGCACTATTTTTAGCGTTAAATTAAAATTATAAATAATGGAGATAGAGTTCCGCATGTAGGAACTTTATTGTTGAAAATTTCCTTTTCTTTAAGGATCTTTTTTCAAAGTTTTAACTTATCTAATCTTTTTGCATAGTAGATACCCAGTTTTGACGTACATTTGGCCTGTCGAAGCATCAATGTTTGCGCACAATCTTGTCACCGATGATACTGCGAAAACAACTTGTTTGGCTTTAAATTGTTTTATTTTCGTGCAAGCGTATTCAAAGGAATAAAAATAAACCTGTTTGATATTTGGATGTTTATCTGTACATTTTGTTTCTCAGAAACTTTAACACAGATTTTTGAACCTAGGTACTTACATAAGCAATGTCCTTTCCAACCGTCCATCTTCAAAAATTACCAGAATTCGCTTTTGTAAATGCATTTCGATTTAGCTGTAATTACAAATGTTTTTTTAGTAAAAAAATAAGCAATCTGTAAAAAAGTGAAATGACTAGGTACCTACGCAATAAAAAAAAACGAAACTAAGAATCTAATTCTTTCACTTTTCTATACTTTACCAGTAAATAAACGAACGTTGAACGTTTTTTTCCGTACTTACTTGAGTTTTCAAGGTCAAACCAGAGTAAAAACTAGTTTTATAGATGTTACAAATATGCTATTTCCTTCCTATATTTAACAATAAACTTACAGGAAGTCATTTTTCTTTATATTTATAAATAACTTATAACTGGAAAATTGACGTAGGTAGATTTATTTTGAATGGATTGATCGTAGACTGTATTTTTTTTTACTTCACTGTTCATTATATAGTTATAAACGAGGTAGATATGTAGGACATAAAAAAAACAAAGGTTCGCTATCAAATTTTGAAACATTAACGCCGACGAAAAAGGCTGTGGGCTTGATTAATAACATCTTGGCTAGTCCGTTTTTAAACAAAGCCAAGTGCTTTATAGGTTAGCAAAATTGGCTAAGGATTAAACTATATAATATGTTTTTTTTGTGTAGATGCATAGTTTTTTATTTTTACCTACCAAGTAAGCAAGCAAGCTCGTATGAGTTATTGGCCAACTCTGGTGACGGAGTTTTTAGGCCGCCATAGGGCGTCCGTCGTGGCTTATCGACTGCCGGACCAACAGTTTTACGTAGGTACCCTCCGATGCACGGAAGCGCTCAGATGTAAATGCCACTAACGGTCACCCATCCAAATAGTGACCGCGCAGAACGTCGCTTAACTTAGATAATCGGTGAAGATTGACTAAGCAAGCCTAGCCACGAGCGCCACAAACCTACGAATGTAAGTATATAAAAGGGTAATGTGATCGGTTTGCGATAACAAACCCTTACCTACATAATTTATAAGTTTAAAAAACTGGAAAAACCGACTTCAATTTGATACGCCTTCATCATCAAATGATGATGATGATAGCAGTTCGGGACCAACCTGAAAGATACACCCTTTCAGATAAAAAAAGATTTTTTCAAATCGGTTCTTCAATGACGGAGTTCTGAGGTCAGAAACATTAATTTAAAAAAAAATATGGGGCCAATCTGGAAGCATACCCTTTCCGATAAAAAAGATTTTTTCAAATCGGTTCATAAATGACGGAGTTCTGAGGTAACAAACATAAAGAAAAACGAGCTGAGAACCCATATTTTTTTAATAAAAATAACTGGAAAAAACACGTCATACACGTACACGACATTGCATATTTTGCTTTCCTGTAACTTTTCTGTGACGTTTACGATTAATAGAACAGTCTCCATCATCATCATCATTTGATGATGAAGGCGTATCAAATTGAAGTCGGTTTTTCCGTTTTTTAAACTTATAAATTATATTATCTGTGCAGTGCAGTTTCAATCGAGTTCAATTCGTCCTTGGCTGTGTAGAATTTATTTTGCATTCGCAAGATAGTTAATTTTTTATTGTAGTTAGTATATAAGTACCTGTTTTTATACTTATTGCCTGCTCTTGCTCAAAAGACTTGATTACGTGTGTGTGATAATTTTTTGTTGAGTGACTGAGGTGTAAATTAGTCTACCTATATTGTATATACCTATGTATATCTATTTTATGTCCTGTATGAGATAAAATGTAAATATCATGCCATTGTTATATGTAACTAGCCGTCGCCCGCGGCGTTGCTCGCGTTCTAGACCCTTCAGAATGTGGCTTTTCAAAATTCCTTTCTTAGTGCACCCCTACACTATTTAAGATACTACCCTCCAAATTTCATACCTCTAGGACTTATAGTTTAGGCTGTGCGTTGATTGTCAGTCAGCTTCAAAAGAGTTTTAAATATTTAAAATTTTAGTTTTGAATGAATTCCTATTTAGTTGGCAAGTTTTTAGTATTCCAGTCCAGCTTTTGAAAAAACAAGTACCTACTTATGAGTGATTATTAAGTAGGTAGGTATGTTAGTTAGCATCTAATACCATCCTCTCGACCTAGACAGCGATATCCACAGGAAAGATATCGTCAATACGTGCGGAGCTGACTAAGCCGCGGGTTTCCTCACAAATAATTAACATGATACAAATTAATGTGAGTAAACTGTCGATACCGGTGAAACTACTTCTTCCTCGTTTCCTGTTCAAGAGGTAACAAATCAGCTGGTTTTTTTGTTTGTTTATTTGTGTATTTTTTTTATGCGAGAATTTCTGGCGGATGAACACAATAGCAAATTACTATTTGGAAACTTAACATTTTTAATTACTTAGGTAGTAATCTCAGAATATATTATAATTTATAAGTTTAAAAACTCGACAAACGACTTCAATTCGATACGGCTTCCTAATCATCACATGATGATTATGATGATTGCAGTTCATTGGGATTGTTCTATTCAGCGTTAACACATTGAAAAGTCACAGGAAGCGAAATACGCAATGTTGTAGGTATACGTAGATGACGTTCTTTTCAGATAAAAAAAAGTTTTTGAAATCTCTTTTTAAATAACGCAGTTCTGTGGTAACAAACATTAATAATAAAAAAACAACCAAATTGAGATCCTTTTATATTTTTAAGTCGGTTCAAAACTACGAATTCCATATCGCTCTGGAGCGCCACAATGTATGTAACATTTTGAATTAATTGTAATTTGAATTTTTATTTTTTTTCTTTCTCTTTGATCATTGTGAACCCACTTACAGTTTTTTTTCCCTTATTAGTTATGAGAGTTTTAGTCTAGTTGTTCCAAATTTTTTATAACAGTGCCTGCAGTGGTTGCCTGTAATTGAAAGAACACCTAGTGATATAAGCAATAAGTGAGATGAAACTTTTGGTATCTTTTGTTGTCAATAAATTAATAAATTAATTAATTAAACATTTATGTAGTAAACCCATATTATCGTCACGCTAAATCCAGCTAGAGAGCCTACCGCTGTCAAGTGGATGGGGTGAATTCTCATACCGTTGTCAGTCGTAGACAGCTGTCAAAATGTGTCGATTCTCACGGACCTCTGTCATCATGGCGTCGTCTGGCCCCTAGCCTTGAGGATTTGAGATTGAGCCACGAGGCCAGCCAAGGTCAAAGAACCTATTCAAGTATTCGTCCTGTTGGTTATTTCTATACATATTACCATAAAATGATCATTATGACGCGGAATGACTAAAGAACGTAAGCCTATAAAGGAATGAATATAGGTCTTTGTTTCTAGTCAAGATAAATACGTACAGCGTCACAGGCAATGATATTTTTCCTGGTAAAGTTTGCCTGGGAGAGATTGCTTATAGCGATAAGGCCGCCCATTGTACTTCATGTAAGAATAATGAATTCAGTGTTTATTCTATAATTTCTTTATGTGTTGTGCATTGTACTATACAAACTTAGTTTTAAGATTTGTACGTACCTAATCCTGATAGAAGACATTTCACAAAGAAAATTATAACTAATAGTGTATTAGTTTTAATTTTCTTTGTGAATAAATTTTTCTACTAGTTAAAAAGTAAATTGATAAACGAAGAAAAAAAACTAATACAGAATTTACAATATATGTACAAAATACACATGAAACAGTTGAGCTATCAACAAACCGCTGCAAACGATTTATAGATAGCTCAACTGGCCCAAATCATTACCAACCGGAAGCGTGCCCAAGACACTGGCTGCATTGCCGCGCTGAATAAATAATCCTAATCCTTGTGTACAATAAAGTATTATCTATATAATTATCTCTCTACAATAATAAAATTATTCTTCTATTCTAAAATTGCAATTTTAAAATTAGCTCAATGAACGTATACCACCCACCCATGTCAGCAAGTTTAAGTACACTGCATGACAAAAAACTGTTCTTGGTGATTTTTTTAATTATAGGAAGGAAATATATCATAGATGTTGGTTCTGTATCTGGGTGTTACTAATAACAGAATTATGTAGGTATTTACAAAAAATAATGTGTTATTATGTATCAGGCCTCAAAGTACAAGCTCTGCTTAGTTTGAGACTAGAGGAGATTGTGTGTACCTGTGGTGTACTCGTACCTACATAATGTCCATGAGTATTTATTTATAATTTATTTGTAAGTTTTCTTTCCAGCAGGTGTAGGTACAATACAGTGCCGAAAGCTGACCGAGTCCGCGCGAGGGTTGATTTATCCGAGGCCAACCTTTAATATTTTGACGTTGAAAACCGGACGTTTTGAAAAATTGCTGCTAAAAGCAAAAAGGAGCAGGTATGAAGTTAGATTTATGGATGTTTGTTCATGAAGGGGCTACACATTATGATCACAATGCCTACACAAACCTTCATAGCACCTATATTTAGACCAGTGAGATTCCTTTGTTTTTTTTAGGCAGCTGAATTTATTGTATGTATAAAAACTTGACGACACAATAACTTACAATCAGAGGTAGCACGCCCGTAGCACTGTATTGCAGGCGCGTAGCTACGTCGTAGCAGAAGCGTAGAATGCGTAGCTATGTCGTAGCATGCGTAGGTATGTCGTAGCAGAAGCGTAGAATGCGTGGCTATGTCGTAGCATACGTAGGTATGTCGTAGCAGAGGCGTAGAATGCGTATCTATGTCGTAGCATGCGTAGGTATGTCGTAGCAGAAGCGTAGAATGCGTAGGTATGTCTTAGCAGAAGCGTAGATGTAGCGTAGCACTACGAAGACCGCAGTGTAGTAAACCAAGTAACGTTAGACACTTTCCGCTCCTTGTACCAAAATCGCCAATGAGAAAAAATGATTTTTTTTAAGGTTTAGGCACTTTTGAACTACTTGTACAATCAACTAGTCAATGCCTAGGTTTATTTAAATTAAATTTATGATAAAAAAGTTACAAAAAGGTCTAAAAAATTTGCAAAGATATACGACCGAGTAAGAAAATGTTTATCTAGGTACTTTCAAAATGATTGTTCATTTAATAATCATCAATTTATCGAATCGTCATACATTTTGCGATAAGACTTTCTATCTCACTATGTCTTTGATTAAAACATTTATCTAAAAATTCATTTAGTCTTTTGTATAATGTGTAAATAATAAGTTTTCCTCAGGAGCCATGAAACAATTCGTTTTAGGGTTATTTGTTTTGTTTACTTCAGCATGTGCTCAAACAGGTATGAATTTTATAAGTAGGTATCTTAATTTTTTTTTAATTTTCTTAATACCTTTCTTTTAATTCACGCTCATGTTTAGAACTTACAGAGTTTTTTTGTTATCTTCACAGCCTTCTTTCCCCGAATTTCATGCTTGCTTGAGACACAGTTTCCACTCAACTATTAGCTTTCTCCAAGATCCATTTATACGACGTCCAACTGTTTTAACTTATAAAATATTTTCAGTTAACAATGTACGAGTCCTCAACCACACAGAGTACGTCATCAAGGTGATACAGGAGACCATAGCGGAAGTAGAGAATAGAGAATGGTGCAATCTGAAGCTGCCTAACATCGTAGTGCCTATAAAGTAATCACTTCATCAGTTGAGCTGTCTGTTTCCTTTTTCAGGTGTTCAATGGTTCATCTAGATTTCTTGTAAAAACAAAACACAACACAACCAGTAACTAGACAGTTACAATACAGTATATAACATACATATATTGTATACTGTATACATATATTGTATTATATACATATATATAGGTAGTTCCTAGTGTAATTTAAATCAAAAGCTCAGATTACCAAAACTGTGTACCAAAAATATAAATCCGTTTTTGGCTATCTGTATTTGAATAAAGATTCACCCATTATTTCTGAGCTACGGATTTTGTTAGTCAATTAAATCAAATCAAATACAAACTGGTAGGTACAAACAAATGTCATGGCTTTCTGTTTGTTTTGGTCTTTTTTGTTTATACTTATCATGCATCAAGCAAATTCATTCCTCTTCTCCTCCATATACACTTTTAAATAGTTTTATTCTGGTTACAGTGAACACGTCATCGACCGCCACTACGAAGGCAACGTCACGTACACCAATGGCTTCTTAGTATCCATCCAGCAGGTCGATGTCCTACAATCCAGCGTCCAGCAGATTTGGTCATGGACCAGCACTACACGGAACGGAACCGTCTCCTTGCGAGGTATAGATTCGTAATGATGCAGATCTCCCCAAAGGACTTTACGATCTTGGGAAATCAGCAGATGGAAAACCAAGTCTATCTGGAAAATCTCTGGGAGAAGCTTATATCCAGCAGAACTCACCGAAAAAATCTACAGGAGTTAAAAGTTTTTTTTTTGCTATGGCGAGAAAAGCGTTTCCAGGCCCCCGGATCGTAAGCTCGAACTTTGCTTTCGCTGCCCAGCATAATTTGACTACAGATATTATTATATGAAAACACTAGCTGATACCCGCGACTACGTACGCGTGCAAAACTTTCCACCAAAAAATATCTGTCAACCAGCATACGATGAACCTCGTGTCAAAGGCTGCTTTTGGTTTAGAGAGGTCAAGCTGTATCTAAGAGACTTAGTGACGATTCGGACAAAATATTTTGGGACAAATTCTCCCAATCGTCACTTTTGATTTTAATAATTTTTGTTGTGACGATTCGGAGAACATCAAATTAAGGAAGCCGTTGAGTACAGTCAGGTAAAAAAATGTTAAGCAAAATATGATTTAGCTATTTAAATTGCTTTGCGAGCGTGTGGTTACATTAAGGTGGTTCGATTTCCATACTAATTTATTTAACCAATTTGGGGGAAATTATATTATTATACCTAACACGCAATTTTTATTTCTTTCTTGAATCATAGAACTTAAAATCAAGATCTATTTTTTTGATGACAGCTGTCAAACTTCAAACGCCCATATCTCGGAAACTACTCACCCTAGAGTTCTCGTTCCAAAACCAAATGAAAGGTGTGATCAAGATCTATTTTTTTGATGACAGCTGTCAAACTTCAAACGGCTATATCTCGGAAACTACTCACCCTAGAGATCTCGTTCCAAAACCAAATGAAAGGTGTGATCAAGATCTATTTTTTTGATGACAGCTGTCAAACTTCAAACGCCCATATCTCGGAAACTACTCACCCTAGAGATCTCGTTCCAAAACCAAATGAAAGGTGTGATCAAGATCTATTTTTTTGATGACAGCTGTCAAACTTCAAACGGCTATATCTCGGAAACTACTCACCTTAGAGATCTCGTTCCAAAACCAAATGAAAGGTGTGATCAAGATCTATTTTTTTGATGACAGCTGTCAAACTTCAAACGCCCATATCTCGGAAACTCCTCACCCTAGAGATCTCGTTCCAAAACCAAATGAAAGGTGTGATCAAGATCAATTTTTTTGATGACAGCTGTCAAACTTCAAACGCCCATATCTCGGAAACTACTCACCCTAGAGTTCGCGTTAGATTTTCTTATATCTTTTGATAGAATTGAAGTATGGAAAGTATTTTTGTTGGTTTGTTCTTCACGTAAAAATAAAAAACAATAATTTTCTCTAGGAGAACTCTAGGGAGAGTAGTTTCCGAGATATAGCCGTTTGAAGTTTGACAGCTGTCATCAAAAAAATAGGTCTTGATCACACCTTTCATTTAGTTTTGGAACGAGAACTCTAGGGTGAGTAGTTTCCGAGATATAGCCGTTTGAAGTTTGACAGCTGCCATCAAAAAAATAGATCTTGATCACACCTTTCATTTGGTTTTGGAACGAGATCTCTAGGGTGAGTAGTTTCCGAGATATAGCCGTTTGAAGTTTGACAACTGTCATCAAAAAAATAGGTCTTGATCACACCTTTCATTTAGTTCTGAAACGAGAACTCTAGGGTGAGTAGTTTCCAAGATATAGCCGTTTGAAGTTTGACAGCTGTCATCAAAAAAATAGGTCTTGATCACACCTTTCATTTAGTTTTGGAACGAGAACTCTAGGGTGAGTAGTTTCCGAGATATAGCCGTTTGAAGTTTGACAGCTGCCATCAAAAAAATAGATCTTGATCACACCTTTCATTTGGTTTTGGAACGAGATCTCTAGGGTGAGTAGTTTCCGAGATATAGCCGTTTGAAGTTTGACAGCTGCCATCAAAAAAATAGATCTTGATCACACCTTTCATTTGGTTTTGGAACGAGATCTCTAGGGTGAGTAGTTTCCGAGATATAGCCGTTTGAAGATTGACAACTGTCATCAAAAAAATAGGTCTTGATCACACCTTTCATTTAGTTCTGAAACGAGAACTCTAGGGTGAGTAGTTTCCAAGATATAGCAGTTTGAAGTTTGACAACTGTCATCAAAAAAATAGATCTTGATTACACCTTTTATTTGGTTTTGGAACGAGATCTCTAGGGTGAGTAGTTTCCGAGATATAGCCGTTTAAAGTTTGACAGCTGTCATCAAAAAAATAGATCTTGATCACACCTTTCATTTGATTTTAGAACGAGAACTCTAGGGTGAGTAGTTTCCGAGATATAGCCGTTTGAAGTTTGACAGCTGTCTTCAAACATTTAGATCTTGACCTTTCATTTGGTTTTGGAACGAGAACTCTAGGGTGAGTAGTTTCCGAGATATGGGCGTTTGAAGTTTGACAGCTGTCATCAAAAAAATAGATCTTGATTTTAAGTTCTATGATTCAAGAAATAAATAAAAATTGCTTGTTAGGTATAATAATATAATTTCCCCCAAATTGGTAAAATAAATTAATATGGAAATCGAACCACCTTAATAGCTATATCACATTTTGCTTAAAAATTGTTTACCTGACTGTACAATGCAGCTATTTTTAAAGTTGTCCGAATCGTCACAACAAAAATTATTAAAATCAAAAGTGACGATTGGGAGAATTTGTCCCAAAATATTTGGTCCGAATCGTCACTAAGTCATCTAAGAATCCACGTCTTTTATTTCAATAAAATATAGTCTATGTTTCAATCAGGAAAAAGACCTTCCAAATGGTATAAGTGCCGTCAAAATTGGGCGTGATCCGCGAACAAACAAACAGATAAACAGACAAATTCGATTTTCGGAATCAGAATCGTTCATCTAGTAGATCTGCATTATCTTTAATTTTAGATTTTGGATTTTTTACAGTTTTATAATAGTATATAGATAGAAGAAGCTTTTGACAACGATTGCCTCCCTGTTCATTTTCCCAAAGTTTTTTGGAATGGCTAAGGAACCTCCTAGTTCTTCCTAAGCTCCCTCAAAGCTACTGGAATCACAGGTCTTTGTATTCTCAGCTTATCATTCAGGTGTTAATGCTTTGGTTTCAGGTACACTGCGAATGACGGGTTTGATGCTTGGTTACGATGTGCTGGCAGACCTGGTGGATCAACAGCATAGGTATACAGCGACATTCACGCACCCACTGGTCAGCTTCGCTTTTAGTGTAAGTATTGTCCCAGTAGCTGGAATAATACCTGTAGAGCCCTTCTTGAAAGACCTCATGGGAATACTACTTTGCAGTCACAAGACCTCGGTGGACTTGCTTTTTATGACAGGCAATGCAACTTGGTCGGGGCAGTAGGTATAGGAGCTAGATGATTTCTTTAGTGCGTTATTTATCACTAGCTTTCGCCCGCGACTTGGTCAGCGTCCCGTTTCATCCTGTTGATTTTACAGGATAAAAAGTAGCCTATGTGTTAATTCAGGTTAAGAACTATAATATAAAATCTAAGTTTCATTCAGACCGCTTAAAATTTGTTTTCCAGATTGACTACAGCCTGGAGAATGAAGAGATTGCCAGCATAACTGTGGTTGGAACCGTTCCCAGGATCTTGACCGTCTTTCCAAAAATATATCCAAAAGACATAACCAGCGACGTACTTACGGTTTTGGTGAGATTTTGAAATGACTTCAAATCGCTTAGAATTCGTTTCTTCTTACTAAACGGAACTTATCCATAGACTGAAGATTTTATAGACTCCTCATTTTTGAATCTTGAAGATCAGTAGAGCAGCAATAGCGCAAAATAATGAAGCTAAAGTGAATCCTATTACAATGACATAAGAGTCATTGCACCAAATGACATTAGGAATTTCCTAAAATCTCCTTCTATTTCCAGTTTGATCCGGACCAGACTGCTGCCGGTATCAATGCATGGGGAGATGATGTTTTCGAGCCGATAGTCAGGCATGTCGTCACGTATGTGGAGTTTCCGAGGATTTGCTACGACTGTCCCGTTGTTTAGTTTTCAGGGTAGAACTTTGTCGCCATGATCTATTGAGCATAGAGATTAGTTTTATAAATATCAGTGCATATTTTAATATTTTATGGTTACCAATAAAAAAGACTTACTATCTCAGTAAAACATACGTTTGCACAATTATTCAGATTCTAACTTATTTATTCTGTAAGTTTCTTCATAGGTTTTTAACGGTGCTCTATAAATTCTACTATTCCTACTAGTTCCGGCAATATTAACACAGTTCTATAGTATTATTCGTAGGTGATTACTATTGAAATATCAATGGCGCTAAAATAATTTTTAACTATCTTACATAAACAATTTTTGTACCGCACACACGACTCCGTCATCCATTATAATACTCCCAAATTCAAAGCCTCTCTACGGACTAGAGTCTAAAAAAAAGGAGAAGTATTATCTAGTTGGATAAATATCACGACGAAAGGCCTTAGTAAAATTAAACGATAACCTAGGTAGCTACTATCATTACGTTGATTATGTTTATAAGATAATGGTAGCATAACGAATCTTATCAAAATTAAATCTTGTCGTCATCTATACATCTATACAATATTATAAAGAGGAAAGGTTTGATTTTTTGTTTGTTTGTTTGTTTGTATGAATTGAATAGGCTCCGAAACTACTGGACCGATTAAAAAAATTCTTTTACCATTAGAATCCTATATTATCCCTGATGAACATAGGCTATATTTTATCCCGGAATTCCCACGGGAACGGGAATTACGCGGGTGAAACCGCGAGGCGCTGCTAGTTTTCAATACAAGCCTATACAAAAAGATTATCACTATAGACTTTAGCAATGTTTTTCGATAGTTGATTATATTTTGCAATCAAGGTACTCGATAAGATGAGTCTGTGAAATAAATTAAAATGTTGCGGTTGACTCTAGTTTTGTTTTTTAGTTTTAGGGTTGTTTATGGTCAAATAAACTGGGGTAAGTCATGAATTAAGAAAGTATTAGGCACTATTCAGCCTAGTAGCTCTTTATAAACTACTTTTAATATTATTTAGAACAGTATTAGGTATAGGTAAACTCTACCTCAAACCTCTACAAACATTAAATGTTTGTAGAGGTTTGAGGTAGAGTTCATTTCACATTTCACTGCCATGTTGAGCGGTTTGTAAATTTTACAAACCGCTCAACATGGCAGTGAAATGTGGACCATCACTTTTCTATTTTTAGTGTCCAGAGGCCAAGTGTCAAATGCAACAAACTACTTCAATAATGTGGTACAAGAACTGGTGTACGATTTGGAGAACATGGAATGGTGTAATTTGAAGATGGAAGACTATTCCCAAACCCTAAAGTAAGATCGTAGTTTTTAATGCTACGAAGTCTCGTACTGAACTACTGAGTCTTGTATGTACCCCTACTGTCTCGTCTCTCGTAGTAGAGACATGGTAGAAACTGAGAGTCTGAGAATTGATGTCTGGTGCCACTTACCAAGACTTTATTTACTAGTGTTCGTTGCTAACATCGTCCGTTGAGTATAGTAAAAGTCCTTCCCTACCTTTCCTACCCACAGAACAAGTTACTACATTGATTATAAGTAGGTAGGTTGTAAAATTGATATCTCTATACCTAAATCTATGTTGAAGGCATAAGTTCAGCAATAACAGACCACAAGCAGTTTAGTTATTAGGAGAAGTTGACAGTTGAATAGCTACACAAGAACTTTAGCAACCTAACCAGGAAAAAAATCGGATACTATATAATGTAGCAAGTTTTGAAGCCCATATTGTAAGCGTCGAAACTAAATGACCAGTATTTAAAACCAGGCACTTTTACATCGCTGGGAATAACATAGATGTTTTCTTGCTTACCCAACCTTTGCCTTTTTTTTTCAAAGTGAGGTGCTCTACCAGTGGCACGTTCAAGGCACGGTGAGATACACCAATGGGTTCGTGGTCTCCATCCAAGAGCTGGACTATAGCAACGTCGAACAGTCCGTCTTTTCTAGAACAGGCAAGTAACTATTATAAGCTTTTGGGGTATGCTTGTGGCGTAGCTTGCTTAGTCAATTTTTATTTCCAAGTTAGCGACGTTCGGCGGGGTCATTATTTTGATGAGTGACCTGTAGTGGCATTCACATTTTGAACGCTTTTGTGCTTCAGAGGGCACGTTAAACTGTTGATCCCGACTCTAGCAGTCACTAAGCCACGACGGAGCCCTTAAGAGTTAAGACAGCCTTTTAGAACAGGCAAGAAACAATCAGCGTTTGAAGAGCTCGTGGCGTTGGAGGTCTTAAGACAGCCTGGCAGAGTTGACCACCAAGTCATACCACAGAATATCTCGTATCTACTCAGTAGTGAAGCAAGCAGATGGCTGATTTGATGTTTAGCGATGACTTCTATGAAAAACCATGTCCTTGAATTTCAGTTGATGGCACGGCAGTCCCACACGCGTTTGTCCGCGGACGGCTGAACATGAGAAACATAAAAATAGGCTTCGACGTGCTGGTAGATCTGGAGAACACAGAGCCGCCTCACGAGCCTCACCAGCGGTACACAGGACACTACACACATACGCTTATACAACTACAACTAGATGTAAGGAATGCATAGCTCATTTATTTTTAATCTGTACCTACCTACCACTGCTGGACATGGGCATAGGTCACAGATGAACTTGTGTGTGGCATAGGTATACCTAGGTACCTACACTTCCCCTAAAGGTATACAGAAAAATCGACATTGTTCTTTTGGCTCACCGATTCCCCGCAAGCGCTATTTCGAGGGTGGGGGCTGCCTTTTCCGATTCGTGATCTCCATTGGAGGGTGTTTGTTCAACGGTTGTTAGCTTCTGTGAGCTATTTGGCCTGCATAATTGCCACTTGAACACAGGAACTAGCTACCAAGTACCTTTATCTAATTCTAGTGACTTGTGTATATTTCAGGTGACGAGAAACCTTCTCACGAAGCAGATGACGTCAACTCCAGACTGGCTCAGTATCACCGCAGGCACTGGAACCAGGATGATCTACATGCCAGCCAATAACATGACCGAGGTCTTGTCTAGACGGGTAAGCTATACTACTGTTTGATTCGATGCCGTTTGTTTATATACCTACGTACCTACCTACCCACATTTACCCTACGTAGGTACTCACAGAAGGTGCCGAGGTAGGTAGGTAGTTCAATAAGTCGTCCATACTTTACTATAGGTACCTACCTACCTAGGTCATAATATGAGAAACTATTTAAGTTCCTTTGGCTTAGAGCTTCATTCATAAGAAATAGTTTTTTTTTTAAGGTAACTAATCTTGTGTTGTATTCCACTTGTTTTAGTACATGCCGAGCCAGAATGCCGACTCTGTGGAGCAATGGTGCAGGAACATCATCGGACCAATGCTTGTGGACATCTCTACCAATCGGATAGATTTCCCTGAGATTTGCTTTCACAGTTGTGCACCGTAGTCAGTACCTAGTCTTTCAGATCGCATGCACATCGCAATCAATGCATTGTGATGCAACCCTTTAGTAGGGTAATCTGAGGGGATACCATGCAAAATAAAGGGAACAGCTTTTCATTATTAACTAATAGACCTTTTCATTATTTTTGAAGTTTCGTTCCAAAATAATGAAGTGAAGAGTGAAGAGACAGCCAGTCACGCCTATTTTAAATAGACGTGACTGGCTGTCTCTTCACTGTTACTATCAATGTCACAGTTTTATAAGATGTCAACGTCAAACTGCCAAAAGAAAAAAAAGGCTACACACAACACAAATACATCATTGCAACTAAAATAGTTTTTGTTTTTCTTTGGAAAAGCTTTCCTTTAGATTCCTTTCTATTTTCCATTAGACCTTTTCATTAATTTAGAACGAAACTTTTTCTCTTCACTAATGGCCTCTGTCTGTCATTTCGACAGACAATTTCGCCAATGTCAAATGTGATATTTGTAATAATATAAGTCAAGTCAAGTCAAGTCATTCGTCAAGTCGGCTGTCGTTTGCTTTGAAAAGAAAATGGTGGATTTTCTCTTCAAAACCTAACACGAATTTTCACATTCAGAAAAACCACTTTACACACATTTATTCCAATGGCTCACACCTTATGTTACGACATAAGTATTATTCTTTAAAAATCTACCAAAATTAAACAACAATACTCACAAAAACACAAGAAAAACTATTAAAATAAAAGTGCTACTGTTGTTTCAAAAAATGTCAAAACTCGTGTGAACGAAACTTCAAAAATGGTGTGACTTGCTGTCACTTCACTGTTACTATCAATGTCAAAGTTTTATGAGACGTCAACGTCAAACTGCCAAAAGAAAAAAAGGCCACACACAACACAACTCAAAATAAATCAATTAAAATAGTTTTTGTTTTGCTTTGGAAAAGCTTTTCTTTAATTTCCTTCCTATTTCCCATGCTCGATTATTATATAGTTGTTGAAACAAAATGAGTGATGAAACTAAGGAAGAAAGGCAAGACAACGAATTAGCCGCATTACAGGTTAGCGTTTGTATTTATTTTTCCATGCCTAGTTCTAAGTTCCAATTATTGTATGAAAAATCAGACATGCAAAATTTCTGCGGCTTTTAGAGCTCTCAATAGGGCTCACTTATTTAGGTGCATACATTCTTACAAAGCATTCTTTAGAGATTACCAACTCCAGGATCTCATAGTCGGCAGACTGCTGGGCTAAAAAGCATGTTGAGTTTAAATGTTTAAATTTAAAAGTCAAAACGCCTTACGAGATCATTAAATACTTACAGGCAATTTTCGGAGATGCCGTTGTGGATAACAGGGGGAACAATGCTTGGAAGGTATGGAGACCACTGGATCTGATGCTCACATTGAACCCACTACACAACTCTGATATTCAAGGCATCCACTGCTCCGTTACACTCCATTTTAAATGTTGTTTTAATTACCCTGATAAGTGAGTATAATTATCATCCAAAGCCCAATTACACCCACTACTGGATATATAGGCCTCGTTTCGTCTCTCAAAAGTGGACTAAAAGTATCACTTCATTAGTCGCTTGAATATACCCCAATGCAGGACGTCAGTGCAGATCTTCCCCTACTAGTAGCTTCAAGCTACCACACTGCCCCAAACAAAGCCATGTCCAAATCAAGACTGCAGAAGCTTATTACGTCTTACTCCGCTGCACTATCAGGGGTGCATCAACCCAAAGTCGTTCTCCGTTACTTTAAGGAGTTGTACTGTCTGGGGTGAGGTCAGCAGGGGGACAATGCACAATACACCTCATCGCGGGATGTCAGTGCTGATCTTATTTCCACACCATGAGTTATAGCATAGTATTAGGCATGTGAAGTGATACTATTGGTAGAAGGGTTCCTCCCCACCATTCATCAGTGTCCGCATCTTGGGTAAATACCAGCCTTAAGCCCAAGTGTTGGATTGGTTTCAGACCCCCTACAATGTCTATAAACAAGATACATGGCCTGTCCACGGAGAACTCAAGTAAACTGTTAGTGGAACTGAAGTCTTTGGCTGATAGTTTATGCGGAGAAGTTATGATATTCCAACTGGCCACACATGCTCAGGTAAATGAACTCTTATTTAATTACTGTTATTTAATTTTAAAAACTCCAACCCTAGAAAATACTTCAGAACCTCTTCCTCGTTTATATCTCTCAAAAACATTAGTTTGTCAAATATGAATACTTTGATGCACCAAATGTTTCAATACCTGAAATACTCTCAAAACTAGCGTTCACGGCTGATGAATATACTGATAACTTGAAAACTGCTTCACTGATTCTACATAAGGCAAGACTATTTCAAAAGCTAAACCTATCAGCTTTCTTACGAAAAAAACCCATTGTAACATTTATAAGGCCTCTCATTTTTTTATTAGTGATTTACAAACATGAAAGATATCTCTAGTACAATGCACAACACACCCCAACACAGAATGTCAGTGCAGATCTCATTCCCCTTTGATGAATTGGATTAGAATCATCTGTAGTTGCAAGGTGATTCAAGGAGATCTGTAGAATCTTAGGAAATGAGTTTTTCGTAATTATAGCAATTTCTGCACGATCACAACAAGCCAACGTTATCGTTCTACGAAGAAATGCTAAAACAGAAGACTGAAATGGAGCAGATAAAGCTTCATGAGTGCCAGGCTAAAGAGAATGAGGAGGTAAGTGGAACCACTGCTCTTTTCTATATGCTATCAGTATATGCAGACTAATAGAAAGTTAACAAACATGTCAGTATAAACAGTATGAAATTAGGGAAGGAATTCCTAGTTAAGTGAATCGGTCTAGATTTGCCGCACGCCAAATAATTTTATGATCTGTTAGTAAAACATATCCAGTTTGAAACTGCCTTTCCCCTTTCCTTCAGGTATCATTTCACTATTGATAACTAAAATAATGAGGCATGTGATTTTAGATTAGTGGACTTTGGACTGTCTCTAGGTACATATTAGCTCTGCTGTACACATGACAAACTAGTGTAATTGTTTTGTTTCAGCGTCAAAAAATAAAAGATGAGATACAACGCAGGCAAGCAATGTTGCGCGTTGCGGGTAGACAACGAGTACACAGAAGTAGTATCAGTCAAGAAAGCAGTGCGGAAGGACAAGGCGACGTGCCAGAACTAGTCTAGTGAGTTGACCTCACATTAGTAACTTGGCCTTTAGTGAATTAGGGCAAAATAGTGACTAAAAAAACTCTGGTGGACAGGTTTATAAACCAGAACTAGTCTTGATAACTCACATAAGCTTTCTTATTATTTTTGTTATGTAGCTATGCTGATGACAAAATGTCTCCCGCCAAAGTGTCACGAACAACGGAAATACCCTGCACTTGTGACGGTAAAGGGGTTCAAGTCCTGAGGGTCACTCAGAGAAATAATAAGAAGGTCTACATTGGCAACTGTCTAGGTAAGTTTCCTACGTACCTCGGATGATTAGCAGCGAGGGTTATCACACAAAATTAATGTTACATCCGTTATTCGAGAGTAAAGGTAACTGAAACAGTTACACTGCGCGACAATGAAAACTTGAGAGTTTGAGTATTACTGTATGTATGACTGTATTACTGTAACACCGCATGCTGTCGCGATTCTGCCCCGTCCATTGCGTCATTTGCCTGTCTGATTGTCAAAATGTGTTGTACAAAAGCAGAAGTAGGTTTCATTTTCAATGTTGCTGCCACATTGGAGCGCCTCTTGAGATAAAAGCTTTACATTACATACATTGCTTTGTTTTAGGGCACTCAACCAACGGCTCCACAACCTACCTAGCAATCGACGACGAAACAGGCGAGCGTCTCGTCGCAAAAAAGTGGATCATACCCCCCGTTTCAGACTTCCAAACGCGTAACCGTCAAATCACAACATTACAAGCCAACCACAAAACAATTAGCCGATTAAAAAACTCATGTTTAATCCCTTACACAGCGTTAGAAATGTGCAAAGAGGTTAATAAGCGAACTACTAGGCAATGCGTGTACTTATTTAGAGTTTTTGTGCTAGGTTCATCATTGAAAACAATAAAAAATAGATTCAAGTTGTACAGTGATCAGTTTGAGGGGTTTAGACTACTCAGGCATGTAGGTATAGGTATATTAAGAGCACTAAAAGAACTCCATAGTTGGGGGATGGTTCATAGTGATGTGAGAAGTGAAAACGTATTTATTGATGACTTTGGGGGGGTGAAACTGGTTGGGGCTGCGTTAGATTCACGGCTGACTGAAATGGTGGATGGTGACAGTTTCTGTGACAGGTGAGTAGGTAGCTTTAGAACTATTTTGGTCGAATACTCAAACGCCACTTAAATTAACCTTTAATCTACTGGAATTCCAGTCACAATAAAAAATCTATTGTTACCGACCCGATATCGCGTCTACGGGACGTCAAAGGTTCACGCTTAAATTATTGCCATCTCTTACAAATGAGTAATGTCAAACAGAGGCAGTGCAATTTTAAGTGGTGCTCAAATTTGAGTGAAGTTTCAGTATTCCGGCCTTTGTTGTACTTGTAGTGGTCGGCAGTTCAAAAGGATAGTGGTAAGTTTCTTTTCTGCCAGAAACAGTTGGATTTAAATAATAGCAAGTAATCCTACTTTCTACTAATATTATAAACGCGAAAGTTTGTAAGTATGGATGGATGTTTGGTACTCTTTCACGTAAAAACTACTGATCCGATTTGGATGAAACTTGGAATATATATGGTCCGTGACCTGGATTAACACATAGCCTTTTTTTATCCCGAAAAATTAACGGGATTCAACGGGATGCGAACAAAGTCGCGGGCGGCACCTAGTATTATAATAAATGATGATAAAGCCAGTATCGATCGTACCCGTCGAAGCACGGAAGAGCTCATATGTAATGCCACTAACGGTCACCCATCCAAATAGTGACCTCTCAGAACATCGCTTAACTGAGATAACACCACGAGAGCAAAATATTTTGTAACTAGCTGATACCCGCGACTTCTATGAACCTCGTAGCAAATGGCTGCTTTTGGTTCAGAGAGTTCAAGCTGTACCTAAGAATCCACGTCTTTGACTTCAATAAAATATAGCCTATGTTTCATTCCGGAAAAAGGGCTTTCGAATGGTATAAGTTTCGTTGAAATAGGTCCATTAGTTTCGGCGTGATAAGCGAACAAACAAACAGACAAAATTTGATCGCAATTACCAATTATGGTATTTTTTTTTTGTTATTTTGTTTACATATAAGTGGTGTACAATAAAGAATATTCTATCTATCTATCTATTTCAATTTTCAAAATCAGAATATTTTATTTAGTAGATCTGCATATTTTAGTTTATTCATATCTTTAATTTTAGTTTTGGGTTTTTTTACAGTTTTATAATAGTATATATATATACTATTTGTACTTTATTCCTTCGATGACTTGAATTTCGTGATCCCTTTCTTGCAACTTTGAACAGGCAGACTGCATCTCAAGATATCTACAGCACGGGTCAGCTCCTACTCTCGATAGTGACGTCAGAAAGGTCTTATATGGAAATTCCCCCTGACCTGCCCAGCTCGGCTAAGGACTTTTTTGCAAGGTGAGAAATTGGCCACTGTCTCTAGTCTCATGTGCCTGTAAGTTGCTCCAGTGTTTGCAGAATCCTACTAATATTATAAACGCGAAAGTTTGTAAGTATGGATGTATGGATGGATGTTTTTTACTCATTCACGTAAAAACTACTGATCCGATTTGGATGAAACTTGGAATATATTATATTGTCCGTGACCTGGATTAACTCATAGGCTACTTTTTATCCCGAAAAATTAACGGGAACCAACGGGACGCGAACGAAGTCGCGGGCGGAAGCTTGTAATTTATATGTTTAAAAACTTGAAAAACCAACTTCAATTTAATACAGCTTCGTCATCTGATGATGATGATGATAGTTACTTGGGATTGTTCTATTGATCGTAAACACCATTGAAAAGTTACAGGACAGCAAAATACGCAATGTCGTGTATGTGGATGACTGGTTTTTCCAGTTATTCTTATTCAACTGCCAAACTACTGAGCCGATTTTGATAAAAAATTTATGGGACCAATTAGGAAGTTTACCGTATTAGATAAAAAAAATATTCAAATCTGCTTTTAAATGACGGAGTTGTATAGCATTGGCTATACGACCTCCAATCTTTCTTTTTCTCGTACTCATGGTATAAAGTATAGTATGCAACTCTTGAATAAAACGGATTTATACCGAGGGCCATGAACCACTCACGTCGTTTAGGATTCTAACACTTGAATCACTATCACTCCCTACGCTCGTGATTCAGTCGTTAGAATCCATCACTTTCTCGTGATTCATTTATGGCCCTCGCTTTAAATCCGTCTTTTATTCACTAGTTGCGTAATATACAATTTTTTTTTCCAGATGTCTAACAGAAGATGAGCAGTCACAGTGGTCCGCAGAACAGCTGTCGAACCACGTGTTTCTTCAAGATACGTTCGCAAAAGAACCTAGTACGAGGATAGATGATGTCGGGAGTGGTTCTGAGGTAAAGATACTATTTACTTTTTTATCCTTAACCAATAGAAGAATGGATTGTTGGATGGATGGCGGTTAGGATCCTCACATAGCAGATTTTTTCTTTCATTAAAGTTGTCCAAAATGCAAGTTCTTTTTTAACCAGTAAATGCTATTAGATCCCGTGTTAATGCAGTTTTTATTCTTTAAGTTACTAAGGAGGCTAGGGGGCTCCATTCCCCCCTTAACCCCCACAAACTGTCTACCCAAGGGTGGATCAACATTTGTCATGAAAACCAAGGACCAAGTTTTTTCGTCCAAGGCCTTCAAGGGATCAAGGCCCTTAAATCGAAATCGTGGAACCGCTACTGAGTTTTGCACATTGTTGAAAAAGTTGGGTACAACTAAATAGGCAAATATCCCTATTTAGTTGTAAGCTAAATATATATATAAGGTCGGTTATTTATCTTTAGATTAGGAGCAACGGAGTTTTAAGAGCGAGGCCCCATTAGTGCGTTGCGTTGCGTCGCGTCGTCCCTATGGAACAACGCATTGTATGCGTTGCGTTTACCTAGTAATACGCGACGCAACGCAACGCACTAATGGGGCCTCGCTCTTAAAACTCCGTCACCAGAGTTGGCCTTAAACTCACACGAACTTACTTATGTTACTCTTTATAGCTATCTTTATAAGGCTGATTTAGAAGGTAACTATAAGTGGTTGTTTAGGATGGTGACACTGTGAAGAAGATACCGCAAAGCGTGCCGGCTACAAACGGACATTCGCGACTACACGCAGAGTTTGAAGTACTAACGTGGCTCGGAAAAGGTGCTTTTGGAGATGTTCTGAAGGTAATTTCAAAACTTACTCTGGCTTTAAATGTCACACTCTGGTCGCAGGTCTGGTGATTATCTGGCTCAGCGTATCAGCATTGCTATTCATCGCGGCAATGCAGCCAGTGTCTTGTTCATGCTTCCGATTATAGTAGGTGCCAAATAACACGGCAATACAGGTCATTCAACCACCTTCACCGCGATGTCGCAAAATTCAATTTATGTATGGTAAACAAACAGTACTAACGAGATTTGAGCGATACCGTCTTAGCGACAGGTTTGTATGGAAAGCGACAGAATTAGCCATACATACATTGAATTTTGCGACATCGTGGTGAAGGTGGGTCAATGACCTGTATTGTCGTGTTATCTGGCACCTACTATAGTACTGATTTGAACCAGTTGAGTTATCTATAAATTGTTTGCAACGGTTTGTAGATAGCTCAATGGCTATAATTTGGAAGTTTTCAAGAGTAGAGTGAATAGGTATCTTCTAGGTAACCGTGCTACATCGTAGACCACATCATTGCTTAACATCAGGTGAGATTGTGGTCAAACGGTTGCCTATATTGTATATTATTTGCAGGTATAAATCTCAGACTAATAGTGAAATAGAAATATTGAACTTTTGCTCCAAATATCTTATCACATTTCGGTTTGAAACTACTGAGCCAAGTTACTTGGGTTGATTTAGAGTTCACTTCAAATACATAATCAGTTGTTTTCACATTTTGGGATTTATAGGTCAAAAACAAGTTAGACGGAGGTTTCTACGCTATCAAACGCATAAAACTTAACCCCGAAAGTGTGAATCTTAACAAGAAAATAACCCGCGAAGTGAAATTACTCTCTCGATTGAACCACGAGAATGTAGTGAGGTACTACAACGCTTGGATCGAATCTACCTTCGAACAGGTCGAGCAAAATGTTGATACTAGAAGTCCTACTAAACTACGTTGTGACAGGTAAGTTATATTTTACTGAATTCGGTCCGCATGCTGATTTACTGCACAAAATAAAAAAATATTCGTGGACATTGCATACAACGCCTTCTAGTCCCAGCGAAAGTAAGCAAAACATGCACTATGGGAACAAGATTGCTGATAGAACACCTACTTTTATACGTTTTTTTGTAAATACATTCTTATAAGCAAGCTCGTATGAGTTAGTGGCCAACTCTGGTGACGGAGTTTTTAGGCCGCCTTAAGGCCTCCGTCGTGGCTTAACGACTGCTAGAGCCGGGACCGACAGTTTAACGTGCCCTCCGAAGCACGGAAGCGCTCAGATGTAAATGCCACTAACGGTCACCCAATACATTCTTATAAGGGGGCGTCCATAAATTACGTGAGGTGTTTAAGGGGGGGAGGGGGTCGAGTCAAATCTCATCTAATCTTACGTTGGGGAGAGGGGGGGTCTCGGCAAATATCACGCAATTTTTTTTCTGATTAAAACAAAAAAAAATTATACTATTTTGGTCTATTTAATCCAGATTGTACATGCTTAAGATTTAATCTTAAGCGTAATCGTAGTACGATTAAGATCATTTACTAATTCGTTCGATAGAAAATACGTTTTTAAAAAAAAAATACGTTATTAAAAACGCGTTTACGTAAGAAACTCACATTTTGAAAAATCTCACGTGAGATTTTTGTTGAATAAAATCTCACGACATCTCACCAGGGGGGGAGGGAGGGGCAGAAAATTTAAAAAAACACCTCACGTAATTTATGGACGCCCCCTAATACACAGTAACACCCAGAGATAGAACAAACGTCTATGTATGCCACAAACAAATGTTTGTTCTGAGTAGGGATTAAACCCACAACCCCGCTTGAGGAATGATTTTAGCATCGGCATACGGGCCTAATACACAGCGCTTTTCTAGATACCTTGTAGTATAGTTTATTTCCACTTTATCCCAGCTACATACTTGAAATCAACGTCAGCTTAATTTCATCGCAGTGCACGTCCTCTCAGTGGACGTGCTCCGTTAGGAAATGGCTCAAAGGCTTTGCCGACTGGGCTATGAAGTTAATCAAATGTGTATAAAACTAGACGCAAGGCAATCAAAGTCAAGTTTACTACAAAATTCCATAAAAAAGGGATATTGATTTGATTGCCCTTGGTAGGAGGAAAAAAGTACAGATCTCTATCTTCTTTTTTTAGATTATTAGATGAAACTGTTTGTTTTACTTTCCTTAGCCTAGATGGCGTTGTAGCAAAACTGGCCGGCGTGAAGGTAGAATGGTCGATATCCGAGGGACCGGTCCAAACGGACTCTTCGTCCGACAGCGAGGGTAATGATGATGATGATGAACACGATCCGTGGTTCCATATAGTCACGTGAGTTTTAATATAATTATGAAATAATGTGAGTTTGTTCAATCAAATTGATCGCATTGGTCGAATCAGAAAGCAAAATAAAGGCATTTATTTTTCTCGTTTGACCATTATTTATTTATTATTATGTATTTAAATAGTATGGTCCATACAATAATACTACTACTGCTGCCGTTACTACTGATGCTACTACTACTGCTACTACTAGTGCTACTTCTACTACTACTACTACTACTACTACTACTTCTTCTACTACTAATTTTACTACAATTGCTTCCACTACTAATGCTAGATCCATACCATCCAACCAAAATCATTCTTCAAATTTCGAAGATTCGCTTATTATTTTACAGTCCAGAAAATGAAGAATCGAGTGAAGGTATAGAATTTGAGGAGGATTCTAACAACCAATCAGAGACAATACCGTCTGAAGACGTCGTAGATTCCAGGCCGAGATCTGAAAGGTTGTACCAAGAGTTGTACATTCAGATGGAGTTCTGTGAAAAACATACTCTAAGGTAAGCGACATAAGGTGTAATACAGTCAAAGTAATAAATCAATCATAGGAATTAGAGTTCAAACAAAATTCTAACCTATTGGAAACAATTCTGTCATATCCATTTTTAAATGAAATTTGTAGGTACGTTGCACTCTGCGAAAGGCCATTGACATGATTTGAAATTCTCCGACCGAAAAAGGAAGGAGTGTTATAACTTGTTTGGATCAATGTGATATTTTTACTGAACCTTTGCATTGTTATTCTTTCGACCCTGAAGCTCTGCAATTTCACATAATTACATTTAGTTATATTATATCTTCAAAAATGTTGAAATGTGCGAGCGAGAGGCTTGTCTGCCTTTTTCATACGCCTTAATAGGATATTTTTGTTCTAGACAAGCCATAGACAAAGGTCTATACCAAGAGCATTTCCGTGCGTGGCGCCTCTTTAGAGAAATCGTCGAAGGTTTAGCTCACGTGCACCAACGAGGCATGATCCATAGAGATCTGAAGCCGGTCAATATCTTCCTGGATTCTAATGATCATGTGAAGATAGGAGATTTTGGACTGGCGACTAAGGCATTCACGGGAATGCCTGTTGAAGGTATGCTAAAAGAAACTTCGGTATACTTTCGCCCGCGACTTTGTACGCGTCCCGTCTAAGGGTCCGTTCACACAGACCGGCTCGGAGAGGAGAGCAGTTCCTATAACGTTGAAAACAGAGTTTTTAGTATTTGTAGTAAGGTTTATTTTTGCACCAAGCGCGTTCAAGCATTCTTAATGACAAAAGCATTTGTCATTAAGAATGCTTGAACGCGCTTGGTGTGAAATAATAAGAGGAGCAGACCGGCTCCGATCGCGTACTTTTTCTCGTTCGCGCAGCCGTTTCCGAGCGCATCCGCTTTCAGATCGCTTCTAGCCGGTCTATGTGAAATAGTTGGCGACTCCGCTCCGACCAACTCCAAGCGTAGGTATACGATACGATCCGGTCTGTGTGAAAAGAAAAATGCGCGCCGATGCTCTCCGAGCCGGTCTGTGTGAACGGACCCTTATTGTTTGGATTTTTTGGGATAAAGAGTAGCCTATATGTTAATCTAGGTTACGAACGATGTATATAAGATATATTATTAGTTTGTTATTTTAGTTTTTACCTTTATTGTTCACTTTTTTATTGTGGTGGCTGAATAAACGTTATCTTATCTTATCTTATATTCCAAGTTTCATTCAAATCCCGGAAAATAAACGGGATCCAACGGGACGCGAACTCTTCGGACACGCCTAGAAGATTTCGCATAGCAAATTGAACTTCTAATCCTGCGTAGACGAAGTCGCGGGCACCAGCTAGTTTATAATATTAGCGGGATAGGATACCCTAAATTGCATATAAATTTATGATGGTTCGACGTTGTTTCAGATAAATCGAAGCCACAAGAAGAGATTGGTGGTTCACTCACTGGCCAGGTTAGGATATAATATCAATTATACTCTATTCCGCGCATTTTAGCTGAAATTATGGCAATTTCATAGTTTTTCAAGTGAACAAACGCTCGTTTTGTCGTTTTAAGTTGCACTGCGCGGCGAATGAGATACTCCACACGATAACGCGCACAACGCACAAAGCGGGCGCGCAGTGTAACTTAAATTACCTAGTTTGTCATGATGTGTGATAAAAATTAAATGTTAGTTTTCATTTTTAGATTGGCACAGCTCTGTACGTAGCCCCTGAGTTACTCCAATCCTCTAGCAAAATGATCTACAACCAGAAAGTGGATATATACTCGCTCGGGATAATACTTTTCGAAATGTTCCATCCACTGACAACTGCTATGGAAAGGTAAATACCACGTCCATTCAGGACGTGCTCTGTGAAGCACTGAACTGCGTTACAGAACTAAGTTCTAATATTTTGCTATTTTTCATTATAACGATTGTTTTTCATTGTCCTAAACTAACCTAATTTGACGGCACTAAAATTACTAACCTCTCTTTCTCATGAACTGAAATGACAAAGACAGCTATAACTAGAGCTGTTAAATTAGTATATTTAGTATAAAGTAATCCACAAATAAAATTACAACTAATACAGTATTTACAATATTTACAAAATACACATGAAACAGTTGAGCTATAGTAGGTGCCAAATAACACCGCAATACAGGTCATTCACCCACCTTCAAAACGATGTCGCAAAATTCAATTTATGTATGGTAAACAAACAGTACTACGAGATTCGAGCGATTACCGTCTTAGCGACAGATTTGTATGGAAAGCGACAGAATTAGCCATTCACAAATTGAATTTTGCGACATCGTTTTGAAGGTGGGTGAATGACCTGTATTGCGGTATTATTTGGCACCTACTATATCTACAAACTGTTGTAAACGATTTATAGATAACTCAACTGGTCCAAATCAGTTTAGTGTGTAAAAACCAATTTTAATTTACAGATTAATGGTTTTAACTGAGTTGCGATCCACTGTTGTGAAAGTGAACGAGAGATTTGATACTATTGAGAATAGCAAACAAATTCACGTTGTGAGGTGAGTTTTTAAAAAACAGCGCCATCTATCCTATAGCTTTTATTATAAACCAAACTGCTGATATCATAGGAACTTTTTTTTAACCCCGACCGAAAAACGGCACAGTGTTATAAGCTTGACGACATTGTCTGTATGTGTGCCTCTGTAACACAAAAAGTAGGGCTCCAATTCTAATGCGAATGAAACTTTATAGCCTTTTATCTCTTCGCTACACAAAGCACCGTCCAAATTCTCCTTCGTTCAAAGTAAGAGCTATTAAACCGTGTCGGGATAAAAGTATATTTCGATAGATAGATAAATAAATAAATCTTTATTTGTCCCCAAGTAGGTATAGGGTCAATTCCAATAGGGACTTCCGTACTTTGACCGTTGAAAGCCATCTTGCCGGCCATCTTGACTGTCATTTATTCAGTGTGTTTTGCCAAATCACCATGGACGGATATAGCGTAATATACAGCGTGTATCTACAATGGCGACATTAAATTGACACACCGGTAGAGCTACTTATTAGTATTCATAACAAAATAATTAAAGTACAGTCAGCTGCACTAGAATGTGTACAATTCGTAATTTTCAATGTAGGGCCGAAGCATTGTTATGGACTTTGACGGTAACAATACTAAATAAATAAGTAACATTAACAACTGTGTTCATAATTTTTTAGTTTTTGTCCTGTAAATGTCTATTGCAATACGGTGACACTAGTTTGAAAGTTACGAATCGTACACATTTTAGTGCAGCTGACTGTACTGTAATTATTTTTTACCCGTGTGTCAATTTAAACTCGCCATTGTAGATACAGGCTGTATAATAACTAGCCGTCGCCCGCAGCGTTGCTCGCGTTCTAGACCCTTTAGAGTGTGACTTTCAAAATTCCTTTCTTAGTGCACCCCTACACGATATTAGGATGTACACGATATTATAAAAAAAAAAGTTTTATATATTTAGAAGAAGATCCCGAACGTCTGTGTTCCCGAATGACTATAATTTGGAAGTTTTCAAGAGTAGAGTGAATAAGTATCTTCTAGGTAACCGTGCTACATCGTCGACCACATCATTAATTAACATCAGGTGAGATTGTGGTCAAACGGTTGCCTATATTGTATAAAAAAAAGATAGTTAACGGTGTACCTTTATGTTGTTTGTAATTAACATTATTTTATTTCTCCAGATGGCTGCTAAACCACGAGCCAAGTGCACGTCCAACGTGTGCTGAGCTGCTCTCGAGCGAGCACGTCCCGCGACCCGTACCGGAAGGCGCATTATCCGGTCTATTGTCGCACGCGTTAAGCGATAGGCTAGCAAGGGGTTATCAGAGACTTATAACAGCGTGCTTAGACCAGAAGTTGACCACAGCCGAAGACTACACGTATCATAATGAGATGAGAACTAAACCATTGGATTTGCTGTCGGATATAAAAGATTCTGTTATCAAGGTTTGTTGCATGTTGAACCTTATTTCGTTTAGTATTAGTATTTATTTAGGAAATCTTTCACATATATGTTATGTGAAAGATTGTACCTACTTATGCTTACAAAGTGTAGCAGGTAGGTACATCTAAAGCGTTTCTTAAAAGGTACAAAAACACATATTTACAGAAAGGATAAAAGTAATTAACACAATAATTAATAATAATCATTGATACGCGGTTACTATTTGGATGGGTGACCGTTAGTGGCATTTACATCTGAGCGCTGCCGTGCTTCGGAGGTCGTTAAGCCATGACGGAGGCCTTAAGGCGGCCTAAAAACTCCGTCACCAGAGTTGGCCATATCTGATAGAATACTTAAACATTATAACCGAATATATTATTTTTTTATAGTCATACAGAAACACCCAGACATAAAACAATCATTTTTATATTTGCCACACTAATGTTTGTTCTTAGCGGGGATCAAACCCATGACCCACAGGCCACAGCACGGAAGACACGCTATTACCGACTGAGCTGTGACGTCTCTCAGTTTTCGTCCTTATTTCTTAGTTATTTGATCACAAGTTATAAATTAGCTCTCTTCTTTTAGATATTCCGAAGCCACGGCGCCACAGAATTTGCGCCACCATTACTAACTCCGCGCGCTAAAGCGTGGGATCAATTCCCGAACGCTGTCAAAGTGATGACCGCTTCCGGTTCAGTGTGCCATCTACCGCATGACTTGAGACTACCGTTTGCTAGGTCAGTACATAGATGGCGCTATTATAAACTGTGTAAATAAATTAGTCGAAAGAGGCTGGATACCTCTATTGTAAATTAATAAGTAAAAGACCCCTTTTAGTTAAGTTAATACGTATGTATGTGTGTGTACTGCCCTTTTCTGATTGAGTAGAAACAAAATTAGTAGAAAAATACGTAATTTTACTTAAAAATAACTTCCCGTGGGACTTATTCCTAACTTTTCCTTTACACATCAAAAGATGGCACTATTAGTTATTTTTATATGTTTCAAACCCCTTTCGCTGAAAAGTTAAACCAGGCTCCTATTTTGGAAACTCTGTCCCACTATTGGACAAAAGCCCACTATATCTGCCTAAATTATATTCCAGGGTCTATGACTTTACTGCGACTAAAACTAAACAAGCATAATATATTATTCGTTGTTATTTTACAGTGATGCACTATTCAAGAACTAGATGGCGCTATTACAAATTTTGTAATTTTACAGTGATGCACTATTCTAAAACTAGATGGCGCTATTACAAACGTTGTCATTTTACAGTGATGCACTATTCAAGAACTAGATGGCGCTATTACAAACTACCATAATCTTGCTTTTTATTATTACAGGCATACAGCGTATTCAGATATAAAATACATGCGTCGGTATTGCATAGACCGTGTGTTCAGAGAACGACATGTTGCAGGATTCCACCCTAGGGAGATTCTAGAGTGCGCTTTCGATATAGTCACTCCAAAAACTGGTAAGTGCAGAGAAGAATCGACTGTATTGCTTTTGAGTTTAGGTTTAATTCAGTTTCACTGTGTACAGTAGATGTGTTTGAATAGACAAGTTTGTTTTAATTGGAGCTGTAATGTGCTGGATTTAAGATTCAGTATTGCTTGGCAATAATTAGGTTCCATTCAAGGAAGATTAAGCCACGATGTAGGCCTTACGGCGACTACATTCTTCTTACCTATAAACGCGAAAGTTTGTATGGACGTATGTATGGATGTTTATTACTCTTTCACGCAAAAACTACTGATTCGATTTGGATGAAACTTGAAATATATAATACATTACCTAAATTAACACATAGGGTACTTTTTATCTCGGAAAATCAACAGAATCAACGGGACGTGAACAAAGTCGCGGGCAAAAGCTAATCATCCATAGTTTTAGCCACTTTTTTTTCCATTTCAGATTCACTATGGCTAGACGCTGAACTACTAGTAGTGGCAAGTCAAGCGGCATCTGAATGTTCTCTCAAAGTATCGCTACAATTGAATCACAGCGAGTTACTACGTACATTGTTACTTGCCTGTGGCGTATCTATAGACAAACATACTGATATCTATCCTGTACTTGTGGATGTTAGTTTAGGTGAGTCGTGATACATTATTTTTTCGCTTAATTTTTAGTTTACATTCTTGCATGCTTATTATACTACTAGAATAATACCCGCGACTTCGTACGCGTGCGAAACTTTCCACCAAAACATCTGTCAACCAGTATACGATGGACCTCGCGGCAAATGGCTGCTTTTGGTTCAGAGAGTTCAAGCTGTATCTAAGAATCCACGTCTTACATTTCAATAAAATGTAAGTCTATGTTTCAATCCGGAAAAAGGGATTCTGGATGTTATAAGTTTCGTTGAAATTGGTCCAGTAGTTTAGGCGTGATCCGCGAACAAACAAACAGATAAACTCGATTTTTGTAATCAGAATCGTTTATTTAGTAGATCTGCATATTTAGTTTATCCATATCTTAAATTTTACTTTTTGTCTTTTTACAGTTTTATAATAGTATAGATTTGATCAAAATCAAATAATGTTTATTGAACACTATAAATTAGTACAAAAACATGTCTAGCAACAATCCGTTAACTATATCGAGATGTAGATACTTAGCCTAGTGAGCAAGTCAGCAGCACGGTAGTACTGAGGGTACCTACCTAAACTGCCGACTTACTTTTACTATTATTGACCGAGCGAGCGAAGCGAGCGAAGCGTCTCAGTTTCCACATTGGCCAAAAATGCGTTTGTCCGGATGTCTGTCTGTCTGTCTGTCTGTCTGTCTGTCTGTCTGTCTGTTCTCCTCTACAGGTCGCATTTTTCAACCGATCTGGACGAAACTTGGTACACAGGTTATATGACTTATTAGATTTTTTTTGTCGTCGGGGATTTTTGATTGGAGGGGTACTTCCCCAAAAAAAAGGCAAAAAAGGGGGCTATTTGATATAGTAGATATCTCCACCAAATGAGATCCGATTTCGATTATTCTTTTTTTATTTGAAAGGTAGTAACTATAAGTTGGTCTCATAAAAGTTTGGCGAAGATCCGATAAGGATCTTCAGCATGATGAACAGGATAGCTCATCGAACAATCGATGGTTTTCAATCAAATTTGAGAGAAACACAAAGGACCTCATTCTACACAAGATGATGCAAAAAAAATCAAAAAGATCAAAAAAATCACAAAACGGAAAATGCACTTGCACATTACATTCCTCAAAAATTTACAAAATTAAATCATCACATGCACACACACCCACAACATTTTGTATTATAGTTAGTTTTCAATACGTGACAGGCTGCAAGCGTTTCGTCGCTGTTAGAATACTAACTGATCTTCATGATGTTTTCCTTCACTGAATGAGAGCATCAGCATAATAATAAGCCTTAAATTAGAAATTAATAAAAGTGCACTTAAAGACTTTCAGAAAACACCTTACACGACATTGATGATGTTGATTGATGATGTTGAATATTGGAATATTTAGTATGCTCGCGAGGTCTACAGCTCCCAGAGCCACTAGTTATATTTAATTAACAAGTATTAAGTTAGGCAATTAAATACTAAACTATATTAGGTTAGGAGCGTCAAGATTTGATTTTAGCGATCATTATTATTTGAAAATAGTACACCTAGTTCTAAGCAAATTACATTGACACACTATTTCTGACATTCTTTCAACATGTATTTATTCAACTGATATACTACGACTTTGAGGAATTCTATGAAATAAATAAATATTCACGGACACTTAACACAACGCCTTCTAGTCCCAAACTAAGCAAAGCTTGTACGATGGAAACTAGATGGCTGATAGAATACATACACACATATTTTTTTTGTAAATACATACTTACAATACATAGAAACACCCAGACACAGAACAAACATCTATGTTTACAACACACGAATGTTTGTTCTCGGTGGGGATCGAACTCACGACCCACAGCACGGAAGGCAGAGCTACTACCGACTGAGCCATAACGCCTGTCTATTGAAAACACTATGTAAATCTTCACTTAGAAAACTTTATCTTTCCCAGGTCGAATAACAAATCTACAACTGCAAACCCACCTAACATCTCTCTGTATCACGAACCGTGATATATCCAACCTTCTTCGTCTAATGGAGGCTGATGTACCGGTACACGAGATAAAAGAATTGATAACACCATTAGTGAAACAAGCCAAGTGGGCCAAACGAGTGACGCAAGCTACACACCAGTTAGAAGCTGTTTATAGAAACGCTAAAGCACTGGGATGTAATGTAAGTATCATTTAACTTTAGTGGGATAAGCCATTAGTGAAATAACCCATAGCTAGTTAATAGTGAAGTAAGCCATCTAGGTCAAGCCAAGTTTACGAACTAAAGGAAATCACTCAGAGGTTTATAAAAACCCTAAAGCAATGGGGTGCTATGTAAGTATTTCTCAACTGTAGTAAAATAAGCCATTAGTGTAATAAGCCGTCTGGGTTAAGCCAAGTTCAGTAACTAAAGTAAACCACTCAGTGGTTTATAAAAACGCTAAAGCACTAGGGTGCAATCTAAGTATCATCTGAACTGAGTAAAATATGCCATAAGCTTGTAAAGTAAGCCATGTTCATGAACAAGTCAATATAGTCGCCAGTAAAGTAAGCCATGTTCATGAACTAAAATAATTATTGACCGCTCCATTGATCAAACAACCTAAGTTGGCCAAACTGGTGACGCGAGCTACACACTGTTTATAGGAACGCTAAAGCATTGGAATGCAATGTACCATCGAGTTTAGTGAAATAAGCCATAGCTAGTCACTAGTGAAGCCATCTGAGCTAAGGCGAAGGGTAGGCTCATTAAAGTCAGACAACTTTCTCGCTCGCACATTTTAACATTTTTGAATATATAATATAACTAAATGTAATTATGGGAAATTGCAGAGCTTCAGGGTCGAGAGAATAACAACGCAGAGGTTCACTAAAAATATCACATTGATCCAAACAAGTTTTCCGCCCAAAACACGTATCAGTGCGATAAATTAAAGTGCACATTTTTTGGTTAGAAAACTTGTTTGGATCAATGTGATATTTTTACTGAACCTTTGCATTGTTATTCTCTCGACCCTGAAGCTCTGCAATTTTACATAATTACATTTAGTTATACTTATTATATCTTCAAAAATTTTGAAATGTGCGAGCGAGAGGGTTGTCTGCCTTTTACATACGCCTTAAGCCAAGACGTTCACGAACTAAAGGAATTGAATCGGTATATAGAAACGCTATTTAAATCCAGATTCAGTACAATTTCTCTCTAACTTAACTAATTTATCTGTAAAATAAAGAAAATGATATTACTTTAATTGCAGTGTCCAATAACAGTAGCACCGCTTCTAGCGAGTAACGCGACTCAACACAGCGGAGTGTTCTGGCAAATGTGTGTCGTTAGAGACGAAAAACTTAAGACCAAACATCGCTCCGGAGACCTTATTGCTAGAGGCGGAAGGTACGTTTTTCAATAAATAAAATGTTACAAAAAAGAATTAATCTCTTTACTCAGAAGTTTTCTAACCAAAAAATGTGCACTTTAATTTATCGCATTGGTATAAGTTTTTTGATCGGAAAACTTGTTTGGATCAATGTGATATTTTTACTGAACCTTTGCATTGTTATTCCCTTTACCCTGAAGCTCTGCAATTTCACATAATTACATTTAGTTATATTTTATATCTTCAAAAATGTTGAAATGTGCGAGCGAGAAGCTCGCACATTTCAACATTTTTACATACGCCTTAACCAGTTTGAATTATAGGTACGATGCATTAGTAGAAGAGTTCTGGAAGGTAGCTCGAACGGAGAAAGATCAAGATAACTCCGAGCTGAAGTCCTGTTCAGTTGGCTTCTCGATGTCACTGGAGCGGATGGCGGCCATCTTGAAAAAAATGGACGCGCTTCCGGTGCCCGGGAAAAGAGACATTTTAGAGGTTTTTAATTTTCAAATCAAAATTTTACCACACAGAAATATTATCAAAGTTTTACAGCATCCCAAAAGCTATAAATATAGCTTCCGCCCGCGACTTCTTTCGCTTCCCGTTGGATCCCATTTATTTTCCGGAATAAAAAATATCCCAAGGCATACAGGTCACGGACAATATATATTCCAAGTTTTTATATTCCAAGTAGTTATATTCCAAAAGATCTACTATTTTAATAGTATATTATGCAACTAGTGAATAAAAGACGGATTAAAAGCGAGGGCCATAAATGAATCACGAGCAAGTGAAGAATTCTAACGACTGAATCACGACCGTAGCGAGTGATTCAAGTGTTAGAATCCTGAACGACGTGAGTGGTTCATGGCCCTCGGTATAAATCCGTTTTATTCAAGAGTTGCATACTATACTTTATACCATGACTACCAGAAAAAGAAAAATGCTATACAACCTCCTTGCGCAAAAACAATAATTAGATAAAAGATAAAAAAGATAAAGATAAAAATGTTTATTGCATAGTCTTAAAGTTAACACTACATCTTACAGTAGGAATAAATGGACAGTGGAAAGTACAGTAGGCACCTAACTTAGATACCTACCAACCATTTGCTACATTTTTGCAAAGTGCAATGTTAAATCATCAAGACCTCGGGTTAGTCATAGTATTGAGTTCCTCGCTCTAACTAAGCACATGCTTGTATGTAGAGACGAGGGCTCCTGCTCTGGCTAGCTCAAGGCACGACGTCGAAGATGGAGGTCAAATGATATTAGTGTGTTCTAAATTCAAACACCAAAACAGTGAGTAAAAGTGCTTTTTATTCACTGTTTTCAGTTAATAATATAACCTTTTTAGAGGGGGAATGGTATAAAATTATTTTGTATTATTTCCACAGTCCACCCTAATCTGCATCTGCGTTTGGGGTACAGCGGGTAATGGGCGAGATGGTCTGGCCGCCACCAAACGGGCCCAACTTGCCCTTGACCTCTGGGCCAACGGATATACTTGCGAAGTTTGGCCCGCTCACACTGTGGACACGCACGAGTTAACTCGCCCTTGTATTGTACTGATACAAGATGACACTTGTATGCGGGCGATTTGTGATGACAAGCAAAGGTGAGGCTTAGACCTATAGCAATAAAAAAGGTTTTGGTGCATTCACGGGCAAGTTAGGCCCAACTTTGGGGTCCAACTTGCCCTTGACCTCGCCGACAAATGAACTCGCCCTTGTATTGTACAATAAATCTTATTACAATAACAGCAAAGTTGATTTTCGAATGGCATAGGTATACTGTTAATTTTGAATATGACATGAACTAAATTACATAAAAAATATAAGATACCAAGCAATCTTGGACAACCAAAAAATTCTAATTTACTTTTGCATGCAAAAATGGTCCTTTTTTTGGGGCCTTAAATGTCAAATTCATCTAAACACAGCTTTTAGCTTGGCCTCTTCCATAATGATCAATGTGTACGTAGGAATTTATTCTCTAACGACTACTCATACAGTTGAAAATAGATTGTCTTTTATTCCAGAGTACGAGAACATAAAGTGGCATACATCGATGTCTTGGACTTCATCAAGCAACAACTCAATCCAGACAATACTAGATATCCTGAAGGTACTAAATTTGATACTAAATTAGATCTTATTGTAAAGAGATAAAGGTGAGTTTAGATGTACTCGTAGAAATATACATACCTGGTTCGTAAATATATTCCAACGTACCTGATTGGTCAATTGAAACGTCATTATTGTTTTTAACCCCGAACCAAAAAGCGGAGGGGTTGTTATAAGCTTGACGTGGTGTCTGTATGTTTGTCGGTGTATGCATATAAGTATTATATCAGCAATTTAGTTCCCATAGTACAAGCTTTGCTTAGTTTGGGACTAGAAAGCGTTGTGTGATATGTCCGAGAATCTATCTCTGTATCTTTAAACGAGCAATTCTTGTATATATACCTAAATAATCTGAATCTCGGACCGGCTCCAACGATTTTCATGAAATTTAGTATACAGGGGATTTCGGGGGCGATAAATCGATTTATCTAGGACTCATTTTCAGAAAACGTCGTGCTATTCGTGTTTTCAAGTAAACACTTAAACAGAAAAATGTGAATCTTCCCGACATCTATTGGCGAATTATAATACTATTTTTTGAACTTATACTTCTAATCGTTAATAGATGGCAGTGTTCAGCATTTGATAGATGTCACTGCTGAAATTACTTGAAATCAAATGAGCATAGAACCTTTTCTAACTAAATAAGTACTGCATATTGGTTATGTACATAAAAATAAATACTAAAAAAATAACGAGCAAAGCTCGGTCAACCAGCTAGTATTGATTTAAACAGTATAGAGTTGAAAATACTACCCGCAGGTTCAAACAGCAGATCGATCAGTTGGAGCGAGTGCGAGAAACCAAACAGCCCCATAATTTCGGTGACTTTCATCACCGCCAGTGATAAGATGACTAAAAACGCAAAACGCTCCTGCGAGAGTCAGGTAACAATAAATTATTTGGAATCACAAGCTGGCAACACTGAATATTCTAATATTCATCCATAGATTAATAAATTTATAATAAATAAATAAATATTCACGGACACTTAACACAACGCCTTCTAGTCCCAAACTAAGCAAAGCTTATACGATGGAAACTAGATGGCTGATAGAATACATACATACATTTTTTTTTCGTAAATACATACGTATAATACATAGAAACACCCAGACACAGAACAACCATCTATGTTTGCCACACAAATGTTTGTTCTCGGTGGGGATCGAACCCACGACCCACAGCACGGAAGGCAGAGCTACTACCGACTGAGCCATGACGCCTGTCAAATCATACTTTTGCGTGGTGTTTAGGAGTTTGAATGAAAATTTTAGCGTTCGCCTATCATGTTGATTTTTCGGGATAAACAGTAGCCTATGTGTTAATCCAGGTTACGAACTATATATATTCCAAATTTCATTGAAACCGGACCAGTGGTTGCAGTGTGATATCTAAATATGCAAAAATCTAAACTTTGACATTTATAATATTAGTAGGAAGGATATAAGTACAGTACAGTATAACGTGCCCTTCTGAAGCACGGAAGCGTTCAGATGTAAATGCCACTAGCGGTCACCCATCCAAATAGTTGCCGCACAGAACGTCGCTTCTATACTATTATAAAACTGTAAAAAAGCCAAAAACTAAAATTAATGATATGGATAAACTAAATATGCAGATCTACTAAATAAACGATTCTGATTTCGAAAATCGAGTTTGTCTGTTTGTTTGTTCGCGGATCACGCCTAAACTACTGGACCAATTTCAATGAAACTTATACCATGCGGAAGCTTTTTTTCTGGATTGAAACATGGCTATATTTTATTGAAATCAAAGACGTGGATTCTGAGATACAGGTTGACCTCTATATACCAAAAGCAGTCTTTGGCACGAGGTTCATCGTGCTGTGGGTCGTGGGTTCGATCCCCACCGAGAACAAACATTTGTGTGTTGTAAACATAGATGTTTGTTCTGTGTCTGGGTGTTTCTATGTATTATAAGTATGTATTTACAAAAAAGAATGTATGTATGTATTCTATCAGCCATCTAGTTTCCATCGTACAAGCTTTGCTTAGTTTGGGACTAGAAGGCGTTGTGTTAAGTGTCCATGAATATTTATTTATTATTATTATTATTTATGCTGGTTGACAGATATCTTGGTGGAAAGTTTCGAACGCGTACGAAGTCGCGGGTATCAGCTAGTAACTTACATAATCGGTGAAGATTGACTAAGCAAGCTACGAGCGCTTCATTTAGTACAAGCTTTGCTTAGTTTGGGACTAAAGAGCGTTGTGTGATATGTCCACGAATATTTGATGTATATTTAACCGATTTCAAAAAAGAAGGAGGTTCTCAATTCGGTTGTATGTTTTTTTTATGTTTGTTACCTCAGAACTCCGTCATTTATGAACCGATTTGAAAAAATATTTTTTTATCTGAAAGGGTATGCTTCCAGATTGGTCCCATAATTTTTTTATCAAAATCGGTTTAGTAATTGGGCAGTTAAATAAGAATAACTGGAAAAAACACGTCATACGCGTACACGATATTGCATATTTTGCTTTTCTGTGACGTTTACGAGCAATAGAACCGTAAGTACCCACGAACAAACCTGACAGTCGCCGCGTTAGCGTATTCGAGTTATATTGCGCGTCACTGCCAGCTCGACTGCCAACCGTTGTAGTGTCACCGCGCAGTGTATCTCGGATACATTGCGTATTTTGCTTTATTGTTGTGTTTACGATCAATAGAACAGTCTCAATGAACTGCCATCATCATCATCATCATTTGATGATGAAGGCGTATCAAATTGAAGTCGGTTTTTCCAGTTTTTTAAACTTATAAATTATTTATTTATTTATTTATTGAAGGGACCAACAGCTACAATGGTAAGTTAGAGTTAAATAAACATTTTGTATAAAACAGCCAATTACAGGTCTCTCTAAATATTACGATAGGTATACTATAGCTAAACAGAGTAAACAGTAAATTATAAAGACAATAGGAAAAAAGAGCTTATAGTATCCAAAAAATAACCTACAAAAACTAGCTAACACTAATAACTTAACATTTATAAACTACCTACCTATTACGTACTGGTTTGGACCAGTTGAGCTATCTATAAAACGTTTGCAACGGTTTGTAGAAAGCTCAACTGTTTCATGTGTATTTTGTAAATATTGTGAATATTGTAAATACTGTATTAGTAAAATACCCATGTATTCACAAATAAAATTAAAACCAATGTATTTGTTGTAATTTTCTTTGTGATTATGTTATGTTGTTTGTTGTTTCAGATCAATACACAAATAACATCGTCTCTAGTATGTCTCGGTCTGTCCCCTGTGCTGTCGGTTGTGCGCGTGTGCGTAATGGCGCTCGCGTGTGAGTGCGCATGTGTGCGTACACTGAGCGCGCAGCTCGCCGCACCGCTGCAGCCGCACGACACGCAGCCTGCCGCACGGCACACCGCCGCAATGTAATGTCACTTTACATAATAATTTTATTTTTCTTTACGTCTCAGAGTGATGGACGCGGTGCGTTGTCTTACAGGGCACGTCCTCATTGGACTTGCTCTGTGAGGATTGCATTGTTATAGGTAGAAGTTACCCACTTAACATCAGGTGAGCTATCAGCTTGTTCCATTACTCTTATAATAAAAAAAAAAAAAAAATTTACTAATTTGCCGCGACTTGGTACGCGTATACAGAATAATTTTCCAAATTAGTACCCATATCAAATATTTGAGGTAAACTAACAGCTGTTAAATAACAAATTAGGGCTATATCATGTTGTGTGTAGGTACATTTTAAGTAAAAGTTACGAGCGCACATCTTAAATACAAAACTTCTAAATCTCAAAAAGTCGTAGAACAAACATTGTTCGCCATGACCTGTAGAATACCCCCATTTCAGACTCATAGGGTAATTATGTAACACCGTGTATATTGAATTCCAAGTTTCATCTAAATCGGTTCAATAGTTGTCACGTGACCGTTCGTTTTCTATTCAGGCAATCTCGCTCAGCTTTCTGCATTGTACGCGTCTACAACGCAGCGACATATTTTATTAACAAAGTGTCTAAGCTATGTTTATTTTAACTCCTACCGAATCGATTTAGCAATGTATTTTTATACCATTCCCCCTCTAAAAACCTTAATTTATTCACTGAAAACAGTGAATAAAAAGCACTTTTACTCACTGTTTTGGTGTTTGAATTTAAAACACACTAATATATTTGACCACCATCTATCATCTCCAATCTTTCTTTTTCTCGTAGTCATGGTATAAAGTATAGTATGCAACTCTTGAATAAAACGCATTTATACCGAGAGCCATGAACCACTCACGTCGTTCTGCGGGCCTAAGATGCGCACCGCGAGATATTTGTCATGTCGTTCTGTCAAAATGTAAGCATTTTGTACCAGTTTAGGAACTATTGCATTATCTGTGGTAATGTTGTCGAGAAACCGCGCCTTTGAATTTTCAACTTTTGACATTTCTGCATGGCTATTAACTCGTCCTCAGAGAGGTACGACGACTAAGAAGTGTCACAAGTGTACATTATGGCGCGTTTTGTCGACACCATTAGGTACCACAGATAATGCAATAGTTCATAAACTGGTACAAAGTGCTTAAATTTTGACAGAACGACATGACAAATATTTCGCGGTGCGCATCTTAGGCCCGCAGGATTCTAACACAATCATCATGAATCACTCCCTACGGTCGTGATTCAGTCGTTAGAATCCTTCACATGCTCGTGATTCATTTATGGCCCTTGCTTTAAATCCGTCTTTTATTCACTAGTTGCATAATATACTATTTTTCTTTTTCTCTTCCCCAGGTATCCAAAACGGCAGAACATTCTAGAAGAAGCGATGGCCGAGCTCTCGAACATTGTCAAACAAAACAACTCTATACGTTCCTCTGACGAAATACAACTATACGCCTTATATTCTATACCCGACTCTGTTTGTAGATTGATCACGTGACAAATCAAAATATGAATTGTTATCGGGTCGATTTCATATTTTGGTAAATAAATGTATTTGTACCTATTCTTATACGGGTTATGTAAGTCGTGTGGGCCAAATGAGATTGCATTAATGATTTTTCGTTTCGGAAAATGTATATGCGCATTAACACGGGTGGCTCCCATTTGTTCTATAACTGTTACGTCTAGAACTGTTGAAACTTTTTTATCCCTAATATCTGGTAACTTCCATTTGGGTAGGACTATTGAAACGAAAACTAGCCCTAATGGCCTAGTTTCAATAGTCCTACCATGGAACTACAGAGATGAAAAAGGTTTTAAAAACAGTCCTATAGAACAAATGAGAGTTACCCATTAACACGAGCTTAACGGTGAAGGAAAACATCGTGAGGAAACCCTTGGCTTAGCCAGCTCCTTACCTATTGACCTTGTCTTTCCTGTGGATATGGCTGACTAGGCTGAGAGGATGGTATAGTGCTACAAGCCTACTCCATCTAAACATTGTCCCAGGCACTACAGTGTGTCGTTAAGTGTAGGCATAGGTTGCCTCCTGACGCTGTATAAATCATCTTCAATAGATGTAGGCTTATTATACGGGTTAGTCTCATAATCCCCTTTGAGCTGTCCCCTTCAAGGGGATTATGAGACTTTTTGTCTCATAATCCCCTCGAGTTTATTGATAGCGGGGGGATTTTAGCGCCGATGAAAAAACAAATGTGGAGTTTGAAAAACATAGAATAGTATAATATCAAAGATACTGAACGCGTACATTTAATGTAATGTAAATGCATTTCTTTTGTTAGAGTTCTCTCGAAGTAAAAACTAAGTAGAAAGTAAATAAAGATGATTGTTTTTTTTATACAACAAAGTAGACACACAAGTGGATGGCCTACCTGATGGGAAGCGGTTACATATTTTTATAATACATATTAGTACATTTTACTATTCTACTAATATTATAAAAATATGATTAATATTTGTGGTGCTGTACCGAAAGTGTGTTATTGTTATTTTTTATTTAATAATAGTGCCAAATAACTTATTGATTCTGTAAAATACGACAGTAGGTTTGAAGAAAGAAGTATTAGTTATTTGTAAAACAATTAAGATTGTTTTTTCTTGGATAACCTTCTTTTGTGAAGTACTTAGAGATATCTTATAATGTTCTTAAGATGTATGTATAAGGCAGACAACCCTCTCGCTCGCACATTTCAACATTTTTGAAGGTATAATATAACTTCATATAATATATACTTGTTTGGATCAATGTGATATTTTTACTGAACCTTTGCATTTATTCTCTCGGCCCTGAAGCTCTGCAATTTCACATAATTACATTTAGTTATATTATACCTTCAAAAATGTTGAAATGTGCGAGCGAGAGGGTTGTGTGCCTTATACATTTTTAATTTTAATATATTGTTTCGTAATAAAAATGAATACCTATTGAAAAATTTAACTTTGTGTACTTTTAAATGTTTTTAAAACCTTGACTCAATGAATAGGAATATATTTTTCAAAGCACAAAAATAATGAAGAGAATTACATCGCCTTTGTTGATTACCGTGCTTTTATGTTTTAGCTCGTTTTAGTAACAATCGCGAACGTTTGTCGCACATCTGTCGCTATAAATAAAATCTCAAAAAATATAAGAGTCTCAGTGACGTCGTCATTCATAAATGCCAAAGTTTTTAGTTTTTCAATCACACTACAGCCCCGGATCTTAAATTTTTTAGGGGGGCGTCATAAACTGAAAAATGCGGCCCCCGCGAGTATTTTATACACAGCACAGGATAGGATTTAAAATAAAATTATGTATAATAAAAATAAAAATCAAATATATTTCTGCATTTGGGAATTGAAATTACAATTTTACTCTTCGAGCAAATAAATCTATGGCCTTGTCATATAACTCGTGTGCAGTTCGATTTTCTATAGCTAAGATTGCAAGACTCGATAAGCGTTCCTGGCTCATAGAAGAACGCAAATAATTTTAACACTCGCTCGGAACGACATTTATTATTTAAATAAAATGCAGTATTTTGCATACAGCCATAATAATAGCGACGAAAGGAGTATATGTACTTGTACTATTATTTAATCTGTGGTCAAAGTCAAGTACCTAAATGATGAGTTGTCAATTCGTCTGTAAAGTGAGACTGGGACTATCAGTAGCACCTGCCCACCCACACCCTATTGCATACTGTCACACATATGTTTATATTATCTACCAAAATTTTTATATTTCTATACATTTATATTATGTTAACACTCACCTTAAATGCATTTGATTCTGCTCGACTTTACTTCTGGAAAAAACAAACGGGATTGCAGAACCTACGACACAAGATTTATATCTTAGTGTAGGTTCTACATACCACTAATCTATGTACATTGTCAAGCATTCGTTATAATAAGGACTTTTTGATTTCGTGTTTTGTACTAAGTCCCTTCTCTGAAATAAATAATTATTATTATTATTATTAATTTTGCCGCCCCCCTGAACTTGCCGCCCGGGGCATGGGCCCCGGCTTGCCCCCCCCTAGATTCGGGGCTGTCATACTATACCATAAAACCAACAGTATCAAACCGGTCGCTAGCGGAAGCTAGTAATACATAAATCTGCATACAATAATAAAGTTTACTCAACTAATCAGTGGCTGCATATAAGCAAAGGTTGATAAAATTTTCCAGTCTGCCAGACCTCTATAAATAATTCTAAAAATAATCATAATAATAATCGGTTATCGCTAGGTCGCGCGGTCAGTCATTTACGCGTAACTAGAGAATCGCAGTTGACTTATAAAATTACCTATTAACAAGTTATAAGTAAAGTTATTACTCTTATAAGATTTACAAAATAGCAGTCACTTTCTACTGAAAGCATTTTGTGAATTATTCATTTATTATTGAGAAAACATTAGAAAAAGAAAAAATCCGATTTTGTGTACCTACATTTTTCGGAAGTGATAGTTTTGTGAGGATGGATCCGGAAAAACAACCGCTTTTGAGTCCTGTGAGCCCAAATATCAGACGAAGAGGATTCCGGTTTGTTTTTTTATAATTTACCAAGGCTGAATATTTTAAAACTAAATGCTTGTTTGAATAAACTATACCTATCGGCCGAGTTTGGTCAACTCTAAATTGCCATTGACCTATTGACCATTATTATATTATATTTATTGACATTTGCAGACCAGAGTATCCAATTAAAAGTTGCCTACGCTATCGGTCAAATAAGGTCATGCAAAACCAGCTAGTAGGTACCTATTACACTATAGATTTTGACAGAGTTCTAAAAGAACGTACCACCTAGGTAACTACTACCCATTGAATTTAAATTGGCTAAGTAAAGCGGTACCTATTAGACTATAGATTTTGACAGAGTTCTAAAAGAACGTACCTACCACCTAGGTACCTACTACCCATTGAATTAAAATTGGCGAAGTAAAGCAACATTTTACTGGGTTGTATAGAGGTACCTATTTGTTCGACTAAATTGTATCAAGTGTAAGTAGGTCAGGTGTATAGGTAAATATTATTTACATCGTAAAAATCCAACATTCCTTGTCTGCTACTGAGAGGGTCTACCTTAGAATGCTTATTACTTTTGATTCGTAACTTTTACAAACCACTGGTTCTATTTGTACAATTTTCGTAACTTTTACTAATTACATATACCTACTAAAACTTAAAATTCGACTATAGGCCCTCCGGAACGCACATCGTACATTTTGAAGTGTACCTAGGTACTTACAACATACCTCCTTGCAGAACATAGGCTCTGTCGACTGTTCTACTTTAATTTAGGTATAAATAAACTACCTACCTACCACCTAAACGAAACCGGCGGGCCTAAGATGCGCACCGCGAGTTATTTGTCATGTCGTTCTGTCAAAATGTAAGCATTTTGTACCAGTTTAGGAACTATTGCATTATCTGTGGAAATGTTGTCAAGGAACCGCGCCTTTGAATTTTCAACTTTTGACATTTCTACATGACAATTATCTCGTCCTAGAGGTGTACGATGACTAAGAAGTGTCAAAAGTGTACATTATGGCACGTTTTCGCGACACCTTTAGGTACCACAGATAATGCAATAGTTCCTAAACTGGTACAAAATACATTTTGACAGAACGACATGACAAATATCTCGCGGTGCGCATCTTAGGCCCGCAGGGGACGGAAGCACGATTTCAGATTGTCCTATCTATTTCCAGAACGTTATCTCCAGAGGAAGTGTACTACTACCGCCACGAGATCACCTGGTGCCGCACGCGGTGTTTCCTCATAGTCATGTTCTGGTCCCTCATAGTCATGATGCTCTCCATCATCACCTGTCTTCTAGTGTCAGCTCCGAAGTGCAATGCTGTGGATAAGGCGCTCACTGGCAACCCTTCTATACCACCTGTTCATCTTACTTTAGCTCCGCTTATGGCATTCAGCAGAGCTGCTAACGAATAAACACACCATATACGGTTGATGGTGGAATGTATGAAAGAAACATAAGACTGCAATGGGCTAGAAAGATACATAGGTATTGAACAATAGTCGGATATGTTTAAAAGATATTTTTATTCTCATAGTCACTGTTGTGAATTAGTATGTTGAAGCAATGAGCCGCAAAACTGACAACAGTTATGGAACAAAGGATCTCGAATGGCCACAAACCGGAATCTGAAGCGACGTGTGGCGACAGTTAGTGGCCAACTCTGATGATGACGGAATTTTTACGGACGTCCAGAGCCGGGACTGACAGTTTAACGTGCCCTCCGAAGCACGGAAGCACTCAGATGTAAATGGCACTAAATGCTCACTCATCCGAATTGTGACTACGCAGAACGTTGTTATAATACTATATATACTAGTACTTAGATAATCGGCAGGCTACGCCACGAGCGCTTCACTTTGTAAGCTGTATCTCTGTAGCTATAAACCCATGCTTGTAATTTTTATGTGTGTTGGAAGTAAATAATAGTTAGGTACCTACTCATTGTGAGGTAAGACGCAAACTTAAGGTGCAAACCCAAGTTCTACCACAATAACAGTCAATTAAGAACCGAACAATAGAAGCTCAAACAAAGCCGCGCGAAGGCTGCATAAATCATCTGGCCTGTCCTGTATTTGTCTGACTGGAGACGCAGAATAGGTGCTATTGTACTTACCTATCTGCAATGGTGCTAATGTGTAGAGAACCGTACTTTATCTAGGTACTATAGAGTAGAAATAGTAGGCACTAAGGTCCTATTGCAAAGACGTCTTATTCAAAAAATCTAAATCATTTATTTTATACAACATTCATGGCAGTAACCCAATAATTGGGTAGGTACATAAAATAAAATAAATGATAATAAAAAGCCAGCGTTTGCACTACCTATTTAGTTAACATAACGTATAAGTAAATTATAATAAGTATAGTTAAACTATTTCCGGAAGCTCTTCAGTAGTAGTCTCGCCTTCCTCGCATCCAATCCAGAAAATATGGCCCATACAAACATAAAATTTATAGTATAATGATATTACAACTCAGTAAAAACTGTGAAAAAATCTAGTCTCGATTTTATGTTAGTAACTTTGAAGCTTACGAGTACACTTGCACTTTTCATAATAGAGCACTATAAGGATGATCCCTTTGTGACATTGCACTGTGTCCTCGCAGTGGCGGATTAGCCACGTACTTATCAGGTGTAGCAAATACTACGGGCATCGCGCATTTGGGGGCCCCGCGCACCAACGCTTTCTTACCGTAAAACGTAAAATCTATCAAGTTTTTCAAATCATATTGCTAAAAAACACTATAAAAAAAGGCTGTTTTCGCTCGCCGGTAAGTACGTATTTCTCTTTTTGCTTTCAAACAACATGTACTGTAAAATCACAATTTTCGGTAAAGCTCAAGCAATCCAAGGTATCCTTGATAGAAGTTGCTACGGGCTCCACGCTGACTTAATCCGGCACAGCGTCCTCGCTCAGCAGTGGGCTTGTTAGGGCTAAAATGTGATACCTGAAACTGTTTTAAAAATATAAATATATCATGTTTCATAATTCTACAAGTGGGCTAAAGCTGGTGGGGATAAAACACGACTTCCTTTTCGAAGGCATATCGTCTGATCCTTTACAAAAGTTATTACCAACCAACCTTCTTACGACGTCACAAAAACATGAAAATCGCCACCCATCCACTTTATCTGTGCGAGAAGGGTCCAAAATAATATAAACTCGTGTCTGATGAAACTGCCTATAAATTGTGAGGCCCCAGCGCTGTTCACAAGTCTCACGATGCGACTTACACTGTACGATACGGAACCGGAACGACTATAGACGAATGCTGTAAGGTAAATGTATTATCGCTTTCATTAATGTTATAGGGAGATAAGAGAGATAAGAGAACTGGGGATCTAGAGATAGAAAAATAGACAACCATACAGAATCTCGCCATATTGAAATAATTGCAGTAAAGTTTCAAAGCGCGTAGCCATCGAGTAGCTCGTAGCATTTGTCGTAGACATTAAAAAAAAAAAACTTCCAACTTTATTAGTTCTAACGTCTATAAAAAATAGTATATTATGCAACTATTGAATAAAAGACGCTTATCCGTTTAATTCAAGAGTTGCATACTATACTTTATACGACTACGAGAAAAAGAATGATTGGAGGTTGTATAGCCAATACTATACAACTTCTTCTAATTAGATAAAGGTCAAATATACTAGTGTGTTCTAAATTCAAACAACAAAACAATGACTAAAAGTGTTTTTTATTCACTATTTTCAGTAAGCTTTTTAGAGGGGGAATGGTATAAACTATTTCTCCTCTATATTTACTTGGTAACTACTTGTAGCTATGTACTAATACTACGAGTTTTACAATACTCTGTAGTTGTAAGTTCTACGTCGAGCCAAAGTGTAGCGTAGTAAAAATAATGCTACGCGAAATCGTAGACATTCGTAGCGCGTAGCCCTTGCCGTAGCTGCCGCCGTAGCCCCACGATTATCCTGTCCCATCTCGTGTCGTACCCGTAACGTCTAGTGTAAACACTTTTACTTTGGTAGCCACCCTTGAATAAATGTTTGGAAAATACCGCCTGTATCGTTTTATTGGATAGGTGTCGCTATGTGGGGATAAAACGGAATTCATTTGAACGTATATAGAATACGACAGTATCTCAATTCTGACTAAGTTAACTCTATTTTAGTATGTGGGCCGAGTCGAAGACGAGGCACACATACGTGAGTCCATCATTGCCTAGTTGTGGCCAAGACTTGTATAGTACTTTTTTCAAATAATGCGCGGAAATTCAAACTAAGTACCTACCTAGGCAAAACTTTTTCGTTCAAAATACAATTAGGTACTTTTCAAAACCACTAACGACCGACGAAGTTACAGTGTTCATTTCTTTTTTTTTCAATAATCAGCTTTCTATTTGAAAGCCTGTTCGAAATTTGAATAAAACCTTTGATAAAGTTACCTCCTTGGTTGCCATGTTATGGAGTAAAAGATCGTTCCATCTTTAAATAACACGACAGTAATGAGTTTTATACTACACCTGCTTGGAAAGTACCTTGATACTTTATCAAATTTACGGTAGAAAGTACGTCATTGCATATCGAACAAATATGCGGGGAGAAAACGCATCTGAGCGGGAGAGAAAAGTGTATGAAAATCCATTTCTTACGTGGTTTTTCTTTTTTAATTTTGGGTAAGACTATGCGCCGGTAACCTAAATATCAAAAGCTAAAAAGTTTTTACAGTGAGTTTTTATCTCCAAGTTCGCAAAATGACACTGGCCACTAGCTGTGTGTTGGATGGTGTCGGGCTGGCAGTGCGACCCTGTGGCGGCAGGATAAACAATTTGAAAAAAGAACATGTGAAAATTGCAGACGCCATTGGCGCCATTTTCAATTTGTGTGTTGTTTGAGGATTCAGTTTTAGTTTTTTATTTTCCTCGTAGGTGTAGTATAAAGCACTATGTACTATTGTATGTAATTTATATGGCCGCTAAACACGCCGGCAATGGATTTTCATACATTTATTGCCGGCCGCTGCTCGCATGTGTTTGCCCAGTACTGCATTTTCAATTTATCTCGAAGGAGGTTGTCAAAATAATGCTTTTATTTCCAAGCATGTTTGAGAAAAGTAATATATCTAATAATAATTAGGCTATTGCATCCTATCTAGATAATTTATTTCGCGCCAGGGGCCACTTATTACCCATGCTCCGATTAGTTGGACGCTGCAGTTCCTGCGACATATTTTAGATGGAGTAGGCTCAGCACCTATACCATCCTCTCAACCTAGTCGACCTTATCCACAGGAAAGATACGTGCGAAGGTGACGTCTCGGGTTTCGTCACGATGTTTTCCTTCACCGTTTGATATTTTTTGAAACCCATCGGTGTATTACCGGGCTTGGACCCACGACCGAAAGTAATTATTTAAAAAAAAGTATTAAAAGGTATTTATAAAAAAAAAATAGGTTTGAAAAAAAAACTGAAATCTTAAACCCCTCTAGCCAAAGAATATGTAATACGCAGTTCCTACGTAAGAAGAAGCGGGACTCCCATTCTACCCAAAATTACACACTGAAAATCTCCTTTTGTATGAAACGTGATTCAAATTTTGACCCCCGTTTGATACATTGTTAGTTTTTCGAAAGCACGAGTCTAGTTCGAGAGTTTCGCCAGTCTGCCTCTAGCTGTTCATTTTCCTGAATCACCTTGAACAACCTAGGTACTAGGTCCGGGACAACAATGTAACAAATATTGTATTAAATGTCCGTAAATATTTATTATATAAATATTTTCTTATAGTAAGGTGTGAGACCTAGGTTTAGCACTTTTTTATACACTATACCTAAATACCTACGTAACCGATGATTAATATCCCACCTGCAAGCGATTAATCTTTTTTATTAATGTTTTCAGGCATTTTATCAAACCTCCATCTCTTGACGTCTAATCGCATCACTCCACACTGGTTTATTGACCACCTGAAACCGTCCACTTTAATTTAAAAGGTTTTCATTTACCAACAAACTGAATTCTGTTAACTGTACTTCAATTCTTAACTCTAAAGCATGGGACTAAGGTTTGAAATCGTATGTTAGGATGCCAATTGCCTTCATGAGAGCCTGTTATTCAGGTTCAGTCACATCCCACTGTTTGTTCAATCGTTTCGGGTACTGAAAAGGTAGGTACGGTGAACGAAAAAAATAATTGTATTACTAAATAATTACTTATAAATTTGCATTTCCAAAACTATTTTTGGAAACACGATTTGACCAACTTAGAATAACGCTGTATCCGTCAAATAAAGTTATTGTTGGTCTCTACTTTGAACTCTTCCACGTTGAAAATGATGACGTAGATACTACGTCATGTAGGTGGTGTGTGCTAGGTACGTAGATAAAAAAAACTTTTATGGGAACAATCTGGAAGATAAAATAAAACTAAAACCGGTTAATAACCAGAGTTCTTAGGTTACAAACAAAAAATAACATACAGCTGAATTGAGAACCTCCTCCTTTTTTGAAGTTGGCTAAAAAGAAGTATGAACGTTTTACTAATAGGTATTGTAGTGTCTGTGGTGCGTGGCTGGCAACACTAGCCGACAGGCGGTGGTGCGGAAAGGCCGTGTAGCACAGAGCATTCGTGTAATATTATAATTGGTGTTTTATTTGTGGATAAAGGACTCTACAAAGTGGCGACGAGGAGAAAGCGAGTTATTCAACTCAAAATAAATTGAAAAGGAAGGGAGGCATAGAAGGTATTTGTGAAAATATATTTTGATATTTGTTTGGAAAAACAAGAGAAAATTTCATTGGAAATGACAGATTGACAGATTCTAAATTCAAATATTCAAATGTTGGGCATCGCTTGGCGTCCTTGATACTCAGCCATAGCCTACTAGATTTCACAGCCATAGCCTACTAGATTTCAAATGTTGGGCATAGCGTGGCGTCTTGATACACAACCATAGCCTACTAGATATCTTCTTACTGTTTTATCTTATGTATCATTTGATACCTATTCCTTTCTTAGCCACCAAGCTATACTAAGTAGCAGTGAATTTAAAACAATGTAATTTTCTCACTACCTACCTACTACGTTTTATCTGTCTTGCCTACCCTTACCTAATGGCTTTACATCACTCATTATACCTTTTGAAATTATTATACTGGGTAGAGTAGAATATATTATCTACCTAGAAACTACCAAGTAGAGAATACCTACCTACTGCGAATGTTCATGAAATGAATAGTGACATCGTTATACAATAAAATGGCACTTAGGTATAATATTACTAAGTAAAAGGCCATTGAAAGTTAAAGTAGGTATTTATTTAGGTATGAATATTACTAAATAAAGGCCACTGAAAAGTAAACTCATTCCGATAATGTGATACTTGGGTATAAATATTACCAAGTAAAGATTATTAAACTATGACACTTAGGTATAATATTACTAAGTGAAGGCCAATGTACTTGGGTATAAATATTACCAAGTAAAGGTCATTAAACTATGGCACTTAGGTATAATATTACTAAGTGAAGGCCAATGTACTTGGGTATAAATATTACCAAGTAAAGGTCATTAAACTAAGGCACTTAGGTATAATATTACTAAGTGAAGACCAATGTACTTGGGTATAAATATTACCAAGTAAAGGTCATTAAACTATGGCACTTAGGTATAATATTACTAAGGCCAATGAAAACGGAGCTCGACTCAATATTTTGGTACTTACTTAGGTATAATATTACTAAGTAAAAGCTAAGAAAAACAAAGCACTAGTGTATTAGTAGAGACCTACACTACACTGCGAGCTAATACTATGCCATTTTTGGTTGTTTCATAGACTATGACCGTAAAATAATTTACAGGTCACTCAAATGGCAAACATTGCTGGATCAAGTTCATTGCTCCCAGGTCTCGAGCAATTTGATTCAATGCAATCAAATTGCTCGAGACCCAGCGTATGCCAATGGATATGGGAAACCACATCCATTGGCATACGCTGGGAGAAGTGGAAAAGAGCTTTGGAGATCTACCTGTTAGCCACGAATGTAACCGAATCAATAAAGAAGCGTGCAATTCTGTTACATTTTGGGGGACTAGCACTTCAGGATGTTTATCATAGCTTACCTGGTGCCCACGTAGAGGAATCTGATGGCATTGATGTCTATAAGGTTGCTTTGGAAAAATTTGACCAATACTTTTTCCCTAAACAGAGCAAAATTTACGAACGTTATCTCTTCAGGTTAATAAAACAAGAAGAGGGTGAAAGGTTTGAAGCTTTCTTGCTACGGCTTAGAAACCAAATTCGAAAGTGTGGATTCGCCAATACAGATGAGAACATTATTGATCAAGTGACCGAAAAATGTCAATCCTCAGAGTTAAGGAAAAAAATATTAAGTCTTGGGGACGAAGCGACCTTAGAAAAGATTCAATCCATTGCAAATACTTTGGAAACAGTGGCAAAACAGATGAACCACATGAATAAACAAGACGTGAGCCAAACACTTGATTTTAGAAAGGAAGTAAACAAGATTGACTCACGGTCCTTCCGGAGAAACAAATACCCACAGCAGAAGACGGGAAAAAGATGTTCTCGCTGCGGCAACTATGACCATACATCTGATGATAAAAAATGTCCTGCTATCAGAGCAACATGCTTAAAATGTAACTATTTGGGTCATTTTCAAGAACAGTGTAGATCGATGCGAAAACGGAAGAGTAATAACAATTACAACAAAACGCATTTTGATGCAAAAAAACCGAGACAATCAGAGACAATCCAAAGTAAACCAGAATCAGTGGATTATATTTTCCATTTGGACGAAGATGCCACGGTAACCTGCCTTGTTGGAGAAGTGAGTATCCATATGCTAATTGATTCAGGCAGTAAATGCAACATAATCACTGACAAAACTTGGGAACATCTGAAGAGCAATAAGGTGAAAGTTATTAACCAAAATCTACATCCGAAGAAGGTTTTTTATTCATATGGAAGCATGAAACCCTTGACGATCTTAGGATCTTTTGACGCATCTATTTCTGTGAATACAAAGAATCAGACAGCTACGTTCTACGTCATTCGTGACGGCACTCGGAATCTTTTGGGGAAAAATACAGCGATGGAACTAGGAGTCTTAAAAATAGGAATTGAGGCTAACTCTGTGGACGACAAGGGGGACACATTTCCTAAATTCAAAGATGTGACAATACACATACCGATTGACAAGTCCATAAAACCAGTGGTTCAGCCATTTCGACGTATTCCAATACCATTAGAGGAAAAAGTAAAGGCAAAACTAGATGAACTACTGAGGGCAGACATCATCGAAGAAGTTTGTGAACCATCAGCGTGGGTATCCCCTATGGTTCCAGTCCTTAAGGAAAATGGAGAGGTACGCATTTGCATAGATATGAGGCGTGCGAATGAAGCTATAGTCAGGGAAAATCACCCGCTACCAACCATGGACAAGTTATTACCCCATTTCCGACAGTCTAAATATTTTTCAAAGCTAGATATCAAAAATGCGTTTCACCAATTAGAAATCGAGAAAGACTGTAGGTATATCACAACTTTTAGTACAAGTCAAGGGCTGTTTAGGTACAAACGACTCATGTTTGGAATTTCATGTGCTCCTGAAATGTTCCAAAAAATTTTGGAAAAAGTTCTGCTAGGCTGTGAAGGTACGGCTAATTTCATCGATGACATAATCATTTATGGGACAAATGAACAAGAACACGATCATAGGCTCAACGTAGTTCTGAATAGGCTTAAAAGTAACAAATTATGCTTAACGATAGTAAATGCATTTATAAGGTTCAAGAAATAGAGTTTCTTGGGCATATCTTGTCTGCCAAAGGCGTAAAACCCCTTGACAAATATGTGAAAGGAATACAGTCAAGTAGAAAACCTGAAAATGTAGAAGAACTTCAGAGTTTTTTAGGGTTAGTTAACTTTGTGGGGAAGTGGATTCCGAACCTAGCTACACTAACCGATCCTTTAAGACAACTGTTGCGAATGAAATTCAGCAAAACGACAAATCTAACTGATTACTGGGATAAATCTCAGGAACATTCATTCTGTAAGCTAAAAGAGTGTTTATCAAACATTCAAACACTGGGATACTATGATCCTTTAGACAAGACTCAGGTAATAGCAGATGCTTCACCTGTAGGATTAGGAGCAGTTCTTATACAAATCGGTAAAGATGGACCCCGAATAATTGCTTTTGGCAACAAGAGTCTAACGGACTGTGAGAAGCGATACTGTCAGACAGAAAAAGAGGCTCTTGCACTTGTTTGGGCCGTGGAACACTTTAGGATTTATCTTTTTGGTAAAGAATTTGATCTCATAAGTGACCATAAACCTCTGGAAGTCATCTTCAGCCGTAAATCAAAACCTTGTGCTAGGATTGAGAGATGGGTTTTAAGGTTGCAAGCTTATACCTATAAAATCATTTACCGTCCTGGGAAATCCAATATAGCAGACCCACTATCTCGGCTGTGCACGTCCTCCATGTTACAGCCGTTTGATGATGAAAACTATATAAACCAGTTAGTAGAGCATTGTAGGCCAGTTGCGGTACCCATGTCCGAGATTAAGACAGCCTCTGCTACTGACATTGAGATAGCTAAAGTAAGACAAGGACTGTATAATAATCAGTGGGATGAGTCTGTAAGTAGTTACAAAATTTTCCGGTCTGAACTTTGTTTTCACGAAGAAATACTGCTGAGAGGAAGTAGAATTGTCATTCCAACACCGTTACGCCAGAGGGTGCTGGAAGCGGCTCACGGAGGCCATCCTGGTATTGTTGCCATGAAAAGTCGCCTCCGGACAAAGGTTTGGTGGCCGCGTATAGATAAAGATGCTGAAAAAATTGTTAAGGCATGCCACGGATGTACTCTTGTGTCTGCTCCCAACCCTCCTCATCCAATGAAGAGGCGGGATCTTCCTGCAGGTCCATGGATAGATGTAGCTATCGATTTTTTGGGCCCTCTGCCAAGTAAAGACTATCTTTTAATAATAATAGATTATTATAGCAGATATAAGGAGATAAAAATAATGCGCAGTATTACATCTGATGACACAGTAAAGATCCTAAAAGAGATTTTTTCCAGACTGGGTTATCCTGCATCATTGACTTGTGACAATGGGAATCAGTTCACAAGCGCATCTTTCCGAAACTTTTGTACAGAATGCGGTATTGAGTTATTAAATACGATTCCCTATTGGCCGCAAATGAATGGTGAGGTTGAGCGACAAAATAGAGACGTCCTTAAGAGACTTAGAATCAGTCAGATAGGGAAGAAAGATTGGAGAGAAGATTTGCTAGAATATCTTGTAATGTACAATAGCACACCCCACACTGTTACAGGAAAAACCCCCTCGGAGCTTTTCTATGGAAGGCAGTTTCGAGATAAAATTCCCACCATTACAGATATAGAAAACAAGGTACCGAAAACGTCTGAAGTTGCAGATAGAGATAGAGAAAAAAAAGATAAGGGGAAGGAATACGCGGATCGAAAAAGAAATGCTACAGACGTTGATTTGGAAGTGGGAGAGAAAGTATTCGTAAAGAATATGAACAAAGATAATAAGCTGTCAACGAACTTCAGTCCTGCAACTCAGTGACGAAAGTAAATGGCGGCGATGTACATATAACGAATGATGATACTGGAAAAGAATATAGACGAAACGTGGTTCATTTAAAGCGATTCGATGGATCGTGGAAAGTTGTAAACAATGACAATCAGGCGGGTAGCCTTAATTTAGAACGGGTCAGTGACAGTGAATAACTGATTTTATAGATTTAAGCTTTGTGTAACGAATAATAGGTTTATTTTATGTTAACTGGATAATGAGTTCTGTTTGTCTTCTGGTTCTCAAATAGTTTAAGTACTTAGAAGCAAGGTGTTGATTTTTATTAATTTTAAATAAAGATGAGAATGTAGTGTCTGTGGTGCGTGGCTGGCAACACTAGCCGACAGGCGGTGGTGCGGAAAGGCCGTGTAGCACAGAGCATTCGTGTAATATTATAATTGGTGTTTTATTTGTGGATAAAGGACTCTACAGGTATTATTATTTCAGTCGAGTTTTTTTACCCATAGCACCCCATTGTTTTGTATCTGAGGCCGTAGTCTGAGCTTTGGTATGTTGATTTGCGACAAGCGAGTATCGAGAAACTCGCAGTTTTTGTGTAGAGAAAAATACTTTGCAAATCTCCCGCTTGAGGCGCGTATCGGATTTTCATACAAAATATCTCGCAAGTTGCTTCTCGATATGCGTTTCGATCAACAAAACAAGAGAGGCTCTGAAGGCATATCGTACGACCGAAATAATTCTGGCTAATATTGTTGCAGCCGACTGTACCTAGATTTAGTTAGGCAGTTGAATTTTGGCTGAGTGCCATTTCTGTTAGTTTTTGCATTTACTCGTGTGCATTTAAAGTTAATTTTGCCTATCATTGCACCTACATTACTAAGGTTTATTTTATATCAAAACACACGATTTCACCTTGGCAAATTATTGTCAAACTAACCACTACTATTGTGTTCAAAAAAGAGATAAAAACGGTATAAAAACAGGATTTGTACGAAGAGGGGTGTTCAGTAGGTAGATATGTCTCATATTATCCACCATTATTAGTAATTTAATTAAAAAAATATGTACATATAAGTAAGTAGTACCTACCTAAAAATCCGTGATAAAGGCAAATGTTTTCTCGAAAGTTTGATACCTAATCAAATCAGAAAAAAACCGGGAAATATTTTGAATTAGGCTTGTAGATTTCACCATTTCAATATTATGGGTAGATATATATTATTACTTTTGCATAAGACGACTTCCGAAACATTTTTAAAAACACCAACTTCTAGTACCTAGGTGTCTACTTATATTTCAGAACGATCCAATATAAGCGCTCGTCCGTAAAATTAATATCACGAACAAGACAGGACAGTAATAAAAGCTATTTCAAATTAAACTGACATTATATCACAGAGATATAAGGACGTACCGGGTGTAATAAGATATCTTCCCGAATACTCTAGAATTCTAGATACCATGTAGTGCCAAAGAATATGTAATAATACGTATTACCTACCTCCGGCTAGGTGGGGCGACGATCTGAGAAATGTAGCTGGCAAACACTGGATGAGAAGAGCCGAAGACCGGGCTCAGTGGTGCGTCTTGGGAGAGACCAACGACCAGCAGTTGGACTGATATAGGTTGATGATGATGATGACCTACTCCCTAGGCCTTTTTTTCGAACGGACTAAAATGCTGTTGTAATTACTGACGATTGCTGACAGCGTCACCGGACTACACAAGCCAACAACACAATCGGCCTTACCACGTAATGGATGAAAAAGCTTAGTTTTTTTCATGTTTTTTTTTTATTTTAAAGACTCATATTGAAATAAGCGTTGATTGTTCAGTTTTCGGAGTATTCTTGTACACCCTCTATAACATCTACTATCCAATAACAAGTTATAAACTATCGGGCAGGACAATAAGGACGGATGACGAATGGGATTAATAATCCCTTATGTTATTGCGTTTGTGTTTGTAAGTGCCGAGATGATCGATGGGCCATCGCATTCAATGGTGTTGGCAGTAAAGTGAAATATAGATGGTTTTATTTTATTTCATATAGTTTTTACTTTTTACAATCTTGTTTGTACTAATCCCCGTTGACAATCCCCGTTAACGGGAATTAGTGAACTTTTTGTTCACAAATCCCCGCTACGAGAACGCATCGGCGTCAACGGGACATTATTATGTCTTGTTTAGATTATAAGTAAGTCAAGTTCAAATTTGTATAATTTTAGGTGGATAGGTGGGTGGATGAATTGGCTGTATTCTTATTAATTGCAGACCAGTACACCCAGATACCTACCCTCTCTCTCTCTTTTTCTTCCTCATTCATACGTTCATGCCGCCCGATATTTGTACTTAACTGCGGATAACGGTGCTGATTGCACTTGAAGAACTATATTATATACTTAGTACCTATTTATTGTAACATTTGAGTGTAATTGTTTGTTATCCTAAATAAAAATAAAACAAAATAAAACAAAACGGGGATTTGTGAACTGAAAAGTTCACTAATCCCCGTTACGTTAAAAATAAAATACTAACACCTATAAGAATTCTGTTTTCAACTTTTTATAAGGTAAGGACTAGCTTTGTTCTATGGCAAATTATTATTATAACTAGCCTTCTCGTTCCCCTTCGGCCGCGTACGAAACCAGGTCCGGTAGAAGAAAGAAGTTCCACTGCTGGGCAAAGGCCTCGCCCTTTTTTTACCATTCATTACAGTCTTGTGCTGCACTGGTCCACTCTATGGCAAAAAAATATTAAAATTTAAAACCCTCCATGAAAATCTCATTGCTGGTCATCAGACTTCAGTTCATCAAATACTTTGAATTGAACAAATTTAAATATTTCAAACTGCAATTATGCCTGAAAATCCAAAAAAAAACATTCTTTCAGAACTGATGAATATACTTGGAAACGACTCTATCAATTTTCACCAAACATAGCTAAGTGAGGCTAAGTAGAATCCCAAACAGACAGACACACAAAAATACAATACAAATGTTTCCAAAAGATAATAATATTAAGTGTTGAAAATCTACTTTTACATGAACAACACCGTCAAACTCATAACACCCCATCTTATTTCAATCAAGGGTTAAAAATAAAATAAATGCACTAGAAACTCATAAAATACCGCCTTCATTAGTGACAGAAGCGAAAAGCCACATGATGTAATTCCCCGGCTTTTCCGCTCTGATTAAATTGCCTTCCGAACTCATCCATCGTCTCCCAGTTATCCTCGGTGTGAACGTGCCTTTATTCGCTCCTGTTTTGTAAGGCGTCGGGATATAAAATATTTATATTGGAATTACTACCTTTTTTCTTATACGTGTATTTTACAAGCTCAGCTAAATTTTGAGTTTACAGGTGAACGGCGTAGTTAACCTTAGGCTAGGTTACCTAGGTAGTTACCTAGTTATTTCTGAAAAAATCATCAAGAGGAAGCGGGTTCGAATCCCGCTTGACTCACGTTTGGGATCATCATCATCATCATTTCAGCCCGTTTACACCCACTGCTGAGTATAGGCCTCCTCTCTATTACGCTATTCTTTCCGGTCCCTTGCGATTCTTGTCCATTGATTCCCAGCCAGTTCTACGATGTCATTTGACCATCGGGCGGGTGGTCTGCCTCTTAGTCTACGGGCATCCTTTGGCCACCATTCTGGCCACGTTTGGGATGCTATAAAAATATTTGTGATCAATCATAGGTACCTACAATTATTTCTAACTCTCATTGTATGTTATGGCCAGTTGTTTAAATATGAGATGGTACTAACTAGCAAGCTAGGCTCGAAAGATCTCGTCGAAAAACATAGGCCGAAGAGAGTAAATAAAAGAAAAAGTCGTACAAAAATATCAAGTTGGATGTCATAGAATAGGGCTTTGTTAAGACATTCCAAAACCGTTTTTATTTTTATTCTTGCATGAATAGTTTTTGAGTTATAGTAAAAATTATAAAACGCGCTCTCCGCCATCTATCTCGAAAACAATTCAACGTATAAAAATTTTATTGAAACAAAAGATGTAGGGAAGTTAATCCTCTACAATATTGACCATACATACAAGTAGCCAAATTCTCATAGGAAACGAGATATTTGCAAAGGCCGATTTTTGTAACCTTTGACCTTGAAATTTTAATGGACGCGGACACCTTACCATAATGTAGGTTTTGAGACAACTTTTAGGAGGTCAAGATACACGTTTATGCGAGTTTATAGCTGGGTATCTGAAATTCCGAGATTCTTACCTAATTTTGACAAATTTGACTGGACTATAACATTTAGGTTATAACAACGAACTACATTATAAAAGTATGTCAAAAAACACCATTGACTCATCAAACTATCATATTTTTATTCAAGAAAACAAATGAAATCCTACAAAAAACCTCTGAAAGTAGATTACCCTACGTTATCGAATCACCACAGAACAATACAATCCGTTAGCATAACAATCAACATTGAATCACTATTTAAATTGAATCACCACAGTCAACCAAACGATCCACGGGGGCTAGGGGGATCAAGATCCCTACAAAAGCTCTAAAGGCTACTCTTGACTTTCGACCATCGTTCCAAACTAGATCCACTGGATTTTGACAGAAATGCTGTCATTTTTCACACTTCAAAAAAGGAGGAGATTCGCAATTCGGTTGTATTTTCAGTAGTTTGGAAAAAAACTGGGGAAAAAACACGTCATCCACGTAGGTACCAATTAACTTCTATCATCATCATCATCAAAGAAGGCGTATCAAATTGAAGTCGGGTTTTCCAGTTTTTTAAACTTATAAATTATATGCCGAATGGCACGATTAATCGTGATAGTCGAGAGTGGTCGAGAGTAGACCTACAGGGTTTTTTTTTTTGTGGAACAGGTTAATGGCCCACCTGGTGTTATGCCATAATATAAATTTTATAACACATTTGCTCGTAAAGGGTCTCTTATTTCAGCAATTTCAGTATCGTAATGTATGTCATTACGCACTCGTGCGTTATGGTAATGTAAAACGCACGGTTTATCAAGATGCTCCGCGCGGGCGGGTGGCACGCGCCGCGCTCTACGATAAAAAATAAGCATTTAATTCTTTTACAAATTGTTCAAATTTTTCTAACTGCTTCAACAAGTGAATAAAGATTTATTCTTTGAAGAAAGTCCGAGTTTTATTTATTTCCTCGCAAATGTGTTATAAAACGTCGTATGACATACGTGCGCTTTGAAAATTACAGCCTCTGCTTTCTTGTAGCCCTCGCCTACGGCTCGGGCTGGCAATATCGCCTCGGCTGTAATTTTCAACTCACCGCACTCATATCATAATGTACTATGATAGATAGATAGATAAAAAATACTTTATTGCATACCTTAACCTAGAGATTACAATAACATTATATGTGCCTTTACCCGGGAACTCGGAATATTGCAGCATTTTTCAATCTAAGCATGGGAAATGGTTTTTCTGTTGAGAAAAAATCAAATCTATAAATTCAATGAGGACGTTTGAAAAAAACTCTAATGGAAAAATCACTGAAACGTACGAATAAGGAAGTCGGTTTACGAGCGTAATTATTCCGTGGCAGTTTGTCAAGTATAGGCACGTCCGTTACAAGACGGAAACTGTTTTTTAGAAAACTAAGCCTTTGACTATTAGATATTCATCAGGGGTGCGGTGCGGTAGAACTCAACTAACAAGCACGTTGCCACAATGTGTGAGATTGGCACCAAAAGCGGTTACCTAACATGTACCGTCCCACTAACGCAGCGAGGTTGTATTTCGTTTATTGGGTAATTTAAATTAAATGGCGCAAGAATAAGCTGTTGTTTGGCTTTAGCGTTTTATCGTCACAAACTATGAATTTAGAACATAAGAAAATCGAATTCGTTTTACGAAATGACAAACTGAACTTTTGAAAAAAAAATACAAGTAAAGTTAGAGTCAATGAAATCACAATGGTCACGAATTAAGTAAGTATAAGTAATTTTTTTTTTAATTAAATTATTCAATTAAGCAAGCAAGCTGGTATGAGTTAGTAGCCAACTCTGTTGACGGAGTTTTTAGGCCGTCTTAAGGCCTCCGTCATGGCTTAACGACTGCTAGAGCCGGGACCGACAGCTTAACGTGCCCTCCGAAGCACGGAAGCGCTCAGATGTAAATGCCACTAACGGTCACCCATCCAAGATGACCGCGCAGAACGATGCTTAACTTAGATAATCGGTGAAGATTGACTAAGCAAGCTACGCCACGAGCGCTTCAGTCAAATCAGTCAAGTGGTTTATGTACCTACTATGTAATAGGCATTACAGTGTCCTGTTAAGTGTAGGCATAGATTGCCTCCTGACGCTGTATAAATCATCTTAAATGGATGTAAAGGCCTGTGGAATAACTCATAATATTACTTTGTAAAAAACTATTTACACGTTAATCTTAGGGCTCTAAAGATTTGCTACTGCAGTTGCCACACTGCTCCTCGCAGATTGCTATTATTCTCAGCCACAAAGCGTACCTACAACAAGCATAAATACGGACTGGATCCCAATAATGGAAGTGAAACTTTCTGAATAAAACTCACTGTTTTCACAATTTCTGAAAGCTTCTAAAGTGAGCGTATAGCTTCACGCTATTATCTGCTGAGTTGGTTATATTTAAACGCCATTTTCAGGAAGAGTTTCATGTAATTTCATGCTACATAAGATTCGGGGAAAATATTATTTAAAAAAATTGTCGTGTCTCTGGTTTAGTTTAATATCACTTCTTTTTTTTCACGTTTCAAGTGAAGTTGCCTAGTATTTCTTTACCTACGGGCTGAGATGCTAAGATGCGCACCGCGAGATATTTGTCATGTCGTTCTGTCAAAATGTAAGCATTTTGTACCAGTTTATGAACTATTGCATTATCTGTGGTACCTAATGGTGTCGACAAAACGCGCCATAATGTACACTTTTGACACTTCTTAGTCGTCGTACCTCTCTGAAGACGAGTTAATAGTCATGCAGAAATGTCAAAAGTTTAAAATTCAAAGGCGCGGTTTCTCGACATAACATTACCACAGATAATGCAATAGTTCCTAAACTGGTACAAAATGCTTACGACATGGACAGAACGACATGACAAATATCTCGCGGTGCGCATCTTAGGCCCGCTGGTATAAGAAAACAATACATTCTAACAGTAGTAGGTAGGTATGCTTTTGTTAGGGTAAAGTAGCATAATGGCTATGCTTTGAACATCACTATTTAGGTACATAACAATAATTTCAAATGATAATATTTTTTTGTTTCATAATTTTAGAGCGTGATTTTGCAGTCGTGTTTTAACTTTATGAACTTACACTCTAAGTAATGTTATTTATTTTGTACCAGCTTTTTGTATCTTGATTTCTGTTGTTTTTTAATAAAAAACATTTACTTTGTTGATGAAAACCGAAATAGAGGAAAAATGTTAAAAAAAAACAAAGAATACCTAAATGTTTTGCTACAAACCGCCGGCAGCTTCAGTGTTCAAGAGCTTTTTGTTTTTACTAAGTTATTTAAAAAAAATAACATTTCATTACTAATTCAAGAGGAATTAGAAAAAAAACAAACAAATGCCTAGATTGTAAAAGTACCTACTTACCGATTGGTACCGATTTGGACCAGTTTTAAGCTATCTATAAATCTTTTGCAACGGTTTGTAGATAGCTCAGTGTGTTTTGTAAATATTGTAAATACTGTATTAGTTGTAATTTTCTTTGTGAATAAACATATTATTCCTTAATACGTAGGTACCTCCCTGAAAACCAGAATCCTTCTTCCACCCGAAGACTCTGTAAAATGATATTCAATTTGCAAACTTCAATAACATCAGCTCAACTCAAACGCGACGTTGATGGATGATATCGGCGGTGTCGACTCAGGCGACTTGATCATTTAGTACAGCTTCACAACTCAAGTTTTCAGTATAAACATGTTTTTGGTTGAATCATGGTTTTGCAACTAACCATTCACCACATCTAATAAGTAGGTATCATAATATAAACCAGTCAGTCACGTCTCAGTTCTATATAAGCAAATTGAATAAAAATATCTACTTATCCACAGCATTTGCAAGAAAAGGTCAGTGCGAAATGAAGCCGTAGAACTCCAATGAATAGGGCAACCCTATCCATTGACCCGGAGGTTTTCATAAAAAGGCCTGAAAACTGCTTTCAGCGTGAAAGCCTGCGTTCTATTGAAATGGGGATAGTTCCACTTTGAATGTGGCTTCATTTGATACTTTTAATGGGAGCTAGCTTCATGTTGGACGCCCGAAATAAGTCATGTTGCGGTAATTTCTTTTAGTGAGAAAAACGTGTAGCAAAGCTATTATTGTTATTTGCAACAAGTTTACAACAATCGTAAGATTGTGCAATCACTTCCTATCATAGTATTGCGACAGAATAGACACATAGGTAGGTATAGTTGCTATTTTCAATAACAGCCCTCGATTGATGACTTAGGTTAGGTATTCTATCCGACAATTGACAATAATAATTGATGAGCAAAAGTTTACCTTCGCCACAGGTTATATAATATATACCTATATGTATCTAGCTGTTGATACAGCTTGTTTTCACGTAATTACTGTGTCTGTAGGCCGCATGAAATTGATTCTTGTAATTTATTCAACTGTTTCTTTTTTATTAAAAGCACTTTGTTTCCACAAAAAAGTAGGAATGGTCGATTGCTGTTGCAGTCAGCGAATGGAAACAAACAGTCACGTTAATTGTGTTTATTCGATACGCAAACAAACCGACGGGTCTTGCGTCAGTTGTTTGAGTTATGTAGCGCTATGGCGCTTATTTTACCGGTTTGAAAGGATTTTTTCACATAAAGCCCGTATTGTTTTATTTTGTACTATCTAAACGAAAACTACCTTTCTTCATACAAAACTTCAGTGGATAAGCACCAGCCATGATATTATTATGTTCTGTTTGAGTTTAGTTTTAAGTTATGTGTATTATTCTTTGGCAATCCTAATAAATAAATAAATAAACTTGCGAATCTCTTTTCGCAAATCAAGAAAACTTATGTACCTACTGGCTCAGACGGTTTCTTTTGAAAAGCTGGTTTATTTCCAATAAGCATTTTTATCTTTGTTATGTGAGAGTGGAAGAGTTGTGCCCAAAAATCATCAAAAAAACTTTTAAGCAAAACCTTCAAACCCAATTTTTTTATCAAAACTTAGCCAATGCGATAATCTTTCAAACAAAAGGGCACAGCATGAGTTTTGATCCCGTGAAATCGTGACAAACTTCCTTTCCAATTATTTCCAAGGGTAAGAGATTAAAGCCAATGACGATTTTCAAAAACCGTGTAAGAAAAACATGCTTAAAGTGCTTCAAGAAAGTATTTTCTTAACGCCACTACCGCGGATATCATAAATTAAGCACCCCATTTTTCACCAGCAGCTGGTACCGCCTAGCGCTTGGAGTTAAAAAACCTTCGTCTCGTCGGTTCCCGAGATGAAATTCAATTTATAATTTGCACCAATTAGAGTTTTCGCTGGGTACTGGAATACCTACTTTAGGGGACTGAGAACGTAACTTAGATACAACCTATTAATACTTATTTTGTGGGTAATTATGAATCACAGACAAGCTGAACTTCCATCTAGTAGAAATAGATAGAGGTAGAAGACAGAAAATTACTTTATTTACAAAGAAAATTACAACTAATACAGTATTTACAATATTCACAATATTTACAAAATACACATGAAACAGTTGAGCTATCTATAAATCGTTTGCAACGGTTTGTAATCAAAAGAAAAATCAGCACTAATCGGAAGCGTGCCCAAGACACTGGCTGCATTGCCGCGCTGAATAACAATGCTGATACGCTGGTCCCAATAATCACCAGCCCTCAGAAAATACAGAGATTGAGAAAAACATAAAAGCATAATAGCTACGCTTAGTGGTACGTTCTCAACCCGGGTGGAATGAAGAAAACTCAATTTGTCCCGGATATAAATCGACGTGGATCCTCTGACGGACAGCGGGACGAATCGTCACTCCTTTGTAACGGGACAAAAAAGGACTGATGTACGACAAAAAGGAATGTGCGCCCATTGTACCGGAAAATAATAGTCTTACGTTTATCTTACTCTTTCGTTATTTGACATTTGCACCATAAAATGGATTTTTTTTGAGCTCATTTTTGAGCCTCACGATTAAACACCATGTTTAGAGTGTAATTTTGGGTATGTTTTGGGTCTTGTACGAATTTTTGGGTATTTTGAATTTTGCGTCTTATGCGAGTTTTATTGAAAGTTTCAAGAACATCACAGACAGAGCACGTCCTGCGGGCCTAAGATGCGCAGCGCGAGATATTTGTCATGTCGTTCTGTCAAAATGTAAGCATTTTGCACCAGTTTAGGAACTATTGCATTGTCTGTGGTACCTAATGGTGTCGACAAAACGCGCCATAATGTATACTTTTGACACTTCTTAGTCGTCGTACCTCTCTGAGGACGAGAGTCATGCAGAAATGTCAAAAGTTGAAAATTCAAAGGTGCGGTTTCTCGACAACATTACCACAGATAATGCAATAGTTCCTAAACTGGTACAAAATGCTTACATTTTGACAGAACGACATGACAAATATCTCGCGGTGCACATCTTAGGCCCGCTGGTCTGCGAATTGACGAATAGGCAGAGATAACCACTTAAAATTAACCAATAAGTGTCAATTGGGACATTGTGTCAATATATTTGGTCCGAATCGTCAGCAAGTCAATTTTAATAAACCAATTAAATTTTATCCAACTTCAAAAAAGGAGGAGGTTCTCAGTTCGGTTGTATATTTTTTTGTGTTTGTTACCTCATAGGTAACTCCGTCATTAATGAACCGATTTGAAAAATTCTTTTTTATCTGAAAGAGTAATGAATTCAGATTGGTTCCATAATTTTTTTAACAAAATCGGTTCAGTAGTTTTTTCTCAAAAACATCAACGTGAAGAGAAGTTAAAAAGAACAGATGTTTTTAAAAAAAAACTAAGTTACCGGACTTGGAAGGCTTTGTTCGCGGTTGAGTTGAGTCCATAAAGTTTTGTTTGTCCAAACTGGTCCAAAGTTATCCTGATCTGGAAGTGAATGGACTCCGGGCAAAGTGGCCAGGGAAACGTGACGTCAAAACTTTTCTTTCCTTTAAAACCAGACCCTACTTTTATAAAGTGTGGTTCTTACAAAGGCAAACCTGAAGTTTTATAATCTTTTCAATCTACCAAAAGGTTCAGCTTTTAAATTTTTTATTTTTACAAAAACATGACTCATCATGGCAGAACATTTTTTTTATATTTTCGGAAGTACTTATACATCAAAATGAAATTTACTTCTTTCACTTATGGGTGATTTTCCACCAAAGATATAAGCAAAACTGTGGAAAGATGTGTTTGGATCGTTTGTTTTCATATTAAACGATATCTATAGGTGGTTGTCCAACACATCCTTAGCAACATAGCATTGCATAGCTCTGGTGGAAAAGCACCCTAATGACTGCAAAATATAGTTGGCATATCTAATATTGAGGGTATAGTTCATACAAATTATTATCGATTGCAAAAATTGGAAAATACAAAATCTAAGTATCAAAGCAATCACAAAAACAATGAATATAAGTCTAAAATGCCAGTGCCTTGATCACGAATAAATGTGACAATCGTAACGCTAGCGTATCCGATATACACTGCGCGGTGACACTACAGCGGTTGGCAGTCGAGCTGGCATTGACGCGCAATATAACTCGAATACGTTAACGCGGTGACTGTCAGATTTGTTCGTGATAGAGGTACTGTTAACCTTTTTTCAGTCGACTCGACCATAAAAATTTGAATTCCCCACACAGAAAATTTAATTACATAACTACATTTTGAAAATTCTCTTGGCACAGAGCATTAATTTGTGAAACGTCAAGAGACACTCAAAACTAGCCGGAATTTGGATTTTACAGGAAATACAATTTGGCTTTTTCAGATAAACCTACTGAAGATAGGCTCTCAGAATACGATGACTGCCCGAAAAAAACATTTGTTGGAAAAGTATATAGGTTTAGCAATAGTAATTAGTATACCTACAAAAATAAAGGTAGGTAGGTACATAGTCTAAACCTCATATTAAAAAAACGCATACGCACTTTATGTACATTTTGTGATTTTTTTTTAAATCGGTGCTGGGGTCAATGCACTTATGCTACGAATTCTTTACGAATGCTACGAAAATTGGCTCTACGAACGCTACGGAAATTGGGTCTAGACGATTGCTATCCACTGTAGTGAAAAAGTTGAGTGTACCTAGCCCTTATGCATATGCATGCCTGGTACTCTAGTTTTTTAGAAATATTTTCATAATATACGATAAAACTTCTAGATTTTATATAGATACCTACTTATCTTGAATCTAAAAGTTACCCAAAGTAGGTGATCATTATTCATTTAATCATATGTCGTGTCAACGGTTCCTTCTCATTATTATTTTGACACATTCGACATTGTATTGTAGCGCAATGATGTTGGTTATGTAATAAATAGACGACTAGGGCACTGTGACGTACCCTAGCTGATGATTTAAATATACCACATGGAGACCTCTTCTATCTATCTATAGAGAAATCCTCTGCTAGACAGTCTTCTCTATGCAGCGGCTTCCCATAACCTCCTCATGTCATCAGTATAATGAATTAGATTATTAGATTTAACACCATGATTGCCATCCAAAAAAAAATTCTATGTCATTATTTTTTGTTTAATTCTAATATTTGAAATATTGTGCAAAACAACTACAACTATGGAATTAGTACCCCTGTAAAAATATCTGTAAGAGTGACAATAAATAGTGGTCAACCCTTAAACACCCCAACAATTTAAAATAACCTCTCAACTCCCTCTCAAATACTAATAAAACGAAGCGCCCACAAAAATCTTTGCCAACTTTTATGGCTTACTGGCAAACTCCGATACAGCCTATTGGTTTTAAGGGTTGTTATTAAGGGCAAGGGTGTTGCGTATGTAAGTTATTGGTATAATCAGATTACTGCCGCACCTACCGTGGTCGTAGCTAGGGGTGGGGGGTGGGGGGTGGCTCATAGGGGTGGTTAATCTAGGTAAGTTGAATTAGCAGGAGTTGCACAATATTTTGCTTGTGTAAGTCGTATACTAGTTGCCATTTTGCGAGGTTACGTTTTGCAGTCTAGTAGTTGTAATATAGTTACTTATACGCTGAACGAGTAATACTCAAACGCCACTCAAACCCCACCCAATTTAAGTTCCGCTTAAATTATTGACATCTCTTACAAATGAGTAATGTCAAACAGAGGTAGAGCAATTTTAAGGGGTGCTCAAATTTGAATGACTTTTGAGTATTCCAGCCTAATCTATTACCGCGTTCACATTATGCCCATGCCGCTGCCGGCATTATTGCCGCGGACTTATTGCCACAGCAACATCGTCTTTATTCTCACTAGAGAGCTAGACCATGAACTTGGGCCGGAAGCCGGGACAGAGGTATGATCGTGTTCACACTATGCTCGTGCCACCTTCCCTGCACAAGTCCCTGACGACTGCGGCATAGTGTGAACGCAACATATAGGAAGCCAAGGTAGTTAGCGAGTAAGCAGACTCAGACGAGGCACGTTTTTTCAAGGGCGCCTCCGTATAAAACTCATATTTTATCACGATAAAATTTTAACTCGGTCTTTCTCACCATTTCGATGATCGTTACAGCAAAATAAAGAAAACCCGAAAAAGGATATTATTATTGACTGTTCAGTTGACTAGTTTTTTAAAGAAATTTTATAAACTTGACCAACTAGCAGAGTCTAGGTACGACCCTGGTAATGTAAAGCCGCGAAAAGTTAAGGATTTTGCGAAGGAGAAAATGGGGTATTTAAGCTCTTATCTGAAACAATACAATACGTTACGTTGTTATTTTCAAAGAAAAAATAAGATTCGCTGTTTTTATACATTTTTAATTACAAAATCATTACTAGGTGGATGGATAGACTGCGTGAAAGAAAACATGAGTGAACCCTCTAGATTGACTTAATAAGAAATAAGAAACATTTATTGTAGAACTGTGTACAGCGAGCCTAAGATGCGCACCGCGTGATATTTGTCATTTCGTTCTGTCAAAATGTAAGCATTTTGTACCAGTTTAGGAACTATTGCATTATCTGTGGTACCTAATGTTATCGGCAAAACGCGCCATAATGTACACTTTTGACACTTCTTAGTCTCAAAAGTGCGCATCTTAGACCCGCAGGAGTTGTCTACCAACTCATACAAACTTACGTACTAATAAGAAAAGAGTGACTCTAAGAATAGCGACTGATAGAGGAGAATAAAAAGGACAACATCTTATACCAGCTCTACTATAACCTAGCGTGATACTTATTTCGTGAAAATAAGCCATTATATTTACCAATAAAAAAGTTCAAAGGAGCAGATATCTTTCTTAGCTATTGACTCGAATGTCGATGGCAAAATGCTATCGAATTGCTGCAGTTCAATGGTTACACATAAGAGGAAATAATTTGGGTCGCCAGTACAAATCCCAATTTTACTAAAACTAAGAACGACAGCTTATTGCATTAAAAATTAAGTGTTTACTAGACACTTTAGTGCATTTTCACTAAATTAAAATTAATAAATTGAATGACCTACGCCGGAATACTGAAACGTCACTCATAAAACTGTTTCAGATTGCTCTGCCTCTGTTTGACATTACTTATTAGTGAGAGATGGGAAACATGCATGCTTCAATTAGTATCGAAGTAAGTATGTCTCTATTATCGCATCTCAATAAACACACCTTTTTAGCAGCCAACTTGAAAATTACCAATAAAATCACTCTATGTAGGTAGTCCTCAAAAATGTATTATCTATGTCCATTCTGTGCCGCAAATCAACATGAATAAGATCACGCAGCACTTACTTCCAAAATATCAAGGTATCTGAATAACCTTTTATTGCCTCCAAGTGTTGCAATTGGACGTCAGACCGTCATTTCCGACAGCTTGGAGGCTACGTTGTATGTAACTGCTACAATTCAGATAGACATTATTTTTCATTGGCAGTTATGAAGCTATGTTGCATGTTACTGGTATGTGGTAGATTATTTTTGATGGGGGTTGTGGCCGTTCAAGAAACTTTATTTACCTACCTACCTGTTTCAAACTTTATGTTATGTTGAGGTGCGTGCTCGTAAAATGCACCGCCCCCTAAGGCTGCCTGTCCACTGAAGCGGAGCTATGCTGCGGAGCGAGAAACGAAGAAATATTAGCCAATAGGACTGTCCACTGGAGCTGAGCGGAGATTTCATGCAATCCTAGTAGTTAATATTTTTCAATTTCTCCGCTCCGCAGCCTCGCTCCGCTTCAGTAGACAGGCACCCTAAATAAGAAGCAATGAGGGTTTCACTCACACAATTGCAACCACTTCTTTGTGGGTAACGCAATGAAATATTAGTAGCTGTTCAATATATACAATCATAAAAAAATAAGTATAAAACTGACTACTGAAAATCACGCTCTAAGTATGAAACAAGACTCCGAAACACGGAACACCCATAAAGGTAAATGCCACTAACGGTCACCTATCCAAATAACGACCGTGCTGATGAAGATTGACTAAGCAAGCTGCGCCAGGAGCAATAGGTAAACATTTGATTAGAGCAAACAATACACTAAAGAAAAAGTGCTTTTTTAACCGACTTCAAAAATAGAGGTTCTCAATTCGGCTGCATGTTTTTTTATGTTGGTTACTTCAGAAGTTTGTTATTTATAAACTGCTATTATCATCATCAAATTGATGTCAGTTTTTCAGTTTATATACTACTAACTGTGTTCACAAGCTCACATAACAAACTTTTACTTTCAAGACTACTAGTCGTATCCATTCTCTATTCATACAACTCATAACTTATCCTCCTCCACAGTCGGTCCCTCATTGTTGAGGATCGTGACTCCTTGCCAAGGTCCTGTGAAAAGCGGCTCTCATGCGTTACGCATACCCCCCCCTGGGGGATGGGGAGGGTTATGTGGGGCTCCCGGACCGGTTTACCCACTAAAACCACCAGTTTCTCCAGCGTCGTCTGCGTGGAGGAGGACTGGGAAACCGGCAGAGCCTTTACGTCCAGTCCCCCGCCGACGACCGCCTGCTTGCAGCAGGCCCTTCACGCCCCTCCTTACAAGAAGGGCCCTGGAACGACTGCAGGTGGTGGAAAAGTGCAATGCTGGTGACAGGCGCCCCCGCGCCTGGCACCCGCTATCCACCACAATGAAGGGAGGGAGGGCGACTATTGTCTTCGTCCTCTCCGTGCCCTTTTCCGCCTATGCGGTGGCGCGAGAGGGTCCTCCTCCCGCGCACGTTCCGCCGCCTCCTTGTGGGACATCACGTCCTCACAAAAGGAGGCGACCGCTGCCCAGGCCTCTTCGCTTCCCAGCATGGAGTTGACCACGCTAGGAAGCGAAAGGTCTGGCCCGACTGCCGCTGTCAGGGCGCGACGCGGCTCTGACCACGACGCGCACACCTCGAGGGTGTGCTGCGCCGTGTCCTCCGCCGCGCCACATTTGTGGCACGACGGGCTCTCCTCTCTCCCGATCCGGTGCAGGCACGTGCCGAAGCAACCGTGCCCGGACAGCACCTGCACCAGACGGAAAGAGAGGAACCCGTGGCGCCGCTCGAGCCAGTCTTGCAAGACTGGTCCGAGCGCGTCCAGCGTTCGGCGGCCAAACACGGCAGAGGCGAGGTCCTCCGTCCAGTGGTGGACGACCGCTTCCCTCACCTCTCGCCGGACGGCCACCCGCACTTCCAGGGCGGGATGCTCCCCGAGCGCCTTGCGCCCCGCCGTCCACTCATAAACTCTGGCGAGCACCCACGCCTCGAGCTCCCAGGGAGGGGTGCCCGCCAGAGCGCATGCCGCCGCGAAGCCTACCGAGTGGTAGGCACGCACCACCCGCTGCGCAATGGCCCTCTGGGGCCTGCGCAACGCCGCTGTGTTCTCCCTCCTTTGGAGGGAGTCCGCCCAGATGGGGGCCCCGTAGAGGGCCATGCTCTTCAAGATGCCGGCATATAATTGCCGGCATCGTACTTTGGGCCCCCCAAATTTGGCGACTTTCAGCAGGCGCGCTGAGAGCCCGCTGAAATGCGGGCCGAAGCGCCACCGGCTGTCGAGGATCAGGCCCAGATATTTCATCTGGGCTTTCACCTCGACTCTAACGCCTTCTACGACGATGTGGGCGTCGGTGGGGAGAGCGGTCGGTGGCCTGATGAAGTGCCTAGTGTACCGGCATTTCCAGTTGCTCCGACACTTGGTCCGCCCAACGCTTAGGACTGCGCCCTCTCGGTCTTTTGCCCTCTAGCTTGCCTGTTACAATTAGTATCTCGATGTTATCGGTGTTTCTGCGAGCAATGTGGCCAAAGTATTTTAAAATTCTGTGCAGGCAAGTAGAGGACAACCGCTTTCGATGTTGTAGTTTCAGCTGTTTCAGGATAGACACATTGGTTCTATACGCCGTCCAGAGTATTCTCAGTAGCCGCCTCCAGCACCACATTTCAAATGCGTCTATTCTTAGTCTGTCAGCGGCTTTAAGGGTCCATGTTTACTTTGTTAACCTATAACCTTTCCATACTCCTTACTATAGTATTTTATGTATTTATATATTATATAATGTGTATCTTAAGTATTATATATAATATATGTATTGATACAATGATGTATTTTAGGCATGTATGTATATTTTATACACACGGGTTTCTTCACGAAGTTTTCCTTCACCATTTTAGCCGTGCATCAATGGATTTTTCATGTGAAAAATGTATATACGCACTAACACGAAAACCTCTTAATATCACAATTATCTAAAAAAACATTTTTAAAATCGCGTTCAAACCTTTATTTTGTCAGCGTTATCTGTTAAAGGGTTTATGAATCTAAAAAGATAAAACACTGTCCTATTACGTGGTTATCCTACCATCTGTCCTAATCTAGATGAGCCCTCCATAAAATCACATTAAAGGGTAGACGTGAACGCAGTACGTTTTACACAACAAAATGAACGCCTCGGATTTGTAGTGTAACCCAATATTTTGAAAATGCGAAACATTTAGAACGAAATTCTAGGACTCAACTAGATTTTATTGAGCTTAATCTTAAGGAGAGTCGACTACGTGTAAGATTCTAGTACAGGCAACATGAGTAAATGATGGTAAGATAAAGTTTCAATAGTGTTTTTTTTTTACTTTTTAAGATTACTCTGGAGGAGACCTTTGCCCAGCAGTGGGACAATTTAGGTTAAATAAAATTAAAAAAAGGATTCCTCTAGACTCTAGATTGCTCTACATTTTTGTAAATTGGAAAATCTTTATTTTAATATTTGTGCTTAAGATTAAGACTACGGGTTCTAGTTCCGTTACAATAAAATTATTTCATTACATAAGTACGTAATTTTTGTAAGTCTGATGAATTCTGCAACGTATGCTTACCACACTTTGGTACTAGAAGCGGTACAATGTTGGAACTGTGGTCATTAATCCCGCTAATTGGATCAGCTACCAAAACGTATCGCGACGAGTATGCCAGTAACCTGCTAATACCGTTAAGGCTTTGCCATCCTATTTCTGGGCTCGGGGATTAAAATTATGTACCTCAGAGAATCGAATTCAGCTTCGGAAATTTTATCACGCCTGAAAAATTGGGTCACACATCGACACAATTCATAAATTTAATTTTCATATCTGATAACAATCCTGGCTGTATTCCAAAAATATCCGGTTGAAACCAGTTTATCTAATAATAGAAGTGTGTTTGAAAATAAGATGTAGAAACGAAACCATGCAATTAACATTTTACTAAAATAAATAAATAATTTAAATATTAAACAATTTTATACACATTATTGCAAAAACATAATTTGTATGTAGAAAAGAAATCTATAGGTACTAATATCACTCAAATATTTATTGTAGAGTTAGTTTCTTGATATCCATACCTCCAAGCGCAATACCGGTCATTAGAGCACCAATCTGACCACTTACCTAATGCAGGACCGAAATTCTAGGCACAAATTAAGAAGATAACTAAGCAAGTCACACTACGGACATTTGCTTCTAGACTGTAGAAATTCTAGACACAATAGATGCTACGAGTATTTCTGACAGAGTCAGAATAAACCCACAAAATATTGGAGCCAGTACTCTGAAGAATCCTAAATCAGCACAATTAGTTACTAATTCAACAGATGAAAAAAGAGATTACCCACTGATGTTAACCTCTGCCTATGCATTGACAGAGGACATCGCCGACGATGTGCTCTTAGCGTTACACTGCGTTTATTACTCGGAAACATTACGCTGTTAGATTTCATATCCCTGCTATTGCACCGATGATCTTCAAACAAGACAGCAATGCAAGATCACAGCTTAGCAGCAGAAATATGAAACAAGAAGCTTAGTTTTTCAGAGCATTCCAGTGTCAACCTGTTTGATTTCCCGTCGGTATACTTCGTAGAGTCGATCCCAGAAGATCTTTCTTTCCCAATGCGGCTCCTCTAAGACTTGGAGATCGTTGTCAAAGCGGAGGTAGGTCACGTTGTCAGGCTGGACGGCTGGCCAGTGGAGTGGTAGCAGATCGGTTCTTGTTGGAATTGGGTTTCTGCAAAGAAATCAGAGGAATATTTTTACAAATTGTATCATTGGGTCAGGCCACTTTCTTGAGCAATCTTTGGTAGGCAGATAGGACCAGAGAACACTATTTTTTTCATAAAATCATACCAAATTTATCAATTCATTTTTATTGGCAGTGTGAAATAAAAATGTGAAAAGAACTCTTTATCTGATCAATACCCAAGTTATTACACCCAGTGAAGGAACTATTGTATGTATGTATGTATTCTATCAGCCATCTAGTTCCCATAGTACAAGCTTTGCTTAGTTTGGGACTAGAAGGCGTTGTGTTGAATGTCCGTGAATATTTATTTATTTATTTATTGTAATGATACTTACGAAAATTTAACAAAATTCGCAATGATCTTCGCCATTCTATCAACGGCAAGTATATCATCCTTATCTTCGATGCCTTTGTTCAGAATAACGTGTTTGATCGCGTCACCGTGCCCGGCCATTTTTATATCCTCGTAAACTTTATCGAAACTTCCCAATTTACCCTTGTGAGCAAACTCCATCAAGTATACTTTATTTTCATTTTTAGTGTGAGTCAGAACTGAATTCAAAAGACCGTGAAGAACCATACTATCTCCAAAATAATTCAGGTACTGGATCAGAGTGCTATCTCCGATCGTATTGTTGCCAAAATAGAACAATCTCACGTTCTCTGTTATCTGATCTTTTATCTCCTCCGTGTCGAAGATAAGATCAGCCAGCATAAAATTTTTAAAGTTTTCCTCCATCCGCTCTTTGTAATTCAACTCGTAATAGTCAGAACTTCTGAGATAGAGTCCCTCAAGGTCAGAAAATATAAACAGCATTGGAATCTTGTTAAAAGCTTGTTTTTTTACTATCTGATGAGGAGATTCAGTCATAAATGGCGCTGAACCATACAGCTTCTTTTCAACACACGGCACAAAACCAAAAGTACCATCAGTAAGGTTCTGGTAGTACTTATTATTCGCCACACTTAGTTGTTTAGCTGGTATTTTTCTGTACATATCAAGCAGCATAAACAAATTTTGTTTATTGAACCCAAAAGCTTTGGCGAAGTTTGTAGCTGTTTGTATTGGCTTTGCGTCTACAGACCACACAGTGGTAGCTATTCCAGATTCAATAATAGCTTTGTGGAAGTATCCTTTTGCTAGTTTTGTGAGGGTTAAAAGTTCAACTGAAGCCCCACCAGCACTCATGCCATAAAGCGTCACATTGCTCGGATCACCACCAAACTGTTCTATATTTCTATGGACCCATTTGAGAGCTGCAACTTGGTCTTTCAAACCAGCGTTCCCTGGAGCTTCGTCGATTCCAAGGCATAAAAATCCTAAGGCTCCAAGTCTGTAGTTCATAGTCACCACAATGATGTTCTGTTTTATCAATGGTTCAACACCTTTGGCCTGTCCTGAGCCCATGAGGAACGCGCCTCCGTGGATGTAGACTAGCACTGGCAAAGGTCCATCAAAGACTCTTGTAGGAGTGAAGACATTGACTATAAGACAGTCTTCGTCTCCTCTACCGAATTGTGGACATTGAACAGTGCGATTAGCGTTGAATGTGTAATTCCATAGCGGTGGGGGAAGTGGTGCCTGGAAAGATGATAAAAACTTAGCTAAACCATTTCACGGATTCATTAGTGAGTGATGTATTTGTATCAGTATTCGAATTAGTTTAGTTATATTCCGAGTAAAAGGAAAAATAACAAGCAATAAATGGAAAATCAATTCACCTACCTTAAACCTCCGATGCCCGAGAGGCGGCGCTGCGTACGGTATCCCCAAATACGCAAGATAATCCCCATCCTCAGCCGCATACCCCCTCACCACTCCAGACTCTATTTCCACATCTTGATAACTGGTCACTTGGCTCACGAGAACGCACAGAAGGAGCCACACAACTGAACGGCGCATAACTGACTGATCGAATCATCGATTACTAATGGATCATGTTTAGATAATATTCATCCGGTTTGTTTATAGTTGAAGGTCAGTAGTTTTTCTTCAACTGAAAGGAACCGTAGAAACTGATTATCAAGTTGATAAACTGAGGCTGGGGTAAAGATCGTTCGCGTTGGGTATAAATATCAACAAATTAGACTGATTCTGATTAAATAATCATAAATTAGGCACAATATAATATTGAATCCAAGCGACATCCAATCCAATTTCGATGGTAGATAGTGATCAGGTTTAACGATTATTGAGTTTGGATCGGCTCTATCAGGTTTACAAATTACACTAATCGTTTGATTCATTTTATTGATGGTTTTATTTATTTTTACTAATGATTTTGAACATTTGCTCACATCACACCATTTTGACTTTCAAAGAACCGCGAAATACGCTTTGACACGTACGTAGTGACATAATTGACAGAGGATTAGTGGTGGAAAGAGGTGGAAGTTGGTACAAAACTTCTTTTGAAAATGAAGAGTCCGGACCGTCTGGACAAGGCCAGATTGGTTCGTTTCAAGAGTTCAAGGAAGTTTAGAATACTTTTGTGCAATGTAATACAAAATTTATAAGGCACTAGCTATTTCCCGCGGCTTTGCTCGCGTGGTACTCAGTAAACTTTCGCTATTTACTTACGTACCGTCTTCTCGGAAGCTGAAGTAGTTGCTATTTAGCTTTCTACCTTTTTTTTTTTTTTTTTTTTTTTGCGCTGGGAAAATGCATGATGCATCCCCCCTCCACGGAGAGTGACAAGGGGGGGTATGTGGGACTCCCCGGCCTCCCCAAGGCCGGTATACCCACTAAAAACCCAGCGGCGCTCCTGCGTCGTCTTAGTGGGGGGGACTGGGAAACCGGCAGAGCCTTTACATCCAGTCCCTCCCCGACGAAGCCCGCCATTACAGCGGGGCCCGCACGCCCCTCCCCTTGCAGGGTGGGGCCTGGAAACGGCAAGCGACTCGGCCGTTCCCGTCCGCCCGCAAAGGTGGCGAATGTGTGCAATGCGGGGCCGGGGCTCCATGTCGGTCCCGCCATTCGCCACCATGCGTCAGAGCGGCGCGAGACAGTTCCGCGTCGTCCCGCGCGCTCTTCCCCGCTCGGGGGCCCAAGGCCCCCCCACGAAGCGGCGCAGGAGTGTTCCGCGTCCTCCCGCGCGCGCTTTGCCGCCTTCTATGGGACCGCTCGTCCCCCACGAAGCGGCGCAGGAGAGTTCCGCGTCCTCCCGCGCGCGCTTCGCCGCTCCCTTCTGGGACCAGGTCCCAGAAGGTCGTCCGGGCCACCAAACAAGGGGGCCCGGACCCACCTGGGTAGACCGAAGTCTACCCTGCCACATCATACTGTGCCCTCTGCTACTCAGAGGGACACGCGGAGAGGCCCACCGTGTCGAGTTATTGGCCACCGTGAAACACTTCCTCAGTACTCTGAGGGAGTGTTTCACGGTGTTACCAGGGTGCACCACGAGGAGGTTACCCGACCATAGCACCCCATTTAGCTTTCTACCTACGCTAAGTCTATACTGTCGGTTTGGATTTGAACTCGTATCCCGTTGTCGGTCTGACCGCAGTCCGGCGGTATAACCGTTCCGCCAACAGAGCTCGCTCCTGATGGTTGAAATTTACGCCTATGTTTCTTTTTCTTTTGTTTGACGCTGTCAGTTGGAAGTCGTATAACTTCAAAAACATGGGCGGTCAAATCTGAATAGGTACACCTTACCTTACCTATTTACATCTTTCAAAACTGGAGAAATCCTGAAACACGTGTTTTATTATTTTGTATTTTAAATACATTTATTAAGTTTGAAGAAAATCGCGTCACGTGTTAAGATTTTCCCATACAAACCTTGTTAACCAATGCACTGTACGAAATGCTGGTTAGTTAGTGCATAGATTTAGAGTCAATAAATAATCTGAAGATGTAGAAAACCTGAATTACACTGCACCAATACACAAAGCTGCAATAAATTTATATTTCAGTGCTTTCTTCATGGAGTTATGCCTCATCGACTGCGTACATTGAGGTTTTAAAGCATTTCTGTTCAGTCAAGCAAAATAATACCTTATTGCTAAGTCATTAGGCTTGGAACTGGTGGTATGATGGCCTAGGATTTATCTGCAGAGTAAGTACTTGTGCAAGTTACAGATTATCATTCAAATAACTGGTTCACTGCAAATTGTTCATGAAATGTTTAGTGAAACGATTTTTTCACGATTTTTAAACTTGCCTGGACTGGACACTGACTCGAAGGAAAAAATAATATTGGATATTCGACCTATCTAAAAGAGATTATCCAATATTATTTTTCCTTTTTCAATTTTTGTTTAAAAGCAGTAGGTACCGAAGTTATTTTCATATCATGCAGTTATGCATAAGTTTGATATGAAATATATAATAAGTAATACTAGACTGACCGGGAAACTAGGAAACTTAACTAATAAGTACTATTCAATGTGCTTCCGGGAAAATCTATTCATGGAACACCTTTTCCATCTCCTGTATTCCGGTTATCGTCATAGTTGAAATTTAAATTCTTCGATCAACGTAAAATCGCCAAAGTAGGTACCTACGTTTTGTAACCCAGCTATTTTCCACCTTAGCCTTTAGGTACCAACCTAGCTAACATCCATCCTAGTCTGCTACATGTAAGTTCAGTCTAGGATTTGGCGGGTCGCCAGGATTACAGTTGTAGGAAGACTACGTACATGTTATTTCGAGATAAATCAATGAGGTATTCTAGTTGTGACATGTTTGGTAAGCGGATGCGTGTTCTTTGAGATTGGACATGGGCGATGGCTGGGTTTTAGGCTTGATCCAGTCGATAGATAGATAGATTTGTCCTCAATAGGTTAGTACAATGAAAAACCCAATAATTGCTTTTTAGGGTTACGATCCCGTATGATTTCGAAACTCTTATGGGCTTATGGTGCTACTTTATCCGTCCGTCCATCTGTCACAAACCGTATTATTTGTTTATTTGTTGCTTCTATATCAGTCAAGATTACGTAGACCATCAACGCCTGGATATTTGATTTGACAATAAAAATTGGGTGTCGTCGACTTAATTCACCAGCGGGCCTAAGATGCGCACCGCGAGATATTTGTCATGTCGTTCTGTCAAAATGTAAGCATTTTCTACCAGTTTAGGAACTATTCCATTATCTGTGGTAATGTTGTCGAGAAACCGCGCCTTTGAATTTTCAACTTTTGACATTTCTGCATGACTATTATCTCGTCCTCAGAGAGGTACGACGACTAACAAGTGTCAAAAGTGTACATTATGGCGCGTTTTGTCGACACCATTAGGTACCACAGATAATGCAATAGTTCCTAAACTGGTACCAAATGCTTACATTTTGACAGAACGACATGACAAATATCTCGCGGTGCGCATCTTAGGCCCGCTGGGCTGAGTCACCTAGGTGAATGAAGTATACTAATTATTGACTTAAATACTCGGTGACTTTTCAATAATAGATATACAGGGAGGTCCAGGTAGTGACGTTTGAAGTAAAATATGACAAGAGTCTGTGGAGGACTTCGTTGGGCCAACGGAAAAATTAAAAGAATTCTTAAATTACCAGATCCAAATTTTTCTATTATAGAATAGAAAAATTTGGATAGGTAGAGAAAGTTTTAAAATAATCTAGAATTAAGGTTCAGCCCAAAATCTGATGATTAACTCTGCTGGCTGTTTTTTTAACAACTAATTTTGCACGCGTAAAACTTCTCAGAGGTAAAAGCCCAAACCACAGCGGCTCCCCTAACAACCATAAAAACCGTAGTGTATAAAGTAATTCCGCAAAACTGGCCTTTTACGCAGTGACATTGTAAACTGGAGATCAGTGTGTCAATTACAAAAAATCTAAAGCTTCGGTCACACACAACGAATACGCTGCGAATGCCTACTTGCCGCGAGTACTCGCTATGTGTGACCGAAGCTAGCGCGTAGAAAATATTACATATTGTCATTATTGAATGACAGTCTAAAAATGCCATGTAAAAAATGCAGACTGAGATAGATAGATAGATATATTCTTTATTGCACACCAAGAAAAGAAGAAAAACAAAAAAAGAGAAAAAAGTTTTAAGTATGAGGTACAATGGGCGGTCTTATCGCTATAAGCGATCTCTTCCAGACAACCTTTAGATGGACAGAAGCAGCTCAATTAGGTAAGAACGGGGCGCACATAAAAATAACCAGGAATATACATAATACATAAATATAATTTAACCTATACACATACAAAACTAATATGGATAAATACATATACCTACACATTTACACACATATATATATATATATATATATATATATATATATATATATATACAATTATCATATACCTACAATAATATAAATGGAAAAGTTTTTGATAATATTAAAAATACCTACAAGAGATTTACGATGACGTTGAATGTAAGGAAGAAAGATAGTGCTGGAGAACCATACTTTTAAAAATAGGAAGGGATTTAGCATGTCGGATGGAAGTGGGTAATGCATTCCAAAGTTTAGTGGCTTCGAGAGTAAATGAGCTACTGTAGAATTTTGTCGAGTGAACAGGAGTTTTTAACATTCGGGTTTCAGAGGAGCGAAGGGATCGGGAATTGGAGAGGCAGAGGAACTCAAAGCGTTCTTTGAGGTAAACAGGAGTAGAAGGAAGGAAAAGAATGTTGTATAGCAGGGATAGGATATGAACATTCCGGCGAAGGCGGATAGGAAGCCATTTGAGCCTGTTACGGAACTCAGAAACGTGGTCGTACTTGCGCAAGCCATATTTGAATCTAATAGCTAGATTCTGAAGACGCTCAAGTTTATTGAGTTGGTCTTCAGTTAAATCAAGATAGCTGGCGTCCGCGTAATCGAGAATAGGATGCAACAAGGATTGTGCAAGCGCAATTTTGGTAGGCGTTGGAAGGAAGTTACGCAATCGTTTGAGAGAAGCGACCGCAGCTAATTGTGGTTCCCACGACAGATGCTTGTCCACAAGCACACCCAAATTCTTGACAACCTCGCTAATTGGTATGCATATATTATCAAATTTGACTTGTGGAAGATCGGGCCAGTCTATTTGCGACAGCATTCTGGAACTACCAATGACAATTACTTGTGTTTTAGATGGGTTGACTTTAAGGCCATAACGATTGCTCCACTCAAGGATGTTGCCTAACACACCATTTATACTAGTAATAGCTTCACCCAATCATTCGATAGGAGCCTGAGTATAAATTTGTAAATCATCTGCATAGAGGTGGTAGGAAGAAGAGATGTGTTTGGAGATAGAATTTATAAAAATAGCAAAAAGAAGAGGAGAAAGCACGCCGCCCTGAGGTACACCGGCACTCAACGGGCACCACGAAGAGTACGTATCGTCGATACGAATGCGTTGCCGGCGTCCATACAGGTAACTTTGAAACCAGGCAATTACTGTTGGAGATATGTTAAGAGAGCGGAGGAGAGCTAACAGGACATCAAAATCAACACAGCTAAATGCATTGCTGAAATCTAGAAGGGATAAAACAGTTACTAGCCCCCTCTCCATGCCAAGCCTGATATCATCAGTAATTTTAATGAGAGCAGTGGCGGTGCTGTGGCTCGGCCGGAAACCGGACTGATAGGGATTAAGGAGGTTGTTGGTGTTAAGGAAATGATTGAGCTATTGGTGAACTAGCCGCTCAAGGACTTTGGATAGGAACGAGAGAATGGAAATGGGACGGTACTCGGAGTAAGAGGATGGATTAGGTTTTTTGGGCAAAGGAATTACTTGGGCCTCCTTCCATAGGCTAGGAAAGGTTCCTGAGTTTATGGAGAAGTTAAGTAGGTAGGTAATAACGTGGGCAATGTAACTGAAATAACTGAGCTGTGATGCCTATCATCATCATCATTCTATCACATCAATGGATCAATGTCTTCCTGTAAAATAACTGGACTTACTTAAGCTTGTTATTTCAACAAGCTCAGGGAAGCATAATAATAATTTTAGGAATCGTATGCCCGCATTTATTTCTTTGAGATCACGAACATGAGTCAAGTCTCCATGTATGTAAGAGAATTAAGGGTACGTACTACGGATTTCTTCTTCGAATACAAATACAAATTGTTATTTAACATAGATGTTACCATTACAGTTGGGCCCAAAACAATAACTTTATTACTAGAAAAATCTTATAGAAAAAACTTACAGAACACAAGCTCAAAGAAGCATAATTCTAGAGGTCTCATGATTACTCATAATGCTTTTTTTTCGGGTTGGAACAGCAAAAAGACAAAGGTATTCTACTCATTAAAAATAAGTTTTTGGGAGTTATGGAGTGAGTTGACGCACAAGCATACTCTATATTTTGAGTGGTAAGAAAACAGTGACCTGTGTTTATTGAAATGCTGTTTCTCATCCACTATGCCCTGTATGGTGTATTAAACAAATGTACTAGCGCATTAGCGAGTTTCTCGTTTTCGCCCGCGGACCGTGAGCTTGGGCCGTGACAAACTGCCGAAAACATCGTTCTGTTTATTGGGACGAGCGTAATTGCTGTTTGAAATACCTGCCGCCATACACGCCCTAGATATAAAAGCAGGTAAAAGAAGATCAGCATTGTTCTCGATCTAAAATGTTAAGAAAAACTAAGGTAATTGCCTGATTTTTACCTAGTCGCGTACCGAGCAGCGCCGCGGGGCTGATGTCTACAACTGAGTCATTCATCTTTTTCTTCAACCTTTTGTTTTCTTTTTTCGTATAAAAAACCGACTTGAAATTGGACAATGAGGTCAACGGAGACACCTGGAAGGAAAAGAGGAGAGACCAAAATTGTGGTGATCAATAAGCATATCTAGAACTTCCTCATAACTAATTTTGGCCTCATTACATAAACATGAGGTCGCCCTGCGGTTCCTTTGGGAAATAACTTCAGATCTTACTTATAACTTAGAGACTTGAGATGTGCTTCGTCATTTTACTGTTTGTAGGTTTGTTAGTCCAAAGGCCAAGACAGATAGATGAACAGGGTAAGGTAGAGGCGTCAGCTCAGTTGGTAGTAGTTCTGCCTCATGCTGTGGGTCGTGGGTTTGATCTCCACTGAGAACAAAATTAAATATATTTTGTGTGTGGCAAACATAGATGTTTGTTCTAGGTCTGGGTGTGACTGTACTATACTTTGGACAACTCTGCTTACAGCGCTTTAGGTCGTAGGTACGAACAATTTTTTGTGACTAAGAAAGAATATAATTAAGTGCCTTTGCTCATCACGTTTTTATGCGCTGAAGACGCGCACATAACGCCATCAGGACGCTGAGCAAACGCACCACCGAAGTCACGTTGTCATCTTTGCACATAATCCTTTCGTTTGTTAAAATATGTTGATAGCGCACAGAGGGTACGCTCCTCAAAAACGCGCGTCGTTTACGCGCATAAATATGCCGTAGGCTAAGGCTCTAAAGACAGCTCTAAAAGGAAGGAGCAAGGTCTTGTTAAACTTTTATACTTTTTTGCTATTATTTGTGGAACTGTCAAAACTTTTTATAAGTCATGTTACTCCTAATGTCAATTTTGCCTCCAATTAACTTTTTATATTTCTGAAAACTCGCGTGACTCGCAATATAATAAAACTACAAAATAACAAGAATAATGTTTATTTGCATCGACCTCTGATCATTATTTTAACAGGTCTCAGTGAAATCCATTAAAAACTTCTCTGTTATTTTTCACACACATGCTGCAGTTTTTATTGAAAATATACCGCTGCTTTCCAAGCTGTTAAATTTGTGGTTAGGGCACGTGCGTTTGAAAACGGCTACCCACAGCACCCGCACCTACCCACAGGATTTACACCAGCTTTTGTCCGTGGCATCATACGTTAATTGGATTTATACTCTCTTTGTTTCTTTTGCTACCGTAGCTTTTTATTTATTGCTAGTTACTGGTAGCTGGCTTGTTTTCTAAACTCTGTGTATGTGTTTCCTGGGGTAATATAAATAAATATTTGTACCCCTACTACTATTATCAAAATAAACAACTTTATCTTTTTTCTCTTCTGCTATGATACCTGACCCCTCAGATTCATTATTTTGAGCCTCACTTCTATTCTGCTGTTGCATTTTTCTAAAATTAATTTTATTTTATTTTATTAGGGAAACAAACAGTACAATAATAATTAAAGGTATAAAACTTAAACGCGTATCCTTGCCGCACTCAACTCTCTCCTGCATGCTAGCCCGGAATGTGATTTGTTTGAGGATGGTTGGACGAAGATTTTGTCGGAGTGCTTGAGATTCTGTGAGCGTGATGTATAACTGTGTGTGTATGGTTGTGCTTTATTGACATTTTACTTGAGTTTTAATATGACATTTTTATTACGTATTTAATTTTTGACTGTTTATTTTGTCTGATTGTTTATTATTATTCTAATCTTAATCTTTAATAATTGTAATTGGTGCAAGCCGTTTTTATTAAAGTAAATAAATAAATACAAATACAAAAATACAAATTAAAATAGCAGTGAAACCAGTGAAGCTTCCACCATAATCGACAAGCGTCATGGCTCAGTCGGTAGTAGCTCTGCCTTCCGTGCTGTAGGCCGTGGGTTCGATCCTCACCGAGAACAAACATTTGTGTGTTGTAAACATAGATGTTTGTTCTGCATCTGGGTGTTTCTATGTATTATAAGTATGTATTTACAAAAAAAAAATGTATGTATGTATTCTATCAGCCATCTAGTTCCCATCGTACAAGCTTTGCTTAGTTTGGGACTAGAAGGCGTTGTGTTAAGTGTCCGTGAATATTTATATATTTATTTATAACATCATACATACAAAGCATGTGAACGGACTTTATACAAAAAAAGCATTACCAATTTGACTGTTCTTACTAAAATAAATTACTAGTATGACAATCAATGTGAAAATAATTTGGTGAATATTCACTATGAATACCCCGTTTTTAGTGACAATTTGATTCATATGGAACCACACATCCTAAGTAGGATTCAAAACACCCAGTCTGCGACCTCTGATAGCTTAAGTTTCCCTAACTATGTTCGACATATTGTGTGTCGGTATGACAGATAGCTTTGCTTGCGTTAGAATAACTAAAGAAACGTTTAGCAATGCGACGTGCGACCAAGCAACATTCATTAAATTTGAGACCAAAGTGATCGACCAAAGATTCCCGACCGACTATAAACTCGAGTTATTATGAAACGAACCTTCTCATAGAATAAATAGCAAAAATCTAATAACTCCAGAGCCTTGTTTTGTCCAAATTAAGTCTACTAAATAGTATAGGTACTTAATTCACCTAAGTGACTTAGCCCAGGTGAATAAAGTCGACGGCACTAAGTTTTGTCGTTTGCGTTTTGAGTTTTCCCTTGATAAATTTACGAAAAGCTAGAATCGAAAAACTCGCAGATTTTGTTTAGAGAAAAATCGATTGCAAATCTCTCGCTAGAGGCGCCTATCGGATTTTCATACAAAATATCTCGTAAGTCGCTTTTCGATATTCGTTTCGATCAACAAAACTCAGACTACGGGCACAGATCAGCTCAAAGATGCATTGAGGCGGTCAGAGCGACTATGGCTTCCATTCCCACTCGATTAATAACTTTATAGACAAAATTCTTTAAAGTAATACAATCGATTTTGTATCGACTCATAAGTCGATACAAAATCGATTGTATTATTCTGTATTTTGCAATGTTACCATGTATTTTGTGACTAAACTAAGCTACAGTAAATTAACAAGTACTACACTGAACTCTGTGAGCTTATCGCGACGGGGTACGCGGAAGTGGTCTACTTATCGCCACTCTACTATCGACGTCGGCTTGTAATTAAGAGCTACTGTGTACACGAAGCCTTAGAACTACGTACGTTTTAATAATCCGCCCTAAACGCAGGAGAATAGGGTGGAAAATAGCGTGGCGAATGTGTCATCTTTTATGCACCAGTCAGTATATTGTGTTTAGTCGAGTAGGTTGTGCCTTTTGGTATTAGTGTTGCTTAGATGTGAGACAGTTTTAGCCTTGAAACTCGTTGAATAGATATAGTATAATTATCATCTGCTTTCAATGTTCTTTTTTTAAAATAAATTACAAATTTGATAAAAACTAAGGTGGGTGTAGGTAGGTACTTATTAAAATTCCAGGTACCTACTTAATATTACTTTCAAAACGGAATTTCTAACTTTTCCTCTATGTTTGAAGTTTATGAAAAAACTTCGGCCAAATTGGTACTTAGGTTAATTTACTTGAATGAATGAATGAATGAATGATTTATTTGCGTGAAGATAGAACTTATAGATAGAACTTAGGTAATTCTTACCGAAAATTTAAAAAGTACTTTATTTAAATGATAAACTTTTTTAAAGTGGCGAGTAGGTGGTGCTTTATTGTTTTTGAGCGACAAAGAAAAAAACAGTTTTTAAAAATTATTCTTTGATATGGCTTTGAATATCTTTACAGATTCAATAAACCACTTTTACAATGGTTTTACACGGCCTTAAGATTGTTGAAGAAGAAGATAACCTTTTTTGTGGATGGGAAAATAAACAATATATTAATTATTTAAAGGCACACGAGACCTTTCATCAGAAATGGTTAAGTTTAGATGGCCCGAGCACACAAAATATAACGTCTGGCAGGTTGGCCACAATTCATAGTAGCTATAAACATTCATCTTGGTTTGGATTCTCTTGGATTTGCATGATATTTAGCGATTCGTCGTAGATGTGGTGCGTTCACGGTTTTCTCTTCTTCCCGAAGGTCCAGAACCTCTTTTTCAAACCTTCACCCAAGAAGTCCGTATTCGCGACCAACCTCACGACTCAAACGCGAGTGACTTTCACAGCCGCTTGTCATGCCACTTTTACCATAGACTATAACACATGCCGACATATTATTTAAAAGTAGTCAGCGGCAATTCTAGCATGTAAACACATGTTCCTTCTGTTGTAATATGTATATCTCGCCCTCAACAAACATGAATCGCAAGAACACTTTCATGATCCCCGTAAAACAGGATGTGAATGAGTTCGCACTCTCGTTACCTAAGATTAAGGACTTTTATTTACGTGCGTACCCTCGAATTTATTGTCAAGAATTTCCATTAGATGCCTTTACTTTGGCAGGCGCCATGGCTCAGTCGGTAGTAGCTCTGCTTTCCGTGCTGTGGGTCGTGGGTTCGATCCCCACCGAGAACAAACATTTGTGTGGCCAACATAGATGTTTGTTCTGTGTCTGGGTGTTTCTATGTATTATAAGTATGTATTTACAAAAAAAAATATGTATGTATGTATTCTATCAGCCATCTAGTTCCCATCGTACAAGCTTTGCTTAGTTTGGGACTAGAAGGCGTTGTATTAAGTGTCGGTGAATATTTATTATTTAATATTTATTACTCACATGGAGACAGTTTCTCGCCTGCATAAACATAAGTACAACATGGTGTACGTATAATGGGTATTTCTATGTAATAAAAGTATGTATTTACAAAAATAATGTATGTTATGTATTCTATCAGCCATCTAGTTCCCATAGTACAAGCTTTGCTTAGTTTGGGACTAGAAGGCGTTGTGTTAAGTGTCCGCGAATATTTAATTATTGTAACGCGGGCTTAACATTCAGGAGTCGTGCTCGGAACGCGGCCTTTATGCGCGCGCATGCGCGCGACACCAGCGCCCCCGCCAAAGAACTTTTCGGCTTGTCAGTTGAAGCAAAATTTGTAAAGCTAGAGGATTCGTTTTTATGAACCTAGTTGATAAAATAAAATAAATGGTGTAATACAAGCATTACATTATTTATTAATGAAAACTTTTATTTTTCACCTTACAAACTAATAAAAATAGTAATAATTACAAAAGAATTGGAAAATCTTACATGTATAATAGACAGTCTTATCGCTTTAAGAGCAGTTTCTTCCAGACAAGGCTGAGGTAAGAATTTATCTATACTATTATAAAACTGTAAAAAAGCCAAAAACTTAAAATTAAAGATAATATGGATAAACTAAATATGCAGATCTACTAAATAAACGATTCTGATTCCGAAAATCGAGTTTGTCTGTTTGTTTGTTCGCGAATTACACCTAAACTACTAGACTAATTTGAATGAAACTTATACCATCAGAAGCCCTTTTTCCGAATTGAAACCTAGAATATATTTTATTGAAATCAAAGACGTGGATTCTTAAATACAGCTTGACTCTCTAAACCAAAGTCAGCGTTTGGCACGAGGTTCATCGTATGCTGGTTGACATATATTTTAGTGGAAAATTTTGCAGGCGTACGAAGTCGCGGGTATCAGCTAGTAATTAATAAAATACAAATAACCTCGAGACAGATGTTTTTCAAATCAACTAGCTTTATTTTGCTTCAGATTCCTCAAAACTAATAAATAAATCTATATATCTAATAAATCTATACTATACTATACTAACTGGTTTTCAGAGGTGATGAATACCAATTCTCTTGGAAACAGCAATTTTCACCAAACACAGCTAAGAACCATCTCGAAGTAAACGTAAATAACCACGAGTAACCGCTTAATAGGCCTTTACATCTATTGAAGATGATTTATACAGCGTCAGGAGGCAACCTATGCCTACACTTAACGGGACACTGTAGTGCCTGGGACAATGTTTAGATGGAGTAGGCTTGTAGCACTATACCATCCTCTCAGCCTGGTCAGCCATAACCACAGGAAAGACAAGCTCAATACGTGCGAACCGCTTATAATTTTTTGCATCCCTCTAGATATTCACTAACCAAAACAAAATCGTGATATCATAGACATTAGTAAAATGTCACCGGAAGTGCGAGCGCTGGCCGGCGGACCGGAAATAAGATAGCTAACATGGCGGCAGTGTGCTAGAACTAACTAGAATAAAGGAAAAATAAACTGGGGGTGAAAACAATAGGGCATATAAATGTTGTTCACATATAAATGTTGTACTGGGTAGAGAAAATAAGAAAAACTGCTATGTACTAAACTTGCTTTCTTAGTAAGTTTGTATCAGTTAGTGGTCAACTCTGATGACGGAGTTTTTAGGCCCCCTTGAGGTCTCTGTCGTAGCTTAGCGACTGCTAGAGCCAGGACTTGACAGTTTTATATGCCCTCGAAGCACGGAAGCATTATGCTTTATTGCCTTACTAGGTGCCGCCCGCGACTTCGTTCGAGTCCTGTTGGATCCCGTTAATTTTTCGGGATAAAAAGTGGCATAAGTGTTAATCCAAATCGGATCAGTAGTTTTTACGTGAAAGAGTAACAAACATGCATCCATCCATACTTACAAACTTTCGCGTTTATAATAATTAGTAGGAAGTAGTATGAGCTTTTTCAAAAACGCACGTCGGGGCCTAAACCTTTACCCTTAGTAATTAGAAGAATGGCTGTCTAGTGTCCAGAGCGCGCTCTAAAATTACGCACTGGGCAGCGTCAACTTTATATGATCTGTGGTAGAGTGATACCCCTTAGCAATAACCTTCAAATTGGAACACAGTATAAGAAGAAGCTCTAATCCACACAATTTTTTTTGGGAGAATCTTACGGGTTTTGTACCACCTGATTTAAGCATCGATTGTTGCTTTCGCATAACAATGCATCGTCTCACAGCGCACGTCCACGTCGTCCACTAAGAACATATCCGTAAGTCATCGCACTGCAATGCGTTACAACTTTCAAACTACTGAACTATAAATAACTGGACCGTACTGGAAATGTAGGGGGTCAAGCCTTTTCGCCAACATGATGTGAATGCGTGTAGTCTAGTGCACTAAGTTTGAGATTACATTTGTCAAGGATTTTTGAAGTTATACCTCTAATGCGACTTCCCACAACGTTGCGTTACGGGATAACATAGCCTCTGTCTCTTTCTATTCCCCCCGAATAGTAAGAGACAGAGGCTAATACGCTACAAATGCTACAATCAAATATAGATGGCAGTGTTCAGCAATTCAGCATTGGACCGCCCGTGTTTTTGAAGATAAACGACTTCCAACTGACAGCGGGGGGAATAGAAAGAGACTATAATACGCTACAATCAAAATATAATAGATGGCAGTGTTCATGCAACTTTTTACTTTTTATTTTGAAGTGGTTAAGTACATAAAAATAAATACTAAATAAATTTCACATGAAACACAGAGCGAGAGTGAATGCACCCCCCCCCCCCCCACATCCGTAAGCCCGACAGTGTAAGTGTCGTGTCGCTTGCTGTGTGGACCCAGCCAATCTGTTATGACCAGACAGCTTAGTTCCTAAACTAGTTATATACCAAATAGTACCTCAAACGAGAAATGGGTCCAGATGGGCCATTAATCATGTTAAATAAGGCCTAGGTAGGTATCTCCTGGGAGTAGTCTAGCCTGAGGTGAGTAGATAAGGCTTTAATTAAACTAAGCTGGGATTTTCTTTTTTGGGTCTGTCTACTGCTTTCTGGGTAATTACCATTATTTAGGCAAGGGCAGCCAGCAAAATAAGTTGATAGTTGATAAATTTATGATTGGCCAACTATGAGTTGGGAGCTTTTAGATAACTGTCAGTGGCGGATTTACAAATTTGCCGCCCGTAGGCTATTCAATTTTTGCCGCCTCTAAATTTTGATATTAAAATATTAAAATTTAGAGGCGGCATATAAATTTTCTATCAATAAAATTCCAACTTTATGATTTGTCCTCCATCATCCTAGTTACATCGACTTTTCCCGTATGGTTAGTATTATTGAGAACTATGGTACTACGGTGTTAGATCCTTGATTATTTTTAAAGCAAAAAAACATTATTTTAAGCAAAAAAATCTCAATCACGCACCACTTTTAGAGTAAGCTAAGGTTTGTCTTAAAACTATACAATACTTACATAATATGAATAAAGCTTACATAAAAAATATACATTTGGCGAACGTTGATAAATATTTATTATGTACACACATAATTTTCTTTTTTTTTACCTAATTTGTAAATCGAAATAAAAAATTTAGGAACTAAATTTGCCGCCCCTTAAAATTTGCCGCCCTAGGCTCCAGCCTACTCAGCCTAGTGGTAAATCCACCACTGATAACTGTTTTGTAACTTTTGTAAGAGTTTGGGTAGTTTTTTTATAATTATTCTTCCTTATCGTATTTTTTTTCAATATAAGTGAAACGTCACTCAAATTTAAGCACCACTTAAAATTGCTCTGCCTCTGTTCGACATTACTCATTTGTAAGAGATGGCAATAATTTAAGCGTGAACTTAATTTATGTGGCGTTTGAGTATTCGGCTCTTAGAGGTATGAAATTTGGAGGGTAGTATCCTTCTATAGTGTAGGGGTGCACTGAGAAAGGAATTTTGAAAAGTCACACTCTAAAAGGTCTAGACCAGAACACGAGCAACGCCCGGGCGACGCGACGGCTAGTTAATTTTGCAAAATTAATCGACTTTACATAAAAACGCCTGTTTTATTATATTCTATTCTATGTTATTGTATTAATATCAAAGATCATTGATTAATATGGTAAAAATATGATAATTTGTGGAAAAATCTATTCAAATTAATATCACTAGAAATTGAGTCACGTCATCAAGTAAGTACATCCTCCTTGAAAAGTTTTAAAAAGATATTAAAGAAAAACGTTTTCATTGAGAGTGTTATCTCAAATACCCTTCATTCTAAGCCCTTATCTTGAAACCTGGCAACCCAATAAAAAATTCTAAATACACGTTGTCGCCATGTCTCAAATAATAAGTACCTAATTTAAATAAATAAAAAAAATTGTACTTGAAGACCACTCAATTTTATTAGTTTGAAAATTTCAACTTTTTTGGACTTTTAGGAGAATTGCTACCATTCTTGGACATATTAACAGTAGGCATATTATGCATACACGTTATTTTATTCCTAGGACGCTGGCTGCATTGCCGCGCTGAATAGCAATGCTGATACGCTGGCCCAGATAATCACCAGCCCTCGGGTCACGCGTCGCTTCGACTAGACGCCTTGAAAGAATTTTAAAAAACCCGGAGGGCCTCGGTACCCCACGGACCTAGAGTCTCGACCCCGAAAGGCACAAATGTGTAGGCCCTATCGAGACCTGCATACTTGCGCCTCTTGATCCTCGGTTTTCAGCTGTGACCACTGGAGTGACTTGACGGACGATGAGTAATGCTTACGTAGGCAAGTACCCGCATAGGCATTACCCACCTTAGAGTAAGCAGATATATATGTTTACAGACTACTTTACATTAGGAAAAAAATAAATAGGTACCTAAAAATAAAAATAAAATATAAAAATAAATTAAAATAGACATCCGTGTAGTGGCGAAATGGTGATGGAGTGAGGTAGCAATTCTGTAGTGACATCTAGGCACAAAAGAACGCCGAACGTGGCTACGGAACGCAAGAATAGCTGCCACATTTACGCTGGCAAAAGCCCGGCGGATGATATCGCTAAGACTAGCGTGGCGGGATATCCGACCGGCGGCTCTAGTGCACGATAATCCGTTTTTAGTTTTTATTCCTTAATTTTGTTACGTATTTTTATCCAAAATAAAGCTCATATAAATTATTAGTCTGTTGATTAAACGGTTACCACTTCTATCAACAATCTAGTTCCCATTGTACAAGCTTTGCTTAGTTTGGGACTAGAGGGCGTTGTGTAAAACTTCCACGAGTATTTTTTTTATGTGGTTAACCGAAACAACACCTTTTTTAACCTTGTAGGTGTTTCCAACGTGTTATAACGCCACTCTACACAACATCCCTTGTTGAGTGCACGAAAGAAAACGGCGAAGGATACCCGGTACCACTTCTGAGCGGCTTTCAATTCAATTTGAGCTTTGTTGCCTTGACTTAAGATTATTCTCGTCAGTGGACTTCTGGCAGTTATTTTGACAGATAATAATTGCCAACGTCAAGCGCAATTTGAAAACCGAACATCACTTGCTTACGTGTCACAAAGTCAAAATAAGTTTGTGTCAAGCTCATTGATGGGCGAATACTCAAACGCCATTCAAACCCCACTCAATTTAAGTTCCGCTTAAATTATTGCTATCTCTTACAAATGAGTAAAGTCAAACAGAGGCAGAGCACCACTTAAAATTTTAAGTGGTGCTCAAATTTTGAATGACGTATGAGTATTTCAGCCTGAGTCTCATAAAATTTTACCGGCCATATTCTTATTTTCCCTACCCTCCATCCCGTTTGTGACACTAGAGTAAACAAACACTAGCAGAATGGTAACAACAAGTTGCGAAAGCCATAAACAAAAAGTTGAAGTTAAAGACCATGTTGTATAACAATAGTGACGGAAGTAAAGTGAAACTTCAACATTCAGAACTCTATGTTATTCTTGGCAAAGGTTTTCAGCCTACCAGCAATTTTGGCCGAGTTCCGCCTTTATTGCGGTCACGCTGAAAGACTTTAGGGGCAGTAGTAAAATTACGGGCCGGAAATAGATGAGATAAATATAAATACGTCAGTTGTTATGGCTTGGCTATTAGGTTGGCACAATGTGCTCTTTATACGGCTTTGTGAGAGTTATAAAAATATAAATTGTTATGTTATTTATATGATAACCAAGCTGAAATTCTGTTTTATAAAATGTGGGGAGGTTTTAAGTACAAAAAATAAGTGTTCCGTTTTTTTCAATTACCTAAATGGTTTGTAACTAAGGTAGGTACTTTTATGTGTTTAAATTAAAAAATAGGTAAATGTTAACGACAACTTCGTTCAACAATAAATTATTACCAACGTCTTAGGGAATATGCGGGATTGGCCAAGGCTAATAAAAAGCCCATACTGACTAAGTGACAATAAACAAACCCGTGACACGTCTAAAGATAACTACCCTAAAATAATTCCAAGGTCTACATAAACCGTCAATTTTGCAGATTTATCTTCAGGTTTGCCGAGCACTTAGCGCCCGGCAAATAAGATATTGTTTGCGATCCATTACGGCTGGCGTTCGTGACGATGATGACGGCCTAATTATGTTCGAGTACACAGCCGGTAATAGAATGGAAATTTTAGATTTTTCACTTGGATTAAATGGGCTGTTTTTTGTGAAAATACGACTTAGCTGTGACGCTTGTAATAATTGCTAACGTGAGTCAACGTAGGTACTGGTGAATAGTCAATGTGAAAGATGTTTGGCTTCATGGTAGAATAAAAATAGCACGTAGGTAATCCTCAAAATAATAAGTAGCTTGTGTTATACTAAGCTGAAATGCTCCAGTAAACATAATGTAGCCCGTCTTTTCGCCTCTCGGTCCAATAAATTCAATAAGAGGTCATCAAACTATGAACAAAATATTATATCAAATCAAAAGTCAATAACCTTGTTCGCGAAGAGCTCTTACATATACCTAAATATCGATTTTCAAACACAAAACCGAAAAGTACCTAATTCTCCTAATAAAATCAAGTAAAAATATGATTGGGATTTTATTGCGATATCTTTTAAGTTATAAGTCTCAATATTTGACTTCCGTTTTGTAGCTTTCCTCATTTTGTGTAGTTTTTTATTCAACGAAATGATGGAACAATCCGATGCCCACTTTATTTTAAGTGGTAACCACTGCCTTACCATTACCTCACTGAAAACGTCCACTGACGTGCCCTGAGATCACTGCGCCGTCTAGTCTAGGGTATAACGGGGCTAAGAGAATTACGTATCAGATGCTAGCAAATTACGATCGTAAAACAGGATGCACTTAGAGGAAAGAGCTCCGTAAATTGATTTATCCTCTGTTAGAAGTAGCCTTGTTTACATGCACTTTACAGGTGACTCTAGCAAACTCTACCATAATAATTATTATCTATGAAATAGGTTCAGGGTAAAGTAAAAGTTGCTATTTTTGAAGATGTGGAATCTTAGGAACGCAGCTCAGAGCTTGCGATACGGGGGCAGAACATGCCCCTGTATTGCAAGCTGTGAGCTGCGTTCGCTGCCCAGCATAATGTCAAGTGACGTGGTTACAGATATACGAAAACAAGAAGCTTTTGACGGCATAAAACTCGCTGAAACGCGCTAATGTCACTATTTAGTCACAGAATACCAATGATTTAGTATGAAAACAGTTCAGAAAACCTGCCAGGCTTTTCATAAGACAGCGATACTGGTTGTCGTGAAGCAAAAACTTTTGTGTACTTCGTCTTGAAGGGGTGAAGGTTTATTTTTTGCGCTGAACTGGCAACTCTCTACCAATAACAATGTAAGCAGTTGATATTTACGTCAGTACTCATGTGATACCTACCTACCTATCTACGTAAGCTCTGAATAATTACAAAATAATTGAAGCACGTAGCACTGAAATCTAGAGTTGCTTTGTTGGCTATTGATAGGTTAGGGTTACTGCAGTACATTTAATGGGTTCTAAACTATATGGTTACGACTTCTTGCAGGTTATAGTTTACGTATCGATCTTAAAATAATTTCCAAATAGTGTAACCTCAAGCGACGGTCATTAAATTATCGCGTGCTCTGCTTGCGTGTGCTGCTACTTACAGCTAAAGTGTAATCGTCTTGAAACCTCAGTCATTAATGGCGTAACTTACAACGAACCAACCCTCACCACTTTAAAAACTTTCTAAAACTCTAGCGGCTCAAAGTTAAAATGCGTGTGAACTGTGAATACTTCCGAAATTCTTAAGCTGCCGTTGCCGGGTCCGCGGTTCCAAAAGTTACTTTTAATAAGTTGAGCGACACGCGGCGCTTCGAGCTACCTTTTTTGTCCGCGAGGCGAATGCTGCGGCCAACTTTACAGTCCGCAGCAGCAATAAAACTCCATCAAGCAAGGTGCTTCCTCCGAAAGCTTCGCGGAACGAGGAAGGTGGGACTAGGGATGTGAGATTAATGGAAAAGAATCGATTAAATAAAATTCGATTGTTCTTTATTCAGAGACCTACGTCCAGCAGTACTACCTATATAGGTTGATGAAGATGATGTTCTTTATTCAAAATTAATCGATTTGTGAAAAATCGATTTTAATAAAAATATAAATCGATTTTTTTTGTATTATTTAAAAGTACATGCTTTTCATATTCCAATAATAAACCTAAGAGTTTCATATTAACAATTTATCAGATTAAAAATAAAATAAAATTATACGAATAAAAAAAACAACCAATTCAAAACTAAGGCAAAGGCAATGTTCTTTTAAAATTTCAAGGTAAGGAATTAGGAAACCAAATACCCAAAAATGACCAGTCCTGTTTTGCAAGATTTTTTCATCCGTCGCTTATAAACGAGCTGTTTCTCAAAATGGATTTAAAGAGGTAATTTATATAATTTAAAAATCGACAATAAAAAATCGATTATAAGAAAATAATAATCGATTTTAATAAAAATCGAGTATTTTGTTAACATCCCTAGGTGGGACGCGCGGGACGAAGCGAGGCGTCGCGACGCTCAGTCGGGCGCCGGCCTCGTGCAGCGCCGGTCGCCGCGGATGGGGCGCGTCAGGTAACGCGGCACGCGGCATGCGGCCCGCGCTCGCCGCGCTCGCGCTCTGCTGCGCGGTGGTGGCGCGCGCCGAGCCCTTGCGCTCCGCGCCGCGCAACGCCACCCCGCACCACGTGCTCCAGTGCTCCGATGGCCTGATGCTGCCGACCTGGAAGCCCCTCGAAGATGTCCCAACTTTGGAAATCACCCTTCGGGGGATCGTCTACTTCTTGGCGCTCATGTATCTCTTCATCGGCGTCTCGATTGTTTCCGATCGCTTCATGGCGGCTATCGAAGTCATCACGTCTAGGGAGAAGGAGGTGCGCGTGCGACGAAATGGCAGCGACCAGATCGTCGTCGTCCGCGTATGGAATGAAACCGTCGCTAACTTGACGCTAATGGCTCTAGGGTCAAGCGCACCAGAAATTCTGTTATCGGTGATAGAAATAGCTGGTAAAAACTTTGAAGCCGGTGATTTAGGACCCGGTACCATCGTGGGGTCGGCCGCTTATAATTTATTTGTGATTATGGCCATCTGTGTAGGGGTGATTCCCGATGGAGAGGTGAGGAAAATCAAGCACCTTCGAGTGTTTTTAGTGACGGCTACGTGGTCAATATTTGCATACGTATGGCTCTACCTCATCCTTGCTGTGATTTCACCCAACGAAGTAGAAGTATGGGAGGGGCTTGTCACATTCCTGTTCTTCCCAGCGACCGTGATGACTGCATACATCGCTGACCGACGTCTTCTAGTATACAAATATCTGAAAAAAGGATACAGAGTGAATGAGAGAGGAGTTATAGTGGAAGGAGAAGGAGATGGATCAGTTGAAATGGCTTTAAAGCCTAGCGGTGATGATTTTGCTTCCGATGATGAAGAAGGTAGAGAAGTCGAGAGGTCAAGAAGAGAATACGTAGCAGCATTGAGAGACCTCCGCAGACAACATCCAGAAGAAGATCTTGAAACGGTCGAACGGATGGCATTAGAGACCTTGATGTCACGCGGTCCGAAGTCAAGAGCTTTTTACAGAGTAGCTGCGACTCGTAAGATGACGGGAGGTGGAGACTTCTCCAGAAAAATATCAGAGAGAGCTCAAAGTGACTTGAGTGAAGTGAAGGCAGAGCTGCAAAGACGAGAATCAGGTTCTATATCGCTTGAACCTCGAGGCCCGAATGTAAGGTTTGACCCTTCACATTACACAGTTTTTGAAAACTGTGGGTCCTTTGAAGTCAGAGTTGTTCGTGCTGGTGACTTAAGTGGAGAAGTCACTGTTCAATACACAACTGAAGACGGAACTGCTGAGGCAGGTTCCGACTATGTCACTGCTCAAGGGGTTCTGGTCTTCAAGCAGGGCGAAACCGAGAAGACTTTTACCGTCCAAGTTATAGACGATGATGTTTTCGAGGAAGACGAGCATTTCTACGTGAGGCTATCATCTCCTAGAGGAGCGTCAATAGCTTCTCCTTCAACAGCCACAGTGGTGATTTTAGATGATGATCATTCTGGTGTGTTCGCGTTCCCTCAGAGAGACTTTGAGTTGACGGAGTCGGTGGGGACTTATGAACTTCGTGTGGTGAGAACTGCTGGCGCGAGGGGGAAGGTCAGGATACCATACTGGACTGAAGACGGGACGGCGAAGGGCGGCAGCCAGTACGAACCAGCACAAGGCCACATATTCTTCGAGAACAACGAAACTGAGTGAGTAACTTTTGTTTTCTACTGGAGTAGGTAAAATTGTATAAAAGCATGAATTTTACTGGGAAATGGTCTGATTTTATAAGTTTTTGGAGCTAATTTATAATCAAACTTTTTTAGAAACAAAAAACGGAGTAGATCAATGCTAAGGGTAAAAATATACAGCAAAAGCTGAATATAAATACAGAATCTACAAAATGCTCGTTTCATGATGTCGTAGTAAAAACTACACGAATCGGACTCCGAAACTAAAATCAGAAATCTTTTTACGGTAAAAGAATGGAACGGAAAATGGCAAACTATCATTTTGCTTAGTGAAATTTTCGTAGACATTTTCCTGATAGGTTCCTAATAGTTACGCAGAAACTTTGAAGCTAGTAGGTATATGTAATTTGGTGGTTTCTCGTAGGTATTTTAGCCGCAGCCATCCAAATTAGGTAAGCTAATTATGGAATTACCAAACCAAAGCAGTCTGTATTCTACTAGCGTCAATTGGTTTCCAGCATATCACTTATTGAATACGAAATATAAATAAATAAATAAATAAATATTCACGGACACTTAACACAACGCCTTCTAGTCCCAAACTAAGCAAAGCTTGTACGATGGGAACTAGATGGCTGATAGAATACATACATACATTTTTTTTGTAAATACATGCTTATAATACATATGAATAGGTTTTACGCTCTATATTAATGAACAAGTTTTATATCTACTGAGTGCTATTTGGGACTTTGCAACTTTTTAGTTTGCAATTATTAGCATAATTTGATGATTATGCTGACTGATAATTATAAGAAATAAAACCTTATTTATACGACCCTGCGGTTGAAATTCCAAATATTTAATTTGGTTATTACCTACGTAGTATTTCTAGAGCTTCTCTTGACAGAAATAATTAATCTCTGAACACCCACACGAGCAACGCAAACCGCGTTGCTCGTGTGGGTACTTTATTACCCACGATATAAGATTATTATTATTTTATTAAATTAAGAAGGGTTAATAATTAAACATTATCAAGCACAGTTTCGTGAACTATTTTCAGTAAAAACAAAACAGAGCAGAGAGGTAATCATTATCATTGTGTGGCTATGAACATGTGACTAGGTTAAGTAGAAGGCCAAAAAAGTGGTTGTATTGCGGGAATAATGTAAATGTGAGAGGAGTACATTCAGAGATTCGAAATATGTTTTGTATGATAGTGATGAAACCAGAGAAGCCTATAACAATGCATTCCGTCACTGAGCACGTCCAAAAAGTCCATCAATTTAAAGTCTAAAGACATAAAGATGTTAAGTCTCACGTGGCTGTAATTGCAGTTACCTACGTGTTCCATTTTCGTAAAACCTTCGTACATTTTTCCGAAACCTGAAGGATAAACTTGAGCCCGTCAAGTAGGTATGATCGGTTGGACGTGATCCGAGGGGCGACCCAAGCCACAGTCTGTTGTATAGTCACTACGAGCTTTCAACACTTTCAACTCACTGAATAATAATGTGAAACTGGTAAATTATGCGTATTATAAATATAACTAAGTGTGGTAGGTACGCCAAGACAATATAGGGGGCGTGGAATAGTCTATTGTATAAGTAATTGTATTAGTATTTATACTAGTACAGTTATTATATAATATGTGGTATTTATGATAAGATAAGATTATATTTATTTCCATACGCATATTGCATCGAGTAGGTATCACTTTAGGTAGGTTACTTAGTAACAGATTTTTTTTAAAGAACCTTTGGTTATATCTTTTCTAATTTCATATATCAAAGTTCATGATGCCTCTTTTGGTATTTTATAAAAAAAATGGAAACTAAAATTTATTTTTGAAAAGGATAATAATGAATCTTACGCAACATAATATAACCGTTGGGTGTCGTAAAAAAAGTCTTAATTACCCAATAAAACTTATCCAATTAGTGCGGCCTTCCGAAGTGGCGACTTAAGGCAGCCAACCCTTGGATTATCCAAACCCGATTATGCAGCATCGGGGGCTAGCACTACTTTCTGACGCTAATGTATCGGTAGCGAGTTCATCGTACATGTCAATTGACCAATAATTTGGCACAATAATTAATGATCAAAGAAACTTACCCTGTACGTGAAGTTCGATCATAGTTAGTAAGGAGGCTCACTACAACATGTAAAACAAATCGCTTCGAATGAAGCTGATCATATAATGTGGAGTGCGTGGCGTAGTGGGGTAATAGAGTCATGATTATTACATTTGTAAATATTTAACATTTCGATAGAGTTAGCTGTATTTCTCTTAGTGGTAATTAGTTTGTGAAAAAAGTTCATGAGTGTGACGTAATACGAAAATATGCAATTGAACATTTTTTTTAATTACGCACAGCTGTCTATCAAACACAAGCAGCGGAATTTTTGTTCTTGGCTGTATAATGCGATGCTGCTCTATGCATACCTAGTAACAACTCACTGCTACGTCGTAGACATGCTACATCGTAGCAATGGGGTTTTCTGGAAGAAAAACTGAAATCCCCACTGGTAGGATTTCTTAGTGGGGATTTCTGGAATATATCACAATGAAGATATAAATTTTGACAATTAAGTAAGTTAGCGTAAGTTTTATTGTAAGACCTACGTGCTATCCTAAGATCCGCAATAACATTTAACGATCAAGCACTTCGGAGTCGAGCATAAATCTTTGTATGAGAATCTCTTTTCAAAATGCTTGAATAAAGATTTTTTTATCAGAATACGAGTTTAAGGTTTATAAATTATTTCATAAACTAGGGACGGGTGTAACAAAAACCTTTATTGGATGCCGTCGACATAATTCACCAGCGGGCCTAAGATGCGCGCCGCGAGATATTTGTCATGTCGTTCTGTCAAAATGTAAGCATTTTGTACCAGTTTAGGAACTATTGCATTATCTGTGGTACCTAATGTTGTCGACAAAACGCGCCATAATGTACACTTTTGACACTTGTTAGTCGTCGTACCTCTCTGAGGACGAGATAATAGTCATGCAGAAATGTCAAAAGTTGAAAATTCAAAGGCGCGGTTTCTCGACAACATTACCACAGATAATGCAATAGTTCCTAAACTGGTACAAAATGCTTACATTTTGACAGAACGACATGACAAATATCTCGCGGTGCGCATCTTAGGCCCGCAGGGCTAAGTCACCTCGGCGAATTAAGTATACTATTTGTTAGACTTGTACTTATCATTGGATTCGCAAAAAAATTCGATACAATTATAAACTAGTGCTCAGTTTTAGCAGTCTATTTGACCGCGTAGTCCGTTCGACCGCAACTAATCGAAGACCAATCTACGCACTACCTGCTATCTATTCTGTGGCACTAGTGCGGCTTCGAAACCTTACAAGCGAGGACTATTTTTGGAGCGGGTAATATTTAAACCCTAGTACTTCCGCTTTTGTACTTAGGAACACCTGATAATAGTACTCTGGGGCATTATTCTGTATGACTTAGGAGATTCCTTGCCGTAACCGTATGACGTCACCGTAAGGAATGACATTTATGGCATAGAAAATACGGCATAGGCATAGAGCGATTTCACGCCGCTGTCTTGTCGTGCTGCGTAACGCGCTTGTATTGGTCATAGTGAATAAGGCCCCTGGTGTTAAATTCGACGCGCGGTTAGACAGCTAGGAATTAGGTATGCCTCTTTACTTAAAAACGCCAGTAAAAACAATTTACTATCTATATGCCTACCTATCGTAGTCTAGTCGTAGTCTCGGAACTAATATGTTAAGCTTGTACATGGTATTCAGCTTAGACCCAAGCCTTCTTCGAGATTTGAATCAGTAGTCCACTAAAAACCTTTTACTAGGCACTCAAAATTATTGATTAAGATTATGTTAATCTGCCCTGAGGTATTTCTTATTTGGTACAATCAAATTTTTATAAAAGGGAGAAGCTCAACCATCTGATATCATAATGCCCAGAATCCTTAGTTATATCATTTCTATTGCCTCGGCTCAATACATTTTTTTTCAAGTATTCAGTTTTGAATGAAACAAAATGATTTTTTCATCTCCGACAAACACAGTTTCGGACGAACACGGCAGTCCATCGTATCATGGTTTCACAGGAAAAGGGGTACTAAATTTTCGGAAGTGTTCTCAATAAAACTTTACATCTATTGAAGATGATTTATACAGCGTCAGGAGGCAACCTATGCCTACACTTAACGGGACACTACAGTGCCTGGGACAATGTTTAGATGGGGTAGGCTCGCCCAGCACCTATATAAGTTACCATCCTGTCAGCCATGTTCTCATTACACATGGATATAAATAAGTCTTAGTGTAAAAATCTCAAGTTGAGATGTCATATCACCAATGGTCCAGCTAAAGCTCAAATTCTCAACGAAAGCTATTTTGCTGAAACTAAAGAACGATCTCACAATAATAAGCCTCTTTATATCTCATATGTCCGAGTCACAAATACTTGGCTGAGCCAAAGCGAAACCCCTTTCGTGTGCTCTAATGCGTTCATCGCTTAAGGCTGGTGTACATTAGTGAATTATACATCTAAAATGAGAAATTATGCACTGGAATTGAGAAATTATGTAACGCGTTGTTATTTTTGTTGTATAATTTTGTGCAAACCATAAAAATGCCGTTTTATGAAAAAGGTAGGTAGGTACGTGTCTCGTGTTTAATGTGTACGTGAAACTTCCCGCTAGGTGCGCTGCTTAGTCTCTATACAAAAGTGATAGTTTACGTGAACTTTGTAATATACGTAAAACGAACACACGAAGCATGCAAGTGTCATGTACTAACCAATTTTTTTTAAAGTTTTTTTTAGCTTATTGGAAACGTTGGATGCATTTTTTGTAACATATTCTTTTTCTTCGAATTAAACCAAACTGAATCAAAACAAATACAAGTATAACAAAATATAATTATACTTAATCAGACAAGTGTCTGTAGTCTGATATCTAGCAAACTGTGACATATAGGTAAATCATATTCTAATCGTCTTGGCCGATGCAGGATTCTAAAAATACAACAATCGATAAAGACTTCAGTGGGCATTATTTATGAACTCCTTATTGACTGAACCACAGATTATAGACTGAACCTAGCGAGTGCTATAATTTGACTCTATAGCATGAAAAGTGACAGTTATTACGTTACGTAAACATAAAATATCCGATCTACATTGCGTAGTGACGCTGCAGCGTTCTGCAGTCTGCCTGTTGTTACTACGCAGTGTAATGAATGTTATTAACAAAGTAAGGCATGGAAGTTGACGGATTATGCTCTTGTTTTAGAAGGGTTTGTACAGAAAATGTATTTTTATTTTTTCTGTGTTTATATTTACCTAATTAAGTTGCAAATAAACCATTTGATTTCATTTTGAAAACACACTCAATTGCCAATTTTAAAAAAAGTAAACGTCAAACTACTGTCCGAGTCATTTGACGGCTGTCATTTTTTTGAAGGCTTCCCTTCAAAACTTCAGCCCTAAAAATAATGTCAATTTTTGTTGTATTGACCTTGTGTACCGACCCTTATCTACCAAAAGTACTGCAGAGCAAATGCGGGGACGTGGAAGGAATCACAGAAGGGTTAAAATATGTTTTAGGAAGTTTTCAGACCGCTTGACCCAAGAGGATTGTGCCACGGGAAATAATATTTCCTACCACTGGCAACCGTTGTTTGACTGGTCACTGGGCTAGTGTCACTGGAAATATACTTTTATCCGTAGCACTACCACCAGTAGTGTCACTGTAAAGTAAAATTTCCCTTTTTTCTACTAGTAGTGCCAAGCAGTAGTGCCTAATAAAAGAAAGGGATTGATATCACAATCACTGAATCACAATGACTTTATGAAAATAATCATTTTTTTATTTGATAAATGAAGTGTAGGGCGAGATGTCATTAGACTAAATGGTAAAAAAAATGAAGTGCCACTAAACAAATAATTACACTAACGGCCGAATACTCAAACAGCTACTTATATTCGTGCTTAAATTATTGCCATCTCTTGCCAACGAGTAATGCCAAACTGAGACAGGGTAATTTTAAATGGTGTTTAATTTGGAGTGACGTTTCAGTATTCAGCCTTAACAGAATTATAGTAGGGTTATTCTGATTCACTCGGAAAGCTTGATCGATCAATATCGGAATCGGAAACTTTTGACAGAAATTTCGAATTCGATATTTAAAGTCTCCTTCGTATGTTTCCGATATCGATCCGAAAAGGCTTTCCGAATGAAACAGAATATACCCGTGTTCTGATAGCGTCGTAATTCCGTCATACAATTTTACGCGTAAATTAGTTTACTTTGATAACTGGAACCGACATTTACCGACATACCGAGCGTCTTATGTAAATAAACATTATCATTGGGAATGGACATTAGCTGGCAACCTTGTAATAGGTAGTTTAATTAACATCCTGTTTCAGTTTTGACAGCGTTTAATTAGGTTTCTAGAAATAAACTGACTAAATAACAGTATTTATGTAAAATGAATCTTATTGTCATTGTTGTTCAAGGTTTGCACTGGTTTGCAAAACTGAACTGTTTCATGGGTATTTCATACAATAAAATCTATTTGCATTTAAAATATTTTAAAATGAATACAGTTACAAACAGTATGCAAAACAAACCGTCCAGTCATTACCAAGGTTCTTGAATTAATAGCTGAAACGATTTGCATTCATTTATGTAAAGTTTTACGCATTATTCTGAAAACCAAAGCGAAAATAATCATCATCACATTGAGGGTTAAAGATGAACAAAAAACTGTACCTAGGTATATTTACGAGAGTGACTACAATGGATGACTCACAGCTCCATAATACTGAGCCCTGCACGACTCATGCACTTCTCTTTTACAGTTCGACAATTATAATCAAAGTAGGTACAAAACTGATTTTATCACCCTACTTAGTCACATGACCCATAAACTAAGCCATTATTCCTAAGTTAAGTCAGATGTCCTAAGTAAATTCAATTATAGCACTAGTGTGTAAAAATACCTTTATTTTTACATCTGTCTGTATTGTTCTTGAGATAATTATCTTGTCTATCTAACGCTATACAAATAAAGAAATCTAATTAATTTTTTATTGGTTTTGCAATGGGCCATCGCGCCAGAGCTCGCCCGTAGAATTACACGAATTAATTCCTCCATCGACGGACATTCATCGGCGTCCTTATTCGCAAGCAGTTGCTCTAAAAAGCGATTATATGAAAACCACAGAAGTGTATAAGCAAGAGGGACAGTCCACGTAATTAAGATGAAAAAAAGTCTTCCAAAACTTTACTTAAAAAAAATAAAGTTTAACTATTTTTCTATTAGTTCAGTAAACCTTGAGATTTTAATTGAGTTAAACGTTAGGAAACTCAAATATCAAAACCGCACCAAGGTTAATTTGAAAGTTAATATTTTACTCAATAAAAAGCTCAAGGATTGCCTTGAATGTATTATATTATTTCACTATTATGGCCTCCATAAACTGAAGTAAAAAGGCGTCGACAGGCGTCATGGCTCAGTCGGTAGTAGCTCTGCCTTCCGTGCTGTGAGTCGTGTGTTCGATCCCCACCGAGAACAAACATTTGTGTGTTGTAAACATAGATGTTTGTTCTGTGTCTGAGTGTTTCTATGTATTATAACTATGTATTTACAAAAAAAAATGTATGTATGTATTCTATCAGCCATCTAGTTTCCATTGTACAAGCTTTGCTTAGTTTGGGACTAGAAGGCGTTGTGCTAAGTGTCCGTGAATATTTATTTATTTATTTAAAACTTTCATTTACTACGCTATTTTCCAATCAGAAAAGCAATAGGTAACATTGCCACAGACTCAGCCAGCAAGTGGTTATGACAGTACACAGAATTTAATCCTGTTTACTTTTACACTAATTTTATTATAATCAGGCTTTTGCATCGAATTTAGATAATTTTACCGGGTCAGGGTCACCTATGCCCCGATGAACGGGACACTGCAGTGCCTAGGACGTTTTTGAAGTTATACTTCTAAGTTCTAAGAAGTTATACGCCTGTCAGTTGAGAGGACATAGTCTGTCTCTACCCCTAACTCATAGATGGCAGTGTTCAGCATGTTGGCCGAACAGTGAAACGTTGGACTGCGGTCAGACTACAACGGGAGCAAGTTCAAATACAAACCGACATTATAGACTTTTTGCAACTTTTTACTTTTTATTCTGAAGTGAAGACTTAGTACTGCATATTGGCACCGACAACGGGAGCTAGTTCAAATCCAAAGCGACATTATAATTTTTTTGTTTTTTTTTTACTTTTTATTTTGAAGTGAAAATTTAGTACTGCATATTGGTTAAGTATATAAAAATAAATACTAAATTAATTTTACATTAAACACAGAGCGAGAGTGAATGCGTGGCACTCGAAGTATAACTTCTTCCGCGCGTAGGGAATCCACGCACTGGTTTTTTTTTTGCCCTTGGCACGCCCAGCACCTATTTCATCCTCTCAGTGTTACTACACTGAGCAGGAATAAAGAAGCATTTTTAGATTTTTTCTAAAACGGTGCTCAAAACATTTACCTACTGTTGAACCAAAAGTACCTACCTATTTCAAATTCGAGGTTCATAAAACATGAATCACCATGCGCAATCGCCTCATCTTTTCGTTACTTTCGCATATAAAACACAGTTATTAATATAATGTGCATTATAATACACTGAGAGGTTATTCCAAATGTTCGAAGTATCTGTTACTAGCGGAGGGATATTCGTCTAATAACTAACTATGTATTAGTGAATAAGGGGACGGGTCGAGTGGCATTCCTCCGCGTTAGTAGCTCCACGCCAACCTATCTATTCAGTAATTGGATTGGTAAAGGGTTTCTCGGTATCGTGCCATCTGTGGAAAATATATTGAAGATGGCATGTCCATGTCCATTTTCTTCTATCTTTATTTATAGGTTATCTGTCGCGTAAACTTAAATACTTAGCAGCTTTTGAAAGATAATGTTTGTCATATAGCTTTCACGCGGTTTACTATAAGGAAAATTACAACTAAAACTGTGTTTGCAATATTTACAAAATATACATCTAATAGTTCAGCTATCTACAAACCATTGCAAATGATTTATAGATAGCTCAACTGATCCAAATCAGTACCAATCGGTACTATGATACAAATTAGTATTTACACACTACAAAAATACAAGAAAATGAAATTTTCCATTTGGCCAAATGTTTTGTTAATTTTACATTTATTACATTTATATTTGTTTAAATAATATAAATTTTACTTAAATGTACTAAAGGTATTCTCAAAATATATATTTTCTGAGGCAGTGTTTTTTTTTTTTTTCATTTTGATCTTCGATGATATTCAAGTTTTTATAGAGAACCCGCAATTTTTGCTCTCAAGTGTAATTTTTCCCAAAATCTGGCATTGAAGCGTTGCTTATTTATAAACACATACCAATAACAATAAAATCACCGAGATGCAATCTCGTTGAATACAAATAACGCCGAGTTTTTTCTAAGAAATGGCTTTTCTTTGCATAGGGAATGCAATATCCAGAATCTCTGAGTGCCTGAGGAAAAATATTTACATAGCGCGGCTAGATAGGGCGTTTTCACACTGTCGGCCACACTATACTATACTGCTAAGTCAGTATTGAGGGGAGCTAGTGTAGCTTCCAACAATCGTCGACGACATCGTAATTTTTTAACCAAGATTAAAAAAGGAGGAGATTCGGTTGTAGTTTTTTATACTGTTTGCTACCTTAGAAGAACTCCATTCCAAAAAAAACATGTGTGTAATTCACACGTGGTAGAAGTGAAACCTTCAAAGAGACTTTCAAATTACAACGATCATCGTTGTGATTCACACAAAAAAGTTGCAAAAAGTGAACGGGTTTGCTCGAGACTTCACCCCACGCACTACGAGCTAGTCTCGATTCAATCCAATCCGTTAGACCGCTTAGCCAGTAGTCTCCTTAGAATGCGTACGAAAATTAGGGATCTCTCTTCTCGTTTCCTCGCTTTTTCGTTTCATCTTCGTCCTTTCCGTTTAATTGACTTTCAAAATCACAACGGTGCTAAAGAAGTTTTCACTTCAAAATTCTCAGTTTTTCAAATCGGTTCATAAATAACGGACAAACATAAAAAGGAATTAAAATGTAACCTAATTGAGAACCTCCTTCTTTTTTTGAGTTAATTAAATAGAGTTTGAGGATCTTAGGTGATGTCTACCAGCCGTGGACCTATTTTATAAAAAAAATATCTGGCTCTTTCGTTTTTGTGTGAGACTGAAGAAGCTTTCCTTGAAATCGAGTTCATTTATTTTGCCTTATAAATTCATAGGGTTATCTTACCTTACGCTGAACGACTGTTTTGGAGCAAACATGATTATGTGTTAGTAGATGTCTCGAATAGTTGGTATATGACAATGTGATGTGGTTTCTTGAGCCTGTTTTTACAACCACTGCTTTTTTCAATCGATTACTGTTACTTAACTGAGGAGTTTAGCTGGAACCGCATCAAACATAGATAGATAGATAGAAAATTATTTATTGCACAACTTAAAAGTAGTGTATACAGGCGAACTTAATGCTAAAATAGCATTCTCTACCAGCTAACCTTTGGGTAGTGAGGATAACAGTTTATTAGGGTAGTGCGCACAGGAATAAAAATACTAGAAAATAATACTAGAAAATAATTTAGCCAAAACTTACACATGAACCTATCTTAAATAAACATAAATACGAAGGTAATACTATATAACCTAATAAATATAAATAATAATATATACATACCTAATATAACTTAAACTCGCTTTTTTGCGCCAGTGAATGTTTATTTGTATGATTCGTTCATTAGAGATAAATAGTGATTATATATTTTGGATTTAAAGACATCAATAGAAGATGCCTCGCGATAGAGATGAGGAATGCTGTTCCAGAGACAATGGCAGTTACAGTAAAGGAGTCAGAGTAACATGAGCCACCAAGTTTAACTTCTAGGCCAATATGGGCACTAATGCATAAGCCCTTTTTTCTATGTTCTGTAACAATCAATGATCAATGATACTTACATATAATTTTTTTTAGTACCAGTACATTCGTTGAACTTTTAGTCGTAGTCATGCCCAAATCTCTGCCATCATCAGTATTTCCTGAAAGATATAACCTAGGAATTTTCAAGAAAAGAGTGAATAGGTGGATTATAGCTAAGCGTGCTCCACCTTAGGCTGCAGCTACACTTACCACCAGGTGTGCTGGCAGCCAAATGCTTAGCTATTGCTCATAAAAAAAATATGGTAACAATATGTCCTGTTTTAGGACTCAAACTGGCACATCCAGCGTCCACTGCGTCTATCCGTCACCAGCTTAATTATGTTTTAAATAAAAACTCCTTTTCAGTGATAAGACCCACGTTATTAGAGCTTTACCATCTTTAGCAACAATAAATCTTTAGAAATAGTATTGTGGCAGCAACTTTTCCCGCTTTTTATCCAGTGGCATCTCATTAGAGCTCTATTTTATATCAGGGTTCCACTGGTGTTTACGACAAACGGCAAGCAATAGTCGTAAGTATAAATTTAGTTCTGAATGTAATCGTGCACCGAAGGCCCAAAGCAATCTCAATTTAGTAAAACTTCTTTCTGTTTATTTTATAAAAGGCTGTTTTTTTATGGCTTTGTACTTATTACAATTGTTATTTCTTTGGTTTTGAAAACGTGTAAGGTTAAGACAGATATCTCTAAAGGGTAAACGTTTTGCAAAAAAAAATGAATAATAGTGTAATAAATTAATAATTATAATACAATTACATTTTTATGAAAATTCATACATAATTGCCCTAGAAAAGTAATTTTCGTTTTACCGAGAACTGTCACAAGTGGATTTTGCTGGTTTTGCTTTTATATGATTCAATTGTATGTGTTATTTCCCCCCACACACGAATGAAATCGTTTATTTGCTAGAAGTATTGTTCATACTAAGAAGATTAAGACTGCGCATAACACTAAGAAGTTCTTAGTGTTATGAGTTGAAATGACGGCTGTCTTTTCCGAATGTCAAATTTTAAACATTACGTTTAGCTGTCAGTTGTGTCAGTTGTGTCAAATTCAAAAAGTGCGCGGCAAAGTAAATTGTGGCGCACTTATTTAAATAAGTGCGCCGGAATGAACTTTGCCGCGCACTTATTGTTTCTTATAGAAAACACCACCTTTGGGTGCACATAAAGGCGAACCAAGTCGCTCTTTTCGAATAGGTGTGATGAAAACAAATTGGTACAAACTAACTATAATAGTAAAACCTAGTTTAAAATGGAGGGTTTGCTGTAAAATTCCAATCTTGCTCCCTCGATTGGTGAAGCAAAAAGTTTAGTTGTACTTTGTAAGCCAAGTCAACGTTACAACTTTGTGTGCCCGTCGGAAACTTGACTCGCTTTTTCTAAATCTGGAAGTTCTAGACTAGACGTTAAGGGTGAACAAGTTGCCCACCTTTCCATACAAACGTGGAAGGGTAACTACGCCACTGTTTGACGTTGACCAACCAAAACTAACGATTATATCAATTTATCTCGTCATAATCTATGTCTGTATACACCCCAAACCGTAAAAAAGAAATAATTTAAAAAATACAAGCTTCTAAACTTTCGTATGGGAAAGTATTTTTAGCTTGTATTTTGTAAATGAATACTTTTTTTACGGTTTGGAGTGTATACAGACATAGATTATGACGAGATAAATTGATATAATCGTTAGTATTGGTTGGTCAACGTCAAACAGTGGAGTGGTTACCCTTTCACGTTTGTATGGAAAGGTGTGCGACTTGTTCAACCTTAAGACTAGACATAGGTTTAAGAAATAGAATGTAATGTAAGAGACTCTTTTTATTGGTACCTACTTAATATTTTTTCTGAAACTCAACGTGCACAAAGGAAACCTATCATTGACCAGCAAATTCAACAATTATTTATTTTACTAAAATACTATACGTTCTGCTAGAAATTTCATTCAACCGGAAGGTGCCAACTCGCGCGCATTCGCAAGTTTGACGCTCGCGAGTTGACGAATAACTCGTAAAAGCGTATGACCGATTGTAAGTACCTATTGTGTGCTTATTTTGTCCAAGTAATTTTCTAATAATTCTTTTACAAGAACTTGTAATGGGAGATATTAAGATTACGTTATCTCCACATAATATTTTAGGGCACAGTTAAAGTACCTACGTTCTAAACTACATTTTATCAGGCAACCTTGATCGTTTAAAAAAGGCTTTACAATCGCACAGCCAGCGCACAGACGGAGGATCCTGAACATGATCTGAATAAAAGATTACGATGCAGCATTTTAACCATTGTTTAAACTGAAACGTTTTATGCTAGAGCTAAATACTGTCTAATCTAAAAATGAATGTTATACAGGCTTTAATTCCTCTTAAGCTGACGTCGGCGATCGCTGACCGTCGTCGGTCGAACGCACGAATAAGCATGTTCTACGCACCGCACGTGACACAGTACTTGGTCAGCGGGACTTTTCTCAAACAACGGTGCGCGCGACTGACGTCCGCGCCAAACGTCAGAGTAGGGAAAATTCAAGCTTTTTACGGTCTTACTTATGACGATTACTATTTTGCCAACAGCATTAAGGAGCCGGCGAAGGAAGAAATATCCATACAAACGTAATACCAAAGTCATTTCTAATTAAAGCATATTTCCACTATATATGAAGTTGCGAGCTCATTTCGCCGGACTCTTAATTTCGTTTGTCTATGCGTGTCTCAACTGATCAACTGCTAAGTAACGATAGGTAAAGAAAAGTTAAACGTCGTATAGCAACTTGAAAGTGGTTCAGTTCAGATGTGGCTAAGTAATGATCAACGAATTTCGTCATATGCAAGAGGGATAATACAAGTCATCAACCTAAAATTCTACTTATTCCAATACATTCAAGGATCACTTTGAAACGTCCGGCTATACGTCAACTTAGAAAACGCTGTTGTTCTCCTAAATTTTTTTTACGTGTTTATTCAGTGGGATTAGAGCCGTAGTCTGAGTGAAAACTGTTAATTACTTTTTAAGAAAAAATACAACCGAATTGAGTAAAGTAATTCGCAATTTTTGCATGGGGAGAGACTCCTTCAAGATTTTCGAATGGTGTTTTTGGGTAGAAGAAGAACATGCAGTAGCATATAATATACCCACTTTATTAGGAGCAATATAACTTTAAAGTCTTTTTATTGCCAATTGAAATACACAGACAACAAAAGCTCAGTCAATAAAACGTGTGTTTCCAAATATATAAGAGTAAAGAAACCAGACTCTACGCTGGAAATACGTACCGCGGGCGAATTTGAACTAAAAAGTTTATACCTAATCATCCAGTGCTATTGAATGGTGCAAATTGTGCAGTACAGTTAATTAAAAAAAATATTATTTAAAAAATCTTTATTCTTTCTATACCTACACCTTCCAGGCCATGAATCAAAAAGTTTAATTAATGTATGATAAAAAACGCTTCCCTTTTGGATGCCAGGAACTTTGCGGGGCTTGTGTCTATGTCCCCAGTGCACCTGGATTCGTTAGTATCTCCAGTTAGAGTGCGTAGTTTCCTCACCTTACTCTACGCCTAGAGGTTATTTTACGAGTAATAAAACGTCAGGTGCCGGTTTATTGATGCGGAAATAATTTATCTTTCGTTCATTCTCGTACACCTGATGCTGGTTTGAGCATGTCCCAATATTTATACCTTAAAGTCCAATATACACTCGAGAGGATCGCACATAGCAATCGCACATAGAGGCATTTTCCTACATTTTAATTTCGACCCTTATTTTTTTTTTAAATTAATGTGATGTTGCAAATATAACTTAAATTAAATTGAAGTACACACTGTTAGCTTCCTAAAAACACAAAATGTCTAGCCTTGACCTTCGAAATCATAACAGTGGCAACTAAACAATAGAATGGCCTAAATTAGCTCGTTTCAGGTAGCGCGGTTTGTGAGACTTTGAGCAGGTATAAAAGGTTAAAAAAACAATAAATTTGTGAATGCATCGATTTATTAATACGAGGTATTGCCTCCCCTAGCCTGAATAACAGCTTATTATATTATGATCCATACTTACGGAAGTTAAATAGTTATACCTAACTTATCCTACATTATAACCTACATTGTGAACTTTACGAAAATGTCAAAATAACATATGACCATGTAAATCTCTTAACTCCTTTTCATCAACCATTCCCGATAAATCAGCTTTCTTTAAAAAAAAACCATTCAATTCGGAGCTCTACTTTCAAAGCTATGAGAGCACAGTCAGACAGGCAGATACACAACGCCGTCAAATTTATAACAGCCCTTCTGTTTTTCTTATTAAAAATGAGGAACTTTGACCCAGCTACAGCCTCGTTCATTACGTCACTGTTATTGAAAATATTATTCGACATCTACGAAGTCGATCGAGTAATACCCATTATCAATATTCAATCTATCTCTGAATTTAATATACTGTAGAAAATAAGCTCATTTAAAATCAAAATATCTTTGACGCAAATGGGACTCTATTTACAGAGGATTAAATGTTAGATTTTGTCATAAGACGAAAGAATCAGTCCAAAATAATATTATAGCATCATATAATTTGTCTTTGAATAGGTACCATTTATACTTCAGTCAAATATTTTATTCAAAATACATTATATCTATCAATTTACAATTAATATTAAACATTTTTTAACTTTTTTGGTTCGAATTGGAGCTGTGGTTTGGCAAGGCGCACGTACCGTCACGTGTTTTCTTGGATCATGTGCAAAGCCATATATTATATGGCTTCATACGAAAGCACCTACGTCATAACTTCACAATTCCACGTCATCGCAAAGGTAAGAAATGCCATTACTCATTATTAATAAAGTTTCTTTATCCATGTATACGCTCCCGAGAATAATTCATGGTAATTTATTGTGTCGGTAATGGTTGATTTAACACTGTACTGGGATATTTCCTTTGTTTATGGTGAACATGGTTTAAGACAGCGATGAACCATTTTCTTGGAAAATAATGTATATCGAAGACCTTCTCGTAATAAAAAAAAGCCAAAAAGTTTATATCTTGAATTTTGATATAAACCATAGGTTAGGTTGTAAAAACCACTTGTATGGCTCTGTGAATCATTAACTAGAGATTTATTGACCTTGTCTTTCTAGTGGATCATGCCGACTAGGCAGAGATAGGTGCTGGTATGACTGAAGGCAAGCCTACTTCATCTAAAAAAAATCCCAGGCACTGCAGCCTCGTTCACGCTGTAAAAGCCTGTAAGCAATAAATCTATTAATCTACACAATACCGATAACTATTTTCACACTATGTCAGCATTTAAGGTTCGTCACTTCCTTTCAGATGTTATTAAGTTTTCAAATAGGTATCCAAGGTAGGTAATATTTTTAAGAGTTTTGGCAGAATGTTACAAAAAATACGTCATGGAATCTAATTAAAACCGGCCTACCCTTGTAATTTCCACGTTCCCTAAACGGTCCTCAAAGAGGTCGTAAGCGTAAAATGATTTACAAATAATCCCCTGAATTACAGTCTTCGTGACTATGTATATGATTGTCTTCGCGTCGACACTGTTTCCGGTTTCCGCCATGCAAATTTACTCTTTATTACTTTGGAATAAAGACGGCAGCATTACACGAAAGTAATTATTCTGAGTGCAATCATAAGGATCTTACAGTAGCTGGCGTGTCTGGAGATTATCTCTGTTACGAAATGTTACTTTGTTTTCATTTCGAAGGCTTTTGCGGCGTAGAGAGTGCCTGTTTTTGACGCTTAAGGTTTGATTCCCACGAAAAGAAATATTTTAGCATGACCTATGAACGACTTATTTTTTTTTTTTTTTTTTTATACAATATAGGCATCCGTTTGACCACAATCTCACCTGATGTTAAGCAATGATGTGGTCTACGATGTAGCACGGTTACCTAGAAGATACCTATTCACTCTACTCTTGAAAACTTCCAAATTATAGTCATTCGGGAACACAGACGCCGGCAACGAGTTCCACTCTTTGGCTGTCCGCATAATAAATGTAGACGCAAAGCGTTTAGTGCGGATTGGTGGCATATCAACCATGAACGGGTGTCTCGTTTCCGTACGCCTAGTGGTCCGGTGATGGAATGGGGAAGGGGGAACATAGTTCGGTGTAATTCATGACAATGATAATTATATTTTATATTTTATATTTATACGGGTAACAATGTAAGTCAAACTCGAATGGTTAAAGATCACAAAGAAAGTTCTATGTACTCAAAGATAACGAGGAAATTCGTATGAACTAGGTGAATACCCTGTGCAGAACCTGCGGCCTGATTGTCTATCTTTTAATACCATCAGAATCTGACAAATTATATCAAAATGACAATTTAGCGACTGGTAAGTTATGATTTTAAGTGCAATTTGACTGTAGCCCAACTCTACAAGTAGCACTAATTTCTTTAGGTTCCCTATACTATACAGGGTATGCATAGCATATTTAGATACCTCATGAAGACAAGCAAAAGCAAAACCGCGCGCGTAAACTAGACTACTAACGTGCTACTATTGTGTCTCCAGCCTCTCTTTATCTCGCCACCAATTACTGTAGCGTTAAGAAAATGAGGGAAACGTGGCCCTTCCCCTCTATTCACTAAGAAGCTCCGAAAATTATGATGACACTGAAATAGTACCTTCTTTAATTTTGTGACTTCCGTCTGTCAGTCGACCGACAATGCCAAGATCCAGTCTGATTCAAGCTCTGTCATTTTTAGGGGACACATCAGCATTTTTATTTTAATAGTTTTTCTTGTGTCATCGTGAGTATTGTTGTTTAATTTTGGTGCAATTTTAACCAATAATACTAGTAGTAGCATGAAGTGTGAGCTATTGAAATAAATGTGTGTCAAGTGATTTCCCTAAATGATAGATTTCGTTTCAAAGTTTTGAAGGAAAAATCCACCATTTTGCTTTCAAAAAAAACGACTTGACGAATGACTTATGACCAAAATTGAAAAAGTACTTCCCAAGGACCGACAAAAAAGTAACCTAGGACGACAATCTATATTGAGAAAAGAAACAAGTAAAATTGAGACTACCACCCTAATTTTGAAAGTTTTATTATGTTTTTTTTATTTATTTATTTATCACACAAAACACATTACAAGCAGAAACAAAATTAGAAAAAATTAGTACTAACAGTTTTGAGATTGGTTGAAACGTAACAACATCTGCGTACAACTAGTTAGGTATGTAGGTATGTATGTACGAGCAAAGCGTAATGAGTAGCAGGCAAGCAAGAACTTTGTTTGTTACAATACAATTACAATGTAGTTTTTTCATTATAAAGCAGCGGAAATCATTAGTTATTAGACATTTCACTTCGAATGTAAAACATATGTAAATCATAGCAGCGCAATTTATTATTTCGGTTGACATTTTGGAATAGGGCTCGTATATTTGCGGAGTGGGGATTCAGGCCGTATTTTGCTACAGACTTTGAGAAATCCTTTAAATACATTCTTCCAGTTGTTTTGAAGCGCAGCTGCTACTTTTTTTACCCACCTACTTGTATATCTTATAGATGAATTGTATGTATTTTTAGTTGACATTAATAAATTACAATGGACATTATTTTACTCTTCTTTTTAGGACTTAGTAAAATATCGAAATAACGAACAGAGGCCAGAAATAAAAGAGAAATATTAACTTAAGTTGGTTCTTAAAATGCAGTATTTTCTTAAGAAAAAAAACTGGGAAAAAGAGACTCTTGCCTTGCTCTGTTTAAGTTCTGTCTTCGCTTTGATGTTACTCTTTTAACAATTTACGATGGTGGCGCCCCTCCCGACTGAACACGTAAGTTACCATATGTACCTACTAAATCGTAAAAAGGTGTGAAACACGTTTTAAACCTCTATATTTTTCTCTCCGGTCCTTTTTCGGCGAAAGTCAGTTTCAGTCCTTTTTGTCCCTTCGTGATTTCTTCTGCAATATTGTTTACGATCAAACAGTAAGTTTTATTTCCCTAGAGAAGACAGCGACCGTATTCACATACTTTCTGACAGCTGTAAACCTATTTTAGTTTGAGCGGAAGGGTTGCATGGCTGCCTAAAGCCGAGCCTTAAAAAACGCTCGATATATGGCTGGTTGAAATGAAATGAAATGAAATGAAATGAAATGAAATGAAATGAAATGAAATGAAATGATTTATTTTGCTAGAAATATGGTTACAAGTTATTAAGGTATATTTAGTAGGTCCCACATATTTCGCCAAACACATTGGCATGCAAATTATATTATTTAAATTAAAATTATAAACACTACTTACAATTGAATTGAATAATATTTTTTTAATAATAAGATGTCATGCAATAATAATAATACAAATTTTCAATACTTAATACCTATATGTCATAATCTAAAAAATCCTCAACACTATAGAAGCTTTTGTCAATGAGCCACAATTTAAGTTTTCTTGTAAAAAATCTTGTTGGTAAATCTCTAATTTCAGTGGGGATTTTATTAAATATTTTCCCACACATGGCAAACGAATTTTTTTTATAGAGAGTAGTTTTAGGTATTCTGGAAAGAACAACTCTATCCGGGTCTCTCAAACATCTTTTATATAGGTCACGTGCTCTTGTAAACAAATTCGATTGTTCCTTCACAAACATAGCGGCATCTAAAATATACATGCTTGGCAAAGTCAACAATTTAAGTTTCCGAAAGAATGGCTTACACGACTCCCACGGTGGTATCCCAACAATTGCTCGCACGCATTTCTTTTGTGCAATGAAGGCTCTTTGCACATTGGTCGAATTGCCCCAGAGGACGAGACCATATTTTAAAACTGAGGCTACATAGCCATGATACGCTGTCAAAATGGTAGCATGGTTTGTAGTTTTGCGAAGCTTATAAAGTACGTACACAAACTTATTTAACTTTTTACAGACATGGTCGATATGTGCCTTCCAGTTGCAATTTTGGTCAAGCATGATACCTAAAAATTTTGTTTCGTTAACTACAGATAATCTGTGTTCTCTGTAGCAAATATCAAGTGTTTCATGTGTTTTACTAGAATTACTAAATTGCATTAAGTTGGTTTTGGTCAAGTTAACATGCAAATTGTTTTCGTCAAGCCATTTAATTATAGAGTTAATTGTATTGGTTATGTCAGTAGTGTAATTTGAAATGTCAGAATTTGATGTAAATAAAATAGATATATCATCGGCGAACAAAGTGCATGGACTAGAGGTAATTTCAGGAAGGTCATTAATATACAATAAAAACAGTAAAGGCCCTAAGACACTCCCTTGAGGTACACCACAGTTATTAACTCTGTAACTAGATCTGAAAGGCCTTAGTTCCTTATTTTCGTCAATATTATTTATTTCAACGCACTGCATTCTATCTGTCAAATAGCTATGTAACCATTCCTGAGCAGGGCCTCTTATGCCATATTTTTCTAATTTGTCCAATAATAATGAGTGCGATACAAAGTCAAATGCTTTAGTCATATCAAAAAATGCAGCCGTGACTTTTTCCCCAGAATCAAGAGCGTCAATTACTTTTTTTATAAGATCAAAACACGCTAGTGTTGTGGATTTGCCTTTTTGGAACCCATATTGTTCATTTTTTAATATTTTGTGTTTCTCAATAAATAGCAAAATTCGTTTCTGCATAGCTCGCTCGAACACCTTCGATATTACCGGTATCAAAGTTATGGGTCTGTAATTCGCAAGTTGATTACGCTTGCCTTTTTTATATAGTGGCTTGACTGTTGCGTATTTAAGTGCGTTTGGAAAGCAGCCCTCGGATAATGATAAATTTATTAAATGCGTCAGAACCGGAACAATTTCATTTGAGCATGCCTTTAACATATTTGTATCGAAACCGTCATAACCTACGGCTTTAGTATTCCTAAGAGATAGTACGATCTTATGAACCTCACCAAACCCATATGGTTTTATAAATATGCTACTACATACTGTACTAATGCTTCTTTGCGTATGGATTTTATTATTTTGTTTATTTGTAAGGTCAATCCAGTACGCGTTGAATTCCTCCGCTATTTTCGCAGGGCTACTAAAATGTAGTTTGTCGACAACAATTTCATCAATTAAGTTCATCGTTTTAGCATTTTCTGACTCGTGTTTTATTAACTGCCACGAAGTCTTACATATGTTTTTAGAGTTCTTTAAAACCTTTTCTTTTGACTGCTTTACTGATAGATCAACACATTTTTTTAGAAGTCTAGAGTATGATTTATATTTATCCTTACTGTCGTCTGATTTTTCTTTATAGTAACTATATCTTAGCAACCTTTTTGTCTTACAACTAACTCTCAGTCCCTTTGTAATCCATTTTAGTTTTTTAGATTTTTGTGAAATTTTTACTCTTATTTTTGGAAAGCATATATTATAAAATGTTAATACTATATCTTGGAAAGCGTTATATGCTGAATTTGTATCAGGTTGATCATATACCTCGCTAAAGGATAATCTTTCCAAACATTCTTTAAACTTTATAATATTATTCATATCGTAATCCCTCCTATACGTGAAATATTCTTGTATGAATGTATGTCTACGAGTGATTGCAACATTTAATAACTGAGCAGTATTATGGTCTGAAATATCCCAGTGTAGAAGTTCACCAACCGCTGAAGAAATGTTACTAATTAAATGGTCAATGCAATTTTTCTGACGTGTAGGTTCGTGAATATGTAAGAAAAGACTATAATTCATCAGAATTTCACGAAACGCTGAGGTTCTACTGTTAGTTACAAGTGTATTAATGTTAAAATCTCCCGCCAAAATTAGCCTTTTAGATTTCTTGAGACTGATAACGTGACACATCTTGGTTAAATTATTCATAAAAAAATCAATATCCGAGTTCGGTGTTCTATAAATACAGACGACGTATAAATTATGGATCACTATATCTATGCCACAGCATTCGAAATGAGTCTCTCTACAAAACTCATCTATGAGAACAACACGCTTAAACGACAAACCAGTTTTCACCAATATACAAACCCCACCGCGGGCATTGCGATTAGATTTTTTGATTCTACAGTAGGAAGCTGCTAGACTGTAACCTGTAATTTTGATAAGATTTTCACATCCTTTTTCGATATGTATTTCAGTCAGACAGATTACATCGGGGTCTTTATGTTGCTCGCGTAGTTCCAAAATATGAATTTCCAACAGATTAATCTTACCTAGAAACCCATTTACATTCTGGTGAAGAACCCTGAAAAAATTCAGTTTAGGCACGAAAAAGCCCGTTGTCATTCAGATCCTGGACCGCGGACGCGCTGCCGTCGTCGTCATTTCGAGCGGGCTCAGCCGCATGTATCTGATTTGTTTGTGTATATACCTCTTGTGTTAATGGTTCATAGTTAGTTTGCGTACTCTTATGCAATTTAGTAGGCTCGTATGTAAAGCCTGTCCTTCTCCTTAGATTGTTGGTTTGTCCAGCACGCATAACATTTTTTTTGAAGTTTAGGAATCTCTTATCATAGTCGTGTTGGTCTAAAATCGAATTAATTTTAGAGCATATGTCAAAGAATGAATAATAATTATTTTTGAAATCAATATCAATGTATGTACACAGTTTAAATTGTCCGCTAAGCATAATTAACATTTCATTTAATTTATTTACATTTAGATGTATGGCTTCTAAAACTCTTAAAATAAATACAGGACATTTAGCTAATTTTAAATATATACATAGCTCAGTCATAACTTCTAGAGGGTTGGAGTCATGCTGGCCAATACAGATCAGAACACGATCCTCCTGAGAAATATCAAATAATTTTGCACAATTTAAAATGTCCACTGACTTAGCGTTTGGCTTGATAAATGACACAATTTGGTAGCGCTCATAGGGGCTCCTTGCTCTAGATTTTCTCAGACTTGATGAAAGGCCGGTGCACTGCTGTCCTCCAAACAAAAAAAGTCTCTTTGATTTTATTTCCTTATCGATATTACTATTTGATTTAATATTGTTTTTCGGTTCACTTTGTATTTGGTTGACCTGCGGCAGTCCCCAAGGTTTTCCTGTGTTGCTTCGACTCTGCTCCGGTTGCTGCTCGGGGTACTTAGAATCTTCTGCAGGGATCAGTGGTTGCTCGTTAGTGTCGTTGATACCTGTATCAGTGCTAGAGGATTCACCCTGCAGTGTGATAGAGTTATTTCCAAAGTTGTCCGATAACCGCCGTTTTACACTCTTTTTTGCCGAGGAGAGGTTTTTTCGGAGTGAAGATACAGGGCTTCTGCAAATTTGTTTCAAGATTTCTACTTCACTAGAGAGATGCGAAATTAGCTTTTTTAAACCATTATTTTCTAATATTACATTTTCCAACTCATTTTGAGTGGTATCCAAATGTGTTCGCAGAGTTACAATTTCTGACTTCATTTCCTCCATGTTGCTCGTAAGGACATGATGACTAGAGAGGTCAAGGCTCCGACCCAGTACCTCAGCTGAATGTGTGGAATTCAGTGAGCAGTTTATGCTTTCTAGAGATACTGATCTAGCTAGTAGCGGTTTTCGTTTGGTAACGTTATTTATTTCTTCCATTTTTTCTTACTCGTAGCGCCCTCTAGTAGTGAGTAGCGGTAATGCTATATCCAGTTTAGGAACAAAAAGTAATTCGGTCGCACGGAGATTCGAGCCTGACGCGTCGTACCGTGTCGGCTTGAACTCGCACCAGTAACCAACTCAACTAACGGTTCTTGTCTTTAGTGGACGAAATTATTAGTTCAATGGCTGAATGTAGTAAAGTATCGTGTAGGCACGGGGTCAAAGTCCATTATTTTGAATCAGCTGTTGTAGTGTTTGACGTATTCAACGGTTATAGATGTAAACAAATACTTTTTCGTAATTTCGCACGGATTATAGTTTCACACACCACTGGTAACTTATTTTAAAGTGGTTATAAATGTTTTGCACTGTTTAACACTGTTTTGTGGAGTTTAGCGATGTAAAGAACTAAATTTAATTCGATTCTCCAATGTTTTGGTTTTCACTGTTTTAAAGTTTATTTGTACAGCTAAAGTTCTAATAACACTTGCACATCACAATTGTGACTAGACTAACTCATCCACACCATATCAGAGATGGTGAGTATGTTTTTACTATTTAAAAATATTTTTTACACGGAGACGTATTGTTACGTGGGCACAGTCGTCGGCCGATCTCCTTAGTTGGCTCTTTAGTTGGCTCAAACCTTCTAAAAAGCATTAGTTAGACGCTATCATAATAACTTGTTCATCTCTTTTCCATTGCACTGTTTGATTTTATTGGTCTGAAGCTGAAGATTTGCATTAACAAGCAGATGAGCCATCGTGCTTATTCTACCTCTATTTTCATAAAAAAGAAGTAGAAAACTTTCAAACGATGACGTTTGCCTTGCATAAAACTTCAGATGTTTTGATTATTGTGTCAGCCACCAACTTTTGCCGCTTCGCGCTATTCTATCTACTTATTCACATTAATAGTTATGGGAATTGCAATACAAAGGCAAAATGAATAAAGTATAATATGGCTATTGCGACTTAATTTATGCTTAGTAATTATAAAAAAGATCGCAAATATTTGAGAAAAACACCTGTAGTACCTTTTTCTGCTAATGTACCGTCGAAGTAACTATTTGGTAATCTACATCGGGGCCAAGCCAGAACGGGCCCAGGCAATTTCAACCCATGATTTCTATGTATTTGAAATGAGTTAGTTTCAAACTGAAAGTTTGATACAAAATACAAATCTATCATTTTGTTAGTGACTCTACTGAAGTGAATCGTTTGTGAAAATGGGTGCTGAGTGAAAAGTTTGGCAATTTTTGGTGTAGGTCAACAAGTCAAGGATCGATCAGGCAAAAAGACTTGGATAAAGGACATTTAAGTGTCTTCTCTTCCACGGGACGGGTCCATTGAAAACTTTTTTTAACCGATATCAAGTGGTTTTAAAACAATTAATTGGCGACCTGAAGGTTGTACCCATCGATCAGATCGAAGGGAGGGCCGTGTTATGCTTCGCCTTCCAGCAGATGCTTGTTTTTCGAGGACCTTTGTTCGTTATATTATGCCACAGAATCAACGATCAGTATACAAACTCCAAATAAGGAAAGTTAGAAGTACTTCTGAATGTTTCTGTAATTACATCCTTTGTATAGTAGCTATATCATTAGCTGTGTCTCTTATCAATCAGTCACACAATTTCGTTATCAATAATAGCCCGAATTTCCCGGAAATAAAGCTCTGAATCGCGTGACCACGCGGCAAAACATTCAACTTTGTAGCAATGCTAATCAAAGTACGATCTAGCACGAAATGGTGAAAAAGATATCTTAAGGTTGAACAAGTCGCACACCTTTCCATACAAACGTGGAAGGGTAACCACTCCACTGTTTGACGTTGACCAACCAAAACTAAGGATTATATCAATTTATCTCGTCATAATCTATGTCTGTATACAGCCCAAACCGTAAAAAAGTATTCATTTAAAAAATACAAGCTTGTAAACTTACGTATGGAAAGTATTTTTAGCTTGTATTTTTTTCATGAATACTTTTTTACGGTTTGGGGTGTATACAGACATAGATTATGACGAGATAAATTGATATAATCCTTAGTTTTGGTTGGTCAACGTCAAACAGTGGCGTGGTTACCCTTCCACGTTTGTATGGAAAGGTGTGCGACTGACTGCGACTTGTTCAACCTTAAGCCAGGGTTTTATGGTGTCGTTAATCCTACTGAACCTTTCTGCTTACTTATTTAAGATCCATGGATCTGCATTCTATGTTAGACATGTAGATAGTAGGTACCTACTAGGAGTTCGCCCCGAACTGAGATCTCGTGATGGTCGGAGGTTAATAAAACCCAAACAATTTTTTTTACCAATGGTTGTAATAAAATTTGCAAATCGCTTCGAAATCACCGTCTAGCTAAGTACCAGTTTTACTTAAACTACAAAATCATTGAAATTCCAAGAAATGGTAGCTCACGTTACACTGGGTTTGCCAATTTTATATTTTTTACGACAACTCAAAAACTATTAGACCTAGAATCAAAATAAATATGGTTTTGGAATGTCTGAACAAAATCCTGTCATATGACACCCCACTTGAAAATTTTGAACGTTTTTTTTACTCTCTTTGGACCCTCATAACTTCACGAACCCTTGACCGATTTACTTCATTTAACAAACCAGTCAAACTGAAGAGTACTATCCGTATACCTACCAAATTCTGTGAAGATTGGATAAGCGGTTCAAAAGATCTCAACGAACAAACATACAAACATACAAAGCATATTTGCCCAAGTTGTCACTAAGATCTTCGTTCGCTTCGCTCACTCGATCAATAAAGCTAATTTTGAAAATCGTTACGTGCAACACTAGTATACGCAAGACATCACTATTTATGAAGCGTGTACTTCATTTATGGTAGAAGATACAACATGGCGGACTCGAGAGTAAATGGAAGATACGATATAATTTGTCAATAAAAGGATATTATCAAGATACATTTACAGTTATCGTATAATTTGAAAAAAAAAACACTGTTTGACCTCTAAGAAAACGGGACTGTCAAACCTATGATGATCTTATGATGTTTAGTTTTTCTGAAGCAGTGAATTTCTTTTTTTTTATTTAAACTTATGAAATAAGTAGCAAGGCCCTAACGATGGCTCATCTGATGTTTAGCGATTACCTCTACCTACAACAATGCATTACTTTACAGAGCTCGTCCATCAAGGATGCATATTATCAGATTGCACTGCGCCCACCACTTTATTCCGATAATAGCAATTTACGACAGAATATCACTACCCTTTTTTTTATAACAGTACTACGTCGGCGTCCCGTTTTATTCTGTTGATTTTCCGGGATAACAAGTATGTGTTTAGGTAAAGAACTATACACGGTGTAACATAATTACCCTATAAGTCCGAAAGGGGGGTATTTTACAGGTCATGGCGAACAGTGTTTGTTATACAATTTTTGAGATTTCGAAGTTTTTCAATCATAACATGCTCTCGTAACTTTTACATAAAATGTACCTACACACAGCTAGCGTGAGTGTGCCTACGTATGTAAGGTTTTACGCAAACAGTAAACAAACACTTAGGGTTGACGCAAATTTCTAAAATAATAGAAGTTGTACTTTTGTATGAAAATTTAAATTACGATTTATTGACCCTTTGCACATGTCCAAGCACTCAGGTGGTCGGTCTGATTACGGCCCCTTCAGGCTTATAGGGTAATTATGCTACACCTTGTATATTATATTCCAAGTTCATCCAAATCAAATCAGTGGCTGTAACGTGATAAAAATACAAACATCCAGGCATCTAAACTTCGACATTTATAAATATTAAGTAGTATAGTGCTACATTTCATGAATCTAAAGTGCCTTTCAAATAACTCTTCTGTGGGTTGTTTAATATGAGAAATTATAGGTGGTATAATATACCGTAGGATAAAACGGAAGTACCTGAGATGACATCAAAAGACTTTACACTTATTACCACACCACACACCAAAACAACCCTTAAACCCAGACAATAGAGCTTGATTTACCATGAAGGTCCGCGTAACGGTCATGTGGGTAGAGAAATGGGAGCAAATGGTTCAGTTCCTATTTACTGAAGACATCCGTGGACATTATTAGACTGAGTCATAATCTGTCGCTTGTAATATCAACGATAAAGCTAGGGTTGCACTGCATTTAAAGAAACGTATTTTTTTTAATACAACGTGATATATTAACGGAAAACTGCATTTAGAGAAACTTATAATCGTTTTAATACAACATGATGGAACACGCCTACTTTAGGACAGCACAAGTTTTCTCACGACTCAAATAACTTTCTAATATTCACGTGAACCCCTCAACTACACGTAAGTTATATATTATGAGAACAACAAGAATATTTTTTGGCTACTCACAAGGATTTTATAATATTCCAAGTTATCAAACGAAAAGGTGTGTTTTTTGGTTTTTCTTTATTCGTGGTTTTAAGCCTACCATTTCCAAACTGCCAACAGACTTTTTATATGACTAAAAAGATACGGGTAAATAATTATCTAGCGAATGATTACGTTGAAAGTTCTGAAGAAATACGTACATTGCCTGAAGATAAAATACGTGAATCTTGTTTTACTACATTTCCAGATAACATAAAAAAAAATTTGGTAGTTTCAGTACTTCGGAATATACACGTGGAAAAAGATGTTTTTGTTTTTTGTTATAAAAAAAAGTATCAAAACACATTTAGAAGCAGCCCTACAATACCACCTATTGTAATTTGCATTGTCCTCGTAGTGATGCAATAGTCATTATGATTACACACACATCGCTTGGCGGTAACTGCAGGGGAAGTGGCTATTATCTACGAGTATATTATCTTAAGTTGTAGGTGAGTATGTATGTGAGTCCAACTTCGCTGAACACGGACCGATACCAGTGCCACATATTATATAATACTCCAGTGCGTAGGTACCTACATGATAACAACATGTCAGTGACTCGAACAAAAACATCGGTATATTGGCGTCGACATGTTTTATTACTTTTACTTGAAAATTTGTCTGAAAGTTTGCTATTGATATTAGTTTCCTTTAGTAGGTACTTTTGCAGCTGACTGAATACGAAATCAATTAAAATCTAATAAAGACAAGACCAGTACCTAACATAAATATTAAAGTAACTTTTTGATATAATTAAGTTGAAAATTCTGTTAAAACTTTCATTCGTCATCATCTTTCCGAATACTCCGAAAGTAATATTACAAATTCTAAGGCTTCAATATCTACGTGTTTTTCTGACATAGCGGTGGTCGTCATATGGCGGAAATGTGGCTGAAACTAGAGTACAGTGCGGGAGGATCTATTAGGCATTTATGACATTATTGTCAATTTTTGAAGTAGAGTTCAAATTAATCTTTATCGTCCATCGAACCAGTTAACTTCACGTTTGTCATCCAGCAATCGTATTGTACATTTGATGGGTTTTTGATCGTTGTTCAGTCTTGACTAAAACCTTAGGGCTAAAAATCACATTTTCTAAACTTAACAATTTTTAGGATGGTTTTTTTTATAGCTAAGCATTTGGCTGCCTGCACACCTGGTGGTAAGTGTAGCTGCAGCCTAAGGTGGAACACGCTTAGCTATAATCCACCTATTCACTCTTTTCTTGAAAATTCTTAGGTTATATCTTTTAGGATCTGTTAGGTTTTGACAACCTTGATTTTGACCCTTGATTTGTATATCTGGATCTAGAACCTAACTTACAGGTAAAACGCGTGAAAAACATCGTGATTTCTCAATAACGTTCATCAAACAAGAGCAACTGCTATCCAAGAACACTGAATTAAGTCGGGTGAGTGAATGTTAATTTGGTTACCTGAATTAAGTTAGATACTTTACGTACTTGAAAGTTTCCGTGATTAAAGTCAGTTCCTGCAACTTGCCGTAACTTCAGAGTTGACTTACCTACTTAAGTTTATTGGAATAATAACCTTGGTTTCGTTCGTAAATTAAATAAGGCTAAAGCCGAGCAAATTAAATAATGAGACGGAGTGATTGGACTTAAATGAAAATTACTCAAATTCTCACCAAGAATATCAAAAAGGTAAAAACATAAAAAGACAGGTAATACAAAAAATTTAAATAACCTTAAATATCTCCTACGCTGACGTCGTCGGTCGCTTATCGTCGTCGTTGGTCGAACCTACAAATAAATGCTATGTTTTGAGAAACTGCACTGCGATACTGAAGTCAGCGGGACTTTTTAGTCCCGTCTTGGTCCGACGACCGCAACCCACGTCAACGTAGGAGAAATTCAAGCCTTGGTGCGGAACAATACGTCAGCGTAGGAGAACAATGCGTAAGTGGATATTTTTTTAAAATTATGTATTAGGTACCCATAATTTGCACTCATCAGAGACTAAATAAAAATGTAAGTAGTCACATCTCATCGGACCACCTTGGTCAACTTATTAAAATAGAAGCTCAAACTAGAAATAATGAAACAAGAAAAATTACTTTTGTCCCATTGACCATGCATCGCCTGGATAAGCTGAAGCTGGACCTTAACTCCAAGCTTTCCACATTAACTTACAGTAACTGTAATTCAAATAACTTGTATGAAACTTTTTTCTATAAATTCAATAACATCTTCAATTCTATTTTTACATCCAAGTCGATTATGGTCTCTGGCAGTTCTAAATTCAGTGAGTGGGCAACAGCGGGTATTCATAAAAGCAGGCAAACATTGTACGATCTTTATAGTGAAAAACAATATAACTTCAGTGAAGAGTTCAAAGAAAAAGTTAGAAAATACTCGAAAATTTTCAAAAAAGTCTGTCGTATTGCTAAATCCCAATATATAAGCTCAAAAATCAAAATTAGTCAAGACAAAATCAAAGCAACTTGGAAAGTAATTAATAGTGAGACCGGAAGAGTCAAAACACATAACAATGTATTCAATCTAAATGTTAACGACACAATCATTAACCAAGATGATGATGTGGCCAAAGCATTTGAAACATTTTTTACCGACATTCCAGTCTCTACTACAAAGTCTTTGAACTCTTCGCACATAATCGCAGAGTCACTACTTAAAGAAAATGTACCTGAATTCAAAACATTGTTTAATTTCGATTATGTGCAACCAAATGACATTGTCAAAGCTTTTAAAATGATAAATGTAAAAAAAACCACGGACCTCTGGGGCATTTCTGTTGCCGTTGTAAAATCCGTAATTGATCTTATCGCACCAGATCTAGCTTTTATATTCAACCAATGCATTGACTGTGGTGAGTTCCCTGACTTAATGAAACATAGTAAAATAACACCTTTATTTAAATCAGGTAGTCATTCTGACCCTACTAACTTTCGACCGATATCAGTGCTACCTACATTCAGTAAAATCTTTGAAAAACTTATGCTTAATCAACTGCAAAGACATTTTGAACTAAACAACTTACTAGACAATAAACAATTCGGTTTTACAAAAGGTCGCTCAACCACCGACGCGGGTGTTGAGTTAATATCACATATTTTTGAAAATTGGGAACAGTCACATGACGCCTTAGGCATTTTTTGTGACCTATCTAAGGCGTTTGATTGTGTGCACCATGAAACGTTAGTCAGGAAACTAAACCACTATGGTGTGAAAGGGATTGCTCTTGAACTTCTTAATTCTTACTTAAGTAACAGAATTCAAAGAGTTGATGTTAATGGAAAACGTTCTCCGGGGTCAGTGGTAAAAATGGGTGTACCACAAGGATCAATACTAGGACCGTTCTTGTTTTTAATTTACATTAACGATCTACCACGAGTGGTTAGAAACGATCATGAGATTGTACTGTTTGCAGATGACACTTCACTTGTATTTAAAGTGAAACGACGACAAACTAATTATGACGATGTAAATAATGCAATCTCTAAGGTTGTAAACTGGTTTAATGTAAACAATTTATTACTAAACGAAAAGAAAACTAAATGTATTCGGTTTATTCTACCAAACGTCAAACAAATAAATGCCAATGTAAAAATCAAAGAAGATAATATAGATCTCGTGGACACCACAGTATTTTTAGGCATAACTCTAGATAATAAACTTCAATGGGGCCCACACATAGATAAATTGTCGAAGAGACTTAGTTCTGCAGCATATGCAGTCAAGAAGATCCGCTTCCTTACAGATGTGGAAACCGCAAGACTAGTCTATTTCAGCTACTTTCATAGCATTATGTCGTACGGCATTTTGTTGTGGGGGAGTGCTGCAGACATAAACACCATATTTGTGTTGCAGAAGAGGGCTATTCGTGCAATTTATAACATGGGTCCCAGAGAATCACTAAGAAATAAGTTTAAGGAAATAAATATAATGACAGTACCTTGCCAGTACATCTATGAAAACTTATTGTATGTTCAAAAAAATATCAATCTATTCAACAAAAAAAGTGATAATCATAATGTTAACACTAGAAATAAAGACAAACTCGCTGTTCCCACCACTAGGCTCACAAAAATTAGTAAATCTTTCAAAGGGCAATGTGTACGCTTCTTTAACAAAATCCCAAGTGATGTGTCTCAGTTGTCGATTGGCAAGTTCAAAAACGTAATAAAACAGAGACTTCTTTTAAAAGCATACTATAAAATATCTGATTATTTAGAAGACAAACAAGCTTGGGACGAACTAGCTCCAACTCATCCAATAAAAAAAAATATGTAATCATACCTAATCATACAAAACGTAATGACGATTCAAAGTGATCAGTGAGATTTTATTGAATAAAAGATTTTTGACTTTGACTTTGACTTTGACTTCTTTTATTTTTATTAAACCCACTAAAAGGTGTTACACAAAAAAAATATACCAAAAACATAAACGGTGTACGACGTACGACCTTCTATGAGTGGGCACAACGTGCGTCAATAATAACTACACGCGAGAGCAATGATTCCGGGTCACTTAAAGAATGTTAAAAATCTCGGAAACTAAAAATGATAGGTTAATGCAATAAATTGTATTTAATAGACAATGTAATACTCCTTAAATGAAGGTATTAAAACTTCTTAGTTATTGTAAAGTTATATCTTAAAAAAATCAAATTTGAAAAAGGGCCACTTTCGAAGATGGAACTACGAAATTACAGCATTTGGTTTTGCTTTTGTTTGTAATCTGTCATTTATGTGGGTATATAAACCATGTTGATAGTGCTCTATATTCATTATTCAAGCTGAAATTATGTCGCTTACGCCTGAAGAATGCACCAGAATACTTACAATGCTGGAAACCGGCCGGAGTCAGCGCGATACAGCCAGGACTGTCGGTGTGTCGCTGTCAACAGTACAAAGAGTTCTCCGACGTTACGAAGAAACTGGTTCTAACCTACGCAGACCAGGAACGGGCAGAACCAGGTGTACCACAGCACGAGAAGACCGATACTTGGTGAACACCATGCTTCGAAATCGCTTTCTCACAGGAACTGAACTCACAAATCAGTTTCGACGCCTCGGAGGAAGTAACCCAAGTGCATGGACAGTAAGACGTCGGCTTGCTGAATCTAACTTAAAACCCCTTAGACCTGCAAACAGCCCTAAACTGGAGCGTGGGCATCGTATTTCAAGACTAAGATATGCCCAGAGCCACGTAAATTGGAGTATTGAAGATTGGTCAAAAGTTATGTTCTCCGACGAATCAAAATTTATGCTCTACAAGCACGATGGAAGACACAGAGTGTATCGAAGACCAGGGGAAAGATTCAAGCAAGCATGCATCGAAGAAAAAGTAGCCTACGGTGGTGGGTCTGTACTTGTGTGGGCCGGAATTTCTTCTGAAAGTCGCACAGAGCTGGTGATCATAGAAAACGGCTCTTTAACTAGCGTAAGATATGTGGAAGAAATCCTCAATGATCATGTTGGTCCATTTATGGTCAATTTAGGTGAGGATGCTATATTTATGCATGACAATGCCCGACCTCATACAGGTAGGATTGTGAATGACTACCTTCAAGAGATGAACATTACTCGTATGGAGTGGCCAGCGCGCAGCCCGGATATCAACCCGATCGAGCATGCTTGGGACGAGCTAGGCAGATGCGTAAAACAACGAAACCCTCCCCCAATCACGCTTCGTGAGCTCAAAATTGCTCTCACAGAGGAATGGGAGAATATTCCCCAAAATCGTATAAGGAACTTGGTGTACAGCATGCCAAACCGCGTAAACGCAGTAATGGAAGCACGAGGAGGCAATACGAAGTATTAAAATTCAAGTCAAATCGTAATAAAGTTCAAAAATTTCATGTTTCCTATTTTTGTTTAAGAGATCAGCAGTTTTTTTCTTTATGTAATTTTGTGTTAATAAAATGTATGGTGACTCATATTTTTTTACTTTCATTTAAGGAGTATTACATTGTCTATTAAATACAATTTATTGCATTAACCTATCATTTTTAGTTTCCGAGATTTTTAACATTCTTTAAGTGACCCGGAATCATTGCTCTCGAGTGTATTTCTTATTTCAAAATCCTTGTGAATTCATGCGGCACGTTCAGATTATTGTAATAAAAATATTACCTTCAGTGCGTGTCTGCAAGGAGCTTTTTTAACAAGATACGCCTCTAGCGTTGTAATTAGCATAATGCGTGAAAGATAATAAGCTGAGCTTTCTCAAAGTTGAGAAAATTATTTAACATTAGTATTCAGCCGAACTTCCAATTTTTTTATTAAAATGTGACTGAATAAGAGTTTTTCAAATCTGTTCATAGATCACGGAGTTTTGAGGATACAAACATTTAAAATAATACAACCGAATCGAGAACCTTCTCCTTTTTTGAAGTCGGTTAAAAAGCAACCGGCCTTCGAAGACTCTGTATCATGCATCAGTATATCAGCTCATAAGGAAATCTTATAAATGACTACAATTAGTAAGTATACGAATATTATTCGACCGGCTACAACCAGCTGTCCAGTCGCAGTGGTCAACTTATCTCTAAAAGTACGGTCGTGGGTTCAAATCCTTCCCAAAACTTTCGAAACATTATGAATCCTTGAATAATGAAAAGCGTATGGTACTTTCAAAGACAGTGTTCCAAAGTTTCTTGTCTCATTATCTTTACGATGAAACTTTCAAAGACTTTTTGAGTTCGCAGAATCACCGAAGTAGGAACTAATAAGAAAAAACTTTAACCAATGTTGGGCATTAAAAAGTCTGACTGGGATTTTCTTGTACTGTTTTGGGCTGCACGTGCACTTGGCGGCCAAGCCAGCGGCCACGGGTCATATATGACCTACAGTACAGACTGATCGCTACGACCAAAAAACGCCGCAGGACCGCCTGCAGCCATGACGTTCAACGAAGCTGAAGTTATCTTTAAGATATATTTTTTTTCGTTTCTATTAGAACTTAGCTTTTTACTTCCGCCCAGAGCTTTACTCGTGAAGTTTCAGGAATAAAACACAATAAAATAAATAAAGAATCGTAACTAGGTAGGTATCCAATAAAATTAGTAACAAAAAAATCAACCGAATTGAGATCCTTATTTTGAAGTTGGTAAACAACAATAGGTAGACATTTAATTTTGTCTATTGATAAAAAGCTGAGACGAATTAATTAATTTACTAGCCACAAGAAAAAGAAATCATTTACTAAGTCCAAAAGGCTTGGTTTTTAGCAAGAAGGATAAAGGCGAGATCGACCGAGTCACGTGCCCTGTGTGTTAATTAATCATAATACATCAAAAACTCATATACATTGTATAGCTATACTTATTTAATTTTCTTGGACACCATAACAATAGATAACAATATCTTGAATACATACAAAGTTCCTATCAATAAAAAAAAATCGTTTGCGCTAATTGAGGAAGATAATAAAATAAACATCACATCATTTCGGAGCCCGTTTCATGAAAGAAGCTACTCAGTAAAGCAAATAAATGTCTTTTTTTTCACGTTGGCAAATAAATACCTATAGAAATTATTTCAATTCTCCCTAGAGATTTTCTTGTGAGTTTAGGTTTATTGTCATAATCCCTACTAAGCTGTCCCCACCAGCGGGTATTTCGATAAAATATGAAAATATCAATCTTTTTTGGAGTATCTTATTCTCACGTCTCTGGTGCCGAGTAGCCGGTGCTGGTCACCCGGCGGCAAAGTGTATAATTATCATCTTTTACGCGTACCAATGTTATTTGCCCGACAAGGCCATCCTTTTTGCCACCGGGTACCCAGCAACCGGGCCATATGAAAAGGCACTTACGTGACGAGAAGCGGAAGTTCAATTTCGGGTGCCTACTTCAACTTCCTTCAATAATTTGGTAAGGAATAAGTAAGTAGGTTCATGTTCTCTGAAATACACGATGAGAATTTTATCAAGACTTGATTTGGTTCCGATTTTAACTCAAATAAACGAAGCTAAACTCTGGCTTGAATTTAAATAAATAACATAGCTAACAAATGCTTATTTATACTCCACCTGCTTGGAAAGTACCTTGATACTTTATCAAATTTACGGTAGAAAGTACGTCATTGCATATCGAACAAATATGCGGGGAGAAAACGCATCTGAGCGGGAGAGAAAAGTGTATGAAAATCCATTTCTTACGTGGCTTTTCTTTTTTAATTTTGGGTAAGACTATGCGCCGGTAACCTAAATATCAAAAGCCAAAAAGTTTTTACAGTGAGTTTTTATCTCCAAGTTCGCAAAATGACACTGGCCACTAGCTGTGTGTTGGATGGTGTCGGGCTGGCAGTGCGGCAGGATAAACAATTTGAAAAAAGAACATGTGAAAATTGCAGACTCCATTGGCGCCATTTTCAATTTGTGTGTTGTTTGAGGATTCAGTTTTAGTTTTTTATTTTCCTCGTAGGTGTAGTATAAAGCACTATGTATCACTCGAGAGAAAGTGCGATTCCCGATCTCGGTCACTTTCTCCTCTCGGTGAACAATGTACTATTTTATACTGGCAACTTCGTACGCGTGCGAAACTTTACACCAACATATCTGTCACCAGCATACGATGAACCTCGTAGCAAATGGCTTCTTTTGGTTTAGAAAGTTCAAACTGTATCTAAAAACCACATAATTGATTTCAATAAAATATAGTCTATCTTTCATCCGGAAAAAAAGAACTTCTGAATAGTATAAGTTTCATTGAAATTGGTTCGTTATGTCCACGGCTTTTCAATTTTAGCAGACGACCATTTTTTACGGCCAGTTTTATGTTTTTACGGCCGCCATAAATACCCAAAGGAGTATTTTATCACAGAATAAAATAACCACGTGACACTGCCAGGGAACATCCTCCTTTAGGGCCCATTCACACGTACCACAATAATACCACAATAATTACAACGCAGGGTACAATTTGTTTAAACATTTGAATTTGTTTACTCTTAATTTTATATTTATTTAGCGTGCTCGTTGAAACTTATTGGAAATGATTACAATTACATCATAATATTCTTTAGACATTGTACTTAAAAAACCGTAGAGAAGAGAGTTTAATGCTATTTAGCATTATTTACCAACTAACCTGGGCGTAGTGACCTGGAGATGATGGAAGTGCTTGTATAAGAGAAAAATGTAAAAAAAAAACCATTTGCTATAAAAAAAGCACTATTCAGTCACCTATTAGCAATAGTCTTTAAGTACCTACCTACATTCAAAGACTGTAGAAAGCACGCTATTTAGAAAGTTTTTTTATTTTTTATGGTTTGCTATAAAGTAGGTATTCGATATCTCCATTCGCAGGCCAAATCAAATCGTTTGGATGCTTGCAACCACGTTTTGTCGTGTGCTGTAACGTACGTGTGAATAGGCCCTTACTCGTCACGTGCAGAGAGATTTATGTGCGCATCCGTTGGCATTCGGTAGAGTTCGGTAAAGTTCGGTAAAGTTCGGTGTAGTCAACACACGTGAGCAGAAAGAGAGTTGTAGATTGCCAAAACTAGGCTAGGGATTACCTCTCGATTAGAATTGTCGGTTTGAATTGAATCAAGATTATTGTAAGGGGGTATATAGCATAATTATTTTTAAAGAGTTCCTACCCTAAAACAATAGTGATTAAAATTACTATAGCAGTTGCCAAATAACACCGCAATACAAGTCATTCACCCACCTTCACCACGATGTCGCAAAATGCAATTTATGAATGGCTAATTCTGTCGCTTTCCATACAAACCTGTCGCTAAGACGGTAATCGCTCGAATCTCGTAGTACTGTTTGTTTACCATACATAAATTGAATTTTGCGACATCGTGGTGAAGGTGGGTGAATGACCTGTATTGCGGTGTTATTTGGCACCTACTGTAAACACTTGAATTGGTTTAGTAATCTTTTATTGTCTTACAGTGCTTACAAAACATAAAGAAAATAAGAATATTGATAATATAATTATACGTTGTTCTGAGTTGATTTACAAATATTAAGATTACGTACAAGAAGAAGAGATAATACTTACCTACTTATATGTAACACAAACACTTAGTAAAATTAGATAAAATATCCTACCTAAATATTAAAACAGGCACCTAAATTAGGCATCGCGTGCTTGGCGCTCTAATTAACTTATTACGGCAGAGCGTAGCGTCGACACCGCCTGGTGTAGACGTGCCCTAAATGTTGTCCGTAAAACCACTTTGCTAACATTGTCCCACAACAAGTCGACCAAGTTGAAATACCCCGTTGTATTTAACTTGGTCGTGTTATTGTGGGACAATGTTACCTTTATTTTAGCTTGCATCCTTTTAAAAGTGGCAAAGTTAGCACAAATTTTGACAAGCTGTGTAGATTTTTTATTTATACCTCACATCATCATCATCACCACAGCCCAACTTAACCCACTGCTGGGCATAGGCCTTCCCAAGTTTGTGCTATCCACTGCGGTCCTGAGGCCCTAGTACGAGTTTTGGTGTGTAAATCTGGTGTAAAACGTCTGACGCCCAGCACACCAGTGGGCGCTTATTTGTATGGAGACACTGAGCGGATTCTTTGAGAAGCTTGGTCTACACCAAGCCCGTACTCGCATTTCGAGCTTCTCAAACAATCCGCTCAGTGTCTCCATACAAATCAGCGCCCAATGGTGTGCTGGGCGTCAGACGTTTCACATCCACACTATACACTGAAAACTCGTACTAGGCCCTTAGAGCTAGTTTCTCCCATTTACGGCGTGCGATGTTGACGATGTCGCCTACCCATCTCGCTGCCGGACGTCCTACGTTTCTATAGCCGCATTTATCTTACAAGAAAGGAAATTCTTTTTATCTGGTTTATACTGCGCAGTACTATTTTATAGTCGAGCTGCCATCGGTAGATATATTTGAAAACTTTACTTCCCCTGTAAATGGTCAAGTTCCCGTGGTACAATCAGTTAGATATACCGGTTGTACGACGGGTCAATCTTAATTACTTTTAAGTTTTTTTATATGTTATTGAGGATTAGTAGGTACATAATATTTATTCTTAGTAGTCAAATGTACATAATTATAAATGTTTTTAATTTCAATTTCAAAGCTAAGAGAAGAGCTCTCACAAATGGCCAACATTAAAACTCTTGCATTTAGAAGCATAATACTAGTTTTAGATTCATAAAAGTTGGAAAACTAACAATATATTTCAATAATCCCAGTTAGTTTGTGCTACTCAAATAAATGCGCAAGTTGAAATGAACTCTAGATATTACAGTTTATGTTTTGAACACTGACGTATCACTTTGACTTCTCTAGAGGGTTTAAAAAATGTGACATTGGCGAAATTGCGGGCAACACTGCAAAGGCCATAGACAAGAATTGAATTGAATTGACTTCTCTAGAGAATAATATGCTTTTTTTTTCTTTTTTTTTAAATAAATAAATGTTTACGGACACTTAACACAACGCTTTCTAGTCCCAAACTAAGCAAAGCTTGTACGATGGAAACTAGATAGCTGATAGAATACATACATACATTTTTTTTGTAAATACATACTTATAATACATAGAAACACCCAGACACAGAACAAACATCTATGTTTACAACACACAAATGTTTGTTCTCGGTGGGGATCGAACCCACGACCCGCAGCACGGAAGGCAGAGCTACTACCGACTGAGCCATGAAGCCTGTCAATATTACAAGCTTTGATAGCTTGTAATAAAACTAAATTACTTACTCTACCTACTATTATAGTATTATAATATGATCTGTAATGCAATACACGGTGACTTAAAACATTATTATCTTTTTTTTATTCTTTTATTTTGTAAGGAGTTTGAACTAGCTTAGCGACTATGTCAGCTCTGTTATAATTATAACATACAATGGAATTTCTATCTACGACTTAAAAGTATATCATATACCAGTGTAAAAAGAGCCCCAGCTGTTTCGCACAGTCGGACCGAAAGTCATTATTATCTTAAGAGGGATTTTTTTATAAACAATAAAAAAGTCTATGCTTTACTCAGAATACTTGTTAATGACTTGATGCGTTCATATGAGGCAATGCAATAGGTATAAGGCATGTTCCAGACGAATGTAATCGTCCCGCCCCATCAGAGGTGACCTTGGATTCCATCCGCGGATTGTGTTTCGGCTACACGGATCTCATCCACCCGCCAACACGCTCGCGATTTCTTTTCTTTTTCTTTTTAATTTTCTTTTTAACAGTTGCTTCGCTAGCATTTTCCTCTAACTCCTTGTACTTTTTTAATAGTAGATATCTCCCAGGCCGTTTTTTTTTGCCGAGCCTCTTTATAGGTGTCAGATGTTAAATCCCATAGGCATGGTAAATCTCTACAGAGATCGATAAGTTCACTCGTAATTTTTCATTCGCGGCTCAGATCTTCGGATGACATTTTTACATCGCATACGTGCGCACCCGCTGCCTGTCACAGCGCAACTGTCTTGGGTTGGCGCTCCAACCACGGATGGCATCATGCGCCATCATCCAATGACGTTGAAGGTCATGCTATAATTTGGATTACATCTGCAGGCTACATGGATGTAATCAAGCAAGGTCACCTCTGATGGACGCTGGATTACATCCGTCTGGAACATGCTTAAAACTTATAGACAGGGTATCATTTATGTATCCCTTTTATTTTCAGATGAATAAATACTAATTAGTAATCATTTAATTTCAATTGCTTAATAATTAGTTTATTTTTGACTAACTGGTGCAATGTTATCATAATTTAAATAACTTAGTATGAGTTAAAGACGATCCTTGTAGGTATTTTTAATATTATCAAAAACTTTTCCATTTATATTATTGTAGGTATATGATAATTGTATATATATATATATATATATATGTGTGTAAATGTGTAGGTATATGTATTTATTCATATTAGTTTTGTATGTGTATAGGTTAATTTATATTTATGTATTATGTATTTCCCAGGTTATTTTTATGTGCGCGCCGTTCTTACCTAGTCGAACTGCTTCTGTCCATCCAAAGGTTGTCTGGAAGAGATCGCTTATAGCGATAAGACCGCCCATTGTACCTCATACTTAAAACTATTTTCTCTTTTTTTTGTTTTTCTTCTTTTCTTGGTGTGCAATAAAGAATATATCTATCTATCTATCTATCCTTTATCATCTCGTCTGAGTTTGGATGCTGTATTGTTTTATCCATTTGCGTTTGAGAGATCTGTCTCGAGATGAAAATAAGCCACCACTTAGGTAAATTAACTATTGACTAATAATCATTTAGATTAAAAGCTTTATTCACGTCAATGTGTTTTATATGACAAAAAGGTTGAACAAACGATGGCCCACCTAATGTTAATCAACCGATCAACTTAAGTTATTGACAAAGATACCCACTTTCTATTACTGCATTCATACTATGCCCATGCCGCTGCCGGCATTATTGCCGCGGACTTATTGCCACAGCAACATCGCCTTTATTCTCATTTCCGACCAAAAAACTTATCTTCTTCTTCTAACTTAAGAGCTCAGCTCTTGTCGGTGTAATTATGCAGTTCTCGCCATTTGTTCCTTTCCAGTGCAGCTTCCTTGACGTCCTTATACAACATGACAGCGATCTTTTCCTTCAGCTGGCTCGTATAGCTTTTACGCGGTCTTCCCCTTCCTCTCTTTCCTTCTACCTTTCCTTCAATGATATTTTTAATCAAACTGTCATGTCGTATGTAAAAAACTTATACCAATGCGATAAATTAAAGTGCAATTTTTTTGGTTAGAAAACTTGTTGGGATCAATGTGATATTTTTACTGAACCTTTGCATTGTTATTCCCTCGACCCTGAAGCTGTGCAATTTCACATAATTACATTTAGTTTTATTATATCTTCAAAAAGGTTAAATGTGCGAGCGAGAGGGTTGTCTGCCTTATACATACGCCTTAAAGTAACTTGTAGCACTCGTAGAGCCCGCGTAGACTCCGCGTAGAAGGCTTAGTTTCAAACTAGTGCTACGCCGTAGCTTGCGTAGAAGCCTTACGTAGTTTAAATTAGTACTACGTGTAGCCGTAGGAAGTTTTGTACTTAAATGTTGTCTAAGTATATTGTGGTTTGGAGTTACGAGTAGCATGTAATTACATTTTGAATAATTTATAGTACGAAATATTTTTAAAGTTGTAGGGAGACAAATATTGATACAGTAGGTGCCAAATAACACCGCAATACAGGTCATTCACCCACCTTCACCACGATGTCGCAAAACTCTATTTATGAATGGCTAATTCTGTCGCTTTCCATACAAACCTGTCGCTAAGACGGTAATCGCTCGAATCTCGTAGTACTGTTTGTTTACCATACATAAATTGAATTTTGCGACATCGAGGTGAAGGTGAGTGAATGAACTGTATTGCGGTGTTATTTGGCACCTACTATAGGATAAAAACCGAAATAAAATAAAAAATACTTTTCGCCAATTACTTAACAAAATAAAACTAAGACAAGGTACATACAGAGTCGGGTCTAAAACATTACAGTTACTAAACATACTACCGTATAAAAAACTGAAAAGGTATGAATCTATGCCAAGTCAAAGCGCTCCACTGATTGGAGATCTTAAAACTTTTTCCATCAATGTGAAATAAAGCTACGTTCTAACCACCGCGGATAAGCGACTGGTTTTTAGTAAGGATCGATTCAACGCAGCGACAGACATAAAAATACCACCTAAAAAAAAAGGAACTCCCGCGATCCATTCATAGTGGTGATAGTAAAATCGGAAAGAGGTATTGTTGAAAATATTGAATTTTTTAGCTACCTAGATGTCAATCTTAACCGATTGTCTATGTTAAGCGACATTCTGCGCGGTCACTATTTGGATGGGTGACTGGTAGTGACATTTACATCTGAGTGAGCGCTTCTGTGCTTCGGAGGGACGTTAAACTGTCGGTCTCAACTCTAGCAGTCGTTCGCCACGACTGCCTTAAAGCGGCCTAAAAACTCCGTTGACAGAGTTGGCCACAAACTCGAGCTTGCTTGCTGACCTAGATGTAAGAGGAAAGTTTTAACTTGCGTCGGTTTGGCTATAGCTTAACCAGTCCAAGGAAAAATAGCAAAGTTGAGGGGACAACCGGGATAAAATAAAAGTTGGGCAGTTTTTGACATCGAGTGGGTACGAGGTGGATTAGAAAATAATATAATACAATTATTTCAAAATAACTTTGAGTGTAGCACAAAAGAATATCGAGTGAATAGAGAATACAGGCAGAAACTGCTTTTAATAGGAACTACATACTTAAGGTTACACTAGTCGCCCACCTTTCCATACAAACGTGGAAGGGTAACCACTCCACTGTTTGACGTTGACCAACCAAAACTAGGTATTATATCAATTTATCTCGTCATAATCTATGTCTGTATACAGCCCAAACCGTAAAAAAGTATTCATTTAAAAAATACAAGCTAAAAACACTTTCCATACGAAAGTTTACAAGCTTGTATTTTTTAAATGAATACTTTTTTACGGTTTGGGGCATGTATACAGACATAGATTATGACGAGATAAATTGATATAATACCTAGTTTTGGTTGGTCAACGTCAAACAGTGGAGTAGTTACCCTTCCACGTTTGTATGGAAAGGTGGGCGACTAGTGTAACCTTATTTAAGGTTTCTGGAAAAAAAACTTAAATCCCCACTGGTACGGATTTCTTAGTGGGGATTTTGACAGGGCTCATGGCTCAGTCGGTAGTAGCTCTGCCTTCCATGCTGTGTGTTGTGGGTTCGATCCCCACCATTTGCGTGTTGCAAACATAGAAGTTTGTTTTGTGTCTGGGTGTCATTATGTATTATAAGTATGTATTTACAAAAAAATGTATATATGTATTCTATCAGCCATCTAGTTCCCATAGTACAAGCTTTGCTTAGTTTGGGACTAAAAGGCGTTGTGTTAAATGTCCGTGAATATTTATAAAAAAAAATATTTCTGGAATACAAATACAGATACAAAAAACATTTATTGCATCGGTAGATATTATAAAAGGTACAAGAAATATATCAAGCTAAGAAATCTGTTGGGATTTCAGTTGTTTTTTTTTCTTTTTTCAGAAATCGCCACTGCTACGTCGTAGCATGTCTACGGCGTAGCAGTGTTTGACTTTCTGCCTATAGTCACCTCGAAAAATCACGAAAATATTTTGATCACAGTTCTTACACATGTAATTCTTGTTCAATCGCAAAAGAAAATATTTGATAATCCATAGTACTTATTCTCAAACAAGACAAAAGGGCCTATCCAAATATTTTCTCAGAACATATTTGCTGGTGACGTCACGGGTCGTGACATAACCCGCTAGTTAGTAACAACTACCACGTATTCTGCAGCTATCGTGGTCAGAATCGCTCACAACTGCCCCGAACCACACGTATAAATTACACTGCAAAAGTTTATCTAACCGAAGCGATATTAGTACATATACTTAGTACTTTAGAGCTCAATTTCATTTGATAAAATTTCATAAGGCTCGCGTAGTTTAATATTCGCGTCCAACCCATAATGAGCCCTAAATCAACTGGTTACAGTTCATTATAAATTAAATGTGGTTTGAAATAACAAAGCCCTGTCAGAGTATTTTAAGCCTTGATTGTGAACATAAAGGATATCTGATTATTTCGTTAACGATGTTTTTGGGGCGAGATAACATTTAATTATTACTTCCCTTGCCATAATTAAGGGTGTTTTATTTTTTGGATTAAAACAGAAGAAATACATAAAGTGAGCGTGTTTTTACATATTTATAAAAATCTATAGGCGTGGTACGTCAAAGTTTAATAATCTTATATTCAGTAAAATCACAAAAATCATTTAGAATCGTCTTACAAATTAGGTGATTCTAGGTGCTAGTTCCTCGCGACCGGAGCCTAGAAGAACGGGCAAATAACTACGGCCTAGTATGATATTTCTTACAGAGACACTTATGCTGAAGTTTCAGTGGTTTTATGAGAAAAACTGACGTAATTAGTAGATGGCCTACTCCTTGACCTAAATAATAAAATAATAATTAAAAGATTTGGCATTCAGCACCTACTTTTAACATAAAAGTATCCAAAAATATAAAATACCTAACCTATTATGGCCGCGTCTCAGAATTTCGTTAGTTTAATTTTTCATATTACCTACTGCCCCTGGTTCAACCAGGTGTATTATGTAGGTGGACCATGGGCTATTACTATGGACGCCACGCTGCTAGTCCATGTAATTGTTACCTTCCTCCGTTGAGCGATGTTTGTGGATAACGATAGCGCTCAAAATTATTCTTCCTGGAAATATGTGGAAGAGGCAAAGCAGTGAACTTCTTTACGCTATTAAGATGATGATAGATAAGGGTTACAGAGTATTTTTATTACGTAACCGTATAAACACAAAGTCATTTGAATACTTCGCTTCAAGGTATCCTTATAACAACATTTTGCTTCAGATTGCCACACCCGTGCGAAAAACTCGCAACTTTATTGTACAAACCTTTTTATCTCATATGAGCCCCACTTTCCCCCAAACGCATTCACGCCATTACAATCCCATTTTCAAGCGCAATAAGATCTGTTTTGCTTTAACAATTCAACGCAGCGCAATACTGAAAATGGTTCCTTAATGGAGACATTACGCGCTAGGAAAATGATAAGCAAAAATGATTTGACGCCTTTTTATGACGCCTCGTAAGAAAAGTATCGGTTTCGACGCCTATCGCTCAATTTGACATAAAAAATGAGAAAAATTCAAAGGTTGGTGTGACGTGACGTGATATTGATATCAAAAAGACAGCATGTAAAACATTATGTAAAATACTGTATTTTATATCCCTGGCTCTCATAAATATTATTATCAACTAATATTAATGTTGTACTGTCTCTTGTTTTTGATCAATCTAATTGTCAAAATTTTGGTTGTACCTCCCTTTGTACACTGACCATATTCCTATTCGCACTCCCCTCTTGTTTATGACTCTAGCATTAGCGAACTTGACACTGGCAACTAGCCACAAAAGCCACAAACCAAAAAGTTGAAGTTGAAGTTGTCCCTGGCTCACTAGTACACCGAGCTGGTTTTCCGCAGTCCTTTCCGTCGGCTTTCTCTCGACCGACCCCCTCGTCCACAGAACACTATTACTCTCACGAGCCCTCGTCTCCTGCCCTCACGTACGAGTGACATTGACAGGTCAGGAGCTTGACACTGACAGTTACCTAACCACTCGTGCACATGAGACAGGGTAGCGCATCTACCGAATAGATGCAAACACTACATTATAGGTAGATATACGTTCATTAAAAAGTCACTGGGTGGAGGCAATGTGACATCTTTATAAAATAGCATTAATGAGATAAATATCGAACGCTTCTAGCATTATATCCTTTCCGTTCTTATCGAGTACTTTCTTTATAACAAAGTATGAGAACTGGAAACGGCTTTTTCATATTGGGTTGATCCTATCCATCTCAATCTGTCATTGTTAAAACTGGCAGCTCGTCTTATTTTCTTTTTGCAAAACCAAAGATGAATTAAATGTGAAATCATTTTTCTTTCTAACTTTATTGATATTTATGCTGAACCTGCTGTTTGAGATTTTGCATATTATTATAAGTATCAGTGATTTTATTATCTTTTTTTTATGCCATAGCTGGCAGAAGATATCTTCAGAATTGTTGAAATATGTGAGCGAAAAGTTGTGACGCTTGTCAGCGTCGTAGCGTCGTACCCTCCGAAGCATGGAAGCACTCGATGTAAATGCTACTAGCGGTTACCCACCCAAATAGTGACCGCGCAGAACGTCGCAAAAACTTATAATCTAAGTCTGATAATCGGTGAAGATTGACGCAAGCTACGCCACGAGCGCTTCAAATAACGACCTAGAAACTTTGATGACGTCACAACACCACACTCTTGACCTTGGCGTGACGTTATTGAACCTTCAATAAATAATTTTGTTTATTTCGACTTTCGGTAATTTATTTCGGTACCGTCAAATAATTCATTCCTAATGAGTGGGGTGTCGTGCGATCGTTTACTCGATTTCAATTAGATGGTATACCATCTCACTTAATGTTATTGAGGTCTCAAAAGTGGTTATTAATTACGTATATTTTAACTAAGTATGTTATTTCAGAAAAATAATAAGTAATAGTGAGTTGTAGGAAAGAACAACAATCCGATTTCTGCTTTTGTGAAAAATAATATTACAATGTATTTTCACATTTTTTAAAGCATTTCTTGTGTCTTGTAATCTATTGTTATTTTAAAACAGGATTAGGTATCAATGGTTCCATATCTACCACTTATAACATTAATAAAACTTTTCTTTTTTTTAAATAGGTTATTATTAGAATTAAACAACAGCTGATTAATATTTTTTACCTAATCATAATCATAAATATTTGCAAATGCTGTGCATGCTTGTAATTGGCACACATTATATAGAATAAGGTTTTCAAAAGTGATCATTGTATTGCAAACTATGTGCGCTTTTGGTGTTGCCTATTGAATAAATAAATAAATAAATACTTTATTTGCTTTAATATGTGTACATTAAGGTCTTAAGAGCTGTTTGCATCTTCAAGGACCTTAAAAAAAACAACATGATAGTTTTCTAACATGTTGGAAAATACATTTTCACATAGATTGAAAATACGAGGCTAGGAAAATTTGCGATAACTGAGTTTCCCAAGGTAACCGGTTAACGACATTACCCTACAGTTGTGGACACCCCTACCTCGAGCAATGAAAATAACACAACGTGTAACAAAAGTCTTGTCAGATCCACAGAGAGGCGATAAAGTATCGATGTGTCATACTTACTCACAATTCAGAAAAGAAATACATGACTTACTTACTTACCTGTGTTGGGAGCTTGCACTGACAAACTTTCAGTCTTTATAAAATAATGAAGGTCTGGGGTTCACTGGCTCTTGTATGATTACTTCATTATTTGACATAAGATAACTGTGCAATAAATGATTTGAATTTGAGATGTTACCCTCGGTCATCATGGAGTATTGAGCACGTCCAAGAACAGGCCCTGTGAGGCATTGTATGCGTAAAGATGTAGCTGCTTTTTTATTGGTCTAAGAAGTAATTTTATCAACCTTCCTAGAAAAAAAAACTTGGGTAACCCATAATGATGACCGTTGTTGTCTGAAATAAAGAATTAATTTAAAAAAAAAAACTTTGCTGAGCAAACATCGATTACGAACAATCTTTGGTTACAAATAATAGTGAAATGCCTCTAATTGTACTGCATCAAAAATACACCGTGTTTCTAGCAATGACAAACAACTTCCTATCCAAAGGCAATTGCTCTGATTAATTTTATTCAACGCATCGCAGGGCGGAACCCGTTGGTAGCTCTCGAGTGATTAATAATGTATGACCAATCAATATCGCCTGAAAAATACAAGTAAATGTTTTAACTGGAGGATGGGAGACATTTCAATAATTAATGGATATTTAAATTTTATAGTCTCTAAAAAAATTTCTTTTAGATAAAACTCAAATCTCAAATACCTACCTAATATAATAAAAAAATCGAAGTCTAAACTAAGTTAGCTATATTGGGCGGCGCAGTAAATAAGTAAAACATAAAAAAAAATTGACAAAATAAAAAAAAAACGAAGAAACATTGCTTTGAGAACATATTCCTGTAATTTGAGGTCATTGACATTTTATTACAAATCTACCAAATTTTCGTGGTCATATAAACTCATAGCACCTTAAGGATTTTCAAAGAAGAATGAGATTTTTACCGCCTCTATGAATAAAAATAGCTTTACGAAGCTTTTTTTACTGACTGCGATAGCCTCGTGGGACGATCACAGATGATAGGAACTAATTGGCTGCCACTTTTCGGTTACCTTCACTAATCGGTGGCGTTATGCGACCTGAAAGACCTGAAAGATTTTAAATAGTTTTAGTGCATTTTATGTATCTACTAAGTTTTATATGGGCTCATTAAAGATTTCTTATAAACAGATATGTTTTATGAAAAAAATGTGTAGGTTTCTACTTATCTATCTTTTTTAATTTTTTACTATGTTTTGGGGAGAGTGTCATTGTCGTGTTTTCGTTTAAATTTTAGACCTTTTTTTCACCCTGTATTTAATTTTATTTCTAAAAGTGCCTACTTGTCTTAATTAAATCAATTATTTCTGTTTCGTAAGATATTTTCATATTAAAATGAGAGAAGCTGCCTTATTTCTGTATAACATAATAATATGTACCTACACAGAGCGCTTTTCCAACCCTTTGGATATTTACTTTTGGTTTAGCAGTGATTGCAAAATAACATTTGCGCTGTTATTTATTTTTTCCTTTACTGATAGTTAACTTTCTGGTACCTATAAACCGTAGAACCACGAAAGAATGAAAGTCGACAGGCATCTGCTTCTTTTTTTATAAATGACAGTCAACTTGACAAGATTAACTGACTTCAAATACTTATCAACCTAATGATTTCATGTTCAAATTCACTTGACACTTGGCAATAATGTTTGTCGAAATGCTGGAGAAAACAAGAAAAAAGCGATCTTGAGTTTCGGAAAAACTATAGGCTGTCTAAGAAAAGAAATGGCTTGTAGCGATAAAACTACTTATTTCACTGAGTGTGAGTGTCTGAAACTGAGGTTGAGTGAAGTTGAGGTTCTGTCTAAGAATATATTAAGATACTTTCCGCTTCGGCATTGATTTCGGAACAACATTTAATCAAGTCAAGCCTCGTCCGAGGAGTCCTTGCGATCACTTAAAACTTAGTTTAAACTTAACTGGTATCTTTCACAAGTTGGAATGTCGTTAGCAGCTAAACTCGATGTTTCGAAGTGTACCTACCTATTACATTTAGCTGTATTATACCTACATAGAAGCTCGTAACATGACTCTAGACATGTGCATACATTATGCAAAAATTAATTGCGTGCATGGGCGCCACTAGAAGTTCCCAAGGGGGTCTAGAGAGCTCAAGCTACAAAAAAAATTTTGGTAGACCTGGATTCCTGTCTGGACAAGGGTGGTCCAAGATTTGTCCCAAACCGAAATGTTGGGTGGAGGTTCCAAACTGAAAATATTTTATATGGAACATAAAAAGTATGTATAGATACTTTTTATAACATTAAAATTGAATAAAATTACTTAAAATCTAAGCTTGAATCTTGCTTTAGACGCATCGTTTCAGAATACGGGGAAAGGTAAAGACTAGTTCTGGAATCTAATTTCACTCTTTATTTTAGTTTTTTTATTCTACCAAGTTTTATAGTTTGTCGAGTTTTAATCTCATCCGAAAGGGTAAATTCACAGGAGTTTTTTATACGTTTCACTCATCTTTTATGCATTTTTTAAAACAACAAAGTAGCTAAGTGGATAGATAAAATAGTAAATAGTGGTAGATGTCTCTATACTTCAAGAGAAGTGGCTCGTGGCTCCGAGCGTCGGCAAACAGACACTTGGGACGCTTTGAGAGCTCAGTTAAGGGCGCACTTTCGAAAATTTCAACTCGTTTTTACTTCTAGATTTTATACTTTACTATGACCTTGGCTGTAAGATCCTGCTAATATTATAAACGCGAAAGTTTGTAAGTATGGATGGATGGATGTTTGTTACTCTTACCTAAAAACTATTGATCCGATTTGGATGAAACTTGGAATATATATTGTCCTTGACCTAGATTAACACATAGGCTACTTTGTATCCCGAAAAATCAACGGGATCCAACGGGACGCGAACGAAGTCGCGGGCGTTACCTAATAATTTATATAAGAGGACGGTTGCACTGTACACAGTTAAACACCCAAATTATTTGAAATGTCACCCGGTTTAAAAAATACAAATTACGAAAAATCGCGATCAAAATATTTTCGCGATATTTTGTCATGTTTTGTATATTTGAATAGACGCGCCTTGTCTATTCCGTCCGATTTTGCCGTTTCGTGAAAATATTGGATTTTCTCCCACAATGGCTGTCATCTTCACAATAGCCGTGGAATTGTGATATTCCTTTCCAATTTGGGATGATTTAGCATTGATTTTATGATTAACTTAGAGAATATTACAACAAAATAGATTGACATCTTGCTGTCGTGATTACACTGGAACATCGGTCAAGAAATTTCTTCTTTTATTTATTTATCGCCTTCGCTAAACGACAAAATCACAAAGTACTTTGGACAAAATCCTAAAAATAAAAAAAATTATGGCCTCTATCCGTCCTTTTGACAGACAATTTTGCCAGTGTCATTAAAACAAACGACAGCCAACTTGACGAATGACTTGACTTGACTGATATTATTTCAAATAGATATTTGAACTTGACATTGGCTAAATTATGTCTGTCGAAATGATGAACAGATGCCATAAACAGAAGAAGAAGAAGACCTTCCTGAACTTACATACAATTGATGTTGATTAGATTCGAATTTTGACATTTTTTGAAACAACACAGCATTTTTATTTTAATCGTTTTTCTTGTGTTATTTTGAATATTGTTATTTAATTTTGGTGGAATTTAACCAATAATACTTAGGTCGTAACATAAAGTGTGAGCCATTGGAATAAATGTGTGTAAAGTGGTTTTTCTGAATGTGAAAATTCGATTCTGGTTTTGGAGGGAAAATCCACCATTTTCTCTTCAAAACAAACGACAGCCGACTTGACTTATCATTTACACAAGACAAACACCTAAACAAACGAACTTATTATGGGAAAAAACATAACGTAAGACTAGGCGGTATGGTTTTAAAACTATAGCCTGCTCCGAGGAGCAAAAAAAAATAATTGTGTTGATTGAAGTTAAAGCCGCATTAGTCACTCCGGTTAGATAGACGCAATTCTAAAAAAATAAAGAAATAGTACGAGCTGCTCCTTAACAAAACGCTCGTTTTCGCCGTTTATTTCGAGTTTCACGAGCAACCCGACGGCGGCGCTACTCGACTCTATCTATGGGCGTCTCTAAACCTTCTATACTGTTGCATGAAACTAGCTTTGAAAATTATCTAGGTTAGATACTTGAGCTTTAGATTCGACATAGTAGAGTTATCCCCTACGGCTATGAAAATGGATAATGTTTCAACTGTTCCTAAATTATACGCTAACTAGCCGTCGCCCGCGCGTTGCTCGCGTTCTAGACCCTTTAGTTAGAATGTGACTTATCAAAATTCATTTCTTAGTGCACCCCTACACTACATAAGGATACCTATACTACCCTCCAAATTTTATACCTCTAGGACTTATAGTTTAGGCTGTGCGTTGATTATCACTCATCTTCAAATAAGTTTTAGATATATTGATGATTAATTGTAAAGGGTTTGTAAAAATAGTTTCTAAATTAGTTTGGCATCAATACAAAAACCGCTAATTTTATGGCAACCCTTAATAAACATCTTATTTTATGTCAACCATAAAAAAACACCGTTCTTTTGTACAAATAAATAAATTATTCCTGGATAGATAAGACCAATCGAACTCTAGTTTGACTTCAATACAAAACCAGCTATATGGCAACCCTGAACATCGTTCTTCATTACACTAAATAAGTAATTATTCGTATACTTTATTAGCAATAAGGCTGTCTACCTCAAGGCCGTACCGTCATTTTATATATCCGCGTGTTTACTAGCGATTACCAGAAATACTTAGCTGTTAATGCTCCGTGGAGTTTCAGCGTTATATTCATAAAATATGTTTTAGTGCGGTGGTATTTATATAGGTATTTTATCTTGTAGATTTTATATAACCTTGTGGTAAGTATATAATCATCATCATATACCATCAACCATGAACTAACAACTAATACAGTACCTATTGACAAAATACACATGAAACAGTTGAGCTATCTACAAACCGTTACAAACGATTTAAAGATATTTCAACTGGTCCAAAACAGTATCAATCGGAAGCGTGCCCAAGGCACTGGCTGCATTGTTGCGCTGCGTAGAACTGCTATTGAATGAAAATGAAACCATGAAGTTAAATTCTAGAGCTATCCAAAAACCAAGTATAGTGAAACCATTTGTAAGCGGATTTTTTACTTCGACTTTGAACAATCTAGGTTCCATAGTACAAGCTTTGCTTAGTTTGAGACTAGAAGACGTTGTGTGAAATGTTCATGAATATTTGTTTTATTTATAAAAGATGTATAAAAGAAAGAAAATAAAGAAACAAAGGTTTTTTTCATAAATTATTGTAAGTTTACCTCGTTTATATAAGTTTCTGCAGAACATTCTCGAAGAAAGGCGATTCTTTTAAATATTGATGTAAGCCGTTAAGACTGAACCTTACAACACAATAGACGACTCGTCTGTACTGCGAAGTTACAGGGGTCTAAAGAACTATGTCCGTCATATGGGTATTACATTCTAATGATTCTAATGAAATTATTCAAATTATTTCTCTCTTAAGCTATTACTCCAGAAAAATTATAAATCAACTAGCCGTTGCCCGCGGCGTTGCTCGCATTCTAGACCCTTTAGAGTGTGACTTTTCAAATTTCCTTTCTTAGTGCGCCCCTACACTACATAAGGATACCTAGTACTTTCCAAATTTCATACCTCTAAGATTTATAGCTGGCTGTGCGTTGATTATCAGTCAGCTTCAAAAGAGTTTTATATATATTGACTAGCCGTCTCCCGCGGCGTTGCTCGCGTTCTAGAGAGACTTCAGTCACTATAGCGGAGGCCGTTTTCTAGGAATCCATAGCTTTTATAAAGACAAATGTTCAGCGTTTAGTTTTTAGTAGCGTCGATCAAACAACTTTTTGCTCTGCGTGAAAGCTTTTGTTTTCAGCAGTACAGAATAAAATTGTTGTTGGTAAGACATTTCACCAAATTTCGTAAAACAGTGTGAATTTTGATATTTTTGGTATGTATTTTGAAAGGAAAGTATGCTCACTTGACGACAAGACGTCGTGTCGAGTACTTAAGGAGAGAAAATAAATATTTTTTTGAAAATCCGTCCTATTTTAGAGCCGGATTACGTCATAATATAAAGCATATTGTAAAATATAAAATTGGACGGCTTTGTTTAGCCATTCTAAAACCGTTTTTATTTTTATTCCAGCTTAAATAGTTGAGTTAGTGAGTTGTAGTAATAATTACAAAACTTTTCGAGTCGTTTAAATCTCGTAATATTTTTTATAGATAATTTTATGATCTACAATCAAAAACTATTTAAGCTGGAATAAAAATAAAAAACGGTTTTAAAATGGCTAAACAAAGCCCTATTTATGCCCTCCAATTTTATATTTTAGCCGGATTACGTCACAATATGCTTTATATTATAACGTAATCCGGCTCTAAAAAAAAGCCAGATTTTCAAAAAAAATATTTCTTTTCTCTCCCTAACTACACGACACGACGTCTTGTCGTCAAGTGTGCGCCAACGCGCAAGCAAGCTCGTGAGTTAGTGGCCAACTCTGGTGACTGAGTTTTCAGGCCGCCTTAAGGCCTCCGTCGTGTTGATAAGCTGTTTAGATAAGTGATTATCAGAATAAAACAGCTTATTCCAACACTCAACTATAGACATCATTTTTGCAACTTCAACATTACCCAAATCATTTATAACTGAAATAAGAAATTTAAAAATATTGTAAATATTACTATTGTAAAAATGCTAACAATGCTAACCAAAGCTTATGTTTTCCATTACCATTTAATTTTCACTTGGCGATAAGGGTGCATGTCTATTTTCCTCTATGGATAGCAATGACACTACAGATATCAGGTAAATCCTTCCTTGAACCCGGGCTGAGGACAAGCTTAATTTTTTGCTTTACGTGTCGTACTTGACGTGTAACAAATGGTTGCCAACTCAAGAGCAAACTTCTACTCAGAATACTAACGAAGATTCGGTGGTAACGTGTAACATTGCGCAGCGACACTGTCACTTTGTAAAGTCCTGCGTTATCAGCCGCGTAGTGTAACACAAATGTCACTCCCGCTTTCGCTAAAGGTGGCTGAAACTTGGGGCTGACTTGCGCATCTTTTTAAATTGCCTTTATCCGTTTTTTCCACTATGATTTATGGAGGCAGAGATTTATCGCTTTTCCTATGGAATGGTGGGAATTTGAATAAAATCATCCTTTGTCAGACTGCGGGTGACACTGATGTTAATGTTGATACTTTTCAAGCCTTTTTTGGGGCTAAAAAATTGTTGGTAGGTGAAGTTGCTTGTAATCAGAGTTTTTATTAATATACCTACCTATATGTACCCATTTTCACTAACAATTGTTGTTTTTAAAATAATTTTAATCATTTTATATCTTCAGAAATGTCTGTGAGAGCGAGATTGTTTTAGGCCGTGCTCACATTGGATACGATTTTATCCGAATTTAATTCGCGCGTAAACGTACGACTACGCACGAATGATCCCGACCTTCCAAGGACTATGGGAGGGCTCACACTGCATGCGATCAGTCGTACGTAGGTATACGTACGTTTACTTACGACGTACGAATACAATCCGAACTTGTTGGGATTTATCACGCAGTCGTACGTTCAGTTACGCGATATCACCGGTGCACTGCCTATTTGACGGAGAAGAACGTGTTCAGTGTGAGCACTCAATTCGTACGAACAGTACTTGTACGTTTACGTACGAACAAATTCGTGTCCAAAGTAGGACGGCCTTATACTTGTCAGCGTCGATCTAAACTAGTTACACAGTGTTTTGTTTTCTGAGTTGCATTTGAATTTACTTGTTTACAAGCAAATTCAAATTTTATTCAGAGACAAAAGACGGTGTAAATATACTAAATATTCCAATGTCTTGCTAATTAATAAGTTTTATGCGGTATAAAGTGTTGTTCTGGACTTAGTTTTGTTATCGACGGTTGTAATTAATTACGGACTATACGAAATAAGCATTTTCGGTGTGTTTGGGCGCGGTCCCAAATATGGACGCTACCGGGGTCGATTCTAGGCCTCGGTCCAGGAGCAGTAGTATGAGTGAAGAAGAAATAGCTGTACAGGCAATTTTAGATGTTAACCAACAATGTGAGGAATTATTTGCTGTGAAGGAGACGCGGCCGCCGGCTCCGAAACGATTGAGGACCAACAATAGTAGCGATGAAAAAGAATGTATTGATGATGATGGATTTACTCTTGTGCAGAGCAAGGCACAACGTGTTGCGGCTAGAAAGAATCGAGGACCAACAATTGTTCGAGGTACCAATGTTTTGAATAACAATAATAATTGCTTTGAAGTATGTGTCTCGTCATACCAGTTGCTGCCAAAACAAATCGGGTTGGCCATGCTATTGAAGGCTGAAGGAATTACCAATGCGACACAGATAAAATACAAGAGCCCTTACAGAGTGGTTATAACATTCGAAAAAAAAGAAGAAGCCGATAATTTAGTTTTGAATAAAACCTTTATGGATTCTGGATATAGGTGCTATATGACAAATGAGGTTGGCGTTACCTATGGTGTGGTGAAGTATTTGGAACTCGATGTAAAAGAAGAGGATTTGATGGAGTCATTGCAGTGCGAACAAAAAATAGTATCTGTAAAAAGGTTGAATAGAATGTCGGAGGAAGGTGAATGGGTCAGTAGCGAGACTGTACGCTTCGGTTTCAAGGGCTCTACTTTGCCTCCCTATGTGTTTGGATATGGTTGCAGGTTTAAGGTAAATCCTTACACTTTTCCGGTGACGCAGTGTGCATCTTGCTGGAAGTTTGGACATTTGACACGAACATGCCCGACCAAAAAGACTAGTTGTCCGAAATGTGGTGGACGCCATACAAACTGCGAGACGACGGATTATCGATGCATTAACTGCAAAGGCAAGCACATGGCCCTGAGTAAGTCTTGTCCTGTATTTTTGAAGGAAAGAGAAATTAGGTCCATTATGTGCCATGAAAATTGCACCTATAAACATGCGCTAGCGAAATATTTGCAGGAAAAAACATTTATTTTTAACGAACCCAAGAACCCGGCATCCTTCTTTAAGTTTGGCAAGGAATCTAATGAGATGACCCATGAACCTGCGAAGTCCGGAATCCGCATGTCCTACAGCCAAAGTGTTGGTGCGAAAGTGATGCAAAAAGAGTCTTCAGTGCCCCTGAGTAGAGATGCTTTGCATAATGATTTCGTAGATGTAAGTGATGATGACGAATCAAGCAGCAGCGAGGAAAATGTTCAAAAAGGGTTTTCGAGTGGACGGAAAAGGAACAATAGGAGGAATAAGAGGCATGGAAAAAAAACACGGCGGAATAATACTGATGCTTGTTCTCAAGGTCCATCTGCATCAAAGGCGGCGGCATCGGCTACGGCCACAGGTGAGGATGTACCATCTGGTAGTGAGCAAAAGAAGAAGTTTAGTTTTAGTCGGGTATTTACAAAAGTAAAAGACATTATATTTTCGGCCTCAAGTTTCGATGTGAAAGTCAGCCAAGTGTTAAAATTACTTTTTGATGAATTAATGTCATTCATAGTACAGATGGTGAGCAGTGGAGATGTCTTTACTAAACTGTTAGGTCTGTTTCATCATGGATAACACCATCTCTAATGTAACTGCGGCCAGGGCATCAGGCTCTGTGGGTTCCGTTGAGCAATGTTTGAATATTGCGCAATGGAACTCGCAGAGTTTGATGCCCAAAAAACTTGATCTTGAACTACTGCTTTGTCAAGAAAAGATAGGTATTTGCTTACTTAGTGAAACATGGCTTGATACGGATACTGACTTGCGAATAAGTAACTATCGTGTTTTCAGGCAGGACAGAACCGATTCTTATGGAGGTGTAGCTATATTGGTTCACAAAACAATAAAAACTCAAATGTATTCCATACATGTTAACAATAGTGGCATAGAGCTTTTATGTGTAAGAATTTTGAATTGTAAATATTTAGAACATATTGTATCGGTCTACTGCCCTTCAAATGTAAGAACTTCACAATGCGATTGGGATGGTATATTTTCAAAATTTAAGGATAAATCAATTGTGGCGGGTGATTTTAATGGGCATCATTCTAATTGGTCATCTAAAATAGATTCCAGAGGGTTACAGTTACTGGATTCTTCTATAGAGCATAATTTTGTATCTCTAAACAGTGGAGAATTTACGAGGGTTAAATTAGTTAATGGTACTTTGCAAGAATCTGCGCCAGACATAACATTTGTTACATCTGATATTGCCATTTATTTTAAATGGTTAGTCACACGGGAGAACTTAGGCAGTGATCATTTAGTTATCAAGTATTCTCTTCAGTACCAGGTTTCACGTAGGTATATTAAGCGACGCAACTTTAAACTAGCTGATTGGCGTTTGTATCAGGAGATTTTGACGGAGAGCTTTAGCGAAGGTTTAGGCGATGCTGATATTCAATTGAGCTATGACTCATTCATAGAAAAGTTGAATAATGCAGCTCGACAAAGTATTCCTATGATTAAAAATTGTACTGATCCTCTTCAAATTTTTCAGCCAAAGCCCTACTGGTGTCCAGCGATATCTCATGCTATAGCTCAACGTCGGCTAGCACTTAAGGTGTTTAGGCGTAATCCCACACCCGCTAACCTTGATATCTTGAATGGTAAGATTGCTGAAGCGCAAAGAGTTCATAGGCGGGCCAAGGGAGCTAGTTGGCAACAGTTCTGTGAAAAGGTAGATGAAAATGTGTCTGCCTCTGATATGTGGCGCCGTATGCGCTGGATGAAGGGTTTACATAGGGATTATGCACATGCTCCTAAAGATAATAAAGAAGAACTTTTACGTAGTTTAGCTCCAGATTCTGTGCAAACTTCACAACCTATTTTTTTCTCAAAAAATACTCTTTTAGATGAGGAGTTTTCTTTTCAAGAGCTTCAAAGTAGCTTAAAAAAAAAGGATACGGCCCCTGGAGACGATGATATAACATATTCTATGATTTATAATCTTCCTAAGGAGGGTAAGTTAATTTTGCTGAACATTTTTAATAAGATATTTAAGAGCTCTTTTATTCCTGAACAGTGGCGCAGTATTAAAATAGTTCCCATTCCCAAACCTAATTCAAACCCTAATGTAATGCCAAAATTGAGACCTATATCGTTAATATCTTGTATTTGTAAAATTTTTCATGCTATGATTTGTAAGCGCATTGAATGGTTTGTTGAAAAACATAACATTTTAGCCCCAGTCACGAGTGGATTCAGAAAAAGTCAATCCTGTATAGACTGTTTAGTTCGACTTCTTACAGACATTCAAATAGGGTTTTCTAAAAATGTGTCTACACTAGCAGTTTTTCTTGACGTAGAAAGTGCATATAACAATGTTTTGACGGACCAACTAGTTAGTTTGCTTGATAGTTTAAACATAGGCTCACTAACTTGTAAATATTTGTGGTCTTTTCTAAGTAGAAGATCGTTAAAAATTAAAGATGATAGTGATGATAGTGCCATAGTGAGATGGTCCGGTAGAGGTTTGGCACAAGGCGATCCTCTTTCCCCTCTCTTATTTAATATTGCTACTCATAAAATTTGCACAGGTTATGATAGCGTTAAAGTGTTGCAGTACGCTGATGACTTTGTTTTTTACGTCCAAAACAGAAGTGCGGAGTTAAATGAAACTGATCTTCAAGCAGCTTTAAATTCTGCTGTTAGTAAGCTGGAGGAATTAGGCCTAGAAGTGTCACCAACCAAAACTCATTGCTGTAGTTTCAGGAAAGGAAGGAAAATAGATAATATAACGCTTTCAATTAATAGTAACCATATTACAGCTGTAGCAAATATTAAGTATTTAGGAATCTGGTTGGATCGGTCTTTATTGTGGAACAAACACATAAATGAAATTCGCGAAAAGGTTATGAAAAAGATAGGACTGTTAAAAATTTTAGCTGGGGCGGCTTGGGGATTGCATCCTAAACATTTGCGTCGCCTGTATATCGCTTTAATACGTAGTAGAATGGACTATGGATGCTTTTTATATGATACCGCCGCGAAAACGCACCTGTTGAAGTTAGATAGGATACAAAATATTGCGATGAGAGTTATTGGTGGTTTTATACGAACTACACCCATACATGTTATGGAGTCAGAAGTGTGTCTGCAACCACTACAGCTTAGACGTCAATATCTCGCCACTAAATACTGTCTTAAAGCCCAGTCAGTTTCGAATAACATCACCGTCTCTTTATTTAAAAAACTACGTATTGTGCAACAGCAGAAGAAGTCTCTACTTATTTCAATTTTTGAGGAAACACATACAGAGACTTTAAGAACTTGTAGTCCCCTTACTATGTTTTCTTTGAATACTTGGGTATCTGCTATAAGATTAGATTTTATTGAAACTACGATAGAAGGGATAGATCAGGCGAAAAGAAATTGTGATAACACTTTACTCAAGTCCCTAAGCCTAGTTATGTTAAATGAGAAATATAGAGGTTGGCACAAACTTTTTACTGATGGGTCTAAAATAGATAAAGGTGCAGGCGCTGCTTTTTACGATCCCGTTTGCAATGTGAAAGAGATGTACAAAATTTGTTCTGATTATAACTCTATTATGTCAGTGGAACTCTTTGCAATCTCAGAGGCATTATCTTATGCGATTAGTTTAGATACGTGTAAAATAGTTATTTTGACAGATAGTCGAAGTGCGTTACAGCACATTGCTCGATGTGTGTCCGGTGCTCGGTGCGCATCCGTAGCGTATGGCATTCTAATGAAAGTGCTGTTCCTATTAAAGAACGGTAGAGATTTGAGATTGCAGTGGGTTCCTTCACATATTGACGTTAAGGGTAACGAGGAGGTCGATAGGTTGGCTAAGCAGGCTATTTCAGTTGGTATGGAAACGTACATTTTACCTGAATATACAGAAGTGTTAGTTAAGTATAAATATAAGATTTTTGAAAAATGGAAAAATTTGTATTTAAATATTTCGGAATCAAAAGGAATTTGGTATAGAATTGTACAGTGTGAACCTTCTCGTATACCTTGGTTTGTAAATAGTAGACTTAAGAGATGTTTGCTTGTAACAGCTCACCGGCTGCGCTCAGGGCACATCCCTCTGGCTAAGTTTAACCACCTTATGAACGTTTCGGATTCTCCCAATTGTCCCACTTGTGGAGTTATAGAAGACGTTCACCATCTTCTGGAGGAATGTGTGCGGAGCCAGTCTCTGAGATCTCACATGTGTAGCCGCTTTAATTTGAATATGTTAGATGTTGGTGCATTTATAAGTGTACTTTCGGTCCCACTGTGCGAAGCAGCTAGGGCTCTTTTTACACTAGTGTATGACATTGTTAAGTAGTAGATAGTAATTCTATTGTAAGCTATAACAGGGCTGACATAGTCGCTAAGCGACTCAAAGTCCTTCCAAAACATAAGATTAAAAAAAAAAAAAAAAAAAAAAAAATATTCCAAGTTTAAATGTAGCTATTCTAGATATACTTATGCAAATGTTTATTCCCTCAGTCGCTATACAACCACATAAGTAGGTATCCATCGTTCATCGATCCACACGACCTTCACAGCTTTCTGAAATATTTAGTTCAAGATGGTTAGACATCGGAAGGAACAATTAGGATTATTATTTTTAACCTTGATATTTTCTCCAACATCAAAGCAACGAAGAAAATTGTAGACAATATTATAATTACGACTCATTAATATTGGGTTTTATAAAAATCTTTATTCCTTATTCTTTAATGTACACAAATGTGAGAAAAAGCTTCTGATCTTACTTGCAACAAATGTAGGCTAAATATTTAGGTAGTTACCCCTTTTTTTGTGAAAATTTATATTGTCAACTTTGGTATAACATCATACCCCGTACTAAGTTGATTCCATGATTACAATCTTATTCCAACAAACACGACTCCGTCGTAACTTTACGAAAAACCTCGTATTGCGTTCTGCCTAATCTGGGCCTAATTAGGGTCACTACAGCTCGCGGTAATAACGGTGTAAACTCCGCGTGAACACCCCTATTTACCGAAACGGCTTATTTCGAGGAAGATATCATTTTGTTATGAGTTAATTACTGTTTTGTTCAGTAAAACTGTTGGTATGACTGTCACTGTGCCCATATACCCAGCAATAACTTAACTAATCAACAAAATTTGACTCAGAAAGGTAGTTCCATCTAAACGAAAATCGAATTCATATAAAAGAGTAAATCTGATACCGCGTTCACACTCAGCTCATGCCGCTGCCGGCATTACTGCCGCGATTAATTCTGGACTTAATTGCTACAGCAACATCGTTTTATTCTTACTAGCGAGCAGGGGCATGAACATGGGTACGAGCCGGGACAGAAGCATGATCGTGTTTAGATTAGGCTCATGCCTACTTCCCTGCCCATTACAGCTGAGTATAAACGCAACACGAGGGCCTACTGCCTATTTCTACTGCCCAGCAGTGAAACGCGCATAGTTTAAGGTGAAACTTTGTCTACTACCTAATCACAAATGATTTTTATCTCCTACATTCCAATCAAGTCAACTCTTATTATAAGAAGAAAATCTTCAAAACATTAATTATATGACACACGACGACGCGACAACAAGACGTCATAGGGACTGGCGGCGGCGTGCCAAGCCTGTAAATAAAATAGTACAGTAAAGTGCAGCTCAATTTGGCCTGCAAATGCTTCTACAGGGACGCAGTTAGAAAGTAGGTACTTTTCTTTCTTTTTAACTGCATCTCTTGTAGATTGCAAAATCAATGCGATAACTACGAGCCCGATGAATCCCCACTGGTAGGGATTTATTCGTGGGGATTTCTGGAATATATCGATGGTAAACCAGCGGGCCTAAGATGCGCACCGCGAGATATTTGTCATGTCGTTCTGTCAAAATGTAAGCATTTTGTACCAGTTTAGGAACTATTGCATTATCTTAAGGAACTATTATATTTTATCGATGTAACGAATAAAGTCGTAGCCATACCAAAACAAGATTACTTCATTAATCATCTAAATTTATGACATAACAGTTCAAGACAGGATAATAATATTGTTAACTGTGCAAGGCGATTGAGTTCAATAAATTAAATTTGTCAGAATCAAATTTTAAAATATAAAAACACATTAAATAATTTCTCAATTTTTTAAAGATTTTTCTCAATAATAAATACCTTTCTTTTTTTTTGTTGACGGGGGGAATCTGCTCACAGACACCTTACCACACTTCAGGAATGTGGCAAGGTAGTGTGGGGATGGCGTACCGACCCACTAAACCACCCCGGTGGCCGGCCTCTCTGCCTGTCAGGGGGCTCCGGGACCTCTAAAGACCAACGCCGCGCCGGTGCCCCCCTCGCAGTTTGCCTGAGCACATCCCGGGAATGCCACCCATTGACACCCCCGTGCTCACGGCGACACCTGCCACCAAGTGTCGCCGCCCTCCCGAGATCTGCATACTGACCGACCGGAGCCTGAACTCCGGCCGATCGCAGACCCGAAAAGGCCCCTGTATGGCAGGGGCTATCACTCGCCCCCTCTTGGGGCAGGCAGCGCTGGGCCACTGTCAACAGCAACCCCTCGCCGCCTCCATCCCGGGCGCATCAGTCCCACCGATAGCGCCCAATAATAAATACCTACTGTAAACAACCCTGATTACGACCCTGGCAGCCATAATGGCATTTCCTTAATACTTAATGGTGGGAACATGATAGATCAAAGAACGGAAAGTAATCGACTACTAAATAATCGGTTGTAAAATGTAGAGCATTCGCTACTCGGAGCCATTTTATCGATATTAAATTTGCCTAACTCTGATGATGATTAAAATACCCTGGTTTTTATTTTGCTCATTTTTAAATGTAATTCCCACATCTACATTTCGATTATTTTGTATTCTTTGTCATAGAATGTCGACTTGGGTAGAGGGGACTTTTAACATTTTGGTCATAAAATCACTTTTGCAACGGTTTGTAGATAGCTCAACTGTTTCATGTCTATTTTGTAAATATTGTGAATATTGTAAATACTGTATTAGTTGTACTTTAGAAAGTCTAAGGGTAATTTCCATTACTCCATGGTATCATTTCCACTTCTACAGGTTAGATTTTTAACACTTGTAATTTCTACTGGGTGTATTTTTTTTTCTTACGTATGATGCAAGCTTTTTCCAAACCCTTTTAGACGCACTATGTCCCTGAGAGAACTCTTTATTTTAGTCTTGTAATTTTCATAGAAAATTGACCATTTTCCTTTACATTTCGGTGTCTTTGAAAATAAAAACGTAAGTAATATTCAGATATTGCAGAATAACACAGTATTTTGCTAAAATAAACACAAATAATAATAAATTTCAAAGCTCAGTGATTTCAAACATGAGTAGGGAATATCTCTAAATAGACATAAAGCGCGCTCATCTGGGAACATCAGATAGATGCAATTTCGTCTCGTTGTTGCAAACAGAATGAAATTATTTTCTGAGTGTTTTTATATGACAGTAATAAAATAAAGCTGCAGCTACAGAATCAGCAATATCTAAGAAATGTACCAGTGTAAGAAACTTTGTACAAGAATACTCATTATAGTCCGACCGACTGTCACCAACTGCAGGGTACAAACAAGTTAGTGTTATCTGTCATGAAGAAATTCAAACTACCTAAGTATAATTATGTAGGTAGAACTCGTAGATACAATTTTATTCCTTTATATAATATTGGGATCAATTTTTTTGCATTTTTCTGAACAGCTGACAGCTTTAAAATTATAGCCCTCTTTGTCGTTTCAGTTTATGAGACAGGGACGGCAACATTTTTAGTGCTGTCAAATAAGGTTAGTTTAGAAAAATTAATAGTAAAAAGCAAGAGAATCGACACCAATATCTACCTATACTCGATTCTAGTCGAATAATAGAGTAACAAATGAAATGACAATGGATCTCGTTTCTTCCTAAGCATCCCTTGAGACGCCTAATCCCCACTTGAAACAACCACTCTAAATAGAACAACGCGTCTCAATGTTCAACATAAAAGAATATAAAAAAATCAAGGTATCTTTATAGATCATTAGAGCGATCGGAAGCGAGTACTGCTGGCTCGCCTTTGATCACGTAATTGCGATGTCCTTGTATCTATAACAGGCTATGAGCCGGTATAAAAATAAAGAAAGTTTTTTGTCTAAACCACAATAATTTGTCGAAGCTTTTTGGTATTTCCAGCGGTCAATAATGAAAAAAAAAACAGACTTTGTTTCTTTTAAAATTCTAATTTCTAAAATAATAAAAGTTGTACCTACTTTGGTATGAAAATTTCAATTACTATTTATTGACCCTTTGCACATATCCAAGCATTCAGGTTGTCGGTCTGATTACGCCGCCTTCGGGCTTATAGGGTAATTATGTTACACCGTGTATACGAAGTATTTTACAGAGACTGAAGCCCTAGAATTAACCCATAACTGCCATATCCAAGTGAAGCTTTCACGTTTTTACTACTTTTCAACTACGTGATTTACCCAAAACTACAGTTTGCTTCGATATTCTCTAGGGCGCGCTTAACCCGAGCTAGTGGTTCACCTTCAAACCCATTGTGGCTGTGATTGTACTTCAGGATTTTTTCGTAGTTATGCTTGCATGTACTCGACTCGGTTCGTCATTTCGTAGCATATTTTATTTTGCTGAATTTGTTTTTCTGGTTCCAGGAGTTGTTTAACTGTGTTAAATTAGTATATTATGCAACTAGTGTAGAAAAGACGGATTTAAAGCGAGGGCCTTTAGCTCGTGATTCAAGTGTTAGAACCCTGAACGACGTGAGTTGTTCATGACCCTCGGTATAAATCTGTTTTATTCAAGAGATGCATACTATACTTTATACGATGACTACGAGAAAAAGAAAGATAATACAACCTCCTTGCGCAAAAAAAATAATTAAATGGAGGTCAAATATATTAGTGTGTTCTAAATTCAAACAACAAAACAGTGCTTTTTATTCACTGTTTTCAGTGAATAAAGTAAGCTTCTAAGAGGAGGAATGGTATAAAAAATATTATTTGTGTTTTTAGTATTGGCAACAACATAGTACAAAATAGTAGGCAACAAAATAATAGGTATAGAGATATATAGAGTTAATAGTTTCGCATAATTGTAAAAAAACAGGGTGTTTTTCTGCAATCTTTTAGACAGCTTTAAGCCAGCCATCGAAGTTTATTCCTTTTAAAGTTTCAATGAAATATTTTCTTTGTTTCAGAAAATTCATTCCACTTTATATCATAGAAGAGGATAGCTACGAGAAGGATATGCTGTTTTACGTGAACCTTGGCGAGCCAGAGCTACTTGGCGGTAAGTGTTATTCTTGATCTAGCTAGGCTACCAGTAGGTACATATTGGTTAGTAATCTTAGATACCATATTTCTCAATATTTTTTGTATAATTTTGTAAGTGCATTGGGGTAATTGCGAAAATGGGTATATTCCGAAAATCCATAAAATCTAGTAACATAATGCGATATTTTCCTGTTGGCAACATTGGTCTAGACGCCATCTTGATTGGCATCGCCGTGACAGTCCTATATATCCTCGTGCCAACAGGAAAATATCGCATTATGTTACTAGATTTTATGGATTTTCGGAATATACCCATTTTCGCAATTACCCCAATGCACCTTATTTATTTATTTTGTTTTAGGAAGACTATCGGTACTAATTTTACAATTTACCACTTAAATAAATTTACTAAGATACCATTTATAAGTCTCCACAACTAGTTACATACTAACAATACATAGGTAATTATGGTATACAGGATAAGTTCTTGACAAAATTAATACTAAATGATATCCCACACATACACGATGACAATACTTGCTAAGGCTGGTTTACAAGATCACTTGTATTGAAATAAACAGTATTTTTTTTTAACCCTTAACGGGTAACTAACTTGTACCGAAACATCTTCAACGTAACGTAACATATTATAACATGGTACTACAATTAGTATGAGTATGTGCTCATATTGTAGTATCATGTAATGTTATCCAATCGTAATTAGTCAGTACAGTATTTTGTGAATCAAAAACCAAATTTTTCGTTTAATTTATCGACACGCATGCTATTGTATTAATCTCGAATGAAGTTGTAGACTACTTTTTGAACAAGAAATACATACTCAAAAACTAATTCAAATAAATTCGTACTTACTAAGACCAATTGACAAGACGAAAGAATTTGACACAAAGAAAATTATTATCTTCAATGTCGTAAATCACAACCCAAGAAGTTGTTGTTGAAATTAGAGATAAAAATACCCCTAAATAGCTTTACCACAGATTATATAATACTATACCTTTACCAAAACAATATCATTCGCACATGACCATCAGTGTCCCGTAATGCGTGACGAGCATATAGTCTGCGTGACTGGCTACAATGTCTGCAGATTGAATTTCTGCTATTAATCTACACTGTCACATAATGCTTGAACAACAATGTACCACTGTTATATATGTTTACAACCACAATACCGATAAGCTTTATAGCCAGGTGGCAATCACATGGTGTATGTGGTTTTTGAGTTGCCTGTTACGTTCTATTTCGCCCAATCTCTGCGTAATACTACGTGTACTGTACAATGTACTGGGACGCAGATTCAGACAAACTTTAGTGATATTTTGTAACGAGGGATGTTTGATTCGTCTGCTTGAAACAGTTTTTTTTTTATTTAAATTAAATTATAAAAATATTGAACTTAAATAAAAATATAGACCGATAGACAGACAGCTTTGTAAAAGAGCTCATCGCGACCTTTTGCGTACAAAACGACGATTATGTACTACACCTAAATGTAGTTCACGTATTATTCAAGATTCTTAACCAGTTTATGTCAGTCTCTTTGGAAAGTAAGCGAGACGTTTTGTGAATTCTAAAATAGGCGATAATCCATCACCAGGGCCCAGTGCGGATTTGCTGGTGTCACACGTCGGAGAAATGGTTCTAGCAATGAAGAATAATGTTACTTTCTTAAAAATAAGATGTGGAGAAAGATTGTGGCAGTTTTGTATAAAAGTTGTACCTCAATATTTACATAACGTAACGTAATGTCCCGAACTACTGTAAAAAATGGCTTACGAAGATTCGGTAGCGTCGTTTCTGTTACACTGCGCAATGACGCTGTCACTTCGCAAGAGCCCACGTCATCGCTCGAGATGACCGCGCAGTGTAAAAGAAATGACGCTACCGAATCTTCGTAAGTCATTTTTCACGGCAAAATTAGCAAGTGACAGCAGCGCAGTTAAATTAATGCCATCGATTTAAAAAAGCAAAATATAGTCTAATCATTATTTTAGTAGATTGACAGTAGACTGCGAAATTAGTTGACGTTATTTTAGATTAGCTTTTACTAATAACAACAGTGTAATGCGAACGATAAATTAATTACTTCAGCAAAATTTATTTTACTTAATTGCTCCTTTGAGCTCTATTGATAAAACTCAATTTTCACGTCACATTATTATTATAAAATATTAAATTAATAAAAAGGACTTGTTACCGTGGCTACCGTAGCTACTAAAATAATTAAACCATTTTGTAATGCTAAACTTAAAATATCAATTTTTTTTCAAATGTAGTCCAGCGGTTTTTATAGCTTTAGACTTTAATCTTTCTATGGTTTTTTTAATTGATATTTTTATGTATAAAAAAATCCAACGATAACCTATAAAAATTCATCGTTCGCATTAGATGACCATTTTTCTATATACCTACCGCTTATTTTCTTTGCATGAAACTTGTCAGAGGTGTTTGAAACATTCCTGCCAGACGTCTCGGCGACAATAGCTGTTCAATTTCCAGGTAAGCTATCTATCACATGCAATGCACGTTCTTTTGTGCTAGGAACATAGTTACTTTTGGGCCAGGAAAATGTATGTTTTTGACGTTTTTTCATTTTTGTTTTTTTTTACTAACTAAACGTAGCAAAAAGGTTGTATACCCCGTTACACCTTTTTGTTAGAATTTCTTTTTTAAGTGACCGTTGCGTTGCTGCACTAAATTGCATTAGAACTCTTTCTTTAGGTTTTTTTTTAACGCTGACCGTAGAGTTGGCCCTCTAAATTGCATTAGAACTTTATGCATTGCTTTTTCAAAACTCTTTCGTATCTTAGGACGTATTAAAAACGGTTCATTGTTCCAAAAACCTTGACCAAATAACCCAAAAATCTATAAAATATAGATAAATTACTAAACGTAAGTAGATTAATAGGTCGGTGTTATTAATGATGTATTCAGCTCATATAAGTATATACCAGCTTGTGCGATTGATCTTGGCTAGTGTAATCAAATATCCATATTTTATTAACATAAAGAAAATGACACCATATTTATAAAGTAACCACTGTTTCAGCTAAAAATTATTTAATTTATTGATAATGTCGTTTTATAGAATTTTGGCACTTTGGGGCCGTTCAAGTATTACGTAAGCACTATGGGGGGAAGGGGGGGGGTCTTTGTTTTGCTTATTTTGGATGACATGGGGGGTAGGGGTCTAGATGCTATAGTCTAGATGATGATTACGTCATCGTTAGTTATTTACTTTTTTACACGAATGGCAACCCTCGCATTGTCTATGCTTGAAAACGAAACGCATTTTTGGGGATTCCCGCAAATAATGCATACGATTAGGGGAATTACCGCGCGCTATTCTCTATACTAAATCTATTTTCTTATTTAAAAAAAAATACATTTATAATTGAAAAATGTTTACGTAAGCATGTAGGGAGGGGGTAAGAGCTTTGCTTACTTTTGTATATTATTGTAATAAATCTGCTTATGTAATATTTGAACGGCCCCTTTAGCAATATGACTGACCATCGAAATTATGTCAAATCAATCGAGGCTCTTCTGGGGGCGGATTCGCTGCGCTAAGCAAATGCTGGTCGAAACGATTTGACGGACTATTCAACCTGTTTATAAATTCGGCTGTTAATTATACAGCTCTTTGTATATTACCTAGTTGTTTTCTTACCACTAGACGAAATAGCCTAAAATAATAATTGACCTATTGAATGAATATATACTTGTAAAGCAGGTGGGTACTTCACACGCTAGAAACAACTAAAGTAATATACCAACACGCGTGAAATAAATGATGTTCGTGACTACGCACTACTTCATAGATTGTTCTAGGTCACGTTGAAGTCCAAGCAAGTCATTGAAGCTTAATAAAAGAGAAATTCAAAGCCAAAAAAACGTACAATTATCGTAAAAAATTAGGTTCTACAACATACCTATCATTTGGTTTTCATAGAAAGAAAGAAAGAAAGAAAGAAAATACATTTATTTATGACACACAAACGGGCACAAACATGAAATACACAGAGGACCTAAGAAAAACACCAAGACAAAACAAAACATAAAATGTGCATCTCCCTGTCCCGCCCGCCTAATGGCCACAAATAGGAGCCCAACTCAGCATTCATAGGTATTCATTTTGTGTGGAACGTGCATTTTTTCATGGTAACACTGTTGGTTTTACAGGAAAAGTAAAACTTATGGGTACTTACCTACTCTAAGGCTGCCTGTCCACTGAAGCGGAGCGAGGCTGCGGAGCGAAGAAACGGAGAAATATTAAACAATAGACCTGTCCACTGGAGCTGAGCGGAGATTTTATTTATGCAATCTATTGGTTAATATTTCTGCGTTTCTCCGCTCCGCAGCCCCGCTCCGCTTCAGTGGACAGGCAGCCTTAACCACTTGAAGTTTTTGGAAGTAGTTTTATTACACCTTGTATAACAGTAACCAACTAGTTTAATCATATAAATTACTCTTTTGATTAAATTTCGTTTAATTTCCTGATTAAAATAACAAAATACACGTTTCACAAGCTTAACCAACCAAATCAGATATAATTAAGCGAATAATGTGGACAAAGCATTTTCACATAAATACTGTGATTGGTGCAAGGTGTAAAAGTAGAGATGTGGATAATCAAAGGTAAGCCAACATAGTCCATATTGAGACAGATGAAAAATAAGTAGGTACTGTTTGCTCCTGTTTTATAGGTACCTACCTATGAACGTCTTGCTTGACACAGTACCTTTATCGCGAACAAATCTGACAGTCTCCGCGTTAACGTATTCGAGTTATATTGCGCGTCAATGCCAGCTCGACTGCCAACCGTTGTAGCGTCACCGCGCAGTGTATCTCGGATACGCTAGCGTGACGATACGTCTCCGATTGTCACATTTATTCGTGATCAAGGCACTGTTCATAAATTAGGTTGAGGATATTGGTCATCATGACAAACCAAATATTTTTGAAGTTATACTTCTAATGCGACTTCCAACAGCGTTGCGTTATACGGGAGGACATAGTCTCTGTCTCTTTCTATTCCCTCCGAATAGAAAGAGACAGAGACTAATACGCTACAAATGCTACAATCAAATAATAGATGGCAGTGTTTAGCATTTTTTGAAGTTATACGACTTCCAACTGACAACGTCAAACAAAAGAAAAAGAAACATAGCCGTAATTTCAACCATCAGGAGCAGAGCTCTGTTAGCGGAACAGTGAACGTCGGACTGCGGTCAGACCGACAACGGGATACGAGTTCAAATCCAAACCGACATTATAGACTTTTTGCAACTTTTTATTTTGAAGTGAATATTTAGTACTGCATATTGGTTAAGTACATAAAAATAAATACTAAATTAATTTCACACTAAACACAGAGCGAGAGTGAATGCGTGGCACTCGAAGTATAACTTCTTCCGCGCGTAGGGACTCCACGCACTGGTTTTTTTTTAAAGCAACAATACCTACTCATTGAGAATTAAGGAGTACTACGATTTCTCGTAGTACCCGTCGTAGCACTCGTAGCATAGAGCTACGCAAGTATCGTCAAAATTCATAAAAAAAGTCATATATTTATTTATACTGCGCTGAATATTTTTTTGTTTATAAAAACGGCAAAATAAACTCATCAATTAAAATTATACATGGTGCTCTAAGATCATTTCATATTTGCTGGCCATATGACGTCATAAACCACGGATTTTAATAAAACCCGGGTTTTAGATAAAGAACGGCTTGTCCAGCTCTAACCGGAGTTCGGATTCGTTCGATCATAAAATGTCGGATTCTTTATGTATACCAAACCTTCCATAAACTTGATGAAACGGACGCGCATTTTATGTTGAGATTTTGGTAATGCAGATACCATGATCATTGGAATTCATGACTAAAATAGGATATTGATATTACGTAAGTATAATAAATATATAATTTATTTGGCAAGAAGTGTTTGATACACTTTCGTTAGGTATAAACAATACAATCTCTCCTTCTTCTTCTAACTTAAGAGCTCAGCTCTTGTCGGTGTAATTATGCAGTTCTCGCCATTTGTTCCTTTCCAGTGCAGCTTCCTTGACGTCCTTATACAACATGACAGCGATCTTTTCCTTCAGCTGGCTCGTATAGCTTTTACGCGGTCTTCCCCTTCCTCTCTTTCCTTCTACCTTTCCTTCAATGATATTTTTAATCAAACTGTCATGTCGTATGAGGTGTCCCATCATCTTTCCTCTCCGGTTTTCAATAACCCTCATAAGGGCTCTTTCCTCATTCAGCCTACTTAGTACTTCCACGTTAGTAACTTTCTCTCCAAATTATAAAAATTTTGTTCAGCTCCGACGCCCAAACTTATTAGGCGTATTTAATTTTAATAATGACACTAAAAACAAACATAACAACATACTAAGTCTTTTGATAGCAAATTACAAACTTCGAAAGATATTCACAGGTTATACGAAAACAAAGAAAAACTGAAGAAAACTAATCAATATTAAAAAAAATACTTTCCGTGATAATGTATCATTTAGTAATATGTTTTGACAAAGTTTTTAGAATCTTTTAACACCCTGTATAAAAGCTAGAAAAAAAGAAAGAAAATAGTCATCTTTTTTCAATAGCTACTACAAAACTAAGGTCAATTGTCAATAAAAACACAATAAGGTCTTACGTCCATCTGTAAGGAACCCACGTATCGGTCGGGCCAGTATCCGGTGAATTCTTTATTTTTATTTGTAACCATTTTCAGTGAAAACAAATATAAAAAAGTTGAAACTTATCCTAATCTTAGACAGAAAAAGGCAGTTCACGTATATCTACAGAACATTACAAATTAAACGCAAAATGAAAGCCAAACACGAACTCGTTTTGAAAATCAACACTTTTTTTTTCAGATCCAAAAAAAATGAGTTTTTGTCAAGGTAACACATTGTCCTGTAATACAGCTTTTTATGACTAGCTCAGGAGCCTATGGATTAAACATTTTTGTGTTCAAACGTTACTATGTCAATGAAATAGTACATTGTTCACCGAGAGGAGAAAGTGACCGAGATCGGGAATCGCACTTTCTCTCGAGTGATACATAGTGCTTTATCCTACGAGGAAAATAAAAAACTAAAACTGAATCCTCAAACAACACACAAATTGAAAATGGCGCCAATGGCGTCTGCAATTTTCACATGTTCTTTTTTCAAATTGTTTATCCTGCCGCCGCAGGGTCGCACTGCCAGCCCGACACCATCCAACACACAGCTAGTGGCCAGTGTCATTTTGCGAACTTGGAGATAAAAACTCACTGTAAAAACTTTTTGGCTTTTGATATTTAGGTTACCGGCGCATAGTCTTACCCAAAATTAAAAAAGAAAAACCACGTAAGAAATGGATTTTCATACACTTTTCTCTCCCGCTCAGATGCGTTTTCTCCCCGCATATTTGTTCGATATGCAATGACGTACTTTCTACCGTAAATTTGATAAAGTATCAAGGTACTTTCCAAGCAGGTGTAGTATAAACATTATTGCCTACCTACTTTTACTTTTTTCTAAAGTCCTATTCAAAATTAACTTCAGACATAAAAAGTTGTCTTTTTTTTATAAAACCAGATTTAACCTAACATTAATGAAAACAACAAACAAACAATGCTTGAAACAGGAAAGGGAAACTAGAAATTTGTTATGCAAACGTGCCTACTGAATTATTGAAACGTACATTTTGTTTTTACAAAAGAAATTACGCACCGCGTCGCGTCCGTAATCTGTTTACCCCCTCCGACTACTGTAAAAAACGATGCACAATATCTCACTATAGTTAAAATACACTGCGCGGTCTCTTGGTACGTTGTACGTGACCTCTTGTGAAGTAGCGCGCAGTATGATGAAAAACGGAAAAAAGAACCTTTGTTTTTCAGTTTGCGTAATAAATCCTGTATTCTCCCATGTTTGCATTTCACGGCTTGTGTTTTGACTTGATAACTTTTCACTCGATTGTACACTGCGCTGGTATTTTGTTCCGTAAACAAAAACAGGAGTTAAAATGTATTTTGGGAAACACAAGTATTAAATTCGAGATTCATACAATATACGCAAGCACGTTCAGTATTTTTAAGAAATTAATCATTATTAATTTGAGTGTGGCTGGGTACGCAAGAAGAAGAAGGCCGAAGAAGTGAGTAGATTGTGTGAAAGAGGATATGAATGTGAGAGGAGTAGATTCAGAGTTGACTAACGATAGGAGTGGAAGGGCCAAGTCCTATTATAATTACAGTAGTTTTGATCAGTATTTTATTCTCTATACCCAATGTCACTTAGCTAGAGGATTACATTACTTTAGCAGCATTTATTTTTGCCTCTGTCATTTTCCATTATTTTTAAGTTTTTTTTTTTCATTTCTTTCTTATTTATTTTTGTTTTTTTTCTGCTTCCTTCTGGATGTTACTCTCTTCTATAACGTTGGACAAGTAAGAACTTTTACCGGCATTGATATTCATAGGTACAGTATGCTTTTTCTTCTGCTTCTTTTATTTATATGTCTTAAATTATTAGAAAAAGTTTGGTTGAAAAAAATCTGACGCGGGCTAGCAAGCAAGCTCGTATGAGTTAGAGTCCTTTCCATGAAAGAAGTCCCGCAGACGCGGCGCTGTAGTCGACCTTAAGTATTATTTCTCGGGCAGCACTTTTAACAACTTTAGGCATTGAAAACAAGACTTTGATCACAGAAACCAAATAAAAACGCACTAGCATCCGAACACATTAATAGCACCTGACAACTAATTTAAAATATAGTTTTAAAGTTTAGTTCCGGAAATTTCCGCGGGACTTCTGTCATGAAAAGGACTCTAGTGGCCAACTCTTATGAGTTTTTAGGCCGTCTTAAGGCCTCCGTCATGGCTTGACGCGCGCTAATGGCCTCTTACCTAACATTTTTGGTAACTGCCCAGATCTCTGAAAATTAAAAAAAAACAATAAAATTATTATATCTAAAGCATTTTAAACGTTGCCTCGACTTATAGATAAGGTGCTAGTTATTATCTGCCAAACTTTTCTTTATATATGCTACCTTTTGTATACTGTAAAATGTTTTTTACGCTTTCTTATGTTTATTGCTGTTACTGCTAGATTTATGGATACCTTGTTTACTTTCTAATATTTGTCTACTTATAGTATTTTATCAATACAGCTAAGTCGGTAGTAGGTCTGCCTTCCGTGCTGTGGGTCGTGGACTCGATCCCCAACAAGAATAAACATTTGTGTGTGGAAAAAAATTGATGTTTTGCCTATGTATGGATATTACTATGTATTATGTAGATATACAGTTGCTACTCAAGAAGAGTAGGTAGGTATTAGTGATATGAATAATTATATTTCGGGAACGTTAGCCCATTAGCGAGTTTGCACCCAAAAGTTTCATCACATTGTGCGGAATGGGCCCACGTAATTCTATTTGGGCGTGTTGAAACCGTTAAGTCAATAATAATTTTGAGGACTGATGGGGCCCAATCTCGCTATTATACAATGTTAATATAGTAAAAGTTCAGTGAAATAATGAAATAATCGCGATTCTAGCGGATTGCAACACAGAAGAGATAAAGAAGATGTTTTTGGTTTATTATTATTTTTAATAACGTAAATATTCACTAAGTACTGCATTATAAATAGGTGAAGATTGTGAGACGGTGAGATTTGAGTCTGAATGAGTTTACTAACAAAGATACGGGTGTTAAGCATACGAGCTAAATTCGGTAATCTGAAACAATAGATTCATGAGAAATATTAGTAGTTCCGACACGCATTGATATAAAGGCGTTAGGGCATTTCAGGTCCCGATTTGCATACATTTAGTTAATTTTTAAATTAATTTTGTTACTAATAATTTCTATTGGTTTTGTCATAATCTATTGTGCAGTAGCAGTCACGAAAACGCAAAATAAAGTAATTATTTTGACGTAAACACCTGTAAATACGATGAACAAAATGGAAAAAGAAGCATTTTTCGAAGTAAAATGATAACTAATGATTCCCGCTGCTTTATTACATGACATTGTTACATTTTTCAAAACTGAATTGTAAGTGTATTTGTAACAAACAAAGTTCCATCATTGTAAGTTTAAAAAATAATGTGGGACCTGAGCTCTATCCAATTTGCCTCCGACCCTTTATCTACAGCGCAAACAGTTTAGCTAAAATGACAAACCAAAAATGATTCCAGCTTTTGCACTAATCCTGTATTTTGTTCATTTTGGTTGGTACGAGATATTTGACAAAATTTAGCCGCATAAGCTCGAAAGTGCGCCACCTTCGACAAATATCATCCAAGGAGAAATGACGTCACATCTAGCAAAATAGTTTTTATTTGAAGACCTGCGGGCCTAAGATGCGCACCGCGAGATATTTGTCATGTCGTTCTGTCAAAATGTAAGCATTTTGTACCAGTTTAGGAACTATTGTCTTTTTATTTGAAGACCTTACTATATTATTATATAATTTCCCTTCTCTCTTTTTATATTGATGTGTTTTTTGTTACTGTCCTTTGTGGTTGTATAAATAAGGTAATCTGTTTTTGTTCTCGGCCTCCCGCGACACAGGCTAGACCTAGTGCGGGGACCACTGGTGATTTCATGTATTATTAAGCAACTACTCCTTTGGTAAATAATTGAATTTTGTATTTTTGATGTCGCGACTGTAAAAATATCGCATAGATAGATAAAACGATCTGAGGATTTCAAAGGAGAGGTAATGCTAAAGTTGTGAATGGGAAGCTAATTTTTTTTATTTCCACTACCATTTTGCTACGCGGTAAGGGTGCAGCTATGAGCCTGTTGTCTGAGCTTTGTTTTGCTGATCGAAACGCACATCGAGAAGCAACTTGCGAGATATTTTGTATGAAAACCCGATAAGCGCTTCTAGCGGGAGATTTTCTCCGTACAAAAACTGCTAGTTTCTCGATTCTCGCAAGTCAAAATAACAAAACTCAGTCTACGGGCTCTGGTGTGGTTCCGGTATCGTCTATAGAAAGCCTTATAGAATCACATGCCTATGATGAATATTATTAACAAAACATGCTAAAATAATGAGGTACGCGTTAATAATAGGCGATTCTAAATAGTAGCGTCCCTGGCTACCATCCAATGCAGTTTGTAATTACTTATTCTTTATTTAGAGAATCGAATACCATCTATAGATAGACAGATGCACTATGCACAATATGCACGTGCATACGAACACAATGAATATATTTACCTACTTCTGTATCAAGATTTTGTTTATGGACTCAGTATTGAGTCGTAGAAAATGGTTCACGGACACCGCAAAACTAGTTTCGATGATCGTATCACCTGGAAAACGTAAAATTAGTAAAAACTTTGTTTTTTTTATTTTGCGCCACGTAAGGTAGATATTATGTTGTCTACGTCTTCGTAGAGTAGGTAGAGATAAGTCTCTGTGTTGCTTACAAAAGAGTTTGTCATCATGATACCTAAAATAGCTTATGTAGTAAATTTGAACTCATTTTAATCAAAAAAAGTTTGCATACTTTGCAAATTTTTTCATGCCCAGCCGAATACATGTAGAAAAAGTATTTTTCAGCTTACTATTCATATTATAAATCACATTGTATATTGATTTTGCTGGAAAAAGTGGAATTGGTAACTCTACACTCAATTTATTCCAAACTTTCAGAGATAAAATATTGTTACCTTAGGACGTTTACACATTAGCCGACACCGACACGATACCGATGTGTCAGGGGCTCGAACAATAATATCAATGTCGGCGCCGAAACTGTGTGAAAGCGTCTAATACTAAAAGTACTCAGTATTGGAGATTCTTTCAAAAAAACTAGTCCTGGGAAGTACTACCACCAAGCAGTAAAAAAAAGTTCGTATGAATTACTGCATGGCTAACTCTGGTGACGGAGTTTTTAGGCGACTGCACAAAAGCACAAAAGCGTTCAAATGCCACATTCAAATAGTGACCGTACACAAAAGTCGCTTAAATTAAATAATCGGTGAAGATTGATTAAGGGCCGTAAGATCAAAAGCAGTTTAAACTATGGGTTTCGTGAACTACGATTACATTTGATCGATGGATTAATCTACTGTCATCTCTGTCAGTTTAAGCTACCGATGGTCGATTAACTACCATTGATCTTATGAAATAATCGGAGACTGGAGGTTAAACTCTATTTCGTGGTTTAAACCACTATTGATCTTACGGCCCTAAGCAAGCCTAGCAACGAGCCGCAATACGTTTCAATAACAATTTTGATTAAATAAGGTATAATAGGTCTTCGACTGTGTCGTGCCGGTGGCAGTGTGTAGACCCCAACTCCGTCTGAATAGATGGATTCTCAGACTTCTCAGTTACCAAGAGCAGGCCATTAAATCCTACTTTGGCTCACTTTTTCACGCCAGACGTCGATGCGTCAAGGGAATGGCCTCTAGAATTCTCAATAAGATGGCTGTATGCGTAGTATGAGTTTTATTTTTTTGATGTTCGAAAAGTGATCTTTCGTTTCACCATTTTTCTCCATACTAAAATTACGATCCAATTTTCATAAATCCACCAAAAAAATCTAACTACGGACTATATTCTGAAGATTTCACACTAGCGTAAGATTTTGTTATGCTGTCGACTGGCGTCACACCTGGATTGTTACATCTCTGCCTTTCGTGCTGTAGGCTGAGGGTTCGATTCCCACCAAGAATAAAAATTATATGCGCTATGAACTATCGATGATACTGATTTGAAGCTTACACGAGTAAAAATTAAGTCTACTAAATTTTACCAGATACTTGGGCCTGGAAGAAATTGAAAGACGCGATAACCCCGCCGATTATCAGAAAACTCTTTGTATATCTTTTTTTGGACATCCCATTATTTGGGTCCTCATTAACACAATGAAGTAAGAACCAAGAGCTCTGTAATGAAAGTAGTATAAAAAAAAATACCAAAGCTATTCTTTCTAAGGGAGTGACGTCACCTTATAAGCGAGACGCTCTGATCACAGAATAGATAATAGTGCTTCACCCTAATTGAATTTATAGTCACGACACTGATGACCTCACATGCGTCTTATCTTATCGATTTTCTCTGAAACTAGAAAACAGTGATAATAAAGGCACATGAAACCATAACGGTTGGTAAACGTTTGCGGATCGGCTGTGTTTCGTAAGTTTTCAGATTGCAAATTAAGGCGCTTACCCAAGCCCTTGAGCCCTTAATGACCTTGAGAGTTTGGCTCTAAAGAATAGAGTTGAAAATGGATACATTTATGCATATTTAAGTGCTGTTTTCTTTGATTTTTTATCTAGTAAATACGACGTTTAATAAACATTTGAAATGAGCAATTTGAAGATGAAACCTTATAGTATCAAGTAGACTTTTCAGTTACTTTCTACTTGCTCTAGTCTAGGTTACAGCATCTTTAGAGAAAATAGTTTGTTTCGGGAAATACCGCCTTAATATCACTCAACTTTTTTCGACTAAACCTACCTACAGTAACCTCCTAGGTCTATAATTAGTTTTCCAAACTTTTACAGTTCACCAAAGGATTGCTGGTTTTTTTTCAGCTCATAGACTTGTCAGAAGCTGGAAAAAATGCTACCTTCCACGATTACATATTTTCATATTCTCTCTTTGAAACTTATCATTAAATCTAACTGTACAAAAGCCATCTTGTAATTTTTCCTCTCTGCCTCAGACGATGAAACTAACCACCCCCCGGATCCGAATGAAGCCACCCACCTGGTCACACTGCCAGAAGATGAAGCGGTGGTCGCCATGATGGGGTTGCCGAGAGCTGGAGACATCACAAGAGCTCAGCTCAGGGTTAAAGAGAGCAAGGAGTTCAAGGTAAGCAGGACGGCAAAAATTTTATTAGACATTTATACTCCATCAGCTTTTTTTTTTTCGCTCCTTGAAGCAGGCTATAGTTTTAAAATTCGCTCCTTGAAGCAGGCTATAGTTTTAAAACCATACCGCCTAGTCTTACGTTAAGTTCGTTTGTTTATGTGTTTGTCTTGCGTACTACATAACTAAACAAGTACCTACTTAATTTAAGTGCCTTCTTATAGATTGCTTTTGTAAACCTTTTTATTGAAAATAAATATTTCTATTATAAAAAAAAAAACAAAAAAAAAAAAAGATAAATCAAGTCAATTCCTCGTCAAGTCGGCTGTCGTTTGTTTTAAAGAGAAAATGGTGGATTTTCCCTACAAAACCGGAATCGAATTTTCACATTCAGAAAAACCACTTTACACACATTTATTCCAATGGCTCACACTTTGAGTTATGACCTAAGTATTATTGGTTAAAATTCCACCAAAATTAAACAAAAATACTCACAATTAACACAAGAAAAACTGTTAAAATAAAAATGCTATGTGTTGTTTCAAAAAATGTCAAAATTCCTACTCCATCAGCTATTTGCTTCTTTAAAATAGAAAAAAAACTATGAGACAGAAAAATCGATCGAAAGAGACAAAACAATTCCAAGCTTAACATTCAAGAGTTTATTGTTTGGGCGTGTATGATTTTGTATAGGATGCTGACTTGGCTCAAGGGGATTGTTATACAACTTAATTAACTCCTGCCAGTCTGTTCGGCAGTAGGTTAAAATAATATGAAGTTGGAAGGTATTTAAAAAAGGCACAAAATACACATGATACCTCAGAAAATGTGAAAAAAACACACTTGAAGTAAAAATTCCAGGTCATCTATAAAAACTTAAATATTTTGGTAACCATGAATAGCCCAGTGAAATTATGCAAGCTACTTATTTAAATAAACAATTACTTTTCTTAAAAAGAATATTTCTATCTAAACATCATGGTTTCGATAATCAAGTTGTTACCCGGAATTTTCACTCTCGACTGTATACAGAAAAATAGGTAGGTACCTAAAACAAAGCGTACTTTGGTTTCCGATGATAAGAGCCGACACAAATAATTTATTTAGCCGTTCAACACAAGAATTCAGCTCTTGGCAAGTTGCCGCACGACAAAATCATTTGTAACGTTGGATAGGCTATATTGTTTTATTTTAATGTATGTACAGGTACAATCAGCAACAGTAGTTGATGAACTATTTAAGATTGCCCCTTGATAGATTTGGCCTACCTATTTGTACTGAAACGTTTTTTTGAATGATATATATATATACATGGTGTAACATAAATACCCTATAAGTCCGAAAGGGGGGTATTTTACAGGTGAACAGTGTTTGTTCTACGACTTTTGAGATTTCGAGTTTATCATTCATGAAATGAGCTCGTAACTTTTACTTAAAATGTACCTATACGCAGCATGCGTGTGCGTACGATGCGGTAGAAGGGTACCTACGTGTGCATGCGTGTGTAAGGGTTTACGCAAATAGTGAGCAACTTAGTGTTGTCGCAAATTTCTGAATTAATAAAAGTTGTACATTTGTATGAAAATTTCAATTACGATTTATTGACCCTTTGCCCATGTCCAAGCACTCAGATGGTCGGTCTGTTTACGTCCCCTTCGGGCTTATAAGGTAATTATTACACCTTGTATAAGTGGTTATTTTCTACGGCTGCATTTACTAGGATTTTAAAAAAGAACTTTGATCGACTTATGTTGCTAAAAGTACCAGTTTTTACCCATTGTAATTATTTACATTGATAAGAAGTAGGTACCTATTTAATAAAGTTTTTATATTGTCTTCCTTGTATGCAAGCTGTAAATAAGTTTTGATGACAGAGATGTTGGGCATCTGCTTGTTTCATTTATTTTCCTCATAAAAAAATATTGACGAAGAAAGACAGCTTTCGGTATTTTTATAGCTTTAATATTTGTGAGTAAAAAATATACGTCTGTTATAAATTTTACTTTGGCATAATGAAGAACAATTTGTTCAGCAAACAAGAACAGTACGTTGGTTGATTAGATGACTTATTCCGTTGTGACGATTTTTATTTTATTAGAAGAAAAGAACAACGGAAACGACGGAAATATTGACCGAGACGTTAAGAATAGGATGAATGCGGGATGGATGAAGTGGCGACAGGTCTTAGGAACGATATGTGACCCGCGAATGCCTCTTAAACTTAGGGGGAAAATCTACAAGATGGTTATCAGACATGTCGCGATATATGGATCAGAGTGTTGGGCAACCAAGAAGACGGATGAAAGAAGAGTGCATGCTACTGAGATGCGAATGTTAAGATGGATGTGTGGGGTTACAAGATTAGATAAAATAAGGAATGAGTATATCAGGGGAAGTGTGAAAGTGGCGCCTGTTATTGAAAAGATAAGGAGTGGTAGATTATGTTATATTATCATGGTATGGACATGTAATGAGGATGGATGAAAGTCATATAACGAGGAGAGTTATGAATATGAGTGTGGCTGGGTATGCAAGTAGAGGAAGACCGAAGAAGAAGTGGTTGGATTGTGTGAAAGAGGATATGAATGTGAGAGGAGTAGATTCAGAGTTATTCGTCAACTCTGAATCTACGATAGGAGTGAGTGGAAGAAGAGAACATATTGTGCCGACACCACCTAGCGTGGGATAAGGGCAGGGAAATGATGAATGATGATAGAAGAAAAGAACAATAATACTAGAAATTTGCACCCTCCCCGACCAACCAGAGTCCTATCAAAGGAATCATGGAAAGTATAAGCACACCTCTAATTAAAAAGACTAAGGATTTGTGATTGTTTCAGAACACTGTAGACAAGTTAGTGCAGCGAGCCAACGCCTCGATTATAATAGGTACATCGTCGTGGAAGGAACAGTTCACAGAAGCATTAACTGCTAGTTCAGGTAAGTACACGATCTTTCACAGAATCTTTAGGTAAGTACTGTTTTAAGGCTTACGAGTTCAAAGCGAGAGAGAGCGCAGCGAGCTCGCAACATTTTCCAACCTCGCTATTGTAAACTCGCTCGTAAATAATCAGTTTGACAGCCTATTGGTACCAGTATATTAAATACCTTGGCAGTCGGAATTATTATTCAGAAAAGCTAGTGCGCAGTCAAACGCGTTGAATTAAGAAAGGTAGAGGCATGTTAGAGCTCTCTAGTGCGTAAGAAAAACTTCAATAATTATGTTTTGGCTGTAAACAGAATACAAATGAGACCGTATAACATTCCCGAGGCGGAATAGTATTATGACTGAAATGGTAAAGAATGTTTAGCAAAAATTCAGCAGCATTACAGCCAAACTACCTCCGACAGAGCGTCGCCAAAGGTGACACGAAACCCAGCCCCAAAAACTCAATTCGTTTAGTAAATTGCAGCGAGTATTTTTGGCTGGAAGCCATGCCTCATGTTTTCTGGAGAAATTCGGAATTTAAACAAAAAAGTTGAGAACAATTTTATGATTTATGCCAGGCACGATACTTGTGCGATGATACTTATCGTAGCAGTTCTGGCGGACACAACGCGAAGGGGTGAAAAAACTTGGAGATTGAAAATGCAATGTGTTTGTGTGCTATGTAGTTTTACCTAAATACTTTTGGATTAATTTTAAAATATACTTTAGGAACAGTTTTTACTACAAAGTTTATGCCATAAACTTTGTGGTAAAAGCTATGTACTTTCTTTTAGAATTTAAATTAGAATTTTTATCGTTAATATATGCACTATGCATGCATTAAACTATAAACATTAACTACCGGTAGTAATAGTACTATACGAGTATTATGTACATACGTAAGTTCTAACGATATAATTTATTACACATTCAAGTAATCACACAAATTATGTGTAATTCTGTTATGTAGATGATCCCGACGAGCCGCCATCTTGGTCAGACTACATACTCCATCTAGTGACAGTGTTTTGGAAGATCATCTTCGCTTTCGTACCTCCAACAGGTAAAGTAGAATTGAACTCACCCTAGTCTCTGTCTAACAGCTGACGAAAACTCGCGTGTTAGAGGAAAATAGTGAGTAGAATAAAAAAGAGGTCAAGGAATTTTTATTTAAGTACAACACGCCGAGAAAGGGTTATTTTCGGAGTAACTTTTCCTTATCAACCAATGTAGTTTGGACTTGGATCTTTGATGTTTGGAAATTACTTCAGTAAGCTCTTCGTTTTGTTCTTTCTACTCAATAGGTAAAGAAACTGATAAGAACGCTTTGTTTTCCTATAAAACCTCTTCCGTATTCCCTAGTTCTTAAGCTGAAGAACCGATAACATGATCTCGTTGACCACAGATATCGGCGGAGGGTACGTTTGCTTCGTGGTGTCCATTATCTGCATCGGTCTGGTGACCGCGGTCATTGGTGATGTGGCGTCTCACTTCGGCTGCACGCTTGGTATCAAAGATTCGGTCACTGCTATCGTGTTTGTCGCTTTGGGGACTAGTATACCAGGTGTGTATTTTTAGATGCGGAACCGAACCTTTTTTTTGCATATTTGCTGATTTGTCACAGTAACACAAGATATCACGCGAAAAGTGCTTCTCATAAGGTATCAATTGCCAGATCTATTCGTCGTCACTCAAATTGGGAGCACCAATAACTCGGGAATTGTTAATATCAGTTAGATATGGATAGTATAAAAGATAGACTTACTATGTATAAGAACATTTATAGAAACACTGAATCTAGCGGCCTTGGTTTGATAAAAATAGCTATAGAGGTGCCAAATAACACCGCAATACAGGTCATTCACCCACCTTGACCACGATGTCGACAGAATTAGCCATTCATAAATTGAATTTTTCGACACCGTGGTGAAGGTTGCGAATGACCTGTATTGTGGTGTTATTTGGCAACTACTATAGTACGATACTTTCTCACACAGACACATTCGCAAGTAAAGTGGCAGCGTGTCAGGATAAGTATGCGGACGCGTCCGTCGGCAACGTGACCGGATCCAACGCTGTCAACGTGTTCCTCGGCATCGGCGTCGCCTGGACTCTCGCTGCCATCATCCATTGGAGCAAGGGCGAGAAGTTCCTGGTAGATCCTGGGAAGTAAGTCTTCACTTAGACAGGCGTCATGGCTCAGTCGGTAGTAGCTCTGCCTTTCGTTCTGTGGGTCGTGGGTTCGATCCCCACCGTATTTACAAAAAAAAAATGTATGTATGTATTCTATCAGTCATCTAGTTTCCATCGTACAAGCTTTGCTTAGTTTGGGACTAGAAGGCGTTGTGTTAAGTGTCCGTGAATATTTATTTATTTATTTATTTATATTTATTTATATCAGCAATCTAGTTCCCATTACAAGCTCTGCTTAGTTTGGGACTAGTGTGTAATGTCCAAAGATATTTATTTATTTATATTATTATATTACTTTACACAATATGGGTAAACTACTATCTGACCTGATGTTGCGTGATGATGCAATGAGTCTTATGATGAGTCTCTGCTTTACCTGTGTTTTTGTGTGTCCAAGGACCTTACACTGGTTCTTTTTATACTCGACTAAAAACACCTCATATTTATAACCAAGAACCGAATGGATAATGGAACATTCAAGATGTGTGATGTCACATTTCCAATTATGTATGGTCGCAATGACATTTTTACCAACGCGTACTGTCCACACCTAGGCTAGCAGACTAGACTGAAAAAACCATAGAGCTTATAGTAAAAATGAAAAAGGAATCTAAAACTCATGTTCCTCAACAGCCTAGCCTTCAGCGTGACGATGTTCTGTTCCGAAGCTGCTATTGCTGTGCTGGTTCTCGTCCTCAGAAGAAGAAAAAGTATTGGTGGCGAGCTTGGCGGCCCAAGAGGAATTAAAATATTCACTTCCATCTTCCTGTTCTCTCTCTGGTTGGTTTACCTCACGATGTCTACTCTAGAAGCTTATGACGTTATAGAAGGTTTCTAAGATTTTCCTAAATATAAATATCATGCCTTTTTCTCATAGAGATCAGCAGAAAACAAGGTTTCCTAGAGTTCTACGTGTTACGATTCTTTCGATTTTTCTCATCCATTTAAAGACCTAGATGTGAGACCAATGTAGAGTCTAGGGATGTAATCATACTAACAAACGTATCGTTTTAGATTAAAAAAAATAGGAGTTTTTGAACTGCCTGGTAAGTTTTTAACGTAGACGTGGTAATACTTTGAACACGTCAAGAATATTAAGATATCTGTTTAGTGGAAACTTATGTTAGGCTTAATGAACAACTTTATATATGAATCCAGAACTCCCTTTCCACGCGATAGAAATAGACTTCAGGACAAAAACAAAGATAACAAAGTGTTTTTTACAGATATTAATCAAAAAACTCAATTAAAATCATAGATTTGCTTTAAATTTTCTGATAATTTGATTAGCATAATAGATTTAAAAGTACCTAGCGGATTTGTAGGTTTAATTACTAATGTGGTGGAGATTAAATGGTGTATTCATATTGGTCTGCTAAAGCTGCGCTAGCTAAAATGGCTGCTAAATCTTTTGTCATGCAAGTAACAATGACAGCATTTTTTTAATGTCGCGATAAAATGACAGACGAATGTGAATAAAGGGGGGTAAAGATTTCGTAGGTCGTAGATAGGTATTGCTGAGACAAATTAACAGAGGTCTCCCTCTTTGTAAAGCAAAAAGTAGGAAAGAGATCCTAGTCTGAGTTATACGCTTTCTAAAGCCTCCTCTACAAGTCAGCAGATGCATCTGCAGACGTCATCTGCGGCGTGTAAGATAAACGGTACGGGAGTTGACACGAGCGTAATACGTTCGAAACTCAGACTGGGGTCTCAGAGATTATAATGTGCTCAAATGTACAGATTTGACGTCTTTCGATTCTTCCTCTATTCGCATGTTTCGATTTTCCTAATAAGCTGATAATAAGTTAGCCTTGAAGGCTGTGGTAAATAAGTAAATTATAAAAAAAATGCTTCTATTTATATTAGTAGATATAGTAGAGCGAATGAATAATGAAAATATGTAGAGTTCGATATATTGAAAGAATTACGTGTTTTTGTATTGTTTTTTATTTAACTCAATAGTTTACATATTTGACGCAGTATTTATTTGTGAAAAAACAGTCTCATATAGTTTTACAGACAACAGTTTATTTTATTTTATATTAAGTGAAATTATACTATTGTACTTTAGTTTTAATTAGTAAAGACAAGCTTCTTCTTCTTTTATTTATGGCCCCTGTCCGTCATTTCAACAATTTTTCTAGGTAAGTAACACATACCTATGACACGTGTGAAGTAAATTATATTTATTGTATCTGGGCATAAGTGTGCATTTGTGTTGTATTATGGTATAAATTTTGATATGTTTAAAAAGTTTAGATGAGTGTGAAGCTAGATATAACATCATAATGACATGTAAATAAGATTTTAATTGGTTTTAACAGTGTTCAGTGCATAGAATTATAAAATTGTAGTTTCATCTAACTTTAATGTGTTTTTTTATTTATTTTATAAACAGTCTTACCATTTGTAAGTAGGTACATTTTGATGTGTTCATTTTGTAATCTGACTTATTTTTTTTTTATTTCGTAACATAGAAAATATATTAAACATTGCGGGCATGGAACAATGCGCTATTGAAATTGAGTTGTTAAGCATTTTCCAGTCAAGTTTTTGAAATTAAAAAAAAAACGCTGTGCAACGAATTTTAAAAAGAAAAGACACATTAAGGTTACACAAGTTTTTGAAGTAAACGATGGTGTCCATTCTGTCCGATTTCTAAACTAGCCTAATTTAACAGCACTAAAAATTTTGCCGTCTCTATCGCAACTGAATCAAAAAAGACACTTTTTTTTAGCGATGTCGAATTAAGTTAGTTTAGAAAAGTGTACCTTAGAAAATCAGTACACCAATAAAAAGTAGAATTATTTTGTAAATAATAACAAGTTCAGATGGGTTAGCTTAGATAAGCTTAATATAGGTGCAATTTATAATCGTGTTGATAGATTTTAGATTAACAGTGACACCAATTATGGTTGGTTTGGTACTGCCGTTATAGTAAGCGTTGACGATAGTATTTATTTTTAGATAGCTTGTGTTTTGTGCAGTATTACATTAAATAATATTTATATTTATAATAAATGCCATTTAAGGCTTCAACGGTGAACATTTTTGAGGATTTTGTGCGAAATTATATATTTTTTCAATAAATTTCAAATTATTTTACATAATTATCTATTTATAATTTTCCCGTTTACATTATATTATACGCTTTATTCGTAAATATATAATATACTAGCATTATTCCAATTATGCCCTTTTTACCTACACTTCTAAATCTTATACATTTATATCCTTGTATTCTATCTCTATCTTTATCTTTCCTAACTCTTTCTGCCTGTATTGGACCAATATTGTTATTTTCGAATTTATTTACTACTAGAACTTTTACGCTTTTTCTTCTTATCTACAACTAGAAGTAGATTTTTTATTGTAGTATTTCTATAATATTAATAGCCCACGCCTTCTCCCGTTTTCATATTTTGATTTAATCTTCCTAAGCTTATGCCTAGAAATTCAAATAATATCTAAACTACGTAACTAAAACTATTTATGCCATCCTACTATACATTTATATTTGTAATAAATATTACCTATCGATAATATACCAAGAGCACTGTTTGTACAAAGAACATTTTCAAAAATACCCTTAATTCTAAATAAACCTTGAAATTAAAATAATACTTAGCCATATTCTCGTATAACTGAACCAATAAACAATGAACCACTGAGATGCAATTCAGCTCTGTTAAATTGTGTACCTAGTTAAGTAAATATTTTCCTTACATATTTATGATATCAGTGTTTCTTTGTAAAAACAGTGCTATTGTTTTTTATTCTTCTATCTAATTGTCGTTCGTGTTAGATTCTATGTATTATATAATGCTATGTACCTAGTCGTTATGAACTAATAGTGTACATAGGATGTTATATTTTGTAGCAAATCTACGAGCACATAATATATTTTAAACTGAGTCAAACTGAGTTGATAAAAATGTTATATTTCGTTCATGTTATGAATATGATATGATATAGTTAATGTTATAATTATTTATTATATCGTTTGAACCGTCCGTAAAATAACGATTAATTTCATGAAATTGTTTTAATAAAGTACAACTTTTAACAATTAATTATTAAGGCAGTGAATTAACTATTGTTCGCTTAAGTTATTAACCTATATAAATTATTTTACGATTAACATTTCCTTCTGGCCTAATTCAAGAACTTTGAAATATAAAATAAATCTGGTAAAAACGCTACAATATTTTCATATATTTTATTTATATTTGAGTACCTAATTAGATGTAGAACGATTAATTACATCTTCGTGTAGCTCTCTAGATACTTATTAATTGATGTGTCAAAACTTAAAAATTATAGTAATACTCGTATTTGAGTAAATCTGGTTCATTATTATTCTTGCAAAATGTCTGCTAGCTCTCTATTATTTGACAAACCTCAATTTAAGTTTGGACATCTCAAGAAATAAAATTGTGCATTCGATGTAAACAGTAAATAAATTGAGCGTTATATTTATGTTATTTTGATAATTATTGTTAAATAAAGTGTTTGTTAAGTACTTATCTAATGTTTTATTGAACCTTAGGGCCGATTTACACACAGCGGCAACGCCTTGCACTTCGTTGTTGTTGCCGCCCAGTGTACTTACCTAATGCTACCGTTACTTATTTCGCCACTATAGGTACTTATCGCTCAAATTAGCCATCGTCAAAATAACTAGACGAGACAAAGCAGAAAACAGAAGACTTCTACTTCCATTTTATTACATTATAAATATAACTATTGCCATAGTAATGTGGTCCTAGCATAAGAGATATAGAAAACAGAAAGTATATTATAATCGTAAAGCCATCCCCACATTACGATACCAGTACCTACCCCATGTTTTTATTAAATCCTACCAATCCTAACTTCTGCATAGTAAACGTCCTAAGTACTTTAACACGAACGACAAGCCTGAAGCAATTTACGGGATAGATTACCCGTCCGTCAGAGAACGGGGATTAAAGGGATGGTGCGGGCCTAAGATGCGCACCGCGAGATATTTGTCATGTCGTTCTGTCAAAATGTAAGCATTTTGTACCAGTTTAGGAACTATTAGTATAGCATTATCTGTGGTACCTAATGGTGTCGACAAAACGCGCCATAATGTACACTTTTGACACTTCTTAGTCGTCGTACCTCTCTGAGGACGAGATAACAGTCACGCAGACATGTCAAAAGTTGAAAATTCACAGGCGCGGTTTCTCGACAACATTACCACAGATAATGCAATAGTTCCTAAGCTGGTACAAAATGCTTACATTTTGACAGAACGACATGACAAATATCTCGCGGTGCGCATCTTAGGCCCGCTGGTTGATACTACTGCCGACGCGACACCTATACGATATCGGCCAAAGAGCTAGGTCACTTATGTTACGGCCACAGTCTACCGCCTACCGAATAGGACATGTCAAAATGACATTAAATTAAAACAAAAACCTATCGCGTCAAGTGGTGTGGTTTGTTTGTTCATTTTCATTTCATTTATTCACAAACAATAACACAAAAATAAGAATAAAAAAGACATAGCTAATAATTACAATAAAAAGGTCAACAGTAGATATTATAAAATCATAAAACTAAATCAATTCAAATTAACAAGATGGTCCGAAGTCATAAATTTCTCAACTGAATAGAAACATCCCCCCAACAATAACTTTGTAAGTTTAGACTTAAATATGGTTATACCAACGTCACCTTTGAGGTCGGTAGGGAGTGAGTTAAAAAGTTTCGCAGCTTGATAGGAACTTTTCTAATTCATTGTCTTATGGCCGTAGAACGTGTCTACGCCTCGGCGTTTACACAGGGCCGTAACTACTGCCATATCAAGGAAGTGTGGCTCTATCATTAGTACCAGACGCTTTCACACCATGTGAACGCCGACACTGAAGTTTTTATTCGAGCTACTGATGTCGACTATGTCGGTATCGGCTTATGTGCAAACGCCCGATCTGTAGAGCGATCTTACGATTTGTCTCGTCTATCTATCTAGGATTTTGGGTAAAAGGCCGTCAACACTTTGCTAAGGCTTTTAGGATTGCTGATTCTGTACGCAATGTTCAAGAATAGTTCCTGTTTTCAAAACTTACGCATTCGATAATAAAATAAAAGCTAGTTATAAAATTATATTCCTTTCCGAACTTTAAAATAGAAGGAACGTTTTATTCATTTTTGACATAAAAATAATACAAAATTCGTAAGTAAATTAATCCATAGGACCCCAAAGTAGGTTACAAACGGTGTTTCGGGAATCAGAGGTTTTTTCTAATTATTTATTTTTTATTTTATAATAAAATAATAATTAAGAAACAATTAGCTTTAACTTAAAATCCTATCAAAAGAATTAACAATTTATAACCTCTATTTATCCCTGTCAAGTGCACATGCAAGTCACCAACAGCTTCTTGGCTATAATTAGTTCTGACTTTAGCACCAGTTAGCACCAGTTAGAATCAGTCACCCCTAGATGACATTAAAATAGCACTAGGAAACTTTCAATTAAAAAAATACTGTGACTAGTAAATTAGTATTGATAGTAGACGAATGCGCAACTGATACGAACAAACTGATGCTAAGAATACTGATTTGTTGGATACTGATAGAAATAAAGTTTGATTGTAGAGTTGTGGCGCTACGAGCCTGCTACGGGCGCGCTACGAGATTGCTACGAAGAAGCTACGGAATTTGCTACGAGTATTTTCGTAAATACACCTAAAATGAGTCGACCGATATTCCTAATCTACTTTTATCGCGACTATCAACGAGTTTTGTTGGTAATTACTACGCGACCCTCCATTGGATCTCCAACTTGTAATTGATGACATAAATTAATTTAATGTCCTGTTTTTCTTCGCTTTAGCTAATTGAAAACATACGGTACACTGTATTGAGCTTGCCAATGTGTAACTCATCTCACCTATTTTTTTTATTTATTTAACTATTTTTATATTTATTTATACATTCTTATGTTTTATAAACTTATAACTTCACGAAACGGATGACGTACCTACTACATTTTTAAGTTTGATTACGTAAAATTGTATAAAAGTGTCATATGCCAATGTATCTGTATTTGTCAAAATGTGTAAACGGTACTAAATACTCAAGGATCAAATTGAACACTAGAACCTAAATCTAAAAAAAAATAAGAGGCTGCTTTTTGAAATTCTTCTTTGTTTCAGCTGTTTAGCACTGAAAAAGATTACAAACATATTTTTACAAGGTCACCTCACCTCATGCATTTTTCAACATTTAAAATGATTTGATAAGTACCTACTTTTATATTTTTCAATTCTTTCTGTTACATGAAGCGTTCTTTCACTATTATACAATTTTACATCAAAATATCCGTATCATATATTTAAATCAAAAACGAACAGCGCTTCGTATGTTTACAGACATAAGAGCGAGTAATCATTTCAAATGCATTCTTAATCCAGTCGAGTTATAGCGAGCACTTGAGTATTACTTGAAAATAAGATTTAAGCTGTAAAGAACATGAGAATAATTGCCACGATATTGCCATACATCAGGGAGAAATAAACCCTACTTGAATGTAGGTAGTATCTACAAGTTAATCTAAATAATCTAAAGAATTTTAATGAGTTTTATATAAAACTAATTAAAACTCTTTTGAACCTGACTGACAATCAACGCACAGCCTAAACTATAAGTCTTAGAGGTATGGAATTTGGAGGGGAGTATCCTTATATAGTGTAGGGGTGCACTAAGAAAGGAATTTCGAAAAGTCACAACCAAATGGTCTAAAATTAGAATCAAAAACTTTAACCAAATAACGCGTATCCTGCTACAACGCGAGCAAAACCGCGGGCGACAGCTAGTTTCACATAAATTTTAAAACACTCGACTATTAAAATCTCCGTAGATCCTCATTTTTTTATTTTTTAATACAACTAAATGAAACAAGCCGATGGCCCACCATATGTTAAATCATTATTGCTGATCATCTTCACCTTTGGAGTACAAACTGTAAATATGTGCCTGAGTTTCCTCAAAACTGGGAAATACTCATTATTTTTCCGTCCTATTACACATAAGGTTGAAAATAATAATCTTTTCCATTTTCCTCTATCAGTATTTCAGAAATACACAAGTAATCTCCTTCTTACTCCCGTCTCTCACATAATCCATCCATTTGTTAGAATTTTCTTTCATATCTACTTATTTAGAAGTTTTATTTTATTGATTCAACCTAAACGGTGTACCTACTTACTAGAATTACGGTACACACCTCCTTATACTGTTCCTGACTCGTTCAATGGAAACAAGCATATTTTTAGTCTAATATAAAATTGAACGCTAGACTACTTATTGGCCTTATTTTTTAAACTTACGATTTTTTTTGTGATGTAAAAACATCATTAAGATTTTGCTGGGATGTCATGAATGTCTACCATTTTGTGGCTCTTCTCTTATGACATCGCAATCATATCCCCTCAATATGCGGATACACTAGAATAGGTAACTCTATTGTCAGATAATTTAGACATACTACGAAATACCAACAGTAATTAGTTACATTTAATTTCTGCTTTCAAGTTTGAACAATAACCAAGTTCGCGACTGCCGCAAACCACTAGACAGCGACTTCTTACTGTTGAGTTGTTGCCAAGTAGGTACATACAATATAGGTAAGGTGCATTGGGGTAATTGCGAAAATGGGTATATTCCGAAAATCCATAAAATATAGTAACATAATGCGATATTTTCCTGTTGGCAACATTGGTCTAGACGCCATCTTGATTGGCATCGCCGTGACAGTCCTATATATCCTCGTGCCAACAGGAAAATATCGCATTATGTTACTAGATTTTATGGATTTTTGGAATATACCCATTTTCGCAATTACCCCAATGCACCTTACTTATATCTTTATATGAGCAATTCTTATATATGAAATTTAGTATACAGGAGATTTCGGGGGTGATAAATCGATCTAGCTAGGACTCATTTTCGAAAAAATGTCGTTTTATTCGTGTTTTCAAGTGCCACTTAAACAGAAAAATGTGACTCTTCCCGACATCTATTGACGAATAATAATTAAAAAAAATACCTGTTTAAACGACACAAAAGATGGCGTTATTAAGCAACACTTACCCAAGAAAATGAATTGATTATTTATATTGTTTGTATCTTTTTAACTCGAGTGTTCACAAAAAAAAAATACCCAACCAGCTGGTAAGTACTTAGTGGGACATGTGATAATTTTAGTTTTCTATTTTTTAATTGCCTTGAATTTAAGCATTCGTAACTTTTTTTTTGAGTTATACCTGTCCCGTAGCAGGTAAGTAAAATGGCTTCCAACATCAATGTTTATACTAAGCACATGCTTTCTTGGCACGGGATCGCGACTGTGGGTGTCGTTCTCCCGGGACGGTCTCTTTTATAGGCGATATGTGGTAAGGGCTCTGGCGTGGTCGTTTCGAGGTCCCAGAGTCCCTTGTCAAGCATCGAGGCCGGACACCGGGTTGTTTTTACTGGTGAGTGTCACCATCCCCACACTACCTTGCCGCATCCCTCAATGACGGTATTGGTGTCGGCGAGCAGAATTCCCACCGTAAACAAAAAAAAAGACCGTGAGGAGTGGCACAGACAAAAAAAGCTCATACCCAGTAGTGGGTTAAATTGGGGTGTGAATGATGATACGCTTTCTTTGAATACATGTTCCTTGACTGTCTGCTGTCCTAGCACAAAATGAAAGTTTATTCGTTTTATTTTAGATGGAGTGATAATAAAAAATAAACCTAAATTATCTTTATTGCCATAATCCCCACCAGAGAGTGGAGAAAGCGCCAACATTTTTTTTGAAGATTGTCATAATCCCCACTGGGGGGGACATCTTCGTGGGGATTATGACAATAAACCAAACAGACAAATCCAGATTTGTACGCTAAAACAAGAAAATGGGACACTATGCGAACGGTTTGCAGCAAAATTGCTGCCGAATTCCTGTACAAAACGTTTGCGCGTGCAAATCGCTAGGCACCTAAAATACGTTTGGAACTTCAAGCTCTTTTATACAAACTCAAATGAACCAGTCAAAACTGGAAAGGAAAACAATTTACACAGCACTAGCAGCAATAGAGTTTTTCATGTGTGAAATTCGAGCAAATAGTCATACCGCGTGCGGGTAATATTGTACAGTGTTCAGAATTTCGGCGTCTTTCGCCCCAGGCACTTTACAGTTCTTCGGGGAACAATGTGATATAATATTTCCATTTCATCTAAAGACGCTATCAACTTTGTGGCGAATCGGGTTAGCTGCGAAATGGTGTGTGTCTTTGGACTCAAAATAAAGAAGTCCTCCATTGAACACAACCACATAAATATCCAGGATGAACGAGTTGGTACATTACGTTCTACCATCCACCGAACTTTTGCGATTCCATCTGGTAGGGGGAGTTTCGACCGGGTTGTACGTTGCGTTGTCTATGAGCGTCTTGTGCATGGATCTTGTTTATATCCTGCAAAGTTTCTGCAACAATATGCAAGCAAGTTTAATTAAGACACACTAAAAGAGAATATCCTGATTTTGTGTCTTCTCCTTTATCAACAAAGAACAGGTAAACCAGGTTTCAAACAATTCTTCATCTAGAAAGTTCTAAATACCTATCTAAAGCAAGAGATCTCTCATAATCTTGTGTCAAACGTTTTCTCAAAAGTATTAGCACAAACATTGCTTCGGTCCATACAAATTTGTTAATTCCCTCGATAACATTTGCGCCAGCTTATCTCAAAAGCTTCGTCTGAAATAAGGGCAGGTTCGCACTGTTCGCATTTTTATTAGACATTCCAGAGAGATAGCTGTGGTGGAGGCAGGGGTGGAGGCAGGTGTAATATAAATGTAAATAATAGTGAAAAAAAACGAGAAAACGTCCGCGAGCCTAGCGATACAAACGTGACTCGTGAGCCTAGTAAAATTAAACAAGGGCTGGTCAAGAATTTGGGTATCTAAAAAGAATTTATTGTTTTAGTTTAGGTAGCAAGCAAACAAGCTCGTATGAGCTAATGGCCAACTCTGGTGACGGAGTTTTTAGGCCGCCGTTTAGGTATTTTTTACTAAAACACCGTCCGGCCCGATCCGTCACACTAGTGTCAATTTTTTTATTTTTTTATTTTATTCAGAACTTCTCTTTTAAGAAATTTGGAAGGCCTCTGTTTCTATTTTTAACTCCTATCCTCATGTGAAATCTAGTCAAAACAGAAAATTGAGGGAAGAAATCACTTGGACATAGCTTCCCTTACTCCGACCTTGGCTTTTGGTAAGAATGGCCTTATCTCTTCGCACCAATGCGCAACGAAATTTAGTATTGGAATTTATTTCTCTTTATTTATTTCTCACCAACTTCCCTTGCAATTTTAAGGAAAATGAAAGCTGGCAACCCTCAAGGTTGCCAGTAGTTTAGTAGATCCTGATCGATATTATTTATTGCTGGCAATGCTGGGCTAGGGATGCAAGGTAACTTATCGTAACTTATTTTATTCTGAATTTTATCTTTTATTTTTTGCCACGATCGTTTCAATGCAAGAGCTCAATTCAAACCAGCGATTTGTATTTCAGAAAATAGAGTTTTAGCTTTATTTTTGTGTTGTAGATTCACTGGAGTTTTTCGACTTCTGGTTCGTGATCGTAATTTAAAAACCTTGTTGGCAGATTGCCACTTCAGTTCTAAGTAGGTACCACCAGTAAAATCTCGATGAAACTATAAACTTGAGATGGAAGGTGAAATTTCAATTTGAAGCCTAAAACTTGAAAGGTGAATTTGAACAAGTGGACTAAATTAGAACGTAGCCTAACTACCTAGACATTACAGTTCCAAATTTTCTTTTTCCAGTTTCGAAGCGAGGAAATCGCCATTACATTATGGCAGTTCAATCCAAGGTGATTCTAATTTCCGTAAGCCATTCCAGGGGAGTAAGCACGAGAAAATATGATAGTCGCCGCGTTACGTAAATCTAGCGTATTCGAGTTATATTGCGCGTCAACGTCAGCTCGACTACCGAACGTTGTAGTGTCACCGCGCAGTGTATCTCGGATACGCTAGCGTTACGATACGTTTACGATTGTCACATTCATTCGTGCTAAGGTAATCTCCCTGGCTGGCGATATGAGCGAGTGTCGGATGATTTATCGTATCGATTCACAACTCGATTTCACAAACGAACAATTTGGCGTTTCCAAATGTTTTCAAGATAAATAATGTCACTTTGTTTCTGTTCTGTTTGCGTTTCCACTTTAGACATTGTACACAGAGTATTGATTAGAGGTATAACGCTCGTATTTTCAGTTGGTGCAGTCTAACCACGACCACAGATTATATAATACTATACTAGCCACGACTAATATATAAAACTCTTTTGAAGCCGACTGACAATCAACGCACAGCCTAAACTATAAGTCTTAGAGGTATGAAATTTGGAGGGTAGTATCCTGATATAGTGGAAAATTAGGATCACAGATTTTAACCAAAAAATGCGTATGCTGCTACTACGCGAGCAAAGCCGCGGGGGACAGCTAGTTGCTATCATATTTGGCTATTGGAAATGCGAAATTGGAATGCTCAGATTTTTTAATTAGTCAACCGATTATGAAGATACTCTTCACGCTTGGTTATTGCCGTTACAACTATTAAAGGATAATATACAATGCTAGTGTATACTCTACAAAGTACAAGTTTCGCTCGCATTTCCCAGTTTAATACAATTTTACCGGAAGTCACCGCCTCTGACAGTGAGCCGGTGGATGATTATCCCGTTACCCTCCACTTCCGGACTTCCGGTCCGCATTAACACGGAAATGGCACGACATCTTGCTACTATAATATTTTGGGTAATTTTTATTCTGGAGGTTACTCTCCACGGAGATTAGATTGTGTAGACAAATGAAGTAAAAAGAAATCAAATTGGCCCCAATATTTTTTACAACGAAAACAAGGCGAGTATTATTCGCAGGTATAGTAGATTATTTAAAATTAATTTCTCGTTCTCACAAGGTTTTTGACCTTCGAAACTAAATAAATTAAGACTTTATTGTAGGTAGATGAAGAAAAAGAAATATGTAGCGCGTCATACATATAGTCCATCAATGTCTAAACCGAATACCGGATGTGTAGGTGGATCTTGCTACGGAAGCAGTGTTCTATTGACTCCAGCTTTAAAATCTTCGCGACGTCTAGCGCCATCTAGACCCACTCGCGGGTACTAACCCTGGCGTCCCGCGTTCCGCACGAGCCCTACGAGAGTTGCTTGATTGTCGCGCGCGCATTTTACCTAATTTGTAACTTTTGATTGTATTTCCTTTTATTATTGTCTCGCTTGTATCTGAATGTCTCATTATATGTTTTAAAGTGTCTGTGAGCATTTATCTTTTATCCGAACCCCCCTGAGAAACTTAGTAGCCAGCCGGGCATCGTTAAACTGGCTGCCCAAGCGAGGGCCTGTGAACTGTGAAAAGTGTTACAGTGTATCCCCAGACAATAATAAAATACAATGCCGCGTACGCGCCGACAATCGCGTCGTCAATCCTACTTCGAAGATGCAATCGAAGCGGATTCTGCGCCCGCATCCCCGGCTCCGACGACGACGCCAAGCTTCAACGCCGACGCCATGGCGTCCATCATGGCGACGCTACAGCAATCGCAAGCTACAGCATTTGAACGCCTTCTCGACCGAGTGCTCATACATGAGTCTCGTCGCGAATCGCCTCCACCGACGCCAGCGGCGGTGCCTTCGCCCGCCATGACGTACGCGCCCGCTCATCACGGAACCTTTGCGCTGTGTACCGCGCGGTTCAGCGGAGCGCCCGGCAGTGATTCGCTCGATGGATTTATCGATGCTGTGGAAGCATTCAAGGAATGCGCCTGCGTAGGCGACGAGAACGCCCTACGAGGATTGTCGATGCTGGTTACAGGAGATGCAGCAGTGTGGTGGCAGGGCATCAAGCCCACCATCACATCCTGGAGCGAAGCCGTGACGTCACTGCGAAGCGCCTTCGGCGACAGTCGGCCACCTCACCGTATTTACATGGAGCTTTTCACTATGTCCCAAGGTTCTACTGAGAAAACAGAGCTATTCGTTGCCAAGGCGCGAGCCTTGCTGGCCCGCCTTCCCCGCGGCGACGTCACCGAGAAGGTACAGCTCGATATGCTTTACGGCCTTTTACACCGTCGAGTTCGTGAGCGCCTGCGCCGAGACGAAATAAGTTCGTTTGATATGTTGCTGCGCAAGGCGAGACACGTCGAAGATGCAACCGATCAGGTCAACGACCTCCAGGATCGACGAAGAACGTCGGTCCCTTCCTCATCACCTACCGTGGGCGAAGCCCCCGCTTCTAGGTCAACGCTGCCGCCACCGCAACGGTACGCGCCGACGACGCCGCCTGAGACGCGTGAACTTCGTACGTCGAGCGCCAGCGGCAGCCCCCATAGCCACACCGACGATAACGTTCCGGAGCGACAATCTACGCGCGACGATGTTTCCGCGCCGCGATCTACGGTCGCCGACGGCCATACCCCGTCTTCAAGGAACAATAATCGGTTCTGTGTTTATTGTAAGCGGTACGGACATTTACGTGATGAGTGCCTCAAATTGAAGGGAAAACCGGACGATAGTGTTACGCAAGTGGTAGCTACATGCTACGGGTGCAATGCGATTGGTGTTACTCGGTCTCAGTGTGATAAGTGCAACGCGGATTATTACGCGGTTGACGTCGCAGGATCCACCCCCGTATCCGATCTATCTACCGGTCAGGTAAAACATCAGCAGGTATGTACGCTAAAAAGTACTCAGCGCAATCGCTCAATAGCTTCCCTTCCGAGCGTAAATTCATTCCGTGTTCATAAAAATAAACAAACAGCTGATAGGCACGACAATGTTTCCTATCTACCTACACATTTTAAAGCCGCGGTGCCTATGCCGTTTTCTAACGCAAATACAAACATAGTAGATTACGCCCCCGCCGATTTTACAGCGATTCTCCCTTCACGCTTTTTCGGTCCCGAAAACAAGAACGCATCTAGGTCAAAGGTTAGGTCTAACTTGAGTACTACGCATAGTAGCGTTAGGTCTAGTGCTTACGATATACCTACGCGTTATTCTGATCGTGCGGATCTACTGTGTAATCACGCCAAGATACCTGTATCTGTACCGACACCTACCGATAAAAGTAGGGTGACCATATCCACGAAAAGTAGGGTGACCATGAAAACTTCGGGACATTTTTCAAAAGCGACTCCTGTCGACAAAAATGTTTTCCTGAGTGACTCTTTTGAGCACCAGGCTAGTTTAAGACCTACTTTAAGTGTCCAAATTTTAGGTATTAGAGGTCAGGCGATTTTGGACTCTGGTTCAAAACGCAGTATTGCCGGTGCGTTGCTTTATGAACTGCTGCTAAAGCACAATCACCCGTTCGTGGAGGCCACTCAACGGGTAAGGCTTGCAGATGGTTCCGCACGCATGCGGATGGTTCTACTCACTACACTGGAAGTGAGAATAACTCCAGGCAAGTCAGTAACCCTAGAGTTGACCGTATTCCCTGATGCTCAAAATAATGAGACTTTGTTCGGGATGGATTTCTTGGTGGCAGCTGGTATAGTGCTCGACTTTGCTTCATCGAAGTGGCACTTTTCAGGTAACCCTGTCATGTACCCCATAGAGTACGAAAATCCATCCAGGTCTTTTGCGTCCATTGCTGCCGCTGACTTTTTGAGCGACGATGAAGGGCTCATGCTGGACGTCGACGAAAGACGGCAGCTGACCGATTCATTGCAGTATAATGGCAAAAATCTTAAAATGCAGGGGGAGCCTACTCCTTTTGCGGAACGTCAGTTAGGCACAGGTAATCATCATCAGACACCTGTCTCTCCGTATAGGCTCAACCCCGCTAAGAAGCTCCTAAAGCTTTGTAATGAAAACATTTTTCCTCAAATGGCGTCGTCTCCTTCTCTCTCAGACTTCAAGGAATGTGCGGATAAGTCTCAGGACATCGGTAAAGAGGTAGCCAACGTTTCTCAGAAAAGACCTAAGTACAGAATGGGTGACTTGGTGTTGGTCAGAACGCACGATCATAGTAACAAGTTTGATGATGTGACGCGAAGGTTCATGCATGAGGGCCCCTACCGTATCATGGGATTCTCTAACCCTACTACCTTCGTTTTAGCTGACCTCTCTGATAACGTCTTAGGGGAGTACCATAGCACGGTTTTAACCCCGCTAACCTCTCCTTTGATCTCTAAAGTCCCAGTCAGGCCTAAAAAGCGTAGAGGGAGACCGCGCCGTCTTGTTTTAGGTCCAAATTGGACTCGGGACGAGTTCCCAACTTGGAAGGGGAGTCTGTAGCGCGTCATACATATAGTCCATCAATGTCTAAACCGAATACCGGATGTGTAGGTGGATCTTGCTACGGAAGCAGTGTTCTATTGACTCCAGCTTTAAAATCTTCGCGACGTCTAGCGCCATCTAGACCCACTCGCGGGTACTAACCCTGGCGTCCCGCGTTCCGCACGAGCCCTACGAGAGTTGCTTGATTGTCGCGCGCGCATTTTACCTAATTTGTAACTTTTGATTGTATTTCCTTTTATTATTGTCTCGCTTGTATCTGAATGTCTCATTATATGTTTTAAAGTGTCTGTGAGCATTTATATTTTATCCGAACCCCCCTGAGAAACTTAGTAGCCAGCCGGGCATCGTTAAAAATATCATAGAAATATCTCATAAAATGTACAACCTACTTATGGGTCCTATCGGTTAGTGGTGATCTTTACATGCAACCTTTGAATTTTTAAATCTAAATCTAAGTAAATAAAACAGGTAAATAGGTGTAAATAAATACTGTTGGTCATTTTACACAAAGTTCAAACTAAGCAAAGCTTTTGGGCTTAGAAAGTAATATAATTTTTAGTCTGAAAAATACATGAAAACAAACACAACTACAAAACAAAATGTTACTAGTTTTTCTCATAGCTGTTCTAGCAAGCGTTCCTTTTGTGTACAAAGAAATGAAAAAATAAGCTGCGTTCTGTCTTGGATTACACGGACATCTTGGAAAATACTTTTCATATTTCTAAAGCTTGAGCTTATCTGAATATATGTTTATTTTTTAAACCAACGACAGCTGTACTCTTATATAAAATGCTTTAAAAAGAGATTCTTAATCTAGCTGTATTTTTTTAAGCTGATAATAAATTTTAATAATCTTTGAGCTTTTGAACAATATAGACATAGACATAGACATAGACAGGCATTTATTTGCTTATAAAGTAACACACAAAATACACCTACAGAACTAAACTAACAACACTACAAAGAAACAAAAATTACACAGAAAAAAACGAGATGAGTGGATTGAGTATAGGTAGGTAGCTAGGTAAGCTGGCAAGTGCTTGTGTGCTACAGCAGCAAAAGGGTTTCGACTCAGCGTATGCCTCACCACCCAAAGGTAGTTAGGCGCTGTTATTCGGTCGAAACCATCAGCCAATAGACCCTGTGAAAAACCATTGTGTAGTGTTCATGAAGTAATGTGTGTTGAGGTATGAAAAAAGTGTCAGGATGTGAAAAGTTACAGTGTGTCTGGAAGGCTCTTCTGGTACGCCAGTCTCTTGAGAGTCTGGTTATAGAGAAGAAACCTCCCAAGGTGTGTTAAGGCATGGTATTGGAATGAGGGCGAGTGTGTGTGTGTGATTTGTGTAGAATGTGTGAAGAAGGGTGCTCCTGTTAAATATATTGAAATTAGTTAAATATATTGAATCAAGTAGCTCCGAGAAACAATGGTTATTATAACAGAAAGATTTTGTAAAGCCTATGATTTTATTTTATAAAAACAAAACTGAAGTTGTGATAAATGTATCTAACGTTTCTAAATAGATTCAAATTTTGGTAATCATTTTCATTTAAATCGTTTCTGACAACCGTTTATCGATGCTTTTTATCAAAATAGCTTTTTTAATTCTTATGACTCACTCTTGTTACGTAGGTACCGGTAAACATCAAGAACAGGAAAAGCTGCCAGGCAGTATTATTTTCCTACCAAAAAACTGTTTATTCCATCCAGTCCTACCAGTAGTTCGATTATCTAACTGTTTGGATAGAAATATTCCAAACTGTTAGACTGACTAATCGAACATTTTGGATACACAGATTAGTCAGTCTAAAAATTTGGAATATTTTTGTCCAAACAGTTAGATAATCGAACTACTGGTAGGACTGGATGAAATAAACCCAAAAAACCACAACCATGTTTTTTTTATATATTTTTTTACAGGGTTGAATCGCTGAGCGATTATATTACCCTATTATGTAAAACTTAACTTATCAACTAAAAACAACCCATATACACAAAATAAAACAAAACTTAATCCCTAACTAAACCTACTTCTGCTAACCTATATAGGTACTCGTAGCATGGCTTCGTCCGAAAACGGACTAGCCAAGATGCTATTTACTATGCCCACTGACATACTCCTTCCGAACGCACTTATCCGAAAATGGTTGTTCCAAACACATTCCAGCAAAACATGTATAATATCCTCTACAGAAATAAGAAAAATCGTATGAGAGTCAGCATTTTCTTTCAAATGAGGCTATATAAAAGCGTAGGTATAGAGGAAATTAGTATTGTACACAGCCTCGTAAATAGATGATTTTCGAACAAAGAAACAAATGACAATAGACGTGTGCCACACAATTCGCAATTGTTTTTCATTATAATTCGAATTTGGAACCAACAATGGAGCTATCAGTTCTTCAATAAACATGTATAAACAGGTTTACCTATTAAGGTGCATTTACACCAAACGGCCATTAAGCGCGTCCGAATCTGAATACGAAAGAATAAACGAACTCTTTAGCAAACTTTTCATCGTCTGACCCCATTTTTAGTTAATTTTGTAGCTTATTCAATAAAAAAATGTTAATCATACAAAACCTAATGACGATTCAAAGTGATCAGTGAGATTTTATTGAATCAAAGCTTTTTGACTTTGACTTTGATTTGGTAGTAGGTAATTCCATCGAGTGGTCCTGCTAAACTTCGCTTTTCGGTTCGCAGTCACCGTACGCGAACTCTTACTCCCCTGGTTGTCAAGATCCGAGAGCAAGTGCTTAATGTTACGCATAGACGTGTCTCTGAGTACCCCTTAGACAAAAGGGTCTTAAGCACCTATACTTATCGTTACAACAAGTGAATAGACCATACGTCTACCGTGCCTTGGGATTTCACGTAAGCCTATTTCATTAAACTCCATCCCATGGTAGTAAAACAAGTCTTTACGTACTTAACAACCCAATTACAAGCAAATACAGGCTATTACGACCAGCGGGCCTAAGATGCGCACCGCGAGATATTTGTCATGTCGTTCTATCAAAATGTAAGCATTTTGTACCAGTTTAGGAACTATTGCAAAATCTGCGGTAATGTTGTCGAGAAACCGCGCCTTTGAATTTTCAACTTTTGACATTTCTGCATGACTATTATCTCGTCCTCAGAGAGGTACGGCGACTAAGAAGTGTCAAAAGTGTACATTATGGCGCGTTTTGTCGACACCATTCGGTACCACAGATAATGCAATAGTTCCTAAACTGGTACAAAATGCTTACATTTTGACAGAACGACATGACAAATATCTCGCGGTGCGCATCTTAGGCCCGTAGGATGGATGTTAATGACGTGATTTCGTTGTAATGAGTTCCTTGGCCTGTTATGAGCCCGTCCGATCCATAATTTCAGATTTTTATTATGATCAAACAATGAAGATACTGCCACCTTATTGCATAACTAAAGACAAATCTGCGATACGTATAAAAAGGCAGTCACTGACTATCAAAAGCATATTATAATTGTCTCAGATAATTGCTGATAAAGAAATCGTTACTCATGCATAGATTTGAATAGATGTTCATACAAAAATCTGTGATTGAGTCCGGATCAGTCGTTGAGCAGTAAATCAGCAAGCAGCCTTAGGGCTCGGGCACACTTGACGGAAATTCCGTCGCGGAACGCAATATACATGTTATTGCATATATATTACCAATAGCGGCCACACTACGCGGAAGATCGGTCGCGGAAGTATGGTACTGGATTGACTCCCGCGGAATTTCCGCGACGGAATTTCTTTCAAGTGTGCCTGAGCCCTTAGTTCGAAAAGCGACGTGTTACAATTTGACTTTCTATACCTACAACTGTCGTTGACTGATCGCGACATACGTAACCAGAGGGCTGGTTAGTGTTTCATCAGCAACATAGACTATGACATCATATTTGATAGAAACATAACAGCCACAAGAAAAAAAAGAAGAAGAACGTCCTATGAACTGATGGGTTACTCTCGAACACAGTTCCAATCCGGATCCATAGATTTTGACAGAAGTCCGGACATTTTTCAGTACAAAATGACACAATCTGTGAAATTCCGTGAATCCGGATTGGAACTGTGGTAGAGAGTAACCCACCAGATCACCTTTCGAGAGCCAACCTGTTTTTCTCAGTTTTTCGAGTTTTTTTCCTCAGTTGTGTTCAACGCATGCCCTCTATAACCTCAGTAGGTACGAACTCATCTATCAGTCTGTGTTGACTAAAGCTAAACTTAAAAGTGGATTTTAAGTCAATTGTTCGTGAACTCATTTATCTAATGGTGAGGATAAAGCTCATAATTTTCTCCATTCAAAAGGCTTTATTCTGTCTATAAATAAAGCTTTTGAAGGGTCGACAATTTCTTAAGATGAAAGACAATTATCTAATGATAGGGATGCTATCACAAAGACCACTTAGTATATACCTAAGTAGGTACCTATCTTATGAAACTAAAGTTACTTAGTTCTAAGTTTAGATAAAACGCCAAGAATCTAAAGATATTTTTCTTTAAATATATTTTTGTTTATTTAATTTCTTTCTTTTTACAGAATGTTGCAGAACATTTACCTCCAGCGTGTTGCGAACTTGATGATATTTATATACCTACATGAAAAAGTTACTAACAAAGTGCGTGAATCTGAAGGAGCTCATCAACTAACAAATACCTGCCTACTTACGTTCTTATTTGAAGAAATGTATTTTCTTTTCCAGTTATTTATTTTCCCATATTTTCTTACAGAAGATCAAATGCCAACTTCCACATCGCAATAAACACAAGCTCGTGTGCTCGTACGGCAAGTTGTAATCAGATGTTCGACCATGTGTCACGCAGTCTGGAGTCTGGCCAAGATGTGATATATTTTATCACAAAAAAGAGAGTATATCTACTCCAGCGATGGAGATTATGAACTTGCAATTTCTCATTTGTGGAATTATCATAATTTTAGTGGCTCATTCCAGTTTTCCCTGCGTAGGGGATTTCTGGAACTTTTGTCCAATAATCCTCTTGCGACTGCCGGCAGGGGAAAATTGGAAAAAATACAGAAATCTCCGTAGTCCGTAGAAACCCGCTGATGGACATATTGCCAGTCAGCTCCGCACGTATTGTCTTGTCTTTTCTGCGGACAAGGCTTACTATGCCGAGAGGATGGTATAGGTGCTTGCTAGGCAAGCCTACTCTATATAAATCATGTCTCCGGTATTACAGCGTCCCGTTCGTAGGAGTGTAAAAAGTGGTTTTTAAGGCTGTATAAACCATCTAGATTAAATACAAAGTACACTTACATTACATTGCTGCTTACATTATAGATTTAAAAAGGAAATATTTTGGGCGTTCTAGACGGAGTAGACTTGAAGAACTCAATAAAGTCATTTCCATGAAAAATTTATTATTATGAGGGAGATAGGCATGTAAATCAGCGTTTCTACGATCGTAACGCACAACGCTGCAGTGTGCGGCTCAACGCAGAGTACCGCGTTTGCTCTTCGCCGCTGACGCAGACTGCGACGTAACAAAATACCATGTATAAACTCGTACTAGATAGACGTTTTCCATACAATTACGTGTCCGGCGCTGCATGTTGCATGCCGCTGCGTATTTCGTTACGATCGCGAGACCAAAGGTTTAGTAACCAGACATTTTTTTAATAAAATATGTTTAGGGACGACCCGACTCGAACCTCGGCACCTCGGAAGAAGGCACTACCACAATACCTTTCATTTTCGGGTAAATATCTAAGCTCCTACGGTTTTCGGAGATTTATGACTTTAACCGGAGATACACTTACCAGGGTGTGCAATATTAGAGACATGAATAATGAAAGGTAAGAAAGATAAATGACTGAAGCGACTGAAAGTCATTTTCTTTTAAAATGCTCGTGAGTTGTCACGCACTGCGACTTTTTTGTAGCGATCCAAACGGACCAAATCCGGTACACTGTTTAGAAGTATGCGACTGAATCTCTGTAGAAAAACTTCTAACACGTGTTAGTTGCACGTGTATGAAAGACTGCTGAAACCAAATCGCGAAAAACCCGCGTTTGCATCACTGGACATTACAAGCGATATTCATATAGCCTAGGAACCTAAAGATAAAACATTGTATAGTTTACAGCCAGGCCAGATAGATTCCGAATGTAGGTACATAATGATACCTACCAAATATTCAAATATACCTCTCAAAAATACAACTCTGTAGGTAGGTATTTTATTATATTTTACTTTTATAGATTTCTTACTTAATGTTAAAAAACGTACAGTTCAAACTCTACCTAACTCTACTTACTAGATGGCGTAGGCGGTGCCTCCAGTCGAATAGATCCATTAGAAATGTAAAAAAATATAGGTAAGTAGGTACTTGTGAAATACAATAATGTAAATTAATGTTGCATTTTATTCCATACACGTACCTAATAAATCCTTTTAGGCATACACGAATATATTTCCGAAGTATTCTTTAAAATTAGTGAAAATGTGTTCGCCCAATACAATCCGTACGACATTTATTTTCCAACATCTATGTTAGAAAAGAAAATTCCGTGCTACAATGAATGCTGACAAATAGCTAACTACAACACGCTAGTAAACAATCTTATCCCTAAACTATTGTACAAGCCCACATCAACAACCTCTGAGCAACCTAAACAAATAATGACCAACGGATACGATATACTAACTGTTAGTTATGAGTTGATTTCTATACATTATTTAACCAGTAACTTGGACTAAAGGGTCATTACGAGTATTATTGACAATCGTATTGTGATAGTAAATGGAAATTGAGTAACATTGCGCAGTAACGACCTCTCGACTGCGGAGCGTTGCCGTGTTGCCGCGCAGTGTACCTTTAAAAATGCGTAGTCTATTAGTGACCGGTTGGTCTGATTTTAGCTGATTCCAAAAATTTATATTCGGATTCTTCGGATAAATGCGCTAAAGAAAAATATTACGAAGAAACCCGTCTTTCAGCTTAAGTATTGACCAAATTATGTTAACTGTGAATAGGACGGGTGTGAGATACTTAGTAAGTATGTTTGTCCTCAGATTACCAAAACTATCGTTTCGTTTAGCTATCTCAAACCCAACCGGAAGAGAATAAGAATTTAGTAAATTTGTATGAAAATACCTGATTTTAGAGAGAAAGGATAGAAATATTTCAGTTGGACATATCAGTTGTATGTGTCGCGTTTTTGTATGTAGGTAAAAGTAGTTTGCATGTAAACTGGCAGCGTTTCTCAATATCGGTGGGGTATAGGATTTATGTAGATTCAATCACAATGCATTGCGGGGCACACAACTCTATGCGGTTTGCTGGATGTGTTTCATTGTATAAAAAATCTGCAGGATAATTAGTCGTCTATGGTCGAACTTAGCTCTAGTTTTATTCTGTAATAACGTATACTCTGTGGGCGCAGCCGGAACGACAACGCCAAGTGTATGGCTAGAGGTAAGTTCCGGTTCCGCCCACTATTAAACTGACCGATGCAATTGGAAAATGGTAATAAAGTAGAGCGCACGTCGCTCCTTATAAAACACTTTTTAGTAAATTGTTTTACAACTTATTATCTGTATTTGTGTTAGAGCAATTTACAGGTTGGGTACAATACTCTCGTTCGAAATTAGCAAGTTCAATTTGACAAAAAATCTCATTGATATTCAGAAGGGTCCAAAAAAACCTTGTTCGCTCTTGCCTCATTGTGCAAAGCCCCGGGACGAAGACATCAAAATAATTTTCAATAAACATTATGCGGAAAAGAAGCTCCCGAATAACCATAATAAAATGCCCCAAAAATAATCATTCCGCGATACTTGCTACCATCTACGTCGACAAACGAGATTTATCGAGCCTGAAGGCCGTAATATAAGAGGCAACGACTTTTGGTATAACAGTTAATAACGAGCAATAAGGATAAGTTACAAATAATACGGGAGAAAATTACAAGGATGCGTTCAATTCGAAAAGTTAACTAGTTCGAGAAAAGACAAGTCTTTGGACTCAAATAGAACCAATCCGCCAAATGATGTTTCCAGATTTATCTTGGATCTAACAAAAACCGCGTCTGTTTTGGACTTAACTAGGTTTTTTCATATTACGCAACATATGACAGCTTTGACAGGCGTTAAGTCCAAAACAGACGCGGTTTTTGGCGGTTTTTGTTAGATCCAAGATAAATCTGGAAACATAATTTGGCGGTATTTATTTTCTTGTATAAGCTAGAAAACTATTACCCTAATCAAGATCTAGCATGTTTTTCTAGATCGATCAAAAAAACTTAATTTAACGTCTAACGTGCTAGACTATTTATCGTCGTAGTCTAGTCTAGCAGACCTAAAATGCATTTTGCAACTTATAACAAACGGAACACTTCAATGTTAGCACATGCTTTTTCGAATATTCAAAACCCGTTCTCGGTATAGAGAGATAAGAGAGCAAGCAAACTGCACTCGGAATTTTTCGCGATATCGAATAACTAAAATCCTATAAAGCGAAACAAGATTGAAGCGAAATAAAATTGGAAACTTTATGAAAATCATGGCTCCGATGTTCTCTAGTGGTAGCAAGCCAATATTTTAACTATATATGAAATGATACAGTATTTTTTAATACTTTTTTTGTGTTGTGTACCTTTTTTCGTAGCCTACCAAGCACGTAGGAATAAGTAAACATGTACGGCCTTACCACGTTATCAGATTTATCTTGGATCTAACAAAAACCCCCAAAAACCACTTAGTTCCCTGTCAATAAGTTGTCAGATTTATTGTAACATATAAATCTGACAACTTATTGACAGGGGTTAAGTCCAAAACACACGCGATTTTTGGCGGATCCAAGATAAATCTGGAAACATATTTTGGGAGGTAGTGTTGGGGTGTAAGGAAAAAATAAGCTGGACCGAAAAGGTGATATAGAAGTATTAAGAAGAGTCAGCGAAGAAAGGGCACGCAAAGAACAAGAGAGGAAAGATTGGACATTTTATACGGTGGTATAGAAATCATAAACCACAAGCGACTTTGAACTTTAATCTCAGTAGTAAAGCATTCCATATTCTACATCGTAATGATCGTCGTCACCAGTTCTTCTAGCGTTTCTTCTTGTTTTATCAGCCATGTAAATCGCTAAGTCTGGATAAGCCTGGACCAACATTCTGGCTCCTTTCTTATTCATCGTTCCATTCACAATTATATCCCTAAAAGTGCTGTTCTTTACAAAGTTTTGGTTGAGGTCTCTGTAACCGTTTATTTTTTTCATTAATTCTGCGTCGATTTTTATCATGTTTTCTTCGTGAACTTCTTTAACGGACTGCCTGTCCTTTTTGTACTTCTTCTTCAGTTCCTTCACAAACTTCTTCAGCTGTTTCGTTTTCTTCTTTCTAGCTGATGTCCCGTTCCTGTACGCCCTGTTCAGTATCTTCCTTATCTCTCTTATAATTTTCTTTATGTTCTTCTTGATCTTGCGCTTACGTCGTAATCTGTCTCGCTTGCGCCGTCTTCTCTCCCGTTTCTTCTTTCGCCTTTTTCTTTCCTTCGAGCCTTTTCCCCTATTTCTTTTTTCTTCTGAATCGGTGGTAAGGGCTGAGTCATCGAATGATACGTCAAAGCCTTGATACATATCGTAGTTGTTGAGTTGGAGGGAACAGCAGATAAATTGTGTGCGTCCGCAGAAGTAATCTCCACGGTATATGCGGTACTCTGATTCGCATTCCATGGGCAGCATGCAGGTACCCCATGGCATGTCATGCTGGTTTGGATCACCACACGGGACACCCCAAGGTCCTATAAATATCAGAATCCGTTTTATAAATAGGATGACTACGACTGAAAAAGTGGGATAGAAAACAGCGAAATTGGCTTAGGGAACTGCAAGAAACAACTGCTGTGACATAAAAAGTGAAATATAGGAAGAGAGATGACGTAGGTAGTAGAAAATACTCACTGGCAGCGACCATATTCACCACATCCCCTTTTGGATCTGTAGAGTTGATTGCCTCAAACTTTTTCTGCAACCAATGCTCCTTCCATTCGTCTTTCCAGTCCTGCATCTCTACACTGGAGCTCGATGAAACATCTGAATAAGAATCTGATATCGACGCCTTCCTTCGAAGGTCGCGCCTCTTCAGGAAGTTGAGAACTGGGTCCAGTTGGTACTTCTCTTTGCCGATTGTTTTAGTGTCATCTATTCTAGCTTGTCTGTTAGCTTTATTTGTGGCGTCAAGTTCTTTTTTGGAAAGCTGTTGGGCTTCGAATTCTTTTTTGGATTTTTCTTTCAACCGCATTGCTTTTTGGAAGATATTTTCTTGAGGTCTGGGGACGTTTTCTGTGAGATCATTATTGCTGTCATCGTAGGATCGCTTTAGGAATGATAGCACGTCCTCCTTGATATTTTGGTAGACTGAGGAGTCGCTGGTTGCAATATAACATGTTAGCGCCACTAGATATAAAAACAGCTTCATTTCGATTTACATGGCTGCGTGCCCTCGCTTCAACGAAACGAAATGTTTACGAGTTATTGTAAAACTGTAAATAATTTTATGAAATCATTTCAATAAGTGGATATAAAATGGAATTCACGGTTTTATTTTGCAATAAACTCCTGCCGAATAACGACATAGATTTAAATATAAATTAATTTATTTAAAATGTAGTTATTGGTTATAAAATTCTTCTTGACCAACCAATAATACCTAAGGTCGATCCGATAACACAAAAGATAGAAAACTTAAAACTTTTTTTTGTACTTTCAACATGAAATATGATTAAAATATTCCTAACCAAACAGTTACTACACCCATTTAATCCCTCCAGTAGCTAGGAAGTAGGTAAGTTGCTCATTATTCTCAAATTATACCCCTGAACCATCGATATCTAATTACAGAACAAAACAAAAAGGGTTAAAAAGGCAAACCGCATTTTAGTAGAAAGGCTAACCACGTATTCGGGCTCTTCAATTGTAGACGTTGATTAGACCTGTAGTGAACCCGTGTCAGAATCGTCTAGTTACCCTAACCGGCGTACAGGGCTGGCAACTGGATAGAATATATTCTATGAGCTTAGGGTATTTGGGGGCAAATGGTCATGTTGGTTTGCATGTTCCAAATGCTGATTTAAAACAACACAAAATGACGGTAGCGAAGACAAACGCAGTGGCGAGTCAGAAAATTGACCCCCAACCGAGAGAGTAGCGTGCATGACTATTATTTACTCGGTAATGTGTATAGTACGTGCATAGATCAAAACACTGCTCTGATCTGACCTTGAACGCACAAAAGCACATTTAAATAAGCTAAAAGACTGTGGCCCACTCAGTTGACTTAAGACAGCCGTCTCTACAAGAGTACAGAATAAAAGACCACTAACTAAGCGCCCTTACAAGTAGCTAAAGAGGTAGATGCTTCGCAAGACGACGGGAGAATACTAATTCTTTCCCAGTGGACGTTTTGTAGCTCTTTTTATCGAAGTAGTGGATTTAGGGGAATATTCTTTGGGACAGCTTTGAATACGGATATAACGGATGCTTGTATAGTTCAAAAAATGGTGGTTTTATAAAAGTACTAGCGATCCGCCCCGGTTTCACACGCGTTCAATGCTGATACTAAATATACTATACAGAATGTTTTTATATACGATGTACAACACTGTAGTACAATATTTTAATCTATATCGTAGGGTTCAGTCAGCGTTTGCAATGTAGAGTCATTTCCATGAAAGAAGTCCCGCGGACGCGGCGCTGTAGTCGACCTTAAGTATTATTTCTCGGGCAGGACTTTTAACAACTTTAGGCATTGAAAACAAGACTTTGATCACCGAAACCAAATAAAAACGCACTAGCATCCGAACACATTAACAACACCTGACAACTAATTTAAAATTTAGTTTTAAAGTTTAGTTCCGTCCGGAAATTTCCGCGGGACTTCTTTCATGAAACGGACTCTAAGCGCAAAAATGTGTTCATTTACGACATCACATTAGAAACCTCTAAAATTATCAGTCTTTCTCTACTATATTATGCATGTATTATACATAAAAACCTTCCTCTTGAATCACTCTATCTATTAAAAAAACCGCATCAAAATCCGTTGCGTAGTTTTAAAGATCTAAGCATACATAGGGACAGACAGTGGTAAGCGACTTTGTTTTATACTATGTAGTGATGATTATATAGTGAAGTGATTAGTAGAGCAAATAAGAAACTGTATCAAAAGACAGAAATGTGTTAGAAACATCATAAACTTGACTTCCCTCTCGTCGACCTACATAAACGGAAAACCGGTCTCTAAAACAAAAAAGATTGCCAGACTTGCGCAAGCAACACACAATGGAAAAACAAGGTAGGTATACCTAGTAAAAATAAAATCTTCAATACCAACCTTCAAACAAACATCATAAATCGTACTTTCAGAGCATTTCAGGCCCATTTTTTTGGATCTCCACGAAGCCTAGTATTAAAGTCGTCAAAAATAAAGCTGTTTTGCCAGACACGAAAAATGAACGCGTAAATGTAGAGTGGCAGAAATAGTAGACTTTATTCCGGTGGGATAAGGCTGTAGGTTTCAGTAGTAGTTTCATTCAGTTTTTTGCTTTTATCACGCATCTAGTTGAATTTGATTTATTGGTTGGGTTAGTCAGTAGTTATCCAGTCAGAATTTAACTTAACTTTGATAGTTTTTTAAGTGGGATATTATGTAATTTCGCTAATATCCATCAACTACTTAAGATCCTCCCAAACGCTTATGAGGAGTAGTCAGACTGGTGTTCTTAAATTTTTTAACACCTCTTATGGAGGGCGAGCCTAATCCATCTAAAAATCATGTCTCAGTCATCGTGACGTGGGTTAAAAGTGGCCCATGATGGCCCTGACTTCGTACAAAATATAATCTAGATTAGATGCAAATGCCTACTTATTATTAGTACAGAGTTCGCTCCGTGGTGTAGGTAAGTAGGTAGTGTAGGTACGTAATATCATTCGTCTGTCTTAGTCTCGTTGTAGAAGGTTTATGAAAACACAAATATCCTGCTAAAAGACCAGCTCTTTCTATCCCTATCCAAAGGAAATAGTCAATACTTGTGCAGCTGATTAAGGCTCAGGTTTCCTCACGATGTTTTCCTTCACTGTTTGAAGAGCACAGTAAATATTGTGTAAGCCACAAAATAAAAATATACGCAGGAGGCTGAAGAACGAAACTACGTAGGCACTCGTAGGTAAATAAGGTCTCATTTGTATTCTGAATACATGAAAAAGACCGGATTTCATAAACATGCAGGGAAATTCGAATAACTTTGAATAAGTACGTAAAATTGGAATTGAATTTATCCCAATCCCAATAAATAAGGTCCGACCCTTGGTTGAATATCATATTAATCTGATTTCTGAGATTACTTATGGGCCTTTGGGATTAAGGCTACAAAATGCTAATGCGCGATGTAAAAGTAAATATTGTAATTGTTGATATCTTTAAGTGCATTGAATTAATGCCTATAGAGATAAATAAATGAATTGAATTGGATGGAGAAATTGTCATATCAAGACGACATTATTATACCTACTCAGTTATTATGGGTTCAAATCCTACTTAATTCCTACCTACCTATTTAACAAAATCAATGTTTTTCTAAATATGCAAGTATCTCATACTTTCCTTTTAAGTAAATAAAATAGTTATCAGCTTAAGTATTATTAAATGAATGAAATAGTTTTTTAGTTAGGGCCATAGGTGTTAAAAATTTACAATAATTATGGCCAAACAAATATAACTATAGTAAATAATTATAGGAACGACACTAGCAGTTCTCGAACACCAGAAATAATGAAGTATATAAGTAATTTAATTAAAATTACGTAGATTAAAAATTTATCCACAAAAAATCTATATATTCTAACTAATATGGTAGTAGTTGAGTTCGAGGTATGAACTGAACTGAACTAGGCAGGCATCGGGTGTTCGCACTTTCATGACATGGGAACCATCTCAGTATTTCCAGACATGCATTGTAAATGCAGTACCTAATTTTTTGGGGAATCACATTGGTTGCAGGTATTTCTAGCATCAGATATAACAAGATATAATATATATTTAACTACTCACTACTATTTATCACGCGATGACATGAGCCTTGTGTTATTATATATATTTTAAACATTATAATTTTATACTATTTTGTTCCAAAAAAAAAAAGAGATGCAAAATTTACATAAAAACTTATAATGATTAAATAAACTTACAAAACTCAACTAATAACTTCCACAACTGATTCTGGCTTCTCCATCCAAGTTCTGTGGTCCTTATGTTTGTCAGCGGGAAAGCTTCTCGTGGCACCACAAGTCTTGCATAACCATTCTATTATCTTTGACTTCTTTTTACTTTTAATTTTCATCTTGGCTGAGACGTTGTTCACCAATATGCATTTACATTTTCGGCATATTTGCCGTTTTACTTCTGGATGACTGAAAAATTAAATAAAGATTTATTTAAATACGTAAGTACATACTTTATGTACTTTTAATTGTATTTGTAACATTTTAATTTAATTTAATTGTATTTTGCCTTCCATGCTGTGGGTCGTGGGTTCGATCCCCACCAAGAACAAACATTTGTGTGTGGCAAACATAGGTGTTTGTTCTGTGTCTGGGTGTTTCTATGTATTATATGTATGTATTTACAAAAAAAATCAAATGTATGTATGTATCCTATCAGCCATCTAGTTTCCACCGTACAAGCTTCACGCATAGTTTGGGACTAGAAGGAGTGAAGTGTCCGTGAATATTTATTTATTTATTTTTTCATGATTTTCATTTCATGAGTTTGGTGGAACATGGAAAAAGACCAGGAAAAGTTGAGAATCTTGTGGAAACCATGCCTTGCAGTCGGAAAACACCCCTATAATCACACACACACACACACACTACAGCACAGTATTTTAGGATAATTCAATACTTTCCAATGTAGGAGCACATTATGTGGATACTTACATTCTTAGAACATTTTTCTTGGCAATATTTATGATCAAGTTCCCATAGTATGATGATAATGCAGGATTTTTGTCCACAACAGCTTTGCTGAGCTGAAAGTAAATACCACATTAGTAGGTGATCTTTATAAAAGTAGCTACAAGATATCAGATACCAATCGTACCCCCACCGGTGGGCCTGAGCTACTGGGGAATATGGACCAGTTCTATAGAGAACCAAAGAGGATATAAACACTACGTTTTAGAGAACGCCGACAAGACAGACTACTAGGATACCGATTCGGGCGATGTGGTGGGCAAGGCGATTCGGGCGGCGCGGCGGCGGGGCCACTGGGAATAAACCACCACTACCACACTATGTACTTTAGTACAAGTCGTGATCCTTACTTGGTATAGATAGTTCATCCGATGGAATGCATCATTTCCTTGCACCTTTTTCGTTAGTTTTTGCGACATTTTATTCAAAATATTGCATTTTTATTTCTTCCCGTAGTTTCCGCGCAAATAATAAACAAAACATTTTTTTTACTTTGAGTTGACTGATTGCTTGGGTTTGTTTTGTTTCATTTTTTTTTTTTTTTTTTTTCGCTCCTCGGAGCAGGCTATAGTTTAGAACCATACCGCCTAGTCTTACGTTATGTTTTTCTCATAAGTTAGTTTGTTATGTTGTATGTCTTGCGTATCTGTCTTGTTTTGTTTCATGTTGTGGGCATTTTTAATCTCTAGTACCTAACACTAGTGTAACACTACTACTTTTGAAACTCGACAGGACGGACCATGGACGAACCATCGAAATAGGACGGACGGACGACGTTGACGACGAGCGACGATGACATACATCATAGACCGACGACAACATCATCGTTAAAGGCAGTAGTTACCACCATTATAGTTATCGTGGGCCATTGGCTTGTTCTATCATTTTTTAGGCTACATAAAGAACACGATGAGCGAGATGGTCCGAACGACGATGACGACAGAACGACTAGTAACTCAAAATAGGATGCCGAACTTAACCTACGTACATGTTTCCACGTAACATACACAAGCTTGTCATTCATGTGCATTCATGGCATGAGGCAGAGCCAAGCAGCTTAGTCAGGAGTCAGTAGGGTTTTCGGTTTTCCAACTACTACAGGTACTCATAGACACAGGACCAACGATCATTGTGCGTGTCTGCCAATTTGACGTTGAAGGATTGTAAAACTTGATTGACTTGCCAATCTTGCCATCTGTTCTGTCTGTCATCACATCAATCAAGTCAGTCAGTCACACTAGTCAAAATCGGCAAGAAAAGCGGTGTTTTGCAAAATTTTATTTTATTTCGCAAATTAACAAGGGTTTGCCTACCTATACTAAATTTTGAAAACATTAACAACCTGAGAGTGGCGCATGAGTGGCATAAAAGGCAAACAGCTGTAAAATACTGTAATAACACCGAAGTTCGCTTTGTAAAAAATGCTTTCCAGAAATCCTATAATCCTCTCCAAAATGCGAATGAGAGTTCATAACTACGCCAGATTATTCTCGTCTCAATCTAGCGTTGGTGATATCGAAATTCCGTTTTCAAATGGGTAAGTTGGAGGTTATGTTTGAAGGTTATGATTTGTATCTTTGCCAACGGAATTTGCTATGTAAATAAGGTCAGCAATTACAAGGAAATATAGGTTGGAGTATAGCAAAGGGTGTGCAGTGCTAGATAAAAAAGACTGCCGAAATTTTGATAAAAAAGGACTTAGAAAAATTTTGAAGAAAAATTACATTATACACTACTCTTTACACTCTCTTTTTTTATAATTACTCTTTACACTATATAAAATACAGGTACGATGCCACAAGTTTGGTCCAGGTTTGAATTAAAAATATCCTTTCAGGTTGTCATTAAAAGTCTCCACTGGAAAGTACGCCAGATTCGCTGATGGGGCCTGTGTGGCCACCTATGGAGACACAAGTGTCCTCTCCACTGTGGTGTCAAAAGCTAAGCAGAGCAGCAGTTCATTTCTGCCACTTGTGGTTGACTACAGACAAAAAGCCGCTGCGGCTGGACGGATACCTACCAATTTTTTGAGAAGAGAACTTGGTAAGTAATTTTTGTGCTCAGTGCTCAAGTTAGGATCAAGATTCAAGCATATTGGTTTTTGACAGTATTCTATGAAAAAGAAAAACTACTCAAATCTATGTGTTATTGTTGAAGCAACAGTGGTTACTATAGATCACAAAGTTTTAAGCAATGAGTCATGTAGGTTTCTGTGTAAAATACTAAAATAATGTATTTCTAGTGTTTTCTGACACTCTCGTAACCTATTTATTCTTACTCCGCAGGTCCAACAGAAAAAGAAATCCTTACATCCCGTCTAATAGACAGATCTCTCCGACCACTGTTCCCTTCAAACTACTTGTACGATACTCAGATAGTGTGTAACATGCTTGCTGTGGACGGGAATAACTTACCTGAGACAGTAGCAGTTAATGCGGCAAGTGCAGCTTTAGCCTTATCTGATGTGCCTTGGGATGGACCAGTGGGGGCCGTTAGGTAAGAATTTATAAGTTAATTTACAAAACAGCAAAGAAATATGTAATGGATCTAACACATTTCGTCATCAAGCAAATTTTCAAGAAATATCAACTGGCACATTGAAATAAAATGATTTATTGGCCAGAAATATGGTTACAAGTACTTAAGATAGGTTTAGTAGGTTCTACATATTTCACCAAACACATTAGCATGCAAATTATATTTTTATGATAATTATCTATTAAATTATAAACACTACCTAATTACTTTAAATTGAATTGAATAATAATTGTTACAATTTGCGGGTTTCCTTCAATCTACTTCTACGCCATTGGCCGGTTCTTCTATGATGTGAGATGAAATATCCAATGTAAAACGCTCGGAATCCATAAAGAAACTCAATATAGTCTGTAAGATAAGCAATACCTTTGGGTGGTGAGGCATACGCTGAGTCTTTTTTTTTTTTTTTTTTTTTTTTTTTATACAATATAGGCAACCGTTTGACCACAATCTCACCTGATGTTAAGCAATGATATGGTCTACGATGTAGCACGGTTACCTAGAAGATACCTATTCACTCTACTCTTGAAAACTTCCAAATTATAGTCATTCGGGAACACAGACGCCGGCAACGAGTTCCACTCTTTGGCTGTCCGCATAATAAATGTAGACGCAAAGCGTTTAGTGCGGATTGGTGGCATATCAACCATGAACGGGTGTCTCGTTTCCGTACGCCTAGTGGTCCGGTGATGGAATGGGGAAGGGGGAACAAGCTCAAAGAGTTCCATTGCACACTCCCCAAAATGTATCTTGTAAAATACCGACAGGCTAGCTACTTTCCGACGATGCTCGAGGCTCAGGAGTCAAAACCCTTTTGCTGTTGTAGCATACAAACACTTGCCAGATTACCTAGGTACCTACTCAATCCACTCATCTCATTTTTCTTTCTGTCTAATTTTTATTTCTTTGTAGTGTTGTTACTTTAGTTCTGTAGGTCTGTGTATTTTGTGTGTTACTTTATAAGCAAATAAATGCCTGTCTATGTCTATGTCAATAACTTTAATAGCAATAAACAATCAAATCTTTCTTTGATGCCAAAAAAACAATCTGGTGACTTCAGACTTGTAATTCAAAAATAGTTGGAATCATGACTAGATCAAAGAATTATTATTCTTTCGCAGATTAGGTTACATAGACAATGAAGTAATCATAAACCCTACCCGCAAAGACCTGGAGAAATCTACTCTGAACCTTGTGGTGACTGCCACTCGGGGCAACCTGGTAGTGATGCTGGAAGGTGGGGCACAGGATATCTTGCAGCAAGATTTGCTGAAGGCCATCAAAATAGGTAAGGTAAGTTCAATCTGAATATTATTAGTTGGATATTCTTAGCTGTTCGTAAAGTTCGTATTTTGCTTTCCCTTTGACCTTTCAATGTTGTTTATGATCATCTGATCATCATCTGATGATGAAGCTGTATCAAACTGAAGTCGGTTTTTTTTCAATTTTTCATAATAATTATTTTACTTGATTAACCAAACAAGAAAACTTACTGCTGTGTGTACAAGGGTGGGGGGGTTAGGTATTTCAACCCTCTATTGTTTTCGGTAGAGTTAATCTGCATTTATTTACATTTTGTATCTATCAGGTACAAAAGAAGCGCAGCAAATTGTCCGGGGCATTGAAAGCCTTCAGAAAAAGCACGGACGAAAGAAACGGGAGTACGAAACACAACCCCCAATGGACCAGAGTATCGTAGATTCTGTGAAGTCACTATCTACTATGAAGATTAGAGAGATTCTCGGGTTAGTTACACTGAATTTATTATTATGATTCAACTATGAATGTTACCAGTATAGTACTTACCTAGCCATGTTTCCCCAATTAAAACGAGTCTAGGAGTTTTATAACATAATTTTATAAACAAAAATCACCAGGGGTTTTTATTGAAGAGGTACAAAATTGTTGTAACATTTGTCACAATAAAAAAGATGATTTTAATTTTTCGGATTTTTTTTTATATTCACAGTGACCACACCCACGACAAGATATCACGCGACAATGCCGTCTCAGCTCTCCGTCAAAACGTCCTAAACCAGCTCCGAGACACAGAGGCTGATGTCACACAGTTACAAGACTGTTTCAACTCACACCTGAAGCAAATCTTCCGGGATATGATCTTTGAGACTGATGTGAGGTGTGACGGTCGGTCTCTTGATGATCTTAGGCCAATCTCTTGTCAGGTGAGATCACATACAAGAAACTCTTATGTGAGATTTTAGAAGACCTCAAATAAATACGTCTACGTTTTATACGCTGGCCTACTAGCTTCCACAATACATATTCCAAGTTTCATCCAAATCGCATCAGTCGTTTTTCCGTGAAAGAGTTATGCCGGCTACATACGTAGCGGTATACCTGAACGGTATCCCGGAACTGAAGGCTTGTGCAAGTATACCTAACGTCCATAGTGACCACGCACGATTCTAGTATGCCTGTGCAGTCTCAGTTCTGCGCCTGTGACAAACCGAAGAAGTCGTGTTGTGCAATAAGTATTTTGTGAAATATGCCACCGGCACCCGCAAATGATGACGTTTCGGCTATTGTTGGTTTGGTGCTAGCTATTAAGAAAAAAGAGAAGTGTAAGAAGAAACGTTCTGTATGGTGTAAAGAATGGTAAATAAATAAAAATTAACTATAAACTCTTCTAATTTCTCTCTATTACTGCAGCGTGAATCGACAGACATTTTGGCGCGAAAATAAACACACAAACCGACCGAAGCACTGGCGCGCGTGCGACTGAAAGCGTTGCGACACACACGCTCATGCATACTTGCACAAACTAGTTTGCGCAGGTATACAGATCGTAGTATTGATCTGCCTACCAGACTTGTGCAAGTCAGGAAACTTGTGGAAGTTTTGTCACACACACGCTCCAGTATACTTGCACAAGCCTTCAGTTCCGGTATACCGTTCAGGTATACCGCTACGTTTGTGACCGCCATAACAAACATCCATCCATACATCCTTACAAACTTTCGCCCGCGTATATAATATTATAGTAGGACTGTTATTTGGCAGGTATCGTTATACGAGCCTCTCCACGGCAGTGCGTTGTTCCAGCGCGGGCAAACCCAGGTGCTGTGCACTGTCGCATTCGACTCGCCCGATAGCGCACTCAAAATGGACACGCTTACAATGCTCACAAGGTAAATTCTGTGCTAATATTCTACGGATAAGATATATTTTTGTTTAACTTATACTTGTACTAAATACCGCTTGTTTTCCCAGTGGTATAAAAGAGAAGAGTTTCTTCCTTCATTACGAGTTCCCTTCGTATGCGACCGGCGAAGTGGGACGAACTGGTCCAGCCGGCCGGCGAGAGGCGGGTCACGGGGCACTCGCTGAAAAGGGTTTACTGCCCATTGTGCCCAATCTGGGCTACACCACCAGACTCACCGCCGAGGTGCTTGAATCTAATGGTAAGTTATTTATAGCGAGTTGGATCACGGGTACTACCCGTGATCTGGGAACCCTACCCGTCGGGTAGGGTTCCCAGATCTAAATAACAAAAATCCAGAGAAAATTTCTGACATTTGATGAAAATTCCGGACCGTCTTTTCATGTCGTTATGCATCATGCAAGTGAATAAACAATTCGATTAATAATACAAATAATTAATTTGGATTTTTTCATATTTTATTTGACTTTTCACTTATTTGTAGAAATTCAGGACGGTTGCATTCCGGACTGTATTCCGGACAAGGACCTGTATTTCCGGACTTGTCTAGAAAATTCCGGATGTATGGCAGCCCTTGTCACGTGGCACTGACTGTGACCTATCTATGGCTTTTTCTATTGTCATAATTAACTTGAAATGTCTACTAACTTGTGATAGAACAATTTTATAGCCCACCTAATTTCATGCCTGCCTACAATAATGAATCACAGAGAATGTCCTTACTTTTGAGTACTGAGAAGTTCTTAGTGGATGTGTTCTGTAAGGTAACGCATTATATTCATCACATGTTATTGCACCGGCACCCATATATGAGCATCACTGTTTGGCTAGAAATAGGTATGAAGAAAGAAAGAAAGACTTGCTTAGGCGTCTTCTCTCTATTCAAAAAGTCTAAATGCTAAGAAAAAGTTTATTTCCAGGATCAAGTTCAATGGCCAGTATATGTGGCGGGTCGCTAGCACTGCTAGACGCGGGAGTGAGCGTCAGCGCGCCGGCGGCCGGCGTCGCGATCGGCCTGGTCGCGCGACTCGGCGACCAGAGACACATTACCGACTACAGGATACTCACTGATTTGTTAGTGAGTCTCTTTTTATATATTCTTAACTACCGACTGAAAAAGGGTGTTATATCTTTGACGGCGTTGTTTCTTTGTCTGTAGTATGTAAGGCTCCGATTTGAATGCGGTTGTTTTTATCACAATTATAAAATAAATAAATATTCATGGACATTTCACGCAACGCCCTCTAGTTCCAAACTAAGCAAAGCTTGTACAAGTACTATGGGAATTAATTTGCTGATAAGATACTTAGGTACCTACATACAGTAGTCTCAGCGATTCTTAGTCTCTCCGAAGTAAGCACGAAGTTACACCCCAACTTACTTTCCTCCAATCTAGGTTAGGCTATGTTCGGAGAGACATAGATTGAATATTGTAATTTTGTAAATACATACTTATAATTTACACCTAGACTCTGAACAAACATCCATGTTTGCCACACACAAATGTTTCTTACAATATTTATTTGATCTCTCCAGGGTATAGAAGACTACATGGGTGATATGGATTTCAAAGTGGCGGGCACCAAGAAGGGCATCACAGCATTACAAGCTGATATCAAAGTGTCTGGGCTACCACTGAAAGTGGTCATGGAGTCTGTGCAAAAAGCGTGCGATGCTAAGAGCAAGATTATTGATATCATGAATAAATGTATCGACAAACCTAGGTATAGTATTATGAAAAAAAAAAGCTTATTGGGTTGTTATTGCCTATAACAATTTCATTACCGCTCAGAGTAGTTCCACCGAGGACGATTGATGCAATTACAGGTGAATGAGACTTAAGACTAAGAAAGATGAAAACAGTCCAGGGCCACACAATGCACGTCCTCGATGGATGTGCATTGAGTTAGTGCAATTGTTATATAGTTGTATCGACTGAAAATCAGTGGACCATCTGCTTGATCTGAATTTTTTTTATTATAACTTTTTTGGTTTGTGTGTAAAAGGCAGTATTTTACTTTTGTCAAAGAAAAATATAGCTTAACTTCTTGCAAATAAAATCTAAAACCTATTTTCAGAGAGGGTCGCAAAGAAAATATGCCGGTAACGGAAATAATGGAAGTAGAAGCCCACAAAAGAGCAAAGTTGATTGGACTGGCGGGCAGCAACTTGAAGAAACTTTACGTAGAAACTGGTGTACAGGTAATACGAGGATTCTACCAGATTCCGTAGTCAGAGTTCTGTTTTGCGTCATAAAAAGCAAGCTCGTATGAGTTAGTTGCCAACTCAGGTGTCGGAGCTTTTAGACCGCCTTAAGGCCTCCGTTATGGCTCAACGACTGCTAAAGCCGGGGCCGACAGTTTAACGTGCCCTCCGAAGCACGGAAGCGCTCAGATGTAAATGCCACTAACGGTCACCCATCCACCGCGCAGAACGTTGCTTAACTTAGATAATCGGTGAAGATTGACTACGCAAGCTGCGCCAAGAGTGCTTCTATTTTCATAATAAATAGTACATTACTGCAGCGGCCAGCATAAGAGGCATTGATGGACGAACGTGCGCGGAAATTAAACATAAGCAGTACCAGGACAGAATTTTTTATTTGAAAACTAGCCGTCTCCCGCGGCGTTGCTCGCGTTTTAGTGTGACTTTTCAAAATTCCTTTCTTCACCCCTACACTATATAAGGAAATTTCAGACCTCTAGGACTTATAGTTTAGGCTGTGTGTAGATTCTATGTCCGCTTCAAAAGAGTTTTATTATATTTAGAATACAATTACTTTTCAAAATCGATGACGAACAACAATAATTTTTCACGCGTTAAAGTGCTAATGTTTTGTCAATAAATAACAAACTACAACCTCACCAAACAAACCCACAAACAATGCTCTATGTTTTATGGAAATAAACATTATCTTAAAAAAAATCAAGTTAATTAAAATCTAGTGTTAAACTAGTTACGTAATTTCCAGATCACACCAATAGACGAAACGAAGTACAACGTGTTCGCGCCCTCACAAATCGCAATGGACGAAGCTAAATTACGTATAGACGCGTGGCTCACAACGGAACGCACGCCTGAACTCGAGTTTGGAGCTATTTACAAAGCAAAGGTCGTCGAGGTGAAGGACATTGGGGTCATGGTGACCTTATACTCGGGCATGGCGCCGGCTTTGGTGCATAACACACAATTGGACCATAGAAAGGTACACAACTTTTAGTGTCCGTTCACACAGACCGGCTCGGAGAGCATCGGCGCGCATTTTTCTTTTCACACAGACCGGATCGTATACGCTTGGAGTTGGTCGGAGCGGAGCCGCCAACTATTTCACATAGACCGGCTAGAAGCGATCTGAAAGCGGATGCGCTCGGAAACGGCTGCGCGAACGAGAAAAAGTACGCGATCGGAGCCGGTCTGCTCCTCTTATTATTTCACATCAAGCGCGTTCAAGCATTCTTAATGACAAAAGCAGTGCACGTGCAAAAATAAACCTTACTACAAATACTAAAAACTCATCTGCTCTCCTCTCCTAGCCGGTCTGTGTGAACGTAGTAGTCAACTCGTTTAGATTTTCAAACTACGAAATCAAAAAACTTATAAGACCCAATGCAATGATGGGCCTTTTCATATTTAAAGCGATCTATGAGAATAAACGCTTATTGATTTGATTTCAAAATACCTGTGGTACAGTGTATTAGCTTCAAAAATCTTAGGCCCCTATACCGATATAAAAATCTTTACTCAAGCATAGATTTGAGTAGATATTTTCATACAAAAATCTATGCTTGAGTCCGTCCGGATCAGTGTTTGACCAGTAAATCAGCGTATGGGCCAAAACCACACACGGTGATTCAAGTTGCCATTGAGATACTTCAACACTAGACCTTTGACGCACTTATTGGAACATCCTGTAACTAAATAACTTCTTTTCTTTCAGATTATGCATCCTTCAGTGCTCGGCCTGGACGTGGGTTCCGAAATCCAAGTGAAATTCTTCGGCCGAGATCCCGTTTCAGGTCAAATACGACTGTCAAAGAAAGTGTTAACCTCGCCTCCACCCGGTATTGTTAGAAAACTTGATAAAAGCTAGATCAACTATAGAAAGGGTGTGTGGAAGTGCCTTTGACTACTTTAGACCCTCAAGAACCTTACCTCCTAATTCATATTGGTCTTCTATAGCTGAACTAACTAAAATGATTTAAATCTGTTGTCATCTCTTTTCGTTGTCATGCACGTGACAATGATAGACCATTTTTTAAGGCCGCGTCAAAATGACAGTTGGATATGAATAAAGGGGTTAGTATAAAGAATTCTGAAGGTATGCCTTTTAGTACTAAGCCAATTTTTTTAATAAGGCCCGTGTACCTACTGATTTATGCTCAAGCATAGATTTTTGTATGAAAATTACTCAAATCCACGCTTGAGTAACGATTTCTCTATCAATATACGGGCCTAAATCTCAAATCAATAAAAATCAAAAATGTTTATTTGGAACAAAAAATACAATGAAGACAAGAACAAAAATAGAGAATGATGACAATATAGTAGTACGCGCCTTCAGATTTGATCGCGGTTTCAAACTTTGTGCTTGACTGGATTTTTGTAGAGTTTGTGGAGTCAAAATCTTCTATAAGTGTAAAAGGTATAATTCCAGTACTTTCTTACACGGTCTAGATAACCAACTCAAAAAAAGTGAGTAGTCGAACTCAATTCATTTATCAAATTCTAGCGGTGACGATGTGTGAAGTGATCTGTCACGCGCGTTATTGGAACAAAGTTTCTTATTGCGCGTTTCGAAAGGGGGCTAGACGGAAAAAATTAAGACCAAAAGTTGTAACGACACTTTTTTCAAACTTTGACAACGTCATTCGAACAAATTGGTGCAGGAAGGAAACAAAATGAATGTAGGTATTGTTGGAAGTTTTTGTTTTAATTTAGGTGCTTCTGTGTACTTACTGTAAGAAAACAACACCTCAAGGAACTTCGTTCCATCCGGGTGTCCCTTGACACCTCTCAAGTTTTTTTTTATAAAATCTATTTTATGTGCTTGTAAATAAAGCTCTTATTATTGTTGTAGCTACCTATTTGACTGCTAAATTGAATTAGGTAAAGATATAAAATTCGGAGACTATCATAATGAAATGTTAGAATTTTTTTGTTGTTTAGTGAATGTGCGAAATTATAAGTTGCACGTTCAAAGTTGTCTAACATTTAGGCAATCGTTGATATAATGGTTTAGTTATCCATATTGTAAATATTACATACCTCTAGCTATAGTTTATTCAATAAAATTATTACATACAACTTTTGTATTTTATATTTTCGAACTACCCTCTTTTTTTACTAGAATCTTTTGTTTTGGGTTTACCCTTTGGCAGTATGGTATCGAAATAAAACATCAATGAATTCAATTTATTTGTATATTGAAAGAAATATCTGTACATTCTAGAAATATATTGGTATCACAAAAGGACGTTTCTTCGAAGGCACTACATTGCACTGGACCCTATGCATAGAAAATACTAAATTATAGGTATATTTTTAAATAAACTATTATGTACAAAAATAGTACAAACACATGACATCCTCTCAGGGGTTTTATACACTTTGTTTTAGGCACAATTAGTTTACTTTCCAGTAAATACACTCACAAAGGGTCCAGAAAACTTAACTACAAAGTGATTGTCAAAAAATAAATGAATTAACAGTAACTTCCTAATTTAAGATTAAATAAGTAAAAATATACATTACAAATGTAAACCAACGCGTCAAGTTCACATCTCGCAGTCTTTGATTTCGTTGTGACTACCAGCAAATAACAAATAATATATTATTACGTTTTCAATCATCTATTTACAATATTCGATGAGATAATATAAAATTATAAATTAATTCGAATAGGAATGCCCTGCGCAGAGCGAAATTACTGCGCAAATTAGAGGGCGAAGCGGTCAAGACCTTTTTTTATAGATGTCTTAAAAGCTGTACCAGTCTAAGATGCGCAGTGAAAAAAATAACCTAACACCGTGCTAAAGAATAATAGATTAACATTGGTGGCAACAGATTAACATTTCATAAATAAATCAACTTACATTTGTTTGTAAATGGGTTATTAACAAATGCACGTTTTGGTACAGTCCAAAATAATGCGGTACAGTGATAATTCTTTTACACATTGAGATCAGATTGACTAACTATTGCCACCGGGTGCGACTGCCACAAAGCGAGTAAACAATAAAAAATAATTATGCATAAACAAAAATATTGCGTTACCCAAAATATTATGCTGTAAGTTTACATAATAATGGCATTTTTGGATTTAAAGCATTAAAAAAAACATTCTGATTTAGCAAAATCAAAAATACATAATGTACCTGTCTTCATTTCCAATGTCATGTAACCTCTTTGTCTGTTTGGCAATAAGAGGCACTAAAGTTAGTTCAACTTATACGATGGCAAGATACGAACAATAATGTTAGTACCTACTACTAAAATAGAGCGATTTCAAATCAATTTAAATGACACGTCCGGCGGAAATCACGAGCATCGTATTTACAGTATACTCTATTTTACAGTAAATAAAGTTTAGATTTCAATGCTGCCTTTAGGGTTGCCATTACTACAAAGAAAATCATTCATTACTCAAATGCATCTCTTCTGATTTCCACCGGGCCACGCCCCTAGCCTCAATATGCCATTAAAGATATTATAATTCAACAATTAATTAAATCGAAATGCAATCGTTTTTTTTTTTGAGTATTCAAAATGTTCGAGCTTGTTATCCAAATTTTCGATGACGTCGTAGAAACCGTTGTCAAAATCATCCCGTGCATATAATTGTAAATCTTATTACAATAGACATAAAGCTTACTTGAAGGTCCATTAATCTAATTAACCCTTTACTGAACACTAATTTCAGTATAAAAAGTTGATACAAAAAATATTTCAATATTTTTATAATCAGTAAAGGGAACCCACCTTTTACCCTAAATACGACACGATCCAAGCAGACGTCCAAACAGCAAACATCGAGTTTGCTAAAATTAGTAACTCAGTCGCCTATTAATCGATTCTATTTACAATCGAGTGAACTCCTAGTGCTTCTAACTTTTTGACAAACCTTGGATTTGTTTAGAGCACTTTTTTAATACTCTTTAGGTCCACAGTATTTTATATCTAGTTCTGAGTACAAAACTTTAGTTATCATAGACAATACTACTTGGATCCTGTTTCTGAAGGCAACACATTGGTCAATTGTTTAGCCAAGTAGATAAGCACAACTGTAAGATAGGATAGCGAGTAAACTTAGTTTACACGCTAGCTACTGTACTTGTAGTCTTTACTGGCTTGACCAATGTAAATCGGTTCTTACTGACTGAGTCCGAACAGCTTCAGCGCGTTGAAAGCGGTAGCCAGTGCCACGTCCTCAGGCCTCTGTCCGAGGAAGCCAGCCACTAGTTCAACAATGGCTGGCAGAGCGCAAGGCTCGTTACGTTGGAACGTGCAGTAACGATTCACGAAGTTCATTGACCTGCGGAAAAATGGACCATTGCATATAAAATAAAAAATACAACCGAATTGAGAACCTCTTCCTTTTTTCAAGTTGGTTATAGAAATGTACTGTAATCAATTAATGTTCTTAGCTTTTGTAAAAAATCAGCCTATATAAGAAAGTACATAAATATGATACAGATTAGATATAGGTACCTATCTATCTATATTTGTCGCTGTCCTAAATAGACTTGAGATATATGAGGCTATCACTCTGATAATCTAAACCCCCATATTTAGTTATCAAGGCTCAATCTTTATATTCAAGTTGCAATAGAAGTAAAAATCCTGCAATCAGTTAAAACACCCCTTTTTGAATGAAGATAGTTTACAAAAAAAATCACCTACTTATAGTAAATGTAGCACCTACTACACAAATTGGTTATTGTTTTTGAAACTATCATGGTTATGAACATAATTAAATCATGGTGTGGCGACTAGCCACAAGTAGGTAAATCGGGCTGACGCGATAGTTTTGGGTCCCGCGTCGCCAGTCGTCTCTCTCCGCTCGCACAGTGTAAACATGTAGCTTCGTTGGTGAATAAATAAGTAATTATGTGGAACACTGAACCTTATCATTACCTCCCGAAGAAATAGTATGGAGATTAGAAGATCTCCACATTACATCACTTGTTTACCCCTAAAATGGTAAATGCCCCGTATTTAGTGAAAATCAAATGGATATTTTATTCAATAAAATCTCACTCACTTTGAATCGTCATTAGGTTTCGTATGATTAGGTATGATTACATTTTATTATTGATTGAGTTGGAGCTAGTTCGTCCCAAGTTTGTTTATCTTGTAAATAATCAGATATTGGTAAGTACTAACCTCTCAGTCAAATGATCCTTCACATGCAATGGCAGCTTGGAAGCCCTCATATTCGGGTACATGAACGGAGAATCGGTTTCTACCAGCAACTTATCCAAAGGCAGTATTCCTTCAGACAGCAGCCTTCTGATCCCACCATCTGACTTATCCTTGCAGATATACCCTGTGATCCCTAAATAAAAACCCTTTTCTATATACTTCAGTCCTTGGTCTACGGAACCAGTGAATGAGTGGATTACGACTGGGGGTAGCCTGGTGCTGAATTCTTCTAGGATTTTTATTAGGTCGTCTTGGGCTTCTTTCTCGTGGACGAATAGAGGTTTTCTAAGGTCGCATGCCATTTCAACCTGGAACAATAGTATTTTTTAAATGTTCGAACAGAAATTGAAAGCGATATGTATGAGGAGTTACGGAAGGGAAGTGTATTTTTATTTATTTGAGACTGGCTGTCGCCATCTGGTTTGCTCGGGTGGTAGCAGTATACGCATTATTTGGTTAAAATCTTTGATCCTAATTTTTGACCCTTTAGGGTGCGACTTTTCAAAATTCCTGTCTTAGTGCACCCCTACAATAATAAGGATACTACCCTCCAAATTTCAAACCTCTGGGACTTATAGTTTAGGCTGTGCGTTTGTCAGTCAGCTTCAAACGAGTTTTGTATGTTTAAAAATAATAGAAGATAGAATTTCTTTTCGCCACAATCTCACCTCATTTATGGTAAGTGACAATGAAGCCGAAGAAAGAATACAAATAGCCAGAGTAGTTCTTCCTGGAAATCTATGGGAGAGGTTCAAATACAGGGTAATATGATAATGATGACATCTAGATAATATGATAAAATACTTAATCATAATGTATGAGTGTTGGAACAGGATTTAGATGGGGAGCTGCTCTATTATCTTGACAACAAAATCTAAAAGCGGAAACATTCAAATAAACATTTCCAATTAAAGAGAAACATGGCCGGTGCATCCAAAGACGGGAAGCGCTGAAAGAACTTGAGAGACGACAGATATGTGAGAATCGTCAGTTATTTTAAGACGAAAATAAACTACAGACGAAAGATAAAATACAAACACATAACAAAATCGATATATAAAATCGTTAGGTACGTGAATGACTGACTGATTGGTCATAGTGGTATTTGACGCATACCCCAGTCCGTAAGTTTTAGAATTAGCTTAAGGGCCGTAAGATCAATAGTGGTTTAAACCACGAAATAGAGTTTAACCTCCAGTCTCCGATTATTTCATAAGATCAATGGTAGTTAATCGACCATCGGTAGCTTAACTGACAGAGATGACATTAGATTAATCCATCGATCAAATGTAATCGTAGTTAACGAAACCCATAGTTTAAACTGCTTTTGATCTTACGGGCCTAAGGGTTTAGACATGAAAATGCAGAAAAAAAACATGTAATTGACTTATGTGTCAATAAAATGTTTTTTTTTGTGGGAATCGAACCCACTTACAGCGCAGAATGCAAAATAAATGGAATATTAATAAATACTTTTACTGCTTATAGGTACCTACCACCATGTACCTACCTACCGTGTTGTCTTTTGCAATGGCAATCAGTTATTAAAACGATCAAAAGAGACAAAGAAGGAATTCAAATAATTGTCTATTTTTGACATCAATCACAGAATAGAAAAGAGCATTAAAAGTCGTACAAAATAATGATGATCTGTAAGAAAATAACTACGCAAACGAAGTCGAGGGCATTCACTAGCAAGTACATAAAACGCAGAGGATTTCTGGACAATGTCCGATGCAGCTTTATAGGTTGGGACGGTGCCAGCGATTCTGAAAGTTTAGTTTAGACTATACTTGGGATGGCTATCTTTTTATTTGATCTCTTTGTAAAACCAAAGTTTCCGTGTTCAATAAAACATACTGGAAACTGATCTCGATCTGACAGAGATAGCTTGCATTTGGAGAATCAAAGGGTGCTTTAAATGACACCTAAACAAAATGGTCCTATACGTAGATTTTATTAAGTACCTAGCTTCCGCCCGCGACTTAGTTCGCATCGCGTCCCGTTGGACCGCGCTGATTTTCCGGGATAAAAAGTAGCCTATGTTGTAATCCAGGTCACGGACAATATATATCCAAACATCCTTACAAACTTTCATGTTTATAATATTAATAGGATAGGATAGGATTTGATTCTCTTTTCACGATTTCATCACACAAAAAATGTTTGTTGTGAGTGGGAAATGTGGGAATCGAACCAAGTACTGGGGGTCTAAGAACTATTAGGCTCGTAGTATCTATATTTTCGTCTCGGTATCGCGCGAGCTAAGCCAGAAGCAGGAGCAGAGCAATGTCACGATAAGAAGTATGAGTAAGCATCATTCAGGCATGAATACATAAAGACTGACTCACGGAAACTCTAAATAGCTGGAATTCGTAAGGCTATGTATACATTTGACAAAAAAAACCGTGCGTTAGGTGAAAAGTTCTATCGCATTCGATTTGACAATGCCAATAAGAGGTATTGCTCTTGAGGAAATAGATATTATGTTCATATTGCTCGCCGCGGCGAAAATGATTTGTTTGTATCCTCCTCCTTGCGTCGATATCCTCAGGGTTGAGGGTCGTGACCTTTATGTAAGACCTTGTTTTGGATGATATTCTTCCAGCGATATCTGTCTGCTGCAGAACGGATGGCACCACTCACAGAGGAATCCAGTGCTGAGCGGACCTGATCGCTCCAACGCATCGGGCTTCGTCCTCGCGACCTCTTTCCCTCCACCGTTTGTATATTATGTACATATATAAAAAGACTCGTAGAGTCATGGGACTAGAATTACCTATAATTTTGTTCAGATATAAAAATATTTTTTCAAATCGGCTTATAATTGGCCGAGTTCTGAGGTATCAAACATTACAAAAATACAACTGAATTGAGAACCTCCTCCTTTTTTGAAGTTGGTTAAAAATGATTTGACAGCAGGGACTGGCCTGCCCCTGGTAGGGATTTCTTGGTGGGCATTTCTGGAATATATCCCCAATTCGTAACATTTTACCCCACTTACTTACGATCGCTGCATAACGTTAATCAGCTGTTTAAATTATTACTGTCACCTACTAACAGGTAATGTGAAACAGTGACAGAGCTAGACTTTGATTCAACTGTTTACCTATTCGTCTGTCTTAAGTAAGGCCCCTGAAATTTAGGAGGCGGCTGGCAGCGGGTTGAGAGTCTCATGGACACACGTCCTAACGTTTATCCCAATGCGTAGGCAGCATCATATTACAATGAATCAATTTAACCTTTGCAATAACAAATTGCTGCAGTAGATTCTATTGACACTACCAGCTCTTTGTAGTCTTGTACTCGTAGGTACTATTGATTCTTCTGTGGTATAGTTAGGATAAGATCAGCGTAGAAACCAAAGATGGTCAGACCTAATCAAATCAATCAGACCCTAGTAAAAGCGAATGCTCTCTCAATGTCACCAATAGACCAATGGAGAACTTTAAGCTTTACTTTACTATAAAGAGGTAAGATTTGATTGTTTGCATTGAATAGGCTCCGAAACTACCGGACCGGTTTGAAAAATTCTATCACCGTTGGGAAGCTACACTATCCCCGGGCGACATAGGCTATATTACATTCTCAAAAAAATTGTTGATAAAAAAAATTTTTGAAGGATCACAATTTTTTTTAATTCCAACAATGTAACACGTCAAAAATTACTTACCTAAAAATTTTTATTTTTTTTTGTTTGTACTTCTGCCATCAGCCTGCTAAGCAGATCATAAGGAAGATACTAAAAAATTATTTACTTAAATATTTTCGTTAAATACACACCCGTGCGAAGCCGGTACGGACCGCTAATAAAAGATAAAGCATCCATTCTGCCAATAAGCTACTAAAACGGAGGACCACTACTAAGCTGTTTCGGCCGGAATACTGAAAGGTCACTTGCTCTGCCTCTGTTTGACATTACTCATTTGTAAGAGATGGCAATAATTTAAGCGTGAACTTAATTTAAGTGGCGTTTGAGTATTCATATATCTTCTAAAAACTCTCTTCAGTTAAACTGACCTGTCGTTTGAACACGTCCCTCTGTACATGTGGCTCGGAGAACTCCTTGCTGTAGTTGAGACCGCACTCGCCGACGGCAACGCACTCCGGGGCGCTTGCTATGTCTAGTAGTTCTGTCCACATGTCATCTTCGATCATTGATTTCGCGTCGTGTGGGTGGACACCTATTAAAATCACAACGAATCTAATGATGATAATCGTATCCTACTTATCATACTAATACTAATATTATAAATTTGAATGTAAGTTTGTTTGTTACGCTTCACGCCATGAAACTTTGTACACATATTCTTGGAGGTATAGGAAGTAACATAGGATACTTTTTATCCCGGAAAATCAACGGGATCTAACGGGACGCAAACGAAGTCGCGGGCGGAAGCTAGTAATATTATAAATGCGAAAGTTTGTATGGATGGAAGTATGTATGTATGTATGTTTGTTCCCTTTCCACGCAAAAATTACAGATATATTACCGATTTGGATGCAACTTGGAATATATAAAATATATTGTCCGTGACCTGGATTAACACAAAGGTTACTTTTTATCCTGGAAAATCAAAGGGATCCAAAAGGATGTGAACAATGTCGCAGGTGGAAGCTAGTATTACATATAGAAAAAAAAATGTTTTAATATCCTATATTGTCCCATAGCTGAGCCAATGTCAAACTTACAGTTCCCCTTTTTTTATTTAAAGCTATAAATGTCTTTGAAAATACCCCCCCAATACCGTTGTTACGTTATCCTAATTTAGGCTTAATGGTTTAACTAGTAGGTCTAATGTTTTTGCAAATAAATTATCTTTATCTTTATCTTTAATAACTCACCTGCTGTTGAGTAAATTGTGCTAGGGTAGAGGTGGGTTAACCTTAAAGCCTCTTTACTGTTTCGTACTGACGTGCCTGTGACCATTATCTTTTGGACGCCTGTGAAGATAGCTTGATTATATTACAGAAGAATGTTGTGAATTGTAACTGCGTGTTTCGACTAAAAAAAATCACAATAGAACCTTCACAACACAATCCTTACAAACAATTTGTTTTTACAATCAAGAAATTATTAAACCATGTGCACAAGATTCAAAATGTCAAACATGCACAAGGTTTGGCGGTGGAAACGCAAATCGATATCTTCACAGAGTTGTCCATGTTTTATTGTGAATGTTCTTCAGTGGAAACATACAGTCCGACTCCTATCAATATCAAATCTTACTAGTAACTTAAGTCTTGAAGAAATTTAAATTTCTGTATTTAATGTCTTTTGTAAATTGATAATAGTACATTGTTCACCGAGAGGAGAAAGTGACCGATTACCGTCGAGGGTGTCTAGGCGAGGGCTTTAAAACACCCGAGATCGGGAATCGCACTTTCTCTCGAGTGATACATAGTGCTTTATACTACACCTACGAGGAAAATAAAAAACTAAAACTGAATCCTCAAACAACACACAAATTGAAAATGGCGCCAATGGCGTCTGCAATTTTCACATGTTCTTTTTTCAAATTGCTTATCCTGCCGCCGCAGGGTCGCACTGCCAGCCCGACACCATCCAACACACAGCTAGTGGCCAGTGTCATTTTGCGAACTTTGAGATAAAAACTCACTGTAAAAACTTTTTGGCTTTTGATATTAAGGTTACCGGCGCATAGTCTTACCCAAAATTAAAAAAGAAAAACCACGTAAGGAATGGATTTTCATACACTTTTCTCTCCCGCTCAGATGCGTTTTCTCCCCGCATATTTGTTCGATATGCAATGACGTACTTTCTACCGTAAATTTGATAAAGTATCAAGGTACTTTCCAAGCAGGTGTAGTATAAAATATATTCAACCATCAAGAGACTGACAGCTATTTAATTGTGGATAAGATCTAGCTTTTATACAGTTTGACTTTTTTTATAATGCAGTAGTGCACTGAGATTGTGCTCCTATAGGCTGCAGCAGTCTACTCACATTCATTATTCAAATAGGTACACACTTATGTAAACTCAAAAAAATTCCAAGTATAATATTATTCCAAAATCAAGTAAACTTTCATACCTACATTGTGTAATCCAATTATTATTGTTACGCTAATCTAGCAGCTATAAAACTACAATTAGTCCAATTTTCACCAACTATTTATGTAACAACAATCAACAAGTAATTAGAGAAATAAAATTTTACCATTGCCACAAAAGGATATTTGTATAATTCATACACGGATACAATGCGTGGATAAGTTATACCGAATACTTACTACCTGTAGCAAGCATTGTATCGTAAAGAAGATTCATTAGAGCATCGCACGCAATAAAAACATTTCTGTATAAAATCATCAGTTTCATACCTGCATCTTTCGCCCTTTGCACAACAGAATCGAGATCACGGCCGTATTTCTTGTTAGTCAAGTTTGCGCCGACGTCGATTACAATAAGGTTCTCGTAACATCCCTTCAGGTTATCAGATACTTTGGTTTCTTCCGACGTCATCCTCGAATTTGTATGAAGCTTATTGGTTCGGTGTTTACCTGGAATTTATGCCTGTTAGGTATTTTGTATTTTATTCTTGTAATGATCTAAGGTAAAGATTCTAAGGAAGTAAAGGCACTTACAAATTGTATCAAACACTCTTGCTAATTAAGCTTCGGGATTATTTATATTTTAGAAAAAGGTTAACCCACTTCACTGAGCTGCCACCATGTTTTTGTAATGCGTTTTCATTTACATTACAAACGTCAAACTAATAAGATTTCTAAATACAGCAGTTCCATTGGACTAACAATATAAACACATTGGATTCTATTGGCTGAAAATTGTGGTATCGAGAACTTGGATAAATAGTTAGGCCCCTACCCACACAAGACTCTCAACTCAACTCAACCGTCTAGGGAAAAGGTGAGGGCAAGGAACTTAGGTGAGGGTAAGAAACGAACAATTTGACATTGATTGTTCTGACATAATTGACATTGATTGGATTTATTGAAATGACAGTAGACTAGACAAACAAAACGTACCTAACGTAAAACGTATTTGTTTTCTGTGCAAAACAACCTCAAATACACTCAAATAAAAATACCCAAAATAATAAAATTACAATAAAAATATAAATTCTAAAGCGAAAGGCAATCCACATCAAAATGACGCGTACTTTCCTATCCAAAAACGTGGTGATGGTGATAATGCTGCCACTTCTGTTTGGCGCTCACTACGGATGGTATAAACTACAAACAGTCGACAATCTTGTTCCATCTGAAGACCGATCCAGGCTACCAGGACCTATTGCGAAGGTAAGCCTGTGTTCTCACCACCCATTATTCTTTACGATAGTACCTACATCTAAGTACTCCTAGTAGTAAGTACCTACTTACCCTACTGAGTGCAAGAACTACAGGATAGTTCTCGCATTGCCCATGTTCCAGCTAGTTAAGTCTGACAGGTCTACTATAACTTTGAATTTCACCAAATATTGAGAACCTTCTCTTGTTTGTAGGGGGTTCTAGGAGACCATGGATGTCCCCCTGCTTCAATTCTGACTTAGGTAACCACAGAATAAGAATATCCTCAATTCTAAGTAGCTAGTCTATCTGGAGATCATCAGAATCGAATATAAAAGTGAATGTCTCTTCGCTGCATCTTCTCGTCTTGTTCAACTCCTGAGCAAGATCTATTTATATTAACAAAAGATACACAAAATAACTGAAGTTAACACAGCATATCAGTCGAGATACATTTATATTAGTCGAGATTATGTTAATAGTTGTTTTTTTTTTGCATCAGTGTTAGCCAAACTGGATCATGTGTTACTAGACCCTACTTATTCCTCAGTTTTGCTTTTGTTTTTAGTTTTGGACTAGACAGTCTCTATCATAGTATTACATTATCAGGCGAATACTCAAACACCACTTAAGTTCACGCTTAAATTATTGCCATCTCTTACAAATGAGTAATGTCAAACAGAGGCAGAGCAATTTTAAGTGATGCTTAAATTTGAGTGACGTTTCAGTATTCCGGCCTAAAAGTTCTAATTCATCATTTTACGATTACTTTACTATAACAATCCCCCATTGCCTGTGATCGGGTTGGCTTTGTCCGGTTTGCCGTATCACAGGTCTTTTCTCCGAGTTTTATAGTCGAGTTGACAAGAGGGTTTTTTTTTTTTTTTAAATTAATTTTGGCATTGTTTGTTTCAGTTACTGAGCAAAGATTGAACAACAGATGATGTATGTAAATACAACTGTAAATATAAATTATATGGTGATTCAATGTAAGTTATTTTGTAACAACTCAGTAATATTAGATTAGTCAATAAAGTTGGTTATTTACAAGTAATTTCTATTAAATTTTAGTAGGCGAAGGAGTTTTATTCAATGCCAGTTTGTTAGGACTCCTACTGACCCTGGCTGGACCTATAACCTATAAGAGTTCTGTGAGCAGAATGTGGTCATAGAAATCAATGATCATGCAACAGCTTCTACTGGGAGTCTGCTTTTTTTTATATCTTTTATTTTATTTTAGGGACGTTTATTCTACCGACTCATTGACCTACTCATTGACTAGCTTGAGCGTGGATCACAACACCCTTGCGTACATAGCGTCACCGCGTAGTCTATCTCGGTTACACTAGCGTTACGATACGCGTTAGTAATTGTCACATTTATTCGTGATCAAGTAGGTATGTAATCAAAGAAGTCAGGTGTAAAATGAAAGTACCAGTTCAATAAATAAATCTTTATTCGTCATCGCTACCTTGGCCTCGGGCCGAGCGGTGCTAGTCATATGGTGGGCAGGTGGCTGCGAGAGTCCCCCGGTTTCTTGCCCTTTGGTTGAGACCGGTCGTTGATTATCAGCGCTGGCAGCATTGGTGATGATTGCACCTGCAATGTTTTATTTACTGGTTATTATTAAATAGGAAAGATTTATGATTTTAAGTATTAAGAGCGTGCGTTATGCTCGGTACGTAAGCTTTACACGCGTTTATGACACCTGACCAGAGTGGCTACCACGAAAAGCGATATTCGTAGGTTCGTCGTATCGTTTTGGGTTACACTGCGCAGTGACGCTGTCACTTCGCAAGAGCCCACGTCGACACACAAGGCGGCTGCGTTGTGTAACACAAGTGTCGCTACCGAATCTTCGTTAGTCATTTATCAAAGAAGAGGCCCTGGTTGTTATTACTACGAGGGCCCGATATGCCTACTTCCTATCCTCTACAAACATAGAGTCGTCTTATTATGGTAAATGTTAGCCATAACTACCTAAATAGCTTCTATAAATTTTCACCTTCTCAAAACCAGCTGGAATAGTATATTTCATTACTAGTGCGGAAAGGCTGTCATTGCAAAGAGTTCCGACAAATGTGTACCCGAGCCGAGGCGCAGCCGAAGGCGATGGTTGACAGTCGGAACAAGTTGCAATGACGGTTCCGCACGTGTACTGAACGACTATTTTTAATACAGTTATATAAGCAGAGATTTTTTTTTCTTTATCCATTCTGGTAGGCAAAGGGAACTATGCCCATAAAGCCAAGTCTTCATTAGAATTGTTTTATTGGTATGAAATTTAACGAGACGAAATGAAATGAAACCTAACCTAACTCATTCAATGAAATCATTAAATCTGATATTGAAACAAATTATTCGCTTCTGCTTAGAAACATACGTATTTGCATGAATCATAAAAACTTCTATGATTTTTTTTAGTAAAAACTTCATGGTTGGTTTTTCTTTTAATAGACATTATTTTGACAGTTGGGAAAGAGAACGCACGAGTTCGGGAAAGGTAAAAAAAAGCACGAGTATGTAATAGCCCACATCCCGAACGCTATACGTCCCTGCAATACGCCACTTTTTGAGCAACTGTATTAAAAAAGCTATTGTATTGTATTATGCTGGAGTCATAAAGCTTTGGTCTCGCGATCGTAACGCACAACGCTGCGGTACGCGACATGCGGTGCCGGACACATAATCGTATGGAAAACGTCTAGTATGGTATGTCCCGTCGCAGTATGCGTCAGCGGCGAGGAGCAAACGCGGTACGCTGCGTTGAGCCGCATACCGCAGCGTTGTGCGTTACGATCGCGAGACTATGGCTTAAGATTGATTGTGTGTGACCCATTTATGACCTCTTAAATAACTACTTATTTACCCTATAGGTTTTCTCCACTCTAAATATTCCAATCCTTCGTTACTAACGAGCTACGGAAATTATTTCTTCTACGCCAACAACTTTAATTAACTTGCATAATTACGTTCACGTAAAACACCTTGGATGGAATTACCCCTACTATCTACTCAACAAATCTCAACCCCAAACATTAGTACCTACACTATACGTCCAACAGCATTACCTGGCAATCTAGATAGCATACAGCGTTGAAGAACTATTCTAATGACTTACCAACTCTAATTACATACAACCTTGAAGGGGTAATATCTGTGGGGTAATATTTCCACAGGCAAATTCATGCATTATAGATTGACATAAAAGATGACAATTTGGGTTGACTGTGGTATCAAGAGTGCAACTCATGCCAAAAAATTGCAAAAATTATACCACATTTTGGATGCTTTCTAGAAATCTTTCGTGGCTTATTGCGTACCTACCAAACTATTCAAAACCCGCTATCACCTCTGCTAAATACACCCATTTAAGTCCTAAAGATGGATACTTGATACGATATAACGATTCCTTCTATCTACAATACTGGGCTCTAGTCTGACCAACTTCACCTCAGAAAAATAACCCCTTCTATTGTTATTGAACCAATACATGTCCAGGTTCAGCTTATTTCTTGGACTTCCCTTTAGAGGAGGTGCTGGTTTCTGTCGGTGCTACTGTGGAAGTATCCTCATTCGCGCGTTCCATGAATTCGTGCTGTGGCAAAGTGATGGTGTCAAAGCTACGTATTCTATGTGATAGTGGAGAATACGTAGGAATAACGATCTCTATTTGTGGATGTCAAACACATCCTTAGCAACGTAGCTGAGCTCAACTCTGGTGGAAAAGCACCCTTATCGCAAAGTCAAAGTCAAAAAGCTTTTATTCAATAAAATCTCACTGATCACTTTGAATCGTCATTACTTTTTGAATGATTACAATTTTTTTTTATTGTATGAGTTGGAGCTTGTTCGTCCCAAGCTTGTTTGTCTTCTAAATAATCAGACATGTTATAATGTTATGAGAAACGCTACACAGCCATCAGTCTACTAGCAAGACCGTGCAGAGTTGCTGCTGTTTAGGTGATAAGAGTTATAGCACTTTACGACGTAAAAAGCTTTTGTCTGGTAGTGGTTGTGATCGCTGTGATCATATTTCTCTACCGTGAATTTCTGGTCGCCTAAATTTAGGAAGATAAGGCCTATCCTATCATAGAACTTTCGTACAATAGTAGGATTATGGATACTTTCTAAAGGCAAATCTAGAAGTGATGGACCAGATGCTACTCGTCGCTATCGTAATTTGTATAGAGCATCGGAGAAAGTGACATACAGGAGCCCTATTTCTAGCAGGGATAAAACGTGCTCAACCTAAAGTGGATCATATGTGGATCGTACAAAGGCTGAACAAATAAATATTGGCTGAAAAGTCTCACCTGTGCCCTTCTAGCCTTCTCATACTCTTCATGATCAGAATGCGGTACTGTGAATAGAAAGTTTTCAAAGATCGGATGCCGTAACAGCTGTTCGCATGTCCACCTCATCATAGGGTCTTTGTCCAAACATTTCTGGAACGAACAACTGTTTAATTAGAAGTAGACTAACAGTTGAGAGAGTTTGAAACCAACGAGAAGTCGGGCATGAAAGGGTCTGGGTCAAATTGGATGGAGCCCAGGTCCCACATTTTTTTAAACTTGCAATGATGAAACTATTTGTTACAATACACTTACAAAGCAGTTTTACAAGTGTTTACGTCAATAAATAACAAAACTATCTAAAAATTTACTAAACATATGCAAATCGGGACCTGAAATGACCCAACGCCTTTGCGTCACTAATGCTACTAAACTTATTAGGCATATAAAGACACTGATGTCGTTACTGGCTTCAATAAAGAGTTGAGCTTGAGGTTCCTTTAGTTTCTTGTTTTTGTTTCGGTCTCATACCTTGATGGGCACAGCCCTTACAATAAAACATAGATGTGTGTGACGACTTACTTGTAAGAAGTCTATAACCAAGTCATTGTTCGTGTATTTCGGCGGAATCTTCTTTTCCAAAGGTTCAAACGTTGTCGGTTCTGGTAGCGCCATGCCCTGGAAAACGTAACACAACTTTTGGATCAAGATTTATTATGATACCTACCTACTGTATTCTATACTATAATAAATATTTCGTCATGAAACCCTGGTTTAGGTATCAGTGAAATTAATTGTTGGAAAAATGAAGTCATTTTGAGCCTTCTTCATCCAGAGCCAGTCCATCCATCAGTTCAGTGGCCTTTTTACACCCTCACGGTGGTCGTCATTCGAGTACCTACTTAGAGATATAGTAAAACTATTATTTATTTACCTGAAAAAAAGTGTTTTGCGAGAATATAGTCATATGCCTTGGCAACAGGTCTCCCAAGGTCTTCCGGATCAGGTACAGCTGGTCAAGGTCACTCTTGCCTGGCCAGAGAGCTTCAGAGGAAAGTAGTTCCGCGAATACACAACCTGGGGATGCATAACGTAACGTTAGGCACAGTCTTGCCTGGCTCTGTTCGTATACATTCCCAAATCTTTAATAGAAAAAAAAAATTGCAATTACGCTAGCGAATGTGTTTCATGCATCGTGTTAGGAAGTAAAATCCCTATATTGTGACTTCTGTAACTTAACCTAACTTAGGACAAAGTCACCTAGAAGTCTGGCAAAGAGGCCGCTTTTGGGGTCAGAGCTCAAACAATGGCTTAAGTTGGTACTTTGAGAATCAATACCAACACGCACGCACATGAGTTCAGAAAATTAGGTCCTGCCAATCAATAAAAGAGTTGTTTGGTAAACTACCGAACAACTCTTTTATTGAATGGAAGTCTGTAAATTCACTTCTGAGAACCAGACCTCTTACATTGACAGCATTTTGTGGAAGTCCATCTTGTTCGTTTGTTTTTCGGACTCCCTCGGAGTCATGTATTCTGAATGTCTACTCAGGTAGGTACTTGACTTATATATAAATGTTATTAATGCTCATTTAATATCTCAGGAGATGATGTTGCCAATAAAGATTAATCGCATCCACGGAAGGTAATGACGGGATCCATTCCATGCCGGGAAAACGGTAGCTAGAGTCATAAGTACTAAAAAGGAACGGTGTAGCACTCACCGATAGCCCACACGTCGACCGGCGTGCTATACATAGTGTCTCCAACCAGCAGTTCAGGTGCTCGGTACCACCGCGTCGCCACGTAATCCGTGTAGCTCTCACCCGGGCCTGGACATGTTTTTCGGAAAACACTCTATTAGTTACACGTTACGCGCCGCGGGATGGAAGACCCTGGATGATGGCTGGGAGAAGAAATGAGCAGGCAAAATAGGGAAAATCTGGATAAGGCTGGCGTAGGAAGTGACACCGACTACGAAACTACTTATGGAAGTCGATAGACTAGAAAATGTCTTTGAATGGAGACAGTGATCAAACACTAGACTACGAGGTCTGGCACATTGGCGCTGATGGTGGTCGTGATTTGATGGTAAAGGCTGCCAATTGCAAGTCCAAAGAAACCTACCAGTGAACAGAATGCCTACCACCTACTACCTAGCTTCATATCATATCTCACCTTTACTTATTACAGCCATCATGCACGTTCTAACCAAAGACATGCAGGGGTCTTTATACCACAACCCCTCTGTGAATAAGCCCCTAAGGCCTTGAAGGTCTATTTATAGAACCCGGAAAGTATAGGGGTGGCCACGAAAGTGAATCGCAAAAATATACTTAAAGAACGTAAATAGTTTTATGCGGGATGGAATCGACCAACGCGGTCGTAAATGTACCCGCGTGATATGCATATACTAACTGTTATTTAAATTAAATAGAATATATACTAGATTTTACCACTTCCCAGGCAGCGCGAAGGTACGCTGAACCATCACAGAATTTGCATCATCTCGCTACATAATAAATGGAGAGCGAATAAGGCTTTCATCTCAATATCCAATCCAATGACATTACTATGATGGTCCGGTGGAACACGCCACTGTCTGGGAGTCAGTAGGTGGGTGAATAATGCAGCTAGACCTTCGCCCTGCGGGTGGTCAAACTAGAATGACGGGTAAGGTCATAACTGTGCCATTTAGTTTACAATAACGCTTGAACTACGTTAGATAAATAATCATAGCTAAGACCCCTCATGAGACCTTGAAAACTAGCCGCACACGATAGATATTTTTATTTTTATTTTAATTTATTATATTAGAACCCACCACACCTTACCTATAAACCATGTCGGTAGTGTATGTTACGTTATATTAGGATCTACTTCAACTTATGAACATGCCAAAAATACTGCGTACCGGCAATTCGTAACGTTTGGTTCGGTATGTTTGGGAAATCAAAGGCATAATATTTGTTTGAAATTTCCATAAAGAGCTATTTCTGAAGCTCACAAAAATTACATAATCGTACATTATTGTACAGTGACCGAATTCTTCCAACCCCATGCTATTACCTATTTGAATCGATATTTTTTTGTGACTTCGCTGTACAAGGTATGCAAACTAACAAGACATGCCACTGACGCATGACACCCTTTCGTATTTTTACATTGTATGGGGTGATTTTGTTTACAATTGATGTTTCTAAAAGCTGTCGGAGTATTTTTGGAAAATTATTGGATCTGTAATATTTGTAATGGATGTGCTTAGCATGTGCCTACTCCCCCCAATGCATACGTTATAAAGTCGATACTTAGCTGTCAGATTATTTGTTTTGTTTTGCCAAGCACCGCCCCAGTTTTTATAAAGTGTACTAGACTAGCCTAGGTTTTTCCATTATTCAAGTTTTTCCTTAGATACCTTGTAGGTACAAAGGAGTAGTTACCACTAAGTATGAAGTTAAAAACATCTCTAGGACGCTTTAAGATTGATCTTAGGATTTTCCATAATCTTAATTGCCCTTCACATGCTAAGGAAGAATTACCTATTACCTACTAATGTGTACTAACTCTACTCTAAGGATGAATTTGACTCGTATGCTCAAAAAAAATTCTGAAGTGACTCATACCAAGCACACTTTTTGATATTTCCCAATGAAAACTTGTCAAAAAAGCTGTGCATTAATTCATTGGTCTAATAAAATTAACCTCAGGATTTTCCATATCTACTCTCAAGTTTTCCTCACCAAGAACTAGGAAGGAAAAATTAGGTATGTATTAGGTATCGTACCTACTAAAAACATTGACCATGGCATGCGTAAATGATACCTGAGATAAAATAGTGGCGCAACAGGACGATGCATGAATATCGATTGGTTGATCCGCTGTCTGACCGCCAAGTGCATAATTCTAATAACGAATTATGCTTGCAATAACTATCGCTCATGAATATGAATTATGTACTACAATATGAGTGGTTTTTTTACATATTATTTTTAAATGATTTGGATAAAGCTAAGTTATTAAAACTACGATCAAAGTTTTTTAAACTCTATTACTATTATGTACCTACACTTAGCAGTCAGACCGCCGCGCCGCCGGTCCAAGGCTGTTTATATCGATAATCTGTCATTAGTTAGCCTTGATATTTCAAATTCGTCTAATAATGGTTAAATACAACTTTTTTACTTACCTACATTGCACGAAACCATGGGGTTTATTAAACTTGGCGCCATAAAATGTTCCTCTTTTCAAAGATTTCCTGATTTATTACCACAAACAATTAGATTACTTTCTTTCTAAGCATATGCTTTTTAGTGGGTACTATTTATTGGCAAAGGAGGCCGATGAGCGATAAAGAAAGCCTAGAAACGGCGGCGTATCTCCACCTAAATCAGGTGATTTATTCGCGTAACATTTACACTGGGGTCGATTCTGTTGCATTTTTCTAACCCTTGGGACGATTATTTCTAACCTAATTTGACAGCAGAAAAAATGTTGATGTTTCTTTTGTAGCGCCATCTATCTCGCTACATAAGAACTAACATGAGAAATATCCTAGATCGCGCAAACGAAGTTATCACGGAGTTTGAACATAAGTAATAGGTGTTGGAATAATGATGCCATGAATCTGTACACCATGCAACTTGTCCGGAGTCTAGAGATAGGTAACAGGTTTAATGACTAAATTTTGTTCCTATCTGTGAAACGTTGTCTCTGTGACATTGACAGCTTCACTTTCTTACGTTCAGTCAATTACGATGTACTGCTGTTTTAGTCTGTAACTTCCTCTCTCTTCCCCTCCGGTTCTACACAAAAACATGACTGTTCTAATTATGCTGATTTTCAAATCCCAATTAATCAATGTAATCAAATAATATACTTGTTCGGTTTAGTGAAATTTACTTTCATTCCTGTACCCACATAACATCCACTGCACATCCTGGCTCCCTGCTCAACAGGTTTTGGGTCCCAGTTAGCCATTGTGAAGGAAGAAGTCCTTACAGGGTGCAGGGCGGATAGAAGGAAGATTCAAAGAATTGGATTTTATATTGTGTGCAATGTCACAGCCACAAGAAGGTAATGTTGGCGGGCACACGCCTCATGTGTCGTCAGCAGGCTTGTATACATTTGATAAATTGGATGGGATTGGTTCGTACCACAACTGGAAGTTCCAGATGAGAATGGCACTTGTTATGGAAGGCTTATGGGCATGTATTGATGGTTCTGAGACTAGCAGCAGCACAGATCAAAAAGCTTTGGCGAGAATTTGCTTGGCAGTAAAACCTAATTGCATCCAGTATGTACGCGATGCTAAGAGCGCTAAAGAAGCATGGAAAAAGCTACAGGATGTATTTGAGGATAAAGGACTTTATCGGAGGGTTGTGCTTCTAAGAAAACTTCATAGATCCGACTACCATGAATATAACTCAATGAGTGCATACATAGAAGGTATAATGACGCTAGTACAACAACTTGCAGACATCGGAAGAGTCATCGATGATAATGAAGTAGCAGAAATTTTACTTAGCGGATTACCACAGGATTTTGATGTTTTGGTTTCTGGTTTGGAAACGGCTAACCTCTCTGCATCTCTAACGAGTGAAGCAGTGCGAGCTCGGCTTTTACAAGAAGAGTTCAGGAAATCCTCAAATAATGGCAAAACAAATGAAGAGGTGGTGTTGTTAACAAAGAGAAAACCACTGATTTGCCATTACTGTCAGAAGCAAGGGCATATCAAATCCAAATGTTTTAAAATGAAAAATGATTTGAAGAAACAAGGCGGTAGCGGAGTCAATTTGGCTGCGGAGTCTGCGGACACACTGCTAGTGACAGCAGTGTCACTCTTATCTGTCTACGGAAGCGTGGACTGGATAGTGGACTCCGGGTGTACTTCGCATATGTGCTGTGACATGGACCTTTTTAGAGACATTGACATACAGTTTAAGTCTAAAGTCACAGTTGCTAATGGTGAAGCACTGGAATGTCAGGGTCTTGGTGCCGTCTCTTTGAACCTCAATAATATTAGTGATCTTAAGATTTTATCTAAAGTAATGTTTGTTCCTCAACTGACTACTAATCTTATCTCAGTTAGTCAACTGACAAAGTCAGGTTTTAGTATTGAATTCAAACATGATAGATGTAAAATAATTGATCCTCAAGGCCAGCCTTTTGCTAATGCAACATGTTTCAAGGGAATTTATAAGCTTGATTGTTTTCCTAATCTTAATTGTATTTCAGAATGTAATGTTGCTACCACAAGTGAACAAGCAGAGCAAAGTTCTTTAGCAGCTATTTCTAGTGTGCCTTTGGAAGTATGGCACAAGAGACTTGGGCATTTGAGCTTGCATGGTATGTATGGGATTCGCAATCTTGCAGATGATGTTGTTTTTGAAGACGACTGTCATGGTAAGTTGAAAAATTGTATCTCATGTATTGAGGGGAAGCTTACAATGAAATCTTTCCCCAAAGGCCAGGCAAAGAGAGCTCATCAGTTATTAGAGTTGGTACACTCTGATGTTTGTGGGCCCATGTCAAAAAATAGCTGGGGTGGTGCACGGTATATAGTTACATTTACTGATGACTTCTCTAGAAAAACTTTTGGTTATCTTATGGGTCATAAGAGTGAAGTTATGAAGTGTTTTATACAATTTAAAACTTTAGTTGAGAAGCAAGTGGGTAAAGCAATCAAACGTTTTAGAACAGATAATGGAGGGGAGTATTGTAGTAAAAGCTTTGAAAAGTTTCTATCCAGTGAGGGGATTATTCATGAAACTACTATTCCTTACAGTCCTCAGCAAAATGGCGTATCTGAACGCCTTAATAGGACCCTTATAGAAAAAGCCAGATGTATGCTCTCTGAGGCACGCCTAGACAAGCGTTATTGGGGCGAGGCCGTTATCACGGCAATTTATCTTAAGAATAGAAGTCCCACGGCGGCTTTGTCTGGCGGCATTCCTGAACAGGTGTGGACAGGATCCAAAGTGACCCTAGGCCACCTGAGAGTATTTGGTTGTAAGGCATTTTCTTTGATACCAGAACATAACCGTCACAAATTCGATGCAAAGTCTAGGGAATGTATTTTTGTGGGTTATTGTGAAACGTCCAAGGGTTATAGGTTAGTTGATCCAACTGAACCAAAGAAAATAATTAAATCTAGAAGTGTTCATTTTATTGAGTTGACAGAAAATAATGATAAATCTAATAATATGATGAAATATGACATGAATACGGATTTTAATGAGTTGAAATGTGATACAAATACTATTATTAAATCTAAAATGATGAATAATAATGAGAATAATTTTAATATTAATGACAAAGTTTCTGTACCAATTTTAAACTGTGATACTAATATTATTAGTGAACTTAGATCTCCTTCTGCAATTACAGGTGGTGAAATGGAGAGTGGATGCGTTGGAAGTGAGGCCCCCAGCGCAACCGCCTCTACCGATGCTGATGGGGAGGCATCGCCATCTAGATTCGTCGACTGCGACCAGGTGGAAGAAAATGAGCAGTCTTTGGCAGAGGAGACTGACTCTATGGTAGAATCTAGCAGCAACTCGAGCTATGAGCAGGCACAAGAGGTGCCAAGTCAACGTGCTGTAAGGAGCACAAGAGGTATCCCACCTAAAAGGTATGGTGACTACGAGTATGATTATTCTCTCTACTCTCATGGGCAGATTACGTTTGACGAACCTGCGACGTATGAGGATGCTATGGCTAGTCCTCTCCACATGAAGTGGCAGGCAGCCATGCAGGCTGAGTATGACTCGCTGATTAGTAATAGTGTCTGGAGGCTAGTAGAGAAACCTCTAAATACAAACATCGTAAAATGTAAGTGGGTATTTAAAGTCAAGCAAGATGCCTCTGGCAACTTTGAAAAGTATAAGGCTCGCCTTGTTGCTCGCGGTTTTAGTCAAAAACCTGGTATAGATTTTGATGAGACTTTCTCCCCAGTAGTCAGACACTCGACAATGCGTATTTTATTCAATTTAGCAAATGAGTTAGATATGGACATAGAGCACATAGATGTGACTACTGCTTTCCTTCATAGTCAGTTAAAGGAACAAATATTTATGGAACAACCAATAGGTTTTGTACATGATAATAATAAGGTATGTTTGTTACAGAAAAGCATCTATGGGTTGAAACAAGCAAGTAGAGTTTGGAATGATACTGTTAATAAATTGTTACTTGGCAATGGTTATTCTCAAACAAAATGTGAACCTTGTGTTTATGTAAAAAGAAACTCTACCAATAATTTAACAATTTTAGCTCTATATGTTGATGATTTTTTTCTGTTCAGCAATAATGATGTAGAGAAAAATCAATTATTGTCCATTCTTAACAGTCAATTTAATATAAAAAAATTTAGGCCCAATTAAAAATTGTCTTGGAATAAATATTGTTAGAAATAGAGAAAAGGGCACAATATTGTTGAGTCAAAAAGATTACATTAAAAGATTGTTAATTCGTTTTGGAATGTCAGACTGCAAAGGTATTTCAACACCAATGCAATTAAATGAAAAATTTTATAGATCTGAAATTAATGTATCTGATAATCAATATAATTTTAGAGAATTAATAGGAAGTTTAATGTACTTGAGTGTCTGTACTAGGCCAGATATAACCTATGCATGTAATGTTCTTAGTCAATTTAATAATTGTTATGATAAGAGTCATTGGTTAGCGGCAAAAAGGATCCTTCGTTATTTAGCTAAGACAGTTGATTTTGGTTTGGTTTTTGTTAAATGCAAAAACTTAGATCTAAATGCATATGCTGATGCAGATTGGGCGAATGATCCTATAGACCGAAAATCATATACTGGTTTTGTTATTAAGATAGGGTCTAATACTGTCAATTGGGAGAGCAGAAAACAGCGCTGCGTCGCTATGTCAAGTACTGAAGCAGAGTACCTAGCCATTAGCGATGCCTGTAAAGACATTCTATTCATCAAACATTTTTGGTTAGAAATAATGAATAGAAATATTGTGTGTAGGATATTCAATGATAATCAGAGTGCGCAAAATATGTTAAAGTCTATCCATTGTCATAAAAGGACAAAGCACATAGATGTACGCTATCATTTTGCAAAAGATCTGATTAGTAAAAACTATATTTCAGTTTCATACATGCCTACTACAGAAATGATAGCTGACATTTTAACAAAAGCTTTGTCTTCATGTAAACATAATGACTTTATGTGTCAGCTAAATGTGAGAACTCCTTGAAGTTATATGTAACTATGTAAAGAAAGTTGGAGTTCCGTTGTATGGTGTAAGGGGAAGTGTTGGAATAATGATGCCATGAATCTGTACACCATGCAACTTGTCCGGAGTCTAGAGATAGGTAACAGGTTTAATGACTAAATTTTGTTCCTATCTGTGAAACGTTGTCTCTGTGACATTGACAGCTTCACTTTCTTACGTTCAGTCAATTACGATGTACTGCTGTTTTAGTCTGTAACTTCCTCTCTCTTCCCCTCCGGTTCTACACAAAAACATGACTGTTCTAATTATGCTGATTTTCAAATCCCAATTAATCAATGTAATCAAATAATATACTTGTTCGGTTTAGTGAAATTTACTTTCATTCCTGTACCCACATAACATCCACTGCACATCCTGGCTCCCTGCTCAACAATAGGTACTACCTAATACCATCCATCGGTCCTCGGACCCCGAGCCAAAGGTCGCTCGGCGTGGAAGATCTTCCCTTTTCGTAGGAGGACACCTATCCTACAATGTTCTCCTGACTTTCTTATAAATAAACTGAAAAGACAGAGACGGTGATAATTTTAACGCTGTCAAATTAGTTTAGTTTAGAAAATTGCAACTAAGTAAGGTGGCAACTTTCACGGATTCTGATATTTAAATAACGATTTCGAAATAAAACATCGCATTTATATGTTCCTACTTGTATGATACTGATACCGATTCTCTTGTTAATTTTATTCTAAACTAATTTAATTTGACAGCTCTAAAATTATAGCCGTCCTTGTTATTTCAGTTTATGAGAAAAGGACGACAACATTTTTAGTGCTGTCAAGTCAAATTAGATTAGTTTAAATATATGCAACAAGTGAATCGATACCACTGATAGTTTTAGATACAACCAATCGTTCTGTCTATGTAAGCAATAGTATTGTCTCTTTTATGAGTCATTTAGAACATTAAAATAATAGTAACAATTGGTTTAATGGCCTATTATAATTGGTTTAATCACTCTTCTCTTAATAATTTAATTTGGGACATGGAATTAATGAATGAATGTTGGTTTCGACGCCTACCGCCTAATGGATTAGCACATAAATAAATATTCTTGGACATTACACGCAACGCTCTCTAGTCCCAAACTCAGCAGAGCTTGTACTATGGTAACTAGATTACTGATATAATACTTATAATAATTAGTAACACCCAGACACAGAACAAAAATCTATGTTTGCAATACACAAATGTTTGTTCTCGGTGGGGATTGAACCCACGACCCACAGCATGGAAGGTAGAGCTACTACCGACTGAGCCATGACGATACTTTGGGGCTACTTTTACCCTGGAAAATCAACAGGATCAAACGGGAAGTTGCGGGTGGAACCTTGTTATACTATTAAGTAAAATAATACTATGAGTATTATGTGTTCTAATTCTTCAGATCATTATCCTAAGCTGACGGGTGGTTCTTCAGATCATTAGCCTAAGCTGGCGGGTGGGTATCGTTCGTTTCGCATTACGGTCATATTATGAATTCTAATCTTATTATTTTAGCTTTATTGCTTTGCAAGTAACTCAAGAGGCATGCCTGATGCTTATCTCTTATGTTGCATGTTTGGTCGATAATCTCGTAATCCATACAGATTTATTTTATTTGACTTTTAAGCTTCTTAACTTTTTTAATGTAACCATTTTTTATCAACCACATTATTTTTTCTGTGATCTTGTGTACCTATATATTTTTAGAGACCTATATTTATGTACTTAATTCCATCGGCCTTCTACCTACCGGAGGTATCTGTATTACATAAAATTAAATTAAAATAAGTACTATTATATTTTAATTGAGGTCTTTGTCTTTCAGTGGAATAATACCGGATGGAAAATCAAATAAAAACAATACTTAATTGCGGACAAAGAAAAATGGTTCACCTGACCCCTTACTCCGAATTACCAATTTACATTATTGAAACTGCTATCCTACTCTATTCAAAAAATGTCACCGATTTTTAATGTTTCAATACATCTACACACTGATACTACGAAATGCGATGCTACGTAGCAGTCCTACGCAATGCTACGCGCCGTAGCGAAGGGTTTACACAAGTCTACGCTGCGTAGAGACAAATCTCCACAAGCTACGCTGCGTAGCGACACGCCTATGTCATGCTACGTTGCGTAGCACTACTTCTACACCAGTCTACACTCTTACGTAGCGGTACATCTACGCAGTACTACGTAGTATATTACAAAAATGTTAGTGATTCGGTCACTTTAGTCACTTTCATAGTTAGTGCTACTTGTAGTACCTACAGGTAAATCATTTACGAGTTCATAGATGTCACTGAACTTCTCAGTCAGTTCTAATTACAGTCGTATGTACCTAAATAAAAAGTTTAGTCACTCCGTACTATTATGCTATCTAAACTACAATCTAATCAGCTACATAAAAAAAAGGGTATACTATAGTAATAGTTACTAGCCCTCCTTCGGACGTCGACTCCGAACGGTATCATGGTGTGGACTGAATATTCTGAGGAACAACTTCCACCTGGGAGGGGAAAGGGGAGTTAGGATAGGAAGGGATTAACAGGAGAAACGCTCGTAAATCTTTACCGATTATCTAAGTTAAGCGACGTTCTGCGCGGTCACTATTTGGTTGGGTGACCGTTAGTGGCATTTACATCTGAGCCCTTACGTGCTTCGGAGGGCACGTTAAACTGTAAGTAGGTCCCGGGTCTAGCAGTCGTTAAGCCATGACGGAGGCCTTCAGAGCGGCCTAAAAACTCCGTCACCAGAGACTAACTCATACGAGCTTGCTTGCTAGTACAGGGGAGATGGATTTTCCTAAAAAGAATTCGTAGTGTAACCGGTGAGGTAGCTATCAGTAAAAATATCACATTGATGCAAACAAGTTTTCCGACCAAAAAACTTATACCAATGCAAATTTTTTGGTTAGAAAACTTGTTTGGATCAATGTGATATTTTTACGGAACCTTTGCATTGTTATTCTCTCGGCCCTGAAGCTCTGCAATTTCACATAATTACATTTAGTTATATTATACCTTCAAAAATGTTGAAATGTGCGAGCGAGAGGGTTGTCTGCTTTATACATACGCCTTAACTTAGGTAATCGGTGAGTGTAGATTCTAGCTAGGCTGAAGATTACTCACTGATCATCCTAGCGAACCCAAAGTCACACAGCTTGACCACTCCATCACCAGTCAGGAGTATGTTCTCCGGCTTCACGTCGCGATGGATGCAGTTATGTCGGTGGCAGTACGCGACGCCTTGCAGTGTCTGCCAGATTATCTGTTTTGAGAGGAGCTCCGGGCAGCCCTGGGGACAACAATCAGGTTCATCGACGTTATATCGCAAGGGGTGGCTGCACCAGCTTTGAAATTTAAGGTATGCTAGTGAAAGTGTGAAGATAAATTATCCGAGTGAAGCTTTGGTTGGCTTATTCCCCACCGGCCGGCCCACTGGTTTGCCGGTTCCGCGATTTTAACGCACAACGCAGCGTACCGCGTTTGCTCTTGCCGCTGACGCATACGGCGACGGAACAAGAGACCAGTCTAGACGTTTTCCATACGATTAAACCGGCACCGCATGTCGCATACCGAAGCGTTGTGCGTTACGATCGTGAGACCAAGGCTTTACACTGAGCTAAAACGAAAGCTAGACTACGGAAGGTTGCTTCTCGTAGAGCGTAGCCTTTCTACAGTGTAAAATCTACATTGAATTTGTGCTGCTGACACTATTTTATTCTCTTAACTAGTGGTCGATAGATAAATGATAGTTTTTTTTTCATGCAGAGTATAGAGTTGTAGGTTTATTTCTTACAAATAGGTACCTACATAGATAAAGTTTAAACATATTTTATGTTTGCGATTATTATTGTATTTTTGAATAATAAATAAAATGGTAGGTAAGTATAATTTTTATTCTGAGCATATCTCGGTCCGGATAACATAAGCAATTAGGCATGTTTTGTGTGTCAGAAAAATTATGGTTAGGTACCAAGGGCCCCAGTTAATAATTGTTTTGGAATGTAAACAGAATTGTGTATTTACGTAGGTTGACTTATTTAAGTACGCCTGTGTAAATATTTATGTAAATAGGAACATGATTTGAACAAATATGAAGAAGCAATTTACTCGTAGCAAATACTAAATACAAGTTCGCCAATAATATTTGCCGAATTAAAAACTAAATCTAAAGTTTATGGAATTACCCAAAGACTTAAGAATGCGTAATGAGAAATGTACCAAGTACTAGGAACCGCTAGATTTAAGTAATATAATATATTATGGAATACTCGTAGAAACTAAAAAAACAAAAAAGCTTGCTTACACGCTCCCAAAAGTGAGCCGAGCGAGATTTGAACCAGCTACCTTCGCCTTGATACGGAAAATACGTTATCAATTACGCTACCGACTCCATTCGACGAATAAAAGATGTAAGTTCTTACAAAAGTTGGTAAATGAGCGCACGACTGAAATCTCCAGACATTGCAGACCCCTTTATTGGCAAGTAACTAGTAAGTACTTGCTCAAGAACCTTTGAGAATATCTAATTACCCAGAAGCACGTCCAAACAACGTAAACATCTGTTCTTATCAGTTCTTTGCCTACGTGACAGGCTGCATGCCTATCAATACTAGATTAATCACTGGTTTCTTAACGATGTTTTCTTCGCCATTTGAAAACCCCAAAAAACAATTCAATATAAACTTCGCTCCATAAAAATTCCCTGTATTTTTTGTGACCTAAAATCTTTGATGGATGTCTAGATTTCTGGCAAAGGCAAACGAAAACTCAACTCTAATCAAATTATCATGTCTAAAAACCCTCTGTACAAGGTACCAAGGTTCATGGTCTTGGCTAATGAGAGAGCCTCCTAGAATTGTAGTCACGCGATTTTTCAGCCAAATGATAGGTTACGTAAAAAATCGAGTAAACACCATAAAACCGCATGTAAAAATGTCAAGGGTCGTACGGAATTAGATTGTGCTGTTCGCAAGAATTGCAAGCTTTATCGTAGGTTGTTTTGGCTTGTGATATGTGGATGAAAATGCTGGTATGTTTTGGTAGCAGTCAACATCAAAGCAGAGAATCCAAGGGAGTGAAAGACGATAGGCCGATAAGTGGAACATAAACCTAACAATATTTTAACAGGCATTTACATACTATGATAAAAAATCTTCAAAACTACAACAACGTCATCATGGGCTACTCTTCACCCTCTTCCTTACCCTTAAATGTGCTTTACTTAGTAATCAACACGGCTTTGCATATTATCCACATGATTTATAAAGCGTCAGAGGCCACTTTACCATGCTCCAACGAACGGGACGCTGCAGTGCCTGGGAAATCTTTTAGGTACCTTTAGGAATCATTTAAAAAAGCTTTGTCTATTTTCCCAAATTAACCAACAATAAAGTCTGCTCACTATCTCGACGCACACAATTACATTGAAAGCCTTATCCCGTCCTCACCTCGTACTCATCTTCTCTCCTTTTTCTTTTCTATTTATTTGTTTTGTTCTCCAACCAAGGTTTTTCATACGGTTTTTATTTAGTGTTTGCCTGGTAAATCTTACTCATCAGAAATGTATGACTGTCATAGTGCTTTCCAAATAACTTTATTTATTTAATTGAATTAATTGCCTGATACTTTATTTATTTAATTGAATTAATTGCATAAAACTTTTTGATTTACTTATTTTTACCTATCCTGTTTTACTTTGTACTGTCCAAAATATTACATATATGAACACACCCTCACACACACACACACACACGTAGTACCCCCCTATTTTTTGGCCCTGCCTGAAAACCAGCGGAACCATCTGCCCTGTTAGACAGCAATAAGCTGAGTCGGGACCGATTTGGCTGCATACAGCGCGGAACGAGAATAGCTAGTACCCACTTGTTACGTTAGGTTACCTATAGCTGTTGCTTAACTATTATTTTGTTTGTTTCTTGTAGGTATCTTTATGTTTGCTATATTTTCTACGTCCGTTCTGTATTTTTCTGTGTGTATGTCAAATAAACGATCTATCTATCTATCTACTACACAGCAATATGCCTGGGACAATAGGACATGTTTACTTCGAGTAAGCTTACCCAGAATAAATAGAAGAAGATTGCCTAGTAATAGTTTATGATAGTTAAATTAAGTTTAGTAAATAGGTAAAACATATTAATATTATAGTTTCTTTAGTTAAATATTGTTGTGTAAGGTATGAATAAAGCTTATATTATTATATTATAATTATTATAAGCTTGCACTACCAGCTGACCAAGTTTCCAGAATCGACAAATATTATGGGCAGTGTCAAATTTAAAGATTAACTTACAGCAGGATATTTCTCCAGCTCGTGCAGCACCGTGTGGTCGCAGTACTCGAACACGAGGTGCAGTTTGCGTTTGCGTCGGAATACTTCGAGCAGGTTTACGAGATTCGGGTGTTTGAGGTTCTGTAGCAGAATTAAGAATTAGGTAAGTTCTTGCTGCTAATTCTAGAAACAAGAACTTGCTTCTTTTTTTCTGAAATCTTGCATAATTGGTAAGTAGGTACGTTGGTTAGATACACAATCAAAAATCTTAGTTGCAAAAGTCAGCTTTTGCATCTTTTCTCTCTTTTCCTACCAAATCTGAACTCGGCTCTAAAACAGTCAAAAGGAACTGACTACAGGTAAGTACACGAATAAGTAAATTGTATTGCGCATTGATTATATAACGCAAATTATAGGTAATGGTCGGGACGTTCCAAGAAATGATGAGTGGACATTCCAAAGACTGTTATTATCTGATCGATAGGACTGAACTGTTAGCAAATCGATATTAGAATTTCTTGCTAATTGAAGAAAGGTACCTATGAATATAAAAACTTCATTATCGAATTAGTATGAAAGTATTAATTACCTTGAGCATCCTAATAAACCAAAGCGCGATCTTCAGATCTGCGGGTCGTCATTGTTCTTTAGAAACTTTCTTGTTGGCGATGTGAACTTCAATACTATTTAATTCGAAGTTACCCTGAACATCCCTAGCATTAACGAACTTACCTTAAGCATCCTAATATCCCAAAGCGCGATCTTCAGATCTGCGGGTTGTCATCGTTGTCCAGAAACTTCTTGATGGCGATGTGAACTTCAACACTATTTAATTCGAACTTACCCTAAACATCCCTAACATTAAAGAACTTACCCTAAGCATCCTAATATCCCGGAGCGCGATCTTCAGATCTGCGGGTCGTCATTGTTCAATCTTCTTGATAGACTTGGACACTATTTCATACGAACTTACCTTGGCAAAAAGGAACTTACCTTGAGCATCCTAATCTCCCGGAGTGCGATCTTCCTGATCAGAGGATCATCTTCATTCTCCACGAATTTCTTGACAGCGACGATCTCGCCGGTGTCTCGATTCCGACACTTATAAACGAGTCCGTACGAGCCCTCGCCGAGTTTGGCGAGCTTCTCGTACCGCTCCATTGCGCGGCTGCTGGCACGCGACCTGCGGAATGACCAGTACAATGCAGCAATGTATTTAAAGCTAATAAACTTATGTGTAGGTACCTAATCTGATCTCTGACCGATGCCTAGGGATAAATTGCATTATTTCACAGCGTATGCACCGAGGATGTCATTTTCATAGCGCAGTAGGTACCTCGCAAGGAAACTATATTAAAATTGGAATTAATGGTGACCGGTGGTCGATTTCATACCTCCTTTCCTATAAGTAGGTACTACGTGTTTTTCGTAGCAATCAGTGAGTGTAGTGTAGGACAAAGTAACATTCACAGATTGCTCCGAAAAACCCCTAAAAGGAATTATACTACTATCATCACAGAATTATGTTAGAGGTATTAGGAACGACTACAAGAACTGCGTAGCACTTCGGGTGCGTTACAAGCGCTACGAAAATTGCGTAGCATTTTGAAAATTGAGATTGTGGTCAATGTTTTATCTACGTACATTCTCTAGGAAAAATATTGGCCTTATATTTTTACCCTCAGATTATCAAAATAGTTTTTACCCAAAAAAACATACCTGGCTGGTATAATATTTGGTGATGTGATAGACCTATTAATTTCTCCTTTCATTTTGCGATTTGGGCACTGATAATTTGACTTAGATTACTTAAGTGCTATTCCTAAATAATTTACACGTCAGCCTTTCACCATGATTTAAAGAGATCAAGGCTAAAATTTAATAAAATCTAGAAAAACTTCGAAATGTAGAGCGCTCATTACAGCCACGCAAAAGTAGAGTGTAGAGTATTTTGACAGAAAAAATATATGCATCCGACAGAATAATGAGTTGGCAGAAGACAAGACTATTTTTTTTCTATGGCAGAAGAGTTCAAATATTTTTAGTAAAAACTCCGTATGTAACCGTCCAAATATATTTCATCGGATATTACAGGATGTTTACAATTTGTTTGGTTTTAGGTATTATATAGGTACCCCAAAGTTTATTGGTAAGTACCTACTTACTTAGGGTAGGTACCTTACAACTTACCTAGTGGACAGAAAAACGAGTTGCTGTGACTTTGGTAATAAGTGCAATAAATAGACTTGTAAAACAAGACCGCAAAGACATGACGTGTCTACGAATGTGATCGTAAAAAAATAACTAACCTTCTCGGTAGCAGCGGCAGGTTGTTGCCGAATAACCACAACCGTTTATCACCGAACCATTTCTCCATGCAGGACGCCACGTTGTTCAACAGTTTGAAAATAGAATCGTCTAACACACTAGAGACCTTCATTCGCGTTTCCGAATGTTCATCGAGAGCATTCCCGCCAAAATTTACGTCATGAATGAATAATTTTTTGAAAATAGAACGCGGTTTACCCGAAGACGTTGCCCTACTCAATGCTGCAGCTTTTAGTTGACGTCCAAAGGAATATCGATCGTTGTTTTGTTTACAGTTTGCGTTCAACTGTGTACATGACAACCGCGGTGGTAGGGCAGAGGTGTGGGGTAAAAGCTGGCTATTCCTACTCTAGAAAGTAGGTACACTAGGTCTTACCTACGCAAAAATTGTGCGTTACTGCTTATGAGTATCTCTATCCAGCAAAGCAGTATTGTAACCTACTATTCCACCTGCTTACCTACTATCTTATATCTACTAGGTAGGTACCTACCATTCAATATCAAACCGTTGAATGTTGGGGTCCCATTTATCTCTAGCTGGGTAGGTTGATAGGTACTTCAGCTACGAATGACACCAACGAACTAACAAATAATGGAATAGAAGTAGACCTACTTCTTTATAGGTAATAAAGGTACCTACTGCATGTAAACCTAGACTGCTAGTTGCAACCAATAGATGCTAGCTAAACCTACTAAAATAACAATTCGATCTTATTATTGAACAGCCTGTACGTGTAAGCGAATTGCCATTCAAAATATTGCGCCAAAATAAATGTACCGGCACTGATATGAAAATATTGACACTTGGCACAGACGAAATAGAAGTCCTTTCCATGAAAGAAGTCCCGCAGACGCGGCGCTGTAGTCGACCTTAAGTATTATTTCTCGGGCAGCACTTTTTAACAACTTTATGCATTGAAAACAAGACTTTGATCACAGAAACCAAATAAAAACGCACTAGCATCCGAACACATTAACAGCACCTGACAACTAATTTAAAATTTAGTTTTAAAGTTTAGTTCCGGAAATTTCCGCGGGACTTCTGTCATGAAAAGGACTCTACTTCGTCTGTGACACTTGGAGCTTGAAAATAGTATAAACAGTCAAAAATGACAGATTAGTAAGATGTCACTGTCACAAAGTTGACTTCTTTCAATTTCAAGTTTCTCGATTTCGAAACAATAAACAAGCAGTGATGCCAACTGAGCTACTTTATAGCTAGATCTAATAATTTTTGGGTATCTTTAGTTACATATTATTGCTACTTTTACATGATACTCCGGCCTGAATGTTATTGGTATGGTCTATTGGTACTTAGACTACAAAATAATCGAGAAATCTGTGACAGCGAGAGAAAGCATCGGGGTAGTGCCTGCCGTGCTAGGTAAGTCAAACACTTGAGAGGCGTAACATTTACTTACATACAATACTTCTATCTAGCACCTTGGTTTTGGGTGAAACTAGCAATGTAGCAACTTTTGAGTAAAACTGGCAATTAATCTGGCAACTTTTTGCATGATGTCTAGCTATTATCTAAAGTTAGCAGTAGGCTACATTGCAAACAAAACATGTCTCGCTCGTGCTCTTTCGTGCTATGTTTCTCGTCTTTTTCGTCTTTTATCCGCTGCGCTCGCGATCAATGATGTTGTTTTTGTTGTGAGCGTACGAAATGATAACGCGTAGGTCGTCCGAACCGCCCGCAGCAGTGCCAATATTTTAGTGTTATTGCGAAAAAATATTGTGCAACTTCACCTGGGACAGGAGTGCTCCTATTAAAATAAAATTACACTAAAAACCATTGCAAGGTCGTAAAAAAGTGCAATTGGTTTTTAGTTTGAAACACGACTCGAACTAATGTCTAATTCTATAGTATTGCAGTGTTTTCTTTAGTGTTGGGATAGGCTAGTGATAATGGGGTCTACGGGGGTGACATTGGCGGATTTGCCGAACATTTTCATCATGATAGGCGCTCTGGTCGCTCTGTTTATGATGCTGGTTATTCTTCTGAGGTGAGTTTTGGTTCTAGTATTTTTAGAAATACCCATATGTCGGCTATGTTCAGTACCACCTACCTATATACATTCTAGCTACATTATCTGATAAGTGTTATATATATCTAGTTGCTTCTTTATATAGCATTTATCTGATACTGCCAAAGCGATAGATTAGAATGATATATAATAATATATCTATATCTACATACTCCATAGATGTACACAAATTGTGATCTATTGTAAATATAATATCTTTCCTCTATTGTTTGCCTCTCATTCATTGTTTATATTTATATAATAATTATCTAATTAAAGTACTATTAGAAAATGAGACTAACAAACTGTTCCACATAAAAACATGTACAATAAACCTAGGCATAGTATCTAGTTTATGAAATGATGTAGGTATATAAAAAGCTCAATGCTAAATACTTAAACTTATAAAAATAATGGAATTCAACAAACCGGTATGATTTAGAAATTGAATGCATATTTCTGTAATAATGTCAAAGTCAAGTTTAGTTGAGTAACCAGATACTTTCAATAAATGAAATATCTAAGTACTTAGATACCTGTTTTAAAATGTAAAAATGCTTCTTTGTCAATGGTAGGTAGGTACGGTTTAAAAATGTGCAGTAAAGAAATTAAATGAAATGCACTTATTAACATCCTTTTTATCAATAAACTCGATGTAACATAGTACTTGCCTTAGCTAGTAGAATTTGTTTTGACTCATTTGTTACAAAACACAGTCTAATTATTTCAAACTTATATCAATCTTAATACTAGCGCCGAAATATATGAATGAATAAAATTGAATCAAAATGGGGCTATACCTACTCATTGGAGTAAAGCCCTGCACACCACTTAATATCTTCCATAAGATCTGCTTATAGCCAGCTGGCTGATCACAGATGTACAAAAAAAAAGTTTAATAATAACAGGGCTTAGGTTCATGATAGTCCCATCGCTGCGAGATCGATATTTCAGTCCAAAAAAATTTTTATATGCAGGGTGGATTTTATATACGGCAGTAAGGGCAGGGCAGACCTGAAAATATGAAAGAAGTAAGTCTGATCCACAATGCCACTAGGTCCCAGAAACTAGTTCTTAGATTCACCTAGTTTTTAAGAGGTTTTAAAGCTATCTTTGTGTTTTACAGAGTTGTTTAATAAAAATTTAATATACACGTTTAACTTCTGCCACGTGTTTTAAACAAAAATCTTTAATAAAGCAGGTTTTTAAGAAAAACATACATAATATTTTAGTACAGTGGGTCAAATAATATGGAATTCCGCTTAGCTAATATATTGTATCTAGCCAGACTGGCTGATCTAGGTTAGCATTTACATTATCCTAACTAGCAAAGCCGGGGGCTAGAACCGCCCTAGCAAAGCCGAGAGGCTCAAGTCAAAAAAAGATCCAAGTCTAGGTCAAATTAAAAATCCTTTGCCAAACTCGCCCAATTCAAACCACTGATTATATCGGAGGTGGTGTACATGGTGACAAATATCAACTATAACTACTTCAACAGCACTCTTGTTACTTGTTACTTGTTACTTGTTTGGCGGACTTTTTTCCGCAACTAGGCCACAGCTGAGCCCTTTTTGCGTAAGGTAACGGCAGTCACTCCAGCCACCCGATATCCTCCAGGAAGGCCAGCAGCTCGCTAATGCTGGTGCAGGCTTCCCGAGGGATCCCCGGTGTACCGAGGTAATGTGCTCGTTGAGGCGCCACGCTGTCACACTCCAGGAGCACGTGCGAGGCCGTCTCATCTGCGTTGAAGCACCCCCTGCACAGGGGGCTGTCTGTAACACCCAAGATAAAGACGTGTTTGTTCATAGAGCAATGACCTGTTACAATACCGATGACCCTTCGGAGCCTGTCAACAGCACACTTACATGCACATTGTGTGCAAGAACCTTTAAAGCCAAATTGGCTATTGAAGTCACCTTAGAGCCCATCATAGGCATCAAGAAGCAATAATGTTGCCGTAGCCGAAACCGGCCAGCATCATCATCACATGGTGATACCCTCATCTTCTTCTAAAAATATAATACTTTTTTAAAGCTGACTGAATATCAACGCACAGCCTAAACTATAAGTCTTAGAGGTATGAAATTTGAAGGGTAGTATCCTTATAAGTATAGTTTCAAAATTCCTTTCTTAGTTCACCCCTGAACTAAGAAAGGAATTTTGAAAAGTTTCACCCTAAAGGGTCTAAAATGAGAATCAAAGATTTTAACCAAATTATGCATATGCTGCTACCACGCGAGCAAAACCACGGGCAATATAAAAAAGAATGGTAAACAGTGAATTGTCCCAAATTATTGGTAATTATAAATTTTAACCTGATTGCTAATGAAATAGGTAATTAAGATTGGTATTTAAATTCAAATACCTATTACATTTTAATATCCAAAGCAATTTGGATGAATACCTTTATTAAAGCTTTAGTAAGTTAGTGGCTATTTAAATAGTTCTTAGGATAATTTATTATTTTGCCAGCTTTTATAAACCGAAAATACATTTAAACCATTTACTAACTAAAAAAATTTCTTCACTAAGAAAATTACAACTAATACAGTATTTACAATATTCACAATATTTACAAAATACACATGAAACAGTTGAGCTATCTACAAACCGTTAATTAGTTAATTTAAACTAGTCTGCCCTGACATTTACAATGTACATTAATATGAATTGTTTTTCATGCATATATCATATTATAATTATAATAATAATTATGTAAAGATTGTAAACTAGTTAAGTGTTTAGTGAGTGTTTAAAAAAGATTTGAAACTTACATTTTGAATAAATAAATTCATAATGACATGACACCCACACACAAAACAAACATTACGTTCAAAGCACAAATATTTGTCCTGGGGCAGAATCAAACCTTAAATTAGGCTGAGATATACGCTGGAACTTCTATGCCAGTGTAGAAAGATATTGTTCTGAATATTCATACCTAATCAAAAATCTAAATATATTTATTTAGAGTATATTTTTTATTTATTTGTCTGGAAGAGATCGCTGTATAGCGATAAGGCCGCCCATTGTACAATAAATTTAAGTTTTGTTTATTATTTTTTCTTGTAATCCCTAGGTTAAGGTGTGCAATAAAGTATTTTCTATCTATCTATTTCTGTAACAAAATATACTACGAGTTTTCCTTTGAGTAGAGAATACTTGTGTTAGAAGGCCCCACTCTTCCATATCCATGGAATGTTACAGTAAAGTATGTATTTTATAAGTAGTAAACAAAAATAGAAAACTACATAAATCATTTGCCTAGAACTGGTTTAATTTTCTGCCATGAAAGGTAGGTAGGTAACTAGAGCACTAAATAGGTTATAAATTATAACTCTTACTTAACAGACCTTGAAAGCGAATGTGTAATTAATTAATAACTGACCTTAAACTTTAAACCAAAAGAACAATTTAAATGCTTATTGAATTGTAACGTATTGTATTAATTTACATATTTACCTATTAAAATTTGACCCATAAATAAATCAATGAGTTGATAATTTTCATTTATTATAAATGCAATATTTTTTAAAGTGACACCATGTTAAAGAATATTTTTAGATTTATACTTAATTTATACTTAAACGGTTTGTGGATAGCTCAACTGTTTCATGTGTATTTTGTAAATATTGTGAATATTGTAAATACTGTATTAGTTGTAATTTTCATTCATACTATTCCGAACTTAATTGGTTATAAAATAATAGGAATCAATTAAGTCGTTAAAAGAAGTGTGTTCAAAAGCTCAGAAAAAAATACCTAGATAAGAAAGAATAATGAGTTTAATCGTCATCGACATCGATTCGACAGGCGACATGGCTCAGTCGCTAGTAGCCCTGCCTTCCGTGCTGTGGGTCGTTGGTTTGATCCCTACCAAGAACAATCATTTGGGTATGGCAAACATAGATGTTTATTCTATGTCTGGGTATTATTATGTATCATAACTTAAGTATGTATTTACAAAAAAAATGTATATATAAATAAGTAGTATATCAGCAACTTAGTTCCCTTAATACAAGCTTAATTTGGGACTAGAGAGCCTTGTGTGTAATGTCCGAGGATATTTATTTGTTTATCATCACCATACCCGTATCATTGAATTTGGGGTCGGCAGCCGGCACGTTATCATTATTGCCCACTCTCCTCTATCATGACATATTCAAAGTATTCAACAAGCCTGTCATAGTTACTTTACTTGCCCTGCCAAAACCTCAACACTACCTAAGATGCCGCTGTGGTAGCAACTTTAAGGGCAAGAAATTCTGAGAATGAGTTTGAATTATCAATTTTATGAATACTGGGTGTTCCAGAACTAGTATGTGATCGCGAGGGGGGATGATTTTCGAGACAAAAAAAACACTTTTGCGTATTTCATCATTTTCATTGAAGAAATGGGCATGAAAGTAAGTGCGCACTTGAATAGCGTATTGTAGTCGTATTTACATTGCTGAATTCGATTCATTGAAGAAATGGGCATGAAATCTGGAAGTGCGCACTTAGCCCATTCTCGACTTTGACTGAAAAGAAAAACTCGTCATAGATACCTATAGGTAGGTACTAGGTACCTCCTTAATGTCTCAACCTTCACTACTCACTTCCGTGATCCTCGCACCTCCTTTGTTCGGTTAAATCTCGAAGCTTTCCTGACTTTCCATTCAGCTGAGTTCAATGCCTCCACAGCGTTTATTTTGCCGGTAGAACAAGGAGAAAGTCTCAGTCAAGGTACGAATTACGTGGCCATTTTATTTAATCTATGGCGTAGCGTAACCGTGCTCTATCACTTTCTTATCATAAGACTAGCTTCCGCCAGCGACTTCCTCTGCGCCCGTTCGATTTTGTTGATTTTCCGGGATAAAATATAGCCTATGTGTATAATCGTGGTTACGAACTATATGTATGTACTAGCCGTCGCCCGCGGCGTTGCTCGCGTTCTAAATAGACCCTTTAGGGTGCGACTTTTTAAATTCCTTTCTTAGTGTACCCCTACACTATATAAGGATACTACCTTTCAAATTTCATACCTCTAGGACTTATAGTTTAGGCTGTGCGTTGATTGTCAGTCAGCTTCAAAAGAGTTTTAAATAAATTGATGATGATGATTCCAAGTAACATTCAAATCGGATCACCAGCAACAAACATCCAAACATCTAAACTTTGTAATTTTCTATAATATTAGTGGGAAGTGGGATACCATTAAATTCATAACTCACTTCCGGATAACCTAGGGTCGTTCGCGTTGTACCTCCTTTTTTGATGTCGTTTAAAAACATCTGTTTCCACAGGAACATGGAAGTGATCGGAATAGTAGGCGAGGGTCGTGAAGACGCGTGGCGATCCATGGAACCGCCCAGGCTGCTGATGCAGAGGGTCCACATACCTTTCACCTTCAAGCTGAGGGAGAATGCTCCTATAGGATATAACGGTGAGTTCCTACCAGAAACACTGACCTATTGTTTCAGAAAGTAACAATACGCAGATCAATATTATAGTCATGCATCTCGCAGAAGCTATAACCACTGCGGATACGGTTGTAGAAGACTATCACAAGAACTTATGTTAACGTATCCGTGAAAACCTATAATTGGCTTTCTACTGCTATAAAAATGTTTATCTATAGTAGGTGCCAAATAACACCGCAATACAGGTCATTCACCCACCTTCACCACGATGTCTCAAAATTCAATTTATGTAATGTATGGTAAATAAACAGTACTACGAGATTCAAGCGATTACCGTCTTAGCGACAGGTTTGTATGGAAAGCGACAGAATTAGCCATTCATAAATTGAATTTTGCGACATCGTGGTGAAGGTGGGTGAATGACCTGTATTGCGGTGTTATTTGGCACCTACTATAGCTAATTTAAGCTGTCGGTTTTCCATAAAATAAATAAATAAACTTCAGTAGACTTCTTCAGGTTTATAATGATAGCTTCTTAAATCTAGGTACGATTGGTTTTCGAAGAGTAACAAGGACAGGGTGTCAATAATTATTCTAGGTGAGGTTTTAGGTAAGCTTGGCAATGTCTTGAGAGGATAGTTTTTTTTTTCTGCTCAATGACCTCCGTCATAGTTGAATGCTTACCTAAGCATTCAACTATGGTTCCATTTTTTCGGTTCATACCTACAAACCGGAAGCAGGAACCGATGACCCTATAATTAATTATTATCTGTTAAGGAGTTCTTTAGTTTAGATTTCACGCAATGGGTCGACGATATCATAAGGGTCGTAGGAATCAGCTGGTTGCGAGACGCACAAGACACAACACGAGATCTGGCATAACATGAAGGAGGCATAATATACCCAGTACTGAAGACGTGAGATGATGATGATAGATTTTCTAGATTCAAAACTCCTTTAATTTTTTATTATTACCATTGTGTAATTTAGTACCTCGTCTAGTCTGTAAGCTCGGAAGCGATTATAAAAGGCTGCCAAACCTACTACCTATGCAAAATACTATTTCATATCATCACAAACATCTTGGCTAACTAAAGATTTTCCCACATTTGCCCGCACGCAATATTTTTAATTTTGTAAGTTCAAAATTACATAATTTACAATACTGCAATTCTTCGCAATGCAGGCGTATAAACCGTTTAAACACCTGTCATCACAAAACCTACGTGCTATGTTATGTACAGTCAGCTATAAAAATCAATGGCCAATGTTTCACAAATCTTTTGTTTTGAAATATCGCGGGTCGATGATAATGATAATGTTAACATACATTCTTGACTGGTTAAAGTACTCTAAATTAAGGCTTGTAATATCTAGAAGAAGCACGGTAGAAGTCCGCTCAAACTATTTGGTAGCCATTGTTTTTCTATTTAAGCAACCGAAAAATTAACATTAGCATTTTACTAATAGACTAAATTAGCAAAATGTTTAATTAATATACAGGATTTTCTCTGAAACTATGACTGACGGAATAAAACTTGAGTTTCTATCGAGTAGTCTTAGGTAGGTACCTACCTAGTTTTTTTCGCTGACCGTACACAGTTATCTATTCAAGAAATCTCTACGTTTACACAACAAAATAGGTTTTATCAAGTGCGGTTGTAGAGTTTCGAAGGATACGTGCTTTTTTTCGTTTTGGAACTACGTAATATTTTATCAGCTTGTTACATGAGTACCTAATGTACCTACCTATACTTACCTACAGTGGGATTACTGTATGAGTGTCACATATAATGTAACTACTATAATGTACTCGACTTCTCTCGCAAGACATTCGGTTTTCCGCCTTGAAAAGTTTCCTCCGCCGGTTTTCAGAATTTATCTATCAAAAATTTAGGTAGGTATACTTAAATAGGTACCCTAAAGTATATTAAGAACCACATTGAAATGTCTGAAAAACTGTACAGATTTACTTGACCAAGTTTAGCCGAACAAAACTTACATCTCAGTTTCACGTCAAATTTGGTTCAGCGGTCACCAAACAACACAAAGACATGTAAGACGCTAGCGCAGATATTGTGCATTGAGCTTCGATTATGACTTGTCTGTAATTTGTATCATCAACAACAAGAAGAAGAAGCTTAGCCTCGAAAACAAAATAAAATGTCAGACAAAATGCAATCGTATTTAAAACCAGATTAAACAGTCCTGCGGGCCTAGGATGCGCACCGCGAGATATTTGTCATGTCGTTCTGTCAAAATGTAAGCATTTTGTACCAATTCAGGAACTATTGCATTATCTGTGGTACCTAATGGTGTCGACAAAACGCGCCCTAATGTACACTTTTGACACTTCTTAGTCGTCGTACCTCTCTGAGGACGAGATAATAGTCATGCAGAAATGTCAAAAGCTGAAGATTCAAAGGCGCGGTTTCTCGACAACATTACCACAGATAATGCAATAGTTCCGAAACTGGTACAAAATGCTTACATTTAGACAGAACGACATGACAAATATCTCGCGGTGTGCATCTTAGGCCCGCTGGTATGACCAAGGTATCTTTTACGTCTTCTCGTTATGGTCTGGACATCTGGCTATGTCGCAACTCAACCATGACCCCGAAATATAACAGGAAAACATCCCGACTACCATTTTCTTGATGCCTTACTTTGACCGCTCATTGAGTAAAGGATATTAGGCAAAACTGGCCAAGATATTCATTAGGTTCTAATCTCAATATCCATTTTTGAAGGATACGAGGCAAAATTGGCCAAGATTTACATTCATTAGGGTTCTCAATATCCATTTTTGGTTAGCCTTAGCCATAACAACCCACGCTGGGTGTTTGACGATTTTACTTCATAACCTGCTAATTAAATACGTTAGTCGACATGACTCTTCTGAGAAAGATGGAAGATGGAACACGGTAACAGAACTAGGAATTTCGTTTAGAAGATCTTTAACCAAGTTAGAGACGCTACTGTCATGTATTAAGGGTCAAGAAAGCTTACAAAGACACAATAGAGTTAAATAATGAAAACGATGAGACCTTAGTGAAACCGCTCTAAAACCTTACATAATTGATACCCCCCAGTCTGGAACTACGATCGATACAACAGTACAACGGAATGCTCACTTGTTTTAGTAGCCATTCCATCCAATTCCATTTTCGACTCTAATTCAAAGGTATACGAGCCAACAGCCTCCTTGTGCATCAGTGCGCATTTCGTTTTATTTATTCCAGAGTCCGTGAGTAACTGAAGCTCTAATATACTATTCAGTTATATCCAAGGCAATATCGACTTTACATTCTAGCTATACGATCCATAACCCTGCACACGTCTCCCAGACGGTATTATTTTCAAGTCCCGTTTAGTTCAAGTTGGTCCATAAAGTTCCGACGTGACAGCCCAGACTCGAAGTTATGCTTCTGAGTTTATGGCTCAATTTCCCGAGTATTTCCAGACTGCAGTCGTGCCAAATTCAAAACTAGGTTCTAAGTCATAAGGCTGATTTTCGTTTGTAATATTTCCGGGTGTAATAGCTTTGTCCGCAGTACATAATAAGTTAGTTTTGGGTACAGCTAGTGCAGTTCGGTGCAAGTTTGGTACACGCGGTCGGTGTACTCTCTTGTTTACTAGGGCTTCCGTACGTGCTGCGTTCTTATCATTGTATTTATCATGACTAGTTTTTGTTACACAGTCTGTTCTAATGATTTACTGAATGCTTGTTTAGCTATGTTCGTTCATAGTAAATTAAAGGTGGTAGGTAATTAAAAAATAAATTCATCGATAAGTATCATGAACACATGATTCTATGCCTATAATTTAAAGAGTTGAGGAATAAAATAAAATGAGGACACATAAATTAGTTAACGGACAATTCGGAGGGTGAATCGGGCATGATTGTAAATTGAACCATTTTATTATACTTGATTCGACAAACGGGATACGGGTTCTCTCATGAATCACGATGTTTTCCTCTGTTGAGAAATAACTGAACTATTAAAATTGGGATCAATACTTTTGACATAAAAAAAATATATATTAAATTAAGAGAATATTGTATGATCGTAGGTAAGTAATTTCATGGCTATAATTAGTATACATACCAATGCAATGTTCTGGGTTAATAGTAAACATAGTTCTGAAGGTGCGGTACCATCGTATTCAAACTTCCGTTGCTTGGGATGGGAGACAGGAGTACCTAGTTCCGCTCGCGCCAATCGGTGCTATTTCCGCTTTCTATAGCATTCGCATTTTCCTTAGTAATTTGACATTGTTTACATTCTGGGCAAAAGCTTTTGTAGACTTTTGAATACTCACCGTTACTGAAATTTTCCCTGGAGCGCTTCCGTTCAAAAGATCCATAAAATCACGTGAATCGTATAGATCTTGGGGCAAGAGATCACATGATAGTTTAAAACGCATTATGATATTTATAGGCTAAAAAATGGTTGCGCAAGATTCGGCTCATAACCAATAACTAGTCAAGCGTGATTCGTATGCGAAGGGAAACTGCATTTTCTGTATGCACGCATGACTCAATTAACGATGTTTATAGCATTTAAACAGTATACGAATGTTTAAACAGTATATAAGCTACAGGCAATGCACTGCGCCACTCTCTACACTCTGTTTGTGAACAAAATTAAATGATCACGGAGTTTGATGTGATTCATTATGACCTTGTAATCATTTAATATTCACACCGTGTGATTAGGATGAAGAAAGAATAAAAATAGGGAGGTACCCTTAAACCTTATCACGTCTACTCCTAGTCTATACCATGTCTCTTCTGTATTCTCTGTATACTGCAATGAAGCTATCTATAAGTGTGAAAACTGGTTCTCGATGACTATTGTGACACTCGTTCATTACGCGACTTGTGGCATAGTAACACTCGTGGGAAGTAGCGTGAAAACGTGATTATCTCGACACGAGTTTAGCATAGATTGGCCGCGGCCCGCGTGCAATGTGCTTGCATTCACAAGACTAGAGTGGTTGGAGAATGTCTGTGACCTTTGGGGTTATGCAATATACACTACTTATTTGTGTTGTGACATGGACAATATGGGCATGTAGTAGATGATGGTTAAGATTATTTGCTGTTTTTTATTATATGTGTCACGGTCCGGGACTGATGATGCGTCTTGGAGGTAATCTTTTGTAGTAGGCCATGTCAAAACGTTTCTTTGTAAACGGCCTGTCTTCATCCCTGTTGCGAGCCTTGTAGGCCAGGAGCCAGGAGCTTAAGTAGTATAGGACGTTCGTTAAAAGCCACAAACAACGCCTACGGTTACGTACAACACCATATTATGTAATAAATAGAAGGTATCCATGTTTTAAAGCTTATTTTCACCACCAGGTGTAGAATGCATCGTGTCGTCGACAGAGCGCTACTGGCACGCCAGCTGGTGGGGAGCGCCGGTGCGGCAGCTGCACAGGACCTTGTGGGGGTCTCTGGGGGAGATCCTGGCTTCAGACAACTTGAACTTCGCCAAGTAAGTTCTATTTTGATTTTTTGTTTTATTAACTACTAGACATTTTGATTGTACCATATAAGAGTTTCTATTGACATTTATGCTATTCTATGCGTCTTATAATTTTATTTTAAACTTAAATTTGAATGTTGTATGAGGCTCTTATCTACGGTTGAGCTTTTAATAAAATTCTGGCCCAAGAACATTGGCTGTGAAGTTAGCATGTAGGACGTCAGAACACTATAGAATATGTTAGTGGGCCCCGTTAGGTGCGATGCTTATCATTACCTTATGATTTCAAGGTAGTATAAATTGGCCGCTATCTAGCCGTAATTCCGCCGTAGTGATAAATCAATGAAAATGCAGTAAAACAACCTACATACTACATACCAACTCAAAAAAATTCAGAATTCAGCCTTGTATCTTATCTTGACTACTGACATAGTTAACTTGGTCGGTATCTCTACTGTCTAGTGTATTTATTGAAGTCTGTTCGCTGACAGTCCACAATCTAAAATTATGAAACAAAAACTAACAAAGCAGAAGAGAAAAAAAAAAGCAGAAGCTAATAGAGTCATTAGTCCTCCTTAGAGAATTAACTAAATAAGTTGGTGGCACTGTGCAAAATGTACATTGTTTTATTCTTCTTTTAAATTATTAAGTACTTACTAGGTGCCTCTCGCGACTTCGTTCGCGTCCCGTTGGATCCCATTATTTTTTTGGGATAAAAAGTAGCCTATGTGTTAATCCAGGTCACGGACAATATATATTCCAAGTTTCATCCAAATCGGATCAGTAGTTTTTACGTGAAAGAGTAACCAACCTCCATCCATCCATCCATCCATAATTACAAACTTTCGCGTTTGTAATATTAGTAGGATCAGTTCCAAAGGAAGGCTAGTTTATAAAAAAAAAGAATGACGTAGTTTCAGATTTTATGTCGTTTTCCATTAAAAAATAAAAAGAACAAAAGTCATACAATCTAATCAGGAATAAACAGGATTAGTCAAAATCATAAGGTCATAAAGCTACTGTGAGTCAAACATAATAATACCTGTAACACATTAAATTACATGTTATTGGCTCAATTTAGCTATGACATATTGTTATGATTATTAAAAATATTGAATGCTTATAAAAGAGGCGTGGCACAGCTGGCATAATGGCTAAAATTAACTGTAATAAATTATAACACTCAATAAATCGTATAAACACGCGTAACCAAAAAAAATGCGTATTTGATGTTAGATTCGTACAAAATATACACAAAGTGCAAAAATAGGAAAATTGGCAATTATTTTTTTATTATTCCTCCACCACGAATTAAAATTAGAAGGATTTCCATTTCTGATAGTACACCGCACTTCACCAAAGTAGGTACATCCAATTTCTTGTAGAGACTGAGCAAATCTTATATCGTCGGAAATTCAGAATATACGATATGGATGGTCGTATATTCGGACCATACGCTTTGCCCGGTCTCCTCTATTTACGATACGAACACAAATAATTACCTACTTATTAGTGAAGTTTAATTTGGAGTTCAAAGTGTTCAAACCAGGAAATCGACATTATAGTTAAACTAGGTACCTACCTGAATAAAATTACCATAAATTGACAATTAGATTTACTGCGTTTGCATATCTAATATTAGTTTTCCAGCTATTTCAAATTAAGTTTTATCTGTAATCTACCAATCATGTAATTTGTAAAAATATTTGTTGATCATAAAAAAGCTTCCGTCCATAATTAGATATGTTTTTTTTACAAATTTTGGTGGTTCACTTTTCCCACACTCTTACACCTACCCGGTGTTAAACGACACTTTTGCGCTGAAGACTACACAAAACACAAATAAAAATAGGCTATCGAATTTAGAATCTCCTCCATTTACGAGTACGGTTAAAAATAGCACAAAAATGAAGCCCGTTGCTTCACGCCATAGTGTAGTTTGACCCAAAACAATACAAAAATCTATTATTGGTTCGATAATGGTAAGTGCGATTGAGGTTAGGAGAACAGTTAGTTTTTGCTCTAGGTCAATACTCTGAGGTTATAGGTAAAGAGACCGGGTGAGTATATTGCTGTAATCATACATGGCTCGCTACTTGCTGGTTGTTATACCGCGTGCAGACTATGCCCATGCCGCTGCCGGAATGATTGCCGCGATTAATTCCGGAATGATTGCCACAGCAACATCGCCTTTATTCTCACTAAGGAGCTAGGGCATGAACTTGGCGTTGCTGTGGCAATAAGTCCGGAATTAATCGCGACATTCATCCCGGCAGCGGCATGGGCATTGTGTGAAACGCGGTAAAGAATAAAGGCGATGTTGCTGTGGCAATAAGTCCGGAATTAATCGCGGCATTCATGCCGGCAGCGGCATGGCATAGTCTGCACGCGCTAATAAGTGCGATGTGTGAAGTATGAACGGTACTTATGTGATTCCGTATACGTCGACCACATCTTAAACTTATACGAAGTATTGTTTTTATATTTATTCGTTCTTACATCGAAGGGGTGTGTACCTTAGAAAACTAACTATAGTAACTTTTTTATTAAATTCTTTTAGCTATTTTTTTTTATATTCCGCCACATATAATAAGTAGCTCACTGACTTGACTACAGAATTGCAAATGTATAACGGTTTGATACATTTTATTCCTGAAAATATATTATTTAGGAATGTTGATTCATCGTAAACTCATTAAATAATTTCAACTAAAACGGTAAACATAGTATTGTGAAATGACTCGCGTTTCAAAATTAAGTGTGATATAGACAGAACAATAGCTATTGTTCCACCTTTGGTATAAATAGTTTTTTTTTAATTAGCATATATAGGTACAGGGTGTAATAAGATCACTCCTGAAAACATCGGGTGGTTAAAGATAAGGTTAGATCAGTATGAATAACGTTTTCTACGGAACCAAGCTCTTAAGAACTAAGCGCTTGTTATACCCTGTAGGTATCTGGGTGTATTTGGAGCCTTATGCTCAGTTCAGCAAAGATTTAACTCTAAGGGCCGTAAGTTCAATAGTGGCTTAAACCACGAAATAGAGTTTAACCTCCAGTCTCCGATTATTTCATAAGATCAATGGTAGTTAATCGACCATCAGTAGCTTAAACTGACAGAGATGACAGTAGATTAATCCATCGATCGAATGTAATCGTAGTTAACGAAACCCATAGTTTAAACTGCTTTTGATCTTACGGCCCTTAGGGATGACATCAAAATGACGTTGAAAACTCGTTTTAGTGAAGTGAACGAGATTTCGGCCGAGATATGATGTCATCATCATCTCTGCGGAACAGAGCATAAATCAACGAAAAACTCAAATTTATAATGCAGTCTCCACCCTGTATTAGAAAACTATAGGTTCGAGCATTTTAATGAGTGTATGTTTTTGAATAAAATAAATATAATGTACAAATTGTGCCGTACAAAACTCCTGTAACAAAAATAATACTGCGAACGAAGTCGCGGACCGTCCATTAGTATCTATACTAATAAAGCTGGTACACTCTTGGGAAATAAAAAGGTAAAGCCTTTAGCAGTAAATATTGCAATCTTGGTTTTGTTTGCAAAGTATCAGAGATATTCACACCATGTTCAAACCAAATAGATAATTATATTATTTAAAGATATGTGAAAGTCTGTTTATTTGCTTTTTCCGTTGTCTCGACGTGATCTCGACGTAGCGGCTGATAAGATCTTGATTTTTAGATCTCCAATAAAAAAATCTAGTTCTTGTATTTTATTTGTTCAGAGTTTCATCTATATCGTTCCGGTTACCTACAGCTCGAGTCAAATATTCAAACATCAAAACTTTCCCTTTTTAATACCTATTAGTAACAAAAAATACTCTAATGAGAAACATTATGATTCTCTCGCTAATTCTACTCATGTATTAGGTAGGTGTGTCCATATTTGCACAGCAAATAGTGCCATTTACCCACATTTTGGCGTGTGATCAACTAAATGATTATATATGTAGGTAAACTAGATACGAGTAGGCACCTACCTCATTCTTCCTAAATATTTTATGATCTTCTAGTCTCTGATTACCAAAATAAATTATTTTGAGGTTTTAGTCGATAAATGTCTTTTAGCCTAAACATTTATCAAATATAGCCTTCAGAAAAGCAAAAAAAAATACAACCGAAATGAGAACCTCCTCTTTTTGTAGTCGGTTAAAAAGTACAAAAAAATGTATGTTATAATATCCCACATCATCATAATCTTCATCATCTCAGCCCGGTATCCCCCACTGCTGGGTATAGGCCTCCTTACTTTCCTATGTTATGCCAGCCTCCTCTGTCTTGTAACCCACATATTATGTACTTTGAATTTAATTATATTCCAAATTCACAGCTTTCTTCTAATACCACTGTTCGTTGACGGATTTACCCGACTGTCGAATATGCTTCTCGTACATGTCGCGATGGTTGAATGTTCTATAATTTTTCTCACAACCCAAAATGTTTCTGATGGAAAGGATACTAATGTAACAAGTCAGTATAAGTAATTGATTTCAAGGCTGAAACACCTTCGGCACAACTTAACTGACGTGTTCTGAAACAAGAAGGTGACCAACCATTCAAAATCAGTTTAGTGTCCTGTCACTTCGTCTCAGAAAAAAAAGCATTCCAATGCCAGGGATTTTTTATAGTAGTACCGTGAATCAGTAACTAAAAAACTAGTCGATGACGTTTTTGAAAGTTGGTTCACGATAAAGACCCTGACGTCACTCATCATCAGATTTGCATTGGTAGTGGCACCAAACGATGGCGTCAAGTTAGTCTAAAACAGATAGGTAAGGTACCAAAATACTGTACGTAGCCTTCCACATTATGCTAGCCCGTTTTCCTATATCTTACGTAGTGACTGGGTTAAGCTGTAGGTCCACAACAACCAGTCAGGTCAGGACAAACATAAAAATGCTGATCATGGTCCCACTGCGGGAACCAAATTAACACCTCTTGCCTTTAACCGTATAGAAACAGATTGTGTGCTGACATGTGGGTGCATAGCGTAGGTGTCTTTGATTTCCGCAACGTTGTCAAGTCACACCTTGCTTTGGTAAGTTGTTGAACTTTAAAATGATAGTCGCTTGGATATTAGTTCCTGGATTTACTTGTTTGTAAGTCAGTACCGTTCTCGGTACAGACATATGGTGTAAAAACCACTTCTGAAATGAACAGGACTTTCAACTTCTCATATTTTTGAAAAAAAAATCGGTGGATGTTTTTGGGGGGTGGGGTGACTATGGGAAAAATGCGAAAACTCCCCCCTCTTGGGTTTTTGTATGTAACTTTTTTTTGGTGGGGTTTATGGGGTTGGTGCCTAGTGTTGTTCAGAATGTAATTCTGCATCCGGAAGAGCATACTTCTTAATTTGAACTTTGGGTTAGCTGATTTGAGGTTAGGTTAGCCTAAAGCCTTTTATAGCTCAAGAATAGCACCTATCAGGATCAACACTAAAATGATGTTTCGGATCCTGCTATCAGAAATTCGAACCCGCGTGTTGTGGAAGTCCTGTAAAAGCAATATTTTGGCTCCTACAGTCAGATTTCTGAACTGCATTTGATTATGTGTCAAGTTCAGGTAGGTTCATTATTCTGAGGCTGTGAATAAAGTCTTGTAGAAGCAGTATTTTGGATACTGGAGCCAAACAAAACTGCATTTAAAAGCAGACTAATTTTCTCTCAATTCGGAGACAATGGGGGTCTAAAGTAAAAGAAGCGTTAAAACTTTTTCAAGACAATTTCAAGAGCATGAATGCCCTCGAGATGAGCATATAAACAAGTAACGGTTCTGCAACCGGGTTACGATTCAGTTTGTTTAGGATTTTCGAACGGAGAGATCAAACATCCATTAAGCCAAATGGTTCCCGTTACTGTGTCGGATGTGTATTTAACTTATATATTATCTGCACACAAAAGAGATACCACAAAAAATAATACCATTTATTGAAAAAGGACTAAAGAAATAATGAAATACATAGGTTTTAACGTGAAACTTTTTTTAATTCTCCCAGTTATCAACCACGCTTCGGCGAGCCCATCAAAAGAAATAAGAAAACAATAAGTACTTCAGAGTATTTCCATTTTCCACTCGTTCAATTTTTCAAATAAACTCGAAGGGAATATAACCGACCCGTAATAAGTCGAAGATTTATGCTAGCATTTTTAATGGTTCCAGAATGTTTGATAAGCTTCAAAACGCCCTTCTCTGTCACCCTTAAGGTGTGCCCTGATGGTTGATGCCATTGTGATATGAAGCACACTGCTAGCGAAGCTATGGCTTCGGAAGTAATAAAGCTTCAGGAAAGGTCAGAAGCTATGACCTTTCGGCGTTTGAACTTATAAATAAACACTCTATTCCATGTTATGAGCATAAGTTATCGCCTGAAATGTTCGATCTATATGTAAATGGATATATGAAAATATAAATAAATATGAACAAACTATTTCGCATTTCTATTTGCATTTTGTTGGCTAGGAGTTTTGAAGCAGTAAGGCATTTAATCTATTTCAGATAGGCACCCAATGGATCATAGTCAACGCAAATTTTTCGTACATAGTGCATCCCAGATCTCTGCAATGCAGGCTGAAAATGAGTGCCCTAGTTAAACGATTTCTGCGTCCTTCTTCGTCAAAAGAAAGGGATGATGTATGATTTTATCTTATTTTTCGGTAGAATGAAACCATTTTGATACTCAAATAGTAACACTTGTTTACCACAGAAGGTCAAAGCGACCGCAACATAATAACTGTGCTTAGTGGCAGCATTCCAAAGCTGCATCAAACGTAACGGATTCAACACTCTGAACTGCATCAGGGCCAATGTCGTCAATCACTGATTAGTCACAGCAGGACTCTTGCGAAGGAGATTGCACGACTTTTAACTTCGTTGACTGTTACGATGGTTTTCGTTTTTCCACGCTACTATTTCTATAAGAAATTTTTGATTGTCACGGCAAATTATATAGGCATCTTTTTGCAGCTTTATAACAAAGGCTTGCGACATACTCTTGAACTCATCATTCTTTTTCATTTTCTTGGTTTATGTGTGCTCTTGATATGTCTGTAGCTTGCTCAGTTCCTCACAGCTTACACAATTACGACTTTCAAAACCGGTTATACTATCATTTGGTCTATTTTATAATGCTATCGAGAATAGTTTTGGTTTTGTATGCGTACTCAAAGAAAATAATGTCTTCTTCTCAAATTGATGTTATCTTCCACGCACTGTGTCTATCACAACTTTAGCCGACTTGAAAGTATTTTACTTCGAACTTTCTTAAAGCTATTTATTTATTCTCTTCATTTTGCATACTTAACCTACGTATTTTCTTCAATATTTTCAACAAGACATAACATTGTCATTTCGTGTTTCGTCTCGTGTGTTTCCACCACTATATCTCCAATCATTTGCTCATTGCCACGTTCCGGTTTGAAAAGCACGATTGCCAACTAAACTATAGACTTTGTTGACTTTCCATTCACCTACGTCCCTGTCTCTGAGTGCAATCTAGTGTACCTTGACTTACATTTGGAGCAAGTCATCAGGAATAGGAGAGGTAGAGCTATTTTTTGAAATTTCTACATTCGTTTTCTTTTTCTGTCCACTCTTTATGGTCTTTGATAGTGTTTTGGATTCATGGTTAGTTCTAACTTCTAACAGATCTTTGTACGTACGTATACTCCTAGGCATTGAAAGCTGGCTTGGTCTGCGTCTACTGGATGAAAAATCTTGGTTCTCTCATTCTATTGCAACTGACCTATAATCTTATTGCTATAATACAATACCTTCTTCGTACAAAATGTAATACGAGTATATTCTTACAATACCGCGCATATTGTTTCACAATTCCTGGGTATAATAAAATAACTTTTATAGCTATCGTGCAATGCATAATGCTGGTGCGAACATGTTTTTATTTCAGTAGCCGATAAAACCCAGTACCTATTGCCTTGTCTTATTTACATTTTACTCTCGCTTTTTTATGGCCGAAAAATCACCGGCAGCCGTATCGAAAAGCATAATTTTCATTTGGATAACACAGTCGACGTGATGAATATTCAATTTGTAATCTTGATAAGTTGGTAGAACTGCGTTTGAATATTTTTTGTATTTATCAACATCTTAGCTTGTAGCCTTTGTCCAGATTATATTTCAGGCTCTATCTAAGTTGTGTGTGTTTAATGTAATAATGTAATCACAGTGGTTTGGTGTCTGTCTGACCTTAGGGTTATAAATTGTGCGCTCTGCTCGCTCAATGCGGATTTGTGAGAATTGGTGCAGCAGCCATCTCGAGACCCAGGTTTATCATGCGGGTATTACCTATATGCAGTTTAAAACAGATACTACCGGAGGTTTTAATATAGTTGAAGGCCGCGTCCATCTCCTACCCTACAGGCTAAAGTCTGTTTTAGACGCGGTTTACCCAGATAGGACCATACCTTCTTTAACCTTCATACTCAAAGGTTAAAGTATTTAAACGTATACTTGCTAAATTGCATAGATTCAAATGTGACATTTGACCCGCTGTTTTCGCAACTGATAAATGCAGCTGTGAGGCCAAGGTCACGGTCACATATAGATGTGTAATTCATTTTTATTAGCTGCATAATAGATAAACTAAAAGTTGTAAACTGGTTACTTTCGTGAGTCAGTTCTAGTGGCCTTATTGTTCTAAATGTTGATACACAATGTAACCAGTAGCAGTCTGATGAGTCCGGATCAGTGCTTGAGCAGTAGATCGGCATACCGGCCTAAATACCAAAGTAATGTATAATTTTAACCATCGCAGTGAATTAGAAAAAACAAACTAATCTCAATAACTAATAATGTGAAGATTTCCGCGAATAACACGATAGCTTTTAAAACCAACGCTAAGAATATAAAAACTAAAAATGGTATGTTGAGTTGAGTGGCAGTTTCTGCGAAACCTACAGTAGTTTTTAAAGGTCAGTGCCCTTTAGGTACGTCACTGTGCATGTGTGACTCACCCCATCAGACATTTAATCTCATTTACTGTGTGTAATGCGATTTTTTTCAATAAAAGTGATCAATGAGCTTGAGCTGAACAAATACTGACGTTAGGCTAGCCTTGCCATGAATAAAGTTCGTATGAATTAGTGGCCAAGTGGCCAACTCTAGTGACGGAGTTTTTAGGGTGCCATACGGCCTCCGTGTCGTGGCTTAACGACTGCTAGAGCCGGGACCGACAGTTTATCGTGCCCTCCACCTCCACTCCACTAACGGTCACCCACCCAAATAATGAGTATCGGTGAAGATTGACTAAGCAAGCTACGCCAGGGAGTGCTTGCCATGAATGATTATATTGTCTACCATTCTGTTTTCATTATAAATTCAGGTTATAAACCACATAGGTTTTAACATTGTTGCCCTTAAGACATAATGGTCCTAGGGGTGAACTAATAATTATTTATAATAATCTCATTTACATAACAGACATTCATTGTTAGTTCTAGACACATACAATGTAATTATTTCCTGCTTTGCGGTTTCTAATCGAGAAACGTGATTATAAATAAATTTGCCCATGCACTACATAAAACCTCGAAACACACGGTTGCACTTATATTGAATATTGTGTTCACCTGTAATTGGTGTGTGTAGCAGTACTGGACCGCTTAGATAATAATATTAGGGAATGTTTCTGTATATACACTGTTGGTGTTCCTTTTTAATAAATAAATAAACACACAGCCCGGTAACAAACATCGTTTAAAAATTCCATATTAGTTTGATACGACAAACATTTAGGTAGCACTTCGAATGACTGCTTCTGTATTGGTAGAGACACGTTCTAAAGGCAATCGATTATGCTAAAAAAAAGTTGTTGTTTACGTATTTTCATTGCAGTAACCTTTACTTAGTTATGCATTTTTTGTTACAGGTTATGCTAGGTTAGGTTTTTTCATACAACCTTAGCATTATGTACCCAAATTATTAAAACTTACGCTTAGGGGTCATCTATAAATTACGTCATACGTTAAGGGGGAGGGAGGGGGTCGACGAAGTGTGACATTGTGTGACAAGGGGTGGTAATCCCAAGATTCGTGACGTCACATAGCAAGATTTCATACTATTCTAACTTATTCCCACCAAACGCAACCCGGCGACGTGGAAGACCCAGGAGGAGATGGCGCGATGAACTCGATGCACACTTAACATCTTGGCCTGTAACGGCGTTAAATCGCGAAGAGTGGAAGGAGGGAGGGGAGGCCTTTGCCCTGCACTGGGAAAATCACGGCTGAAAAATAAAATAATAAATAAAATTCTAACTTATTCCTACCTAAGTGTTAAAATACATATATGTATAATAAAAAATCATTGAAATGGAAATAAACTAATTTCTGAAGTGCTGTTTTAATTTAATAATTTCTAGATGTAAAATTGCAAGTTATGTGACGTCACACTAGGGAGGGGGGGTCTCACAAATGTGTCCAACTGTGACAAGGACGTGGTAGGGGTCAAAAAATCACGACATTAGTGTGCGTAATTTATGGCTGACCCCTTAGATTTGTTATATGATAGAAGTTTCTGATGCCTCAACGCAGTACATCGTAGTGTAGGGTCAAGCAGGGGCTTATGTGCCGTTGGTTGGTTTTATGTAACTATGAAGATGACAAACAGTCGGTTAGTTCGTCGATCCAACACCTACGATTGACCTTATTTAGGTAGGTACATTTTAAAGACGGCAGATGAGCCGATCAATGCCTTTCTAAATGTGGAAATTGATTTCAAAACTACACGGAAAAAAATGGGCTCTGAAAATGTGTTCAATCAAGAATAAAATTATTCTTGAGTGTTTTGTTTAATTTCAAGTATATATTTACTAAAAGTAAGAAAAATATCTTAATTGAAGTAACAGGGATTTCTTCTTGATATATAATTATATTCTTAATTTATTTCTTTATGCCAAGAATATTTTTTTCATGCCAAGTCGTTTTGTTCTTGACTGTTGAAAATACCTTTATTTTAAATGAAGTAATTTCGTTATTCTCAGCACGAATATGTAATAACTCAACTCAAGAAAATTAAATATTTAAGACAATGCAAATAAAATTTTATTAGAATAAGAAAATATTGAAATTGATTAAAAAAACAATATTCTTGAAACAAGACTTTAATACTTTTCATTAATAAGAATAGAGAGATAAAATAAGTCATAAACTAAAACTGCTTATTATATTCAACAAACAAATAATGTATCTTTATAAAGAATTTCTTTATTCTCTATCCAATATAATGAGTTCTTGACTAATTGTTTATATTCTTATTCTTTATATAAGAGACATTAGACTTAAACCAAAGCAATATTTTTATCCAACCAAGAAGCAATATCTCAATTGTAGACACTGGTAATTTTGAATTGAAGCCTATAAAGTATTCAAGTCAATTATACATATTCTCAATTCAAAAGCATATTACTCTTCAGCAAAAAATACATTTCTTAACTGAAAGTGTTCGTTCTTGACCAATTATTGCATTGGTATTCTTTGAATAAGATACATTATGCTTAAACCAAAACAAAGTTTTTGTCCGACCAAAAAAAAAATATCTCAACTGTAAACACTCTTCGTTTTAACTTAAAAATAATGCAGCTTTCAAGTCAATAAATATTATACTCAATTGAAATGCTTATCAATATTCAACGAAGTGAAAACATGTCTTACCTGAAAATGTTTTTTATTGGTTGATATTCTTTGACCAAAATAAATTGTAATTACACCAAAATAATGTTTGTATTCAACCAATAAAAAATAACTTTATTGAAGACACTGGTAATTTTGAAATGAAACCTATAAAGTATTCAAGTCAATTAATACATATTCTCAATTGAAAAGCATATTACTCTTCAACAAAGAATACATTTCTTAACTGAAAGTTTTCGTTCTTGACCAATTATTGCATTGGTATTCTTTGAATAAGATACATTAAACTTAAACCAAAACAAAGTTTGTATCCGATCAAAAAAAAAATATCTCAACTGTAAACACTCTTCATTTTAACTTAAAAATAATGCAGCTTTCAAGTCAATAAATATTATTCTCAATTGAAATTTTTATCAATGTTCAAGGAAGTGAAAACATGTCTTACCTGAAAATGTTTTTTATTGGTTAATATTCTTTGACTAAAATAAATTGTAATTACACCAAAATAATGTTTGTATTCAAACAATAAAAAATAACTTAATTGAAGACACTGGTAGTTTTGAATTGAAGCCTATAAAGTATTAAAGTCAAATAATACATATTTTCAATTGAAAAGCATAATATTCTTCAACAAAGAATACATTTCTTAACCTGAAAGTGTTCGTTCTTGACCAACTATTGCATTGGTATTCTTTGAATAAGATACATTAACCTTAAACCAAAACAAAGTTTTTGTCCGACCAAAAAAAAAAAATCTCAACTGTAAACACTCTTCGTTTTAACTTAAAAATAATGCAGCTTTCAAGTCAATAAACATTATTCTCAATTGAAATGCTTATCAATATTCAACGAAGTGAAAACATGTCTTACCTGAAAATGTTTTTTATTGGTTGATATTCTTTGACCAATATAAATTGTAATTACACCAAAATAATGTTTGTATTCAAACAATAAAAAATAACTTAATTGAAGACACTAGTAGTTTTGAATTGAAGCCTATAAAGTATTCAAGTCAAATAATACATATTTTCAATTGAAAAGCATAATACTTTTCAACAAAGAATACATTTCTTAACCTGAAAGTGTTCGTTCTTGACCAATTATTGCATTGGTATTCTTTGAATAAGATACATTAACCTTAAACCAAAACAAAGTTTTTGTCCGACCAAAAAAAAATAATCTCAACTGTAAACACTCTTCGTTTTAACTTAAAAATAATGCAGCTTTCAAGTCAATAAACATTATTCTCAATTGAAATGCTTATCAATATTCAACGAAGTGAAAACATGTCTTACCTGAAAATGTTTTTTATTGGTTGATATTCTTTGACCAATATAAATTGTAATTACACCAAAATAATGTTTGTATTCAAACAATAAAAAATAACTTAATTGAAGACACTAGTAGTTTTGAATTGAAGCCTATAAAGTATTCAAGTCAAATAATACATATTTTCAATTGAAAAGCATAATACTTTACAACAAAGAATACATTTCTTAACCTGAAAGTGTTCGTTCTTGACCAATTATTGCATTGGTATTCTTTGAATAAGATACATTAAACTTAAACCAAAACAAAGATTTGTCCGACCAAAAAAAAATGTCTCAACTGTAAACACTCTTCGTTTTAACTTAAAAATAATGCCGCTTTCAAGTCAATAAATATTATTCTCAATTGAAATGCTTATCAATATTCAACGAAGTGAAAAGATGTCTTACCTGAAAATGTTTTTTATTGGTTGATATTCTTTGACTAAAATAAACTGTAATTCAACCAATAAAAAATAACTTAATTTAAGACACTGGTAGTTTTTAATTGAAGCCTATACAGTATTCAAGTCAATTAATTATACTATATAAAGCTAGACTACCACTGACTCACTCACTGACTCATTGACATGCCCTGAGAGACAGAAAGAGTGGAGACACACTAGAATGATGTACTACGAAAATGTGTAGTAGCACCGAGCGAGTAGAAAAAAATTATAGCCGTTTTCGAAATCCAAGATGGCGCCGGTGTTGATTTGCGCGTTCGCAAACTATGACAGATAGAGGGCGCGTAAGCGGTTCATCCGACTGATAGTAAGCTACGATTGGGGAAATTTGTAAAAAAAAAAAAAAAAACAAGATTTTTTTCGACTTTTTAGGGTTCACTTTGGCGAATTACTTTGTTCTACGAAACTTGCAAGTTGGCAACACTAAGTAAGCACAACGATAGCCCATATCCTTGAGATTACAGAAAAATTATGATTTTTCAAAAATCCAAGATGGCGGAGGCTGTGGCGGCCATTTTGTAATGGTGATGGTTTTTGCTCAATTTTCGAATCCATTTTTAGGGTAGATGGCAACATTCTAGGGGGTTGAGTTGTACCAAGCGGTTGTGTGTTTCTGTAAGGAGTGTTGCTTGGGTTAGAAATTTTCCCCATTTTTAGGGTAATTTCCGAGATTTTCCCCAAAAACATGAAAAGTAGAAATAATGACATTTTGAATAGAGACTTGGACTGCACAGGAGCGTTGGCCTCCCCCGAATGACATTTGACCATTTTTGTAACTTTTAGTTGGCAACCCCGAGAGACTTGCAACTTTTTAGTTTTTGGGTGTTTCTGACTTTGGCGAATTAATTTGTTCTACGAAACTCAAAAACTGGCAACACTAATTATGCAGAACGATAGCCTATATCCTTGAGATTTCAGAAAAATTATGACTTTTCAAAAATCCAAGATGGCGGACGGCGTGGCGGCCATTTTGTAAAAAGTTTGCAATTTTCGAAAAATTTGCGATTTTCAAACCGGAATATCGGGTAGTTGGCAACCCCCTACCTGGATGAGTTGTATGGACCGGTTGTGCAGGTGATAGAGGAGTGTTGCCTGGTAGAACATTTTTCCCCATTTTTAGGGTAGTTTCCCAGATTTGGCTCGGGAACGTGAAAAGTAGAAATAACGATATTTTGAATCAAAATTTCAACTAGCTGGCAAGATTGGGCCCACCCAAATGACATTTGATCATTTTTATTCCCTGCAGCTGGCAACCCCGCATGCTATAGGAGTTTGAATTTTTCAGTCAGACCCGACTTTGGCGAATTACTTTGTTCTACCAAGTTTAAGGTACGACTACCGTTCTTTCACTGACAGGTAGCTTGTATCCTGTATATTTCAGAAAAATTATGACATTTCAGAAATTCAAAATGGCCGCCGTGTCATTTTCGGTTTTCGAAACCTCAACCGATTGACTTCGTTCCAACGGGGTATCCGAAGGAGATTGAGGGGTTTCAATGTAATTTTACACTGTTTTTAATTTTTGATGCATTTTTACTGCAATTAAGGGTGGGCATTTAAAGATGGCGGCCATGTAAATTTTTTTTGCGAAACCTTAACCGATTGTCTTCGTTCCAACGGGGTGTCCGAATGAGAATGAGGGGATTGAGTGGAAATTTGTACAGTTTATAACTTTTGATGCAATTTTACTGCATTTATAGCTTTGTTTTCCAAGATGGCGGCCATGTAGATTTTTATAGCGAAACATTAATCGATTGAGTTCGTTCCAAAGTTTACTGCAATTAAGGGTCGGGATTCTAAGATGGCGGCCATGTAGATTTTAATAGCGAAATAATAACAGATTTACTTCGTTCCCATTGGGTGTTCGAATGAAATTGAGGGGTTTGAATGGAATTTTGTACTGTTTTTAATTTTTGATGCATTTTTACTGCAATTAAGGGTTGGCATTCCAAGATGGTGCCTATGTAGATCTTTTTTCGAAACCTCAACCGATTGTGTTCGTTCCAACGGGGTATCCGAATGAGATTGAGGTGTTTGAATGGAATTCTTTACTGGTTTTATATTTTTTTATGCATTTTTACTGCAATATAATTTTTGATAAAAATAAGGCCTTAAACAAAAGACGCGAGCTGCTTGCAGCTCGCGCGCCACGCAACCACTAGTACATATTATATTCTCAATTGAAAAGTATATTACTATTCAACAAAGAATACAATTCTTAACTGAAAGCGTTCATTCTTGACCAATTATTGCATTGGAATTCTTTGAATAAGATATATTAAACTAATAGCAAAACAAAGTTTTTATCCAACTAAAAAAATATATTTCGCTTTGTAAACACTCTTCATTTTAACTTAAAAATAATGCAGCTTTCTTATCAATATTCAATTCTTATCTGTAACTGTTTGTGTCAATATTTGGGTTGGTATTATAATTTGCAGTGCATACCTACTTAGGTAGGTACATGTAGAGGATTTTTGATACGTAACTATATACCTAGGTAGTTACCTACTGAAACAGAATAACTCCAGGAAAACTGTTGTACATTGTTTATTTTCATCAATGGTATATAAAACAAGGGTCAGGCATCATCTTTTTACAATCCAAACCCAATAAACTCAAATCATATCCAAATTTTTTCCAACGTTACTACTTCTGCTACTTCATTTTAATTGTCTACTGCATCTTTTTTTTTTTATAAATCCACCAAAAAGAATGACTGACATTATATCGGTAGTTTCTATTCTCAATTAATTTTATATTTCTTTCAACCCATAAAACTTTGTAATCGATTTGGTGGATTTATAAAAAAAAGAAGATGAAGTAGACAATTGAAATAAAGAAGGGACGTTAAAGAAATGTTTTGGATTTGAGTTTATTGAGTTTGGATTGTAAAAAGATAATGCCTGACCCTTGTTTTATATACCATTGATGAAAATAAACAATGTGTAACAGTTTTCCTGGAGTTATTCTGTTTCAGTAGGTAATATAGTTACGTATCAAAAATCCTCTACATGTACCTACCTACCTAAGTAGGTATGCACTGCACACCACCAGCATTCAATGAGGAGTTCTGTTAAATAGCTTCTGACTCCATCAGCAAATCACACCACTGTCACCTAGGTAGGTAGTGCCTACCTAATCTACCTAGTTATTTCATCGTGCTCGGAATTGAACAGGTAGGTAGGTAAATACATCCTACCTACCTGTAGGATAGTATTATATGATCTGTGCTGTAGGTAAGTAGTAGGTAGGCAATAACGCCATTTAGGAAGTTAGTAAGTCCGTCATTTAGTAAGTTCATATTAGGTATAATGTTGGCCAAATAAAAAACGTTCGATTTTTTGCGTATGCGTGTAACGAAACGTTACTGATTCTAGCGAGCGCAGGAAAAATCAAGCAACTTGAAAATTAGACATTAAAACTAATAGTCCGGTCAATTTAGAAATAAAAATAGTCGTCAAATAACAAAATTCCCGGAGAGCCAAATATTGGCGGAGAGCTGAGGTTTACCATTACAAATAAAGTTTCAAAAGTCCCCATCGATCCTATGTGTGCTACAAAAGTTATTAGGGGTCAAAGGTCAAAATTTGACTCAAATTTTGTTATTTAAATTAAATTTATTATATTATTAAATTTTTGTTATTTGAAGTGTCTATATTGACCGGACTATAACATCAAACTCGCAAAACTCAACAAAACGAGATGACAAAAAAGACTACATTTATTTATTTAAAAATTTCATAATTCATGTAGCTTACGACATTACTAATTTTATCAAGTCGAAACATGACATGACATAAGTTCTCGTCCGTAATTATATTTGCCAAGAAAATTCAATAACATGATTCTTGGATTTATAAAACCATATCTTGGATCTAAAAAACCATTATCTTGGATAGAGAACCGGTTCTTTATCCAAATAATCGTTTTCTTGAATAGCACTTGAGCTAAAAAGCGCCGCGGAACGGTGTTACCCACTCAACATTTTCTGCGAAAGCATCGCCGCGTCTATCGTACTTCAGTGGTGGCGCAGACTCTAGTTATGTTTTGTGGCTTTGTGTAAGCGGCGCGCTTAGTTCCAATTTCACAACTAGATGTCGCTGTTCAATTTGACCAAATCCTGCATCGCGCTGACGAAAACACACGGCTTTGAATGACCTGCTTTCGCTTCTCGGCCTCTTGGCTAAGATCAAGTAGTATCTGTTCTGTTCTTCTCAGCTTAGTATCTGAAAGTTCCCTCACTGAGGGAACTGATATTAAACTGATTTTTGTGAAGCGCCGGGATGTTCAGAGCTCGCTCCACTCCCGTCTCGGGCATTGCAGTGCCGCCGGATCCCGGCGGCACTGCAATGCCGGGCCGACTAGAGCCAAGAACTGAGACTTCTTCCAGTGAATATCTTTGAACCAAGAGAATAGGTTTTCTTCAAATGAGTCAAACTGGTCTTCGTTTGAAACATGTAGTGAATTGAACCAAGAACCAAGACTTCTTCCAGTGAATATACTATCTTTGAACCAAGAGAATAGGTTTTCTTTAAATGAGACAATCTGATCTCCGTTTAAAACATGTAGTGAATTGAACCAAGAACTAAGACTTCTTCCAGTAAATATATGTACTATCTTTGAACCAAGAGAATAGGGTTTTTCAAATGAGACAAACTGATCTCCGTATGAAACACTTAAAGAATTGAACCAAGAACTGATACTTTTTACAGTAAAATATATTTTTATTGAACCAAGACAATTCATATTCTATAAAATAAACAATCTAATCTTCGTACGAAACGTGTAATAAATTGAGCTAAGAACTGAAACTTCTTCACTGAAGCACACATTTACTGAACAAAGAGCTTAAGATATTTCACTAAAGAACATCGATGATTAAATTAAGATTATTGAGATTCTTCATCAAAGATAAACAGATCTCCGTATGTAAACTAGAATTGTTTGAAGCAAGAACTGGCGCTGCTTCAAATTAACACTTCATAGTATTTAGATGAGAAGATTTGTTTTCCTTGAATAACTAATTATAGTTCAGTTAAAGCAGTTCATTTTTCGTTCAATAGTTGCGTTTCTTAAAACAAGATTGTTAAAACTTGGTTTAACTGAGACAAATCTTGGACCAAATTTAGTTTTATTGAACGAAGAATTCCGTATGTTTTCATTGAAAAATATTGATACAAAATAAAGTAAAGAATGTCTTCAAAATAAAAGAATTAAATTTTCCAATGAGTAACCGGTACTTGAAACTAAAGTAATATGTTTCAATCAAATAATTATAATTTTTGTTCTAAATCCTTCTTCATTCTCTACCGGAAACTATTATTCTTGGAGAAAGACAATACTGCCTAATCTGACAAATTGTTTACCCAAGAATAATATTATTCGTACAATAATGTTTAATCTTAAGTATATATTTACTAGATGTAAGAATAATATCTTCACTTAACTACATATTTACTTACAGTAAGAATATATTATATTGGTAGAAGCATATATTGTTTTCCCCATATATGAAACACGGAATGTCTTGACCAATAAAGATATTCTTGAACAAAAACCTGTGCTGATTTGGCCAAGAGTAATTTAGTATGACGGACTACTAGATTTAAGACCGAATTCGATTTGATTCAAAAATTCAAGATCCTTGACTTAAAAACAATGATTTACTTAGGTAGAGAATACATTATTTTCTTATTTTAAGAATAAATGATTTACTTAAGTAGAGACTACATTATTTTCTTATTTTAATAATAAATGATATATTGGTTATAGTAAATATATACTTGGACGAAATATGTCTAGCAAGACAAATATTTACTAATGACAAGAATATATTGTTTTCCCCATATATGAAACACGGAATGTCTTGACCAATAGATATATTCTTGATTCTACACAAGTTTTTTTTTCCGTGTACAGTCGAAAGCATTTTAACAGGTCATTTACTTTACTATTGTATCAGCATTGCTATTCAGCGCGGCAATGCAGCCAGTGTCTTGGGCACGTATCCGATTGCTACCGATTTGTATCTGTTGAGCTATCTGTAGGTAAATTGTTTGTTTCTATGGGAATATATAACTTTACTTATGGACTATGATTGACTAAGTCAGTTCGTGTGAGATCTGAGATTGTCAGCTTGAGCATAAATATTTTATTACCTTTACCACAGATTATATAAATACTATACTAGCCTTTACCACCTGCTAGATGGTTTAATTGAAATCATATTTTTTACTTGAATTACTTTATGTTTAGCAAGACCCAGTCGAACACTTTTAAATAAAAAAACTCGTGGGGACAAGGGGACAAGAGGTTAAAGGCAAGCGTCCACAGGCCCGCATCGCACGCATCGGACGCATCGCACGCAACGGATTTTAGTTTGCCTTGTATAAAAACTCATACTACTGCGTCCACTGATCCGCACTGTACGGACGAGTTTTTATACAAGGCAAACTAAAATCCGTTACGTGCGATGCGTCCGATGCGTGCGATGCGGGCCCTGTGGACGCTAGCCATTAATAATAAATAGTTTATTTTTTTGCGTAAGTTTTTGTTAAAAATTAAGATTCGTTATTTTAACAATATTTTTCTTCAGTTAAGGTGACGAGGTTAATCACCTTCTAATTTAAATTTATAAATAAACAAAAAAGTAATCCCGTTCGTTTATTTACATGTTGTTTTGCATTCATTATAATTTGACCTAGTAATAGATAGCCTCGGAATAAACAACATTTTATAGGTGTTGAAATAAATCGTATCACGTGTATTATGTACAAAAGCTTTTTCGTTTTATTTTGTATTTACTGATAGCTGTGGTTGGGATATTCATTCAATATCAATGTTTTTAACGTAGTAAAACAAGTGTTAATTTTCTCCGGAAATTAAACGGAAACGGAACACCATCAATTATACCAAGCAATAATTTAACTGAGAGTTCAAATACTGCACAAAGTTTAGAGATCTTATAAATAAAGAGCCATTCTGACATTATCTTTCCCTGAGAACTCTGAACTTTTTCGTATAGGAAGGAAGTTCTTATACAAAGTTTATCATATCAGCCTGAAGAAGTTCTTTGGACAAAACTTCATGGAGCTCTATAGCTCTATACAACATCAATACTCTACGCAACGACTAGTTTTTTTTTCTTTTTTTCAGGAACTCCCCACACGACGAAGCGCCGCTAAAGCTCTCGACAGGCGAGCCACTGCAGCTTGGACCTCCACCGCGAACCTGCTACCCTCTGGTAGTGATACTAGCGCGAGATGTGAGAGATACTGGAGAACTACGGCCTGATGATACGGTAAGCTCTTCTTTCTGCCCTTTTATGTCAGATTCGTGACAGCTTTGGAGGCCTTGTTTAGAACTAGATACGTACCAAGCCTCGACGTTCGCGACAGCTTTGGAGGTCTTGTTTAGAACTATACATATAAGTATTATTTCAGCAATCTATAGTTCCCATAGTACAAGCTCTGCTTAGTTTGGGACTAGAGAGCGTTATGTGAAATGTCTAAGGTTATTTATTTATTATATTTAATTAATTAATTATTAATTTTTTTTGTTTATATGCGTATCAAACTTTGACTTTCGTGTTGGTCTCTAAGGTCTGGCTTAGAACTAAACCCGTACCAAACTTCATCGTTCGCGACAGCTTTGACGGCCTTGTTTAGAATTTCTGCGTACCAAACTTCGACTTTCGGGTTTATCTCAGAGGTTTAGAACTAAACCCGTACCAAGCTTCAACGTTGGCGACAGTGTTTGAGGTCTTTATTAGAAATAGCCGTGTACCAAACTTCAACGTTCGCGATAGTTTTTGAGGCCTTAATTAGAACTAGCGGTGTACCAAGCTTCGTCTTTCGCGTCTGCCTCGGAGGCCTTATTTAGAACTAGAAGCGTAACAAAATTGGTGATTCGCTTACATAAAAAAAAATTCACAGGCCACATGTAGGTAAGCTAACCTAAGCTAACTATTATTATGTTTTATCCTTTCGTAATTCGCCTAAAAAAAAATAACTTTTAATGTAGCTATAATAACAAAATTAAAAACACTAATTAGAGGAAACCATACGAACAAAAACAGTTCAAAATAAGCACTTATAATACCTCCCTATATATTAGGAAAAACATTGTACGAGTTTGCGTAAACAAATTTTTTTTTTTTGTCAATTACGTTCCAGTTTATCAAGGTTTAATGATCATTAGCATGATAAAGGGAATTTAGAAGGGTTTCCAGGCACGTGGGTTTTCAAATTTAGTAAAATAGTTTTTTTACAAAATGTGCTTGTCAATAGATATTGCACGTCTAAAAAATTAGCATCGATTGATGCGAGGTAATATTTATCTACGTAACAGCTGTTTTTGTACACTAACTACCTATGTACTTACGTACATAAGAGTAAAATTAAACAAAGACTAGGTACAATCACGTTCAGTGAAACTTCAGTTTTAACCAGTTTTTAAAAAGTAGAGTTTTTATTCGACTTGTTTTTTTTTACACCGATCTATATCCGAACCAGCCCTTTACACTCATAAAGGACTTGTTCGAATGACGCCTTGATGGGATACATGGCTTTCCATAGAGTTTCCACTGTTTTCTAGAAAATTATTTAAAGAAATTATTTGTTTCATTTGTAAGAGAAATCTCTCGACACCTATCTTCTTCTAATACATAAAATTAAAACTCTTTTAAAACACTTAATACATAAAACTCTTTTGAAACTGACTTAGAATCAACGCACGGCCTAAACTATAAATCCTAGAGGTATGAAATTTAGAGGGTAGTATCCTTTTGTAGTGTAGAGGTGCACTAAGAAAGGAATTTTGAAAAGTCACACTCGTAAGGATCTACAACGCGAGCAACGCCGCGGGCGACGGCTAGTAAGTCAACAAAATTCAAACAACGAGTATGTAGCTCAAGAATCATAGAAAATACTACCAGTTTAACGACGATTGCTTGGTGTGCAATGTTGGGATGGTCGCTTAAGAATTCTATAGGGCGTGCCTACGTTCAGCTGAAAACATGGTATGACGAAAACAATGGAGTGGTTCTGGGTTAACTTTTGTAGAATAAATTATACGTATTCCAGGTTGCGCTTATAAGTGTAATCCATATCCGAGACGAGCAATGCCCTCTGCCCAGTGGCATCATAGCGCAGTACTTGAAGCAGGCGAATGGACATCTCTCCTGTTTGAAGGTAACATCACTAAATAAGTAGTAAGTATGGTAATAGTGAAGAGACAAAACTCCGCGCATCCGTTCCAAAAAGAACTGAAATGTATTGGAATAAGATCTACTTTGAGAAAGAGGTTAGTCGATTAATCCAACTCAGCGAGGCAGATGCAACGCCTCAAGATGAAAGTACCTCCTTGAATTCATAAACTTAACAGTCTGCCATGTTTCAAAATGAACTGTTCTGTGTTGGAATAAGACCTACTTTAATAGAGGTTAGTTAACGAATCCAACTCTGTGATAAACCAGTGTGTGATGTTTTCACGAGAAAGAGACGTGATCTTTTACAATAGAGATCTCATCTCATGCGTGTATTACTTACAATTTCAGCCGCTAAGTTTTGATGCTCGCATTGCTGTCTTCCTGTTGCTGTTCAGATATTTTTAATACTTCTTTCTGGTAATAAGTCATTATAAAAATTTGAATCTGTCATTGACTTTATCTAATATTGAATTATCGTCTGTTTTGATAACTTTGTCTACAAAATCAAAAGCTAGTTTACGTATCTTTTTATTAGGAAGATTAACACGCCTAATGTAAATGCAATGCAGTGTCTACATAGGTAGTAAATAGTCCTCATAGCTCAAATAAAAATTCATTGTCATAGTGTTGTCTGTCTGTGTGATAGCTTTTGAATCCGGTTCAAAGTACTAAAAATGCAATGTTTTAAAAGTATAGAGATTATTTACCTGTTGTAAATTACTATCAACAGATATTAAGTACCTATCATTCGCTCACTAATTTTGATTGCTGATCCTTTAGATCTACACAGTAAAATTTGACTTCGGCTTTGGAGCAGAATATCTGGGGCACTTAATAGATTAGCGACTCAGTGCAATCCTCGCAGGATACGTCCATTGTGGAAGTGCTTTGTGTGATACGAATTGTTTTATGCAGAGGTAAAGGTGAATTTACGTCTGTTCAACAACAGGCAATTGTGGAATAAGCGTAAATGCACCTTGAGAACCCACAGCTCAAGGTGCATTTACGCTTTTTCCACAATTTTTCCAAGCAACGGATTGTCGTACGCAACAGCTTTCAACATGTTGCTTTCCACAAAATTGCCTGTTGTTAAACAGATGTAAATTCACCTTAACATCTAATATCAAATAGGCCTCTTCTGTCACCTTTTCTTTAAATAATGATCTCGATTCTAAATAATTCCTTTGATATTACTAAATAAAAAATATTTGACTTTGACAGACGGCTGTTTTTCGCCATATTTTTTTCAGAAAAAAAGTAATTTAAAGTATAATTTTGATATTTTTTCAGCAATTATACGTAAGCGGTGAATGCGGCTCCGGCTCCGGGTACACTGATACAGAGGATGCTGATGCGGCTGCAGGCGAAGCATTGTGCTGCGTGTGCGCAGCCGCGCCACTCGAGCGGGCCATACTCCCGTGTCGGCACGCTTGTCTTTGTGCTAGATGTTTAAGTGAGTATACATACACACATCTGCGTAATATACGCCATGGCGGAGGCCTTAAGGCGGCCTAAAAACTCCGCCAACAGAGTTGGTCACTAACTCATACGAACTTGCTTGCTTGAAATATACGAAAGGAGTGAACGATCGTTTAACGAATGTAAAAATAGGCAATTTTAGATTGGTCTAGCCACAGAAGAGACTAATAAAGTATTGTCTCTTCTGTGGGTCCAACTTTATTGGACCAAAATTCTGTTCAGAATGATAAATAGGTCGATTTTGGATTGGACCAAAACTGTTCAGATTGAGAATATTAGGTACCAAGGCTTTCTGCACGTAGGTATACGTAAAATAGTACTTTTTTATTCTGTATTTTTACGACTAAAGCGAGAGACCTTTTCGCTCGCTTGACATTCACAAACATGTTTCAAACTAAAATGAAAAAAAAAACTTATTTAAAATGTATTTTATTTACACAGTTTTATTTAAATTATCTTAATCCAGTATATAAAATATTCTAGACTATTCGTTTAAGGATGCACTATAGACAATATCTACATTAGAAGATTATTCACGTACAAAACGCATTGGTATTCAATACTCGCTTGCATCCTATTCGGTCAAAGTGTCAATACCCAAGGACATAGTATAATTATAAGTACTGTAACTACACAAGTGAGCCGAAAAGGGAGGTATACTAAGAGAGGAATCAATAAATAAATATCCCGCTATCCCACTAATATTAAAAATGTCGAAGATTAGATGTTTGGATGTTTCAATCACGATGCAACTGCTGGTCTGATTTGGGCTTTTTATCCTGGAAAATAAACAAGATCAAACGGAACCCGGATGAAGTCGCGGGTGGAAGCTAGTAACAAATATTCTTGGACTTCTCACACAACGCTCTCTAGTCCCAAACTAAGCAAAAGTTGGATGGGAACTAGATTGATGATAGAATACTTATTTACATTTTTTTTTAATAGAATCGTTACTTACCTATTGCTCAATAGACTGCGTTGAATTTTTGAAAATTGATTGAGTGTAAATCTATTTAATCACTATCACTACATAGTATAAACAAAGTCGCTTCTCGCTGTCTGTCTGTCCCTATGTATGCTTAGATCTTTAAACAAACACAACGGATTTTGATGCGATTTTTTAAATAGATTCTATGGTAAGGTTTATATGTATAATACATGCATAATATACTAGAAAAACAAAGTCAATTTTAGAGGTTTCTAATGTGATGTCGTAAATAAACACATTTTTTGCGCTTACATTGCAAATGCTGCCTGAACCCTTGCGAAGCCCGTGCATAGTCAAGGGCGGGTATCTGTTTTGATAAAATTGGTCCAGTCGACTGAGACAACATATTCACTTCAAATTTATACTATTAGAAGGATTTTTCTAGAACTACTACCTCGTTGCGGTCGGCTGCCAATGTCAGCGGCACATTGCGCCTTGGATGCGACCTTTTGATAACGCGTGCGTGACTGGGAAAGAAATGTGCGCATTATATAACTTAGGTCCGTGATACTGCGGCCAAGTAACTGCATAATAAGATCTTTGTACCTAATACCTAACTTTTATATTCCTTACATGTTATGATTCATCCCAAGTTTGTCTGGTAGAGATCACTTATAGCGATAAGACCGCCCATTGTGCTTCATGTTTGTTTTTCCTTGTATCTTTTTTTCTGTTATTTTGGTGTACAATAAAGAATATATCTATCTATCTATGATTTTAAATGTGATGCGTGTCTGCAAACTGTTATTGAAGAGAACACGGTAAGATGTGTGTCCTCCTACGAAAAGGGAAGATCCTTCCGAGGACCAATGGATAGTATTCGGTAGTATTATTTATGTTCAAACTCCGTGATAACTTCGCGCGATCTAGGATAGTTCTCATGTAGCGAGATAGATGGCGCTACATTATCAACAATAAACTAAACTAAATTATAATCCATCTTGTTAATATTCAATTATTATTTTTCAGCGAAACTAGACAAATGTCCAATCTGTCGGTCGGTGATATCCTCATACTTTTGCATCCGCAATGAAGATGACTCTATGTCGGAGTTAAAACAGCAGCGGTTTCCCTTCAACCGGCGCCTGTTTAACCTGTTCCATTATCATTGAATGTGAGTTCTTATATGTTCTTTATTCTAAGAGGTTATATTATGATTAACTGTGGAATATTGTTTATTTATTTATTCAATAGGCAACGCCAACAGCGCACACAGTTTTCATTACAATTATCACTTATGAAAACCTTATTCTATAAAATGTGTGTAACAGGCATGCACAGCATTTGCAATAATATTATAATGACTACTACAGACAACGATTAACTATGGGCTCTATCATGATTAACTGTAGATTCTATTAAGATTTACTATGGGTTCTATTATACCGTAGGTTTATATTATGATTAATTGTGGATTCTAATAAATTTAACTGTAAGTTCTATTGTGATTAACTGTGGGCTGTGTTATGATTTATTGTGGGTTCTATTGTGATTAACTATGGATTCTATTATGATTTATTGTGGGTTCTATTATGATTAACTCTTCTTCTTCTTCTTCCTGCCCTTATCCCACTAGGTGGGGTCGGCACAACATGTTCTTTTCTTCCATTCTCCTCTATCATTCGTCATCTCAGTGTTCACTCCTCTCCTATGCATATCATCTTTTACGCAATCCATCCATCTATTATGATTAACTATAGCGTTATATTATGATTAACTGTGGGTTGTAACACAATCTTTTTCTCTTTGCAGGGTGCAACGAAAACTAAAAAAAAAAACACTTGGACTACTCATCGTGAGTGATATGTGTAATTTATGAAATTCTAGTAGTGTTGAACTTTTCACATAGTCACATTTCGAAAATAATAATAACATAGAATAATAATTATTATAATTATACAAGAAACGCTTAGTGTTCACCAACACATTTACTGGTCGTTAGATTATAAAGTTCATGACAGAAGTTTTCATACTTGCAAAATTTTGAATGTTGAGCAAATAACCGGATTAATCGAAAAAAATAAATTATTTTACTATAACAAGTTATTTACCATGATTTGTCGATTTTTGGTACGTCTGCCAATGGCAGTTACTTGCAAAGACTTGATTGTGATCACGAAATAATCTGACAATCGGCGCCTTTCTAACTTATTCGAATCATATTGCGCGTCGACGCCAACTCGACTGGCAAATGTTGTAGCGTCACCGCGCAGTGTATTTCGAATACTTACAATGCAAACCTGTGTACAGATATACCTGCGTTCAGTTGTATCTGTGTAAAAATGTACCTGTGTTTATTCTTTCTCTTGATTATAATGGCCGGTAGTGTTGGTGAATGTTGGCCAGAAATATTTTGTGATTTAGTGTAATTTTAAAAAAGACATTCTTAAGTTTCTTCACATCCGTGTAAACATCTCCTTTTCATCAAGACAATGATTCTCCTGTGAAATTTAAATTGCACCATCCAGCAGTTTGCATAAGCAACATAGACAAAGTTTTCGGTGACCTCTAACATCTTCGGTGGATGTGTTCGATGAGACAATGCATTGTCATAGGCAGTGGTTACCACCGGGTGAGCCATGGGCTTGGTCCATCATTAATTGTATAAAAAAAGGTATAGATTCGTTGTGCTCCATCTAAAATGGCAAGCGAAGGTAATTGCCCGGTTTTATTTAGTCTCGGCTGCATGTCACTGATAACTGTTTGTTTATCTATATGTAAGAACATATGTGGCGTAGATGGCTTTATCTAGTAATTTTCTCATTTTCGTAAGCTGTTTTCAAATTTGTTTGTAGGTAAAATTACATTTGCGCCATTTTTGGTTTAACCAATCTTGCGTAGACAAAATATTTGTTTTTTGTCTATGGCGCTTATGCTAAGCGTACTGACGTCACTGACTATTGGATTGTTATTTTTAATTATTATTTGTTTACAAATATTTTTATTCTTCAGTACTCTGATTAAATTGTCTGGTTTAGTTTAGTTACATTTATAAATTGATCTGAATTGTATACACGGCTCTTTATACTTCGCTTTATCTATTTGCTTGACAACGTCATGTTAGTTATCAGACGTTATGGTGACTCAGTCAGACCGTTATTTTACCAAAAACTATGATGCCGTTTTTCATAGAATATACTAAACCTAACAGAATTATTTTTCTGTAGTTTAATCTACGTTATAAATGTCTGATAACTAACAGGAACTAGTCAAGCGATTTAAAGAAATGCTTTTTGTTTCGTCTTTTGCTTGGTTCGTATATTCTACGTTAGTACATGGATGTATTTTAGGAATTCGTCGGAAATCCTCTCATATTGGACCCGATTCCGTTGTTGCATTTTTCTAATCTAAACGAATCTGACAACACTAAAATGATAGCTGTGTTCGTCGTTTCAGCTCATAACAAAGGGCGGCATGAATTTTAGTGCTGTCTTATTAGCTTAGTTCAGGAAAATGAAACAACAGAATGGAGGGCATCATTGACTAATGGAAAAGAGGTCAGTGAAATGATAAAATAGGTACATTCTTAGTGCTACTAACGAACGCGGTAGAACACACAAGCCGGTAGTTTACAAATTGTCCATTTTAAGTTGTAGTTGTTTAAGTGTGGGTGCAAATATTGGAACTGTGATACGGATAGTAAATGTGTGTGTAGCGTAGATTTTGATAAAAGTCAAATATAATTTAATAATGCATTGTAGAGTTGCATGTCCACTCACCTCTGGTTTACAATCGATATATAAACCTATACCCTCTTACTTATGACGAAATTCGTTGATCATTAGCCACCTCTCTCAACCACTCTCAAGTTGCTCTCAACTCTTAATGTTGCGTTCACACTATGCCGCAGTCGGCAGGGAAGTGGGCACGAGCATAGTGTGAACACGATTATGCCTCTGCCCCGAACGATAATGCTCCCGTTCCAAGTTCATGCCCTTCCTCCCTAATGAGAATAAAGGCGATGTTGCTGTGGCAATAAGGCCGGCAGCCGCATGGGCATAGTGTGAACGCGGTATAAGAGACGCTTAAGAGGGCGTCATTTATAAGTGAGACCGTTAATAGTTAAATACCTGTTAAATCTGTTGGCAGAGATGTCGATTCTGTTGTTACATTTTTTTAAACTAACCTAATTTGACAGCGGTAATATTATAGCCGTCTCTTTGTCTTCTCAGTTTATGAGAAAGAGATTCTCGTTTCAGTTTATGAGCGATGGCAACACTTTTAGTCCTGTCAAATTGGGTATAAAAAAACTTATAAGTCGACATACAGAGATTTATAAGGCCTTGTAGCTGTTGGAGTTTAAGACCATTATGATTAAATCGTTTAGATTTTTTGGGTCAAACTACACAGTTGCCGGTTCATACAAAAATAAAGGCTGAACACAATGCAAGCATTGGTGTTTGATCCTACAGTCTGTGGCTGTAGCTATGGCACATCGTGGGCATGCCTTAATTCAGTAGATTTGTAGTTAAATCTTAAGTCGCGATGGAAGATCCTATCCAATTTAGACGCTAAAATTTTCTTCAAATTGTAATCTTATCCTAAACGTATTATAATATGAATTTCTAGATTTAAACAAAATATTTTTGTATGAAACTTGTTGCGAACTAGGGTGAACCTACCAGTTATAGGCACCGCACATAATTTCTACAAATTTAATTTCGAAGTTCTCCCTACAGAAGGTAACCCAGTCAAGTTTTTTCTTTGAAGACATGGGGTATCGATTCTGTTGCATTGTTCTAAAGTAACCTAATTTGACAGCACTAAAAAATGTTGCCGTCTCTTTCTCATAAACTGAGAGGACAAAGACAGCTATCATTTTAGCGCTGGCAAATTAGGTTAGTTTACAAAAATGTAGCCCGGCATAAGATTAGTCAATGACCAGATTAATGTAGTTCCTTTCAAGTTTGATTCAATTAAAATTTGGTGCGGTGGCCGTGAGTTGGTGCGATCACCCTATTTGATTGTAAATGTAGTCTTCCAGTTAGTACCCTAAATTAGATCTCATTACTAATCACCCGTTCACTCTGCAATTCTCAATAAAAACAGAAAAAAACATAAAAAAAATAAAAGCAAAAATAAAAAAGTATGTAATAAATTCTTTTTTGGAAATGTTTTACCGTCCAAAATTGCAATAAATGTGACAGTTACGAGGATCAATAATTTTCGAATTTGGGCTCCTTTATGACATCATTATGATTTTCTAGTCAATGGTTGTTTCAAAGGTGAAATTGTTTGAAGAACAGTCTCACACCACCTTGTATGTGTAAAGAGGCAGGTAAAGGGGCCTAAACAGCTTTGGTACTTTCGTTCCTTACAGAAATGTACTGCCAACCTATGAATCCTATGAGGCTATGTAACTTTTGATGAAGTTTGTTTGAGCGGATAGAGTATATTTTGTTTAATTATAACGTAATTCTGGATAAATATAAGAATTGCCAAAGTATATTATTATTGTATTATTTTCCTATCACCAGACAATATAAAAATATCAAGGTTAGAAACAGAGATGCAGTAGACGGTAGTAATGTCTTTTAGCAGTATATCTTGGTAACCAAACTAAATAAACGCTAGGAAATAAACTAAACTAGGCTGGGGCTCAATTATATTACAACTAACAGCTGGAACGCAGCTAAACTGTAGCTTTTCATCTGTTTAGAGGTCATTTCCTATTCTACTAGTGAGCAACGATCCAGGGACTTTATGCTCACTTCGGGCAGAGATCTTACTCTAATTACGTGGAAAGTGCTAGAGGAAAGTATTCGAGTAAAATTTATTGCCGAAGTGAGTACAAGGCCCAAGGTCTGCTAAACAATAAAACAAAATATTTTTACGTTCATTTTATTTTGACAACTTACTTGGGTAAATACCCTAATATTGGCACCCCCATCAATTGTTGGCACTTCTCTGATTTATCCTATTTACTAAGAAAAAAGCCAGACCTCACGATGTTTATTATTATGTTAAGTTGTTGTTTATATAACATCGTGAGGGTTGGCTTTTTCTTAGTAAATAGGATAAATCAGAGAAGTGCCAACAATTGGTGGGGGTGCCGAGATTAGGGTAGTTTACCCTATATAAATAGTGTTACAGTTATTCTAATCCGTCTCCGCCAGCTTCCCGTTGTCGCTCGGCGTAGAGTTGCGAACTACGAACCGCGCTGTATAAACTGAACAGGAGATGCAACGCTTGGATCCTGTTGATAACAAACACATGAAAGACTGGTCTACTAGCCCAAAATAAACCACTGGAGAGAAAGCAGACACCTTCAAATGATAAAGCAAGGGTGTTATAAGTTTTAAGGTGGAGTTTTACTCCTTGGAGCAACAATTTTATGTCTAAACTAGCTGATACCCGCGACTTCGTACGCGTGCGAAACTTTCAACCAAAATATCTGTCAACCAGCATTCGATGAACCTCGTGCCAAAGGCGGCTTTTGGTTTAGAGAAGTCAAGCTGTATCTAACAATCCACGTCTTTCATTTCAATAAAATATAGCCTATGTTTCAATCCGGAAAAAAGGCTTCCGAATGGTATAAGTTTCATTGAAATTGGTCCAGTAGTTTAGGCGTGATCCGCGAACAGATAAACAGAGAAACTCGATTTCCGGAATCAGAATCGTTTATTTAGTAGATCTGCATATTTAGTTTATCCATATCTTTAATATTAGTTTTTGGCTTTGTTACAGCTTTATAATATTATAGATTCAGCACATTTCTCCACAGCTTTCAATTCCGTAAGCAGTGAGTTGCAAAGTTTAACCGCTTAATACCTGGAGCCATGCTTAGTAACGTTTAATAGAGTGTAGTTGTGTCTGCAGTGGTAATAAAATGGTAACCTGTCTGAAGGCGAGTCCCCGCACTTGGGTATATCAAACAAGCCGCACAGTAGCGCTGCATACTCTGCTACCGAGCAAGCCAAGGAAGCTGGAGGGAATCCAACCTCATTCAACTTGTCTTCTACGCTCCCCGGCCATTCTTCCATTAGAGAGTCGATATCTGGCATTTTACTGAAAAATAACATTTATTAGACATCCTACTAATATTATAAACGCGAAAGTATGTAACGATGTATGTATGTTTGGTCCTCTTTCAAGAAAAAACTACTGATCCGGGATGAAACTTGGAATATATATTATCCGTGACCTGGATTAACACATAGGCTACTTTTTATTCCGGAAAATCAACGGGACGCGAACTCTTCAGAAACGCTTAGAAGATGTCGCATAGCAAATTGCAGTACTAATCGCGCGTTGACGAAGTCGCGGGTACCAGCTAGTGCAAAATAAACTGTTGCCGTCACAGCTGAGTCGGTAATAGCTCTGCCTTCCGTGCTGTGTGTTGTATGTTCGATCCCCACCGAGGACAAATATTTTCCGGCAAACGTGGATGTTCGTTCTATGTCTAGGTCTTGCTATCCCACTAATATTATAAACTAGGTGCCGCCCGCGACTTCGTTCGTGTCCCTTTGGATCCCGTTGACTTTTCGGTATAAAAAGTAGCCTATGTGTTAATCCAGGTCACGGACAATATATATTCCAAGTTTCATCCAAATCGGATCAGTAGTTTTTTACGTGAAAGAGTAACAAACATCCATCCATCCATACTCACCTACAAACTTTCGCGTTTATAATATTAAGTAGGATGTGGCGTGATTGAAACACAAACATGACATCCTACTTCCTGGTCCTACTTACTACTTACTGGTCCGATTTGGATGAAACTTGGAATATATGTATATAGTTCGTAACATGGATTAACACATAGGCTTTTTTGTATCCCGGAAAGTAAACAGGATTAAACGGGACGCGGGCGGTTCACATTTATTATTATGTTATAAAGTGTTTTAAATTAGTTACTGCTGGTAATTTTAATAGCTTATTTAACGTTACGGAAGAGCGGTATCTCCTAATACAGATACTTCATACTTAAAAGGAGGTATCCAACCACTGTCAATACTATACTTTTAAATGAACGAAATAAAACATTTTGTATTTGTATTTGTAATTAACTAACTAAGTATAGGTGACGGTGGGCGCTGGCTTCGACAGATGCAGTTCACTGACGTCTTTAATCCATCGTTCGATCGCCTTGCCGTTCTTCTCAGCGTTATCTATCTTCTTAGCCAACTGAAATATTATACCCAACTTAATTTGTGCCTCTGTACAATAATATTAGCAGGCTCGTATGAATTAGTGGCCAACTCTGGTGACGGAGTTTTTAGGCTGCCTGAAGGCCTCCGTCGTGGCTTAACGACTGCTAGAGCCGGGACCGACAGTTTAACGTGCCCTCCGAAGCACGTAAGCGCTCCGATGTAAATGCCACTAACGATCACCCATCCAAATAGTGACCGCACAGAACGTTGCTTAACTTAGATTATCGGTTAAGATTGGCTAAGTAAGCTACGCCACGAGCGCTTCATATTATATGAATATATATATATTATATATAACTTAATATTATTTCCCTACTAAGCAGCCCGCTTTGCACGGTTATAGCAAAAAGTTCAAAAGAACTTTTATTGTGACATAACTATAATAGTTAGACATATGCTGTTGCGACACTTTTTGTCGATAATGTGTTCTGCAAAATCGTAGTACATTATTTTGTTCTATCGTCAACAGTTTAATAGTAAAAATTTGTGCAAATAAGACTCGGACACAACTTTATCTCCAAGCATAATTATATTACAATTTTTTCTTTTTTTAAAAAGTTGCTATAAATTGCAGAGCTAACATATTGACGATGTCTTTCCTGTGGATATGGCTGACTAGGTTGAGAGGATGGGATATGTGCTGGGCCTACTCCATCTAAACGTTGTCCCAGGCACTACAGTGTGTCGTTAAGTGTAGGCATAGGTTGCCCCCTGGCGCTGTATAAATCATCTTCAATAGCCTATCCTATTAATATTATAAACGCGAAAGGTCGTATGTATGAATGTTTGTTACTCTTTCAGGTAAAACCTACTGATCCGATTTGGATGAAACTTGGAATATATATTGTCCGTGACCTGGATTAACACATAGGGTACTTTTTATCCCGAAAAATAAACGGAATCCAACAAGACGCGAACGAAGTCGCGGGCGGAAGCTAGTTATTCATAAATTGCAACATCTTAGAAAAAAAGTGATATAACTATTGAACTGAATGGCCTACAAAACTTTAGGCATACTTGCCTGTGGCTTATCAAAACAGTTTTTATAAGAATGTACGTGAGACTATGCATGCATTAATTGCATCATTTCTAAAACTGGAATTCATGTTCCAATTTTCTTATCAGTGAACATTGTTCTTTCACTATATTTACTAAGCTTACAGTTACAAACGAAGCAATTTACATAGGTAGATAAACAAATATGGGGACATCGGGGCGTTGCTCTTGTGACCGAAACGTTACTTATATTTTGAACTAGCGACCCGCCCCGGCTTCGCACGGGTGCAATGCAGTGATGATGATGATGTATTATACATATGAACCTTCCTCTTGAATCATTCTATCTATTTAAAAAAACTGCATCAAAATCCGTTGTGTAGTTTTAAAGATCTAAGCATACATACATACAGACAGACGCGGGAAGCGACTTTGCTTTATACTATGTAGTGAAGCATAAATTCCGGTTCATCCATAAAAAAATGAATATCTTGGAGACCATGAATGCTAGCTTAGTGACAGTACTTGGTCCTTACCACGGTTGATTTAGCGCTGTTTGTTTTAGAAATGGCTCTCAGCTGCAAATGTAGAAGCGCTGAGTCGCTTTGCTCTGCTGATGGCTCATCCAACACTGAAAGTCCTGGAATATACAACACATTTATTTATACAGACAGTCAGACATTATAAGCAGATGTTTACGTCTTCGATTGGTAAAAATATGAGAACAAAGCAAAAACTGGAAGGGTTAGCTAGCTAACTGCTTGTAAACGAAAAGGTTTCTTTAAGCAATTAAAACTCTATTGGCTGATGTTTCCTGATAATATTTATCACTATGTGCCGCCCGTGACTTCGTTCGCGTCCCGTTGGTTCCCATTGATTTTTCTGGATAAAAAGTAGCCTATGTGTTAATCCAGGTCACGGACAATATATATTCCAAGTTTTATCCAAATCGGATCAGTAGTTTTTACGTGAAAGAGTAACAAACATCCATCGATACTTACAAACTTTCGCGTTTATAATATTAGTAGGATTACATTACATGATCATTACATTTTTGATGTCCACCTATTTGATAGGGATTATCGAGGAAGGTTTGCGAAAGAGACGGCTTTCGCCTGACCTTACCCAAGTTATCGATATGTTCATGAACGCGCTCAGCGAGTGGGTTTGCTCGAGGGTCGAGCGCTGGAGTGTTCACTTTGAGGAATGCATCAGCGTCACCTACTCCTGGCACGTACTCGGGCACGAACGGTTGCAATTTGAACTCTATGTCTATCTTCTGTGGGGTGTATCTAAAACGATATCTATTATTAAAAATCTACTCGTAATTACTTATTAGGTCTATCAGTTTTCACACATTTTACACATGCATAAGAAAAAGTTGCTGCATTTACACACGAGCAAAAATGTATCGTTACATTCGTCTACGAAAGTTAAAACACACATTTGTCACGAACACCCGAGTATCTTTAGTGACGACATAACTGCAGCATCGCGTGACCAAACCGTAACAATATCCACGAAACTGGATACTTAGGTACCTAGTTTACTGTCGTGTGGTTTCGCTTTTGCTTTACATCCGCAGTTGAACTAGATCACATTTTACAGTGCGGTCGGCGGATCTAGGCAATCGTGAGGTTAGCTGAGTTCATATAGTCTGAGTATTGTTTTGTTGACTTGCGAAATATTTTGTATGAAAACCCCTCTAGCGGGAGATTTGCAAACTATTTTTCTCCATACAAAAACTGCGAGTTTCTCGATTCTCGCTTGTCGCAAATCAATATAGCAAAACTCAGACTATGGGCTCTTTGTAATACGAAAGCAGTTTAGTTTGAAAAAGCTCGAAAAAACTTCACGGTTGCATAGCTCCGCTGACCGGTGTGTATTTAACATGCATGTGATGCATGTAGTTTGGATGTACTCTATTTTTAAGTACACTTGGTTGATTTTGCATTTGACCAGTGACTGCATAGCTTTCACTAAGTTTTAAATCTGCGGGTAGCTAATTTATTTACATTTCTACCCATCTAGATGCCCATTAGATGACTATTAGTTTAGCGATTGAAGCATATTCATATTGCAAGGCATTTTAATGTATTCTCCGAATAAAATGGGAAGATTCTACGAGGTTTTGTGATATAGGGTGTATTTTTCCGGAAATCTGAGTTTTAATATTATGTAACATTTTCTAGTCACATCTAGGTCATTCTATTTTAGATTTAATTTTGTTTGATGACTGAATTCATAACATTTCGCCGGCGATTTTTTTACTTCACACGCAATTTCAAACTCTGTATCATACAACTCAGTGTTGAAATCTCGAGCAGGGTATAGCGGAGTTAGGTACCTATCTGAATGAGATCTCATTAAATTAATCAAAATTCTACTCTATTTCAATTGACACAAGGCCGCTGTTAAATCTGTCTATTGCAAGGTTTCAGTGTAGGAGTTTTGCCCACACTGTCCTGTTTACAGTTCAAATGCTGTCATTGACCTAGGTATTAGAACTAGGTCACCTCTGCTTACTCTTTAGAACCTAGATTAGATATCTAGATTTAAAATAATGAAGAGGCTCATGATTGAATCACCAATGCGGTCACCATTATTTTCCCACCTGTCTTAGACACATTTTCTGATCTTATTACCAATCAATGTTTTGTAATTATTATTCGTATGAACCTACCTACGTACTTATTGCAATTCCAATCCGCAATTTTTTATAAGAAGTGATGGAATAAGCAAATGGTCTACTTGATATGGTCAGTCTCATGATAGAAATCTCCTGTCCCTGTAAATTGCACCAGCACTCATATGTATCCTTCAAACCGGAACATAGCAATGGGAGCATCACTGCTTGGCGGCAGAAATACGAACGATGATGGTAAGTATACGTTGTGCCACTGATGGACACCCAACGCATTGATAAAACACAAAGTACCTACCGGGAAAAGTAAACAATGATTGAACTTAAAAGAAAGCTTCTCGAGGCTAACTGCCAGTTTGGCAGTAAACTAGTCCTGATTGGCACTAACCCGAACATTCTTTGATTAGGAGCCAAATAGTGGTAGGTAATTATCATCTTAGCTAACGGTTTCTCCAATGCAATCTGTCTTCTTTGCTATTCATCAGACTCTTAGACAACCCGCTAATGTGTAAGATAGCGGCAAAGCGTAAATTGAGTATTACGTTTCCATCAAATTCAAATTCAAATTGTTTATTTAACATAGATGTTATCATAACAACATCGTTTTTCATGTGGTTTTTCACAATGGCAAACCTATAAAAAATGTTTCTGACGGTCTTGTCTGTCTTAAGTTAGCTAGATCCCATAAAACAGTTTTAAAAACCTGTGTTTGATAACATAACATGCTTTTAAAAACCCGTATTGATAAACCTTAGTTTTCTGATAGGTTGGTATGGTACTATACGAACTTTAGCTTCAAAGAGAATGCAAAAAAAGATTAGCTTGAACCCTGAGAACGCTGCCATCACAATTTTGCGTGTTTCCTTCCGTATCCAGCGCGGCATGTTACGAAATCGGACAGAATAATAAAGTGACGACAGCTGTTCAAGTTACTTAATATTTTACAAATTATGGTCATCGTTGGGTAGCGTTTTGCGTGCACGCAAGAGTTATAGCAGTCAAATTGTCTACGGGACTTTCTCCGGTCTCGTAGCAGACGAATAAAATCTACAATTCATTGCCATTACTCCTCGGCATGATTGTGCCAAGGGTTTCACAGTCCAATAAGGATAACGAGTTTGTCATGATTAATTTACAAACTTTACCAAAAACAGCTGAAGCTTTGGAAAGCATCCAAGATTCACCTTATGGGTTTGAATCTTGAAGCGAGGAAACCCAAGACTGATCATTAGTTGTCATTACTATCAAGTTTAATCCTCTTTCGTATCTTTCCAAAACCTCGCATTTTGTCAACGTGCCAACTTTCTTTGAGGTCAATGACTATCAAAATTAAATTGGGTTATTTTGACTACCATCTGTTGTTATGAAAACAGAATTAATCGTTGTGCACAGAATACGTTACCACTGCGTGCATTTCTGTTCCGATTTGATGGGTATGGGTGCCGGTGCCATTATAGGCATAGTTAGATCTAGCACCTTTACGCCCCAGTGAAATGCTTCACGCCCATTGCCCATATTAAGCGTACTCTGTGAGGTAGGTACTGATTTATTATAAGTCGAAGTAGCTGCGGAACACAACGCCACTTACTTCATGATATACTGAAAGATGTTCTCCATCTCCGGAGGCACCTTTAGATCCTGAAAGTGCTTCGGGTCATACGCTCCCTCTGCTGGTATCACCACTCCTGCGCCGCGGCGGCGTCCGCTGCCGGCACCAGCGGCGATATCTGCTTCGATATCACCACTGTCGGTTTCTGCATAGAAAACTGGCATGAGTCCACTTACTCCTCAGAAAACTCACATGAAAGAGACTCGTCTTCTCGGCAATGCACAGTAGATACACTCTATCGTTGGACGTCAGATCAGATCTTACCTTGAAATATAATTAGACTCATCTTCTGAAGGTCTGAAAGTGGTCAAGGTCTTCTTAACCGGGAAACACACAGCTAAATATGTCCTCTTTCGTCGTGCAATGCACAAGATGTTGTACAGCAAAAAGGTGGTAATTGAGCCGTTTTTTAGTTCTAATAGTTGAATGAAAGTTCTAATAATATCGCTCTGTGACCTGACGCGTAATTAGCTGAAACCAAAGATATGCGAATCCGATTTCTGTGGCAGTAGGTACACATGGTAGGCAAATATATATTCCAGATTTTGGTGTGGTGACTGGTGGTATTGTGGTTGGCACTTGCAGTTCCACGACAAGGAAAACTAGTACCTAGGTAGGTACATTTTTGACCTAACTTATAAAGGTATAAATTTTTGAACAATTAGGTAGGGATATTAGTAGTTGCTTTTTTGCTCACCAGAATTAGAAGAATCGTCACGTTTCGAAGGCGGCTTTGGTTTCCTGCTGCTACTAGAATCTTTCGGCAGTTTTGGGACTGGTTTCTTGACCTCCACTGGTTTCTCCAAAGGCTGAGACTTTCTATCTGGGGACTGAGATAGGTACATTACTGATGACCGTACGTCCAAACACCGAAGCCAGACAAAATCAAAGGCCAAAAAGCTGATAAGCTTACCTACCTCCAATTCCGAAAACATGATTAATATCATATTATGATTAATAACAGGGGATTAATGAAGAAGAAATACTATAATATCAATTACACGATCATTATTTTGGGGTATTCCCCCTGTCTAACAGTTATTTTAATCAAACGTCTAACATCTGTTGACTTTCTTCGAGGAAAAAAGGGCTGTATCCTCAAGCTAATGCTATTTTCGGACCGTACATCGACTTCCTCGTTTCCAGAGCATGGCGGTGGTGGCGTCACATGGCAATGCATCGTAAATTTAAAACAATACTGCTAGTATCTATTCTAGTGCTCCAGACATTCGTTCCAAGCGCTGAATGTTGTAAAATTGTAAGCATGATAAATGATTTCGCAATTCGCGTGCTTCAGTGCGATTCGCATATTTTGTATTATGTTTCAGAATTATTTAAAGAAAATAAAGTGATAACGCCAATCGTCGTCTACATCTGTCCATAATACACACATGACAAACATATTTACCTACCTACTACTACATATCGGAAGGATTACGTATAAAATTTCCTTACCTACTAACCCTACTCAGCAGGAAAGTATGTAGTTCAGTGCAGATACCTACAAGTACCTACCTAGGTACTTGCAATTTGTTGTTGCCAATGTTAGGTATGGTTGTACATCCTATTGATTTCAGTACCTACCTAACAAAAACAAATGCCTGCTAACTCAACCATCCCTTGACACTTAGTTTTATTTACCTACAGTCAGCAAATTAATATCCAAAGAGTGTGTGTACTAAATATAATAAATTACAGACTAGGATAAAATCGACACCTACCTAGAATACAAAAGAAAACTCACCTCGTCCTCGACGGAATCGTTGTTCAGAAACTTTTCCGGCTCAGAATCGCTCTCAGACTCAGAATCGAAGTCATGCCGCGCCGTGTGCCTGACGGGAGGATTGAACTTAGACATGGTAGCCCTCACCACCTCTTCGTCACTAGACTCAGAGGAGGGACTATCTATCTCGCGAGCATTTACCACCGGAACGGTTTCGTCATACATCGCTGAATAATCCTTAGCATCATAAAAATCGTTTTTGACTGAAGTCTGGCAGTGTTTGTCGCTGGTTGTCATAGTAACCGACAGCGGACCTCCTTGCTCGAATTCTTGAGCGAAAAAGGCTCGTTGCAAACGTGCTCCACCTTGTAAGAAAGTTTCTTTTTTTCACCGGAGCATTGGCACAGCCTGGCACAACGAGATAATGCCCACACGGTAAATCAATGTGCGCATAAATCACCTGGGATAATAGACTGTGAAGTTATGAATAGAAACTCGGCTCTAAAAAAGATATCAATAGCTTTATTAACTAAACAATAATAACTAACTTCTATAATTTACAAAAAATAGTCGGTAGTTGGCACAACAACAATCTCGTGCGATAAAAACAGTTATATTTTGTATCAAAATTTAAATTAAGGTTCATGTCATTCTATTTACGATTTAAAGTCTAATCTAATTACTTAATAATATTCATCAAAATATATATTTAGGTAGGTGGTCCATCCAAGATCTATAGTTATGGTTTTATGAATAGGAACACCTTTCCGTAATTTGTTTCTGTAGAGTACGTATCTGTAAATGTGTCCATAACATATTTAAAAATGTCTAGAAAAATATTAAGTCCCTAGCCCTCCGTTATTGTTCCATACACACCGGGATTTAAGTTACTTTACAAAATAAATATATTTCTGGATTATAAAAATACAACGCGACATATTTATGTCCTACCATAAACAATATTGTCTTATCTAATTATCAAACATGCAAACCATAATTTATACCATTTCAAATAACTAGTACTAAATTTTACAAGTGTGCCTTTAGTCCTGGACCCATCACCACGGCGCTGCGTGGCATCAGCAACCATCGGCTATCATTTATTTAGATGTCAATAAGGTTGATTTTTGACTGCCGAGGTTTCGTGTTTTGTTTAACGCCGTGTTGATGTGTCCAGCCCCTATCATTTTTCTTGTTGAACTCTAGCACGATCAAATTATGTCCAGCATAACATAAATCGTGCAATTGTTAAACAATTACTAGATAATTTCAACTTAACTGATCCAAGGTTTGAAAACATCATTATTGAGTTAAAACATCGCATGATTGAAGACAAGTACAATTTTTATCACAATTTGCAGTCTTGGTGTAAACAAGAGTATAAAACACTATGATAATTTGGCACAAACTTTGCAGAGACTAGTTGTACTTACTGCGACTTATCACCTTAGATAAGCACAAAAGCACTAAACCCTGGAACATCGGCCTAGATCACAGACACCGGAATACAAGGCAAATGTTTATGTTACGCCTGAAGTTACTTCAACCGACTTTGTTGATCAGTTCGTCACATATCGCCGTTAGCTCCTCGTTCGCTTTGGTTTTCTGCGCAAGAGTCTCCTCTAACGATGTGATATGCATGTCTTTACGTTTGATCATAGCGTTCATTTTTAGAACTTCAGACTCGTGCGCCTTATTGATCTTTTGTAATTCATGATTGGCATGGTTCAGTTTTGACGTAGCATGCTGTTTTAACATCTCGTAATTTGTCTGCATCTTTGTAAGATTCTCCTCGAAATCTTTGATCGACTTCTTACAAGCCTCTTCATTGGCTTTACAACTTAGGATCAAATGCTTACTCTTCTCGTATTTGCTGTGCAAATCAGTAAAAGACACCTCCATACTCATTAAATGTGCCGTTTGTTCGTCTCTCTCGTTTTTTAGTCTGATTCTTTCTTCTGCGTGTCGTTTCTTATCCTGTTCAGTCTCAGCTATCAAACTAGCGATCGTCCTCTCATATTCTTCGACTACAGCCGCCATGCTTTTATTGACTTTTGTCTTTTCAGCGAGACGGTCAGTTAATTCATTTATCTTATTCAACCTTTCTTTACCATCTGCCTCAAGGATTTTTACTTGGCTTTCCATAGTTGTCAGTCTATCTTTTAATTCTTTACTCTCGGATCTCAGTTGGTAAACACTTATTTCTTTTTCAGCTAACAGCTCTCTGAGCTGTATGAGCGCTAAATCTGCTTCGATGTGCTCTCTGCTGGCTTGTGCAACTGGAGTATCTTGTCCTAAGAAAGAATTATTTCCGCTTAATGACAGAAGTCTATCAATAACAGCCATGGCAGGAGAAGTGAATGTGATAGAACGTCTGTTTGATCTGGGTGGAGTGGTGGTTTTATTTCTTGGAGTGACAGCAGGGTTGACAGCCGGAGTGACGACCATCATAGGTTTTGCTACGGTGATATTCAGATCTTCAATGCTATCTTCGGTAACACTAGCATCCTCATTATACGTTGCTACTAAAGTGGAAGGCCCAGGTATTGGGGATGCCTCGTTTCTAAGCGAAGGTCTGGCAGGTTTAGTAGGAGTGCTTTGTCGCTTCTGAACATTATTTAGCGCAGAAAGTACTCCATCTGATGATATTCTCTTAGCGAACAAAGGATCGAACTTTAAGAATAAACTTTCTTTCCCGCTGTCAGTAACCACATTGCACTTATTTTTATTCAGAAGAAATTCGAAAGCTTCAGCGTCGATAAATAACTCTCCACCGTCGGCATTTTCATCGGTTACCTGAGCAGGTATTTCATTAAGTTGCATCATATCATTATCCATGCCTAAGAGCTTATCAATGTCATCTTCTGCTTCCAAAAGTTTATCAATGGCATCTTCTGCTTCAAGAAAGGGACCTTCTTCTGTATCTTCGTCTTCTGTATTCACTTCGCGTACTGTAATGTTTTTGTCATCGGTTCTTTTAGATGAGGATGTAATATTACTAATATTGTAAGAAGAGTCTTTTTCCATAAATTCTGTGTCCATTTTATCCTCAATATCTTTTTTTATGTTTTCTGCACTTTTAGTATTTGGCAACACCTCCGTCAAAAAATCAGGTGATGATCTCATTTTGCTTTTAGTTGCAAATGGGTTTTCGTATTTCGTTTCGAGCGGTGGAGATTGTCTCATTTTGGACTTCGTAGTAAACGGGTTAAAGTTCATGTCGTCAATTTCCGGCAAATTGAATACATTTTTCGATATGGAACTGTCACTTGAAGAGGCAGCAGCTGAGTAATAAGTTGATTGTTCCGAAGATGAAGTTTTTATTTCACTTGTAGCCGTCGACATTGATTCAGCTGATGATTTGTTCTCTGTGTTTATTTCAACTGTAGTGTCAGCTGCGGGAACAGTCTGTTCTTCTGATTGAACATTCGGAAGATAATTTTCAGAAGCTATATCAACCTTTTCTTCAACCCTTTTGTCTAATACTTGAGTTGAATCTAGTATCATAGCTACTTCTTTGTCGTTTTCGTTGTCGTCCATTGTAATAGTAATATTTTTTGGAATATCGTCTTTTGGATCACCTTTAGAATTTAGATAATTTGATGTATTTATTGGAGAGTTGGTAGAACTACCAGCCTCAATTGTGGTGTTTAACTTCTTTTTATTGAAAGTAGATCTTTTTCTTTCAGGTGGTTGTGATCTGCGACGGTTGGCTGGTACTTTTTTGGCTCCAGGTTTTACTTCATCTACGATTTCAGGATTGATTAATTTAACAACAGGGGGAGGAGATTGACTAATTTTAGTTTTAGTAGCAAATGGATCGTCCATTTCGTCAAAATTGAAATTATATCCTTTTGATCTTATAGGGGGCGATGATGGCGCTGGGTGTGTTGTATCAAATGGAATATCAATATTTTCAAAGCTTTCTTCCGTCACTTTTGACTCAGTTTCAGCTATAACCGAAACATACGGACTGTTATTTTTAGAAACCACTAGTTCTTCGTCAAGATTAGGAGATTCCTTGACTTCAGCATTCGGTATAATATCTACCTTTGTATTATTTAGTGTATTTTCGTTATCTTTTGATTCGGCCACATTAGTTTCTGGCACAGCACCAATATTTTCAGTTGGGAGAGTAATTTTATCATGTCTTTTGTTCACATTTATAGAATCATTACTTTGTTTAGCCGATGCGTGATGGGAATCAGAAATTATTGTATTTTCTTGAGGTACTACATCGGAAGCTCTTTCTAGCATAACATGCATTTCACTAACTAGCTGAGTCTGGCTAATTATTTCAGGTTCAGTTACGTCAACACTCATGTTATGTATAGTTTCGTTTACTATGTCAGGCAACACGTGTATTTTGTCTGCGCATTCAATTCCTTCCATTTGCTCGTATTGCGAATGGTCTAGCATATTTTCAGACTGTATGATCGTAGTATTTTCTGATTCACCAATAATTTCAGTTAGACTATTTACAATATCATGAGTCTCATTCAGTATATCTTGTTTTTTCATTGTTGACAACTCTGTATCTTTTGAATGTAAGTTTACAGTCATGTTAGTATTCTCTAAGACTTCACTAAGTGATTTTGTAAGGTCATGGTTTAATTCCGCTTTAAGAGCATCAATTGCTTCATTTGGTTCGTCTTGTAGTGTTTCCACTTTATCCATATTTGACTCCATTAATTCAGCTTTTACAGCATCAATCACTTCATGGGGTTCAGCTTCTAGTGTTTCCACTTTATCCATATTTGATTCCATTAATTCAGCTTTTACAGCATCAATCACTTCATGGGATTCAGCTTCTAGTGTTTTCACTTTATCCATATTTGATTCCATTAATTCAGCTTTTACAGCATCAATCACTTCATGGGGTTCAGTTTTAAATGTTTCCACTTTATCCATATTTGATTCCCTTAATTCACCTTCTACAGCATCAATCACTTCATGGGGTTCAGCTTTTAATGTTTCCACTTTATCCATATTTGATTCCATTAATTCAGCTTTTACAGCATCAATCACTTCATGGGGTTCAGCTTCTAGTGTTTCCACTTTATCCATATTTGATTCCATTAATTCAGCTTTTACAGCATCAATCACTTCATGGGATTCAGCTTCTAGTGTTTTCACTTTATCCATATTTGATTCCATTAATTCAGCTTTTACAGCATCAATCACTTCATGGGGTTCAGCTTCTAGTGTTCCCACTTTATCCATATTTGATTCCATTAATTCAGCTTTTACAGCATCAATCACTTCATGGGATTCAGCTTCTAGTGTTTCTACTTTATCCATATTTGATTCCAAGTCTATGTCAAAATCATCAACATCAGGTAACGGTATATTTGCTGGACCTTCAGCAAATAAACAGGATGTATCCTCTTTAGATATAATATCACAATCACTCAATAATTGCAATTGTTGTACAAATTGAATGCTGTTTTCTGTAACTGGCGTTAGAGATACATTATTGACTGTACTATCATCTGTATTTTTGGGAAAAGATATGTTTTGAACTATAGAGTCTAAAATTGAAAGATCCTTGATAATATTTTGGGAACATTCAGCGTTTACCACTTCTTCTGGCCCAAGTACAGTCTCTGGATCAGCGTTGACAAATGAGATTTCGTTAGCACTTTCAGCTGTTTTTTCATTTTCAACTAGTTTTGTGATATTGGCATCACCTTCAGGGTTAACCTCTTCTCTGTGAACTTCAGGAAGTATTAATTGGTTATCTTCATTTGGTATTTTTGAGATTTTAATAATGTCATGTGAGCTCTTGTCTTCTAATTCTGGTGTGCTTTGTTCTTCATCTGCTTTTGGGTCCAATAGAGATGCTGAATCTTCAATTGACTTGGGAAATGATGAAGTATCATACTTTATAGACATAGATTCTACCACAGAGGTTATAACATGGTCCGGTAAATGACATTCACTTATTGCAGGCTTATTAGCACATTCAATTTCTATAGGAAGATTACATGGATTTGAAGTATCCATTGAAGGCTCATTTTGAATTTCAATATCAATACTTTTTATTTGATTTATATCAGATACCATGTCAGTCACTGTTCCTTTATTCTCTATTTTTTCATTATTTGATACATTTTCAGTTACTACAACAATATCTCTGGTAATATCTAGCGTTATAGCACTACTTGAACACATGTTTTGATCTCCTTTACTCTCTACAGTTTTCAATATTGTAGGATCATTTTCAAGTATGTCTTTAGTTATGTCCAGTGTCTGTGGAGCATCTGCAAATTCATTTTGAATTTTGTTTTCGATTACTTCATTGCTCTCGTATATTGCAGTTTCATTTTTATTTATACTGTCCTTGGTAACACCAATTTCTTTGAGAGGATCTTTATAAAATTCTTTTTTCATTGTAATAATGCTTTGAGATTCATTTTTTGTGAAAGTGGTCACACAGTCTTCGAATTCGCCATCAGAATCCACAGCAAGTGTGTTATTATGTGTTTCAGTAAGAGTGTTGTCCAACAGCATAGAACTGTTATGGGATATATCCATATACTCAACCGTTGAGTCCAAGTTATCTTTCTGATTTTTCTGAGGCGTTGTTGTTACTACCAAACCTGGTTTATTATGCGGTAAGAATAATTTATGCATTGGTATTTTTTCTTCACTAAATAGTATTGTATCTTCTTTCCACTGAAGTTCTTTTTCCAAGTCATCATTAAAGACTATGCTATCTTTGAGTGGACTGCTTCTCTTAGAACTGCCATCTCTGCTCCGATTCGCTGATATTGGTGTTGATGCAAGTGTTTGAGGCTTTGGGTCTTCACAGTACGTTTCGTCAAGAGGCCTAACTTCCTTTACCGAGATCTCACTTTCTGCAGGAGGAATAGGGCTTTGAGATGAACGGAACATATTGAAAACTGATTTCAAGCCACGGATGATTGGAGAGCTTTCTTCATTCTTGAGATTCGTCGGAGTGGTTGCTTCAGGAGTGTGAACAATAGAAGAGGATGAACTAGGCAAGGATATATTTTCATTGATATCATTCACCTCGCTTATTGTTACAGTCACATTGTTATCATCCCGCAATACAGTGGACTGTCTGAGAATAGAACCTCTATTATCAGGAATTTGCTCGGTTGAAATTGTTTGTAATGGCAAAGTTTTTAATGATTTGATTACACTGTCATTCTTGGTCATTGTTGAGTTGAGAGAGCGAGTTAAATTGGCATTTTCATTGGTGCAATTTAATGATTCATCAAAGACAAGGTTTCTGTCATCAACATAAGCCGAGTAGCTCTTTGACATTGGGGATGCAGCCGGTGTTAAAGAGTACCTTAGTTTCATGTTGAGTTCGGAGACATCCAGCTCCTCGTAGCCCTTCTCAGTGCAGGGTAGGACATTGCTGTGGAGATAGCTGTTCTCCTTATTGTCGAAGTCACTTTCCATGCAGTCTATATCCATCGGCTCTTCGCGATGAGCCATTTCAACACATTCACAACACGTCAATAGTCAAATTTGTAGTCCTCGCACTGTAGTCACAATAAAACTGACCGTATCTTGGCACACCGTCAATCTGGAGTAAAATGGGAAAAATCAGTTCAATGTTTACAGTTAGACGATTTCAGAGAGTTTCACTTTGATTTCTATTACAGATTCTAATGCAGCGACGCGGTATTATCGGTATGTGTGTCATAGGAAAACAAAAATGTATGGGATTAGAACACGCAACTCATGTGATCTATTTTTAACCTTTTTGTGGATGCGGTGCGACGTTCGTTGTATCTAACACGCGCCCGAGGAAATCAGGGAATCTTGCCAAAAAGATGCAGCCGTTCAACTGAATACAAAATAATCACGCAACACATACCAAAGAAAGAAACCGTTTGAAATCCGGTAAATTTTTAATTTGAACTGTCACTAATTGAACTGACTTGGCAATGACAATGACAATAATATTCGCTTGATTGATCCTTTGAATATTCATAAAATACTGGCCGGTCTAAGTAGTCACCTTCATGTTGGTATTGTAAGGCCCAAGCTGATAAAGAAATCGTTACACAAGCAATTTGAGTAGAGATAAGTTCATACCAAAACTTGATCAATATTTGAGCAGTAAATCAGTATACGGGCCTATATATGATTTGAATTATTATGACACCACCATAAATGAAGAAGTTGAAGTTGGACACCCGAATGATTGATTGAAAATGTTGCTGTTATTGTCAATGTCAAGATTGTCAAGTCAATATTATACCAATATTATCAATCAATCAAGCAAAAAACTGAAAAAAAAGCTTTGTTTTGTTTTCATTTTGCTCGCTAATGTTTTGTGCAGTTTTGTGTTTTCATATATTCAGTGGTGTGGTGGCTACGTTAAAATCAAACGAAACGAACGAAGACACTCGTTACAATGAATTTGGTAAGTTTCCGTTTCAAATCATGCATGGTTGGTTAGAAAAATAAATAATATAACCTCACACAATTTTCGTCAACCACTTTCACGATTGTTGACTTGCTGCGAAAATGCAATTCTGTTTGTGTTTACTTTATCATTATTAATATAGAAAGCTCGCATACCTATACACTTTTCGTGTTTGATTACAAAATCATGCATGGTCCAGTGAGTCCTCAGATTGCCAAACCGGTTTTTCATTCGATATAATTATTTTCTGCATTTATTTAGTTAGTAGACTTGTAAGGGAAGCAGAGATCACACGTGTTACGCGCCTTGCGCCAACCTACCAGTTGGCAATTCATTTTTGGCACAGAAAAGGTGCAATATTATTTTAATTCAACTAGGTATGTAGCTCAGATTACTAAAATAGTAGTATATAGTAGCAAGGTTCATATATCTATCTGATATTTTCTTTTCATGCTTTAAGGCATACTTATTTTTAAACTAAGTAGTAGGTACCTAGGTAAGGGGTAAATTAATTATTTAAATTCACTTTCTCATTATCTAGGTACCTACTTACTTTTTAACAGAACCAGTTGCTTTTTATTTTTTCAAAATCTGTAGGTAAGCCTTGCATCATACTTTAGTTATATAACTAAGCTAAAAGATTTGAAGTTTAATTATAACAAAGGCCTCTTCATTATTTTTCGAAATTTTTGTTCCAGATTGAGCTATGGGAATAGAGGCATGCGTCACTGTGAAATTGTTATTCTTTGCCCGATCCAAAGAGCTGGCCGGAACTAAAGAGTCCACCATACAACTACCACAAAAAATTGCCTACAGCCAACTCCTGAACATTATCATTAGAAATTATAACCTAGAACAGATCAGAAACAACATACTCCTTGCAAAAAACGAGGAAGTGTGCGAAGAGAGTTGTGATATTGAGATAAAAGAGAGAGATAGCATTGCTATAATACCCCCCCTGAGCGGTGGCTAATATGGACCACTTAAAACTAACGGTAGATAAGTTGTTGGTGGACGAGATAAGTGACCTTGTTCTTGATGACAGATGTGGCGCTATATCACTGTTTGTCGGTACAACTAGAGATAATTTTGAAGGTAAAAAGGTGAGTTCAATTCTCTTGTCAAACACATAATGTCATTTACTCATCTGATAAAGAATTTAAGTTCAAAAACTAAAACCCGACTTCTGGAAATCACCTGTAAAAATATGAAACAAGAGTATATTCTCAGATGAAATTGTTTTGTACCTACTATAGTGATGTTTAGAGGGTAACCATGGTCATATGCCACATTGCCATACCACTACTGTCCGAATGTATTGTTTTGTTACCCTCCTTGTTGCTCCACCGTAGTCGGGTAAAAAAGGGCCCATTGTTGGCCTAGTTGCGGAAACAAGTCCCCCAAACAAGAAACTTATCTGATACACGATGTTTCAAATCTATTTATACAAACTACCTAAATGTAAGTACAGATATTCCTCTAAGGGTAACCAATGAATCTTGTCACCACACTGGCTCTCTCAAGGTCAGTGCATATTCATACCAGAAAAATCTTTACTAAAGGGAAGTTAAGTACCTTCTTGGTAAGCAAAAAGGATGATTAACATGTCTCTTTTTGCACTCTAAATAAGATAAGATAATTTATTTCATTAAAAGCACACTCTTTTATTACATGTATACAATATAGGTCTCTTAAAGTTAACGGCTTGATATCTATATATTTTAATACAAAACCTACACTAAGTCGTAAGACTTGTGTTGTAGGTTCTGCGAATCTTCCAAAGAATTACAGTTACGCCATTAAGTATCTTGATCATTTTACATTATAAAGAGAAGAAGTTAAAAAAAGGACCATTATAGAATACAATATAGAATTCATTAAATAGCAAACACAACAGTGTAATAAGTTTTTCTTAAATTAAAAGCTTTTCTTGCCTATGTTTCTTGCAGCACTTTTTATACACGGTGTAACATAAATACCTTAAAAGTCCGAAAGGGGAGTGTTTTACAGGTTATGGCGAGCAGTGTTTGTTCTCCGACTTTTGAGATTTCGAAGTTTTTCATTGATGAAATGAGCTCGTAACTTTTACTTAAAATGTACCTACACACACCTAGCGTGTGCGTGCGACGTGGTAGGAGGGTACCTACATATACATGTGTGTGTATAGGTCTACGCAAATAGTAAACAAACTTTTAGGGTTGTCGCAAAGTTCTAAAATAATAAAAGTTGTACTTTTGTAAGAAAATTTCAATTATGATTTATTGACCCTTTGCACATGTCCAAGCACTCAGGTGGTCGGTCTGATAACGCCCCCTTCGGACTTATAGAGTAATTATGTTACACCTTGTATAAATAACTGTTTACAGCTAATTACAGTCCTATAGAAACATGATGAGTTTCATTCATGAGTTGTATACAATGTGTTTATTTATTATTACAAAATACTTGATAAAATTGTAATCAATTCATGTTATCAAAAGGGTTAGTTTTAGACAAGTTATCATTATGTTAAAGTTCAAGTTAATATTTCTAACCAACTAGAAGTACATTGAAAGTAATACTAATATTATAAATGTGAATGTAAGTTTGTTTGTTACGCTTTCACGCGAAAACTACTTAACCGATCATCATGAAATTTTGTACACATATTCTTGGGGGTATTGGAAGTAACATAGGATACTTTTATGCCGGAAAATCAACGGGATGCAACGGCACGCGAACGAAGTCGCGGGCGGAAGCTATTAACATTATAAATACTTCTCAGTCATACACACACCATCTTGACTCCACACTGGGCTACCTTACTTACTTTTTAACTGTTTAGGTAAAAAGTACCTACCGTGGTCTTAAAACAACCAAACTTCGTCATGTCCCGCCGCGAGAATCTAAAATTGACGCAATCTCATAATGTTATCATTTAGGCCCGAATCCTGATAAGAAAATTGTTACTCTGGCATAGATTTGAGTAGAGATTTTCATACAAAATCTGTTCTTGAGCCCGGATCGAGGCTTGAGCACAGGCCCTATAGCTGAAACCAATATTCAACCCACACCCACAGTGATTGATGGTTGGGTAGCCAATTTTTGACAAAATAAGCTATACTAGTAGTTCGCCCCGAACTGAGATCTCGTGATGGTCGGAGGTTAATAAAACCCGAACAATTTTTATTGACCAATAGTTGCAATAAACTTTGCAAATCGCATCGAAATCGCGGTCTAGCTAAGTACCAGTCTTACTTGAACTACAAAATCATTGAAACTCCAAGAAATGGTAGCTCATGTTATACTGGGTTATCAATTGTATAATTTTTACAACAACTCAAAAACTATTAGACCTAGAATCAAAATAAAAACGGTCTTGGAATGTCTAAACAAAACTCTATCATATGACACCCCACTTGATATTTTTGTATGACTTTTTTTTTACTCCCTTTGGACCCTCATAAATTCACGACCCCTTGACCGATTTACTTCATTTAACAAACCAGTAAAACTTAAGAGTACTACCTACCAAATATACCATACCTACCAAATTCTGTGAAGATCGGATAAGCGGTTCAAAAGATCTCGAAGAACTAATATACAAACATACAAAGCATTTTTGTCCAAGTTGTCACTAAGATCTCGTTCGCTTCGCTCACCCGATCAATTACTTAGGTACTTACGTCACTTACTAATAAGTGAGATTGAAGTAAAAGGATTAATAGATGTAAAAAATTGCCATGGTAATTGTATTTGTGTTATTGTATTTTGTAAGTATATTGACAGGCGTCATGGCTCAGTCGGTAGTAGCTCTGCCTTCCGTGCTGTGGGTCGTGGGTTCGATCCCCACCGAGAACAAACATTTGTGTGTGGCAAACATAGATGTTTGTTCTGTGTCTAGGTGTTTCTATGTATTATAAGTATGTATTTACAAAAAAAAATGTATGTATGTATTCTATCAGCCATCTAGTTTCCATCGTACAAGCTTTGCTTGGTTTGGGACTAGAAGGCGTTGTGTTAAGTGTCCGTGAATATTTATTTATTTATTTTGTCTGGAAAGTACATACAAGGTATCATTATTATTCCATTCACCTGTGCCAATATATTTCACAACACCTACTGTGTGAGGGACGATATTATCAACTCGTCATCAAGTAGGTACATCGAACACTACCTATAATAAGCTTTCGTATAGTCTGGTAGGTATTATCCTATAGCCTAGGGCTGAATACTGAAACGTCACACAAATTTAAACACCACCTAAAATTGCTCTGCCTCTATTTGACATTACTCATTTGTAAGAGATGGCAATAATTTAAGCATGAACTTATTTAAGTAGCGTTTGAGTATTTGGCGGCTTGTATTACTGACGTTTAGCAGTCAAACTTCACAGAAATACAATATTGCGGTTGTACGTTCTATAACGAGTTTTTATTACTTGCGAACCGGCTTGCAAAACGTGCAAAAAATACTCGCTGGTGCATCAAATTTTTTTATTGTACACCGCGCGTCATCGCGTGCGAGTAGGTAGGCTATAAATAACAAGTATTTGCAAAACATTACGTACATAGCTAGATATTATTGCGCTTACTACTTTTGCCAGGTTGTGCGCTGACAAATTGCATTGAACTCTCCATAACTCTGAATGACAAGATATGGTTTTCTCCCCCGTAGAATTCCAAGAGTTCCATTCATTATCAAAGTGTAATCTGCCGTATTATATGATCTGTGCCTCTGCCTTTATAGAACTAAAGACTAAAGGACACCTCCATTCGTCCTAAATGGAGTTACCATTTAGGACGAATGGACGTACCCTGTGAAGTATTTTATTGACTTAGTGACGATTCGGACAAAATATTTTGGGACAAATTCTCCCAATCGTCACTTTTGATTTTAATAATTTTTGTTGTGACGATTCGGAGAACATCAAATTAAGGAAGCCGTTGAGTACAGTCAGGTAAAAAAATGTTAAGCAAAATATGATTTAGCTATTTAAATTGCTTTGCGAGCGTGTCATTACTCTGAGACATTAATTACCCGTATGCTGATAAAGAAATGGTTACTCAAGCATAGATTTGAGTAGAGATTTTGATACAAAAATCTATGTTTGAACAGTAAATCAGATTATTATTTACGTAACGTAAATTTTCATCTCATCTATTCGAAAAGAACGACTTGGTTCGCCTTTATGTGCACCCAAAGGTGGTGTTTTCTATAAGAAACTATAAGTGCGCCGGAATTAACTTCATTTTTGTGCAATAAAGAATGTTCTTATCTTTTCTTATCTTATCTTATCTTATCTTTTATTTTCTCATAGTGGGTGATGAAAAGTGAAGGTGATGACTCGGGAGCAAAATATATTTTTGGCTTGGGCGACGTACTTTGAATCCCTCGCTACGTTCAGGATTCTACTGAAAAATCCCTCGCTAAGCTCGGGATTCTACTCTAGAATCCTTCACTTCGCTCTGGATTCATCTTATCTTATCTTATCTTATCTTTTATTTTCTCATAGTGGGTGATGAAAAGTGAAGGTGATGACTCGGGAGCAAAATATATTTTTGGCTTGGGCGACGTACTTTGAATCCCTCGCTACGTTCAGGATTCTACTGAAAAATCCCTCGCTAAGCTCGGGATTCTACTCTAGAATCCTTCACTTCGCTCTGGATTCAAAAATGCGCCCTCGCCGTTAAAATATGATTTCGCTCCCTTATGATACAATCTACTATAACGTGATTGATTGAACGTAGAATAACGTAGTATGGTATTACAGGTACTAAGGCTAGAGTATGAGGCGTACGAGCCCATGGCTTTGAAGGCGATGAAGTCGATTTGCGACGAGCTTCGGGAGAAATGGCCCGCCCTCCACGGTATAGCGATGTATCACAGGTAATATTTGTTTTCATCCATAGTCCTTTATTTTGTTTGTTTGAAACTACTGGCCTTTACCACAAGTATAGCATTGGAAATGAAATGGTTTGTTTACCAGAAATATGTTTACAAGTTCTTATGATATATTTAGTAGGTGCCACATATTCCACCAAATACATTGGCATGCATTTTCAGTAGGTGAACTTGAAAATTTTATTGGTCTGCACTCCTCCGACTTAGTTTAAATGTCAAAATTACGTATTAAATAACAATATTATGCTATGACAATCGGGAAATAAATTTTTGGAATAGTTTCAGTAGTTTCAAAAATATCCCTACAGACAAACAACAATACGAAGCTAATATTAGTAGGTGTTGATTTCATCCGTAGCCCAATTCTTGCCAATCTCCACAGTTTTCAAGGTTTTTAGTTAATCTGAAACTCGACTTTGAACAGTAATAAGCAGATTAATAATAACGGCATTAACATACCAAATAATAGTGATTGTTGAGTATACACTTACTTCTATAAAAAGTATAATAATTTATGTGGTTGTATAAGGTAATCTGTTTTTGTTCTCGGCCTCCCGCGACACAGACTAGACCTAGTGCGGGGACCACTGGTGATTTCATGTATTATTAAGCAACTACTCCTTTGGTAAATAAATGAATTTTGTATTTCGTTTTTTTGTATAAGTTTAAAAAACTGGAAAAACCGACTTCAATTTGATACGCCTTCATCATCAAATGATGATGATGATGGCAGTTCGGGACCAACCTGGAAGCATACCCTTTCAGATAAAAAAAGAATTTTTCAAATCGGTTCATAAATGACGGAGTTCTTAGGTAACAAACATTAAAAAAAAATACAACCGAATTGAGAACCTCCTCCTTTTTTGAAGTCGGTTAAAAATAAGACAAAAGTATATAAATGTAATGATGATTAAACATAATTTTGAAAGCGTTATTTAAATATTTAACAGTATTTTTTCGCGATCTTCTTAGGTTACGATTGAGAAGTAAAAACTGAAAAGAAACTTCCAACAATAAAAACTATGATTGATTATATTAGATGATAAACAAAATTGGGAATACTAAAAAGTCATTAGCTTCTAATACTGACGGTACCTACCTACTTATTTGAGAATAATTGTATCCAAAAAGGTCACGTCAATCATATATCTTTTCTAATAAGTACATACTAATAATCACATACCTATCAAACGGGCATTACAAAGGTTGAGCAAAAATATCATTCTGATCAAAAGCAGTTTTAGAATAGAATAGAAAACGTTTTCTACTTTGACTTTAAAAGATTTTATTAAAAATCCGTCTAACATAGTTACTTTTTATCATATTATTATGTACTAGCTGATACCCGCGACTTAGTTCGCGTTCAAAACTTTCCACCAAAATATCTGTCAACCAACATACGATGAACCTCGTGTCAAAGGTTGCTTTTGGTTTAGGGAGGTCCAGCTGTATCTAAGAATCCACGTCTTTAATTTCAATAAAATATAGCCTATGTTTCAATCCGGAAAAAGGGTTTCTGAATGGTATAAGTTTCATTGAAATTGGTCCAGTGGTTTAGGCGTGATTCGTGAACAAACAAACAGATAAACAGACAAACTCGATTTTTGGAATCAGAATCGTTTAGTTGATAGTTTAACCATATTATCTTAAATTTTAGTTTTTGGCTTTTTTATAGTTTTATAATAGCATAGTTTTTACGAACGAACTATTGTGAATCTTTATGTACCTTCTCATTCTAGCAAGTAAAAGAGTACAAATATTACAATAATAGGCCTTTACATCTATTGAAGATGATTTATACAGCGTCAGGAGGCAACCTATGCCTACACTTAACAGAGCACTGTAGTGCCTGGGACAACGTTTAGATGGAGTAGGCTTGTAGCACTATACCATCCTCTCAGACTAGTCAGCCATATCCACAGGAAAGACAAGGTCAGTGCGGAGCTGACTAAGCCAAGGGTTTCCTCACGATGTTTTCTTTCACCGTTAAGTAAATATTTCAAAATGTTAAGTTAATAGACGTTCAGTTGCATATAAAAAGTTGTCATTTACATCAAAATATTGTTTATTTATGTATTTATTGAGCTTAGGTATATACCATACTTCAACCAGGTCAGGGCGACCTAAATTATAGTAAGGTGTAATCAGTAACAAACGAATGATTACATAGAAACACCCTGTATAGCCAGCTGAGTGGAAAAACAGGATGCGCTCAATTGTTGGCATCGCGTTTCGTACTAGGTAACTACATGGATATAATTATGTACGAATTGTCTGTGCAATGTTGAAACCCATCCACTTGCACAAATAGAGGTACAGTCAGCATCAGAAGTAAATAAGTAATAAATATTCACGGATATTTAACACAACACCTTCTAGTCCCAAACTAAGTAAAGCTTGTACTATGGGAACTAGATGGCTGATAGAATACATATATCATTATTTTTTTTTGTAAATACATATATACTTAAAACATAGTATAGATCACTTTTTCAGAATTTCAATTGTTGTTTTTTTTTTATTTCATCATAATTTTTCGTCAGAAACTCCAACGCTCGGAAGCACAGAAAACAGACAAGGTCAGATGTAAATCCCACTCGTGGTCACACATCCAAATAGTAATAATAAATATTCACGGACACTTCACACAACGCCTTCTACTCCCAAACTAAGCAAAGCTTGTACTATGGAAACTAGATGGCTGATAGAATACATACATACATTTTTTTTGTAAATACATACTGATAATACATAGAAACACCCAGACACAGAACAAACATCTATGTTTACAACACACAAATGTTTGTTCTCGGTGGGGATCGAACCCACGACCCACAGCACGGAAGGCAGAGCTACTACCGACTGAGCCATGACGCCTGTCGAATAGTGACCGCGCAGAGCGTCGCTAACTTAGATAATCGGAGAAGATTGACGCTAGCCACGAGCGCTTCAAATCTTTGACTATACAGGGCGTCCCACGGCCATGCCACATGGAGGGAAGGTATCTTAAATAATTTAGATAGAACATTTTACTGAAAGAAGACTACATTGATTTTAAAAACAATTTAAAATGCATTCAAAGGATTTTGAATAATCGCCTGTCTGAACCAGGATGTTCTATCTACATTATTTAAGACAAGCTTTCGCCCGCGACTTCGTTCGCGTCCCGTTGGATCTCGATGATTTTCCAGGATAAAACGTAACCTATGTGTTAATCCAGGTCACGGACAATATATATTCCAAGTTTCATTCAAATCGGATCAGTAGTTTTTGCGTGAAAGAGTAACAAACATCCATCCATCCATTACTTACAAACTTTCGCGTTTATAATATTATTTAAGACGATGTGCCGCCCGTGACTTCGTTCGCGTCCCGTTGGATCCCGTTGATTTTTCGGGATAAAAAGTAGCCTATGTGTTAATCCATATCACGGACAATATATATTCCAAGTTTCATCCAAATCGGATCAGTAGTTTTTACGTGAAAGAGTAACAAACATCCACCCATCCATCCATCCATACTTACAAGCTTTCGCGTTTATAATACTAGTAGGGTACTTTCCTTCCATGTGGCATGGCCGTGAGACGCCCTGTATAATCATTTATTTTCATTTACTAATAATGTTGACGTATGGGGTATTACACTTCGATATGTAGTAATTTACATTCAGCAACTACTTGTTTTAATTATTGACTATCGCAATAATAAAGTAGTTAGACGCCTAAATTGTGTTTGAAACATTTAAACACCGAACAGGTCGGTCGTTCGTTCGTATGAGTTAGTGGCCAACTCTGGTGAGTTGTTAGGCCGCCTTAAGGCCTCCGTCATGGCTTAACGACTGCTAGAGCCGGGACCGACAGTTTAACGTGCCCTCCGAAGCACGGAAGCGCTCAGATGTATTTACATCTGAGCGCTTACTGGCATTTGCCAGTAACGGTGACCTATCCAAATAGTGACCGCGCAGAATGTCGCTTAACGTCGATAATCGGTGAAGATGGACTAAGCAAGCCTAGCCACGAGCGCTTCTTTAAAACATGTTTACAGGGCAAAAGCCATCCATCTCTTTATTGTATTGCGCCACTGTGGAACAATCTAGTAAAAAACATAGAATGTTTACAATCTGAGCGGTGATCACGAACAAATCCTGACAGTCGCCACGTTACGTAAACCGAACGTATTCGTATCGTATTACGAGTCAACGTCATGCGTCAGCTCGACTGTCGGCAGTCGGCACGTTGTAGCGTCACCGCGCATTGTATCTGGAATACGCTAGCGTTACGATAAGTTTACGATTGACACTATTCGTGATCAAGGCACTGGCCTGTTTTTCTTATAAAAACAATTAATCAAGATAATTAAAATGTCATTGCTAGAGTCGAAATCGATAAACCTTCTTCACTGGCACATAGTACTTTGATAAGAGACCTTTTATAGACAATTCAATAATTAATTTTTTTTTATTTGTGCTTTTATGATTATTTCCATGTGTGTTGCAAATAAATACTATTGCTAACTGTATTTGACATTTTGATTTCGTACTACAAATCTTTGATACAAATCAATGGCTTGCACAATTTACAACCCTGTCGCAAATATCATACGATCCTACGAATTAATCTTTAAGAAAGCAAGAAAGTACAACAGGCGAAAACAATTCTCTCTCGAGTTTTTTTCATGTGTACAATATTGTTTACCAGTTGAAACCACTCCACATAATGTCTTGTGGCGTAATAGATAAACATTGACACAAATATACTGATGTAATGTTTGTAAGATACCTACTGATAAGAAATAACCGAGGACGACTGTTGTATCTCTACTAATTTCTTAATAGTAAACATATTTGGGGCAATCAAACTAGTTGGCATCATGAAAAATACCATACGTGCTGTGGGTCGTGGGTTCGATCCCCACCGAGAACAAACATTTGTGTGTGGCAAACATAGATGTTTGTTCTGTGTCTGGGTGTCACTATAATCATAAGCATGTATTTACAAAAAAATGTATAGGTACATATAAGTATTCTATCAGCAATCTAGTTCCCATAGTAAAAGCTTTGCTTAATTTGGGACTAGAGAGCGTTGTGTGATATGTCCAAGAATATTTATTTGTTTATAGTCGGGTGAAATCTATAGAGAGACAAGTAGACGTCCTATTAGTACATAAAATCTATAAGACACAGCCGCACTTGGTTCAAGGGTAAGGAAAGAAAACAATTGCTTTTCGTTTACAAAGATGGATGCGGATTATAAACGGCGGCAGACAAAATTCTTGCAACTCAATACGATTCGACACGCCGTTCTCACAATATAAGTTTCTTCTTCTTTTTTTTCTGTTTTCGAAACTATACCAATAGATGGCGCTACACGTGAAAGTTCGTTCCTCGCGCACACGTCCTATCTAGGTACACGAAATCTATATTTCTTTCTAACTGAGTACATATCCTTCCAGACTTGGCAACGTTCCGACACGGGAAGCGTCAGTGGTTATAGCAATCAGCTCACCCCATAGAGCTGACTCACTCGAGGCGGTCGCGCATTGCATCGACCGACTTAAAGGCAGTGTACCGATATGGAAGAAGGAAGTGTACGATTCCTCTGATGGCGTGTGGAAGGAAAACGTTGAATGTGCGTGGTCTAGTAAAAACAGGGCTAATGGTCAGACAGCGTGATCTGATCACTACAAGCGTTAGGCCGTGCTCTCTTTGGACACGAATTTGGACATTGTTCGTACGTAAACGTTCGAGTAATGTTCGTACGAATTGAGTGCTCACACTGAATACGTTTTTCTCCGTCAAATAGTACGACTGCGTGATAAATCCCAACAAGTTCGGATTGTATTCGGACGCATGCAGTGTGAGCGCTCCCGTAGTCCTTGGGAGGGAGGTATCATTCGTGCGTAGTCGTACGAATCAAATTCGGATGAAATCGTATCCAAAGTGAGCAAGGCCATATACATAGTAACAATATCCATGTTGTCACACACAAATGATTGTTCTTGGTTCGAACCCACGACCACTACAAAAACAGCTCGGAAAACAGCTCAAGAGCCCGTAGTCTGAGTTTTGTCTTGTTGGTCGAAGCGCATATCGAGAAGCGACTTGCGAGATATGCTTGCATAAGCGCCTCTAGCGGGAGTTTTACAAACTATTTTTCTCTATACAAAAACTGCGAGTTTCTCGATTCTCACTTGTCGCAAGTCAACATAACAAAACTCAGAAAACGGGCTCTGAGCTTTGTCTTCCGTGCTGTGTTCGTCGTGGGTTCGATTCCCACCAAGAACAATCATTTGTGTGTGACAACATGGATATTTGTTGTATGTCAAGTTGTTACTATGTATAAGTACGTATTTACAAAAAAAATATGTATTTAAGTATTCTATCAGCAATCTAGTTCCCAAAGTACAAGCTTTGCTTAGTTTGGGAACTAGAGGGCGTTGTGTTAAATGTCCAGAGATATTTATTTACAGGCTGTACCTATGTAATAAGACCACAACTTCGGTCAATTAATAAACTCGACGCACGTATGGAATAGTTACACCATCTATCTCTTTCGATCGAATATGAATCCGTTTGTCAATGCAAAAGAGACTGTGTATCCTAAGCTTATAAAGAGTTTATTAATAACAAGAAAGTTAAAAAAAAAACTAGTAGGTAGGGGTTTCTGGAATATGTATATCCTTTTTCGGAACCTACTCGGCAAAAATAGATAGAGAAATGTTTTTTTTTTGAATCGCTTTAGCATGTAGAAATAATATTATACTGAATCTGCGTAACATGCGACAAAGGCAGAAATATGTTAGGTAATTATTACTATATAGTGGTGCATTGACCTCTGCTTATCTTAGCTATATTTATAAAATCTTGTGATATTATAGAGGAATATATTTAGTATTTTAATTTAACTTTTTGCACAGGGTTGAAATCTGCATAATAATACTAGTACATATGTAATAATATAGAACGCTTTATTGTTTCATTTGTAGAACAAACCATAATGTTGTATTTATTTGTAATTGCTTGTTATTATCGTGTTAACCCACTTGGCAGAAATTACATAGTTTTAGAATATTCCAAATTGCGGTCCTCTGGGAATATTGAAAAATTATTGTATATTGGTTGTGTTTTTTATAGCTTATTTACCATTTTATAGATAGTAGTGCATAAAACGTGTTAAGTTTTACAATCATTTTAAGTGCTTAAATAAAATATTTTGTTATTTGCAGACATTGTTTTTTTTTTAAATCCTTTAGAAGAGTTTATTTTTTTTATTCCTCAGAATATTCCAATAATTCAAATATGTTTGCCAACATCGTAGAATATCAAGGTATGCGCTGCAAATATCAAACTATTTGTGTACTAACACTGCATTGCGGTATCAGGCACTAGACTTATGTACCGGGTTCGAATACCGCTGTACATGAATGACAGTAACCGCAGTAGCTTATTTCTCTTTATCTTGGTTAAGTAGGTACAGTGAGCAACATACAGAGTTTTTAAAATCTAAGTAAATATTTGAAATTAGGTAGGTAGGTACATAAACGATTGCAAAAGTTGTAGCAAAATAAATTTATTTATTTATTTAAAAATTTCACACAAACTAGTAGTGCTAGGAGGACTTAATGCTAAGAGCATTGTCTACCAGTCTTCCTGGGCGTGCAAAAATATGGTGTGGCGTGTTTTTATAGTCTATATAGGTAGTTAAAACAGACAATTTCATTTCGCGAAGACACATTTTTTTGTAAAAACCTTACGAAGAAGCCTGTGGCTCTTGAAACTGTTTTAATCTGGTTCGAGAGCCCATGAATTCAATACCTTTATAAACTATATTTATTAAGTCAAACTGATTTTATACTTGTAATTAAATTGTTCAACAACTTATGCTGGTGACTGTATCCCACTATACAACAATGCTTATAGATATAATAATATGGAGATATAACACCATGTTCACATAACTTATTTACTATATTTCAATCACAGGCGAACAAGAAATAAAAACATCTAAAGACTGTCCTAGTCCTGAAGAGATCTCATCAGACAAAAACCTAGTTCAAATAAACGTATCCAACGAAGAGTTACAACAGAGAATACAGAACTTTATACAGAGGAAGAGGGAGCAAGTGAATATGAATAATATCCATGATTTCATACCGAATGTGGGAGACAATGAGACGGATGAGACGTGCGCTAGAGTTCGGACACAGTTTGTGAAGAGGAGCGATTCTAAAGGACATTTGAAAGGTACGAGTACAGTGCAGCGCTGATGTATTGCTACGATATAATGTATGGAATTACGGTCAGCGCGTACCATACGCGCTCACCGTCAGTCGAGCAGCCTTAGGCTTATACCGCGTGCACACTCGGCCGTAGTCGGCAGGAAAGTAGGCATGATCATAGTCTAAACACGATCATACCTCTGTCCCGGCATGTTCATGTCTTTAGTCTATGAAGAATAAAGGCGATGTTGCTGTGGCAATAAGTCCGGAATTAATCGCGGCATGGGCTGAGTGTGCACGCGGCATTAGTATGAATAACCTAACGAATTTTTTTTTCCGAAGATTTACACTCTTCTAGAAAATCTATGGAGTTTTTTAAAGATGGCTTAAAAATTTTGTAAAATTGTTTCCAGTACGCAGAGTGAACAACGAATGGGGTCCTCAGACCGTAAAACATGTTCCGATCGAACGACCAAACGACATCGGCCTACCCTCATCTATCGCTGAACGAGTCGTCAATATAGAGAGCTATTTGAACATTGGACCGGTCTCGAAGGATATCTACAAGAGACTGAAAGAAATGGAAGATAAAATCGCGTATTTAGAAGCTATGTCACCGGAATATGCGCAGTTTTGGGTAGGTACAATAATAGTATAGATTCTCTTGAATGAATGAATGAATGAAAACGAGCTTCTTGTTGCATTTTTCAAATGTAATTTGACAGAACTAAAAATGTTGCCGTCCCTTCCTCATAAACTGAAACGACAAGGACGGCTTTAACGGAGTTTTTAGGCCGCCTTAAGGCCTCGGTCATGGCTTAACGACCGCTGTTAAAGCCGGGGCCGACAGTTTAACGTGCCCTCCGAAGCACGGAAGGGCTCAGATGTAAATGCCACTAGCGGTCACCCATCCAAATAGTGACCGCGTAGAACGTCGCTTAACTTAGATAATCGGTGAAGATTGACTAAGCAAGCCCAGCCACGAGCCCTTCCTAGTTTTTTTAAAAAGCTAACTTCATCAAGAGTGCCAATGTATTAATAATAGGCCTTTACATCTATTGAAGATGATTTATACTGCGTCAGGAGGCAACCTATGCCTACACTTAACGGGACGCTGTAGTGCCTGGGACAATGATTAGATGGAGTAGGCTTGCCCAGCACCTATACCATCCTCTCAGCATAGTCACCCATATCCACAGGAAAGACAAGGTCAATACGTGCGGAGCTGACTAAGCCAAGGGTTTCCTCACGTTTTTTTTTCTTCACCGTTAATGCGCATATAAATTTTCCTAACGAAAAATCCATTGATACACGGCCGGGATTCAAACCCACGACCTTCGGATCGAAAGTCGAGGTGCAATCCCACTCGGCCAACACGGCTTCAATGTATTAAGGCTCTGTGTATCCATTACCTATTTTATTCCACAGAAAAACCGCGATCAAGTTGTGAAGGAAAGCGTCGATGAGTACACCTTCTCAGCTGAAGACATCGCGAGGAAGATAGAACATCTTGAGAATATGAATACATGAACATTGTGATAATAAACTTGATAAAAAGAGTTCTAAACTTTTATTTTTCCCAATTGTTGGTAGGTATAGGTTTCTAGTTTATTCACTCAGTTTGAATTGCATGAGAAATAAAACAATAGAAATAGTTTTTATTCAACGTAGGTATTGTATTGTATCCCACAGCCGGGCAAAAGTCTCCCCCATTTCCAATAATGAAATATTATCAACGATGACAACTAAATCAAGAATTTTCTGTGTAAGCTGGGAACATTGACAGGGAATCGAATTTTTCTAATAAAACAAAACACATTAACTATATTAAAATCTTTATTTTTAATTATATATTTAACACTACGTAGATGATGCAGCAAGATGATAGTAATTATAATTCATACTTTTGATATTAGTTTTAGAATAAATTTAGTAGACATGAATAGACACAAAAATGTGTAAGTATAGGTTTTTAAATATACAATTCTATTTATCTACCAAAATAAATAACAGTATGATAATTGATAGAATGAAATTATGAAAGTGAAAATATAAATAACGATTTTTAAGTCAACGAAATTGTGTGATTATCGATTAATCTTTTTGATCGGTGTGAAGTTAACTATGCAGTAAGCAATTTTAGGTGTCAAAGAGAACCGGCGCGGGGTTCTAGTACGTGTACAATGCGCGGTCTTGCTTTGCGCTAACTACCTCCGACTTCTCAAAAAGATTTATCTCTACCAAACTATAAACCAAAATTACATTATTGGCATGTCGTAAGAAAATACGAGCTTAGCATCATCGGATAAATAAATGTACACAGCGCCCTCTACTTTAGTCTCAAACAAAGCAAAGCTTGTACTATGGGAACTAGATTGTTGATAGATTACTTATTTTTTTTTTGTAAATACATAGTAACACCCAGACAAAGAAAAACCAATCTAGTGAGGACAAATCACACATTTTATTACGCCATCCCAATAATATAATTTCGACTTTATGTGACAGTTGTGCTACTATCTTGTCTGTTTAGTTGACCAGAGACAAACTAATAACACTTTCATTTCTCTTCGCCGACAATGCTATATTTTATTTAAATGGTGGCGCCCTCTTAAAAACGTCTGTACAGTATAATCAATCCACAATGTAGTTTTTAGATAATTTCACTTCACTGATTAAAGAAAAAAGTTGCTTGCTTTTTACTGATTCAAATAACTTTCAACGTTTCAAATTCACTTTAGAAATGCAATGTTGAGTACAGTGACCACATCATTGCTGCGGCACAGGCTGCGGCCTTGCCTCTGGCAACCTCCTCCAGTAAGCGAGCAACGCGATCAGTCCCGCGAACAAGGTGATCGCGTACACATCCCAGTTCGCGATGAAACTCTTGTCGTTCATAAACACGAATGTCAACGGGCTCTGGAATACAGACTGAATTAAAAATTTTAGTGAGGTGATGTACTTTTAGGGGTATATTCATATTGGTCTTGTAAAGCTGAGCTAACTAAAACGATTGCTAAATCTGTTGTCATCTATTTTCGTTGGCATGCAAGTGACAATGATAGAGTTTTTAAGTAATAACCTTTGAGTACACGCACCCACCATCATAATTTATTTCTCCTCTCTATCGTGGAAGGTTTGCTGGTAGAGAACTCTTTTTAGGGTTAAGCTCACCTTTGTACATGACCTATCTTTAAGTTCCCTTTTATGTCACTACTTTTGTGTACAATAAAGAATAAAGTATAAAGTATTCTTTAAAGCCGCGCTAAAATGACAATTGAATATGAATAAAGGGGTAGGTGTAGATCTTACAGCTAATATAATAAATAGAACGGTATTGAAACTCAATTACGTGATGATCGCTGAGGTTTAAGGTGGGTTCGATTCCCGGGGCAAACAAACCTGACCAAGATTTAAGATTGCATGAAATAAATAGGTAACCTTTACATAGTAATTTATGTTGACAATCCTTACTTTCTTACTAATATAATATTATAAATGCAAAAGTAACTCTGTCTGTCTGTCTAGCTTTCACGCCAAAACTACTGAACCGATTTAAATGAAATCTGGTACACAGATAGTCTAGAGCCAAAAAAAAAACAAAGGACATAGGCTACTTTTTAATGCGAAAAAAGGGTTGAAAGAAGGGGGGATGAAAGTTTTATGTAAGTATCGTAATTTTTAGAGCTAGAAGCTTGAAACTTATTTTTAAGCTGTTGATTCGATATAAAATCAAGGTTTGTAAAAGCTATGCTACCCAAAGACACGTATCCCACGCGGACGAAGTCGCGGGTACACCTAAGTTATATTATAAAATCATTTTCGCGGTTTTATCTCTTAGCGTCGCAAACTTGGTCGGACTCTGCGACTATTGTGTGTTTAGTGTTTATTATGTAACGTACCACATACAAGCTGTCCAATGCGGTGCTGGCAGTTAAAGCCGCGAGTGCTAAGGCAGCCGGCAGCCGCGCGTCCGGCGATGTATCCGCCGCTAAAACAGTACTTTCATGTTTACTAAAACAGTAAACTTTAAAATACTAGGCGCGCATAAATAAGACTTACCTATAAGTCTTATTTATGCGCGCCTAGTACTTTAATCAAGCAAAAGGCACACCGGCCTCAGTCAGCTTAGAACATACGCTGCGTCAATAGATAGTAAATTCTTATGTTTTTGGACCGGCGGGGTGTGGACGTGCTCTGTGAGGTATATAAATAAATAATAATAAATAAATCATTTATTTTCTCTCTACAAAACAAGGTAGAACAAACAAAATTAGGTAGTGTAACGTTACAGTTTAGCCGCACCTCAGTCGCACCTCAGCCTGACCGCAACCTTGACGTTCTTTTTCGTATTAGTGTTTGGTTATAGTAGGTTGTACTAACGACCCGCCCCGGCTTCGCACGGGTGCAATGCTGATACGTTCAGCCAGCGTTTGCAATGTACGCCCAAAAAAATTTGTTTATTTACGACATCACATTAGAAACCTCTAAATTTATCTGTGTCTCTACAATATTATGCATGTATTATACAAATAAACCTTCCTCTTGAATCACTCTATCTATAAAAACCCGCATCAAAATCCGTTGCGTAGTTTTAAAGATTTAAGCATACATAGGGACGGACAGACAGCGACAGCGACTTCGTTTTATACTATGTAGTTATTAGGAGACAGTAGGTAAGAACATGCTATTGATTATAAGTGAACCTGTTTTGTTCTAAGCAGAGGTAACCACTTTACATTAGATGGACCATCAGCTTGTTTCTTCAATAACTGTAAACAAACGTACCTAGATCGTAGCATCGTTTGGCTAGATGTAAGTCCCGGGTTAGACCCAATCCGCGCTCGTGCATGTACCCCAGGTTGAACGTTGCTTGCGCGTTGTGAAGCTGTTCCGATGCTATCCTGTAATTACAACATACCTTATATCCTACTAATAATAATAATAAACCTTTTCGGTCTTACTACGTTATCAGATTTATCTTGGATTTTTCGAGGGTTTAGACCCGGCCTAGCTAGGCTCGGCCTAAAGTTAGGCTCGCGTTAAAACTGAGACGTGATTATGTAAGACTTTCCACGAAGTTTTAGAAAAACCCGTTTTTTTGTGACATTAGTCATTCATTCACTCAAAACTGATCAGTAAATGAAGTCAAAAAAGAATTTAGCGGCAAAAAAGGGGTAGGGGTAGGTTAATTTAATTACGGTTAATGATCTTATCAATGTAAATATCAATTTCGAATATATTTTCGAAAAAAACAGTACGTAGGTAGTAAATAATATAAAATAATTGAAAAAAAAACAGTCACCGAATTGATTTTCATGACAAATGTGAAAGTTAGACCCGAGTTAAACCTGCGGGCCTAAGATGCGCACCGCGAGATATTTGTCATGTCGTTCTGTCAAAATGTAAGCATTTTGTACCAGTTTAGGAACTATTGCATTATCTGTGGTAATGTTGTCGAGAAACCGCGCCTTTGAATTTTCAACTTTTGACATTTCTGCATGACTATTATCTCGTCCTCAGAGAGGTACGACGACTAACAAGTGTCAAAAGTGTACATTATGGCGCGTTTTGTCGACACCATTAGGTACCACAGATAATGCAATAGTTCCTAAACTGGTACAAAATGCTTACATTTTGACAGAACGACATGACAAATATCTCGCGGTGCGCATCTTAGGCCCGCTGGAGTGGGGTCGGTTTAGCGAAAGTCTATAGTCAGACCTCGCTGAAGGTGCTAAATATGTAACGTAATAAAATATGAAAAAACCTAGTTAAGTCCAAAACACGAGTTAGAGACGCGGTTTTTTGTTAGATCCAAGATAAATCTGGAAACATAATGACAGGGTTTGAAGTTATACTTCTAATGCGACTTCCAATAAGGTTGCGTTTTTCGAGAGGACATAGTCTCTGTCTCTTTTCTATTCGGGGGAATAGAAAGAGACGGAGACTAATAAGCTACAATCAAATATAGATGGCATTGTTTAGCAATTCAGCATTTGACCGCCCGTGTTTTTGAAGTTATACGACTTCCAACTGACAGCGGAGGGAATAGAAAGAGACTAATACGCTACAATCAAAATATAATAGATGGCAGCGTTCATGCAACTTTTTACTTTTTATTTTTAAGTGTAAATTTAGTACTGCATATTGGTTAAGTACATAAAAATAAATACTAAATTAATTTCACATTAAACACAGAGCGAGAGTGAATGCGTGGCACTCGAAGTATAACTTCTTCCGCGCGTAGGGACTGCACGCACAGGTTTACACATTACAACAGATAATGCAATAGTTCAGAAACTGGTGCAAAATGCTTAAATTTTGACAGAACGACATGACAAATATCTCTCGTGCGCATCCTAGGCCTGCAGGTCTTCTCGTTCCTGTAGGACCTTTCCATTTCCTTAAGCGGCCTAAAAACTCCGTCAACAAAGTTGGCCACTCATACCAGCTTAAAGTTGGCCCCTAACTCATACGAGCTTGCTTTTTATCTGTAGTGATGTGCAGCGGCTTCGGGATCGGCGTGAGTGCCGAGTCCGTAGTAGTGGTACTCTCCTAGTTGTTACCTGTAGTGATGTGCAGCGGCTTCGAGATCGGCGTGAGTGCCGAGTCCGTAGTAGTGGTACTCTCCTAGTTGTTACCTGTAGTGATGTGCAGCGGCTTCGAGATCGGCGTGAGTGCCGAGTCCGTAGTAGTGGTACTCTCCTAGTTGTTACCTGTAGTGATGTGCAGCGGCTTCGAGATCGGCGTGAGTGCCGAGTCCGTAGTAGTGGTACTCTCCTAGTTGTTACCTGTAGTGATGTGCAGCGGCTTCGAGATCGGCGTGAGTGCCGAGTCCGTAGTAGTGGTACTCTCCTAGTTGTTACCTGTAGTGATGTGCAGCGGCTTCGAGATCGGCGTGAGTGCCGAGTCCGTAGTAGTGGTAGTCTCCTAGTTGTTACCTGTAGTGATGTGCAGCGGCTTCGAGATCGGCGTGAGTGCCGAGTCCGTAGTAGTGGTAGTCTCCTAGTTGTTACCTGTAGTGATGTGCAGCGGCTTCGAGATCGGCGTGAGTGCCGAGTCCGTAGTAGTGGTAGTCTCCTAGTTGTTACCTGTAGTGATGTGCAGCGGCTTCGAGATCGGCGTGAGTGCCGAGTCCGTAGTAGTGGTAGTCTCCTAGTTGTTACCTGTAGTGATGTGCAGCGGCTTCGAGATCGGCGTGAGTGCCGAGTCCGTAGTAGTGGTAGTCTCCTAGCTTCACTCGTGCGGCGCTGCAGCCTTGCGTGGCGGCACGACTCCACAGCTGGAGGGCTCGGACATATCTCTCTTCCGCTGGGAATATGCGGACTTCACCTGGAAGCAACACGATTTACAATAGCTTCATATCTATCTCTATCTATCGTTACTAATATTATAAATGCGAAAGTAACTCTGTCTGTCTGTCTGTCTCGCTTTCACGCCAAAACTACTGAACCGATTTGAATGAAATTTGGTACACAGATAGTCTAGAGCCTGAGAAAGGACATAGGCTGCTTTTTAATGCAAAAAAAACGGTTGTAAGGGGTTGAAAGGGGGGGATGAAAGGTTGTATGGAAGTAATTAAAAATGCTACCCAAAAGATACTTTTCCACGCTGACGAAGTCGCGGGCCCACTTAGTACTATTATAAAACTGTAAAAAAGCCAAAAACTAAAATTAAAGATATGGATAAACTAAATATGCAGATCTACTAAATAAACGATTCTGATTCCAAAAATCGAGTTTGTCTGTTTGTTTGTTCGTGCATCACGCCTAAACTACTGGATCAATTTCAATGAAACTTATACCATTCAGAAGCGCTTTTTCAGGATTGTAACATAGGCTATATTTTATTTGTTTGTTTTTGTTTTAAAAGATCTTTATTTATCTTAATAAATATAAACGTAACATAGCTAAACACAGTTTAGTACACTACAAACATAGTACATATTTTATATTTTATTGAAATTAAAGACGTGGATTTTTAGACACAACTTGACCTCTCTAAACCAAAAACCGCCTTTGGCACGAGGTTCATCGTAAGCTGGTTGATAGATATTTTTTGGTGGAAAGTTACGCACGCGTACGAAGTTGCGGGTATCAGCTAGTACATAATAATATGATAAAAAGTAACTATGATCAAGGAACGCTATTTTACTTTTTGTCACTGACTTCACTTGCTTGATCCTTAAGTCTTTATAAGTATTTATTTTAAATTATATGTATGTATATATAGGTATTTAGCATGTATGTATCAATGTATGATGAGTTTACCGATATCGAGTAGATATGCGGCGTTGCTCTGCGCGACCTCCAGGCCTTGTTCAGCGAGCGCGCGGTACTGCAGCCACGCCGAGTCTGCATCCCGCGCGCGCCACGCGCTGTGCGCCGTCATCAGCCGAGCCGACCACGAACCACGCTCACACACGTTCTTAAACAACTACACAACTAATTTACATAACGATCAATAATACATACTAACTATACTTATATACTTATATATAATTGACGATATAGTTATTACAACCTGCATATGCTGAGTTGAAACCAGTTTGCAACTGTGTATTTATTTATTTTGTCAATATATGCTTACTCTAAGTAGGTAATAATTATGTGATGTTAATTACCTAGTTGCAAATAAACTCTTTGATTTGATTTGATTTGATTTTGAAACCTGGTTAAGTGAGACATCAAGGGACCTGCAATGTCGTTTCACTTATAGAGGTATTCCACTTACCCAGTGTCTCAGATATACAGGTATAAATAAATATCTGTCTCATTTACAGAGGGTTCCATTAATAGAGGTGAGAATACAGGTTATTTCAGTTATACAGGTGCGATCATTAAATAAAATAACGTACTTACGTACTTGGAATTACGTGTGGAATTTGTGGGTAGAATAAGAATGAGTAAACAAACAATGTTATCTCAGTTACAGAGGTTTATGCATATAAAATTTACTCGCTGTCTCAGTTATAGAGGTAACTATGATGATAAATCGAAAGAACAAATCCCAGATATAGAGGTTTACCTCGTCCCACTAACAGAGGTAATTCAGTGCCAAAGTGTTGGGACCTCAGCATGAGTTCCAGTTATGGAGGTTTCTCACTTATCCAGGTCCCACTTAACCAAGTTTCACTGTATTACATTCCTTCATTAGTTACACCGCGTGCACACTAGACATGCGCAAAACAGTGTTATGAATAGTAATGTGATATGTCATTACATTTCGCACCGAGTGATATAACACTATTGCATCACCATAAACATCACCCGAGATGACTGCGTCAGACGCACTATCACTATCACTTGTGCGTTTTTGTCGGGGTGCAATAGCAATTTGATAATCATTACATGAGATAGCGAGTTCGAATATGATGTTATTAAAGTTATAAAAAAATAAACCTTGTTATGTCTACGATACGGTTCTAAATCAAAATTAAATCAAGCGGCGAGAGCACGTGCGATTTAACTTGCTTCCTCTTACTCGCGCGAATAGAGCATAGAGATAGAGCTGTACAAACTTTAACTATACTGACTGAGATACGAGATAGGTGCTCGACATAATCCGACCGAACACAGAACAGCGCGGTGGGTGGGAGTCATGTATAGTGTGATCTGTCCTGTTTGGTTTGGTCGAGTAATGTGTGATGCTACAGTGCGCGGTCAGTGATATTACGCGTGATGCATCAATAGGATTACTTACACAGTCATGTACAGTGCACACTATACCCATGCCGCTGCCGGAATGTATGGCGGCATTCATACCGCGGACTTATTGCCACAGCAACATCACCTTTATTCTCACTAAGCGGCATTAATGCCGGCAGCGGCATGGGCATAGTGTGCACGCGGTATTATATATGATTTAATAACGTAGTTTCCCTATTTGTTTCGAGTGTTAAACTACGTTGTTAAAAGTGTTAAAACGTTGTACATATCTTGTTCAGACAATGTACTAATCTTGTTCTGACCATGTACCAATCCTGTTCTGACCATGTACCAATCTTGATCGGACCCCGAGCCAATCTTTTTCTGACCAGCTACCAATCTTGTTCTGATCACATACCAATCTTATTCTGACCGCGTATCAATCTTGTTCTGACAACGAACCAATCTTATTCTGATCGCGTATCAATCTTGATCTGACAACGAACGAATCTTATTCTGACCACGTACCAATTTTATTCTGACTACATACCAATCGTGTTCTGGCCACGTACCAATTTTGTTCTGACCTATTTACTAATTCTGTTCACACTTTTGCACTTATAATTACCCGTGTATTATTATTTAGATCAATAATGTTATTTGTTACTAGTTACCTCAACAGCAGTAGTGCACGATCGCATTACGCCTAACCCTTGTGCGTGCATTTGTGCTAGATGATACAAAGCTAGTACATGTCCACTTTGAGACGCTAGAGAGAAGTATTTGTTCGCTTGCTTGAAGTCACGACGAATTCCCATACCACCTGTATAGATATAACATAGTAAAATTAGTACGTACATGATGAGAAACAAATCTAATTGAAAACTCGTTGGAAATTCTAATACACTGCCGTCTTATGTCGTCGTAATTCCTGTAAATCCAAAGATTGTCGGGAAGATATCGCTTTTAGCGACAAGGCCGCCCATTGTACTTTCTATTGTTATACGATTTTCTGTACCTATGTATTTTCTCTTGTGTGTACAATAAAGTTTTTATCTATTGTGTTCCACCAAGAACAAACATTTGTGTGTGGCAAACATAGATGTTTGTTCTATGTATGAGTGTTACTATGTATTATAAGTATGAATTTACAAAAAAAAAATTAGTATTCTATCAGCAATCTAGTTCCCATAATACAAGCTTTGTTTAGTTTGGGACTAGAGGGCGCTGTGTGTAATGTCTAAGAATATTTATTATCTCTCTATTGATCCAACTTCTGGGATATTTTAGCTCTTTTATGATGACGATTGTGGGTACTCACTGAAATACATAAATCCTAAATGCAATTGTCCGTCCACCCAGCCCTGGTTGGCTGCCATTGTGAAGTACTTGAACGCAACTGACATATCCTTTTCTACACCACGTCCCTGTGAGGAATCACAATGTAACTATGGGCTTCCACCAAGAAGATGTCAACACAAAACATGCATAACTATGTGAAGATATCGAATTGAGTTTCCACCGCTAACCTCTGAGAACCGCTCAGGTTTGACATTTCCGAATCTTGTGCAGAATGCTTGAAAGGATTTGTGTGGATTGTGTTGTACAAATCTCGCAACACTTATAAGGTGCGGAAACGCAAAGCAGAACAAATCGTTAGATCATTACACGCAATCCAGACAATGTCTTTTGGTGGAAACGCAAAGCACCAAAAATTGTTCATCTTTACATGCAATCCACAAAAGTTCTTTGGTGCAAATGCTAGCCCAACAAAACAAATCGTTTAGCTATCGTTTTATGGTGAATATTTTTGGTGGAATATCCTACTAATATTATAAACGCGAAAGTTTGGAACGATGTATGTATGTATGTATGGATGTTTCATGTTTGTTACTCTTTCACGCAAAAACTACTGATCCGATTTGGATGAAACTTGGAATATATATTGTCCGTGACCTGGATTAACACATAGGATACTTTTTATCCCGTTCCCGGGAAAAGATGAACATCCAAAAAAATTTTCAGTAAAAACATCAGTCCAGCCGTTCATTTGTTAGAAATGGTATCTATAGCAAAACACAACTGACAGAACAACCGACAGCTTGAATAAAACCTTTTTATGTTGGTGGGTACACAACCTGGCCGTAAATAATCAAATTAAGAAAACAATATTTTCATTCTTAAGCTACGTATACAAAGATGAAATTTTTACAAGCGATCCAATTTGGATGAAACTTGGAATATATATTGTCCGTGACCTGGATTAACACATAGACTATGTACTTTTTATTCCGAAAAATCAACGGGGCGGCCTCTAGTTCACAATAAAACATCTATCAGACCGGCGATTTGAATTCTACGGAGATTCCTGTATCTAACTATGTCAACTGTCCCATATCTTAGACCGCAGTTTGTTCACAACACGCTGAAGTGTTATAGTAAGCAAGCAAGTTCGTATGAGTTAGTGGCTAACTCTGGTGACGGAGTTTTTAGTAAATAGTGTTATAGTAAATAGAACGTTACCTGTAAGTACATAAGGCCCAGTCCGCTCTGTCCTACCGGGTTGTTCAGCTCGGCTGCTTTCTTGAAGTAACGTAGTGCGGTTTCGTTATCAGCCTTTATACCGTCGCCACCTTCTAGATAGATCTAAAACATTATAAAATATTGTAGAAAAAAACACGGCAATACAGGTCATTCACCCACCTTCAAAACGATGTCGCAAAATTCAATTTATGAATGGCTAATTCGGTCACTTTCCATACAAACCTGTCGCTAAGACCCATCGCTCGAATCTCGTAGTACTGTTTGTTTAACATTCATAAATTGAATTTTGCGACATCGTTTTGAAGGTGGGTGAATGACCTGTATTGCGGTGTTATTTGGCACCTACTATAGTAGTAGAGGAACAATGAAACTACCCTCATTATCTATTGAACTACCATTTTTTCTCAATATAATTTTCACTAACGGTACAATCTCTCGATTCTGTTGTTTCATTTTCCTAAACTAACCTAATTTGACTGCAATAAAATTGTTGCCACCCCTTTCTCATGAACGGAAACGACAACAGCTATCATTTTAGTGCTGTCAAATTAGTGTAGTTTAAAAAATGCACCAACAGAATCGGGCCCATTTGAGAGTTTCTTAATTCCTGATACTGTGGCATGATCACAGTAGGAACCGATTGAACTAAACGGAAAAAAATTATATTTACTAAAGCTTACCTTTCCCAAGAAAGCATTGGCGACTGCATTGCTAACTAGCTGATACCCGCAACTTCGTACGCGTGCATAACTTTCCACCAAAAAATATCTGTCAACCAGCATACGATGAACCTCGTGCCAAAGGCTGCTTTTGGTTTAGAGAGGTCAAGCTGTGTCTAAGAATCCACGTCTTTAATTTCAATGAAATATAGCCTATGTTTCAATCCGGCTTCTGAATGGTATAAGTTTCATTGAAATTGGTCCAGTAGTTCAGGCGTGATGCGCGAACAAACAAACAGACAAACTCGATTTTCGGAATTAGAATCGTTTATTTAGTAGATCTGTATATTTAGTTTATCCATATCTTTAATTTTAGTTTTTGGCTTTTTTACAGTTTTATAATACTATAGCTTACCTTTCCTAAGAAGGCATTGGCGACTGCATTCCCAGTTTTAGCTGCCTGAGAGAAGTAATGCAGTGCTTTGTTCAGATCGAGAGTAACGCCACGACCCCCTTGGAAATGCAGCTGCCCTAGTCCAACCTGCAAATGAATAAAAAATATTTGTCTTTGGCTAAAAAATTCTTCTATTTTTGACCGGGATGTAAGATACAAACTGCTGACTATCATTTTCTGTTAGTAACTTGGTCTATCTTAGTCTTACTTAGGCTGTGTCCATAGTAGGCAAACTATTGGCGGCTTACTGAGTTTGCGGCGGCGTATCGGTTTAGTGCGCCGTTTGCTAGTTTTGTGTCCACAGTTTGCTAGTTTTGTGCTCACTTTACGCAGTTTGCAGCGTTACGTGCGCCGACTGTCTCAGTTAGTGGCCGACTAACAGCAAAACCGGTTCCAATCGGCGGCGGCGATATGGTTGTTCGCCGGGCGTAGTGAGTCCGTTTGCAGCTAACTCAAATTTCAGTTCGCCACAAATTTGCGGCTCACTCAGTCGGTCGCTCACAGTTTCCCTACTGTGGACACAGCCTTAGTCTATCTATACTAATATTATAAAGAGGAAAGATTTGATGGTTTTTTTGCATCGAATAGGCTCCGAAACTATTGGACCCACTATTGGGAAGCTACACTATCCCTAGGTGACATAGACTAGCTTCCCAACGGCGATTGTATTTTCAACAAATTTAGGGATTCTTGTAAAAAAGGGCCTAAGCGGAAGACAACATGCTGAGCTATAGACCTCTTCACCACCACTACGAGTTCATATAGAATTAATTATTCTATATGGTTTTGTCTAGATATAAGATATATTTATAGTTTGTTATTTTAGTTTTTACCTTTATTTCTTGTATTTACTGTTCACTTTTTTTATTGTGGTGGCTGAATAAACGTTATCTTATATTATCTTAAAAAAATACCTAAAAAATTCAAGTTTTCGTTAAATACCCGTGCGAAGCCGGGACGGGCCGCTAGTTATAAATGAATGGTATCTATTACTGTGAGTGACCTGTGCCTGTACATCTCCCTTCTCGGCCAACAGTTGGTAGTACTCTATGAGGTCTGTGTCGAGAGCTCCGCCTGCGTCTGCCTCCTCCACGAGCCGCGTGCGCAGCACCGCCGGACCGCCGCTGAACGTCACTTCACTTGCCACTTAACATAAATACATACATTTATCTATTATTTTATACCCTTGAAAGAAGGCTTAAAACTACGACCTCAGTTCCAATCTGGATCCATAGATTTTGGCAGATTTCGTGTCATTTTTCAGTACAAAATAACACGAAATCTGTCAAAATCTATGGATCTCCACCAGAACTTCATAATCATCAAATCCTGAAGTCTTCAATCTGCCAATCTGAATGATACATGTTCAGATTATGCGGGGGTGTATATGAAACAGGGTTCAGGCGCATAAACCAGTCGCTCAACTCGTGTCTCAGTAATCTGTGTCCATTCGTTAGTTCTCTTGTATTGTGTCATACCTACTAACATAGTTTTTAAGTTTTGTTTGCTAATTCTATGCCTGAAATAAAGTTTTTTTTTCTTATTCGACCTGCTCATATTCAATGCTTGTATTCTGATAAAGAAATCGTTTCTCAAGCATACATTTGAGTAGAGATTATTCAAAAATCTGGATCAGTGCGTGAGCAGCAAATGCGAATACCAACATAAATGTTTCAAACTGCAAATAGGTCCCAGATTCCATCAATACTAGCGTTCTGATGAATATCTTCATAACTTGGAAACGACTGTACCGATTTTTAACAAACATAGCTAAGAAAGAACCATCTTAAAACAAAGTCTTTGGGGCAGCTTCCGGGGACAGAGACCCCGTGTCAGTAAGCCAACACTATTTTTTTTGTTTATATTTTTTTTGTGTACCTATTTTCTTTTTATTAGCCTGTTCTGTCCCACATTAACTTGTCAGCCTTTAAACCTCCATCAGCGATGCCAGTTTTTGAGCGCAGCCAGGTATTTTGTCAGCTCTCTTTACACCTTAAATGTTACACTAAACCCCGAGTTTCAACTTCTGTTCAGTCAGTGAACAAGACTGCCTTAGCGCTAGCGCTCCTATTGCCTTCATATTTTATTGGAAGCTTAGTCTAAATAAATATACCTTTAGCAGCCACCTTCATATAAAGATCCAAGGCTTTAGGACAGCTTCCGGGCACAGACACAGCGGCCCAGTGACGGTACGCCAACGACATTTGTGCGTAAGCACTGTCCCCTAACGCTCCTATTGTGTAGTGGACGAGCGCGCGGGGCTGTGAAACTGGGACTTCGATTCCCGCTGCGTAGAGGAAGCCCATGCCCTGGAAATTTTATAATTTTATAACTAAACTAGCTGGTAAAGGAAGCAAGCTCGTATGAGTTAGTGGCCAACTCTGGTGACGGAGTTGCTGCCTGAAGGCCTCCGTCGTGGCTTAACGACTGCTAGAGCCGGGACCGACAGTTTAACGTGCCCTCCGAAGCTCGGAAGCGCTCAGATGTAAATGCCACTAACGGTCTAACTAGCTGGTGTCCGGGACTTTGCGCAGGATTAGAAGTGCAATTTGCTATGCGAAATCTTCTAGGCGTTTCTGTAGAAATCGCGTCCCGTTGATTTTATGGGATAAAAAGTAGCCTATGAGTTAATCTAGGTTACGAAGCAGACCAGTAGTTGCAGCGCGAATGGTGACTGGGCGGAGGGTGGGTTAGTTAAGGGGTTCGCTGTCACCTGCAAACTTTAACAGGGGTACGTGAAGCCGAAAGTTTGAGAAACCCTGCATTAGATAATTTAAACTGTTACTTAGCCATATACAAAGATATAAATTTCATAACGATCGATAAGATAACCGATCGTTTCTACTGGAAGAGAGATGGATTCTAATCATTATTATCAGGCTATAGAAGAAATCAGCAATACAAGCATCAAGTTAACTCACAGCATGAGCATCAGCATTTCCTTTTTCAGCCAGCTCTTCAAAGATCTCCTTAGCCCGGGCCAGGTCCAACGTGACTCCTTCTCCGAATATATGCGACCAGGCTAGCTTGATCTGCGCTGGGACGTAGCCAGCTTCAGCGGCTTGCTTGATCTGACCAATAGTGGCTTGAAGGTCTGGAGTGCGCCTTTGGAGTTTTTTCATTGCTGTCTCGTATAATAACTTGGCTGGATGGAAAGAAGTTCAATTTAATAAGGAAGTGATGTTAATTTTTTTTCACCACTTTTAGTGTCCAAAGAGTTTCTGTGTCAAAGCTGAGTTACAAAACAACAATAAAGTTGTTTGTGATGGTCTGCCCATACACAAACATGGTCGGTACATGGTCAGGTATATTGTAAATACTAGCTTCCGCCCGCGACTTCGTTCGCGTCCCGTTGGATCCCGTTGATTTTCGTTTGGGATAAAAAGTACCTAGCCTATGTGTTAATCCAAGTCACAAACAATATATATTCCAAGTTTCATCCAAATCGGATCGCTTGTAAAAATTTCATCTTTGTACACGTAGCTTGAATGAAAGTATTGTTTTCTTAATTTGATTATTTACGTCAAGACCATTTCTAACGAATGAACGGCTGGACTGATGTTTTTACTGATAATTTTTTTGGATGTTCATCTTTCCCCCGGAAACGGGATAAAAAGTATCCTATGTGTTAATCAAGGTCACGGACAATATATATTCCAAGTTTCATCCAAATCGGATCAGTAGTTTTGGCGTGAAAGAGTAACAAACATACATCCATCCATCCTTACAAACTTTCGCGTTTATAATATTAGTAGGAAGTAGGATGTTTTGTATTGGAAATTAATTTCGAAATTTTTTTATATATATTTTTCCTCACCTTCTTTCATCTCTGGCGTCAATTCTTCCTCCCCCTCCTCAGGCACAGGAGGTAAACTATCCAACATGAGTTGTGGGTTTTCTATTTCCAAAATCTGAAACAAAGCTAAAACCATGTAACTTTTTTCCACTCTCCATAACATTTTGAAGGTAATTTTAAATTGCATCAGATGCAGTGACTCTGACTAAAGGACCAGTATAGTTGTTATTCAACTTAACATTTCTAAATTAAAAGAGAGAAAAAACAGATAACTGATAAATAAATAGTCTCAACATTATTTTATTTATTTATTTATTTATTTTTTACTTTAACTAACACGGTTAGACCAATTACATTAGTTAAAGAGATAATAAGTCACATGCATAGAAAGAATTAAGAAAAATAACATACCTTAAAAATAGAAATAGTGTTAGAAATAATATTAAGTCATTACATAAGTTAATAAAAATTAATTACAAAATCGAAGTTAAGTTAATAAAAATTAATCACATAGTCAAAAAGAATAAAATAGAATAACAATTGAAAAACAAAGCAATAATAATACAAGGTCAAAAGATACATTAAATACAATTTATCATAACTTAATTAGCTCACACAATTTGAAGCATGCCGATAAAACCTCGGGGTAAGTATCTGCGAATAGGTCACAGTCGGGGCTGGCGTTCAGGAGAGCATTGAGAGCGGCGAGGATGCGCGGGATAGGCGACGCGGCTCGTGCCACTGTGCAACACTCCGGCACGGCAAATAACTTGTGCTTCCCGAGACAATGTAGAAATCCTCTCAGATTGGTACCAATAAAAGATTAATCTTCCTAAAGGTAATCCTGTAGCAGTTAATATGTAATTTATAATACCTCAATATCAGGGTAGTCCGATAGTTCAGATGCCTTTCGATCCTGAAGCCAGGTAGGCTTTGGATGCTTGATGCGAGTTGATTTCAACAGTTTGAGTGTGTACTGCATTTGTTTTAGATTGTTTACTGAAAAAAAGGGTTTGCCACTTTACCAGAACATACATTTTGGACTTTGTTTTTTTGTTTGAAATCCTGGCAGTCAGTAACCTATCTATCTATTTCGCCTGTATGCACCCACTGTTGCGTATAGGCCTCCTCTTTAGTACGCCAGTCTCTCCGGTCCTGCGCGAGTCTACTCCACTGCTGCCCAGCTACAGCCACAATATCATCGGACCATCAGGTGGGTGGTCTGCCTCGTGGTCTTTGGTCATCCCTTACCTATCTAGTTAATTAAATAAGTCAGCACTATGCAAATTATAGCACCCCTCACATTTTTCGGTTGGAGGTTAAAAATTATACTATATAAAGCTAGACCTCAATATATATAAAACTCTTTTGAAGCTGCCTGACAATCAACGCACAGCCTAAGCTATAAGTCCTAGAGGTATGAAATTTGAAGGGTAGTATCCTTATATAGTGTAGGGGTGCACTAAGAAAGGAATTTTGAAAAGTCTCACTCTAAAGGGTCTAGAACGCGAGCAACGCCGCGGGAGACGGCTAGTAATGTATGAATCTTACTTTTATCAGTGTCCTCTCCCTGCATCAGTTCCTTAGTGGTTTTAAGAGTTTCTACATACTCCTTATAGGTCAATATTTCTTTATTTACAGCATCCTCAAGCTCTTTATTGATGGCTGCTTCAAGGTCCTTCAGGGTCTCGGGGTCGAATTTATTCCTTTCATCTTCGATCGCCTTTTTTATGATCAGCTTTTCGGCCTCTTCTCTTTCTTCAAACTCGTCTTTCTCATCATTTTCCTCTGTCTCTTTGAGGGCATCAGGGACCACGATCTGAGAGGACGTTAAGGCCAGACAGAGTAGCAACGATATCAATTCCAACTTTCTCATTTTTTAGGTAAAAGAGCACATCAGACTAAAATGCTTAGCACTTACGTGTCCCCTAAACCAAGACTTGGATAGACCGGGGGCAGTTTACGTAGATAGCTAGGTTGTACCTATTGTAATATTATTGACCACCAGATAATTGAGTTGTATCTATGAATATTGTTCCCTAATAGTTTTGGGCACTGGACTTTTCTCGAATTTCCTAGTTTCCTAGAACAAAAATAAAAACATTACATGTTACATGGATGGATCATTTTTTTTTTTTTTTCGCTCCTCGGAATCATCGATGAGCAACTTTTTTTTTAAGTCAGCTGTCAGCTCATCTTCTTTTTTTAGGCCTTGGTCCGTCATTTCGACAGTTAACTCGGCTGTACTGTCACTATCAGTTCGGTTCAGCAGTCACTGTCGGTTCAGTCGGTCGGTTTCATTAGTGCGATGCGATATACAAACCAAGAAGTTGAGTTAGTTTGTATTTTGTTGATTTCTTTTTGGATTTCTTTTGGAAGAAAATAGGTACTAGTTTTGCGGCTTTTTTGCGCTATATTTTACATAAAATACAGGGAAGAAATAGTTTCAGTTGTATTAAGGCACGTAAAAACTGTGTTTACATAACATTATGACGATGCTGCGTATACCGGTTCGGAGTGGAGTCCTCCATAAAAATCCTTGGATGCGGTACAAGTCTTCCAGCATATCCATCAGGAATACCTTCATCGAGTACTTCAAGGAGAGCCATGGCCATAAACATGTGAAATCTAGCTCTGTTGTGCCCCTGTGTGATCCAACTGTACCTTTTGTGAATGCTGGAATGAATCAGGTAAGTTGGAGATTCTGACTCTAGTCTTTCAAATCGCGGTATTTCTTTAGGCTCGGTTCAGATAAATAAATAAATAAACTGAGACATACAGGACCCGTAATGGTTAAATAGCGCTCAGCGACAGTGGGGAAGTGGAGAGATGCGAGGCCAAACAGATCTTTATTTTAACGCATGCAAGGTCAGCGCTATTAAATCGTGCCGGTACCCGAACTATAATATAGTGATAGTGAGTGCCCATTGTAGATAATCAACAAAATCCAATCATACATAAAGTGAACTAGAACCAGAGTCAATGTATTTCCAAGAATAATGTGATTTTCAGTTCAAAGGAGTATTCTTGGGACAAGTGGATCCTCCATGCTCAAGAGCAGTAAACTCTCAGAAGTGCATCAGGGTTGGTGGCAAGCACAATGACCTGGATGTGGTCGGCACAGATGGCACTCACCATACATTCTTTGAGATGCTCGGCAATTGGTCTTTTGGGGATTACTATAAGGTGAGCTTGCAGCTTGACTTGACCCACTCCTGGATACCTTTAAGCCTATCTCTGCTCCTGCCATTCCTGGCTTTTTAATATCTATACCTTATTAGAAGCAAAACATTATCAACCACCTATATCCGTTCACTGTAGGTCTTTAGACACATTTTTGAGCCTACTCTTCGATTCTTCTCATACAGTGTTTACTGGCTACAGCTCATAGCTATAAACTCCAGCATTGAACATAATCCAAAGAATGACAAATAACCTTTGTTTGGAATAGACCTAGAACATCAAACCTTTGAAATCCATTTTTATAGAAAGAAGCATGTCAAATGGCCTGGGACCTGCTCCTCGGTCCATACCGCCTGAAGCCTGAAGATCTGGTAGTCACATACTTTGCGGGAGACACGCTTATTGGCTTACAGGAGGACAGAGAATGCAGGGACATTTGGAAGGATATCGGGTAAATACTAATTCTAATTCGCCGTGGGGGAATAAGATCTGCACTGACGTCCCGCGTCGGGGTGTATTGTGCATTATCCCCCTGCTGACCTCACCCCAACCAGCCCAACTCCTTAAAGTAACGGAGAAGGACTTTGGGTAAATACTATTCAAAGATAAGCACTGGTGTAAGAGTGACCCACTTTGGCCACCAAGTTTTCGTACTTAAAGACTGCTCTCAACTCAAAATGTTATAGTCAAAACTGGATCTTAGAATCATCATATACAAATTAGTTATAACAGTGTGAAACAAGGAATCATATTACAAATATCATATTTTCACATTTGCGAATGTGAATATTGGTAATGAGAATGATCGAATGTGAACGCATATGTACTACATCGCCTGGGAACTGCGCCAAATCGTGGAGTATTTTTTATCACAAACAATGCCTTTCGCGCAGTTTCTTTCTATAGGCGTAATAGATCGCCACAGCATAGCTAAACACTACCTCCAGGTTGTTTGAGTCATGTCCAGTAATACTATCAGCTGCCCTCAAACACTATTAGCAATCGTCAGATATGACAAAAGCATTCTAGCCTGTCCGAAAATAAAACTGCCCATTGCAATAGTTTTTTTTTCAGTGTACCAGCCAGTAGAATAAAAGCCCTAGGAGCGAAGGATAACTTCTGGGAGATGGGTGCTTCAGGCCCCTGTGGTCCATGTACTGAGATACACTATATAAACCCGGATGGCTCGCTCACTGAGATATGGAATATTGTTTTTATACAGTGCAACCGGTAAGTTTTACGCAACTTTCCAAGGATTCTTGTTTTTTATTCTTGTATGAAAAAAGAGTAGGTACATAGTCTTTGTGTACCGGTCTGTGACATAATTGTAGCTTGAAATCAGTTCATCTCAAAGAATTCAGATCTGATGAACTGAAGTTCATATTCCAAGGTCTGATGATGACCAGTAATGATGAAGATGACCTAAGAAAGTATTCAGAGTCAGAGGTTTAATTTTTTTTCTAATATAAGTTTATTTCCAGGGAATCGGATGGCACAGTAAGACGTCTATCTCGACATCATGTAGATACCGGAATGGGACTTGAAAGAATGGCGGCCTTACTGCAAGGCGTGCCTTCTAACTACGACACTGATCTGTTCCAACCTATTATCAAGGCTATTGAGAAGGTAAGCTTACATCAAAATCTGGAAATATTTATACTGTTTCTGAGTATGGCTACCGCGACACAGGGATTCGTGTCTGATGAAGAATCATTTCTCGTAAACCATGCAGATCTATTTGAAACAATCTAATGAAGAGTGGGGTGCACTCCTCTTAGTAGCAGTAACTATACAGACCCCTATTCGAATCCCCAGCACGAATTTGTTTAAAGTTTCTCTCTGTTACATGTTCAAAGCCAAAAACTACGCTCGAGTATCGATAGTTGAGCATTATTTCAAATACTGAATATGACGGACACATGTGATGGACTTTTTTTGTAGTGACGTGATACTGAATTTTGGTTTTCAGAACAGTAAAGGTGCGGCTTCATATACCGGCAGCTATGCCCCCGATGCAGTACTAGATAGCGCGTACAGACGTCTCGCAGACCACGCGAGAATGGTCAGCGTGTGCTTGGCTGACGGCGTCTTTCCGGCCGCTAGGTACTAATTACAGCTTAGTTACTATAGCATGATAGCTTGGTTCATTTAGTAAGGTCAGTAAAGTTGTAGATCCATATTTAGGTAATTATGCCCCAGACGCAGTGTTAGATAGCGACGTCTCGCAGACCACGCGAGAATGATCAGTGTGTTGTGGGCTTGAATACATAGAGAACTATGTATTTAAGCTAACAATTTTATTTATGTAACCGATGACAAATGGATAGACGAACAGACAATGGATTGAACCAGAATGACACCAGTCCATCACTATCACTACATAGTTTAAAGCAAAGTCGCTTCCCGCGTCTGTCCTAATGTCTGTATGTATGTATGCTTAGATCTTTAAAACTACACAACGGATTTAATGCAGTTTTTTTAATAGATAGAGTGATTCAAGAGGAGTGGTAGATAAGCATGGTATGGACATGTAATGAGGAGGGATGAAAGTCATATAAGGAAGAGAGTTATGAATATGAGTGTAGAGGAAGACCGAAGAAGTGGTTGGATTGTGTGACAGAGGATATGAATGTGAGAGGAGTAGACTCAGAGTTGACGAATGATAGGAGTGAGTGGAAGAAGAAAACATGTTGTGCCGACACCACCTAGCGTGGGATAAGGGCAGGGAAATGATGATGAGTGATTCAAGAGGAAGCTTTATATGTATAATACATCATCATCATCATCACTGCATTGCACCCGTGCGAAGCCGGGGCGGGTCGCTAGTTTTTTTTATAAAACATGTTTCTTTACAGTCTCAACCTAAAACAAATAATGCGTAAATCGTACAAGCTATCCATGGACGTGTTCCACAACCCTGGTCTCCTCAACATGTTATACTCTGAGGTGGCACAACTCCTTGGATCCACGTACCCTGAACTGGTTTTCAAGGAAGCAGACGCGAAACTGATCATCGATCATGAAGAGCAACTCTATGCTAAGATGAGAAGTCAGGTATAAACATGAACATCCAATGTATATTCATTATGGATTAAATATTTTATGTATCATATTTAACTACTTACTACTGATAAAATATTAGATTTACTGATGAAATAGCTATCAGATTAACTGATTTAATATCAGATTTAGTCATGAAATTGCTATCAAAACTGATTCAATATTGAGATTTGCTGATAAAATAGCTATCAGATTTACTGACAAAATAGTTATCGGATTAATTGATTTAATATCAGATTGAGTAACGAAATAGCTATCAGATTTACTGATTTATTGGGCAAATATTAGAATAACAGATGAAATATGTTTCAGATGGGCAAGAAATGGAAAGAATTGGTGTCACAGCACCCAGAAGTGGAAGGAATGGCTGATGTGGAGTTATCTGGTTTTGTGCAAGGGTATAGAGAGTTCAAAGAGGTTGGTATCCAAAATCAGTTCCAAGTAACAGTTGAAAAAAGAGAAGGCTCAAATAATTCTTGCTAGATATGTGTGAGGAAAGGTCTGTCCAGTAGTAAACTGGTGATATTTGACCTATGTTTGGCAGTTAGGCTTCTACACTGCAAAAATTAGGTGCTGGTATGATACCTGCAAAATTACATAGGCATGATCTTTGATATTTTTTTGTGGTATACCTTAGAAACTGTAGTCCTGACTGTTATGTGTCTAGTGGGCTTTGTAAGAGTGTCTTGTGTTTGCTTGCAGACAATGAACAAACAAAAATCGACCGTAATCCCAGGTGAAGTAGTCTTCAAGTTGTACGACACGCACGGCTTCCAAGAAGACATCATAGATCGAATCGCTGAGTTGAACAATCTAGCTATAGACAAGAAAGGATTCAATAATCTCTTAACACTGCACAAATCCAGGCACAAAACTGCACTAAAAGAACACACTTCGAATAGAGGACAGCTATTTGATAAAGCAATTGAAAAACTCATCAAAACCGGAGTCAAATCCACCAACGATCAACACAAATACTCTTACAAATCCATAGAAAATAATATTCTTTTCGAGCCGTTGCAATCGAAATTAATAGCAATTTTGAACGACGAATGCGAATGGATAGACTTCTTAGACCCATGCGAAAATAGGACTTATTATCTAGTGACAGAAAACACAAACTTCTATTGCGAAGAAGGCGGCCAAGTGGCCGATACAGGTGTTATACGAATAAATGAAAATGTCACCCTAAAAGTTGATAGTGTTTTCAAAATTCGTGATTTTGTATTTCACAAAGGTACTTTTGTATTGAAAAGTAGTGAAAACTATATAAAGTGTTATAGCAAAGTGATATTAGAAATAGATAGTGATAAACGAAGCAAAATTATGAAGAATCACACCGGTGTACATTTACTGAATGCTGCTTTGCGGAAAGTACTACCAAATAGTGTTGTATGTCAAACTGGTTCTCGTGTTACTGAGAAAGGACTCTCTTTAAATTTGTCGGTTTATGGAGACAAACTGACACAGGAGGTGGTGTTGAAGGCTCAAGACTTAGTTAGGTAAGTGAATTCTTAATATTGTTCCCATATTACAAGCTTAGCTTAATTTGGGACTAAAGGGTCGTTGTTTGAAATTTCCATTAATAATTTTCTATTTATAATGTCTACTATCATAGATTTTTCTTAAAATGTCAAAATTGTGACTGCTGCTTGGAGTTTCAGTTCAAACAGCATACAACGCCTGCTTTCACAACTATGTACCATTCACAGAGAGTCGATATCCTCGAATGTAATTATTCGACACATTTTTATTCAAAATTTCTAAAAATCTTGCAGCTTCAGGCTCGTATGGCGATAGGTAAAGAAATCGTTACTCAAGCATCTATTTGAGTAGAGTTTTTCATACAAAAATCTATGCTAGAGTAATAGAGATCAGTAATTCAGCATAATACATACCTTAGTCTCAATTCAACATTCAGTATACAAACCGTGTACAATTCAACAGAGAATCAATCGACGCTAACGTACCGATATGCACACGTGTGATGGACAGCATACAAATGTCTCGCGAGTGCGGAGTGTTGACTGTACCTGGTGAGAGCTACCCTGACTCCGGACTCAGGCTGGTCCACGTGCCTGCACCGCTACCTTCCAAGTGTGTGTTAATTTATAGATAGACTAGCTTCCGTCCTGTTTTATGATTTTCCGGGAAAAGTAAGCTATGTGTTAATCCAGGTTACAAACTATATGTATTCCAAGTTTCATCCGAATCGGACCGGTAGTTTCAGGGTGATTGATACACAAACATCTAAATATAGTGGGAAGTGGGATGGGAAATGCATATAATTGCGTGCAATTCTATATTTGAGTTTGTTTTGTGTACTGGGTGGTACTGGTTTTTTAGATTCATTTTACCTAGATATTTTTTTATAGTACCTACCTAAGTACCTAGGAACCCCAAAAGTTATAACTCTGTGATTTTACTGAATAGTTAATTTAGTTAGTTAGTTTTGTTTTCTGACAATGTTTTGTAATCCTTATTATAGGCAGAGGTAAACTTTTAACATTAGGAAGACCATCATTCATCAAAATAAAATAATTTACTATAAGTTTAAAAAACTGGGAAAACCGACTTCAATTTGATACGCCTTCATCATCAAATGATGATGATGATGATGATGGCAGTTCATTGAGACTGTTCTATTGATCGTAAACACCACAGAAAAGCAAAATACGCAATGTATCCGAGATACACTGCGCGGTGACACTACAACGGTTGGCAGTCGAGCTGGCAGTGACGTGCAATGTAACTCGAATACGCTAACGCGGCGACTGTCAGGTTTGTTCGTGGGTACTTACTGTTCTATTGCTCGTAAAAGTCACAGAAAAGCAAAATATGCAATATCGTGTACGCGTATGACGTGTTTTTTCCAGTTATTCTTATTTAACTGCCTAATTACTAAACCGATTTTAATAAAATTTTTATGGGACCAATCTGGAAGCATACCCTTTCAGATAAAAAAATAATTTTTCATATCGGTTCATAAATGACGGATTTGTGAGGTAACAAACATTAAAAAAAAACAATCAAATTGAGAACCTCCTTCTTTTTTGAAGTCGGTTAAATAAAAAAAATGCTGAGTTGACTAGACAAAGCAAGAAGCTTTAGAAAACTTATCTCTAATGTCTAAGCTGAACTTTTGTGTTACAATTGCGTATGCGTAACGCAATATCAGTCGTCCCCCAGGGAGCTATGCTGTGGGAGCCACGCTCCGGCCACGGGCGTCTTACAACACTTCTGTATCACGCTCGTCAAGGGACAAGGAGGACGTGCACCGACTATACATGCACTGACGGGGGACGCGGCTAGCGAGGTAAGTCATTCAAGCTTAACTAAATGTGTAATGTTAGTGGCCGAACAGTAAGGCCGTGCTCACTTTGGATACGATTTCATCCGAATTTGATTCGTACGACTACGCACGAATGATACCGCCCTCCCAAGGACTACGGGAGCGCTCACACTGCATGCGATCAGTCGTACGTATACGTACGTTTACTTACGACGTCCGAATACAATCCGAACTTGTTGGGATTTATTACGCAGCCGTACTATGTATTTGACGGAGAAAAACGTATTCAGTGTGGGCACTCAATTCGTACGAACATTACTCGTACGTTTACCTACGAACAAATTCGTGTCCAAAGTGGATGTGCTCTAATAAGAGGCGCATTAAACTGCTTCCTGACTCAACTATCTTTAGGTTATTGCACCTATCCAATCTAAACAGCGACGGGAGTATCAGAGACAATTTCAGATCGTAGATTTCCTCTGATAAACTTTCACAAAAAGCTTTACTAGGTACTTTCTTTACATATTTACTTATAGTTTTCATTTTACAGGCCAGAGAACTATTCTGCCGCGCGCAGAAGCTAAGCGAAGTGATCCAATTGGTCGAGCCGTCCCGCCGGAAACAGGAAGTGACGCACATGAAGCAACAACTATCAGAACTGTGCGGCACCAGCGGCGCGCCCGTGGGTGAATACAGACAGTGTATTGACTTGCTGGATTCATTGGCGAAGGCGCCGAATGTCGGTGGTGATATGGGCGACGAGGCTTTGCAGTGAGTTTGCAAAGAATTGCTTTCTTTCATGGACAAAAAAAATGTAGGAGAGTTTTTAACGCGATCTCAGATAGGGTAGAGATTTTAAGTTAGTACCTAGATAACTACTTGATTCATCTTAATGGTCAAGACTACGAAAAAGCTAAAAATGTTGTAATAAAACTCAAAAAAGTTAGCTTCTTAAAATAAAATCAAATAAATTTTTAAACTACAAAGAATGCCAAAATTCTCTTCAGAAGGGATTCTACATAGTAAGATAAACATAAATATTGATTTTTTTTCTAAAATAATTTGATCTCTTCACAAAACAATTTGCTTCATACTGAATGGTCTTTAGTATTGTTTATTCTTGTTACATTTTTAGATCAGTAGCCAATGCAGAAGTCCAAGAATCTGTAAACTCCGCTATTAGCGAAGGCCGGACATTTGTAGTACACTTCCTGCGATGTTCGTATCTAATGCAATCCGGGGCGGTGTCGCGCGCACTGACCGCGCAATGTACGCCTGTTATGCTATTGGGATGTGCTGGAGGCGTCATTATAGCCGGATGTAGGATACCACAGGTATTAACTAAATATTACTTTTCTCAAACATGCTTGGAAATTTGAGAATTATTTTGACAACGTTCGTCCATTTTCACGTCCACCTTTTATGCTGGCCGCTGCAGTAATGTACTATTTTTGTGACCAGGAAATGATAACGGCCGATTTCACCGCCGAGCGATGGTTGAGTTGCATCTTACCTGTCTTCCGAGCTGATATCTTACCGACACGGCCGGGACACTCACCGCATACTTATGCAGAAATGACTGCCACTAAGGTAACTGGTTATTATTCTACTTTAAAATGCGGTTTACATAAGTATTGACTGGAACAGGGCTAGTCAAAGTGGGGTACGCAAACCTTTAGGAGTTAACTTACGCCATTTGACGTAAGTTTGAGACTGGACTAGACTGCATGGCTTTTTGTCTTTTAAAAAAAAAAATCATTTTGCCACCGTATTTCTTCCACTAGGCAGTCTTGATCGTAGTTTTTGTATTTTCATGTGTATAATACTGAACAATCATTTCTAGGTGAGCCTGATAAACTGCGAGCAGCTCGTTCAAGACGCGATGCGAGTGGCCGTCAAGTATGCGAAGAGTCACGCGATATCCGTCAGCCCTTCGGAGAACAGACAGCAGAACTAGAGTATTCTAGAATATCCCAGATCATTCTAGTCTTGAGTCTCAACAGACAGCAGAACTAGAGCATTCTAGAATATCCCAGATCATTCTAGTCTTGACTTTCAACAGATAGCAGAACTGTAGCATTCTAGAACATCCCAGATCATTCTAGTCTTGAGCCTCAGAGTATTGCGGTTCTGAGCAGAAGCACTTTACACAAAATCTTTGTAGAAACAGCAGCAATTAGATCTTTCTAGAACATGCTACAATATTCCAGAACCTCCTGGTCTAGAAGTTAGTGAATAATAAGGTTGAAATTTGTTTAGAATAACGAAATGTTGAGTGCGTCCGAATTGCACAATTTTTTTAAACGAATTCAAAGGGGCAGCAACGCTGCGCCCTTTCCAGCGGTAGAATCTATTGATTGCTCAAAAAATACAGTACGGTCGAGGGATCTTGTCAATCGTAAAGTTAGTTACATATTTGTCATGCGAGAACAGTTTGAAAAAGCTCCATTGGTCATCTTAGTAGTCATCTTAGGCTTAGTTCACTATTGCCACGATCCACTGACCATACTGTAATCGGGCTTTTCTTGAAAGTAGTTTTTGCGTTCGCAAATGTACAGAGATTCTTAGATATATTAGCTATTTAGCTATATTTTTATAAATGTACCTTAGTAATTATAATACAGGCTTTTTTTTTAAATTGACTCATAAGTTTTGAATGAATATCTGTGCCTCCCTAACAGATATTAGGCTCAATTCTGTTGTCGCATTTTCCTAAACAGTCTGTAAAGACTGCTATTAATTTTAGCTATGTCAAATTTAATTGGGTTCGCTTAGAAAATGCAACAGCAGAACCGACACCATTGTTTTAATTAATTCCTGAATTGTTTCGGAATGTAAACATATCATCCCTTCATTATTAACTTGTTAGCTCCTTATTACTTTTCTTTCGCTATGTTTGTACTAGTATGTAGGTACATAAACATCTCGTTAGTATGTAACATATTTTTTGAATTTGTAAAAGTACTTGGAGTGGTCCTCCGATTCGCACTAATCGTGCCTTCCTTCTTGTACTACTTATACCTTCATTATTTCGTGATTATTTCATAAAATAAAATGATCTATGTATGTAAATGATTTGTGTCATAATTAAGTACATAATCCTTAGAGAAATAAAACTAATTCAGGTAGCTAATAATAAAATTCATAGATACATAAAAATATACGTTTATTTCGCCATCTAGTAATCACCGGACCATCCTTAGAGGGGTCCAACATAAGCAGAGAACGAAATAAAATTCAATTTTCAATCCTTCAGTCAATAAGTGGTCAACCATCATCCCAATACCTGAAAAACATTCCAAAGTGTTAATAATGTTGTAGAGCTAATAACTTAAGACAGATTTGAATGCTCAATGAGATTTAGATATAATAATTTGATAATATCGATCAGTAGAGAAGTTTGATTGCCGCAAATTTATAACGAAAAGTTAATTTGACGAGAACGCTTTTTGGACAAAATTACGCAACCTTATTCGCAAATTGTTATTGATAGGGTTTCACCAAATTCAGCTAACGCAATTCGTTCCGTCAATTTTAGTGGCCGATGCGTTTGCGCACATAATCTCCACAGAACGTTAATTTTCAATGTTACGAACGTTCACGGACGATCGTTTGTGATGAAATCGCACCGCTTTTATGATTGCGTCTATTGGACGTACTTACGATTGTCGAATTAGCATCCTTGCGTTGTCCGGCGGCGTCGCCTAAACGCATACAGCGTATGTCGTCGAACTAGCATCGAACGTATCGTCGGTGCCGGCCGCCCCTGCCGCTAATATCTATCTGAAAGTACTCGCACGCGCTCCTCGAAAGACGCTTGAACGTTAGACATCATAGAATATAGAGCCGTTATCCGAGATTGGACGTCCTAAAGCGTGCCTTGTCTACGCATCGCATCGGCTCAGCGCTCGCCTAGCCAGCTACTCGGGACGTTCGTCTCTACTGTGCCTACGCACAGGCAGTGCTGATGAAGGGTAGCTGCAAAATGTTTACTATAGGACTGCTACTGGCCAAGAGCGCCGACGCGGCTATCTCGCATGCAAGTAATGGTTCCCGTGACAACTTATATTCGTGGAAATTCTGATCCGAATGTACCGAAACTTTTGGGTAGAATTTTATCCCAAAATGTAACTCCCACCCCGCAACCATAGAAGCAATGAAAAGCAAAATTTTACTGAAGGATCGATCATGCAATGAATTTCAAAGAGGATCAAATCAAAGATAAAATCTACAAAAGAAATGTTTTAATCTTATAATCATACAGCTTAGAGATAATTACGTTTATTACAATCATTATGTTATGACTCATGGCAAATAATTACACAAGTCTAGATAGATACGATTCGATACAATGATAATACCGCTGGACGACTTCGGCGGGGGAAAAATGAAACCGTCTCCGTTGGAATTATCGTCATTTATTAAAAATTATCAATTGATTTACAATAAACTGCACTCGGATTTGCTTACGTGAGCGCATGATGGGCGCGGTAACGGTCCGGTATGTTCGTGTAACGTGGGCAACAGTACGTTCGGTTTGTACGCTAGTGCTAGTGCAGTGGAGGCGCTAGTACCGCCGCGGGCCCATGCCGCCGGACCTCGCGCCCGCGCCGCCGCCGCTACATACAAACACAACAACCTCAGCTCAGACAACAACGCACGCCCCACACAACAACACAACTGCGTACAACTGACGACACCTATTAGCTCATAGTGAAACTAAGGGTCCGTTCACACAGACCGGCTCGGAGAGGAGAGCAGATTCTTAACACGTTGAAAACAGAGTTTTAAGTATTTGTAGTAAGGTTTATTTTTTGCACGTGCACTGCTTTTGTCATTAAGAATGCTTGAACGCACTTGGTGTGAAATAATAAGAGGAGCAGACCGGCTCCGATCGCGTACTTTTTCTCGTTCGCGCAGCCGTTTCCGAGCGCATCCGCTTTCAGATCGCTTCTAGCCGGTCTATGTGAAATAGTTGGCGACTCCGCTCCGACCAACTCCAAGCGTAGGTATACGATACGATCCGGTCTGTGTGAAAAGAAAAATGCGCGCCGATGCTCTCCGAGCCGGTCTGTGTGAACGGACACTAAAACCGCCGCTCCTCTCGATTCTGTATTGTCTTGTTATCACCGGTTTAACGTTAGCCTGTATTCGCATGTAAAACCACTATAACCTAAGAGGCGTCCCACATTGTACCGCGTAATGCAATAAATATTGTAAGAGATATGTGCTAGACATTGTGATGCTAAGAATGCATTTGCTGCATTGCAATCAATATGAAGTTATTATTCTCAAATCGCTCCTAGCTTGTAACAAGTCAATAGAATTTACTGAATAACAAAGCTATGAGTCATCATCTTCTTTCGATTTACGGAGCTGCCAAAGAGTAAACAAAACAAAAAGATATTTAAACCAATACGATTTGCCATTGAATTAAGTTGTGGCAAAACAAGCAAAACCATAGAATATAGGTAAATGGAATTTTGAGTCCGCTTGCTAATTTTTAGATGTGACATGTGGAACATTTGTCATGTTGCATGAACTTTCCTAATCAATATGCTAGAACGCCGTTGTAACGCATTTTACGCAAGTCATGTTCATATAGTTTTCCGTGATGTTTAGGGTGTATTCCAACTATCCTGTTCATGTTTTGGTTAATGTTTACTTTGATGTGGACTCAGTATTAGAACAGCTTACTCTTTGTCAGCTGCTGGTTCATTTAGGAACTTTAAAACAATTGTATTCAAAGAAAACTTACCGTCCCATGGGTGGGTACTGCTGGGCATAAGGGTCTCGGTCATAACCTGATGCTCCAGCACCGCCACGGTCCCTGTGATCAAACAAAAGTACAATTGAAGCTTACCATGACATATTCTTTTATCTCATTTCCACTTTTCCAACCTGAAATACTAAATTTCATGGAGGCATTGAAACGGCCATTCCCTTGATTGAGGAAGTGACTGCAGACTTGATGTTTGCAAAGGCCTAGGCAGGTAAGCTATAGAAATTGAAGTTTCGCGTGAACCAATACATAGTCCAGAAGTTGAGCGAGCTAGTGGAGTCGGAAAGGGAACTCACATGGGTGATCGCCTGCTGAACATGTCTCCGTTGCCGATGGGCGCGGCGCGCGGCGCGGGCCGGTCGTACCCGCCGGGCTGCATGTGCGAGGGCATGTGTCCCCGCGCCATGGGCCGGCGCTCCAGCATGTCGCGCTCGTCCGGGTAGAGCGGCGCGCGCCGCTCCTCGTACATGCCGGACATGTCGTCAGGCACGCCGCCCCCGCCGCCGCCGCCGTACCCGCGCCGGTCGTCGTACATGGGCGCGGGCGCGGCGTACGGGTCGCGCGACTCCATCAGCGAGAAGCCGCGTCGGTCCTCGCCGCCGTACCCGCCGCCGTACCGGTCGTCGTACCCGCCGGGCATGCGGTCGCCGCCGCGCTCGTAGCCGCCGCCGTTGCGCATGCCCATGCCGGCGGGCTGCATGCCTTGCGGCGGGCCGCGCATGTGTCCCATGGGCCGTGCGTCCCGCATGTAGGGCGCGTTGCGGCGGTCTGTGCCGCCGCGGCCGCCGCCCCCGCGGCCCCGGCCCCCGCCGCCGCCGCCGCGCGCGCCGCGCTCCTTGATGCGGCCGCGCTCCACCGAGATGACGGCGCCGCCGAACGTCGAGTTGTGCAAGCTGCGGATCGCGGTGGCGGCCTGCTCCTCGGTCTGCATGTGCACGAACCCGCACCGGTTCATTATGTCGCACTCGGTCACGACGCCGTACCGCTCGAACAGCTTGCGCAGCTCCTCGGGCTTGGAGCCCTGCGGCAGGCTGCCGATGAACACTTTCGTTTGCTGCAAGTTTACGAGATTACGTGAGACGCCTCGGCCGATTATAACCTCAGGGATGTCCGGGGTACTGGGATTTTCGCTTACCGGCATCATTTTGAGGCTTTTAATTATGTTTCATCCGATATACTGATAGATAATTATCACTGTTTACTATTGCGTCGCACTAAAATAACAAACGAATCGAACGGGCGACCGCGATCAATTTTCGCAGTATTTGCTAGAATACAAATCAAAATGGCGGACAGCGTTGGCGAACTTGGATCGGATTGGATTGGAAGGAAGAATGGACGGCAAGAGAAAAAAAAAATCTGATGGATGGATTTTTTTTTTCTATGGAATCTATGGAATGAGGATGGGAGATGAACGAAAAGAAAGACGCGAAAACAGTGTTGCCAACTCCTACAATTCTGATTCGCTAGACTTTAATCAATCAACACATTAGTCAATAGTTGTAGAAAATTGAAGTATGACGCAGACGGAGTCTGCTTCATTCGCAAAATGGAAATTCATTTAATAATAATTTAAAAAAGTGGTTGTTGTCTGAAGTTTTCAACAATCTAACTAAATATTTTGATAAATAGTAGTATGTGTAGTATCCTTGGTACCTAGTACCTAACCAATTCATAAAACATTTTGCGATACCCGAAATGGGTAAATAAGTTTAAAAGTGCCTAATACCCTAAGATAAGACCAATTTGTAAACACTTATTATGCAAATAAACGTATCTTGTATCTAGCACATTCATAGAGAAGCACATCACATGATCGTGATCGGGCTTCTACGTAAAACTTGTGGGAGAAGAAAACGTAAAGGAAAATCTGAAAAACGCGATGGGAAAGGTACCTAGGTACTGTTAGGTGGGTATGTTATTTCATTTTTATCAGAATAGATTGAAATTGAAAGGGTTTTTCAGACCTTTATTACATAAACACGACTATTTTGTAATTACAAAAAAAAACTTATGCTCAGTGTCCGTTCCTGATCACATTTAGGTAGTAAAAACTCAAAAGTATGAATTAAAAAAAATATCCCAAAAAAGGATAATGGTGGTGTATTTACGGACTTAGGTATGCTGACGTATTTTATTAAAATTCAATATTAGCTCTAATTTATTTTTATTTTCAACAATAAAATAAGACTATTAATAAGTGTACTCTAAGTGTACAAGTTATTCTTTAACAAAGATCTGACATGTCGATGGTCATTTATAATGGTCAGTGGTTAGGTTAGATTCAATTTGGTTTTTAACAATCACGTTACCAAACTGACTTAAGTAGAAAATATCAAAAATGCTAGATATAGCATTAAAATCTCCAAAATGGCAGCACTAATAGATGTTTTAAAAAGTTTCCCGAGTTTCGCTCTCGGAAGAATAATAAAACATTTTGGTTCCGCTTCCGCTAAGCTCAATTTTGCACTGGAGTTCCGGTGAAAATAGCGCGCTACTTTCAAGGCGGTTTATTCAAAATCTAGGGTAGGTACCTACGTATCTACTAGGTAATGTAAATATATTTACTTTCTGTGCCTAATGTGCCTATTTATTCAAGCACTATACAATAACTTACTTTACGCCTAGTAGTTACAAAAAATAATAATAAAGTTACATTGTGACGAGAGATTGTGACAATACTTCTTCCGTAGTATAAATAAAATGCTCATTATAAACCTACGGCACCACAGCGGTGTCATCTCAAATTATCTAGATACACTGAAGCATTTTGAACAGCTTTCATCACACTCAGCACTTGATAGTTCACAGAAATTTTAATGAACTCTGCCAAGTCGTATTTATCAATGAGTGGACATTTACAACATGTGCAATTAAATATTTCGATAAGGGTCGACCTCACTTTGTCAGAATCGTTATGGTGGATGGACTTTGGAGTTATTCGTTTCGCTTTCTTGTATAGGTTGTCTACAGCGATTGTAAGATTGTTGGTTAGTAGTTCTGGGTTCCGTTTTCCATCGTTTCCTGCGTTCCGGCCCAGTAGGTAGCCTGAAATGATAAACACCCGACTAGTCATGTAGGTACTAGAAGTAGGTACATTCTATAGCAATGATATCACGATTAGATAAGACCTGGATCAGCACTGGAATACCCAGCAGTAGGCAACTGAGCATAACCACTGCGGCTGCGGGCAAAGTCGGGCTGTGGACTTGAATTCGTCCAAGGCGATGATGGTGATGACTAGCAACACTAGTATTTACCTACCTTCCTAGGTTCGATGGGCGGTAGGTCACAGAATACCTAGGTACTAATATTTCAAGGGAGTGCGGTAGGTACAGGTACCATCCTAAGCAGTAATGCTCGCATTGCGTTGTTCCGGCTGAAGGGCTGGATATTGGTGGTTTTACAAGCGCATAATATTACGTTTCAGGGTTACAGTGCAGTACAACGCCTTGCAGGACACATCCTCAATGCTTGCACTGTTATGCAGATGTGACCGCCTAAAATATCAACGGCATTTGTCACTTTTTTCATAAAAAGAAAACAGGAACGTCTGGGGGTCACCACTTCAAATTCATGATCGTTCATTGATTATGTTATGTATTGCCCACGCCCGGCCCGTGCCATCGGCGTGTCATTGTTAGTAAATAAACACTCACCTCCAAAAACGCACATTAGTCCAATCATCAGCACGAGAATCGCGAACAATCGCTTCGTAACTTGAGGATCCGAATTCACGCTCATTATTTTTACAAAGTGAATTAAAATGCAAGAAAATGTAAGTTGGTTGCCGCATTCAATACTAATAGCTGATTCGTCTGGTGGCAGACGTCCCGCTGTGGCCGTGAATCCTATTTTATTTTTAGAAGTTTCGTGTTGTGTCTCCGTCGGTGAATGACTTTCCGTCAAACTACAAAAAAAGTGACTAATGTGGGCTGCATTTCTTTTCTTCGAAGTCTGGAATGGTGTTTTCCTTGGAAAAACGATGATGCCGGTACTTTTTATGACGCGCTACGATCTTTTGGATTTTTCCTTATTTATTTCTGGTCGCTAGCTGCTTTAGGACAGCCCTTATGTTACACGACTGTATAGACTTCGGTACCTAACTGCTAACCATCAGGTAGGATATACGCTTATTTAGACCGTTTTTCGAACTCGAGTTCGAAGCTTGTTTGCCTAGGTAGGTACCTACTCAGTGGTAAAAAAAATACTTCCTATCTATGTTTGACTATCAGAATACTTAAACATTATCTAATAAACAGTTAGCTACCTATTACTACTTAGTTACTTGTACTAACATTCTGTACTTACCTACATACCAACACTAACCAATCAGCATTAGTGTTTTTGTGAGATCATTTGAACATTGTAAGGGCCTAGTTCGTAACCTTCATATTTACAAACATTTAGGTCAAGAGCAACAAACAAGAGAAGATATTTTTGACAAATAATTTAGTTTGGAGTTCAGGATGGAAAAAACCACGAAAAAACATACAAACATGAATTAACAAATAGCTTTTATTATTAAAAAAAAAACTTATAAAACATTTATGTCATGGCTAATTATTTACGAACTACCTAATTCAGAATAATTATTTCAAACATCACAATTATTATACAGATCAAAATATTGGTCCCAGCCATCAAGTAAATATTATAGTATTTTACAGTATCCCAAGTTTTTTTTTATTATGTCAAAGACAGGCATAGTTTAGCGCATTTCCAATCAAAGAAAGATTGCGGGTTCGAGTCCCGCAATCAACTTATGGGGTATTAGAAACCACGTTAGAAACAATTACGATTATTTAAAAAAAAAACATACATTGCGGGATTTTATGGCACATTTGAGGCGATTATATAAATCAACCAAGGTGCATTGGGGTAATTGCGAAAATGGGTATATTCCGAAAATCCATAAAATCTAGTAACTTAATGCGATATTTTCCTGTTGGCACGAGGATATACAGGACTGTCACGGCGATGCCAATCAAGATGGCGTCTAGACCAATGTTGCCAACAGGAAAATATCGCATTATGATACTACATTTTATGGATTTTCGGAATATACCCATTTTCGCAATTACCCCAATGCACCTCATATATTTTTACAAATTTAATGAAATATTCATAATTCACTAAAAACTAATCTGAGAACTACAATGGGAATTAGATTCTCTGTTACTTTTTACTGAGTAAGATAAATTCCTTGAATCTGTGACCCTAGCTAAAGGTAAGTAAAACTTAAATTGAAGGTGTTTTCTATTATAGCGTTTCGGCGATCGTAACGCACAACGCTGCGGTGTGCGGCTCAACGCAGAGTACTGCGTTTGCTCCTCGCCGCTGACGCAGACTGCGACGTAACAAAAGACCATACTAAGTCGTTTTCCATACAATTGTGTGACCGGCGCTGGATGCTGCATCGTTTTTTCATATCGGTTTATAAATGAGGCAGTTCTGAGGTAAAAAGAAAAATACAAACGAACAAACCTCCGTTTTTAACAATTTTTTTGCGAAACAAAAGAATTGGAATACCTAATAATAAGTTTCTTCGGAAGCAAAAAACGTTGTATATGGTATTCATGCTATGGGTCGATCTCTTGATCTATTCCCCCATATTGAAGAGCATTTTGAGGTCATCTATAGACAATGTCGACGCTGTATTGTTCCTGGCACCAGTTAGTACGTTCTCAGCTAATTTCAGTTTGACTTCTTGCAACGCTCTGATTCTCTGTTCCACTGTGTCCACGCACATAAACCTGAGAAAAACACATTTTATTGTTAAAATATACGGAGAGCGCCGATGGTTTAGTGGAAGTTTTTTTTTATGCCATAGCTGGCAGACGAGAAAGCTGGCCACCTAATGTAAAGTAGTCACCGCCGCCCATGGACACCTGCAACACCAGAGGTGATGCTAGTGCACTGCCGGCCTTTTAAGAGGAGATAAACCCCTCTTTTGAAGGACCCCATCTCTATCCCCCAGTGGGAAGTTACTAGTGCGCTGCCGGCCTTTTAAGAGGAGATTAACCCGTCTTTTGAAGGAACCCATCTCTATCCCCCAGTGGGAAGTTACTAGTGCGCTGCCAGCCTTTTAAGAGGAGATAAACCCCTCTTTTGAAGGACCCCATCTCGATCCCCCAGTGGGAAGTAACTAGTGCGCTGCCAGCCTTTAGAATAAAGATATATTTATCGTGATTCACAGAAATCGGTCAATAGGTACCAGCATTACAAGTGTTTATTCAAAGAAAATTCTGCAGTTATTTAATGTAAAAGTAGGTGCAATGTAAATATGTTTATACGCCAAATACCTAGCGAGCTACGTAACACCGAAATAGTTGGCAGGGAACAGAGCATTGTGCTTTCACGAGTTTACGTATAAATGCACGTTTAATGGGTTTATGGCCTGACAATGATGTTATGGAATGTTGATGTCACTACTATTTTGGTAAATATCGGACATCATCTTGGGATTCCGACATTATTGATAAAACGACCTTTACGTAGAGCGATTAGAGATGAGTAACAGCTTAGATCTTGAGCTTGTAGGTTGTGGGTTCGATCCCCACTGAGAAGAAATATTTGTGTGACGTGTCCGAACAGTCTAATTTGTATAATAAAAGTAAATTCGTGTATATAAAAAAGGGTTTTATCAGTAATCCGGTTCTAATATTACAGTCAGCGTCAAAAGTAGATCACTATTTTGACAGGCGTCACAGCTCAATTGGTGTAAGCTTTGCTTTCCTTGCTGTGGGTCGTGGGTTTGATACCCATCAAGAACAAACATTTGTGTGTGGTAAACATTTATGTATGTATTTACAAAAAAGCTCTGCTTAGTTTGGGACTAGAAGGCGTTGTATTAATGTCCAAGGATATTTAATTATAGACATAGGCTATATAGGTTATATTAAAAAAAAATAGGGGTCCTTACCAAAACTCCAAAAATGAAACTCAAGGTGTTACCTAAAAAAACTCCTTACCTTAAGAATTGTTTGTTAAATACGTGTGCGAAGCTAGTATTGTACATGAGTAATATTCACCTGTATATATGAACATCCTTCTTCTGCCCAACCCTGTATATCCTGTCCGGGTAGCTAGTATTGTATATGAGTAATATTCACCTGTATATATGAACATCCTTCTTCTGCCCAACCCTGTATATCCTGTCCGGGTAGCTAGTATTGTATATGAGTAATATTCACCTGTATATATGCACATCCTTCTTCTGCCCCACCCTGTATATCCTGTCCTGCGCTTGTTCTTCCAGCTGCGGGTTCCAATGCGGGTCTAACAGAAGCAAGTGATTCGCGCCGCAAAGGTTAATGCCCACTCCGCCCGCGCATAGAGATAATAACATCACCTGGATAAATATTCATCAACTCAACGTTAGAATTACCTAAGCCTGGGTCACACGGCATTGTCCTGCGCGTTCTTTTGCAGTATACGTTTTAACGAATAAATAGTGGCACATGCAATGTATATGGAACCATTCACATGGTGTTTGTACTGCAAAAAGTCGTACACCGTTTATACGTTTAAACGAATACTCAACGGAATTGTCAAGCGAATCGAATGAACTTTAACGTATTCGGCTTGCAGTGGCACATGGTTAGCTCTGTCTCGCTACGGCTATTCGTATTTTACACGAACAAAAATCTACCGTGTGAACACCCGGGTGAATGTACGTTAAAAAAACGAATACATAAAAAACGTGCAGGACAATGCCGTGTGAACCCAACCTTACAGGGGCCTTATTCACTATGACCAATACAAGCGCGTTACGCAGCACGACAAGACAGCGGCGTGAAATCGCCCTATGCCTATGCCGTATTTCCTATGCCGTAAATGTCATTCCTTACGGTGACGTCATACGGTTACGGCAAGGAATCTCCTAAGTCATACAGAATAATGCCCCTGTTCAGTAGAGCCAACTGAGTGATCACGAACAAATCTGAGTGTCGTCGCTGAGTTACATCATCATCATCAACTTGCATATATCGGGGATTCGAGTTTTGACATTTTTTGAAACAACATACAGCACTTTTATTTTAATAGTTTTTCTTGTGTTATTGTGAGTATTGTTGTTTAATTTTGGTGGAATTTTAACCAATAATACTTATGTCGTAACATAAAGTGTGAGCCATTGGAATAAATGTGTGTAAAGTGGTTTCTCTGAATGTGAAAATTCGTTTCAGGTTTTGAAGGGAAAATCAACCATTTTCTCTTCAAAACAAACGACAGCCGACAGCCTAAACTATAAGTCCTAGAAGTATGAGATTTGGAGGGTGGTATCCTTACATAGTGTAGGCGTGCAGTAAAAAAGGAATTTTGAAAAGTCGCACCCTAAAGGGTCTAAAATTAAGATCAAGGGTTTAAACCAAATAATGGGTATGCTGCTACCACGCGAGCAAAGCCGCGGGCAACAGCTAGTTACTGAATATACCTTGACATCGCTCTTAGGATCATTGACAGTCGCAATGAGCGCCGGTCTCGCAGGCACCGGAACAACTCCACTAAGTGTAACGCTGCGGATACTTTGCTTGTTCAGTTCAGTTTCAACCAAACGCAGTACTGACGTCCACTGGGATACAACCACTGCTTTATCGCCTGGGGAATAAGAGTTGTTTTTATTTGACAAACGTTCTAAGGTAATATATATGTATATAAGTAGTGTATCAGCAATCTAGTTCCCATAGTACAAGCTCTACTTAGTTTGGGACTAGAAAGCGTTGTATGTAATGTCCAAGAATATTTATTTTTCTATTTATTTATTTATTTGCAGTACTAGGTTTCGTCCGAGACTTTGTCCGCGTCACGTGTGATCCTGTTGATTTTCCGTGTAAAAAAATAGCCTATGTTTTAATCCAGGTTAAGAACTATAATGTACTAGCTGACACCCGCGACTTCGTACGCGTGCGTAATTTTCCACTAAAATATCTGTCAACCAGTATACGATGAACCTCGTGTCAAAGGCGGCTTTTGCTTTAGAGAGGTCAAGCTGTATCTAAGAATCCACGTCTTTCATTTCAATAAAATATAACCTATGTTTCAATCCGGAAAAAGGGCTTCCGAATGGTATAAGTTTCATTGAACTTGGTCCAATAGCATATTTAGTTTATCCATATTTGACAGGCGTCATGGCTCAGTCGGTAGTAGCTCTGCCTTCCGTGCTGTGGGTCGTGGGATACACACCGAGAACAAACGTTTGTGTGTTGTAAACATAGATGTTTGTTCTGTGTCTGAGTGTTTCTATGTATTATAAGTATTTAATATATATATATATATATATGTATTCTATCAGCCATCTAGTTTCCATAGTACAACCTTTGCTTAGTTTGGGACTAGAAGGCGTTGTGTCAAATGTCTATGAATATTTATTTAATTATTTTATTTATATCTTTAATTTTAGTTTTTGGCTTTTATCTGTTTTATAATAGTATAGATGGCAGCAATGTTCCAACACCATCGGGGATGCTGGAACTTTGCTGTCATCAACCCAAAGTCCTTCTCCGTTACTTCAAGGAGTTGGGCTGGTTGGGAAGAGGTCAGCAGGGGGACAATGCACAATACACCCCAACGCGGGACGTCACTGCAGATCTTATTCCCCCACGACGAATTAGAATTAGAATTAGTATAGATTCTTAGTTTCATTCAAACCGTACACTTTGTCATTTATAATATCAGATGGTATGTAATACGTACCTTTGTTAGCGAACACGTTCTGTTGGAGACAGTCCAGTACTGCTTGTATCTTGGAGGAGGGTTGAGTGAGTGCGAACACAGGGTTGTTGGGCGAGAGGACAGCTCTAATGGCTTCCGTCGCAGACGCACATTCTTCCGGTTCGTCTCCCTCATTTTCCTCAGATCTACCGACACTCTGGTAAAAATAATAATATTATGAATCAACGCACAGCCTAACCTGTAAGTCCTAGAGGTATGCAATTTGGAGCGTAGTATCCTTATAGAGTGTAGGGGTGAACTACGAAAGGTGTTTTGAAAAGTCACACTTTAAAAGGTATAGAACGCGAGCAATATATAAAAAAATATAAGGAATTAACTAAAGGTTTTTTTTTTCCGAACTGTCAAAATCCCTGCCTCAGCAATACTTTAGGAGACATATAATCCTAACTAGTTTTTTTTTATCAAATAAAATAAGGGTGCATTTCCATCAGAACTAAGCTAAGTTACGTCGCTAACGATGTGTTTGAAATCCATGAATAGGAATCGTTTGTTTTCATATTATACGATTCTTATTGGTGGATGTCAAACACATCCTTAGATATAGTAGGTGCCAAATAAAATTGATTTTTGCGACATCGTGGTGAAGGTGGGTGAATGACCTGTATTGCGGTGTTATTTGGCACCTACTATAGATAACACTTTATTGTACACAAGAACAATCTTTTATAGACTTACTTAAATAATACGATAAAGTACAATGGGCGGCTTTATCTCGTGGATTTCTTCCAGGCAACTTTAGCAACACAGTTTAGCTTAGCCCTGATGGAAAAGCATCCTAAGCGTTCTAAAGGTACTTACCTTTCTCTTAGAATCGTCCAACGACAGCTTATCGAGTTCATGCAGCAAGTCCTCCGAGGCCGCTTCGGGAGGCCTAGACTCGGCCTCGGCGTCCAACATGGCCGCGATAAGGCCGCAATGGCAGCACACTTGGCGTAAACGCAAAAGGAGAACCAAAATCTCGTGAGACTTTACGGGCTTCACACCTGTATTTTGGACCGTTGTTTAACTATTTCATTATCTGTGGTAATGTTGTTGAGAAAAATGTGATTGAAACACAAACATCTAAACATTGACATCCTTCCTACTTCCTACTAGTTTGTAAGGATGTATGGATGGATGGATGGATGGATGGATGTTTGTTACTCTTTCACACAAAAACTACTAATCCGATATGGATGAAACTTGGAATACATATTGTCCGTGACCCGGATTAACACATAGGCTACTTTTTATCTCGGAAAATCAACGGGATCTAACGGGACGCGAACGAAGTCGCAGGCGGAAGCTAGCTTACTAGCTTATAAGTTTATAATATTAGTGGGTTGGATGGTATTGTTTAAGAGGCTTACCCTGTAATGCCATCATTCGTTTGTGCATCTTGTAGTACTCCGTGTCTTGGTTCTTGGAGGCGATACTGGAAGAGCCCGAGTTCTTCTCGGCGCGCTGGTGGAGGAACTGAGCGAACAGATTCTTCGACAGTACTAGCACCTGGTAACATGTCATTTGGATATGAAAAATTCAACGTGATACAAACTAAGTACAGATAGTACCCCGGCCAAGTGCGAGTCGGACTCGCGGACGAAGGGTTCCGTACCATTATCTATAAAAAACACAAAAAAAACACGTTTTTTGTATGGGACATACACAAGGTGTAACATAATTACCTTATAAGCCCGAAGGAGGCGTAATCAGACCGACCACCTGAGTGTTTGGACATGTGAAAAGGGTCAATAAATCGTAATTGAAATTTTCATACAAAAGTACAACTTTTATTATTTTAGAAATTTGCGACAACCCTAACTGTTTGTTTACTATTTGCGTAACCCTGTACACACGCAGGCACTCATAGGTACCCTCTTACCGCGTCGCACGCACATGCTAGCTGTGTGTAGGTACATTTTAAGTAAAAATTACAAGCTCATATCATCAATGAAAAACTTCGAAATCTCAAAAGTCGTAGAACAAACACTGTTCGCCATGACCTGTAAAATACCCCCCTTTCGGACTTATAGGGTAATTATGTTACACCGTGTATATGGGGATTAAATATTTATTTCATTGTTTTTTAGTATTTATTGTTATAGCGGCAACAGTAATACATCACAGGAAAGCAAAATACGCAATGTCGTGTACGTGGATGACGTGTTTTTTCCAGTTATTCTTATTTAACTCCCTACTGAACCGATTTGGATAAAAAAATTATGGGACCATTCTGGAAGTTACCCTTTCAGATAAAAAAATAAATTTTAAATCTGTTCATATATGACGGAGTTAGACGTAACAAATATTATACCTCCTTATTACACCACCACGTTTGGGTTGTCTGGCAGACAATGTTTTCAGCATTAAGTCCACACTTTGTAACAAATTTATAACAAATTTTGTGCAATACAGTATTAAATAAATATTTTAAAAAAATACAACTGAATTGAGAACCTCCTCCTTTTTTGAAGTCGGTAAAATCTGGCGAAAAGAGCATAAGGGTCCAAATCACCAAGGTAGCAAATTCCAAATTCTGTTTTATGATGAATTTACCTAGCAACTATAACTTTGATGATTAGCCTAAATGATCGCTAAACTTATGTCTAAACAATATTTACGTGGGCAGAGCATAGAATTGATTACTACTCTTGTAATTTTATTTTGAAAGAGAGCTATCGCTGAAAAAAATCATTTCAGGAACGTTTTTGTGAGGTAAAAATATGACATTAGTATTTATTGTTTTACCTTGTTCAATAGCGGATATATGTTACTTATATAAGCCTCCAAGTGACGTACCTTCTGGTATACATTCATCTCCTGCTGGTTGAGTGTAACCTCAGTGAGGTGTGGAGTCCTGGTCGGCAGGCAGGAGAGCTGGCCGCGCTGTTGCAACTGCACTTTGGTACGGCGCAGTAGAATGCAGCGCATTATCGTGTTGAGACGCTCGTTACCGCCTTGACTCTTATTGTCAATCCACTTCTTCCACATCTGGGAAGAACAAGAATACTCTAGAGCAGTAGTTCCCAAAGTGCTCCAGGTAGACCGCCAGGGGTCCACGAGAGACTCGACTGGGGTGTACATTGGCGCGACAAGGTAATGGGGGTTCACAATTTGTAAGCGGGGGTCTACGAAAAATGCGCTTGCGATAGTAAAGAACTAAAATGTTCGCTTGACTTCACCTATTGTGGATAATATTTTAAGAAGCTCATCATCATCATCATCATCATCTCAGCCCGGTATCACCCACTGCTGGGTATAGGCCTCCTTCATGTTATGCCAGCCTTCTCTGTCTTGTGCGTGCCGCAACCAGGTGTTTCCTGCGACCTTAACGATGTCATCGACCCATCGCGCTTTCGGACGGCCCAGATTCCTTCGGCCTGATTTCGGCCACCATTCCGTCAAGGCTTTACTCCACCGGCCATCACCACGTCTAAGAAGCTCAGCGACTGTTAAAAACTTGCATTCCATTTTCAGTACAACGTGTCGAGACTTGCAAAGGGACGAATTTACATAGATCTAATCTTCACATTTTTTTTGCGAGTTTTGGGAATATAGTAGGTATGTAGTTACAGGGGGTCCATATAGTTTATCTTTTGATTTTAGTTATTACTTACGCAATAGTATTGCTTCCTGTTTATGTTGTATCCTTTGATGTGTGTGTTTTAGTGAAAAATAAACGTTTTATCTATCTATCATTACTTATTTAAATATTATCAATATTGGCAAGTATTCTATTAGCAAGTTAGTTTCCATAGTTCAAGTGTACAAGGTGCTTGGTGAAATGTCAATGAACATTTATTATTACTTATTTAAATATTATCAATATTGGCAATATTATGGTATGATGCGCACGCGAGATGTTTGTCATGTCGTTCTGTCAAAATGTACGCATTTTGCACCAGTTTTTGAACTTTTGCATTGTCTGTGTTATTGCTATCGACAAAAGGCGCCTTCTTATTGTACACTTTTGACACTTGTTAGTCGTCGTACCTCTCTGAGGACGAGCTAATAGTCATGCATAAATGTCAAAAGCTGAAGATTCAAAGGCGCGGTTTCTCGACAACATTACCACAGATAATGCAATAGTTCCTAAACTGGTGCAAAATGCTTATAGCGCGATCACACTATGCCGAAGTGGGCAGGGACTTGGGCAGGGAAGTGGGCATCATTCCGGAATGATTGCCGCAGCAACATTGCCTTGATTCTCACGGAGCTAGGGCAGGGAGACGGGAAAGCGGCATGTTGGTGTTCACGCCACTTCCCTGCCCAAGTCCCTGCCCACTTCGGCATAGTCTGCACGCGCTATTACATTTTGTCAGAACGACATGACAAATATATCGCGTGCGCATCGTAGGCCCGGTGTAAGTTCTCACCGGTAGTTCATCGAAGGGCGTACACCTGAGGAACTTGAGCAGTGCGAAGAGGTCGAGGTCCTTGTTCTGCAGCGGCGTGCCGGTGAGAGTCCAGCGGCGCCGCGCGCGCAGCGCACACACCGCGCTAGACGTCGCGCTCTTGTAGTTACGCACTATGTGCGCCTCGTCTAGTATCACGCGGTGCCACTGAATGCGCATTAACACACCGTTCTGCAAAGAGAGGCTAGTTTACTATAGTACGTGCCAAATAACACCGCAATACAGGTCCATTCACCCACCCACCTCGATGTCGCAAAATCCAATTTATGAATTGTAAACAAACAGTACTACGAGATTTCAAAATTAGAGTTACCAAAATGTACAGTGGGTTTTTTTAGTTAATGTTGAACAAGTTGCTGTCACTCGCACACCTTTCCATACAAACGTGGAAGGGTAACTACTCCACTGTTTGACGTTGACCAACCAAAACTAACGATTATATCAATGTATCTCGTCATAATCTATGTCTGTATACATGCCCCAAGCCGTAAAAAAAGTATTCATTTAAAAAATACAAGCTAAAAATACTTTCCCATACGAAAGTTTAGTATGGGGAATTTTTTTTGCGATTTCTGACATTTCTAGTACTCAAACCTCAGTCGGTCCAGTAGAGACTATTGATCCTTATAAGAAACAAGATCAAATGGCCTCAAAAAAGTTTTTGTGTAAAATTACCATTTTCTTGCTGACTGTACATTTTTTTCAAAATCCGTAAATGCAGTTCAGAATATCTTAAAAATTTATGGATAGTCTCCTAAAAGCGTTTTCCTGTAACTATAACGAATAAGGTACCTGCCCTTACAGTCCCGTCTCAAAAATTCAGCCTGTATAGTATAGGGGTGCACTAAGAAAGGAATTTTGAAAAGTCAGACTCTAAAGGGTCTAGAACGCGACCTGGGCTAGTTATCTATAAACAGATACAAAGCCGTCAACCGTATAAAAGCCCTTCCATTTTTCGTTCATTTAAAAATACAAAATACTGTATACCTTTTCAGAATCCCTCTGCAGTATATTGTATGTGGTAGCGACGAGGTCGTACGTAGAGAGTCGATGTGGTTGTGCGGCGCGAGCGGCGCCGTGATGCAGGCACACTGACACCGCGTGAGGTGAACAATGCTTCGTTACCTCGCCTGCCCATTGCTGGATTAGAGATGCTGGACATACTACTAGGGTACCACCACGGACCACTGCAAGTGAATAGTAGATTAATAGCCAAGGGCTGTAAGGCATGCAATTGATGCTTACACCCGAGCTAACTACTCTGCTTTACATCTCGATTGTGAGGTAAGTAGAAAAAAACCGGCATTACATGAATAAAATATTGTTAATTGCTGCTTCAGCTTCCATTTTTATTGAATCGGGAGCTTATATCTTCATCACTTGCAGAACTCATGTTTTTTTCTTAATTAGCACGTAATTATAAAAAAATACCAAAAACAAACAATATTTAATTGGCTGCTTAGCTGATAACTGGTGAAACTTTACTTTGATGGAACTATATTTGCAATAAGAAAAAGTAAAGGGTCTTACCTATAAATGATATATAGATATTATGTGTTGTTTATCATTATGTATTCAGGACTTATTGTCTACTCTAACTTTTTATAAGATAGGGGATAAGTCTATAGATCCAAGTGTCTCCTACTTACCCAATCCGCTATGTAATAGTTTTATAGAATATTTTTTTTACTGATATTTGAAAAATTATGTATATATTTTTCCAATTATGCTTAGAACATATTTAAGTAACCAGATACGCGAATGCGTATGTTGTTTTGTTACAAAATTATGATAGGTATTTAAGTTTCATAATTTCTATTTGAATCGTGATCTATACTTTCTTCTAGGTTTAGTTGGGATTCACTTATATCTGGCTGGACATACCTAGGCATACCTTTGAACATTGGTAACCTTGAGTTTTATTTTTTCAAGTTAAACTGTAAACGCTTGAGTCAAGAAAAAGGAGTAAGATATTTAAGAATGTAACAGTCAAAAACACTACTGTGATTAACGATTTTTTTTTTAATACAATATAGGCAACCGTTTGACCCCAATCTCACCTGATGTTAAGCAATGATGAGGTCGACGATGTAGCACGGTTACCTAGAAGCATTATAACTCACATTTCCCTTTAACCGGCGGCTCATCACGATCGTCATCATCATCATCATGGTCGATCTTCCCTTCCTTATCGTCCGCTATCAGAGATATCATGGTGATCGTCTTTCCGAGACCCATGTCGTCCGCTGAAACAAGTGATCAAGTGATATTCGAAAATCAATGCAGTAATCAGCGGGGCTGGATATTTTATAGACTCTTTCTGTCGAAATGAAGGCATTTTGCAATATTTTGTGAATTAAAAGGTTTTGTCGACAACATTACTACAGATAATCTAATAGTTCATACCAAGTATTCCACCGCATGGTCTCTGAGTCTCTCTCCACTTGAGCCATGCGAGAGCGTGCAGTTGATGCGGCATCATCTCTGAAGAGATGAGTCTGGGAGACTCCGCCAGGGTTGCCTCGGAAGGTCGAGACGCTAGAGACTCGTGGAGGTCTCGGAGACGGTCCATGATTAGGTTCCTCTGAGCCATGTGGGTCTCCATCGCTGGAAATAAACGTCTGTTAGACCACCTGTGTTATTCCCACGCTTTTTACCAATAGGGTTTAAACTTCTATTCAATTTTGGCATTCAATGCTTAACCGCTAGTATGCCTGGATAGATGCAATAGAAAATTTGATTGTGTCTCGTTCCGACATACCAAAGGTTATGTTGTAATACTTGTAACCCACCTTGTTTGCCAAACATTCTAGGCTGGACGGCATTACTGGCTTTCTGTATGTCTTCCCACGACAGTCCCTTGTCGAAGCCATCCTTAGCGATATCCTGGGCGGTTGGTACATCTGTCAAATATTTATAAAATCAGAATGCTATCAACAAAAGTTAATTTTACCAAAATTTAAACACCCCGACATTCTCCCTATATTCTTTGCATCATTGCTGGTGATCATCAGTCTTTGGCATGGACTCTAGTTCGTCAATTCTGAATGCTTTAAAATGAACCACATGTTTCAGATTCAAACTGCAGTTATGCTTTCCAAAATTGGGGATGAATGCTGATGCATATCCCTATTAACTTAGAATAGGATATACTGGTTTTTTAATACAGTTGCTCAAAAAGTGGCGTATTGCAGGGACGTATAGCGTTCGGGATGTAGGTTATTACATACTCGTGCTTTTTTTTACCTTTCCCGAACTCGTGCGTTCTCTTTCCCAACTGTCAAAATAATGTCTATTAAAAAGAAAAACCAACCATGAAATTTTTATGATTCATGCAAATACGTATATTTCTAAAAAGAAGCTACTAATTTGTTTCAATATCAGATTTAATGATTTGATTGAATGAGTTAGGTTAGGTTTCATTTTATTTCATCTCATTAAATTTCATTTTCATTTCATATCAATAAAAAAGTTCTACTGAAGACTTGGCTGTATGGGCATAGTTCCCTTTGCCTACCAGAATGGGTGAAGAAAAAAAAATCTCTGCTACGATTGGCGCCATTTTTCAGAAATTTTCTTTTTAATAAATTGCTTCATTTTTTGCAACTGTATTAAAAATAGTCGTTCAGTACACGTGCGGAACCGTCATTGCAACTTGTTCCGACTGTCAACCCTCGTTTTTGGCTGCGCCTCGGCTCGGGTAGACATTTGTCGGAACTCTTTGCAATGACAGCCTTTCCGCACTTGTAATGAAATATAGTATTTAGAACAGCTATCCCAGAACAATCAGCTGTATTACAAAACGGCTTGCTTTTAAAGCTACAAAGCTACAGAGAGATTCTCACGCAAGGGGCGGACGCAGCGCTGACCGACCTGTTTTCGGATGGCGAAGCATAATGCTATCTTATTAGGTATGCGGTAGACTGCAAATGTGAAGCAGGACGTGTTGTTGCTTACGCTTGTATATTTTTTAAGTTAAAAATAGTAAAAAGTTAAATGTTTATCTCAAAAGTTATATTGCTAGAAGCGGAAAATTCAGTTCTATAAGACCACCAAAATTGGTTGCACACAACATTAGTGTCGCAAAGTACTCTCAGAATTAAAATCGTAAAAGTTAACAAGTGACTCAGTGCATTGAAGTGGCGGTCCACCCTACCATTCATACCCACCGGCATGATTCATCACCCATTGCGCCAGGCGTTTACTGTTTGCTAATTTCGTACTAAATTCTCAACGACGTATAGTGCAGCGGTAACCTGCTTGAACTGACGGCCCGACGGCAGAGGTTTCAAATCTGATGAGCGAAATTTACTTTTTGCATTTATTTTATTTTCGAAGTTTACTTTTTGCATTTATTTTATTTTCGAAATCGTTATTACTGGAGTTATTCGAAAAAGACAAGGTGTATTCTAAAGGCGTATAAAGATGAGTAATTCACACTATGAATTGCCTAGTTGCGGAGCATGCAGAACGAGTACCGGCGAGGATGATGCTATGACTTGTAAAAAATGCGAATCGTCGTATCATTTTTTATGTCTGTGCATAACAGAAAAAGCATATAAGGGGTTCTCAGCCGATCAGAAGGCTGCATGGTCGTGCCCAGATTGCTGCCGCCACATAAAAAAGGGAAACTACTCAGACACGCCTGTACGTTCCTCTATGTCCTTTGAAAGTTCAGTTACTGTGAGCGGATCGACTTCTCCTTCTTGGGTCACCCAGCGCCAACGGTTAAGAAGAAACCTTGATGATTCGGACATCGTCACTCAAGATCAGTCCAAACATAATTGCCTCACTAAGGAAGACATCGTGGAGGCGATAAGGATGGAAATGCGCCACTCTATGACGAATGAGATTCGGCAAATCATACGTGAAACTATATCATCAGAATTGAATGAAATAAAATCTGAAATCGCAACCCTAAAGAACGAAGTAACTTCATTTAGAGAAACTGTTAATCTTATAAGCCATAACTATGAAGGTCTAAAACAAAACATAGAAAAGAAAACGGAGTTAATATCAGACCTCCAGGAAAATTTTCAGGCTCTGAAATACTCTAATATCGATATCAATGATCGTCTGGATAAAATTGAACAGCACTCTCGAGGGGCTAATTTGGAAATTCAGTGCGTACCAGAGCAGCCTTCTGAGAATCTCATCACCATTGTCCAACAACTAGCAAAGACAGTTTCTTTTGAACTCAAAGAGAATGATATTCACCTGTGCACTAGAACTGCGAAAATGGACCCAAGCACCTCGCGCCCCCGCTCAATAGTTCTAAAGCTCAATAGTCCTAAAACACGGGACAGCTTCTTGGCAGCGACGATTAAATTTAATAAGAAAAATCCTGGAGAGAAGCTGCACTCGAACCATTTGGGAATTCCCGGTATCTCAAGACCTGTCTTCGTGGGGGAACATCTGTCACCGCGCAACAAGGAACTTCACAGAGCAGCCAGATTAAAAGCAAAGGAACAGGACTATAAATTCGTATGGGTGAGAGGAGGACGTGTTTTCGTTAGGAAAAGTGAGAGAGACCAAGCGGTGGTGATCAAAGACCTTAACCAGATAGACAACTTATGAAACGAGACACAGACCTTGGCGTGTTCTAGCACCTTGAAACCACTATCACTAAAGTGCTACTATCAAAACACACAAGGTCTGAATACAAAAATTCATCATTTTTATTGTAATGTGTGTATTAATGACTATGACATAATAATTATAACTGAAACTTGGCTTCAGAGTAATGTAACTGACGCCGAGTTGTTTGATGGTCGCTATAATGTGTATCGACGTGCCCGAGATCTCACGAAACCGTCATCTAAGAAGAGTGGTGGTGGAGTGATGATAGCTGTTAGCAAGAAACTTAGCTCGCATAGAGTTATTGAACACGAAAGTGATATTTTTGAGGATTTATGGGTAGTAATTGAATCCCCAAATAGGCATTCTATAGTAAAGTTCTGCATTTGTGCTATCTACACTCCCCCACCAATCAAGTTGGCTGGTCTCCAACAGGTTCTGGATGACATAGGCGAACATCTCGGTGGATACTCGGAGTGTTTGGTTATAGGAGACTTTAACTTAACAAATCTAAAGTGGTTGGAGGCCAGGGATAGTAAAGCAGAGCGCTTTGCTTCCCTTGTTCAGAGTGATAGATCTGATGGTAATCTTGTATCTGTATTTCAATCACTACATGGACTAAAGCAGTTTAATTTAATAGAAAATAATAGATCAAGACTTCTAGACCTAGTTTTTTCTACCATGTCGAAAGTGGACGTCGAGCGAAGTAGCTGCCCTTTAAGCATCGTGGATGAAAACCATCCCCCAATAGAATTTGGCCTGACTCTTAATTTAGGTAAAACTAACAAACCAGCTATTTTACCTAGACGTAACTATTTCAAAGCTAACTATGATGATATTAGACGCGAACTTGATGCGATAAACTGGGATGCTTTACTGGGTGATTCCGCTGATGTCAATGGTATGGCTAACATATTTTACTCGTGCATTAACAACATCGTAGATTCACATGTACCTCTTACGTGTAATAAAAGTTCAAATTGGCCTGCTTGGTTCTCTAGACATCTGATGGGTGCACTGAGGGATAAACGTAAGCTATCTATCAGATTTAAAAAATACAAAAACCCCTTAGATAAAGTTGAACATGATTGCATTGAATCCCTTTGCCACAAACTATTTAAAGAGGATTTCAAAAACTATCACCACAACGTCGAAGATAGCATCGCTCAAAATCCTAAACGGTTTTGGACTTATATCAGTAAGAAGCGTAAGGACGATAACACCATACCAGCATCAATGTACTTGGACTCCGAGGTCGCTAACAATGATGTGGAAATGTGTCACTTGCATGCCAAAAATTTTGCATCTATTTACTGCAACGACTTTATAAGTAATCCAAGTATTTCAGCTCCACGCACTGAACCGAATACTCTTAACAGCATAAGTCTTTCGAATCGAATGGTGCACAGCAAGCTTAGGCATATTAACTTAAATAAAGGCCCGGGACCCGATGGTCTTCCTCCAAAGTTCATTAATGAGTGTGCAGAACAGCTGTCACCAGCGTTGACCCTGATCTTCAATAAGTCATTAGAAACCGGTACATTCCCTTCGACCTGGAAATCCGCTAAAATCACTCCAATTTTTAAGGATGGATCGAAGCAAGATGTCAGAAACTATAGACCAATATCAATCTTATCTCATTTCCCAAAGATTTTTGAATCGCTGGTATACCCCTGTATCAGTCGTCACGTAAATCGGTCTATTACTACTAAACAACATGGATTTATGTCGAATCGATCAACAAACTCTAATTTAGTTACCTTTGTTGAGACCTTAATAGAGGATGTAGACAAGAAGACCCAGGTCGAGGTCATCTACACTGATTTTAGTAAGGCTTTCGATAAGGTAAACCACACGGTACTGATTCGAAGGCTTTCAGAGTTTGGTATTGGGGGTTCACTGCTTAGATGGTTTTTCTCTTACCTGAGTGATCGACAGTTGTGTGTTGCAATGCGGGGGGCGGCTTCGAAATGTTTTACTGCGCCGTCTGGGGTCCCCCAGGGTTCCCATTTGGGACCCTTACTGTTCCTAATCTTCATTAACAGCTTGGTAGACTGCTTTAGACATTCTGAGGCATTTCTATTTGCGGACGATCTAAAGATTTTGAAACCTATACGGGACGAGTCTGACTGTAGGTTGCTCCAGGAGGATATTGATAGAATGGTAGAGTGGTGTGAACAGAATGGAATGTCACTAAATGTGAAAAAATGCTATCAGTTGACATTTACTCGAAACAAAAATATCTTACCAGGCAACTACACTATAGATAACACCCCATTGAATAAGGTCGACAGCCTGAGGGATCTTGGTGTCCAAATGGACAGTAAACTTAACTTTAACTCTCACATAGACAATATTGTAACTAGGTCGATGAGAATGTTGGGATTCGTTAACCGCAATTCAAAGTTCTTCAAACGTCCTTCTACTAAGATTTTGCTCTTTAACACATTGGTGAGAAGTATTCTTGAATACTGCCCTCAGGTGTGGTCTCCGTTCTATGAAGTACATAGGAACAGAATAGAGAGAGTGCAGAAAAATTTCTAATAAGTCTTGCCTATAGTTCCGGGAAATCGCGTAGTCTGAGGTCATATGAGGAGAGATTGGAACACTTCAATATCATGCCACTCAGCAGCAGGCGAAATTACCATGATTTAGTGTTCCTGTACAAACTTATGAACAGCATGTTGGACTGTCCTGACCTTCTGGGCAAAGTGAGTATCTGGGCTCCCAGCCGGATTCCTCGTTTGTGCACCTATAGGCTGTTTCGGGAACCTCCCCACCGAACGAATCTCAGTTGTAATTCACCCCTCACTAGGATGTTCAGGAGCTATAATTACCTACCCGGATCCATTGATGTGGATATATTCAACGACAAATTGAAAGAATACAAAGCCAAAATTAAACAACATCTTTCAAGTTAGACTTTCATCATTTTATCTAATGTAATTAGGTGTATGTAATAAAAATGACATGTTATTATATTTTGTAAGTAACGATCATAGGTCGAATAGATCTTAACATTTAGTTTTTTCTTTTTGTGACATGACAATGTGATGATTCCTACTAATTATTAATTAAATGAATGAGGTGATATTTCTTATAAACTTGTGCATGTACCTATAAATCTACCTACTTCTGCTTATGCTTAAATATTTTTGACAACTTTTTCTATGAATGCTTGTTTATCTATTGTAAAGTGCTTTGCCACACCACAGATCATATAATACTATACTACTTACTATAATAACAATAATATCATAATATATTTCATTTTTTTTATTGTGAAATTTGATGCATTAGATTTCAATTATTTTATCTCTTACCCTAGTTTATCGTAGCTTTTTCAACCATTGTATATAACTTGTTTCCAAAATACTTTTTACTTTTCATAATGTTTTCCGTGCGTTAGCTGTGGTTGCCTTTAGTGAATAAGCACCAGCCATGATATGTTTTGTTTGAGTTTGGTTTTAAGTTATGTGTATTATTCTTTGGCAATCCTAATAAATAAATAAATAAATAATAAATAATAAAGGTACTATTTTTTATGTTAAATTTATAATAAACTAGCTGACCCGACAGACGTTGTCATGTCATTCAAACCCTTACTGTCACACAACTGACAGTTATTTCAAATGTAACATTAAAAAGGTTTCATGAAAAAGGTTAAGGAACTTTCACTCCTCCCTTTCAACCCCTTACAAATCTTTGTTCGCATTAATAAGTAGCCTATGTCATTTCTCAGGCTCTAACTATCTGTGTACCAAATTTCATTCAAATCGGTTCAGTAGTTTTGGCGTGAAAGCGAGACAGACAGATATAGTTACTTTCGCATTTATAAAATTAGTATAGATTATGTTATTTCAATTTAATTATGATTTCTATAGCGAATAAATGATTGTCTATGTCTATTGTCTATGCTGATAAAGAAATCGTTACTCAAGCATATATTTAAATAGAGATTTTCATACAAAATTCTATGCTTGAGTCCACTTCGTGCCTCAATCTTATAACAGTCCTCTTTTGTCTTACCGGGTTCGACGACCATGTTAGCGACCCGATCACCTTGTCTCCGCACCTCACTCTCGAGAGCGCTGAGTCGTTCGATTAGCTTGGACCCGCCGTCCGGCAGAGAATCCATGTCCATTTGTTGTAAAAGAAGCTGAAATAACAAAATAAAAACTGCAACTTTTTATAAAATAACATATCTAGAGTTACGGAGCAGCGGCCCGACTGCCAAGTGTTGGTTGCCATTTCTACAATACTAATAAAAGCTGCGATATTTTTCGATAAGTTAAAATCAGCAGGTAGTAATTTTTATAACTTAGTAATGGCTGCACCAATATGCACTAAACATAGCCAAGAACAATCCCAAATGAACCTGAAATCGGTGCATTCTTTTCGGAGCTAGAAGGTCATAAACAATCACACGTTTTCAAATTTATAACACCCCTCTTTGTCATTCAAGCGTTAAATATAGGTACAATGGATATTAAGGTAAAAAGTATGTTCGTACAACTTTTTAAGCCGCCTTTAGGGCTCTGTCGTGGCCCAGGACCGACAATTTAACGTGCCCACAGAAGTGTTCAGATGTAAATGCCACTAACGGTCACCTATCCAAATACTAACCGCGCAAAACGTCGCTTCACTACATAGTATAAAGCAAAGTCGCTTCCCGCTTCTGTCCTAATGTCTGTATGTATGTATGCTTAGATCTTTAAAACTACACAACGGATTTTGATGCAGTTTTTTTAATAGATAGAGTGATTCAAGAGGAAGGTTTATATGTATAATACTTCGTCATCATCACTGCATTGCACCCGTGCGAAGCCGGGGCGGGTCGCTAGTAACTTATATAACCAGTCAAGAGTGTCTAAACAATCTACGCCACGAGCGCTTCTTGCAATGATATGTCGTACTAACCTTAACACTGTTGAGATCTTCCCTTAGCCCCGTTAGCTTAGCAAGCTCATTCTCCCGGACATGTTTCTTAACATACACCACCTGGTTAGGATAGCTAGCTGGAGTTAGGTACTGCTTTATGTCTGGGTGGACTTTATCGCGTTTTATCTCATTTTCTTTTGGCTTTGGCGACTTCTGGCTTCGACGAGGCGATTTTGTTTCGGTAATCTTCACCTGATAGGAAACACAAAATAATTTTCGAGTTTTGACGAATAACCTAATATTATAAACGCAAAAGTTTGTGAGGATGTAGGTACGTAGGTATGTTTGTTCCTCTTTCACGCAAAAAATACTGATCCGATTTGGTTTAAACTTGGAATATACATTGTTCGTGACCTGGATTAACGCACATAGGCTACTTTTTACCCCGGAAAATCCACGGGATCCAACGGTACGCCAACGAAGTTTCGGGTGGAAGCTAGTAAGTACATAAATTGGTAATTTCGAGGATGACTGCCGTCGACGCTGGACGAGTAAGGTCGCGTGCGGTCTCTTTACTATCACTATACTCATAACATAAAAAGTTATGAGGCCTATATTGGGTTATTACTAATGTGCTTTTCTAGTGTGTTGATTTGTAAAAAAACGCCTTATGAAATGCGTCGGCGCAACTTACGTTTCTCGGACTTTTCGTTGTAGTTTTCGACATGATTGTATCTATTCAGATGCACCACATAACAAACCGAACAATAAAACACAATATTTTACGAATATCATTAGTAATTTTACAAAAAACAACACGAATTATTCACTTTGCTACTATAAATTCAGTTTGAGATTCAACTGAAAGCAGAAGTTCGAAATAACGTTTGAACGTTTTCCAAACTACCCTCAGTATTTTTTGGTTGAATTTGGTGGATCAAAGTCAGTATCAATTTTTACAGAAAAAAAAAATTTTAAAGTCGTAAAAAAGAAATATGTGGGTACTTTTAAATCAAAAATTTGAAAACCATTAAAATCTTTTTGATCCTATTCTTGCTGGTCAGTTCATCAAATCTCTATTCTTTGAGATTAACTAAATATTTCAAACTGCAATTATGCCTAAGATTCCTTCAAATTGGTTTTCAGAGCTGATGAATATCCTTATAACTTAAAAACGGCATGTTTTCACCAGACATGTCTAAAACAATCTCACAAAATACCACATTTAAATCGAATCAATACTATACTTTCACAGCTACGAGGGCACTGACAAACATACAGACAGACAAAACGCCATCAATATTACAACACCCCTTCCGTATTCCGTCAGGAGTTAATCGAAAACCTTACCTCTTCATCTTCATCACTGCTAAGCGCAATGATCTCTGTCTTCGTTTCAATGATAGTCACATCATCATCACATACATTTTCCTTTCCACTCTTCAACTTATTTGGCGATCTCATCACTGGATAGTACTCAACATTACTTAAGTCTATTACTTCAGGTTTACAATCATCTCTTGGTTGGTTAAGGTTTGTAGTGTCTTGTAGCGGGCTACTGAAAGGTGAGCATGTGAGATTTGAAGTGTCTCCAAAGCTTCCGTCCGTTTTCTTCGGAGTATGGTGCATTGTGACTTCTGGCAGGTCAACGTCAAGGCCAACTTCCTTGATTGCTTTCTTTGGAGACTGGGATATTGTGATTTCGGTCTGGTTAAGGTCGTCTGTTATTGTTTTTCTTGGGGACTGAGATAATGTGACTTCGGGGAGGTCGACGTCAGAGTCGTGGTCAGAGTCGTGGTCAGAGTCCGTGATTTTCTTTGGAGACTCGTACATTGTAACTTCGGGCAGGTCTGTTAAACTATTTGATATGCTGTTCTTTGATTTGAGTGAGCTCTAAAATATAATAAAAAAATGTTCAATAAAAACTTACGAGGTGTTTTTGTGATTTAACAATATATTCCACCTTACATACTAATTCTACTAATTTTATAAACGCGAAAGTTTGTAAGTATGGATGGATGGATGTTTGTTACTCTTTCACGTAAAAACTACTGATCCGATATGGATGAAACTTGGAATATATATTGTCCGTGACCTGGATTAACACATAGGCTACTATTTATCCCGAAAAATTAACGGGAACCAACGGGACGCGAACGAAGTCGCGGGCGGCACCTAGTATAACATAATGCCCTATTTCGCAAACACTTTAATATTATTGAAGTACTTTGTACATAAGTACATAATTAACATGATAGTAGAACGTAATCAAAATAAATTGTTATGGATAAAAATAAAATGAATGTTTTCTTACCTCATCCGATTGAATATAATCTGAATCGTCACTTTCATCATCCTTTGGTATGATACCCATGATACTCATCCGCGTGGCTCGCGACATCACCATTAGATCCTCATCAGGACCATCATCATCACTACCATCATCTTTTTCAATACCATCATCATCACTAGCGTCATTTACTTCACCATCATTTTTATTGTCTTTGACATTTTCGTTGTCATTGCTATTTGAAGAGTAATCATGTTCTATGCTTACAAATTTTCGCTGTGATGTTGATTCTTTCATTTCTGATGTATATACACTTTCATTTACAATACTTTCACTAACTCTATCACTGTCATCAGAATTCTGATCATCAGATTTCTCATCATGATCTATGGTTTTACTACATTTCTTGCTGTTAGTTTCATTGTCACTCTGATCATCATCATCAGATTCGTCACCATAATCGATGCTTTTAACATCTTTATTCTTTTCTACGTTGTCAACTTTTACCGGAGTATCGTTAAAGCAGGCATATTTTGTGTGCTTATTATGTTCGATAACAATAGAGTTATCTGTGTCAGAATCTATTAGAAACATGCGTTTTTTAGTTTTACGCACAACTATGGAGTCATTTGAGCCTGTAGACTTTGGTCTGATTGGTAATCGACGTCTGGGCATTAGCTCTGGAGAAACCTCTGCTGAGATACCAAATAATTTATTAGGGGATTAATGCATGGTTCTTTAAGAATTGGCAGAAACAAAAAGAACAATAGTGAAATTAGTACATCTATACTAATATTATAAAGAGGAAAGATTTGTATGTATGCTTGTAATTAATTGGCTCAAAAAGTACTGATCCAATTTGGATGAAACTTGGAATATAAAATGCCTAAACAAACATAGCTTTTTCTGCTTTTGCCAGTTTAAAAATAATTATTACTATGAAATCCTGTGAGGCTTCCGACTTGACATTTATCTTATTGATATTACTCTTACCTTCGTCGGTATCATCATCTGAAGAGCTCAATACTACATTTACATCAGAGTCTGCTTGCCTCCTGATACTACCTTTTCTACTAGCATCTACAACATTTATTTTGAAAATGAAAAAATGGTTAATTTTAGCCAAAAAACTTAAAACTGGTTTACATATTTCGTTGGTCGTTTTTTTAAAAGTTTAAACTATACTATGATCTTCTCACTATGCAAGCCTTTATCGTGAAAACCAGATTTATGATTTAACTTAAGTTTTGTGGCCTCGGCCGAACAATTATGTAGAATGATTAACTTAGCTAAGTAACATAATAACAAAACTTTACAATAATCAAATCAAATATGATATAGTAGGTACCTACAATAATTTTATCAGTAGGTACATCTTAGTTAATTAATGGTTTGCATGTTGTTATTGTGAATGCAGATTCAGAGGGACAAAATGGTATATTAATAATAATAAATAAATATTCTTGGACATAATCAAGACTCTTAGTCCCAAAGCTTGTACTATGGGAACTAGATTGCTGCTAGAATACTTACAGTATATTTTTTTTTGTAAATATTATGTACATAGGTAGGTGCATAAGATACATAGTCAGACACAGAACCAACATCTATGTTTGCTACACACAAAGGTTTTCTCGGTAGGGATCGAATCCATGACCCACAGCACAGAAGGCAGAGCTACTAACAACTGAGCCATGACATATAGTATAAACAGTAGTGGTACAAATATTGTACCTTAGGGAACACCTTAAATGTATGTACAACACGGGCGAATTAACTGTGCACCTCGCACTGTGACGTCACCGTGGCAGTGAGGTGGGGTCGCATTCCAGGGAAGTGCACAGTTAATTCGCCCGTGTTATAGTTTGAGTCACAGTTTTAATTTCTAGGAAAACTTACCCTCGTCACTACTAGATATAACATGAGTATCAGCGACGCTACTGCGTCTAACCACTGACTTAGATAAGTTGTGCTTGGTTTGGTCTGCATCACTTTCATCATCTACAAAATAAAGCAATAGGTTTAGAAATATATTATAGCTATATACATAAGTAGAATAGTTTAAATAACTTACTATCAGTAGATTCTTCCGATTCAGCGACGAATAATGTGTTGTTTTTCTTTTTAATCGACATCGGTACGTCTTCTACTAAACTATTATCAATAATTTCTGAATCTGAGTCGCTGTCCGCTGTAGTTTTATCACGATATTCAAAAAATGAATCCTCCATTGTTTTATCCTTAGGATATTATTAAAAATAATAAGAAATCACTTCACAAAGAAAATGTAAACACACTATTTTCATAGCAAAACGATTTTTGTTTTTGAATCAATTCAATTCTTGTCTATGGCCTTTGAATCTTATCTTTGGTTGGTTTGATTATGAATGATTATTCTTTGACTTGACGTTGATATACATGAATGTAAAATCAAATAATACGTTCCAATCCAAGCTTTTGTTAATTTAGCATAAATTATGCCTTTTTCTCTTTTTTTTTACGATAATAAGAACGAGAAAACCGATAAATATAATGCTCAAATTATTGATCGATTGTGAAATATAATGCAAGTAATTTTGTTTGGTTTGTTTGGGCTTTTTCAGGTTGTATTCTATTACAAATTCGTAATTATCTATTTTTCCAAAGTTGCATGCATCGTGAAGAGAAAAAACAGCGTTGTCAGCATAAATAAAAAAGAAACCTTCGTGTTCCGGCAGCTGTCCTATTTTTCTGTAAAAATGACGGAAGTACAGCTACAAGAGTTCAAGTTGGACCCTGACTCGGAGCTTCGCTTCGAAGTGGAATCTAAGAATGAAAAAGTGGTTTTAGAGGTACTCGAAGTATAATGTTACCGAAAAAAACGTTTCACTCATATAATTACATCTATATTATATGCACATTGACTGTTCTAAACATTGATTCTGAGGTTATAACCTGTAACATAATTTGCAGATAAAAAGTGGTTACGCTGAACTGTTTGGCACAGAACTGGTTAAAGGAAAGCCTTATGAGTTCCACACGGGTGCTAAAGTGGCCATCTTCACGTGGCACGGGTGTACTGTGGAGTTGAGAGGACGCACCGAGGTCAGCTATGTGGCTAAAGAGACTCCTATGGTAAGTAATGTGCTCTAGCTGTCTAAGATGCTGGTAGACATATCTTCTTCTTTGTCGTATCACTCTTGACAGAGTGGTCGTGGACGTCATGTTGGAGCAGTGGCCCGTCTCACAATCTTCCGCCATTCCTCCCGAACCGCTGCTTTTCTGGCACATTCGTTCAGAGGAACATCAATTGCAGCCTTGACTTGGTCCGTCCATCTCATCGGTGATCGGCCGTGCGCTCTTCTGCCCTCGAACTTCCCCTGCACCACCAGACGATCAATGGAGACTTCCCCTCAACGCGACACATGTCCAAAGACATATCAAGCTCACATAAATGCTATGCTACGAAATGTTGGCAAACAGCAAGCATACTTATCACATTTAAAAAATATGGCCTAGCTAGGCAAATTGACATGGTTTAAAGTTTAATACCCAGTTTCTACTGGCCTCTGTTAGTAGTTAGTATAATCTCAAGCATATATGTATGTATATAACAAATTCTAGAATAAATCTTATTGTATTTAGTGTTTCTAAATATTGTGTAATGTTGTATTTATTCAGTATTTATAGTTAGGTACTTACCACCAAAAAGATGTAATTTACATTATAATATATTCTATTCAAGGTAGAGATTGCCGTTCACTGACAGGGCCACCTATTGTATGTCATAAATAGACCTAAGTTTGAGTTTCCGACATGTTTATTTCAAGTTGTGATGTGCAATAAAGTGTTCTATCTAATTTTCCGTTCCAGGTGATATACCTCAACGTCCATGCAGCATTAGAACAGCAGAGGGTAGCAGCCGAGACAGAGAACACCCGAGGGCCCGTCACAATGGTGGTAGGACCTGGTGATGTTGGGAAATCCACACTGACGAAGCTACTGCTTAACTACGCTGTAAGGATGGGACGGAGGCCCATTTATGTTGACTTGGATGTGGGACAGGGGCAGATCAGTGTTCCTGGTACTGTCGGTAAGTTTTAGTACCATTTACTACCCATAGGAGACCAAGGTTATAGAATCGATGTGAAAGCAGAGCATGGGGTGGCCCCGAATTAAGCTATGTTGAGGGTAATATTACTATAGTTATTACATTGAATATTTCAAATGGTCAGTAGTTCATGAAGGAATGAATGTAATAATAAATAGTGTGTTTCATTCATGAATGAAAAACACTATTTATTGTAACATACATAATATATACCTATAGAAAAAGAATCTATGCTTAGTCAGCTGCAACAGCAGGTTAAAATTGTGACCACATTATTTACTGTCAGGGTGGTGTGCATGCGCTCGTTCGTTCGATATAGATACCTACGAGAACCTAGTGTCTAGACAAACCTTACCTAGGCTTTAAGGCACTATTTAGTTTTTTATGTGTTATGTTATAAATAAATAAATAAATAAAATAGATAAAAATAGACTTACATACCAAGATTCCTTTATCATTCCAGCATTATTTTTAGTATCTACCTAGCTAGTTATCACATAGTATATAATTTTTTATCTCTCTTGAATAAATTAAATGAATGAAAATACACCAAAACAAATTCAAACCGGATACAAAAGTTTCCCCAGAATCTTCACCTAGATTATAATCTTATATATAAAAATTAATTGCTGTTCGTTAGTCTCGCTAAAACTCGAGAAAGGCAGGACCGATTTGGCTAATTTTGGTCTTGAATTATTTGTGGAAGTCCAGAGAAGGTTTAAAAGGTGAATAAATATGAAAATTGAGGCAGTACGAAGTCTGCGGGGTGAGCTAGTAATATATATAATTGCATTCAACCTATCCACAGGTGCAATATTAGTGGAACGGCCTGCGTCAATAGAAGAAGGCTTCAGTCAGCAAGCACCCTTAGTGTACCACTTTGGACACAAAAGTCCCAACGACAATCTGGAGCTCTACAACACCATTGTGTCTCGACTGGCTGAGGTTATAACTGAGAAGTGCGAGGGAAACAAGAAAGGTGAGTATTTCATGTGGACCATGTAAATCAATAGAGCAGCAAAGTATAAACTTAAAATATATCTCCATGGTATTGATTGCAAGAAAAGAAATCTTCTACTGAAATCCTAGACTGTAAGTCCTATAGTAGGTGCCAAATAACACCGCAATACAAGTCATTCACCCACATTCACCTCGATTCAATTTATGTATGGTAAACAAACAGTACTAACGAGATTCGAGCGATTACCGTCTTAGCGACAGGTTTGTATGGAAAGCGACAGAATTAGTTATTCATAAATTAAATTTTGCGACATCGTGGTGAAGGTGGGTGAATGACCTGTATTGCGGTGTTATTTGGCACCTACTATAGAGGTATGACTTTTGGAGGGTAGTATCCTTATATAGTGTAGAGGTGCACTAAGAAAGGAATTTTGAAAAGTCGCACCCTAGGATCAAAGATTTGCAAAGCCGCGGGCTAAAGTTAGTATGAAATATTTTGGTTTGTTAACCTATTTGGTTCCAATATTGGGCAAAAATCTTCCCCCAAATCTATCAGGGCTTCGTAGTGCCATCTGCAAAGCAGCTATAATGGCAATGCTGCTACGCCTGTAGTAAATAAACGAATCAAACATCGTTATTTGTAGCAGAAAAGAAACATTGGGAGAACTTCCGGCATTTATATTAAAACTGCAGCCTGTGTCAGTAAAAATGGCTACATTATTATTATTTGTTTAGAATTTGTATGTTTTTCACAGCATCAGCGTCAGGAGTCATCATCAACACGTGCGGATGGATCAAAGGCGCTGGATACAAGATCCTAACGCACGCGGCACAAGCATTTGAGGTAAGCAAGCGACTTCGTACGAGTTAGTGGCCATTATAATATATGGGCATATTCAAGAATGTATTCTTCTATTTTAGGTCGATGTGATACTAGTACTTGACAACGAGAGGCTGTACAATGAACTGAAGAGGGATATGCCTAAGTTCGTCAAAATTGTCTATCTACCAAAGAGTGGAGGGGTAAGTTCTTAGTTTCTTTATATGATCTGCATTCAGCCAGAGCTGATAAGAACAGATAATGCTTTTGTACATGTCCATGTCGACATATAACTTTCCAGTTCATAATATATTTGACAGGCGCCATGGCTCAGTCGGTAGTAGCTCTGCCTTCCGTGGTGGGTCGTGGGTTCGATTCCTACCGAGAATAAACATTTGTGTGTCAAACATAGATGTTTGTTCTGTCTGGGTGTGTGATGTATCATAAGTATGTATTTACAAAAAAAACTGTTTCTCACTATTCTATCGGCCATCTAGTTCCAAGCTTTGCTTAGTTTGGGGCTAGAGAGCGTTGTGTGATATATCCAAGAATATTTGTTTATTTAGCCTATAAAATTCACTGTGTGACTAATTATGTATCATAAATCGACTCCCAGAGGATCAATAGTCAATTTGTTTTTAAAATAAATTATTTTTATTTCTAGGTAGTAGAACGCTCTGAATCTCAGCGTGCAGAAGCGCGTGACGCACGTATTCGAGAATACTTCTACGGAAAGCGAACACCTTACTACCCGCACTCGTTTGACGTTAAATTCTCAGATCTCAAGATATACAAGGTATGTTGGTATTGGATTTAGTTTTGCCTGTGTCTCCCCAAACTAAATTATCTTCGCGCATCACTACTAAATTCACGATTTCCAAGATCCACTGACCGTATTGTGAGGCCAGTGAACCATACTTCATTATGACTTGTGATCATTGTTCATATAAGCCAGTAATTCCCAAAGTGGTCCAGGTGGACCCCCAGGGGTCTACGGGAGACTCGATGGGGGTCTACGTTGGACGTGACAAAAAATGGGGGTCTACAATCGTAAGCAGGGGTGCATGAAAATTAATTTGGTTTCGATAGTGAAGAACTAAAATGTTGGCTTGTTATTTTAAATAATATGATACCCAAATTAAACCGTCTCAATAAGACAATTTATAAATAGTTCCGAACTGGGAGTCGAACCCAGACCAGGGTCGGTATCGCGCCGAGTGCTCTACCAGTTTTTCGAAAACTATTAATTCGTCGTTGAAACTCAGCCACAACGCAAGTTTCCATAGATAGATCTAATCTTCACTTTTTTTTTTCGAGATTTAGAAATTGGTAGTAATGTAGATGCAGGACTACAGACTGGTTTCATTTTATAAATGGCATGAAAAATAAATAATGTACTTATTCCATTCCCCACACTAATAGGATGACCAAGAGTCTTATGTTTTAATAGCTTACTATTTATTGATCACACCACATAGTGTGACCACGAGTAAAATAAATTCCTGTTATTCACACCAGTGTGACAATCTGGTGTGACCACGAGTCCGCAGCGAGATGCAGGGGGTCCACCGGATCCAGAAAAATTTTGAAACTGGTCTATGAAACAAGAGTCTGGGAACCACTGATATAAGCTATTCATTTGTCAAATACTTCACTTCAAGTTGGTTAAAAGCTCTGATGTCATTCTTTAGAGATACTTTTATTACTTGTAGGTGGGCGCCCCATCGCTCCCAGACTCATGCATGCCTCTAGGAATGCGTCGTGAAGACGCGCTCACTAAGTTAGTGAGCGTTTGGCCCTCACCTGCGTTACAACATCGGCTGTTAGCTGTGAGCTTCGCGCCTGCCGCTGAGGCGGATGTACTCACTTCCAACCTGGCGGGCATCGTCTGTGTGTGAGTATTAGTAGCTAGTGAGCGTGTGACACGTGGCTAGTGAGAAACACGTAACTAGGGAGCGCTCGCGCAGCCTTGGTTTTATTTTTAGTGATAGTATTTTCTTCAAATGCCGTTCGAGGAAGTAACCTCAGGTTATTTTCCACAATATAATTATATTACAATACAATTTGAAGTCTTATCAAGAATCTCTTATTATTACACATGTTGGTAGATCGGTCATTATGCACCTCTATAACAAAGGCTGATGTTCAGTAATAACCTCCTTGAACTGAAACATGCTGTACTTTATTATGCATTCCACTCGCGGTCCATTTATTCCTTATTATTTCTTACAGCACGGCAGTAGACATGGATGCACAGAAGCTGACCATTCTCTCTCCGCAGCCGCGGCCACTGCCCAACACAGTGTTGATACTCTCAGAAATGCAGTACATGGACAACCATTAGTCCGCACCATAAATTATATCAACCAATCTTATAATATCACGTTCATTTCAACATTTAGAACATGAATCTGAACAAAAAAATTCAGGAAGACAAAACTAAAACTTACCTTTCACGGTTCAGAATGATCATTGGGATGTTTTGAAGAAATTCAAAATAAATGAATTTAGACAAATAAGAACCAAATTTGTTACAATTCTAAGACTAAAGTGCGTCTGGATAAGGAACCCTACCTAATATCAAGATATTTACTATTCTATTGTTACCAACCAACCAGCAATGTAGTCATAGTGTAAATGAAAACATTTTCTTTAATGATGTCCGCTCATAAGTTTGTGTGTATGGGGATTTAGTCCAATCGATGTGATGTTTAGGATCTAATTATAAAGACTGTAAATAGACGTTAATTTATATTTGAAAATAAATAAAAATGTGTGAAAATAATACAAGTTTCATTACAACAGGTAAGGCCTCTCTAGAGGGCCCGAGCCCTCCCCTCCCAAATTTCTTGGGCCCTCTTCTTGTCTTTTTGTCGGCCCTGCTAAACCGAAATCTTGAAGTTGTTTTGTCTAGATCATTAACCGAACTACAGACAAAGGCTCAATAGTTCGGTTAGACAGTGGTTAGACATCAGCCCCCAACTAATGAGACTTTTTTTAGTGTCAGAACCGAACAAAACAGCCGAACTACTGTAACATTTTTAACCAACTTCAAAAAAGGAGGAGGTTCTTAATTCGGTTGTATTTTGTAACATTTTTTATGTCAAAATCAATTTTCATTTTCATTTTTTTACTGAGACTAGAGTATAGATATGAACTCTTGACTGAGTGGTTGTTAAAAGCCTACAGAATACAGATACTCAAGGTTTCAATAAAAACAAAAGTTGAAATGTTTCAATTTTATTTAGCGTATTCAAAATATATTTTCACAATATGAGTTAAACTTTGCCAGTGAATAATTTATATATTTTCCATACCTACTTTGTACTCAAGCAAGCTTTGTCTATTCTAAATGAGATTTTGAAATTCAAACTTCAAAGATGATCATTGAACATTGTGGATAAAAATATTATAAGGTATGCTATTTTGCGACTCTTTTTTTGGCTACAAATATTGAATCTATTTTACAGTAGAAAATAATAGTTTCACCAAATATCTGTCCATTCAAAGAGGAAACAAACGCCTTTCTTAAACGCTTTTTTAACTCGTTTCGTTGATAATTTATCTATTGTTGAATTTTTTTATGGTGACCCCCTCTTTACTGAACAAATAAATGTTTACAAATCAACAAAGAAATATTACGAAAAAACAAATAATAGTCTAAAACCTTCCCAGATACAAGTAGAGTTGATATAGTTATATGAAGTAACAACAAATTAATTAAAATAATAAAATTCTTTTTTTCAGTCTTCAATAAAACAATTCGACTCGTGTTTTTAAACTAATAAGTAAAATGGTAACGCTCAGAGCGATATCTTTGGAATCTAAAAGAATATGTAGGTAAATAATTTAAAAATCACTTTACTTATAACTAATAATACAATATTCAAAAAATACATTAATAATAATATATTTTAGAGCTAAAGCAACTATATTAAAAATTTAAATCATATAAGTCAAGCTGCACCGCGATACCAGCTAACCTTTTCTAAAATTCTCGTTACAATAAGAACGTAGAAGCGAAATGCAAGAATTTGATGAGATTCATTGTGAATGCTAGCTGCTATGAGCCTTGAGAGTAACATAAGGAAACTATAGACCTTTTGCAATATTTAATTCGCAACTAATTGAATCGATCACGGCTGTCAAGTGAAATGAAAGCATAGACCGCACGCAATAAAGTAGAATATCGAATGTGGCCATACTAAATCGTGCTGCGTGAACAGAAATTCGCTGTATCCTTAAAACGTGTTTTTTTAACCGACTCCAAAAAAGGAAGGAGGTTCTCAATTCGGTTGTATTTTTTTATGTAGAATGTAGACAAACAGGCCCACCTGCATAGTGTGTTCATTTTACGTAAACTACAAAGTTCACGTGAACTATATTTTTGTATAGATATTGAGCAGCGCCTTTTTTTTTTTTTTTTTTTTTTATGCCATAGCTCTAGCGCCTCTAGCGGGTGGTTTACAAAACTGATGATTCTACATACAAAATGACCCCGTTACTTACGATCGCTGCATAACGTTAAACAGCCCTATATTTTTAACTCCTATGTTTATTTTTTCTTCGCGTAATTTTTAATATTTGCTAACTAACCTAACTTATACATTACCGTACATACTGCAAAAGCGGTCACCGTCGACTAGAAACACCGACAACACAAATAGCATTAGGTATCTGTGTGTTGCCTACGCGTGCTGTGTTTAGTTCACACTACACATGCGTTCTATAGTTTGCTTGCATTACTCTGAAGTATTTCGATTAAAATGGACGGTAATCGTTCGACTCGAGTCCCTAACGATTCGATGATTCAAAATTCATTACAATAAGTTCAGTTGATTTTGTATTTGTTTAGTTTTTTTTTATGTTTTATACAAAATTTTAGATCATCATTATACATTTTTTAATTATTAATATCGCGCACATACACTCGAGAGCAATGGTTATTGTTATCAAAATCTGCACTCATTACGTATCTCGCGACAAGTCCACGACTGCACAGACAATCACTGCTGTCAAACAACATTTTTAGTACAAAAAATGGCGTTTGATGACAAAGATATTTCTGCGTTTCATTGCTCTCGCATGTATTTTCAGAAGTTAAATCCAAAACAATTAAGTAAGTAATTCTATTGTTCCTAAAATACGTAAGGCATTATTTCATTGCGTTAAATATTTAGCTATCTACGGCTACGTGAAAATTTAAACAATGGCGTTGCAGAAAACTGCGTTTTGAAACAATAATTGAAAAGGTCACAAGCAGTCTGAATTGTTATGTTACATAATGAAACTTTTGAGTCATTTTGTTCAGTCGATTTTGATTACGAAACTTGCGACAGGTCCACAGACAGAGCCCGTAGTCTGAGTTTTGTTATGTTGACTTGCGACAAGCGAGAATTGAGAAACTTGCAGTTTTTGTATCGAGAAAAATAGTTTGCAGATCTCCCGCTCGAGGCGCTTATCGGATTTTTACAAAATATCTCGCAAGTCACTTCTCGATGTGCGTTTCGATCAATAAAACAAAACTCAAGACTACGGACTAAGGTTCGGATTGCGTCTTACGTCTGTTGCAAACCTATCGTAATAAGTACTCTTATTTTGTTCCGTTTTGAATCGTAAGTTATTTTATACTATTCCGGCTGCTTGTGATCTAATACCTAAAACTTTGGCGGCGTAAGCCCTTAGGTGTGACCTAAATCGACTAGAATCGGTCATAAGATCACTTCAATTCCAACTATAATTACCTAAACTAATGTTATGACTTGTGTAATGTATTTGAACGCATTTTACGTTACTTGAACTTTATATTACAATAAATATAATAATATAGTATTGTAAGTAGTCAATTTATTCCCCGGGCATGATAGACAGTTCTTCTACGTTTCTGGGTACATACCTACCACGGACTATGGGTACATGCTTAGAAATTTGATAGTGCCTAAGAGACTAGACAGAAAATGATACCGATAAATTTTGGTAATTTTAATAATCCCGACTGAATTTTTGCTTTAATTTGACGACACGTTTGGGGCCTTTATGCTCAGTTCGGCGGAGTTTTCATTTAATAGTAGTTTTAGTTCTAGTAGGTAGCGTAGTATAGTAGGGTTTGTGTTTTTCATAACTTGAATTTTAATTGGGTTTGACATTTTGTACACCACCGTCTTATGATTTCGTAATTCCTGTCCATCCGAAAGTTGTCTGGAAGAGATCTCTTTTAGCGATAAGGCCGCCCATTGTAGTGTCTGTTTTATGTTATTTCCTGTACTTATGTAATTTCTCTTTGTGTACAATAAAGTGTTTATCTATCTAATAGAGATGACGTCATATCTCAGCCGAAAACTCACTCTCTGCCGAACTGAGCATAAGATCCCTGTCTTTAAAAAAAAAATAAAAAAAACGCACAAGCATTTTCATCGCTATGTAAATTATGTGACATTATTAGGCTTAGCTGTCAAGTTAGTGCAGAATAGTTACTTACCCTTTCAAGTACATAAGATTTCATAATAATCGCACGGCTTCTACAAAACTCATTGAAATCTCTAAAATTCAAGATTATCATTTCGATCTTGAAATAGCACCTTTTAAGACCAGCATTATAATATAACTTGTTAATATTTATTTTCTTTGGTTTGTGACGTAACTCGAGAGCAATGAATCCTCTGAATTAAACAACTTGCCTTGCAACTTCGCATTATGTACTGGAAAAGTGTGGTTTGACAAGGATTGCTTATTCGCGTTTGTCGCTGATAGGTCGCAAGTTACGTAATCCAGGACGCAGGTTACTATAAAAGCTATATGCTGAAATACTCAAACGTCATTCAAAATTTGAGCACCACTTAAAAATTTAAGTGGTGCTCTGCCTCTGTTTGACATTACTCATTTTTAAGAGATGGCAATAATTTAAGCGTGACTTAAATTGAGTGGCGTTTGAGTGCCGTTTGAGTATTCGCCTATTAATTTCTTGAAGACTGATATAATTATAATTTACCAAAAAATTTGATTTTAGTGGCCTCTGATATTGTATCGAAACACTTTATTTCATAGTTCTTGTATCCAAGAGTATTATGATTTTGTGTTTGTGATCTGGATTCTTTGCTCTCGAGTGTAAAACTATACATTAACAAAATAAATATTTTCTGTAGAAATATAAAATATTGAGAAACAGGCACAGGAGCAGATTTATAAACAAAGCTACGTGTAAACCGACGCGACTACGAATACTACCGGCGTATCGTCACAATGACAGAACTTGATAGCTTAAAAGCCTTTCCCCACACTGGATCTTTTACAACAATTTTGATGTCTACTTTCGACCTTATAACTTTGTATTAATGTGTAGATTTCTAAAGCAAATTATCTTACTTGGTGCATAGTTAGTTCAAAACTTTTTGTTTAACATCTATGAAATGTATGTATTGCATTTTTCAACGATAGATTAATCTTTTCTTTTTTATTTTATATACATTATTTTTGTTCACACTGATAATATTAAATTCTAATTTAACTATGGTCAGGCTGTGTCAAATCTACAGAGAACTAGTAATTTTTACCCCTCTAGCCGTTAAACTAGAATACTAATTAATTTGAAATCGTGAGTGTCCACTAATCTATGATTTAATAAGTCTTTTAAATATATAAAACTCTTTTGAAGCTGACTGACAATCAACGCACAGCCTAAACTATAAGTCCTAGAGGTATGAGATTTGGAGGGTAGTAATAGCGTAGGGGTGCACTAAGACAGGAATTTTGAGAAGTTGCACCCTAAAGGGTCTAAAATTAGGATTTTAAACAAATAATGCGTATGCTGCTACCACGCGAGCAAAGCCGCGGGCGACAGCTATATAACTATATAGAGATGACACAACCAGCCCAACTTAAAGTTATTCGTGAACACAGTTATATGTTGGTGTATATATTAATTAAGTACTGCGAAATGGGCGATTGACCCTTTTGACTCGCCTCTTAACGCAATGGCTCCAAGAATATAGAGCGTCGTATGAAGGCATTTGGAGACCTAGCCAAGTTGACACTACAATCGCTGGAGACTATGACAAAAAAACGGAAATGCCCACTGGTAAGGATTCCTAGTGTAAATTTCTGGAATATATCTGAATAATTTGTGGGTAAAAATAAAAAAGGGCCAAATAGAGAATCGACCGTTTTATGAATTGGGACCAATCGAATACAGACTATATGTATGGAAATTACATGTTCGAGCGAAAATTCACGTGCTTCAATTTGCTTAGTTTGGGACTAGAAGGCGTTGTGTTAAATGTCCGTGAATATTTATTTATTAATTTTATGATTGTAATTTCGGTCCATCCAAAGGTTGTAAAGATCGCTTTTAGCGATAAGGCCGCATTGTACTTTAAATTTTTATGTTCTTTTCTGTACCTAAAATTTTTCATCTGTTTCATAATTTGACATTGGCGTCGATTCCGTTGTTTACCACTAACTAAAAGTGATTAAAATACAATAGTTTTTGGATCTTTGCCTAAACATAATAAGGGTTATTTTACCGTAATTTTAGTTAATTTCCATTGTCCAGCGATTGTATAATGTCAAGTTGGCATAACCTATATCTTGGGTAACTTTAACCGCTATGACCTAGCGTACTTGAGTGCCTGGTTGAGTGGTTTCTCTTCCTTCATGGACTCCTTGAGTACCATGTCCGAGTTGGATCGGGGGGGTGATCCTTCTGATTCCTGGGTGGATGGGTCTTCAGGCTCTGAACGGGATTGGGAGTCGAATGATGGTCTGGAAAGGAATGCACATTAATTCTTCTTCTTTTTCTATTTATGGCCTCTGTCTGTCATTTCGATAGACAATTTTGCCAGTGTCGAGTGAGATATTTGAAATAATCTTCTGTCATTTTAGGGCGGCTAGTAAATGCCAATGTCATTGAAATGTTCATTTATATTTATTTATTACTAGCTTTAGCTCGCGACTTCGTCCGCGTCTCGTTGGATCCCGTTGATTTTTCGGGATAAAAAGTAGCCTATGTGTTAATCCAGGTTACGAACTATATATATTCCAAGTTTCATCAAAATTGGAGCAGTAGTTATAGCGTGAATGAAACATAAACATCGAAACATTAAAACTTTAACATTCTACTTATTATGAACTCGAAAGTTTGTAAGGAAGTGTGGATGTATGTGTTTAACTTTAATAGAGTGAGTGTCGTACAGAGTCAAAACTAGATGGCGCGACTAAAAATGACCAAATCCTGAATCGCGCTGACGAAAACGCACGGCTCTGTACCACATAATCGTTACAAACTTTGAAATTTGAGAAATATACACGTACCTACTCACAGCAAGTGTTGTGTTTATTGATCCACCTACCTAGGCCTCTTTCACTGGTTGTTCTAGCTACCTATTTCGAGGGCTCCTTTAGTACCTGCTGTACAGTATGTATGTTTGTTACTCTTTCACGCAATAACTACATATCTGAATTGGATGAAACTGGGAAAATATATTGTCCGTGACCTGGATTAACGCATAGGCTATACTTTTTATCCTTAAAATGAACAGGATCCAACGAGACGCGAACGAAGTCGCGGTCGGAAGTTATTTTATAATATTAGCATCTCACCTATACTTCCTAGTATTAACAGGTGCGAGTGCAGCAAGGTGCTTGAGCAGTGTATGCCGTGGCGCTTCGCCGGACAAACGTGACACCGGCAAGTCAACGCAAAACGGATTGCGCGTGTCGCCGAGAAACGTCGTCTGATAGTTCTCCATCTTCAGGAGGAGTAGAAGGACGTCTTCTAAATCCGCTTCACTGTACAATGTGAAAAAATAATTTATAAGTTTAAAAAAACTGGAAAAACCGACTTCAATTTGATACGCCTTCATCATCAAATGATGATGATGATGGCAGTTCGGGACCAGCCTGAAAGCATACCCTTTCAGATAAAAAAAGAATTTTTCAAATCGGTTCATAAATGACGGAGTTCTTAGTTCTTTTTTTGAAGTCGGTTAAAAATTAAAGGCGTCATGGCTCAGTCGGTAGTAGCTCTGCCTTCCGTGCTGTGGGGGTTTATTCCATCCAGTCCTACCAGTAGTTCCATTATCTAACTGTTTGGACAAAAATATTCCAAACTGTTAGACTGACTGATCGAACATTTGGGTAAATCCAATTTGTTCTATAGGACTGTTTTTAAAACTTCTTTATCTCTGTAGTTCCATGGTAGGACTATTGAAACTAGTCCATTAGGGCTAGTTTTCGTTTCAATAGTCCTACCCAAATGGAAGTTACCAGATATTAGGGATAAAAAAAGTTTTAACAGTTCTAGACGTAACAGTTCTATAGAACAAATAGGAGTTACCCGAACATTTTGGATACACAGATTAGTCAGTCTAAAAATTTGGAATATTTTTATCCAAACAGTTAGATAATCGAACTACTGGTAGGACTGCATGGAATAAACCGCTGTGGGTAGTGGGTTCGATCCCCACCGAGAACAAACATTTGTGTGTTGTAAACATAGATGTTTGTTCTGTGTCTGGATGTTACTATGTATTATTATAAGTATGTATTTACAAAAAATGTATGTATGTATTCTATCAGCCATCTAGTTCCCATCGTACAAGCTTTGCTTAGTTTGGGACTAGAAGGCGTTGTGTTAAGTGTCCGTGAATATTTATTTATTTATTTTAAAGGGTCTGGAGCAAATTGGATCCCATATTTTTTTCAAACTTGCAATGATGGAACTTTACTATATACTTACAACGCAGTTAAAAAAAATGTAGAAATGGAAATAAAGCAGCGGGAATCATTAGTTATTAGACATTCATCATTAGTTATTAGAAATTCGTCTTTTTCATTGTTACAATAGAATTACGATGCAGTTTTCAAAAATGTAAAAAGTCACTGTAAAGCAACTGGAGTCATTCGTTAGAAGACATTTTAGTTCGAAAAATGCCCCTTTTTTTATTGTTGCTTAACTGTTTATGCTGTGTTTTTTGTCTGAAGGGTGCCGGTGAGACTTAACTCCTTTGTCTCAAAGTGATGGACGCAGTGCAATGCAACACAGCGCACGTCCTCAGTGGATACTCAGACAATGCCTCGTTATAGGCAGTGGTTACCACTTAACATCAGATGTGCTATCGGCAAAAGCTTAGTAGTTTACTAACTTACTTAGTAGTACTACTATGATTATTAAAAAACTACTATCGTTAATTATCAGTTTTTTTTTGTCAACAGTGCTTCCTTACCATAACACATATCCAGTCTAAAATATACCTTACCTGGCTGAATATAAGAACTGTGCGAAGTTGATGTTAGAAACGCATCCGTCTTTATCCTCGCTGTCGGTGTAGAGATCAGTTTCTCTATAGTACATGTATAGGAAGTCATTCAACTGCTTCGCGATCACTGCACACTTGTCTTTGTCACACATCTTGGCTGGGGGACCCTGTGGAAGATATGGGTAGGCTGGGTATTGGGGTAAAATATTTGTCATTTAACCTATTGTGTCACACAGCTGAGCAAAGGTCTTCCCCAAAATTTTCCACTGGTCCTGGGGTAAAATATTAGTAAATTTTTATTTAGTAACTAGCTTCTGTTTGAAACTTCGCTCGCGTCCCGTTCTTTCTGTAAATTTTTCGGGATAAAAAGTAATCTGTGTTAATTCAGGTTCAGAGCTATATAGAAAGTATAATCCAAATCGGACCAGCTCGTTTGAAACAAAAACATCTAAACTTTTACAATAATAATTTATTTATAATTAATAGTATGTCGGATAATAAAATATTTCACAAAACGCTCTCTAGTTCCCAAACTAAGCAAAGGTTGTACTATGGGAACTACTTAGAACTTTTTTTGTAAATACATATGCTTGTGATATATTTATAGTAACACCTAGACATAGAACAAACATCTATTATTATTTATTATTATTATTATTATTTTATACACAGGCAGCTTAAAGCTGATACGTGTATATCACTTAATATTGTCTGTGCACTTGGTTTATCTAGTTTGCACCACACATAAAGCCTGGTTTGCGATTATGCTATGCTACTATGCTAGTGCTAATCACTTAACATGCGCAGCGCTTCGGAAGCGTACACTAAGAAGCGAAGCATATGACTCACTGCGAAGCGTATAAGTGAGTTAGAGATGCATGCTTAGTACTAGATCACCTGTACATTGTAAGGCATGCGCAGCGCTGCGGAAGCACGGCGTAAGAAGCGCAGCACGAGCGACGCGTGCTTCTAAGTGAGTTAGAGACGCATGCTTAGTACTAGATCACCTGTACATTGTAAGGCATGCGCAGCGCTGCGGAAGCACGGCGTAAGAAGCGCAGCACGAGCGACGCGTGCTTCGCCGCCGACTCGCTGTGCGGCGCGGAGAGACGCTTTAGTACGTGCGTCAGGTACAGGCCAAATGCACGACGACCCTCGCCCATACTGAAACAATATAATTACATTAAAGGGTCTGCGGCAAATGGGATGGAGCCCAGGTCCCACATTTTTTTTTAAACTTGCAATGATGGAACTTGTTTGTTACAATACAATTAGAATGCGGTTTAAAAAAATGTAACAATGTCAATTTAAAGCAGCGGAAATCATTACTTATTAGACATTTCACTTCCTATTTATTTATTTTTTGGAGAACCAACAGCTTTTACAATTAGAATAGGCAATGGTTAAACTTTGGAGAGCCAATTTACAGCTCTATTTACAGGTGTTTACGTCAAAATAATTACCTTATTTTGCATTTTCGTGATTGCTACTGCATTATAGATTATAATAAAACCGAGAGAAGTCATAAATAACAAAATTAATCTAAAAATTAACTAAATGCATGCAAATCGAGACCTGCAATGCCCCAACGCCCTTCCACTTATTTATTGATTGCATACATGGTTTAAATAAATAGCTTCGGTCATCATCTCAGTCCAGTATCACCCACTGCTGGGTATAGGCCTCCTTCATGTTATGCCTCCTCTGTCCTCTGCGTGCCACAACCAGGTGTTTCCTGCTACCTTTACGATGTCATCGACCCATCGCGCTTTCGGACGGCCCAGATTCCTTCGGCCTGATTTCGGCCACCATTCCGTCGAGGCTTTACTCCACCGGCCACCACCACGTCTAGCCAGGTGTCCTGCCCAACTCCACTTGAGGTTTACCGCCCTATCACCGACGTCGCATACTTTCGTACGGCGACGGATTTCGGTGTTGCGAACTCGATCTAAGAGTGTTATGCCGAGCATGGCTCGCTTCATGGCCCTTTGTGCAACTCGTACTCGGTGCACAGTCTCCTTATACATAGCTTCGGTCAGTGTAATTTAAAGATAATAACATCTTAATATTACACGCAAATAACGACCAACTTTCCTGATAAACATGCCAATGTAAAGAATATCAAGAGACTACGCCATGCGAAAAAGAAGCCTTAGGCTCAGTTCAGTAGAGATTTTAATCTAATGCAGATGATGTCATATCTCGGGCGAAAACTGGTTTCGCCGGTGAAACGAGTTTTCGACTTCATTTCTATTAGAATAATATCTCTGCCAAACTGCGCGTACAGCCCGTTTCGCATGGCGCAGTAACTTGATATTTTTTGAAAGTAATTCAAAATTGACATTACATATGTAGTATGTACCTACCCATTTAATTTTATTCTTAGCTTGGGAAGGGCTTCCAAAAAGTACCTATAATCTATTTTTGAAAAAAATTACAAGTACTTTTTCAGTAACCTACCTACATTGTATCGAATTATAAATATATCACTTGCCGCAGCCGGTAGGATAAAAAAAAACAATATTATAATATTAGTACGTACGTGAGTCTCATGCCTTCCAACAGCTGTCGTTTGACTAGTTCCTTAGCGCGTCTTGGATCGCGTTGCGGTTGAGGTTGCTGTGATTGTGGCTCGTTGAGAGAAATGGCTGGCGCACCCGATGTTATTGTCACTGCTTCGTAGCGTTTTAATCTGACAATTTTAAAATAAATAGTATATTATGCAACTAGTGAATAAAAGACGGGTTTAAAGCGAGGCCCATAAATGAATCACGAGCAAGTGAAGGATTTTAACGACTGAACCACGACCGTAGGGAGTAATTCATGATGATTCAAGTGTTAGAATCCTGAACGAGGTGAGTGGTTCATGGCTCTCGGTATAAATCCGTTTTATTCAAGAGTTGCATACTATACTTTATACCATGACTACGAGAAAAAGAAAGATTGGAGGTTGTATAGCCAATGCTATAACAACCTCCTTGCGCAAAAACAATAATTAGATGGAAGTCAAATATATTAGTGTGTTCTAAATTCAAACACCAAAACAGTGAGTAAAAGAGTGCTTTTTATTCACTGTTTTCAGTGAATTTTCAGTGCAAAATAACAAAAAAAAAACATAAACAAAGGGTTGCACTAACCTTTGTGGTGTGTCAGTGAGGCTGGTCGCTACTGTAGCGTGCTGGAAGTGTGGCAGTACATGAGAATGCACCAGCAGGTTGTAGTTGTGAGTCACCACTTGGTACGGAATGTTGTTGTTCAGTGAGGTTGAACATACGGGAATGCCGGATACTGGGTCTGTAAGCAAGTTTGTACATATTTGAACATCGTTAAGTCCCTAAAGGAGTACTTCGGCTGATATGGGGGATCAATAGGAATCCCGTTGATTTTCGGAAGTCGATTAGAGGTCTTGCTTGAATGGGGGGTAGAGGGAGTGACGCCCTCTTCTTTCTTGTAAGGGGGATTGATTGAAGCCTTTTTTTCTAGTAAGGGGGATTGATTGAAGCCTTTTTTCTTGTAAGGGGGATTGGTTGAAGCCTTTTTTCTTGTAAGGGGGATTGATTCAAACCTTCTTTCTTTCAAAAGGTTGATTTAAACCAGCTTCCTTCTCTAAAGGGTGTGCCGCTTTTTTTCGTGAAAGGGAGGTTGACTGACGCTACTTTTTCTTGGAAAATCACTTGGGTGCGTAAAGCGCTCTTAATTTCTCAAAGATCGGTTCTGTAGTCAATTATTGATATTGATATAAACAAATATATAATACTAGGTGCCGCCCGCGACTTCGTTCGCGTTTCGTTGGATCCCGTTGATTTTCCGGGATAAAAAGTAGCCTGTGTGTTAATCCAGGTCACGGACAATATATATTCCAAGTTTCATCCAAATCGGATCGGTAGTTTTTACGTGAAAGAGTACATGTCTAATTGTCTAATGCAGGAGGAACGAAATCTTTGGCTATGAAACAAAGCGTATTTATTAATAATTTAGTAGGTAGGCACAGCTAGTTAGTATGACCGCCGGGAAAGGAGGGCGAGCCGCGACCACGCGGCGTCTTTTATATCTAGAAACAGCGCCCTACAGTGGCAACTGTCTAAACTAGTTAGCTAACTAGTATATGTAGTACTCGAAGTGAAAGATTCATTAGGTATCGACTTACCTACTTATTTAGTTCAGCCGTTGAAGCATAGATGGCGCTGTGTTCAACAACAATCATTCATCCATACTCACAAACATTCGCGTTTATAATATTAGTAGGATAAGAAGTGTATAGTAGGTGCCAAATAACACCGCAATACAGGTCATTCATCCACCTTCAAAACGATGTCGTAAAATTCAATTTATGAATGGTAAACAAACAGTACTACGCGGTTCGAGCGATTACCGTCTTAGCGACAGGTTTGTATGGAAAGCGACAGAATTAGCCATTCATAAATTGAATTTTGCGACATCGTTTTGAAGGCGGGTGAATGACCTGTATTGCGATGTTATACAGGCGTCATGGCTCAGTCGGTAGTAGCTCTGCCTTCCGTGCTGTGGGTCGTGGGTTCGATCCCATGTTTGTTATGTGTCTGGGTGTTTCTATGTATTGTAAGTATTGTATTTACAAAAAAAAATGTATGTATGTATTCTATCAGCCATCTAGTTCCCATCGTACAAGCTTTGCTTAGTTTGGGATAGAAAGCGTTGTGTTAAGTGTCTGTGAATATTTATTTATTTATTTGGCACCTACTATAGTTACCTAAGTACTGTGAATACTTCTGCCAGGAGTTCTGGCTGGGGAAGATCCTGACGAACCCCCCGCGGCGCGCGTACTGCGCCCGCGCGGCGCGCACGAGCCGCAGCTCCTCCCCCGTGAGGGCGGGGGGCGGCCCCCCCGCGCCCGCGACCCCCGCCACCGCCCCCACCGTCGCCCCCACGGGGGGGGTCGACTGGCTCGTGCTCTTGCTACGCACGCACACGTTCTCCGCCGAGTGGACGCGACGACACTGCCAAACATTCAATCCAAACTAATATTATGAGTATCAATGTTGTCCAACCAGCGGGCCTAAGATGCGCACCGCGAGATATTTGTCATGTCGTTCTGTCAAAATGTACCAATTTAGGAACTATTGCATTATCTTTGGTAATGTTGTCGAGAAACCGCGCCTTTGAATTTTCAACTTATGACATTTCTGCATGACTATTATCTCGTCCTCAGAGAGGTACGACGACTAAGAAGTGTCAAAAGTGTACTTTATGGCTCGTTTTGTCGACACCATTAGGTACCAGGAAACACAACGCTGTTAACCGATTTACAATATTGAAAATGTAATATTAATGTCTGTTGTTATTTCAATAAATTTCATTTCATTTCATTATAAATGCGAAAGTAACTCTGTCTGTCTGTCTGTCTGTCTCGCTTTCACGCCAAAACTACTGAACCGATTTGAATGAAATTTGGTACACCGATAGTCTAAAGCCTGAGAAAGGAAATAGGTTACTTGATAATGCAAAAAAGGGTTGTAAGGGGTTGAAAGGGGGGAATGAAAAATCGTATGGAAGTATCTTTATTTTTAGAGCTAGAAGCTTGCAACTTAGTTTTTAGGCTGTGGATTCGATATAAATAAATATAACATTCACAGTTCTTAAAAGTTTTACCCTATGCTACCAAAAGACACTATTCCACGCGGACGAAGTCGCGGGCACAGCTAGTAAGTTCATATAGGAGATATTTTTACGTAGCCCTTTTAGCCTCTTGCCCAAAACTTATCTACTTATCGAAATCAGATGGCTAATTGAGTAGGTACTTAGATACCTACTTGTTTTAATACCAAGTGCCCCCCAGACAAACAAGCATCTTTCATTGTACAAAATGTTGGTTTTTGTAGGATCGAATCGGGAGCCTATGCCAGCCAGCCATCTGTCATGAGTCTGCCACATTATAAAAAAAAACATTCAGCAAGAAGGTAAGTAGTGCATATAGCTAGTACCCACTGAGATACAATAAGTTTCTTGTCTTAACATGTAGCTGGCAAACACTGGATGAGAAGAGCCGAAGACCGGGCTCAGTGGCGCGTCTTGGGAGAGACCTACGTCCAGCAGTGGACCGATATAGGTTGATGATGATGATGATGAAGTTTCTTGTCTATTCTTCTAGACTTTGAACGCAAGGAACTGCCAATTAGAATCGCCTACTACCGAGTTCTAAACTATTCCTGTTATTTGAATGGTAACAGCAGAATAATTGGTAGGTCCTAAGACCAACTTACCGCTCCAATCCTCATCTTAAGACTAGTGTTCTGGCCCGACATCAGTTCAGTCTTACACATAGGCATAGCGGGTAGCCCGACCAATGTTAACGTGTCAGCTAGTAACGCCGATTTTACTCGAGCGTCCAATGGAGACTCGCATGCTAAACTGCATAGAAACAAATTAGTTTTATAAAAAAGTTTAGTATAAAATATATTGAATTTCAAATTACATTTTATTTAAGTTTTAATTACTAAATATGGTCACTCATTAATCAGTAAAAGAATTGAAGTACCTTGGAGATAAGTTGATTTCCAGTAACCAAGGCTTCAACATATCATCAACTAAGATGTCGTATCCAAAAAGCTCTGAAATAAATAAATGAATCGATCGAAACAAGGAAACTAAAAAAAGAAACAGGAAGAATTTGTTAAACTTAGTATATCAATGATTCCATATTCATCTTTCGGTATAGCTATTTGCTTGAAAGCCATAAATTTTTGACCATTTATGTCCATTGTTTGACGAAATTGTATTTGGCTTCGGCGCCATATTAAGCCGCCATCTTGAATTCCGAATCCAAGGTGGTGGATTTGATTGAAGCAACTTCTTGGTATGTCACTTACCGAAACAGTTGAAGAAGTTAGGCACGAACACCCTGGCGGCTGCTGCGATGGTCTGAGCTGATGATAATATGGATTTGACGACTAGATCCTCAACGCCAGCCATTAGCGCTGTGGTGTTACGACCGGCTTTACGTAAATGTCGGAGTAACGCAGATAATGTCCACTTGTGGCCTATGTTACCTGCGTTGGGATCGTCACATCTGGAAGTTTCAATTTTAGTAGTTAAGGCGTATGTAAAAGGCAGACAACCCTCTCGCTCGCACATTTCAACATTTTTGAAGATATAATATAACTAAATGTAATTATGTGAAATTGCAGAGCTTCAGGGGTATTTGTGCGACAGCGCTTTCCATACAAACCTGTCGCTAAGACGGTATCGCTCGAATCTCGTTAGTACTGTTTGTTTACCATACATAAATTGAATTTTGCGACATCGTGGTGAAGGTGGGTGAATGACCTGTATTGCAGTGTTATTTGGCACCTACTATAGTATACATACAGTTACCTAGGAATTTTTAAGAAAAGAGAGAATAGGTGGATTATGGCTAAACATACTCCACCTTAGGCTGCAGCTACACTTACCATCAGGTGTGCTGGCAGCCAAATGCTTAGTATATGGTCGAATACTAAAACGCCACTTAAATTAAGTTCACGCTTAAATTATTGCCATCTCTTATAAATGAGTAATGTCAAACAGAGGCAGAGCAATTTTAAGTGGTGCTTAGATTTGATTGAAGTTTCAGTATTCCGGCCTACACCTCATAAAAAAAATGAGGAGACTTCATTTGAACAAAACTCACTTGATATAATCCGTGTGGTATTTATTGATACTGTAATTACATAGATGCATGCAAGGATTCCACAGGTTCTTATTGGTAGTGTCATATTTTACGGTTGCGAATCTGACGAGACCTTCTTCGTAGAGGTAGATTAGAAGTGGATCTGGAATCAGTAATGTGTCGTTCCTATAATGCACTAGCATCTGTTAGTAGCTCAATAATTTAAGAACATTTAGTTCAGGCAGATTATGACACAATCCATACTATTATTATAAGTGCGAAAGTAACTCTGTCTGCCTCGCTTTCACGCCAAAACTACTGAACCGATTTGAATGAAATTTGGTACACAGATAGTCTAGAGCCTGAGAAAGGACATAGGCTACTTTTTAATGCGAAGAAAGGGTTGTAAGGGGTTGAAAGGAGGGGTGAAAGTTCCTTAACCTTTTCCATAAAAACTTTTTTAATGTCACGTTTGAAATCACACTGTCAGTTGTTTGACAGTAAGAGTTTGAATTACAGGACGTCTGTCGGGTCAGCTAGTTATTTAGGTATAATTTTTGGACAAAACAGAAGCAATGCGAATATCTGCCCACTGAGTGTTAGTCAACGATATCGATAATGTAATAATCCACGCGTTACACGACTTCGTTCCCTCACCATTGCGCAATTCGATAGTCTAATTGTGAACTTAAGCAGTACAAAGCAGCAATGACTGTAGTACAACGTCCAATGCTCGTTTCCTGTTGAAATATTCAAAAATTCTAGTGTCCAAGCTACAGTGGTCTACAAATACATACCAATGGAAGTGACGCACACGTAAAGACGTAAGTCGCATTTATGTCCACCGATTAGTAGAGGTTTGTCTATGTATTTTGCGACGACTACGTTTTCGCCTTTGGGAATCTGCTCGGGCTGAAATTTTTACAAATACCCATTGAATAATCGTGTGTCATAATTCATAGATTTGGTTCAATGAAACAATCTATCCTACGGCTCGCTTCGCTCATCGACAAGCGAAACGAGTCGCTTCAAAATGACAATATTAATACAAAGTATGTACATACAGTGATTAAAAGAACCATTGTGTTAAGCTAACGTGTAAACGATCTAAGTAATTTAGGTAGGACTTTTTTTTTGAGAATTTAAAATTAGTTTTAAAATAATTTTCACGACTTTGTAAACAAAAGTAACAAGACGATATTGTGGTTCATGGTTTTCTTACGCTATTAACTATGTAGATCCCCCGTCCACGACTTGATGCTGCCGGCTTCACGATCCAAGGTCCTTTGGTCCGGTAATGCGTCGAGCACAGCTCTTTATACTCCGCCGGCATTAGGAAGGTGGTGGGGATGAAGTCAAAGTGCTTCAGTCCCCGAAAGTACTGCATCTTCTCTATGTTCTTGAAGAGTTTGTCTTTGCGGGTTAGCTCATACGATCTGGGGAAGACAAATGGTAAATGCTCATACGAGTCTGGAACAATCGATGATTCCACATTTTTCTAAAGCCACCTTCATCATCTTTTATTCACCTATAATTCAAAGTTTTGAAGTGAAATCTTCTTTAGCATCGTTGTGATTTGAAAGTCTTTTTGAAGGTTTCACTTCTACCACGTATGTGAATTATACACATGTTTTTTTTATTTTCAATTGGCTATTCAGAAAGGTTACATGAGCGCCGAAATGGAGAAGTTTCTGGAATTATGGAAACCTAAACCGTACTCTATGTAAAACCCTCAAGTACCTCGGGAAATGGTTAATCCTCTGGTTGACAGTGATAGATCTGAGCACATCGAAAGGTATGAGCGGGGCAGACCACATGAGCGTCCAATCCGGAGCATCAGGGTGAGCCTCAGTCATCCCGTGAGCGTTTAGCAGACACTTCAGCAAGTAGTTCCTATGGTAAAGAAGTACTGTCAGTATTGCTACTTTCATGTGTAACTAAGGTAGGTTGTGGTAACTAAGGGCTCTATTAAAAATTCCACGAGAAAAGGAGTTGGTTCAAAATCAATTGTTAAATTATTATGGGTCTTATAAGTCTTAAATCTATAGCAACAATACTGACAGAACTACCTTACCAGTTCTCTGACCCTTTTTGACTCACATAACGCCTATAATACATGCCATTGTAGGTACTAAGGTACATATAATCGGCCTTACCACGTTATCAGATTTATCTTGGATCTAACAAAAACCGCTAAAAACTACGTGTGTTTTGGACTTAGTTCCCTATCAATAAGTTGTCAGATTTATTGTAACATATAAATCTGACAACTTATTGACAGGGGTTAAGTCCAAAACACACGTAGTTTTTAGCGGTTTTTGTTAGATCCAAGATAAATCTGGAAACATAATTTGGGGGAATATGTCTATTACGTTATACAACTATATGGTTTGTAGGTTCGTAGGTACTAGCCTGCCTATTTTTATTATTATTTTAGCAATAGATATCCATTTTTTTTTTACCTATGATTTTTGCTATAAGGACCTAAATGTCCTGCATATTTACAAGTGTTGGGTAATAAAAAGTTTTTCTTTCCTTTCTTTCTAACTGCACACCAAAAATACCTAGCTCAACAATACTTACATATCCCGGGTTTTGACCTCCAAAACACTATCATAAAAAGTCATGAGACAAACGAAATTCCACCTGACAAGACAAAATATGTACCCTTAATACTCAGCAGAACTTGAAGCGCGATAAAACACGCCAATGCTTTGGACCAATGTAGGTACCCCTCCCTCATAAAAACTCACCTTGCATGACTTGTAAGGAGGTAAGAACCTCAACACGTGAGCGTCCTAAGTTTTCAACTCTTCAAACCGAGATCAATACCGACCAGTCAGATTTGCGGGCCTAAGATGCGCACCGCGAGATATTTGTCATGTCGTTCTGTCAAAATGTAAGCATTTTGTACCAGTTTAGGAACTATTGCATTATCTGTGGTACCTAATGGTGTCGACAAAACGCGCCATAACGTACACTTTTGACACTTCTTAGTCGTCGTACCTCTCTGAGGACGAGATAAAATACGATATTTAGTCATGCAGAAATGTCAAAAGTTGAAAATTCAAAGACGCGGTTTCTCGACAACATTACCACAGATAATGCAATAGTTCCTGAACTGGTACAAAATGCTTACATTTTAAACTGGTACCTAAACTGGTACAAAATGCTTACATAACAAATATCCCGCGGTGCGCATCTTAGGCCTGCTGGGATCTGAAAACCCGTGCTTTAGATCTGAGCGCAGGCCCGATCACAGCAGTTAGAAGTTCATCAAATCTGGAACTGTTTGGAGACAGCTAAAATCTATTAACATTGGGACCAGCTGTTACGACTCACCTAGGGAAATGGTTGACTCTTTGGTACGGAGTCAAGGACCTTAACACGTCAGGTTTGGGGTGCAGTCCTGACCACAGCAGGTTGAAGTCTTTGGAATCAGGAACTGTCTCCTGAAGGCCATGCGCTTGAAGTAACCGGTGGAGGAGTTTAGTTTCTGTGTTCACCAGCTTATAGCTGATTTTTAGAAGGCGGGCTGGCATGTGGCTGCTATCTAATACCTGAAAGTATAGCTTGCATGACCAACTCAAGTCTCGGATATCATAGATTCATAAAAAATAAATAGAACCCCAAGTAAGCCTTTAAAAACCGTTCTATTCAAAAACTTCGATACTTCTTTGCCAACGGTCTATCACCTCATTCTAATTCAAAGTGAGGGAATAAGACCTGCACTGACGTCCGGGTGTATTGCACGGCGTTGGGGTGTATTGCGCATTGTCCCCCTGCCAGCATAATTCCTTAAAGTTACTGAGAAGGACTTTGGGTTGATGGCAGCAATGTTCCAGCATCCCCGATGGTGTCTATTACCTAGTACCTTCAAGCTTTACATTTACCATACCTACCCTCATGTTTGTAAGAATACATGTCCGGTTATCAGGTTATCGCTTCTGCCAAAACACTGTATTATTTGGACCACGCAACTGTTACAATCAGTTTAATACTCACCTTAATACTATCAACTTCTTTAACTAGTAGATGCTCAGAGTCATCGCTGTCTAGAACGGGTGATGACGCACGCGCTTTGCTCTTTTTACTCTTTCCTTTGCTTTTCTTGCCTTTCTTGTCTTCTTTGATTTGGTCTGGAAATGAAAGACTTGAACACATCAAACTAACTTCTAATCCATGGTTTGAATAAAAATGTGAAGCTTGCAGTCTGTTGTACATGGACATTAGTTTTGAAGATATCACGCGTTTTCATAAATCTTACAATACCTTTTGGTGGGGGTGGATCTTCCGGCGGTTTGATGTTAGCCGTCGTATTCTCGATATTCAGATGTTTCTTCAAAGTTATCTTGCTCAAATCGTTCAGAACATCCTCTATATCCCTCTTGTGTTCCACTGGTTCGTGACCCTGCTCTTCAATGGACTCTGTTTCCGGGAGTTCAGCTTCTGATACATGTCTGACCACATACGCTTGACCGGAAAACTTCTGGCTGTTACCAAAAGTTTCCATTACATCATGCATTATGTTCTTCGGCCGGACATTGAACGAATGAGGCTCGGAAACCAGCCTTCGGGCCATGTTCTTCGCCTTATTGAGCAGAATCGTCGTTCCGGTGTTGTTTCCGATGGTTTTCGTTGTAGATTCCATAGAAGGTGTTCGAGAAGCTAGGGTACATGATCTGAAGACGAGAACTGCGCCTTTAGAACCCATGGGCCCGCCGGATACCCAGTCGGTGATCGACCCTTCATCTTTTTCTCTCGCGTTGGAATCGTCATCATTTTTTCTCATGCTGTCTTGGTCTGGAGTTGCGGTTTGGAGGCCCGAGGTAGACGGATTTGAGGTTTCTGATGATACATGTGGACTGGAAAAGAAACAAAAATAATGCGTTATTGTTTGTACACAGCACACATACGATGAATAATTATTTCGTCAGAGTCTATTATACTGACGAGACTCATAATAAACAAACAGTAGGTCCATGTAATCTTTGGTTCCCTTTTGGTAGAACCCTTGTTTGTTTGTACCTGTAGCTAAATCCTAAAGATGCAGAGATAATAATGTTTTTTTGTTAGAAACCAACAAAATAGGTAAAAATCTACGAAGGGTTCTTTCTATTGCAGCGTTGTACTTTGTAAACTATTCTGGTTTGTGAGAACGATATTTCCAGCAGATGATGTCTGATAATTACAACAAGGTTAGCTACATTAAGCTGTCATTTCTATAAAAACTAGAGCTTGTACGTTCAAAATAAACTTATAGGTACGTGACTCAAGCGTAGATATTTATGCATTTCAATCATCTGCGAAAAAATCTATGCTTGAGCCTCGATTTAGACTAAACTAGAGCATTGTTTCAGAATGCGAGCCTAGGATACCTACCCAAAATACAGACGTTTTTCTGTATTCTGTGAATACCTACTTTGAAATCTCCATGGCCAGTATGCCGTTAAAAAAATCGTTTCTCAAGCATAGATTTAAGTAGAGATTTTCATACAAAAACCCATGCTTGAGTCCAGATTAAATCCAGGTCCAGCAGTAAATCAGCATACGGGCCTATGTAACAAGACCTACAAGGTATTACAAACGCGGTAGATGCATAACACATGATGGCAAGCATATGGTCGGTGAATAGGCGATTGTAGACCAAACATGGAGAATGGAGACCAATGGGTCGTGTGGCCGATTTATTCAGTCGGGCAGTACTGTACTGACCTTGTGCCAATGATTACATTATTACATTGCGTTTTGATGCAATCGAAATTCAAACACCGACCGTTGGTTTTAGTTTTAATCATAAATACTTGATTTACTTCAATGTGTACTATACCTACGTAAAGATCTTTGAAACTATTTAAAAGTGGCACACATTCCCCGCAGTTGGGATGCAAATGGAAAGTTTGTTGCAAGTAGTATCGGGACATTATTTGCGACGATTGTCAAACGAAATACAAAAATATGGTGGCCCGTGGTGTTTATACTATGGTGACCCCGACAGGTTCAGCAATGTTCAGCGCGGTCATAATTTAGATGTGACCGCTAGCATGTACGAAGCGTAAGTATCACTGTAAATGTAGAAAGATACAATTTCGGTAAATGGTATTTTTTGCGTACCCTGTGATGACTTTGTAATAAACTGATTAGTTTTTTTGTGTGGAGAGGAAGCAGTTTGATTGAAAAAGTAAATTGAAATCACGATATTTAAGCGATACCTACCTACCGACCTGGTATTTATATCTTCAGAGGCGTTACAAATATTATTTACTTCGGTCTGCTGTGATTGTATCGAAAATAATATTTTCTCAAACATGCTTGGAAATTAAAGCATTATTTTGACAACCTTTTTCAAGATAAATCGAAAATGCAGTACTGGCCAAATACATGCGAGCAGCGGCCGGCAATAAGTGTATAAAAATCCATTGCTGGCGTGTTTAGCGTCCATATAAATTACATACAAAACTCATATCTGTCGTGTAATTTAAACATGGAACGATCTTTTACTCCATAACATGGCAACCAAGGAGGTAACTTATCAAAGGTTTTATTCAAAATTTGAATAAAACTTTTGGTTTTATTCAAAATTTGAATAAAACTTTTGATAAGTTATCTCCTTGGTTTCAATTTGAATTTCAAATTTCGAACAGACTTTCAAATAGAAAGCTGATTATTTAAAAAAACAACAAATGAACACTGTAACTTCGTTGTTCGTTATTGGTTTTGAAGAGTAATTGTATTTTCGACTAAAATGTTTTGCCTAGGTACTTAGTTTTAATTTCCGCGCATTATTTGAGAAAAGTACTATACAAGCCTTGGCCACAACTAGGCAATGATGGACTCACGTCACGTATGTATGCCTTGTCTTCGACTCGGCCCACATTTACACGTTCTTCCCTCATTGCCTCTGTTGCGGGCCGATGCAGTAATGTACTATTTTATACCTTTACTACCATGCTTGTATTGTAGCTCGTAAAATGTAGAGTGGAATAAGTTGATGAAAATAGTTTAAATCCGTATCTAACCTACTTTCAGAATGTGGGCATTGACATCATAAATAGTATGCCAAACTAGGTACCTAGATTATCTGAGCACGTCCACTATCGACGTGCCCTGTAAGATATTGCACTGTGAATGGATGACTTAGCCATAGCACTATGTTATGTGAAAACTATGAAAATTCTTACTAGACAAATAAATAAGAATGCATTCAATAAACTGTACCATAACTATCAAGCCGTTATCAATCGATTAACAAAGCAGGCATATCGTGTTCTCAAGTCCTTTCTCGGTGTTCAAGTACTAAGTTTACAAACTATTACAACTTTACGACAGTTTCGTCCGTTCGAAACAATGCCACATTTTGGGGCTTCGTGTGACAGACACGCGAAACTAAAACGCCTAGAGTTACAGTAATTTAAACTTTATTTCCATTGCATTTGGTTCAGGACAGGGAAACTATTGGAAGGTTTTATGTCTTAAACTTTTAACCCCAATTTACCCCACTTAAAAGGTGTCTGGGTCTAACTAGAAAATGTTGTAGCTAATATTTTTTATAAAAAGATTTTTGCGTATAAGAAACTTAGGTTACAGTTATGTAGTTATTTAAACTTATTAATGAATGAACGAATCGTAAAACCATTGCAAGGTTCTATCGTGTTTTTTTTTACATTTTATACAATGTTACAGTATTGACCATGAAAGAACCACTCACTATTTTCCATTGTTTTTTGAGGCTATTGCAATCTCTTGACAAGGATCTAAATTTTTTACACACCTCGAATTATGTCAAAAGGTATAATTAGGGGTGGTTTTTTTCAACGCTAAGTTTTGGTATAATGTTATATTACTAGCAATTTTTGTATAATATACAATTCTTATATAATATACAAGAATTGATCGTGGAGCCGTTTCCAAAAAAAAAACGAAACGGAAACGGAGTGGAAACGGCTCCAACGATTTTCATGAAATTTAGTATACAGGGGATTTCGGGAGCGATAAATCGATCTAGCTAGGACTCATTTTCAGAAAATGACCTTTTATTTGTGTTTTCAAGTAAACAGAAAAATGTGACTCTTCCCTACATCAGCTATTGGCGAATAATAATACTATTTTTGAAGTTATACTTCTAATCGTTAATAGATGGCAGTGTTCAGCATTTGATAGATGTCATTGCTGAAATCATTTGAAATCAAAGGTCCATAGAACTTTTTCTAACTAAATAAGTACCATATTGGTTATGTACATAAAAATAACTAAAAAAATACCGAGCAAAGCTCGGTCAACCAGCTGGTAATGTTATATGTGTCGATTTTGCTTCCCGAACTAACTTGGCCAACATGCATTGTGACAAATAGACATGTTCAAAATTAGGTACAGTTAAAAAATATAGTATTTGCATATCTAAATATCGAAAATTTTTGAAGCCTTTGAAATATGTTGGAACTAGAATAAGGAGTGATCACCGTGGGTCGATTTATTTTCCATGACGACATGTCACAGTTAGCACTGACCTAATGCCATGGGATTGCTTAAACACACCAATGCCAAGCCTTTTTTTTTTTTTTTTAATTATGCCACGCCTGTGAACTTTTTGCTGTCCAGAAGAAATGACCTAGTATTCAGTAAAAAATAACTCATGATGACTGCGTACTTTATCGGGAAAAATCATGTTACGAAATTAGAGATAAAAGCTTGTAAAGTTTCACAGAAGACATTACTGCGAATGCAGTTTAGAAAATAATGAAATGGTAGAAAGTGATGAACGTAGAACCGCATACAATCGTAAAATTATTCAACAAGCAGCTAAGAGTTAATCTAACAGTAAATGTAAACGTAATATGAAAGTATTTGATAAGAAAGTTTTTTTTGTAAAACATCGTGTAATTTACGTTATTCTTATACATAGGAATATATTATTTACTAACACTGATTTCACCTACCTATGCAAAAAGTGGACATGAACTAGAGGTTTTACAAAATGTTTTTTTCGGTTTATAAATCACGGAGTTTTGAGGTAACAAACACTACAAAAGTACCTATACGACCGAACCTCCTTCTTTTGAATTCGGTTAAAATATAGGTAAGTACAGCAAGAACCTATCCGAACTGTGGCAAAAGTAAGGCCGACAGAATGGATCGATGACCTACGAAAAACCTTATCAAGTATTCCGGTCTCGCGTCCTATCCCGATTGGGGGAGGAAGTTGAAAAAATTCAAAAGTTCATACTTGGTTTGATAGCGAAAAAACCGGTTGCCTATGCAGTACATTAGGTATTCTGTGATTTACACAAAGAATAAGTAATTGCATACCTACCTACATCTGTAAGGGCTCATACCTCTCTGAATTTCGCGACGATATTCATTATTAATTGCATTGCACACATTCTTTATTTCAGATCAATCTGTTAGAACGAAATTAAACACGGCCTTAGAATTCCGCCTCCGAAATTCGGAATATTTACATCTCTGAATTTCTGAAGCGGAATTCATAAGCATTCTGAAGTATTACGCTGCAAGCTTGTAGGGACACTCTTAGCGTAAAACGTACGGTATGAAGAAGATAGCCAAGTCTCTAGTCCCTCGAAAGTCATGAATATCATATTCAGCCACATCCTCTAACAAATCTTTTGAAAGTGACTGACAATCAACGCACATCCTAAACTATAAATCCTAGAGGTATAAAATTTGGAGGGTAGTATTCTTTTATGTATAGTGTAGGGATGCAATAAGAAAGGAATTTTAAAAGTCGCACCCTAAAGGGTCTAAAATTAGGATCAAAAATTTTTTTTACCAAATAATGGGTATGCTGCTTTCACGCGAGGAAAGCCGCGGGCGACAGCTAGTAATGTAATAAAACTCAACGCCAAGGCTCGTAAAATATGTAGCAGAACTTTATTAATAGTAAGTGGTCGAGCTAATTAAATTCCTAGTGAAAAGGTGTATACATGTCTAAATATGGTGCACCAGTTTGAAGACCACAAACTTTCCATCAGTGGAGAAGTCTCTTAGAAAAAACTGTGGTTCTAGAAGCATTTATGCTATAAATGTTTAGATGGTCAAATTAAATAAATACCTTAAAAGTTGAAAAATAATTGTTGGATAGATAAAAAAAATTTGAAAGAAAGGTTTCAAGCGATTCAGCTGAATATAAATTTCAATATTAAATAGGTGTTCCAACACACAAATTATGAAAAAGAACATACTAAATCCGAATCCAAAATTTAATCTTAGGTATACTAATAATTGCGCCAATTGTGGCCGTGCAGTGCGCTCGCTCACGCATTGGCTTATACAGCCACCAAAGAATATGTTTACCCCGGCCGAATACAGTCACTACTTAAATAGTCTGCAAAAGACGCAAAGCCCAATGATGATGATACTAATAAAAGTTAACATAATAGAATGCTTTCTAGCAATTAGTTTGTGTGCAATAAATATCTCTTATCTCAAGATCTGTCGATATAACCAGGTAAATAAACCTACTCCATAGCCCCGGTCCCAAATTACCGAATTACGGGAGCACTGCAATAGGGAGGAAATAAAGAGGGAAGAGGGTAGCGTGTTGAAGAGTATCGATCTTTCCTTTTGTCGAAGGGAGAGACCCTTGCCACAGACCATCCAACAGTTACTACGACAGCCAGGATGTAAAACCACTGAATACTATCATAGTTAGTGTGAAGGGTAAGACACAGCAATAACTATGAACACGCACTGACGAATTCGTAGGAAGTTTTTACGACGGTAATAATTTCCTGAATTTCCCTGCGGATATTGGAATCCTTTAATAGATGTAATGAAGTTTTCCGGTTAATGAATTAGGTACCATTTGGATGGGGTTGACGAAAAAGAAATTTAATCTAATGCTGGTAAAAAGAATAATCGATAGCTTATTGGATGGCCCTGAAAGTGGCTAGTGGCTTCCTATTAAAATTTCATTATATATCGATTGACAGCTACCTAATCTACGGGATTGTTAATAACACGACTACGATGAAGCAAAAAAGAGGGTCTATCTGATTTTGACCGGTATGTATGCCTGTATATTTATCCGTTTCCTCATAACTCCTTAACTACTTATCAGAATTGAACAAGTGAGGTATCGTTAGTTTATGCTTTCCTATTTTACTAGCAAAACTTCGAATCAAATGGCTATTTTGCTATTTAATTCTTGTACGAGTATTCCATCGACAAATATCCTGTTTTGGTTTTACACAAGGTAGTATCCCGACTATGCCAATAAATGGAAAGTGCGACCGGCTGGCGACAGACGCAAATAGAAATGCAACTAAAACGTGCTAATACAGCGACCACTGCTCGATTTTCCCGTGACCCGTCTACGCTGGAATTAGGAATGAAATCACACGCGGTACACCGTTCTGGATTTATCATCAATGACTACGGATTAAACGAACAACACAGGCTCGGTATACTTTTGCAAGCTCGTCATAAAAGCTTGCATGGAGTAAAAATCCTAACAAAACCAGTTAGAATATTAGCTGATCATTTGGGCCGACTAGGCGCTGCTAAACGTGGAACATTTTGGTTGGTATGGCAGAGACATTGGGCACTTTTGCAGCACTTTTGTAAATGAACTTATCAAGAAATGTTTATTACAACCAAAAGGTAAAAGGATCTAAAGTATAGAGTTTTGAAGAATAGTCTGTGGACTATAGTCATAAACCGATTCCAATTTCATCCAGAATGATTTCAGGATATTACCCAGCTATCGTGAATCATACTGGATGGAGCAGGCCCGTGCCAAATCGCTCCCTAAAAACAACAAAGAAGTTCTCTCGTGCCGCCGGTCGTAACTTTCAGATGCAAGCAGCGATACGTAGCGTAACTTGGTATAAATAAATAACGTACAGAAGTTTCACTCTCCGTGGTAAGTATTTCAGCTTTGTCATGGACTATTTGAATCGTGCATCAATCCAAAAAGATAATAGATGCAAAGAAAAAAATCTTGACGCATATGAGACATCTCTGCCACGTTCTGATTTTGCAGAATTTGAGGCATTTTAGAACTTATCTTACAGACTCGATTTGACTGTCGATGATCGTGTTCCAGCCATTGTTTCTTCGCTTGTATTAAGTGGAGAAAGGTATATTTATGCTTGCCTTGTACGGTTTGCACCGACTACTAAATCACGCGAATCGAATCTAAATTCGTGGCAGTTAGAGCCCAATTTACAATGTCAGACAGCTCGTAGTGACGCGCCTGGTACGGTGCAGCCCGTCAATCAAACGCACATGCTACGCTGATGCATGAATCAGGTTAATCGATGGCTGTTTCGCATGATCAGATCTTGCAAACAGGCAAGTGAGGGATTTTTGTTTGGAAGTGAGGAGTTATGGAATTGTATTAAAATTTTGGCAGAGGCTTGCGAATGTTTTTCATAAATTCATTAGAAACCCACCAGCAAATTCTTTAAACCAGCAGCACCTGATTCTGCCTCTAGAGGAGCCTCTAGGTACATCGTTTATGAATTCGAATTCAGGTCGGGAGTCACGGGAAATGCAACAAATACGTGTCTTCGTTGTCACGGGAAATGCAACAAATACGTGTCTTCGTTATCTCCATGAATAGTTTCATTTGATTAGTTAGAGGAAAGTCAAGACTCGGCTTAGTACCTACCGTACGTTTTTAAAACTTATGGAGAGACGTATGTGTAAGCAGATAACGAAGAATGACCATCCATCTCGTAGAAGACGATAAGGCACACATAACTTGCAAAACTAATTTATTTCTAATTGGTCCTCTACTTCCTCTGTTTTATGCTCGTTTTAACTACTAAGTTTTTCGACCCCTTTTGCACCACAAGGGTTAGCGCATTTCTCCCTCGATTCCCACCTTTAAAATTAGGGTGTATGTGGAATATAGGGGAAGAGTTGGATCTCATGTCGTGCAGAAGTCGATGGGAAAGCTACGATGCAAGGATTAGCATGTTTACATAAACGTCTACAACTAGCGTGTCATCGCCTGGTTAGAATATGGATGGCATGTGCTTTTGTCACGGTACTGATCTCGTAAAAGCGACATGTGAAATTATAGGGTTGGCGAGCGCAGATAATTATATTAGAACAGACTGAAGCTTCTAATATTTTGTAACAGTTTGATATGCTCAAACAGTTGATAATCTTTAGATAAATATTATCTAGATAAGTCATCTCAATTAAATTAATTTCGACAACATAACTCACATAAATATAATTTTTGATTAGGTATTTATTTTTGGGTATCGATTGTATACTAATATTCAGTGGTATCGATTAGAAAATAATAGCACAAGCACAGCTGTTTGTCTCGGGATGATCCAAGATCGTCCTGATATACTCTCAACTTATTTGAAAGTGTGCTAATTAAATCTATTTCTATAATTACTCACACGAAAACCTTTCCCATCGCGTACCAGAAATTAAGTAACACGTGCTCGAATCTCCCCGACTGAGTCACCGGGGTCGCTAATGTAAACAGTGCAGTTAGTACAGCACTGGCTGATCGTCTGGTACAGCGGACGCGATAGTGAAAACACGTCAGTCACGGACGAGTGCCGGCAAGCGACTGACCCTATAGTAGTGTCTGCGAGTACTCTGTGCGACTGACTGCGCGACTCGCTGGCCGGACGGCCGGACTGACTATGGTGGCGGTTCTTCTGTGCAATTCCCTTCAGTCAGCCATTGTACTGTCAGAACTCAGAACACTCTCGCCATACATTATCGTTCTTATGTTGCGTTCACACTATGCCGCAGTCGGCAGGGACTTGGGCAAGGAAATGGCCACGAGCATAATGTGAACACGATAATGCCTCTGTCCCGGCTCCCGGCCCAAGTATATGCCCGTGCTCATAATGAGAATAAAGGCGATGTTGCTGTGGCAATAAGTCCGCGGCAATAATGTCGGCAGCGGCATGGGCATAGTGTGTGTGAACGCGGATAATACATTATCGTTCGTAGACTCCAGAATTGCTAAGATCACAATTTTGTCAGATCGATTTGAGACTTGACGAATTCATTCTGTTAGTTGTTTGTCGCGTGTGTGAATTATTCTTTCAGACATTTTATAATATGCAGCTGCCGCGGGTGCAATATTAATAGGAATTCTCAGTATACGCGTAGCGTGAATTTCATAGATCAAACACATATCAAAACAGTCAAAGGCAAATGACAGCAGTATCAAACCAGTCATACACTAGTAACATTTCAACAAGATACTTCCCTCGTAAAAATATAATAATAAACTCTGTAAAAGACTAGAAACCTCATTAAAGAGTATTCTTTAATTTCTGTATAAAAAAATATTTTGTTGACTGTACTTCTACAATGACATGACAAAACAGTTTTTCTGTTAACAGAGACTGGCACAGAGAAAAATGTACTTTAAGTTTTCTGAAAAAACAAATTGAAGGTGGAAGCTTATAGTGAAAAATGTGTGATCAAAAACAATCTGTTAAGTTTCTTATCAGAATCTTCTAATGTAGCAGTGTGCGCATTTTATGGTGTGACCCACTTTAACAAAACAAACAGACTATCAATTACGGATTTAATGGTATATTGATTGTTGAGCATGGTTACAACAGCCCAAACAGCATGGTCTAATGAGCACCGTGTGACCCCACCTTAATAAAGGGGAGTGTACACTGCAACCAAGATACACGATCAACATGCTTCATTGTGTGATTGCGGGGATAAGCATAGCATGTGAGAACAGTGTTAGGTAATCTAAATAAATTACATGGAATAAGAAAATAAATAGCTTGGAATCCAGAATTTTATTTTATTAGGACTTGTAGTATCAGGAGTCAATCACTTTTTCAGAATTTCTGTATTTCACTTTCAGCTGAGTTTTTTAAGCCCATCTTTGAAAAATAAGTTGTTAGTTTTCAGTCTTATACAATTTTTTATGATACTGACTGTACTGTGGCTTATTACTAGGTGGCTGTTAGCTTATTATATTTGGCTAATTAGTAAACTGAATAAATAACAAATTCCATAGAAGAATATTTTGGATTCCAAGCATTATAAATAAACAAATACAAATAGGTGTACAAGAATAGACCTTGTATGTGGACGGTTGTGGTTGCATTTTGTGTGTACTTTAGGTATATCGTCTGAGGCTCGTTTATGAGATACTCTCTCATCTCCCGGCTGCATTGCTATATCAGTAAAATAAAAATATATTTATTAGATAGTACATTATAATACATATCATAGGTACCTAAATAATATTAAGTCTGTATGTTTAATTTGGGAAAAAATATTAATTTGTATTTACCTACCTTAGAATGTTTCAGATTTATATAGACAGGCGGTAGGTAGGTAATTATGTAAATAGGAGTAGCTATAGTGAAGTAGGTAGATAGGTGGGTAGAGTTGTTACAATGAAAACGCGAAAAATCTAATATTCCACAAGAACCGTACAGTAAGTAGCATGTTTGCAGTGTTCACAGTTGACTGCCTAAGGTAATACCATCACAACATTCACAAATCGATAGCAATGCGGCACTTTCTGGAGAAAAATAATGCAGATGACGTTCTGCAGTTTTCGCAAAACACAGTATCGAAAATAAATGCTTTAGATACTCACGATTCACTCTTCGCCGGCGGTATTGTCGGACGAAGATACTTATAACACAAATAATTTCACATTTCTATTTATCTCAATTTTTAATTTAATTTACAAAAAGCTCGCTCACTAAAAATTTGACAAATTGTTTCAAAACTTTCAAATTCGGCACACGCACGCGCGGTGTCACCTGTCAATGGTTTGTCATTTTGATGAAGTGTCACTGAATTTTTTCTCTAGATTTTTATTGCCACTTTAGAGAACGCTCCCAAATACATAAAAAATTTTCTTCTCTTTGATTTCTGTGGACAAGCCAGCTATACCCGTCTCTTTATGTATGTTTTTATGGCACATTTTATGGTATTCCGCTAGGATATAGATGTTCGGTGCCCGGGATTCCGGTGCACCGAACATCTATATCCTAGCGGACTCCGGTGCGGCACAACCAAGGAGGTTGTATGGCGACTATGGCGCATTGTCAAATACATGAATGAGCATGCAATGATGTACCTACTATATTTTATTTTATTTATTTAATTGTGTCACGACAGCGAGCGCGTGTCAACGACAACGTCTTGGCCTAAATTCTAGCTAGATGTCCTCTACGCCATGTCATGACATCGGCAAGCCAAAATATCTCCTACAGTACATAAAAATAAACACTAAATTAATTTCACATTAAACACAGAGCGAGAGTGAATGCGTGGCACTCGAAGTATAACTTCTTCCGCGCGTAGGGACTGCACGCACAGGTTTTTTTTTAACCACTCTTGGAAAGAATATTGAAGCTAAATGTCGCGTCGCTCCGCTGCAGTGCAGTTCCGCCCTAGTGCGGTCTTACCTTTAACCAGAGAGATAGCCAAGGAACTTATAATAAGTTCCTTGGAGATAGCCATGTAAATAGTATATTTCATTACCAATGCGGAAAGGCTGTCATTGCAAAGAGTTCCGACAAATGTCTACCCGAGCCGAGGCGCAGCCGAAGGCGAGGGTTGACAGTCGGAACAAGCTGCAATGACGGTTCCGCACGTGGACTGAACGACTATTTTTAATACAGTTGCGAAAAAATGAAGCAATTTTTTTTAAAAAAAAATCTGAAAAATAGCGCCAACCGTAGAATATAAGCAGAGATTTTTTTTTCTTCGCCCATTCTGGTAGGCAAAGGGAACTATGCCCATACAGACAAGTCTTCAGAATTTTTTTATTGATATGAAATAAAAATGAAATGAGATGAAATGAAATGAAACCTAACCATTGAAACAAATTAGTAGCTTCTTTTTAGAAATATACGTATTTGCATGAATCATAAAAACTTCATGGTTGGTTTTTCTTTTTAATAGACATTATTTTGACAGTTGGGAATGAGAACGCACGAGTGCGGGAAAGGTAAAAAAAAAAGCACGAGTGTGTAATAGCCCACATCCCGAACGCTATACGTCCCTGCAATACGCCACTTTTTGAGCAACTGTATTAAAAAAAGATAAACTTTAGTTTATGATGTTAGCAAACCACATTAGCTTAGCAAACATTTTTTCTCCGGATGCTGAAATCTACAAGGTGTTAATGATGACTATGTAGGTAAATGAGAATTACATATATTATTTTGAATTCATTACAGATGAGCTACTTGTTAAACCACTTACATTTTGCGTAACAGATTATCTAAAAGTTAGTAGGTATAAGCTTCCCGAGGTGCTTGATACTTAATCAAGTACCTAGGTACATATAGTCACAATAATTAATACGTTGCGTGGTACCTTGGGTAAGGTAGAGTGTATATTTTTACTTACAGGGTTCTACAAGTAAAATGAATTTACTGAAAACCTAAAAATCTCCATTATACTCGTGTACCTAGTTGAGTTGTTGCGGTTGCTATAAAAACCACACTACGCCAATAAAAACTTCTTGGATATTAGTTTTTTTTCACCCACTAGTAGCTTTCTAAAAAAATGGTAGTTTCTAATGTTTCCACTTGCCAGCTTCAGAAAACTTACTATTTTGGTATAACTTAGCTGAGGGCCTGAAAGGAATCGTGCCAATAGGAGGATGATATCTCTTCACGTGAGGGAGGAGTAAAACTCTGTAAAAGATGAACCATCAAATAAAACATGAAAATTATATAAAATACAGTACATAGTTCACATAGTACACGGTACGTTAGGTTTTGTAGGTAGTTATTTTTATGATATGATATAGTGGTAACCCCAGAACCGGATGACAATTCATTTTGGTGATTCGTATTTTGTTTGAGATATTTTCTGATTTTTCACAATAAATCCATAGTTACACAAAAAGAGAACAATGGCCACTGCCACAGCTACGCTAGACGACCAGTCCATCTGGGAGGACGGAGAGGAAGCGCTCAGCGAGGAAGTTCTTCGCATGCCAACAGAAGAAATCATTAGCCGGACCCGACTCCTCGACAATGAGATTAAGATCATGAAAAGTGAAGTCATGAGAATATCGCACGAGCTACAGGCTCAGAACGATAAAATAAAAGAGAATACCGAGAAAATCAAAGTAAACAAAACATTACCCTACCTCGTATCCAACGTAATTGAGCTATTGGATGTGGACCCTCAAGAAGAAGAGGAAGATGGTGCGGTAGTGGATCTCGACTCACAGCGTAAAGGCAAATGCGCGGTGATAAAAACCTCCACGCGTCAAACCTATTTTCTGCCCGTCATTGGTCTTGTAGACGCTGAGAAATTGAAACCCGGTGATCTGGTAGGAGTGAACAAAGATTCGTACCTCATTTTGGAGACTTTGCCGGCGGAGTATGATGCTAGAGTCAAGGCTATGGAGGTAGATGAGAGGCCAACCGAACAGTATTCAGATATTGGTGGACTGGATAAGCAAATTCAGGTTTGTATTACAAATCACTAGGCTTAAGATACTCAAATCTCTTGGTGGGTCTATACTGGAACCAGATGTATACTATTTATGTACATCGAAGTGTATGTGATATAAATTATTTTGTAAAATCATTTCTTTGGTCAAAAATATTCACTTTGAACCATATTTTTCTTTTATTGATAGAATGGAACTAAAACCAAACCCATTCTATTTTAGGAGCTAATAGAAGCAGTAGTCCTACCAATGACCCACAAGGAGAAGTTTGTGAACCTCGGCATCCACCCACCTAAAGGAGTTCTGCTGTACGGACCCCCCGGCACTGGCAAGACATTGCTTGCAAGGGCTTGTGCTGCGCAGACCAAGTCTACCTTTCTGAAGCTGGCGGGCCCTCAACTTGTTCAGATGTTCATTGGTAAGGTTAAACCTAATTTATTATATTACTGCCGAATAAAATTGAAATGTTCTGTAATCAAAACTTACTTTTTTATATACTTTTCACAGGTTGCATATTGCATATTGGTTTTTTTCTATGTACTTTCCTACCCTAAAAGGCAATAGGTACATAGAAATTACATTTCTGTTTAAGATTCCACAGAAGAAATTCACCAGAATTATGTAATTATGATAATATTTAAAATATTCTAAATGCTAATTCCAGGTGATGGTGCTAAGTTGGTGCGTGATGCCTTCGCCCTCGCCAAAGAAAAGGCACCAGCTATCATCTTTATTGATGAACTAGACGCCATTGGTACCAAGCGTTTTGACTCGGAGAAGGCCGGTGATCGTGAAGTCCAGAGGACTATGTTGGAGCTGCTGAACCAGCTTGATGGGTTCAGCTCTACTTCTGATATCAAGGTATCTTCTTAGCTATTGTTATTAAATAAAATAAATAAATAAAATGTGTTACTTAGACCTTGTCATAACAGAGAAATCGGCTTGTCTATAAACTAGTAAATAAACAAATAATAATAAATAAATATTCTTGGACATATCACACAACACTCTAGTCCCAAACTAAGCAAAGCTTGTACTAGATTGCTGATAGAATAGTTGTACAATTTTTTTTTGTAAATACAAAAGGAAAGTGGAAGATTCACTCTGTCTCATTGATTGATTTTACGAGTATGATGATGAATGGTGATTATCATCATCATTATCATCATCATCATCATCCACAGCCTAACTTTACCCACTGCTGAGCATAAGCCTCCCCAACTTGGGGTTATCTCATAATACGTCCATGGGTTATCTATACTATTATAAAACTTTAAAAGCCAAAAACTAAAGTTAAAGATATGGATAAACTAAATATGCAGATCTACTAAATAAACGATTCTGATTCCGTTTATAGTAGATGCCAAATAACACCGCAATACAGGTCATTCACCCACCTTCACCACGATGTCGCAAAATTCAATTTATGAATGGCTAATTCTGTCGCTTTCCATACAAACCTGTCGCTAAGACGGTAATCGCTCGAATCTCGTAGTACCTACTGTTTAAAAACCTACCATACATAAATTGAATTTTGCGACATCGTGGTGAAGGTCGGTGAATGACCTGTGTTGCGTTGTTATTTGGCACCTACTATATCTATTTGTTTTTTTTGTTCGCGGGTCACGCCTAAACTACTGGACCAATTTCAATGAAACTTATACCATTGGGAAGCCCTTTTTCCGGATTGAAACATAGGCAATATTTTATTGAAATAAAAGATGTGGATTCTTAGATACAGCTTGACCTCTCTAAACCAAAAGCCGCCTTTGGAACGAGGTTCATCGTATGCTGGTTGATAGATATTTTGGTGGAAAGTTATCAGCTAGTCAGTCATAAAAATATTGTTTTCATTACTAGGTTATAGCAGCTACCAACCGAGTGGATATCCTGGACCCTGCCCTACTCCGATCAGGTCGTTTGGACAGAAAGATTGAATTCCCCCACCCGAATGAAGAAGCCAGGGCTAGGATTATGCAAATTCACTCCAGGTTCGTTTTACCTTGACTACCTTGATTGCTTTATCTTTGTAGCCAAGCTAATAATGCTACTAATAATAAAGCTTTATGGCTACTTAAGTGTTCTTTATACCATACTTTATAGGCTGAACATAATTATTTTTTACCATTGGGTACCATTGGTTATGTTCCCATCAATATGAAGAACTACTTCTAAGGAACCGAAAATCAACCGACCACTAAAATACTGTTTTAATTGTATTGCAGAAAAATGAATGTAAGTCCCGACGTAAATTTTGAAGAGCTCTCTCGGTCCACTGACGACTTCAACGGAGCGCAGTGCAAAGCGGTCTGCGTGGAGGCCGGCATGATAGCCCTGAGGCGATCCGCCACCGCTGTCACTCATGAGGACTTCATGGACGCGATTCTAGAAGTCCAGGCTAAGAAGAAAGCTAATCTTAGCTACTATGCTTAATTATGAAGTTTTGTGTTTAAGTAACTATGTAATACTAATTAAAATATTAATAGGAATGGTGTTGTTTTAATAATTTATTCAATTATGAAAATTATGGTAAGGTATCTAGGTAGACCTGTCTGTGGGATGGTCCAATTATATTATTTTAGCCGTCGCCGACTTCAGGCACATTCGGAGTATCTGACTCAGATACTAGTAGCATCATTTCAAGGCTAGCACATGCCAAGGAAATCTGTGCTATGGTCGAGACAAAAAGCTGCTTTTTTTGCAGGCAGGCAACATTTTTTTCACATTTTCCTTTGGGAACAATGGGAACGAGTGTAGAGGTAGAATAACCTACCACAGAAGTGGCCACGCGTTTCTTTTACTTGTACCAAAAATTAAAAACTGTTGGTACAAATTAAAAACTTCATAGAGAGAACTTCATAAAGATGAACGCATAATTTTTTTAAATTGCTGTCATGCGCGTCAGTTCATTTTGAGAGCTTGTCAGTGTCAATACATAGATGTTCGGTGGTCAATTCTGTCAATTTTTTGGTTTGGTTTGGGGAATTTCGAAAAGCAGCTGGGTCTGCGTTGCTTTTTTGAGAAAATATCAATTTTATAGACTGTGCGGGATATAAACATCAACATGGCTTTTTCCATGTTCCTGCGTAGTTCAGGTACAATATTTACACTATATTTCCTGAAAACTGTAGTTACATAATAGTTGTTGATAAACTAGGATCTGCAGCCCTTGCAAGCAGTTGCAGGTTACGTATTCTATTCATTATAACGACCAATGTTTTTCATTTCAGCATACAGTAGAGTTTTCAGCCAGCAGGCTGTGAGGTCATTGCAGCATCCTGTTTCTCTGCCGGCTCAGACTCTTGCAATAAAGGAAGTGAACAAACCTTTACTAAATGCAGTAAGTTCTTACTGTAGATTCTATCAGTTTAGTCTTTATTTTACGGGACAAGTGGCCACAAAAGCTGTCACACGAATGTAGAGTGATTTTTAGTGCCATGAGCCCATGAGTCAACCTACACTACAACACAACCTATACCTTCAACTAAGACAAGATGATTTAAGTAATACCTTCGCAGTGGGACTGTACATACCCACCTTTACTAACACTGCTCATTTTTACTTTACAGGTTCGATCATTCCGCACATCCTGTGTGCGCCTTTCAGAAGAGAAGGCCCATGACCACTCAAAGCTGTGGGTGATTGAGAAGGTGGTCTCCGCAGCTCTGGTGCCACTAATCCCTGCTGCATTGATCCTGCCAAATAAGATCTTTGACTCTTTGCTTGTTATTCTCGTCACGGCTCATACATTCTGGTAAGAATTACATGGTAATATAAATAAAAAGTAAAATATATTCGCACCTGTAGATGCCAAATCAACAACTTCTTACAAAAATCTGAATTAACCTATTCCTACCCCAGGGGCCTAGAGGCTTGCGTAGTGGAGTATTGCAGGGTGCTAGTTGTGGGGCCCACCTTGCCCAAAGTGGCAATGGTCGTTGTCTATGGATGTACTGCGCTGATGTTGGGTGGACTATACTACCTGATCTTCAATGATATTGGCGTCAATCGCGCCTTTTGGCGGATTTGGAAGAACATGAGGAAACCGAAGCCCACTTCATAGGGTTACTAACTTGTCTAGTAGAATACAATGAAGTATTGGCCATTAGATACACATTAGTGGTTTTTGGTACTTTTAAAATTAGAATGATAGTATGTATAGGTGAAAAAAGGTGGCTTATGGGCCAGTCTCAGTTGATCTCAAATTATGGTACTTAAACATTATAATATAAAGTAAAAACTGAGTATCATTGTAAAGTTACCATTTATCACTTAAAAATTGGTAATAATTTTCTGTACTTCTCTAGCCTCATTATTTCCATTCTTTCTACATACTAAAGCCCCTTGTGTGGCACTAGAAGAGCACTAGGTTGGAATAGAATGCAATTAAAATTAACATTCATATTTATCCATACTTCCAAATTGTATTTTTAATATCTCTTGTTCAATAAAGGTATCTTTTTCTTTCACAGGGGTCTAGAAGCGATAGCAGTAGACTACGTTCGCGCGAGCATATTTGGCCCCATTATCCCCAAAATTGCAATCGGCCTTGTGTACCTTCTCTCAATCGCGACCTTAGGCGGCCTATTCTACATAATCACCCACGATGTCGGCGTTGCCAACACTATCAGAAACTTCTGGGCTATTAAGTCTGAACAGAAAGTTTAAGCGCCTAGCATGATGAGCGGTTTTATAAAACACCCGGGTGAAATAACGAAAACTCTTAGTTAAAGATACCAGGCAATTGACTGCAGTTCCTAAGTTACGTTTTGGAAGAATCATCTGGTTTCAAAATAGATAGAAACACGGTGGCTTTGATGTTCGCTGGACCTCAGTCGTAAAATAGCGCTCTGGTATTATTGGCGACGAGTTTTTCTACCTATGAAGTTTTAGAAAACCGCTTTGCTTTTTAGTTACCTACTTGTGATTTTATGTATCTGCTGTAGTAATAGGTCACAGCTGCGTTTATTTGAAGCCGGTTTAACTTTTAATATCCGTGGCAACACGAAAAAATTGACACCAGGTACTTAAGCACACAAATTGCGGTGTAATTTCGTTCGAAATAAGTATTACTTTTGTTTACAGCAATAAATTGGATATTTTTTATGTAATTTCGATATAAGAGTTGTGAAGTGCCGAGTATGGACTTTGTTTTATTTTATTATTAGTAATAAAAGAATAATTAAATATTCCGTCGTATTATTTCAATTTTTTTATAGTGTTGCTGCATTTTAGGGCCTGTTTCACCGAATTAGGCACGATGCGCCTTACGCCGCTTCGTATTCCGATAGTGTACCGACTTAGGTAGGTACCCATCACATCGCTTTCTTACGTTATTTTATTAGTTAGCGTCTCTAGGAAACGCTATCCGTCAAGTTTTGTTTTTTTTTTGACAATTCTAAGCTAAAGTATACCTAGACGCTGAGAAGAATGAAATTTAGCCTAACGGCGACACATAGTAATAAAATACAACGTTTGTGTAATAAATAATTTAATTTACATCTTGTAAACCATAATCATTAGGTAAGTACCTATATACCTAGCATAAATTATAAAACAATAGGTTGTTACCAAAATCTGTACTTTACGTACAGACTTTAAACATAAATTCATAATTGACTCGCGATACAAATTGGCTTTGTTCTATTTGACTATGTATTCTCTCATGAACCGACGATATCGGAAAGTCGAAGGATGGAGAAAACTTAATACCATTGGAAATCTATTCATTGCATGTAGTGTGATGATTATAATTAAAGTTTACCTATTGTAGAGAACGCCTCATTTAAAAAGAACGCTGGAAAACAGTGGAGGGGATGTGTTTGCGCATACAAAACACTCGCGCCATCACACACCCTCCCCCTCCGTCCAGCGTTCTTTTTACTTGACGCGACCTTTAAGGCAAACGTCCACAGGGCCGCATCGCACGTATCGGACGCATCGCACGTAACGGATTTTAGTTTGCCTTGTATGACGTCATACGGAATGCCGATCAGTGGACGCGCCCGCGCGCTCGCTCCGCATCGTCGGCCATTTGCATTTGACGATCACTACAAAAATCCGAATGAAGGTGGCATCGGCAATCCGATTGCTGATACTCGCGTCGGCAATCAGATCGCTGCCACAGTGGAAGCAGTCTAAAAATCCGTTACGTGCGTTGTGGGCCTGTGGACGCTTGCCTTTAGACTATTTTTTATATACAGGTAGGTATACCTACGTACAACCCTACGTATAATTTTCTAAATAGATCGGATACAATAATCATTTGTGTGTATTTTACATTGGTATTTACGATATTATGAAATAGGTATCACAGAATATTGCGAACTTTATAATATTTGAGCAATGCACATAATAAATAAATACAAATAACTACGGAATCTTCTGAATTATACAGGATGGTAAAATATCTTCCAACTGATCACCTATATAGGTAACTCAAAATACTAGCCAATATTCAGATCGTTGCTATTTTGATTTTGGGCTAAGGATTAAAAATGTAGATTACTAACAAACAAATAGTACCTACTAGGTGGACGTGGTTGGTCGGTTGGTAATAGACGAAAATATCACTATATAGAACAATAAATAATCTATAGTAAATGGTTTATAAGAAAACGTTCTTTTTCACGGTTGTTACTTTGGTAGGCAAAATTGACATTATATTACCTACTGTTTTCATATTCACCAAAAATAATTGATTAGTCAAATGTATATATACTTTTTTTAAATAATTGAAGTGATGAGCCATTAGATAGCGTAGTTACCTATGCCAAATGCAAATCACACAGAGCACGTCCACAGAAAACAGTCCACACGCATTTTAACTAATTAACAGTATTTGCAATAGAACTTGAATAGGTACAGGTCCGACGCGGTTTAATAGCGCTCGACGAAAGTGGAGGGGATGTGGACTGGTGCCACAGCCAAACAGATACAAAATTCGACTTCTGCGCGTTCAAGGTCAGCGCTATTAAACCATGCCGGTACCTTAAGCTATGTCCTAACATGTGTCCTGTGGAATATATCCATCGCCTCCCATTGCTTCGTGTGCAGTAAGATGTGTGGTCGTCTGCTTCTCATGTACTCCACCGCTTCGGAAGGGGACCAGCCGTTTTTCTGTAAAATCAGTCACAATAATCAGTTCTTTCAAGGTCACCTACCTTACCTTACCTTACCGTTTCCACTGCAAAACATCCTTACTCATATTATATCGTCAGCTGCATCTAGAATGTGTACAATTCGTAATTTTCAATGTAGGGCCGTAGCATTGTTATGGACTTTGACGGTCACAATACTAAATAAATAAGTAAAATTATCAACTGTGTTCATAATTTTTAGTTTTTATCCTGTAAATGTCTATTGTAATACGGTGACAATAGTTTGAAAGTTACGAATCGTACAAATTTTAGTGCAGCTGACTGTACTTTTTATTTTTTTAAGAATACTAATAAGTAGCTCTACCCGTGATCAATTTAATGTCGCCATTGTAGATACATGCTGTATATTCCAAGTTTCATCTAAATCGGATCAGTAGTTTTTTGCGTGAAAGAGAACCAAACATACACACCTACATACATCCTTACAAACTTTCGCGTTTATAATATTAGTAGGAAGGATAGGATTATTGAAATGAAATGAAATGAAATTTATTATGAACCAAACGTCTGTTACAATGTAGTAGGTAGTTAAGTGGTAATTCTTATAATAAGTAGGGTAGGTAGTTAAGGAGTTTAATCATATTAACAAAAATAATATAGCATGCAATGATACCTACCTACGTAGACAAAGAAGTAAGGACGCCACTAAATTTTTTAGGAAAATGTACCACCCAGTGGGATAGGTACACTTTCCGGTTCATGTTAGAGGGTAACATAGATGAGATCGTATCAAAAAACCACATTAGGTTAATAAAAACTGTGTTGTGGGTTCCGATACCATCCTTCGAGTTTGTAGTTTAAACATGATCACATTTGTGTTGCTATCGTCAGTGGTTAGGTAGGTAATTATTATATTATACTGCTAAATAGGTATGTAAATGGTCACCATCATAAGATAGCATCCGACTAGCGTGGCGCTGCGCGTCCGACCCGCCTTGCAGTGTACGTATACAGCGCCGCTGTTCACCTGCGACTCTGTCATCGGAACTCCCCTCAGTTTACTGCTTACTGGCAGAAATCTGTCAAATAACAAACCTTCGCATTAATAAATATAAATATAAACTAGCTGTCGCCCGCGGCTTTGCTCGCGTGCAACCCATAACACTAAGGGGTATGATGTTCTCAGACCTCAAAATTTCATGAGAATCGGTCAAGCCGTTTCGGAGGCGTACGGGAACGAACATTGTGACACGATAATTTTATATATAAGATAAATATTCACGGACATTTAACACAACTCCTTGTAGTCCCAAACTAAGCAAAGCTTGTACTATGGGAATTAGATGGCTGATAGAATACATTATATAATTTTTTTTTGTAAATTCATACTTATAATACATAGTAACACCCAGACATAGAACAAACATCTATGTTTTGCCACACACAAAATGTTTGTTCTCGGTGGGGATCGAACCCACGACCCACAGCACAGAAGGCAGAGCTACTACCGACTGAGCCATGACGCCTGTCATAAATATTCATAATCTCGGCTCAAACTAAGCATAGATTATGGGAACTAGATTCTTGAATACTTATTTGTTGTAAATAAGAACATAAGTACCTACTTAGTTATAAAAAATAGTAAAACTCAGACAACAATCTATGTTTGCCACAAACAAATGTTTGTTCTCAGTGGGGATCGAACCCGCTACCCACAGCACAGAAGGCAGAGCTGTGACGTCTGGATAGTATCTGGTCTAGAAATCTGGGTTTCTTTATTCAACTTTAAGGTAGGTATTTAAATCGGCTATACTTATACCGATATATTCCAGAAATTCCTACCAGTGGGGATTGCACTTTTTCTTCAGAAAACCCCACTAAGTATATGGTCCCTATTAAAAGCCTTTTTTTATTCATTGAAATTGGCTAAGTTTGTACTTCTCTTTAATAAAGATAGATTACCTACCTATTAATAAATGTGACGCCTTCATACAATTTGTCCTGGTCAGGCGCTTCGAAGATATCTGTGGTTGCGAGCTGAAGGAACTCCACTCCATGCTGACGCCATTTCTACATAAAACATAAAGATTATTATAATAAAAAATCTAGCTTTATATAGTATAATGTTGAGAATTATATTGTTTCTTAGTTACACATTGTCACTGTGTTTTTTTCCTTATTCATTTCTAGGTAACTCAAGTAAGTGCAATGAAATATTTTTCATTCATATAGGTAACAAGATTATTCATAAACAATCTACTCAGTTTAGAATAACAAAGGCATCATTATTGAAATCTATTTTCATTTGAACTGATGAACTCTTACATATCTCTGATATGATAATGAATACAATAGGTTTCTGAATACCCAATTCTACACTAGTTGTTAATATTGGGGTTAAATAATGTATAAGGAAAATAGGAGGTACAGCCAGCAACAAAACTTGATAAACAGTGTATTTTTTTTATGCCATAGCTGGCAGACGAGCAGGCGGGCCACCTGATGGAAAGTGGTCACCGCCGCCCATGGACACCTGCAACACCAGGGGTGATGCTAGTGCGCTGCCGGCCTTGGACTTTTTGTTTTGTAATTTTTGAGAGTTCAGGTAGATTTTTTATATCTTTATAAGTTTCAATAATAGTATTATAATAACATTTTGCAACTGCGTTTACTTGGATTTTAAAAACTCAATTTGTTAATCGACTTATGTTGCTGACTGTACAATTTTTGCTGGATACACATATTTGAGAGAAAAACATTATATAGAATTTTATGCAGTTAAAAAACTTCAAAATAATAAACCTATTGAAGGTACACAAACCTATTATAGAAACTTAAAACCCTTGACAACTTCTAAAAAGGGTAGTCATAGGTATGTTTGGGGGTAAATAGAGTTTACTAACAATCTTATCAATACCATCGGGGATGCTGGAACATTATTGCCATCAACCCAAAGTCCTTCTCCGTTACTTTAAGGAGTGGGGCTGGCAGGGGGACAATGCGCAATACACCACAACGCGGGACGTCAGTGCAGATCTCATTCCCCTACCACAAATTAGAATAGACTAACCTCAGCGTCATTAGAGAATATCTTCAACTCATATGTTTCATTCATTGACACCACTCCCTTGATATTTTCGTCATCTTTTAGCTGAAACATTGAATTCATTATTTTCGGTTTAATTTCAATTAGTTTGCTATGAAAATAATATATAATGGCTTTTATAGTTAGGCCTTCAAGTATTTTTGAGGTGTCTTCATAAGCAAAACGAAAATTAACTGATGCAGATAATCAGGGTGCTAGATTTCTTTGCTGACAAAATAATTTCTATGAAAACATCACACGCACATACATATTTAGCTCTTTTAATAAATTATTTACCATGACTCATAGTTAAAATACACATTTTCATTCAAAAAACCCATAAAATCCTATCTAAATTGGTATGCTGGACTGGTTTCACTAAAGGCCAAATAACCTAAAATTTTACCTGTTTTGTCATACCCTGGAACGGGAGGGCTCCGAGGATCACTGTGTCATCCATCCTGTCATACCACCTCCTAGACGTGACCTTCTCCATGAACACATTGTAGAGTAATGTGGGGTAGAAAGTGACCCTCGCGAACATAGCGGTACCCTGTACAAAACACAACTTTTTGATAGCAGGCTGCTCAGCACATATCACGGCGGGACTGTACAATGACGCCAGAAGACATATACCATGGTGAAAGCTGCAAACTGTGGTGGGGATTGAATAATTTCTTGATGAGCCTCTCTGCGCCACCTATTGTTTGCATAGTCAGCTGACTGTCAATCTGATCTGACAAACAAACGAAACTGTCATCATAATAATTGACAGATAGAAACGATGTTGCTAGTGTCGTTATTGATCGTCTAAAATCGGATGCGTTCAAGAAACAAAATATAAATAAAAATAAAACGTTGCGGGCTTGCTACGCTATTTTTTGTAATACTATTTAAATACAGGTGATTGCTAAGAGCATATTAGAAGGTGTAAACCAGTACAAAAGAATTTCTAGCTATACTTGCTTTTGCTATGGCTAAAAGAAAAAGAAAAAATTATGGATCGAGTTTGTCACGATTTGCAGATTCGTTACGACAACGACGAAACAATGTAAATATCTGAGTTATGAAACAAGTGACGACGCAGCAGCCGAGCACATTTTTCTTACTAGGTACCTACCAATCAGATCAGCATACCTAACCTTTATTTTTCCAGTTTGAATGTTAGTCTAACCCGTTCGCTTCATAACATTGACAACGTGAGGTTATTTTTTTTTCGAATCCCACCACTTATTAATTCGCTGCCTGCGCCGGGTCTGTTTTAAAACTTGAAAGAGATATCATCGACTTGATGTATTGATGCCATTCGTAAGCGCAGCGGGGCGCGCGCTAGCTGGACATTCCAAATTCAAATTAAATTAAAACGCGGTAAAACAACGCGTTTCCGCCTTCACTATTCAAATTTGAAAGATTCGATCTTTTCTAATTTGTCTATGACCTACTTCACCATTATTTAGACAAAACAAAATGTTCATGGAGTAATAAAAATGGTTTGATTTAATTAACATGGCATTCATTGGAGAACTTCTCAGAAAGGCACTGGTAAAAAAATAAAACTTGATATGTAGGTAATCGTCACCGGTTGATTGTCAGCCATTAATTGTTTGTTGTTAACAAAGAGCGAACTTCCGACACGAAGGCGTGAAAATTGTTTTATTATGTAAATCTTGGCCCATTGCATTTAAATTAAATAAAAAAATGTCGTTTCAATGCCAACTATACTAAGTAAGTTAGTATCTACCTTATCGAAATAGAGACAGGACAAAAGTATACCTAAATATGTACCTATTACATTATAGGCAACACTAGTGGATACAGAGTAGAGGGCTAAACCAACCAAAAGCGCCGATTCTACCCAAAGGTGGCCCATTTTATGTCAGGGAAAACCCCAAATAGCTGGGAGCTCTGCCTCACGCGGGAAATCCTGGAACTCCTGGATCCATTAGACAGGTAGGTGCCTACCTAAGTAGAGTAGAAGTGAACTAACGAGGCCTTGCAACAGTTGCAACCTTAAAAATCTATTAGTAAGCAAGAACACAGATTCGTATCTCAGATCATTTATACTAGGTAGGTAATATAGAAGAGTAAGAGGAAATTTGATTGTTTGTTTGCAATAGGCTCCTAAACTACTGGACAGGTTTGAAAAATTCTTTCACCGTTGGGAAGCACACTATCCTCGGGTGACATAGAATATATTATATTTTTTTTAAAATTAGGGATCAATTTTTTAGGTATTTTTTACAGCAAGGTGTAAAAAATACCTAAAAAATTTGCTAGATTTTAGAGATTATTCGATCTATTCGAGCAAGTCACTCTTAGTCACCACTAGAACAAGGCTTACGAATGCACTTCACTAGGTAAAGGCAAGGTAGGTGGTTCAACCCGCCGATTTCATGATTCCCGCTTCATCTGTCATCATTAATGCCACAGTATCCTAATAAGTTTGCTACAATAAATAAAAAGAAAATATCAAAGAGTTGCGCCCCGTTTAATGGTTGTAATTGTGGCCAAATGAAATATGGTATCCACTGGCAGTATGGTCTCTGGTGGGTGTCTGACTGCTTTAATATCGACATTTACACGCCATAAAATATTTTATATTCCGATTATCATAATGCGGCAGTTTACTTCGTCATTTTATATAAGCATTGATGGAATAAGTCGTGATGCACGCGCGACAGTTAAAACATTCACACCCTATTTGCGAAATAGCCCCTAAAGTATTCCAGCTATCATCACGCTCGTGTCATAAATAGCAACGTGTTCCGATCTCGGCCCAGCAGCGGCCAACCGATGCAACCGTATTATGCATCTCGTCGAACATCAGACGCTTATTTGCGTCCGAAAAGTGCTTGAAAGACTTAAAGCTTTCTTGGTTGATGTATGGCGACGACACGTGAATGCCGACCTTTATATTCAAATCGAAGGTATTCAAATGCGCTTGTTGTCTATGCCACGGTTGACAATTCGCGGGCACTTCGAAAAAGGAACGCGGGAAACGTCATATCATCGTCGGCGATTCGACTTTTGAATGTTCTTTTTTTTTTGGTGCGTCGTCGATACGCATCTGGCTACTGGGAGCCATGTCGAGCGGTTTGCTTTTTATTGGGTCGATTGTACCGAAGAAGATATAGTTTGAGATCGGTAGATATTTGACGTGGGAGGCTGATAAAGTTAGTGTTTCGCGGAGGTCTCGGTGCGTTAACGAGGGACTGAGTAATGAGAGACGCTATTGTGATTTGAACAATGGCTGGTAGCTAAGGCTATTGTTTCTATTATTGAAAAATGATATCGGATAGCGATGGGCAATGTAACTTTAGTTCACCTGCTTACAGAAATTAAAGAGGTAGGCATGATAGTATTTTGAACACCAAGCGACAGTTTTAGCGATGTTATCTTTGTATGAAGTATGGAAGATATGGGCGTGTTCTTTTTGTATGGGGCATAATTAGGTGGATAGCTGCGAGGTAGGTTATTCGCAAATGGCGAAGGGTTGGTTGATGCAAATATCCATTGCGTCTCAGATGTCACATCTGCATACAATGACAACGCTCCAGTTTCGATGTAATTTACTGCTGATCCCGTGGCTTAGATGTCGCCTGTAGATATCACGTCCGTAACTTACCTAACAATAAGTTTAAACAATAATCTCTATTTTCAAACCGAGGCTATGAGTATGTGTTTAAAAAAAATACCATCAACCTACCTATCACAAAAAAGTTTTTTATTCTTTTTTTTTATACTTACTACAAAGTAGACAAACAAGCTTACGGGCCGCCTGATGGGAAGCGGTTACCGTAGCTTATGTACGTCTGCAACACCAGAGGTGCCACACGCGCGTTGCCGATCCTTGAAGAATTTTAGAACACCCTTTTTGAAGTATTTAGCGGACCTTAGTAACTACGAAGGATGTTTACCTAAGAGACAATTCAGTAAAAAGTTTACGGAATTTGAGTCTGGTACTGAAACTACATTTTTATAGGTAGGTACGTTTAGACACCGTTACTCATGTAATGAATAAATGTAGAGTCCTAGCCTGCTTATTCTAATATAAGCTTGCTTTAGGAACACTAATATTAGTATTATAATATTTGACGATCAGAAATTACTAGGGCGTTCATTGTTTAACATTTGTAAGTATAAAAAATGTGTTTTTTATCATCTGTTGCCACCAATTACGTTGGGAACGCCCAACTCTGACAAATTGGTCTGTCGAATGTTCGCGCCCTTTTTCACATTACAATATGGCGGTAATGGCGGACAGTGACTTTATGAATCGTTAATTTTTATTTCATAATCTCTAAAATCTTTTTTGAATATTTTTCTCCTGTTCCTTTTATGGAGTTTAAAATAAAAATATTTTTGGATATTTCTGTCTGAAAAATGTTTTTGTTTTTATGATCTACCTACTTAGCTACAAAATAAATATCAAATCAAGGCAGCACAAAGCGAAGCTCGAAGATCCGGCAGCCCGGCAAAACTCTCGAACTAAACTGACTCGTGCTTTTGAAAAACGAACAATGTATGAAACGGAGATCAAAATTTGAACTTGCGTTTCATACAAAACGAAATTTTCAGTTTGTAATTTTGGTAGAATGGGAGTCCCGCATCTTTTTACGTAGGAACTACGTATTACATATTCTTTGGATCCGGTGTGACTGCAGAAGGTAGATGAGGTAGCATACTATCGATATCGATAAATTCCCGTCACATCGAACGTCACAACGCCGACTGACGCAGCCTTTTTCCAATGCACGCTACATCGATTGTAGTAATCACATCACTATACCATCGATAGCAGAAAACAGTGCTATGTAGTTCTTACCAGCTAGTAAATTAATTTGCAGCTGCATTGCAGCCTGCACGTTCAAATGTTAGATAGACAAATACCAGAGCCTACAAACATCATTTATAACCTTTTTGCAAAGAGACAATTTATATGCACTTGATAAAACTCTGAAATAATATTATGTTTTTTTTTAAATAAGTAACTTATTAATAAAATGGTTTATAATAAAATGGTTTTTAGAACTACAAAGAGTAAGGGTTTGTAAGTATATACTCGTAAGTGGAGTACTTAGAGAGTTACATAAACAAATATCAGAACATCGTATGTACATAATAATATTTAAATTAAGAACAAATAGTATAGGTCACCTACACATGCAAATAAACGTTCCGGTTATTTATGCCGGCCATTCAACATCGTGAAACAGAATAGATATCTGGGCAGAACTTCAAAGAATTCAATTCAAATGGGCCGGCATTGTTGTCTGCAGTTTTATTTCTTTTTAAACCGCTACTTATCTAGTGATGGACGACTCCACGTCCGTAATACCGACGTCGATTAATTATTGTCTAAATCGCCAACTCTATTATCGAAATCGACATTACGTCACTAGGGGTGTAGTTTGTCAAAATCACAGCGTTGTCACAATACATCAGCGAGATCATTGCGTTCTTCTTTTGTGGTAGGTTTTTTTTTAAATTTTAATTCTGCTACCGCGGGCTCGGATGACTAATTGACAGTTGCCTGCGATAGTTTGACAGTTTGACTAATGCTCTTCTATGTTGACTTTCGAGTTAGACGTTTGAGACGACGAATTATTGGGTGTTGACGTTGATTTTAATGGAATTTTTATACTCTACTGTCCCTAATATTTAACTATAGCTTACCTAATGAACCAAAGGTTTCTTGTAAAGAAGAAATGTAAATCTCAACGGCTTGATTGTCTGTCTATTGATACGATCACAATCCTGGCAAATTACAATCAAAATCGGTCGCTACATTGTAATTTGGATTGTAAATGACAATTTAGCGATCGGTAAATTGACATTTTGATTGTAATTTGTCAAATTCCGATGGTATCAAAAGACACCTAGACAATCACCCCGCATACACCAAAAAGGAATAGGTACTTACCTACCTACCTAAGTCAAATTTACTCTGGTAAAAGGGTAACTTAATCAATAAGTACAATAATACTGAGTGCTTGTAACTCTGTTATTCGGTAAGTAGGTAGGTACTTCTATATATATATTTAAATATCTACCAATTTGGTAATGTAACTGAATATTATTCATCAATAGTCTGGTAAGTAGGTATCTATCCAAGTCCATAGTATAGTCATGTCCACATCAAAATACACCCATCGTGACCGTGATGTTAGATAACATAAGAATTGAGACGTCTCCTCGACACCAGGAATTTTGAGCATTTCTACAGCTTCAATCACTTATCAGCCTCTATTACAAGAGCTTAAGGTCTAAATTCTGATTATATTTTTATTGGTCAGCTGATCGGTAAGTTCGATTAGAGGCTCAGGAATATTCAAAGGTTGGTATGTCAACTGCCTTCGTTTGTTTGTTTAGCTCTGTCAAGGTGACAGGGTTATTTTTAGAGATTGTTTTTTAGATTATTATTATTGTTTGGTAATCGGCATAGGTACTATTTATTGATTGTATGTAGAGTAAAATCTACCGGATTGCGGGATGAAATTTGGTAGGTACATAACCGCTGAAATGTCACTGTCATAAGCCTACGAAATGATAAACGACGCCGACTTGTCAAATGACTTGACTGATAATATTTCAAATATCTCACTTGACACTGGCAAAATTGCTTGTGGAAATGACGGACAGGGGCCATAAATAATTGAAAAAGAAGAAGAAGAAGAAATTTCTGCATGGAATGTTAGTCTTAAAATTGCCGGATTGACCTCAATTTGTTTCAACTCTATGCTCTGACTTTAGTGCTGGGGGCACGCGGTAAGCTATTGTGGCAACCCCTCCGTCTTTCGGACACCAAAAAAGTAATGGATCACAGGTACCTAACTTTAAAAGCTTAATTTGCGGAGCAGTGGCCACTGTAGCCAGTGCATCAAGGCGTGGTCAGGGCGCGGCATGCGATGCATTGCACGCGAGGCATCGGCAGTGGCGATATCTTTGATAAATTGCCAGCGAATGAGGGTAGTTGCTTAATTGCTCTTTGTTGCGGGTTTGAGGCGTAGATTTGTAAATCGCGTTAGTGAGTTTGATAGGGATCGTTTTAACTACCTAATCTGAATGTTTTGTTACTTTTACTAGAGTTTTGTGCTTGGTTTTTGTCGAGTTTTTGAATTATCACTTCAAGATTGTACCTACTTAATTTGAATTGAATAGGTACTTGACAATAAAATACACATGCACCAGAGCAAACTGCCAAAATTGTGCTAGGTACCTAGCTAGAAATAAAGTAAATTCTACTTAATTAGATACGACCTACATTGTATAAAATCGTTATAATCAGCAAACATTTTATAGAGCCATCTGCTATTACCTACGCTGTTCAGTGTTTATCTAAATGCATTTCCTTCTTTATCGTACAGTTCAGATGACGTAATTAATTCGATATTTCGACACATTCATTTCAGCTGTTGGCGGGATCGGCCATGTTTGTTGACGGAGCGCGCGAAATTATCCAGATTTCGCGCGCAAACTGTGCCTACGCGGTTTGTTTATAATCTCGCGGTGAGTACACAAACCCGAAAATTGTAGCTTTATCTGAATTTAAGCTGTAATCCCTCGATTTAGAGTCGTTATTGCACATGTTTACGTTTTTCATTGGTGTACCCGCATTGTTTATATTTCCCGCGTAGCGTAGCTCGGATGCGATCAGCCGTGCACGCTTCGTAATGTTTATTTTGATATTAATTTAGAAATGCCACAGTTATTGTTATAATAATGTGTTTAGGAGATCTAAAAGAGCTATTATGGGATGGTGAATTTATGGTTTTGCAAGAGCACTTAAATCGAGATTCGTCACAGTTATCCCAATTGTTTCTAAGGTTATTTTCTCGGGAAGCTTACGAGAAAATTGCCACATTATGGTCATGCTAAATGAAAAAATTCAATCCTTCAATACGTCATAGTACTTTGAACAAAAATCTGAGGGCCGCAGTGGGTGGAGCTGTAAAACCAACCAAGCCAACTTGACGTCGTTCAAATTTTAAAAGTAGAACTAATGAAATTTTCAAAAACAGAACATTACTTCACCATCGACAAGACGCATGACCTGCGGTTGGGTTATCTTTTTTTTTTAATCCTCAAAGCTGGCATTAATCCGTCGACATAAAAGGCCGATGCTGGCGTCGCCGCGGGAGGCTGGCAGGTGCGGTTGAGGAAAAAACGATTCTAATGGCTAAGGGTGATCTATAACTTGGGAAATATTGAAAAATATTGTAACCAATAGAAGAAAAGAGTTCCCTCATCTTGGGACCGAAATATTTTTAGTGGAACCTTGTAGATAGAGCGTTGGACGCCAATGGACTTTTTGAGATTTATGTTGTAAGACTTTTCTAGAGAGTATAAGTATTTTCTAGATAAAAGTTTGATAATTATAATTACCCAGGAATGAGTTGTATTTTTGATGAGGAACCCAGAAAAGAATTCTGTCTTTGTTTGACGGAACTCTAAAGATGTTGGACGCCCGCAGCGCCCCCTGACGGTGTAAGGGCGGAACCAATCGTTCTGTTTTGGGTGTCATTATTTAATAATTCTGGATATGGAGTTGCATTTTAATCCTTCATTTTAGTAATTTTGATAATTGGTTTTCCATTATTTTTGGATAATTATTGGCTACATATACCAGTAACTATTCACTAAAGAAAATTGGTACCTAAGTACTAAGTACTACGATACATTTTACTAAGTAATCACATGGATAATATGATAGGTACCTACCTATATCATGGTGTCAAATAAAGTGTATTTAAAAAGTGCCTCGAACAATTATATTACATTCATAAATTAAAAACGGAATTTTATTTAACTTTTAACATTTTTATGAACGCACAAAGATATATTTCTTGGAAGTACAAAAGTTTTAAACTTGAGTGGTATGAAAGTGACTCATTCACAGCAGGGGGGCCTAATCGACCCCAAGCCACAGACTGACTTATAACTACTGAGACGGCTAATATATTATAGGTACCTATTGCTCGTCGTACCTACCTACGTTCTACTCAGCATTTATGTACCAACATCGAGTTAGGAGTTCAAAAGTATGTTAGGTACTTACTACCTAACCGTATTGATGTCAGGTCGGAATAGTTACACCGTGTTTTGTTTTTTACAAGTAGTTTCCAATTCAATCGAAAAAAACAAAACACGGTGTAAACTATTCCGCTTACACGAGTTTTTAATTCAAAAAAGAAGGAGGTTCTAAATTCGGTTGTTTTTTAATGTTTGATACTTCATAACTCCGTCATTTATGAACCGATTTAAAAAAAAAATGTATCTGAAAGTGTATACGTCCAGATTGGTTCCTTAAATTTTTTATCAAAATCGGTTCATTAGTTAGGGAGTTAAATAGGAATAATTGGAAAAAACACGTCATCCACGTACACGACATTGCGTATTTTGCTTTCCTGTGACCTTTTAATGGTGTTTATGATCAATAGATTAAACCCAATAAACTACCATTATCATCATCATCTGATGATGAAGCTGTATCAAATGTTTTTTTCAAGTTTTTAAACTTATAAAATGATTGTTGAACATTTTCAAGTACCTACAGTCTTATACACTCCTAATAAATTAAATAATGAAGTAAAGTTCGAACGAGAGTTCCTGCTAAATCTTGTCTCTACCTCTGTACTTTTTTACGCGCAATCCATTTCTGCACTAAAACATTCTCTAGAAATAAATATTGAGTTATAACAGCAGTGTATCACGATGCCTTCATAAGGTGTGTAATGTGTATTATTATGTGTTGCAAAATGTCGGTGGTAGGCCAGAGTCGACGAACGGCGCCTTGACCTCGAGTGAAAGTAGACATCTCTCATACACACTCGAGAACAAAAATGACTGGGTGGTCATTTATATGATTATCAAAACTTGAATATTAAAAACAATGAATGATATCTTAATAGAACTACACAAGCTAAATAGTGCAATTAAAAAATTACTTGTGAGTATTGACCGAGTGAGTGAAGTGAACGAAGATCATCCGGTTGTTTTACACTCCTTCTTCTAAAGGTTTTTTGGGGACAGGAAATAAGCCAGTTTCAACAATTTTTTTTTACTTATCTTACAACAACAACACCTACACAATAGTCAACAACGATTGCTAACAGCAACAAACATAATATTGCTCACACAATAAATTATCACATTAACATAGTCAATACTGACGGAATAACATCTCCGTCAGATCTACAAGTCTTATTTTTTTTTAATATTTACAACGGGCTAATGCGTTAAGCTCACATAATGAGCTATGCCTGCATTTTTGACCCCCTTATTATACATCCCCTTTAGTGCTTGCCTCCTTTATGGTGGTAGATATGTTTGTACACAGGAACATGGACGGGGTAGGGCTTAGGGATTGGGACCTCAACCTTCTTCTCGACCTCGACGGGGTATGGCTTCTCGACCTCATAAGGGACGGGCTTTTCGACCGTGTATGGCACCGGCTTCTCCACTATATGGGGGACAATCTAGAACAAGACAAAAATAAACATGAAATAAAATATAAAAAGTATGAAACTTATAAAAACTCAAAAACTTAGAACTGTGTGTATTTTATTTTTATTTATAAAATAAATGTAGAGCAGACAACACGCACGCAAAAAACAAACGATTCCGTATGCTCTGTGACAGATTACGTCAAATAGAACGAATGCTAATACGAGTGACGAATCACAAAAAAGTTTCTGTGCTATTTACTGGCCGTCAATAAAAAGTAGTGCAGCCTCATTTCATTACCATTCGTTCTATTTGACGTAATCTGTCACAGAGCATACGGAATCGTTTGTTTTTTGCTGCACGCACCGCTGACTGTAGCTTTTACTTTCGTTGCGGCCAGTTGCATTACATAATGAATTGGTGCAGTCAGTTTATTATTATGTCAGAACAGCACTTAAAAATACAATGGATCTGATATGAGATCGTAGGTACATTGTTGAGAGGAGTTGCATAGTTTCTTTTGCAATTGAAAATGCGGTCGGTGGCAATCTGCGGTAAGAATTATTTGAGTTGTGTTGCTTGATACAAATACTGTGTTCATTTCAATTATTGAGTCTGGGTGTGTGTCTTAAATATTTAGATTTAGCTTTTATAATTAAATCTGCTATGATTTTATTGCACTAATTAGTTGTATTTTTAATAAGAATTACGTCATCGTAATTTTTATTAAGATATCTTTAAATTTTACTCATAGTAACTATTTTTTTTATCTTAAATTGGATCACAGTTTAAAGGAATAATTACTTTTGTAAATACATCACAATTCGACCTAAGGCTAACCGCAAGAATTGTATTGCAGGTGTAAGATCAACTATGGAGGTTCCAGTCATATTCATATCTTCCGTAATGCTAGTGCAATGAGTTTTCCCCAATAGGTTCATATTCACAGGACAATATATTTATTAGCTTACCTTATAAACTGGGACGTGAATCGGTTGCTCCACCGTGACGTGCACTGGATAGGGCTGCGGGATTGGTATCTTCACGTACTGCGGCACGGAGACAGCCACAGGGTGTGGAATCGGCACTCCTATCTTCTTGATCACCGTCACGTGGTACGGCTTGCTGTGCTCGGTGTGTGAGTGGCCTTCGGGCTCCCATTCGTCTGAGGGGTTGGCGATGGCAGTCGCGGCCAGAAGGAGAATAGCTGCTGTTTTCTGAAAGAGAGAGGAGTTTGAGAACTGGTGATATGGGTATTGGCTGCTTGTATCGCATCAAAACCCAGCATGCAAGCAAACCATGGAAGTTTTATTACCAAAGATATTTTAGACACTATGGCTGAAATACTCAAAAGTCATTTAAATTTGAGCACCACTTAAAGTTGCTCTTCCTCTGTTTGACATTACTCATTTGTAAGAGATGGCAATAATTTAAGCGGAACTTAATTTGAGTGGGGTTTGAGTGGCGTTTGAGTATTCGCTCATATGGTCCGTAGATACGCCGATCCAGAAATCGGTACTCAAGTATAGATTTGATTAGAGATTTTCTTTTTCGACCAAAATCTTTGCTTGAGTCCGGACCAGTGTTTGGATAATCAGCATACGGGCCTAAAATCTAGACACTCCTGAAAACCAGCGCTAAAGGAGCCACCGTGTACCTTTAGCATTTGCTGAGCGAGTACCTTTTTTACGCATCTGTCTCTATAATTTAATGTTTATTTCATTGTATCTTTGTATGTCTTTTTGCGTAAAATAAATAATTTCTATTTCAAATGGGCATCATTTGGTTGGGTGATTGCAATTGGCATTATTTGAGTGCTTCCATACTTTAGACGACAGGTAACCCAGAGGAGAAATCAATAACACCAGTGATGATCTCTAGCTTGATTAAGATTCTACTTTTATAGGTCTTCCCAAAGTAGAACTAGACTGACAGAGAGCATGGTGCTTAGAAGAATTTAAATGTAATAATTCTAATTCTACAGTTAGTAACATACATACGCGTGGCAAACAGGCTTTTCAGGTTGGTATTCTTTGATGACATGTTCAATCATCTTAAAGACATATTCTGTCATTACAACTGTTCCATGCGTCAGGATGAATTTAACCCTTTGAAGCACGGAAGTCACTAAATACAATTATATTGTTAAGTTGTAGATTAGTAATTACGTTGTAAGCTGTCACAGGGCAGACATAGTCTCTAAGAGACTCAAAGTCCTTGTAAAACCTAAGAAAAATACATACAATTTGGAAGCATTTAAATGCATCACAAATTAGGCAGCTAATTAATATGCAAGTCATCAAAATATGTGCACTGAACGTGACCTAGTTAAAAAAATAAATACGAGATCTAAGTATCTCGTTATATCGCGCTTCTGTGGTCATTTATGTCAGATGCTGATGAATCAAAAGTGTATGGCGATAATTATGACGGAATACGAGATTGCAGTTACATAACTCAAGATTTAATAGTTTGCAGATGCAAGTGGATTGTGATAGTCCTTTCACTGGGTTACTCGTGATGGCAAGGAAGTTATGTAACATCTATACTGATATCAAAACTAGATTTTCTATAGGTATCACGAAATATGTAAAACTTGGAAATTATCAAACCCAATATGGAATCAAAGTGGAATTGTATCCTTAAATTATTTTGATAAGAAGTATAAACAAAGTTTGTACCTATTACAGTTTATTATACAATTTATGATATCTAAATGTATGATAGATTCTGAGTAAATTCTGCAGGGTCTCGGAATGTTATGGTTTTGATGATATCCGTTTCGGGACTTTGAATTCCATATGTAGGGTCAATGAGATCACTGGCAACCACTAAAGGGTTAAAAACGCAAATGCACAAGATAACCGAATCAGACACACTGAATTCTGTAATTCAGATCACTAGGTTCAACCTTAATTTCACTAAGTTCACGTATTAATAAAAAACTTACAAAAGCGATCATGTCGAACGATTTAGATAGCGCTGTCGAGTTGACTGTAACGGTCGAGATCCCCACGAGCGTTTTATACTTGGTGAAATGTGGTTGTTACCTTTCCATTCAGTGATAGGTCCTCTCCACTTCGACATTCACACTCTTACTTTTCATACCACACTTCCAAATCTTACCGCGCACATTGCTGCTTTTAAACCAACTTATAAATGAAGCATGGTAGCAAAATGGTAATGGTTGAAGTGCATAGCAAAGTTGACAGTTTATAAGTTTTATTGGTGAGTGATTGCATCGTAATTTTTGAGTTTTGTTGTGTACTCGATATGTGCAGGACTTTTTTTAATGAGTCCAAGTACTTAGATAATAAATAATTGCTGATAGAAAGTTGTATGGCCATTTATTAGATTTTTGATAATGATATAGGCATAGATCGATACTCATAGGTAAGTATCATTTAATTTTGTAATTGATATCACGGATTTTACCATCATTTCAAATCTGTACCAATCGGAAGCGTACCCAAGACACTGGCTGCATTGCCGCGCTGAATAGCAATGCTGATACGTTGGCCCAGATAATCACCAGCCCTCGCGTCTCTTCTATCTACTAGACGCACTGAAATAATTTTGAAAACCCCAAGTAACCCAAGAACCTCGAGTCTCGGCCTCAAGAAGCATAAATGTGTGGACCCTGTACTGCGTTATAGCATGTTATAGTAGGTAGTAACCTATATTTATACTACCTACATGTACCTAACTAGGTGATAAAATGTAACGAGTAAGTATAAAAACGGTGAAGGAAAACATTATGTGAAAACCAGTTGGTATCCAAGTGGCAGTAATATTGGTGACGATTCACACTGTGAAAAACATTTTCTGCCTATATTATCATGCACTCTGATGTCAATACACGTGTCTTGGACCTACAATACTCAGACCAGCGGGGCTGGAATGCGCACGCGAGATATTTTGTCTCCTCGTTCTGTCATTTTGCACCAGTTCTGGAACTATTGCATTATCTGTGGCAATGTTGTAGTAGGTATCTCGCGTTACTTGGGGTTTGTTACATCTGTACTAAAATCACATTAAAATCATCCGCAGACCCGTTTCCAAATACAGATCATTCAAAATTTGTCCTGCCACTGAAATTGATCACGCACCTTTCAATAGTGGTCATATAGAAAGGAAGAGAATGTAAGTACTTTTACACCAGACATAAAGGGACTTGCATCTCGTGAATGTGACCAAAGAGGCCGCGGGCGTGCTACGTAACGCATCGCGAAATAAAACAAGCCGAACTGCGCAAGCGCATAAGAGAAAGCGAGTTGCATGCGATGCTCATGTTTTAAATAATACCACAGATAATTAATACGTTTTTATTTAATTTTAGTTTAAAAACCTGACGATATATTCACTCTCCTCCTCACATGTTCTTTTGCAAGTTAACCGTAGCACCATGAACGCGTTCATGTCTTTGGTATGGGAATTGTTTATGTTTCGAAATGCGAAGCATGTTTTTCATATTATCTATTTATTCAGCGTGCTGAATATATACTTTTCTCTCTAGTCTTGTTCTACTAGTCGTTCAACTACACATTTTATTCAGAACCAAAATAAAACTAGAGTAAAAATTGTATTTTTGCATTACATAGCTTCAATAATTCTTATACAAAAGATATAAACGCGCTCACTGTGCTACGTTGGATTTGCGAAAGAACATAAGCGAGCGAAAAAGATTATAGAAGGAGAGAGTGAGTATACTGAATCAGTATTAGTTAACACAAAAAAAGTTTTACGTTGGATTTTTCTATTTGAAAAATGTGAAGAAAATTCTTGTGAGAAAAACAACTAAAAGCTTGCAAGGAAAATTCAAGTGGGATTATAATTCAGATTAATTCCCTCCGTATCAGGAGACGGAGAGATACGTCACATAAAATAAAGGGACATTGCTAAAGAGTCGTATAGCTAGGGGACTTTTATTTAAGGAAACAATTTACTTTAAGGACCTTCTGATATGGAGGGACCCAATTCTACTCATAGCACCGGTGATTGGCGATGGGTACATACTGTCGCTTCTGCTTGTGACTTGCACCACACTGGTAAAGTGAAGCCTTCTTCCGGAGACTGCCTTCCGCGTTGGTCCGGTTTATAACAAGTGGTGGCCTCAATATAACAGTTGTTATATTATGGTGACCGTTATGTCTCTTTTTTAGCAAATTGGATTCACTATGTTTAATGTCTCGGATTGAAGGGCGCAAGAGTGAAGCACGTCCTCAGTGGACGTGGTCTGTAAGGCATGCGTTGTTATAGCCATTCATCTTAAAAGAAAGTCGAGTGTTAGGTATAAGTACCCCTTATTACTGCCGTCAGTGTCGTCACCGCTTTTTTCAAAAACATATGTCTTTAGTTCACTTACCTCAAAATTAGTTTAAATGTATAGGCGAATTAGGCGACCAAGAAAAGGCTGAATATCATTTGCACGTACAAAACATCAAGGGCTATTTTCGCTTGACAGATTAATAACTGCTACGTCAGAATCTGTCATTCCTGTTTATTTAAACTCCTTAGCGAATAATTATGTTACTGGGAGATGTCATCAAAAGTGGTAAACCAATTTCTTGGTCGCCTATACATTAAAATAATACACAGTGTTATGTCAAAAATTATCAAAAAATACAGAGCAGGTGATTTAGAATCACTTACTATGAAAGTATAATAAAGAATAAAGGCTAAGTATTTTTATTTTTATTAATTTTTTATTTTACTTTACTATGAAAGTTTCAAAGAGCGATATTCAGCACGCAAAGTGCATTGGTGTCTGCTAAGGTAGAAATAAAAAAAAAGTATGTTATTTTTGTAGTATAAGTAGTATTATACCTACTTAAATATGTGCACGGTTGATACTGGCTCATAAAGGCTTAGATAACTGGATATGGAACTTTTATTCCTCTCTTTTGGAGATGATTAATCTTGATGATTGGATGATTAATCTTGAATTTGGAGAAACCGAAACATAACCAAGGCCACTAAAAGCCGGCTTGTGAGAGCTTTAGTGTTTCCCATATTTTTGTACGCCGCAGAGACGTGGACTCTCCGAGAAAGTGAGAAGAAGAAGATAGACGCTCTCGAAATGTGGTGCTGGAGAAGAATGTTTGGAGTATCCTGGACTGAATTTCGCACTAATCGGTCTATACTTCAAGAACTCGGCATCAAGCAGCGTCTATCATCCATAGTGCAGTTGCGCATTCTCACTTTCTTTGGACATGTGTCGCGTCGAGGAGATGTCTCCATTGAACGTCTGGTGGTGCAGGGGAAGTTCGAGGGCAGAAGAGCGCGCGGCCGATCACCGATGAGATGGACGGACCAAGTCAAGGCTGCAATTGATGTTCCTCTGAACGAATGTGCCAGAAAAGCAGCGGTTCGTGAGGAATGGCGGAAGATTGTGAGACGGGCCACTGCTCCAACATGACGACCACGACCACTCTGTCAAGAGTGATACGACAAAGAAGAAGAATCTTGATGATCTTTACTATGATGAAAAATCTTGGGTCGAAAAGTAAGCGCTTTAGAAAAGTCATACAATATTTTTCTACCCTGTATATTAGTGTACATAACTAGGGGCCGAATTCTGAAACTTCACCCAAATTTAAACGCCACCTAAAATTGATCTGCCTCCGTTTGACATTACTCATTTGCAAGAGATGGCAATATTTTAAGCATGAACTTAATATAAGTATTCGGCCGAATACTCAAACGTAACTTATAGTAAGTTTTTTTTTTTTTTTTTTTTTATGTGCAATAGCTAAGCATTTGGCTGCCAGCACACCTGGTGGTAAGTGTAGCTGCAGCCTAAGGTGGAGCACGCTTAGCTATAATCCACCTATTCACTCTTTTCAACTTTCACTCTTTTTTTCACTCTTTTTTTTTAACTCTCTTTCTTCAATTCTTTTCTTTTTTTCTTTTTCTTTTTTCAAGTTCACTTCATAGTAAGTATCCGTAGATTTGGCACACAAGCCTGTTCCAGAATAAAATACAACTGTCAAGATGCAATCTTAATGGCATTTAACACGTTCCTGTCCAATTAGGACCTCCAGCTGCTTCGTGACCATGTCACGGCATCTAATTAATAAATTATGCTATCTTTATGCAGACAAATCGGACTATGTTCAGATGGGTCGGGAATAATCAAGATAAATAAATAAATACAACAATATATAATATGTTGTGTGCATATCACACAACGCTTTCTAGTCCCAAACTAAGCAAAGCTTGTACTATAGGAACTAGATTGATGAATGATGATAGAATACTATGTATAGGATGTTATGTTATTTGGTTGCGACTGACAAAAAACTAGTGACGAAACAAGTTATTAAAAAAACCCTAAAAAACTAAAAATGATCTTTGTCAGGCATGGTATTCATTTGATCCACAGAGAACGCGCCCAGTGACCCTGTGAGGTATTGTAATGCGTCCACTACTATGAAGTCTCATGTGCTTGTACGCGCACCTTTCCACCTTCAATAAAATCTAAAACATAGGTACTTCGGAGGGTACGTTAAACGGTTCCTGCTCTAGAATTGAGCCTTGACAGAGGCATTATGGAGGCCTAAAACTCCGTAGAACGCAATACAAGAATCATTTGACAGGCGTCATGGCTCAGTCGGTAGTAGCTCTGTCTTCCGTGCTGTGGGTCGTGGGTTCGATCCCCACCGAGAACAAACATTTGTGTGGCAAATATAGATGTTTGTTCTGTGTCTGGGTGTTTCTATGTATAGTAAGTATGTATTTACAAAAAAAATGTATGTATGTATTCCATCAGCCATCTAGTTCCCATCGTACAAGCTTTGCTTAGTTTGGGATTAAAGGCGTTGTGTTAAGTGTCCGTGAATATTTATTTTATTTATTTATTTATTTTTATTTTCTCGACGATGATGGTAGGTAGTAACGCAGCGTACCGCATTTGCTCTTCGCCGCTGACGCAGACTGCGACGTAACAAAAGACCATACTAGACGTTTTCCATACAATTATGTGTCCGGCGCTGCATGCTGCAAACCGCTGTGCTCGTTGTGCGTTACGATTGCGAGACCAAGCGGCTTAAAAGATGGGTAGGTACTTCCGCAGACGAACTCTTTCACAAATATCTCTCTGGTAGGTACATTATTATGTAGGTATGTGATTGTTATACACCTAAACAACGTTGCAGAATATTTATTCACTTTTGTACGTTGAGACTTTGAGACCACACAGGCGAACTCCCGCTGGTCTCGAGCGTCAACTGTCAACTGTCAAAATAGGAGCGAATTGATTTATCGGTACATCTCCGTAGGTGGCGCACATGTGCTGTCAATTGAACATGGCAACTCAGCGCAAGACTATTGTAAACACTGCATGGGTGATACAATCATCTTCTAACCATTGCAAAACAAAGTAATGATAATAAATAGGTAGGTATTTTAGTCTTCATCCCTTGGCTTAGTCAGCTCCGCACGTATTGACGATGTCTTTCCTGTGGATATGGCTGACTAGGCTGAGAGGATGGTAGGTTCTCGGCAAGCCTACTCCATCAAAACATTGTCCTAGGCACTACATAGTGTCGTTAAGTGTAAGTAAAGGTTCCCTTCTGACGCTGTATAAATTATCTTCAATAGATGTAAAGGCCTATTTTAGTCTAAGTACTTAGCTAGAGTTTTCATTTATCTATATTTTTTACTCGTGAACAAGAGAGTTACGCTGTAGTGCCTACCTAGGACATGATTTAGAGGGAATCGGCTTGCACAGCACCTATCTATACCATCGTCACAGCCGAAGCTGACTAAGTTTCCTCATGATGTTTTCCTTCACCGTTTTCGGGATGAATATTCCGAATAAAAAAACCCCTAGGTGCACGAGCGGTTTGAAAATATTTGCAGACTAGTTTTTTCTATATCTCGAGAAAAAAAACTTTTTAAGTACGTAAGTCTAGGTTCCTGTCCAGTATTCGCAGACGAGTTCTAAGTTGTGTCTCTACGCTTGCCATAATATTTTTGACAGGCGCTGTCATGTCATTTGTCATAATCTTGCCGCGGATATCCGCAGGCGCTTGGCCAATGATTGATGATTATTTTTTATGACTATTTTAAAAAAAGCAATAAGAGTTTTAGTTTAACTGTCAATAAATTAAAATAAAATAATTTGATGTCGTGACAAATGCTTTAAACACTTATGTACCAACCTACTTAACATTCCAAATTAAATGGAAATAGAATTGATAAGGCAGACAAGTAGTTGCTTATTTGATTTTAACAACTCGACCTGTCACTCTGAAGTGCCTTTTTAATTTATTTATTGTGAAGGGCCCAGTTAACAATAACTTTATGGTAACCCATAAAAAGTTATGTCAGACATTTTGATTTACAATAATTAAAATTAATAACGCGTGACCCACCTAATTACCTGGATTACCTTACAGATGTATAGGGAGATAAAATTCGTCTATTTGTTTTAATTACCCTGTTATGTCCCACTGCTGGGCAAAGGCCTAATCTTCTCTCCACTCGTCACGGTCCCTCGCCAAATTTCATCTAGATTTTAATTTTAAAAATAAATAAATTCTGGAAGTGGACATGGCAACATTAACTTTCCCGCGCTCTCCCCGCGCCAATAGTCTGTGGCATTTTCCAGACTGACGAAACTCTCGAACTAGACTCGTGCTTTCAAAAAACGAACGGTTTATGAAACGGGGTTCAAAATTTGAACCACGTTTCATACAAAACGAGATTTTCCGTGTGTAATTGTGGTAGAATGGGAGTCCCGCTTCTTCTTACGTATGAACTACGTATTACATATTCTTTGGCATTTTCCTGAGGCTTTCCACTGGCTCGATACGTCACCTGCTGGCGCAGGGAGGCACCGATCAAAACGCCGCCAATCAACAAATACGCCATGTTGTTAACGGGGCGGAGCCGTCAGTCCCACGTCATTCCTTCTCGTTCAAAATTCCAGTTTTCCCACTCGCACGCACCGCTCTCTCATTGGCGGGAGCGCAATTAAACCGCGGGAATTCGAATTCTATTTTTAAAAGGAAATGTTTTTTTCAGTTCGTGTTTATGGCTTGTAAGTGTTACTGCAGCACTTAGAGCGGGGTTTACATAATGCGACATTTTAAAATGGCGTATTTTACATAACGTAAATCTTTGAAAGATTTATGGTGTTGAATTAACACATTTTGATGCGGTTTCGTGATGGATTTATTGGTAGCGGCGATATAAATTGGGCTATAACTCTTATAAATATGTTATACGGCACTGGTGGGCGTTCGATCCTCCTTGGATATTAACCTTAGGAGTTGTTGAAAGTTTTATTATTTGGAAATCATTTACATTGTTGCTATCTTCATCAGAGAAAATGGGGCGCTGAATTTATTTGCACTTTCTGACGGAAATAAATCTTACTTTAAAGTTAATTTAATCTAATTTCGTATACGTACCTATACTTATTTTTGTAAAGGAATACCTACTAAGACCAAAAAAATACTTTTTCTCAAACATGCTTGGAAATTAAAGCATTATTTTGACAACCTTCTTCGAGATAAATCGAACATGCAGTACTGGCCAAAAACATGCGAGCAGCGGCCGGCAATAAATGTATGAAAATCTATTGCCGGCCTATAGCGGCCATATAAATTACATACAAAACTCGTTACTGTCGGCTCGAACAGGCTTTTAAATAGAAAACAGATTATTGAAAAAAAAAACAAATAAACACTGCAACTTCGTTGTTCGTTATTGGTTTTGAAAAGTAATTGTATTTTCAACTAAAAAGTTTTGCCTAGGTACTTAGTTTTAATTTCCGCGCATTATTTAAGAAAAGTACTATACAAGCCTTGGCCACAACTAGGCAATGAGGGACTCACGTATGTGTGCCTCGTCTTCGACTCGGCCCACATTTACACGTTCTTCCCTCATTGCCTCTGTTGCGGGCCGCTGCAGTATAAACTATTTTCTAATAAAGGTAAACAATGAAATATTATAAAAATGACCAAGAAAGAACCTAAACAATTTCCGATACATTGACCTAATCTGTATATTCTAGAAAAACAACGATATCACGAGGTACATTTTAAAACACACACATTGCAAATATCATTATCATTAGCCAGTCCATTACGCTGGTTGACAGGTGGCGGACATGTCAGCTACTGGTACCTATACAGTAAGTAGGTACACTGCAGTTAATCTACCTAGATAATTGAACTAGCTACAGGTTGATTTTATTCTACCACTTAGTTGACCTAGCTGGTTTTTTTTAATCTATTTTATGGAATAATAAAAACCTGTGCGTGCAGTCCCTACGCGCGGAAGAAGTTATACTTTGAGTGCCACGCATTCACTCTCGCTCTGTGTTTAATGTGAAATTAATTTAGTATTTATTTTTATATACTTAACCAATATGCAGTACTATATTTTCACTTCAAAATAAAAAGTAAAAAGTTGCATGAACACTGCCATCTATTATATTTTGATTGTAGCGTATTATAGTCTCTTTCTATTCCCCCCGCTGTCAGTTGGAAGTCGTATAACTTCAAAAACACGGGCGGTCAAATGCTGAATTGCTGAACACTGCCATCTATATTTGATTGTAGCATTTGTAGCGTATTAGAGTATGTCAACCGCGTAACGCAACGTTGTTGGAAGTCGCATTAGAAGTATAACTTCAACAACAACTTAAAAACTAGTTATACATTTTTATAGCAATGGAAACCCAATTACAAGTTTTCACGGATACGTAATATAATGACAAAACAAAACTGTGAACTTTTTTTTTAGTAAATTCACTGCAATTTCTATGTTTGTAGAATTAATTAAACCTTTTATGAATAAGAATAAGAATCATTTCTTGTGAAACTGTGTAAAAAATAGATCTTATAGATATTATGTACCTAGAGTTTCAACAGTTTACCCATGCCGGGCGTACAATACTTTACATAGTAGGTAAATCTTATAATTTCTTAGCTTCTATAATTCTATAATTTTCTTAGCTTCAAAGGTTGGCTGGAAGAAAACTCTTATTAGTAAGCTCATCTTTGTACCTCTTTAGTTTTTACTTGTTTTTCAATATTTTCTGTGTATAAAAAAATCTAGGGATTTTTTGAGATTTAGCTCGCTCACGCTTTTCTCTGGTTTGCTAGAACCCATGTACACTTACAAAAGTAATTCTGGTTGGCTGGTTGTAAAGACAATTCGTATGCGGAGATGTCGCGCAGTGTAACTACTCTCGCACCTTACGAGTGTGTAACCCAGCCATTATCACCAAAAACTATGAAAGTTTTATCATGTAAATTACGTCTCTAATATGGAATTATGGATATCGTTACATCTTGCTACTGTTTTCCACAAACAATCACATACAATTCTGACTAAATAAAATATGATAAACGAGGCGGAAGTAAAAACTCCTTCGTTATATATATTTTTTTTTAATTTTGTTCTGGCACTGGAGGCTTGTCTTTTTGCCAAGTCTTTTTTGTTTTCACTTTTTGTTGTTCTTCGTTATATCAATAGCTTTGTGTTACCAGTCATAAAATGTCATTTATGACATTTAATTTTATCATTTCTTGAACTACCTGTTGCAACCTCAATAATATTGACAGTCAATTTCTGTAAGCATAAAGAGTTTTACGACTACTTCACTTAAGTTCATGGTACCGGCTTCGAACCTACGACGTCCAGTAGCGTGCTTTTTTATATAAACTACTACTACTGTCAATAAAAGAAAAAAGTTCCTAATTTAAAGTTTAGTTATTAAGATTTTCAGTGTCGAGTTACAAGAGTAATGTTTTTTTAGTCGAAAAAGGTTTCATTCAAAAAAGGTTGAGCTCGATTATCACCATTTAACAAAATAATCTTTCAAAAACCGAACGATTCTTTACAAATTAGTTTCCCCCGAGATTTTTTATGAAAAATAATTTGGTTCGTTCTTTTTATTTCGTCACTAATGAAGTATCCAAAATCTAAAGGTCATTTAGTTACCTAAGTATAAAGAAATAATTTCACGGAGTCAAAGCTTAAATTATTCCGTTTAATTTATTTTGTTAATAGTCACGCTCCCACTAAACTAATGAAACTGTTGGTACACTCAGTTTTGAAAATAGAACTTCAGAATTTTTAAAGTTTTTTGGAATGGAAGGTAGATACTAAATATTAAATTAATGTGCCTGTAAAATCCTATTAATTATTATAGGTAAGAAAGTTTGTGTTGGATGGATGCGAATGTATGGAAGTTACTTATGTATGTTTATTTCTCTTTCACGCAAAACCTACTGATCGGATTTGGATGAAATATTATATTATTGTCAGTGACCTTGTTAACACATAGGCTATTTTTGTCTCGGAAAATCAACGGGATCTAACGAGACGCGAACGAAGTCGCGGGCGGAAACTAGTTTTATATAAGTAGATCAGTTATAGTAGGTGCCAAATAACACCGCAATACAGGTCATTCACCCACCTTCACCACGATGTCGCCAAATTCAATTTATGAATGGCTAATTCTGTCGCTTTCCATACAAACCTCTCGCTAAGACGGTATCGCTCGAATCTCGTAGTACTGTTTGTTTACCATACATAAATTGAATTTTGCGAGATCGTGGTGAAAGTGGGAAAATTACCTGTATTGCGGTGTTATTTGGCACACTATAGAAGATATTTTTGTATGTATCGAAACGTCATTGGACCTATCACTTGAGCTGTCGAACCATCACACCAAACATTTTTAAACAATATTTGTTGTGCGTAATGTTTTCTTTTTAAGTAAAAAGAAGATAGTTTGACAATTTGTTGCACATTTTCGAACCTCCAACTTATTTCAGTGCGTGTATTATATAATTTAGTGAAGTGGTAAAAATAATTTGCCGGACAAACGGGCAAGCCAATTGATTTTTGCAGCGTGATTGAAAGCCGCTGTTAACTTTAAAGAAACACTTTCCGCTGAATGCGTATATGTAAAATATGAACATTAAAAAGTCCTTGAGATATTCAAGCCGACTGTACTTTTCCTCTGATAATTTTAAAGGTAATAATGAGCAGTCAGATAAAATTGTGGAAGGTGACAGTTTAAAATGAATCCTTTTCACTTGTAAGTAATTTACGCGACGGAGATGCCTATCATGAGTTTTAAAATTATTCATATTCATTTCGTTCGTTAACTCCATCAAAGACGTGTTCTGTGAGGAAATGCACTGCGACCACTACTCTAAGGGGCAATCGTTTCATAAAAATCTGCCAGGTTTAAGTCTAGCAGATTTTCTGAACTGCTTTCATACTAAATCATAGGTATTCTGTGACTAAATAGTGACATTAGCGCGTTTCAGGGGCATTATTCTGTATGACTTAGGAGATTCCTTGCCGTAACCTTATGACGTAAGGAATGACATTTATGGCATAGGAAATACGGCATAGGCATAGGGCGATCTCACGCCGCTGTCTTGTCGTGCTGCGTAACGCGCTTGTATTGGTCATAGTGAATAAGGCCCCAGCGCGTTTTTTGCCGTCAAAAGCTTCTCGTTTTCGTATATCTGTAGCCGCGTCACTTGACATTATGCTGGGCAGCGAAAGCAGTCCAGAGCTTGCGATATGGGGGCTGAAGCCTTGCGTCTTATCTTTGACATGCAAAATATCCAAATTAAAACATATAGGTATATGTACTTCTGCCGGGAATCAAATGTTTCGCAGAAAGAATGAAAAGCGTCTTTTTTTCGTAGTATTTGGCTGCCAGCACACCCTATGGTAAGTGTACTGCAGCCTCAGGTGGAAAACGCTTAGCCATAATCCACCTATACACTCTTTTCTTGAAAATTTATATACAATGATTGCCAGTATGTAATCATGGTATGAGCACTTTACTAGGGATATTATTATAATTTTAAGTACATACATAAATGTAAAAAAAAATGAACTTATAGTAAAAAAACAATTTACTTTTGCTAAATGAGTTATCCTTTACCTTCAATTTATGCGAAATAAGTACAGTTTTTAAAATCATTTTACTTTATTTGCGAAGTTTTTAATTTAATGGTTTTAAAATAACAATAAATATTGAACAAAATTGTACCTATATAAATAAGCAGAAAAATTACGAAGTTGGTTGTTAATATTAGTAGGTACCATGTATGTCCTCAACTTTATCACATTTATTCATATATTAGCAAAAAAAAAATAGTCTACTCAGTTTATGGAAGCTTCGAAAGCGCGAAAATTGGCGCGTGAATCGCATACGTCAACTTGACAGATGGCTGCGTGAAAACTCAAATCTCAGCCATTTCCACACGTAATTTTAACCTGAAATAACAACTTGACTAAATCATTGCTTTTGTTTTTTTTTATTACATTCTACAACTGTATTTAGCGCATCGAGGCAATTTACAGAGCTCAGGCGAGCGGATCTTTGCTGTTTACGTTGTGTAGTTTCACGATGTCGTGACGTTTGATTGACGGGTGAAAGGGCGCGAAATTAGTGTCCGTGCGCTGCGACCCGCCACTTTTCGACCATTTCCTTACGTCCGAAGAAATTGCATTTCTGTACTTCATTACAAAACTAAAAGCCAGCAACATAAATTCGCAAAAACGACACACGCTGTGTGGAAACAGTCGTCGCTCGGCGCCGCGCAAATGAATCCGATTTAATGGGCGAAAGTGTTGAATTAGTAAGTACTCCATTAGGCGCCGAGCATATGTTTTAGAGTGGTTATAGATAAGATAGAACCGTATGTCATAATTCTCATAGCTACCGTTTGGCGTCGGACAACAAACCGAGGATGTGGGGATTAGCCGGCAAACATTGTGTGTTTGTTATTAAAAGTAACTCTGGTTTTTGATAAAGATGTGAAACAAGTGAGACACGGCAAACGAGATTTGAGATAGCGGTGAAGCTTAGCAAGAGTCGCGTCGGCATATCTCCTGCCCACATATCGTAAGCTCTGACTGCTTTCGCTTCCCAGCATAATGTCAAACGACGTGGCTACAGATATACGAAAGCAAGAAGCTTTTGACGGTAAAAAACGCGCTGAAACGCGCTAATGTCACTATTTAGTCACAGAATACTTATGATTTAGTATAAAAACAGTTCAGAAAACCTGCTAGACTTAAACCAGGCAGGTTTTTATGAGACAACGATTGCCTCCCAGCCTTTATCTGCACTTGCACGGCGATGCGCCGCGCGCTTCCAATCCCAACACAATTCTCATTTTCAATTCGAAAACTAAATCTGGCCAGCATCTTTTCAATTCCAACCTTTTACAGACAGAACTGCTATAATGAGGTTGGTCTTTATAGCAACACAGCTAAAAGCTTTAAAGATTTGAAACGCAAGAAATCGATAACTACTTTTAAAATTGTTGCTGACTTGCACAACAAGTTGTACTTACACGAGTTGCGTGCAGCTGAAGCTATGACTGATAGATACTACGTATCTATTTACCATTAAATAACGGATCTAACGTAATTAACTGAGTACATAGACAATGTAAAGGCTTTTAATTTATTCTTGAAGAAAAACCTGCTGCCAGGAAGTCCATGTCGAGGCTTTCTTTGAAATACGTTTAGTATTCTGTTTTTTGCTTCACTATTGATAGTACCAGTACCAGTGTATACCTGGGTATTTAATTCCAGGGACTTTTTGCGAATAGCACGCGAAAATAAGACGTTATCCACATGTCAAAAGTGACATTCCCTCGCTTATTTATGATGATTCTCGCATAAACAATTCTCAGACGAGATGAGTAATCTCGCACGAAACTCGTTAAAACGAATGTGATCGTAAAGTACGTCGGACAATTAGAAATAATTGGAACGGTAAGGTTTACAACGTATTGTTGTACTAAATGAAGATGTGAGGCTGTGCTTTACCTACATGGCTAATACGATTATGGAACATACCTACATAATATCTACGTTTTAAGTGGGTATGTTCCTACTTAGGTCCTTCCGATGTCCTAGGTCCTAGGACATCAGAAGAGCGTCCACTAGATTATGTACTTCCTAACCTTACAGATAAAACCCAAAAAAGTTGAGAAGAATGTACGAAAAAACTTAAAACTGTTATCAAGGTATAAAAATAAACACATGAAAAAAAATACTCTACCTAAAGTTACATAATTTAGCCAATACAATAAAATCGATAAGCTGTGATCAAGACATTTTGTCAATCTAGGTCTGAAAAATTCTGAAAATGATTCTAAATAAAATGGCACACACAGTATGTAGAGAATAGGCCATTTCAACAAACAATATTTTATACGTAGTTCCTACGTAAGATGAAGCGGGACTCCCATTCTACCAGAATACTGAAAATTTCGTTTTGTGTCAAACGCAAGTTCAAATTTTGAACCCCGTTTCATACATTGTTCGTTTTTCGAAAGCACGAGTCTAGTTTGAGAGTTTCGATTTCAACGCTGAATAAACTCACCTTTATGTAAATCTGTCAGCAATCTAAATTGAGAACAGCAGGATGGAACTCGATCAATCTGCCATGTTCCAATTTCAAATTCAAATTTGACAGACCGCGCACAGTAGCAATAGCATGGGGCGAAAAAAAAAGTTGTCTCTGCTCTTTAAAAATAAAATAAGAGACATGGCAGTTAGTGCGGTTCGATTAGTTTTCGACGTATGAAAGAGTAATAACAATTTAAATTCTGAATTTATGACGTAATAATTCTCCAAGATGGCTGTCGTTACAGACACAAGTTAATTAGTATGCATTGTTACATGTTTATTGTTGTTTTTCGTCTTAGGTATCTTTGTCTTGGGTTTCTGCATAGAAATGTTTTGAATGTCTGTGGCCTGTCGATTTGTTTGGGCTGAGGAGAAATCAGGATAGTTGCGGACTTTGATGGATGGACGGTGAAGTTGCAATACTATTTATTAATCTGTGGTTTTGCTTATGTGTGTGATTTCTTTGGTTACGCTCAGTTGTAGAGGCTCTCTGTTTTAGTCGGCCATTTTTTTTATATAAAGTTTTTGTATAAAAAACCTATGTTTTAAAATAAATTAATAAATAATAAATAAATATTCTTGGACATTACACACAACGCCCTCTAGTCCCAAACTAAGCAGAGCTTGTACTATAGGAACTAGATTGCTGATAAATTAGAGTAATGTTTGATAATAAATATCAATACTAAAGATAGTCATTTTACAAATTTTTTACTCATTTATTTCTACGTAAAGCAAATGAAATACTTAAGTCGTTTTTTGTATGTATAATAAAAATATTGGCTACTGATTGACCGACTAGGACTACAAATAAATACTAAAAGTAATATCATTTATTAACCATTTATTAAATTGGTACTTACTAACTTTCAAAGCTTCACCTTCTCGAGAGATCTAAACTCTTGATAGGTGATTATGACGAATCGTAATAGTCGAAGGGTCATCAACTGAACAGCAAATATAAGTTTTAAACCATAATCTACACTTAAATATTTTTTATGACTTATTTAGCTGATATGTAATATCACTGCACATAAGTGCGTCATTAGTCGTAAAAACTTTTAAAAAACTTCAACCATTAAAAATAATATCCAATCAGGAATAGAGCCTATTCCATTTTATGGTCCACATCGCATTAACGACTTACATTCGATGCTTTTGTAATCTAGCAAGACAAATTGACTCTCGATTGGGAAATTAAACTTTGAATTTGGAATATGTATAATATCTGACCATAAAGCTACCGCCCCATGTCCCCGTATAACGTCTTCACGGACCATAGAGAATATAACAGCCGAGAGTCATAACCTCAATCAAAATGCCGATAAACTTTGACAAAAATTCCACCTTAAGCCGTCCTTTAATTATCCATATATTACAGATTCCGAGCTCAAAACTACCTGATACCAATTATACACGCGCTCACCCACGTCAAAAACGACCCATTCACTGACATTTATGGAAAAAAAAGAGCAATCGGCGTCTTAAACCTTTTAACAAAACTGGCCGGCGATAATTCAAGCGAAATGTCCAAACTACAGGGAAAAAAATAAATTTCAAACATAGAAAGTGTTAGCGACAATGGAATATTCAAAATCTTGTTAATAAAGAGTCTAGGGTCCGGTGCGGGTGCTCTCACAATGGCAGGTTACAAAAAAAAACTAAAAGATCGGGCAGAGTTCTTTTTTTCTTTCCCAGCGTGAGATCGCTTTGGACGGAATTTTGGATTTGGAACAGGCGTCATGTGCGGATAGATTTTTTTTAATTCATCCGAAGTTGGCATCGAACACATGGGCCATCAGCTTTCTGAAGAAATTATTATTTGACTGATCCTCTTAAATTGGGAAATGTAATCGGCGTTGCGAGTATTTGAGTGTCTTTTGTTGCATTTTTATGACAGATGTTTGTTTATTTTAATGTTCAAAATAGAGCAGTTATGATGATTTACAGTTGTTTCGTTCATATTTTTATTTTACACTTGTATTTTGACAACTACTTTAAAAAGGTGTCTTAGGTACTTTTGTTGACTCTCAAAACACAAAAAAACTAAATTCTGGTTTTCAAAATGTTGACAATAAGATCTAATGCCGTTTCTAATGTATTTTCATGATGTTTTTATTTCGTCGTACTTGAGAAAACTTATGTGGTTCGTAACCTGAAGGCTAGAATAGGTACTTTAGTACCTCCCTACCACTTAAAAGACCCAGTAATCTGTTAGTATTTCTATAGAAAAACTTTTTCTATGCTAAAATCATACTTAGATTAGAACTCAGTTGTGCATGTTCAAGTCAGGCCGAAGAACTCTTGAACTAGACTCGAACTCGATTCGAACTCTCGAAAAACTACACGATGTATGAAACGGGCGAAAAATGAAGTGCCTTTCATACAAAACTGCATGAGATTTTAGTCTTACATCAAACCACCTAAATTGGTAATAAATAATTTTAGCAGGTAGGTACAATGAGCGGCCTTATTGCTAAAAGTAATCTCTTCCCCACAAGCTTTGCTTAGTTTGGGGCTAGAGGGCGTTGTGTGATGTGCATGAACATTGTATTTTAGATCAGATTTAGATGATAGGAGTGGGGTCAAACGGGCACGCGCCGGCAATCCGTCATCATCAGCGCTGCATGACAGATGATCGTGGTGCAGTACACTCCACACAAACATAGTTTTTTCTTGGTTAATATGAACCGGCTTAGGTCTGTATGCCGGTACAGAAATTGTTACTCAAGCATAGATTTGAGTAGAGATTTTTGTATGAAATGCTTGAATCCGGATCAGTGCTCAATACTCAATACTCAATATATTTATTGCTTTCACATGGTTTAGGTAAATTTTACATTGGTGGTGGATGTAAATAGATATGTCTCATGGACCCTGCTTAGGGTATAGCAATATGAAGGCAGGCCGAGGTTTATAGATAGCTAGTAGATCGTTAATTAGTATTACATAGTAGGTAGTCATTTTATTCTAGGATATTTTATATAATGTTCGGGTCGGTTAATAGAAAATATTTTAAGGTTTGTTGTTCAAGTGTTCATGTAAGCGTGCGAATAGTGTTTAGTGTCAAGTTTTGTCTTTGTTGTAATGTGCTTGAGCAGTGAATCAGCATACGAGCCTTAGCTTTAGGATTATAGTACATTACTGCAGCGGCCCGCAACAGAGGCAATGAGGGAAGAACGTGTAAACGAGGGCCGAGTCGAAGACGAGGCACACATACGTGGGTCCCTCATTGCCTAGTTGTGGCCAAGGCTTGTATAGTACTTTTCTCAAATAATGCGCGGAAATTAAAACCAAGTACATAGGCAAAACTTTTTAGTTGAAATAGTACATTACTGCAGCGGCCCGCAACAGGGGCAATGAGGGAAGAACGTGTAAATGTGGGCCGAGTCGAAGACGAGGCACACATACGTGAGTCCCTCATTGCCTAGTTGTGGCCAAGGCTTATAAAGTACTTTTCTCAAATAATGCGCGGAAATTAAAACTTAGTACCTAGGCAAAACTTTTTAGTTGAAAATACAGTCAATTTTCAAAACCAATAACGAACAACGAAGTTACACTGTTCACTAGTTCTTTTTTCAATAATCAGCTTTCTATTTGAAAGCCTGTTTGAAATTTGAATGAAACCTTTGATAAGTTACCTCCTTGATTGCCATATTATGCAGTAAAAGATCGTTCCATTTTTAAATAACATGTGTATTTTGTAAATATTGTTGATAAACTGTATTAGTTGTTATTTTCTTTGTGAATGAAATGTCTTAGATACCAGCTTAGTTATTGAATATCTCGAAGGACCACGAGGATGCCGTAGATCATGTAGTCGCGAGGTAGAGTCATGTTCTGATGTCCGATAACATATTACATGGGTTGGATGGAGTGAACACCGGTTTTTGAAGCTGTCGACCGCTTGTGAGTGCGTTGGTGCAACTTAAAGAATCCAATGACATTGATTATTTTGAGATATGTCTTAATTTAAACCAGTGGTCCTAGCAATTAAACTCGTATGAGTTAGTGGCTAACGGACGGAGTTTTAGGCCGCCTTAAGGCCTCCGTCATGTCTTGACGACTGCTAGAGTCGGGACTGAGAGTGCGCTCAGATGTAAATGCCACGAACAGTCACCCATCCAAATAGTGACCGCACAGAACGTCGCTTAACTTGGATAAAATCGGAGCACTTCTGGTTTGGTCCTAGAAGGGTCCTATATACTTTTGTAGTGGGGTTGCCATAAAAGATATTTTCAAAATTCAACTCTCTTTGAATACGGCAAGCTAACTGGACTTGTTTTAAGTCTAAGCTTTGCTTTATACCTGCAATATTTTGAGTTATCATTTGTCGTGAAGAAAATCAACGAATTGTGTTCTGTAGAAAATTAAATACCTTCTGTGGGGGACAGGATAGGCTTCTTTTCGATTATTCCTACGATACAACGATACGATTTCGCTGTCCCCTGATAACAGTCGAACTTGGTTCAATGGTATGAAGACGACAATTTCTTTTCGATTAAAAAGCTGATGCTAGATTCTTTTATTTTATACGGCGGCAGACAATATTTCTCACAATCAAAACTCAACGATACAATTTATTCTACACGCGGTTCTTGGAACGTTTTTTCTTCGCTTCTACTTCTTTTTTCTTATTTTTGAAATTATCATAATAGATGGCGCTGCACGTAAAGTTCGTAAAGTTCGTCGCGCACACCGTCTTAATCATCTTTTACATTTCTTCTCGTATCGCCACCTCGTGCAGCCAAAACAACCGACAACGTAACATGATACAGCACAAAAAAACACCTACAACTGACATCTCGCATATATAAACCATTAAACCTTAAAATCGACTATAAAAAACCTATTCATAGACAATATTATTTTTAAACGCCAAGTGTTCGTAAAGAATGCTCGAAAAAGCAACTCATCGTTATCAATCACCATTTTGGACTATCGAAAATTGTTATATTAATTCCTCTCTGCATTATTTGACTAAGTTCTATAACAATAGACGAAATGAGTGCTCTAGAAAGGCGGGCGAGAAAAAAGACGCAGGATGACATGTCAATTATAAAACCATCAATTTTATTGTCTGTGGTCTTATAGGTGGCATAGACAAAATGGAGCCTCTGGTTTGTGGTTTTAAGGGTAGCTACGTACATAATATATGTAATTACTTACATAATACAATTTAAGACCACTTCGGTATTGCTATTGACATAACCGGCGAAAATATAGGTACTTAGTAACTGTAATAAACTCATCCCTTTATTCATAATCAACTGTCATTTTAGCGCGGCTTAAAAATTGTCACTTGGATGACAACGGAAAGAGATGCACGGCCGGGATTCGAACCCACGACCTTCGGATTGAAAGTCGAGGTGCAATCCCACTCGACCAACACGGCTCTCATGAGAGGTGACTAAGGTGTAAATACATAAATATTGTGTCAATTTGAGATCGTTGATCGAATATAAAAAGCACTTTATATATTCTTAATATTAAATGTCGCACAAAAATAAAGGTATCTTCCACCATTCAGTAGTACAAAGGGTAAAAACGAAAATTACTAAAAAAGGTTAAAAACGGGGCTAATTCCCTCAAATTATCCTAATACCAGTGTGTGCTACGTATGCAAATCAGAAGGCGGGGCAAAATGGCCCAGACTATACCTACATAGGTATGTTATAGATGATAGGTACTAGTTTTTATGCTCTCTGGGTGTGCCCTGTTTGTAGGCTTTGTAAGGTAACCACCGTAATGAATATAGGCCTTTTTTATTGATTACTGCAGGGAAAAATGCAAAGTAGTTTCCACAGAGTGTAAAATAATTTTGACGAGTCTTGGTAGAGTCGTTTTTTTTATTAGTAACTGACCCGGCGAACTTCGTTTCTAGGCTGATGTTTTAACTGATGTTATTTAATGAAAAGGAGTTTATAATCAGATAATTGAAAATAAGTTTAAATGCAGTCAGCATTGTCGAAAACGGCCGGATTTTTGTGCTAGTACTTTCTCAGATGAGCTCCTACTATTACAAGACTTGTTAATAATGAGCATGCGACTCTTTTATGCTTGATCATGAAGGATAGAAGGATAGAATCCGGAACGAGGTTATCAGACAGAGAACCAAGGTAGTCGACATAGCCCAGAGGATAAGTAAGCTGAAGTGGCAGTGGGCCGGCCATGTTTGCCGCAGAACTGACAATCGTTGGAGCAAACTAATACTCGAGTGGAGACCGCGTTTAGGCAAGCGTAGTGTAGGACGCCCTCCGGCTAGGTGGTGTGACGATCTGAGACATGTAGCTGGCAAACACTGGATGAGAAGAGCCGAAGACCGGGCTCAGTGGCGCGTCTTGGGAGAGACCTACGTCCAGCAGTGGACCGATATAGGTTGATGATGTTGATGATGATGATGATGATGATGCTTGATCTGAGTATAGGATCCCTCAATCCAGATGGACATCTTAGTTTGACTTTGGCTGCTCTACATTTCTCTATACACTACTCTTGTTATTAACCAACTTCAAAAAGGAGAAAGTTCTCAATTCGGTTGTTTTTTTTTTGTTTAATGTTTGTTACCTCATAACTCCGTCATTTATGAACTGATTTGAAAAATTCTTTTTTTATCTGAAAGGGTTGATACTTAAAATTGGTCCTATAATTGTTATCTCAGAACTCCATCATTTATGAACCGATTTGAATTTTTTTTTTATCTGAAAGGGTAGGTAGCTTGTCAGTTAAATAAGAATAACTGGAAAAAACACTTCATTCGCGTATATGACATTGCGTATTTTATTTATTTATTTATTTTATTTATTTATTTATTTAAACCACCTGGACAGCCGTGTTAAACCGCGACATGAAGGAATGCAATGTTTCCGATGACGACGTCATGGATAGGGCGAAGTGGAGGAAGAATGTGAGGAAGGCTGACCCCACCACCATGTGGGACCAATAGTCGGGAAGAGAGAGAGATTTATTTATTTAAACATTACATCTATTATTACAGATCAGACCTAATACAATAGAGTAGTCCTCAAATTCATATAAAATCAAACAGTACATATACAAATGTCATACATACAACAAACACATTTTGTTTATGTTTCCCTGTCACTTTTCTGTGGTGTTTACGATCAATAGAACAGTCCCAATGAACTGCAATATCGTTACCATCATTTCATGATGAAGGCGTATCAAATTGAAGTCGGTTTTTTCCAATTTTTAAACTTATACATTGTACTCTACATTTCTCTAACACACTACCTACTCTTGTTATTTTACTAGCAAATTGCTAGCTTTTATAGTAACACTCCATGCGGCTAACCTTTGTAATTTTTTGTTGAAATAGAAATATTTTGAAAGGAATATACACTCGAGAGCAATGATTCCGGGTCACTTAAAGAATGTTAAAAATCTCGGAAACTAAAAATGATAGGTTAATGCAATAAATTGTATTTAATAGACAATGTAATACTCCTTAAATGAAGGTATTAAAACTTCTTAGTTATTGTAAAGTTATATCTTAAAAAAATCAAATTTGAAAAAGGGCCACTTTCGAAGATGGAACTACGAAATTACAGCATTTGGTTTTGCTTTTGTTTGTAATCTGTCATTTATGTGGGTATATAAACCATGTTGATAGTGCTCTATATTCATTATTCAAGCTGAAATTATGTCGCTTACGCCTGAAGAATGCACCAGAATACTTACAATGCTGGAAACCGGCCGGAGTCAGCGCGATACAGCCAGGACTGTCGGTGTGTCGCTGTCAACAGTACAAAGAGTTCTCCGACGTTACGAAGAAACTGGTTCTAACCTACGCAGACCAGGAACGGGCAGAACCAGGTGTACCACAGCACGAGAAGACCGATACTTGGTGAACACCATGCTTCGAAATCGCTTTCTCACAGGAACTGAACTCACAAATCAGTTTCGACGCCTCGGAGGAAGTAACCCAAGTGCATGGACAGTAAGACGTCGGCTTGCTGAATCTAACTTAAAACCCCTTAGACCTGCAAACGGCCCTAAACTGGAGCGTGGGCATCGTATTTCAAGACTAAGATATGCCCAGAGCCACGTAAATTGGAGTATTGAAGATTGGTCAAAAGTTATGTTCTCCGACGAATCAAAATTTATGCTCTACAAGCACGATGGAAGACACAGAGTGTATCGAAGACCAGGGGAAAGATTCAAGCAAGCATGCATCGAAGAAAAAGTAGCCTACGGTGGTGGGTCTGTACTTGTGTGGGCCGGAATTTCTTCTGAAAGTCGCACAGAGCTGGTGATCATAGAAAACGGCTCTTTAACTAGCGTAAGATATGTGGAAGAAATCCTCAATGATCATGTTGGTCCATTTATGGTCAATTTAGGTGAGGATGCTATATTTATGCATGACAATGCCCGACCTCATACAGGTAGGATTGTGAATGACTACCTTCAAGAGATGAACATTACTCGTATGGAGTGGCCAGCGCGCAGCCCGGATATCAACCCGATCGAGCATGCTTGGGACGAGCTAGGCAGATGCGTAAAACAACGAAACCCTCCCCCAATCACGCTTCGTGAGCTCAAAATTGCTCTTACAGAGGAATGGGAGAATATTCCCCAAAATCGTATAAGGAACTTGGTGTACAGCATGGCAAACCGCGTAAACGCAGTAATGGAAGCACGAGGAGGCAATACGAAGTATTAAAATTCAAGTCAAATCGTAATAAAGTTCAAAAATTTCATGTTTCCTATTTTTGTTTTAAGGAGAGATCAGCAGTTTTTTTCTTTATGTAATTTTGTGTTAATAAAATGTATGGTGACTCATATTTTTTTACTTTCATTTAAGGAGTATTACATTGTCTATTAAATACAATTTATTGCATTAACCTATCATTTTTAGTTTCCGAGATTTTTAACATTCTTTAAGTGACCCGGAATCATTGCTCTCGAGTGTATTTATGGACTGCGAAACGTATCGCGTCGAGTGACAGGACTAATCTATGACATTTGTTCAACGCTGAACACATGTGACCCTGTTCGGAGAAAATGTACCTACAAAAGTAAGAAAGTACCACGGACTCTGCTCCCATATGACAGGCGTCATGGCTCAGTCGGTAGTATCTCTGCCTTCCGTGCTGTGGGTCGTAGGTTCGATCCCCACCGAGAACAAACATTTGTGTTGGCAAACATAGATGTTTGTTCTGTGTCTGGGTTTTTCTATGCATTATAAGTATGTATTTACAAAAAAAAATGCATGTAGGTATGTATTCTATCAGCCATCTAGTTTCCATAGCACAAGCTTTGCTTAGTTTGGGACTAGAAGGCGTTGTGTTAAGTGTCTGTGAATATTTTATTTATATCGCAAGCTCTGAACTGCTTTCGCTGCCCAGCATAATGTCAAGCGACGTGGCTACAGATATAAGAAAACAAGAATCTTTTGACGGCAAAAAACGCGCTGAAACGCGCTAATGCGCACTATTTAGTCACAGAATACCTATGATTTAGTATGAAATTAGTTCAGAACCTGCCAGGCTTAAACCTGGCGGATTTTTATGAGACAGCGATTGCCGCCGTATTCGTAGTGAGTTCCTGAGGCCCTAGTACGAGTTTTGGTGTGTAAATCTGGTGTGAAACGTCTGACGCCCAGCACACCAGTGGGCGCTGATTTGTATGGAGACACTGAGCGGATTCTTTGAGAAGCTTGGTCTTCACCAAGCCCGTACTCGCATGTCGAGCTTCTCAAAGAATCCGCTCAGTGTCTCCATACAAATCAGCGCCCACTGGTGTGGCTGGGCGTCAGACGTTTCACACCCACACTATACACTGAAAACTCGTACTAGGCCCTCTGATTTTATCAGTCACTTACAATTATATATATTAGATCAATAATTAGGTTTTATACGTATGTAAACATTTAAACTATATCGTATTTTGCTTAAAAGTTGTTTAACTGACTGTACTCAACAGCTGCCATTTGATTTTGTCCGAAACGTCAGTAACAAAAATATTAAAATCAAAAGTGACAATTGGGACAATTTGTCCGAAAACATTTTGTCCGAAACGTCAGAAAGCCAACTTTATAGTTAAAACTATAAAATTTTAACGGGGTTTTTATTGCACTATGGCGTTTATAGAGAGTGTAATGAATTTATAATTTTATTTTATCAGTTATGTATTAGGTACTTTATGATTTTATCAGTAGCTAAAAGTAGTAATAAGTTCTTAATTTTCAGTCAACACGATCGTAGTTCATACATAGTAGGCACATACCAGAAAAAAACATGGGTAGGTACTTAACACGTTCCCTGCCAACTACGAAACTATACGTAGTAGCGTATCTAGGATCCAGCGCCAGGTACGAGTTTATTCGTAGATGTTTAGTTGAGGCTACCTTCAAAATTAAATGCGTTGGCAATGTAAACAGGACGGGAATCGATTAGTTGGCATTGGAAATAAAACTTTGACAATAAAATGAGAACTCTACCATATATTTTTTTTTTCATGGCGATGAGAACATGGTAGGTTATGTGTCCTCCTACGAAAAGGCAGGCCTTCCACGCCAAGCGACCTTTGGCTCGGGGTCCGAGGACCAAGGGATGGTATTCGGTAGTATTACTTATGTTCAAACTCCATGATAACTTCGTTTGCGCGATCTAAGAAATTTCTCATGTTAGTTCTTATGTAGCGAGATAGATGGCGCTACAGCAACAAAAAAATGACGTAGGTATATACTCGGGATGATGATTTTGTATGGATGGCAATAGGTATAGTTTTTTTTACTACGAATATATTCGTATGGCAGGGAACGAGTTGAAGAAACAATTACAGAATTGGGTGATTTGCAAAACCTGCACATGCTGAGTTGGGTCCATTTTGCAACTTCATTTACCTATTTAAGTCTGTGTTAGTTTTAATTTTATTTCTACTTCATTTTATATTTTTTTTGTGTTTATATTTACCTAGTTAAATTGCGAATAAACCATTTAGTTTGATTTTGATTTAGTTAAAACTTTATCAGTCAGCGACCCTATTTACTACCACAAACACCATTTCTATCACTGTCAACGACACGACGCCTACACGACATTATCGAAGATAATTTATAATCAAACTAAGACTAAAATATTACTGATTTGGACCAGTTGAGCTATCTATAAATCGTTTGCGACGGTTTGTAGATAGCTCAACTGTTTCATGTGAATTTGTAAATATTATGAATATTGTAAATACTGTATTAGTTATAATTTTCTTTGTGAATAAACTCACTTTATTAGTATTAAACTAAGTAATATTATTATATTTAATAATTCGTCTCTTAAATATACTTAAAATAAGCTTGAAACCTAATCGATAAGTTTGTGTACTATAGTAGGTGCCAAATAACACCGCAATACAGGTCGTTCACCCACCTTCACCACGATGTCATAAAATTCAATTTATGTATGGTAAACAAACAATACTACGAGATTCGAGCGATTACCGCGTCTTAGCGACAGGTTTGTATGGAAAGCGACAGAATTAGCCATTGATAAATTGGATTTTGCGACATCGTGGTGAAGGTGGGTGAATGACCTGTATTGCGGTGTTATTTGGCACCTACTATACACCAAAGCATTCGGAAATGAGCTGCCATATACGGATTTTAATTAAAAATGCCTGAACTAAATCTGAGTCATTAATATTGGGAATTAGAGTTTTAAGAAAAAAACGATAATTATCTGGGCTTAGACCTTTCTGCGTACGCATCACTCAGCTTCGGGATTTTTGAACGGCAAGTTAGTGTGGCATAGGCTTTTTATAATTATAACTTTATAATTTTTTATTGCTTATTATTGTAAATATTTATACTAAATGCTGTTTTAATAATTAGGCAAAGTCAAAGTCAAAAATCTTTTATTCAATAAAATCTCACTGATCACTTTGAATCGTCATTACGTTTTGTATGATTAGGTATGATTAAAATTTTTTTTATTGGATGAGTTGGAGCTAGTTCGTCCCAAGCTTGATTGTCTTCTAAATAATCAGATATTTTATAGTATGCTTTTAAAAGAAGTCTCTGTTTTATTACGTTTTTGAACTTGCCAATCGACAACTGAGACTTGGGAAAGAAGCGTACGCATTGCCCTTTGAAAGATTTACTAATTTTTGTGAGCCTAGTGGTGGGAACAGCGAGTTTTTCTTTATTTCTATTGTTAACATTATGATTATCACTTTTTTTGTTGAATAGATTGATATTTTTTTGAACATACAATAAGTTTTCATAGATGTACTGGCAAGGTACTGTCATTATATTTATTTCCTTAAACTTATTCCTTAGTGATTCTCTGGCACCCATGTTATAAATTGCTCGAATAGCCCTCTTCTGCAACACAAATATGGTGTTTATATCTGCAGCACTCCCCCACAACAAAATGCCGTACGACATAATGCTATGGCTTAGCAAGTCGTAGTAATAATACCATTGTTACTAATAAATACCTAAAATAAATAAATGAATATTCTCGGACAAAATTAAATCACACAACGCTCTCTAGTCCCAAACTAAGCAAAGCTTGTACTATGGAAACTAGATTGCTAGATTGCTTATATAAAAAAAATTGTACTAATATTTAATTATTCATGATCTACCAAACAAAAAAAGAATCATTAATATCGATTCATAATTGGCGGTATGACCGTGTAAACATACATACAAAAAAACATAAGTTCAGTCGTAACTCCTTCTTTTTTGAAGTTGGTTGAATAAGAAGCGAGGCTATTTATAAGTGATGTTAACAAGTGACGTTTCAGTATTGAAGCTATTTTTCTAAATGAAGATAGTTTCCAATCCATGTTAGGTAGAGCAATGCTCTGGTACCTAATTTATCTTTTTTTTTTTTTTTTTTTAATATTAATTTATTTATTTTTTTATTTGATTTTTTTTGTCGTACAAGCTTTGCTTAGTTTGGGACTAGAAGGCGTTGTGTAAAGTGTCCGAGAATATTTATTTATTTTATTTATATTATAGTCTTTGCCAACACAAAAATTATAATAATGATATTGAAATAAAACTTTATTTTCAAATAATTTGTTTATGACGAGATGAATTAACATCCTGGGTGAGAAATAACCCCTTAAGTTTAATGATTATGTTATTACCAAATAACGTACAAATCAGTGTCACGTACACAGTACATAAGTTAGTTGAGAACTCCTAATAGTTTTCTAATAGTTTCATAGTACACAATACTACCTCTTTATTTTAATCCTCTCCTATGCCTCAAAGATTTGCTGGAAGAAAAACCTCATTAGGGCTAAGCTCGCCTTTGTACATATCTTTAGTTTTAACTTAAATATAAATAAATAAATATAAATATTCACGGACACTTAACACAACGACACAAGTCCCAAACTAAGCTAAGCTTGTACGATGGAAACTAGATGGCTGATAGAATACATACATACATTTTTTTTTGTAAATACATACTTATAATACATAGAAACACCCAGAACAAACATCTATGTTTACAACACACAAATGTTTGTTCTCGGTGGGGATCGAACCCACGACCCACAGCACGGAAGGCAGAGCTACCACCGACTGAGCCATGACGCCTGTCATTTGTTTGTTCATATTTTTGTTCATACCTTGTTTGTTCATATTTTTCTGTGTGCAATAATGAATTTAAGAATCTAAGAAAACTCCAGCTATGAAGAAAAAAAATACTTTATCTAGATTCCCGGAGATAGTTTCAGTACTGCCACAGATCATAAATAGCGAAGCCATACAAGTCACCTAGTTTAAAAGCCCTTGCCACAGTATTCCAGCCCACCATATGTCCATGGCACATGGTGTTCAATAACATTTTACATCTACTCCTTCGGGACTTCACTCCAAATTAGAAGACAGGAAGAAAGTCTTGTCAGTACGACGTTGGTAAATACGGGGTATTAGAAGACTTTTTTTTACGATTTCTTACTTAGGCACGTTTAGAGTTAAGCAAGCGAAGTTGATTTTGAGGCGAATAAAAAAATTTAAAAATGCTGTTTTGAAAATTATTAAATTTTTTTATGTATTTTAAACATGAAATACTTATAAAGTTTAATAACATTGGAAAATAATTTACTAAGGTTCTCATCTGAATAAAGCTTTATAGTTCCGCTACTCGTTCATAGATGGCGCTAGTAGTAGCCAAACAAAGTTATATTCGTTTTTTCAAGAAGGTAGAGTTTCTCTGATATTCCATGCGTAGATAACTTTTTATTCAAGTAAGGAACTACGAATGGAGGAACTTATGGGAGGCCTACGCCGCTGAGGCGACTTAACTGCTGAAGAAGAAATAGTTTAAGGTAGTAATAAGAGTGAAATACCTAGTTAATTTACCTATACCTATGTTATGTTAAGTAGTAGAAATAAAGGCTTTTTTATTCGTTTAATTTTTATAAAGGTAAGGAACTGAGAATAACACTGAGTGTGGCTGGGTATGCAAGTAGAGGAAGACCGAAGAAGAAGTGGTTGGATTGTGCGAAAGAAGATATGAATGTGAGAGGAGTAGATTCAGAATTGACGAACGATAGGAGTGAGTGGAAGAAGAAAACATGTTGTGCCGACCCCACCTAGCGTGGGATAAGGGCAGGGGAATGATGATGATGATAAGGAACTGAGCACTTTTGAACTAAAGACTACAGAGCTGCTATAATTACTCTCTACCACCGTGGCTTAGCTTGCTTAGTCTTCACCGAATATCTAAGTTAAGCGAAATTCTGCGCGGTCACTATTTGGATGGGTGACCGTTAGTGGCATTTACATCTGAGTGCTTCCGTGCTGCGGAGGGCACGGAAGCACTCAGATGTCGGTCTCGGCTCTAGCAGTCGTGAAGCCACGATGGAGGGCTTAAGGCCTAAAAACTCTGTCACCAGAGTTGGCCACTAACTCATACGAGCTGGCTTGCTTTTTCCACCTAAGTTCCCTAAAATCTAAATGATCCGTAAGACTTCTTTTATACCGCGTGCACACTATGCCCATGCCGCTGCCGGAATGTATGGCGGCATCAATGCCGCGGACTTATTGCCACAGCAACATCGCCTTTATTCTCACTAAACGGCATACATGCCGGCAGCGGCATGGGCATAGTGTGCACGCGGTATTAGAAATATACTTAGATGTTTAGTTTCCTATTTAACTTGTAAAAGTAGAGCAGATTTTTCAAGTTGATATGATAATATCGTTGTAATAATTGCAATTTTTTTTGAGATGTCATACAAAATTAGTTTGACTACAATATTATCTCATCGTATTTAATATAAAAAATCAAATCAATTCAAAGAGTTTATTTGCAACTAGGTAATTAACATGATATAATTATTATTTAGAGTAAGTATATACATAATATCTTAGTGCGATGGTAAATACAAGGAAATATCTTAAAGAAAAATAACTTAAATCGAATATTGAAAACGGTCATAAAAGCCAATATCATAAAATTGTATTTTTTCATTATATATAAATGTTAAATGTATAATTGAGAGTTAAACGAACTCATTTTAATCGAAGTTCTACAAAAAAGTGCGAGTATATGACAAAACAGTGCCTTTAACCAAGTTGACATTGTATAATCCCTAGACAATACTGCACAACGTCAAAAACTGTGAACTTTTAGGTTATGTAAGTGGAAAAAAGCTATAGTTAAACACATACCCACTACCAATTATCGTTGCTTTGATTGCCTAGTTAGACGAAGACAAGGCAGTACCTATAGTTCAAGAAAAATTGTGTTCAGAGCTTTAAATATAGATGAATTTTCACTAAAACCATCTTAAAACTGCATCGGAATTAAAGCTTTCCTATAATGAGCTTTTGAGCTATCTATAATGTTTGTTTACTGATAGTATTGCTATCAAAAGAGAGAAAAACATTTGTTCTTCTTATTATGAGCTGGTTCAAAACGTTCCCTTGTTTGAGATCAGGTAGTTAGGAATGATAAAGTGTTGCTATAGGTTTCATGAGTTCCAAAGCTGAAAGTTTAAAAATGGAATGTAAACGACCGGGCGCAGGTCACTGTCGCCATCAGAAACTTATCACATCAAACACTTTTGCCTACCGCTCTGACGGGAGGTTACCGCGCATGCGCGCAAGGAGAATACACGCAAAATGTAGCATCGGCAGACAGATTAACAATAATTGCAATTTCTTAGTAGTTTCCTGATATATAGCTGTAAAAAAATACCTACGAGAATACTTAGTCAAAACTAAAATAAAACATTCCATGTCCTCCGCAGCATACTCGTACACCTCATCGATACCGCGTTCCGTGCGAGAATACCTCAGCAGCTTTGATTAGGTAGAGAACAGAAAATCCGAACAGAGGAAAACTCTCATCTAATTGCCGCAAAAACCGTAGAAAAAAGGCGCGCGACCGTCACAGACCGTCAGTGGCGAGGCGCGCGCGCGGAGTGGTCGGCTCGGCTTGGCGCGGAGTGAGTGGAGCGAGCGGCGCGAGGGCGGCGCCCTGCGCGCTGTGGGCGGGCCACGCCCCGAGCCGGCGGCCGCGGCGGTGCTGCTCGCGCCAGTGTCCGCCAGACTGCCGAGCGCGTCGGGCCTCCCGCTTCCCCGCGTCTCGCTCGGCCACGCCGCGTCCCGCGTTCGAACACAACCTTACAAAACCCTCAGTTTACAACAGTCGCGAGTGCATTATGACACTAGTGAGCTAGCGGGCCGCTGTGACGGTGTCAATTATTGTGTATGTGTGCACGTGCTAGTGTGTTGTGTTAGGTTGGGCCCGTGACAAAAAACGTTCGTGGTGGCCAGCGGAGCCTTGCACCCGGGCTCGGGCCGAGCTTTCATGGCTCAGCCTAGGGTACGTACCGCCGACCTGGACATCCACCTCCGCACCGCAATAACCAGTAGTACAGCTGATAGCCTAAGCGATATATCTAATTACTATGATAATGACAACAAGACGCTTGATAATAAACGTAATAATAGTGATAACAGTGCTGGAAACACAACAACTATCGGCGTAGACGTATCAGCTCCAAATTTGAGGAAGACTGATGCTTATACACAAAGTGAAACAATAATAAATGAATATAAATACTTAGGGGTAAAGATAGAGACGCACAAGTCGGTAGATAATCCGTGTTTCGGCACCGAGGAAGTTGTTATAACAAGTGAAACACGTTTTGAATACGTAATGTTCTTTTACAATGCGTTTAACAACCGCCAACGCATTACCACTGGTAATGAAAACAAATTGAATGCAATAGAAATATTAAATGTTAAAGATAATGTAATCTCGATGTAAAATCGCAGCGGCTATAAGAAATATGAATGCTAATAACGAGTATAATAAGCCTAGTGGTAATCAAGTAGGTGACGTCTTCCGCAGACATGGTAACTGCCCATGAATAAATCTGATTGCTGAATAAATGAATAAGTCTCCATATTTTGGACACCTGACGGAATAGGAACCAAAGTTTGAAATTCACAACAATAAAATGGGATGAAATGGCGTTCAGCGGGGCGCCTATTGTTAGGCGATGCTCTCTTAGAGCCGAGGGATGGGACACAGTACAATCTGTCGCTTTACAAGCAGCTTTAAACGCACGGTTTCACACAAAAGAGTGCATCTCAGAAACCAACAATAAAATTCAATTGACAATGAAAGAATTTTTTGTTCCACAAAGATGTCCCTAACGGAATTTTTGGGGACAACTTTCTAAAGATTTAGGGTGGTATTGTTTTTGGTGTAGGGGACTTAATATCTAATCCTTCTCAAAGTTATGATACTAGCCGTCTCCCACGGCGTTGCTCGCGTTAGGGTGTGACTTTTCAAAATTCCATTTTCCCGCTTTTCTGTTGAAATTTTCTGTTCCTGAATTTTCTTTGCTATAAACCTCACGGAGCCCGAGACCTTTCCAACGAATGCAAAACCGTGGAAATAGGTTCGTGCGTTCTGGAGATATAGCGTCAGGAAGGAAAACCCGACTTATTTTTATATAGTAGATTTATGAACAAATATAACTTCTAGGAAAGTATTAACACAGACACCGCTTTTAAAACTAGATCTTCATCTGCACATTAACCTAAATATGAAATAGGCATCAAGTGATTAGATTACATGACTATAGATAACTCTGAGCGGAATTTTATGAACACTTTCACAGAATAATATTTATTTTACGGCTAGAACAATTTGTTCAAGTGAAATAATTCTATTTTACTTCGAATATGTAAAAAGACTTGTATTATGTTTTTTCAGTAAAATTTAAAAAGTCTGTGAATCAAATAGTTCTATGGTAAAATAAGTTGAAATCTACATACAAAACCACGCATTGCATAATACTGAAACTAAAAACAGAGAATTGATGAGATTTTGAAAAAGTAATATACATATGTAAGGTAGGTACATAAACTAAGCAATAGGTATAGCCACATCAAGTAAAAAATGTATACCTACTCAATTTTTTTTTGTAATAATTCAAAATGACTTTAATATCAAGATTATTGATAACAAAATGCAAATCATTATTTTATTTTAATCAGTCGATTGAATGCAGTGTGATTTAAAATCATGCGACGGCAATTAACTAAAGCATTTTACCTAAAGTTGTAAATACGTAATAAAAATAAACATAAAACAATCCACATAATACTAAAGATACGTGAATTATTTGAATTAGGTACTTATTGTGTCAAAGTAATAATCAAATTTATACATGGACACCTTTGTATTTTAGATTTGACCTAAAAATCAAAATTATAAGAAAAAGCGCTTGTATAAGATACTTGTATGTATAATCACAAGTATTTTGAATAAATATAATTAAAGGCATTTTTTACTAGCGGATTTTTAATTATATATAACACTAAACTAACTCACTGCCTTTCAGGTACGTATAAAACCTTAAAGTGTAAATTAAAAATACAATATATAGACCTAAGCTCTTTCAAACGAGGCTTAAATCATATTCATTGTTATAATTTTTATTTATTATAACTTTTGCAATGATATCTACGACTTAATAAAATATAATATATAAATAAAATTTATTAAAAATCATTAGTGTAGGCTATTAACATTAAAACTAAGTATTAATCGCATAAGCGCATTAGATTATATATTTACGCTTGAAAAGTATATGAATAAAATATCAAAGATATATTTAAGTTATGCTCCCATATTAAAATCAATATTGATATTGATAGGTAGTTTAGTAGGTAATAAGATATTATTAACGAATATTTTAAAGTAACATTATACATTTCACAATATGAACACTATAGACCTAAAAACAATTTATGTAATATAGATAATTATTACAATATGAGATATTGTGATAGAAAAAAGTAGGATAAACCCCGCGCTACCGGAGTGCCTTCCTAATTCATTCATAAATTACTTAATACGCAAAATTAATGTTTACCAAATACTTGTACGGTCATTTCGACAATGTATTGTAAATTTTATGACACAGTAGATAAGAATATCAATTTGGTCCACTATAATAAAGCGTAATCTTTGATAGCGTTAGTTTTCGGCGGCTAAATGAACAGATAATAGATATGACGCTTCGCTGAAAAATATTTCGTACATGATATTACTTGTTACAATATCGTTACTATAATTATTATGAGATTTAGCTTGTAAAGGAAGATGAGCATTTTTGTATGAACTTGGTCCCAAAGCCTATAGTCCTATTCATTTACCTATGTCAAACAAATATTTTTTTCTGATTTCTGATTATATCACATAATTTTATTTTAGGTAACTTATTATAAATAAAAAGTGCCTATAAATAAGATCCATATTGATATATACCTTACACAGTAACATACATAAAATAAAACAATAAAATAAATACCTCATAAACTTTTCTTCTTCCTAAAACTAAAATACTATGAATAAAATCTAATAAGAGACAAATATCAATGCATTTTCTATACATTATTTATGTAATTGCTTGAAAAATATGTGAAATATAATCCTTTGAAATAAGTAGGCGGGGAACCTGAAATAAAGAGTCAGGAATGATAGTGCCGTACGGACTTTTCCATACATCGAAGCAAGGAGCAATACTAAACATAATATTGAGTTCTTTTGAAGACAATCGTGTAGGCAGGAAAAGTACGATAAAGGAATGAAACTAAAAAATATATTTAAAAACGATTCTGCCCCCATATCGTAAGCTCTGAACTGCTTTCGCTGCCCAGCATAATGTCAAGCGACGTTGCCACAGATATACGAATATAAAAAGCTTTTGACGGCAAAAAACGCGCTGAAACGCGCTAATGTCACAATTTAGTCACAGAATACCTATGATTTAGTGTTAAAACAGTTCAGAAAACCTGCCAGGTACTTAGATAGGTTTTTATGAGACAACGATTGCCCTCCTGATTTACACAGTACACAAGTCGCACTAATTGAAACTATTTTGATAATAACTAATTCAAAAAGGAGAAGAATTTTTATAAGGATACGTGGAAAAGATGAAAAAATAGTTTCCATAGAACGGCAGATGCAGTGAGGTAGACCAATTATTTGCCGCCTTTGACACAATTAAACTAGAATGAGAGACCACATGAAAAATGTATGAAGTTTATTAAAAAATTCTAGGTATTATCTACCAGCTACCACCCATTTACAAACTCTAGTTTTTATGTAATCAAAAATAGGCATTAAACAAGCTGGAAACTTAACGAAACGAAATTGACAGATCTAGGAACCGAATAAAAACTCAGCAGATGGACGTGCGAATGCAAAATAATGATGTGAAAAATGAACGCTAAAATCTACAAATGCAGTTTTGCAAAAAAGCGGTTTTATATACATATTCCCAGAAAATTTAAATTTAAAATAGTTTTGTAAAAAAATAGTCGATGAGAACGATATTCGGTTTTTTATTGCAGTTTGTGCAAATACGTACCTAATTTATAATTTTAATTAATAAATAAGTAAGTATATTATTATATTAGCAATAATAATAATATGATCGTTTCATTCGCGTACTATTTTTTCTTTACTCAGCCTACATATTATTCTAAGAACATTGGTTAGTATAATTATAGCAAAAGTATTAAAGTAAGATACGTAGGTATTTGTCAAATACTATTTCTTTTGTATACTTCTGAAATAAAAATACTTTTTACTCTTTTTTTTTTTTAAGTCTAATAATCCGAAAATTCCACACCTAAATAGAACGCATTTTTTTTTGTAAATTAGATAACTATATGCCCTCTTTACATTAGCAATGTGAAAGGTTCAAATTTGAATCACATTGCGTGGCAACTGTGACTAGATGGCAGAGCTTTATCATATTTCCGCGCAGTGTAAATCGAATGTTAATACACTGCGCATATCAAAATAGTCCCTAGCTTAGAAAATATACCAGAATCATAAAAATACTTGGAATTTTTCAAAAAATAAATACAACTCAACTCATTAATTTACATTATAAACATTTTATTACTACGTACCCAGAAACCTACATTTATTGTTTTGATTTTTCCAAAGATAATGAAACTTTATGCAAACGTTTTAAATATTTATCACAAATGTAAAGGTGAATGAACTCAATCAGCTGTTTTAGCCTTGGTATTTTTTTTATTGGTCGACTGTATAGAAAATATTAAAATGCTTTCCGTGCAAAATTACATTCATATAAAGAGATTTCAAGATTAAAATAATTCACAGATTTTTTAAATAATAGCTATTTTGAGGGTTTTTTTTTACTTGTAGTTGATATTTTACCAAAGAGGTTATACTCTCAAAGCTCTATGCCAACAAAATACAAAAAGAGGTTCGATTATAATAACGAATACATATTAATGATAGGTAGGTACCTATTTCATTCTCATGAACATTTAATTTTACAATAAACTGGATTATGTATAATTTTTGTAAATCTGGGTGTGGGTGATGATGACGATTTGTAAATCTGTGCTTTAAACCTGCGCTCAGAAGATAAACTTAAATGCTTTAGAAAAACAAAAAAAATAACGACATTTGATTGATATGATTCCAAAAACAAATAAAAAAACAATAAAAACAGTATTGCAGAATCATCGTGGGTTTATTTTAATTGATAATATGTAACCTACATACCATATTCATTGATTTTAAATTCAAATTTAAAACTTTAAGATGTTCGCAAACTTTTATTGGTCATAAAAATATTTAACTTCTTTAGCGACCCTTTAGTGGTGAGATTAACGAATTGATAACGTAAAACATGTTTTATTCAGATTTTTATTGCAAATAAAAAGAATATAGGTATCGTTAAATTTATTTTAGTTCCAAGCTATAACAAAACCAGTAAGAAAATCACTTACTTCTTACTTTTTATTATTTTTTTACACGAAAACGGCCTACGCGTTATCAATTGCGGTGTTTATTGAATTCCAATATAATATTTTAAATATAACCAATAATATAGTGCTCTTTTAATAATTACTTATTAAAAAACAATAAAACCGTTACAAATGACAATGTATCAAAATATTTTTTAATTTCGTAACCAGCCGCCATTACGAGAAACTTTTTTTTTCTAAGACGGCGCCAATCTGCGGGCTGCGACCGTCGACCGTACGCAACGCATTACATTAAACTTATTATTGGCACTTACTTTCAGCAGTAAAGATAATACCGGTATTGTATAGGCAATTCTGTTCACATTTCTTGATAAAAAACAACTCGATTTTATGTTTTAAGTGTTGAAAAATGCCCCGACATTATTACCACACGAAAACGATAAGGTGACATTACTGACATTAGTGGTTTTTTTTTTAATTTTAAGGATGGCAACGGTGCAAAACTGTTCTGCCGTTAGGTGTGAAAATACAGTTTGTAGCAGGAAACGTAGATAGTAAAATATAATTAAGTGTTTCCACTTACGATAATTTTATCACTACGTTGCTATTCCTTCCATTTAACACAAAATGATTAGCAATTTATTTATTATTGTGAACACTAAGATCCGTATGTTGATTTACTGCACTTATCCGGACTCTTGAAACATCTCGGCATACAGACCTAAAACCTAAAGATTTAGCCTAATACCAGGAAAACTGTAAATAAAATTTATTATTGTAAATATGTATAGGATTTATTCTAATTCTATTGTATAGGAATATTTTTATATATCTAAAATATTTGACAAGTTCATCTATCACTAAATTAGAATAATTTAAATATAAATCACCAATTCGTTATTCCACTAATTTGGTTGATACTCAATAACTCATAAAATATCTAATTTAAAGTTCTCATAAAGAGGAAGTTTCAAAATCTAATAATTATCGAAGCGGACAATCTTCCAAAACGTAACGTCGCTTCTCAAATTAAAAACTGGCGCGCCTATCGCATTTCTAATTTCTAATGTGGATCCATTTTGAATAGGTAAATGACATAGACCTGGGCAGTGGGCACTGCGGTTCGTGATACCAACTCACTCACAAAAATAGATCAGTTAATGAACCACTAGAGTTATAACGTTAGATTCAGTTCTTTTGATTAGAATTGACGTCATATCCACTGAAACTGGATTGATGGATCATTTTATAAGACAGTAAAGTTCGTCTCACGTACAGACTCACATATTATTTGCTATCGTGATTATTAGTTACTAAAAGTTTCTAAAAATAATAAAATTTCTAAGTGTTTTTTAGCTAGTATAAAAAAAACCCTAAAATTTGAAACGGTCACCGCCTTAGCTGACCAGATAAATTACATTTGATATATTATAGTCAACTATAACAGTATATACGACAAAATGATATATTATTACAATAAAACATCCTCCAGAGACCGGTCCAAAGACATTACCTTTTTAATGCCACACGGTGATTAGAAATAGACATTTTTCAACTCGGAACGTAACACCACTTTATGGTTTGTCGTGTTCCGATACGTCACTCGTTTTTGTCGCAGTGGGTGTAGATTAGTTAAATCGAGATATCGTACGACTTAATGGCGCTACATCAAATTGATTGAAAAATTTCCAAACCATTAATATGTACATGTATTGCGTACCTTCACGACGCAACGCTAGATTTCATTCAGAGTACTGAGCGGATTTTACATAAAAATTTGAGTCCCGGACTCGTGTTTATCATCTTATGTGACAGTATATAAGCGGTCAGAGCTGGTGGGTTACTCTCGAACACAGTTCCAATCCGGATTAATAGATTTTGACAGAAGTCGTGTTATTTTTCAGTACAAATTGACACGAAATCTGTCAAAATCCGGATCCAATTTGGAACGGTAGTGGTCAAGAGTAGCCCTACTAGACTAACAGCTAGAGTCACAGATTAAAAAAACTCTGCAATTCTACCGTCGGAATCAATTCGAAGCTGATGGCCGACGCTTTACAAACGCACCCACGAATTTGTTATTTAAATTCGTCCGTTCCATTTTTGTGTTTGAATTCTCGCCGCGGTCTAGATGTGTCCGAGGCGACTCGAGGTAAGGGCAGGTTACCTTCATTGTTTTATTCGTGGCGCGTACCTTTTTCAATTTGAATATCGCTGTTCATTTTCGAATTGGCTCTTTGTAGACGCGCCATAATTACGCAGTTTACATTCAAAATTAATTCGCGCCATCGCTAATTTGTGGAGTTTATTATGTAACCGATCGTCTGACATCCTTTTTAGGTGTACTCCCGATGAATTCCTGATAGGATACGTCTCTAAAAAAAGTTTGCACCTTGGAAGTCGTAAATATCAGTCGTAAATCAAATTTATTATTGTCCAGCTACATTTATTTAGGCGCTAGCTAAATCTGCTTCCCGTTCACATTACTGTGCCGTATTTCTTTCGCCGTCGGTAACAGTTACATGTGTAATTTTATCAACGATCGACAAATCTCACCACCGCGACTCCCGAAACCATATAATTCGTCTATTACGCCTACAGAATCGAGAGATAGATTAAATAGTATAAATCGAGGCAAGATGAGTCAGCAGTAACCATGAAGGGTTGGAACAATGAGGCTCTAACGCGCCGGCCGACGCAGCCGACGGACGAGTCGAGCGCGCCCGAACGCAGCATTGTATTGGCGTTTTTTTTTTCGAATTTTCAATTTTTTTAATCCTTTTTCAATATCGGTGCTTTTTTCGTGAACGGTAACGAGGTTTGAAATCACAATCTCGCCGGCCATCACTAGGCTATTTAGCGCGTGTTTCATTTTCTCTTTTCTCGGGAGATGAATAGTGCGACGTCGCGCGTAATTAGTGTGGTTTATCTTTTAGATTATGGTCGCCGGGAGATCCGTATCTATACTTATTTAGATACTTTATTTAGAGCGGAGTTGTTTTCGTGGGCCTCAGTCGTCAGTGGCGCGCGCGCCGCGGCCGGGGCGATGACCAAATTATTGCCAAGAACGAGTCCCGCCGGTGGCCGAGCGCGCCCAATTCACATCAAGCCGCCGCGACGCGCCACTCATTTGTAAATCTTGATAAAAACTCTGTAGACAAAATAAAAAAAAAATCTTCTATCCGTCCCTGGTAATGACGCTGACATTGGTGTTTAAAATATACGCTTTTATCATAATAACGAAAAGACGCAGATTTATGCATCGACATAGGTCCACCAAAAATACATGTTTCAAAAGAGATTTCCATTAGTTCAAAAATGCGTCACTCACAGAATTTGAAGTTTAAATAGTCAATCACGAGTGTCGGTGTAGCTAATCTCGCATTCATAGCCACAATGGAGGTAACGAACGGACAAACGGACAGACGCGTTAATAAGACACGCGTGGGCGGCTTTATGTCAACGTTATTTATGATGAGACCTTTTTTCAGACTTTCTGCTTGTTGGCTCTCTGGCAACACTGGCTCGTTTGATTCGAAATTTGAAATTGTGCTGTGAGAACTAATAAGTAAGCTTTCGAAATAAGATTGACTGCATAAATAAGTGCAGTATATGATGTATCTAAGTGTTTGCTTACCCAACTACATTATTCGATATTTCAAACATGGTGTACCTACTTACAGTCTCTTATTTATTGGCAACACAAGAAACCTTTCAGTAGATATTTTGATACTTTTAATAAAAGCAAAAAGTTGTGGCGACGTCGCGCCGAGTGGAGAGGAAATCGTTATCTTAACGAGCGCGTATTTACGTGAAATCAGAGAGAGTCGAATGTCCCTCCTATAAGAGTGCACCACACGATAAGAGGTCGCTATCGGAGGTTCACGGGCCAGCTATTGACCTCCTTGTTTACATTACAAGACAGATACAGGTTTCATATTACGCAGAAATTATAATAAATTCAATTTGTTAACTTAATCGTAGGCTACGGGGTTAATGGTCTCTTAAAACAATTTGAGTCTATAAAAATTAATTACCTATACAAGATAAAACAATATTATATTAAATTGTAAGTAAAATATCGCTCGATCAGCTGATTCTGAGGTGCGGTTTGTTGCTTTAAGATTGAATTAAAAATGGAATGGCATAACTAAAACTTTCATCTGCGGCCTTAAAACGAGTGTTAACGCTTCCTCCTCGATACTTTCCGAACGATAAATCTGCCAGCAAATCGACCGAATCCGTACGTCGAACATAGCTCACGTGTTCTATTTAAAAACTGGAAGAGAATTAGCTCTCACGCGGAGCTGCAGCCGCGGCTGACACTTCTACTCCAAATTAGAACGGGCCCTTCCAAAGAATATGTAATACGTAGCTCCTACGTAAGAAGAAGCGGGACTCACATTCTACCAAAATTACACACTGAAAATCTCGTTTTGTATGAAACGTGATTCAAATTTTGACCCCCGTTTCATACATTGTTCGTTTTTCGAAAGCACGAGTCTAGTTCGAGAGTTTCCTTCCAAATTAAAATATCGAATATAGAATGGTGTTGCCAGATTGATAGTGCGTCAATATTTTGGGTGTAGTGTCGCAGGTCGCGTCGTGCGGCAAGTGTCAGCGATGCTCGGTCCGTGTCACCGTGTCCCCATGCGGATGAGCAAATGGAATAATGGATGTCTGGGCCCGCATCCGGCGCGGGAGTCGGATACAACTCTTGCAACGCTCTGGATACAATTTTTCAATTAAATCGACCAGACAGAATATCCCTAATAGGTGTCGTTAAGAAGTCGTGTGCCCGATTTTCGAACTGTCCCCGTAACGAGGCCGTTTTATTAGTATTTATGGTTGAGACACGGAGCATTCTTTGGATCATGAATGAAGCGGAATTTATGACTAGCGCCCGCTATAATGTTGCGCGAGACACCCGACTAGTTTAGAACACCACTTCTAAAGCCAACAGCATTCAACTCGGACGCTCTTCTCTACTCCGCCGCTTAGCCATGCAATATAAAGATTTTTCTAAGTTTTACGGTGGTATTACGTTCGGGTAGTAAAATTCGATACGTGCATCGCTCCTAACGACTCTTGATTTACCACTATCAATTTAAAGTACCTACACATAAAAACACACCTGAATGATTGCTGCCTACTCGCATTAATGTGCATGTTTTATTGTGCCAAACTTCTCTGTATCTCACGGGTACCAAATGCAACAAAGCTGGTCTAAACAGTCACAGTATTATTATTGGGTATTATGACTATTGAAATACATTATTCAGTGTTACGAATCGTGGCTGGTCCCCTCGAGTGCGGTGCCAGATGACGAAGACCGGGTTAGAGCGAGACGGGAGTAAGGGTGGCGTTCATCATACCCTCCCATGTCAGAAACAAGTGCCGGTTATGTCGACCCCAGGCGCTGCGTTCGAAAACCTCGACCTTTTTATATAAAACCTCTTATGTAGAGACACGAATGCTTCAGGAATCCGCAGCGTTCGAACGAATCACTCATCCGCTACATCAAAAGATATAATTTAATATTTTTCTTCTTGGAATTGACCTACGCTAATCTCGAAACCGCATCGTAAAAAACGATAACCCACGGGCGTCTTAAGCGAGATTTAAATAACCAAGGCGATTAATAACCGCGGGCTTAATTAGCAACAGGGCTCGAACTCGTCAAAGTTTTGACAAGCTGACTTATGTCTAAGCCCCACGACAATGCGCCACCAAAATTAAATAACATTATTGCGAAACAAATCCCATACGGCGCAAAAACCGGCCGTTCCAAAACTTATTACTCGCAAAAGATTCCCACTGAGAAAAAACCACAAGAATGTCATTTAAAAAAATTAAAACGTACGTTTCTTATTTTTTCTTTATGGCAACCCAAATGGACTAAAGGTTATCTCGAAGGAAAAAAGGCGGGACTGAGCGATTCCATTTTTAAAACGTATCATTTAATTTTGGAACCGGCTTTCAAGACGTCAAAAGGTAGTCATTACATATTTTGTGGCCAGTATCGCTTAGCGCCCATAGATTACCGGCACTATCTTTGAGTTATGGCCTCTAGATGTATAGAAATGAATTTGATGTGATTGTTTTTATGGAGCATTTTGAAATGAAGCTAAATATTGTCAACGTGTGACAGCGGCACATATTAGAGGTGTGAGCATTACTGAATTGTAATTACCCTCATCCCTCCGTACGTGACGGAATGTGGACTAGCACTGACCTAAAAATTTATGGGAAAATTTTGACGTTGACAGTTGACGTAAACGTTGACCCTTATCTCTATGAGTTAAGATTGAAAATAGCTTTGTTTTGAATGGCGAACAAATGACAAACGCCTACGACTCATGACGTAAGCTCTCGATTCGTGTCATGGCGGTGGCGTGCGAACGGCAACCCAGATTTGATTGATCATGACATCCCCAAAACACAGTCTTTGTTTTTTTTTGTCAGGCAACACTTTGAAGAATGTGTTCCGAATTAAAGATTTTGTAGGTTTCGAGTTCTACGTCTTTCATTACAATCACAAAAGAAAGAAAGCTATCTCTAAAAATACGAAATGTTTTGCGTACATCGATGACTTCCTTACTTACTTGTAGTCTAGTGACATGCAGTAGGGAGAAATGAGTGTTATTTTTAGCAATCATTATTGTAGTTCAACGCTTGTCATATCATTTTGTGACCCGTCAAACCGCGGGATCCTTCAAACATTTTATTTTCTGTTCCATTCCGTTCGAAACGTCAATTTGAAACTAAATCATTGTTTCCCCAAAGCATAAGTTTTGTTATCAGCTGGTAGATCGGTTGCGTGACGCTTGTCGAATGGAAATGAATGAAACGCGCCTTTTCCACGGTCGCCATGTTGGAAAATATGAAGGTAGTTCTAAGTTTAAATTGGTTTTTATTTTTTGTGAAATATTTAGTAACCTAGTTTCTTAATTTTTTTTGAAAATATTTTTGATGTTAATGTAATTATTATTAAAGTATAGAAACCGTTTTTATTCTTAGAAATGTTTTTATAAGCGGTTTACACAATATTCTCATTTTGTCAGACTTGAAACATGGCGAACCAAAAGTTGTACTAATAACCTACCTACCATAACAAATTTAGGCCGTCACACCCATTGTATTAAACATTGCTCCAATAAAAATACTTAGCGAGACGCCATTTTATATCGGTTTTAATACAAACAATATATCACGCGTTGAAACAAATAGGACTTTGTTCAAACAAAAATACAGCTGAAATTTCAGTGTCACTTGAAAAGGTAACAACTCAAAAATGCTTCAATCTTTATTTCTGAACAGTTACGGTTTAAAATTGCATGTTTTTGTTTTAGGGCTGGTGATGAATTGGTCGGTATACCTTTGTAATAAGGTTCATAATAACTGTATGAATATTTCAGTATTTCAGCTTACAATACGTATATTTTACGATAACTATTATTAGTGCTGTAAATGATAGTGATTTTCTTAATTCAGTGAAACTAATCGATTAAAAATCAAAGCGAAAAAAAACTTTCTTAGAGAAACGACTCAAAGAGTTGAAACCTACAAACTTTTTACTAGCTTCCGTTGGCGACTTTGTTCGCGTCCCGTTGGATCCCGTTGATTTTCCGGGATAAAAGTATCCTATGTTACTTTTAATACCTCCAAGAATATATGTACTAAGTTTCATGATGATCGGTTAAGTAGTTTTCGCGTGAAAGCGTAACAAACAAACTTACATTCACATTTCCCACAGGCCCGCATCGCACGCATCGGACGCATCGCACGTAACGGATTTTAGTTTGCCAACTGTTTGCCATTGTTTGTTATACAAGGCAAACTAAAATCCGTTACGTGCGATGCGTCCGATGCGTGCGATGCGGGCCTGTGGACGCTTACCTTAAAGATTCATTACAAATTTACGATTCATCTTGAATACTTACTGTTTATTTTAAACACATGCTTAGATACAAGGTAGGTCGAGTACTTAGGTAAAGTACTTCGATGAATATGGAGGTCAGTTTTCAGTTTTCAACTCTATCCGTCATAGATTTAAAGTTCAAAGTTAGTTTTGTAAGGAAATAAAAGGGTTATTTCTCTTAGCTCCCTAAAATTAAATAAACGTTACCTCATGATTAAAAAAAAATCTAAAATGAAAAAGTATTTTGTTCATATTATTTTAGTTTTTATGTTAACATCAATAATTTTTTAAACAAACTAATGAATTATGTAATATTGTCAACTCAAACAGATTTTGAGTTTATTTATTTTCGTATTTTGCATCGTCGCTTGTCGTGTTATCAACTAACTTACATTTTCAAAACTCTCTCTCTTTCTAACTGGCTACCTCTACAACTATTTAGAAGTTTAAGCGCAAAGAGGTTAGGTTATGATAAAAAAAAAACCAATGCGTGCAGTCCCTACGCGCGGTAGAAGTTATACTTCGAGTGCCACGCATTCACTCTCGCTCTGTGTTTAATGTGAAATTAATTTAGTATTTATTTTTATGTACTTAACCAATATGCAGCACTAAATTTTCACTTCAAAATAAAAAGTAAAAAGTTGCATGAACACTGCCATCTATTACATTTTGATTGTAGCGTATTATAGTCTCTTTCTATTCCCCCTGCTGTCAGTTGGATGTCGTTTTGGGTATCTTCAAAAACACGGGCGGTCAAATGCTGAATTGCTGAACACTGCCATCTATATTTGATTGTAGCATATGTCATCCCAGAGACTATGTCATCCCGTAACGCAACGTTGTTGGAAGTCGCATTAGAAGTATAACTTCATAAATAAAAGACTCAAAGTCCATAATATTCTAAGAATAAATAAAAATAATAAGATAGTAAGTATAATCATTTTATATTATTGTATTTTTTATCTACGCGATTTAATACTTATCATAATACTATTAAAATATTCTAAGAGTATCTATTATGTGACAGTGGTAATAACTTGTGTCTAAGAAGTATGAACTCCAGTTTAAAAAAAATCCTTATTAAAAAAAACCACCAACTATTAGAAGTAACGTAGGCTATTTAAACTTTTTTCTGTAGGTACAAATAGAAATCATGGCTTTCCGAAAATCCCGGGATTTAGTAGATAGATAGATAGAAGATAGGAAATACTTTATTGCACACCACAACTAAAAACTAAACATACAGGAAACAAAACAACTTAAGTCTATGACATACAATGGGCGGTCTTATCGCTAAACAGCGATCTCTACCAGACAACCTTGAATGGAAAGGATTGTGTTATTTAGTATACATTTCTCGGTTTTTAATTACATCGTGTCGTTTCAAAAATCCCGGGATTTTATATACATTTCCCGGTTTTTACCAATATAAATCACGTCGTTTCAAAAGTCCCGGGATTTAATATACATTTCCCGGTTTTTAGATCGTCTTCAAGAACTGGTGTATCCCAGAATTTTCGGTTTTACAATTTCCCGGTGCTATTAATTATAGGTACAATTTTTTATCTATTACGTATGCACTCTTCCTACCTTTTTTTGTGATTTTGATTACAAATCATAATTATGCTTGCCGATTATAATTTACACGATATAGATAAAATTAATTTAAAATATACGTACCTTGTATCGTAATGTAGATTATGTAGATCAGACCTACATGTATTGATAAAGTTTATTTCATTATTATTAAAATTCAGTCAAGAAAAAAAAAATCTGGCCTATAAAAACGTCGATAAATAGGTACCTTCGTGATGAGCGCCTGCACGAATGCCTTAGACTTAAATCGTTAATAATCCATAAATTGTAATAAATAAGTAATTAATCTTAATTTTATTAAATTACCAAGAAACAATGTAATCTAGTGTTCAATGAAAAATACTTTAATAAACTCACAGTAAAATTGTATATAAGACAGATAATACTAAATAAGACACTTTTTTTTTTATTAAGATTAATACTTAAAAGTAATTAAACTAAATAACTTTTGTTTTAATAACAGAATTTTGAACCCCTACTTTTGCATACCCAAATAGGGTAAAATTACATTGAATCAACAAGAATATTCTATGACATCAATCCATGTAATTCAGTAAATAAATATACCGACTATAATTTTTACTATTCTACTATACTTTCTATATACTTTCACAATAATGTTTCATGTCAAGAAAGAAATAAAAAAAATCTTCGTTGCAAAGTATCCAGGGTGCCAAGTAGACTCTACCTATTCAGTATACATGTGTACAAACTCGTATTACCGAGACTCGCTTATTAAAACTAAGATTATTTCTAGAAACAATACACCGACAATTATAATAACATTAGTATTTCTTACATTACACTTATACATCTTGGAATCTATTTCTTATATTTTCCCGAATTCAATAATCACATTCTTTACAACATAAACTCAATTTACACTTTTATGAATGTAGAAGGAAATAGTTTACACTGCGTAGTTAACACAGCGCTTGACAGCCAAGAGAGATGAGCACGAACAAATCTGACAGCCGCCCCGCTACGTAAACTTACGTAAACCTAACGTATTCGAATCCAACGGGCCTAAGATGCGCACCGCGAGATATTTGTCATGTTGGTCTGTCAAAATGTAAGCATTTTGTACCAGTTTACGAACTATTGCATTATCTGTGGTAAAGTGGTCGAGAAACCGCGCCTTTGAATTTTCAACTTTTGACATTTCTGCATGACTATTAACTCGTCCTCAGAGAGGTACGACGACTAAGAAGTGTCAAAAGTGTACATTATGGCGCGTTTTGTCGACACCATTAGGTACCACAGATAATGCAATAGTTCCTAAGCTGGTACAAAATGCTTACATTTTGACAGAACGACATGACAAATATCTCGCGGTGCGCATCTAAGGGCCGCAAGGGGTGATCACAACAAAATTGACAGTTGCCGCGTTACGTAAACAGTGCGTTATGTGTTTGAATCATATTGCGCGTCAACGCTAGCTTTATAGCCAAACTTTGTAGTATCACCGTGCAGTGTATCTCGGATACGCTAGGGCTACGATACGATTGTCACATTTTGTCGTAGAGCGTACTCAACGCTGGTTACTGATTGTAGTAATACACCGTAGCACGAAGCAATAAGTCCTTGAATCCGACAAACTAAAACTATTTTAAGAAAATATATAAAATGCATTGATATGAATGAAACCCCAAATTAAATGAACTATTAGATCTGATAATGTACTATTTCATAATTACCTATTTATACCACAAAATTAGGTACCTAGGTTTTTATAGGGCGATGAAATTGGTGCTATTACGAAGGAATCCAAAATGTCCTATTAGTTTTGATTATGTACTATTTGAAAATTACATGTATTATACAACAAAATTAGGTAGGTATATTAGGGCGATTAAATTGGTGCTATGCCCCCTATACCTAGTACTTGTGCAGTGAACCATGTCATTGTTTTAATGATAGAGGTACTCCCTCATAGCACAGATTACGTAACAGTTAGTAGTTTAGATAATTTAAGCAGGCCTAGTAACATTGTATGATGTGTATACTAAACCCTCCGTTTGCTTCGCGCAGTCGAGTAAAAATCATCGTAAAATCTAGCAACTTGCACTTTTGTCTTTGTAGCGCGTTGAAGTCTTTTGTATGCAAAATATAGATTAAAAATGTATGAAAATATAGGTAAAAAAACAACAACAACTTATAATTTTTTTAAGCAACTTAAGAGATAGTTGTAAAATCACACTAGAATTGATTAAATAATAACATTAATTATAACATTAACAACTAATTATAAATGTTTTTTTTTTCGTACGAAAACTGCGAGTTTCTCTTCTCGATTTTCACTTTTCGCAAATTAAAAAAAATACTTAGACTATACAGAACTCTGAAGGGTATGATCATATACGGTAGCGTTTCCAGTTGTCACTTATTCGTGATCAAGGCACTGTTCACAGCTCTTAGTGACATAACAGAATCAATAAATATTGCATCTGTGGGAACGGATTCTCTTAGTAATAATGTGATCGGCCTATTTCTAATTGATAAAAACTACTATGGTATTACGTGTGATTGGGTCGTGATCTAACCGTACGTTTCCACTGCAAAACATTCACAATAAAACATGCACAACTTTGTGAAGATATCGATTTGCGTTTCCACCGCCAAACCTTGTACATGTTTGACATTTTGAATCTTGTGCAGATGGTTTTAAGGACTTTCTTGATTAAATAAAATAAATATTCACGGACACTTAACACAACGCCTTCTAGTCCCAAACTAAGCAAAGCTTGTACGATGGAAACAAGATGGCTGATAGAATACATACATTTTTTTTTGTAAAAACATACTTATAATACATAGAAACACCCAGACACAGAACAGACATCTATGTTTACAACACACAAATGTTTGTTCTCGGTGGGGATCGAACCCACGACCCACAGCACGGAAGGCAGAGCTACTACCGACTAAGCCATGACGCCTGTCAAAAAAAATATCGTTTGCAATGAATGTGTTGTGAATGTTTTTAGTCGAAACACGCAGTAAGATATATTTTGTTACCTAACATAGTAGGAGCATAGCTAATTAGCTATAGGTAGTCTAGTGTACTACATAATCTCTACGTAAGCTATGTACAGTAACACAAGTCATTTGTATACCTACGTATTCACGAGTCAGCTTATAGTCAGCAACTTCTTGGATTTCTGTAAATAATGTTATGTTAATTTTTTATAGAATGTATAATATCTTCTAAATATATAAACCTCTTTGGAAGCTAACTGAGAATCAACGCTCAGCCTAAACTATAAGTTCTAGAGGTATGAAATTTGGAGGGTAGTATTCTTACATAGTGTAGGGGTGCACTAAACAACGAATTCTGAAAAGTCGCACCCCTAAGGGTCTAAAATTAGGATCAAAGATTTTGTACTGCATATTAATATTGTATGTATACTGTAAATCTAATTCCAGTTTTTATTTTTCTAAGACATAGATCAAGATATTTAAAAAATAAAATTATTTCCTCAATGCTTGACCATTGCGGTATCCGCTTAGACTAGACATCACTTTAAACAATGTACACTCATGGTTTCAACGATCTTCATTTTACAGATAGCCTGGAATTAATGCTCTCGATTGTACTTATCCGTCTCACTTTTCTAAAACTTCTTGAGAAAAGTGACACGAATAAGTGCAAGCCTTAAGTACCTATAGTAGGTGCCAAATAACACCGCAATACAGGTCATTCACCCACCTTCACCTCGATGTCACAAAATTCAATTTATGTATGGTAAACAAACAGTACTACGTGATTCGAGCGATTACCGTCTTAGCGACAGGTTTGTATGGAAAGCGACAGAATTAGCCATTCATAAATTGAATTTTGCGACATCGTGGTAAAGGTGGGTGAATTACCTGTATTGCGGTGTTATTAGGTACCTACTATACCTATATTTACTGCCTTTTCCAAGGACCTACTCTAGGAAAGTGAGACGATATACCTACCTATTTTGTATTTATCTACCTATATTACCTACCTATTATCTAATATTCTATTATTTTAGATGTATATTTTTGCCCATATAATCCTCAAAACTTGGTTGTATCTCAAAACCAGCGCTGCTCCATGTCATGGTTCATGCATGTGGGGCAGCATATACTGAAAACAACCCTTTCAACCGCACAAGGGTACCTACAGAACGGGACAGGACAGGACTAACTAGCATCATTTTTTATTGTTTTGTTTTTCTGTCACTAAATATTTGCTATACTTTTGTATCTACTTTCCTACTACTTACTCTGTTTTGCTCCTTCCTGTCTGACTTCCTGTCTGGAGTGGAACTCTCTGCCATCATCAGCATTTCCTGAAAGATATAACCTAGGAATTTTCAAGAAAAGAGTGAATAGGTGGATTATAGCTAAGCGTGCTCCACCTTAGGCTGCAGCTACACTTACCACCAGGTGTGCTGGCAGCTAAATGCTTAGCTATTGCTCATAAAAAAAAAAAAAACTTGTGTACTTTTTTCTCTCTGTTGTATCTGTGCGTTTTGTACCCAATGTGTTGAATAAATGTATTTCATTTATAAGTATAGAAGTACCTACCTACTTGCTACGTAAAGACCGTGTCCTATTCACAAGTTCTCAATCATTAAAACCGCTATAAAATGCGAATAGCAAATCGATACCTTGTACATGTACACTCAGCACGATAATTTTAGCAAAACAATAAAGTCAAAGTCAAAGTCAAAAATCTTTTATTCAATAAAATCTCACTGATCACTTTGAATCGTCATTACGTTTTGTATGATTAGGTATGATTACATTTTCTTTTATTGGATGTGTTGGAGCTAGTTCGTCCCAAGCTTGTTTGTCTTCTAAATAATCAGATATATTATAGTATGCTTTTAAAAGAAGTCTCTGTTTTATTACGTTTTTGAACTTGCCAATTGACAACTGAGACACATCACTTGGGATTTTGTTAACGAAGCGTACACATTGCCCTTTGAAATATTTACTAATTTTTGTGAGCCTAGTGGTGGGAACAGCGAGTTTGTCTTTATTTCTAGTGTTAACATTATGATTATCACTTTTTTTGTTGAATAGATTGATATTTTTTCGAACATACAATGAGTTTTCATAGATGTACTGGCAAGGTACTGTCATTATATTTATTTCCTTTCGTTCCACTAAAAATGTACTTAAAATACTACATTGGTACCGTCAGCAACAGAGGCATCTGATCGCAAGAACTATTCGAAGGGCTTAACGTCGTTAATGTACTAAAGTAACGTACTCTGTACGCGTCGTAAACTTACAGTAGCGATAGCAAAACAAGTTACTAAAATATTTTTTTAGTATGTATGTATTTGTATTTATTTTTTAGTATTTATTGTTTATTTATTTTATGGTAAACAATAGCTTATTAAACTAGTTATATATTTTTTTGCAGTGGAAAGCTAATTACAGGTGTCCAGAGATACATTTCACGAATTAACTTAGCTATTACACAATTCTTTTTAAATGTCACAAAAAACATGGCACTGTCGCAAATCAACACATACAAATCTCAGATCGCGCAAGCGAAATTATCACGAAGTTTGAACATAATACTACCAAATACCATCCATTGGTCATCGGAGCACGAGCCAATGGTCGCTTGGTGCAGAAGATCGCACCTGTTCGTAGGAAAAAACACATCCTATTATCTTGATCTGGTTGAAATCAGAATATAAATGATATTCTCCCTGTTTTGCTACCTCTACATTTATGTATTGTTTACATAGTGGAACAGTAAGTGGTAAGCGCGGTTGGTAACAGGATCTATGCCTATTCAATAAACAATCATATTTACATATACAATTAGTTCAAAACCGTGTTCTTTTGTTCTATAACTTTTTTTTCTGTTGCGTAGTAATTTTTTACGCATGGCATACCAGTATAACATTACTGTGATATCTTTATAGGAATGCATATTTTTATTTAAATACTAGCTGTCACCCACGGCTTTGCTCGCGTGGAAGCAGCATACGCATTCTTTGGTTAAAACCTTTGATCCTAATTTAAGACCCAATTAGGGTGCGACTTTTCAAAATTCCTTTCTTAGTGCACCCCTACCATTATGTAAGGATACTATCCTCTATTCTAGGACTTATAGTTTAGACTGTGCGTTGATTGTCAGTCAGCTTCAAAAGAGTTATATATATTTAGATAAAAAGATTAAAAGTAATATTCTTTGCTATTTATTTAAATGCAATATTACAATACTACTTGCTGGGATGCATATGCGAAAGTTATTTTATTACAGCTAAATATAAAAATAAAATAAATTACCCTAAAGAGAAAATTGAAAGTGACTGGTACCTATTGGTTATGAGCTGAATGTCAGGATATAATTGGCGTTATAAAATTTAGATAGTAATTAAGTAATAGGTACTTAGGTTATTGAAGCATGTAAAAGATAGTGTCCCTAAATAGTACATTGAAGGTGATTGATGAGAAGTAGTCGTCAAGAATAGCACAAGCTCTGCCTAAAAACAAATGTAATAATAAAAATTACATATTGAACATATTGTACCTATTTCTACCGCCAAGCAGCGATGTTCACATTGCTGTGTTCCGGTTTGAAGGGTAAGGGCGCCGGCGTAATTACACGCACATGAGACTTCAAGATCTTTACGTCTTAGAGTGATGGACGCAGTGCATTGCCTTACAGGGTACGTCCTCATTGGACTTGCTCTGTGAGGTAATGCATTGTTATAGGCAGAGGTTACCACTTAACATCATCAGCTTGTTCCATTACTTTTATCATTAAAAAAATGACATTTTGAATGCTATCATCCCTAAAATACCATGTTTTAAACTCCAAATGTGGACTGGTACATCGAAAGTGCATAATAATGGTTTGAATATCGACCGCGGCAAAGCACAAGTCATGGCAGTTGATGGAGGGCTACACCAAATGCTTTTGATAGAGGTTCATGGAAGGTTTGGTTTACAAGACAACGACAACCGTAATACTACTGCCAACTTAATCGCCAGAGGCCATCATTGCTTTAAAACAAAAGAATAATAAAAAAATGGTAACATATCGACGGTTGAAAGGCAATAATGACCAAGCGACATTTTGGGCGATATTGAGTTATATTGAGTTGTTGACAGGCGTCATGGCTCAGCGGTAGTAGCTCTGCCTTCTGTGCTGTGGGTCGTGGGTTCGATCCCCACCGAGAACCAACATTTGTGTGTGGCAAACATAGATGTTTGTTTTATGTCTGGGTGTTTCTATGTATTATAAGTATGTATTTACAAAAAAAATGTATATAAGTATTATATCAGCAATCTAGTTCCCATAGTACAAGCTCTGCTTAGTTTGGGACTAGAGAGCGTTGTGTGTAATGTCCAAGAATATTTATTTATTTATTTATTATATTAGAATTCTTTGGAAAAATAAATGTGATAACTTGGACACTTAGAAGACTTTAGTGGCATAGAAACAAAACGTTTTTTTTACACTTAAACTAAGTGTTTTCATGTTTTAAAATACGAATTAAATACTATGAAAAAACTAAAAACTAAATAAAATATACAAAATATGAACATGGTTTTAGTCCTGCTATCACACAAAATTAGGTTTGTTTAAAATATTTATTGCACTGACAACACTAGCAGCACTGGCAATCATAATTTTACAGTATATTATAAATAATTTTATACTATGTCTAGGAAAATTAATTGCGTTTTTATCTGAATGCATGTAAAAGTAATCTTAACAAACAATGTTAATGTACAAGTTGTCTTCTCAATTTTAAGTTTCAAGTTATCTGATTTTGACATTGTTAACGGACTTATGAATATGCAACGAAATAGTCATTGTTCGGGACTTGGGATTATGACTTTTACTACCTTGTAATAAGGTCACTTCTGAAAGTTTATTTTAAATCATATGGATTTACATTTTTTTTAGCTGTTGGTATGTAAATTAATATTATGTAATGATTAAATAATTATATTTACCTGTGTACTCAACGACAGTAAATAAATCATTTACTTAGATACTCCTGCTGATAAAATGTTCTTATGGTTATGAATCAACTGAAAAAACACTAAAGCCACAACTTACTTAAAATTAAGTAATTGCTACTTATATATTTTTTGCTGTCTGTACCAAATTTTAGTTAAAAAAAAATTGATTATCCTAGGAGTGGATAAAACCAAAGATTATTTACTAAAAAAAAACACTAAGAGTATTAATTTAATTAAATAAAATCAAATAAATATCATTGTATAGAGAATGTTATTTTCAAAGGACCTGTCAAATATACATTACTTTTAAAAACACTAATCGGCCTGAGTGCTATAAAAGGCTTTAAGAGTTAATCGATAGCAAAGGAGAGATTCCATAGAGTAATATTATGCTATAAAGTCTGCAGTATGAACAAATTTAATGTATGAAGTATGAACACAATTGATAAAACTAGTGAATTACGCTTCACGCAATTGTTTCCAACGATACGAGACGAGTCCAACGATTATTTTTAATTTAATAAAAAAAACAGTTTTGTTTCTAAATAAAATCAATGCAACTTTATCCACAAATTACAACTAATACTGTATTTACAAAATACACACGACAACAGTTGAGCCATCTATAAACTGTTGCAAACGATTTATATAAAAAACCCTACAAAATGATATATACTAAATGATATTTTTAATATCATTTAGTTTATATTTACTCACACACCCTAGAGCCAACGTGGTCGCGCACCGTCCGGTTTCAGAGGAATTTCCTCCCGCGAACACTCAGGTTGTGGAACGATCTTCCTGTCGAGGCTTTCCCTAGTGACTACAATATGGGGCACTTCAAAAAGTGTGTTTTAAAATTCTTCAAGGGTCGGCAACGCGCATGTGATACCTCTGGTGTTGCAGGCGTCCATCGGTAACCGTTTCCCCATCAGGCGGGCCGTACGCTTGTTTGCCTACTCAGTAGTATAAAAAAAAAATTATCACCTGTTTTGTAGAAGCATATCAAAGTTTATTGACATGTCACTGTCATCGGATTCAATAATTCAGTTGAACTACCTAGTTAGGCAGTATACCTTTTGTAACTACCTAACTATCCAGTTTTGCATTAGAAATTAGTCTATGGTATACTCGTTTACCAATAAAAAATGATTTTCTAAGTGGCCAGTCGCACGTATTTGATATGGATCAGAAGTGTTATAATTTTAATAATATTATCTAAAAGAAAAATATTTTATTTTTATACTACTCTCGTATTTAAACTGAAAATAAATACAATGATATTCACTTTAAAGCTTCTAAATGCGTTCGTATTTTTGTTTTAACGTGATTATTACTATTCTAAGGAAGATACCATCGGACGATGACTACAGAGTTTTAATGAATATGCAGCCTTTTAAAAACTTATTCTTTAGATTTAGGACGAGTAAGATTAAAAGATAAAAAAAAAATCTTCTATTAATAGGGATGTGACGTTAATGAACGTTTTAGTTTTGTGGTTTATTTGTTAATGTTAGTAAATGTTAAGCACCGTTCTGCTCGGTCACTATTTGGTCGATCCCGGCTCTAGCAGTCGTTAAGTCACGACGGAGGCCTTAAGGCGGCCTAAAAACTCCGTCACCAGAGTTGGCCACTAGCTTATACGAACTTTCTTCTTTTTTTAGTAAACACAAAAAAAAAATTCAAGTGTCTTGTTGTCATTTACGATGTTCTAATATTTTATTGTATAGTAAAAAATAATAAGGTAAGTACCTAATTTTGTTATCAGCTCTGCTATATTACACACACATTTTCACACAAAACACTACACATTTTTGCAAATCAGCCACTATCCAAAGGGTCCAATCTAATACATTTTTTGGCACAATACCTGTTTTAACCGACTTCAAAAGAAGAGGAGGTTCTCAAATCGCTTGTATTTTTTTAATGTTTGTTAGCTCATAACTCCGTCATGAATAAAAACCGAAATGACAAATTCTTTTTTTATCTGAAATTTTATACTTCCAGATTTGTTGCATAATTTTTTTATCAAAATCGGTTTTGTAGTTTGGGAGTTAAATATGAATAACTGGAAAAAACACGTCTTCCACGTACACGACATTGCATATTTTTTGATTTCCCGTGACATTTTAATGGTATTTATGATCAATAGAACAAACCCAATGAATTAGCATCGTCATCATCATTATCATCATCTGGTGATTAACCAATTAGTGATTAGTTTTTTTAATGAGGACAGTGCTAAGTATGAATGTGGATGGATATAGAGGAAGAGGTAGGCCCAAGAAAATATGATATGCATAGGAGAGGAGTGAACACTGAGATGACGAATGATAGAGGAGAATGGAAGAAAAGAACATGTTGTGCCGACCCCACCTAGTGGGATAAGGGCAGGAAGAAGAAGAAGAAGATTACACTACCTATTTTTTTACACTATCCAACTCTACATACTAACACTACCAATTTTCGCAACTCACTATCTAACCTATTATCTCTCAACAGTACGACGAAAGCCTCCACGGAGGGGGCTACATGGAGGGGGGAGCGATGTACCACGAGCACCGACTCACGCACCCCCACCTCCCCCCGGTACACTACCCTCCCCCCGCGGCGCCCGCGCACGCGCTGCCCGGGGAGCCCCTCGTACACAAGAGAGACAAAGACGCAATATACGGGTGAGTCCGGTGGTAATGTGTGGTTTTAATATTTTTAGATGTGGGTAGTTTTGAAACTTTTTGATCTTTTTCTTTATTGTGGGTAGTTGAAGAACTTTGTGATCGTTTTATTTATTGTGGGTAGTTTTGAAACTTTTTGATCATTTTTTTTATTGTGGGTAGTTGAAGAACATTGTGATCGTTTTCTTTATTGTGGGTAGTTTTGAAACTTTTTGATCTTTTTGTTTAATGTGGGTAGTTGTAAAACTTTGTGATCGGTGTGACTTTTGCGATGTATGAAGGGTAAATTAGTTCTTTAGATGAATTACAACTTACAAGTACAAACAATTTCAGCTACCTATTGAGTACAATGATCGGCCTTATCGCTAAAAGCGATCTCTTCCAGACAACTTTTGGTTGGAGAGGATAGACAAAATCAGTTTAGTTACGAAGCTACGGTTTCGTAGACGGCCGAAGTGGTTTAATGTGGGTAGTTGTAAAACTTTGTGATCGGTGTGACTTTTGCAACGTTTGAAAGGTTCTTAATAAGTGGGTAGTTTCATAACATTTTGTTTTTATGCTCTGCGTATTGAGGGTAGTTGCAAATTGTGTTTGTACGTAATCTTATAACAATAATAATATTCTTGGATAGCGCCTTCCAGTCCCAAACTAAACAAAGCTACGGGAACTAGATTTCTGATAAAATATAGTTTTTCTTGTAAATACATTTATTATGTCTATTATGGCCGCAGTGCAATGCATCACAGGGCACATCCTCAGTGGATGTACTCTGTGAGGCATTGCATTGTTATAGGCAGTGGTTACCACTCAACATCAGGTGGGCCATCGGCTTGTTGTCATTAAGTTGTATAAAATACACTTATGATACGAGTATATACAATATACATAGATGTTTTTAGAAGTCGTGTAATAAAATAGTAAACTAGTTTGGGATTAAAAAATAAGCATGAGTTTGAATTGGTCAATATGTAAAGTGCAAGATCTATACAAAATAATGAATACAAATTAAATTAAGTACCTACATTAGTATTGTTATTGTAAATAAAACAATAAGCAGTAATTACACCATGTACTTAGTAGTTAATTAATTAAAAAATTATTCAGCGTTCGTGCATCGCATTCATTTACTAAACAAAGGAACTATCAAACATTTAAATCAGCCGAATGATGCTAATGAATATTGAAAAATTGAACGTCATCGTTTTCAAATAAATAAGTGTGACAGCCACACCTCCTTTATACAATAATATGGAGGTTTACTCCATCCAAATTCACTGAAATAAAATTGTGTGCACTTAGCCATAAACACAGTAAAATTTAGTAGACCTATTTTTAAATTCAGAAGATCTCTGAAGTCAAACGGTGAAAGAAAACATACCAAAAAAATCTTTTCATGGTAAAAAGCTCAGAATGGTCACGTGACTTTGATCAGAAATGTCATTTTTCATTGAATGCAATTGCAAGGGATTTTGAGAATATGTCACATATGGACTTCCTCTTTATTCATATCCAACTGTCATTTTAGCGCGGCTTTAAAAATTCTCGAAAAAAATCATTGTTATCTACTTGCATGGCGAAAAGAGATGACAACAGATTTAGCAATCATATTAGTTAGCTCAGCTTTAGAAGACCAATATGAATATACCCCTAAAGCCTTGGTCTCACGATCGTAACGCACAACGCAGAGTACTGCATTGCTCCTCGCCGTTGACGCAGACTGCGACGTAACAAAAGACCTTACTATAGTAGGTGGCGGTGGTATATCCGGAACGAGGTTATCAGACAGAGAACCAAGGTAGTCGACATAGCTCAGAGGATAAGTAAGCTGAAGTGGCAGTGGGCCGGCCATGTTTGCCGCAGAACTGAAAATCGTTGGAGCAAACTAATACTCGAGTGGAGACCGCGTTTAGGCAAGCGTAGTGTAGGACGCCCTCCGGCTAGGTGGGGTGACGATCTGAGACATGTAGCTGGCAAACACTGGATGAGAAGAGCCGAAGACCGGGCTCAGTGGCGCGTCTTAGGAGAGACCTACATCCAGCAGTGGACCGATATAGGTTGATGATGATGATGATGATGATAGTAGGTGGCAAATAACACCGCAATACAGGTCATTCACCCACCTTCAAAACGATGTTGCAAAATTCAATTTATGAATGGTAAACAAACAGTACTACGAGATTCGAGCGATTACCGTCTTAGCGAAAGGTTTGTATGGAAAGCGACAGAATTAGCCATTGGCTGAATGACCTGTATTGCGGTGTTATTTGGCACCTACTATAGACGTTTTCCATACCATTATGTGTCCGGCGCTGCATGCTGCACACCGCTCCGTTGTGCGTTACGATCGCGAGACCAAGGCTTAAGACTATTACGCTGAGGAAGTTTATTAGGTGACGGAGAAGCCTACTCCATAAGTCCTGGGTAATTGAGAGGCAGGTAGACGTGACCTCGCGCGTGCTGTCACAGATTAGATGCAATCGTACAGACGTGATGTCGATATTATCAGAGAACTAGTCACAGCACTGGTTTTTGCCTTCAGAAAAAAGCAGTAAAAAGAGCACGGTACAAAATCGGAGAGAGTAGCAAATATAGGAGGAAAACGTGGATTTTTGTTCTATGTCTGAGTGTTACAAGTTTTGTAAATAAAGCATTGTTAGATTCGCCTTTACCACGATTAATAGAGAATGCAATAAAATCCAATATGGCGGTTAGGCGGCCATATTGGATTTATAATGAACTGAAGAAATTAAGCTATTTTTTCCGAATTTGGTAGGTTAAAATGATTTGTCTGGAATAAAATCATGTCAGAAGCAACCTAATATTGTTTAAAACAGACGACTGATTCGCATAGACAAGGAACTAGTGCTAAGAGTTTCTTCACTATGAGTGTAGCTTGAATGAAGGGGGTATACGAGTGCATAAACAAATATTTCTTTTTTATTATTGCGAGAAAGGTTACAAAGTAAAAACATAAAAATGATATAAAATAACATTAATCAGCTTATAAAAGTTTACTATCTTGTAATGAAGATAATAAATCTTATATGAATTTAGGCAATGAAATAATTTGTATGTGAATTATAATTGTTCTTGTATATTTAACTAGCGGAACGAACCAAAACAAAGAAATTATTTTTTATGAGAAAATATACAAATACGTAAATCTCAAAAATTTCTCCCGTATAAGGGAATCTAGTAAAAATACGATTGCGATTTCTTTGTGGTGTCAAAAAGTCATGAAATGACATTTCATGACTTTTATGACATCTCAACAAAATCGCAATGATAGTTTTACTAAATTTTACTACGAGAATAATTCCTCAGAAAAAAATGTATAGTATGGAAAGTAAATAACAGGAATAAAGTAGAATTATTATGAATTATTTTATTATTTAGAAAAAAAAATATTATACGAATTATTTCAACGTATTATACAGGGTCTCTGTATAATACTTTTAGCATATACCTACTCTACTCGTACCTACCAGGAATACCTACTTTAAAAAATATCTTTAAAAACATATAAGTACCTGCATTTATGGCAATCCTAAAAAATCATAATTGGATGCTGTGTGTGATGAATGCCAGCAGAAATTCAAAGAAACCATGCCTTAAGCATTTGCTACAAAAAACCCATCTGTCACTAAAGACTTTGAGGTACATTCCGCGGTCACCTTGAGCACCACACAACCTCTTACGGAGTATCATAAGTAACCGCGCAGTGTAAGTCAAAACTCTAAAATAAACCCTCGTGTATCGTTTCTCGTAGTGAGAGACAGACTTAGCCTATTCAATGCGATAATTTGGTTAATAATACTCCTCGTTAGTGACCACCGCAACTGCAGACAATCAGACAAACAATGGCTTATTCGAAGCGGAAATACAAGGTGCACTAAAACCAGACACGAAAACTATTTGTGTTTAAATATGAGGTTGAAATATGAGTATTTTTTCTTCAGAACTAAGCGAGGGTGCAAGCTGTTCCATTCAGAATGGAATACTGTGGAAACGGTGAAAGGAATCATCGTGAGGAAACCCACGGCTTAGTCATCTCCGAATTTTTGAGACCTTGTCTTTCCCGTGGATAAGGCTGACTAGGATGAGAGGATGATATAAGCGATAGGTTTATATTTTTAAGTACTTTAACCTTCAAAGTGTTTGAAAATATTCTGCTTTAACTCTCAAAGTGTTCGAAAATATTTTAAGTACATCTGGTAGAACATATGGAAGTATTTGGAATTAAGTTATGAAAGCTATACGCCATTCAGCGCTGTCAGTAATTAGGTTATTGTTCTGTCATTTTGACATTGACAGTCCAGTATTTTGGACAATGGATAACTGGAGGAAATTGCTTGTGGTCAGGTTTCAAGGCTTTTGAGCCATTAAAGAGACCTCAGGGCAAGTTTTTTTTTTTTTTTTTTTTTTTTTTATGAGCAATAGCTAAACATTTGGCTGCCAGCACACCTGGTGGTAAGTGTAGCTGCAGCCTAAGGTGGAGCACGCTTAGCTATAATCCACCTATTCACTCTTTTCTTGAAAATTCCTAGGTTATATCTTTCAGGAAATACTGATGATGGCAGAGAGTTCCACTCCTTGGCAGTTCGCATTATGAAGGTGGAGGCAAAGCGCTTTGTGCGAAGATATGGAATATCTACCATGTAGGGATGGCATTTATCAGTGCGCCTAGTAGTTCGGAGGTGAAAGGGCGATGGGGGAATCAGGTCATGTAGTTCCTGTGCACACTCTCCGAAGTGAATTCGGTAGAACACCGATAGGCATGCGACTCGCCGGCGATGCTCGAGGCTGTAGAGCTTGGAGTCAAATAGTTTCTCGTCACCAACGAGTCTCTTGGCACGCCGCTCAATAGAATCCAAGGCTTCCAGCTGATACTTGGCAGAACCATCCCACAGGTGGCAACAGTACTCCATGCATGATCGGACTTGAGCTTGATATAAATTCAGAAGCTGTTCCGCAGTGAAGTACCGTCTGACCTTAGTAAGGATCCCAAGTTTTTTAGCAGCTACTTTAGCCTTGGATTCTATGTATGAGCCGAAGTTCAGATTGGATGTTAGCTCCACACCCAAGAGCTCGAGATGGTCTGATATAGGCACTGATACTTCTCGGAAAGAAGGATTACGCAGAAATGGTCTCTTTTTTGCGGAGAAAATACAGGCCTGAGTTTTCGTGGCGTTGAAAGAAACTAGGTTGGAGGAACCCCATGTTGAGACTTTAACTAGGGCTCTATCAACTCGCTCCACCATAGCTTCTCTAAGAGACTCGATGGTACTCGCGCTTGCACGGGCATCGGCAGTGTATCTTTCTACAATAGTGCTATCATCAGCGTACCCCACAATACCGGGCTGAAGTAAGTCGTTGATGTGTAGCAGGAATAAAGTTTCAGAAAGAACCGACCCTTGAGGTACGCCAGCATTGACTGCTAATTGGTCGGATGAGCAGCCATCAATGACTACCCGTATCGACCGTTCCCTCAAGAAGTCAGCGATCCACCTGCGCAAGCACGATGGTAGACCAAATGAAGTAAGCTTGCTAATAAGGCCGTCATGCCAGACCCTGTCAAAGGCCTTTGATATGTCAAGCGACACAGCAAGAGCTTCACCATGCTTTTCTATGGCCTCGCTCCAGAGATGAGTGACATAAGCTAGAAGATCCCCAGTAGACCGTTTGCGACGAAAACCATACTGCTGGTCACTGAGGAGGTCGTTCGCTTCTAGGTATGTAAGGAGCCTATTGTTGATCACCCGCTCCATTGTTTTACACAATAGAGAGGTAACCGATATGGGTCTATAGTTGGCAGGGTCAGCACGACTGCCCTTTTTTGGCACTGGTTGCACATTTGCAAGCTTCCAAGATCTTGGTACTTGGCCAGTCTCGAGTGAGAGACGGAATAGGCGCGTCAGTATCGGAGACAACTCAGGAGCACAATGTTTCAGAATGATAGCCGGAATCCCATCAGGCCCGCTAGCTTTGTGCACATCCAAGCCACGAAGGGTTTTCAGCACCTCCTTTTGGTGTATGCAGAGTTTCGGCATCGTGGCCGTACACCGGGGTAAGAAAGGTGGTACTTCACCAGACGTGCTTAGGCGTGAGGATTCTGCAAAAAGTGAAGCAAACAGATTAGCTTTCTCTATGGCACTGTGGGCCAGCGAACCATCAGGCTTGATCATTGGTGGCAGTGAAGAGCGGCAGAAGTTCGTTTCGATTGACTTTGCAAGAGACCAAAAAGCTTTGCTTCCTGCTGGATGCAAGGCCAGTTTGGTACCTACTCGACTTATATGGTCGAAACGAGCTCTTTTTAGAACCCTTTTGCAATCCTTGGCGGCTTTGTTGTAAACTTTCTTCTTTAGGCTGATATCCGGTGCTTTGCGGTTTCTAGCATCAACCCAAGCTAGGTAGGCCGTTTGCTTCAGTGCATCGGCATCTCTGCACTCGGAACTGAACCAGGGCTGGGCTGAGCCAGACGGAAAAGTGTCTTTGTATGGAATATAGTATTCCATACCCCGACGCAGCACTTCAGTGATGGCATCTGCGCAAGTTGAAGGATCGTCAGAAGAGAAGCACGTTTGCCGCCAGGGAAAGGAAGCAAAAAAGTTCCGCATCTCATCCCAATCTGCCAGCGCATACTGCCACAGCCGGCGACACCCTCTGGGGCTTGGGTCGGGTGGAGAATAAGCTGATGTGGACTTCACCAGACAGTGATCCGAACTACCAAGTGGAGACGAGACCGACACATTGTATCGGTCGGGATCGGTGGTTAGGATTAGATCCAGGCAGTTAGCTGTGTGGCTGTCGACATCAGGAACCCTTGTCGCCTCATGGACCAGCTGAGAGAGATTGAGAGACAGTGCGAACTTGAGCGCTTCTCTCCCAGCGTGGTCGGTGCATTGGTAGGGATACAACCAATCTTGGTGATGGGCGTTGAAATCTCCCAGAAACACCAGTTGGGCAGAAGGGTATCTTTGCTGGGCTAAGTCCGCCGCTTCACTGAGGTAGTTGAAAAGCTGAGTTGTCTCTTGGTCTCCGCTATGTGACCGGTATATTCCAGCGTAGATGATCGCTTCCAAGCCAGTTTCAACCATCATCCATATTACCGAGAATTTGGAACTTTCAAGATTCCGGAGGCGCCTGGAGCAAATGTTATCGCGAGCATATACGCAAGTGCCAGCACGTGACTTGAATTTGTGCTCAAGCACGTATCCTGGGTACGCGAGGTATGCTGTATCGGACGGACATTTGATCTGGGTCTCCGTAAGAAATAACAGGTGAGGTTTGACAGTCTCGAGATGGTGGTGGACTGCAATGATATTTGAGTGCAAACCTCGGATATTTGCGAGGTGCACTTGTAGAGAGAGGACGTGCACACGCTGTTTAACTTTCTTGCTTTTTCTGTAACTTTTCATTGTATTTTTCGAAGAGTGAAGAGTGGTATGGGAAGACGGCAGTAAGATGAAGCACACTGCATACCTGTAGAGTGACAACTGATCACTTATGCAGGCAGGGGACTAGGCGGGAGACTGCGGGGACGCCCGAACCCCCCCGAAGATGGCCATCGGGTCCTCTCATCCGGTCGCCAACCGGCACGATGGAGCATCCCGGGATTTTTCGCGAGATGGCGGGGCAGCCTTTCAAAAATGGCTAGTTCTCTACTTGGGCCCCCTACTATCTGCGGTCGGCCAGCGGAGCACCGTGCTTCGGATCCCGCTACCCTCCACGACTAGCCTCCCAACATAAGTTCACTGTTAGTCATGTCTGGAACTGGTATACTGCAGTATCGGGTGCACTCATCCTGACCCGTTCTCCTTCTTGTGGCTACACCAAGCATCGTACCGGAACACGAACACGTCGTTTGGCGGTACGGCTTTGCAAGGTGGGTGGTAACAAGCCGCGGCCGAAACCTACCACCAGAATGAGCTACTCCTTGGCACCACCCGGGGGACACGTGTAGGGACTCTAGGGTAATTTCCTACGGACGTGAGCAGCATGGCCCCCCAAAAGTTATTGTATAGGTCAGTGGTAAAATTGCTAAATACCCGTCATTGCATACCATCTGGAGTGGACTCTTCAGAAAAACGAGGACTGAGTTTATCCTCTGGTTAATTAAAGAAAAAATTAAGTAAAAGTTAAATAAATTTTGTAAAAATGAACACAGTAAATGTAACTATCAGTATACCTATTTGCCCTGTGAATTTTATGGAGATAATCTCTATGATAATTTTACGGACCCACTGGTGGGCTCGACGAGAATACCTCATTGTAATTAGTACAACTAATATTTACTAACTGCTGTACTTGGGAATATTTATGCCCTTTATTTTTTATCTGAGCTATTTATCTCAAATCTTAACCTTTTTGAGTGTTTTCAAAAGCTAAGATCTGCCCGCTCACACTTTAACCCTATTATGAGCGACATAAAGCCAAGTCTTGACAAGTTTTGATCAGATAAATCTAAGATTGTGGTAAATGCTTCCTAAGTGCCAAAGGTTGCGCCTCAGATCAGATCTAAATCACAAAGGGGTACATAAATGGAATACTTAATTGATGATACTCTATATTTGAAAAGAGTTTGGTTTCATAAATAAAAAATAAATTAAAATGGGTTCTGATTTCGGATTAAAAACTATTTATTTTTTGTTAGTTTTTTTAGTATACTTAATTAAGTTGAAATAATAAGGGCCATTTTCTCGTGGTCTTTCTATTTAGTCCTACTAGTAGGACCACGAGCGAGACCAGTTTCTCTTCGTCCTAAGCATTGCTGTGTCACTATCTTATATTGCGCTCCAGAAATAAAAAAAAAACACTTAAAACCGTAAATGGAAACCTACTCACGTCATAGTTAAAAACGTCATTCTGTGTATTTGCTTACAAAATTGCGTTTATCCGATCAATCCTAATATAAACACCTCGAGGCATAAAACCACACGATTATTGTGAAGAATAATTGCAGCCAACACGCTGAAGCAAATTAACCTTTGAACAATGCCCTTATTCGTATTGAGAATTCCAATATCAAAATGAACTTGTCGGTAAAATGTAAATTCGTGTAACTGGTTCTACCATCTGTTAGATACTCCTATGACGATATTCACACTGCTACCGACACGATATCAACACGATTTTGGCAGAGAGCTAACCTCATATATTTAGTACCTACTAAATGCTTTCATATTATATACCGCGCCGAGATTGATAAAAATACTTTTAACCGATTTCCAAGAAAGGGGAGATTCACAATTTGCTCTTTCACTTTTGCTTTGTTACCTCAGAACTCGAATCGTCGTGCAGTAGGTGTCGGTGTCGGCCAGTGTGCAAACGACCTATTTAATATAAATTTTGTTACATTAGGTTAATAAGATGTTAATAAGGAATAATACAATAATTACATAAAGTATATTGCATGTGTTGGTAATTACTTGAGTATTGAAATTACACATCAATTGGTAAATATTTAAATTAATTTAATTTTGTATTTAGTGAACTACGATACAATTGTTGCACGAGACGTTAAATGGTAGGTAGGTATTTCTGTCAAAAATGACCGAGATATTCAATGCAGAGCTGTGAAATGTGAAAATAAGCTAAAGATTTCGCCTAGGCTTCGTCTCGGCCCACATTTACACGTTCGTACATCAATGCTTTTACTGGCCGCTGCAGTAATATACTATTAACCAGCTGGTGGTATGAAAGATCTCTGTATGGTTTCCAGGCACCCCCTCTTCCCCCTGCTGGCGCTGATCTTCGAGAAGTGTGAGTTGGCGACGTGCACGCCGCGCGACCCCGGGGTCGCAGGCGGCGACGTCTGCTCCTCGGAATCCTTCAACGAGGACATCGCCGTCTTCAGCAAACAGGTAATCTATTATTATTATTATTATTATTATTATTATGAGCCCATAGTGTAAATATAAAGCCGTGTTGGCTGAGTGGGATTGCACCTCGACTTTCGATCCGAATGTAGTGACTTCGAATCCCGGCCGTACATCAATGGATTTTTCGTTAGGTAAATTCATACGCGCATTAACACGAGCTTAACGGTGAAGGAAAACATCGTGAGGAAACCCGCGGCCACTCAGCTCCGCACGTATTGACCTTGTCTTTCCTGTGGATATGGCTGAATAGGCTGAGAGAATGGTATAGGTGCTGGGCAAGCCTACTCCATCTAAAACATTGTCCCAGGCACTACCGTGTCCGGTTAAGTGTAGGCATAGGTAGCCTCCTGACGCTGTATTAAACATCTTGAATAGATAAATCATCTTGAATAGATAGTGTAACATATAAAACGATCTTATGACCTGTCGTACTGTATGGATCTGAATGCTGGTAACGGATGAAAAAAGAGTGCATGCGACAGAGATGAGAATGTTGAGATGGATGTGCGGAGTGACAAGGATGGATAAAATTAGGAATGAGTACATTAGAGGAAGTCTGAAAGTAGCACCAGCGACGGAGAAAATGATGAGCAACAGGTTAGCGTGGTATGGGCATGTCATGCGGAGAGAAGAGAGTCATGTAACGAGGAGAGTGCTAAGTATGAATGTGGATGGATATAGAGAAAGAGGTAGGCCTAAGAAAAGATGGATGGATTGTGTAAAAGATGATATGCATAGGAGAGCGTGAACACTGAGATGACGAATGATAGAGGAGAATGGAAGAAAAGAACATGTTGTGCCGACCCCACCTAGTGGGATAAGGGCAGGAAGAAGAAGATTATGAGCCCATAGTGTCCCACTGCAGAGCAAAGCCCTCCCTTACTTCTCGCCAGTCGTCTCTGTTTTGGGCAACTTTGGTCCAGTCCTTGAGGTAGGCGTCAATCTCGTCCCACCATCTTCGCCGTGTAATCTATACTTTATTATATACTATCTTCACGGTTTTGTTCGCGTCCCGTTAGATCCTGTTCATTTTTTGGATAAAAAGTAAGCAATGTGTTATAATCCAGGTCACGGACAATATATATTCCAAGTTTGATCCAAATCGGATTATTCGTTGCAGGGTAATTGAAACATAAACATAAAAACATCTAAACTGTTATTTATTATATTAGTAATACCGCGTGCACACTATGCCCAGGCCGCTGCCAGCATATATGCCGCTTAGTGAGAATAAAGGCGATGTTGCTGTGGCATTAATGACGCGCACTTATTGCTACCACAACATCGCCTTTATTCTCACTAAGCGGCATACATGCCGGCAGCGGCATGGCATAGTGTGCACGCAGTATAAGAAGAGGGATTCGATAGGATACTACTAGCTTCCACCCGGTTTTTTCTCACGATGTTCACATTCTAACGTTACGTTACGATACGTTTGCGATGGTCACCTTCCTTTATTCTATTGAGAATACTGCAATTGCTGTTATTCTACCCCAGTCACGACATCCACACGATGTCGTATCGTTCAGTTTAAGATTGGACGGTCTCTACTATTCAACGTATGAAATATAAAAACAGCTTCATCCAAAAGCATTTTGCCCCAAAACGATTTTCCGCACCACACAACGCGCAAAAACGAAAACGGAAAAATCCGAGCACCCAATAAAAATCTATGCTCCCCCAATTTTGCTCCGTGCATACCCTTATAAACTCCATTCGTGGACATCCTACGAAATTACTAAAAGAACAGTATACATAACTTTGTAAGAACGCACCTGCGCCCGTCAAGATTAAAAAGGAAAAAACTTGGGCCAACGCATTCGAATATTAAAATGTCGCGCAAAATGGCCGCTCGTAAATCAGAAGCTGCAATTTCTTGATGGTTTAATAACTATAAAGTGTAATTAGTAACGGTAAAATGCTTCTTGTTGTGCATTTAGTATCGATTGTTTACGGATTTTTCGTCTCGCCAGTCGATTATCGATTCGAATCGATATTGTTTACGCTGTAGTAAATTAATTTACGTTGTGCTATCGAAATCGATTTGTACTGCTTTGTACTTCCTACCTGAGAATTGGACTGAGACTGGCTCTTTGATAATGATCGAAAATCAAGAGATAAAGATTTAGGACGAGACGAGGCTGATTTATGCCTGGTTGAGAAACAAAAAAAAGTTTCATAAGGTTTCACATTTCGATTTTAATAGTTCCCGGAAGGTCGAAATGCTATTGTTATTACATCTGATAATGTTTGACTTATTTTCTTTAGAAAGTTGTTTCAGCTTATTGAATTTCGCGGTTCTCGTAATAACATGACAGGCCAAATAAACATAGTGACACTTGTTATTTGAACGACAAAAAAGCCTCGTAAATGGAGTCATTTTATAACAATTCGGGTTCGTAAAACTGGTAATCTGTACACAAACCGACAATCAAGACTCATGTAATTTATTTTACAAATTTATTATACCGCAGTTTCTTTGTGGGTTTTTCATTTTTTACTACAATAGGCACAATAGGCGTTGACATGTGCCGATGATATGCAATTTAAAGAAATAACACTGACGTTTCACGTCAGTCAGATGCCGGAAGTAACTTTGTAGAGACGTCTATATTTAACTGTACGATATTATTGATTTGTTATCAGTCAAAGACTCTGTTGTGTTAGGTACTAATTATGGACGTTAAATTGTATTTATTACCGCAATATTGTGAACAGCCGCGACCTGCAAGACCTCCGATAACTGAGATAAATGACTTGTCAGTGTCATGGAACTGACCACTCTCGTATTTATGCGCCGTTGACTTAGGCACGCACGACTCGATAAACTGAGTAGGTATCTGTTGGGGTAACAAATTCTGATATTACATACAAAATCTATTCATTTTTGTAAAGAGATAATCGGATAATATTAGTGTAAAAATGTTATCGCTTGTAGATTAACCGTGTTATAAAATGTCACATTTTATCATTGTTAGGACACGTAACACGCACAAAGGCTAATCGCCTGCTTTAATTACTCCAATAAAACGGCTATCGGTAGCACGTGAAACGCAGAGAGAGATACAAATTTGACCGTCTCGCTCTTTTAATAAGTGACGTCCATAATTCATCGCATCACGAAATAAATCATAAACTGTAAAGTGTTTATTTTCAACGTACTTAATATGTTATAAATTTATTTAAGTGGCATGCGGACTGCGGTACGATTGTGGAGCGCGTGATTGATGTAGTGCTCTTGGTGGCAAGTGATCGGCTCGCCTGTGATACTGTCATCCGTGGCTGTCAGCGCTGCATGCCCGCTGCACTGCACTGCCCCACTGCCAGTGATCGAGTGCACTCACACTACTTACTATATATCACAATGACGATGCGCCTAGCTTTTTTATACCCATTCACAACTTTCACTATCACTCATTTGTCTCCATTTTTACCGACAAAATTGGCGCAAGGTTGAAGAAACGGTCATTATGCTCCCGAGTTTTTAAACGACGCATTAAAACAGTTATGACGGGGAACGTTAATATATTGCTAAAACGAAAATTGCCATCGCCTCGAAGCTAATTGGATAAATCAAGATATTTTTATTGAACGGAGCGCATTAATGAAAAGTTATTATAACATAACTATAAGAATTTTAATTGATAATTGAGGGGACAATCTATCGATGTGTGAATCGATTCGAAATTCGTTGTTTTTGTAGTAATCGTCTACATTGCATTCCTGTCAGGTTATCGACAGGCTAGGGACTTTTTATCGAGTAAATGATGCATGCATATCTTGAGTGGTGTAATACCTCGTAGTTGTAAATCTTCGAACTGGTAGACAGCTAGACATGCTATAAAACTGATTCTTATTACTTTTTCAATCGTTACTGTCGTTTTGACATTGACATTGACAGTTGTAACATTATTTGCTTTCGCGGCTTCATTGTTATTTTATCAGCGTTCACGAATAGCGTGAGTGCAGCCAGCATAGGTTAATATTCCCATTGAATTCATTCAACACTTTTTAGTTCAGTTCCCAGTAAGCTATTAACTAAGATTGAGTCGGTTCAATTAGGCATACGATAGAAATTACAGATTTGCATTTATTATGAGTTATTGTTGAAGTCCTTTTCTCTGTAAAAAATATGCCGAGAACGGCATCGTCTTTTTAATGGCTGATCAAACGTTTTTCATTCGCATTGTCTTTAAATAAATGAATAAGCTTGACGGCGTTGGTGCGACATTGACTTCATGAATTTCAAATATTTACGTATGCATTGATAATTGCTCTCATTTTGAAGGAATCTTTGAGATAATTATATATCGCTGAGCAGTAATGAATCAGCCAACGCTCAGTCGATGCGAAACTACTTAAAGCATTGTAAATAATAACATTCGTGGCGTATCCGTACGGCTGTTTTCTTAACGTTCAATACGTTCGTAACTGGAGTTTGTAATTATGTGAAGCGAACAGCGCCGGAGAAAAACGCGCTCGATGGATGCGCGCACGCACGACTCCCGCTTCGAGATTATCTATTTGTAGATATCAACTTCATTGATCTTCGTTTAAATTGGTTCGAACCACGAGTCTGTGGATGACTTTCGATCCACGACTCCGCTTTGAATAGAACAACGAGCCGGAAAAAAAGCTGTTACATACGAGTGATACTGCGCTTTTGTGTGAACCATCGCAGTTTGACATTGTGAGTTTGTTTACATCTGTCCGCGTGCGCTTAGCGCTATAATTGACGATTGTCATGGGATTTGGACGCGCAATTTAACCTCTTTGTCATCGTGATCCAATTCGAAGTTTCGCACCGAAATAAAATAAATAATGGCGGATCGATGAGTCCGCGTCTCGCGCAGCTGCGCCCGCGCCGGCATTCATTAGCTGCGCGCGCTAGAGTGGAACCGCGATACGATACGTTTTTTGTCTCTTACTCGCACGCAGCACTTGCATTTTTTTTTCGACAACGCATCGGCGATTTCGTTTTATCGTCCCCATCGAGTGGTTTTTGCCGTTTGGAATTCCTTACGCATCTTGTTTCGGGATCGTTTGAGGTTAAGAATTGTTAGATACCTATACTCTCGGTTTCGGTTACGTGGGAAAGAACAAGAAATCTACGCAAACCTTACCTGAAAGCCAATTGTTCACTGTTCAGGCCAACTTTAGCTGTAATGTTCATGGCAATGATCAAATAAATAGCAAGTACAATAATAAGGCAGCAACTAATCCCAATTTTACCGCCACAAACAATGTGTGCCGTAAAGGACATCTATTTAATACGCATTACGCGATGCGCGATTACGTAACAGTTATGTGTCCATTTTCATTAACCGCAAACATACGCACAATAACATTAACATAATGAAGGATACAAAACAAGACGGAACCATGGAGAGCAGACATTTAGCACAAACGTATTATACAAGATAGCGCACAATATTTGATTATAAATTCAGTTTCCGAGAAATTAATCATAATATCGCCTTATTAAAATTGACAGATTATGTGACGCCTCTACAAGGTTACGTCACTTAGAATTTCTCTTTTATTGTGGCATCTTCGTGAAAGTGGTCTTTACTCGCTGCGATAAAAATGTTTTCTGTAAAAGTAGTACGTACTTTATCACTCGCATTGCAAACTACTATCGAGGCTAATGAAATCTTGTCACGATAACGTTTCCCATTATTCATGAATGCGCTAATTCAAGTCTAGGTTTCCTTTCAGAGTGGAGAAGTGACTGTCAGGTTTCATGTCTTTCTATTGGAGAGAAGAGATCAATACATGATTGGTCTATTGATGGGGAGCATTCGACAAAGAGCATAATCACGTGCATACAGTCACAATGCCGCGATTGTGAGAGGTAACTTAAGGTCAGATTCAAATGAAAGTGTGTATCGAAGGAATTTGCCTTAGTGTTTAGTTTGGACCAGTTGCCCCATCGCATAGCGTGCGCTGCTCAATTAGTCGCTGACACGCCGGCCGACGGACTCGCGCCCAGTTTTTGTCCGTTTAAAACGGCATTAATATGCCGATGGACTAACCATTATGCTCTTTCGTCATTTGACGTCAACACAGAAGCGAATAGGACGTCGGTACGAGGTCACTGCATCCTGGATTCCAATTATTAGAATTTGAACTACGAACTCTTTGCTGTGACTTTGCAGGGAGGTAGAGTTGTTGACTAGTGATTGAGTGACATACGGTTATCGATCGGACATAAACAACAGGTTACATTGTGCGTCTCACCCCGGTGTTGTTATTTGATTGCAATGTTACTGTCGAGCCAACAATCTCACTGCAGTAATCTGTGACATAGGCATCTAACACAAGCCTCAAGATGATTAGCGTTCCGTTTTTGGAAGCAGACAGGTCTGCGAAGCGAGGCAATGGTATGACTTTTTGCCACCGCGTCAGAAAATTCGCGGCAAAAATGGACTTCAAATGAGTATTAATTCGCGCGAGTTAATAATGACATAAATACACTAGGTGCGCGCTTTTGTGCTACAGGGTGTTCCGTTTTATTTTATGGTCTGTGGAAATGTGTTTTTCTACTTATTTAAAAAGCAAACATTCTTGTAAGGTGTCTGAGTTTGAGAAAAAGCTTATTTCGTCAGAAGCTCATGTCACAAAGGAATGTTATAATTATCTTACATCTAAGTGTCAGTTTCACTTCATCCAGTTGTATTTAGATATAACTCTAAACCACTTTATTTTTTTTTTGCCAAAACCGTATATTTTGAGTGCCTAGTAGTGCCTACCCTAGTTATGTAGATGAGCATAATTAAAGTAAATATTTATCTAAATTCATAGAAATGATTTATGCTGTGTTTATCACCGTATAGATTTAGCACATAAATAAGAAGATAATTACGAGATCAAATGAAGCGTGCTGTATAAAGACTGCAATTATAAAATGCGCCGGCGCATTCCGCGCGACACCGACCGACGTCCGATTTCGACGACATTTCGTTACCAGTTTCGAGTTATACAGTTACAATGTAGATAAAACAACTTACAGATTCAACTTTATCTCTAAGACAATAAGGTGCATGTCTATAACAGGACTTGTAAATTTCTTATTGTATTATGTTAAAATATATTTCTTTTATCACTCATTCGAATTCGTCTTTTAAAATAAACTCTAGTACTAACCAACTTTTGACGTCAATACAAGGTCACATCTTTTAATTTATTCTGTTGTCTTTTGTTAGAGTGGTATAGTACTCGAAGAGTTTTCAGAAACTTTCCATTTGTGTTTTAGTACTCAAAAAGTTTCAGAAACTTTTCAAATGTGTTCTCATTGAAAATGTAATGGTGTGCAACACCATGTATGATCTAAGTAGCACACATTAATAATTGATGATCCTGTCACGCAGTACCCAGACGAGTGCTCAAAAAGACACCATCTATAATTATCTCTATAAACGTATAAAATTAATTAGTGAACGCAGCATGAGCCCAAGAGAGTGAGAGCTCAATCTAATATTCTATGCACATTTTGATGACTTGACTGGACTTAATCATTTATGATGTAGTAGCTGTCGCCCGCGGCTTTGCTCGCGTGGTAGCAGCATACGCGTTATTTTGTTAAAATCTTTCATCCTAAGTCTATACCTATTAGGTTCTATAAGGATACTACCGTTAAAATTTCATACCTCTAGGACTTATAGTTTAGGCTGTGCGTTGATTGTCAGTTAGCTTCAAAAGCGTTTTATATATTTAGATGATATAAATAGGTAGAGTATTGGTAGAGCATACTATTAGTGACACCACTGGTAGTTCGCCCTGAACTTAGATATATAAATAAACTAGTATAAATAAATATTCTTGGACATAACACACAACGCTCTCTAGTCGCAAACTACCCCTTAGCCGCTGACTTACTGCTTAGTAAAGCTGTATTAGATCTTCGTTCGCTTCGCTTACTCGATCATCGAAATTTTCGTTCTTGACTGTATTTTCTATGACCCACTGTTATGGTTTGGTTTGATCTGTCCATGACAGATCGTTCATAACACCGACAAAAAACATTATATATTTGACAGTAGGGTCTTTGACCAACATAAATAGATCCTTCACCTTTTGTTCTATCGAAAGAAAACAGGACATTCTTCCATTTCCGCAACAACAGCTGAGCTCTACAAATAATGGTCGCGGTATAGAAACCCGTATCCAGTTGAAGTTGACCTCTGGGTAGGAAGAATTTGTTGGGTTCGCGGGGTCAATACGTTCTGGTGTAAATAAGGGGAGGTGAGGGTAAAGAGACGGGGGACGACCAGTCAGAAGCAGCTGACGTGAATTGGGGTGTTTATACCTACTAGCATAGGGTAGGAATACGTTTTTCTGTCCGTAAATACCTACTTTTAATATGATTTTGTAATGAATGTGGGATTAATTTTGATCGTGTTGGTTAAGTCTGGTACATAGATTTTATTCAATAGTTATTTTTTGCCTCACTTGGTTGCGTCACTAGTATTGTAACAATTAAAAAAGAACAGAATACAGGGTGTATTTTTATTTCAATCTTATTGAGAGTTATAAAATAGGTTCTTAATACATTTATTTATATGCGTTGTTATTAAGAGAAGCAAATGTGGGTGTTTTATCCTATGGTTTCTTATTCTATGGGTAACCTGCCTTCCGCCCTTCTTTATTAAAATTAATGATGGGGAAGTGACATGCAATTTTTCATTTCCGTAAAATTTTTATAAAAGACCGAGAGGTGCTGAATTTTACTTTACTAATGAAATTCAAACTTTTTTGTACTTCAGTGAATTACAATTATTTTTTGTAGTGAAACATATTACTTCAGCTCAAAGGTTATAACTCTCAGTAGCCGTGCTGTCAGTTTTGCATTTTTATATCCAGGCGGAAACAGCTGCTTAATATCAGGTGGGCCATGAGCTCGTTCCATCACTTTTTCTCATAAATATTGCCCTAATAAATACGTGCCTCTGACTACCCTCTTAGACATGTCAAGGCTTTTAAGCACCAATAGATTTGAGTGGATGTCTACCGTGCTTGAGGATCAACTACCACATAACTTATAAATTCAGTTTAAATAAAAAACTCACGATATAACTAGTTAAAATAATATTATTCATTTTTGATCATAACTCATTCTTATCCATAATATTGTGACATTCTTAAAAACACCGAAGCTTTGCCGTTAAATGTATGCACACTAGCCGATACTGCCACTTACACGATACCGATATGTCGGCCTAGTATCGGTAGTCCGGTTATTTATTCCGATAACCGGACTAACCGGATAATCGATTCAGTATTCCACTGTTACAGATTATTGAACTAAACAGTCTACCTGTCAGCGTCTCGAATAAAACTTTCAATGCAGGTGTCGATACAGAAAAGCGTCTAGTACTGAAATTTGCTCTTCACCGATATATTTAAAAAAATATATCCTACTATTATAAACGCGAAAGTTTGTAAGGATGGATGGATGAATGGATGGATGTTTGTTACTCTTAAACGTAAAAACTACTGATCCGATTTGGATGAAACTTGGAATATATATTGTCCGTGACCTGGGTTAACACATAGGCTACTTTTTATCCCGTAAAATCAACGGGATCCAACGGGACGCGAACGAAGTCGCGGGCGGTCATTAGTTAAAAATAAATTTCTTTACAAACAAACCGTTAGGAACCATTTTTTTAGACTCGCAAAGAAGTGGCTAGAATTAGTTATTAATAAATATCCTTGGACATTTCACAACGCCCTCTAGTCTCAAACTTAGCAGAGCTTGTACTATAAGAACTAGATTGCTCATAGAGAATACTCTTGTACATTTTCTGGATAAACATTTTTATAATGCATAGTTTATAAGACGATTCTAAATAATCCTTTGATTTTACTGAATATTTAATTTTCACTATATCGTGTAGGTGTCGTGTCGGTAGTGTAAAACATTCATTCAATTTATAACCAAATCTGAAGCTTATGGATGTGCTTGGATGCAGATACAGATGCTTCTTAGGAGATTAAAAAACATCTGCTTCATAATAAGTTTACAAAATGTGCAAAAAAATGTTATGAATTTAATACCGTCTTTAGACGCATTCATCTTTGACATTGAAAAAAAAAACTTCAATGTGTTTTTTTTTTTATAAACAGTTAGTATGTACAAAGTGTTTCTAGCTTGGACGTGTCTTTTGAAAAGTTTTGCAACTAGGTTTTTTTTTTGTTACAAATTTTATGACATATTGACATTAGGTATCTATTTTCTTCTTCTTCTAAATATATAAAACTCTTTTGAAGCTGACTGACAATCAACGCACAGCCTAAACTATAAGTCCTAGAGGTATGAATTTTGGAGCGTAGTATCCTTATATAGTGTAGGGGTGCACTAGGAAATAAAATTTGAAAAATCGCACCTTAAAGGGTCTAAATTTAGGATCAAAGATTTTAACCGAATAATGCGTATACTGTTACACGCGAGCAAAGCCGCGAACGACAGCTTGTTAGGTACAAAAATATGAAAATGTTATACGTGTGAAATTTAATAACAAAACGGTAACTAGTAAGTAAAATGCAGCCTTCCCCTATTTCGTACCCTAGGTTAAAACTAAATGATTCACCCCAGACAATCAACTATTCAACTGTTATTATAGTCTGCATATTTCAGCACTTGTAATTAAGATTAAACGGTACCCTGTATTCTATGTTCCGATTTACCCCGCTTTACCCTATTCTACCCCATAATTTCTATGTTCTAAATAGCCTATAATTTCTGTGGGCAGGTATATATTTCCTTTAGGTATTAGAATTGTCTAAGTAACCCCTAACCCCTAAACGGTAATAAAATTATTTAAATTACGCAATTACCCGTTCGATTTGTATGGCAGTATTGATAGGTAGGTATTTGATAATAGTAAAATGATTTCTAGTTGCTTTTTATATTAATTTCCTATATAATTATACAAAAAAATAGTACGCAGGTTTTGCTAGAGTTTTTCGTGGTATTTTTTGTAAATAATTCATTTTTTGTTGAAAATTATTATTTATGTAACTTCGTAGTGTATGAATACGCGTGCCACCACACTATAAAACTCACCTACTCGCTAATTAACCTTCATACCCCCAAACTATTTAACCTGCCTTAATATCCAAAAAATGTCAATCGCCAAACTAAAAGCGCATTTAACCCCCCCGCGGCTACAAATGCCTGAACAATGACATGGGGAGATCGGGGACATTTCGTCACGGAGTTATTCCAACTTATTTGTAGCAGATCAATCAAGATTATGTCCAGTAATGCGCTAACCCTTCGCTCCCCTGTGATTGTTTCGTCAATGTGTCGATGATTAGGGGCTAACGTGGAACGCAGCCTCTTGAAATTAGTTTCCTTCCCTGTAATTTGTTTTTATCGGCAGGGGTTGCGAAAACCACCCCATTGATTTTGGAACGTTGTTTCTCCAAAACTGTTTAACCAGAATGCATTACTGTAAAAGCTTCTTTTTTTTTAACTATCGAATTTCTGGTATCAGTTATCGGAAGATCGAATTCCGGCATCGATTTTCCACCCTCCAAAAATTAAAAAATTACATTAACAATAGCCAAACATCGCGAACCCGCAGATAACTTATTAAACAAAGCGCCATTACACTTTAATTTCTGCCCTGCTGGGATTTAGGGGTTGATATTAAAAAAAGGCAAAAATAAGGGTGGTGAATATGCTTAGTTATTCATAATGCCGCACGCACTGGTTCCGTTTATTTTTGTTCAAACATACGCATGTAATTTCGCGTTCGTGTCGGGACGGGAGCGACGGCAACCGACGGCAACCGACGGGTTAGAACTATTATTCTATTATAGAATGTGCATTGTGAGACATCCTCTGTAGGGTTGCTGCCTTATTTGTTTACTCAAGCTTTGCGCTCTGTTTAAATTTAATGTTGAAAAACACTTTTTGACTTGTTTATTTTCAAATCGGGCGTGCACGAGTGCTCTTGAATTCAACAAACATCGTCTGTTTGTTTGTTTGTGTTTGCGGTCATGAGAATTTTTTCAAGGGTTATCAAAATGTTTTGGAAATTTGGTACCAACAATGACTTTTGTGACTGGAAGCGGATTCGAATTAGATACGTAGTATTTATATAAAACTACTCGTTTATTGAAGACTGTCTTCGTAATTGTTATGATGATATTATAACGAACGCAACGCCTCAACATCTATAGGTACTCAAACACTTGAGGAGTACCTAAGTGTGGTTCTTCAGAAAATACACAGAGTCAGTGTGGGATCCAAGTGGTTTCTCACCGTCCAAACTTAGTTACTGTAATCAAACTCGCACTTCAGTCTTGTTGTTTGCTACACCACAGAAGAGCCACTGGGTCAAAGAAATTACAAGGTAGCAGTGGAGTCTCCTTAGAACTAGACCAGATACCAATCTGACTGCCATTGGAATAAATGTTTGTGATTTTTCTGAATTCGTCTCCAAGTTTCGAAGAAAAATATCTACCATTTTCTCTTCAAAACAAATGACAGCCGACTTGACGATGACTTGAATTATATTATTTCAAACTAGTTATTTCAAATATCACTTTTTTTTTTTTTCGCTCCTCGGAGCAGGCTATAGTTTTAAAACCATACCGCCTAGTCTTACGTTATTGTTTTTTCCCCTATTATGTTCGTAGTTCGTTTGTTTAGGTGTTTGTCTTGCGTAAAATGATAAGTTAAGTCAAGTCTTCGTCAAGTCGGCTGTCGTTTGTTTTGAAGAGAAAATGGTGGATTTTCCCTCCAAAACCGGAATCGAATTTTCCCATTCAGAAAAAACACTTTACACACATTTATTCCAATGGCTCACACTTTATGTTACAACCTAAGTATTATTGGTTAAAATTCCACCTGAATTACACAACAATACTCACAATAACACAAGAAAAACTATTAAAATAAAAATGCTATGTGTTGTTTTAAAAAATGACAAAATTCGACCCCCTTCAAATATCACTTGACACTGGCCATAAATAAAAGAAGAAGAAGAAAAAACCTATCTGACTGTCGCTAATGCGTTGTAAAAAAAAGATCTTATATTTTTTGTTTTCCGTTTGGATGTTTGTAAGCTATGAGTGCATGTGCCATCCCTAACGTTTCGAACGCTTCCACAATGGATTAAAAAAAGTTTTAATACGACCATTTAAATTCATAGGTGTTTGTGTATTTTATACGTTTGCCGTTTTTTTGTATAAAATGTTATTTGCAAAATGAGTGAATCGTGCACTGTTTGTACGTGTTCGATACGAATATAAAGTTTCGGGCTCAATATCGAGTTTTACAGTACATTCCGAATCTGCATGTTGGCTCAGATTATTGATGTTTTTGTTATCTGAGCATGTAGGTAGGTATTTGGATTATTTTACACTAACTTTCGCCTCCTACTTCATCTGTGTCTCGTCAGAGCCTGTTGATTTTTCGGGATAAAAAGTCAATCTTATGTATGTAAAAAAAAGTGGTGGTTTCACTAAATTTGGTTTTGTGGGTAAGAAAATATCGCCAGTTTTTCCCCGTCCGCAGCATGCTATGAGGTAACCAATAGGGGTTTCAAATCTAAATGTGTTTTTTTAATATATCATTTTTCTCCTTGCTAATATTATCATTTTTGCGAATCAAAAAAATGAAACTCACATTCTAGTCTGTGACGAACTTTGTCACTTTTCACAAGCTCATTACAAACTTAACTACCTACTAAGTATTTACAAAATATTATATTATTTTACTTTATTACCAGCAATTTGAAAGAAGTACCGCATTAAATAGATATAAAATCTGATTGAATAGGATAACAGAATAAGAAAATTATTCAATAGTGACTTCGGGCTATAAAAATTAAGCACTTGTTTACAAAGTGTACCTTATGCTTTGGAAATACAGCTTATAATACAAACAGGATAAGAGTTTCCCACTACTACCGATACGACACACGATATCGGCTAACAATTTTATGTCCGTCATACATTTAGTCCGAGTGACTCCTGGACGCTTTTACACTGTTGACGCCAATACCAATCATGTTTGAGTCAAGTTACATGTCAGTATCGTCTCTTAAGTTTCACAGACTTTTGGATTAGGGTTATTTTAATAAATTTTTAACATTTTCCTGCCTAATTTCGAGCTTGATCTGAGTATAGGATCCCTTAATCCTGGCGGAGGTAATCATCATCATCATGCCCTTTTCCCACTTTACGTGGGGTCAGCACAACATGTGTTTTTCTTCCATGCTCTTCTATCAGCCGTCATCTCAGTTGTCACTCCTTTCTTACCCATGTCATTCTTCACGCAGTCCATCCATCTTTTCTTTGGCCTACCTCTACTCTTATACCCCTCTACATTCATATCTAATACTCTTCTTGTTACATGACATTCATCTCTCCGCATAACATGGCGGAGGTACTATCGGTCTGTATAAACGCCTCTAATTTTGCATAAACATTGTAATTATCTAGGTTTTGTGTAGAATTTGCGTTAACCTTTCCGTTGCCGTGCCTTGACCTGGCTATCAACTTAGACCTTTTATTAAGGCGACTTAAAGCTAAGTCTATACTAATAGTACACTGTGACTTTGTACGCTGTTATTTTTTTACTACTTTCTTGATGCACTCAAAAGTCTGTTCCCGTTCCCAATAGTTATGTTGCTTGTTTTATTACAAACGATATTTCGTCTCGAACTGAAAGCTTGCGATGTTCCCAAAATTAGATAAATTACTCAAAATCTTAAGAAAACGTAAGAATACGGGATTTTGATGTTCATTCCCGTTCGTCCCACTAGGTTTCGTCCCACTGGTGGGACTGAGACTAACCCAATTTTACAACTTGCAACACGAGCCACACTATTTGGCGGCAGAAATAAGTAGTGTGAGGTAGTAGTGAGCTTTATATGTAGCTCTATAGTAGGTGCTAAATAACACCGCAATACAGGTCATTCACCCACCTTCACCACGATGTCGCAAAATTCAATTTATGAATGGCTAATTCTGTAGCTTTCCATACAAACCTGTCGCTAAGACAGTAATTGCTCGAATCTCGTAGTACTGTTTGTTTACCATACATAAATTTGATTTTGCGACATCGTGGTGAAGGTGGGTGAATGTCCTGTATTGCGGTGTTATTTATCACCTACTATAGTACTACTAAACTTAGTCGGTATTTTAGATTTTTTCGTACAAACCTATTTACTATGAAGTTACTCTACAAACTCTATATTTCTTACAATTTTAAGTCCATTGTTGAGTCTCGTAAAGTTTTTGCATTTAAATAGGCTAATGTGAAACGAAGTGTGGATTATGATTACTTTTTTTTTATGATTACTGTTTTATGAATAACTTAGTTTTGTTTACTTATTGAGTAATTAACTGCTAGCTTTTTTTTTTAATTAATGTCAGCCTACGATTGAATTCACAAGAATTTTTTAATCAGAAAAACAACGCGGACTTGGAAAGGTTAACAAGATAAATAATGAAATTCTTTAAATGGGGACATAAATTAATTTAATTAAATGGTTAAATTAATATTTAATATAGGGTTATGTCACATAAAATATGATTGATATTTAATAATAAGTCATTATTTAAATCCTCACTCTTAAGGATCTTGAGAAACCAACATTATACATAAAAAATAAATAAAATTATGCATGTTATTATATCTCTCGTAATATATCAATACAATTTAAAAAAAAAATTGATCAATCCTAACAGAAAATATGTACATCTCAGAGTTTAAGCTAAGAATCTGTGCTCGGTAGAATTGTTGTCATATAGGTAGTAGTAGTTTTTTTAACACTTGGTCGTTTGGCTGCCTAGTGGAGTCTTACCGTACATGATATTTTTGTCAGAAATAATGGTAACTACAGATATTTAACAGACAGCCCCGAAGTGAGTCATTACTACCACCTTAACGGCCCGTTCTAATTCACCACGAGCCCTCTGATCACGTTAATGGCCCAAAAACTGACCTCCGGGTCTAAACGACCCCTCCGGGACCGGTTAAACAGCCAACTATCCCGTTGGATAGCTACGAATGAGATTTGCACGGTGGCCTGTAAAGTTGGTGAGCAATAATTATGATAAGTTTGTATGGGTAGTGGTCAACTGATGGTAACTGGGCCATACTGAGGCCTTCGTCATGGCTTAAGAGATCTTTGAGCAAGAAGGAAAAGAACCAAATAAAAAATCAAACATTTAAAAATAGTCTGGAGATACCTGAGCGCACAGTGGAGTAAGATCAAAAAATTGGAGACATTCATTTTTTTGCACAGTAAAATAAAGCCATGTGTTTATGAAAAAAAAAACAATGCAGAAAATGACAACCATTTAGGTAAAATGGAGATATGACTCCATTTTAAATTCACGGTTTACAAAATAAAGATCGTAAGAAATCAAAGATAAACGAAAATTACATGTTACGCTGACAACTGTCAAAACCGGATAACGCCTCGATGACGTTTCACAAATTAATAAATCAAAAGGACTCAGTGACAAAACTCACATCAAAATTACAGGTCACAAATCGTCACAAACCACGATCATAAATCAACTCGAATTCTTTGTGCGATAAAAAAAGGGGAAACTAAGCAAATAAATAGTCCGGGTCGTCCGTCTTCTACCTGCCCTCGTATCTTTTGAATACTTTTCTTGTATTAAAATAAAATTTTTGAACGCACGGATTTCGGGACAAAAACCGCACTAAAAACGCTCCTTTCATTCCGTCCATCCTTCTTTCACACGGAATCCGTCGTCTCTCTCTAATGGGGATGACGCTCTGCGCGTCTCTAAAGCGTCATTTACAAATTCTAGAGCAACGGCTTTTATTTTTGAAAGTTTGTGCGAAATAGAGTCGTTTTTAGAAATACGACCTTTGGAGACTTTGTTTCGAGGCCAGTAGCACGTTTTTGACGAGACGACAACAAATCGTAAATAATTTATAAATTCCTGTTAGCTATGAATAATTTTCGTTCATTTGCATACATTTCATGGACGACAGAAACACTACGCAAACAAAAGGTCCGTTCCGCGTCTAAGTTCCTTTAATTCCAGCATAGAGCCAAACAAAAGTTAAACAACCAAACCTCATTTTATAGACCTTCGTTTATGGCCACAATATTCAGTAGGAGCCATTTTGTTAACAATATTTATGGCATTTTTTGTGCTCGCCAAGGAGAAATGACTGATATTTGACGTTTACAAGTATACCATAAAGACATTTGTTCATTACGTCCCTTTACGGCCGGTAGTAAAGCGAGAGAAATAAATATATTCGCACGTCGTTCTGACAAAACAGGTGATTAAAAGCAAGCGGTCACGGAGCCAAGCGACGCGACGCCACTACGCGACGCAGCGCGACGCGGTGCCGCGCGGTCACGTGGTCCAACGGCGCACGCGCACACTATAAATAAAAATTTCGTAACAGGAACGCGCTATATTAATACACTATAATTTTAAATTTCGAACTCCTTCAGTAGCGGTCCGTCTTGAACCACATTTTTTAAAGATAAAATTCCACAAAAAAATCACCTGTCCGCCGTCGATCGCATAAAAAGCTATTAAATAGGAGGCGACTTAACTAAATTACAAAATGCTGCCTCTAAAAATTGTAGATTAATTTACCATTAAAGGTTAGTGCATTTGATATGCAATTCTAAAACGTAAGTTAGCGCGTGACAAGTGTCAAAATGGCTCGCACATCTGATTTATTAAAACCTCGAGAAGACCGAGCGATGAGCATCTTAGGTAGCTCCTTGGTTCTTTATTTTATCTTATAAATAGATTTTTTATTACAAATTACAGGGTACCACGTTTGGTAGCGATTTTGTTGCCGTCGTTTGTCCGCTACTTATGGTAATAACTGCAGTTAATCGAGCTGATATTATGTGCTTAAATTTTTGTAAAATAGAGTTTCGTTTTCTTTGACAGATGTCCAATAAATCGATGAGGACCTTCTGAATTTAATGATGAGTTACGTGGCTCTCGAGAGGTCAGGTAGTAGAATATCGGGGCCACGATCACGACCAGCAAACAACACGGTACAAACTCAAGGCGTCAATCGCAAAATATGAACAGCAAATCGATTATTGCAGCGTGGTGACGGTTCCACGCGTCCTTGATCCCTCAAAATAACACAAAGGAGCTTACACGAAGGCATTTATTCAATTACACAAACAATACACTATTTCGCCTGAAAGTGCACAAAAGGGGAATAACAAAAGCTCAGGTAAACGTTATGAATAGAAAACGACAATTGTCGCAGGACAATGATTATTGGGACGAGTCAAAAGTTATTCAGTATACGGACTGTTTATTTTTACGGGACATTCGGAACAAAAACGGAAATAAAAATGCCATTGTGCTACATTTTCGAGTTAAATCGATAGAAACGGTCTCTATGGTAGACGAATGCGTCGATTAAAAAAGAAAAAGTGGATGTCATAGCTCGCGATTCATAAAACGAACTATTTGTATAATATCAACACAATATTATCACCTGGCGAGACGCGAGACGCGTAGGCGATTAATTGATGTGGGTTTTTATAAATCACGACATTATTCAGATATAATAAGTACCTAGAGGCTGATAACTATTTGCATGCAGCCACTTAAAACTAAAAAAAACTTTTAAAGTAGGTAACATTTAAAGTAAACGCATCGCATTGAAAAAAGAAATATAAGACTCCTTAACCCGTTTCGAGCAATAAAATCTCACTATAAAATCTCTTCGTAATACAAAAATTGACCGTTTCCACCCAAGAGTTGGTATCAGCCGATCGCCTTATTAGCATTTAATTCGTGGTGTCCAAAAGTGGGGGGCTTCACGGGTCGCTGCCCCCCCAAATGAGGGACTTCCTCGCCTGAGGGTGGAGGAGGGTCTAATATTTATATTTGTTATATGTGCTGTGTTTTCGGTCATTTTCGATTGGCCAGACGCACCTTAGGGGCGATATTTAGGGAACCATTTTGGTGTAGTATTACTAATAGTAGGTTAGGTATACGTTAGTCACCATTGCGAATCTTCATCTTGTGTCAAATAGTGACAAAAACCTGTGTATTGTGATGTTTATTACCAAATTATAGATAAAATGACAATAACCACGGCGTTTTTATTAAAATATTTAAATGTTCTATAAATTATTAAATTTTTTGGTGTCAACGACCCCAATGACTATTGATTAGACTAGTTTGCTTACAAGTCTCGTCTGAATCAGACGGTAACTCTCACGTTTGGTTAAAACCAAGTGAATTTTAAATATATTTTAGTAGCAAAAATACAAAATTAATGTGTCTAGTCTCGACAAGCATCTTGAACACTTTGAATTTATTAAAATAATTCAAAAAAAATTGCCCACAACTTGGTGTTATTGACACACTGTGTCACAACAAAAAATAAAACTTCTCTTATTAAATAACTGGTATATTTATACGTATTGTTGTACTATTTTTAAAGATCTTTCAGTATTCAAAAAGATAACAAGGCCTATAAGTAGCGTAATTTAATACGCACACTCGAAAAAACATTACAAATTCTGACTAAACACAACACGAATTTTATGTAGATTTGTCTATTGTCCAAGATGAGCACTTCTCAGACATTTTACCATTTTGGCACACTCGTGTTTGTTTTAAATAATTGCTTTATTAAAGCTAAATTTAGATTTCTCGGATGATAAATAATATTAAATCGGTACTTAGTTTTTATTCGGTCGGATAATTTTATTCAAAGTAAAATTATTTAAATTTTCGGGTTACTTACCTTTGCACATACCTACCTACCTAAATATTACTTTTAAATATTTGAATCCGTCAAAAATCTGTAAGAAGCACAAAGTGCCAAAACTCAATATGCCAGAATTCAATGTGCCGAAATTCAATGCAAGGCCAATACTAGGGCCTGTGTCAAAAGATACAGACACCATCGGTTGAGGTAGGTAAGTACAGATTTAAAAAAGAAACAATTGTTTTTTTTTACATTTTGAACATTTGAAATATTTCAAATCTTACTTTGTTAATTAGTTTAAACTTTAAACTATTCAAACATGTTTGTAACAAAGCTGTGAAATTAAAAGAATCCATCACTAATGAATGCACTGTACGGTGTCATGTTATTTTCAATCACAATACCATTTCAATTTTATTTCTACATAACGGAACTCCGAAAAAAAAAAGAAAAATAAACTCCTTGGTGCATGATAGTATCGCATTTCCGGCAAGGACGGGTTTTTAAATTTGGAAAAAAAGTGTTTCTTGAGCGTTAACAAAGATAATCTGGGCCAGAAGCGACAGTGCCTATAATAAAATTTTATCTGATTGTAATCGACTGCCTAACATGAATATTCAGTACGGTGAATGTTCTTAATGAACTTTGGCTTTTAAATGGATTAAAAGATAAGAGATCACGGGTATTCTAAAACCGTGTACGGCCTTCACTGCGCAGTTTTTTGGATGTCACTGTCGAACGATGGCATACTTGACAGTTACACTTGTACAGATTTTTTTTTATTGATTATGTAGTTCAACTGTTAAAGATTTGAATTGATTTCAATTCGGAAATTTTACTTACAGTTATTTTTTACAGTGTGAAATTCTTCAGGATAGCTTTTTGACTGCTACTATTGATTAATATTTTTTAAATTGAGTTGCAAAATTAGCATGACGACATCCAATTAGACCTTAATTTTTATTCGTTTTATCTGTTCATTTTGGGAATCAACCACAATTCACGGGTCTCACTTGACCACTTCCTCTTGCCACAAAATGATAGGATTATGTCCCATCTGTCTGCCAATGCTCTATGGGCCAAGTGCGCAGGCGCAGCCAACCGAATGAGCATTTTATTAGCCACATACAAGCCCACCACACGGCTGCACTTTATACTAATCCAACCTATTTGCATAATTTGATTAAATAATTAACAAAATGTGTGTTTTTCTGTCAACAGATACGTCAAGAAAAACCTTATTACATAGCAGACCCAGAAGTTGACTCATTAGTAAGTACCTAACATTATTTATAACGATTATTAGAAATTATAAGTTGTAATACAATTAGTTTTTACAACTATAAAAGACAATTGAAGTTTTTATACCAATAAAGGTGTCGTTTGTTAAGTTTTTAGTGCCTTTATTCATAAAATGTCCATTTGGGATGTTGTAGTGGACCACATAAAACCTTTTTAAAGATAAACGCGAGATCATTTTAATACGCAATAAAATAGGGAACACTTTAAACCAAAAATAATTTACGATTTGATTAGTTAAACTGTCCAAAATTAAACAAGGTAAAGAAATATATTCTTGGAATGAAATAATGGGAAAATAATAAAAAAAATATTATTGTCACTCATAAAAACCTGAATCACACCGAGCGCCTCCCGCCAGCAGGACAAAAAGTGAAAAATAAAAATGGCGGCCACCCACCGCCGTCGATACGGATACTTAACCAATTCTTAACAAATAAAATCTAAGGCATTACGAATCGGTAGCGGGTCCAGTAGGTATTTAACGCTGTGGGTATAATACGTCATCTAAATCCATTCCTTGTGGTCGAGATTCGAAATTCAAACGTTTTGGAAGAAAAATCTAGACTATTTATCTAACTTTAAAAAATGGCTGTCTCTGTCTATGCGTCGCTCAAAAGAGAGAGATGCTCGAAATTCAAATATAACAAAAATAGACTCCTTTGTCTATCACTCTTCAAATGGTTCTCAACCTCTTTGATGACCTCTTTTGCACGTATGCGACTGGATGTGAATTATTGTCTCCTGTATTGGGACAAATGTTTTTATGATCTCGATACAGTAATTCCGGGTCTTGAATGTTTACGTGTCTGTGTATGTGAGTAAGGTTGTTGCTCGTTCAAAACTGTGTTCAAGCCTCTTAAAAAGAAATTAAAAACCAAAAAACAGTAGCCTGCCATGTCCCGACGCCATAAACCAAGACGTCAGCTTTACCTGCTGATAAGCGCCATTCATCCAACTCTGAACCATAGATAAGAATGCCAAACAAACCAAACATCCGGGAGTAGAGCAAACTTGTCGAAAATAGGTAATTTTTAACGCCATATTCAAAATAGCTAAAAAAAAAAAATATTTTTTCATTTTGATCGAGTGTCCGCGAGATGCCAATAAGGGCATTATACCTAACCAAGAGATTGGCCTAAAAAGCTCTTTACTCCAAACGAAAGATGCGAATGGAGCAGTATGCTTTAAAATGTGTTTACAAAGAAGCAGTTTGTCTAATTTTATATTTTGTTAAATAATTATTAAATTTATTCACAAAGAAAATTACAACTAATACAGTATTTACAATATTCACAATATTTACAAAATACGCATGAAACCGAAATATCTTCAAACCATTGCAAACGATTTATAGATAGCTGTCAACCTCTTTGATGACTTTTTTGGCATGTATGTCACTGTTCACTGACATATACATTCAACACCTAGAATTCGTATTTTCAGATCATAAAATTAAGTTTTTTTTATGATGTATTGTTAAGATAATTAAAAAAAAATGATCATCTAATTCAAATGCAATACAGTCTATACAAGAAATTGGTAATTAGATGGTAAGATGCGCTTTGTAAAGGCATATGATAAGAAGCACGTTATCAAACGATTTTGAATAAGGCAGTTTCTGTTTTAGTTTTTATTCTGTCACATGTGGTGTCGTGCCACGCATGTTTGAATAGTCAGTTCGTCTGTCCACTTGTCTTTGGTGTTTTTTTTTGTCGTTTCAAACTTGAAACTATATTTGCCCAAAAACTATTTTACATCATTATGCCCACACGAACTTTTTTTTTGTATACTTTTTCATTGAGTTAGATTTGAGGAATAGAAAAAAAATGTACATATAGTATCTTAAATTTCTGTATGATAGGTAACCTTCTAAAGGTGGCGAAAAATGATTCTACCAAAAAATTTCGAGTGAAAACAGAATCACTCACAAACTTGTTGAGTCAATTCCGTATGTCCCAATTTCACCACACAAAAACTTTTGTTCGGAAATACTGGATAAGTACTATTGTGTATCGGTAAAAAACAATATTTCAATACCTTATTGACTCCGTAACGTGTATTGTTACCCCTCATTTAGTAATTTACCTCAATTTCAATTAAAACCTTGAATGGGTATTCCTTTCTCGTGATACTACAAACTTGTATGAATATGCGTTCGCGGTTTCTGAGATATTCGTAGAACTGTGATCTTCAAGAGTACAGCGCTACATTTTCGCCGCCGGCAGTTGTTTTTGTGCTCGCATCTGACAGTCGCGTCGTATTTACAGTTTTGCACACTGGTTCATTGTAGCCACAATGGTGTATTCAGAGAAGCATTATTGTTGTTTAACAAGCCTCCGAAGATAAAGGGATCGCTTGCAATGTGACGGCTGGGTGCTTGCGTCATCGCGGCTACGCCTCCGACAGCTTTTGTGTGTTTCCCAACTTTATTTGTGTCGATTCCTCGTAAGTTCATTACCATAAAATTCTCTAGATGATATCGGAGTCGCTCGGATCAGTTATTTCCTTGAATAACATTCAAACAAACTGGCAGAATACCTAAAACTATGGCTGGTGGTATAGTTATTTCAAATTTGATATTTATGCTCGTTCCATTTATGAGTCCGGAGCGGGAATAGTGTTGGGCGCTTAGCACGAAAATGTAAACAAACGATAGTTTTAAAAAACCAACAGTGTTTTATTGACCCATTTGGCTGGAGAGGCGATTGGTTACGGACTCACGGCGAGCGAGGAGGCTGTTTGCCCACGTCACATCTGTGTTTGGTCTGTCACAGCCTTTTGAGGCTATAAGCTTCCTCAAACACGGAGCTGCAGTAGCGTCGGCAAATAGACTGAATGGCTTGTACGATACGAATCATTAGTGATGTGGAGTTAACATGTAGCTTGGGTGTTTGTTTTTAAAAAGTTTTGGGGGCTTTGTAGACTTTTAAAATCTTGTAACTTAATTTTGAAACTTTGTAGCATAGTTTTATTTGGTAAACTTACAATTTTGATACCCAAATTTTCAAATCCATGGACAGATTTTATGTTTTAAAAGGATTACAAATTGTAAATCTCATAGATCCTAGAGGCAATAGGCTGGTGGCACCCTCTCTCTACAAACACAGGGCAGCTCAGTGGCGAAAGTTAAACAAGACAAACACATTTTTATCTGGTGCCCGCGTCTATGTCAACTGCCGTCGTCTGTGCAAACACTGAGGGGGCTCTTCGATGTATTGATTTAATTGATATTGCAGCACCACGAGCTCTGCAGATGTTATGCGCTCCTGGTACAAACATCCCAGATAATATATTCAACATCTGATGGTTTTTTGTGGGGTCCAGACGGTATCGATAACAGACAATGCAGTTTTCCCTCACTTCTATTGAAAAGACTAAGTCACTTGTCGCTTTTTGAGGTGCTACCGTTCCTATAAAGATTACATCAAGTATGGCGACCGTTTATTTTAAATTCCACTGTGAACTTTCTAATCTTGATAAGGTGTGGAAGAACATCATCCGTTCAAAAAAACACGCAACTGATTTTGTGTCAAAATTTGAGACACTGTTAATCATCAATCAAAAATAAAATAAGATAAAACCTATGTTGGAATTCAACCCGCGTCTTCGAGTAGCAATCAGAAACAAATCAAGGTGCTATTAAAACGGCATTAACCGACGGATTTAGATAGGTATCGATTCGAAAAAAAAACTACCGATTAGATCTTCAAATAGTATCAAACAATAGGTATCGATGATAACATCTTTACCAAGGAATTTGTGCTTGGTATCGTGAGCTTTGCTTACTGGACTGACTAGTTTGACTGTACGTCACGATTCACGAACGAGTCAGGTTAAAAATATGCAAGGCCAGTAACCAGGCTCTCAAAACGTATCGATATCGAGATATCGAGTAACACTATCGATAGTAATTGGCCGCTCACACACATCACTACGCACCACAGGTCGCCGTTGTACTTTGTCCAGCCCATTGTTGCTCAGTTGGCTTTGTCAGATTGAGCTCGGCTGGAATTCGAGACACGCCATATATGGACCCATTTATGATATTATACACACAATCCCACATGCTTCCATTATTAACATCCATGTTTTTTTTCTTTGCAGATGGTGCAAGCGATACAAGTCCTACGGTTTCACTTATTAGAATTAGAAAAAGTGAGTATTTCATTTACCTAACTATCTAAATTGGAATATTAAAATTGGAATACATTTGGAGTGGAGAACTGGTTAATGTTTTATCGAAAGGCACACAGATCGAGATATTGTATCGATAGTGGACAGACAACACTAAGACCGGTCTCGGCACCTCCAGTTTTAAATTTCAAAAACTATTTGGAATTCGTTCGCTCGGATCAGGTGTTCCTCGTCGGTGAATGGGAGCGAGCGTTCGCATTTCGTTCGAGAGTTGTTTGTTTTCACCCTTATCTCCCATTTCGGCGTGTTCCGTTGCGAACCGGTCGGTTTCTTGCGTGTGTCGCATCGCCAATTCTCGCCATTATGCCGAGGATCGAACTGTAACGGTAATCCGGCGGGACTCGCTTTTTGCCGCGCACAATCAGATCGAACAATTTGCGCGCAATGGCATTAATTAGAGGCATAAAATTCAAATCTCGAGCGGTTTTTACGACGGTGTCGCCGGCCGAGAATTAATTTAGCTTGTCAATATTATGATCACGTTTCGACGAAACTAGTTTGACTAACGTCTATATCAAGATGAGTGATCTCGAGAAACGAGATACCTCATCCAATGGTCGCTCCCATGGATTCCGTAAAATATCTCGCATCGGCGCCGTCGAACCCAGTTGTCCGGTAAACCAGAAACCGGTAAATTCGGTGAAAAAATGTACGCGCACTAATACAGGCTGTAACGATAACCTGTAACGCGATCCGTACGAATGCGGCCGGAGGGGCAGATAAAGGCCATTTTGAAAATAAAATAATACACCGCTCGAAATTCAAATACCGCTCCGAGGGCCGACGCGATTGAGCGCGAGCGTGATTGAACGGAATTCACTTTTTGATTATTCGATTGATCATTATAGTTGTTTTCTTTTTCGATGCATGATTTAAACCCTTAGTTGGCTATACCACAGATCATATAATACTATACTAGTATACACACGTTGTATTTTATACGTTGATCCTATATTTATTTACATCTACCTGTGTCTCTGGTATAGAAGCAGTTTTTTTCCTCTCTGCTCATATCCTATACATGTCGGATTCTATCTTGTCTACGGTTTTTGTCGAATAAAAGTAAAGAAAAAAAGATTCCGTTAGTTCGATCCGTTTCCGCTTCGCTAGACACCGTTCACAGGTGAAGCTTTTTGAGCTTTCATAATAATTTAAAAAAAAGCTTTTGTCCCAACTCGCGCTTACAATGAGACCTCGTTAAGTGCACTATTCTTTTTTTTCCTTATATATAATTGGTGGCTTTTTTCTTGAAACAAATTATGCATTATGAAGATCATAATGCATAATTTTAAATTATTTTACTCTAAGTATCTCTACCCAGTAATGGATGTTAACTTATCGCAATAGAAAAAAGTTACTTGAAAATATCAAAAAAGCACCGATCGTTTTAACGAACTCCCGATATTACATTTACATTAAAATATCCAATAACATTTTTGATTTATGCTTTTAATATTTTAAATATGGCCGCCGGCGGCGGTCACATCGCTCGATGTTGGGCTCGAGTCCTTTTCGGTTGCTCGATCGACTCAGTGATTGGACATCTCTAGCAGGTTATATAGTCACCGACTGATCCCTAATTACGTTATGTAGTCGTCCGGAATCCCGATATAATTCATGATTCTTTTTTTTAATTCGAATGTCATCAGAACCAGTTTTTTCTTTTTTTTTTAGTTACATCGACATGCCATTACAAAATTGAATTTGGAACGTATAATTTTTTAAAGTGAAACCTACGCATTCACGAAACGGTAAATGCACAGCTGTTTATAAAAACTAATCTCTTTTTCATATTTAGTTGGTAACTCGTAAAGTTTATCTGTAACAACGTGGTTAAGTGATTTACGATGTAGGTCAGATTTGTTGGTTTACGGGGCGAGCCTCGAACCTGGGACCCCGGGTTTACGACGCCTCCGGCCGGCATTTTACAACCTCTATACAACGCACACTAATTCCTGTGACTGAATTGCTATATTACGTTACGCTACACGTTATATCTATGTTTTATTTAATTAAATATATTTTACGATCTTCACACATTTAATTGGTTTTTTATTGCAAAAAGTATGGGACATAGAAATAGCATTATCGCAGCGTAGTAAGGTGAGAACCGATCCAACTCATTTGAATGTGGAATGGACCGGTTGCTTTTAGAGTTCCTTACTTACTGTACGAGGGGAAATATAAACATATATGAATTAAATGTAGTCTTATTATTAAACCGTCACTTTCGTTAACTTAAAATCAAGTGCATCAAAAAGTGGTTGCCTGGAAGAGATCGGTCATAGCAATAAGGCCGGCCGTTGTACTTTACCTAAGATTCACGAACTCTGTGTTAATTTTATAATTTCCGTAAAAGTGGTGTAAAATAAAAAGTTTTCTATCTTTTGTCTATCTAAGGCAAAAAAGAATTTGTTGCAGCCTTAGGTATAATTCACATTAGACATAATGTATAAATTGCAAATTAAATATTACTAAAATTAAGCAAAGAAAATCAACCCAAAATAACATTGGACAGATGCCTCAGATTCCGTATCTCACTCACACTTGTCCATTTTTTGTTAAAAGGTCTGTCTGGGTCGGTGCACTGACCAGAATATCGGTCAAAACCACCGAAGCCTTTTTAGGTACCTATACATAGGTATAGATATCAATTTGTGTATTCATGTGTATGAAATACTTCATTAATTAAACAACTTCAAACAAGGGGCAGGTTCTCAATTCGGTTGTATTTTTTTAAATGTTTGTTACCTCATAACTCCGTTCAAAATCAAAATCAGTTGAGTAGTTCGTGAGTTAAGGTGTATGTAAAAGGCAGACAACCCTCTCGCTCGCACATTTCAACATTTTTGAAAATATAATATAACTAAATGTAATTATGTGAAATTGCAGAGCTTCAGGGTCGAGAAAATTAATGCAAAGGTTCAGTAAAAATATTACATTGATCCAAACAAGTTTTCTAACCAAAAAATGTGCACTTTAATTTATCGCATTAAGTTTTTGATCGGAAAACTTGTTTGGATCAATGTGATATTTTTACTGAACCTTTGCATTGTTATTCTCTCGACCCTGAAGCTCTGCAATTTCACATAACTACATTTAGTTATATTATATCTTCAAAAATGTTGAAATGTGCGAGCGAGAGAGTTGTCTGCCTTTTACATACGCCTTAAATAGGAATAACTGGAAAAAGCACGTAATCCACGTACACGACATTGCGTATTTTATGCTTTCCTGTGACCTTTCAATGGTGATTATGATAAATAGAACAAACCCAATGAACTACCATCATCATTATCCGGCGATGAAGCTGTATCAAATTGAAGTCAATTTTTTCAAGTTACTTATAAATTACTAGGTGCCGCCCGCGACTTCGTTTGCGTCCCGTTGCCTCCCGTTAATTTTTCGCGATAAGCCTATGTGTTAATCTAGGTCACGGACAATATATATTCCAAGTTTCATCCAAATCGGATCAGTAGTTTTTACGTGAAAGAGTAACCAACATGCATCCATACTTACAAACTTTCGCGTTTATAATAATTAGGATTACCTGTTTTAAAATCTACTTCAACTGTAATACGTTTGTTACTAAAATAAATAATAATTTGCTTACTTATAATCGTTAAATAACTTTATTCAGCTGTTTAAATTATTTTTGTCTCTAACAGGTTATCACAGAGCTACATTTAAATCAACTGTTTAACTAGTATAACTCTGAATCTTAGGATTTTTTCTAATCCTGATTTTAATAAAAAATTGTGCGTGGAGTCCCTACGCTACGAAACTACGAGTGCCACGCATTCACCCTCGCTCTGTTTCTTTCTATTCCTCCTCCCCAGGAGCGTTTAACGTTTAACGCAACCTTGTTGGAAGTCACATTAGAAGTTTTACTTCAATAAAAACTTACAGAACGGTACTTATCAGCGTAATGTGTAACTTAGTAATGTGTCAAACCATAATATTCTGTGGTCAAACTTATTATAAAAGGGTTTAAGGTGATTTCCTTGAAATGATAGATTTTGTTTTCTAGTTTTGAAGGGAAAATTCCACCATTTTACGCTCAAACCAAACGACTTCACTGATATTATTTCAAATAATTCACTTGGCACTGGCAAAACTGTCGAAATGACGGACAGAGGCCATAAATAAAAGAAGAAGAAGACATTCCCTCAGAGCAGAGAAAGACATCCGAGTTGACTGATAATATTTCACTTGACACTGGCAAAATTGTCGGTCAAAATGACGGACCGAGGCTATATATACAAGAAGAAGAAGAAGTTATATAAAAACTCATCGATTTAGGTATACATGTAGTGACACCCACGTGTTGCATTAGTGGTAAGGAAGTCGCGTATTATGAGATACCCTTTTAGTCGCGCGACTCGGCCTCGGCACAGATTGCGAGATCCTATCCAGCCCACACTCCTGGCAACACTCACTGACACTTTATAGAACATTTCAAAACATCTACACGACTTACCTGCCAGTACCACGTACAAAATTAAAAACAAACATTTAAAAATGGAAAAACGTCAGCGGTTAAATCACATTTTAATCCTAAAAATGATGCGTTCAAAAACACTCCATATCTCAATCCTCGTTCCAAATTTAAATTTCTGGAAAGAGTTTGATGCCCCAAACGATAATCGCTTGGAGTCGTCTCGGAATGCCGTAATATCTCATTAAAAGGTATTACCGGATACTTAATAAAGTCGTATCGAACGCATACATCCACACGACTATAACTCTTTGGCAGGAGCGCACATGGCTCGAGTTGTCATGCACCGAAACAACATTGAATCCTTCCCGATACACTGAAGGGACAGTTCCAAATTTGAATTCCCAAAGAGTTACGATGTCAAATCTTTCGTCTGTCACTAAAATTCAAAATAGTCAGCGTCGTCGGTCACAGAATCTCCAGATTATTGTGAATCGGTAATATTTATTTATTTACTTTGTTATTTGTGAGGTTCTTCTTCTTTTTATATATAAGAGCAATCGCTCAATCAAGATTTTTGACACATTTTCTCTTCAAAACAAACGACAGCCGGCTTGACGATGACTTGACTTTACTTTTATCATTTCAAATATGACACCATGATACACATAAATAAAAGAAGAAGAAGATTTTGACATTGACAGTGGTCGACCGCGATTGTAAAGCAGTGGCTTTTATCCGCTAGTGTCAATAAAATTCACACAGTCATAAATATGAATTTCAACGGTCGTAGAGTTGTAAAATTCATATTATCATAAACAAACTACAGTTTGGCCACACGCGTGCTTTACAGCTTTAGAAAAACCTGTCGATTTTGGAATTGGTATCCCGAGGACATAATTAGCTGTCATCGGCGGGTAGCGTTGTTTCCGCTTCCGTCGACGAGTTCTATTTCCAAAATCCACCAAGGCAATAAGTTCAGCATGTTCCTTTTTTGAAATTCTTTTTTTTTAGGGAAGTGTGTCTTGCACCTGCCTTATTCGACGTGTAAAATGGTATCTAAAAATTTCGTTCGTCTTTTTATTGCCTTATGTTAATTTCTAAGCTAATAATGCCTATGAAAATGAATAAAGCCGGCGCACAACATTAATACGGTCTCCGTCGGGGGTCGTATTTTATCGGATGTCCGAAAAAAATGAGTTTCGTGCCATCTTTACGATTCATTTTGAGTTTTTACAAGACGTGCGTACGACAGTTGGCTCGCTCCAAATGTATTTCCTTTGTTTTCTATTGTGTGTATTTTTTTCTTGAGCTTTGTATGTTGATATTGGTTTAAAGGTCGCATTTTGTGTAGGTGAGCGGAACGGGAACTGCGCCTTATTCAAATGTGCTCTCAATTCTCGACGCACACTACACTCACATGTGCTTGAGGAAGGTTAAAAATAGTTCAACAGAACATTTCTTATGATTCGTAAAATCTCACCACTGCAAAACGACTCTAGATTACATTTCATTAGCTTTTCACCATATTAATATAACTTTTTTCGGCCTTGACCTGCAACAGCAAGCGATTGGCCTTATAAGGCCGAAGAGCTGAGCTCTTAAGTTAGAAGATCTTCCCGAGAGTACAAGCTGTCGTCTCCGCAGGTACACGAGCTGTGTGACAACTTCTGCCACCGCTACATCAGCTGCTTAAAGGGCAAGATGCCGATAGACCTGGTGATCGACGAGCGGGAGTCAGCGCGACCTCCTGACGCCAACGGCGAGCGCTCCGCCCCCGACAGCAGCCACGACGGAGCCTCCACCCCGGACGTTGTGAGTACCCCCTATAAGTCCCATCTCATTCAGAGGCGTGATCCCCAACTTGCACCCAACTCGACAACGAACTATCTCGTGCACCCCTGCTCTTAGTATGGCCATTGCAAAAACGAAGTTTGACAAGGGGGTGCTCGCATTTTAGTTTAAATTCCCGCCTCCCTCGCTTTTAATACCGTGTGCTGTGCACTCAATTCCAATACTGCAAAGATTGATCAGTTGTTATTACACCTAGTTCGGTCCATCCATGACGAGCCACGAATCTGTAAAATTGACCAATGGAATCTCACCGGCATGTTATAATGCCATTTTGCGTGATTCAATTGTTTGATTCTGTGATTCGTTCAGCTTAGATGGACCACTGGTTTTAAAGATAAAGATAAAAAGCTGTTTGAAAGCAGTTGTTCTAAGAATGATAACAGAATAACATGTATGACAATCTTTGCATTAAAGTCAGAAACGTATAGGATTGAATTTGGAATTGTGTGCAGGGTATATAGTTGTAGTTTGTTCACGGTCGCAGTCGGATCCTCCGAGGGCCTCGCAAGTCGAAGCCTAAGGAAGCTCTGCTAGAATAAGTTCCTTTAGAACAAATCTTCGTTTTTGCAATTGGCCACCTCTAACACTGTACGATTCAATTTATAACAAAATGAATTTTACAATATGAATATTAAAATGATAAAAAAATTCCAAATTACTTTTTCACAACGCTACAGTGAAGGGGTAAACAAAATGGGTGCGAAAAGTACTTTCAAATTGAAAATCTGATTTATTTTTCGAGCGAGTTTTCGCTCGGATTTTTTTCCGAATTGATTTTCACTACGCCAGAACATCTACGCCATGTTCAATTGTTGTTTTGCACCGGAATTTATGTATACGATTTGAAAAAAAACATACGTATAACGTTGAATGTAATATGTGTATACTAATATAACTTTTAAGTAAATTAATACATTCAGGTAATGAGTTTCGAGAGCCGGTAGGTGAGAGTCGGAGGCATAGAGCCACATCCTATGCATGAGGTTAGCGCGGAGCTTAGATTAAAAAAAAAACATTAAATTAGATTAATTCAAAAATACCTATTGGAAAACGAAGTATACGTAAAGATACAACTTTAAACTTGCCTAAGTGAGATAATAAGGTTTAATTAAGAATTTTAAATTATTGTAATTGATTTAAAGGTGGGGTAGATGCTAGAGTGTTATTGTTTGGCTAGTAAATACAAACATATACGTAAATAGTTTACTTTCTGGATAGAAGCACGATAATAAAAATTAGTTAGTGAAAAAAAAAGAAAAAAATACGTATTGAGTATACGCTAGATATAATCCGTGTGGTTGCTTGCGTCTTGTCGTTCATTTGTAAGGCATTAGTAGCATATTTACAAATTTAAAGTGAAATACGACTATCATAATATATATTAATGTATTCGGGTTGAAGAACTTGCAATAGATAGGATATCTAGTTGCTTACTTTAAACTAATCGATTTTCTTTTCAAAAGTACAGTTTTGGACGCCGGATATTATAGTCAAATTAAAAGTAGTTAATTTGATTGCTTTTATTTTTATAAAGTTTAAAGTATTATCGCCGCAGCACACTGGTAGATTTCATCGTTCAATGCCATTCACGTTTATAAAATTCGAAATGATTTGTTTAATAACTTAAGGGATATTTTTTGGTGTTGAGACTGAATTGTTTTGTTTGTGTTATATATTATTATTTTCCATATTTGTTAACATTGAAGCCATAACTAATTTAATCGCGTGGTCTTTGTTCTAATTCAAAATGTTAACTGGGAAATCTATTATTATTAATATAAAAAAAATATTAGTTATTTCTTTGTCTGTATATGAGTTTTTTAACATTGTGTAGTTGGGTCATGTAAGTTAGGTTTAGAGTGCGTGTAGTTATCGCGTCATGTTGAAAACTTATTTTCTTAAATTTAACTAAACTTAAATGTATATTAATAATGCTATTTGGTGTACGTCCATCTTGTATGTCAATGTGATTAATTTTATAATTTTATTTTCTGAACGGATTAAACAATAAAATGTTCTGTTTGAAATACAATGGCAGTTTACTTTACAAACGCCTCTGCCATGTTACTATTAGGAATAGGTATAAAGAATATATTGAAGTAATTAAATCAAATCACACCGAAACTCCACTAAAGTGTTCAGCGACTCCGGCGGTTTTAGTGAAACTTCTCACGTAAAAACAGAAAAAGACTGTTGTAAAAGTGAAATTCACAGCATAACATCACATTTTTATCATGTCCCGTATTCCATAAGCGTTTGGGGGGTTCCCCGGGGCGCCGGGAAAGCCGGAAAATTGTTTCTTTATAGCGCTTTATAGCGCCCAAAGCGCTAATCTTTACATTCTGCCATCCTCGGCTGAAGCTGGCGGCAATCTGATATTTTATTTATTTTATGGTCTGCTATTGACGTTTGATGGATGGAGGGGAGATAATTGGTGTGGCTTTAAAAGAATAACGGAGAGCTTTGATCGTGTTTACAAGGTATGTTGTGTTCGATTATTTCCTTTCTTATTTCGTTAAAATTGGAAAGTAAACTGAGATAAAATAAAATTAGTACTTCTTAGTAAATATGTAGGTATTTTAACTGTTGACTTGGTGAGCACGTTGAGGACGTTAAAGATCGATAAGTAGGTACTTAGACGTAAAAGGTCAATGGCGATTGTAGTGTTTGCATCTATTCAGTAGATGCGTTACCCTGTCTCGCTTGCACGAGTGGTTAGGTAACTGCCATGTGTCAAACTCCCGACCTGTCAATGTCTCCCGACGTGAGGGCGGGAGACGAAAGGGTCGGGGAGTTAGCCGGGATATGCGTGATGGACGGAGGATAGTGGAAGACCAGCTCGGTGTACCAGTGAGCCAGGGATACAAAGTACAGTATTTTACAGCGATGTTATGAACAAAGGGCAGAAGTAAGAAAAAGTTTTGGAAACCTGAGCTCTACTGAAAAATAAGTAACAAATAAATAAAATTCGATTATTTTAGTCACAGACCCCTTTGATATCACATATGGTATTGCGGACAAAAAATGTCCATAAAAGAAACTTTTCTTATATTAGAATATACCAAAAGTAATACGTAAAGTGGCTCTTATCAATAAGATAATAAATATTCTAACATTCAACACGAAAGAAGAAGAAGTATTCATCGCTGTTGCTAAAATTAGTAATACTATTAGCATGATAATGAAGATAGCTTTGAAATTGAAGCTTATGTTTCATTTTAGTGATCAAATGCCAAATATTTCTCTCTATTACACCAAGTTTGGTTTAATATCCAACTGCCTCTATAGTGTCTTTGGATCACCAAATAGATCGGTTCTCTGTGACAGCTTTGCTTCATCTGTGGTCATTCCATCCTGACATCCTGGACTGTCATTTAGTCATCATCTGTCAAAAAAACATAACGTAAGACTAGGCGGTATGGTTTTAAAACTATAGCCTGCTCCAAGGAGCGAAAAAAGAAAAAAAAATCATCACCTGTCATGCGACATGGGACAGTCACAGAAAACATGTTGTGCCGACCCAGTATGGGATCAGGGCAGGAGAATGCTGATGATGATCATGGACTGTCACGGAAAAGAATATTTTCTTATGACACTACTGGTTGAACTAAGCAGTTGTATCACTATCAAAAAGCTAGAATATTTCTTCCAATCTCTACTATAGCCTTGATAATATGGGAAATAATGTTAATATAACATTTCAATTATATGATGGGAATCCCTAGATAAGACATTTTACTCACAGATACGAAATCTAACAAGTTGGCTGGTAACTGGTGGAAATTCCAATTGTTCAACCTCACATTCGATGTTATGAATAATGCAATAGAAATAAGGATATTCAAGATAGAAGGGAAGAATCACAGAGGGACCAAAATAGACCTTTCGGATGTCGTAGCCGACTATGAACACGAAATTATTTGAGGATGAACCAAAACTATAGAGCCTAGAGAATATAGTGACTGTAGTGAGTTAAAAACGTTTGTCAAATTGATCATGGGATGCGAAAAATGATCTTATCAGTTTTCTAATAACTAAAACAAAAAAAATTACTCTAAAACAATACAAAAACACTGCCTGCCTGTGTTTCTCGGACGTGTGTATTATGTGTTTTGCAGTAGACAAAGAGGTTATAGCTCAGTGCAATATTGCTCGAGAGCAACACTGATTTTCAGTTATCACCCTTCGAGAAAACAAGTTGAACGAGGCTAAACGAGTCTAGAGTTCAATTTAGGTTCTGGGATATGAGCATAAGATTTTTGTCTCAGCTATCGGTCGCGATGTACCCAACACAGCTTCTTAGAATCCAGGGCTTAAAGCACAAACAATATAGGGGACAAAGCCGGGATTTGGCGGGTTATGGGGCAATTCGTCACGGATTCGTCACGGAACGCGTGACGATAATTCCTACTGTATATCTGCAACAATATAATATGTGGAATATCCCGTGATGGAAGACAGGGTCTTAAGAATAGTTGAAAAAATGTGGCGAGAGAAAGTTGATAACAATTCGCTTAAAATGTGAATGAAATATATAGAATAGAAGCTTTTGCCAAATCTGTACGTATGGTGCCTGGATACAAAGTAGCGCATATAGGTAAGGTAGATATATCAAGATATGTTTAAATTGGGCAAGTCACTTTAAATTGAGTCCAAGATTTATCTAAATCAATGTCACTGCTTTACCGTAGGTAATAATAATACATTATTACAATAGTATATTTAGAACGACAATAAACTAGCTATAAATATATGTATAAGAAAACTTAAGACATGATTAAAAGTATAAATAAATAAATATAAATTTAAATATTCACGGACACTTAACACAACGTCTTCTAGTCCCAAACTAAGCAAAGCGTGTACTATGGAAACTATATGGCTGATAGAATACATACATACATTTTTTTTTGTAAATACATACTTATAATACCTAGAAACACCCAGACACAGAACAAACATCTATGTTTACAACACACAAATGTTTCTTCTCGGTGGGGATCGAATCCACGACCCACAGCACGGAAGGCAGAGCTACTACCGACTGAGCCATGACGCCTGTCAAAGTATAAGTACCTAATATTAAGGAAAAGAGAAAATTAGTTGATGAAATCAAATCTGCTAGAGAAACCAGAATAACGTATAAGAAACAATCAGACTAGGTTCAATTGAATAGCAATAAAAATATGAGAATAGATAATAATAATGGACACAATAGATATAGTACACATAGGTCTATAGAATCTCAGCATTGATACTTAGAAAGATAGAAATTTTATAGAAATATAACAAACATAAAGGTACCTATAAGAAACAAAATAATTGTAATAAGTAAGGTACATACAGCCGAATACTGAAACGCAACTCAAACCCCACTCAATTTAAGTCCCGCTTAAATTATTGCCATCTCTTACAAATCAGTAATGTCAAACAGAGGCAGAGCAATCTTAAGCGGTGCTCAAATTTGAATGACGTTTGAGTATTCGGCTGATAGTATCGTAATTTTTTTTTTAAAGTAACTGCTCTTAAATGAACACAGAAGCAAAAGACTACTGACAAGTTCTCACTGATAAATAATCGTAAGCATAGGTAAGTACAGTCATTTTTAGACATAGTAACACTAGTAACATATTCCTACAACACAGGACTATTATTAAACAAACCACAGATTATATAATTAGCACATCAGAGACAATGAGCTGGCATAAACATGCGGGAAAAGTGGGGTCAGGAGTCATTAAAAATACTGAAGCAGTGTTTTGGGATTTGGTAATTCTGTGGTGGGTCTTCTTGTGGTAGACAATGATTAACATGTGGTTCTTAATATTGGGGTGTCTTTCAACAATTATTTTGAAATTACAAGTCTAAATATGACAGTAATTTTGTTATGGTAGTCTGTGGGTATTTTGCTAGTTAGTCTGTGCATCTTTTGTCTATGGTTTTGTGTTTTTTTGTAAGTAGCTAATTTAATGAATAAAATTGCTGGCGATCTAGCTGTATAGGGGTTGAAGAATTTTCTCAATCAATTGATCACTCTTAATTGTTACCAGAGACTTTGTGACAACTTTGTGACTTTATGGCATGCAAAATAAATCGCAATGATATTTATAATATATTTTATTAAGAGACCATCTAATTAGGTATAGATGTTTAGAAATGGCAAAAATTTATTGTTTTTTTTTTATACCTGCCTAATTTAGATTAGTTTAGCTTTAGTAGACGCATAAATATAATAATAATGATAATATCAAAATTAAAACGCAGACGTGTACTTATGAAGAAGACATTGTTATGCGAGTGGCGCCTCCCCGCGGCCGTTCCCGGCATCTAGCGTGCGCCCGCGCATGCTCATTAGCAAGCCGTCTCGTCTGTCCGTTTGTCCTGACTGCTTTATAACACTGTAAATTGTCCTCCATTTTAAATCGCTGTAGGTAGCGTCTGAAACATAAATCCCTCCAATTAATTCTGTTTATAACATTTGAAGTGGTGTACCTACTAACTCGCAAGTTGGAAGCTTAGTTCAAATGACGCGCTCCGAATGGGCGCGCGAACCTCGCGTCATATGACGTACCTGATGCAGAACGCAGAACTTTAGGAGCTGTCAATTTTGGCGCCAAAACAGCAAAAAGACGCCGCCTGTCGGTCGTAAACCGTCGCTTTCAAATCTGGAACGGCAGACCATTGGCTGCGAGCTGACCAATCTGCAAACTCAGACAAATTTTATGGGCTTCCATTGGCCGCACAGCGGTTACTTATTTACGACAGTCCTAAGGTTTACTCGCGAAAATTCTATTAATAAATTAGTCGTAAACGCCATGTAATTTATTATCATTGCGCTCAACGTAATTATTTCCTTTATAAGAATAACATCATTATTCCTTGTGTGCATATTGCTGGTGAAAAAGCTCGTAACTTTTTTCGGTGCGCGTTCGAGTAAATTGCTTTTTCGATCGCCAACTTTATATTGAATTAAAAGTTCCGAGTTCAAATTTCTAATTTATGGCAATCTCGTTCATATTTCGAATAAAGGCTGAAAGAATTTCATGCCCTCGAAAAAAGAAAAGCAGATTGTTTTTGAATTGGAAAATAGCGTTCTATTTCGTTGGCGCGTAATATTCATTTCAAAGAGAGTCGATTTGAGATTTTTTCCGTGTGGCAATAATAGACCAGCCCCGCTGAGTGGTGCTTTGATATGGCACGATCCATTTGGTGGCAGCGGGGAGCCGATGTCTTCATTTGCTCCGCTTTGTGGCGAGAATTGATTACATAAAGTATAATAATAGACAAATATTTGTTGTGAATCGATGATTTTACTTCCTATTTATTTACTCGTCACTTCAAAAAATATAGAAGCACCTTATAGTACTCAAACCTAAGTATCTGCTTACCAGAATTGTGATTTTACCAGGTGCTGTCTGGTGTGTGAAGTTATCACTTGACCTAAATATATTTGGTCGTAAAGACGGTCATACCACCAACGTAGCTTTTGTTATTCACCTCAAAAAGAACTTTATCCTTTTTCTTGTTTTAAAAATGGTTTGTGATGTCACCACGCCATCTGTTGGTGCGCCCACGCACTCACAAATGAATCCAATGAACGAATTGAGAATGCACTTGAAGCTGCATAAGTTTTAAAAGGACACAAAATAAAGAGTTAGATAAATAAAAGGAAACTAGTATACCACATTAATAAACCCAAAGAATTCCGTAGAAATAAGTAAATTTTTCAGTCATTTCAATGTTGGTACCTATTATTAAAGTGGAAATTTTTATTGCATAAGGAAATCTAATTTCTCACACATAAAAATACCAAAATCGTAAATCTAGTCTGGCTAGTGCAGTGAACACGATTCACAAAACAATTGAAAGTCTACGAATATTGGAACCTTGAGCTTTCCTTTAGACGAATATTCGCTGAATGCACTCTGACCAACATAATAATAAAAGCACAGAACCAAAACATACCGAACCACGTACCAAGAGTCGCGTGACTGAACAATATCCTACATATTTTCGACATGTCTACGTTTTCCGATTCCGTTTGCATCATACACTCGGAAATCAGTGGAGCCTGAGGGTTCTGCCCTGCTTCACTGCTCAATACAATCAGTGGAAATGTAGACTTTATTACTATGTGTGAAGGGTGATTCGAAAATCTGAGAACCAATAGTTGCAGAGGCAGGTGCTAGGCTAAAAATTTGATTGGTTCAAATAAAATTCGAAATTAGAAATAAGGTTGGTGGTTGATGAAACAGTAAAAAAAATTCACTCAACTTTTTTTAATATTTTGTGTAATTTTTTTTGTGTCGATATTTCAAATTCGTAAAGCTGTTACATTGTATCGTCATTGACCCTCAAGCTTTACGGTTTTCAAGAAATTGGAATTAGTTCAAGACTATCCCAAATTAGTGTTTGCTCAAGAAGAAAAAAAAATACTTGAAGAAAACATAAGACAATAGTAGAGCTAACAGAAAAATTTGAAACAATATTTTTGTTCGAAGTGACGCGTCCTTAAACTAGTAAGTTTTATATTCTATGCTAGGGTTGGTCCCTGCCAGTCTACAAATGGCCCAGCGGGTATTCCCCCGCCACAATGACGTCCAGAAGGAAATATTTTGTGTTTTCAGTATACAATATCCGGTTCGAGAGCTAAGGAATAGATTTACCCAATATTTGAGGAGTATTGTATGTTCAACAGTTTTCATGAATATATAATCTAAAAATTCGACAGGAGTGAAAATGAGAGTCAAAGTCAAAGTCAAAAATCTTTTATTCAATAAAATCTCACTGATCACTTTGAATCGTCATTACGTTTTGTATGATTAGGTATGACTAAAATTTTTTTTATTGGATGAGTTGGAGCTAGTTCGTCCCAAGCTTGTTTGTCTTCTAAATAATCAGATATTTTATAGTATGCTTTTAAAAGAAGTCTCCGTTTTATTACGTTTTTGAACTTGCCAATCGACAACTGAGACACATCACTTGGGATTTTGTTAAAGAAGCGTACACATTGCCCTTTGAAAGATTTACTAATTTTTGTGAGCCTAGTGGTGGGAACAGCGAGTTTGTCTTTATTTCTAGTGTTAACATTATGATTATCACTTTTTTTGTTGAATAGATTGATATTTTTTTGAACATACAATAAGTTTTCATAGATGTACTGGCAAGGTACTGTCATTATATTTATTTCCTTAAACTTTTTCTTAGTGATTCTCTAGGACCCATGTTATAAATTGCACGAATAGCCCTCTTCTGCAACACAAATATGGTGTTTATGTCTGCAGCACTCCCCCAGAATCAAATGAGGTTTAACGTGACCTCTACCTGCTAAGGAGTTTGGACAAGTACTTTTCTAAAACAAATAACCGGAATCGGAAGATCACAAAGAAAGTGAATTTAAAAAAAAAAGTAAAATTATACAAGATTGTTATTAATTAATCTAATAATGAAACTATTATATTGGAATTCGCTGACACAGATCTTTAATTGGTATTTCTGTGAGAATGTATTCAATTTTGGAATACCAATCAACTACCGTTAGGAATGATTCCCGCCATAAAAGTCGATACAGTAACACCAGAAGTGAAAATGCCGGGAAAAAAGGTTTTGATTATAAAACCGATGGGCTTCTGTAGCATGCACGCACCTATGAGTCTCTACAGACTGTCCGATTTTACAACCAATCTACACAGTACATGCCCAATCTACGTAGTGTACGCCCAATTTGATTGGCTATGAAAGAGCTACAAATACGTGCTACTGAAAAGGTCGAATGATCCCGTTGGGATGAGTCCGAGCGGCCTCAGTTTACTAAAGAGCCGAAAAATCTAGACGTCTTTGTTCGTCGTAGACTTTTTCGTAGGCGTTTTCCGATGCATTTCCAATATAAGGTGTATCTTGCGATACCTGGAAAAGGTGAATAAGTTGAAAAGTGCCTCCTACAGTTAAGACCAAATTGTAACACTTATTTATGCAAATAAACATCTTGTATCTATGAACTTTAAAAAAAAATTGATACATACCGAGTTTTACACCGTGACTTGAGCTTATATAGTTCAGCCTGAAAAAAATATAGAAATAAAATAAATTATGGTCTACGCAAAACTAAATAATCGTAGCATAATGTCTACAAAAAGCTTGTAAATAGCTATAAACTGTTGTGAGCTATATTTTTTTCTAAATTTATTGGCTAACACATGACATAGTATCTGTAGGAAATCGGATAGTCCGTAGAGTCTTATAGTGTCTGAACTCTCCTAATTAGCGATTGGTCACGCGCTCGGCGGCACAACACTATTCGAAATCAGAATCGAGCAATTTGAATTTGGAACGGTTGCGTTCCAGTAAAGTAAAAAACATAGACAACTCTGGATTCTTTTTAATTAAAGAAAAAGTATCATTAGTGGCATGCGCACGCACAATGTTCGTTCATTAGGAAAGTTTCCTTTCGAGTATTTCTTACCAGACTCTTTTGTAGGTTACGTCGAAGTACAAAAAAAAAATTGCTACTGAGTAAAAATTATTTTTTCTCTGTAGCTAAGGTTCTCTATAAATCTATCTAATTTTTACCGACTTTTTATTGTGCTTTATATCAATACTAATTATACTAATATTATAAATGTAAATGTAAGTTTGTTTGTTACGCATTCACACGAAAACTACTTAACCGATCATCATGAAACTTTGTACACATATTCTTGGAGGTATTAGAAGTAATAATATATAGGATACTTTTTATCCCGGAAAATCAACGGGATCCAACGAGACCCGAACGAAGTCGCGGGCAGAAGGTAGTATTTATATACTTAGTAATATTATAAGGAAAGATATGATTTTTTGTTTGTTTGTATGTTTGTATTGAATAGGCTTCGAAACTACTGGACCGATTTGAAAAATTCTTTCACCGTTGGGAAGCTTCACTATCCCCAGGTGACATAATACTATACCTATTGTTAATTTAAAAAAAAATAGGAATCATTACTAAAACTCTAATAATGTAACGCAAGGTGTAAAAAGGTGACCTAAAAAAAATATCGTTTTTTTCTGTTAAATACTCGTGCGAACCCTTGTCGGACCGCTAGTAGAATATATTAATAATAATAATAATAATAAGCCATTTATTCCCTTTTACAATTGTTACATACTTCATTATAATGTCATAAAATTAATTAGATAATTTGTTATAATTTGAAAAATTTGTTATTTATTAATTGCATGCAATGTCGACTAAGAAAAATTTCATTAAAGTAGAATATATTACTAAAAAGAAAAGTGTTCAAAGGTTGAAAATAAATGCAGTAAATTAATAGATAACATTGCCATCTCGAGCAAACGCAGGACTACTAAATCAGACAATGCCATCTTTCAACGCTTATTGTGCTAAAGTGGTGACGTCATTCCAATTAAAAAAATTACACCCTTTAATAAGTGTCAATTCTTAACGAATGTGTGCATACACATGATTTTTATTCACACGTTCCACACCAATATTGAAATTGCGAAATGACTCGAATAAAATCAGTCTTATCTCAAAAGATATAAGACTCGTTTGAGATTGAAAGCGAGACAATTTTACGACTATTTTTATTGACGCTCACTCACGACACTCATATGTGGCTTGCTCTCCAAAAGGTTTTAAACCTCTCTCTTTGTCATTGAAAATTAAACCCTATTAAAGGGCTTGTAGAGTTACAATTTTTACATTAAAAAATCCAATTACTTGGGATGTGAGTTAGTCTGTAGAGTGAATCGAAGATGTACGAAGTACGTACAAGAGGCCATCAAATTTTAATTGTGCGTTAAAATAATAATCAATGAGGCGGCTATAGCTTCGAGATTTGAAAATAGAACTGATTCTGCGAACACTCCCTTTTGAATTTCGAACACGGATTCTATCCAGCCAGGATTTAGAAGTAGGTTCTTTACAACGCTAATTGGAGTCATAGCGTTCCGTTACACGCAGTAGGTAATCATTTATGATTAATGTGTTCGCTTACTAGCGGCTTATTTAATTCTCAATTGTATAATACTTGGATCTAATTGGATTTAGTGTACTGTGACTTGATTAGTTGTAGCTGTATCGGCCCAGCGAGTGGGATTTAATGGAAACACCTATTATGGTAAGGTCAGAAGCTTACACGAAACGGAACGTAACTTTGTAACTATAGAACTGCTTCTTGTTTTCGTATATCTGTAGCCACGTCGCTTGACATTATGCTGGGCAGCGAAAGCCCAGAGCTTGCGATATGGGGGCTAAGAAAGCTCAGCGAAGAATTTTAATCAAATCGAAACTTAGTCCAAAGTTTGAAAGCAGAATCTCGGTCATTGTTTAATCGTTGGTGTTGCTAGTTTATTTCAGTACGTTATAGGTTGCCAGTTTGAAGCTGGAATGTCACAGCACGTGCCCTCGCTATGATAATAATAAAATGCTGGCGCATTATTTATTTATAGTCTGTCTCGCGGCTGTCGGTCGTCCGTCCGTCTGTCCTACGTGTAAGTATTATACGTATAAGTTGGCGAGGAACGGAGACTTCGGTTTTCATTGTTTTGTCGAATTATTTCTGGGGTTTTGAACATTAAAATTATAAAAAAATACATTAACATGAGTCCTGTTCTAGAAAACAAAGTAGTTTGTGACCTGAAAGTATCTAATAGTTACTAGATAAGTTGTAATTAGGCAGTACCTACCTACCTACTCGTAATTATTATAGTTACTCGTTCCAATTTTTACTTTGTCAATGTCAACAACTTTTCCTGTTGGATCCCGTTGATTTTCAGGGATAAAAAGTAGCCTATGTGTTAATCCAGGTCACGGACAATATATATTCCAAGTTTCATCTAAATCGGATTAGTAGTTTTTGCGTGAAAGAGTAACAAACATACATCCATACCTACGTCCTTACAAACTTTCACGTATAAAAATTAGTAGAAAACTCAGTGGCGCGTCTTGGGAGAGACCTACGTCCAGCAGTGGACCGATATAGGTCTATGATGATGATGATAATGATGAATATTAGTAGGAGTAGAATGTACCCAGTGTTTTGCCCAGAAACGGGTAACTTTGATGGAATTTTCCTTAGCGTCATGAACCAACAAAAAAATCTCTATCTAAACCACTCTAAGTGCGTTCCCGCTTCCATTTCTCTGCTCCATAATATTATACTGGCATTGTTTTGCTCTCTGGAGATGGTCGCTATTTGCGGCTGTCTTCCCTCCCCCCCAACCCCTTTCCCCCCACTACGGTATCCGTCTGAACACGGGCTATATTTTATCCCAAGTTGGGACTCACAACGTAAACTGTCAGAATCGGCTCGGATGAATCTGTAGGACGTTCAACTCACTGCCACACTCAGCGACATCACTTATACATAAGTACTTTAAATCAGCGATGCCCGTTGTTACTCTTTGCTGAGGAATGAGGATGTCAATACAATAGGTCTGATCTCAGAGACGTTGCTTATATAATTATACATACTTAAAATTAGAGGTGTATCTTTTTGTCATGGGGACAATCGTTATCTCATAAAAATCTGCCAGGTTTAAGCCTGCCACGTTTTCTGAACAGTTTTCATACTAAATCATAGGTATTCTGTGACTAAATAGTGACATTAGCGCATTTCAGCGCGTTTTTTGCCGTCAAAAGCTTCTTGTTTTCGTATATCTGTGGCCACGTCACTTGACATTATGCTGGGCAGCGAAAGCAGTTCAGAGCTTACGATATAGGGAATTAGGAGTAATTGATACAAGATGTCAATAGACTAACTGCAGCACTCATAGATATCACTCCAACTTAAGTATAAATAGCTTAAAGTTACCGGTGATTCTGTTAATATGGATAAGTGATGTGAATGGATTAAGCATTGATTATCTTTTAACGCAAGTCTCTGAGTGTGGCAGTGTTTTGAAATTTTAAGGCCGGGAATTTTGGCGAACAAAAACATTTGATACAAAATATTCCTGTTTGTCTGCTGAGGATTAAATTATTGACAAAGATATACTGAAGACTCTAAATATGAATAAATTGTAAACTTTTGTTCAAAATTTTTTTATACAAAATTTAAATTTGAAAATCTGTATAAAAGTCTCGCTGTTTTTAGATGTATAAATGCAGCTAAGACCAATAAAAGTTATAATGAAATATTTGATCAAATCGATATACCAAAATCTATTCAGCGTGGCAATACAGCCCATATCTCGGAAAAGCTTCCGATTGGTACTGATTTGGATAAGTTGAACTATCTATATAGATAGTATGTAACGGTCTATAACAAAATGTCTCATGTGTATTTTGTAAATATAAAAATTAATAATGTTAACAAAATTCCTTTCTTATTGCACCCCTACACTATATAAGGATATTATAGTTCCAAATTTCATACCTCTAGGACTTATAGTTTAGGCTGTGCGTTGATTCTAAGTCAGCTTCAAAAAAGTTTTATATATTTAGAAAATAGAAAAAGATAGAAGAATTTCAATTAATTCGCACACAGACTGTGAAAACAATGACAGCATTATCATCCAAATTAACGATGCACATTTCAAATACAAATGGTCTTAGAGACAAACAAAATGTACCGTGAAACTACAAAACGACATTAACAAGCAATAATTAGACATTTATCATTAAAACCACGACGATGCATTGATAAAACGTAGGATATATCTCACACGGTTTTGAAATATGGCTGCCATGTCGGCTGGACAGCGAGTTGGCGCGTTCCGAAACTCGGTTAATACGCGCATGATTGATTTTTGAACTGAACAATCTGAACTTACCACATGGACGAGACGACGCTCTAAACTGAAACCGTCTCATTACGAATCCGGATTTATCGAAAAACCCTGTCTGTAACTCGTGTTTTAGGCTAAACTAGAGTTTTTCTACGAAACATGTTTTAGCACCTTCACCGAGGTCTAACTATAGGCTTTTGCTAAACCAACCCCACCCCAGGTTTAACTCGGGTCTAACTTCACATTGTCATGAATTGTCATGAAAATCACTTTCGTGACTGTATTTTCTCCATTATTTTATACGTACTGTTTTTTTCGACAATATATTCAACATTGACATTTAGATACATTGACAAAATCATTTACCGTAAGTACCTACCTACCCCTTGTTTTGTCTTGTTTTGCCGCTAATTTCTTTTTTGACTTCATTTACTGTCAGTTTAGAGTGAATTAATGAATAATTTCACAAAAGAACGGGTTTAGAAAAGCTTCCTTGAAACGAGAGAGAAAATCATTACTTTTTCGTTCTAATTCAAAAATTCTTCTTGTCATGATAGAATCTCCTAACGAGTACTTTGTTTATGTGAAGACGTCGCCGTACTAACACTATAAATTACATCTCAAATCACATCTGATGCGTATTTCCCTCTCGCAACAAAAAGCTCTGTGTATCTGACCCGATCTTCACGGCACGACAAATGTGTAACAAATAAATTATGAAATCAACGGCCGCGGTTTTTATACTCGCGTGGTTTCCTCTATCCCTTTCACACTAGTGTTTAAAGTGTATGGTCTGTTTCGTTCTATCGCGAGATGTCACTTCGGCCGCAGTTTATCATCGACCGCCGTCTAATGATGACGTGTCTATTTATCTGTTAGGATTTAGAGCATTTCACGCAAATTGCATTTTGAAGTATGGGAGTTCATTGGACTCGTTGTTGTGGTTTAATCAGTTTTAATTAAGCAAAACGAAGCGCCTTTTGATTCACGGACGTTGGTAACCCTACTGATTTAGGTATGACTTCACCGCGGCCCTTGCACACAATGGAAGCAAAACCTGCGTCTTGCAATGTTACAGATGCACTTGATATGAATCATTACTTACAAAATACATGGGCTTTTTGAAAACAGTAGCGTTTTCCCTGACTTTCTTTGTTCAATCACTGTGTCCTTCATAAAATAAATAAATATTCTTGGACATTTAGTACAACGCCCAAACTAAGCAAAGCTTCTACTCTACTATGAGAACTGGATTGCTGATAAAATAAGTAGTTACTTATAAACGTATTTTTTTTTCTTTATGAATATCCATATTCATGAACTAATAAAGGATAAATCTTCAAAATTTAGATTTACGTAGTAACATTTGAAATCGACTTCTATAATTTTTTTTTCATATTTGTCCGCAGACTTGTCAGAATTCATGAAGATTCTGACACCAGTCAAAACATGTTTCCATTTCTTGATAAAACTCGTATAGACCAGGTGGGTTACTCTTGTACACAGTTCCAATCAAGATCCATAGATTTTGACAGAAGTCCTGTCATTTTTCAGTACAAAATGACACGAGATCTGTCAAATTCCGTGAATCCGGATTGGAACTGTGGTCCATAGTACCAGACCCACCAGTGTCGATAATTTTTGAAACCAAAAAAAAAATTGTTGGATGAAACCCATTGGAAAAGGAGGAAAATATTATAAAAATGAAAGGAAAAATAATTTACGGTAATAGTAATACAGACTCAGTGGACGTTTCAAAAAAAGAATCAGCCACAGTGCTCACCCAATTAATTAGCAGTCCTATAATTAGCGCACTGGAGGTGTAACGGTGACGTGTGACAGATGGTTACACACTCCTGGCATAGGATGGAGAGCTTTTGAACTGATGTCACAGAACTGGTTAATTAGATAGTATATTTTGAAATATATTTTCAAGGAAATTACATGTAGTTTTGGATATTTTACGAACCGACACAACACAAAAAAAATTCAAGGTTATTTACATGCTGAAATTACATCTTTCGAAATGAGGCCATAAATCAATCGTTAGTTTTCTTGCTAGTGTTATCTATATATTTTTAAAAGCACTGAAAAATTATCTACGTACCTAGAAATTTTCAAGAAAAGAGTGAATATGTGGATTATAGCTAAGCGTGCTCCACCTTAGGCTGCAGCTACACTTACCACCAGGTGTGCAGGCAGCCAAATGCTTAGTTATATAGCTCATAAAAAAAAACTACTAAAACTCCGCTCCACCATATTATATAAAAAGATTTTTTTTCAGATGCCGTAGCACATCTCCTTTTTTTTTCAATTTCAAGAATATTTCAAACATACAAACAGTTTGCATGTACTGGTTTTTTTTCAAATAATTAGTGATTTCTCATGCAAAAATATCAATGTTTAATTGCGACATTTAAATAACTTTGGCCAATAACTTTCCAAGCTAAAGAAAAAAGTCGCACAATTAATTAACAAATTCACATCAATCGTTCAACGAAATTGAGCTTTTAACACGTTCGTATTACCGGTCATTGGAATCCAGTAGCCCTTAGCAAACAAACATAACTCTTATGTCTATAGTCATACAGCTGTCAAACTCAATGTCAAATGTTTGGAAAAAGATGAAAAAGCAAATATATTATCAGTGGTTTAATTATATGCTTGTCTCGTCCCAACGAGCTGCGATTCAAACTCGTTTAAGGGCTATTGTCTGTCGTATTTTCCAAATAAGTCACTAAACCATAAGTTAGGCCACAAAAACGCGGGTTCGATTCTATGAACGCAAAATTACTGTAATTTCTAAGTTTTTGCCGATGGGCGGGCGAGGCGTTAGATTCTAAAATTTATTTCCTCTGTGATTATAGTTATTTATTGTAACTGGTATTTACATGTATAATTAATATACCTAAGGCTAGTATGTGCAAAAAAATAAGTTATATATATTCTAGGAAGTGATTTTGATTGGCTATGGTATAATAAATGTATGTGCGTTTAATAGTTTGTTATTGGTAGTAGATTTTGATAACTATTGATCAGATAAAAAATAAATTGCCCGTACTAAGAAACGTTGGCTTCAACTAGATAAACCACATTTTAATGTTAATCATTAACTATATACGCTTAAAAATAATTAATTATAAAGGTGTAAACTTTAAAAATAATATAACACCAATTAAAGTTCTTTTTATGTCAACAAGAAGGTAAAATGAAAGCTTATAAATTGCCAGGAATTCATTCGTATAGTCAAACAAAGCTAAGTTTATCTTGTATCTAGTATAGTAAATAGGTACCTAAGTACCCACTCAACCAGCTTACGATGTACCTCGTAGCAAATGGCTACTTTTGGTTTAGAGAGGTCAAGCTGTATCTAAGAGTCTAGGTTATTGATTTCAATAATATATAGCCTATGTTTCAATCCGGGAAAAGGGCTTCCGAATGGTATAAGTTTCATTAAAATTGGTCCAGTAGTTAAGGCGTGATCCGCGAACAAACAAACAGACAAACAGATAAGAAGAGAAACAGACAATAACTGGATTTGCGGAATCAGAATCGCTTATTTAGTAGATCTGCATATCTTTAATTTAACTTTTTGGCTTTTTTACAGTTTTATAATATAATAGTAAGTATAGAAGATAGACGTGTACAAAGTAGGTAGGTACACGTTATAATAAAAAAAAACATTGACCATTTTCAAAAACGCATTCAGTATTTTAAATCTCGAACAGTTAGAAACATCCTGGTTGAAGCCACAAATTTACAACGCGTCAAAGATTCTCTAGTCTATGACACAGTAAACTAATATTACCAACATGAAAAACTTAACATAGTATCACACTATCAATGAATCCACAACTGATGCAAGCGATATTGAAACTAAATGCGTCAACTTACAGTTTATATACCTTGTTTAAATGTATCCCGTTCCAGTCGGTAGGACATCTGTTATTCAGGCTATATTGATTCTAAATTCTACGTGGGTAGCTCATATTTTGCAGTGGCAGTGGACTCGGCAGATCCAGGTTTGTCTATGGTTGCATTGGCATGCAAGACGCGAGGGTTCCGCGCGAGATTTCGATCGGATCGTGCACGGCATTTTCTCGGTGCGTACGCGCACTTATACTAAATACATAATGGATAGATACAGTGAATTTGCTTTAAGAACTTCTCATGGTTTAGAATTAGATTAGGATAATCAAGTTGTTATAGAAATTACTTTTTCCCCACGGAGTATTTTTACAAAAAAAAAAAAAATTGGTATTATTGAAAAAAATTTGCGTTCAAAATTTACAGAATTGAAATAGTTTATTTATGTGTGATTATATCACGGTTTTAAAAATAAATCACAAAGAAGTCCTTATTCGCAAAGTCCTTATTCTGCAATGTTCGCTAAATAAACAAATCGAATATTGACAGCAATGAAACGATAGTAAACACTGTAAATAATCGCTTGAGCTGCAATAAACAGTGTTTTAAACGCTGCGATACGACCATAGAACATAGACCACCGATCACGCCCATCCAATAAGTTGTCAATCAAAGATATAATCTGTACGCGTGGATTTTTTAAATTTAGCTTCTGTGGCTTCCATTGTGAGAGTCTGCTTATAAACCGTTGTACCTAATTTATTTTGGGGTTTGGTGCGTATGCGAACCAAATTTTTAACGCGCTGATAAGGAAAGTGAACTATGAATCTGTGCACAGCTCTTTATAAGATACACGTGAAGCGGAATTAGACGTTGTGGGCGGGATCCTATTGAATTAAGACCACAAAATGGCTTGCAGCTCGTTGCAGATCACGACGCTCGTAAAAGGTGGGTCATTCGTCCAACGGTCGTCCGCCATTACCAGCAGTATGTTATTACTCCTTTATCCAACAATGCCCGCTTAAGAAGGCGCCAAGCCTCGAGCGCGTAATTCAAAATGTAAATAGTATGCACTTATAATGTATTTTGTATTCAACTGGCAGCAATGCAGTGCATGGCCGGTACGTCTCTCGCTGGTTTTACTGTAGAATCATGTAAAAATCCGCCATTTTTATTCCACACGCGCGCACCTGATTGGCGGTTCCCATGAGGCTAATTTTCGCGGATCTTTAAAGAAATATTTGTCTATGGCGAGGCGCGAACGTAATACCACTCCAAATTCAAATTTAAAATGGAACTCGTTAGAGATACGTCATTTAGCTATAGTGGAGTATGTTTACGAGACAGCGGCGGCGACTCCGGCGCAGCTTCTATAAAAAGGTGCTTCGTTACTAATTCCCTCGTCCCCCCTCGCACCGCCAATGTTCTAAATTTAACCGGGAAACGAACCCGGGATCGACGCACGTGTGTTCACTTAGCACTGGGTAACTTGAATAAAGATTCCTCAAAGTGGTTTTTTTTTTGCTCGAAATTTAATTTGAGTTTCAGCCGGGGTATGCCGGGACATGATTATGCAAGTAACATTTTTGGTTATGAGAAAAAACATTGTCTCGACAAGAGAGAAAAAGTTTCGATGTATTCATTCGGCCAGCAACGAAGGTCAGTCGAGATATATTAAAAAGTATAAGTGGTGTCCGCGGACGGGTTTCATTATTAAATTTCAAATATTACTGGCCAGTATTCGAATTTCAAATTTGTTACAAGACAACAAAGTTTGCGGACTGTAAGGTTAGTTCATCAGTGATCTTTATATACATACACCATGTAGGTTCTATAGGTTGGTATAACCTGTGTTATTATTTTTATTATTACTAACCAATTGCCAATGGAATTTCAATCTTATAAAAAAAAATCTGAAGCCACTATACAGTACAAGGGGCTATCTTGGCTACTGGGCCGCCAATCTCAGTTATCCCTAAGCAACAAACTACTTGTCTACAAGGCTATCATAAAATCCATCTGGACCTATGGAATCGAATTGTGGGGCTCAGCTAGCAATTCTAATGTGGAAATTCTCCAAAGATTTCAAAATATTGCTCTGAGAACGATCTCAAGCGCACACTGGTTCGTAAGATACACTGAAATACATGAATACCTGGAAATGCCAACTGTCAGGGAGGAAGTTTCCAGATACAACATAAAATATAAAGAAAGACTTGAACATCACTCAAATGAACTGGCTAGAAACCTACTTAACACACCAGAGAATGTAAAACGCCTCAAGAGATGGCAAATACTCGACCTAGACCAGAGAACGTAGACAGTTCTTAATACCAAATGGTGTCACTCGCTGGAGTCTCACCGCAACATTCAAATATCACGAACCAATCTGATTATAGCTATGTAGCCGATCGCAGATAAATTAGGAGGAAAAAAAAAAAGTGGTGTAAAACGCACAATTCATCGAACTTACATTGTACTATGAACAGGACTAGGCATTCTTGCTTGGACTTTTGATAAAGTTTACGCAATCAAGGCTTTCTAATGGAATGTAACTTGCTTATCTAAATGGCCATCTGACTGTCAGCTCGGCTTTGAATAAATTAACAGGAACACAAGAATTTTAGGTTGGCAGCACATAACTTAGAATTTGCTATGAATATGAACTGCACAAAACTCAGAATGTCATGACGAAAACATAGTGAAAAGAAAAAAAACCTGCCTGTCTGTGCCTAAGCAAAGCTCTCAAGATACTGCCACTTCTTTCTTGTTAACCAAATAAATAGTCAATACATGTACTTAATAATTTTAATACGTTTAAATACTATTATTCCTATTTTCTAATTTCCTGTAATAATAAAATGAATAAATAAATTAGCATATAACAGAAAAACAATGACTTATAAATGCAGCGATGAAATAACTATTTACAAAAGCTAAAAGATCTTACATACAAAAGCTCAATTTGTTTCAATTTCAATTATAGTTTTATTTGAAACACATAACGCCATATCTCTCGAACTATCTCAGGAATAATTCACTCGTTCAAACCGGCCACGCTTGAACTGTTCCTACCCCACGAATTTAAGACCTAACGCACATAAAATACGCTTGAAATTTGAATATAATCGGGCTTGAGATAGGTCCTTTTCAGGAGAAAATGAGAGATTTTAAAATTGACGCAGGAATTTCAGACTAAACTTTAATAAAATAAGGCTTAAATTAGGATGTTGGTTTACTTAAGATGTGTTGTTACGGTATGGTGCATACGCTTTAAGATGACCGCACGACGATTTTGAAAATACGAGCAGAGAATTCGGAATAGCTGATAGGTTTTTGTGGTCGAAGGTATCACGCGTTTCATTATTGATGCTGCTAATTATGGCAGCATTGCTCTTGTTTTAGGGTTCCTTTAGTAATTAAAACAATCCCTTAAATTATAGAATACTGATAATAATAATCATGCAAAACAAAAATAGTGCGTGGAGTCCCTCCGCGCGGAAGAAATTAAACTTCGAGTGCCACGCATTTACTCTCGCTCTGTGTTTAATGTGAAATTAATTTAGTATTTATTTTGATGTACTTAACCAATATGCAGTACTTATTTAGTTAGAAAAGGTTCTATGCTCATGTTGCCTAAATCAGAACTAGATGGCGCTGCTAAGTTTGCGTTTCGTGGGGGTCTCCGTATGTGATCACTCTCGCTCTGTCTCTTTCTATTCCCCCTCCACAGGAGCGTTAAACGTTTAGCGCAACCTTGTTGAAAGTCACATCAGAAGTATAACTTCAAAAACGAGAGATAATTTATTTCAGACTAGCTTTCGTTCGCGTTTCGTTTGATCCTGTTGATTTTCCGGGATAAAAAGTAGCCTATGTGTTAATCCAGGTTACGAACTGTATATATTCTGAGTTTCATCCAAATCGGACCAGCAATTGGAGCGTGATTGAAACACAAACATCTTACCCCCTTACTTACGATCGCTACATGGCGTTAATCAGCTGTTTAAATTATTGCTATCACCTACTAACAGGTAATGTCAAACAATGACAGAGCTAGACTTTGATTCAACTGTTTAACTATTCGTCTGTCGTAAATAAGACCCTTATAATATTAGGGCGGATTCGACCAAACTATTTATACGCAGTTTAAGTCTTATACTGCGAATAAAATCAATAATTACTCTAGTGAAAAGAAACTTTTTATTCTACCAAGTCTTATTCCAGGAAAAACTTGTCTATCCGAGAATAAATCGTTATACTGCCAAAATCTATGGTATAAACGAGTTATCTGTCGAATATTTTAATGGCGGCTGCTACATTTGACAAAACAGCTGTTTGTTTTCATAGATATTGACAACTTGACACCCGGATAATTTGTGTGCACATGTATTATTGCGTTGCGCTCTCTAAGCAATTGTTTTTTGAATTAAGTTGGTTTTTATGTATATACAGCATAGCAATACCTAGGATTGGCTACTCTCAAGATTGCAATGGAAAAACAAAAACGAATTTATCTGAGAATAATATCAAAGAGTAAAGTTATACAAGGGATACTTATTCAGGAATATCATGACTTTTCGACGAATCCGCCCTTAGTGGGATGGGAAGGAACGGGATAGTGAGATTGGATGGGATTTTAAAAAATATATTTTTTCACGTAGATTCGCGGTCTGGCATACCGGAACGCGAAAAAACTTTGACGTAAAGGTTACATCAGTCAGACGAATTGGAGCAGTGTTCCTACACTCTACACCTACATAAAAAAAAAACACGGAACCCTGATAAAGAACCCGACTCACACTTACCCAGCAAATTAAATAAAATCATGTGAAGACGAAAATCAATTAAGAAAAAGTACTAATTAACCAAATTTTTTTGCAACGAAGCTGCGTGAATGTGAAACATCCACCAGACCATTTCACACTGACTATAATCATAGTACCATAAAACCCCGGAACATATTAAAAGCGTGCAAATATCCAGGATCTGATTCAAAGAGGATTCAAGATGGAAAATGCGGGGTATATTCATATTGCAGGCGTCATGGCTCAGTCGGTAGTAGCTCTGCCTTCCGTGCTATGGGTCGTGGGTTCGATCCCCACCGAGAACAAACATTTGTGTGTTGTAAACATAGATGTTTGTTTTGTGTCTGGGTGTTTATATGTATTATAAGTATGTTTTTACAAAAAAAAAATTATCTAGTTTTCATCGTACAAGCTTTGCTTAGTTTGGGACTAGAAGGCGTTGTGTTAAGTGTCCGTGAATATTTATTTATTTAATGATGATAATGATGATGGCAGTTCTTTGGGAATGTTCTACTGATCGTAAACAGTACAGAAAAGTTACAAGAAAGCAAAATACTCAATGTCGTGTTTATTCCAGTTATTCTTATTTAATTGCCAAACTACTGAAACGATTTTGATAAAAAATTATGGAACCAATCCGAAAGTTATAAAAAGTAAATATGTTCTCTTCAAGATAAAAAAAATAATCAAATTGGTTTATATTTGACAGAGTTAAGAGATAACAAACATGAAGAAAAATATATTCGAATTGAGAACCTCCTCATTTTTTTGAAGTCGTTAAAGAGTAGAATTTGTCACAGATCTTTAATACTATTATACTAGGTAATACCTTTGTGGACTATCTATGACTCTGATATTTTATTATTTACTAGCTGACCGGACAGACGTTGTCATGTCATTCAAACTCTTACTGTCAAACAACTGTCAGTGTCATTTCAAATGTGACATTAAAAAAGTTTTTATGGAAAAGGTTAAGGAACTTTCACCCCTCCTTTCAACCCCTTACAACCCTTTCTTCGCATTAAAAAGTAGCCTATGCCCTTTCTCAGGCTCTAGACTATCTGTGTACCAAATTTCATTCAAATCGGTTCAGTAGTTTTGGCGTGAAAGCGAGACAGACAGAGTTACTTTCGCATTTATAATACTCGTATGGATTATGAAAAAAAAAATACAGCAGAATTGAGAACCTCGTTTATTTGAAGTAGGTTAAAAAGTAATCTTTATTACTATGAATAGCCTCTGTTTCCTTCATTCTATTTTCTTCAGTGACGTCAATATCTGGTCGCTAACGAGAGTAACCCGACTCCGTAACCAATACCCTCATTAAAGAGACCGCCTTGTACCTACGTAAGAGGTAGGTACCTCACTGTGTTCATTGTATAATGGTGAGTGACATTAGCGTCTCAGAAAGGAGGATTTATTTAACATTGTAAAAATAGCTTTGGTGTATATTTTTTATGTGTGGGATTCGAATTTTGACATTTTTTGAGACAACATGTAGCATATTTATTTTAATAGTTTTTCTTGTGTTATTGTGAGTATTGTGGTTTAATTTTGGTGGAATTTTAACCCATAGTACTTAGGTCGTAACATAAAGTGTGAGCCATTGGAATAAATGTGTGTAAAGTGGTTTTTCTGAATGTGAAAATTCGATTCAGGTTTTGGAGGGAAAATCCACCATTTTCTCTTCAAAACAAACGACAGCCGACTTGACGAAGACTTGACTTATCATTTACGCAAGACAAACACATAAACAAACTAAAAAACACATAACAAAGGGAAAAAACATAACGTTAGACTAGGCGGTATGATTTTAAAACTATAGCCTGCTCCGAGGAGCGGAAAAAAAAATTATCTGGGTATGTATAAACTCTATCTGAAGTAGGTAGTCTTTGGAAGAAAGTTGAGATGTTTCGATGGTAGCTCTAAACTCGATACTATCTGGACTGATTATGATGAAATTTTAGAATGACGAGTCCTTTAGAATTCGTATGAAACAAATACTGATCCAGGTTTTTTCGACACCCTACAAAATGTTTGTGATCGAGTATTATTTAGAATAAAGTTCTTTGTTGGGATGTAATCTTCAGTTTCAAAAAGTCTTGGACGGCTGCTCTTGACCACTACCGTTCCAAACTGGGTCCTGGTTTGGAAATTTTGGTCAAAATCTATGGATCCAGGTCGGGACGATGATCAAAAGTAACCCTACTAATTAAAACCTAGTGTTTCCTACTTATCATTCGAGAGAGAAATCATTTTGACGCCAAAAAAATCCAAATTAGCCCTCTCTGCCAAAATCTGTATCACGTGTAACATCCTATTTTAACCCTCAAGCAGGGGCGTGATCGGTGTGCTGCCTTGCTTAAGCCTGGCAGGTTTTCTAAACTGTTTTCATACTAAATCATAGGTATTATGTGACTATAATGACACTAGAGCATTTCAGCGCGTTTTTTTGCCGTCAAAAGCTTCTTGTTTTCGTATATCTGTATCCACGTCACTTGACATTATGCTGGGCAGCGAAAGCAGTTCAGAGCTTGCGATATGGAGGCAGAGCCATAGAATTAGTAGCTCTATATAGGCGGAGCAATATCTATGAAGCCAATCCCAATACTTTCATTCAAGTGACATCCGCGCTGACGGATCGTCAATTTGTCTACCACCCCGTCAGTCAGCGCTGCGGAGGAATGGGCGCCGATGACGGCGACGAGATGTATCGGAGGCCCGCGCCGCCGATTAGGCCTGATGCCAACATAGTGTTGCTAGCTTCGCACGCTTTGGATAGATGTCGCTGGTTTTGGATGAAGATTTTTATTTAGCAATGCTGTGATCTTTCACTGCTGGTTTTAAAGATATAGAATACTACAAAGTATGCTTAGAAAATATTGTATTAGGTACCAATAGTGAAGCAAGTGATTTAGAGGTTATAATTCAATGTTTCGATGAGCTAAGCCTAAGGGCTATTATGCACTACTATTTTAATCCTTAAGACCTCACCATGTAACATAATAATTGCAATAAATGATATGATATGATATGATATGATATGATATGATATGATATGATATGATATGATATGATATGATATGATATGATATGATATGATATGATATGATATGATATGATATGATATGATATGATATGATATGATATGATATGATATGATATGATATGATATGATATGATATGATATGATATGATATGATATGATATGATATGATATGATATGATATGATATGATATGATATGATATGATATGATATGACATGACATGACATGACATGACATGACATGACATGACATGACATGACATGACATGACATGACATGACATGACATGACATGACATGACATGACATGACATGACATGACATGACATGACATGACATGACATGACATGACATGACATGACATGACATGACATGACATGACATGACATGACATGACATGACATGACATGACATGACATGACATGACATGACATGACATGACATGACATGACATGACATGACATGACATGACATGACATGACATGACATGACATGACATGACATGACATGACATGACATGACATGACATGACATGACATGACATGACATGACATGACATGACATGACATGACATGACATGACATGACATGACATGACATGACATGACATGACATGACATGACATGACATGACATGACATGACATGACATGACATGACATGACATGACATGACATGACATGACATGACATGACATGACATGACATGACATGACATGACATGACATGACATGACATGACATGACATGACATGACATGACATGACATGACATGACATGACATGACATGACATGACATGACATGACATGACATGACATGACATGACATGACATGACATGACATGACATGACATGACATGACATGACATGACATGACATGACATGACATGACATGATATGATATGATATGATATGATATGATATGATATGATATGATATGATATGATATGATAAAGCCCCGTTTTCACTAGGGCACATTTGTTCTGCGACTCTGTCGCTCGACACAAAATTCACGTGTCCCGGGACATTTACGAGTCGCGCAACTTGCTAGTCGATGCTCTGCGAACGTCGACACGCGCGACATTCACGTCCCTCGACAGTCGCCGATGACAACTACGTGAATGTCGGGCGATTTGTTCCCGCGACATGTCTCGTAGTGAAAACGGGGCTTTAGGAACTGGAAAAAAAAATCAGTGGGGATTTCTGGAATATACCAAAGAAACTATTGGAAAAATTTAAATGAAACCGCTATAACAGAGCTCGCTTTAAAGAGACAGAAATACGGTGCTGAGTCTAATGTCGTTAATGTTTTTTGTACGAATTTACTCATGATCATATAACGTAAGAGGAATGGAGGTTACTAAAAAAAAAAATAGTGCGTCGAGTCCCTCCGCGCGGAAGAAGTTATACTTCGAATACCATTTGAGTTTTGTGGGGGTTTCCGTGTGTGATCACTCTCGCTCTGTCTCTTTCTATTCCCCCTCCCCAGGAGCGTTAAACGCTGTCTCTTTCTATTCCTCCTTCGTTTAACGTTTAACGCTGTCAGTTGGAAGTCGCATTACGTATAACTTCAATATTTTCTTTAATTCATAGCCCATGCATTCGAAGTCAGGTAGCGTAATACAACAGTACTGATTTAGCAAAAATCTGCCAGATCTAGCGATTAAATTGTGGAGTACGCTGGCAACCCTCGCTCGGCCCGATGATTCACAATTGGGTGAACGAACCACCGCTGTCAATTGTTTTCTTAAACGAAATCGCTTCGTCCATGCGGGCTTGTTTCGGTTCTATTGGATAATTCCATACTGAAGGTTAAATAAATAATATACCTACGTACCTAAATATAGGTGACTGACACAACACTTCTGACTATCAATTTACTATTTTGATGCACCTATTTCTGCCACAAGTTGTTATATACTCATTTTTGTGCTACATACTATATTAGCGAGCATACTATTTACTCGTGACTTCATTAACTTAAGCAGTGATACTGATACTGTGATACCTACCTAGCTAATTTAAGTTTGTAAAACATAAGAACTAAAAAAAAAAAACCTGTGCGTGCAGTCCCTACGCGCGGGAGAAGTTATACTTCGAGTGGCACGCATTCACTCTCGCTCTGTGTTTAATGTGAAATTAATTTAGTATTTATTTTTATTTACTTAACCAATATGCAGTACTAAATTTTCACTTCAATATAAAAAGTAAAAAGTTGCATGAACACTGCCATCTATTATATTTTGACTGTAGCGTATTAGTCTCTTTCTATTCACCCCGCTGTCAGTTGGAAGTCGTATAACTTCAAAAACACGGGCGGTCAAATGCTGAATTGCTGAACAATGCCATCTATATTTGATTGTAGCGTATTAGTCTCTGTATCTTTCTATTCCCTCGAATAGAAAAGAGACAGAGACTATGTCCTCTCGAATAACGCAACCTTGTTGGAAGTCGCATTAGAAGTATAACTTAAAAAAATCAAAAAAGCTGTGCTCCGGTTTGAAAGTGGTCGCCACTGGTACTTATCATCATCATTATCCACAGCTCAAATTCACCGATCGACGCAACAGGGCACGTCAGAGGCCGTCCTCTGATGGTGCGACTGTTAGAGGTAACTGCTAAGCAATAGGTGTTCTTATTTCATATAAAAAAAAACTACACGTAAATCTTTTTCCGACTGAATTTTCAACACAATCAACAACTGTAGAGACAAATTGGTAAGCTACCAAAATGCGACTGCATCAATCCGCGCTTTGGTGAACGCTAGCCAATTGCATATAGTCTAAGATAATTGGCTAACATTAGAGATATCTCTAATGAATAGCATAGGTATGGGTAATAAAAATAATTTATATGTTTATTATATCCACTGGAAAAACCGACTTAAATTTGACACGCCTTCATCATCAAATGATGATGATGATGATGGCAGTTCGTTGGGACTGTGATTGTAAACACCACAGAAAAGTCACAAGCAAAATACGCAATGTCGTGTACGTGAATGATATGTTTTTTCCAGTTATTCTTATTTAACCGCTAAACTACTAAACCGATTACGATAAAAAAATTATGGGACTAATCTGGAAGTATACCCTTTCAGTTCAAAATAGAATTTTTCAAATCGGTTTGTAAATGATGGAGTTCTGAAGGAACAAACATTAAAAAAATACATCCGAATTGGGAACCTCCTCCTTTTTTGAAGTGGGTTAAAAAAATAATTTCCTAAATCGGTTCATAAATGATGGAGTTCTGAGGTAATAAAAGTTTAAAAAAAATACAACTGAATTGAGAAACTCCTCTTTTTTTGAAGTGGGTAAATAACCAGACATCGCCTCTGGATTTAGCTGTATATAATTGCAACACGCCATTTGGCAGAGTGCTGTGTCGCGATGACATCGAGTTTGTCGATTATTTGGCATGCTCCACCCGCATTCTGGGTCACGATGACCAAGATCAGCATTTTATCGTGCTTTTCTCACTACGAGGTACTTAAAAACACCTGTCAGAGGAATAAAGGCTTTATGGTGATGAAGGTAGAGCCCAATAAAACTGTCAAGGAAGATTTTTTTTTATTTAATCTATAGTGTCCTAATGCAGGGCAGAGACTTTGATCACCAAAATTAAAAAAAAAAATTAGAAATATAATAATTCTTAATAAAAAAATTATTGCATAAAAGTTAGACAATTTTAAATAATTTCTCAAAAAAATAATTCTAGAAGTCCAAATGTAAAAAGATTTAAAAAAATCCATATAAAATCCAAATTATAAATGAAAATGTAGAAATTTCTTATAAAAACTTCACAACAACAAAGATCTTTGTTATTTTTTTTGTCACTATCACTACTACCTCTATGATGATAAAATTAACTGTTGATATTGATACTGCTTCAAGTTTCTTTTTCGTTAAGTTCTGCTTTTCTTTGTATCAGAGTGAATCTGGCCTGCACTGTACCACTATTGTTTTATCTGTGCTATTGTGTGTGTCAACAGCCAAATTTATACCTTAATCCGAGAATTTTACAGTCCCAATTTAAACAGCGCTAGGTATCTGGCACTTCGAGTAATTGAATCAGATTCTATATTTGTTATTTGTACTTTAAAGATGTCAGATTTTAACATTTTGACTAAAGAACTGTACTATCGATCAATTTTTCTACTGAGTACTTTCATTTTTAAACTCTCGAACAGCTGATACAAACATTATATGGAACAAATGACTATCAGACATATTTTTTTTTAAATTTAATTGAAAACAATAATTTCCTTCTAAACTCTATAGAACCACATTCCATTTTTAAATACATTCGCAGCATCTGCAAATCGATCATTCACGTCGACATTCGATTTGTTAAAATCGATTCGCATTCTGTATTTGAAATTCAAGAGAATGCCCTATGGGTGTTCGTTTGATTTACGAACACTCGTTATGAGTGCCTTAATGAGGTGCGCGGGCGCATCGCGTCGATTATAACCACAGACGAGATAGTAATTACTATCAGACATAAGTTCCACAAACTATTAAATACAATTCTTAATGTCCTAGCGAATATAGTTTTTATTATATGCAAAATACAGCTCATATTTACATTAAACTGAAATGTTCAGTGGTTGCAAGACCATGATATTTTTTGTCTAGTTTTAGTCTTAATTTTATAGATTGTAAAGTTCAATTTACTTCAAATGTGAATTTGGTTTGTCGTCATTTTTAAATTAAAATCGCTCAAGACGTACGTAATAAAATTGTGTTTTTTTTTTGTATAATCGCTTTATAAGTTACTATTATTTACAACATGTTTCCTTGGTTTGTTATGTTGAATGTATTTAGTTAACAATCTGTAAATAAGTAATTAACATTAAAAAAATTCAAAGTTCTTGGAATAATAGTTGTCAATAACAATGATAATGGCTGTGTAAAAGATCATAAAATAACTACGAGCAATAACAATTAGAAAAAAAACAAAAAAACTATAGTACCGTAAAAAAGGTTTGAAATAGTATCAAATAGCTAAATAAATTAAGAACCCGTGGTTATTCAAGACCCTTGTATGAAAAGCGAACAAACCACCTCCGGTTACAACATAAAGAGTCCCACAGGGAGCTATTCTGGGCCCTCTCGCGTTCAATCTCGAAAATATTTTTTTTTCGTTTCTAAGTGTTGTATTTATAGAAATAGACTGGCACGGGATTTCTATTTTGTTTTATCTTTGGAATAAGTTGATTTTTTGCTTTTGAATCTCAAGAGGTTGAGATTGAGGATTACTAAGAAAGCCAAATGAAATCTTTAGTTTTTTTGTCTATAAGTTCGTATGAGTTAGTGGTAAATTTTGGTGACGGAGTTTTAGGCCACCTTTTAGGCCTCCGCTGTAGTTTTAGGACTGTTAGAGCCGAGACCTACAGTGAAACACGCAAGCGCTTAGATGTAAATACCACCCACGGTCACCCATCCAAACAGTGACTGCGCAGAACTTCGCTTAACTTAAATTATCATTCGCCACGAGCAATAAAAATACTTATCAGATGAATAAATAAATATCTATTTGATTGGATGGTGCCATAAATGAAAAAAAATGTTAATATGTACATATAATAAATGAAAATAAAACACCTCCATTATCCCGTTACAAAAGATCAGATTATACAAACAATAATAACCTATGGCCTTTTTATAGCTTTAATCCATTTAAAATAATAAATAACGCATCCATTTGCAATAAAAACATGTTCCATTACCACCGGTGACTTTCATAACGAAAATTCATTAGCAACCAATCGCCATTACTCTCATTCTTCACCAAAACAAACAAATCCTACATTTAACTAAACAATGCTACTTCCGGCAACATTTATTATAACCTCTATCACCTTCGCAATAAAGTCTACAGCTGCACATGCATCAGCATCTGTGAATTCCTCTGCTGTTCCATTAACAGTAATAATATCTCCACCGACCTCAACATTCAACTCTATATCTTTGCTGCTAAGGTTTTTTTATCATTGAGATCCAAGATGATCCCCAAACGTTGTCCCCAGATATCTGAAGATATTGAAAGATTAGCAGTGGCTCAGGATGTCCCCATAAATAATACATTGGATGGGGTAGTGATGGATCGTCTGTCTATCCAGTTTCTATTAGTAGAAATTCTTAAAGGGTGGTTATGGGGTGGCTATTATTAGCAGGACGAATGTTAGCTTACGATGCAACGATACTTCGTTCATTAATTCGGAGTTCTTTCAAGGGTTCTGTCGTGTCAACAGATTTGCTATAAATCTTAGCTGTTACTATCAGAGAAATGAAAATAAAACAATTCTATTTATTCGTATGTTAGTTTCCTTTTACCAATCAAAATATTGCTCTAAGATCATATAAACTAAAGTAAAAATGACAATAAATTATATGATCTATACATCTATACATCTATACATCTATACAATCTATACAAATATTATAAAGAGGAAAGGTTTGATTTTTTGTTTGTTTGTTTGTTTGTATGAATTGAATAGGCTCCGAAACTACTGGACCGATTAAAAAAATTCTTTTACCATTAGAATCCTACATTATCCCTGATGAACATAGGCTATATTTTATCCCGGAATTCCCACGGGAACGGGAATTACGCGGGTGAAACCGCGAGGCGCTGCTAGTAGGTAGATATTATAAAGAAAATGAAAGTATATAGTTACTTAATTAAAATTAATATTTCTAATCGTGTTAATTTTATGACTGGCAAAGCTTCATCTTAAATCACAAAAAAGTATAATTGATCATTTAGAATCGATAATGTTCAACAAATTAAAATTATTTATCATTCAAATAGATTATCTTTATAATAGAAAAGCTATTAAAAGTCTATAAAATTATAAGAAATCATTGGATATTTAATCATGAAACATTCTAAATAAGGTGTCTGCTCGTAAATCAGTCTTTGACGCCAAATATTTGATCATAAATATATAAAACGCAAGATTTTTATACATAAAAATGATATCCATTATCTAAGTAAGGCATGGGAATTCACTGATATAGCAACCGATAAAAATCATGTCGAAAATTTCTTGCCCGATAATATTAAGTAAAAAAATATTGTAACCACTCGTGTACACAGCGATAACGTCGTAACGAGACCTTCAAAAAACTTACGCAGTGGAAAGTTATAAAAAAACACAAATATGTGATGGTTTACATTGTTTAACATTATAATATTATACGCGGGGAGTTTTTCGCAACTTTATTCGCGTTTTGCATCCTTAAAACAGATGCAACCTCTTTTGTAGATTCTTTTAAAAAGTTTAGGAATTTCTTTCGTAGTGTAACTTCATTGCTAGAAGTAGACAGATATCCTCTCCAGCCAAGGGTTTGAGAGCATGAAGGAGAAACCGTATGATAGCCAATTATTCAGCAACACAGTAAAATAAATCTGTAGTAACAGATCTTCATGAACTTTTTTGGTTATTCTCTAGTAATTGTAGAATATTAGTTTCACAAGGGTCCCAGATCTAGAATAGGGAATATTTTAATAAAATTATAAACACTATAGAAGCAATAAAAAAAAACATCTAAGAACATTTTATTAAACTTTCAAAATTAATTTTATATGATCATCAACACCGGTAGCAATCGTAAAGAACTCGATGATGATCATTAAAACCACGTCAATATCAAATCATTTCAATAAAGACATTGATCGAAGATATAGCGTCAATTTGTCTATCACCTTCAATATGAGTGGTTTCATCTAAATTATTCATAGTCCGTCCCTCCGATAAAAAGTTTGCAACTTTGTCCCGTTTTCTTTTGTTCTCAATATTGTAGGCAAGAAATTGAATTCAATCACTATTCTACTTTGTTATTTTTTATGTTCGTTCGGAGAATAATGTACTCAGATTTCAACTGTTACTAATTCTGTTAGGATCACAAATTATTTATTTATTTATTGATCACCAACATAGTGTACAATTAAAAGATAAAGTTTAAAAGGTATTAGATCAAATGCCACCACAATTACAAGCGAAGACAGAATGGTATAAACTAAATAATAATTAACAAACAAAAACAAAAAGTTATTGTTTAGCTACCTACTGCTTGGTAGCGCCAATTATAATGTTTATATGTGCTAAATCATTTTTAAAATTCCTTTAGATAATGTTTTTATGTACCAAAATATATTGGGCGTATGTCTTAAACTCAACCATAGTGGGGTTACAAGTTACAACTAAATTTTAATAGTTTCTATCGTTTACAATAGATAAATGGTGGCAAAAGATTATATAACCCAAAAGTAAAATATAAAATATAGTGTGTGAATATAATACATGAGGAATATAGCCTATTTTATGTTAGTTTTTGTGAAAATTTGGAAAAAAAATCATTATAAATTCATAAGAGAGGTTCTTTTATGTGTCACAAATCATCATTACCGAGCCCGGTATCACCCTCTGACTGGCCTAGTTTAACTTAGATTCTTTCTGTCATACCAATTTATATCCAGGCAACGATTTTCTATCTTTTTCTAGGTATCAAGCTGGATCGGAAAAAATGAGTCATCAATTTCTGTAAGTGCTCCATCTTTTTTGATTATTTCAAATAGTTTAGTACCATTAGATCATATATTATTTGTGGTATTACTCGCATGAGTAGGTATATATTTATATATAATTGTTGTTATAACACTATATTCGTCGATAAACAATCTACTAGTAAAGACAGCTATCAATATCTATTTTGTAGCCAAAGTTTTGTTTACGATGTCTCTTTTATGTCACTTGTGTTATTCTAAACCACCACATTCTGTTATTATACGAACCTGTTTAGTACTAAATAAAGGTAATAGAGTACACAACTTACCTGATGTTATAGTTACATAATATTACGTAGGCATGTTTAAATTTAAACCTAAAGAAAGACAACATTTGTAGCAGGCAGGAAATCACAGATAAAAAAATTGCCAGCATCGAAAAAAATTATTAAATACAACCTCTTTCCCAATGCAAAAGCCCTGTCCTCTAAAAGGAAAGTAAAATAAAAGATATAAAAACAAAAAAGTTCCATATCGACGGGGAATGATTGAAACAAACGCGTGAAACTTCGAACACGTCCCTAAGTGTATTAAAAACTTTGGCGAAAAGTGAAAGGAGACAAGAAGACAAAGTAAAATAATATAAATACTTTCAATAATAAAAAGGTGGAAGTTTTTTGCGTCCGAGTGGAGTTTGAAAAGTGGTAGCGACTTACAGACTGTAAATAAGTTGAAGGACGTAGCTTGGTTTTCTAGATCAATGTATATAATAATGCAACTACTATTTTTATACGCAATGCCAAACTGAAACGTCCGTACTCAAAAATATAGATTATCAAAAGTCTAGTCCTCAAATTCTAAAAACTCTCCGAAGTAGCAAACCGCATAGGTCTCTGGCATGAATATCCAAATAGTCTATGGACTATGAACAAAGAAAGGACTATATTATAGTACACCAAAGGATCTATAGTATATACTCTTTCTGCGTCTTCCGGAGTGTAACTAACTACTATGATAAATTAAACCTTCAACTAGCTCGCAACAGAATCAAATCCGCTAATCAATTTTATGAGCACACAAGTCACACAACAGTGTCTTGAAGATACTTTTTTAAATAATTTTATTATTAGAATTCGCATTATAAATGACGTCAAACCGTTTCCAAATCCAAAATTCGTTAAATTTGACTCTATCAATAATAAAAACCCATTGTTTTCGACCACTAAAAACACGATGAATAATACAAGAGCTTAAACTGTGAATGGCAACCAAGCAAACCGATTTAACAGTTAGTCTGTTATGCTCGGTATAGAAAGGAATAATCTGAGGGGGAGGGTACGAGACAAAGGGGCTGAGGAGTGTCAGGTTACACAAATATGCACACGTCATATGGAACTTGGAAATGAGATGTCGATAAAAAACATTGGTTGATAAAAAGGCTTGTAAGAATATTTTGAAGTTTAAAAAGTAGGTTCTTCGGGAAATCTGCATTGTTTTCGTTAGAATTTAATTTAGTGGTAGAAAATGTAAAAAACAGTAAGCAGCTTAAAGTTTATGAGTAATCGACGACCAGGCTAAATGAATCTACATCCAGTAGACTGATATAGGTTGATGATCATGATGCATTGTGTCAAATGTAACTACGTGTGTCTGACCACTCCTTAAAATATCTGCAAGGATTCAACTATTTATTAGGAAGTTAATTCAATTCCTATGATCAACTTAACAACACATTATTTATAGAATCCGGTTACAAATATAACGGGGACAGTTTATTTATTCAAAACTACTTACAAGACAACTTTTATTTTCCTAACCATCAAATTAAGGGTGTATCACACCCCCAACCCAAATACATCTGACAGGCGACAGAAGTAATCTCGCCTGCATTGAACCCGCTACCCTCAGGCCGACTGCCAACTAACGAACAATCGGGCACTCCACCGCTCGATGTTTTCCATTGTTATCTGCTAGCTCCCCTATTTTCCCTCCTATTTGTTTTTGTTCGGTAATTACTGTTTGGTTTTCTGTGGATTGCTTGTGGTTGTAAATAAGCCGGGAGATGGTTTAGCTTTGTATTAGTGGTGGAGCGTGGTGGAGTTCTTTGTGAAAGAGTTCGACGGGGAAGCACCGCCGCACCTATTTCTACCGACAAGGATTGCTGAGTTTTAATTTGGACAGCGTCAGTGCTAGTGCGAACGTAAGAGCACAAACTAACCGCCACGCTTATGATGATCAGAATATTGAATACCTTCATAACTGAAGAGCTGCTGGCTTACTACACCAGTCTTGATCTTATTTTTCAAAGCAGCACCATTTTGCATAAGTGAAGAGAACAATGACCAAGTCAGTGCCTACATATTTTTTGCACGCCCCACAGCACATGGGTAACACGTGGGATTGACGTCATAATTACATTAATTAGTAATTATTACAAGTACTTGAATGAATGTATGTAAAAAACTCTTGTCACCATTATACTTAGCAGCTCGTAAATTAATGCTGACCTTTATGGACGCCGTTCTTTATAAATATAAGTGCGATATAGTGTAAGAAACGATACGTACCATACTTTTCATCATCATCATCATCATCATCGTCTACTGTTCGACTCGACTCGCTGTCGGGAACAGGTACCTCTGCCATCTTGTGTTAGAACGTGATAAAATCATCTTTAGTACCAAAAATACCACTTACTTAATCTTAGAAATATCACCATGGCATAGGAAAATGATATTAAATTAAACGCTTGCTAATTTTGATTTTAACTTAAATGGAGATTGTCAGCAACTTTAGGTAAAAGTCTTAATGATTCCAACAGTTTATCAAACAGCTCTGAAAATCCTGCAATTTCAATATGAAAGGAAAGCGAGCGGTCCCGATCCCGGTCCTTGGGAGACACCAACACGTGTAACAGAGCTTAACTGCACTTACAATTAAGCATTAAACTACGGTTGATTAAACCCAGGCTTTATTATAAACCCTTTGAATAAAAGACCACCAAAAACCCATTGAATGTCCCATGGTCCCCCAGTTTCCATTGAGCAATGGTATCGCAAGCTTCTATAAAAACGAGTTAAAGGGATTTGAATTTTCGATTGGGTTTAGCGGTTTCCGTTTTTGACTTATAATAAGGATAGATAGATAGATAGATAGATAGATAGATAGATAGATAGATAGATAGATAGATAGATAATACTTTATTGTACACAAGGATTAAATACATAAAAATCTTAAAACTAAGTATAGTACAATGGGCGGCCTTATCGCTGAAAGCGATTTCTTCCAGGCAACCGTAAGGTTTTGGATTGTCGAGTTTGTTTTTTGTGACCGAGTCTTATATGTCCATGTGACGCAAAATTTGTAATTCATTCTAAACAAATCAATAACATAACCAATTATGGATTTGAACGAACAATCTAAGTTTGATTATCAGTAATTCGAGTTATCGAGCTTTGAATCATTTGCAATTTGCAAGGGAAATTCGGAGCAATCTATACTATTGATGCAGAGGTCAGTACAGACTGATTGACTGACTATTTATGTCTAAAAGTTGTCAAACTTAAGAAATCCATTACTGGACACAGGATGGAGAGGATGGTATAGGGGCTAGGCCAGCCTACTCCCATCTAAAAGTGGCCCCTGATGCTGTCAAATTATCTAAATTTCAAGCAAATGATCATTTACTTTCTACAATGGAAAACCAAGGAATTGAAGACCAGGCAAAGTCGCAAACAAGCAGTTGTAAATAATTATCTCACAGACTGATTGCAGACAGACATTAGTATTGAAGAAAGTACGTCGTCCGTCATTAGTTATTCAATGTAACGGAACGGAGGGTATAAATATGTAAGATTGTCTATGGTCATAGAGGGAATGATAGGTAGAAGGTCTAATGCGTCACTCTCACTCGTACTTTTAGTTTGTATCACTTTAAGTACACTATCTTTGGTGTTGCCATCTTATTTGTGCACGTCAAGTACTTAAGCGCCATCTCATCCCATCCCACTATCACCACTAATTCTACTAATCCCACTAAGGTTCCCACTAAGTTTAGATGTTTGAACGTTTGTGTTTCAATCACGCACGCTGAAACTATTAGTCCGATTTGGATGAAACTTGGAATATATATAGTTCTTTACTTGAATTAACACATAAGTTTTTTGTCCCAGAAAATTAATGAGATTAAATGGGAAGTTGACGAAGTTGCAGGCAAAAGCTAGTTAAAGATAATGTTGAAAAATATGCATATTACGAACACATTAAATTAAAAGCGATTTTAGGTTCACTATAAAAGAAATAAAGCTCATATTGAAATTATAAGTATAAAAGAGTGACACAGGGTGACTATGGTCAGTTTATAATAATACAAAGCTTCAATTGACTTCCGGTAGTTACTACTGGGCTATTTTTGATCTATTGTTTCAATGGACGGGAATATATTAGTCTAGGCTGTGATCAGTTAACTACTTATAATAATGTTTTGCAGACTGTCAATTGATTAATGATAAATTGAATCACGTAGTAAATATAGAATTTTAAAAATAAATTACATTTACTGGTGTAGTGTTTTTTCTGAGCAATATTTAATTTAAAAGATAGTATGGTATAGCTACTTTGGCTCCAATAAAAAAGCAAAGCTCTTTCTTATTTTCAATTTAAATTTGGAACCAATATTGTACCAAGAAGACGGAGAACCGACAATTTTAAAAAAACTCTACAAACTCTCTACTGACTCTACCATCACAAACAATAAGACCTAATGTTTTTTTTTAAAAGAAGTATTCTTATTTTGTCAAAAAACCGTTTTACAAATATTTGATTTTGGTCGTCCGTTCCATACATCTTGTAGAGTTTGAAGTCTAGTTTTTTTTTATTTAATCTCGGGAGTTTTGTCGGGATGAAACTAGTGGTAAGCCGACTACCGAACATCATAGTTCACACGGTTTCCCGAACAATAGCCATACAATATAGCCTGATTAGCTATAGAAGCTGACCCATTTCTGTACCACCCTTTGGCTGTGGGAATGACAGATGGTCACCTTCATGTAACTGATCTACAAATGCCTACAAAATTAACTACTTACTTATTTCAAAGAGATTAAATTGCTCAAGATCTTTTAGACAATTTTTCAAGACCTTTTGAGACGATTTCGACGCGCTCTCGCCTTTAACAGGAAATAGTGGGAATATGTCCAAGAGAGATTTGAAAGGAGATGGTCGGAAGAGGAGATGCTTAAAAAAGAGAATTGTAAGTCTTTGAGAGTTTGGGAAAAAAAAGGGATAGAGGCAAACTTGTAGATGTGGATTTTGTTGGATATCGTATTAAAGTTGTAATCGAAGGTAACTAAACATTACTGGTGTTACTTATAGTTGCATCTTAACAAAACACAACAGGGAGAATTTTAAGCAGTGTGAATCTAAACAAGACAAGATGGCACCATTTTTAAACTGTGATTAAGTTTTGACAGAAGATGAAAAGCGATTCTAAGTAAACCCCTTAATCCGTACTTCATTGACTAGCGAAGTACTAAGAACACATAAAATCTAACTTTTACCTAAAGGGTAGGTATCAGCAAGTCCCATCAAGGTATTTCATCATCACTAATTAGTCAATATTGATACCAAACTGATAAATAAGTGGAAACTATCAGCCGGTTGTAAGTCTAGGTACCAGGGCGCAATGAAATGCGAAGAGATCGCTTAGATACGAATTACTAAGTAAAGGACACTTTGATGGAACGGAGCGGACAACAGAGATAAACACAGTGGAGTTAGAACACCTCCATCACTTTGGATAATGGAAGCAATAAAGAGGCTTACGAGTCAAGACAGACAGTTCAACAGGCCCTTCAAGGCACGGAAGCGCTCAGTGCGCTGTAAATAATCTAAATCTTCTTAAATATATAAAACTCTTTTAAAGCTGACTGACAATCAACGCACAGCCTAAACTATAAGTCCTAGAGGTATGAAATTTGGAAGGTAGTATCCATAAATAGTGTAGATCACAGTGAAAGATGCCGGAGGAGGCCTTTGCCAAAAGGCACACTGAACTGAGGGATATTTTGTAACATAAGGAGAATAAAACGTTCAGAATAAAAGGCTTAAATAAATAATCCATAAATAGTGTAGGATTGCACTAAGAAAATAATTTTGAAAAGTCGCACCATAAAGGACCTAAAATTAGTTTGTATGCCTATTTAGGTATACCACGCGAGCAAAGCCGCGGGCGACAGCTGTAAATAATAAATATTCTTGGACATATCACACAACGCTCTCTAGTCCCAAACTAAGCAAATCTTGTACAATGGGAACTAAATTAATAGATTACGATCCACAGCACGGAAGGCAGAGCTACTAACGGCTGAGCCATGACGCTTGTCAAATGCCACTAACGATCGGTGGAGATTGACAGCAAACTACGCCACGAGCGCTTTTAGTTATAGATAAGTATGGACTAAACCAGCTGTTATCCCTAGACTGTGGTCTAGAACTATTAGCATATTAAATGAGCACATATTAATTTTCAAAGACCGGTCCTAGCTGTGTAGCGTATTTTCAATGTCTTCGTTGAATGGGATGGGATTTGTATAAGTGTTATTTGAATTCTAGAAATACATAATTTGTATCCAAAGGTCTTAATAGCAAATTGACCTTTTAGCTAAAAGCTAAACGAATAGCTTGTATTACCATTATCATTATCATCACCTGTTGGGCGTCTTCCGCGCTAAGCAATATTTAGGCGTACGATCAATGTAACAGTAAAAAAAAAATTGAACTAAAAAAAAACAAGATGAGACTTTTAATACAGAATTTCTATTAAGTTTTTCTCTTTTCCAGACCTATTTAAATGTTGCCTGGAAGAGATCACTTTCGTAGTAAACCCCCCAGTTTTGAGAACTGGTTTATGATGTTTTTATTCCAAAATATGGCTAAAACAACGACAAACGAACGATTCAAACTTATAACCATCTCTCGTTTTACTCGATAGTTAAAAACGCCCATTGGATTTTTATTTTTTATCACCAAAAATACTAATTTCGTAACATTTTTGTAGTTTTTGCCAAAACCAAGAAATGGAACATCAACAAGAAATCACAAACACTCGACACGTAGAGATACGCTATCTCACTATCAATTTGTACTTTATTCCTTTGCAATAGGGACCACTTTATGTCTAGGAAATGATTAATCAATCTGATCTTTATGCCTTTGTAATAAGGGCTTTTATTTTATTGATATCATGTTATCACGTAGTGAGTTATAACTCTGAGATTCCCATGACGGTCAACGACATAATAAACTGACTAAGATTTATGGTTTTTTTCGTGTGATTTTTGACGTGAACACCTCAAAAATTAAAATTACACCTCGAATGCAACGATGAACGGTCAGTCAGAGTTCATATTGGAAGCCATTAAGTTCCTACTTTATTTAAGATCTCCTGTACCCACAATATGGATGCACTAAAGAACATAAACTTGCCTAGTTACAGGCAAGTTTATGTTCTTTAGTACATAAACTTGCCTTTTCTGATACCTACCTATTATATTATTTACTATTTACATCTCAGGAGACATAAACATTATCATTCTCTTTCAAACACATGGTCAGGTCAATGCAGAGCTGAGCCGAAGATTTCTTCACGATGTTTTCCTTCACCGACATTACTAAACTTGCCACTGAACTAATACCACATCATCATCATTTGATGATGAAGGCGTATCAAATTGAAGTCGGTTTTTTCAGTATTATAAACTTATAAATTATTTTTCAAAAAATGTACCAACAATAAGGTGACTGCCCATTTTTGGCTGATTTTAGAACTGAAAATTAAAAAAAAAGTCACATCGTTTTTTGTCTCATATTTTTTTTTCTCAAAAAAAATGATTTATTGTTCACAATGAGGTGGATGACCTCTTTCCGGATACTATACATTACGCTGCACAACTATGCTAAGCGCCACTTGACTTGTTAGTACCCTCACGCACACTCGTAAAACAGTGACCGTACTAGCATAGATAAATCCATAAGCCCCGGCCTTGGGGACCAGACACTAAACTTACTGTTTAATTGAGTAATTATTACTATGGTGCTCTGGGTTTGGCTGTCAATACTCAATAAAAATTGAGACATATCTAAACAATTTTTTTTTGTTTCAATTATTGTGTCTAATTATTATTATCTCCCATTTCCTTCCAGTATTCACACTTGTTTGCCTACCAATCTGTTAATTTCTTTAAAGTATACAAATTTATTTTAAATTCGTTATAAATATTTTTACAGTTTTTTTGTTTTTTTTTTAAATATTCGGCCATTCATCTGATGCTAAATGATGGATTATTTTTTTAGGTACTAAGTAATAAAGTAGAAACTTTGAAAGACAACCACTTAAAACGTTTCATATCAAGATCTTAAATTTTTTTTTTCTTTTTGATGTTGTCTTAGGCCACTGTGTGATAAAAAAAAACTCTAGCAAACTAGTTTAAAAAACATTTTTGTGGCAAACATAGATGTTTGTTCTTCTGGGTGTTACTATGTATTATAAGTATGTATTTACAAAATAAAAGTATATAAGTATTATATCAGCAATCTAGTTCCCATAGTACAAGCTCTGCTTAGTTTGGGACTAGAGAGCGTTGTGTGTAATGTCCAAAGATATATATGATATTTATTTATTAATTTTATGGTTTACCCATTCATTTATGGTGTTTTAATTTAGCCAGCACTCATATATCTTTCCTAACAGACAGACAAACCAAGACAGTATAGTTAGTATATCCGTGATTTAGTATCTTAGCCGTTTTAGGCAAAGAAATTAGTATTTCAGTAAAGTACCTACCTCCTTTGTTCTTTTATTACTTAGTGGTGAAGCATTGTCAATGTATAATTACTTTATAAATAATGCATGCCTATGCGCAGGACACCCTGTAGCGACTGAACTGAATTTGATGAGATTTTTATGTGAAGTGCAATATTAAACACGTGAATTTTAAAACTACACTTGCCTACTTCTGCCTATAAAGCAAGCTCGTATAAGTTAGTGGCCAACTCTGGTTTTTAGGCCGCCTTAAGGCCTCCGTCGTGGCTTAACGACTGCTAGAGCCGGGACCGACAGTTTAACGTGCCCTCCGAAGCACGGAAGCGCTCAGATGTAAATGCCACTAACGGTCACCCAAGTGACCGTACAGTAATCGGTGAAGACGTGTTCTGTGAGGAAATGCACTGCGACCAACACTCTGGGGGCCAATCGTTGTCTCATAAAAACCTACCAGGTTTTCTGAACTGTTTTCATACTAAACCCTATGTAATCTGTGACTAAATAGTGACATTAGCGCGTTTCAGCGCGTTTTTTGCCGTCAAAAGCTTCTTGTTTTCGTATATCTGTAGCCACGTCGCTTGACATTATGCTAAGCAGCGAAATCAGTTCAGAGTTTTACGGGGGCTGGACAAACTCACAAAGACCTGTGCCTTGATCACGAATAAATGTGACAATCGCAAACGTATCGTAACACTAGCGTATCCGAGATACACTGCGCGGTGACACTACAACGGTTGGTATTCGAGCTGGCATTGACGCGCAATATAACTCGAATACGTTAACGCGGCGACTGTCGTATTTTTTTGTGATAGAACTACTAAGTTACTAATTGTCACATTGACACATCCCATCTGTCAAATCAGAATCGATTCTACCAAGTCAAGCCAGCCTCTACTTTTAGCTTCAAATCATTTGCAATCTGCTATTGTCAAAGGAGACCGACGTGGAATGACCCACGCCCACTCGTGGGAAAGTGGCAGTAAGCCACGTGTGCTATTAAAGCTCCAATCTGCAAGCCACGCCTCTGGGAACTGAACCTGCACTTTTGTAGACTGATTGCCAACAGCTTTGGACGTCTGTTATGTCGAAAAAGGTTTTATGCTGCCAAAGAGTCTTTGTACTTCTCAAGAAATTAGATGGGTATTATAAAAAAAAACACCCCTAGGTATACCTACTTAGTAATAATCTGTGCTTCCATGTACGGATCAAAGAAATGACGAATATTTTGTAAACGTGCAATCGGATCTCAATTTGAAACAATGACATAAATAACAGATAATGGTTTATACTTTTTTTGCGGCGATTCTCTTACAAACATAGAAATGAAAAAAAGAAACATGTGTGTAATTCCTACGTGGTAGAAGTGAAACCTTCAGAAAGACTTTCAAATCAAAACGATGCTAAAAAAGTTTTCACTTCAAAAAAGTTGCAAAAAGTGAACGAGTTTGCTCGAGACTTGAACCCACGCACTACGAGTCTCGATTCGATCCAATCCGTTAGACCGATTGGCCAGTCTCTTTAGAATGCGTATGAAAATTAGGGATCTCTCTTCTCGTTTCCTCGCTTTTTCGTTTCATCGACTTTCAAATCACAACGGTGCTAAAGAAGTTGTCACTTCAAAAATTTGAATATAATTTAGGCCTTTTTTTTACATCTATGTCTGGGTTGAGGGATCCAATGATTTGCCAATAATCAGCATCGGCTAGGGTTGTCGCACGCGCATTCCCACGTCATAGGATCCGGCACGCGCCGCGCGTGTGAAATGAACTTTTGGTAATTGCCAGTTTTTGGGGTTGTGGGCTGTAATTTTGTTTTGGGGTGATGTTTTTGCAATATTTAATTAGCTAGTTTTGTTTATTTCAAGCTGCGAAAGGTTTATTACTTTCACACACTTCTAAAAATGTCTAAAATATCTCGTAAAATAGTTAATTGGATTCAAATAATATATTTCTCGCTTTTTTGCCAACCACAAACCTCCCACACCAAGATCAAGAGATTTTTTATTTTAAAAATTTTATACTCCTTTAGTCCTAGCTCTTTAGAGGGTTTAAATTAAATTAAATAGGGACCTTAGAGTCATAAACCGAAGTACTATTTTTCAGCTAAAAGACAAAAAAACTCCTCATGAAGACGCATGGGGCTCTCAAGATGACACAATAGTAAAGTTTCATTTGGCCAAATTAATGGTAATGGAAAAGTCGAGTCGAGACGAGGGAGGGGGGTAGAGAGGGGGTGAGGGGTTGCCGGACAGCTGGACACATCCATCTTTATCTGTAGGCATGAGATTTAGGATTAGTTAGTTTAGTTGCTGGTCAAGTTGGCAACATATAAATCTCTACCGTAGATTTCAAGTAAATAAATAAATAAAATAAATATTCACGGACATTTAATACAACGCCTTCTAGTCCCAAACTAAGCAAAGCTTGTGCTATGGGTACTAGATGGCTGATAGAATACATACATACATTTTTTTTGTAAATACATACTTATAATACATAGTAACACCCAGACACAGAACAAACATCTATGTTTGCCACACACAAATGTTTGTTCTCAGTGGGGATCGAACCCACGACCCACAGCACGGAAGGCAGAGCTACTACCGACTGAGCCATGACGCCTGTCACTCGAAGTAGATGCTCAGTGAAATATTTTTATATGTAAATAATTTGTTTATTGTTCCGGCTACTTAAGGACGGTAATTTATAATAATATGATCATTTTTATGAAACAGTTATTACATTATAAATTATATCATAACTGTGACTTCTAATTAGTTAACAACATAACAAAATTATCGGTTTGTTATTATTTTTTACGATTTTAAATTGACCCGCATCAATTTGTCCATGTAATTACTATAATAGGCTAACTACTTCACCGACCGCACTTCAGTTCTTCAAATAAAATCCAAATTATTCTCCTTCACCTGGCGTAATCCAATCCAGAGCGCACGCGCCCTAGCATTGTTCTTTTTTCAAATTGTTTATTCCGAAATTCGAATGCATGGCGTGCGTTTGACAACCCTTTGTTTAATGAGGGTTCCCCCGTTCTGTTATTACCGAAAGAAGTGTTAACCCTATTGGCGGCCATATGTTTATTGATTTGCTTTTCGAATTCGTTGAATGCAGACGAATTATTTTCGGAGTGTGTTTTGTTTATACGGAAGTTGTTGAACAAATTTAAAATCGCCCTAATAACTTTAAATTGAGACCAAACAACAAAAAAAAACATGTGTGCAATTCACACGTGGTAGAAGTGAAACCTTCAAACAGACATTCAAATCACAATGGTGCTAAAGAAGTTTTCACTTCAAAAAAGTTTGGGCAAAAAGTGAATGAGTTTGCTCGAGACTTGAACCCACGCACTACGAGCTAGTCTCGATTCGATCCAATCCGTTAGACCGCTTGGCCAGCAGTCTCCTTAGAATGCGTACGAGAATTAGCTTTGGGATCTCTCTTCTCGTTTCATCGACTTTCGAATCACAACGGGGCTAAAGAAGTTTTCACTTCAACTAGTTAAAATGGTTCCTTTGAAAATAAAAGCTTAATTTTCCATAGTTTTTTCGTTCGATGGGTTAAAATAAAACAAACACAAAATACATAAAAATAACGTATAGTAGGTGCCAAATAACACCGCAATACGGGTCATTCATCCACCTTCACCATGATGTCGCAAAATTCAATTTATGAATGGTAAACAAACAGTACTACGAGATTCGAGCGATTACCGTCTTAGCGACAGGTTTGTATGGAAAGCGACAGAATTAGCCATTCATAAATTGAATTTTGCGACATCGCGGTGAAGGTGGGTGAATGACCTGCATTGCGGTGTTATTTGACACCTACTATAGCATACAACATTCTTGAAGATATTTCAAAAAGTATGAAATGACAGCAAGAAATAATATTAGTGAAACAAAACTATACAAAAAATCACTTTAAAACTAATTATTAACATAAGTAATTATTGCTCAGTAGATAGGGTTCCTACACTACTCACACATACATAAGACTGTGCGTGCCTAAGTATAAATACTAGGTATTTTGTACAATCTTATTTAGTAACCCTAAAATAACTAATACTAACTATTATTATAATAATAACTAGTATTATTATTATTATTATTTACCAGAAGGTTCATAACAGGTGCATAACTAAACAACATATTATTCACCTTGGGTAGAAAAGGTTGAATACTATAAAAACATCGCGTGTGGATATCAACTGCCTACCATTACAATAGGTGTCAAACAATTATACAAACCACAGACTAAAATTGTATTGAATTACTGTTGACAGTCTTGACAGAGCAAATAAAAAAATACTCTGTAATAAAAAAAAACTGTATACTTAGCTACTCTAGAATGTAGAATAAACTGAATATTAAAAAAATATATATAATAAAATAGTTTGAAAGTGAGGTTTCATGGTACCTGCCAAAATATAGTTCTTCTTCTTTTATTTATGTCCTCTGTCTGTCATTTCGACGGACCATTTTTACAGTGTCAAGTGAAATAAAATTGTAAATAACTTATATATATATATATATATATATATGTATATTATGTATGTATATAAATAGGTGCCTACTATTATTACCTACCTAAGTATATATATGCCGTACGTATCTATTTTGACAAATCAACTTTTTAGAGTCACCCTTCTTCACCGGTCATTTTTCTTAACCTACCTACTCAGATCTCCGCCTTTTGTTCAAAGTTTAGTAAACCAATAAACGCCAACAAACACTGACATTGGCAAATTCGTGGCAGCCTTAGCCACCGAACAGCCACAAGAAAAGAAGAATAAGAATATTTGAAATATTATCAGTCAAGTCAAGCCGTCAAACCAATTTTGACTTTGGACCAACTGTCAAAACTTCCCATGCTTGACACGCACACTTCAATCTATCAATTTGTAACACAAATATTCGCTAACGATCCAAAATTGCCCCTAGACCGCACCCATCGGCGTTCAAACAAAATTACTACAAATAATATAATATTATTGTAACGAGAAGCGGAATAAGTCATTTTTGATTCTTGCACATGGTGTGAAATGCATTAGCAGTGTTACTTCCTGCCACAATAATAAAAAAAATGTTCTAAATTAGAATTCAATTTATTTTCTCGACCAATATCTCTTTGCAAGTACCTTTACCACCCGTTACACAAAAGAAAATCGCGTGTGTTGTGTGAAACTCTATTTTTATGTTGTTAAAATAGTCTCAAAGGTCCGCAGATTGTGAAAAGACGTTATGTTGTTTTAAACGCAGGCAAAAGTCTTATGGTAGGAAATAAAGAGAGTCGATAATCCTTAAGTTCTCGGACTTCCACGGACAAGCAAAGTCAAAGATCATTTTAGAATCTGGAGAACGGGCATGAAAATACCCAAAAGAAAGAACTCTTTTTAAGAAGATCTTCCACTAGGTATATATTCCAACCATGGTATCTAACCAAATTTTAAAATGAACCAGCTGTGATCAATTTATCATGGATTGGCTAGCTACCTGTGTGCAATGGCCTTATATCTAGGTTCGGATCGTCAGGTTGGTAATTGAAAGTGGTGGCAACGGACATCTGTTCTAAATTCAAATTCGCCGTCTGTTCGATTTCTTAATGATTATTGAAACCGGTGCTCTATATTTGTAACGGAATCTGTGATCAAAGAGATTTTTGAAGATCAACGACAATATCAAACGTTAAAAAAAAGTGTTTACTGATAGAGTGAGAAAGAGATATGAAATTATCATGGAACTACTTTTAAACAAAGGCATAAAACTTATAAGAAAGTACGAGATAGGTATATATCTGGCAAGTTCGCGCACTCATGAACAAAAGTGCACAGCTTCTTTGTTTATACTAGTTCTATGTATACTATTGTTTCATTTTAAGGCGTAGTCATTTCGTCATGAAACACTGATCATTAGCGCAGCCAATCAATTCGAATGGTTCATGAACTGTTAAAAATTGTTTTTTCTGTAATTAGTGCACGCCTAATGGCCGTATCAATCATGTGAGGCAACAGGTCATTTTGCCTTCATTTGGGAAAAAAAGAATCTAAACAATAGTCAATGCATTACGATGCTTTTTACTCATTGGAATAAGCACCATTGGAAGGTCACAGGAAAGCAAAATACGCAATGTCGTGTACGTGGATGACGTGTTTTTTTCTATTTAACTCACAAATTACAGAACCGATGTTGATAAAAAGTTTATAGGACCAATCTGAAAGTATACCCTTTCAGATAAAATAAGAATTTTTCAAATCGCTTTATAAATGACGGAGTTATGAGGTAACAAAACAAAATTCGACCGAATTGAGAACCTCCTCCTTTTTTGAAGTCGGTTAAAAATATCGTTCTGAAAAGCAACCAAGTCCCAGTATAAATAGGTCTACTTCAAAAAATACCGTTCTTGAAATAGACCAATAAAGACCTAGTAACAGTGGTCTACTTTTACGTTACCAACTAACTCTTCAGGTGCCAACAATGTGTTTCAATTAGTTCTTCCACGAACGCGTTAGGAATCTCCTAGCTCTGGATTCTTGAAGTCTGTTCCTGGTTTTGATTAGTGTGATGTGGCGTGGGCTTGTTCGGGGAAGAGGTGTGCGTAAATCTCGACAGGACACATTTTGTAGAAATTTAAATTGTATTTCAGTAAATGACAGTAGTCTGAAGCAGGCTTACACGTTTACCCAGGGCTTGGTGATGGAGTATTAAGGGCTCTATTAAGCACTCTATGTTAGGTGTGGATATACGGAACACCACCTTAACTTGGTCTCATAGCCACGATCATGCAGTTATTTCTATAGTTCTGTGTCGAACTCTTTACTGTGCCTTAATCACGAATAAATATGACAATCGAGCTAGCGTATTGCGCTAGCGTATCCGAGATACACTGCGCGGTGACACTATAACGTTTAGCAGTCGAGCTGGCATTGACGCGCAATATAACTCGAATAAGGTAGCGCGGCGACCGTCAGATTTGTTTGTGATAGAGGTACAGGACAGAGTGGTCTATTAGTTAGAGAAAGCTTGTCAAAAACTGAAGAATCGATACCCGTCAATCATTTTCAAATTGCGAACGCACTTCGTTTAATTCCGTAACACCTCGGCAAGCATCGGTAATGGTGCGGCGCGCACGCCATACACTCATTACCATCCCGACATTACAGCACCTGCCTCTAATGAAGCCGAAATACGGAAATCTTCATTTATACTGTTATGCAATTTGCAGGTCCTTTTGATTATAATGTTCGGGTAATTGCAAATAAATGTACAGCTATATCGTAAGCTCTGAACTGCTTTCGCTGCCCAGCATAATGTCAAGTGACGTGGCCACAGATATGCGAAAACAAGAAGCTTTTGACGAAAAAAAACGCGCTGAAACGCGCTAATGGTGACATCAACGCGTTTTTTTTATTATTCATTTAGTCAAATAATACCTATGATTTAGTATGAAAACAGAAACCTGCCAGGTTTAAGCCTGTTTTTATGAGATAGCGATTGCCCCCCAGTTGCTCAAATACTCAGAAAATACCCTTCAAACCCTGTGGTATTTTCTGAGTATTTGAACAAGTATTTTCTGAGTATTTTGTATTTTCTGAGTTCGCCCGCGGCAATTTCTGCCGCAGTTTCTGTAAACTTCGGCAGAAATAGCGGAACTTTTTCACGAAGGCTCCTTCTAAGGTTCTAATAAACTGCCAAACATGCATAAGGGCTTACATGTAATTGCCACTAACGGTCACCCATCCAAATAGTGACCGCGCAGAACAGTGCTTAACTTAGATATACGGTGAAGATTGAATAAGCTAGCTAAGGTACGCATAAGGTACAAAGTGTACGCACTGACCTAATAAATAATTATCTTTATGTTTACAATGTAGATCAATAATCGAATGATCTTATCTCCACATGCAATCTTTGATTTATCGAATCGATTTTGGGATCGATATGTCACATAATTTCAAGATGTTGATGAGCAGTTGATGAGCTAAATTCGTTGGCAATACCTATAACTTTGAACGTTTTATTCAGACGAGTGACAGGTTGGCTTTATCGATCATGGTTCATTAAGTTCTCCTGAAACTAAACCAAAGAGGTTTTGCATTCTAATGTAGAAAGAAGTATGTGTCTGTAAATAAAAATATTTTTGCTACGAACCTCTACTGTCCCACTGCTGGACAAAGGTCTCTCTTCTCTCCTTCCACTCTCCTCGATTCTTGGCTGATTCCACCCATTCCCTGTCGAAGGAGTCCAAATCTTCGTGCCAGCGCTTTCTCGGACGCGACTACTACCTCCTGGGAGATCTAAAAACTTTGAAAAAGTAAAAAAATATTTGTTAAATATATCTACTCGTGTTAAAATGAAGCCATAGAATAATACAAGGCTCAGGTAGAAATGTGACTTCGCTTGGCTGGTTACACATCTGTTGTTACACTTCATTGGTTAAATTACAAATTATAGTTTTTTGAGCATGTTTTTAGATTTAGAAAACAAAACACTAACATATTTTTGCGTTTTGAATATAAAAACAAAAAAATGAGGTAGATATTATAATCGCTAAAGGGTCAAAAAAATGGTCTCACTGAACTACCACTAAAATAAGATTTAATTAAAAAAAATACAAAAACTGATGTGATCATAGTCTCGGAGACAGTCAATATCCGTGTCTGTCATTGACATATGACTTTGCAACATGCAAGTCAAGTGGACTTCGAAATCTGTTCTACTGCACATGTAGAAGACAAACAGCAAAAGTACCACTCAAGTTTTTTTTTAGTTTAGATCGTCACCCACTAATTGAAAGGAATAGAATAGAATAGAATAGAATAGAAAAGTTTTTATTTTGTTATTATACATAGGTTGGTATTACAAAATTAAATCTTAGAACTATAAAAATAACAAAAATGGCCACCACTCAGCATGGTGCCAGGGCAGGATATGTTAGTACCCTGCCCAGGCGCTGGTTTTCAGTGGCGCCAAATGCGTACGTGCGGTAGGTACTGCGATCACACATTTATTAGAATATTGTACATCAAACTTTAAAATAGGTTGGTACGTTACATAAAAGTTTTATAAAATATAGTGACAGAAAGTAAAATATTAACTACGCTAAACTAAAATGAAAACTGGGCACAGAATGGCTGCTTACTGGGTTAAAGGGTTACAATTACAAGATTTTTTAAAGAGTTACACTGCGGCAAAGCTCCGTGTTCATTGCGAAACGTGCAAGGCAGCGGCGCAGTGTATGTAAACCATTCTATAGTGACTAAGAGTAAACCTCAAGAGAAAATTTGAGAAGCAGACCTTTTTTTTTAAACTTACAGCTGATGAGAGTATAGGTAATATTGATTACTTAAAGGCTATTTATAAGTTTTCATATAATATAGCAAAATTCCAAAGTTATTAGCGATATCTTGTATAGTAGGTGCCAAATAACACCGCAATACCGGTCATTCACCCACCTTCACCACGATGTCTCAAAATTCAATTTATGAATGGCTAATTCTGTCGCTTTCCATACAAACCTGTCGCTAAGACGGTAATCGCTCGAATCTCGTAGTACTGTTTGTTTAACATACATAAACTATTAATTTATAGAACTATTAATTTATAATGTTTTTTGATTTGTTCCAGAGGCCGCCATCATCGTCGTTATCATACGGCGGTGCGGTGAACGATGACGTCCGGTCTCCCGGTTCGGGGGGTACCCCTGGTCCCCTCAGCCAGCCCCCGCCACAGACCCTAGACGCGACGGATCCAGGTAACATAACCTACTATTTTATATTTCACGTGAAATCGATCCATAAAGCAAGCAAGCTCGTATGAGCTAGTGGCCAACTCTGGTGACGGAGTTTTTAGGCCGCCTTAAGGCCTCCATCGTGGCTTAACGACTGCTAGAGCCGGGACCGACAGTTTAACGTGCCCTCCGAAGCACGGAAGCGCTCAGATGTAAATGCCACTAACGGTCACCCATCCAAATAGTGACCGCACAGAACGTTGCTTAACTTAGATTATCGGTTAAGATTGGGTAAGCAAGCCTAGCCACGAGCGCTTCCGAATCGATCCATTGAGTCTTACTACGGTATTGTAACTTTTTAGTCTTACGTTTCGTGATCGTAGGACTCGGTATAGCTTCTGGTTTGTGGTCGCAAACCTTTATTTCCCAGTGGCTGTCATATTAACTCTATAAACGCAACTTTATAACTTTAAAGTAAAATACGACATGTTTGCATAGCACGCCTCGTTTCGCGTTAGTACTTAAAACAGCAAAAACATTGTAACTTCTTCGATCGTTAAATAGCCGCAGGTAGATGCCTACTTTATGCAATTAAACGATTACCAAGCGTATCTTTATCATAAAACGTATAATGTTTCCGCAAACATTTATACGGTCCGGTGACTCAATAGAAAGCTTAAAAGGTCAAGGGTTTCTAGACTCCTACGCAACTGTGCATCCAATTAACATGTCCTCACTTCAAGATCCGGCGATACGTCAACACCCGTCAAGAGCCAATTCAAAACTGACGGCTCACATCGTCACATCACTATCCTCAAATTTTGAAAAAAAAAAGAACACGCGCTTGTCAACGTTCAGACGTTCGTCGCGAGCGCTAGAATCATTCGTCGCGAAGATCTACATGTGACGTTCCGAATCTCGATCGATTGTCATGTATTCATCCTGAAATGACTGATGGGTGTGCGCAGAACAACGTCCACTTACGACGTTCCGACGGAGACCCCACACAATAGGTATTGAAGACAGCACTAAATGTATCACCACACCATCTCGCCGATAATCGCTTTCTTATTCCTAAGAGGATGGTATGTGTGGGATTACATTGTGTATTATTCAAATGGCACCTAAATTATTCAGAGCGGTTTGGTTTTTAAACTGTCACCAAATAGGTGACCACAAAAGACGCACTCGCTGGTGTTTGACAGCTGTCAGAAATGGCCGACTCGTTGGCGCGAAAACTAACAAAGCGCGCGTGTTTTTTTGCACATTTTCACGTAGTTTTTTGTGGAAAAATTATGCTTTCGGCGCACGTATGTAATTGTTTGGTTTGTCGCATCGCACGGCTGTGTAGCGAGTGTTGGCTAAATTGAATTTTGGTGAGCCGCGGCGCCCATCCTGATCTGTAACTAGGTTTTCTTTTTTTGCGCTGGCTTTTTCATTTATATTGCGTACCTTTTAAACATTTCGTCTGCAAAACTATTGCGGGAGTATTGCGCAATACCTTCTCCTTACTGATACATTGCTTTTGTGTCAGTATGAACTGTCTCCACTTCAAGAAAAATAAGATTGATTAGTCATATCTTTATACTGATTTATTACATTGGTTCACATCTCGGGTAAATGTTGTGATAAATATAATTATGCGCTAGTAAATTATAAATTAATTGGTGTTTACAAAAGTCAAGAAGCACCTCTTTCTGGGTACCTATGAATTTATTAAAATCACGCGCTCATCTAACAGTAATTATACCGCAAAATATTCCAGGCAAGTCTCATCGCACCCCGAGTGCCGTAAAGGGCTAACTCGCGTTTCTGAATTATTCAAAATTCAAAATTTCCCTATAATTCAATCAGACCGTGTCCCCGCTCCCGGGGGAAAGAGGGGAGGGGCGATTATTTCCGAATTTAATATTAATTAACTGACGCGTTCGGTGGCAGTAATTACGTTTTTCAATTATCAACTGACAATTATGCGATGAAATTCGGATGAGCCGAGATGAGGCCAATTGTCAATCTGTGAGCGTCAGCTTTTTTATCATGTCTGCAATTTAATGCTGTCGAAATGTTTTTCTCATTTTTCCGATGTTAATCCGCGGGCTGATGGTGGATTCCAATGTTTTATTACACGTATGGAGCTCGGAATGAAGTTATTTTACTGACTTTTGAGCAGATAAAATGTTTCACGAACGATGGATGTAATTCAATTCATCAAGACACAAAAATAACAAAAAGTATGTACTTATACCTATCATAATTTCCCCCAAATTGGTAAAGTAAATTAATATGGAAATCGAACCACCTTAATAGCTATATCACATTTTGCTTAAAAATTGTTTACCTGACTGTACAATGCAGCTATTTTTAAAGTTGTCCGAATCGTCACAACAAAAATTATTAAAATCAAAAGTGACGATTGGGAGAATTTCTCCCAATTTTTTTCTCCGAATCGTACACTAAGTCCATATTTTTAGCTTATTTAAAAAAAATGTATTGAGAACTCACTGGTACAGAAAGTGACGCATTCTCATACCACATAAGCAGGTACGTGGATAAATTCATTTCTCACTTTACTTCATTATCAGAGCCTCTTCAAACATGTAAACCGACAATCGAGTTATTCCGGCGCGTAACCCGAAACGCTAAGAGTAATTCGTATAAAATATGACGATTATTTCGTTACATCTCCCTCTTCGCTAAATAACATTACCGCCCTGTTGGATCCCATTTTCGTCATATCTCCCCTTCAAATGCTGACTATTTCGAAATTCTGATCACAGTACTACTGACCGCTGAGTGGTCAAAAGTGGACACAAATGTGTCTTGAATTTGTCAATTTGTATAGTAGTCGGATTTAAATTATAAGTCAAGTCAGGTGTGAGTGTGCATTCAGTGTGGTTTTTGTTCGCCTAAAATACTTTATGGTCAATTTGTATGGATGTAAAGTTGATGTGCGTAATTTTTTATTATCTGTTTTGATGGTCTGGGAACGGTTTAGCTTCAGAGTTACATTTTACTGTAGTGTTGTTTTCCAAAACTGCTTTTTAAAACTGATTTTTTTCATTCAATCTTCATCAGTTTTAATAATAATAATACTAATAAATATTCACGGACACTTAACACAACGCTTTCTAGTCCCAAACTAAGCAAAGCTTGTACTATGGAAACTAGATGGCTGATAGAATACATACATTTTTTTTTTGTAAATTTATACTTATAATACATAGAAGAAACACCCAGACACAGAACAAACATCTATGTTTACAACACAAATGTTTGTTCTCGGTGGAGATCGAACCCACGACCCACAGCACGGAAGGCAGAGCTACTACCGACTGAGCTATGACGCCTGTCAAGTTTATGAACAACATTAATAAAAGAAACTTTTTTATTTCAATTCGTCCAGCTACATATCACTGCTGTTCGTTATAATAAAAGTTAATCTAAAAAGTTAAAAAACAAATTCAGAAGCATGAATACTATCGAATCAACAAATCGAGATATTAAAACAGTACTGACTCGATTACTCCCGTCACGGATCTCACGCCGACATGGACTGGACAATAAATAGTTCTGATGGAACTAAACATTCAAATCGATGCTTTGTACGCCTGTCCGATTATTCATTTGTGCACACATTGGGTTTCGAGCCTATATTGTATGAACTATGAATTTGTTGAGTTGGATTTTATTAGAGCTATTTAATGATTTGCGATTGTGAATTTGGTAATTTTAAATGAAAATGAAGGATCGATATTTTTGAAGTCTATGCGACTTCCAACAAGGTTGCGTTATGCGTTTAACGCTCCTGGGGAGGGGAAATAGAAAGAGACAGAGCGAGAGTAATCACATACGGAGACCCCCACAAAACGCAAAACACTTTGATAGCGCGTTCTAGGATCCGATCAAACTTAGCAACGCCATCTAGTTCTGATTTAGGCAACATGAGCATAGAACCTTTTCTAACTAAATACCTACTGCATATTGGTTATGGACATAAAAAAATACTACATTAATTTTACATTAAACACAGAGCGAAAGTGAATGCGTGGCACTCGAAGTTTAACTTCTTCCGCGCGGAGGGACTAAACTATTTTGTTATTTTTAGGGACAAAGCTGTTATCGTGTTAGGCGAGCTTGAATCGCTCTGTCACTAAGAATCCTAGTCGACACCCCGGGTGTAAACACTAAGGTCCTTCGTGACCTCAGGATTCAAGAGCCCACGACATAAAGACAGTGCTTTATTCCCTAAGTCAATAATCTACTATTAAGAGGCCACAGAGATTACATAGAAACCGTGATTTTACCTATGTTTAGCGTTCTTATCCAGAGAAACTGTAACTCTTCGACAATTTCAACTTATTGTATAATGAAGAACAGCTTTATATATAGTCCATAGTGGCCTCGCTTTTCCCGATTTTGTCTTATATACTTATTTATAGCCAATATTCCGAAGCATGTTTTTGAAAAAATCTCGCGCGGCACTTTTTCAAGCTCTTAGACTGCACAACTGTACAAAGCAGAGAAAATGAAAAGTATACAATAATATGTCTTAAATACTGGTTAATTCCAATGCGGCCTTGGAATTCAGAACAATGTCTTGGAAATCTATAAAAAACACCAATTCCAAAACCCTAAAAACGTTCAGAGTTAGCTTTGAATATCATATTATATCAATATATAATATCAAGGCCCCATTTAAATGAAGGCAAAAAATAAGCAGTGAATTTTGCAGGCTTTGGCCGTGCAAATGGAAATGCTACAGAAGGCTATCCAATAAATAATCAGGACCCAGCAATATTGAAGTACAAGACCATTAGCCGGCCGCAAGTAGCTTTCAACTTAGCCGATACTCTAGAGACCTTATCAATATTTCAGACACAATATTGAAAATTACCGGAACCCCAGAGTTACATAACTCAAACCTATCGAAACCAATAAAATATTAACTGGCATTTTCCCGCCATTTTTCACCGGCTATTCGGTTTTCGTATCACGTCGCACCGGCACTTACACTCCATGCTAAATGTAATCATAAAATTGTTGTTAATAATTCATGTTAGAGCAAGACGCGTCTACACGTTAGAAAGAGACAGGTCTGTGGGAGCAGGATTATTAAATTTTGTGAATGCTCACTTTGTATCTAATATCCGAATGTGTTTAATATTAGATTAGTCAGGGGCGCTGTGGCCCGGCTTCCCCTTGGGCGTGTTCCTTCGTGATAGATTCCCGTTACACAATTTTCCCAGAATTATGATTGGTTGATGGTCCGACTTCATTTGGAAATGGAAAATTTTTGAGTTGTGACCTTTTAACATTCCACGGTTGTTTCACCAATTGGAAGATTTCCAATGGTACCGACCTAGCACAACATGCTATGCCATTTTCTCGTGAACATTTTGAATTTCGAATTGCTTGCAATCATCATGTTGTCATCTCACACCAACAAATCCCCAAGTCTATTTCTAAATTTTTCCAAAAACCCATCGATCTTTCCCGCCGACATTTAAAAAAAAAACTAATCCTGAACGAACGCATTAATGTCGAAAAACCACAGACTAGATACATGTGTTCACGGAAATGAAGAAGCCCCGGGTGTTTAGTTACTTCTTGTTTGAAAGTTCACTCGCATCGCTTTTGTACGATTTGGACTTGCATGTACTCAGTACTTACCGACTTATTATACTTCGTTTGGTACGCATTGTAGTTGGTTTTGTAACAACCATGTTGGTTTCTAGTTTCTCCACCTAATACGACAATATAGTACAAGCTCTGCTTAGTTTGGGACTAGAGAGCGTTGCGTGTAATGTCCAAGAATATTTATTTATTTTTTATTTATTTAAGAATAAATTCGTTAGCATTTTGATTCGTCTATTATCTAATCTGAAAACTTTGAAAATATTTCAAAGGTAATCATAGATACACTATTATTTATGATTAACATAGTTGATTTAAGGTTAGAAAAACTCTAGTTAGAAAATAGGGTCAAAAGCCAGATTTGAGCGGTAATCTGAAGCCCCGCTGAGTTTTATTGCCAGGATTAAAAACCAGAAATGCTCCCTTTAATCTCATACGCATACTTACCTACCCTCTTTGACAATGTTATCCTAACAATTACCACGTTAAAAAAAACCAAAGGGTTGGAAAGCAACAATGCAATCATACAGCATTATAATTCTATTGTATTTTGTCTATGGAATGTAATACTTTTGTGTCTATGGTAGAATATAGAATTGTAACAAATATGGCGGCGTGTTTCGGATTTAATTTCGTGTAAACTTTATTTTAAGATGTAGATTTACTAAACCATTCAATTTATAGATACATATTTACATATTTATTAAAATACTAGCTTTCGCCGGTGACTTCACCCGTGGCCCGGTTTGATCCTGTTGATTTTCTGGGATGAAAAGTAGCCTATGTGCTAATCCAAGTTACACATATATAATCGAAGTTTCATCCAAATTGGACCAGTAATTGCAGCGTGATTTAAACCAAGCAAAAACTACACCTAAAATTTGACATTTATAATATTAGTGGGATATTTTTGTGTTTTAATAAGTTTTAGTCTTCATTACAGATTATCTACCATATCCCATAAGATATGTTTTATAGGTATACAGTTTAATAAAGTAGGGCACATACGTAAAAGTTATACAAAAACGAACCCAAATATTAATTTTACTATCACGGCCGAATGTACAAACACGAAAAGGGTGCGAATTACTTTTGACAGTACAGAAAGCTGTCAAAAATGACAAAGTGATTCGTCATAGACTTGACAGATGCGCGCATGAGCGGTACAAAAAAAAAATGAATAGAACAAGTCGACAATTATATTATTTATTAAAAAACGTGCGTACACGCAATGCAAGCAGTCAGAAAATATTATTAAAGAATGTTGTTAATAACCGCTATTGTTATTATTCATATTTAGTTTATTTTTTACTAGCTTCCGCCCGCGAATTCATTGGTGATCCGTTGGATTCCGTTGACTTTCCGAAATAAAAAGTAAATTACGTGTTATTCCAGGTTATGCACAATATATATTCCAAGTTTCATCCAAATCGGATCAGTAGTTTGTGCGTGAAAGAGTAACAAATATCCATACATTCTTACAAACTTTCGCGTTTATAATATTTGTAGGATCTAGGACTTACACTATTATTCATGAATAGCGTCGATATAGTTCTAATTAAAAAAAAAAAACCCGACGTCGATTTGACGTTTCAAAGTTCGAAATTCAAATTACGAAATACTGAAGATTCTACTAGTGTTTTTTTTTAACAAAGTAGGTAAGGTCGGTAGTAATATTTCATAACTTATTATGAACCATTGTCAATATTCAGGTAGTCAGTAAGTAATCACTTAATTATACTAAATATTCTTTTACATTGAGACAAAGCCTCATTTGAAACGGCTACTGTGTAAAATGCATTCCTAGACAAACCAGTATAACTAGACCCTTCGATTTTCTTCTTCTGATTTTTCCCTTACATTTTTGGACGGGAAATAATGCATGAGAGGTCAAGTTAGGTTGGTTTGTATTAGCATTTTCTTGAATTATTTAAGTAGTCTTTTCTTATGACTGTTTGTCGGTCTGTCTCAAACTTATAAATCTTCTAAAGTTGTTATTCAAACTTTTAAATCAGTTTACTAGTCCTTAGTAAAAAAAATAAAGATTTTATCTTGCTCTGCGATTCGAACCCACACTGAATTTTTTTACACAACTCGTTCTATTCCCAATCTAAGAAAAGCTATGGGAACTAAATTGCTGATAGAATACTTATAAATATTTTTTGTAAATACATACCTATATTACCCAGTTAGCCACACACAAATGTTTGTTCTCGGTGGGCATCGAACCCACTACCCACAGCACGGAAAGCAGTAGTCGTTGTTTCATGTAAGGAAAGTTGTTCAATATCCTTGAACCCGCGTTTATCGTATGCCAGCTGGCAAGTCCACTACGCCACAGAAGTCGTCAATGTAAATTCTAAACTCTGGACAGTCTAGCGTTATTTTCCTAACAAAACTATAAAAGATATTTAGATAGCCAAGTTAATTTCAAATTCAGCGGCTGCGCGGCCATCTCGCCTGGGAATGCCGCGGCCATAGCTCTATACACATAGCTAGATCACTTTATGTTGCGTTCACACTATGCCGCAGTCGGCAGGGACTTGGGCACGGAAGTGGGCACGAGCACAGTGTGAACGCTATGCCTCTGTACCGGCTCCCGGCCCAAGTTCATGCTCCTGCTCTCTAGTGAGAATAAAGGCGATGTTGCTATGGCAATAAGTCCGCGGCAATAATGCCGACAGCAGCATGGGCATAGTGTGAACGCGGTATTACAGTTCAGGAGCATCTGGTGTATGTTTATGCACGTCTAGGCCTTGAATTATATCAACTAACCAGGGGCCTTATTCAATATGACCAATACAAGCGCGTTACGCAGCACGACAAGACAGCGGCGTGAAATCGTCCTATGCCTATGCCGTATTTCCTATGCCATAAATGTCATTCCTTACGGTGACGTCATACGGTTACGGCAAGGAATCTCCTAAGGGCGGATTCGACCAAACTATTTATTCGCAGTATAAGTCTTTTACTGCGAATAAGGGCGGATTCGACCAAACTATTTATACGCAGTTTAAGTCTTATACTGCGAATAAAATCAATAATTACTCTAGTGATAAGAGAGTTTTTGTTCTACCAAGTCCTATTCCAGGAAAAACTAGTGTATCCGAGAATAAATCGTTATACTGGCAAAATCTATGGTATATACAAGTTATCTGTCGAATAATTTAATGGCGGCTGCTACATTTGACAAAACAGCTGTTGGTTTTCATAGATATTGAGAACTTGACACCCGGATAATTTGTGTGCACATGTATTATTGTGTTGCGCTCTCTAAGCAATTGTATTTTGAATTAAGTTGGTTTTTATGTATATACAGAATAACCATACCTAGGATTGGCTACTCTCAAGATTGCAATGGAAAAACAAAAACGAATTTATCTGAGAATAAAATCAAAGAGTAAAGTTATACAAGGGATACTTATTCAGGAATATCATGACTTTTGGACGAATCCGGCCTAAGTCATACAGAATAATGCCCCTGTACTGTCAAGTTAACTGGATTGTCAAATTTTATAGGGTTGCAGAGTGTTCAACCACTACAAGACCAAATAATAATTTGATACTTATTAATATCTTATCTTTCGCCTGCGACTTCATCCACGTCCCGTTTGATCATATTAATTATCCGAGATAAAAAGTAGCCTATGTGTTAATCTAGGTCACAAACTATTCCAAGTTTCATACAAAACAGATCAGTAGTTGCAGCGTGATTGAAACACAAACATTGAAACATCAAACTTTGATATATATAATAGTAGAGTGATTTTTTTTATATAATAAAGCTCTCTACTAATAGGTACCCAAATTTCAAAGTTCGAGAAAGAAAACTGTAAAAGTAATAATGATAATTTGAGGTGCCGACTCTTTATGAACTTTAAAACGTACTTACCCAGCTTTTCTGTCTGAGCTGTGCCGCCATGCTCTGAATACATAGCGTATCTCACAAAATTGCATTCCGAGCACTCGCTAAACGTTACACGCTCTGAGTGTAATGCACTGAAGATGCAGGGTGCTTAGAATACCGCGGAATAATGAAACATGACATGACACTCACAAAACTGAAGCTCACTCAAAGTGGGTTACAACTGAATATTAGCTACTAGCTGTCGCCTGCGGCTTTGCTCGCGTGGTAGCATCATACACATTATTTGGTTAAAATATTTATTTTGATCCTAATTTTGGACCCATTAGGGTGCGACTTCTCAAAATTCCTTTCTTAGTGCACCCCTACACTATATAAGGATACTATAGTAGGTGCCAAATAACACCGCAATACAGGTCATTCACGCACCTTCACCACGATGTCGCAAAATTCAATTTATGAATGGCTAATTCTGTCGCTTTCCATACAAACCTGTCGCTGAGACGGTAATCGCTCGAATCTCGTAGTACTGTTTGTTTACCATACATACATTGAATTTTGCGACATCGAGGTGAAGGTGGAATGACCTGTATTGCGGTGTTATTTGGCACCTACCATACAACTGAATATTAGCTACTAGCTGTCGCCCGCGGCTTTGCTCGCGTGGTAGCAGCATACGCATTAATTGGTTAAAATATTTGATCCTAATTTTGGACCCATTAGGGTGAAACTTCTCAAAATTCCTTTCTTAGTGCACCCCTACACTATATAAGGATACTACCCTCTAAACTTCATACCTCTAGGACTTCTAGTTTAGCCTGTGCGTTGATTGTCAGTCAGCTTCAAAAGAGTTCTAAATTATTTAGATTACACTCGTGCCTACGCAGTGGTAGATACAGAGTTTTGGTTTGAGAGGGGATTGACTTATAACATTTGGGTGTGGGGGGTTTCTCGATAGTTCCAGGCAATGGCGTCCCGTTCATCATCGGGTATGGGAAAAAAATGGGCTCAGATCCCACTAAGTTCCACTGGATCCCAGTATCACCTACTATACCTAGCAAACCTACCTGTATGTAGCATTTCCTGTTGAATAAGCATATAGACGATGTCCTAAATTTAATAACAAACGCTGAGATTTCTTGTCTATGGCAAAAATACTTACTACATGAACATGGTTTCGATATCACTTCTTTGAAACCGAATTCTTAAAATGACAATTATACGCCATGACATTTTATGGATGATAATAATAGTTATTTTACAAATTATAGGTTTATTTAACAGCGTTGTAAGATATCATTGCAAAGCTGTCTTACAAAAACACGTAGTAATTAAAAACAAGTTTAGAATTCTGAAGTAATATTATTAAGGGTGACAATGAGTTAGGAAAGTTATGAGACCTTTACGTCATGAGTTATGATCATGACAAAACATGACAAAATAAAATCATTTATAAATTAAAATATGTATTACTAGCTGACCGGACAGACGTTATCCTGTCATTCAAACTCTTACTGTCAAACATCTGACAGTTATATCAAATGTGGCATTAAAAAAGTTTTTATTGAAAAGGTTAAGGAACTTTCACCCCCTCCTTTCAACCCCTTTCAACCCTTTTTTCGCATTAAAAAGTAGCCTATGTCCTTTCTCAGGCTCTAGACTATCTGTGTTCCAAATTTCATTCAAATCTGTTTAGTAGTTTTGGTGTGAAAGCGAGACAGACGGTTACTTACGCATTTATAATATTAAGTATGGATAAATAATCTCTTTTGCTTAAGTGTTAAGTGGCTTACCCAAAGATGTTATGTGGGTTATGTATCTTGTGTACTATTTTAATTAGCAAATTATGTTGCTCATAGGTAAGTAGGTACTTATTTACTAGATTTACTAGAGCGTTGATTTGATTTGAAATCTAAAGTACTGTAAAAGAAGCGTGTCTGATCTTACTCATTGTAACTATACATAAAGTATAACTCTTGTTTTGATGTATGGCATACCCATCAAAGGGTTTTAAAATTTGTTATATTGGCACTTTTGTTTCAAATCCATTGTTTCTAAGAAGTAATTGCTTAGGCTTTTTCTTTTTGTCTTCTAATTTTAAACGGTAAAATTAAATACCGTGAGAAACTAGTTATATTTTGCAGCCATGATTCGATGGTTTTGCAATTTGGTAAGGAATACAATTTACGGCTGAAATATCCTACAATTGACGCGGTTTTATCCCGCTTTGCAATTTCTTCCAGACAACCGATTAGTTATTCCATAAAAACTACAAAAAGTGGGAGGTTCGAACACACGCTTTTCAAAAACGCAGATACTTCACCACTACATCACCAGCTCGTAATTACCTCCCAGCGATCTCTTCTGGCGGTATTTGCACGGTACAAGCGACCAATTGCTTTTTGTATCTACCATAATCTGATCCAGTCGAGAATACCCGCGGGCAGTAGATAGTAATTAATATATGTAGGTCGGTGGCTAAACCCGAGCGAATTGAGTTATTGTAATGATTCGTTCTATTTCAGAGATGTTCTGTGTGGTCTGGCACTGATTCTGGACGAGACAAGTGGTTGTGAGGAGGATTGCTCGTTTAGAGTTCAGACTTTTAGGCCCGTAGGCTGATTTACTGCTCACTTTTGCTCACTTTTGTATAAATATCATTTAGCATACATTTTTGATATTCATTGTTTGTAGAACTAGGTAGGTACATCAAATTGGTCTTAAATTAAAATATCATAGAATCTCTAGTCCAACCTAAGGCTAACAAACATCGCACACTGAAGAAATAAGAATATAAATTCAAATGTCGAAAATGTTCTAATAATTAATAATAATTTGTGAAAATAATAATTACATACTTAATTGAACTAAATCTTGTCTATGCTTGAGTAATGATTTCTTCAGCGTACGGATCTTAGATTTTATATTAAAAACGTATTTTTATGAGAAATTATGTGGAGGTAGGCCAAAAAAAATATGGATGGACTGTTTGAAAGAATATTATGAGTAAGAAAGAAGTGAACACTGAGATGACAGCTGGTAGAGGAGAGTGGAAGATGAAGACACAAGCGTAGGATGATGATAATGATTTTTTTTATATTTTTTTTATGATAAAAGTAATGGAACAAGCCGAAAGCTCACCTGATGTTAAGTGGTAACTTCTGCCTATAACAATTCATTACCTCACAGAGCAGGTCCAATGAGGACGTGCCCTGTAAGACGAGCTCTCACAAACAGCTCTACTACTTTAATGATAATTTACTGAAACAACCAGATTGCCCAGCCCTCCCTATGACAATGCATTGCATCACTGACACTGAGCAACACCTTTAAGGACATGCTCTGTAGTATGACCCTATTTAAATTTTTTTTAATAGACCGTTAACCTTAAATAAATCGGAATATTATAAGTTTGGAAACTTAGAACCAAATCTTTGAGGTTTTTTAGAAATAAATTAAACTTGAAACGAATAAGCTTATGCTATAAACAATATGAAAAGTAATCAATGTAGGTAAAACATTCATAAAATGTGTAAATTTCAGTAAGTAAATCTCTATAAAAATTGATAAAAAAATAGCCAACAAACATTCTACCAACTAGTAAAGAAGTTACTATTCATATCGATTGTTGTTTACGAATCGAATCATCAATATTTTATATGCTATACACACAAGTAGCTACTCATTTCTTACAAAATCGTTAGCATAAGTAAATTTTTACATCCAATAATTTAAAACACCATTAGATTTATGAGGAAATTCTAACAGCTTATTATAATGGTTGTTCTCATTCTTCGGACGAGACGTGATATTTATATTTAAGTGTTTTTATTGAATTATTTATTGTTTGTTGTGATTACTTCATTTATTTTGTTTGGAAATGTAGCAATATGTATGTGGGATCAGCTGTGAATTATGAATCGTAAATTTCCTGCATAAATTTGTATGTGTTTGAAATTTGGCAAATTAATAAGTACCTGAAGCTAATTTGTATCAATTACGAATGCCAACTGAATTTTATTATTACCTACAAGTTTTCATAACAATTATTACCTTAGAGATTATACAATACTGTTTTTTTGTTTCAAATAAAATTATGACATACGAAATTTATGTCTATATATTCACATGTATTTATATAGTTTGACATACTGATATAAAAAATACTCATCTCTAAATCGACACCATCCCAACTTAACTTGTGTCACTATCTGACAATAGAGAAATTAACGACCATAGGGAGGGGTCCAAAAATGTTTTGATTAAAAATTTATTCCACCAGCGAAAAATATGGGGTCGTATGAACCCCCGGACTGACAGATGTCAATCTGACATCAGGGGATGCTGGTTTAACACGAATATGAGGAGATAGCGTTTACGTGTTAAATATTAATGTGTTGGTGTGAGTTTTATTAACAGTTAAGGGGATGAAATGGGCATAAAAAGTAAATATAAAAATGACACTATGTTTTCAAAAAAATTAACTTACAAGAATTGTAAACAATAAAAAATAATGTTAGTACTTAATAAAAAAATCCATTAATACCTATAAAATAAAATAATTATGGATATGAAGATTATAGTTTTTGTCATAAATATGTAAAAGTTTGATTAAGTACCTATATAAAATTAACACAGTTTAAGTACCGGTACATTTTTGTAGGACTGTTAACGCTCAATTGCAAATAAAAACATATCTTACCTATTTAATTTTATAATACTTTAGATAAAAAAACTACATGGTCATTAGTGTTGGGTAAAAAAAAGCAACGCAATCAAAATTTATGTTTTTAATTTAAAAACAATAATAATACTAAAAAAGTACAAATATTTCGAACGTATTCTCAAAATGCATTTTCCCAGCAAAGTTACAAATATCACGTTAAAAATAATAACTGATAAATAAATAAATAAAAATAAATATTCACGGACACTTAACACTACGCCTTCTAGTCCCAAACTAAGCAAAGCTTGTACGATGGGAACTAGATGATAATAATATTATTTATAAATAGTCGAAAGCGTTGTCACTCTAGTGTATGACAGTTGCATTAAATAAAAGGTGTGCGTAAAAAGCATTACAATAATTGCATATGACATACGTATTAAATATTAGATTAGATTAGATTAGAAAATTCTTTATTGCACTTTTAAAAAATCGTACAGAGGCGAGTTTAATGCTATTTAGCATTATCTACCAACTAACCTGTGTGTAGTGCGGAGATGATGGTAGTGCTTCTAAGGTAAAACTTTAAAAAGAAACAACAACGCCTTTATAACTACAATAACCTACAAATAATATACTAATACACATACATAACATACATGCCTAACCCAAAAAAGAATACATATATACCTACTATATAAAATTATATACATATAATGCTCAATTTTGTTGAGAGATCTGAATTGACAGAAAGTGGTGATATAATTTGGATTTAAAAATACCCAAAGATGCAGATTCACGGATGTCCACTGGAAGGGAATATTAATGTATGTTTGGCTGGTAGGGATGCTAATTCAATAGTCGACGTTTCGCTTTTTACTTATCAAATAGTTTAGTTGCTTGAATTCATAATTATTTAAGGTGGTATTTTTATTGTACAATAAGCGGTTTCTATCTAAAACCACTAAAAAAGATCAAGAAAGTTATAACAACTTCAAAATATTTTAATTATTACGAAATTAATTTATAACTAAAAACATCAGTCAGGATGATTAATTAGAAACACAATTTGAATTCATTTGGGCATAGTGATAGCCTATTTCAACAATATTCGAGAGGTGTGAACTCCTTGAAGTCAGAAATGCAAGAGAGAGCGAGTCAAGCGCGCACTCGCTTTATATAGGATTTGCAGTCATACGATCAATTTCCGCTTATTGTGTACCTACAAAAAAGTTCTTTAGTTTTTTATAGAATTTTTTTTTTATTGATCATTTTAATAGGAATAATATAAAAAACAGTATTTATGTTTGATTTTATTGAATACACGTAAGTACTTAATTAAATTTGATTATGTGGGTAACTGGACTGGAAAAACTATAACAATTCGTTTTTTACACAATTTGTTTAAAGAAAACTAATCATGGTTTAAAATTTATTAAACATGTCTTTGCCTACGAAATCACCATAATTTACCAAATTCCTAAACAAGGTTCTATGAAAGAAAAAACATTTTCTGCTGTAAAAATTGCAAAAAGGATAGTGTTACAAAGCAATCAAATTTGCACTTTACTGCTTGAACCGTAAGGTTAAAATAACGAAGCTACTTGTTTATTTATCCGGGTAGGGATCTAAGGGACAATAGGAAAAACTATTGCCCATATATTTCTTAACAAATGACCACAGGAAAATGTCTCGAGATTTGCATGCGTGATGGAGTCATTAATTTATTTTTACAAATGGTTAGTGTATGAAGAATACCTAGGTGTGTATGAATAATGCATAAGTTTGAATACATGAGTATATTATATTGTACTCATACTTAACAATTGTATAGTTTAAAACTTTATAAAAGAAAATGGGTACTCCATTCCATAGAAATAGTATTTCTTGCCTTTGTTCAGACCAAAAAATGTACCTTTTATTTGTTTTTTCTTTTCAGGTAAGCCCACATTTTTTACAAGCTTCAAATAGTCCCTGCAATGGTAAGTTTTTATTCAAAAAATAGGTGAAACTCTTTGGTCGTGTTAAAAAAGAGTAAATTTAAAATTTGATGACTTTTAAAATATATCTTTATAGATTCGCTCAGGGCCGCACTCAGCGCAAGTGTCATTGACTTACACATAATAATCCGTAAATCAACGCGTTGACAAATGACTTTGATTCTTCCGCTATAAAATCTAAGCCGAATAAGCGCCGAAACGTCCCACTTAATGCTCATCACGTGCAAACTTGCCCCTCGGAGGCCTACGGCTCCTACGACATTATTTAATCAAGAACAGTTTTTAACATTCCTGGTATGACGCCACAATATTTCTTTGTCGTAAAAAATATTAAGGTATTGTAAACGCACTTCCTGGTTATGAAATAATAGATTTGGAAAAACATTACTTACGCAAGCGCTGGCAGAATAAATAAAATATTATGTAACAGCAAAAACCTGTCAATGAAAACAAAGTAGATTCGTAAAAAGAATTTAAAAATAGAACTCTAAATACGTCTCTGTTTTGTAAAGGAACGTTATTAAAACATTCTGCCTAATATTTCAGAAGAGCATTAAAAGGAAATCATCTTTCTTAATTTTCATCACAATCATCATAAAAATATTTTAATTAAAATGGATTTTTCCCGAATTATCCCGTCCAGGGCCGCATTTAAACATTTTTACTGCGTCGTAAAATAATCTCTTTTTACTCCTGTCCTTCGTTCGCGAGCATAAATTTAAGATTTTGTCAGATTTATTAAGTAGGACTTGTGTGAATTTGTCGTAAACGTCCAATAGAATTTTACTGCCATAAGATTATTACGTTTTTTGTCCGAAAAATAAACACCTTGTCGCAGCCGCAGCCCTTTTTATTTTTAATTTATTTTTCCTGCGTTTTTCGATCGTTAAAATTGGTTTAAAAACCTTAGGGTCAATTAGACCTATTTTCGAAATCCCCGGATTTAAAAATTGTCGTAAAATTTTTAATCGTAATAAATATCTTTGAGCAGTTTTATGTCTTCAGTGACTGCGAGAGTCTCATCAAAAAGGTTACAGCAAATAAAAAAGTAATCGGGATAGGTTGTAATAAAGCTCTAAATAATTTAATAGTTGTGTAAAAGATGCTCTCACTGTAATATGCGTCATCTAAAATAGTTATTTCGGTTGTAATTTTGAACAGTTATATTATTTTATATTGTGTTTTGTTTATTTATGTGTCGTTTTTAATGGTTGACTGTAACTAATATAATATTAGTCGTGGCGCTTGCCATTATTTTTTACTTACATTATAAATGATGCCAAATAAAAGTTGTGTGCACAAACAAACCGGACACAAAATTTCTTTTTTTTATTTCAAATTTGGAACTTTTACAAAAACACGTGTATTTTCATCGCATAAATTCGAATCGGAAAATACACCTGAATCTAGAAACCGATATTAAAAATGCATTTGGCTGCATTTCCTTTCCTCCTCTCTAATGACTAAGGGCATTAGTTATCTTTAAATTACGTCTGATAGGTATTCCAGAGGGTCGGAAGAAAAAGTGAGGATTGAAGGGAAGAGGAAAGAGTGGTAAGCAGTTCATACGCCTAAGGGTATGAACAGTAAGCACTAATAAAGAGAAAAAACGGTAGTCATAGCCTCGATAATTCAAATTATGAATTTCTAAAAATTCTGCATACAAGAGACATGTTTCTTTACAATGATGACGTTACAACTAGAAGTCTCGTATGTAAGCTTTTTGTAGAACGATATGTAATATGGGGCTCATGACCGTTCATGTCACCTTAGTGCCAAGTCACGTCAGTGTTATGTCACCTGAACTCTTTTTTTCTATCTATCCTATTCTGATTCGTACGGAAACTCTTTTTGGACTTGTCAATAGTGTTTGCGGGAGCTGTCGTCGGATTAGATACCATTTCCGACCAAAAATTAAGTTTTCGAGCCTTCCCGATTGATTTAGAAGTCTGAGCACAATTTTAGACATATTAGGTACATATTTTTTTATTGTAGCGGCAGGATATTTGGCAAAGCGGTTCTGCCTCCCAAGATGGACTTTTGGTACTGTATCTTATTTTATAACTCTGAGGAGTCCCAGAAACCCAGGGTGGAAGAAAGTGTTGATAACGAGGATTCAAATAGGGCTCCTTATCTCCTCTTTGAGAGAAAAAGTAATTAAGTTTTTTTTGTTTTTTTGTTGGGAAATTAGATTCGGGTTTTTTAATGTATTTGTGATGTTCGTGTTGCTGTGCATCCGATAGAAGTTTTGAAAGGATTTGATAGCATTGTTTTCTATTTTGTTTTAAGAATTTTAATTTTACGAAATTCTTAATTTAAATGATAACGTCGCACCAAATACACCCCTGTCTGTTTGTGACATAAATTGTTTATTTGAATTTAGAATTCATACTTTTTTACTAGTGGCTAATGAATAGAATAAGTTCCTTCTCCTTACGCTTGTTTATAATACCTTTTTTTTGTCTATAAATACTTTTTATAATAAAAATAAATATTCACGGACTTTTAACACAACGCCTTCTAGTCCCAAACTAAGCAAAGCTTGTACTATGGAAACTAGATGGCTGATAGAATACATAATTATTTTTTTTTGGAAGGTTTTCAACTCTGTAGACGTAATTACCTAGATAAGTACATACCTACCTACAGGTAGGTACAGTTGGCACAATAAGAAAATTCTATTAGTCCAGGACAATTTTAATTTCCCTTAGGTAATTTATCTTTTGACATTCACCGTTATTTTTCTGAAGGGGCGAAGGCGACCCCGCAAGGAGGTTAAAAATAACTCAATATTCTTAAGAATTATTTTAAACACGCTCTGCGGGTGATATTTCTGAATTTAGGCAATGTTGTATATTATGAGTTATTTTTAGATATATTTTTGGTCCGGACACGGAAGCTCAAGTCTCTGGAGTCAAAAGATTCTTTTTTGCCAGTGTTTATGACACAGAATCAGATTTAGATATAGATTCAAGTAAGTTACTACAACTAATAACTGCTGGAGAATAATAAACTTTAATAACGACCATGCACCGGAAGATAAAACATGAAACAACTATTATTCTTAATAATTGTAGAGGCATGAACAAATTTGATGAATATAATTAAAAAATGAAATGAAATGAAATGAAATACATTTATTCAACCCATTTGGGTACAAACACAGATAAAACAGAGAGAAAAAAGTAAGCAAGACAGGTAGGAGGAAAACAGAGTAAGTGGTAAGAAAGAAGGTACAAACAAATTCAAACAAAAACAAATAAAAATAGTGCTAGTTAGTCCTGTCCTGCTCTGTAGGTACCCTAGTGTGGTTGAAGAGGTTTTTCTCAGCATATGCTGCCCCACATGCATGGACCATGAGATGGAGCAGCGTTGGTTTTCAGAAACAACCAAGAGAGGATTTCGTGGGCAAAAAATACATATAAATAATAGATATATAATTGAACTCAGGAATCAAAATATTAATTTCCGTTTGTCCCACTGAACATGTTCGTGGGATGAACGGGAAGTCATTTTGAAATCTTCCCATTCATCCCACTAGTAAGACGACCCAGTGGGACGAACGAGAATTGACGTAAAATACGGTGTATTAGTATAAAATGTTAAGCAGTAATGAACTTTTCAGGCTGATGATAATTTACAATATTCTATTGCTACACAATACTAGTGTATAGCGTACTTTATTTTGTATTAGCTTCCGCCCACGGCTTCGTTCGCGTCCCGTTGGATCCCGTTGATTTTCCGGGATAAAAAATAAACCTATGTGTTAATCCAGATCACGTACAATATATAGGTACTCCAAGTCTCATTCAAATCGGATCAGTAGTTTTTGCGTGAAAGTGGAACAAATATACAAACATACATACATTCTTACAAGCTTTTGCGTTTATTTTAGTAGGATTACAGTCGGTACATACAGGTTTCGTTCGTGAACGATCACCATACAATCGTCACGGAGTAGGTAAGTTTGCAAATGAAAGCGGGAAAACCACTATTGTCATAATCATTTTTTATCATTTCCAATTCAAATTCAGCTGTTGGTAGTCTTCTTTTGTTTTGTGAAGCGCTAATAGGTTTTTAGTCAATCTTCACCGATTATCTAATGCCGGCCACATACGTAGCGGTATACCTGAACGGTATACCGGAGCGTGTGTGTGACAAAACGTCCACAAGTTTCCTGACTTGCACAAGTCTGGTAGGCAGATCAAAACTACGATCTGTATACCTGCGCAAACTAGTTTGTGCAAGTATGCATGAGCGTGTGTGTCGGAACGCTTTTAGTCGCACGCGCGCCAGTGCTTCGGTCGGTTTGTGTGTTTATATTCGCGCCAAAATGTCTGTCGATTCACGCCGCAGTAATAGAGAGAAGTTAGAAGAGTTTATAGATTTATAGTTTATTTTTATTTATTTACCATTCATTACACCATACAGAACGTTTCTTCTTACACTTCTTTTTTTTTCTTACTAGCTAGCACCAAACCAACAATAGCCAAAACGTCATCATTTGCGGGTGCCGGTGGCATATTTCACAAAATACTTATTGCACAACACGACTTCTTCGGTTTGTCACAGGCGCAGAACTGAGATTGCACAGGCATACTTGAATCGTGTGTGGTCACTATGGACGTTAGGTATACTTGCACAAGCCTTCAGTTCCAGTATACCGTTCAGGTATACCGCTACGTATGTTGCCGGCATAAGTTATGGCTAGCGTCCACAGGCCCGCATCGCACGCATCGGACGCATCGCACGCAACGGATTTTAGTTTGCCTTGTATAAAAACTCGTCCGTCCGGTGCGGATCAGTGGACGCAGTTGTATGAGTTTTATACAAGGCAAACTAAAATCCGTTGCGTGCGATGCGTCCGATGCGTGCGATGCGGGCCTGTGGACGCTTGCCTTTAAGCGACGTTCTGAGCGTTCACTATTTGGATGGATGACCGCTAGTGGCATTTACATCTGAGCGCTATCCTGCTTCGGAGGGCACGTTAAACTGTCGGTCCCGGTTCTAGCAGTCGTTAAGCCATGACTGAGGCCTTAAACCCACCAGAGTTGGCCACTGACTCATACGAGCTTGCTTTTTTTGTTTTAATCCCTATCACGATTTTTTCTTGAAAATATTGTTTTTGAAGTTGGGACTCGATTCGATATTAAGTTAGTAAGTAGAGAGATTTTTTTATGAACGGTTGGAAATTCCTTGTGCAAGTTAAAAGTATAATACACTCGAGAGCAATGATTCCGGGTCACTTAAAGAATGTTAAAAATCTCGGAAACTAAAAATGATAGGTTAATGCAATAAATTGTATTTAATAGACAATGTAATACTCCTTAAATGAAAGTAAAAAAATATGAGTCACCATACATTTTATTAACACAAAATTACATAAAGAAAAAAACTGCTGATCTCTCCTTAAAACAAAAATAGGAAACATGAAATTTTTGAACTTTATTACGATTTGACTTGAATTTTAATACTTCGTATTGCCTCCTCGTGCTTCCATTACTGCGTTTACGCGGTTTGGCATGCTGTACACCAAGTTCCTTATACGATTTTGGGGAATATTCTCCCATTCCTCTGTGAGAGCAATTTTGAGCTCACGAAGCGTGATTGGGGGAGGGTTTCGTTGTTTTACGCATCTGCCTAGCTCGTCCCAAGCATGCTCGATCGGGTTGATATCCGGGCTGCGCGCTGGCCACTCCATACGAGTAATGTTCATCTCTTGAAGGTAGTCATTCACAATCCTACCTGTATGAGGTCGGGCATTGTCATGCATAAATATAGCATCCTCACCTAAATTGACCATAAATGGACCAACATGATCATTGAGGATTTCTTCCACATATCTTACGCTAGTTAAAGAGCCGTTTTCTATGATCACCAGCTCTGTGCGACTTTCAGAAGAAATTCCGGCCCACACAAGTACAGACCCACCACCGTAGGCTACTTTTTCTTCGATGCATGCTTGCTTGAATCTTTCCCCTGGTCTTCGATACACTCTGTGTCTTCCATCGTGCTTGTAGAGCATAAATTTTGATTCGTCGGAGAACATAACTTTTGACCAATCTTCAATACTCCAATTTACGTGGCTCTGGGCATATCTTAGTCTTGAAATACGATGCCCACGCTCCAGTTTAGGGCCGTTTGCAGGTCTAAGGGGTTTTAAGTTAGATTCAGCAAGCCGACGTCTTACTGTCCATGCACTTGGGTTACTTCCTCCGAGGCGTCGAAACTGATTTGTGAGTTCAGTTCCTGTGAGAAAGCGATTTCGAAGCATGGTGTTCACCAAGTATCGGTCTTCTCGTGCTGTGGTACACCTGGTTCTGCCCGTTCCTGGTCTGCGTAGGTTAGAACCAGTTTCTTCGTAACGTCGGAGAACTCTTTGTACTGTTGACAGCGACACACCGACAGTCCTGGCTGTATCGCGCTGACTCCGGCCGGTTTCCAGCATTGTAAGTATTCTGGTGCATTCTTCAGGCGTAAGCGACATAATTTCAGCTTGAATAATGAATATAGAGCACTATCAACATGGTTTATATACCCACATAAATGACAGATTACAAACAAAAGCAAAACCAAATGCTGTAATTTCGTAGTTCCATCTTCGAAAGTGGCCCTTTTTCAAATTTGATTTTTTTAAGATATAACTTTACAATAACTAAGAAGTTTTAATACCTTCATTTAAGGAGTATTACATTGTCTATTAAATACAATTTATTGCATTAACCTATCATTTTTAGTTTCCGAGATTTTTAACATTCTTTAAGTGACCCGGAATCATTGCTCTCGCGTGTATTTTAGTCAACACAGCAACACTTTGACAAAGCTGTACCCTTTTGCATCATTCCATTCCAAACTTGTAAGATAGCAACTTCGGCCATGCTTTTAGAGTGAAAGAGGCTTATTTCAGCGACTTAGCGCTGTTCACCGCACGTCACTGACAATCGGATCACGCTTGACTTTTCGCTTTATTAGGTTGCCGAACTGTTCAGTTCTATTTACTTAGGTTTTATCTCAAAAAGTATGGCCAGTGACAACTAATTTTATTTAAAAAGTCAACTATAATTTAAAATTTCGAATGATAATCCTTATTTTAGCGCCAAACCCTTAAAATAAACGTTTTATCATCATTATCCAGGTTAATAGTGGTGGGCGCATTGTTTATCGACATCGATGATTTACCTACGCTTTAATTATCGATGGTAAGTAGCCGTTGATCGTAAATCCGGACCGCATCGGAACCGCACAATTTAATTGTTTTAAATTGAGTGCTGGAAAGTGTGAAAGGACGAAGCTTGAAACTTGGAATTTAAATAGTCCAGTTACTTTTTTATTACCTAACCAAAAACTTTTACAACAGTTGTAGAGGCTCATTATAATTCTGGATACGCGCTTCTAAACGATCTTTGACGTTTACTGAATAAACCTTTATGACATAAAAAAATGCTTATTGCCTACAATAAAAACAGATGAACATGACAATACAAATGACGCAGATATTAATACAGATGTTCCAACGACTATAAATTAATTATAACTCGCAAAAGCGCATACATTTTACAATAATTGAAATACATTTCTCATCAATAAGAAAAACAATTAAAACAAAAAACATGTTTCCTATTCTTGCGAGTACCAGGCTTACATAAACAGGCACAGGTGTATGTCATTTGCATACGAGAGACAAAGGCGCGGGCTCGGCGCGCTTCTGCCTGCTACTTCTGATAAATGCTAATGAATATACGGAGTTTTAACATATTTTTGAGTCAAGTACATGACTGAATTAAATAATATCGTGTTTTAAGAAAAATAAGAAACAATAGAGTCAAATTGCTGCCAATTCTTTTTTTACCCGACTACGGCAAAGCAAAAAGGAGGGTATATGATTTTGTTGTATCATTAAAATCTGTGGGTTAATCTGGCAGAGGTAGTCCCATTCAGCAAACTATTATCGAAACATTACAAACATCTCATTAACATGTAAATTAGTTACAGCCCACAACAATAACGCAGTAACCAGGGAGGGCATAATAAAAAGCGTTTTAAAGGATGAAAATGAACACCACAGACAACGTAGAGCAATTTTAATTAGAGCCGTCCCCGCCTCGGGCGACCGCAGCTCGCCGTAAAGTCAGCAGAGCTACCAACATAAAAATATTGAGCGTTTCGTTTGAAATACACCTTATTGACTATCTTTCTATCGTTTTGCCAACGTTGGCCAACACTGCAATGTGATTGTCTGCAGTACCTCAACTCAATACAATCTGTATATCACTACATAGTATAAAGCAAAGTCGCTTCCCGCGTCTGTCTGTATGTTTCCTTAAATCTTTAAAACTACACAACAGATTTTAATGCAGTTTTTATAATAGATAGAGTGATTCAAGAGGAAGGTTTATATGTATAATACATGCATAATATTGTAGAAAAACACTGATAAATTTACAATAATGTAACCCAAGGTGTAAAAAATAGAAATGGTATAGCAAAACACAACTGACACAACTGACAGCTAAACGTAATGTTTGAAAATTTGACATTTGGAAAAGACAATTTCGACCATATTAACAGGCTTCCTGTTGGCCAAAGGGTAATACCATGGGATTGCGGTCAGACCGACGCAAGTTCAAATCCAAGGCGACAATATAAGCTTTTTGCAACTTTTTGCTTTTTTTTTTACTTTTCTACCCGTGCGAAGCCGGAGCGCGTCGCTAGTATACAATATTTACATAATGCACATGAAACAGTTTGTATGTACAAACCGATCCAAACGATTTAGATAGCTCAACTGGTCCAAATCAGTATCAATCGGAAGCGTGCCCAAGACACTGGCTTCATTTCCGCGCTAAATATCAATGCTAATAATTATTATGTCTTTGTATTATGCGTTAAAATTTATTTATTAATCATTCGATTAACATTAGTAACTCATCCCATCTCTATCGATCTGAAAAGAAAAAGAAGTGTTCCTTTTTCAAATTTCACCTTTTGACTTTACACTGGCAATTTGAAATGATGTTTGTAAGTTATAATTAAAATGGACCTTTCTGAGTTAGCTTCAGGGTAGCAGGTGAATTCGTTAGCGTAATTATTATTTTTAATTTGTAAATTGACGTGTTCCTGGTTTTTTTAGTATTTTCTTGAAGAAGAAATTTATTTTATCTTCCGGAATATTTTACACAGATTGTACAACTAAGATAGTAATCTAAATATATAAAACTCTTTTGAAGCTGACTCACAATCAACGCACAGCCTAAACGATAAGTCCTAGAAGTATAAAATTTGGAGGGTAGTATCCTTATATAGTGTAGGAGTGCACTAAGAAAGGAATTTTGAAAATTCACACCCTAAAAAGTCTAAAATTAGGATCAAAGATTTTAACCAAATAACGTGTATGCTGCTACCACGCGAGCAAAGCCGCGGGTGACAGCTAGTGATAACTAAACCTCGTTATCGTTAATATCCTAGGTGAACAAATCCAAAGAGATTTTAAAAACTATTGCTACAGAAGTTAGAAGCTTGTACTCAGCTCTTAGAAGATATTAAAATACGTTGACTAAAATGTAAGTAATATTTTTGATGGTCATACAAAACTGTCCCTTAGCATAAATAGTTATCTCAATCCCCACTGACCACATACGAAAAGCAAAATCGGCTCTTATATAATTCCCGCATTTCTTATGATATTTTCGCAAAAGGAAAGGCCCGTTTATCATCCCCACGCACAGATTCAACCCCAGAACAAGACCAAATCTCCATAGGAATTGTCTGCGGGCAAATATCACTCGTTCAATTTTATCATACGAATGGCTGGACCTAAATAATACAGGCCCCATTACCATACATTTAGAGCGAGTCCGTACCTCGCACCGAGCCGCACAAGGCGCGCCGAATGAGAACCGAACACGAAAGAATCCCGAACATTTCCTGATTATCAAAGTTACAAAGACCAATAGAGCGAAAGTAAACATCCCAGAAGGGTTGAAACCGAAAAACCGCAAGACAATCCCGAAATTCATTACACGCACTAGGAGAGCATCCTTGGAATTCACAATATTGAAATCCGCCCCCTCGACGGCCTGCCCCTGCCGCCCTGCTAGCTGCTACCTACGATATTACTAAACCCCGATGTAAACGTCGCTATTATTGCGAACTAACACGAATAAAGTAAATCGCTCACTTTGCATAGTGACGCGCACGAATCGGCAAAATTTCCGATAAACTGATTCGCCGATAACGGCAGTTTTCCGAACTTACAGATATAAACTTAAAAGCTCGATTTGAATAGTGACGTTCGCAAACGAAATTGTCGATAAACCACAGTCGGAATCCGAATTTTCCGCCGATTCAAGAACTAACGCAGTAAAACTGAATCGCTCACTTTGCATAGCTAGGGACGTACCGTACAGAGACATTCAGCGCTCGATAAAACGCAAATCTGTGATAACCGCAAATGATTTCATATCGTTCCAATCCGAGACGTCATTACAAAAACATAGCGGTCATAAACAATGAAAACATATCATAAAACAATTTATCCGGTAATCCCGGGGATAATTTATGGCCAGTAATATCGAGGCGAATCAGCGTTAAATCATAAAAAGAGCACTTAACTGATGTATTAGCTAACACGGGCAGCCGATTTAATAACTATTATTAGACCTCTTGACGAAATTCTCCAATAATAAAAGTGAAGCTTGACTTCCGATTACGGACATACCTCGACTATTTTTAACGCTTCTTTCGTTTTACGATGCGTTTACTAGAGTTTTATGATCTCGGTATTTGAAACGCTCATTTCGCTCATCAGAAGTTGCTTTATCATACAACTTGAGCCATTCGGATATTCATAGACAGTAAAACATATCCAGTTGATTTGGATGGCGTGATATACTCATACGGAGAGATAAAATGTATATCATTGGTTCGGTTTACGGGCGCGCCAATCGTAAAGAGTGCATCACTTGGAGTCGTATGCCACCACACGAACATGTGTCGTAAAGAGACCTCTTCGGCTAACAATTTCCTGATGGTCTGTAAATAGTAAGTTTATTGTCTTTTTATGAGGTACTCGGACCGTAAAAAGGAAATAAAAGAGCACCGCCGATGGTGATAATAAAAAAAATAATTTTCGACTCATCTTCGTGATTATCTCGCTCCGTTTTACGGGTGAAGCCTGAGTGTGAGCGGGACGGAAGCGTTTTACAGCGTGTCGTACCGATGTGACCCTTTCGACTCGATGGGGGTAAAGGTCGTAAAATGGGAGCATAAGGATAATGTTTTGGGTTTCCTATACTGCGCTTCATTCATGATTTCGTTTTAGTACGCGCTCGGTAGACATGTAAATCCGATTGCTTTCACGACGTCGATACTCGTATTAAGAATCGAAACTCCCCCATTACTGTACTACATCCCTAATAGAAAAAAGAACGCACTTCCGTTCGTAAACCGTATTTTAAAAAGTCAATTTAAAAATGGATTGGATTAGCGCGCTGAAATCCGTACGAAAAGATTCAAATTCGGAACGGTGTGATAACAGTACCATTAATTGCGCTTAGGGATGGGACAGTGTCCGGACTCGGTAAGTTCCGACACTCCATTTGTTCGACTCGAGTGAGCCTGGCGTCGGGTCCGGGACGCATCCTAATTCTTAAAGGGCCATCACCAGACCTTTATGCGTTAATAAAGTTGCGATATAAAAAGAATGGAGGCGTCCGAGGGTGAAACACAGAAAGGGTAAGTTAAGTGCGCGTTTAAGACGATGTCGAGGGCGTGCGAATTTGTCAGACCATAGACTGTGACCATTCAATTGTACTGTTATTAAAGACAAGAGATCTCGTTTCGGAGATCGTTATGAGGTGTTCCTTCCGGCATTATACAAACAATGAAACTTTGAGATGATTATTTAGGAAATTATCTTATAAATTTTATTCTGCTGGTTCCATATCCATCACTCTTTCACTATAGACACTAATTTGCTTACAACCCTCATCATCATCAGCATTATTATGAGGATAAATTAAGGTGTATATTACTGGGCTCATAACCACTTCTCGTTTATAGCACTGGTTTAACAAAACAATACCTACCCAATAAAACAATAAACTTAAAGTCCCAGGTGTAGATAAGACTTTATCTCCTAAGATATGATTAACCCAAAGCGTCATAAAGACAAAATCCCTCTGAATGGCCGTAAAAATTTGATTGCCACCACGAAAATGTACCATGAAACAAAGATAACTGGTAATCGTAGTTGGCCCTAAACAAAGATGGTGGTTGTAAAGAGCAGAGTGTTTTATAGGTCGTTTGGGCTTTATTTAACGTCTCTCCATACTGATTTTATTCTGGCGTCTTGCCGTCTGACGAACCCTCACCGGGCCCTTAAGCTGTAGGGGAGCTACGAATTTGTTGGTGCACGCTTGTAATTACAAGATTTCTGAGGAGTTGAGCAAACTGATCTGAAGACTTGTACTCAAAATATTTACTAAGTCAAGTGTTGGTAAAAGGATTGTGCACATCTTTTGAGGGGTCTTTGAAGACAAAATAATAGTTTATAATTTTTTTACAATGTGAGTACACTTCTGTTATTTTTTTAAATATACTTCGATTTTCGCCTTCGTCGGCTTCGTCTTTTTTTGAGCGACCTAAAGCCATTTTGGTAACATGAGTTTATAACAAATATTTACATTAATGTGTATCAATTTCATTTATCCTCCGTGACACTGCTGCTTGACATGACACTACCAGTAGTACTATAGCATTTTTCCCTTGACACTAACGATAGTGCCACGGGTAAATGAGCTTTAGGTATTCTTAACATTCCATAATACTTCACCTACCTCTTTACTTTATCAAGGCACTACATATTCAAATTCACAACTTTTACGAGCCCCTCACGGCCTTGGCCAAAAAATCAGTCAGTCAAAAAATCCAAAAAGCCACAGAAAAAACCTCACTTACGCATTGTAATCGAATAATCGCGCACTCGACCAAAACTCGTTAAGTTATTTAGAATCGAGTCCCCTCGACACTAGTCGGTAATCGAGTTGAGACCGCCACTTGCCAGCACTTGAGTTGAGTGTTGCTTTGTTAGCCGATTTTTGCGGGCTCGTTGTAGCATACATAGTATTTACGTTTAGAAATCCCACTGTCATGACAGCTGTCATGTCATAAGTCAACAGGACAGTAAACTAACCTAAACCTTAAAATTCATAAATGAGGTATAGGGGCTCCTCTAGAGGCAGATTCAGGCGCTACGCTAGGTGAATGCTACAATGGTGGAAACACGTTGGCTGACTGTTTGCTATAAATTTGGGGGAGAGTTATCATTGACATTCAAACTACAACAAATATGGATAATTACTTAACCAAGAAAAAAAAACGAAGCCAAAAGATCCTCTGTATTACTTTTGAAAGACTTCGAACTGGTATTTTAAAACTGAAGGAGTGGCGATAGAGTTCACTTTAGATTGTCAGCTGATTTAAAGTGACACGTCTGCCATTACCAGCCTCGAGGGCACTGAGATTATGCAAAAGAAGTCCTACGGACAGTTTTATGGCGTTTAAAGAATTGACGCCTTGGTTTAAAAGCACTTTTTTTAACATTCCACATTTTTTTTCTATTTTAGACTAGTAGATTTGCATAATATCAAATGGTCCACGGTAATCCTTGGGCACGGTTGACATTCTCTAGGCTTTAATCGGTAGTAATATTTTTAATGTTTTCTTGGAAGGACTGTCCGACTAATTTATGTATTCCATACTTCATAGGTTGCAAACATAGAGCCAATATTTCAATACTAATTTTCTCAGTGTTACCAACCTTTATAATTCATACCGAAAGTAAAACTTATTTAAAAACTATCGCGACGTCAAATACTGCGCAATCGATTCAGAATCGATACTAGATCCGCGACTAACACGTTGTAAACGAGTCCATTCATTGCGTATTCCGATGACGAGACAATCAGATTTGAATATTTTGATGTGAGCGTCGAATACTAATAGGAACAGTTTTAGCTACGTCTTAGGACTAAAGTACTTATCAGTAGTTTCGTTCTTGTGGTGTAATTTTTTAAATCTTCTAGATAAACTGACTTCAACTTCAACTTCTTGGTTTATTGCTTTTGTGGCTAGTTGTCACAATTCTGCCAGTGTTGTTTTTTTTTTTTTATTTCGCTCCTTGGAGCAGGCTATAGTTTAGAACCATACCGCCTAGTCCTGCCAGTGTTGAGTTCGCTAATGCTAGAGTCATAAACAAGAGGGGAGTGCGGATAAGAATATGGTCAGTGTACAAAGGGAGGTAAAACAAAAATTTTGACAATTAGATTGATCTAAAACAAGAGACAGTACAACATTAATATTAGTTGATAATAATATTTATGAGCTTTAGTAAATATTGGGTTTAGTTTCAAAGATATTAATAAACCACTTTCATAATTTAATCTTATTAATATGGATAAACTTACATAATATATAATTAATCAAAGGTGAGAAGGTTTGAGAAAGGAGACATTTAAATTAAAAAGGACGGGGGAATTCAAGGGAGATAAACTGACTTAGACATCGCTATTAATAGAAAATGTCAAAAGTCACGTGTATCTTGTCACTGTCATTTCATTCACGTACTTTTTATAGTCTAAGGTAGATCATCGCTTGTCCATCCCGTTTGTGACACTAGAGTAAACAGACACTGACAGAATTGTAACAACAAGTTGCAAAAGCCATAAACCAAGAAGTTGAAGTTGAAGATCATGGCTTTGATCACGTGAAACTGTGTTTTTTTATTTTTTATTTTTTTATTTGCAGCGTGAAACTGTATTCTTCTAGTTTATAGTGTAGTGTATTCTTCTCCTGTTTATGACATTTAAACTCAGTTTGACATTGACAGCTGTTCTACGATAGTGACAGCAGGACAAGATATCTCACGCTGTAACAGAGCTGACAGTCGCAAAGTAATTGAAAAATGTATTTGCGTAAATAAAAGAAAGAATTTGAAAACGAATAAATTCTTTTTATACAAATAAAATTTTAATTTCAAACACTGTGGATAGGGTATAAGGTAGAGTCCTTTTCATGACAGAAGTCCCGCGGAAATTTCCGGAACTAAACTTTAAAACTAAATTTTAAATTAGTTGTCAGGTGCTGTTAATGTGTTCGGATGCTAGTGCGTTTTTATTTGGTTTCTGTGATCAAAGTCTTGTTTTCAATGCCTAAAGTTGTTAAAAGTGCTGCCCGAGAAATAATACTTAAGGTCGACTACAGCGCCGCGTCTGCGGGACTTCGTTCATGGAAAGGACTCTATTGTCATCTCAAATCAAACCTTGGTTAAAAGGTCTCAACCAAACTTGATTGATTCAAACGTTTCATATCAAACTTGCTTGATTCAAAGTTGAACACAAGACGCTTCACACTTCACACACTCGTTTGACGTGTGACAGAAGTTTGTCATTAAACAAATGACAAACCCATTTAACTTTGTATGACTGGTCCATTCATACAGTTCCAACTTTCTTGTGTCAGAATTAATTAACATTTGGATGTACTTTTGGCATTTGAAAAAGAATCGGAAATAGAAAATGAATAATGATTAGATATAATAATATACTAACGAATGTCGTGTGAAACTGTCACTCAGCTTAATTAATGTTGTTGCTGTTTTGAACGCAATGCACCCGTATTTTAAGGTGAGAAATCTCACTCATGAGGAGTTGAAAATCATCAAGCTCAAATAGAAATAATCCTGAAATGTTTGGGGAAGGCTGTGCTGCCATAGGTTTTTACAGCCTATAACGATTATGGTTAAACCTACTACATATTTTAATATGATTGTAATTGTCACGTTCTATTAAATAACATTAAAAAACAGAGTACATTTATAGGTACATGTATTTTTAATAGTTATTTTAGTTTTTTTACTCCAATAAAAGTTAGACAAAGAGCAGATTTTCACTAAATTTTCAAGCGAGAAAGCATACTTTTGACTCAAACTTTTTAAATCTCAGTTCAAAGCTTCATGTTATGAGCTGAGGAAATGTTGAGCATGACTTAAAATACGCGTGTGAGTTTTGTAAGAACAGACGTAGACATTTGTATTTAATTATTTATCTTGTCTATTTGAGTAAAAATACTTTGACATCCCTTTGAAAGTTTACATATTTTAAATTAATGATCACTTTTATACGTATTAATACGTAAAAAAAGATAAAAAAACTATACGCACACTGCCCTATCGATTTGTGGGTACACTGCGTAGCAACAATAGCCTGACTGTAGAACGTTCTGTGATATCGCGCAGTGTACAAAACTCAATACCTCTACTAAGTATACCTTTATAATGTTGAATGTATAAACAATAGACAATCGTTATTGTATCGAGTCACATTACGTGTTGACGCAGCATCGCAAATGAGTTATCGTAACCCGCAGTGTAACTCAAACCACGAGGAATTTCATCAAATCTAGGCTAATGAAGTGCCGAAAGAATTTGGGCCGTGAGAAAAAACAACAGTGTTTTAGAATGTATTAAAAAAACAAAATAAAAAAAAAATCAAGTGCAATCCAACCGGATACAAAAAACACGCGTTGAGATTAGATTTTTGAAAAGTTCTATTTGCCAAGACAAGGGGCCCTTGTTCAATAATGTTGTTTTAAAACCACTTGGTGTTCAATGGTAGGCAAACATACAGTAATCTTTGTAACAATACTCGAAGTTGTGTTCTGTGAGTTCTGTCATTTTAAGTTTGTTCACACTTGATGATTGTCGTCTCCTGTCACTTTACGGATTTTCGTAAATAATTCTTTTTCTTTTCCAACAAAAAATACGGTACACGCGATCCACATGAGTCAAAGCAGAAAAATGTTTTATTCAATAAAATCACAAAGATCATAATTTTAACTACATTACCTCGCAGAGCACGTGACGTAGATGTGTCTTCTGTGGTATTGTACTGCGTCCAACACTCTGAGACGTACCTAAGTGTTAAGTATCATGTGCGTGTAAAGGCAAGCGTCCACAGGCCCGCATCGCACGCATCGGACGCATCGCACGCAACGGATTTTAGTTTGCCTTGTTTCAAAACTCATTACAACTCCGTCCACTGATCCGCACCGTACGGGCGAGTTTTTATACAAGGCAAACTAAAATCCGTTGCGTGCGATGCGTCCGATGCGTGCGATGCGGGCCTGTGGACGCTTGCCATTATACAGCTTTTTTACAAGAAGTTCTACTACTACTATAGGTACTTAAAATTGAACTAAATAAATTGACTCAAAAACTTCATCAAAAGACATAATTATGTCAAAAATTCCACGTCACTTCCCTTAGCGTATCTCGGTGACTATCACAAACACTGACCGAAGATTAGATAACGCCGGATGCTGGATCAACCTACGTATATTTACTTACTATCTTAAGACAACACTGTATCTTTCCTTAGCACCGACCTTGGTACACGAACCTTCATGGGTTTTCATACAAAAAATCTTTTTTATTTATCAATATTATATTAAACTCTTTTGAAGCTGACGTAGAATCAACGCACAGCCTAAACTATAAGTCCTAGAGGTATGAAATTTGGAGGGTAGTATCCTTGTGTAGGGGTGCACTAAGAAAGGAATTGTGAAAAGTCACAATCTAAAGGGTCTATATTTAGTACGCGAGCAACTCCGCGGGCGACGGCTAGTTAAACTTATAAAGCAAGGTTATTTGACAAAAAAAACTATCGTTTATTAACATCTTGGATCTTGTTCATCATTGCTGGTTCATCACCTTGGAGTAGGTGTAGACGAAGTTCATCAAACCTGAATACTTGCAAGCTGCAATTATATCTCAGATTTCTAAAACTGGTTTGCAGAGCTGACGAATATCCTCATAACTTAGAAACGGCTGCACTTATTTTCACTAAACATGACTTAGAATCATCTACGAGGACACAAACAAACAAACACACAGCGCCGTCTTTATAACATCCAGACTGGCGAAACTCTCGAACTAGACTCGTGCTTTCGAAAAACGAACAATGTATGAAACAGCAGGGGTCAAAATTTGAACCACGTTTTATACAAAACGAGATTTTCCGTGTGTAATTTTGGTAGAATGGGAGTCTCGCTTCACGTAGAAACTACGTATTACATATTCTTTGATAACATCCTTTCCTTTTTCTGTTGGGGGTTATAAAAAGCATACGATTCTTCTTTTGAACCCCAACGATTCTTTTGTTTTTCAAAATACGATGTTAGAAAAATCGGTTATTAAAAACCGTTGATCATATTATTATACCTATGGTAGTTCCCATCCCTTCATGCGCCACATGTCATCGAAACTGCATTATAATGATATCGTTAAAAGGTGCGAATGTTCTCTCGATTATAATCATTCGAATATAATCGGTAACGCACCGATAATGTGCCAAATAAGCGTAGCAGACCCAGAATAATAGGTCGTCTCACGCGAAGTGTCTATCAAAAATTCTTTTTGTATGGGGTGCAGTTTGCCCCTTATGGGGTGGGGTGTCCTCTCACCTCGGACACGCAACCGTCAATATAATAATTGTTTCATTATTCTTCTATTAACTCCAGCCATGCAGTAATTTATCTTACGATTTCATGTCCGTCTGCGCGTCTCACGCTGTAGCACTGCGTGGGGTAAATCACACTGGTAGACTGATCAAACCTTCACTTGCATTTAAAAAAAAATAATGGTTATTGCTTGCTGTATTTAATTCAAAGACATTACAAGAAACAGTAGGTATTTAGCTTATTCATTTGTACCCAATCTCGTTAGCGATAATACATAATGAAAAATTAGAGCATAATAATTTTTGTTGCAGGCATGTTCACATGTCAATTCATAAGATAAAAAAATAAAAAAACGCAACCTTTTTCTTTTCAAAATGAAACACAGCTTTTTAAAAATGATCATAACTGGCCAGTTTCCTTCCCACATTTTTTATTTGCGTTTGTTGCCAAACCGTGCCAGTCACATTGAAACACCTTACTCTAAAACGATGTCCTATGAACTTCAGGTAAGAAGATTGCCATTATCAGCCCGTTCAAAACAAAGATAGTTTCTATACACCGTCTGGCAACTATTACTTTGCTAATAAAGACGCGGCTAAAACCCGGGGCGTCTCTGCCACGCCCAACAACGGCGCCTTTACGATTCGCAACTCTTGCAACTTGTTACCGATCGCGCCTGTTAAAATAAGAAAATGCACTTCGGAAAATGAGGTTTTGTAGCGTAGGTTTTATTGTCTATTAATCTTTTTTTCTTTTTTAAGTAAAACTTTATTATGTATGTCTACAATCGTTGGATTTTTTGGACCGAATTGGTGTTAATACTTACTACAAAATCATGAAGGTGTAAGAAGTCTTGGATGTTTAGGACCTCTTTAATGAATTGGTCAGAATTGGTGATTTAGATCAAACAGGCTATTTTTTGGTACCACGCAACTTTTGAAGCAGCTTTTGGACTCTACAGCGCTACTGAGAAAATTTCGCAATGAACATTATAATAAGATACCGTTACTATAAATATATCTATGGATACATAAAGTTAAATGATCAAGTACAGAAGCCGAAAAGTTTAAAAATGTACTGTGTAATCTGAGTTTAAAAATAAGTCACACTTTTTGGATGGTCAAATTTTTTCGACTAGCGAGTAAAACGGACTTAGTAAAACCACTTTTCTACATACAAATATTACGACTGACTTTTGCTAGTCAACAAATTAAAACTCAGACTAAGTAGGTACAGGTATAAAGTATTTACTAAGTTCCGTGTTACGAGTTCAGAGTTTAGTGACAATCCTGTTTTTCGGCTATAACTCCCGTATCTTAGGTTTTACAAATTTTTGGATTAGTGCTATGAATTCTAACAATTTTTCTCATTTTCCTGTCTAATTTTGAGCTTGATTTGAGTATTATATAGGATCCCTCAATCCATACAGAGATACTGCAGTCACAACTATTGTCAATTCTCAGCTTTGTTACCACCTTGCGCATTTCCACTTTCCACCCCAAGTATAAATAAACTAAAGGCACTGATTAATTAGTTATTTTAGCGAATTGGGGGCGGCTGCGGGTGTTGAAGCAATTATATCGATGCACGCGATCTTTCGGCCTGGTTTGTCGAAGAATAGGGTAGTTTAAAAAGTAGATACCTAGATAGATACATAGAAAATACTTTAATGCACACCACTAAAAACAAAACATACAGGAAACATAATAACTTACGTCTATGACATACAATAGGCAGTCTTATTGTTAAGCAGCGATCTCTACCACACAACCATGAATAGAATGGATCATGTTGTAATCTCCCTAAAATAAGTAAGGGTATGGGTGCCGTTACCATTACACCTTTATGTCTCAGAGTGGTGGGCGCAGTGCAATGCATCACAGAGCACGTCCTCAGTGAGACAATGCATCGTTATAGGCAGTGATTACCGCTTAACATTATGTTGGCCATCGGTATGTTACATAATTCAGTTGTTAAAAAAAAAACGGAAAGTTGCCATCAAGCTTACGGCCCACCTAATGGTAAGCGGTCACCATCGCCACTTGTCATCCGTCACACCAGAAACATTAGTGGTGATGCGTTGGAACTCACCAACAGGGGTCAATTACAAGCTTTACTTAGTTTGGGGCTAGAGGGCGTTCTGTAAAATGTCCAAGAATATTTGTTACGAAATCTTATTGCGATTACCAAATCGTAGTGACCATTATGCCGTCGTGATAAGGTTCAATTTGTTAACAATAAAGCAATGCCGCAGTACCTCTCTGAAGACACCATAAAGACAATCCCACTACCCAGCTTATCATATACGCAATAAAAACTGGTAGTCGTGTCACCTTATCTTATTTACTTTGGCTAATCTCAGAGTCTCTATGAAAACATTGTGGGATTCTTCGTTCTACTCACTGGTGCTTTTTCTGGCGTTAGGTCATTGACCAGGGATGTACTTTGTTCTACCTTTGAAGTCTCCAAAGTTACTTATTACCAAGAACAGCTCTAAAGGAAGAGTGGAACTCGTTGCCGGCGTCTGTGTTCCCGAATGACTATAATTTGGAAGTTTTCAAGAGTAGAGTGAATAGGTATCTTCTAGGTAACCGTGCTACATCGTCGACCACATCATTGCTTAACATCAGGTGAGATTGTGGTCAAACGGCTGCCTATATTGTATTAAAAAAAAAGTCAAAGTACCTTAGTAAGCTCGTATGAGTTAGTGGCCAACTCTGGTGATGGAGTTTTTAGGCCGCCTTAAGGCCTCCGTCGTGGCTTAACGACTGCTAGAGCAGAGAACGACAGTTTAACGCGCCCTCCGAAGCACGGAAACGCTCAGATATAAATGCCATTAACGGTCACCAATCTAAATACCGACCTCGCAGAACGTCGCTTAACTTACATAATCAGTGAAGTTTGCTTAAGCAAGCCTAGCCACGAGCACTCCAAAAAGTCAAAGTAAAATAAATCGATTGGCCAATCAAAATAAATGTCCTCAAACTATTTTAAGTTCCAACGTCTTGACCTCAAACTGCATCAGACCATCGCCAGTCCATCAAGCATCAAACAGCCCTGTCACGATCACCAGGCGAGCAGAACCAACGAGGAGAATTACCTTTGATCTTAATTAATGTATCAGGCTCATTATACCCTGGTATTTCTGTTTCGTGTCGCACTCTTTCAGACAAATTGGGAACTATTTTGGGGAGTGCAGTTTTGGGTGGGAACAGGAATTGGTGATTTGTGGCGCAGAACTTTGAGAATCTCTCTTTATAGAAGTCGTTTAAAAAATAAATAATAATCAAAGGGTATTTTAATTTCTATTCTGATTTTGAACATAGAAATAACGACGCCATTTCCTGTAAAAATACCTGAATTCTACGTATTTCAGTTCTAAGAAACGTTCTAAGTAAACAAACTAGTCTCAGCTAACACAAACACCAGAATCTAGGTTGTGATTTTTGATTTTGTTTGTTGAATGAAACATTTTACATGCATACGTCATCTAAATAGTGGCCATTTTAAAAAGCTCCTTGCCGCTGCCAAAAAAAAAAAGAAAAAATAATACCGTTCGTTTTTCAAAAACGATTACGTAAAAATAGTATGTCTAATGTGTCAGAAGTCAGAACAAAGCTGGTACTAGGAACGTGCCCGTGCGTCGTTTGATTTGTTCCCACAATAAATACATTGCTTTATTCTGCTTCCGCCCTGGTACTTGTGCTTTTCAAACGGAAAGAACCAAAATTCTCAAAAAAGAAAAAAAAAAGTAAAGAAGTTTGATGTTCAGGGTTGCGATAAATAATAAAAAAAGTAAATAATAATAATAATAATAATAATACCGTTTGACGTGTACTTTAAGTTTTATAGTTTTGGTTTGCACAGAATAGAAATAGAAATAGAAATAGAAAATAATTTATTTGCAAATCAAGTAAAATGTGACATAAGTAGGTAGACTAAACTAAAACATAAGATATAAAAATAAACAAATAAAAGAAACCAAAACGTAGCAAAGAATACCTAATTATAATCACAAAACTAATCAGAGTGCTGCAAAATGGATCCTAACTCAGCATAATGCGGGTTGAGAACAACCCACGGTGGTCTTCCGTTAGGACCAATTTCGATGAGCGGACGTAAACTATGAAACTAAGTGTAAAAACAAGAGCAATAAATAAACAATAAACAAAAATGTAATACAATAAATAAACAATAAACAAGAATGCTCAGTCCAGATTGTGTCAAGGCTCACAGGGTCAAAAGTCAGTCTAGACTGAGTTTTACGAGTAAAACTACTCATAATACTTACTTAAAATAATGTGAAAACATTACCACAGAACAGCCTACCACTCTGCTACCGGATCGCGGTAATAATATTTATGTTCAAAAATAACTTGAACCTTAAGAAAATGACGCGTTTACTAAAACTTACAACATTACTTAAACTTAAAAACGTCAAAGAAAAAATATTACCAGTCGGTAGCTTTATTGCCGCGCGATTTACGATAATGAGTTCGAGTATTGCCATTTTCTAATATTGCACTATCTTATGAGAAATAACACATTAAATTAAATAATAATGAACTAATCGTGCCAGGAGAGCCCTTCGAACAATGGTGGTTAATTGGTGCCCTTTGTTCGTCCGAATAGAAAATTTTCATGTTCAAACGCCGGTCGAGTTGCCGCCATTTTCATTTTATTGCCAGAGTTCTAAATGTAAATCACTTGTGCTTTGTATTGAGACAAGAGACGCTTCACGTTATTATCGCTCGATGATTTAATTTATTTACATTTTTAATATTGTTCTGGCGCTGGAGGCTTGTCCTTTTGCCAAATCTTTTTGGTTTTCTGAATATTTTTGACAGGCGTCATGGCTCAGTCGGTAGTAGCTCTGCCTTCCGTGCTATGGGTCGTGGTCGTGCGGGCTCGATCTCCACCGAGAACAAACATTTGTGTGTTGTAAACATGTTCTGTGTCTGGGTGTTTCTATGTATTATAAGTATGTATTTACAAAAAAAAATGTATGTATGTATTCTATCAGCCATCTAGTTTCCATCGTACAAGCTTTGCTTAGTTTGGGACTAGAAGGCGTTGTGTTAAGTGTCCGTGAACATTTATTTATTTATTTTTATTTACATAAATAAGCAAAATATTATTCCTTACTAAATGTTGCCATATTATACAAAATTAAATCTATACTGTGATATTACAAAGTCACCAACTAGTTTTGTGACAGAATAATGGCAAGAGATAAAAAGAAAAATATATTCTTTTTTCAAATAAAACCGTCGGCGACATATCTTTCATGTAAGCAAAAAAGACAATGAATTCTGCTGTTCTATTTTCAAATTACTTTCTACGTTCCGTTACTAGGAACCATGAAATTCGGCTCGTCTTTGATTCAACGTTTAGCTCAACATTGCTGGAACCGAATGTTTGTTTGTATGACTGTAAAACTGTTAGAATCGTAAACGGTCGTGTGTGGTCAGCCCTTACGACGAATTTCAACAGATGGGCGGAGATCAAAGACTTTGTGGTGATAAAAACAGTTGATGTGAATTAAAAGTAACAGCTAAGTATGGTACATACTAGCCTTGTATCACCTTAGTAGAGTCCTTTCCATGAAAGAAGTCCCGCAGACGCGGCGCTGTAGTCGACCTTAAGTATTATTTCTCGGGCAGCACTTTTAACAACTTTAGGCATTGAAAACAAGACTTTGATCACAGAAACCAAATAAAAACGCACTAGCATCCAAACACATTAACAGCACCTGACAACTAATTTAAAATTTAGTTTTAAAATTTAGTTCCGGATATTTCTGCGGGACTTTTTTCATGAAAAGGACTCTAGTACTAGTGTTCCTCTAACTCTGCTCTGCTTCTTTTTCTTCTCTTATAAATGGCCTCTGTCCGTCATTTCGACGGACAATTTTGCCAGTGTCAAGTGAAATATTTGAAATATTATCAGTCAAGTCATTCGTCAAGTCGGCAGTCTTTTTCTGCTCTGAGGGAATGTCTTCTTTTTCTTTTATTGATGGCATTTATCCGTAATTTCGCCAGCTTTTCCAGTGTCAAGTGAGATATTTGAAATAATAGTCAAGTCACAACATTCTTCGAGTCGGCTGTCGTTTGTTTCGAAGGCATAATGGTGGATTTTCCATCAAAACTTGAAAATGAATTTATTTAATAAAACCACTTTACACTTATTTCAATGGCTCGCGCTTTATCCTACGGCCTAAGTATTAGTTAATATTCCACCGAAATTAAACAACAATACTCACAATAACACAAGAAAAACTATTAAAATAAAAGTGGTAGGTAATATTGCTTCTAAAAATGACTGAACCCGCATCGACAGAATTTCATATCTACCTTCGGAAAAAAAATACCGCTGTCACATTATCTATTTTTTTAGTAATTTTTGCACTGATTTGAAAAAAGAATGATCTTTTTACATTCTCTAGGAGTGTCATTCACCCAAAAGAATAATAATGTACAGCGAAAGATTTTTCTTCGTCTCTATTATATTTTGCATTTATAAATAATGTTAAACAGAATAGATAGATTTTCTTTCTCGTTACACGCAGTATATCCCTTTAATGTTAGAGGGGAGCGTTTCCATTTTCCAGGTATTTTCCGCACTCCATATTGGCGGGATTTGCTGAGCCGGCTGGAGTTGCTATCGCTCCGGCTTTTTGGTCGTCTGTTCGGCAAAAAAAAAGTTCGAGAAACAATAAAACAAGCAAGCTCGTATGAGTTAGTGTAAGCCAACTCTGGTGACGCAGTTTTTAGGCCGCCTTAAGGCCTCCGTCATGGCTTAACGACTGCTAGAGTCCCGACAGTTTAACGTGCCCTCCGAAGTTCAGATGTGAATAGTGACCACGCAGAACGTCGCTTAACTCGGATCAAATCGGTGAAGATTGACTAACCAAGGCTAGCCACGAGCGTTTCAAGAAACAATAATAATAATAACAATATAGTAGTCTTGGCCATAGTGAGTGCAATGTGTACTGATTTCTTTTAAGTAAAAAATAGCCGGAAGAAACTTTTAGAGCTTTAAGCTTAAAGATACTTTCAAAAAAATTAAATGACCAATAAAAAAAATAAAAAGACAAACTCATATTTTTTTAGATACAATAAGCGTCAAGTGTTAATAAAATGGTACACTTGAGAAAAAAATACTTTTTCTTGTCATTTTCCGGTACAGCTCTAGCTCCCGGCGCAATCATTAGGCGTGCAATCCTCTCTAGCCGTATGAGGCCCTGGTACGCTGGTGGAACTATCGGCGAATTTTCCCTTATTTTCCCGGATTCTCTCGTATTTTCCGCAAAAGAGGGCTGGAACAAGGGCTCATGTTATGTTAGTGAGCAATTCGCACAGAAAATGTACGAAAATGTCTGGTTAAAATGTGTACTTTGGTAGTGAAATTGTTGGTAAAAGTGAACTGAATAAGTGTAGTGTTCACTCGGGTCTTGTGAGAGTACCTAAAGTGTTCAGCTCAATTAACATTATTACGGGTTCACCTTAGTTAACCGCTAGTATGTAGATTTGCACAAAATGAGCTACTAAAGAACAAAAACTCTACTACAAAAAGCAACATATTTTTTTTTTAAAATCACTCTTGCTCCGGTTCACTATTATAAAAAAAACATATTAATATCTTTAGTTCATAATATTCCGTTATTAATGGGTCTAACAATCAACAAGCCATCTCAAACTAACCATCCGTTCCAAATTCAAATTACTCAACGACCCGCCACCACCGCCGGTTATAATTATAACCGGCACTAATGTTCCATTATCAAATGTCTGAAGCCGTCGCGATATTAACCGGGATAACCGGTAAACCGGGATTACTCCCAGACCCGGATACGGGGATTTGCTCGGATCGGGCAACAGTCGAAATGATAAAAGACACGGATATGTGGATGTTTTCTTTTTAAAAAGGTATTTTTGGTGGTGATATTTTTGGGGTTGTTTGTTGAGCTAGGCTCGGCTTAGTTTAACATGCGAGGATGATTTTTTCTGCTCTTTTATGTACACATTTTTATCTTGTTCTTTTTAAATGCCCTTTCTTGGACAATTTAGTTATTTTCTACTGAAAGTGCTCCGTGTTGTCGGTATTTCTAGGCGACGGTGACCGCTTACGGTGGGCCGTATGCCTGTTGGTCTACTAACTTACATAAAAAAAAGTTACAGGCATGAACCAAACAAAACTGATCTACTTACGAGATATAGTACTACTATGTATTTGTTTTTAGTACTCGTATAATTTTTGGGGTTCCACATTATTTTTTATTTTACGTAGTTTAATAAAACCGGTATTTCCATTATGTAGGTTATCTGTAGGGTCACAAAGTAATTTCTATCTACAGAGTAGCTTTTATCAAAAACGAAAACCCGAGAGACACCAGGCGCGCATAAGCGTGTAGAGAATATCCCAGCGGTATCAGCGTACAAGCGATCGCACTTAACCACGTCACTGGTATCCTGGTATCATATCGCTCTACTATCACTCAGCGTCGTCGTTGCATTAGGCGTAGGGGTTAGCATTACTTACTGACTCTATCGAACCTTTAACGAGACCATCGCAAAGTCAAAACTCAAATCAATCATGCAAAAATGCAACGCATAAGAACCCCAAATCAATCATGCAAAATGCAGTGCACAGGGACATTTTAATCTGTTACTTTGTATAATTATAAATGTAAGTACATAGTTTCTAGTTTAGTTAATATAATTGTTTTTTTTTTTGTTTTTGTGCAGTGGCGTAGATAAAAAATATTTTATTCTATTCTAATCAAATCAGAAGGATCACTGTTTTTTTGTAACTTATTAATGCGGTTTGAACAACATTTCTTTTTGGCTAAAACATATTTTTTTTTGAAAGCAACGTTTTTAAATGAGAAAAGACAAAGAAAATCATTTTTAAACTAGTCAAATCAAAGTTACATTAATAAAATCTAGGAGTGTTTTGATAGCTAGGGAAGAAAAATAAAACATGGCAAAAAAAATTACGTTCAAGAATTGCAAAAAATTAGCCATGATTTTATTCATTTTTGACCTCTTTTGTGATTTGTGATATTGGCTAGTGATATACTGATGTAAAAACTGGTGCTAAGGGCTTGTAATAAATTACAGACGACACCTCCTGCCCGCCTGGTCACTCCGATTAATGTACTTTAATATACATTTTGTACATTTTTATTCATTTTGTATAAATTCCATCATTCTGATAGTACTTGCTGATATTGACATAAACATAGATTTTGTAGAGAAAATTTTCAACTTTTAAAGAAAAAGGCTAATAAATATTAAAATATTGAAAGATAAAAATAAAATATATGTAAAAATTATATTATCCTGCTAATAACATTCTATATTTATTTCTACTATTACTTTTAAAGTGCATTTGTGGGTATGCGAATTAAAATATTTACGGAAAAAAATAGAAATATCTATTAGTTCAATTTTTTCTCCGCAAATGTGCTTTTTCTATTCATGTGTTGTCACATCACAGAATAATAGTATAACTAATTCTTTTTAAACATAGGTTTAAGGAAAAAATAAGTTATGAACACTGTGAAAACTACAACTTCCAAGAAATTTGAAAAAACCTGCATGTTCCGTTTTTATCGTACGGAACCCCAACCAAACGCGCTTGGCCAATTTTAGTTTTATAGTTTAATTTTTTTTTTAAATTTAAACATTCTTCTATACATTCTTATATTTTTATTCATTCGTTCATTCATTCATTCTCCAAAGTCTATATCTATCACTATTGCGACTAGCTCCTGTAACACACTTTTTTATCTAACTCAGGCGCCTATAGATTCTACATTTTTGTGTTCAAACATTATCTTCGTCTTCTCTAAATATTTAAAACTCTTTTGAAGCTGACTGACAACGCACAGCCTACTTATAAGTCCTAGAGGTATGAAATTTGGAGGGTAGTATTCTTATATAGTGTAGGGGTGCACTAAGAAAGGAGTTTTGAAAAGTCGCACCCTAAAGGTTCTATAATTAGGACCAAAGATTTTAATCAAATACCACACGATAAGACCGCCCATTGTACGTAATGTAATATAAGATAATCTGTCTCGCATATTAGTTTGTAAGGTGTACCTACGTACAATAAAGTATTTTCATTCATACATTCATTCATTCACGCGAGCAAAGCCGCGGGCGCGGGCGACAATAAAACCATTTTTAAGTACTTTTTTTTATACTTAACTCATTTTTTCTCTTAAATAATATATTTATGTCAAAGTACTTGAGTGAAACGCGACAGAGTGGTACCTGTATCCGGTACGCAAATAGTCGCGGCACAGGCACCGGTATTATAGTATAAGCTGGATTATTAAGACTCCTACGAGCTAGCACGCAGACGTGTTCTATAGGGTTTACATGCTGCTCTAAATAAATTGTTAGTTGCGCTAAGAGAAAAAGAGAGAGAGAGTTTTGATTAAAAGTTGGCCAGACGTGGGCATTGCTCTCTTGTCGCATTTCTAACCTAATTTGTAATAAACTGATTTGGACCAGTTGAGCTATCTATAAATCGTTTGCAAAGGTTTGTAGATAGCTCAACTGTTTCATGTGTATTTTGTAATTATAGCGAATATTGTAAATACTGTATTGTATTTATGTATTCTATCAGCCTTCTAGTTCCCATCGTACAAGCTTTGCTTAGTTTGGGACTAGAAGGCGTTGTGTTAAGCGTCCGTGAATATATATTTATTATTTATTTTATTTAGAATCAAGATATTTAGAGACTATCTAAAATTGTTCAATTGATTGTATATTTTTTTTTATTACTGCTAAGACCTTGTGTGCAGTAGTTATAAAAACTATACCTATACGATGAAAAATATCATGCAATAAACACAAATTATTTATTTAAATTTATAGTTGTAATTTTCATTGTGAATAAAATCTTTATTTGTGACAGCACTAAAAATGTTGCCATCCCTTTCTCTTATACTGAAACGACAAAGATGGCTATAATTTTAGAGCTCACAAATTAGGTTATTCAAAAAGAAAAGCAACCAATCGATACCAATCTTTTTAAAAACAGATCCCAACAACAAAACCCTTTCCTAAAATTTCCAAAAATCTTTTTCATCTCAACTTTTTTCAAAAATAATCTTTTTAGCTCAAAAAAGGTGTTCTAAAAATAAATAAACACGCCGCCATGTAAACCCCGTCTTGTCCAGTAAGTGGAATCGTACGTATATTTCCAAGTATGGCCGCGTCACCCGGCCCAACTCCACCACCTGATTAAGTGTTTATATTAATCAAGGTTTGACCTGAAATAGTAAAACTCCTTGTGAATGTTTTTGTCTATTTTGTGTATACTAAGGATGGATGTTATTTCTATCTGGGTGTTACTATATATGTATATTTACAAAAAAACTCTTCTTGACAAAAAGATGTTCAAAACTAGTCATCAAATGGATCATGACTTCATGCTGAATTAAAGGCTATGAATGTGAATAAGTTTATATGAATATAAACTTATTCTTCGGATGTAGAAGTAGAGGTAGGCCTAAGAAAAGATGGATGGACTGTGTGAAAGAAGATATGAGTAAGAAAGGAATGAACACCGAGATGACGACTAATAGAGAAGAGTGGAAGACGAAGACATGTTGTACCGACCCCACTTAGCGTGGGACAAGGGTAGGAAGATGATGATGAAGATGATGAATAGTGGCTCTGTTGACGGAATGTTTAGGCCGCCTTAAGGCCTCTGTCGTTGGAGCCGGGACCGATGATAGTCCAAAGCACAGATGTGCTCAGATGTAAATGCCACTAACGGTCAGCCATCTAAACAGTGGCCACGCAGAAAACCCTCAATTAAAAGTACCTAATAAAATATTTAAAAGATTAGCTACCTGATAGAGTAATAACTTATTCCAAATATATATGAACATTCGAACTAATTCGACATTCTCAAGCGTCTTGTAAAAGAGACCAGATAGATAGATAGATAGAAAACTCTTTATTGTACACCACTTTTACAGGAATTATAAAATAAACACAGAGTTCATTATTCTTATGTGAAGTACAATGGGCGGCCTTATCGCTATGAGCGATCTCTTCCAACCTTTGGATGGACTGGATTTTATATGAACGAAAGTGACGGTGTAATAAAAAGACTACATTTAACTAATTTCACCAACTATGTGCATAAATTAAAATATATATAAACTTTACTACTAATATGATACCAATACTACATAAATACATTATAATAACCATATCTATACTAGGTACACCTACCCACCCACCTACAAAAATATATAAATAGATAGTAAAATAAAATAATTTTATAATGACCATTTAACCAATTGTCAAATTACCCGACAATTGGGATAAACACGGTTTATAAAAACTTGACGGTTCGTTTGACCGGTTAATAGATCGTGACCGTTTTTTTTGACGGTTGGTAATGGGATGATTGTTTTAATGATTACGATTAAGATTTTTATAAGATTGATAAGGTTTTAACATTTTAGGTGTATCAGACCTTGAGCAAAGTAAGCATATAAAAAAAAATTATGTGTAATAAATAAAAAAAAAACCTTCGGAGAGTCATTGTGTCGTTTATCGTGATGAAGTTTGTGGGTTTGAATCCGTTCCTGAACATTTTTGTTTGTAAAAAGTGTTGGAACAAATAGCAGAGGTAAACTTCTAACACGGTCTATCTGATGTTAAACGGTTGCCTCTGTCAATAACCGCCAAATTATGTTTCCAGATTTATCTTGGATCTAACAAAAACCGCGTGTGTTTTGGACTTAACTCCTGTCAAAGCTGTCAGATTTATATGTTACGTAATGTGACAAAACCAAGTTAAGTCCAAAACAGACGCGGTTTTTGGCGGTTTTTGTTAGATCCAAGATAAATCTGGAAACAATTTGGCGGTAACTGTTTATAGATATTCTCTACTTTTTTGTAGGTAAGTACTTAGTATGCACTTAAACAATGAATACTTATGGTAATGTCAACCAGGCTGCAAAGGTATAGTCCAGAGAGGTGATCATGAACAAATTTGACAGCTGTCACGCTACGTAATTCTAACGTATTTGAGTCACATTGCGCGCTCTACTGCAGTACGACCCAGCGTTACTGCGCAGTGTGTCAATATGCTACTATTACGATACGTTTACAATTGTCACTTTGTGCTCATCTCGGTTTAGAAACCTAGATGTTAAATCAAACGCCTGATTAACAATCGATGCAACCAGCAGTAGCGTGCTCAGTCCGGAATGTAAATAGAATTACAACGGCACAGCCAACCATGATTCCCATCTCACCATGCTCTCTACAAAACATGCAACTTCTATACCCACTGCACTTTTACTACTACGTCATTTTACCCCACACTCGAAAAACCCGCAATGTATTGCAAACATAGCGAAAGATCTGTTGGTATGGAATTATAGGTGCGGATGAAAAACTTCATTTAATCTGTGCCAAGTCACAAACTACATGTAATAATCTTTCGCGTTCATTGCTAGGTTTTAACCTAGAAATTAAAGGTTAGTCTATGAAAAACGGTAATGGTTGACGAGTTTACCAAGAGTTCAAAGGTTAGAGTCTTATAAGGGCGAATGAAGAAATAAGAATATTTTTCACTATCAAAAAGGAGGAGATTATCAATTTTATCTCATGTTTTTATGAATTGAATACTTTCGATGATTGCTCCTTTAAATGACTCGTATGTTTTTGATGAAGTTTTGATGATCCATGTGCAGAATATTTCACAAGGGGGTTTTAAATATATTTACCACTAGCTGACCCGAAAGACGTTATCCTGTCATTCAAACTCTTACTGTCAAACAACTGACAGTTATTTCAAATGTGACATTAAAAAAGTTTTCATGAAAAAGGTTAAGGAACTTTCAACCCCCCTTTCAACCCCTTACAACCTTTTTTTCGCATTAAAAAGTAACCTATGTCCTTTCTTAGGCTCTAGACTATCTGTGCACCAAATTTCATTCAAATCTGTTTAGTAGTTTTGGCGTGAAAGCGAGACAGACAGACAGAGTTACTTACGCATTTATAATATTAGTATGGATTATAAAGATATTGTAGATAAGTTTTTTTTAAATGCTTCATCAGACTTCATCAGTTCTTGAAACTAGAATTCTAAAGATACAATAATACATCTACTAAATTTTGACAGACTACAAGTAACTGAAATAGAACGATTACTGTCAATCACCTGTCAAAATGTCATATTTCGATAATAAGCTGTCAAAACGTCAAATTCCACTTGATAACCTACTGATAGTGGTAATCTTGGAGTGATTGATACGGTTTGGGGAAACCGTGTTTTTGTTTTGAGATAATAATGTACCTAGATACGTATCTAGGAAAATAATAGAGCTAAAGTACACTAGCACTAGGTATAGGCTTTTATAGAAATATGATTGTATAAAAAAAATCGGGAATTTGTAAATGAACCGGTTTTTTGTTTAAGTCAACGCAAAAATTCCCGGTTAATATAAACTAACCACATGAATAAATAGAGCAAGAAGGTTGATCGTTATTATTAGCGAAAGGTTGAAAACACCTCGCAATAGAGATTTTTTTTTTAATTACTTCTTGAAATTATCTGTTGGGTGTCACTGAAACTATACAATATTCGAAGAACGTTGTCTTCGTTATCCAAAAATCGGAACCATCTTATTTTAAAAATAGAACTCGAAAGGATGGGATGTCGTTATGCAACATAAACCACTTGCTAAGTAACTTAAATCTAATTTCCCATTCCCAAGGACTAAACCCTCAAAAATATAATTAAAAACAGATAAACAATCCTAATTAAAGCCATATTTTATTATCATGTGTCGCTAACAGTTTTTTTTCATTGTTTCAGACGCGATGGGTGAGTATCTCTACACATGGCAGACAGCAGGATGATATTCCCGGTTGTCCCACTGGGTTTCGTCCCACATGTGGGACGAATGGGAAATCAAGAAATAAGTATTATTTTATGCCCGTTCGTCCCACTGAGCATGTTGGTGTAACGAACTGAAAGTTATTTTAAAAGCTTCCCATAAGTCCCAACATTACCAAAAATCGTACCCAAAATTGCAATACTTATTAATTTTCTGCAAAAGTATTTGGCAAAAAGTGACGTTTGCATAAATAAAATATCAATGGTTTACCTACATGGTGGCGTACGGGCAGACAACAGGGAAGGCACATAAATCAAACGCGCGTAAAAAGATCACTCTAACAAAAATTCCAATCTTCATAAAACCTGGAAAATAATTACTTGCTTTCAAGTTTTTTTTTTTACTTTTTCACAGTTTTTACGCACAATAAGTCAATCGGGCAACACTAGGAGTCGTCGGATTCGCCTCGCGTCATAAACTTTGATTAGGTCATTAAAGAACGTTAATTTATTAGCGTTCGAACTCTCATTTGCTATAAACATTGCAAAATGACCCATAAAACTTTTACGCTAAAGTCTGTTTCACAATGAAAGAGACTGTACTCCTGTGACCTTTTTACCGACACTTTTTGCGTGTAATCGAACCTTTGCTGTAATTAAGCTTACCGTGCGGAAATGTAAACTGATGTTCGAAATTCAAAATTAATTTGTTTTCAGCCAGGGCTAAGCCTTTTGAAAACTGTTTCAAATCCTAAATACATCAAAATTCATATGAATTTTTATCCAGGATTTAAAAGCTTGTCATTTATAGTTATGTCACTTTTCATATTTTCAAATGAATCCTATGAATTCATTTTCTAGATTCGCTCAAAATTGTATTTCAAACAATGCCATATTAATCTAACACGAGAACACACTTTAATATTTATTATTTATCATAAAGTATTGAGCTAGTCAGGGCCGTAGTCAGAGTTGATATTTATCACACTATGGTCTAGCTTTTTAGGATTATACTTTTTTCAAAAAGAAGAACAATTCTTTCTCTTACATAAAGGCCTCATTCCTTCTAAAAATTCTGATTACGGCACTGAAGCCAACTTTTTTTACTTGAAATGGTAGTGCTTCGTCTCTCTCGCACCTGCACTAAAAGAACGAGTATTATACTTTTATTTTTTTCAAATCGTGTTATCGAGTTGTTCCTCTGTATGTTGATTTGTTCGTATCGGCTCACAATATTAATTACTAAGTTTTGTTTCTTCTAGTCGAACGATTGGGTTCTCGGTTCAATGTAGCTGGTTCCGTACATACACATAAAATAATCCAAACTGTTTTTTAGTTTCCTTTGCAGTATCTAGTTTTTTTAATAAAACACAGGAATACAATTTATTTCTTAATGTTGCAAATGCATATACCCGATTATCTCCTGGGACACAACTGCTTGGCTCAGCTAGTAGTGTCACGAGAAATATTTTATTTTTGATAGTATCAGGGGTAAATCAGTTTCTCGCGTCACGTCTAAGCTATGCTAAAAAAAAATTGCGCGTGGAGTCCCTACGCGCGGAAAAAGTGAAACTTCGAGTGAAGTGAACACTCTCGCTCTGTCTCTTTCTATTCCCCCTCCCCAGAAGTGTTAAACGCTTAACGCAACCTTGTTGGAAGTCGTATTAGAAGTTTTACTTTAATAAGTTACCCCATGGCACTACCCAAAAGTACACAGTATTCGGTATGATTTTTATTTTCTGGTCTAAAAGCATCTACTACGTACCTACACTACCTACGGACTCCTAAAAATGATTAATGGTTCTGCACAAGAAGCAATAGTCGGACACAGTCGGAAATGCCTGTGATTCTATCTATTGTTGTACCTACTTGTTAATTATGAAGGTAGATCTACGATAACTTAGATATTGTTTTGGGAATCAAAATATGCGTGATTTATAATGTTTAGAAATCAATATTAATGAAAATCTAGTGTACTTATGCGTTTGTTTATTGATCTTACTATTACAAAAATAATCGATCTCTTACCTGAATTCTTTACAATACACACGTCGTTAAGCCTCGACAGAGGCCTAAAAACTCCGTAATCAGAGTTGGCCACTAACTCGATACGAAATTGCTTGCACTATATACATGGTGATTCTTTTAATCAGATTTGTCATCAGAATTATATCTGCTTACTGATCTCAACAGTGATAGTAAACGAAATCTTGATAACTTGAACAATGAAAGTAAAAACAAAAATACCTTCACAATTATCAATTACAGCACTTATGTGTAAGGCTGCAGTCCCACTACAGCTAATAGTTTGCAACTGATGGCTTCTAACTCTGAGCTGTAAAGAGTTGCCTTTTTCATATTCGCCTGTCATTTTTAACGTGGTTTTAAAAATGCTCTGTCATTGTCACTTGCACGACAACCAAAAGAGATAACATCAGATTTAGCAATAATTTTAGCAGTTTAAGAAGACCAATATGAATATACCTCTTAGTTTTCTCGCGTAACGTCGCATCGCCTCTGCGTTGTCAAAATCAAACTTGCATACTACGCTGCAAATCGGCCGCTGACTGAATAAGTTGGCAAGCGAAATATTACGAGCTGGGTACCAGTAGCTGAGTTGATTGTCGTATCTAAATATATGGAGAGGCAAACAGTCAGCCGCGTACTATATGCCTAATCAGACCGCAGCCTAACAAGTTAAGTATCAACGACGATTACTGTATAATTGTCGCAATTTATGACGGCAGATGGATTGTAGAACGATTAACACTGCTTCGTGGCTAACAATTTTATTGTTGTCTTTGTCACCTCCGCCATTTTAATTAGAAAAAATACTTTAGAAATTCACTCATAAATTAAAAGTTTATAACGTTCCACAATAATATTCTATGCACATGACTTTTTCTAAATTGCAAACAGTTTTCGTTTTTGGTCAAATTGTAATGTTATGAGGTTAGTATAAAACGAAATTGGATACCAACGCTGTAAAAAAATTTTTTTGGTTACTTTGGCAAAAAGCTAAAAAACTCCAACAGAAAGATGAAACAATAAAACCGATATGAAAACATCCAATGAAATCAAAAACTCACTCGTTCAAAGCAAGGTAAATTAAAATTCCCCGCCAAAAACAACCAAAAACGAACAGGAACGAACCAATCGAGAACAGATTCAAATTTCGAACCGTTCAGTTCAAGATGGCGACCTTCGCAAGTCGTATATCAATCATGATTTACACGGCCGCGGTCGAGGTCGACGACCGACCGAATTTCCTCCACAAATGCACTCCGCAAGTAATTTATTTGTTACCATCTATTATTTTGTAGACTCACAAGGTCCTAAACACAGCTGACATTAATATATCATTTTACGCGGCGACGGGCGCACTCCTCGTCTCTTTCCTGCATACGCTGCTAACTGAAGAGGGAGCGAGACGCTGATACAAGGCAGAGTGGTTTGCGTTTTCACTTTTTATAGTAGCAATATATTTGATCAGCTGATCGTCATGACGTTTACTGCTCTAGTGTCAGTGCGTTATTTAATTCATAATTTATATTATAGTGGTTTTTTATCCAATGTTGGGTAGGTCGTGGTTTATTTATGTTGAATATTTATCTAATATTGGCCAGTGTGGTCTTTCCGAACGATAAATTTAACGAGTAGTGGTTTTCGGTAATTTCGCGTTTATTTATAAATTAACGAATTTATAAATCAATGCGGCGTAATTTATTTTGTAATAAAAAACCGGTTCGGTATTTAGTGTACCGGTTTTAATATTCCGATTTAATAGGGAGATGACATGTTGCATAAACTTTGCCAAAATTATTGTTCCTATCCGACTACTAAATAATAGGGCTGTTCTACATTTTAATTTATTATTTGTTTATATTAATTATTTTTTTGGAAACATTCCATTTTAAATACCTAACAACTTTTAACATCATCAAGAAATATAAACCAAATTATTAATTTCATTCATTATCTCGGATGAAAGGTGTTGTATGAGACACTTACCTTCTTTATGTGACAAATCATCTCTAACTAGATCGATATTATTTCCCGTGACACTACCGATAGTGTCACCAGCATATTTCCCGTGACACAACTACGAGGTTAATACATCTTGCCATATTAGTATTAAAGCGTTGAAACTTACATACTTATAAGTTACATACAAACCTTGTAAAGTTTTTGGTCCAAGATTTCTCAGTTAGTACCAAATTCTTCTTCTTCTATTTATGGCCTCTGTCCGTCATTTTGACAGACAATTTGGCCAATGTCAAGTGAGATATTTGAAATATTATCAGTCGAGTCATTCGTCAAGTCTATAATTATAGTTAATACGGCACTACAGATAATAAAACTATTGAAGTTATACTTCTAATGCGACTTCCAACAACGTTGCGTTACGCGGTTGACATAGTCTAATACGCTACAAATGCTACAATCAAATATAGATGGCAGTGTTCAGCAATTCAGCATTTGACCGCTCGTGTTTTTGAAGTTATACGACTTCCAACTGACAGCGGGGTGAATAGAACGAGACTATAATACGCTACAATCAAAATATAATAGATGGCAGTGTTCATGCAACTTTTTACTTTTATTTTGAAGTGAAAATTTAGTACTGCATATTGGTTAAGTATATAAAAATAAATACTAAATTAATTTCACATTAAATACAGAGCGAGAGTGAATGCGTGGCACTTAAAGTATAACTTCTTCCGCGCGTTGTAATTTTATGAATAAAAAAAAACCAGTGCGTGCAGTCCGCACTGGTTTTTTTTTATTCATAAAATTACAACGTAGTGATAACACTGCCCCACTTTTACAGCAGAACCTTTAAAAAAAAATCTGGAATCAAAAGGTGTCAATTCAAAAGTAATACTCCCACAGACAATTAAAAAAAATTATTCGTAAAGGTGCGTAGACACTGCACACAGTGCGTGCTACACACGTGGGCCTGTAAATATTTTTGGAGGCAATCGATTTCCGAAAACCATTCTACCCCGCGTCGCGCCGCGACTGAAGATTAATGTGGATACGCCCGCTACTTTCCGTTTTTATTTATTTGTTTCGTGCGTAGTGAAAGTTTGTTTGGATTGAACAAGTTGAAATGGTTATTTTGCTATTTGCGTACGCCAAATAATATTTTCTAACACCATATTTTTTGTTTTGCAAAAATGCTTATTTGCACTAACCAATCCTATGGTAAATGGCAACAATATTTTCTACTACTAGTTTGGTACCTAATACAAAAACACGCGACACGATTTTTTTGCATGCCCAGGAAGACTGGTAGACATTGCTCTTAGCATTAAGTCCTCCTAGCACTTGGTACTTGTTTGTGTGAAATGTTAAAATAAATTATTTATCGGATTAGTGTCATAAGTAGCTTTTTTCTCTGCTTTATCAGGGTAAAAGTAGGTCTCAATATTTATTTATTTGTTGACCTGTATTTTGGTACCAAATAAATGTATTTATTTAATGTAGAGTTCTTTCCATGAAAGAAGTCCCGCAGACGCGGCGCTGTAGTCGACCTTAAGTATTATTTCTCGGGCAGCACTTTTAACATCTTTAGGCATTGAAAACAAGACTTTAAACACAGAAAACAAATAAAAACGCACTAGCATCCGAACACATTAACAGCACCTGACAACTAAATTAAAATTTAGTGTTAAAATTTAGTTCCGGAAATTGCCACGGGACTTCTTTCATGAAAAGGACTCTAGTCTACCTATTGAGAATCTTAACCTTTTAAGAGCCAAAAGATTAACACTTGAATATTTTTTCAATGCAACCAGTAAATAGACACTGGTAGGTATCGATTCTTTTGTTGCATTTTTCTAAACTAACCTAATTTGACAGCACTGAAAATGTTGCCATCCTTTTCTCATAAACTGAAACGACAAGGACGGCTATAATTTGAGAGCTGTCAAATAAGGTTAATTTAGAAAAATGCAAGAAGCGAATCGATACAACTACCTATACGTATTATGCGTATACAGGCGTCATGGCTCAGTCGGTAGTAGCTCTGCCTTCTGTCCTGTGGGTCGTGGGTTCAATCCCCACCGAGGACAAACATTTGTGTGTGGCAAACATAGATGTTTATTCTGTGTCTGGGTGTCTATGCATTATAAGTATGTATTTACAAAAAAAGTATATAATGTATTCTATCAGCCATCTAGTTCCCATAGTACAAGCTTTGCTTAGTTTGGGACTAGAAGGCGTTGTGTTAAATGTCCGTGAATATTTATTTATTTATTATCTATCTATCTACCCATTGTAAAAAATCTAAATTTAAAACAAAGTCGTATCCACACTAACCGACAGGCATTAGCGCGTATCGCACGGCCTGGCATCATTAATCTACGTGACAGTTGAAAATTTAGTTACAGAGGGTCGCTCCCCCCCACCCCTCTCGAATGTCGCAAGTTTTCGAGGTACCAACACAACGATACCAACATCACTAGTTTTGGTTGACTACGTTCATTATCAAAGTTGGGAAAAATATGCGGGCGTTCTAAATGAACGTGGCTTCAGAAATAGAGTCCTTTTCATGAAAGAAGTCCCGCGGAAATTTCCGGAACTAAATTTTATAACTAAATTTTAAATTAGTTCTCAGGTGCTGTTATTGTGTTCGGATGCTAGTGCGTTTTTATTTGGTTTCTGTGATCAAAGTCTTGTTTTCAATGCCTAAAGTTGTTAAAAGTGCTGCCCGAGAAATAATACTTAAGGTCGACTACAGCGACGCGTCTGCGGGACTTCTTTCATGGAAAGGACTCTAGTTTACGATTTTAATTATTTTTTTTATGAGTGAATGAATGAATGAATGAATGAAAACGCTTTATTGTACATAAATAACACCGAAACATATTCCTATGATATAAACAAAACAGGTTGCATTAAATGTACAATAGGCGGCCTTATCGCTCAATAGCGATCTCTTCCAGGCAACCTTATAAGCAATAGCTACGCATTTAGCTGCCAACACACCTGGTGGTAAGTGTAGCTGCAGCCTAAGGTGGAGCACGCTTAGCTATAATCCACCTATTTACTCTTCTCTTGAAAATTCCTAGGTTTTTCAAGAAATACTGTTAACGGCAGAGAGTTAGAAGTAAATTAAAAGTAAGTAGATGTTATGCAATGAGATGATGTGACGTCATTTCTGTTTGTTTTTTTAATCTGTGCAATATTTATGTTGCATTTCTTTGAGGTCTGTAACTTCAGTCACTGTTGAGTAAGGAATGAAATTTGTGAATATAAAAATTGATCTAAGCGCAAATGAAATCAGCATTTTTTTTTGCCTTGCATTCTTTACCTATATCACACGTATACGTCAGTGTAAAGCGAAAAAAAAGAAGAGGAAGAAGAGGTGATTTTGTCTATAGATGTTTCCAGTTTCCACATGTTATAAAACGAAAAAAAAAATTGAAGCGGACGGAAGCAATCACTAAACTCAATTTAAAAAGAATTTTCATAATTTCATATTTAAATATAGAACAGCTAAAATGTCTTGGAAGTAATTAGCGTAGAAGAGCCACGTCTGGCGTTGGCAGCGCCGCGGGAATCTTAGGATACATCCTTAGGGTTCCCAGATCTAAATATCAAAAATCCGAAGAAAATTCCGGACATTTCATGATAATTCCGGACTTTCTTGTCAATTTTATATTAACGCATCGTGCAAGTGAATAATCAATTTAATTTATAATAACAATTCCTTTTTTATTTGAGTCTTCACTTAGAAATTCCGGACGGTTTAAGATTCCCCCCAGATTCCGGACAAATACCTATATTTCTGGACTTGTTCGGAAAATTCCGGACTTGTACGATTCCGGACAAATACCTGCCTGGAAGAAATCGCTTTCAGCGATAAGGCCGCCCATTGTACTATACTTAGTTGAAAGATTTTTATTTACTTAATCCTTGTGTACAATAAAGTATTATCTATCTATATATCTATCTATATTTCCGGACTTTTTCAGCAAATTCCGGACGTACGACAACCCTATCCTTGCTGCTCCTGTTAGCCTGGTACTTGCAGATCGATAACGATGAACTTTGTTACACATGGGGCCTTGGTACAGATAGATATTGTAGATACTACCTTTGTATTTTGTAGACAGTATGTACAGAAAACACGCCTTTATCTACCTACTTACTCTATTGTTAATGCCAGTATTATAAATTGTATATTAGATTAGGCACATAATATTTTAAGCTTTAGTAGGTGCCAAATAACATCGCAATACAGGTCATTCACCTTCACCACGATGTCGCAAAATTCAATTTATGAATGGCTAATTCTGTCGCTTTCCATACAAACCTGTCGCTGAGACGGTAATCGCTCGGATCTCGTAGTACTGTTTGTTTACCATACATAAATTGAATTTTGCGATATCGTGGTGAAGGTGGGTGAATGACTTGTATTGCAGTGTTATTTGGCACCTACTATATTAGATTGAGTTTCTTGTAAAACAGAGCGCGTGTCGCAGAGGCTGTACGCCACTTCACTCTAGGCACTCGTGAAACTATTTCATTGTATCTTTGTATGTGTTTTTGCGTAAAATAAATAATTTCTATTTATATTTCTACTGTCTATGATGTAACAAGCAAGCTCGTATGAATTAGTGACTAACTCTGAAGAAGACGGAGTTTTTAGGCCGCCTTAAGGCCTCCGTCGTGGCTTAACGACTGCTAGCCGGGACAGTTTAACGTGCCCTCCGAAGCACGGAAGCGCTCAGTAAATGCCACTAATGGTCACCCATCCAAATAGTGACCGCACAGAACGTCGCTTAACTAGCCACGAGCGTTAAGGCCGGTTTACATTATTCCAGTCCAGCGATCCAGTCCAGTGCTGGATTGCTCACTGGAACAATGTAAACCGGCACTGGAATGAACTGAATCCAGTAAGCATTCCAGTCCAGTAACTGGATTCGTGGTCTACTTTTGAATCCAGTGCGTACAATCCAGTGCAATGTTAAGATGTGAGATGTTACAAGTTCAGTACAGTCGCGATCAAAATTAATAGAGGTTTTAAAAAGCAAATGTGTCACTAAAATTTTTGGTAGTTAGTTTACTACTTTTTAAAAAATAAGTTATTTTAAATCAGATTTTTCCGAAGATATAATAATTATGCCTCTGACTTTAATCTGAAGTCTCGCTTCTAAGAGTTTGCACTCTTATAGTAATAACAATGTATTGTTTAAGTATCCAAGTGAGTGAAACGTGTAATTCCACTGATCATAGAGTAGGCATAAACTAGAGGCAGCATAACACGTACAGTATTATGTATAGGTACGAGAGTACGACCCCGTGTCATACCCGCCTGTAATTTTTCTCCAAGTCGGCATGAATAATCAAATTTTTCTATACGTTCCGCATTTACTCCCATCATTTCCTACACAGCCTAAACTCCCTCCATAAACAATCGAATCAGACCTTTATGCTGAAACGATAAAGTCTATATTTAAGTGCGGGCCCTAGGGTTGTGAAATTTATGAAAATGACGGCCCGCTTGTATGTTGTCCGACCCTCGTGACTGGCACAATTCTGTATCGGAGTGTATTTTTGCTTTTTTTATTACAATTCTGTGGTAATGCTGAACCTGTGTCACTTTGAGTCAAATTTTAATGTAAAATATGTTTTATTGTCTTGGTCTTAGTTTCAAAATGGCTCTGCTTCTATTAACCAAGCTCAATCTAGTTCAACTTAGTTTGTAACAAAGCATTGCTCTTAAAACTGTATCCTATAAAAGTGATCACACACTTACATTAAATGTGACATAATTTAGTATCTTCTAAGTGGAACTTCTGTACCTTAAAAACTCCTATTTATTCTGTGGACATGCCTACATTGACGTATTTATAGGTTTGCGGTAGTAAACAAACGTTATTCTTATTACAAGGATGTGTGGTTGTGACTCAGTTTAAATAACGCAAAATTAGGGTAGTAACTACCCCTGAACGTGTATCTGTTAAATCAGCTCATGAAGTACACGTTTTGTGCATCAAAACTGTCAATAACTTACTGTCTTTGATACAAAATACCCTCTCAATTTTGTAATAACACGACACGAACTCAGTGAAAGGTCGTAAAAACATCGAATTTGGCACTCGAATTTCAAATTAGACATGACAGTGACTATCACCAATAAAATCATTGTCTATGGAATGAATTCGAAAGTTGACAGCCCTACGTTAGCGTGACAGTTACAAAATACCGCGCAGTCATCAATTACTTTTGTGCTCGCGACTGTATCTCGTCCTTTAAACACTTGTATTACCGACTGTCCGTACACTCACTATCAAAATATCGTAAAAACACACCCTCTTGTTATTTGCAGTTTTGAATTATTACGTATCTTTTGCCACAAGTGAACTGAACTCTAAAAGTGTGTGCTAGAGTTTTTTTTTTTTTAACTTTTTCATGATGACTGATTGATTACTGAAAGAGCATCAATGCAAAATTTATTAGAAAAACAGCAAGCAAAAAATACAGCATAGTATTCACAAAGATTGAATAATACGCCATTTAAACCGCCTAGGTCCATCGACCCACCAATTGACCTAGCGTGCTGAACTCTGACGTCACAAGACGAATCGCGCCCGTGATCGATGACGGACTGTCATGTCACGCCGCTTTCAGTGTCAAGGCCGCGTTTGACAGCTGTCCGCGGTATGACAGCCGCTGTCACGTGAAAAGCGCGCGCCGCTCGTAATGGATAGTCTTCCGGGCGCCATGTTGTTTAGGGTCGACGAACCCATTTTTTTATTATAAAATTGTTTTGATTGATGCTATTCCCTCCACTTGTTGTACCTTCTGGTATCCTGGTAGTTTCGTAACTGGGTCTATAACTGTCAGACCCGTGTTAGGGGGCTGTCAGATCCCGTCAATGTGGAACATTGACTTGGTTTGATGTGGATGTAACTGATATGGCCACTGTTTCAATCTTTTATGAGGACACTCCTAATGTGCCTATATTTTGTGCTACTTTTGTGTGGTTTTGTGCTAGTTTTGCTTCAGGCTTTTGAAATAAAAATTAGGTAACAATTTGTCTAACGTTCTTCTCTCTTAAACGAATAACAAATAAGTAACATACATTAAAATTTAACTATTTAGAAAAAGCAAGCCCGCCCAAGCTCTGGGATGAGATGACCCCCTAATGTTAAGTGGTAACCACTGCCTACAACGCATTGGCTCACTAAGCACGTCTGAAGATGTGCCCTGTGATATATTGCACTGCGCTCAACACTTAGATCGTTACTATGTTATGTTTTACTATTTACTATGTAATACCTTCAAACCGGAACACGGCAATGCAAGTTTGGCGGCCGGTTAGGAAATAGAAAATAGGTATAGGCAGGTCAAGTGTGTAATACTGAAACATAGCGTAGGCAAGTGGAAAATGCAGCAAATTAGCGTGACGTGTGTTTGTTCCCTCTATCTCCAGCATTTATAAAGTTATTGAGATTTAAATAGTGCTTACCATGCATGGGAATAAGTAAAATTTATTGGAAGCCCATTTAATTCGGAAAACTCAACCGTTACTGCCTCACAGCCAAAAACAAACACTAATAGGTATACACTATCGATCTGTCCGTCTGTACCTACGATGAGTTATACGTCAGATGCGGCGGAACCCACCCCTAAGGCAAGCCAACGACCCTACTTCTCCCCACGCGATTCCGAACCCTCTTTCAATCATCAGAAGACACATTTTCCATTGACAGTATAACTTTTCTTACGACATTCCGAAGTCTATCCAGCAAGTTTTGGGTAGAAGAAGACAGGATGGAGTAAGGTTTCAGGGGAAAATGATCCTTATACTCTGAGGAGTAGAGGTGGCTGGGCGGGCGGCCCGCCCTACCTTGGGCGGGAGCAATTAGGAATGCTTTGGAGCGGTTTTAAAAATGCAGCTTTTCGTTTTTCCAAGATTATTATTGTTTTTATGGCATGGGAAAATGACGGGAAGAGAATTTTAGGTTTATTATGGTTTCTCGGATGAAGGTAATTTTAGTTTCGGTGTTTTGGTAGCTGTCACTCAAAATTAAGGCCACTTTGGACATTATTTCATTCACAATAACAAAAATCATGCCTTTGCTAATCTAGATAATTAATAAGTCAGGGGCCACTTTTTACCCTTGACTATGGGACACTGTTGTGCCTGAAACATAGTTTTAGATAGAGTAAGGCGTGTAGCACCTATAATATTCTCTCAGCCTAGTTGGCCTCATCCACAGGAAAAACAAGGTCAATGCGGAGCTGACTAGGCCGCGGATTTCTTTACGATGTTTTCCTTCACTGGCACTGATATTGCGCACATTTTCCGAATAGAAAACCCATTAGTTAACGACCGGATTTGAGCCTACGACCTTAAGATCACCTACCACCAATGACAATGTAGACGCAATTTAGTGGTAGCATAAAAGTATCAATACCTCACCGCTAGTGTGCGCTAGTGTGTTCACTTATCACGTAAAAGGCTATTTCTTCTTCTTCTTTTATCTATGGCCTCTGTCATTTCAATGTGGACCTCTGAAAAACTTGACAGATGTCAGTGTGTCTCAGATCTAATAAGATCGTGCGTCTATGTCCATGGCCCAATCACCAATGACCATATCTATAATAAGAACCGGGTCTAACTCAAATAGAAGCCTTTAGGTAGACAGGAGTAGTGACTGTAAAAAATAGGTTCATAAATAAATTAAACTGTAAATAATAGAATAGAATAGAAAACGTTTATTTTGTGTCATAAAAAGAATCATACATGAGTTCAGCAGAAGAATAAAAATAAAAAATAGAGATCTATATATAATGAATTCTTTATCTACCTACTGCTTGCTCGTAGCAGCGTTGATAAACGCTTGCAAGCTGCGTCATTGAATTTTAACATAATTTTCAAAATGTAGACTTTTCAGTTTTTTTGGGGATGTCTCTTGACTTGTTTTAAATGTCAAAAGATTAGAGAAAACGTCTACCATGGGCTGATAGTTGCAATTCTTCGTCTTAAATCTTCATGTACTGAGTGACACCTCTGTACAGGATTATCGCCTAATCTATGAAAGTTCTCTGAAAACCGAAGACATGTAGAGTCCTTTCCATGAAAGAAGTCCCGCAGACGCGTCGCTGTAGTCGACCTTAAGTATTATTTCTCGGGCAGCACTTTTAACAACTTTAGGCATTGAAAACAAGACTTTAAACACAGAAACCAAATAAAAACGCACTAGCATCCGAACACATTAACAGCACCTGACAACTAATTTAAAATTTAGTTTTAAAGTTTAGTTCCGGAAATTTCCGCGGGACTTTTTTCATGAAAAGGTCTCTACTGCATTATAAAGCTACGCGTCCACTAGAACGACGCACTCGGAGCGTATGGAGCAAAAGAAGTGTTTTTTTTGTATTGATTTGTATTGCTTGGATCGGCATATCGACGCATATTATTGTAAATACTGACGTCTCGTACTCTGCGTACACTCAGATTTCGATACATTGAACGTGTAACTTTATGTGATAACGTACACTGAGTATAATGAACTGAGTGTAGGTACATGTATTTTCTTAGTACGGCAAGTACTGCCCTCCGGTCGTAAGCTGTCTGCCCAGCATAATGTCAAGCGACGCGGCGACAGATATACGAAAACAAGAAGCTTTTGACGGCAAAAAACGCGCTAAAACGCGCTAATGTCACAGAATACAGGTGGCAAAGATTGCACGGCTGAGTATTTCCTCTGAGTGTAACCTACTCTATGAAGACTTCGCAGACCGATGGAGGCGATCGATGGAGCTCGAAGGCAGTTAGAGAGAGCTATCGGCAGACCATTAAGGAAATTGCTTTATGTGAGGGATCCTGTGGGTAGTGACGTCTGGGCTTTCACAATTTACACCGGCAAAAACTTACGCCATTTTTAAATTGGAAGAATAATACTTAGTTTCAATGTTTTTGAGATGAATAGGTATCTTCTACCTACTTGTTTAAGTGTTATGTATGTTATGTATTAGGTTCTACCTAAGTTGTTTTTTTTTGTTGTGCAAAAATACAAAAAAATACTTTTTGTTGTGTTTTTTCTTTTTGTATGTGTAGTGTGTCCAAAATTTTCTTTCTTTTCTTTCTTTTCTTTCTTTTCTTTCTTTTCTTTCTTTTCTTTCTTTTCTTTCTTTTCTTTCTTTTCTTTCTTTTCTTTCTTTTCTTTCTTTTCTTTCTTTTCTTTCTTTTCTTTCTTTTCTTTCTTTTCTTTCTTTTCTTTCTTTTCTTTCTTTTCTTTCTTTTCTTTCTTTTTTTTCTTTTCTTTCTTTTCTTTCTTTTCTTTCTTTTCTTTCTTTTCTCTCTTTCTTTCTAAGCAAATGTGCTATACCGTCGACCGCATCATCGCTTAACATCAGGTGAAACGTTTGCCTATACTACGTAAAAGAAAAGTATTTGCAATTTGCTGGTAAGATAGGATCAATTAAATACGTAAAATGATAAAAAACCATCAACATGGTTTTTTTTTACGTAAAAAAAAATATTATACGCCCAAAGCACGTAATATTATGAAACTATTATATCCCGAAAATGAGAATTTGTACGTCATTCTTTATTTATAGTGCGCACTTCCTAGAACCATGCAAACCCCTTTTCAAAAAATATAACATTCTTCCTCTCCCATGCCTTTACATCAAGCAATTGACAGAGCTTGTAAAACAGCATCCAGAACTCTTTAAAATAAACACAGATTTTAGGTCTAGACGACTAAGGGATGCCACAAACAGCAGATTGCACAATCCAAAATATAAATTAAAAATGACACAAAATCAAGCCTTCTATATGTCAATAAAGCTATACAATCACTTACCAAATGATTTGAAAATTTTATCAGGAAATCTGTTTTACTTAAAATTGAAACAGTATTTGATCTCAAAATGTTATTATTCTATAGAGCAATATTTAAAATACAGAGACAATGACCTATGAAATACTTACCTTGACTTGACACCTAATTTGTAATGATTTTTATTATTAGCTATATGATTATTATTGTAAAATTAATTCATCTTATAAATAGGTACCTACTTTTATCTAAAATCCAATTCTATGTATTCGCATGCCCATTAGGTAGAATATAATGCACTATTTATACACTTAAGACCTAATCTGTAACATATATTCTTGCAAATAAACATATCTTATCTTATCTTATCTTATCTTAAAAAGACAGTTAAATTAACTGTAACTGTTAACTGTAACCGGGTAGCTATACATACAAACATACCCCCGGTTTGAAAATATTCTCGTATAATATCACGTGATATTGCTTCCTTCTTGCGTGGGCATACCTTTTTACGAATATTTACAAAGAAAATTACAACTAATATAGTTTGTACAATATTTACAAAATACACATGAAACAGTTGAGCTATCTACAAACCGCTGCAAACGATTTATAGATAGCTCAACTGGTCCAAATCAGTAGCAATCGAAAGCGTGCCTCAGACACTGGCTGCATTACCGCGAATATTTAGAATTTCGAATTAAGTAAATAAAGCCGTGTATTTGTGTGTTCTTTTAAAGGGAACGTTCAGGACTCGTGATGAAGGACACACTCGCCCCTACAACACCCGCGGAGCAAAGAAACTCGCCGCCGCTACCCATAGACTGGCCAGCGGGCCTAAGATGCGCACCGCGAGATATTTGTCATGTCGTTCTGTCAAAATGTAAGCATTTTGTACCAGTTTAGGAACTATTGCATTATCTGCGGTACCTAATGGTGTCGACAAAACGCGCCATAACGTACACTTTTGACACTTGTTAGTCGTCGTACCTCTCAGAGGACGAGATAATAGTCATGCAGAAATGTCAAAAGTTGAAAATTCAAAGGCGCGGTTTCTCGACAACATTACCACAGATAATGCAATAGTTCCTAAACTGGTACAAAATGCTTACATTTTGACAGAACGATATGACAAATATCTCGCGGTGCGCATCTTAGGCCCGCTGGTCGGATAAACTCACACATGTGATGGGGCCCCCGATTTATAATCGCCTGGCGGACGTTGTCAAAGCTGCGCCTAGTCTAGCTTGTTTAAAAAAAATATTAAAATCTTGGCTCCTCGAAAAGGCGTTCTATAGTGTAGAGGAATATTTTAATTTATAAAGTGACTAACTGCTTATAAGTTTGTTTTTAAATGTGTACAAACTATGTACATCTTTTAATTTAATTTATATTTATTAATTTCTGTATTTTTGGACTTATAATTTCCTATAATTATGAATAAATTTGATTCTGATTCTAAAATAGTCAAATAGAATACGGGCTGTATACACCACCTGTGTACCTGCTCGAAGATGTCCCCGCTCGCACGATAAATCAATGTTTTTTTTATCTCCGCTTTATGTGGTCCTATAGTAGGTGCCAAATAACACCGCAATACTGGTCATTCACCCACCTTCACCACGATGTCGCAAAATTCAATTTATGTATGCGATTCGAGCGATACCGTCTTAGCGATCGGTTTGTATGGAAAGCGACAGAATTAGCCATTCATAAATGGAATTTTGCGACATCGTGGTGAAGGTGGGTGAATGACCTGTATTGCGGTGGTATTTGGCACCTACTATAGTAGTTTGTATTGTGCTTATCCGTTTGTAGATACCCCTATTTTTTATGGCCAATAATTCATTTTGGACTTTCAAAAATTCTGAATTTTTATCAATTTTTATGCAACTTTTACTACATCCTAACTAATTAACAAAACCTACTCTTTAACATGGCTGTATTATACTGTACAGTCACAACTAAACTTGGTACAATTATTTCTAAATTGTTTAAATAGTCAAACCAAAATCTTCTAAAATGTCTACTAAAAAACTACCATACAGGTTACCATTGGTAAAAAGGCTTTAAAAAATAACAGAGCAAAAATATAATAAAATAGGTACTTACTTGTTAGGTAAAATCTACCAACCCACATCGCAACAATAAAGAAACGCTCTTTCCATTCAAACATCATACATACACAACCAATTATTAAAAGGCAATTATTTAACTAAAACAATGTAAACGTTTCGCGTTAGAACACCAATTAACATACATAATTCTTCTCTTTTCAGAATTAAAACAATTGGTACAGTCAGCGATAAAAAACAAAAAAAATCTTAAAAATTGACCACTTATTCTTGACTTTTTTGGCTTCTTTTGTAGTAATGCTTGACTGACATTTCAGTATTCTGACGTTAAAGTTTACTACACATTTACAAAACTACCTAAATTCAATTTAGCAAAAAGAAAAAAATCATGTATAATCTCGTTTTATTCTTCTTTAAAACCATATCGCTGCTGTCAATAAACTCAATGAAAGCTTCCAGTAGATACACTGTGTTTTGTTTTTTGCAATGGACAAGCAGATTCATAATCGATAAAAAAAACACGGTTTAACTACTCCAAGCTTACATCGAGTTTAATAATAGCAGGGTTTCTTACAAAAACTTTTCTCACTGATTGTACTATAAATCGGTTTGATCCTATCATTCGTACAGAATCGTGTATTTTAATAATAGTTTAAATCCAAATCTCCCATAATTTACGAACCGTCAATTATTCAACTTATAATTATTCGAATAACTAGTAATTATTCGAATGCAAGCAATTATTCGATTCTTTCACTGTTGCCTTTATATCAAAGGTGTTTCGATGCTTTAGTTTTTAATTGGATTTAGACTTCAGGTAGCAATTTGTGTAATTGGCACTGAGCTATATAATAGAGTTGCCATTCCCATGTGAAAAACGCCTTATTTTGGCAACACTGAAATGAAACAAGAGAGTTTGTCATACACTACAGTTTTATATCTTAGTCCTTCAAAGTGTTTGATGATCAAATAGTAGTGTATAGCTAAAAAAGTTGCTCACGTCTTCGTCTGAGCACATTTCCGTTCCCTTTTCAGAACACTGCAAAATTGATTGTAAAAAATTAAAAAAAAAAAATATTTACTCCTCGTACAACAGAATATGTCTAAACGTCTAAAAATACAATTATGTACATTTATTTATTACGATCTATAATAGATACATAAGTTTACTTCAGGAATCTTTACAGATACTAAATGAAAGTGTTTACACAGTCTCTAGTCTTTCTCCCACTGGCACAGTGCATAATATTATGCATATCGTCTGCTCACGTGAGCAAGAAGGGAACTTTTGATTACCATAGCAGTTCCGGTATCTTTCATTCTTTTTTTTTTTACTTTTTTTTAGCTATAAATCAGCCAGTGATTACCATACTATTGTACATACTACAAGGTACCTTCGTGGTGTTTGTACAACCCTAAGAAAAATATTGTTGTAAAACTTTTGTGCTTGACTCTACCGTTTTGAATTTCGAACAATCTTTAGTTTATGCATTGAAATTAAGGATGTCACACTTAGACATAGTAAATAATTAATTATTATTATTTTAAACCATTTTTAATTAAAATAAATTAGTCTAGGTACTTTTTTGTAGAGCAATTAGGTACAATTACATAAATTATATTTTTTTTTTTTTTTTTGTAAAATTCTGCTAAAAACAGTTTAACAGACTTTAAAAAAGAACGCGATTCAATTCGGCTGTATTGTTTTTATTCCTTCTATATTTCTTGTTCGGATTTTACATCAAACATTTTTTACCCATGTTTGTCGTGAGACACACCTACACTAACTACACTTTGAACAGTATTCTTATAAGCATCGTCGCCAACACCCCTACCTGGGGTTATTACAATTTTTCGCGTTATGAATATCGTAAGGGCAGGACCCCACAGGGGAACCAATTCCACAGTAATTCTTGTTTAGAGTGCCACCTTATTTCGGTTACAAGATTTTTAGTATTTGTTTACGGGACATTCCCCCGCGCTGGCAACATTGAGGTAATTTCGCCTTTTTTCAACGATGTCATTTGACTTTATGGTTAAGTTTGAGGTACAAAACGCAAATTGCTCGTAAAGCGTATTGGAGAAGTGTCAGTATTGAGTTACTTCAAACAAGGTCAATTTGAGTAGGTAAGTTGAAAGTTGGAACAAGACTATTTCTATTTCTATTTCTCGCGATAATTTTTTCGGTTGCTTGAGTTTTTTAGTTAGCTGTTTTCCACAATATAAACTTACAAGTAGAATTTTTTTGGAGAAATAAAAATGGTAATTTAATATTAACACTCAAAACATTTATACCTACCTGAAATGGAGTACTGATTTAGAGTTTTTGAATATTTGAAAAAAGAAAAAGTATTGAAAAGTATGCGAAACTGTTTCGGACCAAAAAGGTCAAGGATTTTTATTTCCAAAAAAGCGCTTGTTCGGGGCGCGGCGACGTCATTCGCTATCAATCATGCATGCACCATTGCGCGCGAGCTTTTGTTCGAATTTCGAATTACTTCAAAAAAGGAACATAACGCGACAGAAATTATGGCGGTTGAATTTTGAATTTCGAACCCCCCGCTGTGTTTCCCGCTGCACCTACTGCATTGGAACATAATTGTAATTCAATTAAATGAGCATTCATCCCTTTGTTTTATTTCATCAAAAAGTGTAAGAAAGAGCAGCGTGCCGCCCTTCGTTTATACCGTATTTATATAAAAAATAAACTCTATATAAAAAATCGCTGAATAATTATTTGCGGTAATGCCACGTCATGCAGCAAAATATATTTATACAGTGCGACACCGTTAAAAAGTAGCGAAATTGTTAATGGTGTATGATATTGCCTCCCCTATTTTTGGGGCAAGAAAAGACTGGGGTGGCAACACCTTCGCTCCCATGAGGTGTTTTTTGAGAACGTTTTTTTTTCTTTTTTTTTTTGCGTAATGATGGTAACGTCCTGGGAGAGTTGGACGAATCCATTAGATAGGCGGGAAGAGCTTAATGTATAGCATTTTTTTTTCTTAGGAATCGAAAAACAGCGTCGCATGTGTCGTAAAGGACATTAGTACGAATTGTAATGGCTTTTTTCGGTCCTGGGAGGGTCGGGGCTGTTACAAACACATTGTTAACTTGCTTATTATCTAGAATTTAAACATCTAACGCCTAAGTAAGGCTACTAAACAAACTGCTTAATCGATTGCTTAATTGATTGAATTTACTGTTTTTTTTTTATTTAATAATCGATTATGACTAATGTTAAATCGTATACCAATACATAAAGTTTTTTCAAGCTGTCAAAATTCACGGGTTAAAAAATTGTATCATAACGACTAAAGATAAAAAAAAAGTCACTTTACTTCAAAAAAAGTAAGTCAATCGATTTGTTTAAAATGGTAACTATCATTGTTTCAGGCAAATGGTGTCCATCGCGGCGGGAATGGTCGTCGCCGCCGGACGTGGCGCGGCGGGTCTACTCCTCCGTGTTCCTAGGCAGCCCGGGCGAATACCCAGGTCAGTATTTTTTTTATGAGCATGTCTAACCCTTTGTCTGCCAACTAAGGGCTCTGATGGTAAGTGTTGCAGTTCAAGGTGGAGCACGCTTAGCCACTTATTCACTCTTTTCTTGAAAATTCCTAGGTTATATCTTTCAGATGTTACCAGCTAATGTGCTGTCTATTTTCACAAAAAAGAAATAAACTGTTAGTGGACGAACAAGACGAAATGTCAGGCAAGGTTCTGTCACTTATTCTTAAAAAACTGAGCTTAAGCGCTGGTTAAAAAGGAGATTGTGACGTGTGAGTGTACGAAAATTGAAACCTGAAAATACTAAATAAAATTTTATCAAATATTATAAAACTTTGAAGTTTTAATACCAAAGCGTTCGCAGCCATCAAAACTCGTGCACAAAGTTATAGCTGGTGGGTATATCTACACTACAGAGGCTTGTTCGCTCGTACCGGGCTACGTCACAGAGAGAAATGGGCCTCCATCCATCACGAGGCGTACAGATCCGCAAGGTCACTACACCGCAGGCTGTAGAGTTATCTAGATAAATTTCCATAGACTAAAAAGAGTGGCCTATATTTTTTTATGCCAATGTTGCATGCGACGCTTGGAGTTTGCTAGTTTACCACATGTCACAAATGAGGTGTAACATACGTTATATAAATTTATTAGTAAACCTATAGTTTCAAGGTATTTCCTACGTTCGGTTTTCAAGTTATAAAGTAATTTGACAAAGACACGACAGTAAACAAAAGCTCCCTTATTTCCGGGAGTATTTTTTTTAGCGGCAACATAAATTATAGAGAATAGATATTCCGCCATATTTAAAAATAGGTAACTAAGAAAAAGGTTTGTTGCTTATTGTAGTTCGGTTTTTGAATTTGATTGCCTAGTACGAGTGATGTAACTTTCGACGTAACGATTGTATCGAGTCGAGAGCCCTTGAGTATCGAGCAGGCACGCGCATGCGACAGACGCGATCAATCATTCTTGTTATCGCGAGATCTCTGTCATCTCGGTGTTGCAAGGTCGCTAAAAATACGAGGGCATAACGCACGTACCTAGAAAGGAAAATATTTAATTTTGTACTGAAAAAAAATATTGGAAAAATCTCTTCTTAAAAAAAACAATTACTTACGATAGCGTTACTTTTCGCATTAATAAACACCCTGAACACCAACATTTATTTATTAAAAAAACTTTCTGGCTCTCCATTCCGTAATAGCAACAAATTAAATTAATCCCTATCCGATATACCTAACGCCATCTACCGGCCGTCGCACACATCCAGTCTCGTACTATTATTATACACCAAATTACGCTCTATCACCTAGACATAAAGTTTCAATTACATCGACAACGAAATGCACTTGCACTGTTAAAGCACGCGACGATAGCCGATATCTGTTTCACTCTGTCCCGTACAATGACGCCCGCCCGTCTCGCTCTTGTTTTAACACGTCAGCGTCATTGCCTGTGTCCATTACACTATATCAATTACCGCTTGAACTCGCTTTGAGCTCACTCCGATTAATGTACCTACTATTTTTAACCTTTTACCTTACCGTTCTGAATCAACTATTTAGTTTTTTTCTTATTTCTCGTTTGTACAGAAATTTAGTCGAACAAGAAAGAGGAATTTATTGGAAAAGAAATATCGCTGCCAATTTTAGTTATCGACAGCAATTGCGATTTTCATCTAATGTTACGAAACGTCGAAGACGGATTAACAGTGGATAAAGAACCAACAAAAAAATGTAGAAAAGAGATGCTTTGAGTGAATCGTTTCGTCTTCAGCGAGAAAGGAATCGAACGTAGAATGAGCGAGCGCGATCCCGTCTTTACAACGTGCGAAAGAGATAAAACAATTCCTTATGTCGCTATTCTTAAGTCGTTTGCGCGTTCAAAACAGTACTTTACTTGCAGACGTTAAGGTCGCAGTTTCATTGTTATGATTAGGTATTGACGATTGTGCGGTATTGTAACGGAATGTTATAGCTTCATTGCGCTACGCTTGGAGTTACGAGCTTCACGTCTTGGGATAAGGTTGTTTTTTGTTTGCGTCGTGAATGGCGCGAAGTGCGTGGATCGTTGCTATGGCGACCTCGTGCTTTGGAATGCCAGAGCCTGGGTTACCCACTTCATCGCGTTTTTACCTAAATCAGTAACAAAAACAATACTCTCAGAATAATGAGCGCGACGTAAATATGGGAACGTAAAAGCAGCTGTTTTCTTGTTTGATTTAAAGATAAAAGCAGCCATTGCTTAAAACTTTACTGTTTTTGCGATTGTTTGATAAAGACGGAGATTCTACATATTAAAAACAATCAAGTAGCTTAATACTTGCGATGTAATTTTTATAGTAAGGCATTTATTATAAAAGTTAGTGTCTAATCCAAATTGCAAAATTAAATATCTCTTGTCACCTGACAGCTGTAATAAATCAAAGTTTCACTCAAAAATCTTATTCCCATTTATATCATCTAAATTAGAAAGAACGAGATGGGGCATTCCTGAGGCACGAGCGGGAACAGGCAAGCAGTAAATTGCTCAATTTGTGCTTGGATCATAAAGGTGTTCTTTTTTCAAAAAGTCCAATGAGATCGATCGCTCGCCATGTCCGCAAATTAGGCCCAGAATCGTTGTTCGTTAGTGAGCTGACGGAATCGAAACGTCTCAACCGCCATCTTGTTTGAGCGAAATAAGTTTTTATATTCCAGCTCGAAGGACCAAAGTGTGATCGTCTGTTATCTTAATCTGCGGAGGACTCAAAGCTCGCCGCTGCAGAAATGCATTTTAGTTAGGCGAGTTCTGTTATTTTATCTGTGGTTTTACTAGCGGGCTCGTCTCGGAGCTTTCCATTTCCAGACCTTTAAATGTACCTAGAGTACCTAGAGTTCCCGCGGTTTAATTACTTGTGCGCAAATTACAGTCGAGGTTTGGTTTAATACATTGAACTCTACTCAAAAACAATAAAGCTATGCTAGATTATAAACCTCTATACTTAGTTGCAGAACTGAAGTTCATTCAAAACATTAACATAGGTACCTAGCTCGTGTAATTTCACTTCAGGGTTCAAAACCTCAAGACATTTGCGATACGCACAGAGCTGGGGCACTTCAAATTCAAATTCTTCAAGGGTTGGCAACGCGCATCGCACCTGCTGTGTTGCAAGCGTCCATAGGCTACGGTAACCGCTTCCCATCAGACGGGCCGTACGCTTGTTTGTCTTCTTAGTAGTTAAAAATGCGATGTTTTCCTTCAATCATCGCAGTGAGACATAGACCATTGTCTCAGTGTGTAGTCGACTTCTCAGAAGCAAAATGCATGTGGAGCTGACAAAGCTTCCTTATAATGTTTTCCATCACCGATGATTAGAAATATTGATAGTATGTTCTCAATCGCCATTTTGTGTCGTAAACGTCACGTGACATTGTAACTCAATAAGTCCTTTCGGAAGTAGAGTAGCAATGTTGCCGTAAAAATGTCGTAAAGTTGGCAATATTAATAATGAGAGTCCATTGGCCCGATCGTGTGCGGTGTTCAGTTTTTTATGATAATTTGTCATGTCATAGTTATAGGTTAGTTGTCAGACAATAATTTTGACACTGGCAGCCATTTTGCTGTTTCATTTTTTAATTTGATCTAATTTGACAGCATTATAATAATATTGTTTTCATCCCTTAAATGTTAAATTACTCATGAACATACTAACGATTGCTAAATCACAACAGACGATCATCTCGGGCTGTTTCTACAACACGTATTTAGAATTGCTTAGTTTTCATGAAAATAATATACCAAAATAAGCTGTCTCACGATAACAATCATTGAGTCTGTAAAAGCTTCCAATAAGACTTCCTAACCTAACACAACTTCCAGTCGTAACCATTTTTCTAAAGTTACGTTTTTGAACCTCGATTTTCAAGAGCAAAACTCAGACTCGCCACTCTGTTGTAAGTCCTCGTGAGAATGCAATTTGTAACGAGCGCGCCGCGACCTGCGACCTGCGACCCGGTCACTGATTCTATGCTAATGTGAACGGACTTTCGTTTATGCTAAACGTAACCATAACCTTCATTGCTACTGTCACTGTCAAAATGACAGACTAGTGAATGGAAATTGTGCTCAAAAGGAAACCAAACCTCTAAACATGACAGTAAACTTGATTTTACCGTTATGGGTTTTTGCTTTCATTTGAAAATGTTATCTTGGGAGGTATCGGCACTATTGAGAACTAAAGTGCAATTTAGCAGCACAGCACACCCACATCTTCATTAAAATTGAGCTTATCGCAAAAATCGATCTCGTTACGAACAATGAAACGCGTCGAAACAAAAACCGGAGCGGTAAATACGAGAAACGTAATCGGGGCGAACGTTGCACCAAATAGAATAAAACCTCAATCAAAAATCTAAAGGCATTCGGTATCATAACCGGAGAGGTGCGTCGACCCGTCCGTGTGGGTTACACGCCCGCGATCCAAAACAAAACAAAAGAGTAATAATGTAACGCACTAAGTATCCGTCTTAAAAATACGCCTCAACTCCGGAGCGCGCGACGCGGCATAACCCGTCTCAACCTCTCACAAACAAAACTAGACCATAAGGGGCACGTGCAGGGTTGAGAGTCGCTCGTAGGAAGATCAGGGGTAAGGTCGCGCGGGACGGGTCGTGATGGATGGCCCAATCAGGCGGCGTGGCGGTGCCGGGCACTAATCGAGCAGTTCGCCCCGAGAGCCGGACGCACACACGCGCCCGCGGCACAGATGAGATACCACCGATTACACCTAAAAGCGCATCTAAAACTCTCCCAGATAGTATACATCTGACCCGCCGGAAAATCGATGGAAAACAGTCGAGACGACAAAATTGGGGGCGAACGATGAATAACGCGGTATTACGTCTATCCGGGTCGATAGCGGCCAACTGTTGTAAACAACCGCTCTAGTACCGGAAAAAAGCGAGCGCCTCCCCGTGGGGCTATTAACGGCCACGTGACTAATTTCGGGAGCTGTCACCGGCAGGGTTTAGTCACGTGGGTATGTTTGTCCACGCTGGCTGAGTCAGGCGAGCCAGCTGAATGGTACGCAGCCGAGCCACAGCATCGTACGCCGGTCACCTGCATCAAAAACAACTATAGATCACGGAGAACAATTAATTATGTCCGAAAAGGATCTTTATAAATCAAGGGACATCGCATCTTACCCTGAGAGGCTGAGACTCTAATCCCGACAGAATTGAAACGAATCTAATGAAACGGGGATACGTCGAAAAAAACAAGCTACATCTCGATGCCCTACAATCATTTGAACTTTTTTCCATCGTTCGCTCTCGAAGCGCATTTTTTTATTTTTAATTCTGTCTCTGGACTTGTGTTTCTTTTCTATTTTGTTGCCTTTTCATAAATATTTTAAAATCGGATTCATTCGGGGACAGGCGAGGCGAATGGATTAGGATTTAGATATTTTCGGCCGAGTAATTTATGCCCCTCTTTGTTGAGATATGAATAATGAGAGAGCATTATATATGTTCAACATTGCCGTCTCGCGGGCACGTCACTCTGTCTGTCTGTAGTTGTTCTAGTTTCCGTTGTATGCTTACTATCTGATTCAGCGATGTTTGTTTTCCTCTCTAGAAGGTCATTAGATAGATCTGTTAACTACATTATAGACGGCCACTCAACTTATTGTGTTGTACTTTTATTTTATTGGAGCTGAATTTGAATATCGTGCGTCGAATAGTAATGGCCCGGTATTCCTCAATTTATTGTAATCCAATTTTAAAACGGCCCATTTAAATTCCTATACAAATGATCTCGACCATAAAGTACCAGCAGCTATTCCAAATATGTTTCTCGTTTAAAAAGCCCTTAACGAAATTATTAATCCTGGCAACAAAAAAAGGGTCAATTCGTTGATTTACCGACGTCAATTTTGACAGGTCGTAGTTTTGTTTGACCAAAATTATAGTTATTTTGATAAAATACCCATCTACTTAAAATAAACGCTCCTAAACCTTATGATGGAAACTGGCGTTTTGTAATAGCGCAAGAATGCGAGGAATGCGCCTCTCGATGCACGTACGTTTTATTTGCAGGAGTCGTACGCTCGAGCACCGACCGGCAAAAACTCGAGATTTAATTCCAATAAGGTAGAGAAATGTTTTTTAATTGTATCGATGATGACGAAGACGGCGATCGCGTATTATTTTTGTTATTACCCGATTGAATACCGTCGGCCCGCGCCTACGCTACGCCACTGCCGCCCGCCGGCCTCTACTTTTTGCGGCTAACAATATTTTTGCATCAAAATAAAGACAACTTTTTATTCATAAGCGGCCATTTCGAACGTTCAAAAATAATAATGAGTTGGTTATAAAAATCGCGAATTTATATGAGGCCTCAGCCCTCCGGTACCCCGGTGACTTTAATAATATGATTTCTTATAGCGACAAGTCCTTATTAAATAAACTTTGAAACGAAAATTATGTCCTCCGTACGAGGGCCGGCCACCGATCACAATAAAAACGGGGATTTGACAAGATTAAAATTGTAATTCAAGTTATTTCTGACGTGCGTCTTATTGCGTTTTCGCTACGGCCATGTTTATTGCTTTTTGCAGTGAACTTTGCGATGCGTAACTTCGATGCGCGCGCGACGTAATCCTGACACTGACACCGAACAAACAAACTAAATAATATTGGATGTCAGAAAACTTGTAAATTAATCCACGGATTACTTTAAGCTTTATAATTTACAGTCTCAGTTTTTCCCGAAAAAAGCTCAAATGACAACAATTTGAACCGGAAAAAAACGCCTACACTTTCCCACCTCGTCGTCAAGCCCATCAATTCTCATTTAATATTTTAAATATTTTTCCGATATGATCAAACACCATGAATAATCCTAAATTAATCGATTTATTCATATATATCTGATCAGAATACTACAAACGCATATTAAGTGGGTAATTTTAAATCTATCTTTGCGTTCCCACAATTCGGTCTTGCCGTTAGCTGGCGACATTGCCGTTAGCCAGCGCCGCCATTATGGGAGATTACGTCTAATGTGATGGGTTGGTGATTTGAAATAATAACGCAGATTACAGGACAACATTGGAACTAGTTAATCAATACATAGAGTTAGGAATATCAATAAGAAATGAGCTACCATTACACGTAGATATACCTAGTGCGGCTTAGCAGAGGAAGATACAATAGATAGGTTTTCTCAAAGTAAGTATACCTATACCTAGGTACAATAGTCGCATAATAAAATTTTGGCGGAGGACATTGATACGCCATAACACAGGTTTTTCTAGTTTGGGTATTAATGTGGTCCATCTTGAATTAACCAAAATAGATGAATTAATTTTGTATACATTGTTTTGCAAATAAATTTCATTTCATTTCAACTTCAGAAGTGATTTTTAACTGGCTTAAAAAAAGAGTGGTTAGATACATTTTTACAACGAATTATTCAAAAATTGATATCTAAACGAGCATGAATTGGTGAACGGTTCCAATTGTCATACTTTTAATATTTGACTCGAATAAACAAAGCCAAAGTCAATTTTATATTGATCTTTATTCAAATAGCCAAAATGCCACAAACATTATTGATTACTAGCCATCGCCCGCGGCGTTGCTCGCGTTCTCTTTAGAGTGTGACTTTTCAAAATTCCTTTCTTAGTGCACCCCTACCCTATATAAGGATACTAACCTCCAAACTTCATACCTCTAGGACTTATAGTTTAGGCTGTGCGTTGATTCTAAGCCAGCTTCAAAAGAGTTTTATATATATTGATGATGATGATTGCAAACTTATTATTTGGTGTTATGTTTATAAACATTTTTGTTTATCCTCACAGCCATTACAAACCAAACTTTAAGTTTAAAAATAGATCGCACAACGCCCTCTAGTCCCAAACTAAGCAAAGCTTGTGCTATGGAAACTAGATGGCTGATAGAATACATACCTATTTTTTTTTGTAAATACGTACTATGCCCTCATATCGTAAGAACTGCTTTCGCTGCCCAGCATAATGTCAAGTGACGTGGCTACAGATATACGAAAACAAGAAGCTTTTGACGGCAAAAAACTCGCTGAAACGCGCTAATGTCACTATTTAGTCACACCTATGATTTAGTATGAAAACAGTTCAGAAAACCTGCTTCGAACCTGAGGTTTTTATGATATAACGATTTAATTTTTTCCCTTGATAAGATACTTATTGATTTTTTAACGATATAATAAGGCACTCTTCCGTTCATAACCAGTGTAGCGTCAAACTGCGGTTTCTACACTTGCCGACCGCAAAACTTTATTGCAGTTTTCTAGTTCTCGTTAGACTGTTAACACACAGTTTTTTTTTATTGCGTCTAACAAGGTTACCACACTGTGGTTAAGTTAGCAAAAGGTTATTTAGCCAGGCCACAGGAATAAAGTGACGAGTGAAATGGCATCAACTTTAAATGATTTTAAATCTTTTTTTGAAAAAATAAAAGGTTTGGATAATGTCTAGATTATTTATACTGCATCAGGGCTTTTAACCATGCAACGATGAACGGTACGTTGTAGTGCCTGGAGATATTTTGTAGATGGAGGAGGCTTGCCCAATTTTTTTCCATAATAATATATTAGATCTATCTAGTCGGCTTTATATACAGAAAATACAGAGTCAATATTATTTTTGTATTTTTTATTATTATTTCCCTAAAGAGGTTTCTGTTTTATTTCGTGCTTCAAATAAGTAGGTACTGTAACCACCAAAACCTTACTTTGACAATGATTTGACACTTTTATGTTAGGTAATTTAGAAAAAAAAAACACTATCGGACTTAGTTCTAAAAATTACCGCTAGAGGCGCTGTTCAACTTTTCACGCAGCCCTATTAAATAGGCAGGCACTTGCTAGTGATTTCGGAATGCAGAGTTATAGTTACTATGTAACTAGTAACTAGTTTATTCAAATTATAGCCGCGGGCGCACCAACCGGTCGATTATTATTTTAGAATCGATTTTACGCGTGTGTTCCGCTACTCGACGGTAGATGGCGCTAGCGTCTGACACTATCTGTTGATCATTTTGTGTAATGGTGTGAGTGTATTGTTTTTGTTCTTTCGCTCAGAAGTTTTGTGCCGCGGTAGAAAGAGTAAACAAGTTTAGGCAGAGTTTACTCTACATTTATGGTTTGATCGAATAACTACTCTATGAATATTTAAACTAATTTATTTATGAATATGTATCTAGAGTAGGCATAGCATAAATTAATAACATAGGGGTCACTAACCTTAAAACAAAATATCGGACTGAAAACATACTGTTAACTGATTTACAGCATTTTAGACCTTATTCTTAAAATAATTAGGTAATTTGCACTACAGACTTTTTGTCTCAAAAGGTAATTTATTTTAGAAGTAGGTAAATACTTATTTGACCACTATCGATCATGGAACTTATTAGAATGGGATTTCACGGAATTCATTGCTCAAATTAAAAATGGCAGTCATAGGGGTCAACAAAAAAGGGGTCAAAATTAAGATCAATGACCTCCTACACAAATACATACTGAGTCTAAGCTTTTAAATAAGATAGATAGATATATTCTTTATTGCACATCAAGAAAAGAAGAAAAACAATAAAAGAGAAAAAAGTTTTAAGTATGAGGTACAATGGGCGGTCTTATCGCTATAAGCGATCTCTTCCAGACAACCTTTGGATGGACAGAAGTATTTTGTTTTGAAAAGAACGGGGCGCACATAAAAAAAATCCTTACATAAAGATTTAAATAAGATTTACCAAGAAAGCATAATAATATAGCAGGTTAATGCATTCCATACTCAGTAATAATTGAATATCGCATGCAAATGTGGTCCGCACTCGCTCTCTATTTATGATAGCCTAGTACTTCGAGTAGGTAACCTACTGGTTCATGTTATTATTTACACCTTGTTTTACAACTTCTCTATAAATCTTTGATAAACTATCAATGTAACAAGTCATGAAAAAACCTATTTACATCGACGACCCAAAAAAAACTATTTCAAAGATATATAATATACGTAATATATTTTCTTAACCCTATTTCTTGTTTTAAGTAATAGTATTTAATCTTAGTCATCTACGGTATATTAGACGCATATTCTACGTAATAACGTCATCCAACAAAGTCATATGAAGCGTTTCGCCGAAGGATACTCAACGACACATAAATCTCTATGATCCGCATAAATTAACATTTTAACGACGGCATGATGACACTCGTTTAGGACCAACTAAATTAGTTACTCAATAAAATTAGAACAAAAGATGAGTCCAATAAGGCGACCGCTTCGGGCGATGACGGTGAAACAAATGAAGTGAGAGCATTCCAATTTCAAATTGTTTCATTTTTATTAAAAAAAAAGAACCCTAGCCTGGCGCAACTCTCGAACTAGATCCGTACTTTTGAAAAATGAACAATGTATGAAATAGAGATCATAATTCATACAAAACGGTATTTTCAGTGTGTTATTTTGGTAGAATTTATTGTTTCTTAATATGCAGTGTTACATTCTTTTTTTAAAATAAATAATTAAATATTCACGGACATTTAACACAACACCTTCTAGTCCCAAACTAAGCAAAGCTTGTAATAAGGGAACTAGATGGCTGATAGAATACATATAATATACATTTTTTTTGTAAATATTTACTTATAATACATAGTAACACCCAGACATAGAACAAACACCTATGCTTTGCCACACATAAATGTTTGTTCTCGGTAGGAATCGAACCCACGACCCACAGCACGGAAGGCAGAGCTACTACCGACTGAGCCATGACGCCTGTCGCCATTCTTTGATAGAACCTTTTTGCTTCAACTTTGTGTAAAAGTCTTTTGTAAAAGTAGCAATTACATTGTTGATAAAATATAACTTTGTTACAACACAAAAAACTCATTACAAGTTCTGCTTAGGCTTGTAACTTGTACGTACGAATCAGAACTCCGTCGTATAATTTACCCATTAATTGGGTATCCTCAACCACTGGCAACCACAACTGTCTTCCATTTTCAAATTTCGAAATCCTTCAGACTGACATTGACGCGGCGACGCGACGCCGACATGTCAACGTTATTTTCTGACGCGTCAAAGCGTCGCCCAGCGCTTGATGAAGCTTCAAGAGATGCAAGTAATTTAAGCCCTTATGACGTAAGTGGTAAGGGCGGAAATCGTTTTAAACGATTGCTGTCAAATCTTGGGATCAATTTGGACTGCAGAGGCGTTAATTTTGGGGATATTTGCATAGTTCAATCAGCAGAAAATTAATGAACTGTCATATAGTGTCTGTATTCCAATGTCACTCGTCTCGTCATTGGACTTTATTAAAAATTTTATTTTATTTTAAAACTACCATTGTAATTTTTGAATGAATGATTTTTCGTTTGTAGATCTTTTAAATAAAATACAGTGCAAATTGTAACTTAGAGATAAAATAACTCTTAATTCTGCGTAACTTTGACAAGTGCTGTCAAATCAGGTCAGCTTAGAAAAAATTTAAATAAATAAATATTCACGGACATTTAACACAACGCCTTCTATAGTCCCAAACTAAGCAAAGCTTGTACTATGGGTACTAGATGGTTGATAGAATACATATATACATTTTTTTATAATACATAGAAACACCCAGACACAGAACAAACATCTATGTTTGCCACACACAAATGTGTGTTCTCGGTGGGGATCGAACCCACGACCCACAGCACGGAAGGCAGAGCTACTACCGACTGAGCCATGACGCCCGTCATTTAATAGCAACTTGTCTGCCAAAATGACGCATGACGGACAGAGGCCATATAGAAGAGAAGAAGAAGAAGAATCTTAACTAATTTTCTCGATTTGACAGCACTAAAGTTCTTGTCGTCTCTTTCTCATGAGCTGAAACGACAAAGATAGATAAATGCTGTCAAATTAGTTTAAAAAAAAAACATGTGTGCAATTCACACGTGGTAGAAGTGAAACCTCCAAAAATTTTTGGCTTCAAGACAATGAGACGAATGTGAAATTTCATCAGGTAGGTAGGTAAACGTACGCTATGCAATGCAGTAAGTAGGTAGGTAAGTATTAAATCTTGTAAGTAAAAATAAACATTCTACTTAGGTAGTCAATTGTGACTACACTTGAATCTGTGTCACTAGAAGCACCTCGGGAAGCTTGTACTAACTTTTAGATAATCTGTTACGCAAAATGTAAGTGTAATAGTAACTATAGCAGGTGCCAAATAACACCGCAATACCGGTCATTCACCCACCTTCACCACAATGTCGCAAAATTAAATTTATGTATGGTAAACAAACAGTACTACGAGATTCGAGCGATTACCGTCTCAGCGACAGGTTTGTATGGAAAGCGACAGAATTAGGCGTTCATAAATTGAATTTTGCGACATCGTGGTGAAGGTGGGTGAATGACCTGTATTGCGGTGTTACTTGGCACCTACTATAAATAAGTTTTCACTTCAAAAATGTAACAGTGGAATTGACGCATCAAATTACTATATTTCATTAAAACTAAGAAGCTATGAAGGTGCATGTCGTGGGCGTTGTTACCGCTACAAAATGGTTGGACGCAAAAAGCGGTCTTCATGTACCGCCCATCTTGTTTTACTGATATACAGGGAGGTATGAAACAGAGCTTTGCAACAGTTGATAATAAATATAAAATAGAAATTAGTTGGTAATATCAAAACTTAGGAAATGATAATAAAGGTATAAAAAAAATACTAAAATCCGACTACCTACTAGAAATCACGCTCTGAAAAATTACATTTTTATTTATAAGTAGAGGCCGCCCGCGACTTCTTTCGCGTCCCGTTGGATCCCGTTGATTTTTCGGGATAAAAAGTACCTAGTCTATGTGTTAATCCAGGTCACAGGCAATATATATTCCAAGTTTCATCCAAATCGGATCAGTAGTTTTTGCGTGAAAGAGTAACAAACATCCATACATACATGCATCGTTACAAACTTTCGCGTTTATAATATTAGTAGGATTAGCTTGTTTCATCCTACTGCAGGGCAAAGGCCTTCCATTTCTCAAATTGTTATTTTTTTTTCTAAAAAGTATTACGAGAATATTCTCATCTGAAATGTTATGCTAAAGTGATGTTTCGAGGTTAAAATTAACAGTCAGGATTTTAATAGAAAAAATAAAAATCGTGACTTATTTTTTTTTATGTCTACGCCTAGTCGTAGACGGTCTACGCATTTCGTAGACCCCTTGATGATCAAGCCGATGTGCTCAGACCCTCGTCTGAGCACAATTGTACCGTTCCACACCACCAATGAAAAGTATTGTATAAACTGCTGAGCAAAACTAACAAATAAGTTGTGTACCAGGAACACATAACGCGACATTACCATTGGAATTCCTATAGTAGTATCGTATCGCACATTCGAGCGCATCTATCCGATACCGACCACTACACGACGCCGATAAATACACGTGCGATAGTGTTGGTAACGAGGTGTGAAAACAGTATCTAAATAAATGTATGGATTTTTGATACCCAGTAGTGCTATGGGTAATTTTATTTCTTATGGTACAACTAGTCTCTTTGTTATGTCACGAGAGATGCTGATTTCGATTTTTTTCACTCCTAGTTGTGCCAAGCAGTCGTATCACGGGGAATACACGTGTCAAAGTCAATTAGCAAGTGTCAAAGTCAAATTGACACTTGCTTATTTAGCTATGTTTTATTTACAAATTCATAAGGATTATTTAGAATCATTTTATACTAAGTGAGAGTCAGTTCTTCGCAACCAAAGAACGCAATAAACTTATTTTTTTTATGATCAAACAATATAATACACTTAAGTGATTTATTTATTTTAAACAAATGCTCAAACTTACAGTAAAAAACCAAAATGTTTCTATAAGTAACACTCTTTTTTAAATAAACTATTCTATATATTGCTATAATAGTACATTATGATATGAGTGCGGTAAGTTGAAAATTACAGCCGAGGCGATATTGCCAGCCCGAGCCGTAGGCGAGGGCTACAAGAAAGCAGAGGCTGTAATTTTCAAAGCGCACGTATGTCATACGACGTTTTACAACACATTTGCGAGGAAATAAATAAAACTCGGACTTTCTTCAAAGAATAAATCTTTATTCACTTGTTGAAGCAGTTATAAAAATTTTAACAATTTGTAAAAGAATTAAATGCTTATTTTTTATCTCCCAAAGTCAATTTTATTCATAAAATGTTGACCACTTTACTGACATATAAACTCTTTGCTAAGATTTAAAAAAGGTTCCGTTCGTTTTAGTGGGAGCATCTTGATAAACCGTACGTTTTACATTACCATAACGCACGAGTGCGTAATGACATACATCACGATACTGAAATTGGTGAAATAAGAGACCCTTTACGAGCAAATGTGTTATAAAAAAATAACATCTACTACCTTAACTCATAATTTTTATTCTATAATTATTATCTTACCTATAAATGTTTCTTGTACCAGTAGAGATCCACAGATATTGTGTATATCGTGTCGTTGGCAGTAACAGCCATCACCGGCATCAATCCCGTGTTAATGCAAGGATTATTTCATGCAAAACTGCATTTAAGACGCGTCGTTAATTTTAGAAATGATTGCGTATACAGAATGCCTACGTTTATGACGCCAACGAGTGACAGTAATATTTGTGTTCCGCCTGATTTATCCACCACCTATGGCATTTAAGTACCTATGGGCAGGGCAGTAAAACGCCGGTTTTATAGCTCACGATCACTGCTCAATTAAACTGAACGCAGTTACAATTAGAACAATTGTTTATTTGATACCCGCGACTTTCGTACGCGTGCGAAACTTTCCACAAAAATACCTGTCAACCAGCATACGATGAACCTCGTGCCAAAGGCGGCTTTTGGTTTAGAGAGGTCAAGCTGTATCTAAGAATCCACGTCTTTTTTTGCGTAAAATAAATAATTTCTATTCTATTATATTCTTTCATTTCAATAAAATATAGGCGATGTTTCAATCCGTAAAAAGGGCTTCTGAATGGTATAAGTTTCATTGAAATTGGTCCATTAGATTAGGCGTCATCCGCGATTTAACAAACAGACAAACAGATAAACAAACAAACTCGATTTTCGGAATCAGAATCGTTCATTTAGTAGATCTGGATATTTAGTTTATTCATATCTTTAATTTTAGTTTTTGGCTTTTTTACAGAGTTTTAATAGTATAGATAGATAGATTGACGCGACATGACAACCTGCTCATCACTGGTTTTAGACCAAAGAGTTTTTGTTTTCCGCATGCGTTAATCCAACCTTTTCGGTTTGTAAAGAGACTAGACTTCTTAAACTAAATTTAGGAAAAAAAAATAATCTCCGTATTTTTTTCTAAAATAGTACCGGCTGGTTTTTTTGGCGTGGCACGTTTTGAGTATTTGACATAAAAACTGGCTGGTTTCTTTAAAAAAAAGTTACTATTTTTTTCGCACGTTTAAAAATTTGCACAGTGTAAGTAATGTACAGAACGCGAAATTAGTATTCAGATAATGCATTTTACATCCTACTGGTTTATATTAGAGTCACGGTTGGCTTATTAGAACGATTTATTGAAGCTCTGCTATTTTCAATCACTTGATATTCGTACGTTGTTCTAATCGCGACATTATGAACTGCACGTTCGGATTCGATATAATTAGTTGTTATTCGTATTTATATTCTGTGCTCTTGTGAGACGGAATTTGGGGTTATTATGCTGGGAACTTTTTGGACCTACTTTACCTTATTTTATTTATTTTTCACATTAACAGGTAGTACTAGATTTCATGCTAAGAGCATTGTCTACCAGTCTTCCTGGGGCATTATTCTGTATGACTTAGGAGATTCCTTGCCGTAACCGTATGACGTCACCGTAAGGAATTACATTTATGGCATAGGAAATACGGCATAGGCATAGGGCGATTTCACGCCGCTGTCTTGTCGTGCTGCGTAACGCGTTTGTATTGGTCATAGTGAATAAGGCCCCTGGGCGTGTAAAAAGATGGTGTGGCGTGTTTTTATAAGTACCAAAAATGATATAGAAAGTGATTTATACCTAATAATTAACATACTCATAGTAAAGTATGCATACTTGAGCATTCTACATAGGTACTAAAAAAATAATATACATACCTGAAATAGGTACATCATTCAATCAATACATATATACTTATAATAACATACTTTCTAACTAGACTCCAAAAAGAAAGAAAGAAAAGAATTAACTCGAGTAGGTGACATAACTTTCGTAATACAAAAAATGTTGTACGCTGATTAAACTTGGTGGTCTGCATATAATTTAAACTGTAGGCACCTGTGGGATAGGCCAGTCGTTTTTTTTTGTAATTTTTTTAAAGCTTCTTGATTCAAATCAATTTCTCACTTGACTAGTTTCTCAAGAAAACTTGAAACTACAATCTTGATTGAGTAATCGTTTCGTGTCCCCTCTAATTAAAATCTTTTTTTTTTATCAAACAAGGAAATACCTACTTTATGTTATTAAAAATAAGGTGCACAATACCATAATAACAGATAGGATCGCGGCGCAATCAAATGATCGGTATAACTAAGGGCCGATGACACTGCGCTGTTTTTGATAGTACTTTTTGTTTTTGTTAAGTATTAATTTACGCGTCGAGATGTGAGATATTCGGGCCCTCAGCTCGTGTACCTGGATGATTGTTTGATATGAAATGATGGAATTTAAGAGGTATTCCGTGTTTTGTTTTTGTGTTTTTCATTTTGAGGCGTGTATTATTTTTGGTATACGAGCGCCTATCGCGATGAGACTTGCAACCAAGTAACTACCTACTGCAAAAATAAGTATAAACGGTTTAACTTATAAATAAATAAAATATCCTTGGACATTTAACACAACGCATTCTAGTCCCAAACTAAGCAAAGCTTGTACTATGGAAACTAGATGGCTGATAGAATACTTAGATACTTTTTTTTTCTAAATACATACTTATATAACATAGTAATACCCAGACACAGAACAAACATCTATGTTTACAACACACAAATGTTTTGTCTCGGTGGGGATCGAACCCACAACCCACAGCACGGAAGGCAGAGCTACTACCAACTGAGCTATTATGCCTGTCAAGGCAGGCAGAAGTAAAACCGCAGGCAGAAGCCAGTGCAGCACCGCCTACGCACTACCAGTATTACAAAGCACCAGGACATCAGATATTAATCCGCGGTGTGTGAGGGCTCGATTTATGAACACCGGACCAACTTGCAAGGCTATATACAAACTGATTAATAAGTTAGCTGAGCCTCTACTGTAAAAAATGACTTATGAAACGGGGACAAAATGACTTGCACAACAATTTATTCTCTCCTTCTGTAACAATATTTTTGCTTAGGTTCTGTATCGTTCAGGCTACCACCGTACCGCAAAGAATTCAGAAATACCCGGTGGTAATTTTATCATCAACGACCATTACGTCTCGAGCCATCAGTAACGAAAATAGAATCTCAATCTATGGCAACTGCTCTTTTTGGCTTGACGGGCTAGGCTTGGCATAGCGGTTTTCAAGGCTGGCTTGGCATGGCGAGGCAACTCTGGCTTGGCTTAGCTTGGCTTGGCATGGCATGGCGAGACAAAGCTGGCTGATGACATGGCGAGGCGTTACACTTACGAAGATTCGGTAGGGTCGTTTGTGTTACACTGCGCGGTCATCTCGAACGATGACGTGAGCTCTTGCGAAGTGACAGCGTCATTGCGCAGTGTAACAGAAACGACGCTACACGCTACCGAATCTTCGTAAGTCATTTTTCACAGTAGAGGCCCTGGAGCGATCTTGTGTTTTATTATCCCAATGTTTGTTACGTAAATGCCAGTCACAACCATACTATAGTGCCAAATAACACCGCAATATAGGTCATTCACCCACCTTCACCTCGACGTCGCAAAATTCAATTTATGTATGGTAAACAAACAGTACTAACGAGATTCGAGCGATACCGTCTTAGCGACAGGTTTGTATGGAAAGCGAGAGAATTAGCCATTCATAAATTGAATTTTGCGACATCGTTGTGAAGGTGGGTGAATGACCTGTATTGCGGTGCTATTTGGCACCTACTATACCACTAGTGATTTCATTCACGCATTTGATCCTGTTGATTTTTCGGGATTAAAAGTTGTGTTAATCGTTACGAACTATATAGGTACATTCCAAGTTTCGTCCAAATCGGACGAGCCGTTTCAACGTGATTAAAACAGAAACATCCAATCGTACTATTATTATAAACACGAATGTTTGTATGGATGTTTGTTACTCTTTTACGCAAAAAATACTGATTCGATTTGAATGAAACTTTGAATATATATTGTCCGTGACTTGGATTAACACATAGGCTTCTTTTTATCCCGAAAAACCAACAGAATCCAACGGGACGCCAACTCTATACATATTATTATAGTTTGGGACTAGAAGGCGTTGTGTTAAGTGTCCGTAAATATTTATTTTATTATCTGGAGTTTTCAGTGTTGCTTCGCAGTCATCATCATTTCTCTGCCCTTATCACACGCTAGATGGGGTCGGCACAATATGTTTTCTTCTGCCACTCACTCTTCACACTCACTCACTCTTAGATGACGGCTGATAAAAGAGCATGGAAGAAAAACACAGCAAGGAAATGATGATGATGACTCACTCTTATCATTCGCCAACTCTGAATTACCTACTCCTCTCACACTCATATCCTTATTTACAGAATCCAACCAACTTCTTCTTCGATCGAAGTATAACACAAAATATCAATAATTATTTTTAGTTTATCGTACGAAGTAGAGACACTTAACCTCTGCAATCAAAGAAGTACCTTGTGCAGGGACCCCCCGCTATTACAATCTTTATCGTCGATTTCTGAAATTATTATCCTCAATTTGATTGGTTCAAAAATTATAATGATCTCGTAGAATAAAGGTATTAAAAATAAAATGGTATTTTTAACAGTCGTTTTGATGTGGTCTCAGTAGATTGAAACGTCGTGTTAATTATAAATAACTGCGGCAGTTATGGTAATTACTTGTTATATTTTATTAATACTTTATGGGATACAAAACACCATCACTGAGACCACTTTTTTTTATATTTATAATGTTTTTGATATGCTTAATTATTTTAATGTAGTTCTTTCACTCAACGTATTTTTTCGAACCATCATTAAATTTTAAGATTTAGAGTAGAATTTCAGCGCCATCTTTTGCATTGAAACCTAAACCACGTTTTTCTTGTTGACAAGACACCCTAAGTAGCATGTTTCATTGTCTCATCAAATCAGGAACATTATTAAGTTCACCCATTACTTAATCCTCTAAAATATTCACCGCGTAAATTTTCATATTACCGGGTGCAAATCAAAATAGCATTTCATCAGTCTGACAGTCTGCCAATGAACTGCGTCCCCTAGTGGTGCAGTTTAACCCCATTAAAGCCAAGCCGTCGCCAAGTTAAAAACCTAATGCATATTATTGCATATTTTGTGCGTCACATTCAATCGTCTCGACACCCGATTGAAAGACTAATGTGACAGAAAAATTTATGCAATATTGCATAAAATATCTTTTCCTGAGATTATTAACTTTGTGGTTATTATTGCATATTTATGCCTCGCAGTTAGTATTTTTGAACCCCAATTAAAAGTACATTAGATAGGAAAATTCATGCAAATTGCATAAATTTTGTAAGATTGTTTTAATTTTGTGGCAGTAGTAACGGTTTTTTATAGCAAAGTGTCACATTTCGGCGGCTGATGGCCCTAATTATCGCGTCGCTTCTAATTAAATCGAAGTGGAGTCGGAAGCATCAAATAAACATGCCAACATGAAAATCTGAACAATCTTAGCGTACATTTTAAGACGCTACAGAGAGGATAAGCAATAAAATACGACACCTATCTCGCTATCGGCTTTAATGAAAACCGCCGAGCGACCCGAGGCCCTCTCTTACTTTAATATATGCGATTTTTATCAGTCCCACCCGCCCGGCACAGGGTTAAAAATATGCAAAAATCGCCGCTCGGGGTGAATATTAAGCAATGTAATTTTGTATTATATTCTGCAATTAAAATTCAAATTGAAATCAATGCTCGGATGAATGGGCATTCCGCGTCGCTCTGCTCCCCCGAGCTACTTTTGCGGCGACTCTTAACCTTTTAATGTGTTATGGCATTTTTATCAAGATTAAAGTTTCATTTTATTAATAGGTACCTTAATAGGACCAGTGGTCTGAATTTTAAATCATTTAAAATTAGGTTCAAAAAGGATTCATAATAAGAATATTATGCATTGTAAAAACTTTCATAAAGTTCGCTGTCAAACAATGATGACGTCATAGCAAAATATACGACCACACTAGAATTTTGTTTGCGTCATATTAAGCAACATTAATGACCATAGATTTTCAAAAATATCCTCTTTCGTATAAACATTAACTCTTAAAATTAACTTAACATACGACTTCGTTCGTAGAATTCAGTTATGATCTTTTTGCAAAAAAAAATGATAGCGAAACACTAGCAAGGCTTTCAAATCTGCAACATTATAACCCTAGTGCCGTAATAAAAAACAAGCATTTGATCGGCCAGAGTGCTAGAAACGTAAACCTTTGACGTTTCAGTACACGGATCTCGGAGCAACGCTTAATGGTCCATAAAGGCACCCCATAACTCGGCTATCCGGAGGATCATTTCGGGTGTTATTCCCTCTTAATTGGCCGTTCCGCCCGGAATCGTCAATTTGAGATATTAAACTAATTTCCAATGCGTAATCGCAAAGACGTGCCATTGTTGAGTTAAAATTAAACCGAGTTTCCGCGGACGTGTTATTTAAGGGTTAAAATTAAACGAGCTTACAAGATAGATACAACAAAAATATATAAAGGTTCTTTTCAAGTATGATACGATAAACTTCCTCTATGATTTCTTAGTACTCCAATAAATTCTCAAACGGTGAAGGAAAACATCATAATACGCAAAATCTACGTCCAGCTGAGGACCAATATAGGTTGATGATGATGATAATAACATGCAAATCTAAAATGAATCTTAATAACTCGACTGTCACTTAGTAAGTGCGCGTTTTACTGCGTTCTACAATTCGATGTAATTAAGCAAACGATGCGTTTTCGTCCACATTCTGTCAAATGTACTGTATTTTTTTTACACGTAGCGTAGATAGGATAGACTGGCTGCGATACGGGGTAGTTCAATGGTATCGATTCGCTTGTTGCATTTTTCTAAACTAACCTAATTTGACAGCACTAAAAATGTTGCCGTCCCTTTCTTATAAACTGAAACGATAAGGACGGCTATAATTTTAGAGCTGTCAAATTAGGTTAGTTTAGAAAAAGGCAACAACCGAATCGATACCATTACCGCATTTTTAAGTATTTATGTGTCAGTTGTCATTGTCCGCATTTTTAAGTATTTTTTTATTTGCAATCTTAGATCGACAACGATGGCAATGAATAATCCTTGGCATTTTACTGAAGAAATGAGTTTTTTTTCGACATGTCTCAACTTTGTTCCCAACATTATCTAATTTCCTAACTTAACATCCAAAAGCATTTCCCAAAAGCGCACATTACGTCACGGCCCGATATTTAGAAAGCTGCATTTGCCACACGAATCTCGCCTTTATTCCAAGACGCTAGAGATTGATCAAAACTGCCAATTTTAATTAGCCCCCCACGAACCCCCCAAGATAAGGGTGTTTGCAAATAGGAGGGAGTGCAAAGAAGCCAATCCATCAAATCGGAACGCATTACGACACCACGGTTGTCGCTCTTTAGAGTTGTGACACATTTGTCAAATATCGATATCGTTGTTTTTGGTAATCATCGAATTAGAAATATGCAAAATATTGAGAGATAGAAGCTGAACATGAAAGTTTCTTGGAAATTGTATAGAATTTATGGTAGTGTCAGCTAAATATCTGTATCAAATATAATAAAATAATATATGAAAGCTGTCTACCAAGTGGTGTCTATAAAACGATAATATCTCTTTTCATTAGCCTTAAATAGTCAACGCTTTTCTGTATTTAACTTTTTCTCTTCTGACGATCTTGGATTTCTCAGCTTTTTCTACTGTTGGCTTTTGACTGCGCGTCCTTTGAACAAGAAGGCATCCTCCAACTCCTTCCAATGTTGTCCAATGTCCTGTCTTCAAGCAGCTCTTGCGGGCCTGCAGTTTGCTTGAGGCTGTCTGAATGTATTGAATTAGCATTATTACCAGCCAAAACCTACTAATTTAAAAATCATCGATATTTCCCATGCTAGCATTGCATAGCCCAGCCCTACGGCGCGTGCGCTAAGTTGATTGGCGTAACTCGATCCCGCACTCATTCGGCACTATCGCGGCGCGCGGTAAATCTCCCCGGAGCGGTGTCAATGCCAGGGTCTTACTGCTTCTAATGATGCAGGGGTTCGGTGCAGCTTATTATTCATCAACAATGGCAAAAGCTGGTTAAAAAATCTCAAGAATCACTTTGAATAAACAAAAAGAAAAAACCAAAGTTGAACGTCTATCAATATTTTCTTTTAGGATATGTTTGGGATGTGCTCAAGAACTGTATGGTCTAATACCACCATCGCCTTTCCACCATAGGCCAAGCAGACGCACGGTACAGTACCATACATACCTGGGGGGCAATCGTTATCTCATAAAAACCTAGTAACGTTAAGCCTGGTTTTCTGAACTGTTTTCATATTAAATCATAGGTATTCTGTGATTAAATAGTGACATTAGCGCATTTTATGCCGTCAAAAGCTTCTTGTTTTCGTATATCTGTGGCCACATGGCTTGACATTATGCTGGGCAGCCAAAGCAATTCAGAGCTTACGATACGGGGGCAGGATAGCATTCCACCCATTCGCACCAAGCGTTTTGACTCTACATTCATTATGCGAACTGCCAAGGAATGGAACTCGTTCCTGTCTTCTGTCTTTACTTGTTCTTGTCATTGTCATCTAGTTGATGATATTGATACACGAAGGAAATATATATTTTCTATAACCGTGCCACAAACCCCTGATAGTGTATAAAGATACACTTGTTAGTGGCACGGTTTTAGATGGGGCCATGGAGTACGTTTGTCCAACCTCGTCTAAGGCGTCTTCTGAGTCCAATCGGTCGTATTGTAAGAAAGCCAGCATCTGAATGACTGCAACCTTTTTACAGTGTTTTTTTCTTTCACCGTCCACCAATCGAAGAGCGAGATCTAACAAACCGCAGACCAAATTCTTATTCGCAACATAACACATCATTTCCAAGTCCCGATCGACTCCTATTCCAAAAACGCAAAAGGCCCCAACCGCAGGGTCCCTTGCGATCCCTCGCCGGGTCGCCGGTGTCGGGTTGCCAATCGGCTTACAACGCCACGCCGTGGGACCATTGGACCCCATAGTCTATGGGAAAGGATAGCTAATGAGCACTTTGCTGCTCTCTGATTGGCTGTAATTGATACTAAACAATTTAAAAACTCAAGCTCTTACTTGCTTGAAGAAGTCTTTTTAGAGTAAGGTTTAGTTTTACGTAAAAAAATACTATTTGAAAGACATCATCATCATCATCATCCACAGTCTGACTTCACCCACTGCTGGGTATAGGCCTCTCTTTGTCTGTGCCACTCCTTACGGTCTTGTGCTGATCTCATCCATGTCCTGCCCGCGATGTTCGCAACATCGTCTGCCCATCTCGCTGCTGGTCGACCGACGTTTCTGTGACCGGTTCTTTGACACCATTCAGTTAGTGCCCTACTCCACCTGTCGTTGAAAGGCATACTTATACTTATTCATGACCCCATACTATTTAGGGAAGAAAACTATAGTACCCTTAGGAAAGTCTTAGGATTCTCCTGACATGTTTTTGGATCTTCTACATCCACTGACTGCCCGCGTTTGCGTCCCACTACTACCTCAGAATACAATTTTTACCTCTTGACACACCACTGAAGATTGTAAAAGTATAAAGTAGGACAGTTATTTCTCCCTTCATTTTAACAAAAGTTTGTCTAACTAACCTCCTTGTAGGATTCCAAGATGAAACATTTCGACATCTCCTCATCTCTTATTGCGAATTCCCAAGTTAATTTAAACTGTTCTTGACTTTTCGCACGCAACTGTTTGTATTATACACGTTCATTTGGGGTGTATTAGTGAGTATTAGGGGTAGGGGTAGCTTCTGGCGTAGGGGCAGTTCGTGGCCCTAAGATGAATTAGAGGATTACTCCGATGCAACTGCACTCTGATTTTACACCCCTGATTATACAGGCTGATAATTTATTTAATGTCTGCTTGAATTTACTTACATCTTACTATTTGGTTAAGAAATGATACACTTATTAGATTTGCATCTACACTCTACGGGGTATATAATTCAAGATGTAGTATTGAAAAATTAAAAGGAACAAAGAATAATAAGTTAAATAAAAAAGCCACAGTAAAACGTTTTAAAAAACGTAAAATCTCGAAGCACGAATAAAACAATTACACAGACAATAATCCCGTTGTTTTTGTCAAAGTGTTACCATTTTATTGTCTCCTACACCCTATATGCAAGGGTAACGCAAGGGGGACGAGTAATGGTCTAAAAGTAATTTTATTACTTTGCCCCCATTACCATCACAATGCATGCCACCGGTCGAACGAGATAGACACTCGATGCGACGCGTGGTGTAAATGTCGATAAATCTAAAAACATCGATAAACATTTCAAAATCATCGATAGTACCCCCAACACTATTTATGCTCATTATTCATTTGTGGTGATTGGAACTAGATTACTCATAGTTAAAAATTAAATGTTCGTGGTCTTCAAAGAACAATCTGAGAGATTGAAGTACCCATCTAGAAACAAAATTGAATTTGCTCCCAAAAGGAGTGAACGAAAAATAAATAAAGCAGACAGTAAAGAAAACGTGCAGCTAGTTTTTTATTAACGCGAGTACTAGGAGTTCAGAAATAAGACGGAGCTCACACCCCGCCGTACTGATTCGATTTGTTCCTGTTGCGATGAATATTTGATTCAGCTCAGTGCACACTAATTTGTTTATCGTGCTCGCTCTGCCCTGTACCGTGAATTATTCACAAAAAAACAAGCTTCTCTCCTTTCCCTCGGATATTTCCAATCTAGATTCGTCGATCTCGTCGCAAAGTGATCATAACTAACTGAAAATCATCTGAATTAATTAAGCATAGTACCCGAGATAAGAATCAGTGGTGTGGCAGGTGATTAAATAAATACAAGTTGGCATTTCTAATTAATATGCCAGACGCACGGTGATAGCGCGTACGCGTAGGCGTCGAAACATCTCCTGCGATTCCTGATTGCCTGGTACATTGCGATTACCACGTTATTATAATTACAAGTGTGCAGTTCGTCTATCTAATTATGAGTATCTCCCTCGTCTGTAATCGAGACAGTTCACGCAGACCTATTCCAATTACTTCATAATAAACTTGGATTCCTCGTAGAAGAAACATTTATTATAATCTAGTTTAATTGAATTTACTAGAACTTTTTCTAGTTTCTCAATGCTATCTTGCTTCTAAATTATTTTTACACCCAACACATCGGTCTGAACCGTCACTTTACGATGTTATTTTAGATAGGCACCAGCTAAAGTACCAGGGAACCACATAACCCAGACTCGACATAAGCAATGGGCCCATCAGATTTCTGTCCTTAAAACTCCAGTAACTCAGATGAACTTTAGTTTGGGACTAGAGAGAGTTGTGTGATATGTCCAAGAATATATTTAGTTTATTTATTTATTTATTAATAAAGTTCATGTTCTTGTCCACCAGGTGACGCCAGTAACGCCAGCATCGGCTCCGGCGAGGGCACGGGGGAGGAAGACGACGACACCAACGGCAAGAAGAACCAGAAGAAACGGGGGATCTTCCCGAAGGTGGCGACGAACATTCTGCGGGCGTGGCTATTTCAACATCTAACGGTGAGTGATAGAACTCTTCTTTTTCTTTTATTTATGGACGGTCCGTCATTTCCACAGAAAATTACGCCAGCGTGTGTACCTGACAATCCGTAGGTAACTGAAATCTGACAGTCGCTGCGTTAACGTATTCGAGTTATATTGCGCGTCATTGCCAGTTCTACTGCCAGCCGTTGTAGTGTCACCGCGCAGTGTATTTCGGATACGCTAGCGTTACGATACATTTGTGATTGTCACATTTATTCGTGATTATGGCACTGATCAATGATTTTTCACACGCTAGCAGATAATTGTTTTGCAATATTTGTTATGTCATTTTCTAGGCGATCCTCATAAAGACAGAGAATGCTTGCATCTTATTTCTTTTTTTAAACATTGCAATTTTTACATGTTTAAAGAAAATATTCAAAAAAAGACAGATTTATCTAAAACAGTGAACCACTCGAACCATGTAATGGTATTGTTGTTAGAAAGGAACTTTCAAACCATTGTCTGCAGTGAAAAAATTATTGGAGTCGCTGCTTTTAATTGAAAACGGCGTTCCGTACAACTGTACACTCGGGGGCAATAAATACGGAGCGGAGAAGTAATAAAGACGAAGTGTAGAACGGTCTAAACGCGACGACAATTTGAAGGTTAACAGATGAAAAAGTATTGAGAGGTTTAGAAAGGTCTGTCCAGCAGTGTAGTTCTGTAGGCCATTATAAATCTGAAGGCTATAAAAAACGGATGGAGAAGGTTCATAATATTGTTTGCCTTGTCTTGTTAGTCTGGGAGTTATTAAAAAGAATACCTACGCCAATACAAAAAAATATCTATATTTTGCATATAATAATATTTTGGACCATCATTGACAGCCAAGTAATATGCTAAACTAGCTTCCACATGCGATTTTTTCCGCATGTCTGTCATGTTCTGTTTCATCCTTGATTTTTCGGGATAAAAAGTACGTGTTAATCCAGGTTACGAACGTTACATTTTCCAAGAGTTATAATATTGAAACAAGAACATCTAAACTTTAACACAATTTTTCTACTGCGTATTTTTTGTCCTAAGCAACCACGAGGTAAAAAACCAGCCAGTATTGCCGCCGCCGTGATATCAAGGTCTATTCAGTGACTCGAATTTATTGAATGAATGAATGAAATGAATGAATGAAAATACTTTATTGTACGTAGGTACACCTGCGTAGGTTTCATTGCTCTGGAGTGTAGTAACCGAGGCCCGTACTCAATGTTTTTAAACTTTTACACTACGCCTATGTTTTTATTTATGGCTCACGGAAATTTTACACTCAATGGTCAAACAATGGGACTTGAAAGGGTTGAAATTACGGATGGATTGTTTTGAAGACTTTGATGACTTATTTGGTATTTAGCGAATGTTAGTAATTGGGATACTAGGCCCGTCTGCTAATGAAGAAATCGATACTTAAGCATAGATTTGACTAGAGATTTTCATACGAAAATCAATGCTGGAGACCGGAACAGTGCTTTAGCAGTAATTCAGCATACGGGCCCTAGTCATCACTAAGCCGTCGCCCGCAGCGTAGCTCGCGTTCCAGACCCTTTAGTGAGTGACTTTTCAAAATTCCTTTCTTAGTGCACCCCTACACTATGTAAGGGTACTACCCTCCAAATTTTATACCTCTAGGACTTATAGTTTAGGCTGTGTGTTGATTGTCAGCCAGCTTCAAAAGAAGAAGATTTACAGAAGCATTACAATTATTAGGTACAAAGACTCAAGGAAACCCAACGAAGGATGTAGGTATTTTAGTAAGAGTAATAAAAACAAAACCAAATAGGTAATTTAGTGAAAATCAAGTCTATTTTCTTTCATTTGACAATCAAAATCAATCACACTTCATTTTTAGTGAATATCTAAAAAGATACATTAGTAGAATCGGATCGCTACAATGTCACAGAGTCGCTGTTGCGTAGTAATTTCTAGAATGGGTTTTCGCGGGGATCCCCCGGGGGGCGCGGGGGGGTACGAGGGGGTGCAATTTCATTACCGGTCCGGATCCGCGCCCATAAATCACGAGCCGAAGAAGCTTCAGTTCAGGTGACGCAAAGTCCTGAGCCCGCTATTCCTGGTTTCATTCCGACGAATCCCACTTTCTTTATGGCTATGAATTCCTGGTATTTTCGAGCGAGCTTTAATTATAAAGTTCACCAAACGCTTTTACAATTAGCCAGAAATTCCATAAAATAGGTAAGATTCCAAAAATTTTAATATTCTGGTAGAGTGCTTGAATGCTATATACCTTTTTTCCTTTAAATATAGAGTACTTCGCTTATTCAGTACTACCTACTGATAGTGTGTGGTAGTGATTGATATCAAAAAAGATCTTGCTAAAAATAGAGTTAAATCGGAAAATTCTAAAATGGAAAACTTGTGAATATTTTCAATATTCAAAGTTTAAAAAGAAACCATCGTCAATCGAATTAGAGAGCTTTTAGCGCGTTCAGTTTTTGCGCAGCGCTGTCCGCGCCCATTACCGGCTTCCAAATTACTTATAATTGCTTCGCTTAGCGCAAAGTGCTTTCATTACCCACCCTGTAAAACAGTTCCGTGTTCCGTGCACGAGATGTGTCAATGTTAACTCTACAGCCCTCTCTAATCCATTTTTAAATAGAGCTTACCGTAAATTTCGCCTCTGAATTATTCGCTTGTCCGTGTAATAGGATTCGGGCGTCGACGTGTTGAATCATAGGCAAACGGAATTGGCTAAAAGCGCGTTCGCCTCATTCGACCCATATATCGGGCGTGAAACTGCATAGCTGTCAACGTGACGTTTGTAATATTCATTCGATTACGCGGCGCGGGAAATGGAACCCGCGCGGTGTCAGCGCCACCTGCCGCCGCCGCCGCGATCGGTCGACGCCGACGCGCTGGCGGGAAACAAATGAATGCAGTGTTCAAATCCTTGACCACAAAGGTCGAGTGTCGAGCATGGTCGGTTTCAGCTTGAATATGAATCGATTTGCGATTACAATGTTGCATTCGATGTTCCACGTTTGAATTAATTCACAATTTAGACGTCAGGCTTCAGGCGGAAGATAATCGAGCAAATGTTGTTTCTGTTCTGAAATTGAATTCAAATCTGTGGGCAATTTAAATGACCTAACGTGAATGCTGTTCTAAATTCAAAATCAACAGAACATTAACCAGGATTCTTGGCGCTTTTATTCAGAAACGCGTAGATAAAAGTTTACAAGTTTGTATCAGTAAGATTAACAGTTTCAAAATAGCGAATACTAAGAACATCGTGTTTACACATAGAGACAGCACATTCATCAAAGAAACGTTGTAAATAAGCTCGTCTTACGCTGTTAATCACGGAATCCTCGCCCACAGCTCACTATAAGTAGCTTTGTTACTCTGTCGTAACCTTTGGCACTATATTTTTAAAAGAAATTCATAAAAAATATTCAGTTAACACATTTTTATTTCAAGTTTTCAAATTAAAAGTAATAATAATTTTATAAAATACAAGAAATGAAAAAGTGACATATTAATTCGTCGTAAGGTATGTACACTGATGTTCTGCATGCAAAAATAAAAAGTGCCTGGTATGAGTTATTAATAAAAAATATGCAAATGCGTCAATGTAACATTAAACACAATATTAAAAACACTATTCATGTCAATATCGCATTGAGCTTTCAATATATAGAGGGCAGAGACCATAATACGTCCATGGCAGAGACTCGTACTATCTTTCGAGTCTACGAATACCTATGACCAAAAACCGTTGGAAATAACTCTATTGAGTAGCTCAGGCTGCAGCAAAACTTACTATCGGATGTGTTGGCGCCTGGCAGCCATCCGATCGTAAGTTTTCTACAATTCATAAAAAATGTATTGACCAAAAAAATGGGTCTTATTCTAAAAGCCGTCCATAAAATTGTAATTTAGTCTTTTTACGGGGTTTTATCCTTAAAATACACATCTGTTTCATTCACAAACAACCCCAAATACACGTACTTATCCAACTGCACGTAATTTTCCTTTACATTACCTCTGGAGGCGCCCGTGAAAAACCACATGTTTGTTCCCGTGGCTCAGAACACCCTTATTCTCAAAAAATATACAACTTTGAACAATCTTATCGCACGCTACCCGCGACTTTGTGCGCGTGTGAAACATTCCACAAAAGTAGGTATCTGTCACCAGTACGATGAACCTCGTAGCAAATGGCTGCTTTTGGTTTAGAGAGTTCAAGCCGGATCAAAGAATCTACGTCTTTGATTTCAATAAAATATAGCCGATGTTTCTATCCGGAAAAAGGTCTTCCGAATAGTATAACTTTCATTGAAACTGGCCCAGTAGTTAAAACGTGATCCGCGAACAAACAAACGGACAAACAATTTTTGGCATCAGAATCGTTTATTTAGTGGATCTGCATATTTAGTTTATCCATTATCTTTAATTTTAGTTTTTGGCTTTTTTACAGTTACAATGGTAATAGATAGATAACCAAAAAGAGACTGTCAAAATTGTAAAAACTGACACACAGAAAAATGAGTTTCAAAAGGACACTTCCAGTTTGACAGCTTTCGGTTTTTTTCGTCGGGAATTCGGTAAACTATTCCGATTAACGGGACCTTATGATTTTTCCCGCGATAAAAGACGTTCACCGCGAATATTCGCGTATTTTTATGACACATTTGTGAATAAGGGTTTTGAACTGATCCAACGTAACTCTTTCTCAGCTGCGGTCGGGTAAATCTCACTTAATGCCCCATACCTGAGACACGTTCACGAAATGTCCCAAAGAAATAATATTGAATAACGCAAAGTCTTACGACTGGGACTTAGTACAAATCCCGCGTTGCGACCTTAAGCCTCGGGGGAGGCCTAAAAATAATTATAAGTCCCGTAATCCATGAGACAATTTCATATTGTTTTTGGCTGATGTTCAGTTATTTATTGCTGTTTCTTTGATACAGTTTGAGCGGTATGGGCCGACATTTTTATTGCAAATTGCTAACACAAGTGTCTAGCTCCGTTACTTTTTTCTTTGTTAATAAGTTTAATGATTTTTTGATGAACTGGATTTTGTACTCGATGTTACTTTGATTATGAATTACTTTTTTATGAGATAGGTACTTAGTTATTTAGTTTCGAGAAATAAATATGAAAATTTCAGGAAGTTCCAGGTAGGATAGGTAAGTAAATAAAAAATCTTGAATTTTCAAAGTTTTCTTCAATTCAAATGATTTGCTCACAACTGACATTGTAGATATCCCCAATCTTCTTGTAGTTTTGATGACTGACCGGATTCGAATCCACAACCTATAATTACTCTCCCGTAAAGCAAAGGAAATAAAATGTATAATTTGAAGAACAAATTATATCTATACATCTATACATACAAATATTATAAAGAGGAAAGGTTTGATTTTTTGTTTGTTTGTTTGTTTGTATGAATTGAATAGGCTCCGAAACTACTGGACCGATTAAAAAAATTCTTTTACCATTAGAATCCTACATTATCCCTGATGAACATAGGCTATATTTTATCCCGGAATTCCCACGGGAACGGGAATTACGCGGGTGAAACCGCGAGGCGCTGCTAGTAGGTTATACAACATTGGTACTTAAACTAGGATAACCTGTATAGCGTACCAAAAACCACGACAAACATTACTCTAAAACATCTTAAACAAGAAAATATCCTTACATTATAAAGATAAAATATAAATATGCGGCCGATCGAGATTCCTAGGCGCGTGTTGAGTTACTGGATCGAGTTACCTTTGAACCACCGCGAGGTAACCACCTAGAAGATACTGCAGTACATGCTATCATAGAAATATACTTTACAGTCTATAGGTGAATGTAACTTAAGGTACACGTTCACTTACCGGCAAAACAAGCGAGACTTACCCCTTTATTCATATTCAATTGTCATTTTAGCGCGGCTTTAAAAAATGCTTATCATTGTCAAATTGCTAATTCTGAAAAATGACAACTGATTTAGCAATCATTTTAGTTAGTTTAGCTTTAAGAGATCAATATGAACTAGGGCCTTAGAGCCGAAGCTTTCGAATGAAAAAAATTTTTTTGGTCAAAGTTTTATTTCGGAACTTTCTACAATAACGCTCACAACATTGTTATTTTCGATTTTATATAAATACAGGGTTTATCTCCAGAAATTTTGAAGTAAGTACGAGCGAGAAGTTGATTGTTTGCCTTAGTGAATATTGGTGACTGAAATCGTTACTCGAGCATAGATTTGAGTAGAGGTTCTCATTCAAAAATCTTTGCTTAAGTCCGGATCAGCGCTTTAGCAGAACTCCGAGTCTGTGCATTTGTTTTGACTTTCGACTCGAGTATAGCACACGCAAACACATTCGCAAAGCGAGAAAGTTTCTATGAAAACCGGATAAACGCCTCTAGCGGGAGATTTGGGAATTGTGCAATTCCCAACTAAATTTCTCGCGTTGCGAATGCGTTTGCATGAACCTAAAAATAGCCACCAAAGTTTTTGATATCTCCTACCATTATACTTAGCGGTGAGGCAGTTGTACCTGAATATGATCACATGACCAGCCAGCCTGGCACATTAGTTTATGTGGCGGGCACGCTCAGTCGCATACGCAATGACAAACCAAGTTTATGACTGAATCGCGACTCGTAATAAAGAGCAGAGATATTGGCTACTGATACGATGTCATGACACATGTACTGAGGGTAAACTAGTTCATCATCAGCTTAAGAAGTCCACTAACCGGTCTTCTTCATAGATTTTTTTTAAGGTAAGTAGACATTTTCATAAAAAAACATCCAAATATCTATACTCAAGTCCTTGTCAGTATAACAAATTAGTGTGCTTAAATTAGTGCCAGCTCTTACTAATAGGTTACGTTAAAAAGAGCCAGGTGGTGTTTAAATAAGTGACGTTTCAGTATTCGCTCAAGTCTAGGATCAATGCTTGAGCATTGATTTCAGTCGAGGTTTGATTACGAAAAGTTGCTTGAGTGTTGAATATTTAAATAGAGTTTAGACAAGTTCAAAACGATACTCAAGCATCGAAATCTGTGTTAGATCTATTTCATAGGTTTTTGAGCAGAGATTTTGTGGTGTTTACGAAATACGAACGTGACTTGAGTATCGATTTATGTTTAAATCGGTACTTAGTTAATCTGAGTCCAGATTAGTGAGCAATTAATGAACATACGGCCCTAAGAGTATAAGAAAATTCTTCAGTAAAAGATACATTGTATTTAACCTTGGTTAGAACGTGCACAGACTAACCGACATTTTCTATCCTTTTATATTAGTAACTGCACGAAGCCCGTACATAGCTAACATGACAAGGAGGCATGTTCCTGCCGCTAATGGGAAGTTTGTACGTAGGTACAGTCAGCGATAAATAGATAAGAATTTCTGAATATAGTTTTTCTTAAAAATGATTTTCATTTTTAACCGACTTCAAAAAAGGAGGACTTTCTCAATTTGGTTGTATTTTTTTTTTATGTTTTTACCTCAGAACTCCGTCATTTATGAACCGATTTGAAAAATTCTTTTTTTATCTGAAAGGGTATGCTTCCAGATTGGTCCCATAAATTTTTTATCAAAATCAGTTTAGTAGTTTGGCAGTTAAATAAGAATAACTCGAAAAAACACGTTATTCACGTACACGACACTGCATATTTGCTTTCCTGTGACGTTTCGGTGGTGCTTACGATCAATAAAATAGTCCCAATGTCAAACTCCAAAATTTTTTATTCAATAAAATCTCACTGATCACTTTGAATCGTCATTACGTTTTGTATGGTTAGGTATGATTACATTTTTTTTTGTATTGGATGAGTTGGAGCTAGTTCGTCCCAAGCTTGTTTGTCTTCTAAATAATCAGATATTTTATAGTATGCTTTTAAAAGAAGTCTCCGTTTTATTACGTTTTTGAACTTGCCAATCGACAACTGAGACACATCACTTGGGATTTTGTTAAAGAAGCGTACACATGAATGAACTTCTATCATCATCATCATTTGATGATAAATGCGTATCAAATTGAAGTCGGTTTTTCCAGTTTTTTAAACTTATAAATTATATTTACATAAAAAGCTCGTTTTGATACAAAGTTTATTGTAATCAACGTATTACTTCAGAGCCTTTTTTTTAAGGAAAACTTGTTTGGATCAATGTGATATTTTTACTGAACCTTTGCATTGTTATTCTCTCGACCCTGAAGCTCTGCAATTTCACATAATTACATTAAGTATATTATATCTTCGAAAATGTTGAAATGTGCGAGCGAGAAGCTTGTCTGACTTTACTATTTAAATTTCAGTGTCATGTATTCGGGCGTTAGTGTATTCCATTAATTACTCGTAGTAAGTACTTTATATATATATTCTGTGATTCAGTTTCACTGTGTGAGAAACTTACTAGCGAGTACTTTGCTGTCGTAGCGAGAACTAAAGCAAAAAAAATAAAACCGGCATTAAAATATCATAGATAAGAAACTCTTGGAAGCAATAAATAAGCAATTTTGACAGTTCTATGTTAACTAATTTAAAAATAAAACGGGTTGTATGTAATCGCAAGGTTTATTATTTAATCTAATATTTTTATTACTTAGACTCGTTATTTAGATTAGAATTGAGATTAAACTTATAATTAATCATTTTAAACAAGTTATTTATGTATACACTAATAAATTATTTTTCATTGTGTTAATAAAGTAGAGATTAATTTAGAACCAGATTTGATCACAAAGCTATCACTAGATGGAGCTTTTGAAGGAGGTTTTGAACAGTGGCTTCCATGAATATTTATTTATTTATTTATAGTTATTAGTATAGATTTACGTTCTGCACGGTCATTATATGGATGGGTGACCGTTAGTGGTATTTACATCTGAGCACTTTCTTGCTTCGGAGGGCACTGTTATTCCTCTAGCAGTCGTTAAGCCACGACGGAAGTCTTAAGGCGGCCTAAAAACTCCGTCACCAGAGTTGGCCAATAACTCATACGAGCTTAGTAGAGAAACGTGTCAGAATTGCAGTAGATATTACCCATGGCCACCAGAACTGGGCCCAGTTGCTAAGTTCTAGTAACTTATATCATTCTACTTTATTTACAAAGTTGGCTAACATTTAACCTACTTAATAAACAAAACAGAATAAGCCAGTAGGTACTGTCACCGACAAAAGCTAATTCACGCTTCCCAATATTAATAAATTCTCATCTCTGGGATTCCGTGCAATTTGCCCACGGCGCGGGCAAAACCAGAAATTACGACCGCCCTTATCCTAAATAAGGGGTCTTTCTGTAAGAAAGAAGTTTTGGTTGTTTTCTTATAACTGGGCCTTTGGGTTACTTTGTACGTAAACTATCTTGATTTTTCTGTATTTCTTGAGATATTTAGGCACGTATGCTGAACACCGATCGAGACTCAAGCATATACATATTAATAAGAATCTTTACTCAAATCTATGACTGAGTAACGATTCCTTTATCAGCATACGGGTCTCGATTCGACAAAGCTCAGTTGGTGCACTTGTTGGTAAATTAGAGTAAGAAGGATATTAATCAATATAAAAAAAAAATCAAGGTTTTGCTTGTGATTTTCTGCGTGCACTTCATGATATTTTCCTACGAAAACATGCTGTAGGTATGTTTTTTCCATGATTGTAATCAGCAGGTTAGTTGGGAAAATGTATAAACATGGGACTCATTTTAAAATTTTAGGGCTCAAAAACTCAAAAATGACTTAAATATAGATTTGAGTAGAGAATTTCATAAAGAACTGTCGAAAAAATCAAGTGGTCGAGTCTCAATTGAAACGCGAGTAAGAATACAAGACTGGGGAGTCCTCAAAAATAACTTAAATATCAAGACAGGTCACTAGATAAATTCCACAACCACATGTAAAGTGTGTTCATCTCCCTTCCTCTTGCAGACCACAATAGTGCCATCTCAGTCCTATTTCCGGCCGGTTTCCGGCGTCCGGCGCGTCGGAAAAAGCGGCAAAAGCCGGGTAAAGCGGGTAGTTTAGGAATCTTATACAGGAAATGATTCCTGTCGCCCTTATGGGATTCTGCGGGATGGATACTTATTTGCTGATTTGGGATGTAATATGATTCAAGTTGTGTTATTCGGCTTGGATGTTATGAATGGACAACTAGTGCAGGGTCGGTCTCCAAGCAGGAAACCTTGCCAATGCTTCTACCTACAGCATTTCATATATTTTTGTAGTATGCAGTACTTTTAAGTGTATTTACCCACATAAAAAAAGTTGTATAAAAAGATAAAAATCATTAAAGTGATATTATGTTTTAAATCTTCTAGTGAGACGAGTAAGGCAGATTTTAAAATAACTTCTCGTTCGTCCCACCAACATGCTCAGTAGAACGAACGGGAATAAAATAATAGTTAATATATTTTGTGTTGTTTTCTTAACTATCTAATGAAGTAACTATCGATGTTTTTCTTATGTTCCTACCTACTGTATGTATATACTTATACCTGGGGACAAATATAGATTTATCTTATCTTATTTTTAGCATTCCCATTCGTCCCGAAAATGGGACGAAACCCAGTAGGACAAACGGGAATGAACGTAATTCTTAAGCATTTTTTTGGACTAAAACATGATACTATATCAATCACGTAGTGTGCAAATATTCCCATCAAGGAAAATACACCGTCATAATTAATACTTAGCAATCTGATCCTCGCAGAGTTTGGCGAAAGGGTTTCCATGTTTGCGAGGGCGGGTTTGGTTCCCGGCTAGGGTAGATTACGGGCTATCGTATTCGTTTGCTTAGGACCGAGGATTTGGGCGGGGTTGGACGTTTGCTTGTTTTATGGTAGACTTTGTACTACTGTGAGGTTTTTTGGCTTCAATTGACTGAAAATATGATTTTTCTTCAAAAGCGGTCACTAGTTGACCCTGGATGATAGATACAGAGATCTCTTCTTCTTTTTCTTTTATTTATGGCATCTATCACAGACAATTTTGCAGAGATATCAGGGCATTGTTAGCTAAGCGACAGTAACTATTTTTTGAAGTGAAAACTTCTTTAGCACCGTTGTGATTCGAAAGTCGATGAAACGAGAAGAGAGATCCCAAAGCTAATTCTCGTACGCATTCTAAGGAGACTGCTGGCCAAGCGGTCTAACGGATTGGATCGAATCGAGACTAGCTTGTAGTGCGTGGGTTCAAGTCTCGAGCAAACTCATTTACTTTTTGGCCAAACTTTTTTTTGAAGGTTTCACTTCTACACATGTTTTTTTTTTGGGCATTGACATCTAAGTGACAGTAACTATTGGAACGTAGTTCCTTATCGCGCGTTGCGAAAGGGGGCTTTTTCTTTGTCGTATCACTCTTGGCAGAGTGGTCGTGGTCGTCATGTTGGAGCAGTGGCCCGTCTCACAATCTTCCGCCATTCCTCCCGAACCGCTGCTCTTCTGGCACATTCGTTCAAAGGAACATCAATTGCAGCCTTGACTTGGTCCGTCCATCTCATCGGTGATCGGCCGCGCGCTCTTCTGCGAAAGGGGGCTAGACGGAAAAAATTAAGACCATAAGTTGTAACGACACTTTTTTCAAACTTTGACAACGTCATTCGAATAAATTGGTGCAGGAAGGAAACAAATGAATGCAGGTATTGTTGGAAGTTTTTGTTTTAATTTAGGTGCTTCTGTGTACTTACTATAAGAAAACTACACCTCAAGGAACTCCCATTCGGGTGTCTCTTGACACCTCTCAAGTTTTTTTAATCTTTTTTTTTCGAATATGAATCAACCGGTAACATAATATTTTGCGCTATAACATGACGCAGCTCTGAAAAATGCAAGCAAATAGAGTATGGTCACTATAGTTTTTATTTTATTTTATTTAACCTAAATCGTCCCACTGCTGGGAAAAGGTCTCCCTCAAATACTTCCAATTTCATCTATAACGAGCTTCCTCCCATCTTCCTCTTTCATATCATTCATTGAGTCCTCAGGAATCATAATATCTGGATTAATAAGGATCGAACGTGAATATTTAGAATTCTTATTACCGATGAACCACTTAACTCTAAAAGTAACCAAAAAACTTATAACCCAACTACCGCGATATTTTCAACTCAAACTCCCAACTCCCATTGACACCATAACATCGCAAAAACACCATCAAATCACAAGAAACTACCAGGAGAGCATAAACAAGAACAAGTCTCATAAAAGGCGAGGTGTAGTTACAGGACTGACCAAAATTGGCCGTTCCGTATCGGCTCCATCGGGTCAGCTACATGAGGGTCCGAACCCCCCCTCCGACCCCCCTTTGGGTATGAGAGGGGGTGTCGTTAAGATAAGTTCATATCTCAGCTCGGGTTACGGATAGGGCGGTAAGAGTAAATTTTGTAGTGGTCAGTTTTAATTACTTTTTGAATTATTAACAAAATAATGTTAAGCTGAAAATGACCAGTTGGCTTTTCAGAACAAATTTAGGTTCTAGCAATTTTTTTTTAAACTATGTACATAGAATGTAACTTTTCTATCCATCAATCAATCTTTTTACATATTTAAATACAAGACATTATCGCACTCGTGCGATGTCTTGTATAAATAGATTGTAGATTTTAACTAAAGTCAAAAAATAAAAAAATTCATTCAAATTGACTGTTATACAATGTTTTAAGTTTTCCAAACGCTCTCTACATATTTTGTACGAAGGTTTCTAATAAACAAAGGTACGATCATCTTACAAAACATATTCGTTACATCAAACTTTTTTATCCACGAACAATCTGTATTTCGCACATACAACTTTTCCCGCTAGACCGTGCGCTTGTTTGGCTCACGTACGGAATATTGGATAACATGTATGATATGGCATGCATATTTAAACTGTATATCTCACATAAGTTTGCTAAAGTAGGTACGACGGCAGGTAAAGATTAAAAATCAAAATAAAAAAAAATTTGGCTTAACTTCTCGTCTCAGAGTAATGGATGCAGCGCGATGTCTCAAGCTTGTCCAGGGTATGTCTTCAGTGGACGTGTAGTAAGGCAATTGAGGAGAACACGGTAAGATATGTGTCCTCCTACGAAAAGGGAAGACCTTCCTTGCCGAGCGACCTTTGACTCGGGCTCCGAGGACCAATGGACGGTATTCGGTAGTATTACTTATGTTCAATCTCCGTGATAACTTCGTTTGCGCGATCTAGGATAGTTCTCATGTAGCGAGATATAGTAGGTGCCAAATAACACCGCAATACGGGTCATTCACCCACCTTCACCACGATGTCGCAAAATTCAATTTATGAATGGCTAATTCTGTCGCTTTCCATACAAACCTGTCGCTAAGACGGTATCGCTCGGATCTCGTAGTACTGTTTGTTTACCATACATAAATTGAATTTTGCGACGTCGTGGTGAAGGTGGGCGAATGGCCTGTATTGCGGTGTTATTTGGCACCTACTATAGAGCATAGTTTACCGTTTACATCAGGTGCGCCATCTTATTATCGTAAAAAAACTCTAAAATAACCTACTGGACATCCTTCCAGAGGAAATGAAACTCACTTCATAATACCATAAGATACATAGGTGTATATTTCCCCATAACACATTCCATGCGAATAAGACGTCCTTTTTCTAAATAAGACGTTCTTTCCCTAAATAAGACGTCCCACAGGCTATAAGTCACATTTGCAATATCCGAGCGAAAAATCCATTTGATTAATGCATTCAGTTGTCACAGTTATATTACCCCTATATAAGCATTCTAAGACCTTTATACAGGGTGTGAGAAAACTACGCTTGAAAACGAACACACTTTCAAACAATTTGAAAGTACCGTGTTAGTTATATTCATGGATATTTAACACAACGCCCTCTATTATCAAAGGAAGCAAAGCTTGTACATACTAGAAACTACATTGCTAATAGAATACTTACATACATTTTTGTATATACATACAGTACATAGCAACACCGAGACGTAGAACAAACATCTATGTATGCCACACACAAATGATATAAAAGTTTGTTCTTGGTGGGAATAAAACCCACGACCACAAAGGCAGACCTATACCGACTGAGCTGTGACATGACAAGAGGTTATTAATAAAGAAAAAAAACAAAAACACTCTCTAAAAACATATTTCTCAATACAGTGTGTGAAGCAAGCAAGCTCGTATGAGTTAGTGGCCAACTCTGGTGACGGAGTTTTTAGGTCCTTCGTGACTTATCGACTTATATTACTTATATTTTCTCATAGTTGGTGATGAAAAGTAGAGTGTACCACTCGGGCGCAAAATATATTTTTGGCTCGGGCGAAGTACTTTGAATCCCTCGCTACGTTCAGGATTCTACTAAAGAATCCCTCGCTACGCTCGGGATTCTACTCTAGAATCCTTCACTTCGCTCTGGATTCAAAAAATCGCCCTCGCCGTAAAAATATAATTTTGCTCCCTTATGATACAATCTACTATTTCTAGTTTTCCTAAGGCGTCGTTTACACCTTGTAGCCCCTCCATCAGGAGGAGTTAAAGAAAATCTAGGGTATATTAAATAGGGATGGAGTGTACCCTATTTACGACGCGACACCTGTGCAAGAATTATTGTTAGAGATGCTTTTAATACGCGAAGATCTGAGCCTTAAACACCTTCTTCTTGTGTTTATTTTATTTTATTTTATTTATTAGGGACAATAAACAGTTATACATTTTATAATTATCTACTCAATGTAAAATTACATAAAAGTACCAAGCAAGATAAAAGAGACTAACTACCCACAACACAGGATATTCCTAGGGTGGGAGTTAGTGTTTCCACCAAATGTTTTTCTTGGATCAAGTTAAACTTATCTATTGCCTATTTATAGTTTCTTATTTTAGTTTTTACTTTATTTCTTGTTTTTCTGTTCATATTTTTATTGTGGTGCCTGAATAAACGTATTATTATTATTATTATTATTATTATTATTATTATTATTACATTGTGTATTTAAGTACAGAGTAAAAAAAACAGTTGTTCATGTTTAACCAACAAAAAAACAGTTGTTCATGTAAAGTACAGAGTAAAAAAAACAGTTGTTAATGTTTAACCAACACCATTATCCACAGCTTACAACGAGGAAAAAGAGATCTTGCTACATAAACAAAACAAAACTTGATTGTCTAATAGGTAGGTATGGAGCAAGTACATAAAAATAATATAATGAATGCAAAAGTTAAGTGCAATTTAGTAACCTACAAACTAAGAATTTTGCGCATTATAGCTTTTTTAAATTGACCGACGGAGTGCAAATATGTCGATTTCATCAAAGTAGGTGTTATATGAATTGACGAGCTGATAAATAGGTGCGCGAACTCCCGCATTGGTGCGGCAAGTTGTCGTGACAGTTTATTTAGTAGAATGAAAAGATTTCCTAAAACGATATATAAATTTACTCATATTTTTTTTGTCTTGTGAGTGGTAATTTGAAAGTATTTATTTATTGTTAGATAAATAGATATAAAGGCACACGAGACCTTTCATCAGAAATGGCTAGGTTTAGATGGCCCGAGCACACAAAATATAACGTCTGGTAAGTTGGCCACAATTCATAGTAGCTATAAACAATCATCTTGGTTTGGATTCTCTTGGATTTGCATGATATTTAGCGATTCGTCGTAGATGTGGTGCGTTCACGGTTTCCTCCTGTCCCCGAAGGTCCAGAACCTCTTTTCCAAACCTTCACCAAAGAAGCCCGTATTCGCGACCATCCTCACGACTCAAACGCGAGTGACTTTGACAGCCGCTTGTCATGTCACTTTTACCATAGACTATAATACCGGCATGTATTATAGTCTACATATACATAGTTTATTTGACATACACTCACAAAAAATACAGAACACACATAGAAAATATAGCAAACATAAAGATACCGAAGAATTGTTCGAACTTTTATGAAAATGTTAATGATTCTAGTAGTCAAACGACTTAATACAAGTACCTTATTGTAGACTAGTAAGACTTTATAATAAATAGTAACATTTATTTACGGTCTTTGTAAGTTGTCATGATTTTTTTATTCGTTAATTAACAGAAAAACGGTTCGTCATTATTTTTATCAACAACTTATATCGAATAGAAATAGTATCTCTATTACATTCCTTTGACACGCGCGAGAATAATAAAAAAGAAAGCGCAAGTAAATATTCAAAGTACGCTACGTTGCAGAACAAAAGTAAGCAGATCTGTGTATGAACGGTAAACACTCACTAAAGAACCGATAACGCTAAGATTTTTTTCTGAAGCAAGCATAGCTCGTTATGATACGTGGCCGCAGTTTTTAGGCCGCCTTAAGGCCTCCGTCATGGCTTAACGACTGCTAGAGCCGAGACCGACAGTTTTTTCTGAATTATAATCACGCTTTTGTGATAACATATCGATGCTTTATCGATGACAAAATAAGAAATATCAAAAAGAAAACAGAAAATAATACATAACAATGGATTTGACAGGGTTTTTGTTACACACTCTAGGGAGAAATAGTTTTCATATCGACAGTGGAAATGTATTTTTCTCCACAAAAAAAACAGGTCACTTTTTACAATCTCTGTGTACGAGCTTCATACTATGCTATTACGCCTCCTAGGGTCCTGCTACAGCTTGTTCTAACATATGCTGAAGCATGCACCTGTACGGGGTCATTAAATGCCACACGTCAATGGCACGTCACATTTTAATTGGAATTTAATTTATTGCTGGCATTTTATAAGATTAATTTATCACTATGTATCGGTTTTTAATTTTATTTGCAGTAAATTATCGTGAAACGGTTGTGATAAAATAATAGTTGAAACACGTTAAAAAGACGTGTTTTCAAGTCCATAAAAAATTTCATATAAAAAGCAACGATGAACGGTCTCACAGACACCATGAAGTACCTTTCAGAAGATGTTTCGCTTGTATTATTAAAAAAGTTGTTTTTTAATGTAATTTCTGAATGTCTTTTACGCAAGAGTGAATAAGTGTCTTCTAGACCGTCCTCCTCCATATTCAAGTCAAAAGATCGGTTTAAAGAACTTTATTAATACTCATAAAAGAACTTTACAGTCCGCTTATAATGAGCTTAAATTATAATTTTAGTAAGTAGGTAAAAAAGATGGTGCATTTAATATTAAAAAAAAACAGTTTTGATGATTTGTTGAGATAATCTAAAAACTAAAGCCATCTCAGATCAAATAGTCTTTCGGCATGTTAGGGCAGGTAAAGCACTCAATACATTGGCGAATCTTTATAGAGTATAGTCAGGGATACAAAACATTTGGCACGTTTTAAAAAACTTCAGTTTTGTTACAATCGAAAAACCATTTTAAAAATTCATTGGTCGGACTGTCCATCCCGTCCTAATAGACGGACGGTCAAAGTGTTTTGCCTTATGAATAACTAATACCTCAACCCTTCAAGTTATGTTCGGTCTGAGGGACCCCCGTTTACCTTTTTATCGGGCGCTTGTTTCAGAATTTAAAGTGTTGTCGAAGGGATCATAGATTTTGGTGAGCTGGCCTATTTGGATACTTTATTTACAAGCTTTGCTTAGTTTGACACTAGAGGGCGCTGTGTAAAACATCCATAAATATTTAATTTTATTTACCTATTGAAAATATTTAGTTAGTGTTATTTAGGAAAAATATACATATTTACTAACACACGCACACGTTGTACATTTAATAAGGATTCAGTGTCGCTACTAGTTTCCACTGACTTTACCTATTTGTGTTAGTAATAAGCATATGATAACCAGATCCTACTTTGAGCGTAAAGACCTTTACACATCTATACGGTCAAATAAACTAACAGAAAATAAACATTGCATTTGGACGCGTTTTTAGAGTTGTATTGCTCAAAAGTGAAGAGTTCTTTCATGGAATGGAAATGTTTACAGATTTATCAAACCATTTCAATGGCAGGCGTCATTTATTTTTGAAGTTTTTCAAGCTCCTTCGCTAATATCGTTTAATTTTGGCTTCAGCCGCTGTAGTTTCTAACCGTCCATATGGTATGGTAGCAAGGCTTACCAACCGGTGCAGTTATACTTATACCTACTAATATTATATATGCGAAAGTTTGTAAGGATGTATGGATGTTTGTTACTCTTCCACGCAAAAACTACTGATCCGTTTTGAATGAAGCTTGGAATATATATTGTCCGTGACCTGGATTAACACATAGGCTACTTTTTATCCCGAAAAATCAACGGGATCCAACGGGTTTCGAAGCTAGTGTGCCATATTAAAGTGAAATCAGCACCTCTATGATGAACAAGGCTGACAGTCGCTGCGTTAACGTATTCGAGTTATATCGCCCGGCAATGCCAGCTCGACTGCCAACCGTTGTAGTGTCACCGCGCAGTGTGTCGGATACGCTAGCATTACGATACGTTTGCAAGTGTCACATTTATTCGTGATCTGTATGGCCTGGTTTCTAGCAACAATTTGCTGTGCCTTGTGCACATGTAAAGGCTCAACTTGAGCAGTAAATTCGAGTCTAACAGAATGGGTTACACGCGGGAATTTTTCCCGGACTCACCATTTCCTGCAAAAGTTGCTGCAAGTAATCTAAAGTTCGGTACCAAGGCAGCAGAAGCTATTTAGATGCACATCTTAACTCGGCCGTATATCTAGATTGTGGAAGTTACCCGGCCAACTCTGAAAGTGTTTCCGGTAGTTTTTTTTTTTTTTTTGCGAGTGTGGGCGCTGTTATCCATGGAGGGATGATTGTTGTTTATTTTTGATAAACTCAGGTTAAGAATTTGGTAGTACATTTACTGTTCAGTTTTACTGTCACAGCAGAAACAGTATGTTGTTTTTTTTTAAATTCTGTTATTTATCCAGAGGTACCGTTAAAACAACTTTGATTTCGATCGTTTTCTGACAGTTTATCTAAGTGTCAAACTACATCAGAAGGGAAGACGTCGCGTCGTGTGGCTAGGGAGAGAATTTTTTTTTTAAAGCAAGTTTTTTTATGAGCTTTTTTGGTACAATATGCTTTTTCTTAAAAGCTATTTCAGTTATAACTAAAGCAAAACGGTATAAAAGTTACAAACGAAAACAGCTTATGAAGAAAAAAATAACTAAAAACCTCTTTTGACAGCATGCTTTTTAAAAAAATATTTATTTTCATGTCACTACGAACACGACAACGACGTCTTGTCGTCAGGTGTGCGCCAACGCTAAAGCTGCTAATGGCAGTTTTTCTGCAGTAACCAAGCAAGCTCGTATGAGTTAGTGGCCAACTCTGTTGACGGAGTTTTTAGGCCGCCTTAAGGCTTCCGTCATGGCTTACCGTGCTCTCCGAAGCACAAGCGCTCAAATATAAATTCCACTAACGGTCACCCACCTAAATAGTGACCATGCAGAACGTCGCTTAACATAGACAATTGGTTAAGATTGACTAAGCAAGTCTAGCCACGAGCGCTTCTGCAGTGAAAAACCACTTTAAAATTACAAATTATACCTTCTACATCCAAAATATTTGTCACCCTTAATAACCCCAAAACAGGGTCAACCGGGACGTATTTATTTAAGTTTAATCCACACCAATACACACCAAATTTGCATAGACAAGCGCTGCGTCTCCCTGATAATGTGTATTTACCGGGATGAGTTATTGGCTCACGTTTCGCTATTTTGACGTTATTTTAGTCGCAAGCCTGATATTTTGATGCCGTGTTTGTTATTAGATAAATGGTTGTTTGCGGATATTTTTAATGCGACATCAATTTTAATCTAAATTTACAATTATAATATTCTGTTGTGAATTGTTAGTTCTATAGTACACTTGGTGTTATTAGATAGTAATACTTGATGAAGCTTGAAGCCTGTCGGGCATTTGTCGAGCAAAGTTTTAGGAAAACTCATAACAAGCTTAGCCAACTTTCTTAGAACTCCATTCCACCAGTGCGATTGTCTACAAACAAGATGTATACAATAAGATACTCTCAATTACAAATGGCTCGGCTACCTTAATCCAATTTGTTTTGTTTGTCCCCTTTCATTGTTACATTGATAACCAAATTGCCATAAATCATTACACTCACCCGTAGACGTGCTTTTTATCTCGCCACTATCTCATTTCCCTGTGCCTGAGGGCTACAGGGGTCAGGCCAGTCGTGCTTGCATAATTCCTGTACCAGGGGGCCAGATAGGGTAGGAGCTTAGCTAATCAGAGCCGCTGGGCGATTAAACCCGGGCAGATAATGCGTCTCGCGCGATCGGCCGCTGACCACCTCGGGACTTCTGACCGCCTGGTATCCACCCTTGAGATTTCCCGATAATCCTCGGCTTTTCCTTGGTCCATTTGACATTTGAATAGGATTAGTTTGGGCAATTTGAATTATAAACTTTAGTGTCATTAAACTCAAAATGTGTCTGCCGTTTTATCGCTTTTTAACCGACTTCAAAAAAGGAGAAGGTTCTCAATTCGGTTGTATTTTTTTTTATGTTTGTTACCTCAGAACTCCGTCATTTATGAACCTATTTGAAAAAATCTTTTTTTATCTGAAAAGGTATGCTTCCAGATTAGTCCCAATAATTTTTTACTATAATCGGTTCAGTAATTAAGCAGTTAAATAAGAGTAACTGGAAAAACACGTCATCCACGTACACGACATTGCGTGTTTTGCTTTTCTCTGGTGTTTACGATCAATAGAACAGTCTCAATGAACTGCCATCATCATCATCATTTGATGATGAAGGCGTATCAAATTGAAGTCGGTTTTTCCAGTTTTTTAAACTTATAAATTATTAACTGTATATAATTTCTACAGTGAAATAAGTAACACATCCTATATGAGTACAATAATTAAACACAAATTGAATCGAAAAACATGATTTTGGTTGAGAGATTACGCTTTAAAATTGATTTAGTCTTGATTATTGCTTGATCACCGTTTAAAATCCTTATTACGTGTTTTTTTTTTAAATTAAACGGCTTAAGGCTAACCCAAAAAGTCAGGGTACAAAATACACCCATAAATCAGCTTTATTTGTTCTTTAAAAACAGCGTGATTTACAAGATACCCGATTGATTGCTAATAAACCACTGGGATATTTTGAGTTTACGATTGTCAGGTCATTTAGACCCGTGTTTCAATTACTTTGTGCGGGCGAGACATAGGCGTTGATAGTTCGGTCTAGAAGACCGAGGTGATTAAAGGGTTATTGTTTTATCTTTTTTATTTTAACCTTTGAGGACGAAGTTTAAGTAGATTTAGGTACTATGTTTTTGTTAATTGTTATTTTTTTGTTACAGGTAAGCGAAGAAACTGGTTTGTAGATCATGCATATAATCTGGTAAAGTTTTATGAGATTTACATAAAACTGCAGCTTAGAGAACTAAAAAATTATACTATATAGCAGGTGCCAAATAACACCGCAATACAGGTCATTCACCCACCTTCACCACGATGTCGCAAAATTCAAGTTATGTATGGTAAACAAACAGTACTACGAGATTCGAGCGATTACCGTCTTAACGACAGGTTTGTATGGAAAGCGACAGAATTAGTTATTCATTGCGACATCATGGTGATGGTGGGTGAATGACCTGTATTGCGGTGTTATTTGGCACCTAGTATAGTAAGTGTTTTTACATCAAATACGTATAAATTAAAAATTACTTTCCAGCTCAATTAGTCAGTTTGATATTATTATGTAAGGCTCTTTTCTTTAACATGTCTAAGAAAGTAGTGGGTTAGACATAGGCACGTCCAAAATTACAAGCATACCTTCAATTATTTGATTAAAAATATTGATAAATACAATATTTCCCAACACCCATTAATTCTGGTACTCGAGTGCGCTATATCTCGGGATACTCTTTTTTCGCGCCAGTTCATAACTCCGGGAATAAGTAAAGTTTAAGCGCCATTACTGGAATTGGTTGGACACAGCTGAGTGACAGATGGCTGGCTCAGTTTCATATCGGAGAGTGGGCTATTCTGATTCAATCGAAAAGCATTGTCAGATAAAAAAAGGAAACTTTCGAAGATATTTTTGGTTCTGTGACTTTCACAACTTTTTATGAAGCGCTCTTGGCTAGGCTTGCTTAGTCAATCTTCACCGATTATCTAAGTTAAGCAACGTTCTGTGCGGTCACTATTTGGATGGGTGACCGTTAGTGGTATTTACATCTGGGCGCTTCCGTGCTTCGGAGGGCACGTTAAACTATCGGTCTCGGCTCTAGCAGTCGTTAAGCCATGACGGGGAACTTAAGGCGGCCTAAAAACTCCGTCACCAAAGTCGGCCACTAACTCTTACGAGCTACCTACCTATACAACTTTTAATGAGTAATAAATAAAATTAACATTGGAAGTCTTTGGGGGAGACCTTTGCCCAGCAGTGGGACGAAATAGGTTAATATAAAAAAAAATTAAATAAAATTGAGGTTTCTCGTTCTGGTTAATTTCAATAGTAAATGTCCCAGCGGCTACGTCAATGGTCTGTGTCCGCTCCGGCACGTCACAGAGGATTTGCGAAGGCCGCTAGCATTTTGGAGATTCCACTAAAAATATCCAAGTGGTTACCAATTTTTATAATGCTACGGATGGGGATTAAAATGGATTTTATGGCTTTATATAGCAGTTTGCGTTGTATGTACTTTTGATGTAGGTACAATCAGTATTATATTTGCTATATTTTCTACGTCCGTTCTGTATTTTTTCTATGTGTATGTCAAATAAACGATCTATCTATCTATCTATCTATCTATCTATCTATGTATCTATCTATCTATCTATCTATCTATCTATCTATCTATCTATTAAACGTTGATCCTAAAGCTGAAAAATTGGTAATAGGAGATTATTTTGGCAACATATTCTACAGTCAAAAGTTACCACACAATGTTTTTCTTGGTTCATCAATCAGTTATAAGGATTCTACTGCTGGATATATACCTCCCCAGTTCTCCTTAGACTTACCGAAACAACTCTTTTAAGCCTTTTCCGTCCACCGACTTTCCTTCCTAGTTTCTATTAAATTCTTCAAAACTTAAGTCCAGTAAAAAATAAGTAAGTAACTAATCAGTCGATTATTAATAATAATAATACGTTTATTCAGCCACCACAATAAAAATATGAACAGAAAACCAAGAAATAAAGTAAAAACTAAAATAAGAAACTATAAATAGGCAATAGATTGCAACATATAAAATGATTACTTAACATGAAACTACCCCCTACTTTCTACCCCTAGCCATTTTCATAATGCACCGCCCACTTCTTTAAACTTAACACTTAAAATAATTGCCAGAAGGCAAGACGGGTCTGTTGGACCCCGGTGTGAGCGGGAGCGTTTTATACGCGGCTGGAAGGGTTAAATCTTATTGTGGTTTAATGTTGGGGGTGTTTTGAGCAAATTTTTTTATTCTTAATTAATTCTACTCTTTTTTATTCTGTTTGATCAAGGTTTTGACATCGACAAGTTGGACATTAGTCTCCACCCTCCCCTTTAAAAAGTATTCACCAAACTTAAAAATTAATACTGTTAATCTGTAAATCAGATAAACAATTTAAAAATAAAAAAGTAACACAGAAATTGACAGTATTGGCCTACACTGTTTTAAAACACTTATTAATAAAAAAAAAATTCAGAACGAAATTAGATAAAAATAATATTCTTAAATAATCATAAAAGAGTAGTTTAGCTTACTAGTCAAAATTAGGAAGAACTGTCAAAGTCACCATAGTATTAATCTCCCAATATGCATGAGCTATCTATAAATCGTTTGCAACGGTTTGTGGATAGCTCAACTGTTTCATGTGTATTTTGTAAATATTGTGAATATTGTAAATACTGTATTAGTTGTAATTTTTTTTGTGAATAAATTATCACTTTACTTATACATTAAACAAACCACAAAAATACAAAACAGTATTGTTGCTAAAATTACCAAGATCTGTCAATGTTTGTACTCCACGTAGCCAGTTGCCGTCGACAAGTAGCACATTAGTGCCCCACCTCCCCTTTAGAACGTGCAGTCTAGCCGGGAGTAGTAAATCGCACCTGACTTCACTCGACATTAAAAACGCCATTTGAATACCGTTTAGTGAAGTTTAGCGTTTGGGGTGTGATAGTTTTTGTTTTATTTGGTACTTTGAAAAATTGGTCGCAAATTTTTGTATAGAGAAAAGTACTTTGGTGCAATTGAAACAAATTATTTAGATAGATAGATACATTTATTCCAATTAAGTAAATACAGTTGAGAGCAAAAACTCAGGGTTATCTACACAAACTGACAGGCGTCATGGCTCAGTCGGTAGTAGCTCTAGCAACAAAATTGAATGAATGAATGAATGAATGAATGAATGAATGAATGAATGAATGAAAATACTTTATTGTACGTAGGTACACCTTACAAACTATGCGAGACAGAAAATTGAGCATTATATGTATATAATTTTATATAGTAGGTATATATGTATTCTAGTCTAATATGTATTGTTTTTTGGGTTAGTCATATATGTTATGTATGTGTATTAGTATAGTATAGTAAAGTTTTACCTTAGAAGCACTACCATCATCTCCGCACTACGCCCAGGTTAGTTGGTGGATAATGCTAAATAGCATTAAACTCGCCTCTGTACGATTTTTTAAAGTGCAATAAAGAATTTTCTAATCTAATCTAATCTAATCTAGCTCTGCCTTCTGTGCTGTGGATCGTGGGTTCGATCCCCACCGAGAACAAACATTTGTGTGTTGCAAACATAGATGTTTGTTCGGTGTCTGGGTGTTGCTATGTATTATAAGTATGTATTTACAAAAAAAAATGTATATAAGTATTATATCAGCTATCTAGTTCCCATAGTACAAGCTCTGCTTAGTTTGGGACTAGAAAGCGTTGTGTGTAATGTCCAAGAATATTTATTTATTTATTTATTATTTAAACTTTTATATCGTGGAAACTATAATACACTAGGTTAGTGATAAAAAATAGTGCGTGTAGTCCCTCCGCGCGGAAGAAGTTACACTTCGAGTGCCATTTGCGTTTTGTGGAGGTCTCCGTATGTGATCACTCTCACTCTGTCTCTTGCTATTCCTCCTTCGTTTAACGTTTAACGCTGCCAGTTGGAAGTCGCATTAGAAGTATAACTTCCAAAATTGTGTTTAATAGATATAGTTTAGTACTTTTTAATTAGAAAAAAAAATTACACTAGAAATAAAGACAAACTCGCTGTTCCCACCACTAGGCTCACAAAAATGAGTAAATCTTTCAAAGGGCAATGTGTACGCTTCTTTAACAAAATCCCAAGTGATGTGTCTCAGTTGTCGATTGGCAAGTTCAAAAACGTAATAAAACAGAGACTTCTTTTAAAAGCATACTATAAAATATCTGATTATTTAGAAGACAAACAAGCTTGGGACGAACTAGCTCCAACTCATCCAATAAAAAAAATATGTAATCATACCTAATCATACAAAACGTAATGACGATTCAAAGTGATGATTCAGTGAGATTTTATTGAATAAAAGATTTTTGACTTTGACTTTGACTTTGACATTGTTTAATTGAATTAGTAGCTTGCATAATTTCATTAGCAGTCATGTTTTGCAAGAATCAAGTTTCTAATTGATGGTCCGGAATTTATGTTCTCGAGTGTATCTCCATACATTTGCAAAACACTTCTTCCAAAATAAAATATAATCTATTTCTTTTTGAATGAAAACTGGCTATTATATTTTCAATTGTTTTTTTAAGTTGATAAATACATATTCTAAGAATCGCTTCTGACTAAACTTGACTTCAGTAAAGAGACCCAGTGAAACGAACGAATAATCTGACGTATCGCAAAAGACATCTCGCAATTTGTAATATAATATCCAACGAATATAAATACTCAGAAAATTACAAATTGTATCAGATATGAGACAACTAGGCAAGTCCTAGACTAGACTGTGATTGGCTGGCTGCCAGACTGATGTCTCCTGTGATTGGTCTCTGTCTTTTGGGCGTGCTACCTAGAATAAGGTATTGCTAACCAGTGTTTCCACAATGAGGGGAAATTCCCCTTTTGAGGGGAAATTAGGGTCCAGAGGGGAATAAAAAGGGGAAAGAGATGTAAAGGGAAAATCATGCGTATAATCAACCTCTTCTTTGTACTGTGTTCTCTTTGTATTCTACCTTATTGTCACAAATAAATGTATTTTATTCTTATTCTTATTCAAAGAAATAAAAAAATCTCGTCATTTTGAGAAAAAATTTCCTATAATTAGTCCATACAGATATCAGTTCCGAAATTTTTCTCAATATGGCGAGTTTTTTATTCTTTTATACGGTAACACATAGTAATTAAGTTAGAGAGTTTTACTACTAGTGCCAAAACTATAGCAGAATATTTTTTGAGGGGAAAAAAGGGGAAATCTCAATTGAGGCGTGGGGAAAGGAAAATATTAAAGTGGAAACATTGTTGCTAATGGAGCTTCCAGACTTGCTGGCAGTCGCTGTGTCAGTTCGACGGTGACTAAAATAACATGCTCTTATTTGGGTGACAGATAATGTCAAAGAGGATGCATTTATATACGAATTCGACGTTTTTTATCAATTTATCTATTTACCTTCGTAAAAGTAGCCTATAACTTTCCTCCAACTAGTGACCCAAGGTCAATTAATTAAGATTAAATCATAAGAATCTCTTTAGCCAAAACCTAACAAGACCTACAAAAAACTAGCGACTGATTTGCAACTTTTCTTTAGCTAATTATATAAAAAAGCTTCCACTGTCAAGACAATGTGATATCTTCACAAAAATAATCAACAGAAATTACTATGTACGTCATTGTACGTAACTGTTTTTTAGAAGCGAATCGAAAATGATAAAACACACCAAAGAAAATCCGATAATTTTCCCCAAAAACGCTACCCCGCCAATTCAGTCGCAATAAGGCCGTGCGCACACCGGCGCATGAAGACGTCGAAGGGACGCGCGTACAATGGGCGCGGACAATAGCGCGCGATAACCGCGCCACTCCGTCACTCCGCTGACAGGGTTATCGGACGCCGGGCGGCGCGGCGCGAGGTATAAGCGGAAGCGGAAACTAGTTTGGGGTATTGAACAGGTGATTTTTGTGAAGTACTGTAGATTACCTTTAGTCATAGATTGGTTTTAGTGCAAAATTTTAAACATTTACTTTTTAGTCATAGATCTAAATTTCCTGATTGTATGTGTACAGAAAAAAGGACATCAGTTTGCGTTTACTCTAGCCACAGATCATATAATACCTCTGTAGCCTGGTAATAATATACCTTGAAACACAAACTTCTTATGACCTACGTAACGCAACGTGCAACTTACCTCCCGAGACTCACATCAATAATGATCTATAAGAGCAGGAGGTAATATTTTGTTATAGCAACAAGCTTTCAGCAACAGGTTGCTATACACGGTGTAACATAAATATCAAAATACCATAATAAATTAATGTTACACCTTGATAATTATTTAGACAACAAACATTCCAAAATTTAAATCATTCATTAAAATTACAATAATCGCTGTTCTCCCATACTTGCGGCACCCGAACGCCGTTACAGCGTATTGTTAATGTGGTCGTGAATTCCGCCAGTGAACACGCCTCTTTATGTTTCGTACGTTGATTGGGTTTATCGCTCGTCTGGTGTGTTGGCTACCTAACAATGCCTTACAAGATACTGTACCTTAGTTTAATTAATGTCTTGTTGAGAATTGTCAAATCTCTTGTTTCAGGACTAAGATAAGCCGTTATTTAGGTTTATCAATAAACATTTTGCGCGCGCTGAAGATAAAAGCAATTAGAGGGAAAACTCAGTTATTTATTGCAAGAGTTTTGGGAATTCGTAAATCGCTTTTTTCTCGCTCGTGGATCTTGCCTTTATCTATTCAATAATAGATCAATATTTTCACTTCGACAGATAAACTAAGAGTTTGTATGAGCTAATGCTTGAGGCTAGTGAAAAAAACTTTCATGTAGAGATGTCAATAAAGTCTCCATTTTTAATTTGCGCAGTAGAGCTTCCATTTTTGAAACGATATCAGAAAGATTTCGAAGACTTCGAATTCGTTATATGCTTGTTCTTTATTCTATATTTATACACAGTGAAACTTAAATTTAATTTAAAACATGTATTTTGAAAACTAGCAGCTGTTCTTGGAGACATGTGGAGACATGTTCCGGCTGACGAGAGTTCTGCCGATTTAATATCGCGCGGTGTCAATGTTAGTCACTTAGTCCTCTCCAGTCTCTTACATTATGCTGGCATGTACATAGGCGAGCTTAACCCTACGAAGAGTTCTTTTCCAGCAAATCTTTGGATGAGAGATGTGGTATTCTCCTTCGAAAGTTTCCGATATATCCGGAAAAGCTTTATGAATGAATCAGAACTGATTTACAGAAGATAATTGCACTGAATGGAATAGCCCTACAGAAGACAACAGAATGCAATCTTAAAAGATCTTTTTTTATAGATATTAGTGTTCTCCAAGCTTTTATATTTAAACTAGCCGTCGCCCGCGGCGTTCCTCGCGTTCTAGACCCTTTAGGGTGCGACTTTTCAAAATTCCTTTCTTAGTGCACCCCTACACTATATAAGGATACTACCCTCCAAATTTTATACCTCTAGGACTTATAGTTTAGGCTGTGCGTTGATTAGAGTTTTATATATTTAGATTCTAACATTACAAACGTACCAGGACACTATAACCCGTACAGTTCAAAGAAACTACGTACAAAGTGAAACGAATCCGTTTGATTAGGCCCGTTCTTACCACGCCTGCCTGAGGGCGCACTTTGTGCTGGTATCAAAGCTTTGTACTCTTGTCGATTGCTGCTCGCCTAGTACCTGTGACGCGATTGAAATTCCTAAGATTGATGTTCAAAGGATTTGATTGGAAAGGGAAGTTGTTTACAAATTAGCATTATGCTTTTAAATGATTTGTTTAAAAATGTTAATATGCTTTAATTTAATGTGCCTTTATCATTATGATAATGATGATGGCAGTTCGTTGGGACTGTTCTATTGATCGTAAACACCACAGAAAAGTGACAGAAAAGCAAAATGTGAAATGTCGTGTACGTCGATGACGTGTTTTTTCTAGTTATTCTTATTTACCTGTTAAACTACTGAACCGATTTAGAGAAAAAATTTATGGGACCAATCAGGAAGATAAAAACTGATTTTTTTGAATCGGTTTATAAATGATAGAGTTCTGAAGTGACGAACATTAAAAAAAAATACAACCGATTTGAGAACCTTCTTCTTTTTTGAAGTCGGTTAAAAAAAAGTTGAATAGCAGCTTGTCTTGAAACAAAGAGTTCATAGATATAATTCATGAAAGGACAAATTATTTGCGGATCATGCAAAATCGAAGCGGCTAGATTTCCTACAATATTCAATCGATATTTCAAATGACAGTCATCGATTTCATTCGCATGAAGTAAAAGTTACACTGCAGTGAAAAAAATTGTCACAATCCACGCGAATGTCAATAAAATTTGATCTTTACGCGCGATATCTCGCGAATAACCACGGAACGCACTTCAACTGTTCGCGTTCGAAAAATGAATTTCAGCTTTCTTTTTTATGGATAGAGGTCTGCGTTTTTTGAATCCAAAATGGTTTGATTATACGCGGCACAGATATATTTCTGTTTTTTGTGTGAATCCCTTATTAAATTGGTGCAAGAAGTATGATTGATGGATACTTTTCAACACCTGATTTCTCAGATTACGGATCACCTTGTGCCCTTTTTCTACTAAAATATTACCGACACCTACTCATTGATTTTTTAAAGTTTAATGGACATTTTATCTCTATACAACCCGTAGGAATCTACTCGTAATACTCTCTGCTTATACCTAGCTGTTGTCTAGAACACAGGAATGGTAATAACCACGCTTTTATCGCGTTTAGATTTCACGAATCCACGTGACTCGATTCAATATTCAATCACGCGGCGGTGCAGAGACAAAGGCTCGCTATCGGCACTATTTTCTCATTTTTCTCGATTTTCCAGCCTCTGTTACTCCCTCGGATAGTGTGAATAGCTAACGGTAAGCTGTAAGGGTTGACTGACGTGCTATTTTAAGGTTTAAATGCAGTTTTAATCCATGAACAGTTTTTGTACGTTCGGTGGTGCCGCGGTTGACAGCACGGTCGCGTTTGTCTAACGTAGCTTTATTTAAACCTAGACAGTGATTAGTCAGCACATGTACGCTGTCGCCGGCTAGTTTTAACGTCTTTTTAAACTTCAAACTTGACGTTCTCTTTTTGAATTTCAGCGAAGTGACAATGTAGTTTTAAAGTTACATGTCCCGCCTCTCTGTCAGTCTGTGCCGGTGGTCCTCCATTCAACATTTCGGAGATGTGTTAAGTGACACGTTGACAAGAACAGTCATTGTGGAATCGTTTCACAGAAATCTACTCAAGGTTATATCGGTAAAGTTGGTTATGTGTTTAGGTAGCGCGTAAAAAAACTATAACACTATTACCGTCGCATTAAGCAAGACATCCACAACGTTCCCCCATCAAAATCCCTCATAAAAGCTATATCGTATGACACGTTTACCGCTCCCAACAAAGATGCTCTCACACTAAAAGCCACCGCTATTAGATCAAAATGGTCTATCAAAATTATAATATCAATTACCGATGCATTAACAATTCATATCAGAACTCAGACGTAGCAGAAACAGGAATCTCATATACGTAATGTTATTATTGTGGGAGCGGGATGGTGCTACGTACGGGGCGGGTGCGAGGGGGGGACAAGGCAACCGACGTCGGAGAGCTGTCAAAATGTCAAATTTCAGAACGTAGCTCGGCGCAGCAACTTCAAACGTGCCCCTACTACCGTTGGCATGCAGTGTACGGGCGCTGGCGCTCGCTACCTCTAATATAGTTATGGAGCTCTGGTACCGGGCGTGTTAATATTCATGCATCTCATCCGAGTCTTCCTAGGAACACGGAGCCATTTTCGTGAAAGCCTCGCTCGTACTATGAATATGAATGAATGATTCGTTCGCTTCTTGGATTAAACTTTTGGATGCGGTCGACCGTTGGATTTCATTTTGCTGAAAGTTTTAACTTCCAACTGTATTGAATATTGAATGAGGGAATGTAGACCGGCTATAACTGGAATCAGATTTTAATTTTTGATTCGAGGTCAGCCAGAGCAGTTCAACGTATCACAAACTATTGTTTTAATTCACTGGCTCTACCGTGCACACAGAGAAATATTTTCGCATCGAATTCTATTTGGCTTAAAAAATTTAAATTAAAATTTCGTTTTTCATCCGCTGGCCGGCATCAGCGCGTCCATTTGCAACAAAGTAACCGACTAAAAATGAAATTGAAAATTCCAATTCTATTTCCTGGTAAAACAGGCGACGGTTCCTATTTCATCTCGAAAACCGACTGTCCCTCACTCTTGACGTGGAGGATATTGGCTACTGCCCGAAAATGAGAAGCAAAAGAACAATTTTGACGTTTCAATATGCACTCAACGATACTGCTCAATTAAAAAGAAATCGTCCCACGAATTCCCACTTTGTTCGAAAGTACGTGAAACTCCGGGGTCTTATTACATTTCGTAAATTCGTGAATAACAAGCTCGCACTTGACTTGCGGTATTTATGAATGTCAATCACAACTGTCAGAAGTGACAGTTATCAAATCCCCCAGGAATAACGGAAGGACGCCCGTTCCCAATTTGAAAAACACACGTTTGCGTTGTTAGTGCGCGTGCTTCGATGATTAGTGTTTTTGAAAATGGAATCGGAGATCGTGTCGCCTTCGGGTGTGACGCCCACAAGATGGCCGCGCTAATCATCAAGCATTCGCGGGAAAAGAAATGATATACAATTTTATTGAAGCGATATGTTATTACCGGCTAAACCTGTAATTATTGGAGCTTTGCGCGTGGGAAGGGATAGAAAAAAAACTATGAACTCGTTTGGGCTCGTGCTCTGTAATTGCGCCGCCATTCGTGAGTTGAAATAACAATGTGATTGTTTTCTAATTTCTGCCTTTTGTCTTTAATGAACGGGTCCGACTACATACGCATTCATCTAACTATATACCTAACGTGTAATTTACACTTCATTACTACCTTTCTTAGAAACATCCACGCTTCTCATTAGTATTGTAATTTTGCTTCAATGGATCGTTTACATCATGATCATAAACCATTATGACTTACCCATGAACTATATCTACTAAACAGGTACCTAATTAACACTTCTAACTCTACAACTCATTTTCTGACATTTGACAGATCTAAAAAATGTCAGCAAAAACATAACTGCAAAATAAATTCTTGATATAAAATGCTCTCATAAATAGAAGCTTTTATTTTCCATCAAGTTCTGTCATCAAGAACTCAAGATACCTTCTCTTTTAATTAGTTATCTAGCCCTAGTGCACGGTATAGGATCTAATCCTTGACCAGATCATTATTTAAGCCAAGGTCTGTCGGATCCGATCGGGCTGACTGATTTATCGGGTGTCATTCTAATGTTCAGGCTTGTTCAGGTTAGGAGACGCGTGACGTCTTGAAACTTACCTTTAAGCCGTGGTTTTGAGAAAACCAGTGACTGACATGACGAGCATGAGTGCAAATTCCTTGAATAAAACTATTGGTATCTAAAAAGAAGTGTTATAGAAATGATTAAAATCTCTAGATATAATAATGAATCCCTATTTCCCTTGGTCACGGCATCACGCGTGAACAGCTGGACCGATTTCGCTAGTTCTTTTTTTGTTGTGTTAGCTATTAAATAAATAAATATTCACGGACATTTAACACAACACCTTCTAGTCCCAAACTAAGCAAAGCTTGTGCTATGGGAACTAGATGTCTGATAGAATACATAAATACATTTTTTTTTGTAAATACATACTTATAATACATACGTCACATTGTCTGGAGAAGGTTCTTATGAAATAAAAAATTAAGAAAATCGCGCGGAAAATTAGAAAATTTGAGAATGCTTAACCACCTCAATACATTTTAAATTTAACCTTAGCGCAAATAGACAAATCTATTTGTCTATTGATTATTCGCATACACCGACAAATAATTTCAAAATTACAACGCACGCATTAATTTTCCCCGTAATTTATCAGAAATCTCATCAAAATCAGGGAGCATTCGATCAATTTATCAGGGCACCAGTTTCGGGCATTAGGACAAGGGTCGCGAGGGCGGGCCGCCCGCCCCAGCCCTCGGGCTCCGCTGGCGACAGCACTTTAGCGTGGCACCAGGCGCCCAGAACCGTGTAGGCACGTGTAGAAACGCCCTGCTTTATTCGAGGCGCTAGCTTGACTTGTCGATTGGCGATTCAAAATAATCTTTGTGATCAACGTTTGGTGCTCTTTGGTTTGCTCTTGGTAATACTTTTTTTTGCTAGAAAAAAACACTGGAACTAAGTTTACCAGCTCTTCTGCTCTTCGCTTACTTTGGTTTGAGTTTACTTGCATTTGGTATCATAATAATATCAATTTTATCTAAGTACTTGGGATTTTCATTTTCTTTATAAGAGTAACATTAATTCCAGTGTGTATTTTCCCTAAATTCAAGTAAAGTTATTCCCAGCTAAAGTTATGGCTACAGGATTCAAATCGCAACAGCGAACCAAATTAAATTTCTCAAGAATCTTGTTAATAACATACCAAGGCTTCAGCCGGTATCGCAACTACCAGGCAAACATAGGGCGGAATGGAATGTTCAAATATTTGCCGGAGCCGCCTCTTCGAGATACCTCCGTCCCTCCTAGTTGTTATGTAATCCTGGTATCTCGGAATAACAATTGTAATGATTTTTTTAAATAATACAGGGGGATTTATTTTGTAGAGGTTGTAGAGCATTGTTTACTTTGCATCCTTTTGATAAATTTAATGCCTTTACATCTATTGAAGATGATTTATACAGCGTCAGGAGGCAACCCATGCCTACACTTAACGGGACACTGTAGTACCTGGGACAATGTTTAGATGGAGTAGGCCCAGCACCTACCATCCTCTCAGCCTAGTCAGCCATATCCTCAGGAAAGACATCGTGAGGAAACCCGGAAACCTTGTCTTTTGAGAAAACCTTCTTATAAATCTAAATCTAATTAATATTGTTAGTGAATCTTATTTTTATCCAACTACGCAATTCTTCATAAAAAAAAACTTGTTTGAAAACTACAGTATTGTTAAATACTACTAGTATAGTATTATATAATCTGTGCTACAGCTCACGCAATAGTAGAAACTGTAAATATTTGCAGAAGTGCGTCGAACAAACTCATAAACACAACTTAGTGTCTATTTTCCATCAAACATGTGACCACACATCAAAAACAACAATCGCGGATCATAAAGTAAGCCGCGTTCACACCAATAACTCAGCAAGATGATTTACGCCGCTTCGATATCTGTTAGATATGGAATTTGTCAAGCCATCCGCCATGGTGGGCCCATAGCCTGTTTATGCGAGGCCGTGCGCACGCATGTTCAGTGATCAACTAGACTGGTATTATGGGGATGTTGGTGATTGATAGGGGATTATTGGCACTGGTAATTTACAGTTTCTGTGGCGTCAAAGTGTTTTTGCAATCTGATTATTACAACTCCGGAATAAGAGTTATATTCCTGGTTACTTTTAGAGTACAATTTGTGCCGAAAGTATCCAAGTTACTATAGTAAAACACATCACTATCGAGAAATACGAAGGTTAAGTAGCTACTAATATTATTTTAGGTTGTTTTGTTAGCATCAACAAAGTTTAATATCATTTAAATTCAACCTACAAGTCAATAAACAATTACAAGTTATAGCATATTGAAATCAATTTAAAGTAGCAATTTAGAAAACACAATAACGAATTAACTCGACCAAAACGAATCTACTTATTACTAAAACGATCTAACTAATACCAATCTATCCTCCAGCCTCATTATGCTTATCTGCCGCGCCGACTGTGTAAATGCGTCCGATTTATCGACGCACTCGAGTATCGATTCATTTCGATTCGATTCATTCGATACACGTATCGATTATTTATTCGCTCGCGGCGCTAATCAATGCGACACTCGATTAATTTATGCATCGAATTCGTTTCGGATAAAAAGGTTTTTAGTTCTCTATTTTTTGTTCATTTGTGATTCGTTCAATTTCTAGCGTCTATTTTATATTAATCTTTCGGATTTTTTAAAATAATCTTAAATTTTATTTGAGAAATCTATTTTTTAAGTTAATTTCCTTCACGCGAGGATTACATACATTTTTTATATCTCAAAATGGTAATTTATTTTAACCAATTGGTTTTTTTGTAAGAAAATGTTGATTGAAAACTTTAAACGAATCACGCGTTTTTACAAATATAGGTTGATGGAAACTTAAATAAAGTAACGTATCCAAAAAACATAATCTAACCAAAATTTTTATAAGTACCTATTGCCAAGACTGCAAACTTATGGAGTACAACATTATATGGAATACATATTTAGATACTACAGCATTGGCAATACTAGACACAATGAATATTGGGAATGAAACCTATACATTTCACGAAGGTCGTAATTTACTAATAGTCCGGTCAATTTAGACATTCGAAGGTGCATGAACGAATGATTTATTTGCGTGAAGAGTGGTAAAGTCCCAACAAGCTGAAAATCAGTAAAATTGTTCAAAACATAATTATAAACAAAATATGTAAGTTCCCCATCATTCCCGTGTAAGGAAAAAAATTTACTCGAGGTCAAAGTTCAAAAAAAGAAGGTTTTCGCAATTTTCAGCAAAACGGTAAGTTGTATCATAAAAGCACCTCAGACAAAAGTTGTAGATTATAAAATTATCTATAAAAATGTATCAATACTTTTTTTCTTACGAGCCACCGTTTCTGAGATATTACGAGACATATACGATTCAAAAGTTTTATAATTTATACTACAACTCAAAAACTATTTTTTGGTCTAAATTGACCGGACTATAATTCAAAAAAATAACTAAGTCTCATCAAAAAAAAATACTTAAAAAATACGAATTCAGATAGATTAGAATCCACCAACCGAAAAAAAATGAAAGTAAACATTATAAAACTATCTTTTCGTTTCTAAACAGGTGCCTTCATATTTTTTCTTTTTTCTCAAAATCTTTTGCCAAAACTTTTAATTTTTTTAACGTGGCATCTCTGGTGATGGAGGCACAATGCTCCGCTTCTGCCGTTTTTGCCAACCCTACTGTCCTTGCGTTATTTATTGCTCGACTCGTATGCAAAATATACGCTGAATTGACACGGAATAGGGATGTCGCGTTTTTTAAAAGATGTTTAGAAAAATTATAGTTTCGTTTTAAAATTCTTGCCTGTCATCTTAGTGAATGTGTAAATAATATTTATCATAGTTAAGTTTAATTTATAGTAATTCTCTCACATTGGTTCAAAATCAACCGCAATTTTTTATTAAATAATAAAAAAAAACTTGAGAGGTATCAAGGGACACCCGAATGGGACGAAGTTCCTTGAGGTGTTGTTTTCTTACAGTAAATACACAGAAACACCTAAATTAAAACATAAACTTCCAACAATACCTACCTACATTCATTTGTTTCCTTCCTGCACCAATTTATTCGAATGACGTTGTCAAAGTTTGAAAAAAGTGTCTTTACAACTTTTGGTCTTAATTTTTTCCGTCTAGCCCCCTTTCGCAACGCGCGATAAGGAACTTGTTGAAAATTTTTTTTATTGTTAGATACAAGTTTTGAACGAATTGGATTGGGATCTTTTTTTTATTGTATAAGTAGACCATTTTTTGACTTCAATCTCACTTGGTGGTAAGTGACTATTGAACAAGACGGTCTATCATCACAGAAGCTGTTATAACAGTATTACAAAAGGTAGATACTTACGACTTGTTATTGATACTAAATATATTTGGACGTGCTTCTGACTACTCTTCCTTCCTAAAGGATACACAAGGAGTTTGAGTGTCAAGAAGTTTTATATGTGCCGTACTTTGGTAACTGTCATGAGCATTTATTCTTTCTTACCTATATACCAACCCTAGCTTTCATTCAGTCAGCATCTGTATCGTTCACCTCATGAATATTGCTCTTTTACATTTATTTTACATATTATATCGTTTATTTTACATATATTGTCAACTGTTTGAACTCGCCGCGTGCGCCGGTACACACTATTATTTTCAACAATTGGCAACACTGATTTCCGGAACATTGAAAAGTGGACCATATCAGTTTGAATTAGAGGTTATTATTGATTGAATGAGGTTTGAATAGCAGGATTGGATGGATTCTGTACCGGTTTGTCTCAGAGTTAATGATACGGTGTTCTTTGATGTTGCGATTGATATGCAAAGTTCTTATTGTCCGGGTTTTTTAGTCGATTTTAAAAGTACGCAAAATAGGATGTGACTTGGAAAAAATAAACATCAGAGGCTGCCGCTGCCGCTTAAAGAAATATAAGCTGTGGTATTCTCAGACATTACTCAAGTACATACAATCAAATAAGTTAATAATAACAATTTGATATCAGCCAATGGATTCATAGACTATCTAAATAGAAATCAAAGACAAGAAAAAAATTTAAAAAAAATTTGAAAAAAGAAAAAAAGGGCGGAACAAAGACAAGAAGTACTTACCTATTATTCCAATCGTATACTGAAGGAAAAATCTATTATAAGTACCTTATAAAGTACTATAAGTGGTGGTACTATAGCGAGAGGAAATCACACGTCACACTTAATAACTACCAGGCTCGCATGAAACAGTAGGAATTCCGACGCACCTCCAAACAGCCAGTGTTAGGCAAGTAACACTTCGCATACTGTCCCAATTCCATCAATGGCTGTACCGGCCAGCCATAGAATAAATAGTAGAGGTGGATACTAAAGTCTCACTTTGGTTTACGAAGGCAATTATGATAGATGTGAGTGGAACAAGATGTGAGCACCAGTAGGCTAGTGGTAGCAACCCCGCCTTGCAATCCTATGGGTTCAAATCTAGTTGTGATTTTTCTTCTGGAAATAATGTGCACAATGCCAGTCATCTCAAACCGCGAAGGAACCATGGAAATACAAGCAGATTCGAACTTTTGGTCTTGCAGCTGTAATCGAACCTGCAACTCTCATAAAGAAGGTTCAAGGGTAGCATGACATTTTAGAAATAATGTACCAGGCTAGCAGGTGTAACCTACCCGGAGGCTAATGGAAAATGACATACCAGGCCAACATGAAATACCAGTAATGTAACCAGGGAAGCATCAAATTTTAGAAGGTTTATGTGAAATAACGTACTAGGCTAGCAGGTGTACTAGGAGGCTGATGTAAAGTGACGTACCAGGCGAGCATAGAATAGCAGGAGCTACATACAGCTATCTCATTTCCTAGCCCAGTTGCGGCTTCCGAACGGCCGTCAACGCGGCTCTTTCCGGCTCGCAGATTAGTATCGACGCTATTTACCGCCTCACTAGCGCCATTGTTCCATTGCTCGATTCACGTCAGCTTCCAACTTTGAATGTTGAAAAACAAAACAAAATAGTGCTAGAAGAAATATTAAAAGGTAATTATTGATTCAACTGTATTTGTACAGATTTATAGTAAATATGGATTAGTTATGAATTATGATTTATCATTATACCTATCACAACACACATAAGTTTGTAAGAAATAGGTATTAGAGATAAAAAGAGATACGTTCTCTGAATTTCGAAACATTAACATTACAATTTCGAAATGTCCAAAGGCTGATATCAAAGGACGTTATCCAAAAACCTATGATAACTTGGCCTCGTACCTATAAAAATTTTAGGTACCTACCAAAATTGAAAGAAATATTCAGCAAGTACCTAAGCATTTTAAACAAAAACATTGAAAACTAGAAGTTTAAATTTAGAACCATTCATGACACTCGGATTTCCAACATGTGTAATCTAAATTTTTCAACATTTTAAAAGTGAAATCGCTGTGTTATCTTATAAAACTATTTGAGTCAGCTAAAACGCCGACCGCTCTGTCCATTACAGATTTGCATAATTTAACAGCGATCCTGTCGCGGTTACTCCCAAATTCGGCATTTGAATTCTTTATTTGCCATTGAACTGCAAAAATGTTCTCTATATTTGGCAAAAATTGACAGGTGTCTTTCAATTAAAGTTGCGCGGTGGGTTTTGGATAACCTACGCAATTCAATACTGACCAAATTAATATTTAATCCTAAACAGTCTTTGGTTAGTCCATAGTATTATTCATAGAAACCAACATAGAAGTTTCAAAGGCGGCACTACACAGACGACCGGTATGGAAATAATTCAAGTTGAAAAACAATGTAGGCGCATTCACTTTCGCACATAAACTACGCATAAAATAAATAAACAACTAGAAGGAGAAACAGAAGGACACGTAGGGTTGCGATAGTGCCATCCATCAGCGGGTCACATCGATAGGGTTAGGGCCTCCGCACCTTTATGTGTCCCTTGTGAGACATAAAGGCCCTGTACGCAGGACCCTAGTTTTTTGACATCTATTTGTGGTCGGTTCCGACGCCATAACGACTCTTGCTGTGCTAGTAAACTATTTTAACGTGTAAAGTACATACATACAGGCTCGATAGACAACCTAGTGCGGGGAACTAAACTCATCAAGGTACACTATAGTATTTATGAACTGTGCTCTCATTTATATGAAACATAATGCTACCAACTATTGTACCAGTACATAAGTTTATTTACCAAATAAAATTTTACTTTTACTTTTTTTTTAAGTAGTTAGCTTTTTCTTAATTTCTTCTTATCATCGCACCATGTATATAAGACTCTTTTGAAGCTGACTGACAATCAACGCACAGCCTAAACTATAAGTCCTAGAGGTATGAAATTTGGAGGGTAGTATCCTTATATGTAGGGGTGCATTAAGAAAAGAATTTTGAAAAGTCACACTCTAAAGAGTCTAGAACGCGAGCAACGCCGCAGGCGACGGCTAGTTCCTAATATATCACTTCCAGTACCTCGTTAAATATTCGTAGAAAAGATACATTTAGTAGGTGATTCTCACAAGCGTCGTGTGCATAATTTAGCTCAATCCGAGTGTCACGTCGTGGAGCCGAAAAATTTAATCCATCACATTCCTCACGTTCTCTTTGCCGCGAAACGATTCCTTTTGCAACTAAAATATTCAAATATTGAATGTAGTGAACGAGTGTTTGTGCAAGAATTTATAACACTTTAGGTGTAAGAAGAATTCCATGTTGGATTATAGCTAAAACTGTAAATGAAACGACGCGTTTCTCATTTTATTTAATTTGTAATATTTATTTAAAAATTCGTCTAAAATATTCCAAGACTTGTTAATGAAAATTAACTTTATCTAAACTTTAACTTTCCCGAAAATTCTCTATAAGATAACCCTCTCCCAAGACGCCATGATTTTTATTTTTACGGCACGTCCGGAAATCACCAGGGCCGTGAATATATTATTATTGTTATGGCAACACCGAACGCGGGAAAATTGTAAAATACGTACGACAGAAGAATTATGTCTGTATACGCATATCATTAGGGAATTTTCGGTTTTCGCTCGCGACGTGTTGAATGAATATTTTAGCGGGTGTTTTTCTCGTGAAGTTGGTGTTCAGGAGATTATTCTATTCCTTTTGTGGCTTTCTTTGAATGTGAAATATATTGTAGAAAAATAACTTGAACGACTTCGTAGCTTATTTCTTTGTTTATCACCCAACTCAATAGAGACATCCGTCTAAAACACCTACATTTATTCCTTTGACATTTACATTTACTAACTATTTTTACATACAAAACCCTCGTTTTCTATACAAAGTTAGATATATCTACATAGTTTCAACACTGAACGACCGCTGATTTGATTTACCGTTCAGTAAACAGCAAAAACTCTATAAATTGTCAATCGTCCCCCGTGTCCAAAGGCATCGATTATTTATTACTACTAAAAGCAATAGCGTGGAGATACGCGAAATCCTTTCTCGAAATAGATCTCCGTATGCACCAGGGCACCATAAACAGTATAGAGTTATCAAATTTCCTTGCCGCTCGGTTCCCGTCCGGCGACCGCTGTAAATCACTGCGGGCATTAAAATCTCGATTATATCGAAGAAAAAATAGGGTTGCCAGTATTGGAAGTTTGACAGATGACTTTGTCATTTTTATTTACACGATTTTACTTGTAAAACATTATGGAAATAATAATATGGTTGCAGTATGAATAAGAACATAATTTTTAACATAACTATAAATAAGTACATTATTTTTAGCATAACTATAGAACTATATTCTCTTTATATTTTTTGTTCAATTCTATAAGACCGTATAGCGAAAACGTTGAAGAAGTCTAATAAAATATCTGACAAGTTGCATTGAAAGGTACAAAAAAAATAAACAAAATGACTCATGACCTTTAAAAATGCCAACAAAAACAGTTCAGCATAAATTCGGCAATCCCGTTAGCTCGGACGGGGAACTTATCATTTTTCCGTTTTTGTACTCCTTTAATGGTCTTCATAAATTTTTGATGATTTTTTGGTGATCACCGAAAAGTTGTGATTCGAAAAAAATCTATTGCATTATTGCAATGCTAAAGCTCTCTACACACTGTAAACATACTTTTTGAAAAGTGACAGTGACAGTGTTTATAAAAAGTGGCAGTCACAATGTTTTTTCTTACAAAAAATGGAGACACGTAAATGTCAGTGTAATCGCAAAGTATATTTTTCCACCTCATGTAAACTGCAACTGTAAACATTTACTGAAAGTGTAAACCTTGCATCCTGCAGCTTATTGAACGCGTACGGATGCATTAGCATCGACAATGGTGTATTTAGGAATAATAAACAACCGACCACCCTGCTGAATGTTTTCTTGTTGGAAAACGTATTGACAAAGAATTATTGGTTAGTAAACACACTGGTAAAAAGTGCACCATATCAAAAAAAAAACTAAAGAACAAGAACTACTACTAACTAAAGAAGAAGAAGTTTTTTGTGAGATGATTTTTTGTCTAATATAATAAAGAACAGACGTTTAAGTAACACGTCTGTTCTTTATTGAAGCTATTTTATTTACTGTTAGTTTATTTAATTATTTTTTTCGTTAAATTTTTACCACTAAATCACGCCAGTACTCAAACATTCGCAGTCCCTGAACCATGACGTTCATGACATAAAAGTTCACTGGCTCAAAAAAATAAAAACAAAACATATACACACGGGGGTACGCGTGTAACGCATAACATATCAATTTCATGTGTACGAGGCCTTATCGTATCATCTCGGGGACCTTGCAACAGAGCCCGGTCCGGTTCGCTTTGGAAATCAGTACTTTTTCCGTTTTTGTGAGTTATGCAGCTATGCTTACTTAGGAATACAAAGAGTATTTATTTATTGTGCATTTTCCATCGAAACAAAGCAGGTAAGTATATAGTCGAGAGATTTGTCAATTTAACCTGTTTTAAACATTTTTTATTCAAAAAAGGAATATTTTTAGTGCCCTGTTTTTTAACATTTTGTAACGGACCTTGCTTTTTAGATAATTACTTTCTTTTTCAGATTCAACTAACGGATCGAGATTTTTAAAGTAGATTTTTTTTTAATATAGTATTAAATTATAGGTAGACTGCGAGCTGATCTTTAGAGTTATCAGCAAGGTGGACAATTGGATAGAAGGCAGATTTGCAGTTTTAGGACTCATTTAAATCCGTATTATTTTTTAAGATGATAATGGTGTTTCCCATAAAATCATCCCTTCATCGTAAAAAATGTATTCTGAAAAAGAAGCCAAAGCCAAGGGATTCGAACCAGTTAATAATTTACGCTACCTGGTACCAGGGCAGCATAAACTAGAGGCGGTCTCCTGAGGCCGAGGAGTGCACGCCAAAAACCAATAGCATTAGGAAGGTACGTGCGGTTTCCCGTACCATCCCTCTTATTGCGATTTAATTCTAGATCTATTAGTGTACCTACTGCTTTATTATAGATATCTGATGTTTCTCTCGGAGATCCCTTCAAAATATTGGGTTTTTTGAGCGATATGTCATTGATATACAAGAGAAATAATGTAAGGTATAATACAAAGCCTTGTGAGACGCCACCGTTAACGACCAGTTATGATTAAGGTCTATATTGAGTTCATAAAATGATATATATATAACAACGCCTATACCTGCTGCTTTATGAGATATATCATTATATATAAAAACTATTTATAGTTATTTTTATGAGTTTTACATCAATTCCCACACTTTTAATGCTACCATGTTATAATTTTACGATATTATCTACAAATATTACGACGTTGAAGTAACTAAAAGTTATTAAGTTGTTGTAAAAGTTAATATAACTGGATAATAAAATTTTATGATCGATTTATTGATAATACAATCGAGATTGACATTACAGTATTCTTTAAACAATTTATGAAATTGTTCAAAGAGTAATGTTTATACTGTTTAATAAATGAATCCATCATAAAAGTTTCAGAAAACTATTGATATGTAGGTACTCTACTAAATCATCATAAATCATAATCATAAATACTTTATTTGCTTCGATGAAAGGTCTTATAAGCTAATTAATAGTGGCACACATTCCCCGCTGCTGGGATGCAAATGGAAAGGTAGTTGAGAGTAGAAATTAAAATTTACGAGAATGTCAAACAACGAAAATCCAAAAATAAATAAATTCATACGTTACAATAAAAATTAATCCATATAAAATCCACAGTGTTTTTGTAATAATCTTTTTAAGGCCTAATCTAAATTGTCTAAAATTAAAATTAAATATTTTCACAGCATATTTCACAGCATATTTTTATAGAATTTGTTTTCTTTTGTTCCAGCATCCGTACCCTTCAGAAGATCAAAAGAAACAACTAGCACAAGATACAGGGTTAACGATACTACAAGTAAATAATTGGTGAGTCATATTTATAAGTTTTTCTTACAGTGAATATAACTATTTTCAGAAGCTTGCAAATTTTTGCAAATTTTTTATCCTTTAAACTTATTTAGCAAATTATTTATCTTAAATCGTTTATTTCAATAAATGCCCAATAGAACCTATAAAAATATTCATTTAATTTGCTAAATATAATGATCTCGTTTTCATTAACCTATCAGTCAATCAATTAAATATATAACTAAAAATAAATACACTTAATTATTGTTTACAAAAAAAAACAGATAAAAATTCAGTTTTTTTTTACATATAGTAAATTAAAAAAACATTTAAAAAAAAAATGAAAAAAAAATTATTTAAAAAATTAAAAATTAATTAAATTAATTCATAAAAATAAATTCATAAGCTTAGTTACTATACAATTAAAAAAGTAGACGCTAAAAAGTTTATAATCGTTTAGATTTATTTACTACTTCGTTAGAACACCGTGTAAGTAAGTTGGTATCAGATGAACTTTAAGAATCGTATAAAAACGGTCCAATTATCTGTTTATTTTAAAAGTATAATGTTGTAATACTTCTACTACTTCTACTATTATTTTAACTGAACTTTAAAAAAACAATTACTTATCTACCTGTAGATAGAAATAAAAAGAAGCAAAAACATAGACAAATAGATACTGTTACAAAAGTAGACATTTGTTTTTTTTACTTTAATAAACAGCGTATATATCATAAACCATAAAAAATAATATTCAATAATATTCATAAAAAAATAGGAACAAAAAAACATCAGTAACACACCGCAAAAATATATAATTAACCTAAATAATACCTATTATTAAGCCCTTTCAATTAGATCTCAATTCATAGACCATGAGAAAAAGTTTAGTTTCACGCCGGTAATATTAAAACCTCTCACTTGACTCAATTGACTAATATAAAAATAACATCAATAAATAGTTGATCAACGACTCTTAATGGCGGTTACTCAAATACATATCATTGGCTAATTAATAGTCAATTCAAGAAGAGCTTCTGTCAATACCCTCTTACCTGTCAAACTTAAGGGTCAGCTGTGAACATTATTAAAATAAGAAGATGTTTATTTTAACATCAATATGTTAGTTGAAGTGATGAGTTTATAGATAGACTGCCGAATTGATCGTGTGAAATTATGTGTTTATTTTTAATATTTGATGTCAAAATGATAGTGTTTTTTAATAGAATAATAGACAGTTTTATAAAGCCTTTAATCAACGAAGCTAGACACAAATGGGTCATTAATAGCAACATTCTTATGTAGTAAAAAATATTGTTGACAAAAATATGAGTCTGTGAAAAAAGGCTTTGCGATTTTATTTGTAATCACGATAAATAATGTTGAAACCAGTAGACAGAAGTCCAAAATTGATCCTCTTCCTAAATATTCTGTAATCTGTATTTTATCTGGCAAGAATCATACCTGATTTGAAAACGTGCGTGGTATTACTGGTAATGCATATATTGAGCTGGCTATTTTAGGCCGTAACGAGGGAAAGATGGTCAATATCTCCGCGGTTTTACGACCGCTCCGACAAAATACACGGAGGACATACACCCACTAACACTTGCTAAAGATAACATCGAGTTTGTTTATAAATCAGGAATTTCGCGCGTTTGTCGCTAAAGAAGATTACGGAGGATTGTATCCTCGGGCTATGTTTTTCATTTTTCGAACTGCAATATAATTTTTGACGTTGCATTTTATTTTATAAAAAAAAATGTAAGTTATGATTTTTTTTCTTGAATTTTCTGTCAGATTCATCGAATAGGTATAAATGCTTTGTAAAAATAGTACCGATTTTCATTTAAATTGCTTAGCTGGCTTCAGCGCCCTATCGTGTTATCCCCACATCAATACCAGCAAACAGAACCGTATTATCGACAGTACAGCCATGTTTATAGTATTCGAGACCCTATAATAAACGAATTTTATGTAAGGTCTAGATCTTAGCTCGTAAACATGTGTATTTACTTCCACAGGCTTCAGATAATCATGTTAAATCCGGGCCAGTTTACGCAGGCACGTTGACGTTCTCCTTTGTTTAGAGAATGCGGGCATTTCTTTGGAACTGAAGTTTCATGTTATGGTGGTGGAAGAGCCGCTGTTTTCAATGTGGAGGGAAAACGTCAGTTGTTTAGTTTTATTTGTTTGTCGTACAGAAAACGTTTGTTGAGGAAAGCTGATTAAAGAAGCTCCTGTCACATAAATAACATTCACCATTACGTACTTGCACAAACGTTACGTGCATTTTAGTAATTTTACCACACACACACCCTCACCCTCTCTCACACACATTACACATTTATGAAAAAAAAAACAAAAAGAAACATGAATTTGTTTAATCTTCAGTTCAGATGCAGTAAAACAGTATATTTTAAAGGCCACATCAAACTGACAGGTGGAAATTTATAACAGGTTCATTTTGAAACAATTTTTGGCCATTATCCTTTTAAATGCATGCTCATTATTTTATTATGTGTGTAAGTTATCTATGGTTCATTACTTTCGTCATTCCATTAGGCACCATCTCCTCATTAACTTATAACCTCCTAGTACAATGGTACGGTACTATGAGTGACGGCTGAGGTCGGAGGTCGGTACTGACACGTCTGTGATCCCTTCGCATATCTGAACGCCTGGTACCGTTATAATAATTATATGCTTGTAATTATTGTTTAAAATACTTAAACGCCATTTAAAATTATTTTAAAACTGTTGAGTAGTTTAAAATCTATTGTTAGTTTAATTTGTAAGGAAATAATTTTTTTCTAAACGTTAATTTTAACATGTCAATAAATGGCAGATCAACAAGACCGCTTTGAAGCTGTAGGAATACAATAGTTGAAGTATTATGCAAGTGGATATATTTATAACTTATAAGCTTAAAAACTTGAGAAAACCGACTTCAATTTGTTACAGCTTCATCATCAGATGATGATGATAATGATAGTTCCTTGGGTTTGTTCTATTGACCATAAACACCATTGAATGGTCAAGGTAAAACAAAATAAGCGATGTCGTGCGTGGATGACGTCTTTTTCCAGTTATTTCTCCTTAACTCCCAAACTCCTGATTTGATTTTGTTAAAAATTACCTATATGGGACCAATCTGGAATACCATTTCACATATATTTTTTTAAATCGTCTCATACTTGAGGGAGTTATGAGGCAATAAACATTAAAAAAAAATACAACTGAATTGACAACTTGATCTTTTTTTGAAGTCGGTTAAAAATATCTACATGTTGGTAGATAAACAGTCTCAGATGGACACCCCGTTTACCAGCACTCCTCGCAATGAAGTGGCCATCCCGGCACCTGTTCACACAGAGGGAACCCTCCCTAATGGTTTTACGGGAAAAATATTTAACTCTTTAATAGAGTGTTTGCATTTTTGATTAACGATTTAGTTTAGGGGATGAAGGGATGGGACATTGAGACGATTAAGTTTTGGTTTGTTTTGGAGCTCTTAGCTTGTAGTCAGATATCACATCTGAGCACATTGCAAAGCAATATAGAGCACGTCCTAGATGGGCGTGCATTAAGAGACAATGCAATTGTATAGACGACCACTGAACCACTGGTAACCACTGAATCTAGAAGATGTTTTTGCAATATGTCAAAGTATGCAAAGAATGTTATAGGTAGGTATGTATGTATATTATTTTTATGTAGTCATAGGTTCATATAGATATGGTTATATAAAAGAAAGGTAATTGGCTACGACCGGCCAATATACTGCAACTCTGGCCGCCTTGACTCTGGTCGCCCAATGCGTTCAAGCTCTACACTTAGACGCTAAGCCACAAGCGTCTGTATGCACAAACTACTAAGTCATCTTCATTCTATATTCCACGTTCAGCGCGCGCTTGTATTATTAACCTGAAGTTTGCAGGAGTTTGAATATTTTACACGTGTACACCGAGTTTAGAGACGTGTCTTCTTGTCTGGCAATTGCCGTTTGAAAAGGAACTGCATACTTATTTAGGTAGACTATCTTTGAGTAGTATTGTAGAAGAAAGTGCGACCAAAGAATGTTTTTTTTTTGGAAAGGGTTCGTCTGGAGAAGTACTAGCACCGTATCTATTTCTGTCACCAAGCGGTGATGCTCTTCTTCTTCTTTTATATATGGCCTCTGTCTATCATTTCAATTTTGCCAGTGTCAAATAAAATCAGTCAAGTCAAGTCATTCATGAAGTCGGCTGTCGTTTGTTATGAAGGCAAAATGGTGGATATTTATCCTTCAAAACTTGAAAACTAACTCTTTCATTCGCATTGCTGTGTTATGATTTGAAGGTTTTGCAATGACAGTCACATGGACCGTGTTGGACGCAGCAAAATGCTACACAGATAACCTCTTTGGTAGGACGACTCTGTAGGGCAAGCTGTAAAAAAAATTTTTTTTTATACTACACCTGCTTGGAAAGTACCTTGATACTTTATCAAATTTACGGTAGAAAGTACGTCATTGCATATCGAACAAATATGCGGCGATAAACGCATCTGAGCGGGAGAGAAAAGTGTATGAAAATCCATTTCTTACGTGGTTTTTCTTTTTTAATTTTGGGTAAGACTATGCGCCGGTAACCTAAATATCAAAAGGCAAAAAGTTTTTACAGTGAGTTTTTATCTCCAAGTTCGCAAAATGACACTGGCCACTAGCTGTGTGTTGGATGGTGTCGGGCTGGCAGTGCGACCCTGCGGCGGCAGGATAAACAATTTGAAAAAAGAACATGTGAAAATTGCAGACGCCATTGGCGCCATTTTCAATTTGCGTGTTGTTTGAGGATTCAGTTTTAGTTTTTTTATTTTCCTCGTAGGTGTAGTATAAAGCACTATGTATCACTCGAGAGAAAGTGCGATTCCCGATCTCGGGTGTTTTAAAGCCCTCGCCTACGGCTCGGGCTTCAAACGACACCCTCGACGGTAATCGGTCACTTTCTCCTCTCGGTGAACAGTGTACTATTGTTCAAATTGAGTAAGTGCTGTTGGTCGATATACGACGCAGCGTATAACAATGATGAGTGCAAACGGTACTCAAGAAACAAATTAAAAAAAAAGTATTCTTGTAGAATAGCCTCTACCCAAATGATTTAAAACAAACACAGAACGATACCCCAGCGAATCCCTAATTGAGACAGTATGATGCAAATACAAGGCATTGTCACCCGGCTGCTATTGTTGCGCTCCCGGTACTTGTAATTGATAAGCGGATTTGAATTTTAAATGTGCTATCTCCAGAGAGATAAATGGATTTTCTTCAATTTTCCTTTAGCGAACCTTCGCTATCGGAGATGACTGTATTTCGAAACAGAATCAGCTACATTGTTTATATTTGCAAACAAGCTTGAACAAATGTAATGTCTAAATGGTTACGGTTCTTTTTTTAATAATGCTATTCTTGAGAGATTTTAGTCAACTGTCAACTGAATAAGCCGTGGGTTTAGTTGGTATTCCATACTTAGGTAGTGCTACGTAGAATACTCACAGTGTTTTCAATCACCGCTAAAGAGTATTGACCAAATACATATCAAAACGTGCGATTTTATTGAAAGAGAGATACAAAAGTGTACCCCATTACCACACCAGCAAGCCAATTGCGATATCTCAATGTAAAATATCACAGACGAAGTATCCAACATAAAACTGACACGCTACCAAAGATTTCACTCCGTCCATTGTGATACTTCGTCTGTGTAAAATATCGTAGTGCGGTATGACAGTTGACAGGTAAATGTCAAATTGAGTAGCCGTTTTGAGTTATTTCCATAGCCATTGAGACATCTCAATTAGCCTACAGGGGCCTTATTCACTATGACCAATACAAGCGCGTTACGCAGCACGACAAGACAGCGGCGTGAAATCGCCCTATGCCTATGTCGTATTTCCTATGCCATAAATGTCATTCCTTACGGTGACGTCATACGGTTACGGCAAGGAATCTCCTAAGTCATACAGAATAATGCCCCAGGACTGCTTCCAAAATGAAACAGTTTCCAAATAACCAAACAAACATATACGTATCCCACCTACCCCTAACTGCGAAGTCCACAGAGACCAATACAATTGTAAGTATTCACTGTAATGTGCAGTATGACCCGTGGGGTAGGAGTTATTACAGTAATTACCTGTTTGCTAAGGGTTGGTTGTGGTTAGACAATCGGAAGACTTGATGGGCTTGCAAAAGATACGTGTCGAAACTTTAATTCCAAACTACTTATCAGAAAGTGAGCGGTAGAGGGTAATACGAACCAAATCGATCCTGGTGGGGATACCGGACCTTGAAACTGATAATTATTATCAGCTCACCTTCACCTTTATCATCTTATTAGAACGACTTTTTTAGTTTTTTTTCTTGACTAATACAGCGTGAAAAAGCTTGACTTTTGGCAAATAACATAAAGGCCTTTAGATCTTTCCTTTTTTTTGTTTACATGGTATTCTGATTATGCAACATTATTCATTCTAATAAAAGATTCTCGGAATCGATTTCCATCTCGATACGTAATCGATAGGTATCTTCATTCCCACGGCTCTGCCAGTTTCAATTTGCCGGAAGTCGGTGGTCTTAAAAGATTAGCTGGTTGAGTAACACTCACGTGTAAGTAAAAAATTTTATCCTTAGGTAAGTATTCGAAGTCAATGTTGGTCACGGCGATTTCAACAATCGTTTTTTTTTACCATCTCATTTTAGGATTTCAAAAAAGGAACACTTAGCTCAACTTTTGAATTCTTTGTTTCGCATAAGTATTTAGCATACCGAAATAGCCATCTACAAAGTTTCTTAAACCAAAAAATATATAGCCAACAATCTAACCTTAAAATGTAATTTTCTCAAAACCGCCAGGTCAGATTTTGATGCAACTCTCCACATAGGTACTACGAAGGTATCCCAACAGAAACACCATAGTATTTTGGCTGTTTGTTCATAGACCACTTTCCATACAGATTTATCCCGCCTCCTTTGAGAATTAATTTGTTACGGGGTCCAAAGTCCAAACGAGGACTGACGTTATCCAATGAAAATATTGTTTTTTTTTCTATAAGTAATACTGTTAGAGAAATCTAGCTTTTCGCGACCCTCTGTGTCGTTCCCGGAACTAATGTAATTAAGGACATTTGCATCAATGTTATGTTCGCCTGGTAGTTGCTTTCAATATAAAACGGAGCCTCCCTGTTTACTGTCACTAAGTAATTAATTAACTGTAAAATGCTGATAATGGCGATTAGAACTGCTATTGATAGGGTGATTAGCTTAAGCCACGATAGGAGCCTTCGGCAAACCCACATCTTACGTCATCATGCACTGACTGTAGGCAAACTGAGATAGTCAAAAATAAAAAAAATAAAACAAAACACGGTTCAAAGAAGTTTTACAGATGTTATTCAGAAATGATAAATGGTCAACCATCCAAGTGGCAAACGTTAGAACGCCTCCCATATCACAGATCATAATTACTAATAGCCGATATAAGATATTTTCAAAAATATGATTTAGATACCAAAAATATTGACAGAACATCTACCGTGTCTGGTATTTTTTATAAGAATACTTAATGAAACAAGCGAATCACCTGATATTAAGTGGTAACCTCTCTAAGTACAATACTACAAAAAAGCATTGCCTCATCCAACAGATAGCTCATGTCAATACTATACAATACAAAATTGTTTATTTATACAAAGTTATGTTAAGTTACCTGGGCTTATAACAACGCATTGCCTCTTCAAGCACGTCCATGAAAACTACAACCCTGTTTTCCTTTATATTAATTAGTTATCAATCCAGAAACCAATTTCTCGATCCAACCCACTATATCGATTACTATTGATACACCAAGAATAGAACAATCGAATCTCGATATTGGTTATTATAGGCGATGAACCTAAGGAGTAACTGTATGGACGCAAGATTGTACGCAAGTACTGAACCTATCCAAAAAAGATTGGTGTAGTTATATTGTTGAACAAGCTGTCGCATTGCTAAACAAATCTTGCAATGATATAAGTGAGCAGCCCCAAAAAGATTTACATCTTAGACATTGCTGTCAAATCGTTTTTGCGACCTGTCACAATGATCCAAAGATTGTGCAGCAAAATTAGCACAACTATGTACAATATGACTTTGACTCTACATCTTTATGAATTCAAAGAGTAAACATTTTGGTAATTAATGATGCGACTCGACTAAATACTTATTCAAATAGTTAACTTGACACTGACGGACAGAGGTCATAAATAAAAGAAGAAGAGCATTCCGGCGCTGTGAAATATAAAATCTAGTCCATGACCTTCATCGTTCTAGGTCCCAGGACATACAATGTCGCTTTATGTCTACAGACCCGCCCATATATGGAAGACAATAGACTAGATATTTGTAATTTAGTTGTGATATTGCAGTTTCTGATAAGGACAGGTGCTATGGTAACATTTAACGCCAAGCTATGATACTCGCATTGCTGTGTTTAGAATTGAAGAGTATGAATACCGCAGGGCTATCAGCTAAAATTTGCGGTAATCCAGCAATCATCAATTATCGCGCAGCTAGCAAGCGAGCGATTTCAAAACGAAAAAATTAATGGTATCATGTACGAGACCGATGCATAATGGCTCGCTGATTGTTGGAATGCATTTATCGCGACGATACTAGCGCTATACTGATCGAGTAGCAATAATTGGAACTAAGAAACAAAACAAAACAGCGTAGGGTATTCTGTGGTATGTAAGTACCTACCAAAACATGGTTTTTTATGGTTTACAATTATGATAAAAGTTAGCCAAAATGTAATCTACAAAAATAGCGTCAAAATTGCTTCCAACATGATAAATGCACGAACTATGTCCAGGAGTCAGTGAATCACAATTCACAATCCTTTGGCTAAAATCTAACACAATAATCCCTGTAACCCCTTTGATGAACTGCTGGAACCAGTTTTATCACAAAAAATACACCTTTTTTAGGATAAATAGTAAAATTAGATACAAACAATCGTAAAAAAATCACTGAAAAAGTGTTTGCAATTTGACAGTTCAAATGACTTGCTAATTGCTAAAATATTGCTGTCATAATCGTACGTGATACCAAAAATTCGTTCGGCTAAAGCAAACCATGCACAATGGTTTTACGGGTTTTCTGTAGAGGCAGCACTGTCGATCGTTTGCATTGGCTTTGCTATCGTCGATACGTGATAGGAATTAACGGTTGAGGAGCAAAAATTTGACGTTTTTTGTTTTTTTTTTTGCTTTTGTGATAAGGCCACCGGTGTTAGGCATAAATGTCGTCTGAGATAGTGCAGTTGTTATAGTTTGAGGCCGTTCCTCATCATGTTGACCTAAATCAGTAACTTGTTTTTTTCTTTAAAATAAATTGCCCAATTTTTATTTTGTCAAGGTTACTTTATTTATTTATAGTCCTATGTTATTTGCCATTAATAGTTCCACAACAGAGATTATTTAGATACAACACAGACAGACAGCAGTACTAAGAGTACATAAATCAAAAGGTCCCAGTGTTTGGCCAGCCGCTCATAAGCTAATCACCTAATCACGAATGCATTAGCCGGCCGAGTATGGACTACTAATCAACGGAAAGCTCCTAATCCTGTAAGCTGTGGTCGCGACACTGACTCCTGCACTATACATACTCCTAGAATATAAACGCTGTTTGTAGATATTTTCTTATTATAGTAAGATCAGTTAGTGCAGGTGCAATTTTTAATACTCTGCCAAGTTTAAAATAATCTGTAGTTTACTATATGTTGTTATCTGACTGTATAAATCACTAGTGGTGATAAACACAGACGACTTTTGGGGCAGAAACGCCGCCAAAATATTATTTATTTTGATGTGCGTTGAAACGCTGACATTTTTTGGTATGAAAAAGCGAAAAAAATAGCATAATTTATAAGTTTAAAAAACTGGAAAAACCGACTTCAATTTGATACGCCTTCATCATCAAATGATGATGATGATGGCAGTTCACTGAGACTGTTCTATTGATCGTAAACACCAGAGAAAAGCAAAACACGCAATGTCGTGTACGTGGATGACGTGTTTTTCCAGTTACTCTTATTTATCTTCCAAATCACTGAAAAGAAATATAACCAAATTGAGAACCTTTCCTTTTTGGAAGTCGGTTAATAATTTGTGGTGAGAACCTGTGGTGCGAAACAGCGCCACACCTCTGAAACTGACGCACTGTACATACTTCTAGTAGACTATACAGGGCTGTGTAAAAAAGACTAGTGAAACTTGATGAATTTTGTACAGTTTCAGAGAGTTAGAGCACTGGTACTCTAGAAGTTACACTTATTGTTTTTCTAAGGTCGTGGGCTCAGATCTGGTAGTACAACAACAGATCTGTACTTCAAAGAGTTTTCCAAACCTTAGGATGAGAAAATGGAAAATAGAGGTGTGTACGTTCCAACTAAAAGATGAGAATAACATAACAAATATTTAATTTGAAAAACATTATTCGCCCCCGTATCGCATGTTCTGACTGCTTTCGCTGCCCAACATAATGTCAAGCGATGTGACCACAGATATACGAAAACAAGAAGCTTTTGACGGCAAAGAACGCGCTGAAACGCGCTAATGTCACTATTTGGTCACAGGGGCCTTATTCACTATGACCAATACAAGCGCGTTACGCAGCACGACAAACAGCGGCGTGAAATCGCCCTATGCCTATGCCGTATTTCCTATGTCATAAATGTCATTCCTTATGGTGACGTCATACGGTTACGGCAAGGAATCTCCTAAGTCATACAGAATAATGCCCCTGAATACCTATGATTTTGTATGAAAACAATTCCGATTTTTATGAGTCGATTGCCCCCCTGACCGGGCGTAGTTGACTCGTGAGCGTATACCTAACGTTAAAGAACCCCCTCCAAGCACAAGTTATTTTCCAGCTTCGAACCCGTGACCTATGACCGAAAGACGAGCTTACTACCACTACACTTTATAACATCGGGTTAAAACATTTGGTATCGCAAGTGTCACTGCATCCGGCGTTTTAGGGCACCGTAATAAAATTGCAAAACGGAACTCATGTCACAGGTGAACGTAATGATATTACGGACAAGTGGGTCTTTATGGCGGAAGGGGACGTTTTAAGGAATTGGTAGTATTGTTGTTATTTAATCTTAAGAAGGGTTGCTTGATATTTTATGGAGTTACCCTTAACAGTACGTAAATAGCAGAGGAAACTGTTTTTACAGTGTGACGTAAACAAAATGGCGGCTGACGTTTGAGGGTTTTTCTGAAAGTGGCTCTATTTCCCAGCAACACTCATATTTTCAACGTTATTTTCCGAAATAATGTTTTTGCTTAGCATTTTTTTCCATTCCTACTTCTAAAACACCATTCTACCACCAAATAACGAGTGCAAATGCTAGGGTGTTTTTTTCCTCAAAAGCTCACAGGAGCTAATTTATTCAACTTACAACAGCTCAAAACACATTCAAAACTGCGAGATTGGGCCACAACACTCAAGATGGGCCGATAACAGCCCCCAAGCTTCGCTAGGCCCTGAAACGGGCGAAACTCTCAAATAGACCATCAGGAATCACTGATGCGCCGGGCCCAAGGTTTACGAGCCCTGACGACCGTAAAACAACTTGCGAACGACACTTACGTTTAATACCCCTGGATTTTTGTTTGTAGCCCGTTTTGTGATCTTTGAGGCAGGTTTAAAGCTAAGGCGAGGATAAAAAGCTGATTAGGATCATAAAAATGGCTTAGAAAATTCAAACACTTTATTTTTCAGTAAATTTTGTTACAATGTTACAAGAGGTTTGATAAACAAGTTATCTGAAACTTCTATACACTTATTCCTATAACAGTTACTGCAAAAAACTTATAATTATTATCATCATCAACCTATATCGGTCCACTGCTGGACGTAGGTCTCTCCTAAGACGCGCCACTGAGCCCGGTGTTCGGCTCTTCTCTTCCAATCTTTCATTACATGTCAATCATTATAAGTTTGTTCAATTAGGATGAAAGATAAGTGAAACCTTATTAAAATTGCAAGCCAATGAATTAATTAACTAGGCTTAAAAGTTCTGTTATAAAAATGTATACAAACCTTTTAAAATAACCCTAAAAACAACGTTCTATTATACCAAAGATAACCTAAAAAATATACTCACCGAAACACCATTGAAACAATCATGGCCGCGTATTCAAATCCCCTACAAGCATGATCCCCGTAGCCTTATGGGGTCTATATTGTAAAACAGGGCATTTTCCATCTCGTAGTCGGTTTAGTACTCCTCAGGCGAATGTGCCATCATACGAATGGTATTGCGTAAACTCACGCATTGGTATTTTGTACGGGACACATGAAATCAGATAAAAAAAAAGTAAAAAACAAATCTAATACATATAAAAGAAGGTCGTGTTAGTTACACTATTTATAACTCAAGAACGGGCAGCGGAAGTAGTTCAGAGCTTGCGATATGGGGGCAGTGCAATGCAAGTGCACGTCCTCGGCGGATAAGCTCAGTGAGGCAATACAATTATATAGGCAGTGACCACTTAACATTAAGTGGACAGGCTTGTTCCAAGATTTAGTAGTTGTACCTATGCAAGATACTAATTTTGAACAATTTACTTTACGCGTATACTCTTCTTCAAATCGATGGACTTCATCGGAATCAGGGTATGTCTGCAGCTCCATTTGAGGGTATGTCAGGGGCGTGGGTGACATTACCAGGATCGTAAAGGGCGCGAAGAGGTCGGTTAATACGTATCTAAGTGTCCGGGATCATTTGAACTACCACCTTTTCTTGCCTCGGACAAGAAAACTTTTTGGTGTTGAGCTTGCAAAGAAGAAAATTGCAACTATAATTTAAAAAAAAAACGCAATAGAGAATATGACAGATAATTATACCACAAAAATAATAAAGTGACTCATCTTGTTTGTCTCTTTTGTTTCTATGGTTTTTACTTTAACTTTATTATCTGTGTCACAGATCATACAATACTAGTGCCTGTTTAAGAATGTATTCATCAACAAACTCTACCGAAGTACTTATACCTATATTTGCAGTTGATACAGAGATCACACTATGAAAATAAGTCTTCCTATCAAGTTATTATATGAACCAAATTAAAAAAAAAAACTATAGGTATATAATTTCAAAGACTTTTATTTACATTAAAAGTGAAGAATGGGGGAAAAGTTAGAGAAAAACAAATCTTATCAACACCATTAAAACGGCATAGCTTCAATAAAACATTCTTAATACATCTTATTAATACAATCGTAGCAACAACGAAACGCACTCAAACAAAGAAGGAAAAATTCAATTAACATCACAAAAGAGCTCGTAATTTATTCACACAAAAAGCCCTTTTAATTATAATTAATATTTACAGGACGAGAATAAGAATTATTGAGATAGGCCGGTACGAAGGTGTTCACTTTTGGACTTGCTTTTCACGCGATGCATTTTTTTTTCTTTATGATGCTAAACTTTCCAAAAACTTTGAACAGCGAATACTTCTTTAGTTAAGTAGTTTGATAAAAACTTTTTTTTTTCAAACTTGCACGTTTTTAATTTTATTTTTCTAAAACTGTAAACAAAACGCAACGAAAAATAGTACGATAAAAAACTTTTTTCTTTTTTATTTTGTTCTCTTTTGTACTTGTTTTTTATTTTTCTATAGCTGAAACAAAACGCAACCAAATGACTATTCAATGTTTAACACGCCTTTCCATTTTCAAATGAGTGAATTTAAAAAAAAACACGCTAACTTTTCCCCCGTTTCACGCTTATCCGCAGTACCGGGGCGGTAAAGATCCACCGTCTAAAAGCCTTTAAGGGACTCCCCGAGTTATCTCGGCTAGTACCGCCGTAAAATAAAGGTTTACTAGACCATAAAGAAAATTAAAATGAATTATTTTGACGAGTGTAAGGGGAAACCCCGTCTTTATGAGCGAGAGGTGAATTGTTATAGCGCTTTATGGGGTAATTGTTTTTCTTGTAATTCTAAGCTTTGGAAGGTTTTAGTTTTGCATATTGTGATGCTAAATTAATTTATTTTATGCTCATTGCTTTGTTTGATGTTTAATTGATGTTAAATAGCCTTTTTGATGGCATTTAAACTGATAACATTTGTGGATTACTTTTATGGGAGCTTGATAGAAAATAAAAGCATTTTTAGCTTTTATTCAAAATATATTGATTAGTAATTTTTGGTTGCATTTGGTTTCTAGTTTTGGATAAATAAGAGAACGTGCAAGTTAACAAAAAAAAGTACAATTTTTAGTATTGTTTGATGGAATTGGAAGTTTTAAAGGCTTTAGTTTAGCATATTTTAGTAATAAACTAATTAGTTTGATAGCCCATTCAGCTTCATTAAAATTAGACACGCAATTACATGAGAATCATTTGTGATGTTTCGAAACTTATTTTTGACAATACTGACAGGTGATGTGAAGTAACAATATTTGATCTGTGGCAGGAATGTTGTATATTTTAGCGGGATATTGGTATCGATTCGGTTGTTGCCTTTTTCTAAAGTAACCTAATTTGACAGCTCTAAAATTATAGCCGTCCTTATCGTTTCAGTTTATGAGAAAGGGACGGCAACATTTTTAGTGCTGTCAAATTAGGTTAGTTTAGAAAAATGCAACAAGCGAATCGATAGCATTGTATGTTTAGAATTGAGATGGTTGTTTTTAATGCGATTCGAATTGATTTGGCTGGTTAATGGCTCATAGTGGATTAGTGGGACTCTGTTCATTGGTTTTAGGATTTCAGTAATGATATTGATGAGTCTATTATGTAGATTTAAGCTGCTATAAATAAGGTAATGAAGTTTTGGAATGATGGGATCCTGGAGTTGCGATTGTTAAGTTACGTATTGTGTTGTGGAATATATTTTTATAAGTAGTTTTTATAGTTTTTTTTAATTTCTAAATAAAAGTAGGTATTTGCCTAAAATATTGTTTCTATAATAAAATAAGTAAACAACTCCAAGATGGTTTGATACCAAAAATTGCATTTTTATCGTTACTACTTTATCATCCGCAATTTCCTTTGAGAATAAATTTCATAATGTTTATTTTTAATACTGAGTATTTTTGGCAGATCCGTTTTTCAATAAATAAAAAAACAACTAAACATTACGCTTTTAAGTTCTTAAAATCATGTATAAAAAAAAACAAAGTAAGATACAAATAGTGAGAATAGCCTCGACTCGACGCCATTTATTCAAAGAGGCGAATCTGGCAACACCTCAATCGTGAGATCACTATACGATGGGTTCCCTCGCCGATACTATCGCGTAAAAATTCAGCCTTCGATTACAAGAGGGAAATGGGAGTTTTATCACTGAGACCTCGGTTTGGTACGGACTCTTAACAAAAACATACGGGAGAGCATTCGGAAAAACTAATTTTTAACAAACTTCAACTTTTTATTTTTTAGATTCGTGTTTTTTTTAAACGCTATTGTACTTACCAATTATTACAAGATATTGAACTAGATTTTATTGCAAATATATAGGTCAATCTGTTGTTTTTTTATGCTTAAAAATGACAGTTTTGTCGTTTTTATTGAGTCTTACAAAAGGTTAAAAAAAACCAAGTGGAAATTTAAAAAAATATTTTATAATATAGAATATAATAATATATTATAAAGTGCTGCTATCTTTAATAGCTTCTACAACATACGAGTTGCTTAAAATAATGGTTTGCACAAGTTGAAATACCATTTCTTTCAGAAGCGCGAAAACAATCCAAATATCGAGCATTCCTCGCATACAGTCGGCCATAATGAAAATAGTACGTAGACGTTTGACCGGGGGGACGGGGGTAGGGGGATGATTAATTGTCTACGAGAGTGGCTTTCTCATAAGCCGTTTGTATTTTTTCCATCAATTTCTAACAGTTTTATCCTTTTTCGTGTATTAAAAACAATAGTAATAAGGATTCTAAAATTTCAATTACGAAATTCAGAGTAAAAAAACTATTTTTAAAATCAACGGCAACTATCTTTTGTTATTTAAAAAGTTACCAAAAAAAACTGGCTACACAGAATGACAAAAAAAAAATTTACGATTCAAAATTGGAATTATAATAACAAACTCCGGAAGCGAGCGAGTGCGCCCGAACGCACCCGAATCTCGAAAATTGCCGTCAGGGGGCGACACAGGAAGATGTAATGATGTTTGTCAAATGGAAAATGAGATAGGGAAATGTCGAGTTCAGCTGAATTTGCTACCTTTTTACTGACTACCTTTAAAAACTCCGCGCTATTTTCATATATTTTTTCGTTATCATGTTTATTTTAATAAATAATTATTAGGTTAGTTTACCCTTTTGAAATGAATATTGCCATTTACGAATAATTGCTTTCCCGCTAATTGAACGGATACAAATTATTGTAGGTATTTTGATATCGCAAGACCACCGAGTGAACATCGCAATGTGCGATCGACTAATACCTACTTACTACACTAGTTATAATAAACTTGCTAGAGCCTCTATAATGCCTGACATTTTCTACTCGGCGTTGCGTGCCAAAAAGATCTTATTACATATCAGTAGATAACTAAAAAAAGTTTGTTTGAAGCAGGTACCTACACAATTTTTATATTTTTAATAAATGTCTAAATTCTTACACAACAAGAATAATTCGTAAAAGAGTAAGTAATTCCGTAATGCTTCTCAGTCTAACCAATATGTCTACCATTCTATAATTCCATGCCAATTTTTCCAAATTCAAATCGCACTGCAAACAGAATGCGTTCATAAAATTAAACAATAAAACAAAACGAGCAGACATTCCAAATTCAAAAATTCTAATTCAAATTGTCGAATACAAAAAAGGATTGTAGCGGAACGGGTGCGTTCATAAATCTTAGCGTCTCAGCAGCTGATGTTCGAAGCGAAACAGCGCTATCGCGGACGGGCGTGCGGCGCACAGATAAAATAAATGGAGGAACGGTGAAAAATGATGACGCGACGGCGCGGAAACGGAAGGGGGTCAAATGCTTTGTGCACTTTCCGAATGTGCGCGAATCTTCGTAATTATTGCATTCTTTTTGATGACTTAGCTTACTTTTTTTTTATCTTACGACTTCACTTCTTGTACTCTAGCATTTGTATGTACTCGTTTTGTATTTTGGCTTCAACTGGATGTAGAGTTCTAAGCTCTACTTTAGTACAATTGATTTTATGAATCAATAATTTGTCTAAAAAAATTGCCTTAAGCGATAAGGCCACCTATTGTACATTTGGTTTTTGTTTATCCATTATGTGTTTCTTGTCTTTGTTTTGTTTAGTATACAATAAATTGTTTTCATTTATTCGTTCATTCATTCATTCATGAATTGTTCAAAATCGCTACTTTTATATTATTTTCTGCAATCTAGTACACATTTAACGCATGAGACTTTATTTAAACATATCAAAAGCTTTTGAAAAGTATACACATAGGTATGCGAGACTGATTACATTAAAACAATTCAAATGGTACGGTTAATAAGCGGTTGTATTATCTGTGGTAGGGCTCCGCTATCTGACGGGCGACGCCGGCGCCCGCGGCTGATACTAGGGATGTGGTAATGAGCCAGATATCAGGAATAATAACGTTTAAAGAGTAATTAAACGTATCATTTTGAATTGCTAATGTAGAGCTAAAAAAGTAAGATTTCTTTTTTGAATTTGAAATTTTAGACCTAAATAATAAAAACGGGATTAAAAAAACTCGTTAATTTGAAAATAACCTAAAAAGTTCACAATCTTAATAAATTTTATAATCAAAATTGTGACGCAACGATTTTTTATTGCTCAAAGTTTTCCTTGTCAACTTTTTCTTTTTTATTCTTTTTTACTTTTTATTATAAACTTTTCTCAAAACCCCATGTCCCATCCCTACGACGCCGAAGGCGACCAGCCCTATCCAACCCCTGTATGTTTGTTTGTACGGTAGCATTGAGTCTACCGCAAATTACACCATTTAAATACATTATAGGTACTGAGAAAATAGAATTTTAAACATTACGTAGGTACTGAAGGAAAATTGTTCGTAAAATGTTCTTGTAAATGTAGATTTAGCACGTAACGGAGAAAGTAGGACTTTGAAAGGCGCGTAGATATCTTATTTTTACTTTTTTTTTGTAAATTGTCTATGGGACCTGCCTTACCGCGAAACAAAATGGTAGTGAAAATCAAAAACATGGTTTTCTTTTTTTTTTAATATTAGTGCAATCCTATTTTATCCTATTGCATTCTACTAATATTAAATAACTTTAGATTTTTAGATGTTTTTGTTTCACGCTAAATCTGTTGGCCCGATTTTGATGAAATTAGAAATATAAACTCATTATCTATATTAACAAAGTCCATTGTACTATACAAAGTTAATTTTAAGATTTGTACGTTGTAACGTTACAGAGCCTGTTGGTCTACTGTAAGCCACAAGTTATTTGAGATTAGACCTACCTATCCTAGCTTTAGAAGATCCTATCAGGGAAATAGGAGTCGGTAGGTGTATACAGATTTATTATAATTAAACCTAAGATAATGTCTTTAAAAGTTCACTGAAGCACTGTACGGAGGTGGTAGAGATGAAGGTAATTTTAGAGAAGACGAGAGGTCGGTAATGAGGTCTGGCCGGAGGAGAAGAGGGTGAGAGGTCGGAGTATTCACTTGTAGAGGAGTGTCCCTGGAGCTGGTGGTGGTGAGGAGCGGTGCTTAACACCCGCTCCTGTACTCGCTGGTTGAAGTAAGCAGCTTCTGTAACTTTCGTTCCAGTATAAGAGAGTTTCCAGGATCTAGGAATTTTACCAGGTTTTACCACAGTTTCCAGGTTCGTTTACGTGAAGCTTACTGAGCCATGGGCTATAAAAATCAACTGTTCCACTCCGTTCACCATGCAAATCAAGACCAGACTGACGAACGTCTCCCATCCGAAATAATTTAGAAGTTAGCAGCCGAAAAGAATTACAGAATTAGTAAAAAATCACAATACTACAACGTACCTATTCCTTGTGTGCAATAAAGTAATAATAATAATAATATATATTTATTGCGAACATGGGTAATTAAACAGATGCCAGGGTTTTGCACAAAATACATTGTTCCGCGACATTCCGCTTTTGCATGCAATAATAAAACATTATGCGTGTACTTACAATAATTAACAAAACATAGAATTCATTGAAATGTCACTTTATTAGATAAAATTAAAAATAATTACACAAAACAAAACATGTCAAACGATCTTAGCAAACAATAATTAAAAAAAAAAAATGTTGCCAGCAAATTCAAATTAAATTACTAAAATATGAAAATGTCAAATCTGTTATAAATAAAATTAAGTGTTATTAATCAAATCAATCATATTTGTCACTAAGGTATTCACTAAAGTATTATCTGGATTAACACATAGGCTACTTTTCGCGCTAAAGTGGCGAGCGGAAGCTAGTACTATTAGTATATAGTTTTTCTATTAGATTTTGTATCCTAAATTATTCATAAACTTATCTTTTAAAGATTCCTCCTTAACCCTGAGCATCCCAACAAGCTATTACCTTGAAAATGAATGTAAATCATATGTAAGCCCGGTCTAGGCTTACAACGGCTAAGCCATAAATGGTGATGCTCGCCGCGGTTGCAAATTGCGACAACACATTGTTCTTTCAGCGTGGTCCCTGGACTCCTAGTATACTCCCCTGGTACTTATATGGGTACAGATAACAATCGGAATGCTAACTGATTTCTTAGAAATCGTGTTTCAATGTTTAATTGTTATATTTGATTGCTTTATTATTGTAGCTACTTATATTTATTTCAGAGAAATAGATGGCTTTCTTTTTTGTTACAATTTTGTGACAGCCAAGAAAATATTAAATAAGTGTACCGTTTTTCAAAAACGGGACCAAGCAAGCATGCAAGCAAGCTCGTATGAGTTAGTGGCCAACTCTGGTGACGGAGTTTTTAGGCCGCCTTAAGGCCTCCGTCATGGCTTAACGACTGCAAAAAAAGCACTTAAGAGAACACAAATAAAATGTAGTAGTTATAGTGTTCTAAAGCCAAAATTTAAAAGATATTCAATGTTTTACATTTTTATTTTTATCTAAGCTTGATGAAGAACGACGTTCTTAAAACATTTGAAAATGTATGACGTTCGCGTTCTTATTTTAAAACCGAGCTGTCAAAATTTCCTCTTCCACTCTAATAAAAGTGGTTGCCAAATGCATCCGAAAAAAACTTGGATGAATGTCGCGTCCAACGATGCCAGTTCTGAAATCCGTGAAAACTTTAAAAAGAAAAAAAACCTGATGCAACTTTTTCTATTTTTGTATTACTTTTTACTGTGATGGAGGCATAAATGTGTTTTGTTATAAAACAAGATTACCATCACGATAAAACTTATATAAATAGTATTAATAGGTCCAATATTTTTTTAACCGTTCCGTTAGACGCCGTAGATTTATACATCTTAGTTCTGACGTTAAGCGTCGGGGAAAACGAAAAAAAAAACATAAAAACATTTATATAAATAAAAAGAGATTAACTAAAGTACGCATATATCACGGACTCTGGTAGTTAATAATATCCATCAATTAAAAATAGGTATTTTTATGCGTCATAAATTATTTGGTTTGTGAAAACAGTGACTCCTTTGTAATAGTATCGGTTGTTAAAGTTACGGACGTAAAACTGCGTGTTATGGAACGTTTTATGTTTTGACAAGTGACATGTTGCTGTTGTTGTCGGCTTCGGTGGGTGGACGAGGCGCCAACTCGAATTATTTTAGAATGATTTACTGCTTTTTTAGAACTTGTGTAATTTGGTCAACGCCGGATTTGGATTTTTTTTAAACTGAAGTTGTAAATAGGGTCGTGTTCCCAGAGTATTTTAACTTGTCAAATGTTGATCCATTAAACACAAAACTATAATAATTTAATAGAAAATTAGGTCTGAATGTAAAGTTTTATATTTTTCTCAAAGATTAAAGATTTCTAAGTATGCGCTTTGGCCTCTGTTATGTATCTAGATGATCGTTTAAAAAGCCTCATTTTATCAGCACTTTATCATCAACACATTATCCAACAAGGCTTGGACAGCAAACGCAGAATCAGTAGCAAATTGAGACAGAGAAAAACCTCTTTTCTTACAAAGCCCAAATCTTTTTCTTCTTTTTCTAGTTTCTGTTCAGTGGACACAGGTTACATTCACCTTTTTGGTGTGACGCGCTGAAGAATTTCAGAACAAAGGCAAGGCTACATAAGTTCTGTCTATTCCACCAGCGTCACACCAAAAAGGTGACATTCTCTATCGCACCTGCAGTAATTACCTCGCCGTTACAAGACAAATGGCAGAGCAACCCTACCTCTAACTTATGCTGCAGGGCGGGCGGCTAATAGCTAATATCGTCGCCTAATGACCAGACCCGTCTTGGGCGTAATGCGCCACGCGGGAGCGCCAACTACCTAGTTATGCTCTCCTGGTAAATTACTATTTTCTCTATTGGTAAACTTGTAGTCGGATTAATGGACCCTTGCCAGAATAGGGACATAGGATCTTGAATTTATGATTTTGACTTTGACCCGTGTCACCGAGACCTCCATGTGTTTTGAGTTGTGACGGTTTATTTCCAACCTTCTCCATAACATAACCTTAACTATATCATAAACTGATTTCGATATACCTATGTCATATCCTAATACAAGCTGCTGCAAATTCACTTGAATATGACAGTCTCTCAATATGACACCTGGGAATCACAAATTTTCAAGAATCTTAGTATCTTCAAAACGTATGTATACCTACTCGACTACAACTTACACATAAACGCAAAGAAAAATAAATCAATGAGCAAGTTCATAAGAATCATGAATCTTACGACTAGATAAACGCAAACACTCATAAAAACCCGCACCCAACAGGTTGTTTTCTGTTACTATTTTTACGGTTATTAACCAAATAAGGAGTATGACCTATAAACCAAGAAGCGCCATGAAGCGCCCCATAACATCTCGTCAGGGCTTGATTCACGGATTCACTGACAACTCAGCTTTTATGACGTATTAGTGAGACGTCAGTCTTTTACGATGTAATAAAACGACCTATGTTCACTTGTTGAGTTTACGACTGCGACAAAAACCTCGCTCCTATCGCGATAGGAGTAAGGTACAGATTGCAGCGGCTAGTTGGTGCTATTTTGACACTTGACAGGTGCTAGCTGTCACTTTATGTTCAAAATTAGAACGTGTAACATAGAATAGGTTGAATGGGATATAGATATTTGTCTGTCAATCAAACAAACACAGAATTTTAATGAAGTGGTATTTTAATGATATTGATACACTTATAAAAATTCTTAATACGTACTTTCTTCTAATATAATGACTATGATTATCTGGAGTCTATTTTTTGCATATAACAAAGTAACAAACTACAAGTACCTAACTGGGCAAGACAACCCAATTTTTTAAACTAAACAATATTTATAAAAACCGTAAAAAAACTCTTTCAAGAAGTTATACATAGGCACATTTAATTTAAAAGATTAAAATACTCTTTATTTTTTTTTAAACTTGTCATCTAAAAAGCCATAGGTCAATAGTACAACCACTCAATTGATTAACTGAATAAATATCACTATAATTTTTCCCATCCTAAGCGAATGTTCACAGCGTATTACGAAACGTAAAGTTGACACCACAATCACGTTCCGTAATCACTGTGCATCCGGCATGTCAGCTAATCACTAATGACTTGTAATGCAAACCTAATTGGACGTCTATTACAACCAAGTACCTATAATATGTAAATATACTTAGGTAGGTTAAGTATAGGAATATCATTGAGATAAGTATTTAAAGTGAATGAACGGAATAAATTCAAAAAAATATAGAAAAAAACTTGCGTAAGCTCTGAATAAAAAAATAAAACAAAGGATGAAATTTTTTTTTTGTGATGGGGTAGAGTAATCGTTGTAATCGCGTAATAGTCCCAATCGCTGTAATTCCCGCAATTCCCGTAATCGAGGCGTGGCGCTGGCATCGCAGACAATGACGTGGTAATAGCCACGTTCAGCCGTGTGCAGAATGGACCACGTTAGAGTGGTTTAAATGGTCGAAACAAATTAAAACGTTGTTGGTTTAAAATTATGTTGTTTATTGAAATACCTTCTGTAATTGTCTGTGAATGTTGAACTTTTCGCGTGTTCTGAGATCCTACTGTGTAAAGCTGAGCGTGTTTGTATAGTAAGGTTCAACAAATATTCTTCTTTAGCAAGGAAAAAAAACATGAGGGAATACAACGGGTATGAAACGTAAGATATCAGTTTCATTCTAATAAGCTATTTATTCTTATACCAAACTATCTAATTCCAAAGTAACAAGGCCAAGATTATTGTCAAGATACGTCACACCAATATCACCGATTGATACCCCAAGATGAGATCCCTAGGGATCACGATATAAAGAAAAAAAAAATAACCAACTATACTACATACATATTTAATGGAGCGGGGCGGAGCTACCAAGCAAGCAGAAATTGAGAAGAGCGTTATCGTATCGAAATCCTGTATCTGGGCCGGCGGTCTCGGAGGAAATCATTGGGAAGGCATCCGGAAAATTTACCGCATTCCACCTCATGTGTAACACACCTGCCTTTTGCTTATGCGGCCCTGGTACGTGATCTATTCCGTTGATATAGCTTTTTCGGTATTCTTGTATTGTACCGTGGGAACGTGATAATGGAGTTGAAATTGCAACCAATATAAACGCGAGTTTCTTTTAAATGTCAGCCCATGTCGTTAAACATTACTCAAAGTTCTTCTTCTTCTTTTATTTATGGCCTCGGTCTTATTCAAAGTTTTTTCTTTTTCTTGTGGCTCATATGTCCGTCATTTCGACAGACAATTTCGCCAGTCTCAAGTGAAATATTTGAAGTTTTCTACCATAAAATAAAACATTGGTAAAATATACTATTAGTAGGGTAGTTTAACAATCAAAATGTCAAAAATCGAAAAACAAAAGGGTTCAAACGTCCATTGTCTGAGTGAAATCGTTCTCAATTACACCAATTCCTAGCACAAAAGCAGCGCGTGCGCACGATAACAATTCAACCAATCAGCGCGCGCGAAGCGAAGATCCTGTGCTAATGTCACTGGAATAACCTCAAATTCGAGGCGAACGAATATCAGAAAGTAAATATACCTAGAGTTAAATAGAAACTGTGAACGTATATTGCTATGAGAATATTGTGAATCTATTTTTTGGTCTACTAAACCATTTCTGAATAAGTTTTAAGATAAGCACATTAATCAATAACTGTATCTGTATAAGTGTATACTTTAGAGAATTCCACAAAAACTATCTTGTTTCAAAGTATCGATAAGTTCAAACACGAATCAGTCACTACTGTCGAAAACCAAACGTCACTTTATGTGTCCCCGTAGTTTTAGGTGATAAAAATGATGGTGAAACGAAATTTTATTTAGGGGATAGTTTAAAGGAGCTTTTAAGCTAAAGATTACATACGTAGGTGGTAGTTTAAGAGATGCAGGTGAAAACGGGCATAAGACATTTTTGTACGCTATTTTATCATTTTGTATTTACCATAATTACTACATTCGTTTACTATCTACTCTACCAAATGCTTTGTGAAGTAACTCTTCCGTCATACTCGGAGTCGTAAGTTTTGATATAATCAAAGTTTAACATGTTGACTTTATTTTTATTGTATTTTAGCCTAGCACTTTTCTTTCCAACTGTACATAGTGTACATTTTATAAAAAAAAGGCTAGCGGAACTTTTTGTTACGTATTTTTAAGCCGTGGTCGTCTGAATCTGTGCTCGTCCGGGATAAAGCCGACTTATCTTGCCAATGAGTAATACATAACGAACCAGACACACCACTAAGTTTAAGTAATACTTATGTTTTTGTGATGTCTCTAAATGTGGCAGTAAAGGAATCATCAACATCATCATCTCAGCCTGGTATCACCCACTGCTGGGTATAGGCCTCCTTCATGTTACGCCAGCCTCCTTTGTCTTGTGCGTGCCGCAACCAGTAAAGGAATACATTACAGAAAAAAAAACAGATTTCTATCTGTCAAACGAAAAAAAGATGAGCTAGAGATAAAATACAAAAGAATGTACTGGTTGCTGGGAAGAAATTCTACTGTAACGGTACACAACAAAGTGTTATTATACAAACAAGTCCTCAAACCAGTATGGACCTATGGTATACAGCTTTGGGGCTGTACCAAGAAAAGTAACGTAGAAATCATCCAACGATTCCAAAACAAAGTACTCAGAGGAATAGTGAACGCACCCTGGTATATACGAAACGACGATCTCCATCGGGATCTTAAAATAGAGGTCGTCGATAAAGTTATACAAAAACATGCAGAAGCTCATGAACAAAGACTTCACCACCACGTCAACGTCGAGGCTATCCAGCTCCTCGATAACACTAACATAGTAAGAAGGCTCAAAAGGCAAAAACCTTTTGAGCTAGTGTAATGTTAAATAAACAGTGATTTGTAGTGCGAGTGAAAACTAGTGCCACCTATAAAGAACACAACAACAAAGTGTCTTCGCCTTAAATAATTAGAGACAATAAGAAAAGTGCCAATGGACACATTCTTAGAATAGTTTACGTTTAAAAATTTATGTCAATGTAAAATTACTAATTAGCCTGCCTTTTGGCTAGATCGTAATATAATTAGGGTATAAGTATTATCTGTTAGTACAAGTACGCTAAATAAATAAAAAAAAAAATAAAAAAAAAAAAAAAACAATGTTCGTTCCCGTACTCCTCCGAAACGGCTTGACCGATTCTCATTAAATTTTGTGGGCATATTGAGTAGGTCTGAGAATCGGCCAACATCTATTTTTCATACCCCTTAGTGATAACGGTTGCACGCGAGCAAAGCCGCGGGCGACAGCTAGTAAAATATAAAATCAATCGAAACCACGTGCAAAAGTTACTGCGCAATTACAAGTACTTAGTCCGACCGCAGTGGTTACAATGAAGCCAAATGTCAAGTCATTGATATTTTTAACGTTTGCGGTTGTGGGTTCAGTTCCAAGTTTTGACAATGTGCTGTAATTGGGCCATTTCGGTTTGCTGGGCCGTTGGCGCACGTCACGCCTCAGGTAGGCACCGGTAGTTGACGCGTCACCTTACATGACATTTGAATGACATTTGAGTTAATTTGACTTAATTTTGAGGCAGGGATCATTCTTTCTTTTATATAATTATGCATGTAGAGTTTGTCTATCTTGAAGCTTATGCCAGAGCTTTGAGATAGTAAGAAAAAAAATTTTTGGCGCGCTAGGGAATTTTTTGAGTTTCTTTTATATTATTTTCTCCGTCCGTTAAGTGTCCGTGAATATTATAATAATAAATATTCACGGACACTTAACACAACGCCTTCTAGTCCCAAACTAAGCAAAACTTGTACGATGGAAACTAGATGGCTGATAGAATACATATACCTATATACATTTCTTTTTTGTAAATACATACTTATAACACATAGAATCAGAATGACTGAATGTCTATGACGTTTCAGTGTTTTTGACTAGAGATGTCAAAATTCTTAGTGCTGACATATTAGTTTTGAAAAATGCAACAACAGACGACACTAGTGTTTCTATTTTTAAGTATACCTACTCGCACAAGTAAAAATTAGTGTATGTGATTACGGAATGGTGGCCAAGGGACGGTCAAAGACCACGAGGCAGACCACCCGCCTGATGGTCCGATGATATTGTGGCTTAGTTCTGCAGTGGAGAAGACTCGCACAGGACCGGAGAGATTGGCGTACTAAAATGGACTCCTATACCCAGCAGTGGGTGCATACAGGCTAAATAGATAGATATAACGCATCTATTTTCTTTCACCCAGTTTAAACTAGTAGTTCGGTCCGAACTGATCTCGTGATGGTCGGAGGTTAATAAAACCCAAACAATTTCTATTGACCAATGATTGCAAAAAACTTTGCAAATTGCATCGAAATCGCCGTCTAGCTAAGTACCAGTCTTACTTGAACTACAAAATCATTAAAACTCCAAGAAATGTTAGCTCACGTTATACTGGGTTTTCCAATTTTATAATTTTTACAACAACTCAAAAACTATTAGACCTAGAATCAAAATAAAAACGGTTTTGGAATGTCTAAACAAAACCCTATCATATGACACCCTACTTGATATTTTTGTGCGACTTTTTTTTACCCTCTTTAGACCCTCATAACTTCACGACCCCTTAACCGATTTACTTCATTTAACAAACCAGTAAAACTTAAGAGTACTATCCGTATACCTACAAAATTCTGTGAAGATCGGATAAGCGGTTCAAAAGATCTCGACGAACAAACATACAAACATACAAAGCATTTTTGTCCAAGTTGTCACTATGATCTCGTTCGCTTTGCTTACTCGATCAATAATGAAACTAACAGATTCAGGGAGTTATTGACTACTGCATATTTATTAAGTCCATTACGGTGTCGACATTTTGAATAATTAAAATAGTCAAGTCGAGTGCGCCGGGCGAAAGCTAGGCACTTCAGCGCTAACCCTTTCATGAATAATTTGATTTCAATTCAGATAATAGACGGTGGAGATAATTATTAAAACTATGTTGTAGGAAGCTGCGTTTTTACTGCCTCAAAGGAAATACAATGAGTTATGTACTTATGTTTTTTTTTTTATTTAGGTATATTCGGTGATTATTCCACCAATTGATGATTCTTTTTTGTTTGGTAGGTCATTATTCAGAGGTGGTCCCATATAGATTTTTTAACCGACTTCAAAAAGGGAGGAGGTTCTCAATTCGGTTGTATTTTTTTTTATGTTTGTTACCTCAGAACTCCGTCATTTATGAACCAATTTGAAAAAATATTTTTTTATCTGAAAGGGTATGCTTCCAGATTGGTCCCATTTTTTTTTTAATTAATGTTTCTTACCTCAGAACTCCATCATTTATGAACCAATATGAAAAAAATTTTTTTTATCTAAAAGGGTATGCATCTAGGTTGGTCCCGAACTGCCATCATCATCATCATTTGATGATGAAAGCGTATCAAATTGAAGTCAGTTTTTCCAGTTTTTTAAACTTATAAATTATATCAAAGTCGTGTCAGTAGTTTGGCAGTTAAATAAGAATAATTGAAAAAAAACACGTCTACGTCCACATTGCATATTTTGCTTTCCTGTGACTTGTCAGAGGTAATTAATTTGAAGTCGGTTTTTCTACTTTTTAAAGTGATTGTGGTCCAAACGTTTGCCTCTATATATAATGTGAAAAAAAAAACAAAAAAAATATCTTTCATCTATAACACAGTTTTGAAAATTGGAATTTAAAGAAACTTAAAGGAAACTCTTTCCACGACCGTCTCACGATAAATCAACTTGTACCTTCAATGCATAGAGTTTTTATGGTGATATAAGAAACCTTCTATCCAGTACCTACTAAATACGTAATAGCATAAATAAGGTATTTAAATATTATAAAATGAGTTGTGCCACGCATGAGCGGAGTATAACTAGTAAGGCACGCGATGTGGTCAAGAATAACCACAAGTGGTACAGTCAGTGCCAATGAAATGTCTATAAATAAACTAGCCGTCTCCCGCGGCGTTGCTCGCGTTAGGGTGTGACTTTTCAAAATTCCATTTTCCCGTTTTTCTGTTGAAATTTTTCCTGAATTTTCTTTGCTATAAACCTCACGGAGCCCGAGACCTTTCCAACGAATGCAAAACCGTGAAAATCGGTTCGTGCGTTCTGGAGTTATAGCGTCAGGAAGGAAAACTCGACTTTTTTTTATATAGTAGATTATATTTCACACAACGCCTTCTAGTCCTAAACTAAGCTAAGTATAAAGATTGCTTGTAGAATATTTTTTTTATAATGTAGATGTCGTATAAGGAAGTCGAGGAAGCTGCCCTGGAAAGGGACAAATGGCGAGAGATGAACTTTTACAGCTACAAGTGCTAAGTTAGAAAAAGTATTTTTTTATATAAATATTTATAATGGTTTTTATAAAAAAAATGTTTTTATTAGAAGTTTTGAACTAATTGGGTTGGGATTTCTTCTTTTAAGTTGATCTAACCTGTGTTAGAAGAGTCCCCTCTTTTCTGTGGTCACTAAAAACACATTTGACAGGCGTCATGGCTCAGTCGGTAGTAGCTCTGCCTTCTGTGCTGTGGGTCGTGGGTTCGATCCCCACCGAGAACAAACATTTATGTGTGGCAAACACAGATGTTTGTTCTATGTCTGGGTGTTACTATATATAAGTATGTATTTACAAAAAAAAAACGTATATATCAGCAATCTAGTTTCCATAGCACAAGCTCTGCTTAGTTTGGGACTAGAGGGTGTTGTGTGTAATCTACAAGAATTTTTATTTATTTTATTTATTTGTGTTGGGTATCGAGGTTGGTGAGAGAAAGGAGAAGACTTCTTGAGGTGTAAGTAAGTATAATGAGGCTTAGGTTTTACAAATATGTGAAATTGATATTGTATCGAATAATAGGTAATTGACGTGCGCTGTGATCGCCGTCGCAAGGCTGAATGGGTCCGTTCTTCCAGTCGTGAGCGAATGATCGAACGGGAGCGAGTTGCGCTTGAACATTTTGTAAAACTTAACATAATATAGGTACAGTAAGTTTTTATAAAAAATATAAAAGTAGCTATATAGGAGAAAGATGTAATGCATTAAGTAGGTATATAGTATAAGTATCCTTGTACAAATAGGTCCTAAGAAATAGGTTTTTATAATGTCATGACCAGATTTTGACTAAATATTTTTAGTGACGAGTATTCTGTATAAGTTTTCGGATGATGAATAAAAAAATCTTCGTCTACCCTCTTCCTACAAAAGTGCTGTTATTTACTGTGTTGTTCTCGTAAAGATGCAAAAACACGGCCCGAGGCGGACTCAGGACGAATTTATCGCGCACCTCATTACACAGCTAACAAGCTTTCGAACCCTTTTACCGCGTAAATAATATATTTTACACCTGCAGCACCTTTCTTAATTAGTGCACTTGATAATAGATGTCGCTAGTCGTAATGTAGGCTTCATTAGGATAATGTATCGTGGTGGTTGGATGATGGATGCGTATTATATTGCGTACGCTCATTTTTACAATAGAGTTACTAAATTAGCACTTATTGCCAATCATTTTGCAGTTTTTATTGCTTTAAGTAAGTTAGGTACCTACTGCATTGTACTAAAAGAAATAGCAAGCCGTATCTTAATTTGAATTTGAATTGTTCTAACAATTCGTTTGATAAATGTAGAGTCCTTGAACTAAAAAGATTTACCTGCCTAAATTTTTACATAGAGATATTACAACTTACATCTATCTCAATTTGATCATAGTACGTCTTTGTAAGCTATCAGTATTTAAAGTTCTAGTCCACTCATCGCAAGATGGCGCTGTTAAGGGTGCCCGAAAGCGCCGCGTCACCGTGACAAGTCCCGCTCGGCTCGTTAAGCTGACACGGCGCCTGTCACGATTTTGACAGTTTTTGACTGAGACATCGATAGTGGCCCGCTTCGTTACCTCATGGGCGGATCTGATCGACTGTTGGTTTTACTCGTGTTAGTTCATTGTTGGTCGTAGATTTTTTATTGTATTTTCGAGAATAGTTTTTTAATCTGCGTTTTATCTGTTTGTAAGTTTGACGCGAAGAATTGATTTGTTGATCTCTTTGAGGTTGAAGTACCTACTAACTGCATTTTGAAAACAGGTTTTAGTGTAGTGCATATCTTGATGTTTTAAAATTTAAAAAATGGTACGTAGGTATACTCAGTTTTTATGGAAGAAAATGAAGTGGGTACCTACTACGAGTATATCTATTACCAGCTTACCTACTTACGTACCGTTTTTTTTATTAAGCTGCAACTCAGGCTAGATTTTGTATTATGAAGCTGAGTACGCTATTTATTCAAAGTATCACATGAAAATGAAACACCTTAAATCCTTATTATAAGCAAGCGTAAGCTATAATGACATAGAAAGTCGCAATTTCGAATTCATAAGGTAGCAAGCAGGTGTCGCGATACATCCCGTATTCATGGGCCGATATATCATAGCCATGCCGAGCGTTAAAAAAGAAAAAAAAAAGAAATGCCCCCAGTTTTCCCGCCTTGACGTGCAATTATAAAGATAATAACGTTTTCACCTCGACGGGCTTTTTATTTGTGCCTTTGATTTATAACAGTTGTGGAGTTCGCGACGTGATACTGGAGGATTTAGATTTCGCCTGCTTATGCGAACGGGGAGTTTGAAAGTTTTGACTTTGACAGTTTTGAAACGTCGAAGCTTTTGCTTTTAAGTTGAACTTTACGCATTTCAGACTCACTTTTTGCCGAATTCTCTGAGTGTTTATTTCCACATTTGAATGAACGGACTAAATGGAGCAATTTTTAACGTCGAATGGTTTATAATAGCAAAAAGAGGATGCGTTCCCACGATCGGAGAGGCAACAAAACGATTTTTAATCTATGGCACAGCGGACGCGTAAACTATTTTGATTAGAATGGCATTCCCGCCAAAAGCAACCTCAAAAAACCGCCGCCATGACATTTTTCAAGATGTCAACCCGCCAGCGTTTTTGCGCGCCACATACCGCGCTCTCGCCTTGAAATCTTAATTCGAAATTGGAAGAGACCGTAAACAAGCACCGATTTATAGTCACTCATTGAATCGCGAATGATTTGCTCGATCGGAAGATAGATGGCGTTGTAAACGACTTCATTATGTCGTATCGTAAACGAACTGTACCTACACGGTTAGTTTGCAGAGCGATGCGTGTTCTTAGAAAGCATATTTTTTGTTTTGTTGCGCTCGAGCTGGAGGTTCCGCGTGGAGGAGTTAATCATTAATCACGGTCCCGCAGCGACCTGCGTAATGTAATACGGCCGTGCGAGATAACATTATCGTAAATATAGTTTTACAAAACGGCTCGTACCTACCGCGCAAAACAAAAAGGCATTACGTTTCCCACAGAGCGCGACACCCGACACTCGGGTATTCGCATCGCAATCGCTGCGCATTATCACAATTTACACCCGGTAATAACGTATAACCTAATCCTTGGCTCGTTGCGCGCCTTTTTTCGAAAAACGAACGCAACGTCACAGTCGAAGCGGGAAAACAAAGCGTCGATCAAGCCCGTTCACTCTCACATAAATCAGTCGGACGAGAAAGGGACAGGTGCACAGACGGCGGCCACCAGTCGATTTTATAAATGGGCGGAGCTCGCGCCAGTCGTCCGCATCGACGAAACAAAAGAGCGAAAAGGAAATAATAGTTGGGTGCAAGGTGCAAGAGTAGGACGGAGATGACGTTTTTTCTGAGGAAATGCCAAGGAGGTCGGGAAATCTCAAGAAAAGGCGGCTCATGGTCTGTTCATTAGCCGGCCACTGCCGTATTATTTATGTAATGCCCGCATTATCAACTTAATATACTTGGCGTAATGAATGTCAAAAGCTATGAAAACTGTATTGATTGGTACCTAAACGAACTGGTACCACACCACTACCTCTCAATAAAGTCATTTAGAATACATAATTTAGGATGTAACTTAAAATATCATAAAGGTATTGCAAAGACAAACCAAAAAGTCTAATTCAACAATCTGTAATTCAAGCTACGTCTCTATAAAAAATCTTATATAAAATAACACTTGAAATACTGTTAAGTTTATGCCACATAATTTGAATTTACTTAATAATGTTCACAATGATGTAACGGTGCTTCAAGTTTCAATATTTAGCCACATTCAGCCCGAGGCGCTTCATCTGTGTCAGGGTTAACTAACTGGGGGCCTAGTACGAGTACTCAAAGAATCCGCTCAGTGTCTCCACACAAATCAGCGCACACTGGTGTGCTAAGCCCTGAGTCTGTGCATTTGTTTTGACTTTCGACTCGAGTGTAGCACACGCAAACGCATTCGCAAAGCGAGAAGTTTTGTTGGGAATTGCACAATTCCTAAATCTCCCGCTAGAGGCGCTTATCCGGTTTTGATACAAAACTTCTTGCTTTGCGAATGCGTTTGCGTATGCTTTGCTAGAGTCAAAAGTCAAAACAAATGCACAGACTCGGGGCTCTGGGCCTCAGAAGTTTTACACCAGATTCACACACAAAAACTTGTATCTACTAGGCCCCCTGTTTAACCTGTACAGTGTAGGTACACGATTACACATTACCGTGATCGCGTCAAGCGTGATCACAAATTGTCCGTCAAATACCTACAAACACAATAACATATAATTTACAATTACATGAATTATCAACAATGCTGCAGTCATTTCAATAGAAACGGAACAAATTGGATAATTAGACCAATTTACGTATCACGAATCACGAGTTGGAGTGACGTGACGCGTCTGACGTGAACTTTGATAAAAATTACGAGGGATCCAACTTACAGAAAGGTTATTTTGGTCTATAAAGTATTTTTTGGTATATCGGTTTCCAAGTGCCCTAATTTGTTTTCGACGTCAAGCCTTTTTTTTTTTATTCAGTTTGAAAAACCATGCTAAGGTAATTTACACAAGTTACATGCAAAATCACAAAAAATGACAGATAATTTTGTACTTATCAAGTTCTTCTTCTTTTATTTGTATGGAGTTAGTCGTTGACACGTGACATGTCACTATTCCTCTAAGGGTGCGTAATATGTAATTACCACTATAAAGCGTAATTTCACAAATTACGAAGAAATGCGTTAATATCAAACCCCCCACTTTAAAAATAAATCATTTTCCCCCGTTTTTGCAACATACGTGCTCAATTACCAATTATTGGCAATTTTATACTGCCTAATCATGGCGTGATTGGACTCGAATAAAGTGAAAATTACATGTTGTGTGCGAAATAAGTATTGTTTTGCAAAATATCGCACGATTGTGCTATAAGTACCTACTTGCAAATTAAACTAAATGCTCGTGACTTCTACAGAGTGTTCTATACTTTAAACTTGATTGGAAAAAAATGCCCAAATCCGAAGGCAAAGTTATTTTTTACCAATTTTTAAATTCGTCTCCATCACAGTGCGCCTAGCATTTCCTTTCCATTTTTTCGTACATTTTATAAAATAGTGGTCTAGCGGAACTTTTTGTTAGGTAATTTTGAACCGTGGTCCAGCGAAACTGTGGCCCTACGGGATGAAGCCTTTATTGCTAGGGAAACAATATTCAAATTGAATTTCTAGGTAATTTGAATTAGGAATTATTTATTTCAGAATTCAGGTACCTACCTTTTATCACAGAAAAACAATTATACAATACACCTACAATCACACCCTCATACAAACTACTTAAATATCTACACTTTGGTATAAATAACTCTACCAAGTTAAAGGATATTCCTAGGGTGGGAGTTAGTGTTTCCACCAAATGTTTTTCTTGGATCAAGTTAAACTTATCTATTGCCTATTTATAGTTTCTTATTTTAGTTTTTACTTTATTTCTTGTTTTTCTGTTCATATTTTTATTGTGGTGCCTGAATAAACGTATTATTATTATTATTATTATTATTATTATTAAATTATAATTAAGTAACTTCCTATTTATATGAAGTTACGTAACACAACACCCCATACACCTTCTTAATTCAAACTTCAAATCTACAATTTCCCTATAAATATAGTTTCGTTAACCAATCGCATGTCTCCACGTCATTATCTAGATAAATGGCGGGAGTTTGCAAATTCCGACTTAGCGTTTTTATAATGCGCCTAGAATGATTCAAATTGCCTGTAATCGGAGGTCAACGAACCTTCTCCTTTGCGAGAACGAACTTTTTGCTCATATTTTTATTTGTGAACCTTTTTTGGTGTAAACATAAGTTGTAACCTTTTTTTAATTTATTGGTGACTAAATTCTTAAAATATAGAATAGAAACCTGCCTTAGTTCATCACAGAGTATACTCTAACCTAACCATGAGATCATTCGTAGTTCCGCTACTCGCCGCTAGTAGCGCTAGTTTCATTTTTATTTTTTTGTTGCAGGTAAGTCGAGATCATCAAACATCAGAATAAACCTGGTATGGTTTTAGAATTTTTATTTCAATATTAGATTTTGAAACATCTAAGACCAGAGGGCCTACTCTTGGCCACCTCCATTCCTGGATCTGGATTTTGACAGATTTCGTGTCATTTTGTACTGAAAAATGACAGGACTTCTGTCAAAATCTATGGGACCGGATTGGAACTGTGGTCGACAGTAACCCACCAGAGCCTCGATTTTCAATTAAACTTTGTTGATTTGCTAAAAAAAAAGTGATTCGCAATTTTCGTATGGACTAAAATAACTTTTTTAAACAACTTTTTTCCATACATGCAAAATCATTTTTCGCAAATCAACAAAACATAAGGGCTCTGTTTTATAAAATGAAGCTTCGTTTGTATGATAATTTGAAATGTAATTTCCACATAGTTCTATGTAAATAATTTTCTGTCACAGTAGATACCAAACATAACCCGATAGGTTGTCTCCTCGAATGGAATCAAGATAACATCTCGATATACGAGATCGTATTTGTCTCGGTGTATGTACCTTGTCTTGTATGGGAATCTGTGTTGGTAACTTATATGGGCAATGTTTACTTAAATACGCTACAGGAACATTTATTCAATGTCAAATTAGTATTCTTTTGGGATTTTCATTTTCTCAGAGGTTATAAGTTCAAACTTTATTGACCGAGCGAGCGAAGCGAGCGAAGCGTCTCAGTTTCCACATTGGCCAAAAATGCGTTTGTCCGGATGTCTGTCTGTCTGTCTGTCTGTCTGTCTGTCTGTCTGTCTGTCTGTCTGTTCTCCTCTACAGGTCGCATTTTTCAACCGATCTGGACGAAACTTGGTACACAGGTTATATGACTTATTAGAATTTTTTTGTCGTCGGGGATTTTTGATTGGAGGGGTACTTCCCCCAAAAAAAGGGCAAAAAGGGGGCTATTTGATATACTGGATATCTCCACCAAATGAGATCCGATTTCGATTATTCTTTTTTTTATTTGAAAGGTAGTAACTATAAGTTGGTCTCATAAAAGTTTGGCGAAGATCTGATAAGGATCTTCAGCATGATGAACAGGATAGCTCATCAAACAATCGATGGTTTTCAATCAAATTTGAGAGAAACACAAAGGACCTCATTCTACACAAGATGATGCAAAAGAAATCAAAAAGATCAAAAAAATCACAAAACGGAAAATGCACTTGCACAGTGGGGGTTGCGGGTGAGGGATGGGTGTCAGGTGAGAAGTAGTGGGGATGGGTATTTTCTACTTCTCTTCAACATTGATAGGTTTCTTTCAAAACTCTGAAATAGCTTTTGCTAAGGCAGTAAATAGCTCACTTTTAGTATGCTCGCGAGGTCTACAGCTCCCAGAGCCACTAGTTTTATTTATATTCGAACTTGATACAGGTAAGTTCGTTTGATAAATAAGAAGAAAGAAAAAAATACACTTATATTACACAAACGCTCAAAGCAAAAAAAACACAATATACAAATTAATTGTTTCTTTATGCATTTAACTTTAGCAAGACGAAAATATTCTCAAACGCATCGCAAGTCATAAAACTCTTCTTTTTTAGTTGTTGGTTAAAAACAAAATGGTTTCCAGCATTTCGCGTGGAACCTAAAAATAATATAATTTAAGATTGCCTGGCGGACCGCATGCCGCGTACACTCCACTCATTTTATCTCACAAACCAAATTAAAGACATGAATAAAACTAACATACAATACTTGTACTATGTATGTTTGACTGTACAGTTTTTAAATAACAAAAAGGGTTTGAACCACAGCATAAAGTACAATTTAATAAAAAAAATGTGACGTTTTGAATAAAAGGTCAATTTTAATTTACAAATAAATAAGAGACCATTTTTTTTTCAATAATTCTGGTCAAAAATAAACATATGTAACAATTCCAATTGTTGCTTTCAAAAAAAAATATTTTTTATATCAAGTGAATCCGAATGGTTCTACTAGTTCTAAATATTAATTGACCGAAGAGCTTTTATACCACACGACAATAAAATCTGAAAGAAGCATAAAATAAAATTTACTGTACCTTAAGTTTAATGTCGCAGTCATCGGGAAAAAAGAGACATTTAGACAAAAGTCCGGTAATGAAGCAATTTGCCCACTAATTAGAGCACTTAATTGGAGCCAGCGCATAAAAATATAGTTTATTATTTTAAATGTGTTTACCTACCTACTAAGGCTTTAATGAAAATGTCAGTAATAAATTTTTATTCTCCAACGACTTCAAAAGCTCCAAGTAAATCATACAAAATTACTCAAAACCACAATTAAATTAGATATAAAAATATGCTCGTTTATTTGCTTTTACGATAACTACCTATAGCATGGAGATACGGCCTGTAGATAACACGGTTATAGGTTTCTAACACTTACTCAATGACGTAATAAATTGATAATCGTTAAGGGCCACATTCGTAAAATGACATTTGATTCCCTTTGATTCGAATTTACGGGTCCGAGACTCACGGGGCCATGTCTTTCTTTTTCTATCTGATGCTGTAGTTTTTTATCCCGCCCGGTTCTTGAAGCTTAAATTTCTGATGTGATCTCTGAGACGATGCATACCGAACATATTTGATGTTATTTTTTCACTTTTTTCCCTTCGTCCGACGATATAAATTTGATGGTAGGTACGCGCGCGGGTGCCGGCTTAAATATCTTTAAAACTCTCGACGGTGAATTAGTGTAGTCCGAGCAAGTGTGAATTACAGGCACGATGCTACGTCTCCACGTTCGACTTTTTGTCGAGATGAATGCGCGGGAATGTCTAATATGTAGCGTAAGATGTATCATTTTGACGTGTGTAGTGTGCGGCGAGACAGGTCGAGTAGCGGTCAGTTGGCGCACGCGTCACGCGCGCCCAGATCGCCTCACAACACAATGCAAGCCCCTGCCTGCGTTATTGTCCAACAATGCGTGAAATGCTCTGACAAACGATGACAGCCGCCCGGCCAGCCTGGTACCGCCGACCTCCTGCGATTTATGATATCCTATTACGAGATTTAATGACACTAAACGTCAGCCCGCTCTGTTTACGTCGTCAGTCATAAGACTCGTCCGGACATACTTCCGCGTGGAACAACGCGATGCAAAGCGAACGGAACGGAGCCTCGCCGTGAGCGGAATACACTCAGCGAGGAAGACTGAAAAATTACCATATCCCGTTGTGCAAACAGTTGCCGACAATCTTCCCGTTGTCAGCCGGCAGCGAGTCCGAACTCCGAGCGCCAAATATTTGCCAGAGTCTCATAAATTCAGCGGCGCCCTGCGCGTCCCGGGATAACATACATAATGCGCGCTCCACGGATCGGTAAACATATTGTAATGGAAAACGCCGTCATTGTTTACACTTTATGATGTCCTCGTGTTGTAAAGTGATGCTGTGCAGATCTGCCCGCCCGCCGAGCACCCCGTTCGAGAGATGGTAATTACATCGGGACGAATGCGAGTTCCGCAATCGCCGACGACGGCTCGCTAAACCCCAGGCTGGTGGCGGAGCCTCAGCGATAACAGACTAGGTCCTGTGTAAATTATCATCACGGCTTATTAAAATGTAAGGTAGTTGGGGCGACGGACGAGCCCCGAGCGACGTAACTCGGCCTAATCCCGACCTGCTGCTAAAATATTCGAAATCCGTCAAAACCGTAAATCGCGTGCCTTTGTATGCGGGTCGGGGTCGTATTTACGAGGCGGCGCGGAGAGCTGCAGATAGCCCGAATTAAACTTGAATTTAAAACCATTTTATATTAGCTAAGCTAGCTTAGATCGCGCCGCTGCCGGCGCGTGAGATAAGAGAATTGGCCTGTCAGACGCCGGATGATATATTTGACCAACATTTCCATACCGCCCCACCCGGCTCCCTTTCCCCTATTTTCATTTTGTACGTGTCTGCTCCGCCGCGTATCTATAATGTATCCTTTCTGTTTAGGAGTTACATTGAATAAAAAACGCCGAGGTGAGAAGGGACGTTTATAATTTAATAGACTACATTCTGATCTGTCAAAGTGTTGCGAATGTTTCTTTGATCTTTGTTTCGGCTGCTTGTAGCGTGGTGAGTATTTATGTGCGGGTGTTTGGTCTCGTTTGAATAATTAAAAGTTTTGGCAGCGGATCTGTGCATATGAAAATGTCTGCAGTGTCGGCGCGGGTTATCTCCCGTTTTTACTGCACTGCGCTTATGTAACTGTTATTCTGCGTATAATGAGGGTATTATCTTACACTTCGATGATGACAGATTTCGTTTAACCACGCCGTTTCCCTTCTCCGGCATAGCATTAACATTTTCGTTAAATTCACACTATTTTCTATCCAAAAGCCAGCGGAAATCCGATGTACCATTATAAAATAATTTAAAATCTCTAAATCGATCGCTTCTAAATTTATTCTCTGAAGTTTCGGGAAAATCCTTTTTCCATCGTTCCTTATCCGCGCGATAAATCAGGCGGCCATTGTGTCGCGCGTCGATCGGCTAATGTACACCGGGCATTATAGCTAAGGAGGCAGGCAGACTGCCTCCTCTTCCCCTTGCTGTGTCTAGGTCCTTGTTGCTTACCCTGCTAAGGGCCAATTAAAAGCTTAATAGTTCTAACCATACAATAAAGCATTAGACAATTATAGTCTTGAGTAATCTTAAATACGTTGTTATCAAGAAATCTGAGTTATGTGTAATATTGGATGTGTTAGTGTATCCAGTCCAGTGTGTCTATGACTACGGTTCTTAACGAAACAGTAGAGATATTTTTTATTTAAACTAGTCTATTATTTGTAGGCTTTGAACTGTCGAGATTCAGGTTTTTTTAGACTAAAGCGGAGTCAGACCATTTTTTTCGAAAATATACTATGTTCCTGAAAGCCCCACTTTAGAGTTGGCCTGGTACCGACCCTGCACCTCGTTACGGATCCCAGATATTATATTTTATTGTTCTGATACTCGGTATGACATTTTTGACATGTTACATGTGGTGTCGCGGTGAAAGTGCAAAGATACCAGGCACTATAAGTTATACCTGGTTTACATATTGTCTATGACACTATATTTTTATTATGTTGGTAAATTTGGCATTCAAAAATATTTCAGTAAGATACAGTAGCTACTTGCTAGTGTCATCTTAGTTATTTTATATTATTTAAACATTATTTGTTTCTCAAATAATAATAATCTTGCTGTGTAGTTATTCCAAATAAGGTGGTTAGCATAGGCAGCTAAGTTCATACCCTCACGACGCGAAGCTTTTATCAAAGCTCCTGGCTTCTTGCCAGCATATTGACATATCGGAACCCTTCGATAGATGGCGCTGCAAAGAAAAACCACCGAATATTACATCGGAAAGAGCTACCCGCTTCTAATAAATCCTCCATGTATATTACTATATTGGCACATGAGACGATTACCGACCGAGTTTTCCGAACAGTGCTGTGTCAAATACATCTGTCACTTTCTAACATCAAAGTATCAGTCAAGTGGGAGCGAGTGAAATATCGTATTGGCATCGGGCGGGATGTCCACGGCAGTTTTCGGTTTTAGCAAACAAAGGAATTAGAGCGATTCGCGCAACTCCACGCGAATTTATGGACGTCCACTGACCAAATTTTCTTTTTTTCCCTCTCTTGTTTGTAGGAAAGACGGGAAAACGCTGTGATGTTATTCGTCGGGTTACATATGTAGTTATTGCGACAAGTTATATGGGAGCATTACGTAATGAAACGCCAGAAATTCGTATATTTTAGCGAACAGCTCGCTTTTCTACGGCCAAAAAACATTTTCATTCGTAGGTACGCAATAAATACTTCACAGTTTACTACGGGAAACATCAAATGGACTTTTGCAAAAATTAGTCAGCGTAACAAACGTTATTCACAAAATTGCAGTGACAAATAGAGGGAAAGGAATGGAAGTCCTGTGTTCAAATTATTCCGATTCCACGATTTATTTTAATGTATTTTTGTCAGCGCGATCAGATTGCCAAGTCTATTAAAACTTCGTACTGACTTGGCGTACCTTTAAATTCAAACGGTAAGCCCATCTGATAAACTTAAAAAAAGAAAACTTCAAGAGTGACTTTATCTATGGTCTGTTAATACTCCAATTAAAAATAAAAAAAGTGATGTTGCTTGACGTTATCTTTGTTTGGTTGGCATTATTGAATTTTGTTTTTTTTATTATTTGAAATTCGAAGCCACGTTCGCGCCATCAATTTTGCGTGTATCGTATGAACTGGCCATTGATCTTTACACCCACGCGGCTTCTTCGTATTCCATTCATTAGCGTACCTACGTATGTTGTTTAAGTAGGTATACTAGTTGTAGATACTTCTTATCATAATTAATCTCTATAAATCCAACATCTTCGTGACGTAATCGGACACCACCTGAGCACATAACTACTTGTTTTTGTAAATATCAAAACCGTTTTATCTAACTTCCTACAAAAAAGAAATAAACCATTTGAGAAACGTCACTTCCCACCTATATTTAACTTATTATTTATTTACCAGAACGCATCATTTTTCCGCTCCCGAATCACTGTCAATTTGACAGCTGTCATTTATTTTTCTTTTTCACCGCTCAAGCGTTGGTTTTGTGCCAGTTACTGCATTGGTTACGCTCGCCCAATTGAAACAGATATCATTATCATCATCATAACGGTGATTACAATGGGCTTCGCGTAATAACACGAATTAGGAACTATAAAAACAGGTAATGATGTGGAAACACGGTCATGGCATTGGTGTTTTGTGCGTTCGGTTCTGTAAATATCACAAAACAGATATGTTTTTGAGGTAATGATAGCCTCCATCGGGTGGGATGTGCCAGATTGTATCTAAAGGCATGAAGAAATACATTGATGCATTATTGAGGACGATTGGCTTTATCGCTTCGAGAAATAATATTTGAAAAAATCAAATACTTCAAAACTTGTAGTCAGGTGATTTAGTGCTTATTTCGGACAATCACAATTAGGTAATCTATTGAACGGTTTTGGTTTATTTCAATGTGTAAGAGCTGTTTACTAACTGAAGCGCTCGTGGCGCAGCTTGCTTAGTCAATCTTCACCCATTATCTAAGTTAAGCAACGCGCTGCGCGGTCACTATTTGGATAGGTGACCGGTCACTATTAGTGGCATTTACATCTGAGCGCTTCCGTGCTTCAGACCGTCGGTCCCGGCTCTAGTAAAGTTACGGCGGAGGCCTTAAGGCGGCCTGAAAACTCCGTCACCAGAGTTGGCCACTAACTCATATAAGAGCTTACTTGCATACTAACTGCTCTAATTTATACAGTATAGCAAGATTTCCTAATTTTTTCATTCACTCTTACACACCATAGCAAACGGGAAAAATCCTCATGTCCCCAAACCGGGTTAAAAATGTAAATAAGCTTAAGTAGGTACACAATTATGGCCACTTTAGACGAACAAACAGAGGGTTGGTATTCAACCCTACCCTGCATGATGACGAGATTCAGAACGCCAGATTTAACACCTGAGCCACTTTAAAATTAAAAAATACTCTGAATATTTTGACAGCGTTTGATGGTGATCCACGGGTATTTTGAGTATTACGGGGTATAAAGACCTGCACAAAACTTTTTACAGTTTTTGGAATGAAAGTATCGATTGCAAGAAATCTAAGTTTAAAAAAAATCATGATCTGTTATCAAACATTTCATAATTGAAAAAAAAAACACGGTTTGTAATCAACATTTCATAATTGGTAGCAAGGACGTTCTCATAATTTTCTCCGTAAAAATTCAAGATATATTTTGCAAAATTCCATCACACCAGATAACCGCCCCAATAATAATCCATTCAGTCCAAGACGAAAAGGTCCAAAACAAAGACCCAAAATTTACGTTTAAAAACATAAAATACCTAAAGCGGGCCCGTATCTATCCTATTTAGATATTAATCTAAACGAAAAAGCAAAGCAATTCAGAATAGGCAACAAGCTAACAGAAGGGACTCGGGCGTAATTGGCCATTTATCATGTTGAAGGGGTTAGGGCTGATTCTGCTTCCCTGGTACTGCCGGCCGGCGACACGGGGATTCCACGCGAATGTTACACTTTTATATACAGCTAGTACTAAATAAATATAATAAAAATTACGTACTTTACTATACTTGTAGGTACTTATAACGAACGACGAAAAATCAGTAGTACCTACCTAAAAATGCTGTAAAAGTAACTTATTGAAGTTATACTTCTAATGCGACTTCCAACAACGTTACGTTACAGGATGTCATAGTCTCTGTTTCTTTCTATGCCCCCCGAATAGAGAGAGACAGAGGCTAATACGCTACAAATGCTACAATCAAATATAGATGGCAGTGTTTAGCAATTCAGCATTTGACCGCCCGTGTTTTTGAAGATAAACGACTTCCAACTGACAGCGGAGGGAATAGAAAGAGACTATAATACGCTACAATCAAAATATAATAGATGGCAGTGTTCATGCAACTTTTTACTTTTTATTTTGAAGTGAAAATTTACTACAGCATATTGGATAAATAAAATTAAAAAGTAAATTAATTTCACATTATACACAGAGCGAAAGTGAATGCGTCGCACTCGAAGTATAACTTCTTCCGCGCGTAGGGACTGCACGCACAGGTTTTTTTTTATTTATCACCAAAACAGTTTAAAGTGTGTATCGTATGCCATTCAAGATAAGAGTTCACTGTAAAATTATACATTTAAATGCCAAGACAATTATTAATACAAAAGTAAATGAGCGAAAAATATTAGCACTTGAAAATAAAGCTTCTTTATACTACACCTGCTTGGAAAGTACCTTGATACTTTATCAAATTTACGGTAGAAAGTACGTCATTGCATATCGAACAAATATGCGGGGAGAAAACGCATCTGAGCGGGAGAGAAAAGTGTATGAAAATCCATTTCTTACGTGGTTTTTCTTTTTTAATTTTGGGTAAGACTATGCGCCGGTAACCTAAATATCAAAAGCCAAAAAGTTTTTACAGTGAGTTTTTATCTCCAAGTTCGCAAAATGACACTGGCCACTAGCTGTGTGTTGGATGGTGTCGGGCTGGCAGTGCGACCCTGCGGCGGCAGGATAAACAATTTGAAAAAAGAACATGTGAAAATTGCAGACACCATTGGCGCCATTTTCAATTTGTGTGTTGTTTGAGGATTCAGTTTTAGTTTTTTATTTTCCTCGTAGGTGTAGTATAAATCACTATGTATCACTCGAGAGAAAGTGCGATTCCCGATCTCGGTGAACAATGTACTATTTCATATTTTTTGGTTACTTTAATTATGTATGTTTGTTATGTTGGTTTATTTCTGGTTAGTAATTTTTAGGAACAATTTCGTTAGCGCACATTTTAAATTACCAAACAATATCACTAACTCAAAAATGCCCATCAAAATTTGCAAATAGACAATAACGGTCACCTATAATTACAAACCTTTATTTAACCCAGCAGCAAAATCTAATAACCGATACGAACGCAATTTTCGACAAAGATTACTTTACCCCTGTTCCCCCTTATCCCTTTACCCCCTTTGATCTCCCCCCGTAACCTAAACACACAGGTGGTATAAGCGGACTCCATAAACCCTGATTAAGCTTGGTTTAAAATCCAACATTTTGGGTTATAATGAAAGTTTCTTATCAGAAAGCGTCCTGTTTTGAGTTACGATCGTTTTGTTTGCGATCCTTGCGCGACCGAGATGATACTCTCTTGTCTCTGGATCTCTAGATTACGTTCCGTTTTAATTGCGAAACTATTTTTGTTTTTTTTTATCATCAAGAACCTGTATCTACGGAATTTATACCAACATAGTTGACTCTAGTATGACTCTATAGAGTCGACTCAATACTCCATAGTATAGAGTATATAGTATAGAGTATTGAGTCGCGTATGTAATTGTAACAATTTTTTTACTAGCGTTTTTTTCAATTGAAAAAAGAAAACATTACTATTCATTAGGGATTTTGAAAATTGACATACACGTAGGGTTGCCACATATTATTTTGGATAAAAACCTACGCTTGAAAAAAGAGCGTCTTTACAAAGACGAAATAAATGAATATCGATTACTTTTAAAATATTCATTGGTAGGGAGATAAACACGAAGACATTCGTCACCCCAGCTGTGATCGAGAAAGCGAACCGAGTTAATCTAAGCCTTTTGTCTACGGCGTTGTGATCGGACAAGTTAACTTGTAATCTCTATGGTTACGCTCGCTTCGTCACCAGCTGTATAGAGGATAGATATTTTCAAAATGTAGGCATAGATACTTTAAAAGTACACTCGTTTTATTAAAAAAAAACTTAGTTTAAGATGAACACCTAACCGTGGGGGTATCGTTGTCTCTTAAAAACCTGCCAGGTTTTCTGAACAGTTTTCATACTAAATCATAGGTATTCTGTGACTAAATAGTGACATTAGCGCATTTCAGCGCGTTTTTTTCCATGAAAAGCTTCGTATATCTGTAGCCACGTCGCTTGACATAATGCTGGGCAGCGAAAGCAGTTCAGAGCTTGCGATACGGGGGCCGATGTAATAACGGTTGAATATGGATTAAAAAAATTGTAAGTAATACTTGTTTTAGTCGTAAGAACTTAATCTCTTTTGTTTGTAAATGAAAGTATGTGTAGCGATTTAACTGAGCTTAACTAATTCAAATTTTTAAAGCTCTATCAACAAGATCTCATAATGATTCGAATTGACGTCGTTCACAGGTTATTCGTCCATTTTGTCACAGTCCGTTGCCCGCCAGTAAATTAATGCTTCATAATAAAATAATCATTACAAAGTATATTAATAAGACGATAAAACGAAAATGTTCCAATTAAAAAAGACTTTTATCGCATTGAAACGTCTTGTAGTACAAGTAATAAACGAAATATTACTACTTCTAAATGATAATTAACATCGTTTCGACGCATCAAATTGTACACTTTGGTCTTTTCGGGTTTTATAGGTACACTTGAAAATCCAGTTTTTTTAACGAGTTCTTAAAAAAATCGTAACGTTCATGAGTACCCTCAATTTCTTCTACGAAAGATGAAGATAGCCGAAAATGGCGAGCAAGAAAATGTCACGCGCATCGCTATGCAAATACCTACGCTCGTAATTACCAAAAAATAATCTTTACTACCATCTAGACTAGATCGTTTACTTACATTTCTTTCGAAACAATTATGTTAATGGAGTTGCGTCGGTCGCGCAATAATTTACAATTAACCGTCTGCGTGAAACGGAACGCTCTATAAATGGGTGCGTTCGCAGCGCCGTCACACAGACGTCATAATCCTGCATTTGGCAAAGCCGCTGCGAGCAAATCCGCTGTGCGAGCGGACGCTAAACTTCGGTTATAAATTCAGGAGCGTCTGTTTGTAACGCAGTCATACGTAGGTATTAGACGGGACTCAAATTAATACAAGCGGGCGTCGGAGCACCTGCGCCTCGCTTGTTTCTTTCCTACAAAATTAACTCCGCGTAGTTTGCAACAATGGAGCGCCGTAAAACTTTTGCACTGTTATTTTTTCCTCCGGCAACTGCGGTGGCTATATTTCAAACTGTCATACTTAATCTTTTTATCAAAGTTTGTTAAATGCCATAAGAAGTGCACCCGTCTGCGGCGAAGTTCTCATCTGTTCTATAATTACGTTTTGAGTTTGTTTTGCCAAGTTTTATTATAGAATTAGAGTAGTTTAGATGACGCTCTTAGTTACAGTTACCTGCTGGCTCATGTTCGAAAGTTACCTTTTACTTATAGTTAGTTCTTCATTATTAAGAGCCACGCGTTTATGAACTCACTAGCGGTATAATGTTAACTGCATCTGCAATAAAATGATTTTTTTAAAGTTCTACGACTTTTTAATACTTGGGAACAAACGCTCGCAGTACGTCCTAAGAGAAGTAATACCAGAAAATCTAACTAATTAAAAGCCAACGGTTGTTTATTCAACATTTCGCAATACCAGGCGAACAGCGGGCCTAGGAGCGAATAATTTATATTTAATTTAAACAAGACGACATTGGTATTCGGTATACGAGTGCGTAATTAAAATTCCTGCCGCGGTGGTGGCGGCCCGGCCCCGCGCACCCTGGCGACAGTTTTCGCGCCAATTTCAACGCGCCCGGAAATTAATTGTGACAGGAAGACGCGGCGGTCACATCCGCCCGCGTTCCGTTACACGCATTGTGTTTATCGGCCACTGTGTCCGTTCGATGTTCAATAAAAATATTTATCCGTGTCATGCGAGCGGCTGAATTGAATGATATGAAATATAAATATCGAAATATGGTTTTAATTAAACTTTGGACGACCTCTCGTTCTGCAGTTGCGGATATTTATCTCAGAGATGCCTTATTAATGATAAATGTTGTTTTTTTAATCTGACCAACACAAACGAGTTGAGAGATTATTCATAGACGTTGCCACAATATACATAATAATGGTGGGTGTATACTTGCTGGCCACTATTTCTCAAGAATAAAGTTCTTTTGATTTATAAGCAGCGATTAGTTAAATACATTCGTGTGTCACAGATCTGGTGGCTACGATGTAACCGGCTCTCAACTGATTATTGCCATCGTTAAAAAATCTTATAAAACGGGACGGCAATTAATAAGTGTCAAGATTAACATTTAATTAAAGAAACGACAGTATCGTCATAATCCGAAATGATGTGCATACTATTTTTTTTAAACGATTGTCATGATTATGTCAATTTGAAATTTATGGCGATATTATAATGTTTCCTAATACAAAATTAAATAAATAAACTATAAATATATAAAATTAAGTTATGAGGTATTAGTAAGACTGATAACGACTTTCATTAATAAATATTTATGGTTTGATTAGCAAAGTGAAGTGGAAGTTATTTCATTTTTTAATATTTATCATGTTGTATAAAATCGATTGTCAATATTTGAAAGTGACAGACTGCGTAGTCTACAGATAAAAATCACATGCGCCAGTTCTGCCAACATAACAAACACGATAATTACGAATGAAATATCACCGTATCAAGTCTATGTCGCGAGGCTAGATGTACTACTAATGGCCGCCGAAGTGACCATCGTGATGTGACTATAAAGCGTATTCATAAATCAACAGGCAATTAACAGAACATAAACGACTAGATTTGTTAATAGGTTTCTGACCTATAAAATGTCAACTCAATGTTATTTTGTTGGTAATACTTTCCACGCAAAAAAAAAACAATAATAGTGAAACTAGACGTGGGAAGAATTCGCTAATGGATCCAATATATTTACAATTACAGATAATATTATTTATCTAGAAATATCTTTGGAACGCCATATTGTTGGAAACAATAGCTGACGATGACAGCTCAATGAGAACACCTACCTAAAATTACGATTTATTTTCAATTTAAGGTTGTTAAATCATATCGAATAGATTCAAAGTCTTGATATTGAAATAGCCGTAAATAAAAGCATGGTTAAAATTTTAAGGGTCCCGGCGAGGCCATTAGGGACCCTTAGCGAACGTAAAGTGTCTCGATCTGAGATGCCTCCGGATATCGGACAATTGTTACTGGCCAGCGTGAAATTCGCGACACGAAAAACAAAGTTTAAAAAGAATGATTGAGCACTATGGGTGCGTTCTTTTTACAAAACACAGATTCTAATCAAAATACTTAAGTAGCTATATGGAATCGCTCAAAGGTATGCAAGGTAATTTTAATAAAATTATTTTTTTGAACTGAGAATGGTGCATGTTTCTAAATTGTAATGTATCACTAAATAAAAGGCCTCGAACTTGAGCGTAAATCATGAATATTTGGCCTCTTATCAATAGAAATCTGTAAAAAATATTTGCCTTCTTGACTGAGAATTGACTCTGTCCGAAAAGTGGACCTAGGGGTTCAGTAAATACAATTTAGTATCTAGCTTCTAAACAGTAGCTAAAATGCACTACGCAGGTGTGGTTTGAGCTATGCTTATGTTCCTCCCCTATCATACTTAGCCATTAAACTAATGTACCATTAGAACCAAACGAAATACATTGTTGCTTAGTCTAGGCATACCAAATAGCCTCTCTCGGAAATTGTGTACTTTTAAACAATTTTTTTTTATGTTGGTATTTTTTTGTTTTCTGTCTTTTTTCAAAATTGGTGATTTATTATCGACGATATCGTAAAAGTAGACAAAAAGGCGTAGGAGGCTAGTAGGTATAAAATGAAAGAGGCCTATACACACACAGCTTACTGATATCGGACTGAAATGATGATGATTAGATAGATAGATAGATAGATAATACTTTATTGTACACAAGGATTAAGTACATAAAAATCTTAAAACTAAGTATAGTACAATGGGCGGCCTTATCGCTGTACGATTGTGGAGGTTTACTCCGCAAAACAATAAGCAATGATTCGTAAGCGTATAACAACGCGCAGTTTCACTCAAAACGTCAATACCATCCTTCGTTTATCGATTTAGGTCGGGTTTGACCAATTCCAAATAATACTATTCGTCAGATGAAATATTAGATATCTGTCTCTACTTTAAACTTGTCAAAAACAAGGACGGAAATAATTTAATCTAAAGAATTACATTATTCGGAGTTGTTCGAACCAGGGCCTCTACTGTGAAAAATGACTTACGAAGATTCGGTAGCGTCGTTTCTGTTACATTTCAGATCCCCTGGCACAATATCGCGTTTTCGTTTTTTTTTTTTAATCAGATGACAGTGCCTTGTACAACAAAGTAATAGCCACCGAAGCGTATTATTTCCACCCATATACTGTTAATTTGAACAAAACGCGTACAGCGCTCGCAATCCATCACTCTTTTTCACGCAGAAATACATTTTGAATAACAGTTCAAGATTTCGCTCATCATGCGTCACCACGACTGCATGACTTCGTTAGTGCGATAAAACACTGATGCACGCTAGAACGGAACGCGGCAAAATCAAGAGCCTTATCTCCGCTCGAAAAAAAAAACAAAGCTATATACGCTTCGGCATTGTTAGTTCCACGATTGCGACATGGCGATTAAGCAACGTGCTCCGCTAATTTGAGTGTGGCTTACACGCGAGCACGCCATTATTGTCTGTAAAAAGTGCATTTCTCAGAGGATAGAGACGTCTACGGATCCTCATTGACGTCAGACGTCACCACAGGTGGTGACCGCCAAAATTCCGACATCATTATTTTGACAAATGGAGCTGCGAGTAACGGAACGCGAGATAGCGCCCGTGTGTGCCGGCCTTTACTCCTAATTTATTAAAGTGTAGATCTGAGTTTGGAATAGAAGTTGTTTGTTTTTGCTTTTAACGTAGATTTAGGTTTCTATTTCCCGTGATTTGTATTTCGACTTTGTTTTGACGTGAAATGTCTAACGATGACGCTTTTGTAAACATAATTGAAGCTTTTTGATGCGTTTATTTTTTATTCAAACCTAATCATAACAGAAGAAAGGCAGTTGAAAACTTTTAAAGATGGCAGTTAGGCACCTAATGAAATTAATCGTAGTTTACAAATACGAGAAACTGTGTTTATTATTCTCATTTCCGTACCAGGCTCGCATAAATTGAAGACGGTGCGCGTTACAGCAATCCATCAGTGCAATTAGTTCGCGCGCGCACCGCAGCCGCCGCACGGCGCCGCTGTCGCGCTCATTAGCGGTCGCCTGAAACGCTGATGCGCGTCTGTAATGTGGGATACTTAAAACATTTAAGCGTTCTGAGATAAACACATAACTAAAATATGGAGGTTAAAAAGTACTGTCACATTTGCGAGTTAGTACGCATAACTATTCTGTTTATATTAATGAAATGTCCAAGGATATTTATACTAACTCCAGTTGTAATATTCCAAATCCCAAAAACATTTCTACGAAACTAATTAGATAACAAATTATAAAATACGAAACAAGTTAATCAAAACCTGAGCTCATAAATAAAATCCCAATTCTCCAGATGTTGACCCTAAATAAGGGAGTTTGCACCTCAACCCTTCGTTTAATACGGGATAAATTCGTCGAGCCATCAACGCAACGTGGCGCAGGGTTAGGTACTCTGACCCTGACGGCTGGGGAACTGGCAACACTGGATTGACATTATCAAGAAAAAGATAATCCCAAACACGAAATGTAATAGTGTAATATCTCTTGAAAAAACAACTGGCAATCAATACACTATAATAAAAAAAAAAAAAATATTTTTTTTTCACAGAGTTTTTTTCTTTCCGTTCTCGCTTATATATTTTTTTTATTTGTATAAGTCAATGTTGATTTGCTAGTACCTACTACTACTACAAGTACTTATATCACAACGTTTTGACATCTCACCATCTGTCGCCAAGATATTTATAGTCCATCGTCTGTGTATAATTACTGGGTGTTAATTACGGAATCTTGGGATAATTGGGATCATACTATATTGTTGAGATATAACTGTATCAAAATGAATGGAATAAGTTCAATATTTTTTAAACATGCGTTATATTATAGTTTAAACGGTTATAATATATAAAAAACTAAGAAAAAATTGCCACAATTTTACAATTATTGTAAAATTGTGGCAATTTTTTCTTATTTTCTTATTATAAGAAAATATTAGAAATTTTCAAAAATACGTATGTATGTATTTTGCCCAAACACCCCAAAGTCAAAACTCCCCAATCACAGAATAAAAACAAATCTGGACCCCAACAATTAACGCGGTACCATGTGTTACTCATTTCTCTGATGAGGACCAGAGGGCCAGAGGGATGAGGGGGTCGATATATTGCGTCCTGTAATTACTCCCAGAGGAGGATTAAGAACAAATTCCTTAGAAAACAGTATTTAGATGCAATCGCATACGGGTTCGAATGTTACTTTACAATGTCTTAATTGTTTAGGCAAAGGTAATTTTAAAAATAACTGTACTTAAAAGTTACGTGGCTATTACTCTGTGTAAAATTAATATCTAATATAAAACCAGTTTAGATAAAAAACACTTCAACATCAACAAGTAAAAAGTGAGTTCTTTATTACCAGACTCAGAAAAATTACACAAAAAAGTATGAAAAAGAAAATAAAATTGATGTTCAGTGGATTGCCGTGGTCATATGCCACATTGCCCTAAAGCATAATGTACCTACTACAGTTAGAATGTCTCCTTTGTTAGTTTAGGTAGCATACGACCACACTACTATCCACTACGCAAGCTTTCCGCCTTTTGGCTTCGCCGTAGTCGAGTAAAAGTTTATAATAATTCACAAAGAAAAAAACAACTAATACAGTATTTACAATATTCACAATATTTACAAAATACACATGAAACTATTGGTAAAAGTTGGCAACTTACGAATATAAGAAAACTAAAAGTAGTTCCGTTATATTTTGAGAGAGTAGTAATTGTCTCCTAATAAAGAAAGAGCTCCAATATCCAATACTGACCCTACTTATAATATTTATACTCTTGCGCCTATAATTGCCTAATTGAAGGCAGTTTCTATGCGTCGCAGGGCCGCAGGATTCATGAAAAATATTTATTGTCCATCCGGGATTCCCGGGATTCCGGGATTAGACGAATTTGTACGTGACAACGGCGTGTGGCCTGACCTTTTGTTTTTGTAGGAAATGTTTGGAGAACAGAGACATTTTTGGACTGTTAATATATGTTTGCTAAAATATCGGCTAAGTTTTGCTATTAATAGGTTCCTACAGAAAAAAAAATCGTTACTACACTCGCATATTATGTGTCTTTAGTGGAATTTTTTTTTCAAAATTCGTTGTGATCAAAATTGATAAACACTTTGAAAAACAATTCATTTTGCAAATAAAGCCCAAACACACTTGTGTGCAAAAACAGTTTGAAATTTTTCTACCCCAATTTTCCACCTTCGTTTGTCGACAATCAGATTAAGTATACAAATTCAATGAGATGAGAGTGATAGCAATTGCTAAGAGTTAGCAAACAAACAAACCTTCTCGACAAAACAGACCGAAACCCTAACATAATTCATTATTAGCAACTTGTTTTTCTGTGACTTTCCTCGTTTCGAATTTTCTCTTGCGAAAAGAAAAAGGGATGTCAATTCATTAACACAATGAAAATGTTTTTTGGCTTTATTTTCTTTTTAAATCTTCGATTGGAACGCAAAGCTAAAAGCAATTGGTTATTCTGGATCAAGATTTATAAGTACTAAACTTTTTTAGTTATTTAAAACTTCTTGGTGTCTGAAAAAGAAAAAAATCGTAACATGTAAGTTCCTACTTATTCTTTTTTTTTCTGTAAAGATTTTTTTGTTGTTTAAAAACCAAATCTTTTCCAGTCTCGTTTCAACTTTAAAAATCATCGATGTTTTCATATCAAAAACAAGGCTTGAAACCATATCCCAAAACATCCTCAAAATCCTTACATCATCATAACATTGCAGCGAAGAGTATTTACGTAACAAAGGAGGAGTTCCGGCAGATTTGTAATCGTATCGCATTCAAAGGGTGAATAATACCCGGATCTGTACAAATGCTTCAAATCCAGTGGTACGAGATACCGTGGTCTGGTGATTGATTGTTGATGGGGAGCACGGAGGAACGTCCGAGTTTTCAAGCAGCTTTCTTTCTTGTATTTCGTAAGATGGTGTAGATCACTGATGTAGATTCTTAGGCCCTTTGCATGTTATAAGACACGAACATACAGACAAGAAAAATTTTGTATGGCGCGTGTCTTATCCGACGTGAGAAAAAATATCTTGTAAATGTACGGTCTTATATAAACAATCAAGCGACTGAATGTCTTATCGACATTTCTAATAGGACACAAGAAAAATATCTTATTATGTGTAAAAAGCCTGTAGTATCAGTACAAATTTTAGTGGTTTTTAAATACTCCATAAATATATTTTTTTGTACAAGTTAGAAATAAAAAAAATCTAGATATTAAAAAAAAACTGTTATTCTATACGAAATGATGGAACAAGCCGATAGCTCATGATGTTAAGTGGTAACCACTGCCTATAATAATGCCTTGTCTCACTGCAGACGTCCACTGAGGATGTGCCTCTGAAATAAAAGTGTTTTTGTAATTTATGAACGAGACCTTTAAGTGATAAATCCCTATAGGTCATTATTCCCAAAATTATTAAACAATTGATTAAATAAGGTGAAACATTAAAAAAAACCCGGTTTTTAAGTCTCGAACTCACACGTATAACTCTATCAACTTCGACTCTCCACACCTTCGACACCAAAAACCAAACTCTATTTATTATCGACTGTTCATATTCATATCTATACCAGGAGGACATCCATTGTAGGCTCTTTATCGACATCTTCAAACACCAAACTCTATAATGCATACCTATATCTACTAGGAAAGCATCCTTTGCAGGGATGAACAGGGCTGACCAGTTAGGGCTATCTCGGGGCGGCTTTATGAAAACTAATGCCTTCATTTGCCGGCCCCGGCCACCCGCGATAAGCGATGTCGCCCTGGTACCGGGATTACGTTTTCGGGTGCTACTGATAAAAGTTTGGGAACTTTTGGATTTGGGTTTAATTTAAATGGCGAAATTAACTGTTTGTAGTTGTTTAAATGGCTATTTGGGGGGGTTGTGATGATATTGGTTGGCTTTGGCTGTTGATTTTAATCAAAAGATTTGAGAAACAAAAAAAAACTGTCGGGGAAAAATAATTTGCAGCCAGTTGCTTTCCAAAGAGTCTATGGCTAGACTGCAAATAATACGTAATACGTAGTTCCTACGTAAGAAGCGGGACTCCCATTCTACCAAAATTACACACTGAAAATCTCGTTTTCTATGAAACGTGATTCAAATTTTGACCCTCGTTTCATACTTTGTTAGTTTTCGAAAGCACGAGTCTAGTTCGAGAGTTTCGCCAGTCTGCTAGACTGGGTGTAAATTGACACTATCATTATTTTTTTTTTTCGCAAACAAGTTTTTTTTTTTTCAAATATTCGAAATTAGAATTGATTCAATTTTTAACCCCCTCATGCATGCTAGTGTTTTTTGTACTATTATTTTGCAAGTGTATAATAATGTACCTAAGCAACAGTCAATAGTATATTTCATTACAAGTGCGGAAAGGCTGTCATTGCAAAGAGTTCCGACAAATGTCTACCCGAGCCGAGGCGCAGCCGAAGGCGAGGGTTGACAGTCGGAACAAGTTGCAATGACGGTTCCACACGTGTACTGAACGACTATTTTAAATACAGTTGCGAAAAAATGAAGCAATTTAATAAAAAGATAATTTCTGAAAAATGGCGCCTACCGTAGAATATAAGCAGATATTTTTTTTTCTTCACCCATTATGGTAGGCAAAGGGAACTATGCCCATACAGCCAAGCCTTCAGTAGATTTTTTTATTGATATGAAATGAAAATGAAATTTAATGAGATGAAATGAAATGAAACCTAACCTAACTCATTCAATCAAATCATAAAATCTGATATTGATACAAATCAGTAGCTTCTTTTTAGAAATATACGTATTTGCATGAATCATAAAAACTTCTATGATTTTTTTTTAGTAAAAACTTCATGGTTGGTTTTTTTTTTAATAGACATTATTTTGACAGTTGGGAAAGAGAACGCACGAGTGCGGGAAAGATAACAAAAAGCACGAGTGTGTAATAGCCCACATCCCGAACGCTATACGTCCCTGCAATAAGCCACTTATTGAGCAACTGTATTAAAAAAAAACAGTTTTGCTTTCCACCTCGCAAACCCATAATTTCCACAAAGTCTACAGCAAAACCCCCACAACACGGGCCCGAAGGGCGTCGTGACTTAAGGCTTAATTAGGGAAAAACTGTATTTATTACCTGCCCACCTGCTGTTTACCCGCGTAAACACCCGAACAGGTACCTACACTATTGCTTTACCTAACGAACGGGGAATTACAGTTGCTTAAGGGCTGCACGCCATTACTTTTGATTTAACTTGAAGGCTCTCATTTAGTGGGTCAAAAAACTCATTCGTTTGAAGTTGCCCGAACCAAGACTTCTACTTATTTTCAACTTTTAGAATGAAGACACTTTTTGTTTATTTTTCAATGTACTTAGTCAACTCTTTGGAGCTTAGTTTGGAGGATACAAACGCCGTAAACTACGCAAATTTAAATAAAAAAAAAACACAATGTAACATAAGAACTGTCATCGTTTTTATATCAAATCAAAAAAGTTTATTTGCAAGTAGGTAATAAGTTAACTTAAGGCACCAAATATTTTATGCATAGGTCATGTTTATAAACTCGTTATGTAAATGATTACGTCCGTCATTTGCTGAAAACGGCATTGTTCCGCGTCATAAACCCACTCATAATTCATTTAGCAAAGTATTTCAATAATTATTTTCACTTTTCTACTTCCACGTGCGATTCGCAAATAAATTACTGCGAGAATTCTTAAGTTACTCAACCCCCTTCTTAATTAATTCGCACTCAGGTAATTAAAATCCAAAAACTTGGAACAAAATTAAATTTTATTCTCGACTGTGTGCCCCTGGTACGCCTGTCCCTTATTAGAACCGAGGGTATCATAGGCCGACGTGTCCTCACGATCAAATTGCCTTTTTAACTTTCCCTATTTAGGGAAAAGCCGGGAAATCTCGCAATTGTAATAATAAGATGGTACCAGGATATCATGAGCTCGAGTGGTCTGACTATTATCGTTATGTGAAATTTTTCGCGGTAACAATGTCTTTTAAGCACATCTATTATTTATTTTGTTTCTCAAAAATTAACTTTCTTTTTCGCAAGTTCTTCTTCTGCTTAGATGGAAATAAAATAATCCTACAAAAACGTTGAATTTAAAAATAATAATAAAACAACTTCAACAAAATATTTTCGGCTCGTTCAAAAGGGAAATGGGTCTTTTTGACACGCAACAAGCCACATCTACACATTAAAACTAAACACCCAACATAAGTTCGGAGGGTGCGTCAAAAATCTTATTACAATTAGTCCGATTTGCATACAAAATAAATAAATCAGTCGCATGTGCATTGAGTGCACTCACAATAGAATAACACGCCATTATCCTTTGCTTGCATCTCGCTCTTTCTCTTCAAAAATAGAGAGATAGATTCAAAATAATGCTACGTTGACTATTTGACAGCGGGTTCTGTCAACCCTTCGCTGCCCGCGGCCGGTCTCGGCGATCGCTGCCGCGCCGCCGGTGCGAAATTAACAAATCCAGATCACTATGATTTATGTTCCATGATCCCCCGGTTATCGGGGTCGTCCCATTATGTTTCAAATAAAATAAATACATTATAGAAATGCAAATGTAAGCTATGCACCGGAATCGTATTTTGTTGTACCACTGTATTGCTGTAAAGCTTTTGTGTATAAAATTTATTACGTTGAATTTATGTTCAATTTTATGAAATCTAACTGGTCTAGGTATCTACCAGAGTTGATTACATATATTTATGTGTTATACGTATTATGTTACGTCAACTTGCATTGATATTATAGAAATATTGCTTTTTAATGACTTGTATTGAGTGACATTAACCAAATAAACCATTCTCAAAATGACTGTCAGCTAAGTCAAAGTTTACCACAATTAAGGAAATGAAATAACCATTACGACTGTAAAATTGCTCATCCAGAACATCTTAAACGCCATAACCATTTCAAAAAGCAAAATAATAGCAGCAACGCCGTCAAAATTAATACAAAACGCGATTTAGCAGATACCCTCTTAAGCGTCGTAAAATTTGCCGTTTTTATCCAACCCCTCCGGTAGGCCGGGGGTGCTATATACCCTTCTCGGATGAAGAGTTAATGAACTAATCTAGATATTAACAATACATTAGACACATCGGACGCACTCGCCATGTTTCGACAAAGTAATTACTTTGGCCCTTACAAGGGATAGTTGGACCCGGACGGGTCGCTCTATATGACAAAATTTTCCAACTAACATTGAAGGGTTGGCGTAAATTGGTGATAATTTTAATGTTTATTAAAATGTTTGGATTATATTAGCTGCATAAAATATCCCTATTCACAACATCCTTGCAACAAGTTTCAAACTCTTATTTTTAATCAATTACGTACAAGCACGAATATCTATATTCCCAATTAACCACTATTATTATAATTTTCATCATATTCACCATTTTAAATTGAAATCACAGCGAAAACAGTTGCAATTACGATACAATTATCCGAAAAACTAATCGAATAACAAAGCAATCGGAAGTGTCTGGGTGTTTGTACAAAATTCATGTTGACAGTTAATTTGGAAATGCATCCAGCGCTACATACGTACAGCTACGAGTACCTACGGCACCAGGGGCGCAGAGGCAGGGAGATTACTTATTCAACAGACAAATAACATATTGCTCGTGTAATTGCTTGAAAATATGACGCGATTACATTATGTACCGGTAATGGAGGGTTAATAATCATTTTCGAAAATGGTACAATCCACTAGGTACTATTTTTGAAAATCAAAAGTATATACTCTTCTTTTTGGAATATGTACCTATAATAGAGCAATATTGAGACAATTGGTAAAAAAAAAACAATGAGGCAATTGGTGAAAATAAAAAAAACATACCTAACCCACTCTTTTACACATTCTACTGAGTTTTTATGTGATCTTTGCATAGTGTGTTTTTTTTTTGTTTACTTGTGATTTGTATGTATTGAAGTTTGACCTAATTTTCTTTTTTTTCTTTTTCCAGGTTCATCAACGCGAGACGTAGGATAGTTCAACCAATGATAGACCAGTCAAACAGAGCAGGTAACATATTTTTATACATTTATAGCGAATTTCCTTGATTTTAACTTATTTCTTTAGAAGCTAAAGTTTACTTTAATTGTGTAGGCCTTTACATCTATTGAAGATGATTTATAGAGCGTCAGGAGACAACCTATGCCTACACTTAGGCTCACTTTCACCAAAGTCTTGCTAGAGTCCTTTCCATGAAAGAAGTCCCGCAGACGCGGCGCTGTAGTCGACCTTAAGTATTATTTCTCGGGCAGCCCTTTTAGCCACTTTAAGCATTGAAAACAAGACTTTGATCACAGAAACCAAATAAAAACGCACTAGCATCCGAAAACATTAACAGCGCCTGACAACTAATTTAAAATTTAGTTTTAAAGTTTAGTTCCGGAAATTTCCGCGGGACTTCTGTCATGAAAAGGACTCTAACAGAGTGTTACGTAATCGTCAAAATGTCAAGCGACTAAATTAAAACGACGTTCAACGCTGTTTAAATAAAACGCAAGCAGATGTATTTTTGTTTAGCTGGTTTATATGGTGGCAGTCAGATCAGCGATTAGATTTAACAGCCTGTTAATGAAGATAATCCTTGGTTTGGGCATGGTGAAACACAAAACGACCTTAACAGTCCGTTAAATGGCTAACAAGCTGTTAGTTTAACTAACAGATCATGGTGAAACCGGCCCTTAACGGGACACTGTAGTGCCTGGGCCTCAACTGCGAATATTGATTTCCGAAGATTCGGTAGTGACGTTTGTGTTACACTGCGCGGTCGCCTCGAGCGATGGTCCAGGCTCTTTCGAAGTCACAGCGTTACTGCGCAGTGTAGCACAAACGTCACTACCGAATCTTCGGTAATAATTATTTACAGTAGAGGCCCTGGGACAATGTTTAGATGGAGTACCATCCTCTCAGCCTAGTCAGTCATATCCACAGGAAAGACAAGGTCAATACGTGCGGAGCTGACTAAGCCGCGGGTTTCCTCACGATGTTTTCCTTCACCGCTAAGGTCGTGTTAATGCGCATTTTCCGAAACGAAAAATCCATTGATGTACTTTAATAAATAAATATTCACGGACACTTAACACAACGCCTTCTAGTTCCAAACTAAGCAAAGGTTGTACGATGGAAACAAGATGGCTGATAGAATACATACATACATTTTTTTTTGTAAATACATACTTATAATACATAGAAACACCCAGACACAGAACAAACATCTATGTTTACAACACACAAATGTTTTTTCTCGGTGGGGATCGAACCCACGACCCACAGCACGGAAGGCAGAGCTACTACCGACTGAGCCATGACGCCTGTCAACAACTTTACACAATGACATGAGCTATAGTAGGTGCCAAATAACACTGCAATACGGGTCATTCGCCCACCTTCACCTCGATGTCGCAAAATTCAATTTATGTATGGTAAACAAACAGTACTACGAGATTCGAGCGATTACCGTCTTAGCGACCGGTTTGCATGGTAAGCGACAGAGTTAGCCATTCATAAATTGCATTTTGCGACATCGTGGTGAAGGTGAGTGAATGACCTGTATTGCGGTGTTATTTAGCTCCTACTATAATATCAGTTTTTGTAGGTTAGTTTTTTTTGGTTCTGGCGCTGGCTTTTCTTTTTGCCAAGTATTTTTACATTTCGGTAAAGATTGCCAATAGAATCCTATAAATATTTCATTTCATTCTGTACTACAGCTATAGTCTCCTATTCACATTGGAAGGCACGTATCTACTTTGAAGTGTACAATCGAGTTTGCTGACCACAGAGTGGAGCCACAGATAAAATAACACTTGCATACAGAGGTGTCACTACCAAGATCCGATATTTGTGATGTTCTAGTTCTACGAATACAAGCGATTTTCTACATTGTAATCAGCTGGTGATAGTCCAGTTTCACTTATATTTATAAGGCTCTAGGTCATGACAGTCGAAAATTAAAAAAATCGACCTGTTTCAAATTAGAACTCATTTGACTAAACTCATTTTGAAACGAAATCTCCAGACGACGAATTCAATTTTTTTTTTACTCTGGTTTCCATTTTACACTAGCTTTTATGAAGTGACGTAAGCAACTATAGGTAATAGAGTTTCATAGAGTATGCACGGTTGCATGCACCGGGGTCCCGCGAGGCGTCTTCAAGCTTTTAGTGCTGACCGCTGGCAAGTTATGCGCCCCTGGTACCAGCTGGGCTAAAGTAATGACTGAATAGAGAGACTGGAACACAATTTATCGGTAGCTAGCTGAAAATGTATGTAAAATTATCTAAGATGTGATAAAAATGTGTGTATCTTTGGTAGAGGGTAGAATAATATCTTTGAAGATGCACTTTTTAACATGCTACTTTCCCAAAAGTTTCGCTCAGATTGATATCTTTTAGCCTTATCAGTTAGGTATGTACAACCACACATGCTCAAAAACATACCTACTATATAGTACCAGGATATCAGACGTTGATACCTAAATTTTCCAAAAAAATTGACAAAATGTAATCTTACTACCCGCGCCTTCTGAAATCTGACTGAATGCTCTAGTCTTTGTAGAGTTGGGTTCATTGAAAGTACGAAATTCATACAAAAACTCAATTCGCAAGCATCGGCACTTTTTACCGACAATACCAACCATTCTATTTTACTTTGTAATTGTAGCGAGCTCCGTAAAAATTCCCGAACGAGAAGGGACGCAAAAAGAGCTTACTCTTACACCAAGAAGGGTAAAAAAGAAAAATGTCCGAATTCGTTGACCCGTCCCGGACCATCCATCACTCCCCCCGATCGGCAATGTGTGCCTTCATCTAGATACGGATGTTGGGATTAGAATTAGAAATAAAGACTTTTCTCCGTTTCTTTTTTCGAAATGTTTTTATCTATTGTCGGTGGTGCTTTCTTTGTCATCTTGTGATAGGTCGACTGGGAGAAACTGGATGTATCTATGAAATATGTAGCTTTCGAGTATAAACTCAAAATCTTCGTGAAAATGGCTGTTGTCAAACAACCACAGTGTGGTGATAGGATTAAATTTTCTTAAGAGTCTGACCACAATATGTCTGCAGTGGAATATATGGGCAACACCAAAAAGATTTGATAATTTCGTCAGTACTGTTCATAAGATGAAGCTTTTCAAATTCTATTAACAAACCTTTTAGCACCGCCAAATCTTTGAGCTTATTTCAAGACCATAATTTCGCTGAATAGTTCTAATAGAAAATATTGTATCGATTGACCCCACGACCTTCGGAAAGCTCCCACTACGCCACCTGTATTCAGGGACATTAACAGACTTCTATAGGTATATACAGTGGTATGCCACCCGATTGGCGTCGAACGAATTGTAATTTACAGTGGTGCGGTAATGGGCGCATCACAGACCAATTTATGCCCTTATAATAAATTCATTAGTCTGCGCGCCCGTGCCGACGAGCATTGACAACGTTATGTCCTCGCAGAGTACTGGATAGTTTCTACGTCATCTGTAAATAAACCCTGGACTGTGACAGAGTATAGCTAGTTTACGTAGCTTTCCTAAAAAATACTAAAATCTTTTTGCTAATGCAAATAGCCCTAATAAAGGACTATTCAGTTTCATTCGGTTCTGAGTTCTGAGCGATTTTATCTCTACAGTTGATTTATACGTTTTCATAAAACGGTATTATTGTGAAGTAAACGGCTTGTTCTGAGATTTGGTAAGAAAATACGTTTTATGGAACGTATGGATTTTAATCTTTTGGGTATTTGTCTACTGATTTTACTAATTTTTCTTCAATGTATTTTAGTAACATACGTCACCATCAAAATATTGTTTTGGTAATCACATACATTTTTGCAATTTTATAGCGCATGTTCTTGAATGTTTCTTGACCTCTTGGCTACAGGCGTCGTCGGTAGGTTACGGGCTACTCTCCCGTGAGCGAACCCCTGAAAATCGTTACAAGTAGTTCAACAAAAGTTGGCAAGAAAGAATGCCACGCACGAGGAATACATAAACGGGCAGCGCTACGACAAATAATATAGTGATTGGAAAGGCTTCCTTTGGCTTGACCGCAGGAAATGCGGTGGCTATATTCTTCAGTCCATTGCCAAAACAATTTTCCATCTATCCAATCCCGGTTTTGCCATTTTCCGTTGTCGGCGAACTTGGCCGGCTATATCCGTTGGAAGCCAATGTTTTACGTCTGCTGTTTAGTACCTCGGAAGTTCTGACGCCCTGGTGCAAGCGCAGATAAAAGTTTGAATTTGTGCGAAGATTTGTTAGAATACTGTTTCAGTTCCGCTTGTTTGCACATTTTAAATACCGCAGAGTTACTCGATCGCCGAATAGGTCGTGCAAGGTTTCTTGTTTACTTGCAAACTGAAACTATCTATCTACTAAGTAGGTTTCTGTGATGAAAATTGTTGGAGATTAGATAGTTGTCATCCATTTGTCTCATGATGAGTTCTGAACCTGAATTTTTCTTCGCTATGTGTAATGAGCTCACATTGTCGTTGTTATCACAAAATTCCGATATTTGTGGTGTTCTTGTTTCGTGTTTGGTCATGGCATTTTAGTTCCATAAGTGTACCTTACTGAAGAAAGATAATTAAATTTATTTCGTTGCCACAAATCTGATTGATGAAAGTAATCTACAGTTTAACCTACGCAGTACAAATTTACGTTGTTCCGTATAGAACTGTCTCGGCACACATCCTCGTAAGATCACCGCCACTAAATCATAGTTTCCTGGTAGTCTCAGGGGCTCCGTTATTGCTTCCTGCTGCCCTGGCAACGTTTTTATGCTCTGTCCGTATTTGTGGGTAATCAGCTTTTAATTCGTTTTACAAAGTTTATTGACTATCAAACCACTGTTTTTTTTTCTTATTTTGTTATTCTGGGTCATCAACACCTCGACTATCGACTCTACATTTTAGTTAGGAGGTGCGGGTAAGATCCGAACTTACCATTCTTTTCTCCAGCTTCAACTTTGTAAACTCTGCTTCCAAGTCTTTGGGTGAGCCCTGAATTCTACTCCAGCCACATATCTGACGATAAGTCACGTGACATCCTTGACATTTACAGAGCTGTTTCAGGTGGGCTATTCTGATTCATTCGGTAAGCCTTTATGGATCGATAGAGATTTTGAATTCGTTATTTGAAATCGCCTTCGAATGTTTCCGAGAGTGTTGGAAGTACGTAGCTGTCTAGTCATTTTAGTTAATCGAAGCAGTTTGAACCAAAAAATATGTATAATACGTAGTTCCTACGTAAGAAGAAGCGGGACTCTCATTCTACCAAAATTACACACTGAAAATCTCGTTTTGTATGAAACGAGATTCAAATTTTGATCCTCGTTTGATACATCGTTTTTCGAAAGCACGAGTCTAGTTCGCGAGTTTCGCCAGTCTGGTTTGAACAAAGAACCTAATTTCCAATTTCAATAATAAATCATTCTACCGAACAGAGTCTTCAGCTAAAATCAATCGCAATACCAAAAGTCAAGTAAATCCGCTCAATTTTACCACAAAACTGTTATGGCTTCCGAAAGCAATATTTCCACGGGATTATCAATAGTAAAGTAATGGTGTTCCCCCATTATGGACGCCGATTTCCGGCTGCCTTCCATGGCTTTTATGGGGCACGCGCCATTGCGCCACGAGAGGGACAAACAGCATCTATGCTGTTTTTTTCTTGTTTTTGTCGGACGCTCTTGTTTTTGTTATTTAAAATGGATTGGTGTTGGTCGATACTGCGCGATGAAAATGCCAAAAATATTATTTAATTCATATGACCGAGCATGTTTTGTCTATCAAGAATGTAGGCTACTGAGAAAATAGTGTAGATACTTGACGCACACGTTTTCGGTATTCGGCTTAGCGCGGAAAAACCACACTGAAAAGCGCCAAATTTATCGGGTAACTTTCGGAGATACTTGCAAACTATTTTTAAAACTGACAAGTGTAAAAACCTTCGACCAATTTTCGAAAATAATTGGGTTTTTTCTATTTAGTTTTACAAAATTTGACCAATGTCCAATTTTGCTAAGAGATTTTTGTAAAATAATCTCTCTGGTTTCTTCCACAATTTTTTTTGATTGATTAGCAGCAACATTTTTGCAGTTCTTTTTACTTTGGTTTGGTTCCAAATGCTATTCAAAACCACGTAACCAGAACCAGCCAGCCTTATTAACCGTTCAGTGTTCTACCCCGCAGTGTTCCCTCACGCCGGCCCCAGCGGAGCGTACAGTCCCGAGGCCACCATGGGCTACATGATGGACGGCCAGCAGATGATGCACAGGCCTCCCACAGACCCTGCCTTCCATCAAGGATATGCGCACTACCCAGCTGAATACTACGGCCACCATCTTTAATACCGTAACTTTGTACATGTAAGTATTTATACAAATAGAAACCTCCTTTAATTCCGTCCTTTATAATGACTTTTTATATGAAAAGTCGAGCAGAGGTGTAAGTAAAGCACAATAAACCTTTTACGTCTAGTCAAACTTGTTATTTTAAAGTCATATTCATTTATATACAGCCTTGTAAGTATTTGTTCATAATGTACCGCGATCTTGATTACATTAAAACATGGGTAAGAAAAAAATTTATTTATGAGTTGTCAGAAAAATTACAAATCAAATTTTTTCAAGGTTTTGCAACACATTTTTGTAGAACTTCAGAACGAACTTTAGGGTATGGAAACTTAATTTTTGGATTTGAGACAAGGAGTCTCACTAAACGATGAATTTATGGTGTACTTATTCTGAACGACATTTATACCATTATCCAACTGCAACGCATCTCGCTTTAACGCAGCTACAAATTCGTTAGTCTCTGAATAGTTTCCATAATTCATACCCGTAATCCATTCGTAGAAATCCAATTAAAGTATGTAAATGACAAACCATTATCGTATAACTTACGCTTTAAATTGTTACACAACCTTAATGCAGTAGGATCGATACAATACATTCCTCAGACGACCGATCGATCCGAACTTTCGGATTCCAATAACAATAAAATATAATTATAATTGTTGTTGTTTGTGTTGGTTACAGATATGAGTAACGGTGACATCGTCCGGCCTCCGCTGGCTACAGCCGCCGGCTCGGCCCGTGAGCCTCGTGATACTAGGAGAACGACGCTATGTACATACATACAACGCGATACATTTTGTAATATTTGAAACAGTATACGATCTCCTAAAGTTAAGATTTGAAGTCAACATTATTATTAAAAAAAAAATTAAATGTAAAAAGTGACATGGACGCTGTTAACTGGTGCAATCACCTATTATAAATAATAGTAACGAAGGAACGGTTATCACTCGGAACAATAGAAGGAGTAACAATAAAGTGGTTTGATAGTTATCGTATAAATATTTATAGCTAATTGTGTATTGTTATTACGTAAATATAAATAAATAATTGATTAGTTGTAAGTTGTAACTATCACTGGAAGTACTAGGGGAGTTGTCGACAGAACGGTCATAGATTTGGGGCAATTTTTGTAAAGTGTATTAATAGTTTTAGGTACTTATCCTTTCGTAACATCAGTTTTGTTACATGAGATTGTATGCGCGAGTGAGGTCGAAAACTGATGAACAACATAAAAACTGTTTAATAGTTTACGCAATAGTTATTGTTATCTTTGTTGACCGAATTCGGCCTCGTGGTTCGGCCTCGTCCGCGCACGCCCTCACTACGCAATCGTATGTTTCTTTGGAATGTGTTGCAACTGTAATACTTAATTTACTTTTCGATATTCTTGAAGCTCAAGTCGTACTTCTAAATCTAATGTCAATTTGAATGTCCGCGCACTATCCCTTATTTATACATTAACAGGTAATGTTCGACATACATATCTTTGAATTTGATAATATTTATATACCTACTATAATGTACCATTTAGTTCACCTTGCCTTGGTGTTCGGTATAGCACAATTGTAACCGATGTATACGAACCTATATGAGATATTTTACGATGTTAAAGAGATTTTTAGGTATATTTTGTCTGTGGATGATACCTGATATTGCCTTCTATGTTACCAGGAGACCATGAACAATAAGAATTACAGTTTAAAATAAAATTGTGTTCAGCGAGAGTGAGGGAGTAAGAAATATTTAATTTTTTGAACTGTAACTCTTATTCGCACGATGTTTGTTTATATAAACATGGAATTGTGTGAATGACTGAAAATATGTGAGCTTCTCCTAGATCTTTAATTTGTCGTTTATCAGTTCTGTGGTGTTCAAACTTAACCATTGTAAAGTTAGCGATTAACACTTCGTTATCCACCACGGGACTTTACTATGAGTGTTAAAGTATTCATTTAATCTTAATTATAAACATTAAATTTAATCTTTGTATTTCAAATACTGAATCGTATACGAAACTACAGTTTTTACTTAAACTAAAACTCTTATACTAAAGCTTTTAAGTGTAGAATTTGAAGTCAATTTAATATATTTTTAACACTCATAGTAGTTAGTATACATATTTCAGTAATCACAAGAATTGTATTATAAGTAATGCGATGCATTACAGCCTTATCTCATGTATACGAATGAAAGCGAATAGTAAACATACTTGGACATACTAGCTATATGACTCAAGGCTATGTCAGCATAGCTGTTTTTTCAAAAATATATATTTGAATCTTTTACAAAAATATATATTTGACAATCAAAAAGGCGTTTGTTTTTGTTGATATTTATTAAGGCGTATGTATAAGGCAGGCAACCCTCTCGCTCGCACATTTCAACATTTTTGAAGATATAATATAACTAAATGTAATTATGTGAAATTGCAGACCTTCAGAGTCGAGAGAATAACAATGCAAAGGTTCAGTAAAAATATCGCATTGATCCAAACAAGTTTTCTAACCAAAAAATTTGCTATTTATCGCATTGGTATAAGTTTTTTGGTCAGAAAACTTGTTTGGTACAATGTGATATTCTTACTGAACCTTTGCATTGTTATTCTCTCGACCCTGAAGGTTTGCAATTTCACATAATTACATAATTTAGTTATATTATATCTTCAAAAATGTTGAAATGTGCGAGCGAGAGGGTTGTCTGCCTTATACATACGCCTTAGCTGTGCTAAATATTATGTAAAAATACAACAATATTGACATAACCTAGTGTAGCTATTGTAAAAATTACAAAAAATACGAGAACAAGCTTTATACTAGTTTAAAACCACCTTGTCTTGTCACGGTGCGGTTGTTAAAAAGCTGGTTTAGATTATACTATGCCGATATATAGATTATATAGTTATTTATGTTACTTGTGATGTTATATATATATTTTTAAGGCGGAGTTTCATTGAGAGCGTGATGGCAGCTGGTTGCATTTATTCTTAGTAAATGTTTTACGTGTTCTTTTTATAATAACTTACGACGCTCTCAGTCAAACTGGACCTTAAAGTATTGTTTTTTTTTTAATGGACTCACACTATTTTGAATTTCACTTAGAATTTAGAAAAGCAACCGCGCCATAATGTTTCATCTTGAATTTATTGTAAATAATTATTATTACATTTCTTTCCTTTGTAAATCGCAGTTTTGGATATAATTTTCTCAGTATTAAACTAATCTATTTGTCAGCACATTTCTTACCAATCTCTGTTAATATTATTCACAACCATTGTTATTTGCATTGCGTGTATTATATTTTTACTAAGAGAAAAATCTTAATTAATAGTTGTTAGGTATTAATGTATTAATTGAAAAATTTTATTTTGATTTTTCTCTATATAATTATGTACATTATATTATTTCGAAGTCATCAAGCTATTGTAAATATAGATACTAAAAAGCATTGTTCGTCTGTCAGCGAAACATTAACTGCGAAAATTTTGAATTATATTTGTATTATTATTATAATTTGGCGAGGTAAACAATATAAATACATTTAACAGCAGAATGGTTTATGAATTAAAACATCTAAGCTGGCGAGACGATGAGATGTGCGGAGTCGGCATTATGAATGCTACGAATTGTGTAAAAAATATTAAAAACTAAAAAAAACGTTCTTGTTTCATTTCTGCATTACCTAGACATAATTCTAATTCTAATTCGTCGTGGGGGAATAAGATCTGCACTGACGTCCCGCGTTGGGGTGTATTGTGCATTGTCCCCCTGCTGACCTCACCCCAACCAGCCCAACTCCTTGAAGTAACGGAGAAGGACTTTGGGTTGATGACAGCAATGTTCCAGCATCCCCGATGGTGATGTGGATGCCAAGGAGTGAGACCCGATCAGCTCCTGCAGTTCCGTTTTGGATCTAGCTTCGGCTGTGGCAGAGCAATGCAGCAAGACATGCTCTACTGTTTCTTTTTCCTGAAGACAGCCACGACAGAGGTCGCTGTCTGTCGCCTAGACATAATTAACTGTAACATAGTTTCAAACATAGCCATCTTTAAAACGGAATTAAAACGCTGGCTAGTCGAGCAAATCTTCTACAGCTTATAATTAGTTCATCTAAGTGCAGTCTGTTTATCTACCTAGCTGTAGGTATTGACTTGTTTCCAATTTGACATATAATGCAGTATATAAATATCTATTAGCGTTTAGGCAAGCGTAGTGTAGGACGCCCTCCGGCTAGGTGGTGTGACGATCTGAGACATGTAGCTGGCAAACACTGGATGAGAAGAGCCGAAGACCGGGCTCAGTAGCGCGTCTTGGGAGAGACCTACGTCCAGCAGTGGACCGATATAGGTTGATGATGATGATGAAATATCTATTTGTATATGAAGGTTTATAGGTACGTATCTACAAGCAACAATATAAAATGAAATCTTATTCAAACTACTTATGTAAACTTCTAAGGGTTGCCAACTATTTTTCGAACAAACTTAAAAGTTTTAACTACATCTTCAACTTACACAATTCAATCATATTCGACGAAACTTATAAAATATTCCCCAACTATTGTCGAAAACGGAAGAACTTTAGAGGTGTTTGTGAACCCTAGAAATATATTATAGAGAATATAGAGAGTGTTGTGTGTAATGTCCAAGAATATTTATTTATTTATTTATTTATTCAGAAGAACAATTTATTGGTTCATTTTTGCATAACTGGTTTTAATACTCGACTAAATAGTTTGTCAATTTAACATATCTCATGGAATCGTTAACGTAGAATCATAGACCTTTAAAGGTAGTTGTGGCAAGTCCAAACAATATATTAGATATAATTACTTTGCCCTTATTTTGCAGTACTTTTTGATGAATATCTATGACAAAAACCGTTGGTGTTGTCACATAACACCGCCAAAATAATAAAAAATCACGAAAAAAAAAAGAGACTTACAAATAAAAGAGAAGAAGAAGAGTCAGTGGATTTTCGCTGTGAGGTAATACATTAGTAAAAGATTAGGTAACCGCTTCACATCAGGTGCAAAGTAAATCAATTTTAATAAAAAACTAGAAAAACATCAGTTCCTAAAGATTTTGTTGTAGGTCTAGTTTGTATACTAAAGGTCATTGAACCTAACTCTACACTCTACAGGTTCTATTCACAATAATTACAAATATTTCGCAATTAAAAGATTGCTCGTAGCGCTACGGCGTAGCTCGTAGCTACGGCGTAGCGGGCGTGGTTCGAAAATGGCGGCCGACAGTGAGTAATGGCTCGCTGGGACGGGTCCAGTGACGCGTGGGTAGGGCTGCCACGCAGGTAATATTATTGTATTTGGTATCTATTGGAAAAATGCGCGTAAAGAGATTTTTTTTAATTCTTAGTTCAAAAAAAATTTAAACATTATTTTTTTCCTATTTTTTACTGTGGAAGACGCTCTGCCAATTAGTAGTTGTAGGCTGTAGATTCGATACCTTCATAGGATAAAAATTAGTGCGACGTGTGTCCTAGTAAGTATTTTAACAAGTTTTTTATTTATGAAATTATTATTTTTTATTTTTTTTTATTTAACTCTACTACTACTACTCCTTAACAACAATTATATATATATATATATATTATATAATAACAACCATTGGGACATAAATTGGCTTATAATAATATAATAATAATAATAAACTACTACTCCTCACCTCTTAGATAAGTACAACAATTACAAATAACATTTTTATCCACATTTAAGCAACAACTACCTACACTCTGAAATAAACATACATTTTTAATTAAATAAGTTATTAGGAAAATTATTAATTAATAATTTTCCTTTCCATTCAAGGTTGTCTGGTAAAGATCGCTGTTTAGCGATAAGACCGCCCATTGTAGTTAAGTTGTTTTGTTTCCTGTATGTTTAGTTTTTAGTTGTGGTGTGCAATAAAGTATTTTCTGCCTTCTATCTATCTAAATAAGTATTCACAAAGGAAATTACAACTAATACAATATTTACAAAATGCACAGGAAACAGTTGAACTATCTACAAACAGTTGCAAACCATTTACAGATAGCCTAAGTCCAAATCAGTACCGATCGGAAGCGTGCCCAAGACAATACTCTAAAAAGTTTAGAGTATTGTATTTACTGCATACAATACTCTAAACTTTTTTCCTGTTATTTTCACCGAGTGCGTCAACCCTACGTTTTTTCCTAGAGCGGAGCACAGTAAGCAACGCACCGATTGTATCGCGGATGCTCGGAGCGGGCCATTTGTCAACGGGGGGAAGACGCGCCGATGCTCTGTCGATTCCTTCGCACTGGATTTAACCACCCTGTATACCTACTGTAACCACCCTGTATAACTATTGTAAACAAAAACATTCTATAGTAGGTGCCAGATAACACGGCAATACAGGTCATTCACCCACCTTCACCACGATGTCGCAAAATTCAATTTATGAATGGCTAATTCTGTCGCTTTCCATACAAACCTATCGCTAAGACGGTATCACTCGAATCTCGAAGTACTGTTTGTTTACCATACATAAATTGAATTTTGCGACATCGTGGTGAAGGTGGGTGAATGACCTGTATTGCCGTGTTATTTGGCACCTACTTTACGCAAAAGCACCCTGTATATAGTTACTATAAAAAGACTGTATCGTATAGTGTATAGCTACTTATTGTAAACAATACCATTCTACGCAAAAGCAACCTGTATGTATATAGCTACTGTAATCACCCTGTATAACTACTGTAAACACACCCATTCTACGCAGAAGCACCCTGTATATACTATAAACTATACGTTTTTAGCACACACTATTGAGCTACGCTGAATATACTCGTAGCTACTTGCAAACATCCTGTATATCGACTGTAAACACACCCATTCTACGCAGAAGCACCCTGTATATACTATAAACTATACGTTTTTAGCACACACTATTGAGCTACGCTGAATATACTCGTAGCTACTTGCAAACATCCTGTATATCGACTGTAAACACAACCATTCTATGCAAAAGCACCCTGTATATAGCTACTAAAAACAGCCTGTATAGAGACTGTAAGTATCCCGTACAGCAGTGACTACACACTATGGCCCTTACTTACGACAGACGAATAGTTAAACAGTTCTCATTAACCACCATTGGCCCAGTTTCACCAAAGTCTTGCTATAGTAGGTGCCAAATAACACCGCAATACAGGTCGTTGACCCACCTTCAAAACGATGTCGCAAAATTCAATTTATGAATGGCTAATTCTGTCGCTTTCCATACAAACCTGTCGCTAAGAAACTTTACTCTTTGATATTATTCTCAGATAAATTCGTTTTTGTGTTTCCATTGCAATCTTGAGAGTAGCCAATACTAGGTATTGCTATGCTGTATATACATAAAAACCAACTTAATTCAAAATACAATTGCTTAGAGAGCGCAACGCAACGCATACATGCGCACACAATTTTTTTATTTTTTTTTCGCTCCTCGGAGCAGGCTATAGCTTAGAACCATACCGCCTAGTCTTACGTTATGTTTTTCTCATAAGTTAGTTTCTTTAGGTGTATGTCTTGCGTAGATTTTTTTTTTTATGTAGAAATCATAATTCAGTTACTGATACACATCTGAATGAAAACATACCACTAGCTGGTACAATGCGCATACAAATTATCCGGGTGTCAAGTTGTCAATATCTATGAAAACAAACAGCTGTTTTGTCAAATGTAGCAGCCGCCATTCAAATATTCGACAGATAACTTGTTTATACCATAGATTTTGGCGGTATAACGATTTATTCTCGGATAGACAAGTTTTTCCTGGAATAAGACTTGGTAGAATGAAAAGTTTCTTTTCACTAGAGTAATTACTGATTTTATTCGCAGTATAAGACTTAAACTGCGTATAAATAGTTTGGTCGAATCCGCCCTTAGTCTATTTTTAGATATAAGGTTACACTTGTATTACCCTAGTTATTATTAGCATGAGAGAAATAAATATATTTGAATTTGAATTTAGTTGAATCAAAGTCGATCTCTGTCACTGTTTGACATTACCTGTTAGTAGGTGACAGCAAAAATTTAAACAGCTGATTAACGTAATGCAGCGATCGTAAGCGTTTATTCCCACCTGTTCTGTTGAGTAGTTCTGTTGACAGAACTACTGGGATTTTTTTTCCCATTAGTTCTGTGACTTAAAAGACTATGCTTTACACCTGACTTGTCTCTACTATTCCCACCAATGTTCTGTTTAAGGGTGGTAAATTGCTAAACAATCTTGCATTGCATTTTTGATAAATAGGGAAAAAGTACCTAATCTTTGATATGGTTTTAACCACTTTTTTCTGCTTAGTCAATCTTCACTGTTTGTCTATGTTAAGCGACATTCTGCGCGGTCACTATTTGGATAGGTGACTGCTAGTGGCATATATATCTAAGCGTTTCCGTGCTTCGTGCACGTTAAACTGTCAGTTCCGGCTCTAGCAGTCGTTAAGCCATGACGGAGGCCTTAAGGCGGCCTTAAAACTCCGTCACCAGAGTTGGCCACTAACTCATACGAGGTTTCTTGCTTTACTATTTTTTTCGTAGTACCTTTCCATTCAAAAGGCGTCACTGCTCAGTCGGTAGTGGCTCTGTCTTCCGTGCTGTGGGTCGTGGGTTCGATCTCCACTGAGAACAAACATTTTTGTGTGGCAAACATAGAGTTTTGCTCTTGTCTGGATGTTAATATGTTACAAGTATGTATTTACAAAAAAATGTATATAAGTATAATATCAGTAATATAGTTCCCATAGTACAAGCTCTGCTTAGTTTGGAACTAGAGGGCGTTGTGCGAAATGTCCAAGGATATATTTATTTATTACTAGGTGCCGCCTGCGACTTCGTTCGCGTCCCGTTGGATAAGGTTGATTTTTCGGTATAAAAAGTAGCCTATGTGTTAATCCAGATCACGGACAATATATATTCCAAGTTTCATCCAAATCGGATCAGTAGTTTTTACGTGAAAGAGTAACAAACATGCATCCATCCATCCATACTTACTTACAAACTTTCGCGTTTATAATTTTAGTAGGATTAAAAAAAAAGCTAGGCAGGCATCATGGCGGACACAATCCCGAGGGCTGTGAATTTAAGGCGAAGCAGAGACATGTTTATTGGTTAATTAAAGTTTTCGCGGGAGCGTTCGCAACTTCACTCTAATTAACTGATAATAGGAGCTTTTTTATAATTACAAGTGGTAATGGGAGAGTTTTTTACTTTACATAGCTAAACCTTAACTAGTAGTTCGCCGAGAACTGAGACCTCGCGATGTTCTAAAAAAATTAAGTCTCCTTAGATCGCTTTCATAATTGCTGGTCATCATCAGACCTTGACTTTGACCTTGACTGGATGAGATGAGCCGCAGACCGGGCTCAGTGGCGCGTCTCGGGAGAGACCTACGTCCAGCAGTGGACCGATATAGGTTAATGATGATGAAGATGATCAGACTTTCATTTAATTTCAAAACTTTGCGAGTTACTAAATGTATCAAAATCAAACTGCATTTAAATAATTCTTTGTTATATCGCTCACTTGATCAATTATTCCACAGCCCTATTATTCCCTAGCCGATTTTCTGGGTGGCTCCCATGTTCTATAGAACTGTTATGTCTAGAACTGTTGAAACTTTTTTTATCCGTAACTAGCCGTCTCCCGCGGCGTTGCTCGCGTTAGGGTGTGACTTTTCAAAATTCCATTTTCCCGCTTTTCTGTTGAAATTTTTCCTGAATTTTCTTTGCTATAAACCTCACGGAGCCCGAGACCTTTCCAACGAATGCAAAACCGTGGAAATCGGTTCGTGCGTTCTGGAGTTATAGCGTCAGGAAGGAAAACCCGACTTATTTTTATATAGTAGATATCTGGTAACTTCCATTTGGGTAGGACTATTGAAACGAAAACTAGCTCTAATGGGCTAGTTTCAATAGTCCTATATACCATCCAACTACAGGGATAAAAAAGGTTTTAAGAACAGTCCTATAGAACAAATGGGAGTTTCCCGATTTTCTTACTAAAAGCTCCTTTCTAACCAAAGGTTATGTCTAGAAAGGTTTGTGTGCAACAACATCGTAATTTTTACTGACGAAATATCCCTTGCTAGAAATTCCGCGAGTGCAATAGGTACTTTAGAACCCTAGCTCTTCACCACACTGGTTTCCCATTTCATTAAGAAGCTTTACCTGCTGACGGTACAATAATCAAAAACACCTGAACAATAAGCCAAGTTTACAATTTATCTGCGACTCTCGATTGCCCCCTCTTAACTGCGGGACGTAATTAACGAAATAATGGACAACTACGCCTTAATGAGAACTAGAGATTTATGGAATCATAACTAATTGATTCTCGTACCTTAGTTAAGACTAGAGAAGATTTTCCAACAGCCAGAAAAAGAACAAGAAGAATTACACTAGATACTTACCACATTCCACATTATCTTTCGAAATTGTCCTAGGTATTGTTATTGATCATCTTTATGTTAATACAGGATTATTCATATATTATGTTGGATTATGATATCATTTCTCTGTTTACGTTAGTTATTATATATATTGTATATATGTTTTTAATTATATTTAAATAGGTATATTAGTTTTTGGAATTGTATATGTACTATATTATGTATAACATGTTATGTATATATACGTATATTATATAATATGTATTTACTAAATCACAAAATTTCTCTTATTAGCACCCCGACCCCCTTCTCTAAATTTATTCAAATCCTCTCCATCCAAAGGTTGCCTGGAAAGATCGCTACTGAGCGATAAGGCCGCCCATTGTACATTTAATGCAACCTGTTTTGTTTATATCATAGGAATATGTTTCGGTGTTATTTATGTACAATAAATCGTTTTCATTCATTCATTCATTCACATTGCACTGAAGCGCTCGTGGCTAGGCTTGCTTAGTCAATTTTCACAGATTATCTAAGTTAAGCGACATTCTGCACGGTCACTATTATAACGGGTGACCGTGCCATTTACATCTGAGCGCTTCCGTGCTTCGAAGAGCACGTTGAACTGTCGGTCCCGGCTCCAGCAGTCGTTAAGCCATGACGGAAGCCTTAAGGCGGCCTAAAAACTCCGTCACCAGAGTTGGCCACTAGCTCATACGAGTTTGCTTTTACAGCAACCACAATGTAACTTTTTGAATTCAACAATTTTCAAGAAATGTGCATCCCATTCAATCGTCTACGTTAAAAACGAATGCTAAGCCATGTGCGTGTTAGAGCGCGCAGCATGACGCGTAGCGGGTTCGATTCCATGTTACACCGCTCTACAGGGTGTGCCGTGTTTAGATCCGCTGCGCTAATGATAGATAGATCTGCATCGTTGTATACAGGATGGTCACTATCTGTAACTTAGTTTAATTACGTTACTCGAAAAAACCGACTTCAATTTGACTATGTTCCAGTTTTGTCATCAGATGATGATGATGATGGTAATTAATTGGGATTGTTCTATTGATCGTAAACACCATTAAAAAGTCACAGGAAACCAAATAATACGCCATGTCGTGGGCGTGGAATGACGTGTTTTTCCAATTATTCTTATTTAACCGCGAACCGATTTTGATAAATAAATTATAGGACCAATCCGGAAGTAAGTATACCCTTTCAGATAAATAAAAAAGTTTTTTTAATCGGTTTATGAATGACGGAATTCTTTAAAAAAATACAACCTAATTTAGGAACTTCTTCTATTTTTAAATCGGTTAAAAGAACAGGTAGGATCCCATCGATTCATTCTGGACAAAATGATTTTATATTATTTTTACAATCAATTAAGATGGTGATCTAATAAGGAAGTCAAGTAACTGCCTCCCCCTGTATATACAATGTTTAGAGAATGATTCATTAGCGGCCGACTCAAACACGGTTACTGTTCTGCAAATGGTTTGAAACTCGTTAGTTAAGTACATGTACGCTTATACTCTCTACGATGGTTCCTTTATACATATCTTTATTAGTTAGAACCAAGTTCTTTATTTACAGACAGATACTTATAAAACATTTTATTTATAAAAAAAAAACTGATAGAGGAGCATGGAAGAAAATACATGTACCAACCCCACATAAAGTGGGACAACGTAGTAAGGGACTTATAAAAAAAACGTTGTTATTAAAAGCTAAAGTTGTGCAGTTTGTACCTAGCTGGGTACAAAATCATAAGCAAGTAGGTACATAACTATCTGACGAATTTCACTAGAAACTTTTCATTAAGACGTAGAGAAATTCAAGAACCACAATAAAATATTATAAAACTCTCTAGTAGATATCGTTGAGTTTATCAATAAAAAGCAAGCGGAATTTATATATAATTTATATAAATTGGGGACTAAAAGATCTGATCACTGGGGTGTAAAAAAACGGAAGTTACACAGACAGTTTGTTATACATATAGACAAAGCTTAACACATACTAGGTTCTATAGGTACGATATTACGGTGTAAAGTAGCTACATGTTTTAATCAATAATTTAAACCTTAATTATTTTTTTATGGTTGACTCCAATCATTGTTCGAGACAAACATTGCTTTCGTGACTATTTTAGTATAGATTTAGTATGGAGTTGAGTTCGACAAATACGAACCTAGAGAGCCCATTATCCAATGAAGGCCCATCTTTTAAACGTATATACCTACGTACTGAGCATCGGAAGTCAAGCTAAGCAGTGACAGTCAAATAAATCCTATTTAAAATCCGCTTTTCCGGTACCTCTAGTGATGTGTTCGATCCGCACTCGGAAAAATCGGTAATACTGCGGAAAAACAGCGAATGCGTTTTTTTTACATTTGTGTTACCTATAATATAACGCAAGAAAATTTAATGTTGTGTCTATTTTCATAGCATAATTTTCTTTTGGAAGATCTACGAATGTGTTGTCATCGATGAAGAACGAAGAATATTTTGATTTATCTTCTTTCACATTTTACTGAAAGTTTGTTTTGTTATAGAAAATATGTAAAAACAAAATCATTCTTTTTCATTATATTTTGATTAGGTTTAGGCCCTACTAATAAGTAGGGCCTAAACCTTTTTTGTATGTGCTTAGCGTGGTCAATCAAGTATTTTTTTTAAACTTCCGTATATCCGTATTATCACAGCCCCAGTGCAGGCTTGCAACTCATGTTAAATGGCCCAAATAACTGCTTTGATAGTGGACTCGGTCCGTTCCGACGATTTTTGCAAAAAGTTTCGGTTCAGACGGAATTATTGTCATTGTCTTTGGAGGATGATTATTAATAAATGAAAACCTACGTCCTAAACGTCGATCCAATAGTAAGAGTATATTTTCAAGTTGTTTCATACGCCTTTCTGAATAACCAATTTTTTTAATAGCTGATAGGAAAAGAGATTACCTAACAATGCCTAGCATACCTCACAGGGCAGCATTGAAACCATAGCTCATAAACAAAGAACCACCAAAAAAACGGCAGCAATCTAACAAACCATCAAACGCGTCGCGTCGCTGGCGCTGTGGCCGCGACGTCCGTCACCGCGCGATGGACGACGCTGGCCGCGCGACTAACGGCGTACCGCGGGCACCGATCGCAACACAGGTGAATTTAAATATAAGTTATATGTGGCAAGATGGTAGGGGAAGCTTGAGATAGAGAGAACTAGAGACCTTAGCAGTGGACGACATAAGTTTTAGATATATATAGAACATAATATCTAAGTATACTGATATATATATAGAACATATCTAAGTATTTTTCTAGTTATATGTATTTGAGGAGAACATGGTAGGATAGGTGTCCTCCTACGAAAAGGGAAGATCTTCCACGCCGAGCGACCTTTGGCTCGGGGTCCGAGGACCAATGGATGGTATTTGGTAGTATTACTTATGTTCAAACTCCGTGATAACTTCGTTTGCGCGATCTAGGATTTTTCTCATGTTAGTTCTTATGTAGCGAGATAGATGGCGCTACATATTAATAGAGTTATCGTTTTGGGTCCACTGTTATGGTAACATCTATGTGAAATAAACAATTTGAACTGAACTAGTGATAGAATCGCGTTGTTTGCGCTGTTTGCAACAAACATGTCGCGTAGACCAATCGCAATACAGGCTGTGTTGCAATTAGTTTAGGTCTATTCTACCTATAACCAGTATGTACCTAATTCCTTCACTGATGACATTGTAAGGGTTAGTACATGGAGAGATACTCAGAATTGTTATTTCTAAACATCTAATAAGTTCGTCTAGAAATAAATTTATATCCATCAGAATTGTTCAGACTAAACAATAAATAACTAAGTACATTCGTACTCTTTGACGACTTCCAAGAACTTTGGTCACAGTAGAGTTATCAAGAGATAGATGTAAGAGAATATTTCCATCGCTGTGACTTTTATCTCTGACTACCTTTCTGCACGCCACATAGTGGGAGCATATAAACAGGTAGGTATGATTTTATCGGCTAATTCCAATTTTCCCCTAAGTCCCCTGCGTAGGGGATTTCTGGAACTTTTATTCAAAAATCCCCTTAGCTACCACGGCGACTGCCGGCAGGGGAAAATTATCTAAGGTGCATTGGGGTAATTGCGAAAATGGGTATATTCCGAAAATCCATAAAATCTAGCAACATCATGCGATATTTTCCTGTTGGCACGAGGATATATAGGACTGTCACGGCGATGCCAATCAAGATGGCGTCTAGACCAATGTTGCCAACAGGAAAATATCGCATTATGTTACTAGATTTTATGAATTTTTGGAATATACCCATTTTCGCAATTACCCCAATGCACCTTACCTAAAGCAGCTGGGCTAGCATGGGCCGGGGACAAATTGTCTCCGGGAAAGGATAAATACCATTTCCCCGTTGTCAGTTTTATCCACCCTCCGAGCATGGCCTCGCCTGTGGAAAGCTTTATCCACGGGGAATAGCGAGGGGAATAGCGTTTCGACGGTTCTCTACGTCTGTGTTGCCATTACTAGAAAATAAACAATACTGACGAGATATTGACGCATCAACCTTCAATATTTTGATCAGTATATTAAATCTATGGTAATAGTTCGTTCTTTTTGCGACTATTTGCGGTCTGTTCTGGCAAACCATGGTCTTGCCCGGTACCTCTCTGGTAACTACCATCTGCCATTAGGCGTATAGATGCAAGGATCTATACATGATAGAAAAACAATTGTAGGTAGGTTATCGTGGTTAGTAATTCTATGTAGCATAAGGTTTTCACAGAATGTAGCAAAGTAGGTACAGCGTAATATTTTTAAAATAACCTTCACCGGCAAACCATCTCGTGAATTTTGAGGCTGCAAGGCATCCTTCAGCTCCTCGCACAGATATACCGCCATTTCTTTGTGGACGCGAAAAAGTCGGCGAAATTCGGTATCTGGCAAGTGGAACGGAATACTTGCATCCCTTATAACCCTCCTGTGTATTTTCCGTTCATTTTTATCAATGAATTGAGACGTAATGATGAAAAAATATGATCGAGACATTTTATACCCACCTTCGAGATAGATGATAGTTATTCCCTGTCAAATGTCAATCGAAGAGTATTTTATCCACTCTTTCCCTAGTCCATGCTATGAAGTGGGAGTAGCGGGATATAATGTCCACGAAAAACGTCAAGTGGAAACATTTTATCCCTTTTCCCTGTTGCCATGCTATGTAAGGTGGAGAAGAGAATTATTTCCACCGACAAGTAGATAAAAACGGTGGAAAGACAATTTGTCCCCGGCCCATGCTAGCCCTGCAGGACAAGGTTGTATGTCCTGCTTTAGGTAACTTCGTACTATCACCTATGGTGTGAGTAGTTCGCCGTATCTTAGCATTCGCACACTCCATCAGCTAGCTACGGACCACGGTGGTGAGTACCTTCGCGCGGCAGAAGCCTTGCAAACTCTAGACAAAAAATCTCTTTATGTAAACACTGACACTGACACATATAATAAACTGACATCTTATTTAACATGACTGTATTTATGCAATAAATTTACTTTGACTTTGACTGATTTCGGGCACTGCTTAGGACTGTTTTGCCAATAGTACTCAGTACGCAGATCGGTTACCACGCGGCCGACTGAAAAATTTGGTCAAACGATCGCACGCACACATTTACAAGCCGCGAACTGCTGGACACAGAGTTTGGACAAATGTGTCTGTTTAGGGTATTTGTCACGGACACATGCCCTTTGATTACGTCGCGACAGCGCGTAAAGGCTACAAAGAGAATTGGATCGAAGATTGCATGCCTGTTGTAGACATCGTGAGTTCTGTAATATCTGTGCAGGATAGGCTGTTAGGTACATAGACGTCAGACAGGGTCTAGAATAAAAATGTAAGGTGTTAAATTCTTAGTACCTACTTAGCATTTATTCAAAAATACTTATGAGATCATAGTCTGTACATTCTAACCAAAAAAAAAAATCTGTAAATTTTGCGTTTCTTTAATTTTCTGTAGTTTTGCGTTTTTCTTCTACTGAAACAGTCTAGTGGAGCGAGTGGGAAGAGTTTAAAATAACTTCCCATTTGTCCCACCCTCATACTCAGTGGAACTAATGGGAATAAAATAATACCTATTTATTTGCATTCACATTTGTCCCATCAGTGGCAGAAAACCCAGTGGGACGGACGGGAATGACCGATCAAAACATCATGTGAGCTTTTTTATAGACGTTTTGAGGCACAAATAAAGAGGCCTATGCCCAACTGTGGGTGGAGTCATGATGATGGTGATGATAAATAGATTCTTTACACCCGTCCATATCTCTACCATAAATCGTAAACTAGTATCTATTATTTGATTAAGACCAAAAATACGAATCGTATCAGCATTGCTATTCAGCGCGGCAATGCAGCCAGTGTGTTGGGCACGCTTCCGATTGCTACTGATTTGTACCAGTTGAGCTATCTATAAATTGTTTGCATCGGATTGTAGATAGCTCAACTGTTTCATGTGTATTTTGTTAATATTGTGAATATTGTAAATACTGTATGTACCTATTAGTTGAAATATATTTTGTTATTAAATTTTATTTTCCTATATAATACGAATTTATAATTTAAATAATTAAAATATTTCAGCAGACTACCCGCCGTCACAACAAGTCGATAAGGGTACCTACACACTTGTAACCTACAGCTGCGATTGCCGCACGCTATAAAGGGCCATTACACACGTTACAATTATGAGTAAGTCGGCTTGGCGGAGCGGATCGACACAGCTTAGATTTAAACATCCGGGTTACTCCATGGTGAAGAAAACACTAGAGAGATATGACGTCATATCTCGTTTTGACGTCATCTTTGTAAATAAAATCTCTGCCATAGTAAGCATAAGGCGACAGGCGTCATAGCTCAGTCGGTAGTAGCTCTGCCTTCCGTGCTGTGGGTCGTGGGTTCGATCCCCACCAAGAACAAACATTTGTGTGTTGCAAAAACATAGATGTTTGTTCTGTGTCTGGGTGTTACTATGTATTATAAGTATGAATTTACAAAAAAAAAAGTATCTAAGTATTCTATCAGCAATCTAGTTCCCATAGTACAAGCTCTGCTTAGTTTGGGACTAGAAAGCGTCGTGTTATTAATTTTAAAAAAAAAAATGCCCCTGGTACCTACTAGGACGCAGCAATGCGAACTTCCTACAGTCAACTCTTTACAAAAAGCTCTACTAAAAATATATGCTCTAAGCATACTATAACATATCAGCGGTGCAATCGTTATCTCATCAAAACCTGCCAGGTTTAAGCCTAGCGATTTTCTGAACTGTTATCATACTAAATCATAGGTATTCTGTGACTAAATAGTGACATTAGCGTGTTTCAGCGCATTTTTTGCCGTCAAAAGCTTCTTGTTGTCGAAAATTGGCAGGTTTTTATGTAACAACGATTGCCCCCCAGTAAACCAATTGATAGAGTCCTTTTCATGAAAGAAGTCCAGCGGAAATTTCCGGAAATAAATTTTAAAACTAAATTTTAAATTAGTTGTCAGGTGCTGTTAATGTGTTCGGATGCTAGTGCGTTTTTATTTGGTTTCTGTGATCAAAGTCTTGTTTTCAATGCCTAAAGTTGTTAAAAGTGCTGCCCGAGAAATAATACTTAAGGTCGACTACAGCGCCGCGTCTGCGGGACTTCTTTCATGGAAAGGACTCTACTGACGAGTTCTTTCAAGCTCTTCTTCTTCTTCTTCTTCTACTTTCTCTACTTTCTACTCCAACTAAATCTCTCTTTGTCGCTGACCCAGCTGGTGGAAGCAAGCAGGCTGTGTCGCCGTCGACTTAAAGTACATTTCCTTCATTTCGGAATTCCCTCTCACAATCATTGTAGCAATTTTCCGGAGCATCCGTCGTGAGAGGCCGCGGGGTGGTGGTACAAGAGACAACGAGATGAATTCTACATCGTCTTATTATACTGCAGACAGTTATGTATTATTATATTGTTATTAATAGATTCGTTTGGTTTCAAAATTAGAACCAACGCGTATATCACAGAGTATGTCTTAGAGTAAATTAAATTCAAATAAACGATTTGAATTTGAATTTGTCTTAGAGTAAAAAAATGTAGTTTGACGGTGTCATCAGTACTTATAAAAAAATATAATAAGTCAACATCGCTTTTTCACTCAATACATAAAATCATAAAGATAATCACTGAAATAAATACAAGCTCAATATAAAAATAAAACAAAACAAAACAAAAATATATATTTTTTATTTCTTTTCACTGAAATGAAAGGATTACTGATCTCTCGTTCGAGTTCTGTCAAATGAAAGTAAAAATAAGAATTTAAGAAATACAATTTTTATATAAAAAAAATTACTTAGAGCTTCATAAAATCACTATGGTTGCATAATTCCATCAGTTTGGACTTAAACGGAGTCCAAAATTCAAAGTTATTTTTTTAAAGCGTTCACATTGTGAGTACAAAAGATCTTATAAGAACCCTGCACGACAATATTATAACCGCTAGGTGGCTGGCTACATTTAGAGTTTATACACACCTAATTAGGTTTAATAAGAGATATCTGGTTTATAATGAAGTCTAAAAGAATCAGTCACTAGCGCCTAGACTACATGGGGGTGGGTGGTGGGGGCTGCAGTGACGTCGCTCGTGTGAAAATTACATTCCGTGAGCGCCTCGCATATCTATCACTGGCGAATTTAACTTTAGTTTCTGAGGAATCCGGTGTACGCGACTGTACCTTACACTACCATACAATATTACGTACAATACTCTCTTAGAATGTTATTAAAAACTAACTGGTTGGGACTGTCCAGTCTTCTGTTCAAGTTGATCATACAAAATGTTAAGATAAGATAAGATAAGATATGTTTATTTGCAAGAATATATGTTACAGATTAGGTCTTAAGTGTATAAATAGTGCATTATATTCTACCTAATGGGCATGCAAATACATAGAATTGGATTTTAGATAAAAGTAGGTACCTATTTATAAGATGAATTAATTTTACAATAATAATCATATAGCTAATAATAAAAATCATTACAAATTAGGTGTCAAGTCAAGGTAAGTATTTCATAGGTCATTGTCTCTGTATTTTAAATATTGCTCTATAGAATAATAACATTTTGAGATCAAATACTACGTGAATGCCAAAACTTTGATAAATATCGTTTTATTGAATTATAACTTAGAATAGAACTAATACTGTGATTTAGAGAGATGTTCACAGTTCTTTATATTATGATAAATATTATTCTCTGTAATGTCGCACGCCAACCTCCTCATTACACCACCACGTTTGGGTTGGCTGGCAGACAATGCTTTCAGCATTAAGTCCACCCTTTGTTACACATTTATAATTTTGTGCAATAAAGTATAATAAATAAATAAAATCATGTCCGTATTTACCCATATTATATAATAACCGCTGATGTTTCGCAAAATAAATTTTGATTTCGGTTAGGGATTAAAAAAAGGGAAATTATAGGTATACCTACAGTCTTGGACGAATAATTCGTCCAAGCATGCATCACATGAATCACTTATTCAACTCTAAATAAGAATATCTAACAGTGCACTCTCAACAGCATTCGATAATTTCAAAACGTTCCTTCTGCACACAAGACTTCTTTAAAAGTTTATAGTCAAATCACTACTAGTAGCGACATCTAGTATGGAATAGCAGAACTTTCTAAATATTTTCACGAATCCATTCTGCTCTACCAATGACTCTACCGCGGTTCTTTTAATGCAATATTTATTTGAATCTTTTGAAATTCTTTTATTTCAAGTAATAACGATAGGAACTTAAATTCCACATTCCTTACATAAAAAAGTACAGACAATTTTTTTTCTAAACTGAATTTGAAAATAGTTTTTATTCACAAACATTCCACATTTAAATACGAGATATTATAATTTTATAAAATCGTAAGTGTTTTATTGAACAGTCATCCACCGGTGCACCATTTTGTTCTTATTGTCGGTAAGATGTAAAGGTATTGTTACATTGTACGCTAATGCGGCCATTGAGACAGACAGACACTCTGTTTATATGTAGATAGATGTAGTCGACGATTATATTCGTTTATGTCGAACTAGCTTCTGCCCTCGATTTTGTACGCATCCCGTTTGTCTGAAAATCGTCTTTATTTTCGGTATAAAAAATAACATTATTTTAATCCTGGTTATGTAGGTAGGTACTACATATATTTATATTCCAAAGTCCTAAAACAAATCGGTCCACTCGAAAAAAAAAAGAAAAATGAAATGTGAAATTTCAGATGTTTGGATGTTTGATCAAATTTCACATTTATCATATTAGTAGGAAGTAGACAGGTTAAAATAGGATATTAGTTGGGTAAGAGAGGATAGGATTATAGTGAAAATGGGAGGTGCCCAACGTGACTCTCAAATCTAGCAAACCTCTAGGATTTTCCGTAATACTACCAAATGACAATATGTCAACTATGTAAGTACCTACCTAATGACAAATGCACCACGTAGGTATATTAATAGTTGTTTAATCTTATTTGACGGGATGGAGACAGTAGCCATTAGAAAATATCGATTCCAAAATATAAATATTTTAAGTCGATATGTCCAGCTAGGCACTCTACTTACTAGATTATTGTTTCTTTTATTTAGATAGATTAGGCACATTCTTTTGTAATTACACCAACACCTGCCCTTCAAACTCCGTTGAAACACTCAATTGAACGAAGAAAAGTTATATTTAATTCGAATCCAACTAATAAATAACATAGTTATTACTCAAGCCCGCGGCGACAGTCTTAATTGCTGCCTTAGCCCCCAAGACCCAAATCCCAAGTCCACCAACAGTTCTTCTTCTTCTTCTTCTTCTATTTATGGCCTCTGTCTGTCATTTCGTCAGAATTTAGACGAATGAATTTGTATTACTACCTACTATTACTACCTATATATTCCAGCCTAGTGAAACTCTTGAACTAGAATCGTACTTTCGAAAAACTAACAATAATATGAAATGACAATAATGTGAAGTGTCTTGGGTACGCTTCCGACTGGTACTGATTTGGACCTGTTGAGCTATCTATAAATAGTTTGCAACGGTTTGTAGATGGCTCAACTATTTCATGTGTATTTTGTAAGTATTGTGAGTGTTGTAAATACTGTATTAGTTTTAATTTTGTTTGTGAATAAATTTGTCCTATTAAAAAAATATATGAAATGGAGGTCAATTTGAAGTGCTTTTCAAACAAAACAAGATTTTCAGTGTGTAATTTTGGTTAGTATGGGAGTCCCGCTTCTTAAAACGCAGTGTTACATATTCTTTAGTATATTCCATTTATTTACTTGTTCTTTTATTCTAGACCTAGCACGCGTTGAGCTTTCGACGAACAAACCATAGATGAAGATTTTTTTTTTGGCGCTAAGAAACTTTCTTTTGCGAAACGTTCTTCGATAAAGAGTAATTCTGTGAACCATTGTAAGTTCATTTTTACATGCTTGACTTTTATGCACATTCATCACCGTGATCTTAGAACATATTGATTTTTTTTTTCGATATATCTACTCTATAGGTATGTATCGGTTTTCGGTTTATACTTTTCTACAAAAAACTTTTTAAAGCTATGGATAGTTGACTGGCTGCAAATGTTAGTTCCATTAACGAAACCTATAGGTAGGTAAGCATTATCCTTCCAAAGTCCATTAGCCAGCCAATCAAAACATGCGATTTATAATTACACGCCGAGTTCAACAAAGGCTACACGACGACCCGTCGAACTCGATACCCAACGTAACTCATTATTTCATTTTAATTTTATATTTCAACCATTAGCCTCCATCACGACGCAGCCCGTGCCAGTTTCTATAAAAAAAATCAAAAAAGAAAAAGTAGAGGCAAGTTGTCTGTGGTCCTTCGCTCACGTTCATTTTCAGGCTATAATAAAACATAATTGGTTTTAAATGGATAGGATTGGCAATGGAGAATACCCGAGGAGCAATTTACGGTTGGGAAGCACTCCTCACTTATTACCGTTCCCTCTCAAATATTACTCTATGCATATTTATAAGGTGACCATAGGCGGCTTCGTAATGTAAAAATTGTAAATGGTTAGTCATTTGGAATGGGATAATGGGGAATACCCCGCCCTGTAACTTTTAATAGCCAATGGATGATAGATGCTCTATCTAGGAAGGAAATCTGATAATAATAAGTTATATAGTTCAAAGCGCTTTCTAATAACCTAGACTCTAGGTGTAGGTCCTAGCCAAGTACTATACATTGAATACCTGCCTACTACATTCAATTTTTGTGTACTAGGTTCCTACCTCTGAGTTTATTAGGCAGCTAAGGATAATTTCCACCATAAAAAGTATAAATTATCAAATAGGTACTTATTAGCTTAGTGGCCAGAGCTAATGCAACATGCATTTTTCACCCCACACATTTTCAACAGGTGTTGAAATACTTTAACCCCTTCAGCCATGTTTTAGGCAGTAAAAAACATGGCTACCCCATAGATTATAAAGATACGTTGAAGTGAGGCGTGGCGTAAATGCATCAGTTAAATTATTCTGTGGAACAAATTGTAAAAAAGAGATTCGCCCAACTCAGTGCGTGTGTGTATTTCGAATTTAGAATGGTAAAAGTAGGTTTTTATAAAATAAAATTATGAGCTTGGCAACCCCTAGAATAATTATTAGTAAAGTAGGCACCCCGCAACGACAAACATCGACCTCACTCAATCAGCAATGCTCCGATCAAAATGCAAATGTCCGAAGCTGAACGCTGTTCGTTTTGCGGCTCGATTAAACTGCCTACAAATTATACACGCTACTTTTATTTTTAATTGCTATGCCATGCCACCGTCTTGGCTGGGGGCCGCCCAGGTTCTGTTTTTGAATTATGGCGCGGCGGCACGTGATTGGCTGGTGACGCTAAATTTGGACGTTTGTGTCGATTTTTTTTTTGTGTCTACCTCAGTATATAACTATAGTAGGTGAATGGTAAACAAACAGTACTGCGAGATTCGAGCGATTACCGTCTTAGCGACAGGTTTGTATGGAAAGCGACAGAATTAGCGATTCATAAATTGAATTTTGCGACCTCGTTTTGAAGGTGGGTGAATGACCTGTATTGCGGTGTTATTTGGCAACTACTATACCTAAATAATTTTACTGCATCATAACCGATGGGGGACAAACGAGCTCGACTAGCAACCACGAACTAGAAGGTGTGCGTGATCCTACCCGTTCGTTGGTCTGACGACATTATTGTTAGGATCGCGGGAGACCGGTCGAATTATTCTTTCTGGAAATCAACTTCTGCAGGCTGTGATGGTAATGATGAGTGTTTACGAACCAAGATTCAATATTAGATACATAGCTATTTCTAGGTTGTTCCTAACTAGATTCGAGTCCTATTACTTATATAGGTACCTATGCAGGTACTCTTTGATTCGAGCCCTCTCGCAACCACTGCAATATGAGTGTTATGTTGAGGGACAGTGCTAGGACCACCGAACATCTATATCCCTAGGACCCTGGACACTGACCTTCCTCTTGTGCATAGATAGGTTTTGTGTGTAACGGCACCTCCTTGAAGTTTTAAAACGGTTTTGCATAAATACTTTTTCATGACTTCCGGTTTGCCAAAATAACGCCAAAATATTGCTAAAATTATTTTCCAAAGTTCTGTTTACTGAAATTCTCAGAAAATATTCTAATTTATTCTAAAAACAGCAATGTTTTCACAAAAAATTGCCCAGTTTTGGAAGTCTACGCGCTGTTTCGAAAGATTGGTTTGTCTGTACCAATGTGATTTATGCAAAACGCCTGCAAAATTTATTTCCGGTAACAAAAATCAGCCACAGTAAGTTTGCCTTTTTCATAGTGATAATGCGACATTTTTAGTACCAGACAGGCGAAACTCTCGAACTAGACTCGTGCAATAAAATATTTTTTATCTTCTATCTAAGTACCTACCTACTTTACCTTAGGGTACCTAGGTGTGCTATCCAATACGCGCTGTGTTTCGGAGGCCATGTTAAACGGTCGGTCCCGGCTCTAGCAGTCGTTAAGCCACGACGGAGGCCTTAAGGCGGCCTAAAAACTCGTCACCAGAGTTGGCCACTAAACTCATACGAGCTTGCTTATACTACTGAACTTAAGATAATTCCCTCAAGGTCTCGCAACGCCTCAAGCTGGGGCCTGGAGCCGGGTAAACGGGAGGAGTTGGACTGGCGTGATGTGGTCTACGAGGCAGAACAGATAGTCGGCTACCCACCTTCCTTCCTCAACCTTCGCTGGCTGTTCAATGATGAGATCGCTAACACTGCTATACACTTGAGGAAGCTGGTGAGAATATAGTTTCAGGTTGATAGGTCAAAGTTATAGATGATTAACTTCCGCCCGCGACTTCGTTCGCGTCCCGTTGGATCCCGTTGATTTTATTATTATTATTTAATACTTTATTGCACAAAATTATAAATTTGTTACAAAGGGTGGACTTAATGCTGAAAGCATTGTCTGCCAACCAATCGAAATTTCCGGGATAAAAAGTAGCCTATGTACCTAATCCAGGTCACGGACAATATTGTAGGTATTCCAAGTTTCATCCAAATCAGATCAGTAATTACAGCCAGGGGCGTATTACCATAGGGCCATCCGGATACCTATAGATACCTACACATAGCTTTGGATCGACGTGCGAACACGGATGGTAGGTAGGTACTTGGAAGGTAGGTACGGTTAGGTAAGTCTTTTTTGATCGTCTTTTGAGCCTATAAGTCATGGATTTCAACATCGGGGAGAAAGATGACGCAAACTCCTTCCTCCCAGGTCGGCACCAATCACCCTCTCCTAAAATCCGCAAAGAACCTTCTCATCGGCTCTAAAAGCAACCTCCAATCCGTGGGCCTGATCGTTCTTCTCGTCTCCAAAGCCGCTGGTCTGAACCCCCAGCAGTTCACCAGAGATCAGTACGACCAGGGGGTGCTGCACTCCCAGAGAGCTCTGGCTGAGATCGTGGAGATGAAGAGAACTGGCCACATGATACACAAAACGATGGTAAACCTTCAAGAGAAGGAGAAACTGGGAGAGAAGTATAAGGATCTGCTGTATGGGAATAAGATTTCTTTGCTTACTGGTGAGGGCTTCAATGTTTTATGCAATCACTAATATTCTCAGATAGTTTTTATCTTTTTCGAGGCAGTCAGTTGAAAATAAATCTCTATAGTCTCTTTTTTTCTCCATCGTATCGATCATCATCATCATCTTCAACCTATATCGGTCCACTGCTGGACGTAGGTCTCCCCCAAGACGCGCTACTGAGACCGGTCTTTATATCAATGTTTCAGCTAAAAAAAAAAACCAGTATACCTGGATTCCTCCATGCTATGTAATTTATTACATGTTGTGGAATTCTCTGACTGAAGACACGTGTTTCCATTTTCTATTAAGTAGGTACCTATCATACGCTAGTCTTTGTTTGCCCGTGTTACAACCGATCTAGATCTCAAAATACCTAGGTACTAACCTAGTCTCACGTCACCTAATATCCATAGCCTCATGTCTCCAAGATTATTCATGACGGGTGGCTCCCATTTGTTCTATAGAACTGTTACGTCTAGAACTGTTGAAACTTTTTTTTATCTGGTAACTCCCATTTGGGTAGGACTATTGAAACGAAAACTAGCTCTAATGGGCTAGTTTCAATAGTCCTACCATGGAACTACAGGAATAAAAAAGGTTTTAAAAACAGTCCTGTAGAACAAATGGGAGTTACCCTTCATGACTTCTAGCCACTCCTCAACCTTCCAGGGGACTACCTCCTAGCCACATGTCTGCAGCATCTCGGTGGGCTGCGTAACAATGAGGTGACGGAGCTGATCTCCACTGGTCTACGGGACCTGGTGGAAGGAGACTTCCTCGGCAAACGTGATGAGAAGGATAACAGTCCGATGCCGACCATGCCGAAAGGTGAATAGAAACTTTGTGAACACAGAGTCGTACCGATAGGCATTCCTGGCAATGAAAATGAGAGCTAAGACGGGATAAACAAAATATTTTACAAAGGCGTCCGTGGAAAATGGGGTCGAAAAGTGGCAGAATTTGTTACAGGCCATTGAACTGGTATGGAGAACACGAGGTTTAAGATTAGGTGATCCCCCATCTTGTTTTTGCTAGGAATATGGTACCCCGTTATTTTTAAATGTTGTTGTTTTTTAATGTTTATTTTATAATTCCTGTAAAAGTGGTGTACAATAAAGAGTTTTCTATCTTTCTATCTAGAGTTTACCAAATGTTTTATCATTCTTCAGGATGTAACGACATCAAACGCAACTACGACTGGGAAAACGAGTACAATCTCAACAAACTAGGCTCTGAATACTTTCTAGGGCAGGGGAAAGACGAATGGGTCCTCAGAACCATACTAACTTCAGGAAGCATGTTGGGGAAGGGTTGCCAAGGGGCCATGAAGCTCGCAAACAGAGGCGAAGAGATGGAGAAAAACGCGTACAAACTTGGAGGGCACTTAGCCTTGTTATGGCAACTCTATCTAGACGTAAAAGACTTCTTCACCCATCCCTACTCGTATTCCCTAGTCAACGCCCCAGTGATTTTCGCTCTATGGGAGTATCCTCAAATCTACGGCCACATTTTAGAAGCGAAACTCGAAAATAAGCAAGTTGAGTACAAGCAGTTGTATTACGCGGTTCTTGGGACGAGATCTTTGGAGTATTTGACGCTGTTTCTTGATGATGAGCTGGCAGCGACGATGAAATACAGTGAGCTGTTTCCGGTGGAAGACGCAAGAAGTGCAATTCAAAAGATGGCGCGGACAATTCATGGTGAGGCTTTGCAGTATATTGAGAAGTAAATATAACCTGTTTTGTAGATACTTCGGGACTTTTTTATGACGACCTCTGTGGCGCAGCAAAGCAGGTACGAGTTTCATTTTCAAATATTTATGGTACAGTTGGGTTTGGTGATTTGTAAAAAAATATTATAATTCAACCAGATTTATCTTTCACATAAAACAAATAGGTAACATAATTAAACACATCTAAATAATAACAATTATAAAAAACAAATGCGAGGTAGATCTGTGATTTGAAAACTACCTTCTAAATCTAAAAGATATCACAAAATTCTATTAAAAAACTTACATTGTTTGGAAACTTTTTGAACTAAAAGTAACTATCTGTTTGGATTGAGTTTGCCTTGTCACTGGATCAAGGCTCTAGTATAAAATGTAGGTAGCTCTTTTTTGAAACCATAGAGTTACAAAGTTTTTATCAACCTCTTTATGGTATGAACAGACTCACTGTCCCCAAACATATCTACATAAGCCCTGGCTTTATCAGCATGCTCTAAATACAATAATCTCGTATGTTCTACTGCATCTGTCTTCAATATATCTGATCTCAACTCATCAAAATCAATTTCACTTACATTACTTATATTATCTATCACACTATACAACTCTGGATTATCATTCAGAGCGAATAATACCGGGGCACTGGTTAATGAAATGTTCTCTTTGCTATTGGAGGTTATTTTCTGTAGCTCTGTAGCGGCTTGCCATGCTAAGCAGAGGTGGCTGCCGAATTTATACGCATTTTCTTGCTCTTCCACTCCTAAGCCTGATAATAAGATAGCACCTTGACAGCCCCGACCGAATAATGACCCACCGTTATACATAGTCCGTAACGTCCACTCCCTAACTGGTGACCCCAACGTATTAACAACTTCTAATGGCAATGTGTCACTGCATATTGTGTACGGATCTGAGTTTTTGTTTACTGGCTTTCCCGGTAGAGGCATATTTTGTGCATCTCGGTGTCCAAAGAACTCTCCTTCGCTCAAATCCCTTAGCGCTGTTGATATTATGTATGAAAGGTCCTGATTCTTCAACCGTGCTAGCATCCCATTGGCTGTTACGAGCAGATAGTCACCAATGAGGATGGCTATTTTGTTTGCAAATAATGCTGTATCGTTGCTTCCTCTCTCACTTTTAGATAGGTTCAGAAGTCCTCTGTGGACGTAATGACCTGTGCGGATCATTTCTGTCAACTCTGCAAGTATCCTCTGGTTCTCAACTATGGTGTTAGCTTGTGCTGTCAACTTCTCTGGAGTTGAAGCCTTTGAAAGAAGTAGAATTACAAGGCCCCAGGGTTGTAAATTGTTGTGCTCATTATAGAGAAGTGTTTTGACTGTTTTTACTATAGGATGATTGCTGTCCACCTAGAAAATATTTAAAAAAATATATTAGTAAAATGGACTTTCAATTTATTTTAAAGAAACAATTATTTATATGCCTCTGGCTACATTACTAAGGATCTTGATAACAATATTGTTTAAAGTAGGTAGTAAGCTTTTAAGTTACCTTGACAGCTGTTGCATGCTATTTGGACAAGGTTGAGGTCAACAACTTTTAATGATTCAAGTAGGTAGTTATTATGTTGTTTTAAATGAAGGTTAAGTACCTACCTAGTCACATGGTATCGGTTACATAATAAAAACATTTGTTTCGTTGTACCCTATGCGTTTTAAGATATTTATAAAGCAAATTAAAAGATGAACATACCATTTTTTTTGGATTTTAGATCATCAGAGCAAAATGTGAGGAAAATTATCTCTTACCACTTTGCGTAAATGCATGGCCAAATTAGCGAATTCATCGCTCAGCAACCACCGCAGGTTCATGAATGAGGTCGGATATCCAACTATCTTCTCCGCTTCTTTTACAACTTTACTCCAGTTTGCTATTGGAGGGCGAAATACGAAGTCTTCCTGGGTGAGGATACTCATGGTCGACTCTAAGCGAATTTGCTGCGATAACATCGCCGTGCGGCGTAAATGCCGCATCAGAGTATATGACATGGTTTGTTATTTTATATTCAACACAATTTCTACAATGCTTCTTTCAATTTTATCGAAATAATAGAATGAAAACCATAGGAAAACACTACTGTACACACTTGTTCACGCCGAGGCCATTGCGTAATTTGACTTTTGTGAAAACGTTCGGAAACACACAACTTCCGCATTGTTATTGTACATAGTTTACATTTAAAATATGATTTTAACATGATAAAATATGTTAACACTGTATGTACTAAATTTTTTTTTTTATGATAGTTACTCTGATACATACTTATAAATAAGTCAAAATAACTTAAAAAGTAGTTAAAATATTAACGCTTGTTAAATGTACTGTTTCTGAACGAACTTGATTTCGTATAATTTCAATCTCCGTTTCTAGCCGCGAATTTCAAAATTTTATCCGATGTTATCGTGCCGTAATAATTTTGTACTACTTTACGAAAGGAACTTCATTTGTACCACACTAGTCATAAACATAGAATAACGCATAACTCCAATAACTAGATACGTGAATACCAACTATCAACTGAATATACATACTTACTACCTAAATGAAATAAAACAGTTCAACCCTTGGTTGGTAAATTACGTCTCGTCTCGTCGTTCCAATTAGCCACATATTCGGTCACATGATAGACATCACTCGACCAGGCGCACCTTAAATAATAGTGGGAATAATTGAATGCACTGTCTTTACCAAGCCGCTACTGAAAAGGTAAAAAAAGTTTACAAAGGTGAGCGCACACTGAGTGCAGATTTGCATAAACTGATTCAGCGATTCACACGTTTTGTTTTCGCAGTACGCTTGCCCGCACCTCATTTAAGCATTATGGCATTTATTTTGAAGCACCTAAGGTCTAGAGCCTGCACCTTTTTATCGTAGTCACTAACTCCAGAACTTTCCTAGTGGCAGAAGCAAAGAAAGGCCATGGCCATGCTGGGCATGCCCAGCAGTGGGTCAAATCGGGCTGCGGATAATGATGATGCATAATTTTTACTTCATTTTCAGCATTGGCGAGGTAAGTAATGAAAAACTGTTGTATTTTCTATCAAATCAACTGGGTACAATTGTACTTAGGTACAATATTTTATTTACTGCACTCACTGTGCTCTAGTCCGAGCGAGCTCAGCACATCGTCCCGCAAAAAAACCAAGATGGCATGGCCGATCAACGCGATCTCATGCAAATGGCAGACGCAAACGCACCGCCGCCGGCACATTTAAATGTCGAGAGATGAGATCCGATTGGTTTTGCTCTATTTACCGGGATACGCCACTGTGATGATACTGTTTCCACGTAAACAGTCGCCAGAACTGAACAGACTGAAGATTTATTAGTAAAGCATGTAAATATAAAGGCCGGACCACGGTTATACTGTACCTAGGTACCTAACCTCTATCTACCTACCTATACAAAAGAAAGTCATAAAAAATATTGAACTGCCTTAAAAGAGGTACTACGTTAGTTCTAAGTTTGAAGAATGAGTTAAGCCTAGAACGGGTTTCTATCGTTTCATTGATCCTTCTTAGTCTTAGAAATAAATAAAAAGGCCCAATTAATCCCATCCATTTATTGATCATAACGTGTTGGAGTACTTGCTGACGATGTCCCGGTAAAATGCGAAGATTAGATCACTTGCAACGCGACATCGCTCCAAACCTTCTTTGTAGGCATCCTCACTGAAACTGCCTTCTGTAAACGCTGCAACAAAAAAAGGTATTATTTAATAAAGATATTATTTAGGAATTAAAAAAAAAAGTTTTTATTGTGTTAGCTTCATTTACGAGTACCCATCTAACAGATGGCTTACCTTTTTAGGCATGTCGTACTTTGGATAGAAGCTGGCGGCGTAAACCGATATCAAAATGTTGAACTTATTTCCACAGCTTACACTATCACCGGACCACTAGGCGTACGGAAACGAGACACCCGTTCATGGTTGATATGCCACCAATCCGCACTAAACGCTTTGCGTCTACATTTATTATGCGGACAGCCAAAGAGTGGAACTCGTTGCCGGCGTCTGTGTTCCCGAATGACTATAATTTGGAAGTTTTCAAGAGTAGAGTGAATAGGTATCTTCTAGGTAACCGTGCTACATCGTCGACCACATCATTGCTTAACATCAGGTGAGATTGTGGTCAAACGGTTGCCTATATTGTATAAAAAAAAAAAAAAAATTGAAACAGTGCGATTGGGGGCTAAAAGTGTGCACTGATTTTGCCAGACCATCTCAGAACCAGCTAAAATTACTTTTCATTAGTTAGATACGCGGCCATAGACACTAGCCCTCGAAGTACTAAACCAGTATACATTCTTCTAGCGTCGGGTTGAGGAGCTGCGCTAATCAAATGCTGGTAGAAACATTCTGGTAGACTTTTCTGTCTCTGTCTAAGAGTTTCTCATCTTCCTACCTTTAAACTAACTAGGTAGGGTTGGTAACACATGATTTTATCTTCCATTCTCCTCTATAGGCCATCATCGCGGTGATCACTCTTTTCCTAAACTAAGATCTAATAACACCTCTTTTTGAGGGTCTAAACTCACCAGAAATCAAGCTCTTATCTCGTCCGTCAAACACAAAGTTCATAATCGCTCGGCACCGGACCAGGTCATCCCCACTGGGCTCCAGGAAGACATTCCCGTTGCTATCGACTCCGCACGACACTGCGGCGAATGTGCTTCGCATCGTCACACCGCTGTTCAGCAGAGCTAGGCAGCATGCGTTGATGCAGCACGTTAGGAGCTGGAAAAATATTAGCTTTAAAACATCCTAAAATGTCGTACATTTTAGGCCCCGTCACTTGTTTACGGGCGTAGTTAGAGAGAGATAGATAATTTATAAATATTCTTGGACATTACACACAACGCCCTCTAGTCCCAAGCTAAGCTGGGACTAGAAAGCGTTGTGTTAAGTGTCCGTGAATATTTATATTTATTTTATTTTAAGCAAAGCTTGTACTATGGGAACTAGAGTCTAAATTTCTGATAGAATACTTACATACATTTTTTTTGTATACATACTTATAATACCAGACATAGAACAAACATCTATGTTTGCCACACACAAATGTTTGTTCTCAGTCGGGATTGAACCCACGACCCACATGTATGTCTTTCTTGCAAACCAAGAAAAGAAGAAAAATAATAAAAGAGACAATAGGCGGTCTTATCGCTATAAGCGATCTCTTCTAGATAACATTTGGAGTTAGATGAGGACCGAGAGGAATAGAAGGCGGTGGAGTAGATCCTTGGCCAAGAGGCTCCAGAACACGTGAATGTGTCAATCACAAACATATCGTAACGAAAGCGTACCTGAGATACACTGCGCGGTGACGCTACAACTTTTGGCAGTGGAGCTGGATTTGACGCGCAATATGACTCGAATGCGTAAGGTCTACACTAGCGAAAAATTATAGCAAAAATCAACGATATTCACAAGAATACTAAAATTTATAGTTTGACTAATGGCCGAATACTCAAATGCCATTCAAACCCCACTCAATTTAAGTCCCGCTTAAATTATTGCCATCTCTTACAAATGAGTAATGTCAAACAAAGGCAGAGAAATTTTAAGTAGTGCTCAAATTTGAATGACTTTTGAGTATATCAGCCTAGCAATCCTTGGCAGTAAAACAAGCCTAAGTGCTTGTTTTACTGCCAAGGATTGCTAGCATTCTCTCATTGGTAATGTCCTAACCCCTTCAAAGTCCTCCAGCTCCTGTATGGTGACTGTAATGCCTGTCCGAGGATATAAGCTAGATAGTATAGCCGTCTCACAGGACTGCCGGATTGCATGCTCTTTGTATCTGAAATAGAAAACACACTAATATGAAGAAGTATCAAAACGTGTGAATAAACGTTATCTTATCTTATCAAAACATGAGTGAACTCTTAAAATTTCATAGTTTTTTGTGCGCATTTTTTTTCTATCCTACTTTTCCTACTTATATTTTAAACGCGAAAGTTTGTATGTATGGATGTTTGTTACTCTTTCATGCAAAAACTACTGATCAGATTTGGATGAAACTTGGAATATTTATTGTCAATGACCTGGACTAACACATAGGCTACTTTTTATCCCGGAAAAACAACAGGATCCAAAGGGACACGAACAAAGTCGCGGGCGGAAGCTAGTTAGTCATAATTTCTTAAGTACCTGTCACCAACTGCTTGACTTCCACTTTTAGTGTTGTAAAGTACTTCTATAGTAGCTTTTGATGTGTTTTGGCTTCTCATCTGGATGTCTAGAGGTCCATTTACACTAACCAACACAACTGTATCCCCTGAAAACATATTGAACAGGCAAAGATAAGTACTTATGTATTATTTATTACTTTTATACTTACTACGAAAAAATAGTGTAAGGATTTCACTTTGGCACAGGCTTGACTTATTAGGTAGAGTTTTCCTTGACAAAATCTGGTCTACCCTTTGGTAGATCCAGAGCTTTGGAGGGGGAGGGAGGGGCTTGAGCCCCCGAACACCTTTTCGTTGCATTCGCTAGTGGTAAGTAAGCTCAGAGAGAATAAGTAATAGTATAAGGCTGGAATACTCAAGTCATTCAAATTTGAACACCACTTAAAATTGCTCTGCCTCTGTTTGACATTACTCATTTGTAAGAGACGGCAATAATTTAAGCGGAACTTAAATTGAGTGTTGTTTGAGTGGCGTTTGAGTATTCGGCCATAAGTCACTTCAAATAAGTAGAGATGGCACTCTACTTATTTGAAGTGACTTATGGCCGAATACCCAAACGCCACTCAAACCCCACTCAATTTAAGTTTCATTCTAAGGCAACACTGAAGTTTCACATTTTTAGAAAACTAACCTTGAGCTAACAGAGCCGAACCATCAGATTTATTTATAAAATTCAGTTCACACTTCAAAGGCCTTAGCTTGAAGTCTTCGGCATCAAACTCAATCATCATTTTCTAATGAAAATAGTAAAACCACAACACTATTACTCTCACGAGAGTAAACTAGGGAAAACGAGATTTAAGTTTGTTTTGTTTACAAAATTGTAAAAACATGTGAGAGCGACATTGACATTAATGACAATGACAATTACTTGAGACTGACACAACACTGCGTGGCATGACATGGCATTGCACAGTCTGTCAATGTCATCAATCAAAAAAAAGTATTATTGTCGAGAAAGCAGTTTTGTTTCTTTATTTTAGCAAAGCGAAAGAAATAGAAATTCTAGCGTAATTTAGCTATTAATTCATGGAATAGTGTGTGAAAATACATCAATCACAATGAAGACGCGATTTAGTACTTACGATATCATGTGCATGGTCACGGAGCTGCAAAGGTAACCTTCCAAAATTTTCACAAATTTTCAGCTTGTAATCACAACAAATCACCCTACAAATTTACTACGTGGTGTGACAATGCACCATAGTTATTCTCACCTCACTTAGTTATCGTTACCGCTTTTTTTTTACCAGTTATAAACCAGTAAACATAAGTTGCAAAACTCTTATGTTTTTTCAGGTTGATAGGAATGAGAGTGAATCAAGTATATGACATAGACAACCGCACGTACGTGATACGTCTCCAGCAGTCTGAGGAGAAGGCTATGCTACTGCTGGAGTCGGGAAATCGGTTCCATACAACACTGTTTGAGTGGCCGAAGAATGTAGCACCATCAGGGTTCACTATGAAGGTACAAAATATTCATTACTAGCGACCCGCCCCAGCTTCGCACGGGCGCAATGCAGTGATGATGATGATGTATTATAGGTACATATAAACCGTCCTCTTGAATCATTCTATCTATTAAAAAAAAACTGCATCAATATCCGTTATGTAGTTTTAAAGATATAAGCATACATACATACAGACATTAGGACAGAGGCGGGAAGCGACTTTGCTTTATACTATGTAGTGATAAGGGTATGCAAACTCAGTTACCTATCTTAATAAAAAAAATCTAGACTAAATATAGTGGTAGTGTAATGAATAAAAGTATGGTAGAACTGTATCGTTTAACATCAGGTGAAATTGTGGTCAAATGTGTAAAAAAAAACAATCCTGAGTGTCAATGATAACTCTGTTTTGGATATCATTTTATGTGCTATTTTCTTTGTCTACTGAAGTTAGTGAGAAGGGAAAGAACAGTTTTCGCAAAACAAATCTGTATACTTCCACAATAATTATTGTATAGATTGATTACATCATTATTACTTACTTACATTTTTGTTGCATAATATTTTCAACAACCTACTAACCTGCGGCTAGTGACTAACCAGGCATGAAGTGGTGAAACAAATAAAAAGTAAACCTTGTTCCAAATAGTCGATAACACAAGGAAAGTAGTTTCAAGACGATAGGAAGTATAAGGAAGGCGCCTACCAATAACACAATAGGCTTCTAATTCTAATTCTAATTCGTTATGGGGGAATGAGATCTGCACTGACATCCCACGTTGGGGTGTATTATGCATTGTCCCCCTGCTGACATCACCCCAACCAGCCTTAAAGTAACGGTGAAGGACTTTGGGTTGATGACAGCAATGTTCTAACATCCCCGATGGTTTTGTGGATGCCGAGGAGTGCGACCCGATCAGCTCCTGCAGTCCCGTTTTGGATCTGGCTTTGGTTGTGGCAGAGCAATGCAGCAAGACATGCTCTACTGTTTCTTTCTCCTGTAGACAGCCGTGACAGAGGTTGCTGTCTGTCGCTCCGATCTTGAGGAGATGGTGGTTTAGATCACAGTGACCCGTGATTATAACACGGGTATAATAACACAATAGGCTTCTTTATGTTTCAAAAAGCCAGCAAAATAAATAATTCTTCTCATCTTGTAGACCCCTTTCTTCCTTCTTCTTTCCCTTTTTCTTTCTTTTTTTAGTTTTTTTTTTTCTTTCTTTTTTTTAGGTGGGGTTATTACTGTAGCAAAGATAAAATCATTGTCACCAAAATGACACAAAATGGTGTTCATCATCATCACCATTATTTACTTAGGTATTCTCTAGATGAATTGGGACTACAATAGAATAGAAATTATTAATTTTACGCAAAAACAATAAAACAAACATTAAGTTAGAACAAATGCGTAAAAAAGGTACTCACTCAGCAAATGCTAAAGGTGCTTGGTGGCTCCCTTAGCACTGTACTCAATCCTACTAATATTATAAACGCCAAAGTTGGTAAGTATGGATGGATGGATGGATGTTTGTTACTCTTTCACGCAAAAACTACTGATCCGATTTGAATAAAACTTGGAATATATATTGTCCGTGACCTGGTTTAACACACAGGCTACTTTTTATCCCGAAAAATCAACGGTAACCAACGAGACGCGAACGAAGTCGCGGGCGGAAGCTTGTACTCAATATATTTATTGCTTTCACATAAGTAGTAGTGGTAGTTATTCCCTAGACAAGTTAGGATTAGGACCATGTATTAAGCTGATGGATTTTTTCAGCTTCGTAAACATCTAAAGAACAAACGTCTGGAGAAGCTCTCACAAATCGGCATCGACCGTGTGGTGGACCTCCAGTTTGGAAGCGGTGATGCAGCTTACCACATTATACTGGAGTTGTATGACAGAGGCAATATTATGCTGACTGATTGTGATTGGACAATCTTGAATGTACTCAGACCACATGTTGAGGGAGATAAAATTAGGTAAGTACAATGAAATAGGTAGGTGTAAACCGGTATACCTACCCAGATACAATAAAAATGTCTCTTGATCTCTTGGAATTCAAGATAGAGAGAAGTGGTAGTAAGACAATGGTATCGATTCGGTTGTTGCTTTTTTCTAAACTAACCTAATTTGACAGCTCTAAAATTATAGCCGTCCTTGTCGTTTCAGTTTATGAGAAAGGGACGGCAACATTTTTAGTGCTGTCAAATTAGGTTAGTTTAGAAAAATGCCACAACCGAATCGATACCATTGGCAAGTTATTAAAAAGTGTAGAGCTGTCTAAGTGGTTATAGCGGGTGAAGCAGGGTAGGTAATTCTATTTCGCTGTGTTGTTTTTTTTTTACTCTTTTTACACCTACCTGCTAGTCCTATTTTGTTATTTGTTTTTAATTTTGGCAATATATTAAGTCTGTACCTGTATTGTATTTAACAACATCATGATAACTACTATCGTTCATGAACCAAGGTATGGTGTTTTTTATTCCCAGATTTGCAGTAAAAGAGAAGTACCCTCTTGACAGAGCAAAGACGAGCTATGAGGCGCCGAATAGTGACGCCTTAAAAGATATACTAGCAAAGAGCAAACCTGGCGATAATCTGAAGAAGATTCTTAATCCTCATCTAGGTGAGTTTGCACATGAATATCGTTGGCCAAATTAGCGAAATCTGATGAGTCTAATTACGATTTCCATCTTGATTCACAAAGCATTGAAACCGAAGAGCTGACCTTCTAATGATTCATTAAAACCTCAACTTACAGAACAATATTTTCTAAATATTTAAAACTAGGTGCCGCCCGCGACTTCGTTCGCGTCCCGTTGGATCCCGTTGATTTTTCGGGATACAAAGTAGCCTATGTGTTAATCCAAGTCACGGACAATATATATTCCAAGTTTCGTGTCTGAATTTGTTCAAGGTTAAATTGAAAAAAAATATTGTAGAAAAAGCCTACTACAGTGTTTCTGAGTTCTTGGCCGACAATAGTTTTAGCTTAATCATAACATAACATCTCAGTACGAGGGGAGGTCCAAAAGTCCGCGGAATAGAGGATTTGGAAATAAAATGAAACAATGAAACTATTTTTCCTTTTCAATATAATTACCTTTGAGCTTAATACATTTTTCAGATCTTGAAATTAGCTTATGAATACCATCAAAAAAATATTTTTTCTCCTTGCCCTCAAAATGAGTCAAAATTGCCGCCTTAACTTCTTCATCGTCTTGAAACTTTTTTCCCCTGAGTTCCTTTTTTAAATTTGGAAATAAATAATAATCGCTAGGGGCAAGGTCCGGGCTGTAGGGTGGGTGGACAAGTGATTCAAAGCCGCACCGGTCTAGAGCAGCCATCGCAACTTTGCTCTTGTGAACTGGTGCGTTGTCTTGCAAAAGCAACACACCGCTTGACAGTTTACCCCGCCTTTTTTCTTTGATGGCTTCCTTCAATTGCTCCAATAATTTTGCGTAATATTCTCCGGTAATGTTGACACCCTTTTTCTTGTAGTCGATCAACAGGATTCCTTCACAATCCCAAAAAATTGTAGCCATAATCTTTCCGGCCGACTCCGACACCTTAAACTTCTTAGGGGGTGGTGTGCCCTTTTTATGCCACTGCATCGACTCTTGTTTGGACTCAGGTTCAAAATGATGAACCCAAGTTTCATCCCCGGTAACAATCCGCTCCAAAACAGGGGTAGATTCTTCGCTACACAGCTCCAAAAAGTGCTTTGACGCTTCAATTCTTTGTTGCTTGTGAAGCGGCGTGAGCATTCTTGGCACCCATCTTGCACTGACTTTTGACATGCCAAGATGATCGTGTAGGATCCTCAAAATGGTTGTATCTGATACTCCTACTATTGCAGAAAGCTGTTTTTTCTTCAGACGAGCATCTTCCAATATTAATTTTTCTATTTTTTCAACGATATCCGGTGTGGTGACCTCAGCCGGCCGTCCTGGGCGAGAGTCATCTTCAATCGACTCTCTGCCTTGTTTAAAAAGACCATTCCACTTGTAAATCATGGTTTTACTAGGGCACTGATTACCATAAACGGCTCCCATCTCATTCATTATGGTTTTCGGAGGTTTTCCTTGCTTGGTAAGGAACTTTATAACGGCACGAAACTCAATTTGCTCCATAGTTGCAGTTTTTTTCCGGATTGACTTGTTAACAGGGCGATATCTCGTAAACGAGTGGTGTGAAAGGGCTAAAAATAAACTTGTTTATACCCTAATGAGTAACCGATTAGCGACATACCAAACAAAGATAGCTACCTGCATCCCCTCCCCCCCGTTCCGCGGACTTTTGGACCTCCCCTCGTACCTATTAAATTATAAATGTGTGTTATTTTCTCCATCCTGTGTAATGTTTGTACGCCGCTAGGCGAAGCACAGAGGTTCATCTGTTGTTCACCATCTACCTATGTGTTATAACCTGTGTTTACAAATGAATAAATGAATTTGAATTTGAATTCATCCAAATCGGATTATTAGTTTTTACGTGAAAGAGTAACAAACATCCATCCATCCATCCATACTTACAAACTTTCGCGTTTATAATATTAGTAGGATTACGGCAGAATCTGATCACTAAACTGCTTTTCAGAGTATGGTTCATCCATCATCGATCATGTCCTGCAAGAAGCAGGTCTAGCAGGCACCATGAGGGTATCTCCAGAACCCGGTAAGGGCTTCCACGTGGAACAGGATCTGGAGAAACTGGTGACAGCCCTGAAGCAGGCGGAAAAACTCTTGGATGATGCGAAGACGCAGATTGCAAAGGTATGCTAGAAGTAGAAGTTTGGTTCCTAATCATGAGTCTATTCAATTAAAAAGAGTGAACGAATGAATTAATGAATGAACGGAAACACCTTACAACTAGTAAACAAGGAACAAAATATATAATAGTGATATAACGATTCCAGGGTTATGTAACTCAGAGGAAAGAAGAGCGAGCGAACCCCGAAGGTGGCGCCCCGACCTACCTTCTGACCAACTTAGAGTTCCATCCGATGCTGTACCGACATATGAAGAGCCAGCCGCATCAGGAGTACGAGACCTTTGACCGAGCTGTGGATGAATTCTTCTCAGCTTTGGAAGGACAGAAGATTGATCTAAAGGTGTGGAATTCATACTCGTGTTACAGCAACAAAATTTAAACAAGTTGTAAAAAAATCAAATAAAAAAGAACTTTCAAACAATCTATAAACCAGGTATTGTATAGTAGCATAGTCTTGTTAATGACCTCTAATAAAAAAAAATACGCACCTCTGTTTTTTCGACAATTTACAACAATATTGTATCCAATTTTGATGATTTTTATTATTTATTTGTATATAATAAATATCAAGAACCTAAAATGATTTAAAGAAGATCCCATAAAATATTTCATTTGTTCCAGACAGTACAAATAGAACGCGAGGCGATGAAAAAGCTCCAAAACGTACGAAAAGATCATGAGAAGCGCGTATCTTCGCTCAAGAACGTACAAGTGAAAGACAGGCATGCAGCAGAACTGATCTCAAGAAACGAACCTTTGGTAGAACAGTGCAGAATGGCGGTGCAGGCTGCTATAGCTAACCAGGTAAGCCGTCATGGCTTAACGTCTGTTCAAGCTGAACCTGATGGCATAATATTCAGGAGTTATTTTATGACCTAGTGGTGATGGGTTTTCTAAGTAACCAGAAGCAGTTTCCGATGGCTCAACGTCTGCTTAGCTTGAGACTGGTGGTATAACGAGCAACAATATTGGTTGGAGTATGTAACCGAATTTGGAAGTGGGGTTTTCAAGAATCCAGAAGAAGTTCGTCATGGCTTAATGTCTGTTCAAGCTGGAACTGATAGTATATTTTCCAGGATTGATTTTATGAGCTAGTGGTTAGAGTGGCGATCAGTTTGCGATGGCTTAACGTCTGCTAATCCTGGGCTTATGGTATAACGAACAGCAATATTGGTTGAAGTATGTAACCGTATTAGGGTGTGGGGTTTTCAAGAATCCAGAAGCAGTTCGTCATGGCTTAACGTCTGTGGTAGCGGTCCTCGCACACCGCTCATCCACCTAGTTCATCTCTTGTGGAAATGCAGCCTTAGCTCGTACTTGTACCAGTCTAGAAAGCACGTTTTCTAAATATGAATCTTAATGTTAATTTTGACATCTAAATTTTTTTAACAGATGTCGTGGGACGACATTAACCTCCTAGTAAAAACAGCTCAAGAGAACAACGACCCGGTAGCAAGTTGCATCAAACAACTGAAGCTCGGTTCGAACCACATCTCGCTGTATCTATCGGATCCATATCCTCAGGAAGAACCACTTCAAGCCATGACGGTGGATATCGACCTCTCACTAACTGCCTTCGCTAATGCCAGGAGGTTGGTACTTGTTATGTAGTAAATAGCTGGATGTGAAATTATGAAAGTTTTCGTCATAGCTTAACGTATGTGTCAAGATCTGCCATGGCTTAATTACTTTTTAGGTTTAGAAGTGTTTCTACATCTTATATCTGGCTCAATGCTTAGCGTTTGGTATGGAATCCGTCATGGCTTAACGTCTGTTTGAGAAGAAATTATGGCATAGTGGTTTTTAGTCTCATTCAAGCCTCAAACCATGTACTTTGATCATAGCTTAAAGTCTGTTGTGTGCATCCGTCATGGCTTAACGTCTGCCCCTTGCCACAATGGAATCTTGGTTTGAATTTGACTGATCTTTTCCAGATATTACGATCAGAAACGCGGCGCTGCTAAAAAGCAGCAGAAAACGCTAGAATCCGCTGACAAAGCGCTTAAAAGCGCTGAACGCAAGACAAAGCAGACGCTCAAAGAAGCGAACACAGTCAGTAATATCATCAAAGCTAGACGGACGTACTGGTTTGAAAAGTTCTACTGGTTCATATCATCGGATAACTATTTGGTAAGCTCCATTGTTGTAGACCTACCAGTATAAAAAGCCTAGAATAAAAACATTGATCCTAAACAGTGAAACGGGATTTTCTATTCAGGGAAAACCTCCAATTTATCTTCAATTTGGTTCTTGAGTTTGAATCATTTTTCGGACGCTCCCAAATAAAACTCTATCAAAAAAATCTCCATTCATAAACTTTTTGACCCTGAATTTGAACCCTTTACCTCCAGGTGATAGGAGGTCGCGACCAGCAACAAAACGAGTTGCTAGTGAAACGCTATATGCGTTCAAACGATCTGTACGTGCACGCGGAAGTGACGGGTGCTGCATCCGTCATTATAAAGAACCCGAGTGGTGCTCCTGTGCCACCCAGAACGTTGAACGAAGCTGGACAGGCTGCTGTAGCTTATAGGTAAGCTGGGAATCATTTTGAATAAGAATAAAAGACATTTATTTGTGACAAATATTGTTGTTAATTGAGACTTCAATTTTACGGGTCGGAACTATGATTTTACGGGTTGAGACTTCAATTTTACGGGTCCATAGTTACGACCCGTAAAATTGAAGTCTCTACCCGTAAAATTACTCCCGTTTTACGGGTTACGACTTCAATTTTACGGGTTGAAACTTTATTCTTTCAGGTTGTCACTTTGATTTTGCGTCTTTAAACTTATATTTTGTGGCTTTGCTTGCTGCGTTGATGTGATCTAGATTACAGTCGTGAGTTTACAATTTTAGATTTTACGGGTTGGAATTTTAGGGTTGGAACTTAAATTTTACAAAACTAGCTAGCTTAGTGTGTGTGCTAACTGTTTATGTAATTACAAAAGTTGTTTTATTTCAGTGTGGCATGGGAAGCTAAAGTGGTAACCCGTGCGTGGTGGGTGTCAGCGTCGCAAGTGTCGAAGTCCGCGCCGACGGGAGAGTACCTCGGCACTGGTTCCTTCATGATCCGCGGGAAGAAACACTTCCTGCTCACTGATCAGCTCAGCTTCGGATTCAGCTTCATGTTCAGAGTAAGTGAAACTTGGTACCGTTGAGTTGGTATTTGAATTTTGCGGGTTGGCACTTCAGTTTTGCGGGTTAGTACTTCATACTGCAAATTTGCGGGTTAGAACGTTAATTTACAAACAGACAGCCGAATACTCAAACGCAACACAAACCCCACTCAATTTAAGTCAAAACATCATTAAGTCATGGCTTAAATTATTGCCATCTCTTACAAATGAGTAATGTCAAACAGAGGCAGAGCAATCTTAAGTGGTGCTCAAATTTGAATGACGTTTGAGTATTCGGCTGTAAGTGTCAAAGTTTGCGACGGGCGAATAGTCGAGTATCTGCAGGCATTGTTGTTAATTGAGAAATCTAGTATCGATAACATAAAATACCCGGGCTTAAAATGAAAATGCTAGCAGTCGTCTAACCAAATGGTGACTCCCAAGGGCTTAAAATGAAAATGCTAGCAGTCGTCTAACCAAATGGTGACTCCCAAGGGCTTAAAATGAAAATGCTAGCAGTCGTCTAACCAAATGGTGACTCCCAAGGGCTTAAAATGAAAATGCTAGCAGTCGTCTAACCAAATGGTGACTCCCAAGGGCTTAAAATGAAAATGCTAGCAGTCGTCTAACCAAATGGTGACTCCCAAGGGCTTAAAATGAAAATGCTAGCAGTCGTCTAACCAAATGGTGACTCCCAAGGGCTTAAAATAAAAATGCTAGCAGTCGTCTAACCAAATGGTGACTCCCAAGGGCTTAAAATGAAAATGCTAGCAGTCGTCTAACCAAATGGTGACTCCCAAGGGCTTAAAATGAAAATGCTAGCAGTCGTCTAACCAAATGGTGACTCCCAAGGGCTTAAAATAAAAATGCTAGCAGTCGTCTAACCAAATGGTGACTCCCAAGGGCTTAAAATGAAAATGCTAGCAGTCGTCTAACCAAATGGTGACTCCCAAGGGCTTAAAATGAAAATGCTAGCAGTCGTCTAACCAAATGGTGACTCCCAAGTTTTAAGGCGAGCGGGTGTTAAGATCATCTAATTCAATTCTTGTGATTTTACGCTCTTAAATCAAATTAAAATAATAAAATCTTGTGATCATAAGAGTTTTGAATACTAGAAACATTTTTAAAAGCTTCTTTTCTTTAACAGTTGGAAGACAGCTGCATAGAGCGACATAGAGACGAACGGAAACCAGCGGCAGTTGATGACGTCGCGAGTGACCGCACCAGTGACGTCACATCCGTCAACGAACACGAAGAAGAGATTTTGGTGTCTGATGGTGATGATGGTATGTTTTTTAATCTATACCTATATTACTGGCATTACAGCTGTCTCGGTCATCAAGGCATGGATAGGAATTAGCCCTAGATAGAAATGAAGCGCTCGTGGCTAGGCTTGCTTCTAGTCAATCTTCACCGATTATCTAAGGTAAGCGACGTTCTGCGCGGTTACTGTTTGGATGGGTGACCGTTAGTGGCATTTACATCTGAGCGCTTCCGTGCTTCGGGGCGCACGTTAAACTGTCGGTCCCGGCTCTACCAGTCGTTAAGCCACGACGGAGGCCTTTAGGCGGCCTTAAAACTCGCATCACCAGAGTTGGCCACTAATACGAGCTCGCTTGCTTTGCTAAAATAATGGTTTTTTTTACAGACGATTCTGAAGTAGATGAACCAAGTTCCAAACTAGACACAATAACAGAGGAATCACCAAAACACACACAAAAGAACATCGTTCCACAAAGTATAGAAAAGAGAGAAACACACATAGAAACTAACGAGTCAACACCAACACACACCAAGACAATACATGAAGAAATTGAGACAAGTCAAAGCGAGACAAAAAGAGAAACTGAATCCCAGAGTACGAACGAGAAGGAGACAGAAGATATAGAGTTAGAACAAGATTCAGACGATGACTTTCCCGACACGCATATAAAGGTAGATCATGGAACGGGAGAAGTGATACTAAAGTCCAAAGCTAGGACTATTTCAGAGGCTTCTGATCGAAGTAAGTATCCTACCATCCTTGATAAATATAAATATTCTTGGATAGATAGATAGATTCAACTAATATTATAAACACGAAAGTTTGTAAGGATGTATGTTTGTTCGTCTTTCACGCAAAAACTACTGATCAGATTTAGATGAAACTTGGAATATATATTGTCCGTGACCTGGATTAACACATAGGCTACTTTTTATCCCGGAAAATAACAGGATCCAACGGGACGCGAACTCTTCAGAAACGCTAATAAGATTTCGCATAGCAAATTGCACTTCTAATCCTGCGTGGACGAAGTCGCGGGCGGAGGCTAGTATTATAAATGTCCAAGTATGCAATTTATTCATTCATATTTACAAAAATACATAAAGTTCAAGCGAAATTGTGCCTAAAATTTTGCGCTGCTAGAGTATATTATCATTAGTTTTATGATATTTGATTGTATTATCAAATTTACTTCCACTATTTCAGTAAACACAATAAAAACTTAGTTTTATAACTCTTTAGGTGATGACAAACCGTTATCATTCCCCACTCTCCCCAAAAAGGGGGGCAAGAAGCCGCAGAAGCCAGAATCTAAGCCAGAGGTCAAAAAGGAGGGGTCGAAACGCGGGCAGAAAGGAAAACTCAAGAAAATCAAAGAGAAATATAAAGATCAGGATGACGAGGATAGGATTATTGCTATGGAAATACTTCAAGTGAGTTTGGACAGTCAGGACATCACAAAAAGGTCTAGGGCAAATTAGATGGAGCCCAGGTCCCACATTTTTTTTAAACTTGCAATGCTGCAATACACTTACAATGCAGTTTTTATAAATGTAACAATGTTATCATAAAACAGAGGGAATCATTACTTATTAGACATTTTCCTCCGAAAAATGCATCATTTTCAAAGTTGTTCATCGTATTTACAGGTGTTTACGTCAAAAAAATTACTTTATTTTGCGTTTTCGTGACTTCTACTGAATAATAGATTATGATAAAACCAACAAAAGTTATAAATAACAAAGTTATCTAAAAAATAACTAAATGGATACACATCGAGACCTGAAATGCCCCCACGCCTTTTATGGGATACTAGCCATCGCCCGCGGCGTTGCTCGCATTCTAAATAGACCCTTTAGAGTGTGAGTTTTCAAAATTCCTTTCATAGTGCACCCCTACACTATATAAGGATACTACCCTCCAAATTTCATACCTCTAGGACTTATAGTTTAGGCTGTGCGTTGATTATCAGTCAGCTTCTAAAGAGATATATATCACTACATAGTATAAAGCAAAGTCGCTTCCCGCGTCTGTCCTAATGTCTGTATGTATGTATGCTGTAATCTTTAAAACTACACAACGGATTTTAATGCAGTTTATTTTAATAGATAGAGTGATTCAAGAGGAAGTTTTATATGTATAATATACATCATCATCACTGCATTGCACCCGTGCGAAGCCAGGGCGGGTCGCTAGTTGATGATAACCTGATTTTTCCAGTCAGCAAAAGACGAAAAGGAAACTAAAAAGTTCCAAAAGAAGGCCGCGGCTAAAGGCGGCAAGTCGAAGCAGAAGCAAGGTCCGAAGATACCACAACCAGCGCCGCTTATATTAGAAGACTCGGAGCCTGAAGATCTGGACGAGAATACAGAAAATCCGGAACCAGAGGTAAGAAAGATAAGATAAGATAAATCTTTATTTGTCGCCAAAATGCAGGTACCTATTATACAGTACGTAGGTACAAGTTATAAAAAAAACAGCGTTAGGTGAAGGTAGTTAGGTGTATAATGTGGGGGCAAATTGATCCCTGTCTCAGCATACACAGGGGTAAGAACAGCCATTGAATCAACACCCCAATCAATTAATAATTCATAAACAATGTAGATCGGTTGGAAAGATCTTCTCATATCGCAGCAGAGCACACATCCTACCGTGTTCTCCTCAAACTTAAGTAGCGTCTAAACGCTACTTGGGTAGCATCATGGCTCAGTCGGTAGTAGCTCTGCCTTCCGTGCTGTGGGTCGCGGGTTTGATCCCCACCGAGAACAAACATTTGTGTGTGGCAAACATAGATGTTTGTTCTGTGTCTGGGTGTTACTGTGTATCATAAGTATGTATTTACAAAAAAATATGTAAATATGTATTTTATCAGCCATCTAGTACTCATAGTACAAGCTTTGCTTAGTTTGGGACTAGAAGGCGTTGTGTTAAATGTCCGTGAATATTTATTTATTTATTTATACCCGGCATTAAGGTACTGTTACACATGCTAATAAAGCATGCTTTTAGTGAGCTAGTGCTCATTTAGCATGTGTATCGAAACGTTGCTATTAATTAGCATGCTAATTATAACATGCTACTCATATTGAGCATGCTAATTATCACGCTTTTTAGCATGCTATTTTCTAGCATGTGTAACAGTACAGGTACTGATACACATGCTAGAAAATAGCATGCTCAATATTAGCGTGCTAATTAGCATGCTCAATATTAGCATGCTAGTGAGGAGTTTACATTTGCTAGCAATAAGCATGCATCTGAATAAGCATGCTAATAGCAAACACTCCAATACACATGCTATTTTATAGCGTGCTCTCGCACTCTCTGTGCACGCGCACCTGTCGCAAACGACTGATCGATCGACACTAGCATGCTCAATAAGCGAACCTGTTCACACGCGCTAAAAGCACGCCACGCCCCCCTTCACCCGCGCTGCAGGTAGCATGCTCAAAAATCTACGGTCGTGCGATTTTCTAGCATGCTAATTACTAGCAAGGTTTCGATACACATGCTAAATGAGCACTTGCTCACTAAAATCATGCTTTATTAGCATGTGTAACAGTACCGGTAGTGCCGGGTATTCTAACAAAAGCCCGCCATCTTCTCCGGGGTCTACCGAGAAAGCGCCTCCCTTGCGTTATCCTTAAGACCTCACCATGTAACATAATAATTGCAATAAATGATATGAATATGAATATATGAATTTATTCTCATAAATATGTTTACTTTGCATAGGTGGAGCCACAGGGTCCAGACGCGGATACAGAGCTGCTATCGCAACTAACAGGCGCTCCTACAACAGACGATGAGTTACTATTCGCTGTACCAGTTGTCGCACCTTACTCCGCACTACTTAATTACAAGTACGTAATACCTCTTGTTACTTCTTATTAGGATTTTTGACGACGTGGACGAAGTCGCGGGCAGTTGCAGGTTGCAGTAGCTTTATAGCAGTTTGTATTTATCCATCTTTAAATAGAAACCTATTGAAATTGTTCGTGACGAAGATACGATGACCTAATTCCTATTAGAGTAAATGCTCTACTAAACTGAGCATAATAAATCGTACTAATATTATAAACGCGAAAGTTTGTGAGGATTTTTGTTACTCTTTCAAGCAAAAACTAGTTTTGGATGAAACTTGAAATATATATTGTCCGTGAGTGACCTGGATTAACACATAGGCTACTTTTTATACCGGAAAATCAACAGGATCTAACGGGACGCGAACGAAGTCGCGGGCGGAATCTAATAAATAAATATTCTTGGACATATCACACAACGCCTTTCTAGTCTCATACAAAACTTGTACTCCATAGTACATCGATGTTTGCCACACACAAATATTTATTGCCAGTGGGGATCGAACCCACAGCCCACAGTACAGAAGGCAGAGCTACTACCCACTGAGCCGTGACGCTTGACGTGATCAGGCGAAGTGCTATTCTCACATTTTTATATTTTGAACTAGCCGTCGCCCGCGGCGTTGCTCGCGTTCTAGACCCTTTAGGGTGTGACTTTTCAAAATTCCTTTCTTAGTGCACCCCTACACTATGTAAGGATACTACCCTCCAAATTTCATACCTCTAGGACTTATAGTTTAGGCTGTGCGTTGATTCTCATTCAGCTTCAAACGAATTTCATATATATTGATGACTAGCGACCCGCCCCGGCTTCGCACGGGTGCAATGCAGTGATGATGATGATGTATTATACATATAAACCTTCCTCTTAAATCACTCTATCTATTAAAAAAACATAGACAGACGCGGGAAGCAACTTTTCTTATACTATGTTTTTTTTATGATAAAAGTAATGGAACAAGCTGATAGTTCACCTGATGTTAATTAGTAACTTCTGCCTATATGTATTACCTCACAGAGCAAGTCCAATGAGGACGTGCCCTGTAAGGCAATGCACTGCGTCCATCACTCTGAGACGTATCTATGTAGTGATGATATTGATGATTATTGTGTAGGTACAAAGTGAAACTAACTCCTGGTACCAGTAAGCGCGGCAAAGCTGCTAAGACGGCCGTGCAAGTGTTTCTACGGGACAAGGCTGCTTCTAATCGAGAGAAAGATCTCCTGAAAGCTGTCAAGGTATGTACTATGTAGTCTGAACACAGTAACTCTGCAATCGATTGTATGGATAACCCCTAAAAATGTTTAATTTTACATCAGTATGGGCCCCGACACGGTTTAATAGTTGTCGGCGAAAGTGAAAAGGAATATACATGTCTCTTTCGCTGCGCAAAACACCTTCCTACTTCCCCGCCATTTAAGGTCAGAGCCATTAAACTGTGTCGGGACCTTGATAGCTTTATTCTAGATAGTCTCCAGTCCCCCATTTGGACCCATAAACTGATTTACTGCTCAAAGACTGAAGATAGCATAAGCATAGATTTGTATCAAAATCTCTACTAAAACCTATCCTTTAGTATTTCTGTATCGGCATACGGGCCTTCACAATCGTAGCAGTTAAAATAAAAATAAAACATGTGTGCAATTCACACGTGGTAGAAGTGAAACCTTCAAAAACCAATATGCAGTACATAATTAGTTAGAGTCCTTTTCATGACAGAAGTCCCGCGGAAATTTCCGGAACTAAACTTTAAAACTAAATTTTAAATTAGTTGTCAGGTGCTGTTAATGTGTTCGGATGCTACTGCGTTTTTATTTGGTTTCTGTGATCAAAGTCTTGTTTTCAATGCCTAAAGTTGTTAAAAGTGCTGCCCGAGAAATAATACTTAAGGTCGACTACAGCGCCGCGTCTGCGGGACTTCTTTCATGGAAAGGACTCTAAAAAAGGTTCTATGCTCATATTGCCTAAATCAGAACTAGATGGCGCTGCTAAGTTTGGTCGGATACGGGGGTCTAACTCGTTATCGTTTCATCGACTTTCAAATCACAACGATGCTAAAAAATATTTCACTTCAAATTCTTTCCAGGAGGAGAACGTAGCACGCAACTTCCCCGGCAAAGTGAAACTGTCAGCGCCGCAACTACACAAACACAAGAAATAGCACTTATCACCACACTGGTTCCTTTTAAATCAACTGATATTATTCAGTTTCTTACAATTGTTGGCATAATGTGGACATGTGCTATGTGTATTAGCTTTCTTTTGACCGTGTCTTTGACTACCCCAAGAGTTTTGCAATCTGTGGGCACACGCACCACTACTCCCTTTAGATAACTACAGAGGCCTTAGGGTGTTTTTCCACCAGAGCTCAGCTATACGATGCTAAGGATGTGTTTGACCCGTTAGGAATCGTCCAATATGAAAATAGTGGATTTCAAACACATCGTTAGCAACGAAGCCTTAGTTCTGTTGGAAAAGCACCTCTAGGTGAGTTTTCGGCCGCGATATGTCATCCCTATTAGACTAATGGGCGAATACTCAAACGCCACTCAAACCCCACTCAATTTAAGTTCCGCTTAAATTATTGCCATCTCTTACAAATGAGTAATATCAAACAGAGGCAGAGCAATTTTAAGTGGCGCTCAAATTTGAAATGAGTAATATCAAACAGAGGCAGAGCAATTTTAAGTGGCGCTCAAATTTGATATGAGTAATATTAAACAGAGGCTGAAATACTCAAAAGTCATTCAAATTTGAGCACCACTTAAAATGGCTCTGCCTCTGTTTGACATTACTCATTTGTAAGAGATGGGTGGTGTTTGAATATTTGAGTAAGAGGCAGAGCAATTTTAAGTGGCGCTCAAATTTGAATGACTTTTGAGTATTCCAGCCTAAAATCTCTGTCGAAATGAGCATAAGGCCTCTGAGAGGATTACAAATAACAAAATTGTTGTTGGAATAATAAAATTGTCTGTGAAAATGTCTCGCTCAATAACGGCTAAGCTGATTTAGTTGAAACTCGATTACCTTGAATAGTGGCCTTTGATAGCGTTATGCTACGTATTTATAAGTGAATTGTATAATATGGGTTGTAATAAATAAATAAATTCTTTATTTCAAAATAACTTATTTATATATTTAAGTTTTTGTTTGGGAGTTTAATATTGTTGAATGATAATTAAAACTAGACCAAACTATAACGTTGCCTTTCATTTTGCTGCTATACACGGTGTAACATAATTACCCTATAAGTCCGAAAGGGGGGTATATTACAGGTCATGGTGAACAGTGTTTGTTCTACTACTTTTGAGATTTCGAAGTTTTTCATTCATAAAACGAGCTCGTAACTTTTACTTAAAATGTACCTACACACAGCTAGCGTGTGCGTACGACGCGGTAGGAGGCATGCGTGTGTACGGGTTTAAACAAATAGTAAACAAACACTTAGGGTTGTCGCAAATTTCTAAAATAATAAAAGTTGTACTTTTGTATGAAAATTTCAATTACGATTTATTGAACCTTTGCACATGTCCAAACTCAGGTGGTCGGTCTGATTATGCCCTCTTTGGGCTTATAGGGTAATTATGTTACACCTTGTATATTCTATGAATAATCTCTAGGGCTTGTATTATGTAAGTTCGTGTGGGTTAGTGGCACCTTTTTAGGCCGCCCTAGGGCCTCCGTCATGGCTTAACGACTGCTAGTTATACGTGATCGACAGCGTGCCCTCCGAAGCACGGAAGCGCTCAGGATGCAACTAACGGTCACCCATCAGATAATCGGTGAAGATTGACTCAAGCTACCTACCTACACAACTTTTTTGCTAATATTACAAAAAGTGAACATTGACAGCAATGTCCACAGACTATATCAGCAAGGCACGTTATCAGGTATCAAGTATAATGTAAGGAAGTAATCTATAGAATAGTTTAATCTTCTTCTTCCTCTTCTTCTGGGAAGCCTTCTCCCTCTCCCGGTATTTCAGGCGGCGGCGGCGGCGGCAAGTGAGCTATACGATAAGCCTGGAACAACAGAAACATGTAGAGAACACTAGATACTAGCTGGTACCCGCGACTTGGTCTGCGCAGGATTAGAAGTGCAATTTGCTATGCGAAATCTTCTAGGCGTTCCTGAAGAGTTCGCGTCCCGTTGGATCCAGTTGATTTTCCGGGATAAAAAGTAGCCTATATCCAGGTCACAGACAATATATATTCCAAGTTTCATCCAAATCGGATCATAGTTTTTGCGTGAAAGAGTAACAAACATCCATACATCCTTATAAACTTTCGCGTTTATAATATTAGTATAGAACCTAGAGCACAGCAGAAGACAAAGCTATTACCAAAACAAATCAACTTTTAGCTGTGGAGCAAAAAAGCAAAAATTAGGTTGAGCTGTAGAAAAAAAATTTGATTGCCAGTTCAAAAGGTTGATGATTTTGTAGTATAATAATGTCAATGTCATTAACTGTGGATTTAAAGCTTTAATTCATGATAAATAAATACATTGTTTTACGCCTCCCGGCTAGTGATGTGCCTGCAGCGTCCTTAAGATTTTATCGATATTTACAACCATGTTGATTTATCCTTTGTTTATATTTGACCCTTGTTTGTGTTACCTATAATAAAATCCTATTTACCTACGCCGGCACCCTAAAATGGCAGTTTTTATCACTAATTGACATTTCGCATCGCGTCAACCGTTTTATGCGTCCCACTGCAGGGTACGGGTTTCCCCCATAGAGAAATATCCTATTTATTAGTTACTTATAAAATATTTTGTTTTAGGTTTCCGAAATGTCCAGAAATAAGAAACCTGTGGATGAAACAGGATCTAAGTAATTGAATACAAAGAGTAAAGAGCTATTATTTAGGTTCTGTAACTTAAAACCCTGTTTCAGTCTTATTTTTAAATTACAGTAATAGCGAGCCATGTGTGGGTAAGTGTGTTTCGAGATTAGTACGAGTATGCGACCATTTTTTATCGATATATTTCGTAATAGTATCTCTTCTCTACTCACGCACACTAATGTAAATTTAGAAACTCATACCAACATAAAACTGACACGCTACCAAAGATTTCACTCCGTCCATTATGATCCTTCGTCTGTGGCTCAGGCACACTGGACGGAAATTCCGTCGCGGACGACGGATGATCCGTCGCGGAAATTCCGCGGGTCAATGCGGTACCATGCTTCCGCGACCAATATTCCGCGTAATGTGGCCGCTATTTGTAATTTATATGCAATAAACATGTATTGCGTTCCGCGACGGAATTTCCGTCAAGTGTGCCTGAGCCCTATAAGTCGATCTTCATGTCTTTATAATGTCACGCCCTCGTCGCATCATAATAGGAAACAAATATAATAATAACAAATATATAATTTGAAAGTTTTCAAGAGTCGAGTGAATAGGTATCTTCTAGGTAACCGTGCTACATCGTTGACCACATCATTGCATAACATCAGGTGAGATTGTGATCAAACGGTTGCCTACATTGAATAAAAAAAAAACATGATACTTACAGACCTCTTCGTCAGCAAACGTGGGGTCAGCCATCTCCATAACCTCGGGTCCGATGGGGTACTCGTCTTGCGGCCGCGGCAGCTGCAGCGGACTGAAGTTGGGCGTCTGGTTCTTGAGACCCCATCCCACATACATGCACTCGGACTTCCTGAAACATGAAGTACCTACGGTGGTAGTACTTCCCCGGACGACCTTTTTCAGCACAGCTCACTTGATTCTGACTTTCACTATCTGCCATTCTGAGGCCCGTATACTGTTAAGTTGTTGCTCAAGCATAGATTTGAGTAGAGATTTTTATACAAAAATCTATGCTCGAGTCCGCTTGAGCAGTAAATCAGCATACGGGCCTTAAGGCGTAGGTATAAGGCAGACAACCCTCACGCTCGCACATTTCAACATTTTTGAAGATATAATATAACTAGAGTCCTTTTCATGAAAGAAGTCCCGCAGACGCGTCGCTGTAGTCGACCTTAAGTATTATTTCTCGGGCAGCACTTTTAACAACTTTAGGCATTGAAAACAAGACTTTGATCACAGAAACCAAATAAAAACGCACTAGCATCCGAACACATTAACAGCACCTGACAACTAATTAATTTAGTTTTAAAGTTTAGTTCCGGAAATTTCCGCGGGACTTCTTTCATGAAAAGGACTCTAAATGTAATTATGTGAAATTGCAGAGCTTCAACCTTTGCATTGTTATTCTCTCGACCCTGAAGCTCTGCAATTTCACATAATTACATTTAGTTATATTATATCTTCAAAAATCTTGAAATGTGCGAGCGAGAGGGTTGTTTGCCTTTTACATACGCCATAAAGTCGGAATTACATTTTTAACGCTCTCGAATTCGGCTATCTGCGTCAGCACACTAGGTACGGCAAAGTGCCCACGCACACATTGAAGCCGCTTTACGCTCGATAACTAACTAATCTTGATACTTGATGGTTAGGTAAGCAATGAAATGAAATCACTATTTTTTATTTACGTGTTAAATTATCAAAGACACTAACTTGCCATTAGTAGCATAAGCCACAGCGCCAGGCCAGACTGAACTCCTCAGCACTGCGACAGCTCTGTCCGGCGCCAGGTTGGAACTGATCCTGGCAGTCCAGGCGGTCAGACCCTCGACCCGCTCGTCTTCAGACAATGGCGTGAACAGTGGAGGACCTGACTCTGGTTCGATGGGCGGAGGACCTTCATCATCTTCTTCCTCTATACCTTCATCCTACGAAGACATGGTAAGTTGAAGATTTGTTATCACTAGATCAATGGTCAAATGAAAGGTCGTAGTTTCTCTCCCTCGAATTTACAAACAGTCTGATCCAGGAATCGCCTAGTTCAACCGATGAGAACTTTTATAAATAAATAAATAAAATAAAAACTTTTTATTTCAGGCATGATACCCATAGTATTAGCAAACAAAACTTAAAAACACTATATTAGTAGGTATGACACAATACAAAAGAACTTAACCTAACGAATGGACATTGATTACTGAGACACGAGTTGAGCGACTGGTTTATGCGCCTGAACCCAATGTCTCATATAGACCCCGCATAGTCTGCACCTACCGAGTTCAGCATGCTGTTGGATGAACCCCACACGCGTCGCATCAGGGATGCTGTTCGCTTACGCATTATTGCATAAAAATCGTCAGTGCGTGCATCAGCGAACATTCCCGATGCGCTACAGAATCGAGGTAGACCCAACAGCACCCTGAACCCGTTATTATACTGGACCCGTAGAGCATTATAGGCTTTCTGCGTATACTTGACCCACAGGCTGCACGTGTAAAAAGATTGACAGAACGCCTTAAAAAGGGTAAGTTTTACTGGTACAGTACAACGCGCAAACCGGCGGGCCAACATATTGCTTCTAACTGATAATGCTCTACGTTCCCTCTCTATGTCCAGTTCATCAGACAACTCATCTGTGACCCAGTGGCCCAGGTATTTAAACTGCTTAACCCATGTGAGGGGAGTTCCACTTAGCTTCACAGTTGGGACTGAGTAGGTTTTCCTACCCGCCTTAAAAAGCATCAGTTCACTCTTTTTAGCGTTATACCTGAGCCCATGGGCCTCAGCATACTTCTCACAAATTTTGAGCAATCTTTGCAGAGCATTGATCGACGGGGTCAGCAAAACCATGTCGTCCGCATAACTGATTTATATCGTTTATGAATTCTCTCGTCAGCAGAATCCAAATCTCTGGCAGACCTGTAGTTTGCAACGTAAGATCTGTAGTACCTACTATTCCCTGACAGATAAGTTGATCCCAACTCATTGACTTGAGCATTGACTTTGGTATTGATAGTGGATGAAACTGGACCAATACTGGTAGATCAAAAAAGCCTGGTAATATAAATGTCTAACCATCCCAGCGTTAGGGTTCCACCAGATAGTCCGGCCCTGTTTCAGTATATGCCGTCCGTGGTGCACCCAATACGTAAAGTTGTTATCCAGCAGATCTTTTAGCGTGTGACCCTGGTAGAACGGATTCGGATTGAAGTCCAGGTCACCTGGAGGAAAATACTTATCTCAAATACTGCCGCGATAAATAGAAAGTATAGACTCCAGATCCCTACTTCCTAGGGCCTGTTTCACTCTGCCGACAGAGATCTCTTAATAACTGGGGTGTGTACAAGCTGATGAATATCATTAGAACTTGAAAACGGTTGTACAAAATGTTGCAAAGAACACCTAGCTAAGAACATGGGCCGTGCTTTTACATGGCCGTCTGAAAAGATACTGTCTCTCTCTATTCCTAAGTAACAAATCCACAGTCATCTTTCAATCATCACTCCTAAGAAGCTCCAATACCCCAACATTGGTGACCCCGCAGAACTCTCAGCCCTTGGCTACTGAATAGAAGACGACGTTTGGGATCAGAGTGGATATTTTCCTCGTGTCCATTCAATCGAGGATACTACCTTTTTGGAGGCAATATCTGAGGTTATGATTGGCACAGTTTGAAGCTCTCATAGAACCCTCGAAGATTGGAGATGACCAGAAATTCCGCTACGTGTTGAGCGTATTTCATCAGACTTACCTATAAGCTGATGAAAGCATCTCCTTTCTTCATTTAATCTCGACTTTGTTCTAAGTATAACTTCTTGGCACGCATTGGCAAACCTTCGCAATAATGATAGCAGTAGCTGAAAAGAGAAACAAATACCACATACCCCCTCCTTCTTCCATATCGATATCTTCTTCCTCCTCTCCGGAGCCGAAGGTGTAGAACCCCTGCGGTGAGATCGAAGTAGCAGCGGCAAGCCGAGCTATCTGAGCCCTCAGGTAATTACGCTCAGTGCCTTCAAATGGGGGGAACGCCTGGATCTGGGATTGACAGACACTCTGTGAATCTTTGAACCTGGGTAGATCATCGATAGTAACAGGGATTTTGCCGTTCAATAAAATAAGTGTTCAATAAACACTTATTTTATTGAACGGCAAAATAATGTACACTCATCATAACAGATCGAAGAATGCCACTGGACATGGCCTCCATCCATTTAGAACGTGTGGTATCAGCTCCCAGCAACAGTTAATCGGTTCATCTAGTGGAGGCTGTCCTCCAACACTGATAGCTTTCCAGAGTGAAATGTCCATTGGAGAATCTTTGTACCACAAAAGCCGTCGGTTTACCGAACCTATACTCCTTTAGCGCCTACTTCATTTCACATGCTGATTTTCTTCCTAGTAGCCGTAGTTTTGGGAGCGTGGCGTTGTGTATTGATCTCTAGATCCTGAGGTTTTAGTTACACCTACCTCAGCGTCCAGATTTCCTGTCATGCACCGCACAGTTAGTCTGGCCACGCGAACCTGATCAGGCAGCAAGTCTGGCAGACATATCCAGGGTTCGCCTGGGTTATTGCACACCCAGTACACCTGGAAAAGGATGCCCTTTTCTCTTTAGTAGATAGACTCTACATCTTATTAAGTTCAATTTTAAATCATCGTTTCAAATGTGGATACAGTCCTAGGGCAATCATCTTTAGAACCTTTTTGTTGACTCCCTGTCCAGGCCTTTCGACTGGGATGGGCGCTGGCGCCTGCCACGTCGATACTGGCTCCGGTGGCAGTTTCGGAGGCACCAGTTCTTTGGTTTTGTCTTCCTTGGCTTCCCCTTCCCCCACTAAAAGGATCACATCACGGTTAGCACATAGCACAAACTCGACACCTATTCTTTACTTTACTTTTTTGACTTTTACGTTGCCAATATTCAAAATTCCTACTTCTGCATTAGTTCCCTGCCATTTTGAACATAATTCATGGCCAAATTAATATTTAGATAAAGTAAAATTTAGCATTTAGCTAGATTTTGCTAATCTAGCTAAATGCTAAATTTTACTTTAGCATTTAGCTAGATGAAGGAGATCGTGAACCTTATCATTTCCTTTGGCTGTGTGAGCTCAGTTTCTCGTTAACTTACTCAATTCCTTCTGTTCTTCAGCTTCCTGGATCCGACCTTCACCTTCGCCCTCTCCCTCACCAGGCATGTCTTTTAGCTCAAATTCCTGAAATGATTTCTTATTCAGCCTATTGTCATGTAAACTTCCATTAGGTACCGAACTTTCTATAGCCCAGCTGCTAGGCACTTTCTTAAGGTACAAGTTGGCAGCGGACCTCATGTCGTCCGTTGCCAACTCGTACCTTTATATTGGTGTTGGTTATCAACATGCTATTAGGAATGGTGTTCAAGAACTGGATACAGAAACGTCGGTCAACCGGCAGCAAGATGGGCAGACGATGTTGGAAACATCGCTGATATTAACACAGAGACCGCATGAGGCCTAAACTTACCCAGGAGTCAGTGATGACGGACTGTGGATGATGATCAAAAAATAGCTATAGTAACCCGTATCCTCCTATCCAGCTCTTCGATCGTAAGGTCGGTCTCAGCGACGTAGTAGTTCGCTTTGGTGCCGAAAATCTTGCCAAAGAACCGGACAGTGGCTACAGGCTCTTTGATCGCAAGCATGTTCAGGGCGATGTAGACGGCGTAGCATTCGCTGTCTGGTAAACCGTAGCCTGCCTGGGAAACCACACGAAAGTGTATGTACTTAAGCACCTTACGGACCGTACAAAAAGAGTAGACTAGATCACGGGAAACCGGTAAATGGAGAATAGGCTTGGAATCTTTGTTGGGTTGGCTGAAAATTCAACACTCATGGAGGTATAGGACAATTTTTTTAATGCAGTTTTCATCGTTTTACTAGCTGTACGTGTAGATACCTCTCGAAAGTAATAGTTATGGTCGATGAGATCAGCGATCCTGGGCTTTAAGTTGTCCTCTTCAAGGTCAAGCTCCTGCTCCTCCTCTCCTATGTCATCCTTCATCTCAGACTTGCTCGCCACCAGCTGCAAATGCTCTCGGATTTAACTAATGCACCTAGATCTAATGCCTTAGCAAAATCTAAAGAATTTTGCTGACTCTTTGCTAGGTTAGGTAGGTAGGTACTTATAACCTAGTAAAAGCCACCTGCCTCAAGATTTATCGTTTCACAAAATACCGCCATAAAGAGAATTTAAATCGCGGCTAGCCGTTTACCTAGAAGTTTAAATAGGTACCAAGTAGGTAGATACCTACCTACCTAAGTATTGGAATTGAAGTTACCTAGTGAGATACCATGGAGTTTCAGGTTTTAGCTATCCACGGTGCAGAAGTGCAGACAATTTGAGGTTAGGTAGGTACCTACCGTCCTACCTACCTATAAGAAGTGAAGGTGGTCATAGATAACATAATGAGTTGATATTCATACCCTGAACATCTCATCCATTCTCCTCACGAGTGACAACTGTGGAGGTGATAAATACACATCGTTCAGCAAATCGAAGTTAGGCCGGAACTTCTCCTGTTTTACCTCCCAGGAGTACTGCTCGAAGTTATCCACCACATCTGGAGGTTTCTGGGAGAGGATCTTTTGCACCATATCTACTAGGTGATCATATCTTGAGGTGGAAATGAAAAAACAGATTTAACGACATGATAAAACTAAAGATAGGTACCTAACCTACTACGTGCTACCTAAGCACCTACTTATCATATTCTAAAACTACACCTACCTACTATTAAAGGTTTACAGATTTAAATTCTCACAGGGAGTCTCCGGTGGCCGCGCTTTGCTGCTTCAAGAAGTTTTTAGCGAGTACCAAGTCGTTGTTGAGATCGGGCATAACATTTTCTGCTGCTGCTATTATGTCCGGTTCCAAAAGAAACGTTTGCGACATTTTGGCAACCAATAAAATAAACACTCCGTTTTACGATTTCGTTTTACGTTTTAGGCACCGAACGTTTTAGGTATCACCTCCCGATCACAAAATAATCACAACTTTGTTTTGACACGTATTATTGTCAAAAAGAATTTTGTCGTGGTGCATGTATGGAGGTTCGTGTTTTGGTTGAAGGAAAACGTAGGTTTTTGTAGTTTTGCAAAATACCGCCACACATGACCGCGACCGCCACCATCTAATGACAGATTGCTTTATTTATTTATTTAATATTTTATTGCACAAAATTATAAATTTGTTACAAAGGGTGGACTTAATGCTGAAAGCATTGTCTGCCAGCCAACCCAAACGTGGTGGTTGCTTTGATTGCTTTGCTTTGACTTGACAATGACATTTATTACAAGTAATTACAACATACGATACGATCATCGAACAGAAAAAAAACAATGTTTTGTTTGTTTCTCAACATAACCTCAATCATAGAAAAAGAATACTCTTCTCTATTAAATAACTTTCTTTCTTCATCTAATACTAATAGAATCAGCCAATTTCCCTCTAACTGGCTACATCAATTTTATCACACCTTTGATAATAAAATAATGGGAACAAAGTTCGACGCTGCTGCTTACAACTTCCGCAAGAAGTTTCCCTTCATAGCTAAGGACCTGCTTCGATGGTTTCCCGGTCACATGAACAAGGGCTTGAAGCAAATGCAGAGGAAACTGAAGAGTGTAGATTGCGTCATAGAAGTTCACGACGCCAGACTGCCCTTTTCGGGGCGAAACCCTATTTTCACCAGTACATTAACAGGTGCTAAGCCTCACATACTAGTTCTCAACAAGAAAGACTTGACGGTTCAGTCACTACTACCTCGAATAAAAGATCAATTGAAAGCAGAGCAGGGTATAAATAATGTGGTTTTCACGAACAGCAAGGATCAACTTGATCGGGGTTTAAAAGCTCTTAGACCATTAATGGTTGATCTGATTAAAGACTCCAACCGTTTCAATCGGAGTGAGGAGGAAGATTTTAACGTGATGATCATCGGAGTGCCAAATGTTGGGAAGTCATCATTGATTAACATGTTGCGGTCAAAAAATATGAAGAAGAGTCATGCATTGCCAGTAGGTGCTGTCGCTGGAGTGACACGGAGTCTCATGACTAAGATCAGGATCAACAATGATCCTACAATCTTCATGTTTGATACTCCAGGTAAGATCTTAAGTTTACAGTTCACAAAGGTACAAATACTCTGCAAGAAATCATTCCCTAGTGATACAACCGTCCATTGTACGTATCTCATTTTGCTGCCTAAGCTGCATATTAGTTTGAAAGGTGTACCTACATACAAATAAGTATTTTCATTCATTCATTCATACAAAACCAGACTGACAAAACACCCCAATCCGCTGGCTGTGAAACTACTGGAGCCAAATACACAAAAAAGATTGAAGCGCCGGAATATACTAGAGCCAAATGTACAAAACTGAATCAAAATGGGGCTAAACTCACTAAATATCTTCCATAAGATCTGCATAGCCAGCAGGATGTGCAAACAAAACAAAAAAATAAAATAAAAAATTCATTAGGTTTCAAGTGATGGCTGCGTGCAATTCCTCACAGGGAACCTCCTAAACTGGCTCTATGTGTCTACGTGTGGACCGTCAGCTTAAAAATATATACTAATATGTTTCCAGGTATCCTAGAACCATCAGTGACAAACATAGAGATGGGTCTAAAGCTAGCCCTATGCGCGTCACTGCAAGATCACCTAGTAGGCGAGGAGGCTATAGCGGACTACCTGCTCTACTGGCTCAACAGCCACAGCAAGTTCAAATATGTAGATTATATGGGCTTGCAGGAACCATGTGATGATATCAACAAGGTAAATAAATTTTATTATGATTCTACCTCCTTATAAAGTTTTTTGTTATGTGTACCTACTGGGCTTGTCAAAAATCTGTAAAGCTGAGAATTGACTCTCAAAGTGGAGGGCCGGATCGACCGTGCCAAACATTGGGAATGAATATACCTAAGTATTATATAAGTGACACTGGCAGTCACCCAAATAATGACCACACAAAACCCTGCTCATAATAAGTCTTCAGTCGGCGGATCTTGGCAATCATGAAGTTCGCCGTTTTCGTTTCAATGTGATGTTCAATGGAACTTTTTCAAACACATTGTTTCTGCATATCACAAAGCTGGTCAAGATCCGCTGACCGTACTGTAGTGCTGAGTTCGTATGAAATAAAGTTTCTTATTTTCACACGCTTTATATTAGCTTCACTTGTATGTTTGTTTGTAACCAACTCCTTTGGGCGCGATTTTGACCCACTTTAAGCGGCCAGATTTCATTCAAACTTTGTAGATGTATCTATCGAGGACCGATGACAATACACTAAATTGATAAGATTATTCCATTATTCATCTTCAGGTCCTTATAGCCGGTGCGGTAAAATACAATCGCATTAGAAAGACGCGCGACTTCGACGGTCGTGTAAGAGAGGTTCCCGACCTCGTAAACACCGCCAAGACAATGATAAAAGCATTCAGAACCGGGGAGCTAGGCCGGATGATGCTTGATATGGATCTCTTGAACGAGACGATTGAAAAGAAGCGAGAGGATAAAGAATTGCTAATGGCGTAGCAGCTGGAATATCGTTTTGGGAGAATAATTCACGATAAACGCGGCAGGAACGCGTGATGTTACTGTGGTGTGATGTGTCTTTTGTGCAAGATACAAAGGTATGGTGCATAGAAAAATACTCTCTAGCAAGGGGTATGGTGACTATAAATTCGAAGGTATCAAAGTATAAGTTAGTCAGAGGCAATTCTTATAAGATGATGTAGTAGAACAAAATGTTGTAAAGAACAATACGTAGACTGAAAGTGTAAATATAGAAACCCAATACAAAGGATATGTATAGAAAATATTGTAAGTGTTTAGATAAGTTAATAAATTGTTACAAATTGAAATCTCTAGTGTTCTGTCCTGTGTTATAATTCAAATTCAAATCGTTTATTGCGCTTATGTTGTTATAAAGATGTTGTACAAAAGGTAGTGTAGCAAACATAAACCCTGTTAGGGCACAGAAATTTGTTGAGGTGTAGGTACATAGGCACTAGGTGGCATATAGGTATATAGGTATTCTCTCTACCCAGTTTGAAAACTGCCAGCTCCAAAAACGTCAAAATAAAACCTTCATGATTTAATAAACTATGCTTCAAACTTTGAAAGACGTTTATAATGACGCGATGCTGCGTCAAAAAAAATACAAAACTTGAGCCAAAAAGTCAAGTAAAATTAAAAAATATCTTCCAAAGTTTCCTACAACGATATTGCAATACAAAATAGTTACTATGTTTTAATTTATAAGCGTCGATAGGTGGGCCGAGTCTCGCCACACTCAAGATGAATCCACTGAAATACTTCGAGACCATCGTCAGCTCCATCCGGGAGTACAGGTGGCTGATAGAGCTGGCAGACGCCTGCTACCCTTTTGCTGCAATGTCTAAACTGCACAGTGTGTAACTCTATCAGATTAAAGTACTTTTACTAAGAAGATGCAGGTACTTATCTAGATACTTGGTGTAAGCTGCTCATAAGCGGAATCATAAGTTCCAACAATAATCACAAAAATGTGAAATGGTACTAAGCAGAATCCCCGAAGAGCAAGTAACCGTCCGGCATAGAACCGCAAATCACGGCACCAAAGTTCGCGCATGCCCTGTTGTAAAACCACGCCAGTCACCATCGAACGTCAGCACCAGATCAGCGTCGCTGACCACTGCGATAGCCAACGAGACCCACAGCTCCACTATATCCACGGACGATACACTCAGCATGATCAGCACTCCTTGGAGTACAGAGTCGTGGAAGTCTCAGACCGGCTCCAGCTCGCAGCGATCGCCTTCGCGTCTATCCTGGACAAATTCCGAAGTAGATTCGGCCACGACGCCATCCGTAGGGCCCGGCTCAACCACGACGTACGGAATACAGAGTCCGGACATTAAATCTGGCAGTAACCTCACCATGACTCTACTGGAGGAGGTGTTGTCGTCACCGTCCGGCAGTCGGTACGTGCACCCACTGACGCGGCAGACCAGTGCCTCTACCCCTACATACGCGTCTTGGACGTTAGAAACGTACACTAGCACGGGGCTGGTCTCGAGCTTCGGACACGACGCCATTCAAGTAAACTACCCTTGGAGCCCGAGCTCTTTTATGAGCGGCACGGAGTTCACAGACCCGAGTTACTACCCGAGTTCGCTCACGTTGATCTCTCAAAAGTGCAGTCGCGAGGGCTTCGGAACATTCGAAGCCAAAAAACCGCTGACTCCAATGAACTATGTAGTGCTTTCTAAGGATGACTACCCTATGTTAGACTGGATCCTGGTTAAACAAAAAGGAATACCTATCAGAAAGGAGTAAAATTTTCAAAAAAAATAGTAAAAACATTAAAATATATTATATTTGAAACATAATAGATTTATTTACGTACCTTCTAGTAGTTAGTATAGGTAATACGTATACGTAGGTATTCTATAAAACCTTTGCGCTATTGTCTTGCTTTTTACAGAGTTATATTCTATGATTGTTTTTACTTTACATAAAGAGGTAGGCAATTAATTTATTGAACCTTCAAAGTTTAATCAACATATATTTTTACTGCATCAGAACATGGAATGTAACAAATGTATTGTAATATGTTATTTTCTCTAAAATTTTTGCGCAATTCACCAATATTATTTTATTCTTAAAATATAACCACTAGCCATAAAAAATATGAAAATACGTGTTCACTGTTTAGGCACATTGGCGATACCTATAACAGCTTTGTAGTATTTGGGCTCGCTGAGAGAATCAACCAGGAAGGATCCCAGATCCCACTTGGATATGGTTCTGCCAGGACCATTCTCGGGGTTCACCGTCACGATCATTTCACGGCTTGGCTCGTCTGAAAGTAAAGTTTTCTATGATTCGGTAACCAAATCTACTAGAGATTTGCACGATAGTCGAGCGACGAGGTCGTTATTATGATCACTGGACGCCTATGAGTGACTGGCGAATTGGGGCTCAAGATCGTGGAGACTGGCGGAAGTGGGGGAGGCCTTTACCCAACAATGGCACAATATTACCTAGTAGGATTAGTCACTAATACCTACTTATCATGATACTGAGATCGCGTAATTTAATAGTTATTTAGTGAAATGTTATTACTTATTCCAAAAGGGTGTACGTCAACTCAAAGAAAACGCTGGTGAAGGTTTATATTACTACTTAGTGATCCAAAGATCGCGGTATATATCATCGTTATCACATCCCATCTTCCGCATAAATACAAAGTATCAGTTAGTATGATAAGAGCTGAGTAATTCTTAATCCGATTGCCACTCCTAGGTATTTCATGGTGGTACTCTTTAGTATTTGCCTTTGCACTGCAAATAGCATTAAAACTAAATGGGAATTACATCTTGGTATACCTATCTTGGAAATGGCTATTGATGACCACGTACCTATATTATGATCGAAAGGTGGTTGGTAGACGGTAGCACAAGTAGGTACTTTTGGTTTCGACCCTGAAAATGTATCCTACATACCGACTACATAATTTTACACCCATATTATTATTTGACAAAGAAAAAGGTAAGAGACTTTGAGATTAATTCTAATAGAGTATTTACCTATAAACGAATGAAGACTTACCAGCGATGTGTGGCGGAAAAACAGCAATATAATTCAGCGAACTATCTTTCAGCGCCTGGTACATCCTTTTATGATCATCATTCAGGTCGTTGAACCTCGGAGGCACCTTATCCGCAGCATAGAAGAGAAACGCGGACAGACAACAAGAGACTGTAGTCAGATTCTTCGCTCTCATAGCTTCTATAATATTCCTTGTACCCTCAGACATGTCTGAAGTAGGTTCCAGTGAGTTCCTCGTGCCGAGGGCAATGACTACGGCATCGGTTCCCTCAACAGCGTCGTGGACGGAGTCAGGTTCGAGGACATTGCCTTCGAAGATTTCCACCTTGTCTTTTAGGTGGTCAGGGACCTTCGCAGGGTCACGGACGAAAGCGCGCACTGCTAGACCTGTGAACAGGTTTGTTCCTCATAAGCAGTGTGGTATAGGTTCGTTAGACCCTTAGGTAAGGTAGGTCTACCTACAAAACCTTCCAAAGACATTCTCCATGAATCATTCGTAGGTATTTGTGTAACCAATATGACAGATTACCAAGATTTAATAGACAAGTTTTGCTGGACGGATGCACCGTGATTTGGTGTAAATGATTTGACCTTGAATCAATATTCGTTCCAGTAGGTATAAAAAGAAGGTTGACGATTGCAAACAATTCATAAAAAAAAAATCATTCCTGCGACCATACAATGAAGTCACTCCCTACTGTTCCCTAATGTATTGTATTCCTAAATGTTTTGATCTAAGTGTGTTACTTGTTTTTATCTTTACTATAAATAAATAAATAAATTCATCTAACATACCTACCTACCAGAGGTAATTATAGTCAATTATCTACCTCTGGCTGTTGCACGAGAAGTAATTGACGTGTGTTAATTCGTCTACGTAATTGACGAAGGTCTAATCGCTACACGAACGAAGTTTATAGTCATTATCATATTGAACAGTCCATTGCTGGATTTACAGGACGCGGTTTTGAACCGTTCCAGCGACCTCCCGCGACCTTTATTGTCGTCATCACCTGTGTACCTACAATGTCGCATAATGATATCACACAGTAGCTATATACGTATATACAAGGTGTAACATAACTAATTATACCCTATAAGTCCGAAGGGGGCTTAATCAGACCGAAACACCTGAGTGCTTGGACGTATGCCAAGGTAAAATGCCAAGGTATCGTAATTCAAATTTTCATTATTTTAGAAATTTGCGACAACCCTATGTGTTTGTTTACTTGTTGCGTAAACCCGGACATACGTATGCACACGTAGGTACCCTCATACCGCGTCGCACGCACACGCATGCTGCGTTTAGGTAGTACCTACATTTTAAGTAAAAGTTATGAGCTCATTTCATGAATGAATATCTTCGAAATCTCAAAAGTCGTAGAACAAACACTGTTTGCCACGACCTGTAAAATACCCCCCTTTCGGGCTTATAGGGTAGGTAATTGTGTTACACCGTGTATATGTATGTTTAGCGTGTTTGTCATATTTATACAATGCAAAATAACGCGACGTGATAATTTCATCAATACTTTGGTCATTGGAAGTCTAGAAGACGATTCTAAATGATCCCTGTGATTTTACTAATTTTAAGATAAATTTGACTTTTAACTTTGGTCCATGAAAATACATATTTCTCAGTGGTAGGACCCCGGCAGCTATTTAAAGTTTTATGTGACATAACTTGGTCCACCCTTGGATAGGTCCCTGGGGGTAGAGAACTCAAGCCACCCAGAGACTCAACTGGAGATTTTTTATCTAGACACAGTTTAACCGTAGGTAGGCTTAGCTATATCTTAGAGCTATCTAAGTAAATACTGTCATGATAAATGTAACGGATAAAGCCCTATAGCAATAAAAATAAATCTGGTTTTTATGAACTGAAAGGGTATCTCAGAAATAATTATTTGTACACTGCATGAATGCATTATCTTCTCTTCATTTCTGCTTATTGGACTTGCTCTTGCCCTTTGACATCCTTCAGGATCTTGAGTAGGTGTCTATTTAATTGTGCTTGATAACAATGACAGTTATAAAATTATCCAATACAAATACGGATTTACATGAGAGTTAGGAGTTAATTTTAAGTTAAGTCAATTATACTCACATGGTTACTATTTATTTAATCAAATAAATTATAGTCTTGAATTTATATACATGAATTAATTACTATCCATTGTTTTTAGGTAGGTAGAAAAATAGGAGATATACCTGTCGGAATGAAAAACTTAAAAATTTTGGTATAATTCTTCAATTTGGAAAGTACCTACCTATACATATTTGCAGATATAGGGAAACTTACAAAAATACTGCTAGAGTTTTTATCATTTTTTATAAATTAATATAAGAAAGATGATTTATCTTGATCATGAGACCTCTACACACACATGTAATTCTGCAAATAAATATAGGTACTTTGACATATTGTCTTGGATGGTTTTTAGCCATATTTGGTGAGAATTGGTGAAGCCTTTTTCAAGTTATAAGGATATTCATCAGCTTTGAAAACTAATTCTGAGGAATTTCAGGCATAAATTTATTGCGAACATTGAGATCTCAGTTAGGGGCTGACTACTAGTATTTTGGAGGGGTTTATTAATTTACTAACTAGATAATATAGGTGCACTTACCTTTTTTGACTGCTGCCTCCACCGCACAAAGGCCGGTTACCCCGGTGGAACCAAAAATCACAATCTTCTTCATATTTTCTGCAAAGATAAATGACTTACGTTCTTAGAAGGCAGTGGAAATGGAATTCAATTGAGACAGGCAAGGTATTAAACCAGTTTTTCTAGTTAGCTACTTTGTATAACTCACCTACTGATAATACTTCAGTAGTAGGTAAGTATCTATTCTTGTGCGTTTTGATAACATGTGAATTAAATGTGTAGAATCATCAATAAATCATTTACCAATTAATAACACTTTTATAGTAGGTAGATAAATAAATAAAGATAGGTAGGTAACGCAACATTAAAAGTAGGTAGTCAGACTTCGATTAGTAATTTGACAGATACGGTAAGTACGAAATCCAATAAGAAGTAGCTAGGGCACTTGAGTACATGTTTAAAGCATTTGAGTACCTATCAACACAGCCCGGCACAGCAAAGTGAAATTACATAACTTTACCTACCTATATCTTGCCGGTTTCAATATTCTAAGCTTACTAAAGGTAGTTCTAAACTTTGACTAGTACGATTAGGATCCGGTTATTTCCGGCTGGCCTGCCTGTACCACAGTACGAGGAAAAAGTGTAACTTAAAGGTAGGTAAGTAGCACAGGTAACTAGGTAGACAGACACCTACCTACAGAAAATAATATGAATAAAAATTTTCTCTCACTCAATCAATCAACCAACGCGAACTTTATTAGAACCACTGTAACAAATAATTAAATTCAATCCTTGACAGATAGAGTGTTGCCGCTTTTTCAGGAAAATTTAATAGTGAAGTGAAGTGATTAAATATGTGATGAGTGGCTAAATATGACTAATGTGACATCTATGTAGGTACACTTAATCAAAAATTCTTAAAATAGGTAGGTACCTACCTGGGCTAACTAACTACCATAAAAAAATCTGTTATAGTTTGGGGCACACGGTTGTGCAAATATTTTTACTTTATTTTTACAATTATAATCACCCTAAATACCTTTTTTACCATTTAAACCCAGGCGCGCAGAGCACGCAAAACGCCGCCGCCGGGATGAGCTTAGCTGATCATCCCTGTATGTGTACAATGTAACTGTAACTACTTATCCGTGAAGGTAAACTTATCAAAATAACAAAATCAATCGGATCATAATATTACAAATCTGTCACATACTAGCAGACTGAATGTGGTAACATTATTATGAGTTTTGTGTGGTTTTGACATTAATTTTTTTTTTTTTTCGCTCCTCGGAGCAGGCTATAGTTTAGAACCATACCGCCTAGTCTGTTTTGACATTCAACCAAAAAAGACTTGGCAAAAGGCCCAGGCAAAAGCAATAAGTGCCAGAACAAAATTAAAAAAAAAAATTGTTCGGTTCACGGTTTGGTGTGTACCTAGAGTTTTTTTTATCGTAATGAGCTGGGCGACTCCAACACCAAAAAAAAGTAACTTTTTCTGTGAGAGGCACTGAGAGGAATAACGAAACGTTATTTATAACCTCAAAAACTCATATGTTGTGTAAATGTGAAATGTCTGTGTAAACAGAAATAAATACATTTTAGATGCTGAGTTCAGTAGTTAGATAATAAAATCGTACCTATTTATTTTAATTGAAGAACTATGGCAGACACAGAAGAATACTTTCCTCGAGGTGGACAAAAACCCACAACTTTATTCAAGCAAAGTGCAAATGTAAGTAAATAAAGTTGGAGGCATAGAAAAGAATAATCAAAAGTACCCTATACCTTTAGTATCTAGAGCTCCTCGTTATCTATGTGTTACTAGTTTTTAGGAGCACCTGAGAAGGGCGACAAGAAGAAGAATAAGTCAAAAAAGAAATGTGATGGGGATGATGGATATTTATCCGATGAAGTCACTAGAGAGATTGATCAATCTACAAAAAACTGTGCTGTGGGCTTAAGTTATTCAGTAAGTTTTATATGATGTCCCGTTATTTTACAGCTTATTTATTAAATATATAGAAAGCATTATGTACCTAACATTTGATTATAGTTTTGCAGAACTGGTTGAAAAATAAATGAAATAAAAAAAATTGTAGAAAATTTTTCTGTATATAAAAATATTTACAAATTTTTGTAATACAATACCAGCTCCTCACATAAAATCACAAACTGGAATGTTAAGCAATGGTTTATTTCAAACTATGTACTATGTATTATGATGTCACCTCTCACAGCATCATCTTTTGATATAGATACCACCTTGTTTCACCATAGTACCTACCTCTGTTTTTTTTTTTGTTTTGTTGCGTACAAAAATGTTCTATTGATTTGTTATGTTATATATTATATATATATTATTTATATTATTTTATATATATATTTATATATTAAATTATGTAGTAGGTACATATAGATCAAAATTTTTATTTAAGATACCTAAGTATTATTCTTTGCAATGTCACACCCCAACCTCCTCATTACACCACCACATTTGGGTTGGCTGGCAGACAATGCTTTCAGCATTAAGTCCACCCTTTGTAACAAATTTATAATTTTGTGCAATAAAGTATTAAATTATAAGTATTCTATCAGCAATCTAGTTCCCATATTAAGTACAAGCTTTGGTTAGTTTGGGGCTAGAGAGTGTAGAGTGATATGTCCAAGAATATTTATTTATTGTAACATTTTTTTGCAGACAATAAAAGAAGGTGTGCTAGTACTGGGCAGGGTGCGTTATGTGTATGAAACTAAGCTGATAGTGATGTTGCCATGCCGACTGATTGGTAGTGTGATGGCGTGTCACATCAGCGAGCCTTATAATAAGCTGCTCGAAGCTTATGTCAATGACAAGGTAAGCACAAACACTTGATAGAGTTCGTGCTTTTGTAAAGGCCAAGTGTTAGCTGGCTATTATTCACGTAAAGTAAAATAAGGTATCTCTTTATCTGCCTATATGACATGTCCAGGGTTTAGTACTGGTACCAAACCGAATTAAATAGAGATATGATACTTTTTATTGCTATCGTTATTATTAACGTTATTATTACATATCGTTATTCAAGCTCCATGTACTGGAATTTCATTTCAGTTCTCTGTGCATTGCCGCCATACTGCGCTATTTTCGATTTGTGTAATTTTTGATATGCTTATAAGAATCGGTTTAAACTTTATCGATATTTTAGTACCGGTTCTTTCATGTTTCTCGCTCATATCTGTAGAACTGGTTTCAAATTATATCGATACCAAATGAGTAGAGTAGAGTACTGATATCGCGCATGCGGGATTTGCGCGATATCAGTCGAACCGGTAACTATGTGAAAGAAGCGCGGCGATAATCCAAGCCCTGCTAAAACAAAAAATTGCAGCGCCTATTGAAAAGATATACACCATTATTTTATAATTACCAAATAAACTGTATTCTGTGTACTGATCACATTTAGGAAACCAAAACTTAAAATTAGTAATTAAAAAGAATATCCCAAAAAACAATGATAAAATAATCATGATATTCCACATGTCTTGATGAGTATGGCATTTTCAGGCAGATAAAGTGAGTGAGCTCACAAAGATGTTCCGTCCAGGCCAGTACATTGCAGTGAAGGTCTTAGAGCACCGAGACAAGAGTCTCATGCTCTCCACCATGCCACAGCATGTCAATGGTGGAAAACCACTTGGTGATGTGGTCAAAGGTACTTACTCTTAGAGAAACCCCCTGAAACGTAAAAGATGTGGGTGCTATTCCTGCAGCATAGCATATTGTTGCATGATCAGAAATACAGTTCTAAAACGTGCCGATGTATTTTTTACTCTTTTATTCTAAACTATTATAGACTAGGTATTGTTATAATTGAATTGAATTCTGATATCTATGACAGGGAGTCATAGTGTGCAATCTAGTCTAGGTATGGGGTATTGAACTCGAGTTTGAGATTAAGTTCAATTATGGAGTCACTTATGCTCTATAATGTTCTATGATTTTATTTAGCCCAGTAAACTGAATGTTACACAAAACAAAAACATAGATAGTAAATTCTAGAAGTAATAAAGATCATGAACTTTCAGGAGCCCTATTCCAAGCAGCAGTAGTTTCAATAGAAGACCATGGTTTCGTCATGGATATCGGAGTCCCAAATACAACTACCTTCCTGCCAAAGAAAGATGTTGAACCTGATTTGGAACTGGGTTCGTTGCATTTTGTATGACATGACTAGCTTTTGTTTTTTGTTTTTTTGTTCATACAAATTAGATGTTAAAAATTTGTTTTGTTACTTTGGCGAGGAAGCATTTTGTTGAAGCATTAGTGGTGTATAAATAAAATGGTCCGATCAATGTTTCTTAACGATGTTTCCTAGTTCTTACGAGTATCGTTAAATTGACCGAGCGACCGATGCTATCTCTGTCCATTTCTAGACTATATTTTAAATATTATCTAATCAAAGTTTCGTTGAAATCAACCAAATAAACCTAACATTGAATTGCAGCATGCGTGAGCTAAAAGCGGCTTGTCTACGAAAGAATAGACTAACTTTTTCTCGCGTTCTCGTCAAATAAAAGAAAGTAAATTCTTCATTGGAAAGAAACATTGGGCTATAAAGCGTACTCATTATTGACAGTCATTTGTGTTCTTGCAGATGTAGGCATGGTGACATGGTGCACAGTAAAGTCAGTGACCTCATCGAGCAGTAACACAGTGGTCACAGTGTCCGCGACATTGGGGGCTATTCAGGGGGTCTTGCTGAAGAAGAAACCAGTGGGAGCGCTGCTACCGGGGTCTAACGTAGAGTTTACAGTCGAAACCGTATGTGAACCATAGTTTGTTTAGATTATCGTGATGAGACCGCATGCTTTATCCAAATGTTAGAGCCAGCTATACGTAATCAATATTAAAATATAAAAAAATGAATTGCGGTTCGTTAGTCTCGCTAAAACTCGAGAACGGCTGGACCGATTTGGCTAATATTGGTCTTGAATTATTTGTGGAAGTCCAGAGAAGGTTTAAAAGGTGAATAAATATTAAATTTGTTTACATCTATATATATAAAAATGCTTGAACTCTCTAAACCAAAAGCAGCCTTTGGCACGAGGTTCATCGTATACTGGTTGACAGATATTTTGGTGGAAAGTTTCGCACGCGTATGAAGTAGCGGGTATCAGCTAATCAATATTAAAATTTTGAAAGAGTTTTTAACTTCTGTTTCTTACACTGAGATCAGGGTTTTCTGGCACTCTGACATCTTTACGTCTGACAGCGATGGATGCAGTACACCAAACATCCTTATTGACGTCTTCTGTTGGGTAATGCAAGAGCATATTGACTGTGTATAACATTTTACAGCCGCTGGAGAATGGCATTGAAGGCATTATGTTCGGAGACACATCGTGCTACGTGCAACGACAACACGTCGACAAAGTTAAAGGAAAAAAGCCAACGCTCGGACAAAAGGTAATTCAATAATAGGCTTGTATGCCCTAAAATCACTACCTCATTATCATTTTTCACAAAATCCATCCAACTGGAACCGCCTTGTCAGTAAAAGATAATAATCTGAGCCATATTGGTCCATTAGATCCGAGGTCGCGTTCTATACGTGCTACCGACACGGAACACGCCATTCCTGACGATGAAGAGCATCTTCAACAGCATCTATCCAGACCTAGCTGCAGAACAGACCCTCAAAGATGGAGACATTGTCGAAGAAGCGCAGGTATTGATCAAATGTAAAAGTTTTTATGTTTCCATTGGCTGAGATTACTGCTACTTTTACAAACCGGTATTCATTTGGTAGCGATATATTTTAGAATTGGTTCTACAGGTAACCCACACATACGGCCTTTTTCACTAGTATCAGAATGATTCAGTCATAAAATTAATAATTTCAATTTGTTGCGTAATATCGTTATTAGCACGAATCGGCAACAGCGCGCAACGACGCGTTGCACCTAGCTGGTCCGCTTGCCGAGCTGGCAACGCAGCGAGGATCGAAAAGAAATACCGGTACTTAGAGCTAAATAATACTTGTGACTTGAGCACAGTATCCGAATGTAAGACGCGTTTGTTTTCAGGTGTTAAAAATAATTGGTCGATCAGTTCACTTTAAACTGGGTCACGGTAACCTCGGCCTGCTGAGCCTCAAGCGGATACAGATCGACGAAGACTTGACTGATGAGGACGTTGTTGCAAAGTCTTATCCAATCGGTTAGTTATACAGACAGGGGTTAAGACAGCTGCTGAAAACTTCAGGGGGTTAAAGTAGCTATCAATAGAAACTTTTTTTCGGTAACTCTCATTTGTTCTATAGAACTGTTACGTCATAGAACTGTTAAAACTTTTTTTATCCCTAATATATGGTAACTTCCATTTGGTAGGACTATTTGAAACGAAAACTAGCCCTCCATGGAACTACAGGGATAAAATAGTTTTACGTAACAGTTCTATGGAACAAATGGGAGTTACCGCTTTTTTTGTAGTGTGAACCAGAGAAAAAGTTATCTTTTCCATAGAACATCTATGTTAGTCACGCACAAATATTTGTTTTCGGTGGGGATCGAACCTATTACCCACAGTACGGAAGGTAGAGCTTATACTGCCTAAGCTGTGCTTTAAAAAACACAAAAAACACACAGCCCAAAACATATTAGAAGACAGGTCTTCTAATATGTTTTAAAGAAATCCCTATGATGACTATAGTGGTATGGTTTCGTCCCACCCTACTCCCATGGGTATGGCCAGGGGTATGGTGGGTCTGAAGTGATGATTTTATACACACATACAATGATTTTTTTTCATTGCATACTTACATAGCATAAGACTTATACCGCGTGCACACTATGCCCATGCCGCTGCCGGCGTTAATGCCGCTTTGTGAGAATAAAGGCGATGTTGCTGTGGCAATAAGTCCGTGACATTATTGCCGCCATACCTTCCGGCAACGGCATGGGCATAGTGTACACGCGGTATTAAGAACTTTAAAAATAAAATATGTATTCCACAGGCAGTAAACACAAGGTCCGCATTCTATGTTACAACATGTCTGATCACGTGTACTCTGTCACTGATGAGCCTCACATACTATCCGAGCCGTACTTCTGCATGGAACAGCTACATCCAGGTCAGCTGGTGACAGCTACCGTCAGGGTCCTGGCTGAGAGACATGCTGAGCTGGATGTCGGCAGAGTAAAAGGTACATGTTATATCTATCTATCCTACTAATATTATAAACGCGAAAGTTTGTGAGGATGTTTGTTACTATTTCACGCCAAAACTACTGATCCGATTTGGATAAAACTTGGAATATATATTGTCCGTGACCTGGATTAACACATAGGCTACTTTTTATCCCGGATAATCAACGGGATCCAACGGGACGCGAACGAAGTCGCGGGTGGAAGCTAGTACTATTATAAAACTGTAAAAAAGCCAAAAACTTAAATTAAAGGTATAAATAAACGAAATATGCAGATCTACTAAATAAACGAGTCTGATACCGAAAATCGAGTTTGTCTGTTTATCTGTTTATTCGCGGATCACGCCTTAGCTACTGGACCAATTTCAATGAAACTTATACCATTCAAAAGCCCTTTTTTTCGATTGAAACATAGGTTATATTTTATTGAAATCAAAGATGTGTATTCTTAGATACAGCTTGAATTTTCTTAACGAAAAGCAGCCATTTGCTACGAGGTTCATCATATGCTGGTGACAGATATTTGGGTGTAAAGTTTTGCACGCGTACGAAGTTGCGGCTATCAGTTAGTTAGATATATAAATACTAGTACTTTCGTTAATCCATAAGGTGCAATTTCCAATTGAATGTATGTTTGTGTGCAGGGTATGTGCCACACACACACTTGTCCGAGGCCGGCGTGTTCATTGACCCAAAGAAGGCGCGCATTTCAAACCTCACGCAGAAAAAATACAAGGTGAATATTCAACCAGGACAATGGTATTTATAGAATAGAATAGCATAGAATAGAAAACGTTTATTTTGTGTCATAAAAAGAATCATACATGAGTTCAGCATGAGAATAAAAATAAAAAATAGAGATCTAATATTATGACAACAAAATAGGTCGTCACTCAGCATAAGTTGTAGCAGCATGGGCACTACTACAACGCTGGTATTCTGTGACGCCAAGGCTTACGCCGGCAGCAACGGCGGTACACAGCGTTATACTTATTTTAATATAGGTAATATCTTATATGTAACATAATACTAAACATTAACACTTTACATAAACTTAGTTAGCTACATCAGGAAGTAACACAGACCACACATTTGATATTTAAATATTTTGGGAATATCCTCGAAATTTTCATCTCAACAAAAGAATAGCACATAATTTTAAAGCAGTTCTGAACAAGTAAGAAATGTTATCAGAAATTAGCTGTATGTTAGAAATAAAAGACATCGTATGTCCTGTTGTGTAAGGTTCAAAATTCTAAGCTTTGTTTGGGGCTATCAGTAGATAACTCTATCCTGCCTACGAATATCATAAACGCGAAAGTTTGTATGGATGTTTGTTCCTCTTTCACTTGGAATATGTATTGTCAGTGACCTGGATTAACACATAGGCTATTTTTATATCCCGGAAAATCAACGGAATCCAACGGGACGCGAACGAAGTCGCGGGCGAAAGCTAGTGTGAAATATTTGCATTTCCAGGTAGGACAAAAAGTCCAAGCCAGGGTCCTAGCCGTGGAGCCAAGCAAACAGAACCTGATACTGACCTTGAAGCCGTCACTCCTGGCTCCGGACCTGCAGGTGTTGCAGAGCTATGAGGATGCGAAGGTCGGGGCGGCTTATACTGGAGTTATTAGGGTGAGTTTGATGGCACTGCGTCTCATATAGTCGAATACTCAAACGCCACTCAAACCCCACTCAATTTAAGTCACCCTTAAATTATTGCCATCTCTTACAAATGAGTAATGTCAAACAGGCAGAGCAATTTTAAGTGGTGCTCAAATTTGAATGACGTTTCAGTATTCCAGCCTAAGTCGCAGTACTGACAACCACTAGAGAAAAAAAGAGTAGAGACCACGAGGCGATGGGCGTGTAATACTCCGGAAATCATTTGCTACACAGTCACTTGTCACTTTTGGACATATTTATAGAAATGGAATGAAAAAAAATTATTTTACAATAGAAAAAGCGGAGTCGAGGCCGATAGTTTAACGTGCCTTCCGCTGCACCGAAGCGCTCAGATGTAAATGCCACTAACGGTCACCCATCTAAATATTGACCGCGCAGAACGTCGCTTAATTTCGATAACTAGTGAAGATTGACTAAGCTAGCTACGTCACTTCGCACTTCGAAAGGAATCTTTTTGACAGGCGTCATTGCTCAATCGGTAGTGGCTCTGCCTTCCGTGCTGTGGGTCGTGGGTTCGATCCCCACCAAGAACAAACATTTGTGTGTGGCAAACATACATGTTTGTTATGTGTCTGGTTGTTACTATGTATTATAAGTATGTATTTACAAAAAAAATATACCTATGTATGTATTCTATCAGCCATCTAGTTTCCATCGTACAAGCTTTGCTTAGTTTGGGACTAGAAGGCGTTGTGTTAAGTGTCCATGAATATTTATTATTTATATATATTTTAAACAGTAAAATCAGAAGACTCATTGTATAAATTCCAAACCAAGGTAGGTATGTATTCAAACTAGTAAGTATGATTGAAGCAAGCAAATTTATTATCACATACGGATAGACCCCCACAAAACTCAAAACGCATCGATAGCGCGTTCTAGGATCTGAACAAATTTAGCAGCGCCATCTAGTTCTGATTTTAGTCAAACTTAAACACTTTGTGAAATTAATTTATAATTTCACATTAAAGACTCATTTTAGACTCATCTACTTACTAGGTCTTATATACAAATAAGTGTATTATATTACTGGAAATGTTATCATTATTATTGTGTTTCAGTACATCGGTAACGACTACGTGTTAGTTTCGTTCTTCAACAACGTAGTGGCGTACATACCGCGCATGTTTGTAACACACGACTCATCGCTACACATACCAGACGCCTTCCATTTGGGACAGATTGTAAGTACATACATACATTCTATAGCTGCCTGTCTGTTGGATTGACAGGCGTCATAGCTCAGTTGGTAGTAGCTCTGCCTTCCGTGCTGTGGGTCGTAGGTTCGATCCCCACCGAGAACAAACATTTCTGTGGCAAACATAAATGTTTGTTCTGTGTCTGGGTGTTACTATGTATCATATGTATTTACAAAAAAATTATAATGTGTATAAGTATTCTATCAGCAATCTAGTTCCCATAGTACAAGCTTTGCTTAGTTTGGGACTAGAGAGCGTTGTGTGATGTCTAAAAGTATTTATTTATTATAGATAAGGTTACATGTTCACATCGGTTTATTTCTTGCACGAATTATGCCTATAAGTAACTGCATTCAAGTTAGTAGACAGCTTGTATGAATATTTTTCATATTCACAGGTAAATTGCACAATACTAAGTGTGAAACTCGAAGCAAAGAAAATGTCTGGCAGCCTTGTCACAGCGCCGTTCGAGAACGATGTAAGATTTCAATTATTTGTCTTTTTTTTAATTATGTGTGAAATTATACTCACTCTTGGACACTTTGCAGGAAAACCGTCAAAAAGGTAAACGTAAGCAGAAAAACAGCGAAAGCGAAACGCCAATAAAAAAACATAAAAAGAACGAACAGACAGACAAAGCACAAAAAGTAAAAAACACAGACGAAGTTGTACAAACTGATATAACAATCAACAAAAAAAAGAAGAAGCGGGACTCGGAAACTTCAAACACAGATGAATATATCAACTCGTACCAAGTTGCGCCGGAGAGCAACAAAACTAAAGTCGTACAAGACAAATCTGAAAGCGATGAAATCGAAACGGATTTCTATGAAGAGGAGATTCTAACACCCCACGAACAAGGCCTCTTAGATATGACAGACTGTACAACGATAAAAGAGTTCAAGAAACGACTCATAGCAATCACCAAAGCCATAGACGCGAGAAACAGAAGATTACTAGTAGTAGACGAGAAAATAACCAATTTAGAAGACAAAGGACTCAACTCTAAGAATAAGAAATACCATACAGCGATGCAAAACGAAAAACTAACCATCCAAGAGAGGATAGATAAGCTTCTAAAAGCAAAAACAGATGTTGCAGACAAATTGAATGAACTAGGATACGAAAGGAATGAGAATTATAAAGAGGAACAGAAAAAACGAAAGCTAGAAAAGAAATTGGCCGTAAAAGAAAACAAACTAACTAAAGATAATGAAGAAACTAAAGTAAAAAAAGGTAAAAAAGAATCAAAGACTAAAACAGATTTAGATACAGAAAAATCTACAGTGAAAAAGGATAAAAAAATCAAATTAAGTGCAGAACTGAAGGATAAGATCAAGAATATACAAGTAGTGGATAGTCTAGAGCCGGCGTTAGAAGTGGCAAGTGCTAAAGAGTTCTTCTTCGGCGCCGCAGCTGTTAGTGATGACGCTAATGTTGCGGAGGACGCTTCTAGCAGCAGTGATGAAGAGGTAAAGCTTCACGTAATTGGTATTTTTCTGTCAAATCGTGTTTGAGAATCAAATTACTTAACGATTTGTCTATTTCTTTATTTATATACTAGCTTCCGCCCGCGACTTCGTTCGCGTCCCGTTGGATGCCGTTGATTTTCCGAGGTAAAAAGTAGCCTATGTGTTAATCCAGGTCACGGACAATATATATTCCAAGTTTCATCCAAATCGGATCAATAGTTTTTGCTTGAAAGAGTAACAAACATCCTCACAATTATAATTTTAAAGTTCGCGTCCCGTTGGATCCCGTTGATTTTCCGGGATAAAAAGTTGCCTATGTGTTAATCCAGGTCACGGACAATATATATTCCAAGTTTCATGCAAATCGGATCAGTAGTTTTTGCGTGAAAGAGCAACAAACATCCATACATACTCACAAACTTTCGCGTTTATAATATTAGTAGGATTTGTTATTGCAAATATCTTATAGGCGAATACAACACATTCAACTTCGATTTATTTTAATAGCTCTTCTAAAAAACGTCTTCATTAGACAGAAACCTCAAGAATATGTTAAACTGACTAAACTATTCCTTCATTTAGTTAAAAGCTAAAATTAAATAAGTTTTTATAGGTGTTGCAACTATCTCGAAAATTATATTCATAACTGTAGTTTTTATTGTATTAAAGATCTTCTATTATGAATTTAATTAATTTAATGATTTTAATCTATTGAATTTATTTTGACATTTGTATTTTATTCTTTTAACCTGTAATCTGTTATTTTGTTCATTTAATGTGTTCCTCTTTTGTTTTATACATTTATTAGATTTATTAAATTTAAACAATTTGCATGTCAATCTCCGATGAAGTATGCGACACTAACTTAAAATTATGAACACCTTGAAATTTGACCATACTTCTTGCGAATAAATACATTTCATTTCATATAAATGCAATTACTGTAGTTACTATTAGATTAGAAAATTCTATATTGCACTTTTAAAAAATCGTACAGAGGCGAGTTTAATGCTATTTAGCATTATCTACCAACTAACCTGGGCGTAGTGCGGAGATGATGACTATCAACGTTATTGAAGTGAAACTTCTAATGCGACTTCCAATAAGGTTGCGTTAAACGTTTAACGCTCCTGGGGAGGGGGAATAGAAAGAGACAGAGCGAGAGAATGCGTGGCACTCGAAGTTTCACTTCTTCCGCGCGGAGGGACTCCACGCACAATTTTTTTTCCTTCTTGGCGTACGCCCGAATACTCAAACGTTACTTACCAATATGAATATACCCCTAATTGTCTACATTGAACAGGTAACGGAACAGCCCAAGAAGAAACGCAAGAAGCAGTCAGTAGCCGAGAAACTGGCGAAACTGAGAGCTGAAGAGGAACGTGTCCGAAGTCTAGAACATCGCGCGGCGGAAGACAATGAGCCGCGGTCCGTTGATCAGTTCGAACGAGCCTTGCTAGCCGCGCCTGCAACCAGCCAGCTATGGATTGCGTACATGGCGTTCCATCTGCAGGTAACTAGCGTGGCTAAAACTAAATAAATAAAATAAATATTCACGGACACTTAACACAACGCCTTCTAGTCCCAAACTAAGCAAAGCTTGTACGATGGAAACTAGATGGCTGATAGAATACATACATATTTTTTTTTGTAAATATATACTTATAATACATAGAAACACCCAAACACAGAACAAACATCTATGTTTGCCACACACAAATGTTTGTTCTCGGTGGGGATCGAACCCACGACCCACAGCACGGAAGGCAGAGCTACTACCGACTGAGTCATGACGCCTATCAAACTGACATTGATAGCAGGGAAAGGAACCTATTCTAAAATCAATATTCTTTTGTTTATTTGTAAAATCACAAGAATCTTCTTTTTTACGCCTGGAACATCTGGAAAGCGGCCGTATTTTATTTTGAACTAGGTGCCGCCCGCGACTTCGTTCGCGTCCCGTTGGATCCCGTTAATTTTTGGGGATAAAAAGTAGCCTATGTGTTAATCCAGGTCACGGACAATATATATTCCAAGTTTCATCCAAATCGGATTATTAGTTTTTACGTGAAAGAGTTTTAACATCCAACCATACTTACAAACTTTCGCGTTTATAATATTAATAGGATTTATCTTGGCTTGTATATTCGAAAAAACAGCTTCAAATGAAAACGCATTATTTCGTGGAGTACCATTTTTCTTCCCCAGAAAGCCATGAGTTTGATGATGGAGTGATGAATAGCTAAACGATGTGAACCCTTGAGTCTAAGCACAAATCCACCGTTCCATTTTCAAAGCCCGTTTTGGCATATTTACTGAATTATATTTATTTTTAAATCATCTTTAGGCTTATTTACTGAGTTATATTTATTTTCTCAAACATGCTTGGAAATTAAAGTATTATTTTGACAACCTTCTTCGAGATAAATCGAAAATGCAGTACTGGCCAAACACATGCGAGCAGCGGCCGGCAATAAATGTATGAAAACCAATGATGTTTAAAACCCCTTTTTAAAACATCATTGATGAAAACCCATTATCGGCGTGTTTAGCGGCCATATAAATTACATACAAAACTCATTACCGTCGTGTTATTTAAAAATGGAACGATCTTTTACTCCTTAACATGGCAACCAAGGAGGTAACTTATCAAAGGTTTTATTCAAATTTCGAACAAGCTTTCAAATAGAAAGCTGATTATTGAAAAAAAAACAAATAAACACTGTAACTTCGTTGTTCGTTGTTGGTTTTGAAAAGTAATTGTATTTTCAACTAAAAAGTTTTGCTTAGGTACTTAGTTTTAATTTCCGCGCATTATTTGAGAAAAGTAATATACAAGCAACTAGGCAATGAGGGACTCACGTATGTATGCCTCGTTTTCGACTCGGCCCACGTTTACACGTTCTTCCCTCATTGCCTGTGTTGCGGGCCGCTGCAGTAATGTACTATTTCAGTCGACAGAGTTGGACAAGGCGCGCGCGGTGGCCCGAAAAGCGCTCAGCGCTATTCCCTTCCGCGAAGAACAAGACAAACTGAACGTATGGCTGGCTTTGCTCAATCTGGAACACCGGTTTGGTACTAAGGTAACATTTATATATATATAACAGTAGGTAGTAGCACTAGTAGGCTCAATTGCCCTAGCCTTAAAATAATCAATTTATTGGTAAACTTTCAATCAATTTCTACTTCTCCTTCAACTTCCACTTTTAACTGTTAAACTTTCTTTTTCTGTGGGTTCCAGCATTACAATACAATATACTTTATTGATATAATAATTTTTATAATACCAATGAATCAGTTTATTTGCTCCCAGGAAATTTTCCAAGCAACACTGTTTTTGAGTCTATATGATTAAATGACATCCACTTATCTCAACAAATTGTCCAACAGGAATCGCAACAAAAGACCCTCGAAGACGCTCTCCAAATGAACGACCCCTACAAGGTCCACACGGCCCTGCTCGACATCCTCACGGAGACGGGCAAGCATCACGAGCTGAGCTCCCTCGCAGAGCTGATGCTGAAGAAGTACAAGCGGGTACCCTCAGCGTATGTCCACATTGGAACCGCATGTTACAAGATGGAATTGGTGGATAAGGCGAGGCAGGTTATGCAGAAGGCAGTCGCGATTTTGGAGAAGAAGGAACGTGAGTTGATCATTTATTTTATTATAGCGGACGGTCCTGGCTTGGCACGGGTCTTTAACAAAAAAAATCAAATTGTTTTAGGTAATTTTTTTACACCTTGGCTTACATTATTGCTTCGGAGGGCACGTTAAACTGCCGGTCCCGGCTCTAGCAATCGTTAAGCCACAACGGAGGCCTTAAGGCGGCCTAAAAACTCCGTCAACAGAGTCGACCCCTAACTCATACGAGCTTGCTTACTCCACAGATGTTGCCATCCTCGTCCAGTTCGCGCTGCTAGAGCGTCGTCAAGGCTCGCGCGAGCGTGCTGAAGCGTTGTTCGAACAAGTACTGGCAGTGTATCCTCAACGCGTCGATGTATGCTCCACCTACGTAGATATGCTGATCAAGGATTCAGATGTCGAACAAGCCAGGTAAGCAACTCTGTAGTGAAGATAATTGATTGCTGAATTGGTTTGGTAAACTTGGTTGACTGATGTGGAATTGAACAAACCGCCAAACTTTTATAAGGGGCGACCGTGGTTGGACCCATCTCTAGTCTCTATTATTTGTAAGGAAGCTTAGGTAGTACAACTACGCTATATTATATACGAGCAGAGAATCGTTGGAAAGAGAGTGCAATAGGGGTAGGCGCACATCGCGCACGCAGCGCCTCCCACACAAAATACAGTATAGCGTCGATTATCCGAACAAATTAGGGGACGGTGTTCGGAAAACCGGTATTTTCGGATAATCGAACTACATAAAATGTACATAATATATTGATTCAGCTATACATATTTACGTACAGGTGAATGAAAATCATATTTACATTTATGTATGTCTTTAATGACAAATAGGAAATAAACAACAAAAAAAAAAGTGCAGATAATCTTATAGTTAAACATGACTGTGTGTACTAGATACAATACAATTAACGCTTAAAAAATCTTGAAAATCTTGAATCTTGGTCTGCCGAAGCAAGCCTACCCATTTACGAGCAGCTAGATCACGTACTTTTTTAAGAACAGATATTTGATACTGGTCGCTTTCAGCCTGTGTTTGAAACCAACGCAAGGCAATATCTAAGCAAGTAAACGCTTCAGAAGCATCGGCTATGTTTTCATCTTCATTATCTGAACTTGTAGTTGATGTTATGCTAGCGGTGGCATCAGCCTTATTAGTTGTGACGTCAATTACGCTATCTTTCATAACTTGGTACCCGGGATCTTCATCGTCGATAGTGTAAACGATAGGCATGGCAGACATATCGTGCTTGAAACAATGTGGCTTCTTACTTTTACCAATAACAAGCGTGGGCAATCGGTGGCTGCCAGTATCATTAGCACATGCTAATGCAGTGATACAATCCTTACTAGTTTTAGAACCAGGTGTTGCTAATTCACGAAGTGAAGCAAGAGTTTTTCGTGGCAAAGCTTTCCAATTGAGCCCGGTTTCGTCTGCATTGTAAACGTTTTCGTGAGAATTTTCATCGTTCAGTATATCCCTTAGTTCGATTTTAAATGAATCAGCTGCTGATGAATCAGCAGATAGTTTTTCTCCTTGTGTTTGAAGCTCACGAATGCCATGTCTTGACTTAAATCGTTTTAACCAGCCTGTACTTGCTTGAAAATTTGACGGCCCTCCAAGTTTTTCGTTAAATTGAACTGCTTTTTCACACAAAATTGGGCCAGAAATAGGTTCTCCCTGGGATCTTTTTTGAGTAAACCACTTATATACAGCATCATCTAAATTCGTGTTTGAGGCAAGTTTCATCGTTTTACGACTCGTGGATCCGTAAGAAGAATCAAGCTGGGATATAAAGTTACATATGCTCGTCTTTTGTTTTTTTATATCTGTAATGGTAGACTTACCAACTTGGTATTCATTGGATAACTTGGTTGCAGATTCGCCTTCCTCTAACCGTTTAATAATCTCATATTTATCTTTCATATAAAGGACAACACGTTTACGCTTAGGCATTTTAAATCGAGAGTTTACTTTCACCCAGCAAAATTTAGTTTATCGACTGTGAAGTATGTACGAGTAGGTACAATAACAAGTGAAGTGAAAGAGTCGCGACAGGTGCGCGAAAATCTGCAGCGCTAGAGGCGCGAGCGAGGCACCCGGAAGTTTGAGGGCCTTGACCCGCGCGCGCGTTACTATGTGCGGTCGTTCGGTTGTGCGACGTTCGGATAATCGACGCTTGTATCATTTACTACCATTTACTTCTCTTTAATTCAACAGGCAAGTTTTGGAGCGTATGACGTCATTGAAACTGCCGGCGCGTAAAATGAAGATTCTTTACAAAAAGTGGATCGAAATTGAAGAGAAGTTAGGTGACGAAACGCAAGTGGAAACTATCAGACAGAGAGCCATGGAGTTTATAGAGAAAGCAAAGTTTTAATAAAAGTTGACATTGAATAACAACTATATTTTATTTAGAAACATTCAAAAGTAGAAAAGAACTATAAATATTTGAACATAAAAGTTTTTGTACTTTTCATAGGACTATTGCTTATCATTGTGGAGTTCTTTGGCATCGGTGGTGGAGGGGGTGGTCCTGTCTGTGATCCGTTTTGTACAGACGCTGGTGAAACTAAACTTGCAGAGTTATTAGTTGAAGAAATAGGTTGAAAACTACTTAGCACTCCACCGCCGTAAATAGTCACTGGAGCGCAAACTTCATAGCCCAATTTAGCGTAAAAATTCTCCTGGCCCTTTGTGGATAGATGAATCATTTTCAATTGCAATTTGTTCAGGCAATACTCTTCGACGTATCTCATTAAAAAACTTCCTAATTTCTTGCCTCGCATTGCTTTGCTTATTACTACTGTTTCCACAAAACAGCTTTCAGGTATACTTGGTATTGGAGTAAGCTTGCAATGTCCTAGAAGATTTTTACTACCGTTTACTAAAATTAAATTAGTGGGCAGTCCATCACGAGATGATTGTAATGTCATCATTCTGGCTGTTTCGCTTCGTGGCCATTCGTCGTTTATGAGGTCACAGCATCCTTTTAAATATTCTGGATGCTCGTGGATAGGTAATACTTGCAGGCTCTGCGTGTCCATTTTCCTATCACAGAAAACTCAAAATTAGTGTACCTGGAAGGTTTTTAGCGAATTTTGGTAAGATTTTTGTTTATTTCCTGGCAACCGCCAAAGTGAAAAAAACAGACTAGGCAAAAGCACAAGCCTCCAGTGCCAGAACAGAAAAAAAAAGTGAAAATAAAGAAATGTCAAAGTCAACTATTTTAGGTTGGATTTTGAGGTTATCTATCAGCTGATTGATTATTTATTTTAGGTTTTTAGCCTGATTTTCACTTTAAACTGAAGAGACAAATACTAAAACCCACTTACTAGAGGTGTGAAATTCTTCATAAAGTAATTATAATAACGCCTGCGTCTGTAAGTAAATATTTTCACATAATTTTTCACTTGGGACTGTGTGGATGTGTTCTTGTTGTACTGTGTTGTCGTACTGACTGAGTAAACTAACTCTATTTATAACTACGATCATGGTTATTAGAACATTGGAGTCGGAACTGTTTGAACTGCCCTAGCCAGAGAGTCACTATTTTCAAAGTTCCAGCCGTCCAAGACTACACGGCGGCGTCAAAATTCTGTTTACATTAATTCTAGTTCCTATCATAAAATGGAAGAGGACGACGATGTACCTACCTTATCTGCCGAAACGTTTGCAGCGCTGCAGGAGTTTTATACAGAACAGGCCAAAAGGCAGGAGATACTCGAGAAACTAGAGGCTGATAATAAATTGAAGGAGAACATTTTATTTGATGAGAACTGGGTAAGTAACATGACGAAGAAAACTAAATTAAATAATTTTAATTAATGATCCTCTGATTCCATATTCTAATCTGTCTAGAAATGTAAAATTTTGCCTGCATACTACCTACATAGTCTTATTCTCATGAAGTAGGTATAATAATATAGATATTTTTCATTTATTTCAGCAACTCAGTCAGTTCTGGTATGATGAAGCGACAGTCCAGGCATTGGTAAAAGTAATAGACAAATCAGTGGCTGATGGCGAGAAGGTAGCCTTGATATCCTGCCCTACACTGTTTGTGCCAGTGAAGAGACTCTTAGGACATAGAGCTATGGGTAATAAATTTTCCTACCTATAACAATGCATAACTACCTCACAGAGCACATCTACTGAGTGTTTACATTAGTTCATTCTTCAGTTAGGTCCAATAGGTACAATGTTTCGATTTCACCACCCATTTTTACCTAACTCATTTTTCGTCTTTTCAGTTGTTTTACTCGAGTACGACAGAAGATTCGATGTTCACGCTCCAGACTTTGTCTTCTATGACTACAACACACCTGATAAAATCCCACCTGAAGCCCTGAATTCCTTCGACTTAGTTGTAGCCGACCCACCGTTTCTCTCCGAGGAATGCATTACGAAAACTGCACTGACTATCAAACTAATGGCTAAGAGTAAAATTGTAGTGTGTACTGGAGCGACTATGAAAGAAAATGTAGAGAAATTGTTGAACTTAAATCAGTGCGAGTTTCAACCGCACCATAGGAACAATTTGGCGAATGAGTTTTTGTGTTACGCGAATTTCGATCTTGATTCAGTTCTGAGATGATATCTACAGGTTTCAATAGCTATTTATTTGCTTATACCTTACGTGTTCGTCGGACTTGTCTCGATAGGCTCTTTTTGCGTGATTCTACCTACCTATTAGATAATTTTAAGGTATAACAACTTTCATGTTGAAAGAGAAATGGTTGTCTACTCGAATAGATATGTAAACTAAAAATGTATTCACCTATACTTTATTTGCGGGATTATAGTTATTGCTAATATTCTTGTACGCACATGAAATGCATTTAATTCATAATTTTATTATTAAAATAAAAAGTCAACATTTTGAAAACAATCCGCTTTTTATTTCTCAACGAATCTAGTACATTACTTTGTTACATTATGCTGGTTAACATTTTTATTATTAGTCTCTCGAGTTGATAACTTTTCACTACATTTTTCTTTGCAACAATTTTATTTATCAGAGTATGGTACTATGTTGTTGGAAAAAATATATATTCTAAAGTAAATTTTGAAGTCACCATACTATTTAAACAATCCAATCTTTAAAAACATTACATTACTTACACTATTATCGAGCCAATTAATTAACAATTACGATGAGTACATTCAGTGACAAAAATAGTTACATGCTAATTATTAAATTTTTTGGGTTCAAAAAGTAAGCCATCTTTATAGCCTTGAAATAATCAACTTCTGTCGCCGAATGTAAGAATCTTTATTGTTTTAGAATATTAAATGGTCAATTTTATAAGATTACATTTCATACTAAGATACAATAAATTATTTCTTATAACACGGTAAATTCATCAGTATAATATTACAGTGAATGAATATTTATTTTTATAAGAACACTAGCTAATTACAGTTCACGACTGTTGTAGTAGCACGTTGAGTTAAATGTGTTGGCTAGCTTGTGTATTTTTTGAAAAATATAATTAAAATATCTTGTCCATGTGCCATTACAACAATACACAACTGATAACATTGCATACATCTTAATAATAATAATTGGAAAGTTCATTTGTACTAAATAATTAGATCATCAAAATATACGCATTTAGCATCAACATTTGAAATGCCTAAAAATATAACTACATATTTATTAGGAGTCTAAATACAACGCCATTTATTTAACAATGGGGTGGCTCTTAGGCTGTCTCATTAGTCAGTACCTACTAAGCATGCCAATGATTACCTACCATTCTTCAAGTTAGGCCATTTTTAAACAAAGGCAATGTTTATATCCCTGAATTCATTTAGTCTAATCATGGTCTTATCTGATTAGAATTCGGTATGCAGGTTAGTACCGACAAGAGAACCCATATCACTTTTAGTGACTAAACAAATGAAAGCTTATATACAGGTAACCTAAAAAGAATTTGAATATTAAAACTAAAGCGAGAAAACGTGAAATATATCAGATATTAAAAATACTCACTTGTATTTTTATGCAGATATTATAACCGCCTTGTTATAAAATACAAGTGGCGCTATCTTTACAGGAAAAGATGCAGCTACTAGAATTCTTATTTCAAGTTACAGTACCCGCCATGTTTGTGCACTCAATGCTATGACTCAGCGCAGTGTAAACTAGCAACGCATATAGCAAGCGCGGACTGAAGTGACGCGTACTGTAGGGAGCATTTACACGTACGTACAGTAACGAGTTAAGTATCGTATAGAAATACACTGCGCGGCAGTGACCATTCGATTGCGCAGCGTTGCCGCGTTACTGCGCAGTGTATCTTTACTTGCTACTTGTATTTATGGGAAAATAAGTGTAAATCGTCTCTAATTGTACAGTGCACGAATCGGTACGCATGCGTGATGGCTTTAGTAGTATTTGTAAAGCGCACAGAAGCTATACCGTCGTGAAATAATAATCATAACTAAATGCAGTAAATATAAAAAAAATCTAAGAAAATTACTTCATGAAAATTAAATAATATTTGTGCTAAAATAAAATAAATACACCCAGTCCGGGCTACTAGTGAGATTGAAAATAAAACTAAATAATTTGAAATACTTAGGTACTGAAAATAATAGAATTATCATTTGTAATCACAACCGATTTACAAGATTTGTCTTTTTTGAGTTTTTATGAACTACTTGAAATTAAAATAAATACCTTGAAACACTAAATAAATCAAAAGTCGAAATATAAAATGAAGTTTAGATTCTCCTTTTGATTTAAATATTTCTGAAACTCATTTTATGTCGTACACAAATAATATTAGTTAGAAATTATTTATTTTACAATTTCATAAATTCTATATTTGATTATTCATTATATAATAATAATTGCAACATTTTTATTTGTGGCTCCGAACAGAACCTTGTGACAATGAAAGAACATTTGGCTAGTAAAATAAAAGCTAAAATTATACTACCCTTATATTAAATATGAAAATTAGTAATTTGATAGATCATTGTAATATTAACAGGGGATATATTTTAGGCGTGCCACGTAAAGCAAGGGAAAGGCACTAGTGTTTTTATTCAACAATTCAAAAACAAGATAGGGTATTCTAAAAATATGATCTCGTATGTACAAAAATAGCATTCTGTAAAATAAAAGTTCTGTATCATGAAATTTTTAGTACATTTTGTTATGACAAGTACTATGACGTCATGAAAATATTAGGCACGTATGCGGATAATGAAATCGTTACTCAAGTTTATTTGAGTAGAGATTTTCATACAAAAATCGGTACTTGAGTAGTAAATCAGCATAAGGACCTTAAATTTGTTTCCATTTGTAAGTGAAACTAGAAATAATGAAATTTATTTGAATGTAGTTTGAAATTTCTTATCGGGTCTTACAGTTTTAGGCCGTGCTCACTTTGGATACGATTTCATCCGAATTTGATTCGTACGACTACGCACGAATGATCCCGACCTTCAAAGGAGTATGGGAGCGCTCACACTGCATGCGATCAGTCGTACGTATACGTACGTTTACTTACGACGTCCGAATACAATCCGAACTTGTTGGGATTTATCACGCACTCGTACTATTTGACGTAGAAAAACGTATTCAGTGTGAGCACTCAATTCGTACGAACATTACTCGTACGTTTACGTACGAACAAATTCGTGTCCAAAGTGAGCACGGCCTAGAATATGCAGTCTTTGGCCGTGCTCACTTTGGACACGAATTTGTTCGTACGTATACGTACGAGTAATGTTCGTACGAATTGAGTGCTCACACTGGGTACGAATTTGTTCGTACGTATACGTACGAGTAATATTCGTACGAATTGAGTGCTCACACTGGGCACGAATTTGTTCGTACGTAAACCTACGATTTCTATTCGTACGAATTGTACTCGCACTGAATACGTTTTTCTCTGTCAAATAGGCAGTGTACCGGTGATATCGCGTACGTGAAGTCATCTTTGTTGCGATGAATAATCTGTTTCTTCAAGATAGTCTTCTTCTACATCGGAGATTGCGACAGCGTCGTCGTTATCAAAGAACTGAATGGGTGTTCTATGGATACATGCGCATGGAGAAAGAAACTTTTGAGTATATTCTTAACACTATTCAACCTAACCTGACTAAATACAGTAACTTTCGCGTCACTATATCACCTAAAGAACGATTAACTGTAACTATAAGGTAAGAAAGTAAAATAATATGTTTTATGTAAATATCTTTATTAAAAGTCATACATTAAATATTTGTGTTTGGATCGAATTGCAAAGCATAGTGACCAGCAGAAGCCGCTTGTGGTGACAGGACAAAAGATTGTTGCGATTGTCCTTGTGTTGAATAATTTTGTGGCATACTCATGTCATCACTGTACTGAGTTGAATCAGTAGAATTTTGATACATTACCACAGATGAAACAGAAGCACTCTGTTCATCAATAAGTATTTGTTGTAATTTTGAACGTACAATCAATTTACGGTGTTGAGGTATCTCTTTCAAAAATGGTACAAGGCTCAGTAGGAACTGAGTATCAGAATCATTCGCACTTTTTTTAAAGTACATCAACTTCTCCTTTTCAATCTCCAATAATTTTGCATCGATATCATCTGGCTGACGTCTTCTCACTTTTTTTTTCAATGGAGATTTAAATGTTTTGTTTGGAGTTTCTTGGTCGCTTATTTCTAAAGATGGACCAGGCAACTCTGAAGGCGTATTGATGCAACTTGCGGTACTCTCTCCATCTGAAATCTCATATGTATCTGGCACGCTACCGTGAAGATCCCTTCGGGACATTGTACCTTGGAGGAACATCAACTGCTTAAAATATGGCCATTTGGAGTATGGTGGTTCATCAGCTGCTTGCCCAGATTTTTTAGTGTTGAATTTTTTGAGTTCTTTCCCGAAAGTGTCTCGTAGTCCACGCCACTTTTTTTTTAAATCAACAACTGAAAAAAAATACGTTTTGTTACAGGTACTTAGCAACTGGTTCATCGTTCAGAGCACTTGCGTATTCATTTAGGATTTCAAACAACACTGTTGGTTTTATTGTACATGATACTTGTGACGCTATTTGGGAAAATCTTTCTGAAATTCATATGAATTTTCCATCATGCCAAGATATGGCTAATATAAGTAATGATTTTTGGAGAAAATGGAAATTTCCCAATTGTTCTAGTAGCATTGATGGAAAACATATACGAATAAACGCTCCAGCCCATTCTGGCAGCATGTATCGTAATTACAAGTCCTTTTTCTCAATTGTATTGCAAGCTGTTGTGGATGCAAACTACAGATTTATTGCTATAGACGTGGGCGCCTATGGCAAAGAAAGTGATGGAGGGATATTTTCACATTCAAACCTCTCAAGACTATTGGAAAATGGTGCTCTCAACACAAACCAGGAAAAAGTATTACCAGGAACGGACATAGCTTTGCCCCACTTCTTAGTTGGTGACGAAGCTTACCCTTTGAAGACATATCTCATGCGCCCCTATCCTCAAAGAAATTTGGATCCCGAAAAGGAAATATTTAACAAACGCTTATCAAATGGGAGACAAGTTGTGGAGTGTGCCTTTGGCATTCTGAGTAATAAGTGGAGATTGTTATTGAAAGCAATTGAAGTAAATCCCAACCGTGCTGATGTTATAGTAAAATGTATATGTTTACTTCATAACATAATAATTGATAAGGAGGGTATCCACGACTTGCCTACGGAAACTCCACGATCACAAAATGAAAACAGAAACAGATTTACAACTGCAGGTGAAAACAGAAGCGTAACGAGAGCTTACAATATCAGGGATACACTTAGAAACTATTTTTGTAGCAATAACAATTGATTTTAAAATTATCTTACAAAGTAACAACCTAAATTAAACTTATAAAATAAATGAAATGACTCACCAGAAATTTTAATTTCTTCTGATATTTCTAGCCATGACCTACGCTGAAGGTCACGTAGGTGATAACTGGGATCGCTTTGATTCCATAAACATGTTCTACCGTAAATCAAATTAATAAATTTTTCTACATCCATTGTGTCCATATTGGAGCCTTTTTTTAAACTCAAGCCCAAGAATTCGAATCGAATTCGAAGTTTGAAATTTAAAACTTTTTTTTACTTACCTACTTTTTCAGCCAGTCTTCTTTATAGCGGATCTACCCATAGCAAAAATTTTGGCTAGTTTAGAGGTTTGACTCTTTTACCGAAATGTATGGAAAAAGTTTTTTGCGATTTCTGACATTTTATGTACTCAAACCTTAGTCGGTCCCATAGAGACTTTTGATCAATTTAAGAAACAGGAACGATTGGCATCAAAACAAGTTTTTGTGTAAAATGACCATTTTCTTGCTGACTGTACATTTTTTCCAAAATCTGTAAATGCAGTTCAGAATATCTTAAAAATTTATGGATAGTCTCCTTAAAGCGTTTTCCTGTAACTATAACGAATAAGGTACCTGCCCTCACTGTCCCGTTTCAAAAATTCACCCTGTATATACTATATGGTTGCGTGGTGCGCGAGCTGCAACCTAGTTTTTTATGTAAAACTGAACGTACGTCTGCGTGATAAAATCCCAACAAGTTCGGATTGTATTCGGACGTCGTAAGTAAACGTACGTATACGTACGACTGATCGCATGCAGTGTGAGCGCTCCCATACTCCTTGGAAGGTCGGGATCATTCGTGCGTAGACGTACGTTTACGCGCGAATGAAATTTGGATGAAATCGTATTCCAAAGTGGGAATTCAGACGTCGTAAGTAAACGTACGTACACGTACGACTGATCGCATGCAGTGTGAGCGCTCCCATAGTCCTTGGAAGGTCGGGATCATTCGTCCGTAGACGTACGTTTACGCACGAATGAAATTCGGATGAAATCGTATCCAAAGTGAGCACGGCCTTTGCTTTAGTCCGATATCTTTAGATTACAAGTTTGATATTAAAAAAGCTTAATGTAGTCTTTTACGCTCTTATTATAATTATTATCTGATGTTAAAATTCATTAGGCTAGTATTTAGATACAATAAAAGGCTTCAAGCTTTACTATGCGCCTTAATAAAGTATTTTTTTTGTTTACGAATTAGTATTTATCACAATGAATGTTAGATACCGGCACGGTTTAATAGCGCTAATCTTAAATGCACAAAAGTCGAATTTCATATCTCAAACTTCCCGTCAACTTTCGCTGAGCGCTATTAACCCGCGACGAGACCTGTAATATATTGAACACAGAAAATAATCCATATTTTTTCATAACAATTAAGTAATTAGTTCTTATAGCTACAATATTGTTAGTACGATACCTAGATATACCTAGCTGTTCTTATATAGCTATGTTTATATCTAAGCTCATCGGGATACGTTTACGGAACTCGCCACATGCAAAAATATACCTCTCATGTAACTATCGGCCTTTTCATTTCTCAAATAGATGTACAGAATATATTTGTTGAAAGCAGTTAAACTACTGAGAGATAAACGATACGTTTTCATTTTAACTCATTATGCGTTATTTATTTTATGCACAAATTTGTGGAAGCATTTCTTAAAACTATTTACTAATTAATAAACTCGATGTAAGGTTGGAATATTTACAGCATATTTAATAAATACGAATACCTTCAATACGAAACGAGCAATTCTTGTGTATTTATCTCTGAATGTCGGGAACGGCTCCAACGATTTTCATGAAATTCAGTAGGTATACAAGGGATTTCGGGGGCGATAAATTGATCTAGTACCCACTTGTTACGTTACGTTACTTATAGCTGTTACTTATTATTATTTGTTTGTTTCTTGTACGTGTCTTTATGTTTGCTATATTCTCTACTAGCTTCCGCCCGCGACTTCGTTCGCGTCCCGTTGGATCCCGTTGATTTTCCGGGATAAAAAGTACCCTGTGTTACTTCTAATAAGTTTCACGATTATTGGCTAAGTAGTTTTCGCGTGAAAGCGTAACAAACAAACTTACATTCACATTTATGATATTAGTATGATGTGCGTTCTGTATTTTCTGTGTGTATTTCAAATAAACTATCTATCTATATTTTGTCTCTTACGAGCAGATTCAAGTTCCATCAAAAATGACAAAACACGTTGTAACTATTCGAGGTTTACATCGAGTTTATTAAAAGCCCTGTAAAATTGTAATTACACAAAACTATTCATTTATTTAATCTAAAATGCACCACCAACTATAGTTCGAGTTATTCTGAAAACGTTTTGGGTTCGTAATTAATCTTAAAACTAATTAAAATAAAAAGCTAACACATCTATCTGAGAAACAAACGGAATGTCCTCAAATGACAATACAACACGCAAAATTATAGGAAGACCTCTAAAACACTATTGTTATTTAGACCTTAGGTTACAACTGAATTTGAACACATTTAAACATGGTCTTATGTACTTTTTATAGTACACTAGATGTACTTTATACACGGTGTAACATAATTACCCTATAAGTCAGAGAGGGGGTATTTAACAGGTCATGGCGAATAGTGTTTGTTCTACGACTTTTGAGATTTCGGAATTCTTATTAATAAAACGAGCTCGTAACTTTTACGTACCTACACACAGCAAGCGTGTGCGTGCGACGCGGTAGGATGGTACCTAGGTACCTACGTGTGCATGCGTGTGTACGGGTTTACGCAAATAGTAAACAAACACTTAGGGTTGTCGCAAATTTCTAAAATAATAAAAGTTGTACTTTTGTATGGAAATTTCAATTACTTTGCACATGTCCAAGCACTGAGGTAGTCGGTCTGATTACGCCCCCTTCGGGGTTATAGGGTAATTATGTTACACCTTGTATAGTACTTTATAAGTAAGGTTAACGCACTAATCAACTCTAGAAGCGCCTTACCTGAAACGTTTCGGGCATTATGAGATTTTGACAAACACTTCCTAAAATAAAGATTCAGTTGTACGTTACAAAGTACACGTATATTTCGAAGTCGTAGGTAGATATATGAATGCTATAAAGTAAGGTCTAAATAACACGCGCCTAGATAACTCTAAAGTAACTATTGCACAAAATATACAGATACATCACAACTTATCGAAAAACTGAAAAAAAAACAATCTAAACGTCAATAATAATAATGAAAACTTAAAAAAACGCGTCCTTTAGGACTTCAAAATGTGATTATCACCTTAAAAGTATATGAGACTAACTGAATAATGTGAAATTCGGATGCTTTCGCCCAAACAATAAATATTGTTGCCAAATTTGTCTTGCCATGTCATAAACCTTGAAAAATAGATTTCAAGTCAAGTTATAACAAAAAAAACAATATTTACATCAATTCTTAGATGAATTTGTAAATTCTGGTACTTGATCACGAATGACAATCGTAAACGTATCGTAACGCTAGCGTATCCGTGATACACTGCGCGGTGGCTCTGCAACTTTCGGCAGTAGAGTTGGTGTTGACGCGCAATATGATTCAAATACGTTGTTTACGTAAGGCCGGGTTCCCACTACGCCGGACCGGCAAATCTGTCGGGCCGGTAAAGCTGCCGGAAGGGCTAGTTAGTGGCTGTACAATTTATATAGAGCCATTTACATTATCCCGGATCCGGCAAAAATGCCGGGCTCGGCAAAAGTTGTACCAAAATTCTACTTTTCCGGTATAATGTGAACACTCTGTAACGCGGCGACTGTTACATTTGTTCGTGATCATCCCTCAGATTTTATTCTGAAGGAACTGAAATGAAAGGTAAAAAATTTAAGCCACTTTTTACCCTTCCGTGTTTTAAGTTAGTTTTTCTGTTGTAACTTGACCTACAACCATCAAACCGTCAGTCGTCATCTCGACATCAAGTAAGGACATCCACTAGCTATGTTACTTTACGTACAAAGGCACCCATGGTCTCGACGCTCTGCTGCTACTTTCACCCTAAGGGTAAAAATTACCCTTTTATGGGGTAATTTTATGTCAAAATATGTTTTACCCCTAAAGTGAATAGGGTAAGTTTTACCCTCAGGGTGGGTAAGGATTAGTTGTTTCGATTTAACACTACGTTCCCTGTATTCGAATTCGAAACAACTTGTATTAATATCATTGTATTGAGAACTGCTTTTAGATGAACCTTTTTGAACTATGTACTTATTTTCAATAAGTAACTGAGAATTTTGAGATACATAAATCAAAACCGATCAAACAATTACCTAAACCCAAAACTTTTTACCCTATTTGTACCCAATTACCCTCATCATCATCACCCAATTACCCTAATGTACGTAAACTAAATATATTTTCAAGTTAAAAACGTTTATATAATACTCTATTAAATTGTTGTATCTCAAAAACAAGTTACATGAACAAAATCTATAAAACGCCTGCTAAATGTATCTATTCAATATAGACGCTTATTTAATTCCGAAACTAAAATTGTTGAGACACACAAATCTAAGTCTTGAGCGTATCCAACGAAAAAAAAGTATTTTTTTACTGTCACTTAGGGCCGGTTTTTTGATCCCTAGTTAACTCAACCAATAGTCAAAATTGGTACAAATTTGACAATTAGTTGATCCAAATTTGACTATTAGTTGAGTTAACTAGGGATCAAAAACCCGCCCTAAATCAGAGGTCGTCAATCTTTCCACTTTTACATAGAACAAAACTGAATGCGTCTTCAAGCAGATACCCCACCAAGAATTATTGTCTCAGGTTATATTTAAAAGTGAATGGTTCCATCTGAATGTAGTTCTCAATAGAATGATATTCTACCGCCTTCTGATAGAGAAGTATATGAGCAGTAGGAAGAGCAGCAGTGCGTGTGTGAGTGCGAGTGCAGCGGCCGCCGTGTGTGTGAGTGCACGCGCACACGCACAGGCGAGCTCCGATATGTATCATCCGGTGCCGCATTTGCCCGTCTCGAACACTCCCTGTTAACATCACAAAAAAGAAAATAGAGTTATAGTAAAATCACATTAATTCTACTATACCTACTAAACTGTAAAAAAGCCAAAAACTATTGCTATCGATTAGCTTGTTGCATTTTTCTGAACTAACCTAATTTGACAACACTAAAAATGTTGCCGTCCTTCATAAACTGGAACGACAAAGATGGCTATAATATAATCACGGGTCACTGTGATCTAAACTACCATCTCCTCAAGATCGGAGCGACAGACAGCGACCTCTGTCGTGGCTGTCTTCAGGAAAAAGAAACAGTAGAGCATGTCTTGCTACATTGCTCTGCCACAGCCGAAGCCAGATCCAAAACGGGACTGCAGGAGCTGATCGGGTCTCACTCCTCGGCATCCACAACACCATCGGGGATGCTGGAACATTGCTGTCATCAACCCAAAGTCCTTCTCCGTTACTTCAAGGAGTTGGGCTGGTTGGGGTGAGGTCAGCAGGGGGACAATGCGCAATACACCCCAACGCGGGACGTCAGTGCAGATCTTATTCCCCCACGACGAATTAGAATTAGATGGCTATAATTTTAGAGCTGTCAAATTAGATTAGTTAAGAAAAATGCAACAAGCGAATCGATACCATGGATAAACGAAAAATGCAGTTCTACTAAATAAAAAATTGTGATTTATAAAATCGAATTTGTCTGTTTGGTTTCCAATGACCAATTTCAATGAAATTTTAACCATTCAGTAGCCCTTTTTCCGGATTGAAACCTAGGCTATATATTAGTGAAAAGAAAGACGTGGATTCTTAGATCCAGCTAAACCAAAACCAAAAGCAGTCATTTGCTACGAGGTTCATCGTATGCTGGTGAAAGATATTTTAGCGGATTGGCACGCATACGTAGTCGCGGGTATCAGCCAGTTTGTTATTAATAGTTTTAAGTTACGAAGAGTACCACATTGGTTTGTAAATAAAGTAATCTTATTGTTGTCTAGCTTTCCCCTGCCGGCAGTCGCCGGGGTCGCTAATGGGATTATTGAACAAAAGTTCCAGAAATATCCCACGCAGGAGACTCACGCAGGGGAAAACTGGAATGAGCTTGCGCGCGTCCGCCGAGCACACGGTCAGCAGCCGACGCAGGAACGTTATGTTACACCGTGTATATACCTTGCGGAAGAACGGTGAGAAGCTGACGAGGGTGTGTTGCGTGAGCGGCGCGCGATGCAGCACGCAGCGCACGTCCGCCGAGCACACGGTCAGCAGCCGACGCAGGAACGTTATGTTACACCGTGTATATACCTTGCGGAAGAACGGTGAGAAGCTGACGAGGGTGTGTTGCGTGAGCGGCGCGCGATGCAGCACGCAGCGCACGTCCGCCGAGCACACGGTCAGCAGCCGACGCAGGAACGTTATGTTACACCGTGTATATACCTTGCGGAAGAACGGTGAGAAGCTGACGAGGGTGTGTTGCGTGAGCGGCGCGCGATGCAGCACGCAGCGCACGTCCGCCGAGCACACGGTCAGCAGCCGACGCAGGAACGTTATGTTACACCGTGTATATACCTTGCGGAAGAACGGTGAGAAGCTGACGAGGGTGTGTTGCGTGAGCGGCGCGCGATGCAGCACGCAGCGCACGTCCGCCGAGCACACGGTCAGCAGCCGACGCAGGAACGTTATGTTACACCGTGTATATACCTTGCGGAAGAACGGTGAGAAGCTGACGAGGGTGTGTTGCGTGAGCGGCGCGCGATGCAGCACGCAGCGCACGTCCGCCGAGCACACGGTCAGCAGCCGACGCAGGAACGTTATGTTACACCGTGTATATACCTTGCGGAAGAACGGTGAGAAGCTGACGAGGGTGTGTTGCGTGAGCGGCGCGCGATGCAGCACGCAGCGCACGTCCGCCGAGCACACGGTCAGCAGCCGACGCAGGAACGTTATGTTACACCGTGTATATACCTTGCGGAAGAACGGTGAGAAGCTGACGAGGGTGTGTTGCGTGAGCGGCGCGCGATGCAGCACGCAGCGCACGTCCGCCGAGCACACGGTCAGCAGCCGACGCAGGAACGTTATGTTACACCGTGTATATACCTTGCGGAAGAACGGTGAGAAGCTGACGAGGGTGTGTTGCGTGAGCGGCGCGCGATGCAGCACGCAGCGCACGTCCGCCGAGCACACGGTCAGCAGCCGACGCAGGAACGTTATGTTACACCGTGTATATACCTTGCGGAAGAACGGTGAGAAGCTGACGAGGGTGTGTTGCGTGAGCGGCGCGCGATGCAGCACGCAGCGCACGTCCGCCGAGCACACGGTCAGCAGCCGACGCAGGAACGTTATGTTACACCGTGTATATACCTTGCGGAAGAACGGTGAGAAGCTGACGAGGGTGTGTTGCGTGAGCGGCGCGCGATGCAGCACGCAGCGCACGTCCGCCGAGCACACGGTCAGCAGCCGACGCAGGAACGTTATGTTACACCGTGTATATACCTTGCGGAAGAACGGTGAGAAGCTGACGAGGGTGTGTTGCGTGAGCGGCGCGCGATGCAGCACGCAGCGCACGTCCGCCGAGCACACGGTCAGCAGCCGACGCAGGAACGACTCCAGTGCAGCGCGCCGCGTGCGCGCCACTGCTTCCGACGACCACAGCTGACGCGGAGGAAACGGAATCGATGCTACCTACACACACACAATACAAGTAACATTTCTGTTCATCAGTTATCTAAATTTCTCGCTAGGGGCGCTGCTCTTTTATGAATACTAATAAGTAGCTTTACCCGCGTGTCAATTGAATGTCGCCGTTGTAGATAGACGGTGTATAGTACCTTAGGTCCGTACGCCCGTCGCATGGTGATGTAGAGTTCTCGGAAGCGCCTGTAGCGGCGCAGCAGCAGCCAGCGGCAGTGCGCGCCGAGGCACACGCGCACCTCGTACTCGTGGTGCGTGGAGGCACCAGCGCCGCGAGTCACCCAGCCCGGGATACTGACCACTTCATCTACAAGTCACAATACATTTACAACTAGCCGTCGCTAACCCGGGATACTGACCACTTCATCTACAAGTCACAATACATTTACAACTAGCCGTCGCTAACCCGGGATACTGACCACTTCATCTACAAGTCACAATACATTTACAACTAGCCGTCGCTAACCCGGGATACTGACCACTTCATCTACAAGTCACAATACATTTACAACTAGCCGTCGCTAACCCGGGATACTGACCACTTCATCTACAAGTCACAATACATTTACAACTAGCCGTCGCTAACCCGGGATACTGACCACTTCATCTACAAGTCACAATTCATTTACAACTAGCCGTCGCTAACCCGGGATACTGACCACTTCATCTACAAGTCACAATACATTTACAACTAGCCGTCGCTAACCCGGGATACTGACCACTTCATCTACAAGTCACAATACATTTACAACTAGCCGTCGCTAACCCGGGATACTGACCACTTCATCTACAAGTCACAATACATTTACAACTAGCCGTCGCTAACCCGGGATACTGACCACTTCATCTACAAGTCACAATACATTTACAACTAGCCGTAACCCGCGGAGTTGCTCGCGTTCTACAATTCGGGGTGCGACTTTTCAAAATTCCTTTCTTAGTGCACCCCTACACTATACAGGGTGTCTAAAAATAGTGTCAAGCGAAAGTCCAGAGATAGAACACCCCTTGGGGTACCCGAATCATCCCAATGTATGTTTCCGCGATTTTTTATAGTTTTCGAGTTATGTATTTTTTTCCAAATTTTTGAACATTTTCGACTTGAACAATTTAAAAAATTCTTTAAAAAGAAGAAAACCTTTCTTGAGATTTTTTTTTGCTACTGATTTTTTATGAGTTATTCTTTTATGCATAAAATAATCAGCTACGTGACTTATATGAAAACTATGAAAATGTTGGTGTAAAGTCAAAAAATTACATTCGGTGAATTATGACTTACATTTTCAACTTTAAATTCAAAATCTCAACAAGTGATTTCATGGTTCTTAAATAAGTCTTAATAATTCTCCAGACTCTCACCTTTCATAATCATTTAAAAAAGTAGCACTTAATGGGCTACTTTGGCTGAAATCGGCCTTCAAAGACGACGAGAAAATTCTTAAAATTAGCTACTTGATTAGAAAATAGATTTGGACCATTTTATTATTTTTAGGGCCGATTTTTCCATCCTCAGATAAACAACCAGATAGCCTTTATTCGACAAATAGCAATATTCTGGTTCAGATAGTAGTTAACTGTCGAATAAGGCCCTTATCAGAGGAATAAAGTTACCCGCTACTTGAAGAGCCAGATAGGGTCTTATCTCCCCGATAAGTGTGACGTTTTAGGTTAGGTTTGACAGTTTCGTTCGTTTTGTTCAAAGAGTAAATTCTTCTATGGGAAGTTTTGGTTTTGTTTGGTAAAAAACACGTTGAATACAGTATCTGTGCGCCTCGCTTGCACACAGATAGTGTGAAGTTGTCTAGCATAAACCACTGATAGTTATTCTATAGATAATAGACGATTGAAAAATAGAAAATAATTATTCGCCTGATAAACAGACAGATAATTTGACACGCTAGATTATCTGATCATTATCTGATTATTCGACGACTTATCTGAGGATTGAAAAATCGGCCCTTATTCTTAATTAACAGATATAGAAGACAGAGGCGAGCTTAACCGTAACCAAAGTTTATTTATTTATTTATTTTTTATAGGAAAACCGACAGCACATAACATAGATTAGGTACAAAAATGGAAACAGTGGGCCAATTAAAGGTTTTCACGAGTAGAAAAGAAATAGATACATAAAAATGTGAACAAAACATAAAAACAATAAGGTAGTATAAGAGCAGAAAGATAAAAAAGTAAAAACATTTTAACAAAGAGTATATAGTTATTTACAGCAAACCTTTTCTTTTTCTTTCTATGTTTAAACTGCTTTGGTTATAAATGATCGTTCGTCTAATTAAATACAAATCTTGTCGTTTTTATTTTTGATAGAGCATTTTGGCGAGTGATATAAAAGAAACTTACTGAAGTCTATTGGATGTGTCAGCCCAGGAGCAGCTGTGGGGTCCTGTGAAATTACAAAAATATTATTGGACATTTTACACAGCGCTAATTCGTCCATACGTTGTATTATATAAGCAATCTAGTTCAACTACAAGTATAATATATATTTCTATGTAAGCGGATCGTCCTATTAAGAGTTTTATGAGTTGGATTCGTCATTATTAGTACAGTTATCAATACAAGCACTTCAATGATCTCTTATTATTTATTCTATATGGTTTTGTCTAGATATAAGATATATTTATAGTTTGTTATTTTAGTTTTTACCTTTATTTCTTGTTTTTACTGTTCACTTTTTTATTGTGGTGGCTTATCTTATCTTAATGATCTCAGAATCATTATCTCACCCGTTATTCTCGGTCCCCTTTCTAAGGGGATCTCTATTATAAGTCCTAGCAGTTGGATTCGTCATTATTATTATAGTTACCGGTAGAGGTAGTTCAATGATCCTGGAGTCAGTATCTCTCCCGTTAGTCTCGGTTCGCTTCCTAAGCGGATCGTCCCAGCTTTCTGAATGTTCAGAAGGCAGTTCGTCATTTGATGTCGACACATTATCTGAACCTTCCATTTCTTGTTCTTTTAACCTGAAAATAAAAACCTAATATAATTGAAAGCTTGCGTTATTAACGTACCTGTTCTAAATAGTGAGCGATTTTTTATTACCTACAAAATATTCTCATCTGATATTGTTATGTACGTAGTAATGTTTAGATTTAGACGATAGCCGTGGTCGTATGTCACTTATCCTAACAAAACAATACATTCTAACTGTAGTAGGTACATAGTAGGTATGCTTTAGGGCAATGTGGCATATGACCAAGGCTATCCTACGTCCAGCAGTGGACCGATATAGGTTGATGATGATGATGATGATGATGATCCTCTAAAAATCACTATGTTCATAACAATTTGTAGGCAATACAATAACTGTTAACGCGCGAAACGAAACGCATCTCCCTCTCGCCCCCGCACCGCAGCCTCCCCCTGCCACTCTGCGTAAAACACTAAGCTCGTTCGCGAGCCTTTCGAATCAAATAATTTAGATATTGTAAAAAGTACGAATAAACAAAGCTGTCTGTTGTAATCATCGTTTAATTGGAAGAAACAACATAGGGCCTGCCTGAACAATAACACTTCCAAACTTGTGATTTGGACCTATCGCTCTCTACTAAAATTTAAAAAGAAATTGAAATCAATCATATAATTTTATCCTCTTCACTACTTTGTACAGTTACTATATCAATAGTATCATGTCCTCTTACGTACCTGCACGAATAATCGTGTATTAGCATCGTATAACCCTTAGACTAATTATTTGTTCATAAATTGTAAACCCGTGTTGGGTGTCCTAGTTTAGTAAAATAAAAAATAATTAAAATTAACAATTTCAGATGAGATTATTATCTTGTTTCATACTTTTAGAGCGTGATTTTCAGTCGGTTTTTAGTTTTTGAACTTAGATTTTAGCTACTATGTTGGGGTCACCAATACTCTTACCTATGTAACAAAGGGTCCACAATATTGGGCTGTGTCGAGTCGTCAGGATCTGTGGCGACATGCATGTCACTCTCTGACAGCGTCAAAGATGGCGTCTCTTGTATCGGAGTTACCATCATGGGCCTTCGGGCTGATTGTTGGTTGTCGAAGAACGAGTACTGTAGTGCCATTTCTAGACGGACGTATTTTTTCTGTAGGTCTTGTAATACCTTTGAACGAATAATGAAATTTTAAAATTACAAGACCGTTTTGTACCTTTCAAAAATGTGTATTCAAATGAAATATTTCTTGTTTACTTGCAAGATTTATTAATTTAATGGGTTAGTCTTATAGTCCCTTCTAAGCCGTCCCCTTCAAGGGGATTATGAGACGTTTTGTCTCATAATTCCCTTGATTTCAAAATTTTAAACTAGCACGGTGACAAACCAATTACACTAATTTTATAGGTAGACACATTAAATTATAAAACTCGAATCCATTAATAACAATTTACAAATCTATAAAACCCCACTAATATTATAAATGACAATGTTTATATGTTTGTGTTTCAATCACGAAAAACCAAAAATTTAAACATCACTTTCACATTTACAATAGTGGAAGAAAGCAGCAGAATGAATATGCACAAGTATAATCTAAATAAGAAATTATAAATACCGCAATTTGGTTGTCGAGTTCGTCCTTAGAGCAGTCGTTTTCTAATGAAGATATGACGAGTAGCTTCTGATGTGCGATACGCGAACAAAGTCGTTGCATCGCACGTAGTGCTTCAGCCTCTGTCACCTGACGCCGGCCACTGCGACCTTCACCTAAATATATACAATTTTTATGAAATCACTAGCTGATATCCGCGACTTCGTATGCGTGAGAAACTTTCCACAAAAATATCTGTCAACCGGCATACGATGAACCTCGTAGCAAATGGCAGCTTTTGGTTTAGAGAGGTCAAGCTGTATCTAAGGATTCACGTATTTGATTTCAATCAAATATAGCCTATGTTTCAATTCGGAAAAAGGGCTTCAGAATGGTATAAGTTTCGTTGAAATTGGTCCAGTAGTTTAGGCGTGATCCGCGAACAAACAAACAGACAAACTAGATTTTCGGAATCAGAATCGTTTATTTAGTGTATCTGCATATTTAGTTTATCCATATCTTTAATCTTAGGGTATTGGCTTTTTTACAGTTTTATAATAGTATAGATATAGATTTATAAGTCTTAAAACTAGAAAAACAGACTTCAATGTGATTACCTTCATGGCAGTTGATTGTAATTGTTCTATTGATCGTAAAAACCACTGAAAAGACACACGTCCGAGAAACACAGGCAGGTAGTGTTTTTGTATTGTTTTATTGTCCTATATCTATACAAATATTATAAAGAGGAAAGGTTTGATTTTTTGTTTGTTTGTTTGTTTGTATGAATTGAATAGGCTCCGAAACTACTGGACCGATTAAAAAAATTCTTTTACCATTAGAATCCTACATTATCCCTGATGAACATAGGCTATATTTTATCCCGGAATTCCCACGGGAACGGGAATTACGCGGGTGAAACCGCGAGGCGCTGCTAGTAGTTTATATTTTTGTTTTAGTTATTACTTACGCAATGTACTGCTTCTTATTTATGTTGTAAGTTTGTGTGTTTTAGTGACAAATAAATGTATTATCTATCTATCTATTTATCTGAAAAGGCACAGGAAAGCAAAATACGCAATGTCGTGTACGTCGCTGACGTGTTTTTTTTTTTCAGTTATTCTTATTTCACTGACAAACTATTGCACCGATTTTGATAAAATTTATATGGGACCAGCTATGAGTATGATTTATAAAATATAAAATCATCAAAATGTATACACATATGGCGGAATGATCGAGGAACATACATAAAAAACCATACATTGAAATTGAGAACCTCTTAATTTAAAGTCGGTTAAATTAAAAAAAAAACAATATACTAGCTTCATCAATCAAAAATTACTTAGTCGCTCTTGTATACAACTTACCTGGTATTCTTCTCTTATACTTGATTTTCTGTTTATTGTCTTCGGGCGAGCGTTCAACTGAACTCGACGACTGCCCCTCCACTATCCGAGGCTAAAACAAGCACATTGCTCACGTGTACGTGTAGATAATGTTATTATGCTAAATAGCAATTAATTCTGATTATGCGGTGGCATGCTACCGTGACTATTTGTGCATTTTATCTTGAAATGTTCAGTTTGGAATTAGTAACAGATACATGCCTTCCGTTACGGGTTGTTGGTTCGATTCCCACCAAGAGCAAACATTTGTGCGATGACAAACATAGATGTTTGCTCTGTGTCTGCGGTTATGATACATGTATATTGTATAACTAGGTGCCGCCCGCGACTTCGTTCGCGTCCTGTTGGTTCCTGTTAATTTTTCGGGATAAAAAGTAGCCTATGTGTTAATCCAGGTCACGGACAATATAAATTCCAAGTTTCATCCAAATCGGATCAGTAGTTTTTACGTGAAAGAGTAACAAACATCCATCCATCCATACTTACAAACTTTCGCGTTTATAATATAAGTAGGATTACAAAGCGCTCGTGGCTATGCTTGCTCATCCAGTCTTCACAGATTATCTAAGTTAAGGGACGTTCTGCGCGGTCAGTATTTGGATGGGTGACCGTTAGTGGCATTTACATCTGAGCTTTCGTGCTTCAGAGGGCACGTTAAACTGTCGATCACGGCTGAAGCAGTCGTTAAGCCACACCGGAGGTCTTAAGGCGGCCTAAAAACTCCGTCACAAGAGTTAGCCACGAGTTCGTTTTGCTTATACATGTATATTTGCTAAATGAAATGTATCTGTATATTTCCTGTATATTACATCAACAATCAAGAAACATATTCAAATAGAAAATTGTCCATTGCAAAATGAGTATAGATTAGATTAGAGAATTCTCTATTACACTTATCAAAAACCGTACACAGGCGAGTTTAATGCTATTTAGCATTTTCTACCAACTAATCTTTTTTTTTTATTATTTGGTTTACAACTAGAAATATACACTAATATTTTGTAATAATAATCATTTTCGATGTAATTTCTAATATAGTAAACACAGCATGCGTTGTGTGGACAAACCATGGCGTAGTGTGGTTGTACTTATAGTATAGGGGAAAAAGAAAGTAAAATTAAAAACAGAGCTCTTACCTTGTGATAATCCTCAGTGCTGGACATATCATCACTATCATCACCGGTTGGTGCGGGTCCTAATCTAAATTTGGCTTGTATCGGCGGCTCCACACCGGCCGGGATTGGCGCCGGCTCGGGACTGGCCGGAGGTAGTGCCTTGGGGGTGGAGCTGGAGGACGCGGTGTGAAAGGTCTCGTCAGGCAACGTGTTGTTCGGCGATGCTAGTGGATCCAGGCTTAGGCTTAGACTGGAAGTAGAATATTGCGGCTGGGTAATCGCATCCGCTTAAGTGTATTATGTACATTAGAAACTACGATTTAAACTGGCCTTGTGAGTAAGACGCGTCTGTTTTGGAAACATAATTTGGCGGATTATATATTTTTTTTATTTGCACATATTAGCAGTAGTTTACTTTTGTTAATAAGTTTATTTTTGGAACAGAAACAAGGCACAAGTTAGTAGAGAACGATAGCGTCCGCAGAAGTTTTAAAAAACTGTTTTGCGTATAATAGGGTTCTCCTCCAGTTTACAATTATCCAAAAAATAAATGTGTAAGTGTACGTATGTGGACATACAAGGTATGTATAATAAGTATGTATTTACAAAAAAAATATGTATGTATATATATATGTATGTATATATATATGTATGTATATATATATATATATGTATGTATATATATATGTATGTATTCTATCAGCCATCTAGTTCCCATAGTACAAGCTTCGCTTAGTTTGGGACTAGAAGGCGTTGTGTTAAGTGTCCGTGAATATATTTATATTTATTGGTGTCAGGGTGTATGTGTTGTATGTTTGTGGGTGGGTGGGTACTACTGATAGTCCCTGTTTAAAAAAACACAGAAAGATGTTATTTTAAGCTAGCTCACAGCCCAACACATGGAATACGCTCTCTGCGCTTAACGCTCTCCTGGATGCTAGCCCTGATCTTGACGTGTTTGCGGATGGATGGAGAACCGTGTTGTCAGAGTGCCTGGAGTTCTGCGAGAAGAAAGTGTGAGAGCTGATCTCTATCTGTTTATTCGTTCCTGTGTTGACTTAATGTTATTCTATTGTTTGTTACTATTTTCGGACACATTTTTATTTTTGTATTTTTTTTGTTTGCTCTATATAAATTCTTGGCATTATTAATATATATTTTTTTAGATTTAAGTTTTACTCTAGCTTTTTTCACAATGTCTATTATTAATGTTATTGTTATTCTAAAAAATAATTTACTTGCTTCTGACTCAGACTGTATTTTTATATTACTATTTATTACTATTTTTTTTACTATTAATTATGTTTAGTTAATATTATTAGTTTAATTAGTGTAATTGGCTCAGGCCGTTCTGATTATGTACATAAATAAATAAATAAATAAATAAATAAATAATGGACTACTTTTTATTCCAGAAAATCAACAGGATCAAACGGAACGCGGGCGAAGTCTCGGGCGACAGCTAGTTGTTAATAACATAGTACATACTTCATTCTCTTGTTCCTGAAGTCGTCTCGTTCGTCAGCAGAGAGTGGTTCTAAGGTTTCCTCTCTGGGCGTGCGTCGCAGTACTAACTCAGACTTGCTGCGTTTCACACCTTCGGGAGATACCTCGCCGTCGCATTCTACAACAAACAAGATTTCAATCAACTGTTGACTAGATTAAAATCTCTATCTAATAATAATCTCTATTTTATAGGTAGGTAGATCTATGACAAAGTGAAATTATAATCTATTCTAGTACCTACATACCTGTTTTAAATTAATATTTAAAATAATTATAATTAGGTAAACTTATCCGTGGTATATGAATTTGTATAATATTTGTAATAAAACTCTATAGTAACACCTACCTAGTTATCTATCTATGTTAAACATATATTTATTTCTTTAAGTTATAAAATTAAAACTAATACAGTATTCACAATATTCACAATATTTATAAAGTGCACATGAAACAGTTGAGCCATCTACAAACCGTTGCAAACGATTTATGGATAACTCAACTGGTCCAAAATATATAAATCTTTCTAATATTATAAACGCGAAAGTTTGTACGTATGGATGGATGGATGTTTGTTACTCTTTCACGTAAAAACTACTGATCCGATTTGGATGAAACTTGGAATATATATTGTCCGTGACCTGGATTAACACATAGGCTACTTTTTATCCCGAAAAATCAACGGGATCCAACGGGACGCGAACGAAGTCGCGGGCGGCACCTGGTTATACAAATTTATTTGACAATTTATAGTATTGACATTGGTTTATAAACAACCTTTACCTTTGAAATGTTTTTTTTTTTTACCTTTGAAATGAAATTTATTGAAATAACAACAGACATTAATATTGTTTTGCTTTGACATTGTATAAGTAAATTATATTAAAATAGGTAATAAATAAATTATTAAAAATTTTAAGTACATAATGTACCTAGGTGTCTAATTTATATAATACGCACGTTAAAATGTCATAACCTCTTATATACTTGTATTTTATTTTATCCATTACATATTCTCATAAAAAAAGTTCCACTACTAACTTCTAGGTATTTCTAACCTTTTAGTATTCCAGGACTGAGATCCTGAGTGGCCAGTAACGCGAGCTCGGCTTGTAGCTTCTCTATCTTCTTACCTTTTAGTATTCCAGGACTGAGATCGGAGGCTAGCGCGTGCTTGAGTCCTAGATCCTGAGTGGCCAGTAACGCGAGCTCGGCTTGTAGCTTCTCTATCTTCTTACCTTTTAGTATTCCAGGACTGAGTTCGGAGGCTAGCGCGTGCTTGAGTCCTAGATCCTGAGTGGCCAGTAACGCGAGTTCGGCTTGTAGCTTCTCTATCTTCTTACCTTTTAGTATTCCAGGACTGAGATCGGAGGCTAGCGCGTGCTTGAGTCCTAGATCCTGAGTGGCCAGTAACGCGAGCTCGGCTTGTAGCTTGTCTATCTTCTTACCTTTTAGTATTCCAGGACTGAGTTCGGAGGCTAGCGCGTGCTTGAGTCCTAGATCCTGAGTGGCCAGTAACACGAGCTCGGCTTGTAGCTTCTCTATCTTCTTACCTTTTAGTATTCCAGGACTGAGATCGGAGGCTAGCGCGTGCTTGAGTCCTAGATCCTGAGTGGCCAGTAACGCGAGCTCGGCTTGTAGCTTCTCTATCTTCTTACCTTTTAGTATTCCAGGACTGAGATCGGAGGCTAGCGCGTGCTTGAGTCCTAGATCCTGAGTGGCCAGTAACGCGAGCTCGGCTTGTAGCTTCTCTATCTTCTTACCTTTTAGTATTCCAGGACTGAGATCGGAGGCTAGCGCGTGCTTGAGTCCTAGATCCTGAGTGGCCAGTAACGCGAGCTCGGCTTGTAGCTTCTCTATCTTCTTACCTTTTAGTATTCCAGGACTGAGATCGGAGGCTAGCGCGTGCTTGAGTCCTAGATCCTGAGTGGCCAGTAACGCGAGTTCGGCTTGTAGCTTCTCTATCTTCTTACCTTTTAGTATTCCAGGACTGAGATCGGAGGCTAGCGCGTGCTTGAGTCCTAGATCCTGAGTGGCCAGTAACGCGAGCTCGGCTTGTAGCTTCTCTATCTTCTTACCTTTTAGTATTCCAGGACTGAGATCGGAGGCTAGCGCGTGCTTGAGTCCTAGATCCTGAGTGGCCAGTAACGCGAGCTCGGCTTGTAGCTTCTCTATCTTCTTACCTTTTAGTATTCCAGGACTGAGATCGGAGGCTAGCGCGTGCTTGAGTCCTAGATCCTGAGTGCCCAGTAACGCGAGCTCGGCTTGTAGCTTCTCTATCTTCTTACATTTTAGTATTCCAGGACTGAGATCGGAGGCTAGCGCGTGCTTGAGTCCTAGATCCTGAGTGGCCAGTAACGCGAGCTCGGCTTGTAGCTTCTCTATCTTCTTACCTTTTAGTATTCCAGGACTGAGATCGGAGGCTAGCGCGTGCTTGAGTCCTAGATCCTGAGTGCCCAGTAACGCGAGCTCGGCTTGTAGCTTCTCTATCTTCTTACATTTTAGTATTCCAGGACTGAGATCGGAGGCTAGCGCGTGCTTGAGTCCTAGATCCTGAGTGGCCAGTAACGCGAGCTCGGCTTGTAGCTTCTCTATCTTCTTACCTTTTAGTATTCCAGGACTGAGATCGGAGGCTAGCGCGTGCTTGAGTCCTAGATCCTGAGTGGCCAGTAACGCGAGCTCGGCTTGTAGCTTCTCTATCTTCTTACCTTTTAGTATTCCAGGACTGAGATCGGAGGCTAGAGCGTGCTTGAGTCCTAGATCCTGAGTGCCCAGTAACGCGAGCTCGGCTTGTAGCTTCTCTATCTTCACTCGATGTGATGCTACCGACTTCACGCGACCTTGTAGCTCCTCTTCTAATTCTTCTAGCTCTTTTTTCTGCGAACAATATAATAATTTTAATATTGCATATAAACTGAAAACTGTATTTATAATCTTCTGTCATTCTCACTTGCAAATGTAAAGAAAAGACTCATTGTGAACATAACACTGCCCAATACGTTCACAATGAATCAGATAATATGCCTTGGATTAGTACAAAAAAGACATTACAAAGTAAGGTATAGAATGTATATTAGTGTAATATGAAAAAAGATGACCTACTGATCATATTAAGTAGTGAGACACTGTTTCATTGACAAAAATAAACCTTATTCTGAAATCTATAGAATGTATATTGCACTCACATGTCTGTTGACAGTATCCTGGATACTGGACGCGGTGTTAGGTTCACAATGCATCAGCAGCTGCATCAGACATTCAGCGCTGGATTCTGAAGGACTGTCCGGACTGGGCGTTTGACTCTGCAATCAAAGTCCAATATTCCATGTTTTTCATAAGAAAATATATAGAAAATAAAATCAGACCTTCTTACATCCAAACTTGTAACTTAGCGCCCATAGACAATAAATATCTCTTGAAAAACTCAACAAAATATGATGTAATTACAATAAACTGATTTCAATGGACTATCATGATTGACATTTTGTGTTGAATTCTACAACAATACTGGCTTTGTGACAAAGCTAGAACATTCACAACATTACTACAACATTCGTTTACATGAATTTTAACATTGAACAAAGCACTATCAAGCGAAAAAAAATCCAAAAGGTTGTAGCAATAAGGGTCAATTTATAGTACAGCACAGCAAATTCAGATACACAGAATTTTAAACTTTATCTTCATTGCATGAAGGCCGCGAGAAATGTGATTCAAGGCGCCAAACGATACTATGTATTATAACAATGAAGATATAGTTTAAAATGGTGTAGATCTAAAACTGCGCTGCTGTCCACAGAAGTGAATAATGCTCAAATCTAAATCAAGAATCATGCTTCGACCATTTGGACATTTTGACTGTTTTTCAGTATCAAAAAATCCAAGCGTGAGGCCCGTATGCCGATACCGAAATCGTTACTCAAGCATAGATTTGAAATAGAGAGTTTCATACAAAAATCTATGCTCGACTCCGGATCAGTGCTTGAGCAGTATATCGGCATACGGCCGGCCTGTGACTCGAAAACATATTCTAAACATGAGTCAATGCTTAAGTATACATAAGGATTCCAGCCTACATTTTTTATTTATTATTGGAAAACCAACTGCGATTTCAACAATTTCGTGACAGAAAATGTTTCGCTTGTTTTTCATCTATTTAAATGAAAAAACACGCAAAAAATTTAGGTTTGGGCATTATTTAGATACAGATCTGTGTAAATAGACCACAACTAAAACAGAATTTAAAAAAAACAAAGCCACTCCCGACCTACCTCATCCAACTTGCATCCCTGTGCGACAAGCTCCCTGACGCTTCCCTTCACGTAGGCGTCTAGCTCGGTCCGCTTCCCGTCGAGTTGTGTGCGTAGCGCGATCACATGGCTTTCTTCGTTCGCAGCCTACAGAGCAACGGAAAGTAAAGCCAGGTACGAGCGGCAGCGGCGGAATCAAACGCACTGTCATATCAAGGGCGGTTCATACGCTGCGATTACTACTCTAGCGGTGGCTTACCGCTTATAGTAATTTATTGAGGTTTACACTAGCAAGCTCTTGCTGTTCTGTTGTTAACCGACTTCAAAAAAGGAAGGGGTTCTTATATTCATTCGGTTGTATTTTTTTTATGTTTGTTACCTCAGAACTCTCGTAATTTATGAACCGATTTGAAAAATTCTTTTTTCATCTGAGAGGGTTTATCTAGATTAGTTCCATAATTATATTTTATCCAAATCGGTTCAATAGTTTGGCAGTTAAATAAGAATAACTCGAAAAAACACGCCATCCACGTACGATATTGCGTATTTTGTGGTGTTTACGATCAATAGAACAATCACAATAACAAATCTCGCTTGTCTAAACCTCACTTTAGAACTCGATACGAAAATAGGTAATCCTACTCGATTATTATCAATTGATCAAAATAAACAATTGAATATCAAGTGTTTACCAATTTTCGCCTGAATATTCCTTTTAGTCTAGTCAACAAGTTGAAAAACGTTAAAAATAGACATAAAGCTCCAAAAAAGTTTTGAAGGATCTTACTGCACGTAACAAATTTGCGATTTTTATTAACAAAATAAGTAAAAAAAAAACAAGGTATTTTTTTTGTTAACAACTTAAAAACTATTCATCATAATTTTTTTTTTATTATTCAACTTGTTGATTAGACTATTTGCCTTTAGAAAGGAAGTCTTAGTATCAGTATAACTTACAAAGTAAACAAAACAAGCACGTCCACAGAAACTGAGAACTAAAAGTGATCTAGATAGTGTGAAAAAACATTGCATTGTGTATGCGTTTGGGGAGCACTACGGGTTCTCGATCATAACTCGAACGCGACACATGCTACTAGAATGAAAACAACCGTACCAAAACTGGCATTCCGTACAAAAATGGTGAACTTTCGTTCACAGTTTTTCGCACGGAACTTGCACTAATGTAAAAATTATAGTATAAAATATTAGCTATGGTATCTAAAAAGTCAAAGATGAGTTTGAATAACTAAATCGAAACAGAAGTATTAAACAAAGGTAAAGTTTCATTTTTGGGTCACAATAAAAGATACTTATCTCATAACTAGGTTTTAAAAAAAACAATAAACTGTGGGCTACAAATAAGTAAATTACACTCGAATGAGTCTCAAATTCTTATGCAATTGAACGAGTTTTGTTCGAGTAAAAAACGAGAACTTATAGTAATCAGACGTGAGGATAATGACACCCCTGATTACTCGTCACGAGTGATTAAGTAATTTCAACAGAACTACGTTACAGTTAAATAAATTCTGAGAAAACATTTGTACGTGTTTTGTATTTGTATGAAGCAAGTGTTTAAGGAGGTACAAAGGGAGACATTTTGTTGGGAATTGCACAATTCCCAAATCTCGCGCTAGAGGCGCTTATCCGGTTTACATACATAATTTCTCGCTTTGCGTTTGCGTGTGCTATACTCGAGTCTAAAGTCAAAACAAATGCACAGACTCAGGGCTCTGTTTCGATGCGTCTGCTCCATTCATGCTACTAACGAGGTTTCTTTTAAGGACTCGAAAGCCAATACGGTGTGACGTGGCTAGACGTGGATCACGCGTTATCAGCTCAAAGCGCTGTGATATCATCCTGTGTAAGAGATTCTATAAATTCAAACATCCTGCGTATACACAGCATTGTGCGTGCAAAAGCGTCATAAATCATTCATTCATTAATTCAACGCTGTGTACTGCGTCGTGACGCTGTGTACTGCGTCGTAACGCTCAGTGTACTGCGTCGTGACGCTGTGCACAGCGTGTCGCAGTGTATACTTACAGCGTGCGCGTGCGTGTCGCTGAGCGCGCGCAGCCTGGCAGCTCGCGCCGCTAGCTCCCTCTGTCGGGAGCGCAGTGCACGGCGCCGATGTGTCCAGCCACGTTCCAACGCGCGCCAGTCGCCGGACAGACGACGACACGCAGCGGCGTACTCCTTCTCCATTGACTCCCTTTCCTAGATCATAGCCACCATAGGTACTCAAATAAGTGACCGCGCATACACAGCCTAAATCATAGGTACTCGAATAAGTGATCGCGAAACCCGCACCGTCTTGTAGCTATGACAGATCGGCGATTAGAAGCTGCGGCCTACAACTTTTTGTTATATTTTGCGTCAGCACAATTTCTATACAAACGCAGTGTCGCATCGACTAGACGACGCGACTTGTCGCTTCGTAAGAACATTATGAGACTTACGTAACGACTGAAACTATTTTTCACAACCTTTAAATTAAAGTTAATGTAGTTTATCTAGACTACACGAAAGCTTTAGACAGGATCTATCATAAGTTGCTAACGTTCAAACATTACGCTTTATGGCTTTAAATGAAAGAGTCGGAGGGGACTAGGTAGTTTTTAAACCAATAACCAGGATGTTGCTGTCAACTACTTTTATGTTCAGTTGGGTGTTTATTCTCAGTGGTGTTCCCCAGGGATCTCTACTCCGCCTTCTACTTTTCCTGATTCATAATCAAAACGGATTCTGGTTTTAACGTCTGAGAATACTTATGAAACTATTATCGAAAGTAAAAATAGACATGGTTTTTTTAATCAAAGTCAAAATCAATAGACTTTTATAAAAAAATATCAAACTTACCTCATCCAGTTTCCTTTGCGCCTGTAACAGTTCTTCTCTCTCGGCATGCCACCGTCTCTGTCTCTCTTCCTGCTGCATCAGAAACTGTTGTCTTTCTCGCTCTAACTCCGCCCTTTGAGCTTCTATTCTTTCGCATCTGATCTCACCTTCTAGATCTCTGTAGGGGTAAATACGATTTTTGTCAAAATACACATTATGAGTTTTAAATCAGTATTGTAATTAGCGGCTTTATCCTCAGCTCGGCAGAGATTTTACTCTAATGTTGCGTTTACACTCAGCCGCAGTCGGTAGGGAACTGGGCAGGGAAGTAGGCATGAACCTAATCTAAATACGATCATGCCTCCGTTCCGGCATGTTCATGCCCTTGCTTGCATGTTGCTGTATCAATAAGTCGGGAATTAATCGCGCATGAGCTGAGTGTGAACGCGGTTTAATAGTGATGACGTCATATCTCGGCTGAAAACTGAATCGAGTTCTCTACGTCATCCCTATTACAGTACAATCTCAACCAATCTCAGCATAAGGCTCGGTTGAAGCGCTCGTGGCTAGGCTTGCTTAGGCAATCTTAAGTGTTCCCGCACACGGGCCTCCGGCCACAACCACAAAACGCCGCCACTGGCATATTTCCTGTAGTTTCATATATTTTTAAAGGACTCGCCGCACACGGTTGACGCCGGTAGCCGCCACACGCTACAAATCGTCGCTGCTGAAATGTAGGAAAACTACAGGAAATATGCCAGTGGCGGCGTTTTGTGGTTGTGGCCGGAGGCCCGTGTGCGGGAACACTAACCGATTATCTAAGTTAAGCAACGTTCTGCGCGGTCACTATGGATGACCGTTAGTGGCATTTACATCTGAGCGCTTGCGTGCTTCGGAGGTCACGTTAAACTGTCCCGACTCTAGCAGTCGTTAAGCCACGACGGAGGCCTTAAGGCGGCCTAAAAACTCCGTCACCAGAGTTGGCGACTAGCTCATGCGAGTTTGCTTTATAAGGCTCGGTTACTTACGACAGTGTACTAGTATTGAGGTTCTCCGTGGAAGCACAGAGGTCGGTAGTGGACCACGATAGCAAGGAGAGACGCGATAGATTCATGTTAGTGCTGCCCTCTTGTCTGAGCTTCGCGGCTTCTGCCGGGTCGTTGTAACGAAACATGTTGGTACGGCCCAGTAGTAGGATGCAACCTGTAGGCAAAGCACGTCGTGAACTGGGAGATATTTCGAAAGGCGAGCTCATGAGAATATGAATATGCATCCTTAATTGATATGTAATGTAATTTTTATATGTCAAATGTGAAATTTCGTATATATCGCGAAATTTTCATTCATTTGTAAATACATGTAGTGCAATTAAAGAAATAAATAAAATGACAGTACCTTGCCAGTACATCTATGAAAACTCATTGTATGTTCGAAAAAATATCAATCTATTCAACAAAAAAAGTGATAATCATAATGTTAACACTAGAAACAAAGACAAACTCGCTGTTCCCACCACTAGGCTCACAAAAATTAGTAAATCTTTGAAAGGGCAATGTGTACGCTTCTTTAACAAAATCGCAAGTGATGTGTCTCAGTTGTCGATTGGCAAATTCAAAAACGTAATAAAACGGAGACTTCTTTTAAAAGCATACTATAAAATATCTGATTATTTAGAAGACAAACAAGCTTGGGACGAACTAGCTCCAACTCATCCAATAAAAAAAATATTGTAATCATACCTAATCATACAAAACGTAATGACGATTCAAAGTGATCAGTGAGATTTTATTGAATAAAAGCTTTCTGACTTTGACTTTGCAAACATGTGAAAAACCGACGTCTTGGGAAGGGCATGCAATGATTATTATACGAATATGTCTAGAATTCGGAGCAGTTTTTTTTCCCATTTTTTATTTTACTTAGTATACCAACTTGCTGTCCACTGACTTTATGAGCGTTTCCATCAACAGTGTAAGTTAAGGCGATACGTGATGTCAGACAACCTTCTCGCTCGCACATTTCAACATTTATGAAGATATAATATAACTAAATGTAATTATGTGAAATTGCAGAGCTTCAGGGTCGAGAGAATAACAATGCAAAGGTTAAGTAAAAATATCACATTGATCCAAACAAGTTTTCTAACAAAAAAATGTGCTTTAATTTATCGCATTGGTACAAGTTTTTTGGTCGGAAAACTTGTTTGGATCAATGTGATATTTTTACTTAACCTTTGCATTGTTATTCTCTCGACCCTGAAGCTCTGCAATTTCACATAATTACATTTAGTTATATTATATCTTCATAAATGTTGAAATGTGCGAGCGAGAAGGTTGTCTGACATCACGTATCGCCTTAAGTCTAGGTTCTGGACAGTACCTTGGCTGAGCTTAGTGGGTTTGTCAACTGGCACAGTGTTCAGCCAGCATTGTGCGCCCTGACTTGGCCGCAGGGTTGCCACTCCCGAGGACAATGCTACGAGGCAATGCAGTGGCAGCACTCCCGCCCCTGATAGCACTATATCCGGTGTGGGGGTTAGTTCCTCTGTACCTATCACCGTTTCACCTTCCTGCGATAAAATAATATATAAGATAGATAAACTCTTTATTGTATGCAAGGAAATAGTAACAATTTAAGCTATTGGGTACAATGGGCGGTCGTACCGCTAAAAGCTATCTCTTCCAGACAGACAATAGTTTAAAGCGAAGCAAGTTTAGGCGTATTGGTACGAGTTACACTTCAGTGCTTTGATCACGAATAAATGTGTCAATCAACATATCGTAACGCTAAATTCTAATTTTAATTCGTCGTGGGGGAATAAGATCTGCACTGACGTCCCGCGTTGGGGTGTATTGTGCATTGTCCCCCTGCTGACCTCACCCCAACCAGCCCAACTCCTTGAAGTAACGGAGAAGGACTTTGGGTTGTTGACAGCAATGTTCCAGCATCCCCGATGGTGTTGTGGATGCCGAGGAGTGATACCCGATCAGCTCCTGCAGTCCCGTTTTGGATCTGGCTTCGGCTGTGGCAGAGCAATGTAGCAAGACATGCTCTACTGTTTCTTTTTCCTGAAGACAGCCACGACAGAGGTCGCTGTCTGTCGCGCCGGAAAGACGACGACACGCAGCAGTATCGTAACGCTATCCGAGATACACTGCGCCGTGACACTACAATATTCGATAGTCGAGCTTGCGTTGTCGCGCAATGTGACTCGAATACATTACGTTTACGTAACGCGGTAAATGTCAGATTATTTCGTCGATCAGCATGCCTAGTGTGTCCATCTTACGTGTACTACAAATTTCACGTAAACTATATTTTTGTATAGAGATTGAGCAGCGCCCCTAGCGGGATGTTTACAAAACGAATGATTCTCCATACTTGTAGTTTACGTGACTTTGCAGTAAACGTCAACGTCACTTTATTCATATTCAACTGTAATTTTAGCGCGGCTTTAAAACTGCTGTCACTTGCATGACAACGAAAAGAGATGACAACATTTTAGTTAGCTCAGCTTTGGAAGATCAATATGAATATACACCTAAGCATGGGGTAACTCCCATTTGTTCTATAGGACTGTTACGTAAAACTTTTTTATCCCTGTAGTTCCATGGTAGGATTATTGAAACTAGCACATTAGGGCAAGTTTTCGTTTTAATAGTCCTTCCCAAATGGAAGTTACCAGATATTAGGGATAAAAAAAGTTTTAACAGTTTTAGACGTAACAGTTCTATAGAACAAATGGGAGTTACCCTAAGCATGCAGTTCCAAATTATATTATACCTTGAGATGGTAAAGCGTAACTCCAGTGGACAGCAAGTTGTCATCAATCCCCACTAGATGGGGCATGTCGGAGTCCAACACCACACCGAGACCACTCTTTCTGAGTCCCAAAGCCTTTTGTTCCTGTAATATTTGTTGCGTCTCGCGCCATTTTTCCGTCCATTTCTCGGTGAGATGCTTCTCTTGTGCTTCTTTACGTTGGAGCGTCGCCAACACGTCTGGTTCGGTTTCTATAGGATCCTATAAGAAAAATATTTTTATAATACAGTTGCTCAAAAAGTGGCGTATTGCAGGGACGTATAGCGTTCGGGATGTGGACTATTACACACTCGTGCTTTTTTTTACCTTTCCCGAAGGAGTGCGTTCTCTTTCCCAACTGTCAAAATAATGTCTATTTGATTCGGGATATAAATACAATCCGGTCGTTCTGATACTTTTAAAAAATAAGATACAAAAACTTATCTAAATTAATTAAGTAAATAGTATTATCATCATCAATATATATGAAACTCTTTTGAAGCTGACATAGAATCAACGCACAGCCTAAACCATAAGTCCTAGAGGTATGAAATTTGGAGGGTAGTATTCTTATACAAGGTGTAACATAATTACCCTATAAGCCCAAAGGGGGCGTAATCAGACCGACCACCTGAGTGCTCGGACATGTGCAAAGGGTCAAAAAATCGTAATTGAAATTTTCATACCCAAGTACAACTTTTATTATTTTAGAAATCTGCGACAACCCTAAGTGTTTGTTTACTATTTGCGTAAACCCGTACACACGTATGCACACGTAGGTACCATCCTACAACGTCGCACGCACACGCATGCTGTGTGTAGGTACATTTTAAGTAAAAGTTACGAGCTCGTTTCATGAATGAAAAACTTCTAAATCTCAAAAGTCGTAAAACAAACACTGTTCGCCATGACCTGTACAATACTCCCCTTTTGGTCTTATAGGGTAATTATGTTACACCGTGTATAGTGTCCCCTACACTATACACGGTGTAACATAATTGCACTAAGAAAGGAATTTTAAAAAGTCGCACTCTAAAGGGTCTAAAAGTAGGACCAAATAATGCGTTATGCACGCGAGCAAAGCTAGTGAAATATAGATACGATAGAAACATAAAAATAAGATAAGAAAAAATGATCTTCGATGGGGATTGAACCCACCACCCACAGCACAGGGGCTTTATTCACTATGACCAATACAAGCGCGTTACGCAGCACGACAAGACAGCGGCGTGAAATCGCCCTATGCCTAGGCCGTATTTCCTATGCCATAAATGTCATTCCTTACGGTGACGTCATACGGTTACGGCAAGGAATCTCCTAAGTCATACAGAATAATGCCCCTGAAGGCAAATCTTATACCAACTGAGTTAACATACCGTATTATGATCAATCTGTTTCCGTAGTTTTTCGATCTCCTCTCGTAACTCGCGGATAAGTTTGACGTTTGGATCTTCATTGATGGTCGGTTTGTTGATGATGTTCTTGGCTCTGTTGGCGTAGCGGAGCGTTGACAGGGTCTCGCCGTAGTTACAGTCCGCAGGCGATATCTACAGAAGTGTTTATCAGATTAGAGAAGGAGTTATTGTAGAATATAGAATAAAAGATTTTTTTAAAAGATTTTTGGTATCCATACATTTTATAGTTGTTTCTATTGATAGGTACTTTAAAACCCCTGCTTACGCCGCCATAATTATATTCATAAAATAATATTTACTTATATCAATGTAGCTTATTTTTATTTAACTTTATTCACAAAGACAATTACGACTAAAACAGTATTCACAACAGTATTAAATTTTAAGTAAGTAGGTAGTGTTTTTAATTTAATAGATAAGTAATTATCATAATAATATAATTTTCATGCCAATGTGTTTGGTGAAATATGTGGAACATACTAAACATATCTTATGAGCCATATTTACATTACCATATTTCTGGCAAATAAACCATTCATTTCATTTCACAATATTTACAAAACACCCATGAAACAGTTGAGATATCTACAAACCATTGCAAACGATTTATAGATAGCTCAACTGGTTCATGCCAGTACCAATCGTACCCAAGACCCTGGCTGCATTGCCGCGTTGAATATTTACTATAATCTAGTACATACTTACAGCTGCAATCATAATAGTCTTGGAGTTACCACCCAAGACTGCATTGCCGCGTTGAATATTTACTATAATCTAATACATACTTACAGCTGCAATCATAATAGTCTTGGAGTTACCACCCAAGACTGCATTGCCGCGTTGAATATTTACTATAATCTAATACATACTTACAGCTGCAATCATAATAGTCTTGGAGTTACCACCCAAGACTGCATTGCCGCGTTGAATATTTACTATAATCTAATACATACTTACAGCTGCAATCATAATAGTCTTGGAGTTACCACCCAAGACTGCATTGCCGCGTTGAATATTTACTATAATCTAATACATACTTACAGCTGCAATCATAATAGTCTTGGAGTTACCACCCAAGACTGCATTGCCGCGTTGAATATTTACTATAATCTAATACATACTTACAGCTGCAATCATAATAGTCTTGGAGTTACCACCCAAGACTGCATTGCCGCGTTGAATATTTACTATAATCTAGTACATACTTACAGCTGCAATCATAATGGTCTTGGAGTTACCACCGAGTGAATCCTTTAACAGCCAAGTCAGAACTGAGTCGCGGTACGGAATGAACACTTTCTTCTTGTCCTTTTGAAGTCTACCTGCAACAATATTTGTAATGGAAGAATCTGTGAGAATTTGGCCTGTTCTTCTAAGATTTCGTTGTGGATCTGGCTTCTTCCGACTAGCTTCCGCCAGCGACTTCGTTCGCGTCTCTTTTAAAATAATCCCGGATAAAAAGTAGCTAATGTGTTAATCCAGGTCACGGACAATATATATTCCAATTTTCATCTAAATCGGATCACTACTTTTGGGTGAAAGAGTAACAAGCATCCATACATACAAACTTTCGCGGTTTTAATATGAGAAGGATAAGTAGGATTTGAAAATAGTATATTTCATTACAAGTGCGGAAAGGCTGTCATTGCAAAGAGTTCCGACAAATGTCTACCCGAGCCGAGGCGCAGCCGAAGGCGAGGGTTGACAGTCGGAACAAGTTGCAATGACGGTTCCGCACGTGTACTGAACGACAATTTTTAATACAGTTGCGAAAAAATGAAGCAATTTAATAAAATATTTTGTGCAACAAACAACTTAACTCGCAAAGAAAATTTCTGAAAAATGGCGCCAACCGTAGAATATAAGCAGAGATTTTTTTAAGCTATTGCATAGCTTCTATCGCGGGCCTTGAGCGTGGAGACCGAATCCAGAAATTCCGTAACGAAAATAACCTAACACCCCGACCGGCACAGCGGTGATACGATAAAAAATGCTATGCAATAGCTTTACCGCGGCAGTCTCCGAGTGCCACACTTTTTTTTTCTTCACCCATTCTGGTAGGCAAAGGGAACTATGCCTATACAGCAATGTCTTCAGTAGAATTTTTTTATTAAATGAAAATGAAATTTATTGAGATGAAATGAATTGAAACAAATTATTAGCTTCTTTTTAGAAATATACGTATTTGCATGAATCATAAAAACTTCTATGATTTTTTTTAGTTAAAACTTTATGGTTGGTTTTTCTTTTTAATAGACATTATTTTGACAGTTGGGAAAGAGAACGCAAGAGTTCGGGAAAGGTAAAAAAAAAGCACGAGTGTGTAATAGCCCACATCCCGAACGCTATACGTCCCTGCAATACGCCACTTTTTGAGCAACTGTTTTAAAAAATATTTTTTCAACTGAAGCGTACTCCCAGATTTGTCCGATTCTTTTGTGATTTTTAAACTTTTGTACAAGTTCAGTAAAATTACTGTTTACAAAGCTTACTTTCGACCGGCAGTTGGCTGGACTCCGCTAATGCAGATATAACAGATCCCAGTGTGACCAGCGACTTGTTGATATGAGCTCCTTCGACCAATCTCTGGCCGGTCGCTCCCGTCGCGTCCGCTCTTTCACTGAAACAAACGTTGCACGTCAAATCTATACTATTATAAAACTGTAAAAAAGCCAAAAACTAAAATTAAAGATATGGATAAACTAAATATGCAGATCTACTAAATAAACCATTCTGATTCCGAAAATCCGAGTTTGTCTGTTTGTTTGTTCGCGGATCACGCCTTAACTACTGGGCCAATTTCAATGAAACTTATACCATTCGGAAGCCCTTTTTCCGGATTCAAAAATAGGCTATATTTTATTGAAATCAAAGACGTGGATTCTTAGATACAGCTTGAACTCTCTAAACCAAAAGCAGCCTTTGGCACGAGGTTCATCGTAAGCTGGTTGACAGATATTTTGGTGGAAAGTTTCGCATGAGTACGAAGTCAGGTAATGTAAATAAAATTATGGATAATTTTTCAGGATTGAATTTCTAACACGGATAACAATGATTTTTACCTTCCAGCCAAATCCACGAGATGGACCTTAGATACGGTCTCACAAGGCATATTATTGTGTCGCAAGTAGCTCGCCTGCACAAACGTGATCGTGAATATAGCGTGAGATCGCGATGATACGTCGTTCATCTGCGTTGACGCTGTCGTACGGTGCAGGTTACCGCGATGCATGCATTCCTGAACGAAAAATAATTATTTATAGGAAAACCGACAGCACATGACATAGATTAGGTGCAAAAATGGAAACAATAGGCCAATTAAACGTTTTCACGAGTACCTCTACACAGTTATGTCAGAGCCCAAAAACATTTATTATGTAAAATAACAAGGATCATTTAGAACAGCACAACAAAACAGCTATGGTTTATTGTGTAAGTCCAAATTGTATGTGAATTATTAAATTTAAAGATTCTATGGTCGCGAGGAACTGGCACCTAGAATTACATAGTTTATATGGATCCTTGTGATTTTACTAAATAGAAGATTTTTGATTGTAGAATGGTCGCTGGTGGAATTAGGATCTAGAAATTTGGCTAACCATAACCACTTTCCTGTAAAAACGCATTATCAAAAGCTGAAGGCCGTTCAGTCAGCGAAGAAAGGAAATTGGAAGTGGTAAGTAATCACACACCTGTATATCATCATAATCTGACACCAGATGCTTCGAAAGATCCTGAACGTACGGCCCCAGTTTTGGATGCTCCCTGACTTTCAGGGTATGTCCAGCGTCGCCCGCTAACAGATCCTTGACTTTCTCATTGTATATTTCAAGGTAGCTGACCTCGGTGCGATAAGAAGCACCCGATTCTTTGCCGGCTGCGACGCGGGAGAACAGCTGACGGCAGATTCGAGGGATCAGACCTTGGTTATCCTGGAAGTGTTTGTACAATTTATTGACAAGTGAAATACATATCCTTGGACATGCCACACAATGCTTTCTAGTCCGAAACAAAGCAGATCTTGTACTATGGGAACTGGATAGCTGATATTTTATTTTTGTAAATACATATTTTACCCAGACAAACAAACATTTGTTTCGCACACACAAATGTTTGCTCTTAGTGAGGATCGAACCCACGACCTACAGCACTAAAGGCAGAGCTTCTACCAACTGAGCTGCGACGCCTTCGATATATCAAAGGTGATAAAGACATCTATTTGTTTTTGGAAACACGTCCAATTCCGACCAACACCTGGAGTAGTGGAGCTTTTAGCACATCACTGCTTGGCGGCAGAAATAACGGTGGTAGTACTTCCCCGGACAAGCTCTTCTAGATGAAGACCTACTATAGGTACTAGAGGCACCATCTGTAAGAGCGTCACTTACATTGGAGCCCATCATGGTGAACGTCTTCCCGCTGCCCGTCTGTCCGTACGCGAACACACACGCATTGTATCCTTCAAACGCACTGTCAATCACGTCCAGCCCGAGGTCTGAGAACACCTGAGAACAAATTAAAATGGTTTATTGCACTTATGTTGTTATATAGATGTTGTACAAAAGGTACCGTAGCAAACATAAACCCTGTTAGGGCACAGAAATTTGTTGAGGCACTAGGTGGCATATCTATGTAGCTTGTTTACAAAAATTTCATATGAAATTTCATATGTGAAAGACATTTTTTTTTTAATTCACAGACACTTAACGCAACACCTTCTAGTCCCAAACAAAGCAAAGCTTGTACGATGGAAACTAGATGGCTGATAGAATACATACATACATTTTTTTTTGTAAATACATACTTATAATGCTTAGAAACACCCAGACACAGAACAAACATCTTTTATGTCTTTCAGTCTTTTATGTCTAAAAGACATTTTGTAGGCAACGTGCATGTTTGACTTGAGCGCCCTCGTTTTTTCTACCCGATCTGTCAGAACCAGAATCTGCTATCATGATCATCCACAGCCCAAATTCTCCCACTGCTGGGTATAGGCCTCTCTCTGTCTGTGTCACTTCTCACGGTCTTGTGCTGATCTCATCCAGGTCCTGCCTCTCGCTGCTGGTCGACCGACGTTTCCGTGACCGGTTCTTGGACGCCATTCAGTTAGCGCTTAACTCCACCTGTCGTCACCTCGCCTTGCCAGGTGTCCTGCCCATCCAATCTGCTATAGGATCAACTAAACTTTAACTTCTTGTTAGTTCTCTCCCACTTAGCTGGTTAGTCCGCTGCCGCAGGGGTTACCTTACCAATTTCCATGATGTTGGATCCTTTACTTTGTCGTTTCTACGAAAGCAGATGCCTTGCACCACTCCGCTCAACAAGTATCGTGTGTAAGTGTACGATACTTGTTGAGCGTGAACTGACCTGCTCCTGCGAAGCATAGTTGGCGTCCTCGCTGTCGTAAGACCAGTAGGAGTGATCGAATGTGAAGTCTTTGGACTTCTCTCCACGCGCTTCATTCTGATCTTTGTTATTCTGAAAGAACATAAAAATATTATAACGAAAGTACATAGACCACTTCCGAAAACTTGGAAGGGTTAAATAGCTTTCATAAGAATCATATTAAAAAGCGTTAGGAATTAAGCCGTAGTTTCTCCCCCATTATTCTACGATCTGGTCGCGAGGAACTGGCACCTAGAATCACCTAGTATATACAACGATTCTAAAGATCCTTGTGATTTTACTGAATAAGGCCTTTTGCACATTATAAGACACGAACACAAGACAAGACAAATTTTGTGTGCGCGTGTGTAATATGTATGGTCTCATTATAAACAATCAAGCGACTGAATGTCGATTGACATGTCTTATAAGACACAAGAAAAATATCCTATAATGTGCAAAAGGCTTAAAAGATATTTGACTTTGGTACTATGTATATGTATACTAGGATAGGTATTTAGAAGATTTTACTCAATCTTAGATTACAATCGCGATAAACCGAGCTACTTATAAATAAAATATAAAGTTTGCGATTTGCATTTACTTTCTAAACGTTTGGCCTCAATGACAGAAAAGCGGTGCGGTCAGAAAAACAGAGTATTTTTCTTTTTTACTGTAAAACTTTCGATTTACAGCATCGAGTCGATACTGTTTATTCGACATCGATACCACACAGATCAAAATCCGATGAGCCATCTGCCTTTTGTTACTAAAATAAACACAAAAAGTACTTATAAAAGGTTAAAAACCCGTCTTGTCTTTTGATCTTAGACATGAGGCAGATATTTTTGTCGCGCGTGTCGCCCCTGAGTGATATCGAAGTCATTCATGCAAATATACATAGGTATATAGGTTTACACTAATTGTGTTAGGTTATTCCGGAGCTTCTGTCAAATAGAATTGACGCGATGTGAACCCGGCTTAACCTCTAACCGTGAACCCTGCGTTCCAAACACAACCCCACAGTTTCCGGTTCACAGTTCAGAAGTGAATCATCGCACGACGCATTGCAAACAACAATTTGGAATAGGTTTTTTTCGGCAAATTGCATGCAATATACAAGATCTTCACGCACCGGCTAATTGAGGCTAGGCACGCGACGGGTTTGTTGCATAGCTTACTCGTTACTTGGTAAAACTCTCCTAGACAGAACTTTTGATTTGACTGAAAAAAGCCTTGTTATTTTAGAGCCGTTTAGCCATCCTTGAGTAACTCTATCGGTCAGATAAAAATACTCTGTCGGAATGTTTCTGTAGACATATTATTTAACATAATCATCATGAGATAGTGAATTAGGCACTGTTTCAAATAAACATTCAATAGCTAAATTATTGCTTGGTCAAGTTTAAACCATACGCTACTCTTTCTGTTATTCACCATCATATAGTAAGTACTATGCGTAAAGAACACTAACGATTCTGATTTAGTTAGTTTGTTTTCTAGTTAAAATTATTATTCCAGTTTTCGTGTGTTTTTAGGTCATTTCATAACTTAAGGAAGGTAACGTGTTTGTAGTGCGCTAGCCTGTTTACATGCTTTGTATGTAAAATGCTACGTGGAAACTTCACTGGTTTTTGTGCTATTTTAAGTTTACTATTTTTAATTATTATTGTACTGTTTCTTTCTCTAATGAAATAAAATTAAAACATTTACGTGACGTGTGCGCCTGTACCTAAACAGTTACAATTTAGACAGATAAAACCGCTACATACACCACAGTAACAGTATCCAAGCAAGGCATAATCACATTTTACTCGTAACTATTAGCTTTTATTCGTTAACAAACCAAAGTTCTACAACGCCAACCGGCTTAGTTTAACGAGGTATTTATTGCCAGTGAAGATTCCGAGGTCATAGGTAGCCTAGCCCGTTCTTAAATAAAATCCTTGTTACGATGTTAGCAAGTTTTATGAGGTGTTCGTGGGTAGTAACCGATGTTACACGATTTTACTGCCTTTGAATACTTTCTATGTACCTATATGGAATCGTAAAAAGCACGGTGAGAAATGGCCTGGGAACCATTTCTAGAGAAAGAAAAGTTACGTACAAACTGTACGTTTGCACATTAAACTGTATACATATAGAAGGGACCGACATCGCGGTATCCCGAAGAAAGAACTCTAAGAAAAGCGTCACAGGTCAGTCGGTAATAGCTTTGCCTTCCGTGCTATGGGTCGTGGGTTGGATTCCCACTGAGAATAGACATTTGTGTGTGACAAACATAGATTTATGTTCTATGTGTTACTATGTATTATACCTATTCTACCTGCAATCTAGTTCCTATACTACAAGCTTTGCTTAGTTTGCGACTAGAGTTGTGTGAAATGTCTCAGATTTTTATAAATCTTCAATTGATGATTCCGCTTAGGGCGGGCATAACCGGGCAGACCGAAGGAGCAGCAATCGACTGCTTCATGCTGCGACTGCATATCGAACTATGATAATCTATTTATTGCAATACACTCCATCTATACATTGTCCCAGGCACTACAGTGTCCCGTTAAGTGTAGGCATAGGTTGCCTCCTGACGCTGTATAAATCATCTTGAATAGATGTAAAGGCCAATACTTCTGTACCTGAAACAGTCAACCCTGCTGCTTCAGGCTAGTGTATGCCCTCTTTTGTAGTTCCAACATGGTAATCCTTTTCACATGAGATCACCGGATCATATTTTACCGTGATAAAAGGCTGACAATGACAGTCTCATTTCCGTAAGCAAACAATGACCTTGAGATAACAAAGATGTTTTAGATCGTCATGGTAAATGAACAGGCCTTCATCTGTTAACTGATTTCTTAAGCATCAGGCCACTTTTACCTAACCAAGCCAGCTCGTATGAGTTTTTAGGCCGCCTTAAGGCCTCCGTCATGGCTTAACGACTGCTAGAGCCGGGACCGACAGTTTAACGTGCCCTCCGAAGCACGGAAGCGCTCAAATATATATGACACTAACGGTCACCCGTCCAACAAATAGTGATCGCGCAGAACGGCGCTTAACTTAGATAATCGGTAAAGATTGACTAAGCAAGCTATGCCACGAACGCTACGACTTAATGAACGAACCTTTGATGACGGGACACTGTACAAAACGGGATAGGTACCTACACAATGTATTCTTTTTTATTGGCAGAGTCATTTGCCATTTAGGCCTGTACGCCGAGTATTATTATATTCCATACTTGTAGGTGTTTTATACGCGAAACGATACACTTGACCCTGATAAAAATAGATCAGACATTACTGCAGTCAATTGAATTCCAGGTGAACCGATACACCTGTATAAATACAAGCGCTATTATGGATAATCATCGACATACGATTTTGAACATTATACTGTTCGTAAAAGATCTAAAATATCAACAATTGTTTGATTAAATTCAGATTATAGAGACTTCTCATTCTTATTGTTACGAGGTTTTTTTAGATAAAATCGCAAACGAAAATAAACTTCAAGATATCAAGATACATATTATCTGTTGGGGGAAAAAACCAAGTAAAGTACTTATACTTTTTAGAGATAAGTCGATTTCATATAGACAGAGAGACAGACAGACGCAGCGTAATTTAATGTGCCCTACTTATTTTATTATTACCTACATTAAAAACTCTGCAATAACTTTTGTGAAAGAGCCTGTTTTAAAAGCTGATAAATAAATAAATATTCTTGGACATTTCACACAACGCCCTCTAGTCCCAATCTAAATAAATCTTGTACTATGGGAATTAGATTACTGATAGAATACTTTATATTACATTTTTTTGTAATAAATAGTAGTATAAAGAGCAGATTTGTCAGTTTTACCTCGACTAGGTGGAGCAAAAGGACCAGAACACGTTTCGATATATTTTTTAAAGGGTTTTTTTGATGGGACTACTGAACAGAAAAAATTTACTGATAAATTAACATTTATCAGTAAAATTACCTAACGGTACGTATTATTGATTGTGAGAAAAGCTGGGTCAAGTTAGTCATTGTTACACTTATTTTGACCACAAAATAACATGACGAAAGGTAGGTATGTGGGTGATGGTCAAAGCAGTTATCTTTGGATGTAACTAATACACGCGTGCTTCAGCATCACGAATTTTACATTAAAAACAACGTTAATTCGTAACACACAGTCCTCAGTAGTTTTATAGTGCTCTAGCATGTTTCAGTCTAGATTTGGAAAAACAGATCATGTATTTGTCTAAGCCTCGAACTATTTGTCTAATCGAATTGAATAATAAGACGTCTCGTGCTGCGGAGTATCGTGCATTGCGTTGTGGATAAAAAAATATACTTGGACATTTCACACAACGCCATCTAGTACCTAACTAAGCAGAGCTTGCACTATGGGAACTAGATTGCTGATAGAATACTTATAAACATCTATGTGTGCCACACACAAAATGTTTGTTCTCAGTTCGATCGAACCCACCACGACCCATAGCACGAATAGAACAGCACAATGCTGAAGCTTGCAACAAGATAGAGCCCAACCTTCCGATACAACGCTTAATGTTACGTTATTACGCAATCGACCACATTACTGTTACAAGTTGAGATCTCCATTAGCCATTAGGCAAGACCTTTCTATTTCATTTTTGTATTGCGTTTCTCGCGGTTTCTATTGTACTGAACTTCTACCATTATAGGTAGTCATAGATATTTCTTGTGTATGGTTTCACGTAGTCCAGAGGGGTCAAGGATCTTAGGTCCCACAGGTGTGTGTAGTTTTGTAGTTGCAGTCCTAATGGGAGGAACTCTACCTTTCGACCCTAAGGTTGTGGATTCAATCCAATATTGATTTACTAATTGACTAAATGTTACTATCAGTTTTTCTTTTGGTGATATGCAATATGTTACAGCTCCATCTGTAGGTTGCAGATGTTTTTCAACGCAATCATACAAAAAGTCAAAGGATGCAATCGACATCCTAAAGTGGTTGAAAACCCGATCTTCGTGTAGTCTTAGGCCCGTATTCGGAGACAGAAATCGTTACTCAAGCATAGATTTGAGTAGAGATTTTCATACAAAAATCTATGCTTGAGTACGGATCAGTGCTTGAGTAAGGCTACTGAATACGGGCCATAGTGTGGGATATAAAGTCACAAACAGGCTTAAAGAAAGTCTTTGACTCAAAACACCACAGTATCGTCTTTGCTTTCGAAGACGTCGCAGTTTGCGGTATAAAACCCACAAGCAAATAGCCTCCTCCATGTTCATTCTCACTGAATGTTCACGCAAGCCGCCGCCGCCATGTGAACAGCTGAATCGCGCGGCAGCGCGCGTCGCCGCGCGTTCATCTGAACTTAGCCTAACCATAGGCACACCTTGAGACCCTGCCGATGGACTGCGGTCTCAGAGTCAGCCGAGAAAGTGATGGTACGATCTAACGCTTTTGACGTATTAAAAAGCGTACGCGCGTTTAGTGGGATGATATGAATTAGAATCGAAATCGTTTATTTTGCGTTTATCGTTTATTACCTATGTAATAAAAACATAATAAATATGAACTATTCATCTGTTTTGGTATTTTCCTTTCCTTGCTACATAGGTCATACTAGGTAAATAATAACCAAAATAATGTCCTGTTTGCTGTTGTGCAAGTGCTGTTTGATTTGTTCATCAGAGGCATTCAGAGGCCTTATGCTCAGTTTGGCAGAGATTTGAATCTAATACCGCGGACTTATTGCCACAGCAACATCGCCTTTGTTCTCATTAGAGAGCAAGGGCATGAACTTGGGCCGGGAGACGAGACAGAGGCATGTTCGTATTGTTCGTGTTCACACTATGCTCGTGCCCACTTCCCTGCCCAAGTCCCTGCCGACTGCAGCATAGTGTGAACGCAACATAATAGAGATGACGTCATATCTCGCCGAAAACGTACACCCACTGACGAATTGAGTTTTCGACGTTATTTTGAAGTCATCCGTTAGAGTAAAATCTCTGCCGACGTGAGTATAAGGGTGCTAATTGTATAATATCGTTTAAACAATCTCTGGTGATGGATTTCAAACACACCCTTAGCGACGTAGCTTAGCTCTGGTGTAAAAGCCCCCTAAGGCACATGGATTAGTGGGTATGTGAGGAGAGATGCGTCCAGTGATTTATGCCTCATACATTTTCTGCGAATCTATTTGCTAGGTATAATGGCTAGGTATACATATAGGTATACAGCCACGTGGGCGGATGACATCGTGAAAGTGGCAGGAGCACACTGGATTCGATTGGCGTGACAAAGAAACCTATACCCAACAGTGGGTGAGCATAGGCTGATTAGATAGATAGATAAAGCAAAGCAAGCAAGTTCGTATGAGTTAGTGGCCAACTCTGGTGACGGAGTTTTTAGGCCGCCTTAAGGCCTCCGTCGTGGCTTAACGACAGCTAGAGCCGGGACCGACAGTTTAACGTGCCCTCCGCAGCACGGAAGCGCTCAGATGTAAATGCCACTAACGGTCACCCATCCAAATAGTAACCGCACAGAACGTTGCTTAACTTAGATAATCGGTGAAGATTGGCTAAGCAAGCCTAGCTACGAGCGCTTCGATAGATAGATAGAATGGCTAGGTATATCGTTAGTCTTGAAAATTGCAGGCTTTCTGATCCTTGCAATGAGGTCACTAGCTTGTTGTGATGTCTATTAATTTTCTTCATCATCATCATCTCAGCCTCCTTCATGTTACGCCAGCCTCCTCTTTCCTGTGCGACTAGCAACCGGTTGTTTCCTGCGATCTTTACGATGTCGTCGAACCAATGCGCTCTCGGAAGACTCAGATTCGTTTGGACCAGATTTCGGCCACCATTCCGTCAAGGCTTTACTGATTTACTTACATTACTACGTATTTAGTTTTAGTTGGACTAAAAGGAAGGTAAGGAATGAACATCACGCGAAGTCGCGCTCACTAAATACGTTAATAATTTTGAAAAAATACTGCACATTTCAGAAAGTAAGTATGCTACACTTATTTTCTTAAATGTGCTGTATTTTTCCATATAATTAAGGTAATTAACTTACTTTCACAGTGAGTAGCCTCGTTTTTTTCAAATCCATTTGAACACACAGCTTTGCGTTCATGTCCTTTTCTCTGTAACAAAAAAAACAAAGAGATTCGAAACAAATTTTTTCTGCAGCATCCTGAATGTAATTGCTAAAAAACATAATTGTTCTCTGGTTTGGAACCATCCAGATGACAAAATCGCTATTTGTTAAAAAGTACTAACCTAGTTTTAATAAGTTTTTTCTGTTAATAAAATAAAACTGGACCAAGTTGTCTGAATAAATATAAAATCAAATTTACCTATTTTGCCTGACTGCTTGGCAAACGTCTCCCACAAGGACAGTTTTTATGAGATTTGATGAAACTAGTATGTGGACCACCTGATGTTGAGCAGTTACATATGCTTATGCATAAGGAGTGCTGGTTTGATTCCCAGTGAGATGATTTAAGGTTTTTTTTTTCAGTCTCTCTCAGGTTGGTGTCAGACAGCCTCATCATAAATCAGACTATTTGCTACTACAATGCTGACCAATTATGGCATGTTGGGCTATAAATTAAATGATTATGACTATCTATGACTCATTTACATGGATTTATCAGTAGGTAAGTACTGACAGTGTGATACTGTTTATTTTGTTTTTTTATCTTATTGTGTTGTATGTTTAAAACTTTTTTCTCTTATTCTTATTTTTGTAAAGGGTGATTTTTTTGAGGTTAGGATTTTCATGCATTAGTATTTGACAGATCACGCGGGATTTCAGACATGGTCTCAAAGAGAAAGATGCTCAGTATGCTTTGACATTTCATCATGAATAGACTTACTAACGAGCAACGCTTGCAAATCATTGAATTTTATTACCAAAATCAGTGTTCGGTTCGAACGCTTTTTTATCGACAAATTTTGTTCAGCGATGAGGCTCATTTCTGTTTAAATGGCTACGTAAATAAGCAAAATTGCCGCATTTGGAGTGAAGAGCAACCAGAAGCCGTTCAAGAACTGCCCATGCATCCCGAAAAATGCACTGTTTGGTGTGGTTTGTACGCTGGTGGAATCATTGGACCGTATTTTTTCAAAGATGCTGTTGGACGCAACGTTACGGTGAATGGCGATCGCTATCGTTCGATGCTAACAAACTTTTTGTTGCCAAAAATGGAAGAACTGAACTTTGTTGACATGTGGTTTCAACAAGATGGCGCTACATGCCACACAGCTCGCGATTCTATGGCCATTTTGAGGGAAAACTTCGGAGAACAATTCATCTCAAGAAATGGACCGGTAAGTTGGCCACCAAGATCATGCGATTTGACGCCTTTAGACTATTTTTTGTGGGGCTACGTCAAGTCTAAAGTCTACAGAAATAAGCCAGCAACTATTCCAGCTTTGGAAGACAAAAATTGGACTTTCCGAATGGACCACCTAAGACGCAGCCGCGGTCAACATTTAAATGAAATTATCTTCAAAAAGTAAATGTCATGGACCAATCTAACGTTTCAAATAAAGAACCGATGAGATTTTGCAAATTTTATGCGTTTTTTTTTTAAAAAAAGTTCTCAAGCTCTTAAAAAATCACCCTTTATTTATGCAAATAAACATCTTGTATCTTGTATCTTGTATCTTCTTTTCTTGGTGTGCAATAAAGAATATATCTATCTATGTTTTTGTTGCCAGTCGTTTTTTAGTTACTATGCAGTGTGTGATATTCATGTTGTATTCAAGAAAGACATACCTATGTAATTTTTATTTTTACCTGTACATACTTAATTTATTTTATTGCATTAATTTTTCTTAATTATTTTATTTTGTTTTTGTGATTAATAAATTTTATTGTTTTAAAATTGTAACTGTACATACCTATTTCTATTTTATTTTTACTGTTTTTATACCTATAATTTTATTATCGCATTAATCTAATATCTGATCCCTCTCGCTCTAGTCTTTATACCTTGTTGTCTGTCTCCTATAATTATTGTGACACTTGGCATGCCTTTTTTTTATTATTGTAATATTTCTGTGATTCAGTGTATATGATGTTGGGGACTCAAATAAATAAATAAATAAATATGAACTCTCATTATAAAATTGCAAATGTGCCCCCTTATTTTCAATCTTTAGGGTTGAAAATAAGATGAATAGGTAATTACATTTACCAAATAAAATTAAAATATCAATGTTTAGGCAAAGCGGTTATTGGAAAAGTCTTATAAGACCATAATATTTCCAGTATCTGTCTAAACATAACTACATGTGCCTCGGAATAATAATATTCAAATAAAGGTATGTAAATAAACAACATTCATTGAAGCATGGATGTTTATAGTTCATACAAAAAATGTAAACATACAAAGATTCCAGCTGTGCCTCGTTCAGATGGAAGTTTGGCTAATTATATCCAACTGGGGCAATCTCTTTTACATTTATATAAAAACTTTCATGTAGAACGGCATACCCGAGGTACAGTTTGTGCTCCAAATGCAGCTCAACCGTGAATGTCATTGTAGTTAACGTGACATCACGCCTTTTTGTTCACTTCCTACAATATCATTCAGATCACATTCAATCGTTTCTCCTGTTTCTTATTGGTGCCTCGATACATTATCTTGCGTAGTGTGTATGCAGAATAAGCAAGGGTCATCCAGCACGCAGCTGATATGCAAATGACCAAGTAATAATCACTGTTACATTTTTCAAACCCTTCAGCCTCATTGGGGACGGTAATTTTACAAATTTAAAATACAAACCTTTGATTGAATGGGCGAACCCTTACAGCTACTTTCACCGAAGCCATTGTCACACATTATATTGTTATTGTCTTTTTATAATAAAATAGAAATTCATTCACAAAACACGACACCTTCACTTCACCACAAAACGCTATGACATTTTTGATTTGATTCGACGATCTTGAAGTTTTTGCACTTGACATTGACAGTTGTGGCTCTCCACCAAATTCACAGTGCGTGGTGCAATCCCTAGAAACGATCTTTTGTCGAGCTATCGTTTCCACTAAAGAAACTGTGTGAATCGCATGTAGAGATCTAGAGATTTATTGTGCTTTGCGTTCCACCGCACCGCAGCAAAAAACGTTTCACAAATATTCACAATCCTTACAAAATCGTGTATTATGTTATCCAGCAAGATCGATGATAAACATAAACACCTTTTATTGTAAGTGTTGCGAGGTTTGAACACACAATCCTTACAAGCAATCCTTTCAAACAATTTGTACGAGATTCTGTTATGTCAAACATGTAAAAGGGTTGACTTGACGGTGGAACGCTGTTCTTCACTTATTTGTGCAATGTGCATGTTTTGTTTACGTACATATTTTGTTGGTGGAATCGTCTATGAAGAGGTGGAAACTCTTATTTTATGACAGAGTAAAAAAAACTCTTTGACAATGACAACAGAGGCAGACGGTTGTGAGACGCAGCCGTTTCGTTTGTCACTGTCACTGTCAGCAGTCATCATTGTCATATGTTTGCTGTGTGTGCTGCTGGGAGGGAGATCGATTAATTTTTTGTAAAAAGGTTAGAATCTATTTTCTAGAATTTATTTCCGTTCTTGTAGTAATCTTTCAGGTACCTATTTCAGTGTATTATCCAGTATTAAAACAAAGCATTATTTCCATATCAAATCAGGTCTCGGGCTTTCAAATTTGACGGGCACTTATCAAGTCGATAACATTACATAATCTTGTTTTCCAGCAGCAAACCGCCAAGATGTCTGACGCTCCAGCCCCCGGTCGTCCCATGAAGTACCCGTACACCATAACTGCTAAGATCGCGCAGTTCCCACTGAAGTTCTACGTCCAGAAGCAGTGGATCTGGCGTTACTGGGCGTTTGCCATTGTACTGTCTACCCCCGTGTTCTACAAGATCCACAAAATGGGTGAGAACAACGTTTTTGAACTGTCTACCACCTGATTTCAGATTTAGTATCTAATTGATATTCTGTGCACCAATTTTAGGTAATTAGGTACCTACTCGAATCTAAGCAGGACTCAAGCATTGATTTTGTATTAAAATCTCTACTCAAGTCTATGCTTGAGTAATGATTTCTGTATCAGCATACGGGCGTAAGGGCTTCTAAGCTTAATAAAATGATTAGCCCCTTAAATGCATATTGCACACGAAGGAAATATGGATAGAGAAGAAAGTAGAGGTGCTCTTGCTTGAGTATCATGAGAGCAACTTCTTACACCTCTCTCTAGCCTCAAAGGTTTGCTGTAAGAAAACTCTTTTTAGGGTTAAGCTCGCCTTTGTACATGTTATCTATTTCTGTCTTTTATGTGTTATTTTAGTGTACAATAAAGAATTAAAGGACTGTTTCTGATTTCAGCTAACTCCCCTGAAAATATCAGTAAGTGGGCCGAGATCAGACGGAAGGAGGCTGCGGAGCACCACTAAGTGATGGGTGCATACAGACATAGTGATATTCTTTCTGTAACTATTTATGTTGTAAGCGAAATATAAATCATGTTTAGAGACAGTTTTTTTTTATTCTTAGTTAGATTAAGTCCAGACTCACCTAATTATCTTAGAAATTAAATAAATCAAGTACCTATACTCTCACCTATACCTATACTATACCTATAGTATTAATAACTCTAGCCAGTATTATTTAGCCCTATGCACCGTAGACACGACATCATAATCAAAATTAACTATTTTAAATTCTCATTGTGTCAGCATCTGTTAGGAAGAAATCAGACAAGAATATTATAACAAGTCATTTTATTCTAAGCAAAAGAGTTAATTGGGATCAACAGTTAAACGCATCCCACCAAAAACTCCAGCAGTACCAAAAACTACAATAAAATAAAATTCTACAAGCTATAAATTAAAGATCCAGCAATGCTTCTGTTAACTTAGACTAAATAATACAAAACTTCACTTCCTAAACATAACATCTACTACATAACTTAATCCCAAATACTATCATGATACTTTGGGTTATCAAACAGCAGAGGCCGAGACACCAATGCCGCGTGCCTTGTAGATCTCTGTAACAGTTGGAGCACCCCCGTGCCGATAGCAGCCGGCACGCCCAGGATTATGGACTCGGAGACACCTTCGATGCAGTCCTGTTGTCCGTAGTAAGCAGCGTCGAAGAGGTGGTCTGCTGTTTTTTCGAACTGGAAGAATAACAAGGATTTATAATACCTACTTCTATCTACCGGTGGCGGCCTCTATAGACAATAGGCTTCTTTGTTATTATGGCGTCTCCTTGCTACTTCTCAATCAATTTTTGACTCAAAAAAGTGCCCTTGATAAACATGATGCCTTGGACTGAATCAGCGCAGAGACAATTTAATTACACCAATTACAATCGAGAAATGATTGAGTCAGCGGAAACAATATTCTCTCAGCTTACTCGATAAAACTCTATGTAAAACCTGTCGAATTACCCCTCGAATTTATAATGCACTAGCCGTCTCCCATGGTGTTGCTCGCGTTAGAGTGTGACTTTTCAAAATTCCTTTCTTAGTGCACCCCTACACTATATAAGGATACTACCATCCAAATTTCATACCTCTAGGACATGTCAGCTTCAAAAGAGTTTTATATATATTGATGATATGACTGACCACTATCCTGCTATTATTGAAGCTATGGTGCATATTTACACTGGCTAAGTTGAGCACCGACTCCTTCATCCTAGCGAGTCCGTATCTGGTAATGCCGAGTACTTCCCCCCGCGCGGTCATCTGTCCCGCTAACAGCTCGACGTGCCGTCTGTCTACACTCATGCCGTGCCCCGCCATTACTCCTTGAATCTCGCTGATTATGGTCGATTTAGCGGCTTCTACGCCTAACGTTGCGTACACCTGGGGAATGCAACAATCTATATATATAAAAATGTTATGTTGGTTTGTGTACGCTTCAAAAACTGAAAAAGTTCTGCACCGATCGAGCTGAAATTTTAGCATGATATAGGTATAATCCGCATCAAAAATTGTTGTTATCAATTTTTTGCACAGCGAAGAGTGGCAGGGTAAATACCCGTGCGAAGCCGGGGCGACCCAGAGATATAATATTACCGCAGTGCCAGATGCATTGTATTAGTCATCATTATCATCATCCGCAGTCTAACTACACCCACTGCTGGGCATAGGCCTCCTTGCTTGTACCACTTTCCCAGTCCTACGCTAGTCTCATCCAGGTGCGACCCGCAACGCTAGCAATTTCGAAGCAGTAATTACAAGAAATTGTTTTTGGTAGAGAAGTTTCCAAGTGTACATTCAATAATATGTTACAGTGAACACAAGAATGGTGTTATGGCTGAATCAATATGATATTCGTCGCATTAAGTTTACGTTCAAATTACACTGCGCGGTGAGACTGCAACATTCGATAGTCGAGCTGTGGTTGACACGCAGTGAACACATTAGGTTTTACAATCATTTGCTGCAGTCTGTGACTGATCTCAATGTGTACACGTCATGGAATGGACCAAGTTAGCTGGATGACTCACCTCCAAAATGTTGTTGGAAGTGGTTTTGGATCCATTGATGCCGTAGGTCGCCATTACGTTTCTCAGACCATCACCTTCCACGCACAGTTTATACCTACGAACCAAATATAATTTCGTAATACATTCTCAGTTTAATTCCTATTTCACATCAATATTACCACAAAGCATGACAAGAAATCTTCAGAGATACTTTTATGATGGTTATTATGAAGCACTCGTGGCTAGGCTTGCTTAGCCAATCTTCACTGATTATCTAAGTTAAGCAACGTTCTGTGCGGTCACTATTAGGATGGGTGACCGTTAGTGGCATTTGCATTTGAGCGCTTCCGTGCTTCGGAGGGCACGTTAAACTGTCCCGGCTCTAGCAGTCGTTTAGCCACGAAGGAGGCCTTAAGGCGGCCTAAAACCTCCGTCACTCATACGAGCTTGAGTTGGCCAACTCATACGAGCTTGCTTGCTTCATGGTTATGTGACGGCTGTATTTTCTCATGCTTGCCTGTGTATGATCAAAGATGGTAGAAGCCTTATGCCGGCGACCCACGCTAGGTTGTGCATGATGGTTATAACCTTGCATGCACAACCGAGCGTTATAACCGAGCTTCATATTACAGATACACGTTAGGGTTTGCATGATGGTTATAACCTTGCATGTACAACCGAGCGTTATAACCGAGCTTCATATTACACATACACGTTAGGGTTTGCGTGATGGTTATAACCTTGCATGTATAACCGAGCGTTATAACCGAGCTTCATATTACAGATACACGTTAGGGTTTGCGTGATGGTTATAACCTTGCATGTACAACCGAGCGTTATAACCGAGCTTCATATTACACATACACGTTAGGGTTTGCGTGATGGTTATAACCTTGCATGTATAACCGAGCTTTATAACCGAGCTTCATATTACAGATACACGTTAGGGTTTGCGTGATGGTTATAACCTTGCATGTACAACCGAGCGTTATAACCGAGCTTCATATTACACATACACGTTAGGGTTTGCATGATGGTTATAACCTTGCATGTACAACCGAGCGTTATAACCGAGCTTCATATTACACATACACGTTAGGGTTTGCGTGATGGTTATAACCTTGCATGTACAACCGAGCGTTATAACCGAGCTTCATATTACAGATACACGTTAGGGTTTGCGTGATGGTTATAACCTTGCATGTACAACCGAGCGTTATAACCGAGCTTCATATTACACATACACGTTAGGGTTTGCATGATGGTTATAACCTTGCATGTACAACCGAGCGTTATAACCGAGCTTCATATTACACATACACGTTAGGGTTTGCGTGATGGTTATAACCTTGCATGCACAACCGAGCGTTATAACCGAGCTTCATATTACAGATACACGTTAGGGTTTGCGTGATGGTTATAACCTTGCATGCACAACCGAGCGTTATAACCGAGCTTCATATTACACATACACGTTAAGGTTTGCATGATGGTTATAACCTTGCATGTACAACCGAGCGTTATAACCGAGCTTCATATTACACATACACGTTAGGGTTTGCGTGATGGTTATAACCTTGCATGCACAACCGAGCGTTATAACCGAGCTTCATATTACAGATACACGTTAGGGTTTGCGTGATGGTTATAACCTTGCATGTACAACCGAGCGTTATAACCGAGCTTCATATTACAGATACACGTTAGGGTTTGCATGATGGTTATAACCTTGCATGCATAACCGAGAGTTTATTATTAACCGACAACAAACTGAGAAGTGTTCATGCAAGTACACGGACGCCACACACGCTCGGTTATGCATGCGGTTATGCATGCGGTTATGCATGCGCATGCATAACCGAGCGGCAAAAATACCAATTTTGGTTGCTTGGTTGCATGTACATGCATGACTGTACGGTTTTCGGCCATACACGCTAGGGTTTGCATGTTGGTTATGCATGTAAGGTTATAACCATCATGCAAAACCTACCGTGGGTGGCCGGCATTACCTAGGTTTCTGATCAGCATCCTCGCACGCGATGACCGCCCTGGCCACCTGCGGCAACCCCTTCACCACGACCGACGGCAACTGCCGCGCCAACTGCTGCAGGCTCATGTTCAGCCATCCGCCGTGCTTGGCCGGCTCTGCTGATACCTTGATGGCCCAGTCAGAGACGATGGATATGTTGCCTGCCTTTATACGGAGTTTCGATGTGCAGATACTGTTGGATTAAATTGTATAATAGACTAAATGCCGCCCGCGACTTCGTTCGCGTCTCGTTGGATCCCGTAAATTTTCCGGGATAAAAAGTATCCTTTGTGTTAATCCAGGTCACGGACAATATATATTCCAAGTTTCATCCAAATCGGATCAGTAGTTTTTACGTGAAATAGTAACAAACATCCATCCTCACAAACTTTCGCGTTTATAATATTAGTAGGAAAACAATCAATCACGTATGAACTGGTTGGAACCGGATATCCATCGTGCCTGGAGATTACTGTTATAATTATAGATTACTGTTACGTTTTTAAAGTTTAATCATCAAGAATGCCTTTGAGCTTCGTATTTTTATTTTCAACAGATGTTCCGAACAATTTGAAAGAATCTCTTTTCATACTGTTTTAGATACTGACATTCAGAACGTCCTTAGGGAAACAAACATATTATATACCTATATTACTCATATTGCCTGGAAGAGTTTACTACTGAGCGATAAAACCGCCCATAGTACATTTAATGCGACCCTATCCAAACTTTGTCAATTTATAATATTAACGGGATGGGATGGGATATTTTGGTGTTTTATGTACAAAAATAGATTTTTTCATTCATTCATATTATTGAGACGGTACTCACGAGTAGACGATGGATTCTACACTGACTTCGAGACACAGTAGCCGAATCCTCTCGGCGTCTAGTCGAATGAGCAGGAAGCATTCCCTCGATAGATATAACTCATCTATGTACGTTGTTATCTGAATTAAAAAATAAATACATGAACCTTGAAACAAACACAGCCCGTATTCTAAAAGAAATAGAATCCAGGATTGAGTTCTTTCCCGAGAAACCATTTTATTAGTTCAATGTCAAATGTGGTAGGTATAATCATAATGGATTACTGTTGTGAAATCCCTCGTTCTATATCAGTTATGATATCATTCACTACGGCCTTATGGGTAACTCCCACTTGTTCTATAGGACTGTTACGTAAAACTTTTTATTCCCTGTAGTTCCATGGTAGGACTATTGAAACTAGCTCATTAGGGCTAGTTTTCGTTTCAATAGTCCTACCCAAATGGAAGTTACCAGATATTAGGGATAAAAAAAGTTTTAACAGTTCTATGACGTAACAGTCCTATAGAACAAAATGGGAGTTACCCGGCCTTATGAACTGAGTAGTAAAAAAAAAATCCCTCACCTCTCCAAGAGTAGTCTTTTCAATCCTCCCCTTGACTCGCCTGGCAAACTCCTGGTCATAGGGCTGCATCAGCTCGGCTGTGATGATGGGCGTGGAGATGACTTTGGACGCGTTGATGATTTCCTTGACGCGCGGCACGCCTTGCGTTATGTTCATGGAGGCTACTCCCGCGAAGTGGAACGTTTTTAACGTCATCTGGGTACCGGGCTCGCCTATACTCTGCTCGAAGAAATATAAATATAATTTATTTAAGATACTTTATTCATATATTATTATTTATTTCAGATTATTTAACTTACTATGTACCACACTTCACGAAAATAAATCATTCATTCATTTATTCATTCATAACCTAACCATTATAAATCCTGTCTGCTATATCTTACGTTCATAGCTATATCCTAGATTTGTACCTATGTCCTAAGCTCATAGCTATATCCTAGATTTGTACCTATAAGCTAGGTTCGTTCCTATACACTAGGTTCATACCTATAGGCTAGGTTCATACCTATAGGCTACGTTCATTCCTAGAGGATAGGTTTATTCCAATAGGCTACGTTCATTCCTATAGGCTAGTTTTATTCCTATAGGCAAAGTTCATTCCTATAGGATAGGTTTATTCAAATAGACTACGTTCATTCCTATAGGATAGGTTTATTCCTAAAGGCTGCGTTCATTCCTATAGGATAGGTTCATTACTATAGGCTAGGTTCATAGCTATAGTCGCATAGGACAGGTTCATACCTATAGGCTACGTTCATTCCTATAGGATAGGTTTATTCCTATAGGCTACGTTCATTCCTATAGGATAAGTTTATTCCTATAGGCTAGGTTCATTCCTATAGGATAGGTTTATTCAAATAGACTACGTTCATTCCTATAGGATAGGTTTATTCCTATAGGCTGCGTTCATTCCTATAGGATAGGTTCATTACTATAGGCTAGGTTCATTACTATAGGCTAGGTTCATAGCTATAGTCCCATAGGACAGGTTCATACCTATAGGCTAGGTTCATACCTGAGCAGCGAGTGCTCCGACGGCAGTGCCAGGCTCGATGATAGCGCGCTGTCTCTTGTCATGGCACACGCGGATGAACCGCACTAGTTGAGTTAGTGTTAGCCGCTCCAGTTGGCGCGCGGCACCCTGGCACGATGCGTAACGAGCGCGGAGTATGCGAACTTTCGATGCTATAGTTTTTAGGTAGCTCCTGTTTGAAATAACGTATATAATACAAGGTGTAACATAATTACCCTATTAGTCCGAAAAGAGCGTAATCGGACCGACCACCTGAGTGCTTGGACATGTGCAAAGGGTCAACAAATCGTAATTTAAATTTTCATACAAAAGTCCAACTTTTATTATTTTACAAATTTGCGACAACCCTAAGTGTTTGTTTACTATTTGCGTAAACCTGTACACACGCATGCACACGTAGGTACCCTCCTACCGCGTCGCACGCACACGCATGCTGTGTGTACGTACATTTTAAGTAAAAGTTACGAGCTCGTTTCATTAATGAAAAACTTCGAAATCGCAAAAGTCGTAGAACAAACACTGTTCGCCATGACCGGTAGAATATCCCCCTTTCAGACTTATAGGGTATTTATGTTACACCGTGTATAATATAGTAGCTTCTAATTTTAATTCTGTTCCCAGTAGGTAATATTGCGCTATGTAATGGAGGAAACTTTACTGGTTTATATATTATCGCACATAGTTTTTAATTTAAAAGTATATTGTACTGTTTGTTTCCTAAAAAATAAAATAATATATAAGTAGTCAGTGTTTGAACTCTATGAAAGAGTTGTTAAAAGAGAAGAATTGACATACAACCGTGCAGAACGGACCCAGTAGGCAGTACTGGCACCTAGAATCAGCTAGTTTATACTGCCTGGGCACGTCTAACTTAAAGTCATAGCAAATTGACCCAAAGTTCTAGTTCATAGGCGTCATGGCTCAGTCGGGAGTAGCTCTGCCTTCTGTGCTGTGGGTCGTGGGTTTGATCCCCACCGAGAACAAACATTTGTGTGTGGCAAATATAGATGTTTTTCTATGTCTGGGTGTTACTATGTATTATATGGCCCATTTTCCCCTTACAAAATATCCTGCGTAGGGGATTTCTGGAACGTTTGTCCAAAAATCCCCTTAGCTACCACGGCGACTGGCGGCAGGGGAAAATTGGAGAAAAGTTCCAGAAATCCCCTTAGGGGTCCATTTACACCGTTTTCTATTATAAAACGTAAGCAATATTGGCAATAAGACACTACAATAAATACTCACAGCATTTCGTTCTTGAACTCTTCAGGGCATGTCTTGAAATCGCTAAGTGCTAATGTTTCTTTAGCAGCCAGCACTATGCCATCTCCGTCTAGAGAGTCTTCGTCCCTACGACATAGAGTTCATATTGCAACAACAAGAAGTAACAACACAAAACAATGGTGTTATTATTTCAAGGCTTCTGTGACGTCTAAAATTTTGTTTTTTTATGTTAACACGTTCCTTGTCCAGGTGCCCCCAATGTGGGGCCATGAAGCTTTTTTTCAGGAGTCCGTGCTTCCACTGTGGGTTTACAACTTCAATGGCCCCACAATGAGGCCACGACGCGACGCCACGACGTTAGGACGTATGAAGTTGTCAAATCATTTTGTATGGGGACAGGGAACGTGTTAAATACAGATCTACAGGTTGGCCCTATTGACTAATATACACTTTTAGGTCTATTTGACTTCGATGCTCTGATTTTAATGCAGTTCTATACGAACGCTAAAAGATCTACAATGATTTTAGCCCTATAAAATTGTATAAAAAGTAACTCAAAGCATTCAGATTATAATGATCTGGAGTCTGGTGATGACCAGCACAATATGATGAATAGGATCTACAGCGCTTTTAAGTGCCAAGTTTTTTATTTGAATACAAGGCATACTGGTTATGGCTCTGAAAACTTGTCTTATAACTTGTCTTGTATAATGTAAAATAGATAGCTTTTAATATACCATAATAAAACTGTGAATCTTAGACTAATAAATAAATAAACATTGGAACCCAATTATATCCCAATGCAGTTTTTATGTTTCTTTCAATTGTATTTTTTTGTATTTAATAAAATGTATTCTATCTATCTAAGTACTTACTTGGCTGGGCAGCTAGCTCTAACCAGCGCCAGAACCCTGGCCAGGTCGACCGGCTTGTCCCGACCTTCCATAAAGGAGGGGTCCAGGGAATCAGCTCCGTACCGGAACTGAACCACTTCGCCCGTCGCGTTGCGCACCGTCATGTCGTAGTGGAGTACTAGATCTTCTAGAGACTGGACAGAACTTATTGTGAGAACCTAGAGCTATGTAAGGAACTCAAATCTTAAGCAGCGTTTCCCTGGTCGTAACGCACAACGCTGCGGTATGCAGCTCAACGCAGCATACCGCGTTTGCTCTTCGCCACTGACGCAGACTGCGACGGAACAAGAGACCATACTAGACTCCGCTTTCCATACGATTATGTGTCCGGCGCTGCATGTCGCATACCGCAGCGTTGTGCGTTACGATCGCGAGACCAAAGCTTTAGACAGGATACTGTATTAGAAGTCCAGGGAATTGGTTCCAAAAATGTACCTAGATCATAAGTTATTTAAAATAGTATATTTCATTACAAGTGCGGAACGGCTGTCATTGCAAAGAGTTCCGACAAATGTGTACCCGAGCCGAGGCGCAGCCGAAGGCGAGGGTTGACAGTCGGAACAAGTGCGGAACCGCGCACGTGTACTGAACGACTATTTTTAATACAGTTGCGAAAAAATGAAGCAATTTAATAAAAAAAAACTGAAAAATGGCGCCAACCGTAGAATACTAGCCGAGCTTTTTTTTTCTTCACCCATTCTGGTAGGCAAAGGGAACTATGCCCATACAGCCAAGTCTTCAGTAGAATTTTTTTATTGATATGAAATGAAAATAAAATTTAATGAGATGAAATGAAATGAAACCTAACGTAACTCATTCAATCAAATCATTAAATCTGATATTGAAACAAATTAGTAGCTTCTTTTTAGAAATATACGTATTTGCATGAATCATAAAAACTTCTATGATTTTTTTTAGTAAAAACTTCATGGTTGGTTTTTCTTTTTAATAGACATTATTTTGACAGTTGGGAAAGAGAACGCACTAGTTCGGGAAAGGTAAAAAAAAAGCACGAGTGTGTAATAGCCCACATCCCGAACGCTATACGTCCCTGCAATACGCCACTTTTTGAGCAACTGTATTAAAAAAATACATACATATTACTTTACACACATTTATTCCATTCGCTCACACTTTACGTAACGATCTCAAGTATTAGTAGTTAAAATTTCATCAAAATTAAACAACAATACTCACAAAAGACTATTAAAATTAAAGTGCTAGGTGTTGTTTCAAGAAATGACAGAACTCGAAGATCATCATCATTACTGGTCTACCAGACTCTCATGACCTCCCATTGTATGGAAGATCATTCTCTTTACCATTTTCTATGTACCCTATTATACAGACGATAAGATTTAGTCTACCTTGACAAGTCGTCGCTGCAAGTATCCAGTCTCAGCGGTTTTAACTGCGGTGTCTACCAGACCCTCCCGACCTCCCATTGTATGGAAGAAGAATTCCGTAGGAGTCAGTCCTGTGTAGAAGCTGTTTTCTACAAATCCCCTTGCAGCTGGGATTTTGGCTAGAAATGAAATGAAATGAATTTATTTGCGAAGTATGTTAATAAAGGTACGAGTTGGCAGCGGACGACATGAGGCAGCAGCGGACGACGTTTCGCATGTGGAAACCGCAAGACTAGTCTTTTTCAGCTACTTTCATAGCATTATGTCGTACGACATTTTGTTGCGGGGGAGTGCTGCAGATACAAACACCATAGTTGTGTTGCAGAAGAGGGCTATTCGTGCCATTTATAACATGGGTCCCAGAGAATCACTAAGAAATAAGTTTAAAGAAATAAATATAATGACAGTACCTTGCCAGTACATCTATGAAAACTTATTGTATGTTCGAAAAAATATCAATCTATTCAACAAAAAAAGTGATAATCATAATGTTAACACTAGAAACAAAGACAAACTCGCTGTTCCCACCACTAGGCTCACAAAAATTAGTAAATCTTTCAAAAGGCAATGTGTACGCTTCTTTAACAAAATCCCAAGTGATGTGTCTCAGTTGTCGATTGGCAAGTTCAAAAACGTAATAAAACGGAGACTTCTTAAAAGCATACTATAAAATATCTGATTATTTAGAAGACAAACAAGCTTGGGACGAACTAGCTCCAACTCATCCAATAAAAAAAATATTGTAATCATACCTAATCATACAAAACGTAATGACGATTCAAAGTGATCAGTGAGATTTTATTGAATACTAGCAGCGCCTCGCGGTTTCACCCGCGTAATTCCCGTTCCCGTGGGAATTCCGGGATAAAATATAGCCTATGTTCATCAGGGATAATGTAGGATTCTAATGGTAAAAGAATTTTTTTAATCGGTCCAGTAGTTTCGGAGCCTATTCAATTCATACAAACAAAAAATCAAACCTTTCCTCTTTATAATATTTGTATAGATGTATAGATGTATAGAAAAAAGATTTTTGACCTTGACTTTGACGTGCATCCCATAGAACTAACCCGTACTCCACACATGATTGAACATGCGCTTATTAGACACAAACACCTGTCACTCACAATGTCGTTCAAAATGCGGCAAAGATCTGTCTTCGAAGCCGTTGGGCACTCGCTTGCCGTTCAGAGCTTGTTGGCCGACGCATGCTATCATTTGCGATATGTTGATATTTGAACCTGGATTAAACACATTTTCAGTTATACATATTATTATTACCATACTAATATTATAAATGTGAATGTAAGTTTGTTTGTTACGCTTTCACGCGAAAACTACTTAACCGATCATCATGAAACTTTGTACACATATTCTTGGAGGTATTAGAAGTAACATAGGATACTTTTTATCCCGGAAAATCAACGGGATCCAATGGGACGCGAACGAAGTCGCGGGCGGAAGCTAGTATTTTATAACTTCAACTAGCTGGTGAGCCGCGACTTCGTCTGCCCAGGATTAGAAGTGCAATTTTTTATGCGAAATCTTTTAGGCGTTTTTGAAAAGTTCGCGTTCCGTTGGATCCCGTTAATTTTCCGGAATAAAAAGTAGCCTATGTGTTAATCCAGGTCACGGACAATATATATTCAGAGTTTCAACAAAATCGGATCAGTAGTTTTTGCGCGAAAGAGGAACAAACATACATACATTCATACATCCTCACAAACTTTCGCGTTTATAATATTAGTAAGAGAACTATTTATTGGCTCATATTGGTGTGTTCTATTTTATTTTCTTTGGGAAACAAACAGTACAATATACTTTTACATTAAAAACTTTGGGCCTACATTTATTTATCAGCTTTATAATTTATTTACCTTTAGAACCGCTTTGAGCCATCACAAGAGGAGCATTCGTCGGATGTAGCTCTCGGAAACACGCCTTAGCAGCCAACTCTCTGGATAACAAATTATTTTACTGTTTTATATGACGCACAACTATCAAAAGTCATCTTAAGTAGATTGCAAAACTAGGGTAACGAGTAAGATATCTAAATCGTTCATTAAAAGACCTCATATACATACAAATTAATAAAAATATATACAAATGTATCTATATAGTTTGTACCCTCTGTTTTTACGACGAAATCTCTAAATAGATTAAATTGAAAGCTCTTTTCGTAAATCTTTTGGTAAATCGATTGTTTTACAATCACGTAATTATTTTTGTCGTAGAAAACGGTGTAAAATTGCATGAAAAATTAGAATTAGAATAAATCTTTCTTAATTTTTGTTTGATATTCATTAATCAAGAGTTACCACTGGAACCAACATATCCAAGTGTTATTTAATTTTATGACTGTGATTTTAAATTACGGTAATATTCACAAATACTAGTCTTTGCTAGTCTTTAATAAAAGTAATAGAACAGTTTTTTTTTTAAACAATCCAACACGTTTACAGCCAAACTAGAAGTCTTGAAGAATCTCGCGTGAGATTAGGGCAGGGAGGAGGGAGTTGAGGAAAATCTTACGATATCTCACCAAGGGACGAAAAATTCTCCAAAATGCCTCACGTAATTTATGGACGCGTGGGATAAGAGCAGGGAAATGATGAAAACAATCGATTTAACAAGGATATTTTTGAGGGGGCGGTCACTTGATGACTTCTAACGAGTTAGTTACCTGATACTGCTGAGTTCGCTCAGCATGACAGCTTCTAATGACTCCTCCATGCTGCAGCCAGGTTGGCACTGAAGTGTGCCCTTTTGCATTTCTAGGATGTAGCCGTCGCATTTTGAATATCTACAAAACATACCCTATTTACATGAACATAAGTGTTACAACCGAAAAACATTTCTTTATAAATTGACGAATGTAAGAATAAGAATCATTTATTGTAAAACTGTGTAAAAAAAGAGATCTTAAAGATTGACTGTTTAAGGACATTCGATACGTTTGAAAAGTTCTCTCATGTTTTTCTTCATAATTTTGAATTGTCTCTCACAGCTTGAGAGTTAGAGTCAAATTCTACAGCTTATTTGGTACCAGTGACTTTGATATCCAAGCCTCAAACTGAGACTCTGGTAATGACAAAAAAACATTGTTATAATATTATTGCAAATGCTATGCCTGTAATTGGCACACATTTTATAGAATAAGGTTTTCAAAAGTGATTATTGTAATGTACACTCTGTGCGCTGTTGGCGTTGCCTATTGAATAAATAAAACAAAAACAGTTTAACTCCTTTTTGGAAGAAAAATACACATAAAACATTACGCAGTCCATTTTTAGTTATAAGGTCACTTACCCACTCTCTAGCAGTTTATTCTTGGCCTCTATAAGCTTCTTCCCGGGCGTCACATCGATAATACCGAAACTGAAGCCTCTGTTCATCATATAGTAGGACGCCATGCGACCTAACCTGAAAAAATAATAAATATAAATATATATATATATATATATTGTTGGAAGCCCCTCGAAGAAGCCTGGATTATCTGATGCACATGTCTTTATAGCGCTCTAGGGTTGCTAATTATTGTGCGATACTAACTGATTGGTCGGTAACGATGATCAGTTACGAAGTTAGTTAGATTGTTAACTAGTCAACGCAGTTTTGTTGGTTAATGTAAACTGTGAGGTTATTTGTGTAAACTAATGATTTCTCGTCATTTTTTAGTGCCTTATCCTGATTTCTTTGAGCATTAATGCGATTAATGGAAGTTAGCTGTTTGTCAGCTGTTAAAGTTGTGTGTTTTTACCACAAATACTACTTTTTATGTTTTTTTTTTAATTTGGAATTGCTTCTGATTCCTAACAATATATATACTAGATTCCACCCGCGACTTCGTTCGCGTCCCGTTGGATCCCGTTGATTTTCCGGGATAAAAAGTAGCCTATGTGTTAATCCAGGTCACGGACAATATATATTCCAAGTTTCATCCAAATCGGATCAGTAGTTTTTACGTGAAAGAGTAACAAACATCCATCCTCACAAACTTTCGCGTTTATAATATTAATAGGATACAAGTATCACACACCGCCCTCTAGTCCCAAACTAAGCAGAGCTTGTACTATACTTATATTTTTTTTTGTAAATGCACACATTTAAACAAGAAATATTCATAAACGTCCACAACGCCCTCTAGCCCCAAACTAGCTCACGCAAAGATACATACTAATAAAGATAACATACTCATAATACATAGTAACACCCACACATAGAACAAACATCAATGTTCACCACAAACAAATGATTGTTATCGGGGAACGAACCCACGACCCACAGCACAGAGGGCAAAGCTAATACCGACTGAGCTGTGTGGTACCTACGTAGCTCCAGAACAGGTCTCACAGCTCAGCTTATTCAAAGAATAATAAGTGTTACCTCCACATGCCTCTAACGGCATATTCTTCGCCGCAATCTCGTAGTAATATGTAGAATATGCTGGTCTTGGTGCCTGAGCCCAGGGTACTCTTGTCCATGGACCCGCAGATCAGCTCAGAGTTGCGGATTATCACGTCTAAAGGGAGGCATACTCAATTAATTCCTATCTCACTCACATCTTACTATGTAGAAAAATACTGGTAATAATATAAAATACTAAAAAAGTCAGATTTCTTACTTATTTTTAGGAATGAGGGCTTTTCGCAGTTTCCGCAAGTGGATACTAGATGGCGCCGTGATTTGTGTGTTTGTAGATGTACCTACAGTAGATTAAAACAAACGCACACTTAGCCGGTAGCCTTGTTGCTATGGCAACCGCTCATCTAACACAGAGTAGCTCCATCTATCGAGGCATTTAGAACTATCTATTCATTGATGCAAGACTTCTAATAAATACTTACAAGAGTCCTGCACGCACATGTCCTGGTTCCCCGTGTAGTTCTTCCCCTTCGTTTCTAGATTAGCTTGAACTTTGCAGTCTTTGTTCGGCTTCATGATCAGACTGAAACGATACTGTAAGTTTAGCGCCATCTAGCGACCGACGTAATAATGGGAAAAGTTTTTCGCGATTTCTCACATTTCTAGTACTCAAACCTTAGTCAGTCCAGTAGAGACTTTTGATTCTTATAAGAAACAAGTTTTCGTGTAAAATGACCATTTTCTTTCTGACTGTAGATTTTTTCCAAAATCTGTAAATGCAGTTCAGAATATCTTAAAAATGTATGGATAGTCTCCTAAAAGCGTTTTCCTGTAACGAATAAGGTACCTCCCCTTACTGTCTCGTCTCAAAAATTCACCCTGTATAGTGTAGGGGTGCACTAAGAAAAGAATTTTGAAAAGTCACACTCTAAAGGGTCTATTTAGAACGCGAGCAACACCGCGGGCGACGGCTAGTTGATTATATTCACCTAAATATCTGTTTCCCGGTCCAAAGTCTTCGGGGCTTCAAGACAGCCGGCAGCGGCAGATCGATCCTCAGCGTGGAGTCCGGGCCGGCCAGCAAGCAGGCTGCCAGCTGTGTGGCCTCCTCGCGAGTCAAGAATGTATCGCGCTGCGTCATCAGGTAACCCCCCGTTATGAAGTCCTGAGTGGCTGCGATTAGGAGCTCTCCATTCCGGGGGGTCACTAGGTTGGATTTGTTCTGGAGAGATTTTTAGAGTTAGTTTGGACCGCTAAGCAAACTCGTATGAGCGAGTGGCCAACTCTGGTGACGGAGTTTTTAGGCCGCCTTAAGGCCTCCGGCTAGAGCCGGGACCGACAGTTTGCTTTGCTTTAGTTTAGACCGGTTTCTGTTTAACTGTATACTAGCTACGTCATTATACGACGTCACGCATCAGGAGATTCACAGGGCCAAAGGGGTCATTGTCCCCCCCCCTAAACCCCAAGTTTTAGTTTAGAGTAAGTTCTACTACATAGTACACATCCTAGGTACTTACTTACCTATTTCCTAGTATTTTTTTTTGTTTTGTTTCTTATTGTGTAAATATTTTACTGTGTTGTACCTGTGTTGTGTTGTGTGCCAAATTCTCTATCTCTATGTATCATAACTAAATAAGTAAGTTGTTAAGTACATAGGTACAAGTTGGTAAGTAAACCTTTTAGTTGAAAATCATCAAATTTGTATTTATTTATTATTTAAACTTTAATTCGTTGCGTCTAGCAACCTACCTAACATCCTAGACCAAGCCCTCCCTCACCCAAAACAGAAGTCCCGAATCCGACGTTATGCAATGTACCACGATACTACATCGTGTCGTGAATATTTACAGTTCACATCGACACGACATCGTAGTGACACGACACACGATGCGCCGTCGCTCGTACTGTATGTGTAGTACTGTGTGTGTGTTGTGTAGTTTTGATCCTTACCCCCATAAGAATAAGTGCCTCTGCTCTCGCTTCCTCGGTTTGCGGTAAATGCATGTTCATCTCGTCTCCGTCGAAGTCTGCGTTGTAAGGCGTACACACACATTCGTTGAACCTGAAATTACAAGATCATTCAAACCTGAAATCAAAACCCTCGAATTAAGATTCGAGTATTTCACAATTTGACAGGCGTCATAGCTCAGTTGGTGGTAACTCTGCCTTCCGTGCTATGGGTCGTGGGTTCGAACCCCATCAAGAACAAACCTCTGATTGTGGCAAACATAGATGTTTGTTCTGTGTCTGGGGGTTACTATAACTTCACTACATAGTATAAAGCAAAGTCGCTTCCCGCGTCTGTCCTAATGTCTGTATGTATGAATGTGTGCTAAGATCTTTAAAACTACACAACGGATTTTGATGCAGTTTTTTTTTTAATAGATAGAGTGATTCAAGAGGAAGGTTTATATGTATAATACATCATCATCATCACTGAATTGCACCCGTGCGAAGCCGGGGCGAGTCGCTAGTGTATTATAAGCAAAAAAAAAGTATCTAAGTATTTTATCAGCAATCTAGTTCCCATAGTACAAGCTATGCTTAGTTTGGGACTAGAAGGAGTTGTGTTAAATGCCCATGAATATTTATTTATTTATTAAATTGTTCAAAATATTACCTGAAAGTTCTCTGTGGTTGTACTTTGGCTCGATGACACATGATAGACAGTTTATGCAAAGATGGCTGCCGGTTGAATAACACCACATCACCGTCCACTAGATGTCGCTCTACTATGTCACCGCACTGAGGAAAAACAAACACATAATTGAGAATTTCGGCTGCCACTAGTAGAGTCGCATTGGTTTAGTCGAAGATGGCCCGACTTATTTATTTATTTATAGATTTTAGTAACAGAAAAACACTTATTAAACTAGGATTATGTTTTTAGCAATAACATTCAGGATGCTGTTGTTGCTCCCGCGCAGTCTGCTTAGCAGAGATGCGGTTTTTTTTGTGATCCAGAGGTCGCTGTTTCAATTCCCAGTAGAGATCTATGTAGTTTTGCATGTAGAAGTTTATGTATCCCATATTTCATACCCTACCTAACTAAACGGTGAACCCCCAGTAAAGAGCTCCTTGCCTTCGGTATTCTTCCGTTTTCTGTCAAGGTTATTGTTCGAGTGTACGTTTCTGTAAACATTTTTCACCTGATCGTGACCTAAAGTCTCCAAAAGACCTTCAAAGAGAAGTATACCTTCAACTCCTGAGCAATCTTCTCTCTGTTTCCGTACTTCAAGTACTTCTTGTGCTTGATCCCGCGTTGCTGCACGTAATTAGCTCCAGGATGTGTGTCGGGTCCGTTGCAGACGAGCGCCCGCAGCCACGCCAAGTTAGCCGGAAACACGCGCTCCGGGTATGTCAGGATCTTTGCCACGTGCACTGGTACACCCACCTAGGGAAATATCTAATACCTTTAATAATAATAAATATTTACGGACATTTAACACAATGCCTTATAGTCCCAAACTGGGAACTAGATGGCTGATGGAATACATATAAACCTTTTTTTTGTAAATACATAATTATAATACATAGGTAGTAACACCCAGACACAGAACAAACATCTATGTTTGCCACACACAAATGTTTGTTCTCGGTGGGGATCGAACCAACGACCCACAACACGGAAGGCAGAGCTACTACCGACTGAGCCATGACGCCTGTCAAATATATATCTGTATACTTATCTCAGTCCTATAGAACAAATGGGAGTTACCCATAAGGCCGTAGTGAATGATATCATAACTGATATAGAACGAGGGATTTCACAACAGTAATCCATTATGATTATACCTACCACATTTGAACTAATCTTATATCTTCAAACGAGCAATTCTTGTATATCTCTAAATCTCGGAAACGGCTCCAACGATTTTAATGAAATTTAGTATACAAATTTCAGGGCGATAAATCGATCTACCTAGGACTCATTTTCAGAAAATGTCGTTTTCTTCGTGTTTTTAAGTAAACACTTAAACAGAAAAATGTGACTCTTCCCGACATCTATTGGCGAATAATTATACTGAAGTTATACTTCTAATCGTTAATAGATGGCATTGTTGAGCATAGAACCTTTTTTACTAAATCAGTACTACATATTGGTTATGTACATAAAAATAAATACTAAAAAAATAGCGAGCTAAGCTCGGTCAACCAGCAGCCTTATTGTGTAAGTTCAGTGGTAATCAACATCGGCTTCGTTTTTGACATTTGAAACCCAGACTGGACTTCAACTGTCACTTTCGTATTTGTTTTGTATACAATACCGAAAAAATTCTGACAGAGTTGACCGGTGGTAATGGGCTTGAACTTCACTGGTAATGGATTTCAAGTTACACAATAAGGGTGCAGAGGCCCTAGTACGAGTTTTGGTGTGTAAATCTGGTGTGAATCGTCTGACGCCCAGCACACCAGTGGGCGCTTATTTGTATGGAGACACTGAGCGGATTCTTTGAGAAGCTTGGTCTACACCAAGCCCGTACTCGCATTTCGAGCTTCTCAAAGAATCCGCTCAGTGTCTCCATACAAATCAGCGCCCACTGGTGTGCTGGGCGTCAGACGTTTCACACCCACACTATACACTGAAAACTCGTACTAGGCCCTCTGCTGTTGATGTTAAAATATGAAGTGTGACAGCTGTTTGAATCGTATTTGAATTAATCGTCGATCATTCTCCTTCGTGCTAAGGTCTAACAAAACATGACAATGGTGAAATTACATGCAACACTGCAAAGGCCATTCAGACAAGAATTGATTGGTTGTGGTTACACTGAATAAATTGGAAAACCAAACCCACGTGAGTCGCGTGATATGTTTGCTAACTTTTTATTGTCGCGTCCCACTAAAGTTTAGATGTTTAGATATTTGGATGTTTGTTTCAATCACGCTGCAACTGCTGGTCCGATTTGGATGAAACCGGGAATATTTACAGTTCCTAACCTGGATAAAAGGCTAATTTTTATCCCGAAAAATCAACAGGATCAAATGAGACGCGGGCGAAGTTTCGGGCGGAAGCTAGTAAAGAATAATTGTTGGCTTTTGGAAAGGTTCATTCACGAAGGGAAGTTCCGCACGCGCCACTGGGTCGTCCCACGAAGGTGTTGTAAAACTAAAAGGGGTAGATGCATAGACAAATTAGTTAGATAAGACAAACCTCCTGAATCTGTAGATTAGGGTCGGGCGAGATGACAGTTCGACTGGAGAAATCCACTCGCTTCCCCGAGAGGTTACCTCGGAACCTGCCTTGCTTGCCCTTCAGGCGTTGCACTAAGCCACGCCCTGGTTTCTTCGGCTGAAATTATATTGAATTCCGGGAATAATATTTAGTGCAAAAAAAATCAAATATGAGTGTAATGAGTGTTTCTTCTGTCCGTCTATCTCTAAAATACCTTGTAATAACACCGACACCTATCTATACTCTTTAAACATACCTATGCGAGCATTTTGACAACAGGAATACGTAACCCACGAATTTATAAACAACTGACGGCCCGTCCAGGTTCGCACGGGTATTTAACAAAAGATTCAAATTGTTTTAGGTCATTATTTTACACCTTTGGTTACATTATTGGAGTTTTAGTAGAGATGCCTAATTTTTTAAAATATAATATAGCCTATACAGCCGGGGATAGTGTAGCTTCCCAACGATGAAAGAATTTTTCAAATCTGTCCAGTACTTTCGTATTCAATGCAAACAATCAAATCTTTCCTCTTTATAATATTAGTATAGATGTAGGTAGATTGTCTAGATATAGATTCTGACCAGCAGACTGCTTATTTTGGGGGGTAAGTGACTTCTGGCTTAGTGTTAGATATACCTGCATAGAGAGGGGAATCCCCGACATTTCGCTGTTGATGTAAAGTGCCACATGGAGTTGCAGGTAATCCCAGTCTTCTTGTATGAGCTCGCTCTTGCCGCCGCTGGCCACGTGACGCGATATCACGTCATTGATTAGAAGTATCTCTGACTGTTTCATCGTTAGGTCATCTTCATTTCTGGGGATGAATAGGATTAAAAATAATTGATATATTTAGGCATGTCACTCACGTAACGTGATTCTAAACACAACATAAATGTTTTAAGGTGAAATCAACATGGTGGACTTATTCAGGCTGATATAATAATGATGATGATGATAATATGTTTATTTATAAGTAAAGTATTCGTGGTTAGTGAGTCGAAATGAATAAATAAATATAAGGGTATGTACTCACGTGCCAGCCTTGATTTCAGAAATAACGCTGGGCCTAATGCAGAGCGGTGGAACCGGCAATCTCGTGATGATGAGATTCTCAGGTCTGGTCTTCTTGGCGTTCATGCCCAGAAGTGGGATGTCTTCTTCAGGGATGCGACGAAATAGATTCAATACCTGAGTTATCAATTGTCCCATGAGTTATGTACGAAAGCAAGAACTGCTTTAAAAAGTCTTATTGTTTATCTAACCATCAAAGTGGGCTCAAAACGATAACTTTATTACCAGAAATAATAAACATAGTAAATTGATAATTGGTAAAAACCAGTAAATCTTAAGAAGATCTTTAAAACTTATTATCATAATTAAGTTGCCGGTAAAAAGGCAGTTTCTGGTTTCGGCGGCGTTTACGTGACCGAGCCTATAAGTACTGGCAACCAAATCACACCACAGCTTTTAAGGCTGGAGCAGACCGGATGCGTACACGTAAACTTAAGCGTAGACGTGCACGTACACTGAGTTGTAATGTATGAAACTGTATGAGACAGGACACACTGCTTGCGTAATGTAGACGTGCGCGTCATTACGCAAGCAGTGTGTCCTGTCTCATACAGTTTCATACATTACAACTCAGTGGTATGTGCATGTCTACGCATACGCATCCGGTCTGCTCGAGCCTTTATAAATACTCACTTCCAAAGGACTCATTTCAATAATCAGCCCGCTATTAATCATCGAACCCAACTCTTTATTAGACTCCTTAGCTTCATGGAAATTCTTCAGTACTCGTTTTACAATAGCATCTGTTGGCTTCTTGTTTCTGTACTTATCATGAATAATCTTCAGGATTCCAGCAGGGGATTTCTTCACCATGCCGTTGATGGTATCGCAGTGAGGGCATTTTGTCACTGGTTTTGTTTTCTTTAAGACTGCCGCTCGTAGGGTTTTCTTGTGTAGGTATGAGAGCTCGGGATTCAGAAATTTTCGTCGATAGGACTTTTTTAGAGTGTCTGGGAGCATAACCTTTGCACATTCCTGTTGAATAATGATAAATGACATACTTTTTAGAGTAGCTTTCTGCTCTTTCTTTAGCCTTGTACTACAAGGCTAAAGAAAGCTACCTCATAAAAAAAGAGAAAACATGCATAAATTTTAAAGGTTTAAAGAATTTATTCTAAAACAATTATAAGGTAACCACAAGCATACCTTACAAATAGTCTGCAATATGCAGATAATGGACCTGAAGTAGCCGACATGGAAGACAGGGAGTGCCAGTTCTATGTACCCGTAGTGTCCCACGCACTCTGCTAGCCCCAACCCACAAGTGTCACAGTTGGCATCCTTCTGATTTGTGCCCTGAAAGGTAAAGGTAGAAGGGCTCGTGGCTTAGATTGCTTAGTCAATCTTCACTGATTAGTTAAGCGACGTTCTGTGCGGTCACTATTTGGATGGGTGACCACTAGTGGCATTTACATCTGAGCGCTTCCATTCATACGAGCTTGTTTGCTTTAGGTAATGTTTATTTTAGATTTTTAACCATAACTGTTAGGTTTTTTGTTTATTTTTAAAGCAGGACAGTAGCTCCACGAAAATACATAAGCACGAAGTTTTAAAATTTAGAAGTTTCTATGCCATAAGTACCCATAAATATATTTTTTCTTATTGCAAGAAATGCTTTGAAATTCTATAAAAGTCCACTCAGGAATCCTAATATATCAAGGGTTTGTTATTGGTAGCAATGATTCAGAGTAGATATTGGAGAAAACATCAAAACTCTAGTATTTATTATCTTGGTAATACATACCATTCGTCGATCCAACACACCATACGATGCCGGCACCCTCTGCCCATCCTGAGCATAAAGGTTCTTGGTGATTACTTGGATGTGAGCTGCTTGCTGGATGGCTGAGGCACTGTCCACATTGAATGTTACATGGGAACTATAAAAGAAAAATATATAGTTGCATCATTTTTTGGTAATGTACATAAGGTAAATACATACTGTGTTATTTACCTATGCACTTGTGGCGTGCAATACTTAAATTCGAGTTTTATTTAGAGCTGCTTGCATTTCCATTGAGGTTTCAAGCCCGCAAGATAATGTAAATGTAAATATAACCTCACTCACATTTTTCTCCCAAAGTAAGTTTCACGGTATTGCTCTTTCGGCATCTTTGATAGTTAGGTATCTAATAGAATCTAGCATAATATGTAAAATAATCTTTGATACGTGGATTTATTTCAAGAAATCACAAAAATAACAAGAAGTTTCTTCGAATTCTTCGAAAGAAAACAAAAACAAGTTACGTAGGTACTTTTTTTTTAAATTTACAACACATTGTTTAATATTACCAGCTCCCCTACTCCAAAATATGCTGCCTCCGCAGGTGCTATGTCAAGATCGTTGAGAGTAGAAATCATATTTAATCTACTTCCAACTTCCAGTATAGCTTTAGCAGTAGATGCTCTTATCCTACTCTGTCAATCTTATCTTAGTCAGTCATCATTATTCATCATCATACCCTAAAGTGGTCGAATTTAATATATCCGGAATGATTTTCAGACAGGATGGAAGAATAAGTCGAGAGTACTCCTAAAGCTATACTGGAAGTTGGAAGTAGATCAGATGATTTCTACTTCCAACTTTTCACCCTACATCGTCGCTCAATAGAGCGAGGATATTAAAGGGTGAAAAGTTTGAAGATTTTTCAAACTCGAGTTATTTGAGCTGAACTGTCTATTCGCAACTTGAGTTGCCTCTAATCAGTCCATGTGTATCGTAAATGATTAGAAAAATTTGATGCTAGTTTTTAACATTGTATTTTCTAGTTTATATTTATGTAAAGAATTGGCGAAATTAAGCGTAATTATTCTTAAGTTGGCTACACTAAGTAATTTTATTTTAATTGACATAACACTTGATTTGACATTGACACACTTATCAGATATGACATTAATGACAGGCAGACAGATAGGTGCAATGCTGCCAACTTTGTTTATAAAAATACTACCTTTACTAAAATAATGAAGTGAAGTGGACAAAATAATATTTCGAAGTGTAACGTTATTACGCTTGTCAGTCGTATGTCAAAGTAACGCTTTAGGTGTAAGTAGTCTGCTACGTTACTTTTCGATATATAAATAAATACTACTAAATACCTAAATGTTTGCTATTACAGTTTGGCACCCTAGCCTTTCAAAGAATACGATGATTATTGAAACCCTTTAAGTAATGTACCCACCTAATAGGAAAGGAACCTACATAATGTACCTACATACAATATTCATCAGACTACCTACCTAGGACTTACTTAACCACCCGCCACTGAAGTCAATAGTAATCAACCAAAAAGAAAGATAGGTACCTCATTTTATGTTTATATTCTACCACTATGGTAAGATTTGTAGTTTTTTTAAATCAATTTTTATTAGATTCTCGCGTAAAAAAAAAGAAGCGCCTCCGCAGCGCGCCGTTTTTTGGCTTGTCAACCGAAACCACGCAACAAACTCAATCGAAGAGAAGAATTGGTAAAACCGCTCCAGATTCTCCATGTGATCTCCAGAGGAATGAAGAAACCAATGGGCTGTGCAGAGTTTAGTCATAACTGACCCAAGTGTTTTCGTAAACTGTTTACCGTAGTTGATTATCTCCTTTGGTATCGAAGTGAGTGACCCGCAAACTCCTACCATGCCTCTGTTGAAAAGGACAGCCTTCGAGAAATCTACGGCGTCGGGGTACCTTCGGGACGACGATGAGGTCTTCCACTGCGAGATCACCGACGAGATATTCAAAGATTATGAGTGAGTATTACGAGGAAGTGTTTAGCCGCCAAAATTTCGCGAAATAAGTGCGTGAACTAGAATTTTATCTATTGTACGGTTAGCATTGTTAGCGTGTAGCGGCAGCGGTCCGCGTTTCACCGCGCGGTTTGTCACGATGCTCGCTATTTCCGACATTTGCGTCACAACTAATAGCATGTTTTATTTGTTATTATTTTTTAGGGAGTACTGTGAGAGGATTATACTGGTTAATTCCATGGTATGGACGTGTGCCATGACCGGGAAATCTAGTTTGACGTATTCTGAAGCCTTGAACAGTGAGAAGGCAGCACGGAAGCTGTTAAAAGACTTTCCTATGGAGCTGCGAATACCAATACTATTCATTGCTGAGAGAACCAACCGGTGTTCCTTTGCTGAAATGTCTGAGGACATCTTCAACTTTGTAAGGGATAGGTTCTTTGTTGGAGAGACTGTGGAGGCTTGCTTGGATGGAGACAACTGGGGTGAGGCTCACATACTGTCTGTGACCGCACAGAAACAACATCCAGACAGGTATGTTATAATGTAATACACTGAATTCATTATTATTTACCATCTATTACAAATCATCTACTGAGATTAAAGGGCTCAAGCCTTCAAATCACTCTAAAAGCTCCAGTTCTACCCAAGGGTGGACCAGGATTTGTCAGTAAAAACCCTGTTCTATCCCCCAAACCAATATTCTGGGTAAAGCCCCTCCCAAACTCAAATCTTGGATCCACCACTGCACACTGGGTTGCAGTAACCACAAAGTACTTATTTAACTTGGGACACACATGTATTAAAAAAAACTACAAAAAATATTTTACTACTATCTAACATGAACCTCTTGTTCTACGTCTCATCTTTCCCCTATAATATCTTTAAAAAACTCCTTTCCAGCAAAGCAATGCTTCCATCATCATCATACTGCTATGAGGTTGAGCAGTTCAATGAAAATGCCGCTGTCGAAGGTCAAATCGGTACTGCGCCCTTTGACCGTGTCCGACGCCGTAAGGGCGTGTATTCACGGGACAAGAGTCGCCTTTTCCTGAAGCAGTTTGTTGAGGCTCGCCCTGGAGGAGTCATTGGAATCAAGGTAAGATCATTATCATCATCATTGTAGACGATGCATACCTCCTCCTTTGGCATCGGCGGGCGAATGACAGATGCAGAAGAAAAAAGTGATTTGAAAAGAGGTGGAATTTTAAGTTTTACAATATTTTAAATTGTATTAATATGTAGACTATCCCCTTCCCCGTAATTAACAATTATCATCATCATTATCAAAAGTCTACTGAGAACTGCGTCCCCAAAATTTTGACTCATTACCCATTTACGGCAGTAGGTACGTGAAGAAAGTCGCGACTAAAAAGTAAACCATTAATTGGTTCCCACATGAAATGGTTCACAAGATTCATTGTTATTGAACTAGGAAAACCAGTCTACTTATCAAAATACAATACCTACTTGGGCGGCGGACTGGTTTCCGTCCTTTTAAACACTATACCATCTGTAGTTATAACCTTGACTAAATAGGAAAATTTGCTTCCTAAAGCGATCTCGCTTTGGATGCAAATTTGGATCGTAACGCGCAACTTTGCGATATGCGGCTCAACGCAGCGCGCGTTTGCTCTTCGCCGCTGACGCAGACTGCGACGGAACAAGAGACCATACTAGACGTTTTCCATACGATTATGTGTCTGGGGCCGCATGTCGTATACAGCAGCGTTGTGCTTTACGATCGCGAGACCAAAGCTTTACAGAGAATAACCACAGAGGTCAAGTTTTAGCTCAGTCATCACTGAACATTGACTGAGCGAATAAAATTATAAAAAGTAAATAGAATTCTAATAAGTTTTGCTAATTCTAATAAGGTAATTTCATTGATAGAACTTGACCCTGAGCGATCTTTTTTAAAGGTTTACTCACCTCATATTTCAAGGTCTTACAAAAAATTATGACGATTCAGCTGTACAATACTTTATTTTAATATATTGTATACCTACTCTTACGTAACAAAGACATACCTATTAACATGGATTATAAAAAGTATTTAGATTTTTTTTGCAATCTAAATTAGTTAGTACCTACCTACGTACCTCCCTACTACCTATTTCTCTATTTGATTGGGACTTATAGAAATAGAAATAGAAATTATTAATTTTACGCAAAAACACATACAAAGATACAATGAAATAAACATTAAATTATAAAGAAAGATGCGTAAAAAGGGTACTCGCTCAGCAAATGCTAAAGGTACACGGTGGCTCCTTTAGCGCTGGTTTTCAGGAGTGCCTAGAGTGAAGTGGCGTACAGCCTCTGCGACACACGCTCTGTTTTACAAGAAACTTAATCTAATAGCTATTATGTGCCTAATCTAATATAAAATTCATCTTATCAGACTTAAATCCAGTCTTCTTATTTGAAGCTAGTGTGTTTGAATCAGGTTGTACAGTAAAGAGTTTTTACTTTAAAAAGTGTATGTGTTCAATACCTACAAGTGCCTACAAACATAGTAAGAAAACCGCAAAGCCGTAAGAATATAATTGAATGAAAACTACTTTCTCTAATAATGCACGATCCATAATAAAAAGTGTATGTCTGTAGCAAAGAGTATTCTTTTTCTATGGTCTGTAGTGCGTCAGAATATTTTTTACACCTATATACGAGGGGAGGTCCAAAAGTCCGCGGAACGGGGGGGAGGGGATGCAGGTAGCTATCTTTGTTTGGTATGTCGCTAATCGGTTACTCATTAGGGTATAAACAAGTTTATTTTTAGCCCTTTCACACCACTCGTTTACGAGATATCGCCCTGTTAACAAGTCAATCCGGAAAAAAACTGCAACTATGGAGCAAATTGAGTTTCGTGCCGTTATAAAGTTCCTTACCAAGCAAGGAAAACCTCCGAAAACCATAATGAATGAGATGGGAGCCGTTTATGGTGATCAGTGCCCTAGTAAAACCATGATTTACAAGTGGAATGGTCTTTTTAAACAAGGCAGAGAGTCGATTGAAGATGACTCTCGCCCAGGACGGCCGGCTGAGGTCACCACACCGGATATCGTTGAAAAAATAGAAAAATTAATATTGGAAGATGCTCGTCTGAAGAAAAAACAGCTTTCTGCAATAGTAGGAGTATCAGATACAACCATTTTGAGGATCCTACACGATCATCTTGGCATGTCAAAAGTCAGTGCAAGATGGGTGCCAAGAATGCTCACGCCGCTTCACAAGCAACAAAGAATTGAAGCGTCAAAGCACTTTTTGGAGCTGTGTAGCGAAGAATCTACCCCTGTTTTGGAGCGGATTGTTACCGGGGATGAAACTTGGGTTCATCATTTTGAACCTGAGTCCAAACAAGAGTCGATGCAGTGGCATAAAAAGGGCACACCACCCCCTAAGAAGTTTAAGGTGTCGGAGTCGGCCGGAAAGATTATGGCTACAATTTTTTGGGATTGTGAAGGAATCCTGTTGATCGACTACAAGAAAAAGGGTGTCAACATTACCGGAGAATATTACGCAAAATTATTGGAGCAATTGAAGGAAGCCATCAAAGAAAAAAGGCGGGGTAAACTGTCAAGCGGTGTGTTGCTTTTGCAAGACAACGCACCAGTTCACAAGAGCAAAGTTGCGATGGCTGCTCTAGACCGGTGCGGCTTTGAATCACTTGTCCACCCACCCTACAGCCCGGACCTTGCCCCTAGCGATTATTATTTATTTCCAAATTTAAAAAAGGAACTCAGGGGAAAAAAGTTTCAATACGATGAAGAAGTTAAGGCGGCAATTTTGACTCATTTTGAGGGCAAGGAGAAAAAATATTTTTTTGATGGTATTCATAAGCTAATTTCAAGATCTGAAAAATGTATTAAGCTCAAAGGTAATTATATTGAAAAGGAAAAATAGTTTCATTGTTTCATTTTATTTCCAAATCCTCTATTCCGCGGACTTTTGGACCTCCCCTCGTACCTATTTATTTATTGACCGAGCGAGCGAAGCGTCTCAGTTTCCACATTGGCCAAAAATGCGTTTGTCCGGATGTCTGTCTGTCTGTCTGTCTGTCTGTCTGTTCTCCTCTACAGGTCGCATTTTTCAACCGATCTGGACGAAACTTGGTACACAGGTTATATGACTTATTAGAATTGTTTTGTCGTCGGGGATTTTTGATTGGAGGGGTACTTCCCCCAAAAAAAGGGCAAAAAAGGGGCTATTTGATGTACTGGATATCTCCACCAAATGAGATCCGATTTCGATTATTCTTTTTTTATTTGGAAGGTAGTAACTATAAGTTGGTCTCATAAAAGTTTGGCGAAGATCTGATAAGGATCTTCAGCATGATGAACAGGATAGCTCATCAAACAATCGATGGTTTTCAATCAAATTTGAGAGAAACACAAAGGACCTCATTCTACACAAGATGATGCAAAAAAAAAATCAAAAAGATCAAAAAAATCACAAAACGGAAAATGCACTTGCACATTACATTCCTCAAAAATTTACAAAATTAAATAGAAAAAACATCACATCACACACACACACACACCACAACATTTTGCATTATAGTTAGTTTTCAATACGTGACAGGCTGCAAGCGTTTCGTCGCTGTTAGAATACTAACTGATAATTATCTTCATGATGTTTTCCTTCACTGAATGAGAGCATCAGCATAATAATAAGCCTTAAATTAGAAATTAATAAAAGTGCACTTAAAGACTTTCAGAAAACACCTTAAACGACATTGATGATGTTGATTGATGATGTTGAATATTGGAATATTTAGTATGCTCGCGAGGTCAACAGCTCCCAGAGCCACTAGTTTATTACAAAATTATAAATTTGTCACCTATGCCTGCTTTGAGTAGATGAAATACCTACAACCAAAGTAAATAGCAATAAACTTCTTCCAGAAATCAACATTAGAAAAATACAACATAAGCAAAGTGAACTTCAGCCAAATATTCACGGGGAAACCGCCCGAGTTCCCCTCATCAAAGAAACTCCTCAAGACTGGACCATCACCAGGCAAAAGCCAGGTCAAGCCAGGGTCTGCTACAAAACTAAACAAGTCCGGGGGCAAACCCAGCCCAAGTAAGAAAGGACAGCAGTCTATGGAGAAGTTTTTACAGAAACCTGATAAATCCGAAGGTGAGTAACTTAAAACTGACCTATAGTTTCGTCGGATTTATCATCGAATGAAAACTTGTTACATTATAGTAGGTGCCAAATAACACGGCAATACAGGTCATTCACCCACCTTCACCACGATGTCGCAAAATTCAATTTATGTATGGTAAACAAACAGTACTAAAGAGATTCGAGCGATACCGTCTTAGCGACAGGTTTGTATGGAAAGCGACAGAATTAGCCATACATAAATTGAATTTTGCGACATCGTGGTGAAAGTGGGTGAATGACCTGTATTGCCGTGTTATTTGGCACCTACTATAGCGAATGACGCGAGTTTATTCAATCGATGACGCTTCAGTTTGTTTTGTACCATATCTATAAGTTTTATTTTGAAATTTGGGCACTCCGGCGAAGTGGCCTGATATTTTTTGTAAAGACGTAGCACACTATAGATCCAAGTTTCACGTTATGGTTATGATCGCGAATTGTGAAGGATTCTCATTTCAATATTTTATTGCGCTTCCGTGCCTCGGTTAAACTGTCGGTCCCCGGCTCTAGCACTCGTTAAGCAATGACGGAGGCCTTAAGGCGGCCTGAAAACTCCGTCACCAGAGTTGGCCACTAAAGGCAAGCGTCCACAGGCCCGCATCGCACGCATCGGACGCATCGCACGCAATGGATTTTAGTTTGCCTTGTATAAAAACTCATACAACTGCGTCCACTGATCCGCACCGTACGGACGAGTTTTTATACAAGGCAAACTAAAATCTGTTGCGTGCGATGCGTCTGATGCGTGCGATGCGGGCCTGTGGACGCTAGGCCATAACTCGACACTAACCAAGATTTTATAATAAACTAGGTACATCCACCACAAAACCGAAACCGCCCCCTAATCCAGCCGCCAAGAAAAGCGCTCAAGAGCTCGCAGACAAAATGCGCCGCGCTGAAGAACTGATGCGGCAGAAGAAAGAAGACGAGAAAAACAAGAAGAAGGAGAAGGCTTCCAAGCTGCAGGCTTACTTGAAGGAATGGCAGAGAGTCAAAGATGATCTAGAGTTGGAAGACCATAAGGTGAGAATCTTTCATTATTATCATGGGCAGCTTGTGCCCCACCGCTGGGCATAAGCTTCATCCCTCAAACGTTACTGGTCTATGTTGGGTGTTTTGCATCCAGGTCTTTCCCTGTATGGCAACAATATCATCCACCCATCGAGTCTTTAGTGTTAGTCAAATTCCAGGTCAACTTCCATCCTAGTTTTCCATTCCAGGTGTTATTGTAATTTCCAATATCCGTTTAGACCTTCATACATTGATTAAATAACAAAAACAAAAAAAATTGCAGAAGATTTGACTATATTTCGGAGACACTACCAAAAGGCGAGACAAACACACAAAAATGATTGCAGTGGGTAATATTTTTCTCTTTTTACAGATATTACCAAAAGGCACACCGATAGAAATAGATGGAATACCACAAGAGCACGTGGGAGATTTCCTCTCGGTATTAGAATTCGTGCACATGTACTCGGAGATACTCAAAGCTAAAGATGCATTCCATCACAAGTTTGACCTGGAAATGTTCAGGAAATCATTAACATCTAAGGAACATGCTGGAGCGTTCAGTGATCTCATCCAAATGTTTCTGACAACGATATTCTCATTGCAAGAGGATGAGGCTGAGGAGTATAATGAGAATAAAGGGATCCAGCTGTCTACTGGTAAGGAATATTCTAAACTAAGGGGCAAGCCTTGAAAATCGGAAAATAAATCTTGTTTAGGGAAAAGAAAAATTATACTTGATTCACCCACAATGGTCTCTTATTGTGGACTCACACAAAAAGTGCTCGATTTTTAAGAATGAATGAAACTAAATCTTAGAATGACTTAGAATTAACAATTGACGGTACAGTTTTGACCTTCACTTCTTCTTTTCCGTACTTTAGAAAGTATTTTCTTTAAAAGTGATACTAGTATCTATTGATCATTAATTTACAGAAGATCCCGCGCCAGACAGTGCGATCGGGGTCACAAAAGCCATAGAGCTAGCGACAAAGGCCAGCAAATGGTCGCAAACCTACCTAGGAACACCTCTCAGCAAGCTACCACTTGACCCCACAACTGTCAGCGAAGTGTTGAGGTAAGAAACGCACAATTAAAGTTTGATTCAGCAACCTATGTTTAGTAATATTTGAAATTGTTCTAATGTGTGTAAGCAACAATATTTTATAGCATGGACTTTCCATTGGCGTTCTATCTAGTACCTATATCGACAGGCGTCATGGCTCAGTCGGTAGTAGATCTGACTTCCGTGCTGTGTATATATTATGTATTCTATCAGTCATCTAGTACCCATAGTACAAGCTTTGCTTAGTTTGGGACTAGAAGGCGTTGTGTTAAATGTCTGTGAATATTTATTTATTTATTTATTATATGACGTCTTATGTTTTCAGCGGGCCTAGGATGCGCACGCGAGATATTTGTCATGTCGTTCTGTCAAAATGTAACCATTTGCACCAGTTTTAGAACTTTTGCATTATCTGTGGTAATGCTGTCGATAAAACGCGCCTTCTTATTGTGCACTTTTGCCATCTGTTACTCGTGGTACCTCTCTGAAGACGAGATAATAATAGTCATGCAGAAATTTCAAAAGTTGAAGGTTCAAAGGCGCGGTTTCTCGACATCATTACCACAGATAATGCAATAGTTTAGAAACTGGTGCAAAGTGCACTACATTATGACACAACTACATGACAAATATCTCGCGCGCGCATGCTACGCCTGCAGTATATTTTGCTAACTACTACGGCTCTTAACATTGATGGTTACCTTCCAGGTTGCATTTCCTATCGTCAGGCGCAGCGGCGGGTAACCGCTGTGCGACGTGGCGGTACCACCAGCGCGGTGGTTATAGCAGTCACGACGACGCAGGACTCCGACTGAGGGTTTCGAACCCGCTGCTATTGCGCCGGCTGGCTTCGTCGCACGTTGCCGATTTACCTTTAGGCGAGTGTTGACGTCAAAATCTGTGATTTTTGCTATGTTATCAGCAATATAGGTGTCTTCTAGACCGTCTTGATCCATCGTCGGCTTCATCGGGTGTAATTGAAGGCAAAAGATGTTAAATAAAAAAAAAATCTGTTGTGGACTTTATGACAGAGGTGGCCACTAACTTGCTTTTTTACGATGTTTAAATGAATAATTATGTTTGCAGACGACAAGTTCCTGATACTGCAATGTCTGATGAACCAAGTACTAAGTTACGCGACGGTGCGTGACGTCATAGAAGAAAAGGTTGAAGAGTACAAAAATAAAAGACATGAACTCAGAACATTACAGGTAAGAAACTCACGCCATTTCCCACGTAAACCTAACGTATTCGGGTATTTCGACTCGCACTGCGCGTTATGGACTGTTTGACTGCTGAACATTGTAACGCCACCGTGCAATGTAATTGATATAATACTTTTGCGATGTGATTGTCACATTTATGTGTTTATCTCATGTAATGCGCTGTTTATTTCAGATAAATGAACGCAAAAGGGAAGCACAAGTCCTAGTCTCCAAGCAGGAATTGAACAAAGAGGCCAGGGCCAAGAAGGAGGAGAACAAACTAGTAGGTGAAAACGCTAGAATAGTTGACGAGGAACTCAAAAAATCAATTGAAAAGCTAACCGCAGACAATGACAAGAAGAGAAAGGAGTTTGATGAGAAGGTTAAGCAGCTGCAGATGGATCTGTTCGAGTTTCTGTCTTATATCGGTGAGTTATAGTACTCCCTCAGTCATAGCAAAATCTGCAATTTCTGTAAACACAAATAATCTATCGGCCATTCTTTTTTAGATAGATAGATAATGCATTTATTTGTCACTAAAACACACACATAAAACTTAGGTACGGACCGTGCATATCGTCGGTACTGGGTCCAACGCGGCATTCCAGGCTTGTTCGTAGAAGCGGGCTCCGAGAACAGAGGCCCTTGTCGAGATAAACTAATATCTCCAGCTTCGCCTGGGGAAGATACTCTCGCATACGTCACCAAACTCTTCGAGATGCAGAAGGAGAAAGGTAAGCAATGTCTCCATTCCAATGTTGACATTGAATCGAAAGATTGACTAAGCAAGCCTATCCACGAGCGCTTCTCTTTGATTAAAATGAATAATACCGAATACATTGCGCGGTGACACGGCTAAGCTCGCAATCAAGCCATCGTTGCAGTGCAGTGTACCTTGGATGCGTTACTTTTACCACTTAGGGTGTACCTTTGATATCAAAAGAAGTTTTTTTACAACATTTCAGGTGGCAGTGATAAAGAAAATGACTCAGCAGCCAACTCAAGAGGGAATTCTCCTAAGAAACCGCTGACGAATCTGAACGGACTTACACTCAAACTGAATGGCATAGAGTCCAATATCCAACAGCTGAGAGATCTCATGATGTGCACGGGAGATATCTCCGGATGTCACGTGCATGGAAAGGTATGTGAAGATACATTTATAGCGAGTACTATTTTATTTCCAATAAATAAATCCTACTAATATTATAATCGCGAAAGTTTGTAAGGGTGTATGTATGTTTGTTGTTCTTTCACGCAAAAACTATAATATAATATGTATAGTCCGTCACCTGGATTAACTCGGAATCAACGAGATCCAACGGGACGCGAACGAAGTCGCGGGCGGAAGCTAGTAAATAAAAATTGTTTTAAAGTTTGTGCTCTTAAAAAAAACATCAAGATGTAAAAATAAATTAAATTCATAAGCAATATAAAGGCTCTAGATGGTAACCACTGCCTATAAAGATGCATTGCCTCACTGAGCACATCCACCGAGAACGAGCCCTGTGATGCATTGCACTACGTCCATCTCACGCATAAAGATTTCATAAGAGATCTATTTATTTATTATTATTATATTTTCAGGGTGATTTTCGTCCCAGCTGGTACGTTTACCACACAGAGGAGCAAGTGACTGCACTAATCGCTGCGCTAAACAAACGAGGCTTACGAGAGAACGATCTAAGGAACACTTTGGAAGCAGAGAAGGCGAATGTTGTTCAGTACATAGCCAAGTGTCCTTTGTACCAGTTGAATCCAGCAGCTGCCTCTGTAAGTGTAATTGAACTTTATTTCGACCCTTCAGTACCTCTATCACGAAAAAATCTCACAGTCGCCGCGTTAACGTATTCGAGTTATATTGCGCGTCAATGCCAGCTCGAATACCAACCTTTGTAGTGTCACCGCGCAGTGTATTTCGGATACGCTAGCATTACGATACGTTTGCGATCGTCACATTTATTCGTACTCAATACTCAATATATTTATTGCTTTCACATGGTTTAGGTAAATTTTACATTGGTGGTGGTTCATGGACCCTGCTTACGGTATAGCAATATGAAGGCAGGCCGAGGTTTATAGATAGCTAGTAGATCGTTAATTAGTATTACATAATAGGTAGTCATTTTATTCTAGGATATTTTATATAATGTTCGGGTCGGTTAATAGAAAATATTTGAAGGTTTGTTGTTCGAGTGCTCATGTAAGCGTGCGAATAGTGTTTAGTGTCAAGTTTTGTCTTTGTTGTAAATATCTATTCGTGATCAAGGTAAATAACATCTTTGAATTAGTAAATGTAGTTCAGTATAGTCGGTCCACCGTTGGTCCTACAATTAGTTTTTATACGGACTACGAGTGCGTAGTGTACACTGGCGACGTTCTACGTAAAGCGAACTTGTTTCCTTCCATAGGTTTTATTTCTTTTGACATTTGAATACTGATTTGTGCAAGTACACTCGGGAGTTACTGAGAGGCGAGGCTACCCAGCAGTGGGTACATATGAGAATAGATAGAGTTACACTGCGCGGTGGTAACGACAACTCTACTGTCCGGTGCGGAGTGCTGCATCGTCAGCCCGCAGTGTAACTCTGCTCGTGGTCTTACTTGAGCGAGACACTGCTTCCGTGTTACGTGAAAAATCACATCCCCGTCTCTCTAAAAGTTCTTACTAAAATCCTATTATATTATTATGAACGCGAAAGTTTGTAAGGATGTATATACGTTTGTTCCTCTTCCAAGCAAAAACTACTGATCCGACCTGGATTAACACATAGGCTACTTTTTATCCCGGGTCCAACGGGACGCGAACGAAGTAGCGGGCGGAAGCTAGCTTGTAATATATTCACCTCTTTGCAGCCACCCGCAGTACCCTCGCACAGGTTTGGTCTCCGCAAGCAATTCCAGCCATCGCTCTCAGTACCAGATGATATATCGCTCAGCGAAGCACTGGAGCTGTCTCTACGAGATCATATACTGGAACTGGAAGAGAAGATATTCCACGGCTGCCTCGGAGCTATCAAAGTCAAGGTAACTTAAAGTCAAAGTATATATATTTGCAGAATTACATGTGTGTGTAGAGGTGTTATAAACTTAACTATAGAAATTGCCAAATAACACCGCAATACAGGTCATTCACCCACCTTTACCTCGATGTTGCAAAATTCAATTTATGTATGGTAAACAAACAGTACTACAAGATTCGAGCGATTAACGTCTTAGCGACAGGTTTGTATGGAAAGCGACAGAATTAGCCATTCATAAATTAAATTTTGCGACATCGTGGTGAAGGCGGGTGAATGACCTGTATTGCGGTGTTATTTGGCACCTACTATAACTAGCTACTACTACTAACTTAGTACTTATTGGTTACTTAGGGCCGTAAGATCGAAAGCAGTTTAAACTATGGGTTTCGTGAACTACGATTACATTTGATCGATGGATTAATCTAATGTCATCTCTGTCAGTTTAAGCTACCGATGGTCGATTAACTACCATTGATCTTGTGAAATAATCGGAGACTGGAGGTTAAACTCTATTTCGTGGTTTAACTATTTATCTTACGGCCTTTAGTAGTAACTTTTTGTATTCTAGCCATCTTTCGCAATACTAGTCGAAGCGAGACAATCGTAAACGTACCACGCTAGCGTGTCCGAGATACACTGCGCGGTGACGCTGCAACGTTCGGCAGTCGAGCTGGCGTTGACGCGCAGTGTGACTCGAAAACGTTTACGTAACGCGATGATTATCAAATTTATTCGTGCTTACTTCCATGGAGTGAACCTTACTCAACATTGACAAATCCTACTAATATTATAAACGCGAAAGTTTGTAAGTATGGATGGATGTTTGTTATTCTTTCACGCAAAAACCACTGATCCGATTGGGATGAAACTTGGAATATACATATATTATCCGTGATCTGGATTAACACATAGGCTACTTTTTATTCCGGAAAATCAACGCGATCCGACGATACGCGAGCAAAGTCGCGGGCGGAGTCTAGTTGTACAACAGATATGTATTTCAGGACCGGGAAGCATGGCGCGGTACGATAATGCTTCGCGGGTACGACAAACAAGCGGACTATTTGTCGTGGGGCCCTCAACAACAGTACCGGGATGACTACCACTTACCTGATGGCGTGCTGAACTTACCTACAGGTTCGTTTTAGTATATTATATACTAGCGACCCGCCCCATTGACATAACAAATCTTTCATTCATTTATTGAATAGAAAATCCCTCCCATCAACTTCGTACACTCAACTAAAATTATCTTCCAGATTCTGAAAAATCGGAAACTCCAATAGCCGAGAACAAGTACCGCGATCCCGGCCACTACCTAGCGCCTAAGATGAACGGCGTGAAGGTAGAGCACGACTCCAGCGCTAAGCCGGATGTCGTGCGCGGACTTGCCTCTGCCCTGCTCCAAGTCTCGCAGGCGATACACCATAAGTACATCAAACGACCACTCGGTAAGTAGGCGATCCACCATAAGTACATCAAACGACCACTCGGTAAGTAGGCGATCCACCATAAGTACATCAAACGACCACTCGGTAAGTAGGCGATACACCGTAAGTACATCAAACGACCACTCGGTAAGTAGGCGATCCACCATAAGTACATCAAACGACCACTCGGTAAGTAGGCGATCCACCATAAGTACATCAAACGACCACTCGGTAAGTAGGCGATACACCGTAAGTACATCAAACGACCACTCGGTAAGTAGGCGATCCACCATAAGTACATCAAACGACCACTCGGTAAGTAGGCGATCCACCATAAGTACATCAAACGACCACTCGGTAAGTAGGCGATACACCGTAAGTACATCAAACGACCACTCGGTAAGTAGGCGATACAACATAAGTACATCAAACGACCACTCGGTAAGTAGGCGATCCACCATAAGTACATCAAACGACCACTCGGTAAGTAGGCGATCCACCATAAGTACATCAAACGACCACTCTGTAAGTAGGCGATACACCGTAAGTACATCAAACGACCACTCGGTAAGTAGGCGATACACCATAAGTACATCAAACGACCACTCGGTAAGTAGGCGATACACCGTAAGTACATCAAACGACCACTCGGTAAGTAGGCGATCCACCATAAGTACATCAAACGACCACTCGGTAAGTAGGCGATCCACCATAAGTACATCAAACGACCACTCGGTAAGTAGGCGATCCACCATAAGTACATCAAACGACCACTCGGTAAGTAGGCGATCCACCATAAGTACATCAAACGACCACTCGGTAAGTAGGCGATACACCGTAAGTACATCAAACGACCACTCGGTAAGTAGGCGATCCACCATAAGTACATCAAACGACCACTCGGTAAGTAGGCGATCCACCATAAGTACATCAAACGACCACTCGGTAAGTAGGCGATCCACCATAAGTACATCAAACGACCACTCGGTAAGTAGGCGATACACCGTAAGTACATCAAACGACCACTCGGTAAGTAGGCGATACACCGTAAGTACATCAAACGACCACTCGGTAAGTAGGCGATACACCGTAAGTACATCAAACGACCACTCGGTAAGTTGTGAGCGTAGAGTGGACAGAACCAAGGTAGCTTAGAAGATATTTTACTTGAAATATAAACATCTGTCTCTCTTTGTCACTATAGAACGGTAATTAAAAAAACAAATTTTTTAGGTTGTGTATTTTTATATTGATTGCTTACATGTATGGGGCAATAACCGAGAAATAGTTTAGATAGATAGAGATAGATAACACTTTATTGTACACAAGAACAATGTTTTAGTTTAGTGACTATGATCACTATAAATGTTTACAGATCTAAATTGGTCTCGTCCCAGGCATCAAACCAGCGCCTCTGGTGTTTAGAACAATAATATTCCTAAACATATAAGTTAATATATATCTAACGCCATGCCAAACATGGTAATATTTGAGTATAAGTTATTGCAACATTTTCACAGCCTATTTGTATTTTTATGTTATGGCAATAATTTTTTCCTCTTCCTGTTTGAAATCCCTACCAGCGGTTGTGTCTCTTGAACTATTTTCAATAAAACCCATTTTTATTAAGTTCCCACGCATTTTATTTTATACACTCTTGCGTTTCTCCAACTTTCCCACAGAGGTTTTCACTACAAGTATTTGTTCACAGGACTCGACGAGAAAGAGCGTAAAGACCGCGAAGCGCGAAACAAGCCTCTAGACCTCGAAGCGTTAGCGCGCTGGGAAGTATCCCTAATGGAGTGTAGAAGTTTTGCACAGGTAAAATAGTACATATTAATATTAAAAAACTGTAAAAAAGCCAAAAACTAAAGTTAAGGATAAACTGAAAAAAACAGATCTACTAAATAAACGATTCTGATTCCGAAAATCGAGTTTGTCTGTTTGTTTGTTTGTTCGCGCATCACGCCTAAACTACTGAACTAATTTCAATGAAACTTATACCATTGAGAAGCCCTTTTTCCGGATTGAACCATAGGCTATATTTTATCGAAATTAAAGACGTGGATTCTTAGATACAACTTGACCTCTCTCAACCAAAAGCAGCCTTTGACACGAGGTTCATCGTATGCTGGTTGACAGGTGGAAAGTTACGCACGCGAACGAAGTTGCGGGTATCAGCTAGTATAATAATAAAAAGCAAGTTAGTGGTCAAATCTGGTGACGGAGTTTGCTACCGATGTAGAATGTAGATACATGCTTAAAATACTTGTTGCAGGTCGTACTACACCTCCTAGCACTCGACAGCAGCGTGGCGTGGTCCTCTAGTATTCTGCACGCGAGCTGCAGGATATGTAGACGGAAGGCTGACCCTGATAATATGTTGTTGTGTGACGGATGTAACAAGGGACATCATCTGTATTGTTTGAAACCTAAACTAAATGTGAGTATACTGTTTTGATCACTGTTTAACTCTTGACTGGTGCGAGTTCGATTACCGAGTACAAAGTTGTCTGCATCGTTAAATAAATAAATATTCACGGACACTTAACACAACGCCTCCTAGTCCTAAGCAAAGCTTGTACGATGGAAACTAGATGGCTGGTAGAATACATACATACATTTTTTTTTGTAAATACATACTTATAAATTTATAATACATAGAAACACCCGGACACAGAACAAACATCTATGTTTACAACACACAAATGTTGGTTCTCGGTGGGGATCGAACCCACGACCCACAGCACAGAAAGCAGAGCTACTACCGACTGAGCCATGACGCCTGTCCTGTGTAAATATTTTATTCTGGTGAAAAAAAAAACTCTAGAAATAAAAATTGACAAGTCCACTTATTTCTACAACTGTCTTTAATTGTTCAACTGCTCAATTCTAATAATTTACAACAGTTCACATTATCTTCAGTTCCAATCAAACTATGGTTTGATCTATCAAAATTAGCTAACTAAAACATCGTACAGCCGGATCAAAATAGCCTAAAAACAGATGAAAAGTTACGGTTTAGCTACGTTTTAACCACTTTCGGCTGACACGTTCGTTAGTGAAATTGACCCCTAGAAACTATAATGTTTACAAATATCTACAACATAAGAATCTATTAAAGTAAGAATTGTTTGTTATACTTTCATGCTTCTCAGTCGAGTGGACAGAGAAGGGTAAATATCTAGAATAGAATAGAATAGAAATTATTTATTTTACGCAAAAACACATACAAAGATACAATGAAATAAACATTAAATTACAAAGAAAGATGCGCAAAAAGGGTACTCGCTCAGCAAATGCTAAAGGTAGCTCCTCCACACGGTGGCTCCTTTAGCGCTGGCTTTCAGGAGTGCCTGGAGTGAAGTGGCGTACAGCCTCTGCGACACGCGCTCTGTTTTACAAGAAACCAAATCTAATAGCTTAAAATATTATGTGCCTAATCTAATATACAATTTATAATACTGGCATTAACCAAAATCATAACTTCTCTTTTTAAAAACATAAATTAAACAAAAACAAAACAGAAAACATAATCAGATACAACTATCTAATGAATACTTACAAAGCAAGCTTGTATGACTCTGGTGACGGAGTTTTTAGGCCGCCTTAAGGCCTCCGTCGTGGCTTAACGGCTGCTAGAGCCGGGACAGTTTAACGTGCCCTCCGAACCACGGAAGCGGTCAGATGTAAATGCCACTAACGGTCACCCATCCAAATAATGACCGAGCAGAACGTCGCTTTACTTAGATAATCGGTGAAGATTGAATAAGCAAGCATAGCCACGAGCGCTTCATTCATACTTATAATACACTAGCTACCGCTCGCGACTTCGTTCGCGTCCCGTTGGATCCCGTTGATTTTCCGGGTAGCCTATGTATTAATCCAGGTCACGGACAATATATATTCCAAGTTTCATCCAAATCGGATCAGTAGTTTTTGCGTGAAAGAGTAACAAACATCCATACATACAAAAATCTTTCCTCTTTATAATAGAACATCTATGTTTGTCACACACCCATGTTTGTTGTTGTTGGGAATCGAATCCATGACCCACACGGAAGGCAGAGCCACTACCGACTGAGCTATGACGCTTAGCATTGATTTATGTGATATATCCAGACAGTACCGGAGGGCGATTGGTTCTGTGATCACTGCAAGCCGAAGGAACGGACGCCGCGGAAACGAAGGAAACTATTCACAGAAGAGGATATCGAGGATGAGTTAAATAGGTAATGTATTTGTTGGTTATGGTTCGTTTTAAACAGCCTTCGTATTCTTGTTCTATTTTAAAGGACATGATTCTTTTGTCTATAGTTTGTATTAATAATAAATCGTACGTTCGCCTCTGTATAGCTTAATTTTAGTTCGTATTTATTTTATAGTGTAGCTCCCAGATTTGAGAACCAAATAAAAAAAAGAATCATTAGACTAATATTTCTACTTTTCTATTACAACTCAACACTCGCATTTCAGAGCCCGTTGTTTTGTTGATTTGTGAACGGAAAGAATCCAGAAACTCGCAGTTTATGAACGGAAAAAATCGTTCGCAGATCTCTCGCTAGAAGCGCTTATTGGGGTTTCGTAAAAAATATCTCTCAAATCGCTTTTCGGTATTCGTTTATATCAACAAAATAAAAGGCGTGTGCCGCGGGAAAGTTTATAAATACTATGTATAAATGACTAATATAAAAATTAATGTCGATGTCATCGTAAAGGTCGAAGGAAACACCTGCGGGCCTAAGATGCGCACCGCGAGATATTTCTCATGTCGTTCTGTCAAAATGTAAGCATTTTGTACCAGTTTAGGAACTATTGCATTATCTGTGGCACCTAATGGTGTCGACAAAACGCGCCATAATGTACACTTTTGACACTTGTTAGTCGTCGTACCTCTCTGAGGACGAGATAATAGTCACGCAGAAATGTCAAAAGTTGAAAATTCAAAGGCGCGGTTTCTCGACAACATCACCACAGATAATGCAATAGTTCCTAAACTGGTACAAAATGCTTACATTTTGACAGAACGACATGACAAATATCTCGCGGTGCGCATCTTAGGCCCGCAGGTTGCAGCACGCAGAAGACAGAAGGAGGCTGGCATAACACGAAGGAGGCTTTTACCCAGCAGTGGGTCATCCCGGGCTGAGATGATGATGATGTATAAATAACTAAAATAAAAAAATAAAAATTCTACTTTCTAGCTAATATTGAAAAATACCAATAATACCTACTATTTAAAAAAAAACAAATCAATCTACCTACTTAATTACCTAACTAACTAGCAAGTAAATACATTTGTAACTAAAACTAGCTACCTAAGTAATTGGAATGCACTTTGCTAGATCCTACTTACAGCTACCTACCCATACCTATCTAACCTAGTAGCTAAACCTACCTACTGTAAGGCTATCGACGCTAAGACTCATGTAGTATTATTCCTATAAACCTTGTGGTTTCCTTAGTGCTATAGTAAAAAATAAGTTATTATGTATGTGGAATCGGATGGGGGTGGCGAATAGAAAACACTTTGTAGATCTTTTTAATTTATTTTTAGGAATTTTTTGCAACGCAGCTTCGTCGTAGCGCTAATCACTCTCCGGTTCTTCCCGGCAATATTTCTACGACGACTGAGGAAATATGGGGAAAAAAGACGAAAGACGAAAGACGTAAGAGCCGGCAAGACGACTATGAAGCACCGGCATTAGCGATGAGAGTGATGAGCGCTTCCGGCTACGAAGAAGCTGCGTTGCAAAAAATTCCTAAAAATAAATTAAGATGATTTACAAAGTGTTTTCTACTCGCCACCCCCATCCGATTCCACATGTATTTTTAAAACGATAAAATAAAATAAAAAAGCCTTTTATTTCTTGCACATTTCTAGGTACATAATACAAAATATTAAAAAAAACTAATAATTAAAGAAAAAAAGTGAGTAGGTTTACATGTAGTGTTATTTTATGTTTTTAAACAGGTATTTAGTAGGTTTACGTATATATCTAAAATTAAGTTTGTATATACTTATTATACTAATTATTATGCTAGTGGGATGGTACCTTCTTACCTACTCAACCATAGAATGTATAATTAGCTAAATTTTAAGTTTTTAAAACGATAAATGAAAAAAATAAACTGAGTATAGTTTGTAATTGTATATAACAGTGAGGAGGAATGTATGGAGATGGACGAGGGTGTGTGCGGGTCGTGCGGCAGCGGCGGTCGCCTGGCCGCCGCCTGCAGCGCGTGCGGCGCCACCTACCACGCCGAGTGCGCCGCGCCCAGGCCCGCACGGACCGCTAGGAAATGGACCTGCGCCGCCTGTCTACAACCTTCTAGAGGTAACTATACTACACTACACTACACTATACTATACTAACTCGTCTCGTGTAGTCCGGCGACTGTCGAGGGACATGAAGGTCGCGCGTGTCGACGCTCGCAGAGCATCGACTAGCAAGCTGCGCGTAAATGTCCCGCGCGATGTCGGGCGACATCGCGCGGGACACGTGAATTTCGTGTCGAGCGACAGGAGTCGCAGAACAATTGTGCCCTAGTGAAAACGGGGCTTTATACATAGTTCCTACGTAACAAGAAGCGGGACTCCCATTCTACCATAATTACACATTGAAAATCACGTTTTGTATGAACCGTGATTCAAATTTATACCCCCGTTTCGTAGACATAGACAGGCATTTATTTGCTTATAAACACATTGTTAGTTTTTTTACAAAGCACGAGTCTAGTTCGAGAGTTTCGCCAGTCTGGTAGTTACTATAAAGCCGCGTTGACACGATACGAGTCTGGATACGAGTAGCGTTCGAGTAGCCATAGGAGTCCACTCGGTCCGAGCAGACTCTGATCGTGTCAACGCGTGTACCGTACGATGTCTCCGTCTGGCCGAGCCGCAGCTTCGGGTGTCTCCGCCCCTAAGTGGTAGAAATTTATTTACTATATTGTTAGTTTAATTATTACAATACTTATTTAGATTATTATGAGGTACTTCACTTCAATGCAAGGATTACTGATGTGAAATCTCTCGTTCGAGCTTCAGTCAAATAGTCTCAAACTAAAGTTCCCATTAATATATCAAGTTTTCCTATGAAATCAACAGTGTTAAAACGCCTAGTTGACATATGTAAAAACTGGTTTTTTTTTCGCCCTGTTGGTTCTATAGGGAAGCTGATAGTTCTAAATAAAATGTTAATAAGTTGTTATGTTGTAAAGAACACTCGACGCGTCGATGCGCTGCGACGGCGATGGACAACATTCATCAATACGCCCTCGCATTGGACGATAGCCGGCTCTCCTCCGGTTTGTGACATCCATACCGCCGCCATCCTGCTTCTTTACTAGGGTTGTCGCACGTTGTATGTTCTAGTGTCAACGCAGACCAACCATATGTAACATCCCTATCCCACTAATATTATAAATGTCACAGTTTAGATGTTTTTGAAACTACTGGTCCACAATTGGATGAAACTTGGAATATACAGGGTGGTCCACATAGACACGACAACTAGACATTAACTAGACATTAAATTCCCCACACCCAGGGTTACCTGAAAGTACCGGGGGGTATGGGGAGTTTTGTTTTTTCTTTGGCCATGTCTTTGTGGACCACCTGTATACAGTTCGTAACCCGGATTAACACATAGGCTACTTTTAATCCCGGAAACCAACAATGAAACTGGACACGGACAAAACTCACCTTGCTTGTTACTTACCATGGTTGTCGCATGTACAGTCAAACCTGGGTAAGTGAGAACTGGATAAGTGACAAAACTCTATAAGTGAGAGTAATAGCCAGGATCCGTCATTTAAAGCTCCCAAAACCTCTATTAGCGAGAAACAGAAACCTTTGTAAGAGAGAGTCGTTTTTCCCTCATGGACCTCCGTAAGTAAGACTGCTACTTATCTATACCTCTATAAGCGACAGTCGAGCTTTATTTATTTATGTATATTATTTAGGAGGAACAAATGACAAAACAAATTACAAATTTAATATCTGCTATTTTATGACTCATTCTTAACTTTCGTGGCACTTCTTACCATTGTTTTTGTATTGTTTCCTCGTCAATATTGTTCCTATTCTATTTCGTGGAACTAAATAACGTTGTTATTTTATCGCATTCTTTTCAAATGGACACGTGTGCCTGTGTAGAAACTCGGGTTAGTGAGAAACCTCTATAAGCGAGAATGAGATTGTGCTCCCTTGAACTCTCGCTTATCCAGGTTTGACTGTAGTGAAATTCATCGATACCAGTTTTATACGATGTCGACTCTCTTGGTTTGCGAATTGCGACATCCATATCGACGCCATTTTGAATTTTTAACCCGGGCTGTCAATGAAATGAAATACTTTGGTTGGTCTGCACTTTCATATAATCTTATTTTTTTTGGTTTGCACTAACATTCTTCTCTCATTTACCCTATTTTATTATAAAAAATCGATCATTTTATTGTTATAAGTTGGCAACTTTCAACTCTTTACTTTTTTAAGTCTTTTTATATTACTTTGATATGAGTTTCCTTACATGTACTTATCTTCAGTATGTGATATCCATTAACGCTTCTGTCTATTTCAATTTGCTTGTTCCTTGGTTCTAGCTTTGGGTTTTCTAGTCTTGATGTGTCTTGTATCTTGGTATTTTCTATTATTTGAAATAAATATAACGCAAAATGAGAAATGTTAATAATGAAACTACTTAGAGATGAAATTGGAAGTACTTCTTGGTAAAGCCCAACTCTCAAAAACAGCGAATGTAAGCAACATTTTTAGTGTTCCGGTCCAGTTTTGGAAAAACGGAACATTTTTGTCAAATCTCCCAAAGCATGTTTGACAATCTTAAATTGCTCAACAACCCTAACTGTACTATTGTTATACAGATTCTGAAGACAGTGAGTTTAACACAGCACTGGTCAAGCTGAAGGGTCGACGGTCACGAACCAGCAAAGAATCGTCTCCTGTCGTATTAAATGGAACCTCGAAAACACGCAAGTAAGAATTTTTTTTCAACTTATTTCCTCCCACTGTTGGATAACTTATACCATTCAGAAGCCCTATTTCCGGATTGAAACATAGGCTATGTTTGACTGAAATGAAAGACGTGGATTCTTAGATACAGCTTGAACTGTCTATACCAAAAGCAGCCATATGCTACAAGGTTCATCATACGCTGGTGACAGATATTTTGGTGGAAAGTTTCACACGCGTACGAGGTCGCGGTTATCAGCTAGTTGATTTTAAATATGCATGTGTTTTATTAATTTTGTATGTTTAGTAGATGCCTCTGTTTCTATTTATACATAGTCGTACATATATTAATAAATTACTTTAGCTTTTTATCAATAATAAATTATATGCTATTTATCTTAAACCAGTTTCCGTTTCGACAAATTGGAACGATGACCGGGTAATAAGGAAATGCGTAATGCACTTGACATCTATCTATCCATACTATTATAAAACTGTAAAAAAGCCAAAAACTAAAATGAAAGATATGGATAAACGAAATATGCAGATCTACTAAATAAAAGATTCTGATTCCGAAAATAGAGTTTGTCTATCTGTTTGTTTGTTTGTTCGCGGATCACGCCTTAACTACTGGACCAATTTCAACGAAACTTATACCCTTCGGAAGCCTTTTTTCCGTATTGAAACATAGGCTATATTTTATTGAAATCTAAGACGTGGATTCTTAGATACAGCTTGAACTCTCTAAACCAAACGCAGCCATTTGTTACGAGGTTCATCGTATGCTGGTTGTCAGATATTTTGGTGGAAAGTTTCACACGCGTATGAAGTCACGGGTATAATAATTAATATAAAGTAGTATAATAAAGTTACTAACCGTTTGGTAATATTTTATTGATTACTTCCGTCGACTTCGTTCGCGTCCCGTTGGATCCCGTTGATTTTCCGGGATAAATAGTATCCTATGTTACTTCTAATACCCCCAAGAATATGTGTACAAAGTTCCATGATGATCGGTTAAGTAGTTTTCGCGTGAAAGCGTAACAAACAAACTTACATTCACATTTATAATATTAGTATGATGTTTATTACAGATCAAAGGAAGATGTAAATACAAGTACAGGCAGAAAATCAAAACATTCACTTACAAATGGCGTACATGGTGAGTTTACGTAATTTATTATACACTTTGACAGGCGTCATGGCTCAGTCGGTAGTAGCTCTGCCTTCCGTGCTGTAGGTCGTGGGTTCGATCCCCACCGAGAACAAAAGTTTATGTGTGGCAAACATAGATGTTTGTTCTGTGTCTGGGTGTTTCTATGTATCATAAGTATGTATTTACAAAAAAAAATGTATGTATGTATTCTATCAGCCATCTAGTTTCCATAGTACAAGCTTTGCTTAGTTTGGGACTTGATGTTACCCGCAGTTACTTACGCATACATTCGACGGTTATCTTAGATCGAACACCGGGGTAGACTGATATTCCAAGTTGGAGCCAAATCAGTCCGTTTGTTGCAGCGTGATTGAAATACATACATCCTAACTTTCACATTTATAATTATATTCAAACTTTGACAGATAAATTTTCATGATAAATTTTGCGTACAGTGCGACGCCAAAAAAAATTTGCTTATCCGAAAGCTACAAATTAGTGTAGTTTTTAATTAAAATGCTCCATATTTTATGGAAATCATTTCCAACATCCGACCAATTGTTTGTCAAATTATCATGTTGTTTTATTCATACAAATCGCAAGGGTAATTTTTATGTCTACTCCTACTTCCTAATTACAAAGGTAACACATGTACATATATTGGAATAATAAATAATATAAATATTTTTATAGCTAATACAAGGCTGATAAATAATTATCTAATGATAAGCTAATTTTTGGCATACATTTTTCTAATCAAGTTTTGTAAATTGTTATTAGCAATTTATATACTGCGTGATCGTAAAACAAACGAATTCATGATTTTCGCGTCCGCGACTTGTTCCGCATCGTGTATGATCCTGTTCATTATTCGAGATAAAAAGTAGCCTATGTGTTAATTGAGGTTACAAACTTTAAATATTCCATGTTTTATCCAATCGTATAAATTTTCACTCTTCGTATAAACTTTTAGGCCGCCTTAAGGCCTCCGTCATGGCTTAACGACTGCTAGAGCCGGGACAGTTTAACGTGCCCTCCGAAGCACGGAAGCGCTCAGATGTAAATGCCACTAACGGTCACCCATCCAAAAACTTTCACTTATAATATTAGTCAGATAGGGTATGAAGTAGAATACTATTTTTTGTTAGTTGCGTACTGATTGCCTTTCGTGTCTATGGTTCGTGGTGCTGAGTTCGAATGCTGGTCATCATCAGACCTTGGAATATGGACTTCGGTACATCAAATCTCAATGCTTTGAGGTGAACTAAATGTTTCAAACTGCAATAATGCGCGAGATTCCTGAAAACTACTTTTCAGAGCTGATGAATATCATCATATCTTAAAAACGGTCCTACCTAGAGATGGGCATGTACCCAAACACGGACCTGGTAAATACCCAAATGGGTACATTGGGTATATACCCACCGCCCATCTCTAAGTCCCTACCTCATAACATGGCTAAGAACAATTCCTGATAAATAAACTTTCTTTGAAAAACGCATTCAAATCGGAGCCCTACTTTCAAAGGTCACGACAAACACCACACAATGCCGTCAAACTTACACTTACGTCAAACACCCCTTCCTCTTTGGTCGGGAGGTTAAATACCAACTTTTTTTTTGATCTTGCAGAAGAAAAAAGCACAAGTAAAAAACGCAGCAGTAAAAAAGAAGTGACATTACACACGGAAGCGTTGGAGCAACTCATCAAAGACGTCATGAAGCATAAGGACTGCTGGCCGTTCTACGAGCCGGTCTCGTTACAAGATGTGAGTTAACATCCTGAGGCATCGAGCCTTGCTCTCGCGATCGTAAAGGTGGTATTCCACCAAAACTGTGATAATAGTAGATTATTATACTTAGGGGATAAAGCAGTGTCTTCTGTCGCGGGTGACGATTTAAATCGCGAGCGTAACGAAGGACTCGAAGTTTACTCCCGAGCGTAGCGAGGGTGTTAAAAACTCGGATTTAAGACGAGTCCTGAGAGTAGCGAGGGATTTAAGTTCACCCAAGACTAAGGCAGCTTTATCACCGAGGAAAATACTCTACTTTTCGTACCATTTGCGAAAAAATTAACACAATAATAATATGAGATAGCATTTTAGAACATTAACTTATTTATAAAAATAAATTAAAATAAACTTAACGTTTATGTATTTGAAGAAAACAAAAACGCGGCATTTTCCTAGACTAATATTTTTTTGTCGGAAAAGCAAAGGCATCAAGCTCATACGGCCTGCATAATAAATGCGTATTCCTTTTTCAAAAAGATGTATAATGCTTTGTATACAAACTCAATGGTGTAAACACAGATGTAGTTCAGTATAAATTGTATTCCAAATTTAAATCACTTTCTCCCCCTAGAGGATGAAAGAAATCCAGTACAATTTTGTCTCCCTGTTTATAACAGATTAAAAATGACTATTGTTATGTTCGCTTTTTGTGGCATAGAATGTCACTTTTTTGAGCAAGTGGTACGAAAAGATAATTTATTTGCAAAAACATGTGTAAATACGGATGTTGTAGGTACATAATTTGGTGACACAACATGTCTTACCGATTTTGGCGCACAAATAAAGACGGCATGCTCAGACAACCCAAAATGTGTGCAGCACATTTGTTTACAAACATAGTGTGCGAACATTTCTAAATTGTTTCTACAATTACAATTTGTTATAAGTTTTGTACAAGTTACAATTTGTTCTTGTTTACTCGCATGAGTCCACCAAGGGAAACATTTGTGCTGAACAATGTGCAGCGCAGTGGCGCACAGTGCCGAACACTGGTGGAATCCTACCTTTACGCACAACGCTGCGGTGTGCGGCACAACGCAGAGTACCGCGTTTGCTCTTCGCCGCTGACGCATATATGTTTTTTCAGATGTATTTTTCAAATCGGTTTTATAAATGACGGAGTTCTGAGGAGACAAACAACAGAATTGATAACTGTTTTCTTTTTTTTTTGAAGTTGGTTAAAAGCCCCAAGTCAAACAACAGAATTGATAACTGTTTTCTTTTTTTTGAAGTTGGTTAAAAAGCCCCAAGTCTTATTCACTTGAACGCCTCCAGGTGCCAGACTACCTTGACGTGATAGAAGAGCCCATGGACTTCAGCACGATAAAGCAGAAGCTGGAAGAAGGCCAGTACACGGCGGATGATCAGCTCGTGTCTGATGCTGCACTGGTCCTCAGGAATTGCTATGTTTATAACCCACCCGAGCATGCCGTTGCCAAGTAAGTTGTCGTATCGTATCGAAGTCTTCAAAACCTTATGACTCAGTCAGTTCGACTACTACCGAACCATACTTCTAAAAAGAGAATTGAGTGAAATGTTGATTGGGAAGGCATATTACAATGAATGAATTTTAGGTAATGATAATAGTAGTTTCTCAAACATGCTTGGAAATTTAAGCATTACTTTGACAACCTTCTTCGAGATAAATAAAAAATGCTGTACTGGCCACATACATGCGAGCAATGGCCGGCAATAAATGTATGAAAATCCATGGCCGTGTTTAGCGGCCATATAAATTACAAACAAAACTCATTACTGTCGTGTTATTTAAAAAAGGAACGATCTTTTACTCCCAAACATGGCAACCAAGGAGGTAACGTATCAAAGGTTTTATTGAAATTTCGAACAGGCTTTCAAATAGAAAGCTGATTATTGAAAAAAATAACAAATGAACACTGTAGTAACTTCGTTGTTCGTCATTGATTTTGAAAAGTAATTGTATTTTCAAATAAAACAGTTTTGCCTGAGTACTTAGTTGTAATTTCCGCGCATTGTTTGAAAAAAGTACTATACAAGCCTTGGCCACAACTAGGCAATGATGGACCTACGTATGTGTGCCTCGTCTTCGACTCGGCCTGCATTTACACCATCATTGCCTCTTATGCTGGCCGCTGCAGTAATGTACTATTGTCTGGTAGTACTAGCCTAATTTATTGTTCCTTTCAGATCGGGCTGCCGCCTCGAGAAGTACATAAACAAGCGTTGTTCAGAACTCCACCTGCCTCTCCTACCGTCAATCGAGTTAGAAGAAGAAGAAGAAGAAGGGCCCAAGAAAAGGTCCGCCGCGACCGACGACGGACCCAAACCAAAGCGAGCCAAACTCAAATGATCCACAGCCCTCCCTTCTAAGCTGAAGGACTACGAGTGCTATTAATACCAGTGAACTTTAACTAAACGCTGTTACAGTTCAAATTCCAGTGACTTGTGTAATCAAGTGAAATGCCTTACCCACCCAGAATGAAGTGATACTGATTTGTGTTTGTTTTTCGAAGATGTGATATTGTAGGTTCATTGCTTTGGGATGTTTCAGTGCATTTTGTATGGTAGTAATCGCACGAGTTGCTTTGTACCGGTCGACATATTCATGTAACGCATTGCACACCATTTATAAGGGTGATTTGCATACTAGTGGTAAGTTCCGATTATAGAGGGCATTGCGTGGTCCAAATTCATTGAAATTACATTGGCACAGACACCAGAGTTAGCCGCTACCTCATGCACTTTATTGGTAGAAAGTAGTCATAGAAAAGTCCAAACAAAAATGGCCACGTTATAATTTTCAAGCGCTATTTTAAACCAGTCAATAGGCATGATGACTCATAAAGAACAAATGATAATACATGTATTATTTATATATTCAAATATGTTAAATTATTTTAACTTGTTTGTATTAATTTATGCTGATAATTATGTATAACAATTAATATCTGCCAGGCGTGTTTGTGTTATGACTAGGCCAAATAGGCCCAAAAAAATTATACCTTCATAAATAATTATATTCTATCAGCAATATAGGACTAGTTTCTATAGTACAAGCGGTGCTTAGTTTGGGATGTGTCAAATGTCCATGAATATTAATAACCGCTTCTATGATAACCACTATAGATTAATTTGACAGCCGTCATACTCAGTCGGTAATAAGTACCTTCCGAGCTGTGAGTCGTTGGTTCGATCTCCACCGAGAACAAACATTTGTGTGTGGCAAACATAGATGTTGGTTCTATGCCTGTATTATAAGTATTTATTTATAAAAAAAGTATATAAGTATTCTATCAGCGATCTAGTTCCCATAATACAAGTTTTACTTAGTTTGTAACTAGAGGGCGCCGTGTGAAATGTCCAAGGGTATGTTAATTAATTAGAATGAGTCATCATGCCTATGTGCCTACGTATAATCAGTCGTTGATATTTAAATCAGTAGTCAATGGCAATCCAAAATGTTTCAGTAAAAGCGGCCTAGCTCGTAGGATGTAGTTTTTATGATGTATGTAAATTTGAAGTGATTAAATCATGATTTGTATGCGTTAAAATGTTATTTTGAATGATTCTCGCTTGATTTTAAACAAATAGACTAATTTATTTATTCCATACGTTAAGGTTTTAATTCCACTGTAGATAAAAATTTAGAAGACTAGTTAAAATTCGCTCGCCGTAGTCACTGCTTGACAATCTCCTGTTAGTTATCAAATGTTTTAAAGACACTATAATTTTTGAAACTACATGTTATCAATATTTTTTACCTTTGGTATGACAGAACGCGGATCCACGCGTGATAGATTTTCCACATAGAAAATATGTTGTGTCTGGAATGTAGACCTACTCTAGTAGGTTTAGATAACTTCTAAGTTAATCAATACTTATAAATAAATTATATTTTAAATTTGAACCAGTATAAAAAGCTCAAGGTAAATAAAATAATCCATTTTGATAGAAACTATTTTCTCTTGTAAGTTCTTGAAAATATGAAAATGTTTGCCTTAAAACGCCTAATAACTTGCACAAGGTAATCGAATAAGGCCGACTTATCGTCGCTAGACACCTGTAATGACGTCGGTAATGATTCAGTTGTGCTTTTGACGCGATCCCAATACAATGTTTACTTGAACAAACCTTGACGGCATGACACAGTTTGATTCTTGGAACCCATGTAAAAACCCGATGTCATAATGTATAAGTTTATAAAATGGAAAAACAGACTGATACGCAATGTCATGTACGTCGACGTATTTTTTCCAGTTATCTGCCAAATTAGACGGAACAGATTTTGATAAAAAAAATATGGGACCAATCCAGAAGATAAAAAAAAAGATTTTTCAAATCGGTTCATGATACGCAGTTCTGAGGTAAAAGAAATACAACCGAATTAAGAACCACCTTTTTTTGAAGTCTGTTAATAATCGTAGATCCAAGTACCTAAAATATCTCCGGTAAAACCCTCATTCGCGACCTTAGACCTTGAGGTTCTTTCATTTCTTGTGGTCTCGTAACAACTGGATCGCTCTGATATTGCGTTCACACTGCCGCAGTCGGCAGGGACTTGGGCAGGGAAGTGGGCACGAGCATAGTGTGAACACGAACATGCCCCTGTCTCGTCTCCCGGCCCAAGTTCATGCCCTTGTTCTCTAATGAGAATAAAGGCGATGTTGCTGTGGCAATAAGTCCGCGGCAATAATGCCGGCAGCGGCATGGGCATAGTGTGAACGCGGTATGAGCTCGCGCGTCACTTGAAACATTCCAAGAAACGCGTGAATTGGATTTTTTTATTGAGAAAGAGATATCAATATTTTCCTTTAAGCCTAAACGGTCTATACACGCGGTGCTAACTAAACCGCGGGTTTCCTTGCAATGTTTTCCTTCACCGTTTGAGAATACTGGGATTGCGTAGATTTTTCCGAATAGAAATCCATTGGTGCACGACCGGGTTTGAACCGACGACCTTAGGATCGGACGGCGAAGTTGCTATCACCAGACCACCAGTGCTGAGGAGTATGCATATAACAATTTACCTCACAGAGCACATCCACCGAAGACATTACACACGTTGTCAATCTCTATAAGACAATTATTTAAGTATGTATATAGGCTTAGAAAGATCATTGTAAAATTGAAATTTTATACAAAAAAAGAAAAAAAAATTGTTTTGTAAAATAAGTTATTTATTGTCGACAATTAATTGTACTTAGTACTTTAGGCATTTTAGAATTAAGCTCCTTGTATTTATATCTTAGCAACGTTTGCGGTCATCATTTGGTTGGGTGACCGGAGTAACATTGTATATGAGCGCTTATTCAAGTTAAGTGGCCGGCAGTATTCTTAAAATCTTAGTTTGCCACTAGCTTGAAATAGTATATTATGCAACTAGTGAATAAAAGGCGGATTTAAAGCGTGGCCCTCGGTATAAATCCATTTTATTCAAGAGTTGCATTCTATATTTTATACCATGACTACGAGAAAAAGAAAGATTGGAGGTTGTATAGCATTGGCTATACAACCTCCTTGCGCAAAAACAATAATTAGATGGAGGTCAAATATGTGTGTTCTAAATTCAAAGTTCAAACACCAAAACAGTGACTAAAAGTGTTTTTTATTCACTGTTTTCAGTGAATAAAATAAGCTTTTTAGAGGGGGAACGGTATAAAGTAATATACGAAATCCACATTTTCCACAACTTCCACGGTGCTCATGGTACCCAGTAAAATCAAACATAAAATGTACCTAATCTACTGAACCCGGGGTATATACCACTTGCGATCAAGTCAAATGAAAATCTATTACTTAATTCAAAATATTTTTTACTGTTGGCATCAAACACGCACCTCGCGTCGTTAGTCACCGCCACAAAAGCCGTCAAAATCAACACCCACCGCAAATATATTAAAATAATCTATTATTTATTTATGACCATGAAACGCACGTACGTATCCCGCCCGTTCGTACAGGCTGTATAAATACTACTTCTGAAACCTCAGTGAATGCGTTTAGTCTTTGTATTTTTTTTTATAATGCATGCATTTTTAGTCTCCCTGACATTAATAAAATGACTCAAATATACGTTCTCTAGATACTTTAAAGAAGTTTTCAAATTACCACTAACATTGACAGTTGTAAGTACCAAGTGAATTGCGGGCAACACGTCATAGACAAGAATTGAATTGAATTTTTAAATACTTTATTAGGGACTATAAAACTGACGGTAATTCAACATTAGTATTACATCAACTACCCCTCCAAGCCTATTACAAGATGACAATCAGAGAGAAAATGCGTTTGTTCATGTAATAAAATCGAATCAGTTTGAATCGTACTAATGGCTAGCGTCCACAGGCCCGCATCGCACGCAACGGATTTTAGTTTGCCTTGTATAAAAACTCGTCCGTACGGTGCGGATCAGTGGACGCAGTTGTATGAGTTTTTATACAAGGCAACCTAAAATCCGTTGCGTGCGATGCGTCCGATGCGTGCAATGCGGGCCTGTGGACACTTGCCTTGATGCTGCATACACGTTGTCTGCCGGCGTCATTGTGACTTGTCACAAGAAGGAGGCCGCCGGAAATGCTAATGGCACAAACCCTCCACCGGCCTATGTTGAAGTGTGGTGTGGATACACCATAAGATTTTGTATTGTTTAAATTATGAAGCGCTGGAGTTTAAGTACTCAGTTATAAAATATCTGGAAATTACATAAACAAAAAGTTTAACTGTAAAAGAATTCCTTTTATTCAGAAACTGGTGCTCAGAATATATTTTTTAACTTACATCCATAGGCCAAAATCTCACTCTGAAAGTAGTGCATATAAACCTTCATAGAATAAAGTAGTGAAGACTTAAAAATTAGAATTACTGAGTTAAACAAAAAAATTAATATAAGTGTGTAAAAGATACAGTTTGTGTTACTTATTAAGTGTATTTATTATTTAATACTTTATTGCACAAAATTGCCAGCCAACCCAAACGTGGTGGTACATACTGTACGTAGTGTTTTTACACCCAGTACATTTTGACACTCGCACTACACGTGTGTAATAAATTAATGAGTTTGTATTGATTTGATTAAAACAATACTGACGTTTATTTACATAACCCAATACTAATTGGTATATTACCTTAATTTAAGAAGCGTGTCGCGGAAAATCATTGGTCAAATGTAAATATGCCTCGTTTCTGATAAATCACTTTAGGAAATAGTCTTGCCGGCTGATAACGATTCTATTAGAGAAAATACTAATTACTTAACTGGCCCTGAATCTATAGTTTGATATTCATCGTCTATCTGTTTTATACGCAGATTTATTATAAGCAAGCTCGTATGAGTTAGTGGCCAATTCTGTTGCCGGAGTTTTTAGGCCACCTTAAGGCCTCCGTCGTGGCTTAACGACTGCTAGAGCAGGGACCGACAGTTTAAAGTGCCCTCCGAAGCACGGAAGCGGTCAAATGTAAATGCCGCTAACGGTCACCCATCCAAATATTTAAAGATTTATTATTCTCTTTGCGTTTCAATAATCACATTTATATTTTCAAATTATGCAAAACCAAAAAACCTGACGAGAGACGTGAAATTTCTCATTTTTTTTTTCTCTAAAATAGCTCTTAATGTTATTCAAGCTTCCTTCCTAGCCAGCGCTCACAGACCATCCAAATGTAGTTTGACATCTAAATTATACAAAATAAACACAACATCTATATGGTGTTTAAGCCGAAAGGGGCATTGTAGACATCTAGAAAAATTGTTGAATCGGTCAGCGAATCTAGAAGTTGTGATATAAAACTTTGAACTACTTATAGGTATATTGCGCACCACAAACAGCCAAGTTATAAGATACAAGATAAGTTATTTGCATAAATAAGTGCTACAATATGTTCTAATTTTAAAGTAGGACCTAAGTACCTAAATCCGCTACCGAAAGTTTTTGTCTTTCAAATCAGCTGTGTTTGGCACCAAATTTTTAACTAATTATTTATAGTAGGTAGGTAGGATAGGTACAGGTACCTAGGTACCTACTTATATAAAAAAATATTCATGGACATTACATACAACTCCCTCTAGTACCTACTAAACTGAGCAAAGCCTGTCTAGGTATCTACCTACTATGAGAACTAGATTGCTCATAGAATATTTTTTTTTTTTTTGTAAATATATTCTTGCAATACTTAGGTACATAGTAACCCCCAGACACTGAACAAACATTCATGTTTAGCACGTACAAATATTTGTTTGTGGGGCCCGAAACCACAAACGCACGGAAGGCAGTTGTGTGTTGTTACCGGCCTAGTTGTGACTCCTGTCTATGAAGTGTGACATCAAGTAGGTAACCCAAAACAAATTATAAAAATTCTAAATATCTATAAATCAAACCACTTTCAGGTTACTATACATAATAATGAGCACTCAGTATAAATAAATATGTACCTAAGGATGTTAGGATAACCCGATATTTAAACAACTATTGTTTTTTTTTAAGAATACTGGAACTATTAACATGTTTTAACCACATGTATTGATCACCATTGTTTTTATGTTTATATGTATATTTCTTAGTAAATTATACCTACATTTATTATGCGGACAGCCAAAGAGTGGAACTCGTTGCCGGCGTCTGTGTTCCCGAATGGCTATAATTTGGAAGTTTTCAAGAGTAGAGTGAATAGGTATCTTCTAGGTAACCGTGCTACATCGTCGACCACATCATTGCTTAACATCAGGTGAGATTGTGGTCAAACGGCTGCCTAAATTGTATTAAAAAAAAATATACCTACCTAACTAATTATATAGGTAACATTTTCCCTTTAACTAGATCGTTTAGAGGTACCAAAAAATTTTGGGGGATTTCTATTACCACCACTCGTGGTTTTACCGACTACTACGTCCTCGACGTTGATAAACTTATTCTAGTTCATCAAAAGATAATCAACGTTGTCTATGGAAATCTCTTACAAAGATATCGACGAATAAAAAACCGCTTATTTTACGAGTAACTAATACCTACTTTTGTTAAGGTGGCGTCTCTAAGCGTGGCAAAGTTAAGTAAGCTAGTACGAGCTAATGGCTACTCTGGTGTCTGGTGTGGGATTCCTTGAAGGGAAGTCTTCAAGAGCTGTTAAAGACATGGCTAACCAAAAGCAGAATTATTTTGTTACATTGATCATTTTTGTCTCCCTTTTTATTTATTTTAATTTATAAGTTACGTCATTAATTTATAGTAATAAAGCACTTGGTAAATGATTCGAAGTTTTACTAATTCAATATTTTTTTTTTATTAAATATATACATAAGTCAAAATTCTATAATGTTCCAGAAGTGTCAAGCGGAATCTTGAAGGTGGAGCCTACAAAAATATCAAACATTTCTTTATATTTGACGTCAGCGGCACTAAGTTGTTTTATACAACTTTGTTTTTTTTTTCAATCCAGCTATGCCTATGAGCTCTAATAATTTCTGTGTTTTGATCTGGCTGTATTCGTAGTACCTATACGTACCTACGCTTAAAAAACATATTTTTGAAAATTACGATTTGTAACAGATACATCTTATCGCTTTTTCATTTCATTTATTTCCGTAAGATACATTGTTAGTACACTTGGAAATGTCAAAAGTCAGGTTACAATAATTGGAATATTATGCTGTAACAATCTGGTTACAAAAAAATAAAAAAATTATGGTAGGTACATGTTGGTACAACAGCATAAAGTTAACGATTAAAATTAATTGGATGTCGTATTTAAATCATCAGCAAAAGCTTCGTCAAGAGTATAATATGATTTGGTCAACAATATTTCCTTAACTCTTACACTAAAATCAGCATGACTTAGATTCCTCAAGTCGTGTGATAATTTATTGTACAATTTAATGCCTAAACATACAAAACTTTTTCCAACCTTGCTCAGTCTGTGTTTTGGATTTCATGTCATGGATTTATTTTTTATATTAACCTATGTCGTCCTACTGCTGGGCAAAGGTCTTTCCCAAAGACTTGCAATGTTCTCTGTCTCGAGCTTCTTCCCACCATCCTCTTTCGAAGGCGTCTAGTTCGTCGCGCCAACGCTTCCTTGGCCGACCCCGATATCGCCGACCGTCAGTCATGGATATCGGATTTTAATTCAAACTTTTCAATGTTCAATTTTACATACATAACATTTTGAAAAACTAATTCTCCGGTCATTGACATAATTTTTAGCGGTCTAAATTTGTCCCTACGTGAATCTAATTTTTTCATTTGCAATAGCGAGTGTATTGCTCTTTTTTGCAAAATAAAAATTCTGTTTGACTGAGGGGCATTACCCCATGCGAGAATACTATACGTCATAATGGAATGAAAATATGCATGATAAACAGTTTTTGCAGTTTGGATATCGCTTAGCTGTCTTGTACACCTGCTGTATATATGCAATTAAATTGCATATACAGCAGGTGTATATGTTGTTGGGGACTCAAATAAATAAATAAATAAAAATAAACCACGAAATAGAGTTTAACCTCCAGTCTCTGATTATTTCTTAAGATCAATGGTAGTTAATCGACCATCGGTAGCTTAAACTGACAGAGATGACAGTAGATTAATCCATCGATCAAATGTAATCGTAGTTAACGAAATCCATAGTTTAAACCATAGTTTACTAGTATAGTATTATATAATCTGTATATAACTGCTTTTGATCTTACGGCCCTTAGCAAGCCTAGCCACGAGCGCTTAAACTAACCTAATTTGACAGCACTAAAAGTGGTGCCGTCCCTTTCTCATAAACTGAAACGACAAAGATGGCTATAATTTTAGCGCTGTCAAATTAGGTTCGTTTAGAAAAATGGAACAATAGAATAGGTATAACTGATAAATATTGAACGCTTGAAGAATGTAAAACACTATCCCCCAAATTATGTTTCCAGATTTATCTTGGAGTCTTGGATCTAACAAAAACCGCGTGTGTTTTGGACTTAACCCCTAATTCTAATTCGTCGTGGGGGAATAAGATCTGCACTGACGTCCCGCGTTGGGGTGTATTGTGCATTGTCCCCCTGCTGACCTCACCCCAACCAGCCCAACTCCTTGAAGTAACGGAGAAGGACTTTGGGTTGATGACAGCAATGTTCCAGCATCCCCGATGGTGTTGTGGATGCCAAGGAGTGAGACCCGATCAGCTCCTGCAGTCCCGTTTTGGATCTAGCTTCGGCTGTGGCAGAGCAATGCAGCAAGACATGCTCTACTGTTTCTTTTTCCTGAAGACAGCCACGACAGAGGTCGCTGTCTGTCGCTCCGATCTTGAGGAGATGGTAGTACAGATCACAGTGGCCCGTGACTTAACCCCTGTCAATAAGTTGTCAGATTTATATGTTACAATAAATCTGACAACTTATTGACAGGGAACTAAGTCCAAAACACACGTGGTTTTTGGCGGTTTTTGTTAGATCCAAGATAAATCTGATAACGTGGTAAGGCCGTATGTTATTTAGTTATAATAAGTAGCCATAATCCTACGGTAAAGTGTTTTTTAAAAAGGATTTTAAAATTTTCTTGCAATTTAAATTTAGCATGACATAGACATTGCATGACTAATCTCCCAATGGTTAATAATTTTGAGGGGTGAAATAGGCACATAATATCAAAGCTATGCGTCATATTTTATCGCTCCAGCAGTACCATGCCGCAGTTATTTATCAACGGGTAATATTTTTGATTCACCCCTACACCGTGTATGAATCAATTTTCCCGGAAGCTCAAGAGTTTTAATAAAAGATTTAAAAAGTATATCAAAACCTACACAGCAGTAATTAGCTCTGTCTTCCGTGCTGTGGGTCGTGGGTTCGATCCCCACTGACAACAAACATTTGTGTTTGGCGAACATGGATATTTATCCTATTTCTGGGTGCTATGTTTATTTCAGCAGTCTAGTTCCCATATTAAAAGCTTTGCTGAGTTTGGAGCTAGAGGGCGTACCTACTTATAGGTATGTGCTTTTTTATGGCAAATTAACACATAGCAAAATTCTATTTTTGCGATCACACAAATGTTTGTTCTCAGTGGGGATCGAACTCACGACCCCCAGCACTGAAGGCCCCAGCACTGAGCTGTGACGACAATGGCAAAAATGTTTTGCAAAGTATTACTTTGTGAAACATTTTTACCATTGTTACTTTGAAAGTATACCATATTACTGTGTATATTACCATATTACTTTGAAAGTAATATGGTAAAACATAAGTAAATCCGAAACTAACATTACGAATATTAAAGACAGTCTAAAACATGACAAGTGCGTACTCACACTATCTTGTTAACATCTTGTATCAATAAACTGAATTTGTCTGCGCATGACATTAGTCACACATCATTGTTAAGTGGATAAGTGTTTGAGCAAACTAAATCAGAGTAAGTGTTAAATAATGTGCGGGATTCGAGTTTTGACATTTTTTTTAAATAACGTTAGCACTTTTATTTTAATAGTTTTTCTTGTGTTATTGTGAGTATTGTGGTGGAATTTAATCAATAATACTTGAAATCGTAACATAAAGTGTGAGCTATTGGAATAAATGTGTGTAAAGTGGTTACCCGATTTCAGTCTACTGACTAGAGTGTCAATATGCCTATCCCAAATTAATTTGCTGTCAATATCTATACCTAAAAATTTAATGTTGTCAAAAGTAGTCAAAAAATGTTTACCAATAGCATTTCTCATTAATTCATCATTATGTCCATCATGTCCTAAGAAAAACCTCACAATATTGTTTTTTTCTACATTTAGTAACAGATTATTAGCATTAAACCAGTCCTTAAAATTACATATTAGCGTGTCCAATTTCAAACATAAATTCACTTTATTTTTATCACTTATCACAACGGTAGGTTACCTACCTATCAACCGTGTATTGTAAATTGAAGGTCCCAAAAAGGTTTTTTGAGGTTATCTCCAAGTGCCCTACCGACTTATGATTTTTGGCAGAGTGGGAATCTATTTTAGTATGTCGTCGGAAGTAGTTGAGTACTTTGCTTGGGATTGAGGTTATCAACTTTCTGGATAAAGGTTCCATATAGGCACAGATTCTAAAATTACCTTCAAATTTCTTGCCCTTTCTAAACTCATTAACATAGGTACTGTTAAATTTGAAGACGGGAGCAAGGACTATAGAATAAAGAAGAATTCCATGGCACAATCAAATACTTTTATTAAGCTTAGGAAAGTTATATTTAGTACATCTTATTTATTATGGAAACCTATTCGCTACACCTATTACGTACGACGCCATGACAGGCAAGACAAGAACGAATGAGTTGAACATATTGGGGTGAGTGAACTAGAGTGAACCTTTTCTTTACCTCTCATCTCTATGATCTAGCTAGTCTATGACAGAATACTACAGATAACTTACTCTATTTCCAATACCCCGGCTCAAGTTCAAGTCTCATTTTTTTTTTTAAACTTATACAAAACAAAAATGACTTGCTAACTTGCCAACGAAATTTATAACAATACTATGGCAACTCTAAAATATTTGACAATCAATCGTATTTTGACTTTGACAGTTACAATATGTTTCAATTTAAAGAAGAAGAAGCCTCCTTTTGCTTGCTTGTTTGCTAAATCTATAATTTAGCAATCTTTGTTTACATTCTTTGCTTGATACAACTTATTACTGACAAGGTAGTAAACATTACAACTTACATATTCAAAACTTATTCTAAACCAAGTAATTTACACAAATATTGGTGTCTGACTTTCGAAAATGATTTGGTAAATATGTCAGCACTATTTTCTTGAGAACACACATATTTTATTATCAATAAACCCTTGTTTACTATATCCTTTATAAAGTGAACTTTTATATCTATATGTTTGGTTCTCTTACTATTTTCATAACTTTCTATCATTTTTATAGTACTCTGATTGTCTATAAACAAATAACAATTTAAGTTTTTGTCACAGTCCAAGTTCTTTAACACTTTGATAATAAACACTGTTTCACTTACAGTTTGTGCTGCTGCAACATACTCTGATTCAGCGGTAGAGAGTGCAACGGTTGCCTGCTTCTTCGAGCTCCAGCTGATCAAGTTTCCGCGGTGAAATATGGCTACTCCACTGATACTTTTGCGGTCATCTCGGTTACCTCCCCAATCTGCATCTGAAAAACTGTGCAAGTGATTATTTTCTTGTTTCTTGTATTCTAATCCAGTATCTTTTGTTTGTTTCAGGTATCTGAGAATTCTCTTTCCAGCTTTCCATAGAGTCTGTGTTGGACAATGCATGTATCTACTGAGATATCCTGTTGCATATGCGATGTCTGGTCTGCTGATTGTTGCTAGATACATCAATGATCCGATAAGTTCTCTGTATGGAACATTATTTACAATTTCTTCCTTTTCATTAACATTCAGGCCAACCTCCACAGGTGTATCCACGCCCTTACAGTCCACCATATTAAACTTTAATAAAAGTTTCTCGATTATTTGTGTCTGTTTTATTTTCATTCCTTCATTAGATCTTGTTATTTCTAGGCCTAAGAACTTGTTTATATTCCCCATATCTTTTGCTTGAAATTCATCTTGTAGTTTCTTTATAATATTATGGCCATTTCCAATTACTAGGATGTCATCTACAAATATTAGTATGTATACACTCTTTGCAGTATAAAGACAAAAATCACTCTGTGATTGGACAAATTCATTTTTTATCAGGAAATTGTTCAATGTGTCATTCCAGCATCGTGGGGATTCTTTTAGTCCATATAGTGCCTTTTTTAACTTCAGTACTTTTCCTTCCTTGTATGGTACTCCTTCTGGGTATTTTATGAATATATCTGTCTTTAATTTTCCATTCAAAAATGCTGTTGGTATATCGAGTTGTCTGACTTGTAAATTTTCCTGAACAGCTTTGTTTAAGAATAACCTTACTGTTGTCATTCTGGCTACTGGTGCATAGACATTTTGTGTTGTTTCTTCCTGAAAACCTTTTGCAACGAGTCTTGCCTTTTTAGTATTATCAGATTTTGTCCGAAATACCCATCTTGTGTCGATAGCCTTTTGATTAATTGGTAATTCACATTCTTCCCATGTTTTTAACTTTCTATGTGCATCTAGCTCTTTCTGTATAGCTTCTGACCACTCTCCTTGTTCAATTGCTTCTTTGTAGCTTGTAGGGTCTTCTGTCAATAATGCATAGGCTACATTACTCATATCATAGTCTTCATATTTCTTTGGCATTGTAATTGGTCTTTTTGTTGTTTGAATATTCTCTTCTTTTTCATCTGAGCTTTCATATTCATCACTTGATATTTGCTCTTTTCTTTCCTGTTCTATTTGTGGTTGCTCTCTGGACTCATTTGTGTCACTTTCGTCTGAAAATATATATCTTTCTCCATGATCATATTTGTAGTCGGTCTCATCAAAACGAACATCTCTCGATATTATTATCTCATTTGTTTTTGGATCCCACAATCTGTACCCTGAACCACAATATCCAATCATAATCATAGGTTTTGCTCTAGGTTCTAGTTTACTTGGCCTTGGAAAAATTATGCACCACGCTTTAGAACCAAAGACTCTCAGTCTCTCTAGTTGATTCTTTCCAAACCATATATTGGCCGGTGTGTCTCCATTGAGTGCTCTAGAGGGGGATCTGTTTATGGTGTATGCTGCAACACGGATCGCTTCGCCCCATAGGTACTTAGGTAATGAAGTTTCTAACAACATAGCTCTTACTCTATCAGCTAGTGTCCTGTTCATCCTTTCACACACTGAGTTTTGTTGTGGTGTATACGCACATGTGGTTTCTTGTCTTATACCATTTTTGTTATAGAATTCTTTTAGTTCCTCATTCACAAATTCTCCGCCTCTGTCTGTTCTTATTCTTTTTACATAAAAACCATCATTACGCAGACTTCTTATATAACTCATAATATAATCTTTTGCTTCATCTTTTCTTTTCAGTAAATGTACTTCAGTAAAATGTGAATAATCATCTATTATTGACAGGTAATATTTCTCTCCATTCATGGTTTCTGGTGTAATTGGTCCACCAATGTCACAATAAATCAATTCTCCAATTCGCCTTGTTCTGGGTTTTACTGTTGGAGTAAAAGGGCAGCGTGTTCCCTTTGCTTCCATGCATACTGTGCATTTCATATTTGAAAAAGGTACTCCCAGTATCTTCATGCCTGCATGATTTAGGTGACCTAGTCTTCTGTGCCATAAATTGGTATCTGTCTTATTTGTGATCAATGCGTTGTCTTTATTCATATTTAAATGTAGAGTAAAAAGTTTCCCATTGTTGTCCACATTTACTTTTACTTCACCATTATTAATATTTGATGAATTTCTGTTGAATTCAACATTGAAGCCTTTCTGATTTAGTTTCATTACTGATATTAAATTTTGAGATAGGTTTCCTAATATTAAGCAATCGTTTATAATGACTTTTTCTCCATTGTCTGTTATACCATTTATATTTCCCTTTTTCTTTGCTGACAACATAGCTTTATTTGCTGTTTGAATTTTTATCTCAGGTATCTCTTTTACTTCCGTCATATGTTTCTCATATTTTTCATCGATCATGTGGTGTGTTGCACCGGAATCAATCACAAATTTTATCTCATTATTTACACTGTCTCTATTTGTTGCTGCATGGGCCTGTGCCGCTATGAATGATAATGATTCTGTTTCTTTTATTTCTTCTGTAACATTTGCATTTGAATTTCTATTATCACTTCTTCCTCTGTAGCTACTTTGGCCTCTCTGATAACCTCTTCCTCTCTGATAGCCTCGTCCTCTCTGATAACCTCGTCCTCTCTTTTGTTGATTATGTGCTGACGTGTTGCCAGGACAGTTTCTGGCAAAATGATTAGGCTCTCCACAGTTATAACAATTTATTGAGCTATTTTGAAAAGCATAATCTTTTGTGAAACTTTGTTTACTGTCTTTATTGTTCTTTTCTTTAAGTTCTGCATCTAGCATTTTGCATTTAATGAACTCTACTGTGAGCTCAGCTCCAGATGCCTCCAATGCTGTAATGACCGGCTGATAAGCGTTTTCTAAACTTAGTAATAGTTGACACACTCTTTCTTTCTCATCCATTTTACTTCCATTTGCTTCTATGTCTCTGACTATTGTATCAAATTTGTTAAAGTGCTCTTCTACGCTGTCTTGCTTTTTGCATTTTAAATTTATTAATTTTCTTCTCAGGTATAAGCTTGATAATGTACTTTTTCTTTCAAAAATGTTTTTTAAATTTTCTATCATTTCATAGGCTGTTCCTGCTTTTCTTACATATTCTAGATGCTTGTCTGATAATGCTTGTACTATTATGTTTCTTGCTTTGGCGTCTTTACTCTTTACATCTTTGTCATCGAGATTGATATTTTTCTGTAGAACATCTTTACAACTTTTTTCATCCATTGCCATCTCCACTCGAAATAACCAGTTCGAGAAATTTTCATTTTCCAATTTAGGTATTTGATTTACTTGTGTCGTCATCTTTATATTTTTGGTGTTCTTGCTTTAGAAACACTTTTCCACGCTCTCTTTGCCTAGCCTTTTTTCGTGGTGGCACGACAGACTCCTACAACTTTTCCTACGCTAATCTTTGTCGATCTGACTGACCAAGGACTCTGGGCCCATAACCTATAGAATAAAGAAGAATTCCATGGCACAATCAAATACTTTTATTAAGCTTAGGAAAGTTATATTTAGTACATCTTATTTATTATGGAAACCTATTCGCTACACCTATTACGTACGACGCCATGACAGGCAAGACAAGAACGAATGAGTTGAACATATTGGGGTGAGTGAACTAGAGTGAACCTTTTCTTTACCTCTCATCTCTATGATCTAGCTAGTCTATGACAGAATACTACAGATAACTTACTCTATTTCCAATAAGGACAAGTAGTACGACCGCTGGTTAGCTTACAACTGATTTATTGCAGGTAAACGAGGTGGTGGTCGCAGCCACGTACACATACATAACAATCCTCCCTCTAGTATAAAAATACTATTAAAACTAAGGTAGCTAGATTAACTACTAAATTAACAATCTTAAAGTAGGTAGGTACTTCTTATAATTAACCTCGGGACGCCGTAAAAATTTCTTAGTTTTACAAATTATCGTACTTTCATTCTGTGGTTCTCTCTGGGCATCGACCTCACTTACTGCTTCGTGAAACTCTTCTGAGGCCGAGTGGCTCGTTCCTGTTTCACCCACCTCGATATTCGAACTATCTTGTCGCTCATCATTCGACTCGTATACTTCCTCTCTTCTCCCTCGGCGTGTGGCATCAGTTCTGGCTGGGGTACAGACGACCCTGATGCAGCCAGTGAAGGTATGGTCATAGACGATGAAGGATGCGGTGACGGCGGAGACCACAACGACTGCGGCGGCGGCGGCGACAGCGGTGATGGCGACGATGACGTTGACGGCGAAGGACGTTGACAACTTTAGAACGTATATAAAATGAAACGTCGAACCTATTGTTGCAACAGATGTTGATCATTGTTGACCAGTTGATATCTGTTGCATACGACAACCCGTTGTTTCAACAAAATTGTTGAACAGATATATAGGTAAATACACCATCACAGATCTAGGATCAATGAAACTGTAGAGTACGGAGATTTTCATTATTGAGGAAAACTAAGTATCAAGCTAATGACCCACCTAATGTTAAGTGTTAGGTTACCTATAACAATATGTACCTTGCCTTGGGTTGGCGTAATAATTCGCCGGTAGGCTATGTCTGTCAGACACAATTCGGATCTGTTTTGTCGGCTGTCTGATGCCGTTCATCGTAACAGACGAGACCAACATAAAGTCTGCATCCGTAACTCTAGAACCACATTAATGCGCAAGAGTGTCTTTTGCATGGCTCCATTTATCTACAATAAATTGCCAATGCCATGGAGAGAACTGCCAACGTCGTTGTTTACGAAAAAGCTGAGAACATCTAAATGTTACTACACGGTAGGTACATGAATTTATGATTGATAAACTTAACATAATCATATTTTAATATTAATTTGACATCCTATAATTTATTTCAATACTGTATATCTACTACTCGTAATTTCTATTCTATAATTCCTATCGTACCTATTAATGCTCATTCTATAATTCTAATTAGGTAACTTTCATTTTTGTGTTAATTATTTTTGTGTTTTGCACACCCTGTAGGGTAGATTTACATTGATACAATGCTACTTTATAACATCTCTACATACACATGTAATTCTGCAAATAAATATACTTTGACTTTGGTAGGTAATAAAAAACGTGTGGAAAGTTTGAATAAAAAGTAATGTGTGTGTGTCGATAAAATGGTTTTATTATTAAATGGTTGGTTCTTGGTGGTTACATTTCCTACATATAGGAGCTCATTTGGCCATGCATAAAGTGAATTTTTAACCTTACGTACCTAATACCTATAAACCACAAAGGTTATTTCACTCGGAACACTCATGCGCAAATAAAATTGCATCTTGCTACCTAATTATTATTTTTTAATTGATCCGTGTTTTATAGTTTCATTCGAATCACTAAATTGCGAAACAAAGAACGCGTGTGCGGATCAAGTGCGTGTGTATTCTTTTAAATTTAAAGGAACAAAGTTCTTTTACCTAAAAGATTATTGTTAAGGACGACAAGACAGCACAGTACGCGTGCGCGGTCATGTAAATTGAAGCACGGAAGCCGTGCCCGCCTTGCGCACGCGGGTTTGTGTGTTTTGAGCTTAAAGGTTAGACCGCACTAGGGCGGAACTGCACTGCAGCGGAGGGTCGCGAAGGTTAACTTCAATATTCTTTCCAACAAAATGTACTAGCCATACCGCACTACGCGGCAACGGAACTGCACTGCAGCGGAGCGTCGCGACAGAGTTGGACAACTAGGCAAAGTTGAGGCGCTCGCGTCGCGCAGTTCCGCTGCCGCTTAGTGCGTTATAGTAAGCGGCGCGTCCGCGACACTTGCGAGGCATCCATCTATATTATACTAGCTGTAGCGCCCGTGGCTTTGCCCGCGTGGTAGGTACTCAGTAATAAAGCAACACATAAACTATGCTTCCCGTTGACTTTATAGCGAGATCTTAAGTAGGTACCTACTACCTACTTACCTACCTACCCACTTAGCTACTTCTTTAAATGTGGCTTCAGAGGCTGGTATTTTTTACCTAGGTACGCTATCTCCCTTTCTACCTACACCTTTCGTAGGTATTTTATTTTTTTGTAAGGACAAGCTAGGACCTACCTAAGCTTGAAACAAACCAATTTTTCCATACAAACTTCAACAACTAATAGCACAGCGAATTAGTGTTGAGCTAGTTTTTTTAAATACAGTTCTTATTTATTTAGTTTGATGAATATAGGTAGGTACATGCCAATTTTGGTATTTATAACTTCAAGGAATACGATTTTGCATACTAACGTTTAGGCCCAGTTTGACCCAGTCAGGGGTTAAATTTGTTAAAATCCCGTCTTAGCGGGTGCCTATGCCATGTAAAGAAAATACATTTCAAATTTTAGCCCTAGCGGAATGTGATAGGTAAGTCCAGGTGTAGCCTTCTTACTAATTTTCTACCCTACCTAGTAGTAGATGAAGTAGGTAAGGAAATAAAATATTGAAAAACTAATTACAGAGTATATTAAAATTAAATAAAAGAAACTAAATTTACACAGAGAGTTCAGGGGGGGTCTAATTGTTTCCAGATTACGTTACGAAACCTTCGGATAGATATGCCACTGGCCTTAGCAAGAGTAGGAATCGCTGTCGGCTAATGCTGCCCGTTGGAGACACTGAGTGCTCGAGACATTCAACGATGGCGTAGCGTAGGGCGTAGTAGGTGGTCCGGATGGTGTAATGCGGCTCACGACAGACTCGCCGATGGGTGAAGGCCGGTTACAAAAACCCTGAAACCCCCATCCGGATATTTCAGAAAAAGACCATTTTTTCTGTTTGACTGCGACATCCATTTCTCAAGTAAAAGCGCAATGGCTACTAGCATAAAGCAGTGATCAATGATGAGGCAGCCAAACAGTGATGGAAATGAGCAGTTACACATAATTATATAAAAGTAGGCAATGTAGTGATTCTATTGTGAAAGAATTTACCGAATCATAGGTAGTAGGTATCCACTAATTTATGTAGGTACATTCAAAACTTTACAATTTAGTTTAGTGTAATGTGATGAGGATATAATATTATATCAAAGCGTAAATGGCCGAAAAAGCTAATTAAGTAGGCACTTAGCACTACAGAATGTGTATAGGTGGGTACATTACATTCTGACCATTACAAGGTGTGCTATCGAAATGTACTCACCTGACATCCACTAACTACAACTAAATACAACACATTTGCAACACTCACCCAATTTGGGGTTTTACACGTCACTGAATAGAGTATTTCAGATTTATAATGAACAACTAGTTGAGTAGGTAGGTAGGTAGTATCTTGGCGCTAAAAAGTACGTGCTCGCTCATTCGTAGCAGCGCATCGCCTGATCCAGTGACCGTTAGAGAACGCTTCGTCATGCTCGCCTTCCCCACTCGCTTGTTTAGCAATGCTACCAACCGAAAGGCATCTGACACTTTACACTGACGTATTTTAAACATGCGAGCGCGCATTTACGAGGTTGATTTTATAGTTTGACTAATGAAATTTTTGTTAATAATTAGTTTGTAAGAGAGGCTAAAGTAAGAACCGTTACATACCCCCCTTTTAAGATTAGGGTTTTTCCTGTGAAAAATCCACTATCTAAACTGCACTAAGTAAGCTTGAAATCCTTAACATGCCACGTACCTAGGTTGTGACCTGCCATATCCTCAAGCTCATATACAAGTTCAGACTTCTTTTTAATAATACGACATTTAATAAATTTAGGGGCTAGTTTTTTACAGAACCTATTGTCTTTGTCACTCTGATAAAAGGTTCGTTTCCAAATGATATCACCCACATTAAATTCAACGTTTTTACGACGTAAGTTGTAGTTTGTGCTGTTTCTGGAATGTGATTTTATGAGGGCTAGTTGTACACGATCAAATATTTTTTTAAGAACACCTAAATTTTCTGCATAGCTGTCCCGTGGCGTAAAAACCATATCACCTTCAATGTCGGAATCCATATAGTGAGACCCGCAACTTACTAACTCACGCCCGAATACTAAAAATGATGGTGTAAAACCAGTAACTTCGTTGACCGCACTGTTAAGAGCAAATTGAATTTTCGGAATGTTAGTATCCCATGTACGGTGATCTCTATCTATGAAAGTAGAAACAGCTGTCATAATAGTTTTGTTATATCGTTCTACCGTATTTACTTGGGGAGTGTAATACGGGGTGTAGTAAATGTTAGGAACATTATAAGTTGATAGTAAGTTACGCATTGTATTACTAGTAAATTGCTTCCCATTATCCATGAAGATTGTGCTTGGTACACCATGTACGAGAAAAACGTTTTCCTCGAGAATACGAGAAGTTATTTCAGCTGTAGCTCGTCGAATGGGGTATATTAAGCAATATTTTGAGAAACAACATGTAATGACAAATAGAAAAGTATTTTGTTTCCTTGTAATTGGTAGAGGTCCAACCAAATCTATGCTTATCATTTGAAATGGTCGGCTACAATCTTTAGGACGACCCATTGTACCAAGAGTAGTGTGGTTAGAATATTTGTGAGAATTACAAATATCACAATGTGCTACAAAATCGGCCACATCTTTATGCATGCTAGGCCAAAAGTATTTCAGGCTTAATCGTTTATGAGTTTTAAAAATACCAAGATGACCGGAAGTGGGCGTGGAATGATTATCTGAAATTTTGTTTTGACGATATTCCATAGGTACAACCTCTTTCCACTCAAATTCTCTAGTGAGAGGATTGATAGATTTTATATATCGAAATAATTGACCATTGTCAACGCGGTAGTTCAGGAATGACGTTGGAGAAACCTGACAACCGTTGAACACAGTTAAAAACCAAGAGTCATTAGTTTGCAAGTGTGGAGAATGAGGTGTAGGGTCAATAGCTGCTACAGGAACAGAGCGAGACAGACTGTCTGGGACTACGTTCTCAGTACCCTTCCTGTGCTTGATTTCAAAATTGTAGGCCGAGAGACGTACACCCCATCTAGCTAGTCTTCCCGTGGGGTTATTAATATTTAGAAACCATTTTAGAGAAGAATGGTCTGTAAAAACAGTAAATTTGAGGCCATTTTCTAAATAGCAGCGCCAGTGTTCGATAGCAGATAAAACTGCTAGTGCCTCGCGTTCCGTAGCACTATAATTTCGCTCTTGTTGTGACAAGGATTTGCTCATGTATGCTATTACTCTTTCCTCTCCATCAGAATTTTGAGTAAGTACTGCACCGATGCCGTAGTCACTAGCGTCAGTATGAACTTCAAACGCTTTTGTGTAGTCCGGGCATGAGAGAATAGGTGCCGACAATAAACACGACTTGAGCTTGTGAAAAGCGTCATCAGCTGCAGGTAGCCACGTAAAAGAAGGAGCGTTTTTTTTTTGTGAGGTTAGTTTATTCAGCGGAGCAGCCAAAGCGCTGAAGTTAGGAATAAACCTGCGATACCAGGAGGCAGTACCTAAGAACCGTCTAACTTCTTTACGATTAGTAGGAGTAGGATAGTTCAAGATTGCCTCTACTTTTTCAGGATCAGCCTGCAGACCATCGGAATTAACGATGTAGCCTAAATATTTTAATTGAGTCCTAAAAAACTGACTTTTCTGAAAATTTATTGTTAAGTTAGCTGTTGATAACTTATCCAGCACACGTGTAAGTAGGGACATGTGTTGGTCAAAGTTATTAGAAATGATGATGACGTCATCCACGAATACAAAAACCCTATGTTCAAATTCAGGACCATAAAACAAAGCATCTACCAGTCTTTGCTGGGTAGCCGGAGCGTTTGTAAGACCAAAAGGCATTGATTTAAATTGGAAGGTACCCCGTGACGGAATGTAAAATGCCGTCTTTTGCCTATCTTCTTTTTGAATTAATATTTGCCAAAAACTTTTGGAGAGGTCTAAACTTGAAAGAAACCTTGCGTCACGTAGGTTATCGAGAATTTCTGATATATAAGGTAAACTATATGCGTCTTTTTTTGTTACCGCATTGAGTTTCCTACTATCTAAACAAAAACGTAATTCTCCGTTTTTTTTTGGTGTTAGAAGAACAGGCGAAGACCACGGGCTCTCACATGGTTCAACAACATCCTCTTTCAACATCTCATCTAATTGCTCTGTGAGGATGCGTTGTTTTTCAGGAGACATTCTATAATACCGTTGACGAATGGGGACAGCTTCCCCGGTATCTATTGAATGTGTAATCAAATGAGTGCGACCTAAACCGCGTTCTTCATAAGAGATTGCACGAAATTGTGCTATTATGCGGTCAGCCATTACCTTTTGATTCCTTGATAAGTGGTCATAGGAAAATAAATTTTGATTTTGAGGTTTCCTTTTCTCTATGTCTGCAGTGAGGATTTCATCGGAATCCTTGTAGTAAGCTATACGATCCAAGTATTTAGGAAATAGACCAAATAGTCTCCAAAAATCCATACCCAAAATAAGAGAGTGCTTTACGTTTGGAACAACGTACACTTTGAGGGTATGGTTTTGTTTTTGAAAATTTATAGGTAAGTGTAAAACTCCTATAGAATAGAGTTTATTACCACCTGCAGCAACAAATTGTATGTTATCACATGCCTGCAGTTCAAAACCAGCCGTAAGCAGGTGCTCATGACTCCCATTACCGAGAATGGTTGTAGAGGAACCAGAGTCAAGCAACCCAATTATCGGTTTATCATTTATATTAACCTGGACGTAGGGTCTAGATTTATCGATGTTAGAGTTATTATCACGGATTGAAGAGACAGCGTTGTAAGTGAAAAAAGAAGATAGGAAGGTGAGCCAGCTGTTCCACTCCTTTTGATTAAAATTTTTACTAGTAGATCGTTTTCTAACACTGCCATTCCAATCCGACCCGACTAGTTTTTTTGATCTTTGGTATCGTTGGTATCGGACAGCGCATTGCAATCAGGACATTCCAAAAAGGTAACGTCTTTCTTTCCGCATCTAAAACAAATAAGGAAGCGTTCTTGTTTGCAATTTCTCAGGGAATGATCATCAGTTCTGCATCTTGGACAAAATACAGCTCTAGGTGTACCAGCACTCAATGCTGCGACAGAAACATGTTTATTGTGGGAATTGTCGACCTGTTTTTGTTCACTAGCGCTCCGGTTAGTAGCTGTGTAGTGGTTAGAGTTTAAGTTATTATTGTAATAGTTTTTCTTATAGTTATAATATTTGCTATTTGCAGTATTAGATGTGCTGGGACTTGACTTGTATGCAAATTCAGGAGCTATTGTGCTGATTGACACCTTTGGGGGTTCACGGAATTGGGAGAATCGCGCGTGAATATTTTCATAACTGCGGCAAATAGTTTTCAACGCGTCGACAGATTGAATATCGGGTGAAGCCGAAAGTGCGCTAGCATAGCAGGGACGGATATTATGTAGTAAAATCTCCAATTTATCGTCTTCTGAGAGGGGCCTATTGAGACGCGAAAACATACAATGCATAATAGCTAGATAAATAGAAATGTTTTCATTTTCACCCTGTGTCCGAGAACGAATTTCAGCGGAGAGCCTGTAGTCGTAGTCGCTACTACTGAAATCTTGTTTCAACAACTCACATAATTCACTCCAAGATTTAACCGAATCTTTGTGACAGCGATACCAATGCAAGGCATCATCAGTGAAAATTTCAAAAGCGTACGATAATATTTTATCGTATGATATGCCTCTTGAAACTACAAATTCATCAATTTTTAAAATAAATGAGCGCACGCATGTTTTGCCAGAGAATTTCAATTTGCTAATTTCTGAGGTCAGGTTGCGCTCACAAGTAACCGATACGGCAGCTGCAGTAGGGGACTCAGCAGTAACACCAGTAGTGGTAGGAGTCGAAATCGGCTTAGGTTGTGGAACTAGAGGGCGTAGCGCGGATAACTCCTTATATTGTGAATCAAAGCTAGCAAGACAAGTCTTATGTCCACTTGCCACCTCGGACAAATTACTAATTCTATTAGTTCTGTGATAAATATGATGTAGTAATGTTTCTGTTCTAGAGAATAGATTTTTATCAAATTTTTGTTTTAGGGCCGTCAAGCAGCTTTTAGATTTTGTAAGACATTCTTGAAGACCTATTAAATCATCGTTAGGATCCAGATGCGATTCTAAAATGTCTTCAGACGGCAGTTGTAACGCAAGTTTTACTATCTGCTTGCGCAGTTCCTGGACAGAGCCTCCTGTACCACCGCGAAGCTCAACTTCATACTCAAGTTCAGTTTTTTGTAATGATAAAAATTTTATAACGTACGCCATTTTAGATGTGTGTTGCAAGTGAAAATTTAAATAATAAGGAAAGAAATTCTTAATTAATGAAGCATCAAGTCAATAATATATATGTGGTAGTTACTCTATTGTGCTTCTAAATAAACAGAATGGAGAAACAACGGCTAAGTGCTATTATAACAGAGAACTAAGCACAAAAGAATAGTAGAACGACATATAAGTTAAATATAGTACAAATCAGACTTAATACTAAGATTCTACTAGCCAACACCAAAGAAAACTAACTCAATGCAAAAAGGTCAAGTAACGCAATTCGGAAACGAATTGAACCTGTATTATTGGGCGCCAATGTAGCCTTCTTACTAATTTTCTACCCTACCTAGTAGTAGATGAAGTAGGTAAGGAAATAAAATATTGAAAAACTAATTACAGAGTATATTAAAATTAAATAAAAGAAACTAAATTTACACAGAGAGTTCAGGGGGGGTCTAATTGTTTCCAGATTACGTTACGAAACCTTCGGATAGATATGCCACTGGCCTTAGCAAGAGTAGGAATCGCTGTCGGCTAATGCTGCCCGTTGGAGACACTGAGTGCTCGAGACATTCAACGATGGCGTAGCGTAGGGCGTAGTAGGTGGTCCGGATGGTGTAATGCGGCTCACGACAGACTCGCCGATGGGTGAAGGCCGGTTACAAAAACCCTGAAACCCCCATCCGGATATTTCAGAAAAAGACCATTTTTTCTGTTTGACTGCGACATCCATTTCTCAAGTAAAAGCGCAATGGCTACTAGCATAAAGCAGTGATCAATGATGAGGCAGCCAAACAGTGATGGAAATGAGCAGTTACACATAATTATATAAAAGTAGGCAATGTAGTGATTCTATTGTGAAAGAATTTACCGAATCATAGGTAGTAGGTATCCACTAATTTATGTAGGTACATTCAAAACTTTACAATTTAGTTTAGTGTAATGTGATGAGGATATAATATTATATCAAAGCGTAAATGGCCGAAAAAGCTAATTAAGTAGGCACTTAGCACTACAGAATGTGTATAGGTGGGTACATTACATTCTGACCATTACAAGGTGTGCTATCGAAATGTACTCACCTGACATCCACTAACTACAACTAAATACAACACATTTGCAACACTCACCCAATTTGGGGTTTTACACGTCACTGAATAGAGTATTTCAGATTTATAATGAACAACTAGTTGAGTAGGTAGGTAGGTAGTATCTTGGCGCTAAAAAGTACGTGCTCGCTCATTCGTAGCAGCGCATCGCCTGATCCAGTGACCGTTAGAGAACGCTTCGTCATGCTCGCCTTCCCCACTCGCTTGTTTAGCAATGCTACCAACCGAAAGGCATCTGACACTTTACACTGACGTATTTTAAACATGCGAGCGCGCATTTACGAGGTTGATTTTATAGTTTGACTAATGAAATTTTTGTTAATAATTAGTTTGTAAGAGAGGCTAAAGTAAGAACCGTTACACAGGTCCCTCTTCTTTTATATATATATACCGTTCACACCAATTTCATCCATCGCGTTCAGTGGTTGCCAACCGACTGAGAGATAAAATGCCGCGCTGCTGCAGTTCTAGTGCGTTATACCGAACTACATTGAAAACGTCGCGTCGCTCCTCTGCAGTGCAGTTCCGCCCTAGTGCGGTCTAACCTTAAAACTTGCCTTGCTATCAAGGTTGCCCAAACGCAAAAGCTAGGCGTTGAGTCTATATAAGTGTCTCCTCAAACTTAAGTTAGGTTACAAGAACTTAGGTTTCGTCCGTGATAAGAGTTGTTAACAGCATGGCTCCGAACGCTAAAGACGAGGTAGCATTTTCTGGAGCACCTGAAGGTGAAATCGAGAGTCCCGCGAAGAAGGAGTTCAAACGAAAATTGAAGAAGAGAAATATAGGGTATTTCTCTGTGGTGCATATTTACGGGTTTTATGGAATTTGGCTCATTTTAACCGGTGCTGCTAGATGGCAAACTATTATTCTTAGTAAGTACAATGCGTGATTATTACTTCACGAATTACCTACGAGATCGCAAGCACAGGTACTGCCTATTATCATGGACTATAATCCTATTAATGGTGCTCTAAATCTATTTTTTACTCCTTAAAATATTTACTTTACATGTGATGAACGTAGTGCGATGCCTACCAGTTCACGTCCTCAGTGGACGTGCTTGGTGGAATGCAATATAGGCAGCGGTCCATCACGCCTACCTACCTACCTTTTAATTTTATTTACCTACCTAATACTTCATTGCACAAAATTATAAAGTTACAAAATATTGTTTTGTCATTAAAAACGAATGTTCTCATGTTTTCGTACGCAGTAGGTACCTAACCTGGGCATTTATATTGCAGACATAAAAATTTTCGAATAAAAACTGCAGTTGGTAGGTAACTTCATTTTACTGAAATGCCTCGAATGAATTTTTAGTCCTCGTCTAAAAAGGTAACTTCTAAAGATTGAAAACTTATGAGTGCAGGGCAGTTACCATTAAAATCAAATCAAATCATTCATTCCATTCTATAAATTTCAGGTTGGTAAAGACCTTAAATTAATTATAATTTCACTAAAATCTGCCTTTACAGGCGTATGAATAGGCTTAGCTGTATACATTAATCATTCAACGGATGCACCTTCAGATTGTGTCAAAAGTTTTGATAAGAGAATATTTTCAGCAATTTTTCTCAACTATGTATCAATACTGGGTGTTACTGCGGGCTCACATCGTCTATGGTCACACCGCGCGTTCAAAGCGAAACTGCCACTTCAGATTCTGCTCACAGTCATGAACTCGATAGCATTTCAATTCTCCGCTATCACATGGGTCCGGGACCATAGAGCCCACCACAAGTACAGTGATACTGACGCAGACCCCCACAACTCGAAGAGAGGACTGTTCTTCTCTCATATTGGCTGGCTCATGTCGCATAAACATCCAGACGTGAAGAAGAAGGGAATGGGAATCGACCTATCGGATGCGTACAACAATCCTGTGCTGAGATTTCAACATGAGTGAGTATCGTTTTCTTTTCCGATTTCATAAGGCATGAAATTCATAGCTTTACACATTTTTCTTATTTCTTACTTTAGATTTCTAAGCTTTCCAAATTTCGGAGATGAGAAGTAACGGTAAATTTTTGAAATTTTTCATCATTATACCTAGATATGTATGTACCTAGGTCGCTTCTCCCCATTGTTCAACGTACCTAGAGTAGGTAGGTAGGTAGGTAGGTACAAGACAAAAACACAATAGGTAGGGCAAGTTTCAACTATCCAACCTATTGAACTGAGATTGGACTCGTCAAAACGAATCATTGAGCCGAAACTCGAGCCCTTTTGGCCTTATTTTTTAACCTAGATTTAAAGGTGCTACCTTAATCTTGGTCTGCTTTTAAGTCCTCTGAAAAACTACGGACTAATCTGAACATTAGATAGGTAATATTAAAATAAAGTTTTTCTATACATAGGTAGGTACACATATTACGCAGCTATTTCCTGATCGGAAGACTACAATTAAACTTGTAGGAGGTTGTAGTAGTATCTACATACAAACTCACCATCAAACTACTATTTTCACGGACGGACTTTCATTTTGATTTTGTCCGAAACGCCAGTAACAGCCACGCCTGCTCGTCTGCCAGCTATGGCATAAAAAAAAAAAAAAAAAAAATCAAAAGTGACATTTGGGAGAATTTCTCCCAAAAATTTTAGAAATAGTTACTCAAGCGTGCTTACGACTATACATTTATGAAAAGATTTTCATACAAAAATGTATGCTTAAGTCCGTATCAATGCTTGAGCAGTAGGTAAATTGTACGTAAACCCTTAAATTGAAAATAAACATTTTTATTTATTTATTTATTTATTTATTTATTTATTTTATTTATTGCATACATGGTTTATATATATAGCTTAGGTCTTATTTAGCTAAAAGAACAGTCATGTACCCTGTGAGGGCGCAGCAATTGTACTAAAGTAGATAGCAGTAGTAAATAATATTATAGATTACATGCATAATGAAATAGTGATAATGTCATGGTACAAGTTGGATGAATGTCAATAATAATGGGAGGTACTTATACAATTATCAAGCGGATGCAAAGTCAAACATAAATTCATAACATTATCTACGTATTTATAATATAATTTAAATGTCAAAAATAAGTTGTAATTTAATTAGAATAATGTCAGTTTTTATTATGCAATTAGAATTAATTAGAATAATGTCAGTTTTTATTACATTTTTATTTATAATTCTTTAACCTTGTATTTTCGTATTTATTTATAAATCAGCATACCTACTGGCCTAGGTGGTACCTAAAACTCTTGTACCTACTTATGTTAGAAATTACTAAGTACCTAGGTAGGTTGGTATTTGTTTGAAATAATATCAGCTATGATCTAGTAATTATAGATCTGGTGGGTTACTCTCGAACACAGTTCCAATCCGGATCCATAGATTTTGACAGAAGTCCTGTAATTTTTCAGTACAAAATGACACGAGATCTGTCAAATTCCGTGAATCCGGATTGGAACTGTGGTCGAGAGTAACTCACGGTACCTGTTTTGGTTAATACAAATAGTATTATGTAGGTATGCCAATGATAGGTACGTATTTATTTTTTCACATTCTAATCACAATACCAACACCGCTATAAAACTGCTATTCGCGATCTTATTTAAAACTTGATGGTCATGGTCACATGGTAGGTAATGTTTTTAGTGGGTATGATAAAGTTTAGTTTCTTTTTCAGATACTTCTCTTTGATTTCCGGGTTCATGTGCTTCATCTTACCAACCCTCATCCCCCGACTCTGGGATGAAACATACCTCGTAGCATGGAGCCTGAACTGTCTCCGCTACATAACCAGCCTCCATGCGATATTCCTAATCAACAGCGCAGCCCACATGTGGGGCAACAAACCTTACGACAAGACGATATCACCGACGCAAAACATCGCTGTATCTATCGCAAATCTCGGCGAAGGTTTTCATAACTACCACCACACTTTTCCGTTTGATTACCGCGCGGCTGAGTTAGGGAACAACATATTGAATCCGACCACTAAGTTTATAGATTTCTTTGCGTGGATCGGATGGGCGTACGACCTTAAAACAGTTTCCGAGGATATGGTGAAAGAAAGGTCGAAAAGAACCGGGGACGGAGGAGACTTGTGGAGCTAAATAGCTTGCTCAGCTCAACAAGTAGGTATTACGTAGGTGATAGCTTTCTAACTAGAATTCGATTTTCAAGTATTTTATCACTTTGCTACCAAGTGATTAGGTAGTGAATGAAGTTATTGGAAAACCCCAAGCCATAATTTAGTCATAACCTACATGTTACAGGTTAAGATTTGTTGTTATGTAGGTAGGTATACCTACTTGAGTACCTACATAGGTATTTTGTGATTTGTAACCCAAAAATCCGAAAAAGCGGAAGTTAGAATTTTAAATTATATAATAGTTTTTTAGAAACTACCTAAAATGGTAGTAGTTTACTAGTTAAGTTTATTTACTAAGACCACTCCCGAAATCGGCATGAAAAAAGCAGTGTGTTCGAAAAAAATCTACAAATAAGATCATTTGCCGATTTTTTTCCTACCTAGCAGATGAAAAGTCAATGTTGATGGGTTCCTATTTTAACCCCTCGGAGTTTCAGTTGTCTTTTTACACCACTATGATCTCTAAGGTTCGAAGTGGTTATATAAGTAGGTACCTAGGTGGTTTGTTATTAAAATGTTTTTACATAATCCGATGGTTTTATTTCCTTTTCATCACAACTCCAAGATCATAAATGCAATTATTGACTGACGGTATTATCAACACCGAAACCAAACAACAGAAACTAATTAAAGTCTTGGTTTATGGCTTGTAAGAAAATAATTAAAAGAAAATGCAAGGTTAAGTGCACGGTTCAACGTCGTGCGAGTAGTTTAGATAATTGCACTGATCCCAAACAGAATGAAAATAAAGATCCGTCGTGTATTTTTTGTTTCTATGAATTGTCGTTGCTTAATACGAATAAAGAATATTTTTTTTATGTTTTTTCCATGAACCAATAAAGCTAAAGAGTATTTGTTTTCTATGCTTGACAGATATTCTCATTACAAATAGGTTAGGTTTAACCTGGTGGGTTACTCTCGACCACAGTTCCAATCTGGATTCACGACACGCCAACCTCCTCACTACACCACCACGTTTGGGTTGGCTGGCAGACAATGCTTTCAGCATTAAGTCCACCCTTTGTAACAAATTTATAATTTTGTGCAATAAAGTATTAAATAAAAATAAATAAATAAATAAATTTGACAGATCTCGTGTCATTTTTTACTGAAAAATTACAGGACTTCTGTCAAAATCTATGGATCCGGATTGGAACTGTGTTCGAGAGTAACCCACCAGGACAATGGATACGGGTGACATGACAGGACGTACGTTTTCAAATAAACATTTTGGCATCTAATTTCTTTATTAAATAACTAATAACACTAAATCAATAGCTTACTTCACATAAATGCTTTAAAATGTATTTGATTGTTTCCTAAACAAGTAGGTACCTAGTTAGTAGACAGGTATGTATGTACAAAAAATAAAGAACTACTCGGGACATGGACAAAAGTCAAAACAAAGTTAAAAATTACTTTTCTTTTTTACCTAAGCCTAAGGACTGGAGTCTTACGCCCGTTTACTGTTCAAGAACTGATGCGGACGCAAGCATAGATTTATATGAAAATCTCTACTTAAAACTATGCTTGAGTAAGGATTTCTGTATAGGCGTACTGACCTTAGACGTCATCATCAGAAGTTAATTGAGGATTGACTAAAGAGGGCGCCACAAAGACTGGATTCTTAAGATAGTATTGCTAATATTTGAATGTAAACAAACAGAACCTTGACTAGATCACGAATAAATGTGTCAATCGCAAACGTAACGTTAGTGTATGCGAGATACACTGCGCGGTGACGGTACAACGTATGACAGTCGAGTTGGCGTTGACGCGCAATATGACTTGAATATTGTTAGGTTTATGTAACGCGGCAACTGTCAGATTTGTTCGTGATCACCCCTCAGTTTTATATGCACAGGAGTGTATATGTCGATGTATATATTGACTAGTTGCATAGAGGTCACGCTGCGCTGGCCTGTCGCGTGCTTTTAGAGTATTCCTCAAGTTGTGTCCACTTCTCGCTGACCTTCCACAGCCATTGCGCCAACTCGTAGTCCTGTGCGGTTTTTGACGGTTCCGCTTTCTTCATATCTCTGAAATATCCCAACCCACTAATATTATATCACATCCCACTAATATTATATCCCACTAATATAATATCCCATCCAACTAATATTACAAATGTCAAAGTTTATGATGTTTGTGTTTCAATCGCGCTGCAACTTCTGGTTCGATTTGGATGAAACTTGGAATATATAATAATATAGTTCTCTACCTAGATTAACACAAAGGCTACTATTTACCGCGGAAAATCAATATGATCAAACGGGACGCGAATAAGTCGCGGGCGGCAACTAGTTTAATATAATATCAAATTTGATACGTTGAATAGTTGAGATAGTTACTTACACATAGTAATCCCCAGCGCATTTCCTCATACTCGGATCCAGTGCAGCATGAACGATAGTCTGAGAGCTGATCTTGGCGCTCTTCATGAAGGGCCAGAACAGCGGGTAGATGAGGTACCTCGTGATGCTCTTCATCATGGTCATGTGCCGCGTTATGTTTGTGTCTGTGAGGCCCGGGTCCACTGCCACTACTGATATATCCCAGTCTGGAGGATACAATATGGAGTTAGAGCGGCTCATTAATTATAGCACAACGTAATGTTTGATGTGTCCAGACACAGAACAAACATTACGCCTCTAGTTCCAAACTAAGCCAACCTTGTACTCAGGGAATTGTTGATGGTAGAATACATTTTTTTATAAATACTTATGGTATACTCTATTTATTTTACTGAATCAAAGACAGGTTAGGTTTGGTAACCGCTTGACATTAGGCAAGCCATATACCATCACGTCTTTTCATAAAAAAAACGCAAATACATTGTGTAGAATGTAGATTCTTAAACAGTGGTTACAAAATTAGTTTTTTTTTAATTTTGTTTGGGACTGGAGACGTGTCCCTTTGCTAAGTTTTTTTTTATTTTCAGCATGACACTTATAGTTAGATTTTTAAATTAAAATGAGTTACCTAATGTCCTTCTAGCGAGTTCTCTTGCAAACAGTAGATTAGCTAGTTTGCTCTGCGCGTACGCAGCTGGTGCGTCGTAGTTGTGCGTCATGTTGAGATCCTGCTTGTGTATGGTGCCGCGATGGTGCGCACTGCCTGACACTATCACCACTGAGCATGGAGTTGACGCCTAGAAACATACCTCTATGGCAATATTATATTTATTTTTTTATACCATTCCCCCTCTAAAAAGCTTATTTGATTCACTGAATACAGTGAATAAAACTGTTTTGGTGTTTAAAAGTAAATATATTAGTGTGTTTTTTAGAACACACTAATATATTTGACTTCCATCTAATTATTGTTTTTGCGCAAGGAGGTTGTATAGCATTGGCTAGGTTATATAGCATTGGCTATACAAACCCCAATCTTTCTTTTTCTCGTAGTCATGGTATAAGGTATAGTAGGCAACTCTTGAATAAAACGGATTTATACCGACTCACGTCGTTCAGGATTCTAACACTTGAATCACTCGTTACGCTCGTGATCCAGTCGTTAGAATCCTTCACTTGCTCGTGATTCATTTATGGCCCTCGCTTTAAATCCGTCTTTTATTCACTAGTTGCATAATATACTATTTTCCGGTTAAATATTGTTTTATTTCACAAAGAATAAATAATTCACGAGATTAAATAAAAGTTATACAAAATAAGTTTTTTTCCAACACATATAAAAAAAAAAACAAATATTAGAAAAAAATTAAAAACTAGAATGCCGCCAGCAGCGGAGCACGGCCTAAGCGGTGGTGATGAGTGCTACACCCTGAAGAACTATCTTATTTATTTTAAGAGTTTAAAACTAACAGCTAAATAGTTACACAATAAAATAAACGTTGAAGTGAAGTGCCTTGATCCCGAAAAAATGTGACAAATCGCAAAAATATCTTAACGTTAGCATATCCGAGATACACTGCGCGGTGACGCAACAAACGTTCAGTTTGAGCTGGCGTTGATGCGCAGTGTGACTCGAACACGTTAGGTTTACGTAACGAGCCGTCAGATGTATTCGATCTAATTAATTGATCACAGATATGTTATACCGCGTTCACACTATGCCCATGCCGCTGCCGGCATTATTGCCGCTGACTTATAGCCATAGCAACATCGCCTTTATTCTCATTAGAGAGCAAGGGCATGAACTTGGGCCGGGAGCCGGGACAGAGGCATAATCGTGTTCACACTGTGTTCGTGCCTACTTCCGCGCCCAAGTCCCTGCCGGCTGCGGCATAGTGTGAACGCAACATTAGATAGATAGCCTTTGATGGAAAAAAAGATACCTTCAATGTGTCGAGCATGAGGTTGGTAAGTAGGAAGTGTCCGAGGTGATTGATCCCGAACTGTACTTCGAAGCCGTCTTTTGTGACCCCCGCCGGGGGCTCCATAACGCCGGCGTTGTTCACTAGGATGTCGCATCGCGGTTCCTCCGATTTATACCTGGAATTCATGTAAAAATTATAAATATTGATGGATAATTTTACACAACGCCATCTAGTTCTCAACTAAGCAAATCTACTATCGGAACCGGATTAATGCGTTTATTCCCACCTGTTCTGTTGACAGAACTACTGGGATTTTTTTTCCCATTAGTTCTGTGACTTAAAAGACTATGCTTCACACCTGACTTATCTCTACTATTCCCACCTGTTCTGTTGAGTATAATTCTGTTGGCTGAACTGAACTACTGGTAATTTATCCGCATTAGTTGTGTGATTAAGAAAAACTTTACTAACATAATATTATGTATATATTGGCAATAAATAAATAAAAACTTGAGTGGTGTCAAGAGACACCCGGATAGAACGAAGTTCCTTGAGGTGTTGTTTTCTTACATTAAGTACACAGAAACACCTAAATTAAAACAAAAACTTCCAACAATACCTACATTCATTTGTTCCCCCACCAATTTATTCGAATGAGGTTTTAAAGTTTGAAAAAAGTGTCGTTACAACTTTAGGTCTTAATTTTTTCCGTCTAGCCCCTTTTCGCAACGCGCGATAAGGAACTTCGTTCCAAAATGAAATGAAACAATCCTGTTTGAACTGAGAAATATATGTATTTTACCAACATTCCTAACAAAATACAAAGAGCGTTTTCTTTTTAACTGAAAAACCCCACTGTACATTTTGGTAACTTGCAATAGACCGTTACCGTTAACAAATTGCATTTGGCACACTCTGATCATAGCATCGTTTTCAATCTGTTTATTTGTCCTTCGTTTAACTGATTTCAGTTGGCAGGCTTCAATAGAAGAAAACGATGCATCTTCTTCTAATTGATTGCATGGAGAAGTAAATAGTTTGAATCACAACAGAACTACTCAACAGGACAAGTGAGAATTGTATTCCTATTTGTTTAGTGGACAGAACTAATGAGAAAAAAAATCCCAGTAGTTCTGTCAATAGAACTACTCAAAGAACAGGTGGGAATAAACGGATTAATGGAAATGGAACATATAAAAGCATTTTTTTTTTGTAAATCAAAAGTTATCATACTAATATTATCAACGCGAAAGTATGGATGGATGGATGTTTGTTACTCTTTCACGTAAAAACTACTGATCCGATTTGGATGAAACTTGGAATATATATTGTCCGTGACCTGGATTAACACATAGGCTACTTTTTATCCCGAAAAATCAACGGGATCCAACGGGACGCGAACGAAGTCGCGGGCGGCACCTAGTGTACTTAATGTACTTACAAACTCGCGTTTATAATATTAAGTAGGATAGGTGCTCCATAGGCTAAGGTAACCGCTTCCCATCAGAAGAGCCGTACGCTTGTTTATCTACTTACCTTTTAACAAAGTCAGCGACAGACTGCAAGGAGGCGAGGTCGCACGGTCGACAGTAGACGAACTTATTGTTGGTTTCCAGCACGATGTCGCGTCGCACCACCTCGCACCGCTGCATATCGCGACAAGCCATGAACACCTGGATAGTACACATTATATATTTTAATATCCTATCCCACTAATATTTTAATATCCCAACCCACTAATATTATAAATGTCAAAGTTTAGATGTTTGTGTTTCAATTACGCTGCAACCGCTGGTCCGATTTGGATGAAAATTGGAATATATACAGTTTGTGACCTGGATTAACACATAGGTTACTTTTTATCCCAGAAAATAAACAGGATCAAACGGGACGCGGACAATGTCGCTGGCTGAAGTTAGTCAGGAATAAATCTGTAAATTTTTCGAATGACATCACGTTGTTATAAGAGATTTGCAGTGAGATGGTTACCTTCGCCCCTCGCCTAGCGAAGTCCCAAGCGACCTCCTTGCCGATCCCACTGGTCGCGCCTGTCACCACCACGGTCTTGCCTTCGGCACTTAATTTCTTGTCAAAAGGCGGGCCGCTGTACAAATCCCTATAAAATTAATTAAATAAGGTTTTAAATATTGATTAGTATTTTTTAAGTGAACCCACATGAAACAATATAAGTTATTGATCAAACTTACTAATCTGTTTACATTTACATGTAACTGGTACATATAATCCGATTGAATATAGCAAATTCAAAAATGTGTTTTTTTTTTATTAAATGTTGAAAGTTACCATCTTCTGCTGGCGACTGTACCACTTAACCGAAGCCGTGGTCTAAAGCTAGTAACACTTACTTGAATATGCAAACAGCACCGGCAGTGGCGCACACAGCACTTGCAATGGTGACTGGCAGATTCGGCACCCACATCGTATCTGCAACGAGTAAAACCTTTTTTATAATAACGAAAAAGTTTCTTTAAAACCAATACTTTTTTTTTCTTTCCTTACCTGAATTAGTAGGTAACTTTGAACGAATTCGATAATTTAGGTACCAGTACATAAAATAAATAATAGCAATGCCGAATTTTCAATATTTTTGTATTTTTTACTTACAATTTTCGTGTAAGGCTAAGTAGGTGTCGAATTACTTACCTACAGTACATAGTGCTGTCGTAACTAAAAACATAAATCAATGAAAATATGTGATTAAACTTGATTACAAGTTATATATTACTAATAGTTTTGACAATAATAACAGGTATCAGTGGTTTTTGTAAGAAGCTGTTGAAACATAACAATTTTATCTTGTACAAAGGAGCGTTAATAATAATAGGAACATTATTTTATTTACATTTAGGGTAGATGTGTAGGTTTTCATAAAATAAAGATATAATCACATATTTTCACTGAATCTAGATTATTTTATTTCAGTCTGCGAGAACGGAAGAATCATGATTTGCATAAACTTATTGTAAAATCATGTTTGTATATATAAAAAGTTTGAGTTTGTCTTTAGCACAAGTTAAGTTTTTAAACTGATTCTAATGTTTTTTAGATGAAAAACATTTGCATCGAACAAACTTAAAAATACAGATAATTTAAAAAAAAATGTAAATTGCATACTTTAAAAAAAAACAGGCGAGTTTACAAAAAGTAAAAAAAAACATCAAATTGTTTTTTAACAATGTGTTTAGATTAGTAATACCTATTACTAATATTAAGGTACAATAAATCTTCTTATGTGTTAAAGGTAATGTAAATTAAGCCAAGTTTGTTATACCTAATTTACGCTACAAGGCATTTTAGGGTACATCCAATGTGCATTATTAGGTCGCGGTCACACTATCATGTCTGTACCGCTTTATTTTTTTTATCAAACTCAAAAATGACCAAAGAATAATAGTAAAATTTCCAAGATTAGAAGCAATTTAGTAACTAAATTGTAGTAGATTTTAATCTTATCGATTTCGATTATAGTAGGTGCCAAATAACACGGCAATACAGGTCATTCACCTACCTTCACCACGATGTCGCAAAATTCAATTTATGTATAGGTAATTCTGTCGCTTTTCATACAAACCAGTCGCTAAGACGGTATCGCTCGAATCTCGTTAATACCTACTGTTTGTTTACCATACATAAATTGAATTTTGCGACCTCGTGGTGAAGGTGGATGAATGACCCTGTATTGCCGTGTTATTTAACACCTACTATAGTAGTGCTGGTAAAAACTTGTAGCTGTCTCAAATCTGATGAAAGTTTTTATATATTGCATAACAAGGCATAAGTACTGCGTGTACTTAAATCGTACGTTTAATTTAACTAGTAAAATAAATATTCTTGAACATTACACGCAACGCCCTCAAACTAAGCAAAGCTTGTATTATACTAGGTACTTGTACGTAGTATTTCTTGCGGTGAGCTGTTTCACCACAAGAGGTTATTGAAACTACAATCGCACAAACTATTTATATAGACAGGCGTCATGGCTCAGTCGGTAGTAGCTCTGCCTTCCGTGCTGTGGGTCGTGGGTTCGATCCCCACCGAGAACAAACATTTGTGTTATAAACATAGATGTTTGTTCTGTGTCTGGGTGTTTCTATGTATTATAAGTATGTATTTACAAAAAAAAAGCCATCTAGTTCCCATCGTACAAGCTTTGCTTAGTTTGGGACTAGAAGGCGTTGTGTTAAGTGTCCGTGAATATTTATTTATATTTATTTATTTATATTAGATCCATAGTTGATTTCGAGTGACACGCGACATAGTGTGGCCGCGCCCCCAGGGACAGTTTTACATTGATATAATGTGAACGTTAAAGATTTTTACCTACAATTTGGTCATTTCACAAACTACAATTGAGTTCATTAATTTTACACTAACTTTATGATACTCTAACATGCACACTATGCACAGCCTGTTTGATAGAAAGACTAGTTTTTTATATTTTCTTTAAGACATTATTTAAGTACTGATTTGCATATTTTTATTTATCGAGCCTGGATAGATTACAGCCAAGTATAAGTACATAAAGGTCAATGTAATCATTTTCAGATCGCGTACAAAAAAATCGAATGAACTTTTGAAATATTACAGATGTAGTGTTCTACATTTTTGTACTACTCTCTCATAAAATGCTTTTGGATTTACAAAAATATTTAGTTATCCATAAGAAAGGCATGCGTTCGTTTTTTTGCGTGTTAAGCTTTAAGCTAATGTTTATTTTAAGCGTCTAGTATAAAATTGACAGTTTTCAGAAACTAGGCAAATTAAAACTTAAAGTAGCTGTTAGACTTTTTTAAAATATCTAACAGTAAAGACTCAATTATGATATAACGTAACAGGACCTCTACTGCGAATATTGATTTCCGAAGATTCGGTAGTGACGTTTGTGTTACACTACGCCGTCGCCTCGAGCGATGGTCTAGACTCTTTCGAAGTCACAGCGTTACTGCGCAGTGTAGCAAAAACGTCACTACCGAATCTTCGGTAATCATTATTCACAGTAGAGGCCCAGGGGCAGAGTTGTGTCAGAGTTAGTTTAAAATTGCTTTACTATCTAGTTCCAGCTGAAACATTGTTTGATGGAGCACACGAATAACACAATTCGCTGTAAACAGTGACAAACGAAGAGAATAATCAAACATTTAACACACCACCTCATTACTTACAAGACAGCTCATGCCTATGAATTATTAAGCCATATTATTGCAGATTATTATTATACTGCTTTTTATTAAAACTATAACATCTATTTATATTATAAAATTATCACAAGTGCTTCACTAATTTTCAGTGCAAACTTAGCAATACTTTTACTTACAATAAATACATCTATTATTATGTAACTTCCAATTGATAAAAATAATTAAGATCTATTAAAAAAGCTTGAAGCATTAGGCAAGTAACACTTAGATTGACTACCACCATTGTCACGCTAGTTTAGTTAGAGGCTAAAATTAGGTTAGTTGTGGAGTTACGGTCGATACCTAGTGAAATCCGAGCTCTCGCTTCATCAGACATTTATGAACAGGAAACTTTAAACAGTTTTTGATATGCTACGAGTTACGTACTTGCGCGTTCTCAGATTGGTTTAAAATACAAGTTATCATGATGTTTGACAGCACCAAAATAAGTACCTAATGCTGACTTCACTGCGCTTTGATGCCAGTGGAGTTTAGCGTTATGATTGTACTAGCCGTTATAATTGCCTGCGACTTCGTTCTCGTCCCGTTGATTTTCCGGGACAAAAAGTAGCCTATGTGTTAATCCAGGTCACGGAGAATATATATTCCAAGTTTCAACGTACATTATCCTCACAAAATTTTGCATTTATAATATTAAAAATTGGATGGAAACGACAGCCATTTTCGGAAAATTCTTGACTAAAACAACTATGCATGTAATGTACAAGAACTCAATTCGTATCAAATCCCCACAATAAGTTGCATATAACAATTTTGGTTTTCAAAGATCCTTATGAGACTCAAAAACTTCATTATTTACAATAAATTGCTCCCTTACATACCTATATCTAATAGGTATCTACAGTGTCAGTGATAAATATCTACATAGTTTTGTACGATTAGATACTCTTATATTGGTTAAATTTAGTGAAGACATTCCATTTCTAAACAATAAGAAATGTTTAATACCTAATAATGATTCAGTTTTCCATTAAAGTTGAGTGTGTACTTTAGCTTTAGAAAATGTATGAAGTAAATATTGAAGTTTAACAGAACTTATTTTATATCTTAATGGTGTTCTAATCATTGTGCAGTAAAAAAGTGATAACCTTAAATTTAAGAGTCTAGATAATACTTGTTTGACTAGTAAAGCGTTAGTTTATTATTGTACCAGAGAGATTAACTCTGCGTTGAGCGCTAGAGGCCTAATGTATCTCCCTAACTTCAGGCTTTGACATACCAAGCACTGGTACTTAACCGCTTGATATGTAACAACCCTTAAGCTCACTTTAATCGTAAGATATGAGTTTTTGACTAGTAAAGATTAGCTGGTTTTGACGTTAAGTGCTGTGCTGCTTTTAGATTTACTATCGTGAGGGGGGAGGGGCCTAGCTATGCCTACCCGGACAGTACCTCTCGGTGCACCCTTCAATGCCTGGACCGCTTGGTCGAGAGTCGCATTCTTGATGCTGACTCCGTTCACAGACATGACCCTATCACCTGGAGATATGTCTCCGTTCTTCTCAGCCACACCACCAGGAACCAAGCTTCGGACTACGATGACCGTTCCTTGTGGATCAATAGGATCCTGGTAGTCGAGTATAGAGAAACCCAGTCCTTGATCACCCTTCACCAGCTGTATGATGTCTTCCTTGCTCTGCCACATGGCTAGTTCGGACACGTACTGGAGTGATCGCGACTTTTTAGATTGACTAGAATGATTTGTCAGTGTGGCTGTACTGGAAGTATTTATGGAAGAGTCTGATTGGGCTTTTACAATAGTAGTCAGATTGTTTAGGCTTCCTGATATGATTTTCCGGGCTTCAAAGCCTTCACGGTCGGATGCTAAGTTGATCAGCGGTCGAGGTCCACTCTCGATACTACTCCTGGCACATACTATTCTAACCCTGTTGGGTAGATGCTTCAGTATACCGACTACTTCAGTATGAGTTAGGCCATGTAACCTGTACTCATTCACTTCTAATAGTTCATCCCCTGCTAGAAGGGTACCCTGTTGGCCGACCGGGCCTTCCGGAAGTACAGATCTGATGTAATGATGCGGCCTCACCTCCTGGCCACCCTCCACATCAACAGTTCCTTCTAGACTGATGCCGAGACCGTCTAGCTTGTTCACTTCAGCAACTAATATCTGCTTTCCAGGCTCGAGGGTCTCTTCCCACTTCTTCTTGATTTCTTCTTCATCTACAGCTAATATTTCATCAAATCTTCTATCTAATTCCTCTTGTGTTGGCTCCTGGGGGTCTCCAATTTCTAATACACCAGAATCTATTGTGGTGTTGGATTCTGGCTCTGGGTCTATTTCTGTAGTACTGTTATCCGTTTGGGAAGGCACTGGGAACCAGGATAGAGTAGTGGCCGAGGGCGATGGCGACGCAGGCCGCTCCTCATTGAATATCGCTAGCTGGAGGTGCTCAAACTTTGGACCTCGCAAGTACCTCTCTAACACTAGGTGGACCGAGATGCCGGTGTTTCTCAACACTTCCACAGCCTGAGGATTACTCCTTGCTGCTAATGACACCCCGTCCACTTCAACTATCCTATCGTTAATTTTAATCTGACCGCTCTGTTCCGCACTGCTGCCCTCGATGATGCTTTTTACAAATATTCCGGACAACTCCTCCTTCTCACAAACGTAGCCCGCGACCGTGATCCCTAAGCCGTACACATTTTTGTTTAGATCCACGTGAACGATCTCCACCTCGGGCAAAGTCGGGAGCTCGATCGGAACCGGGATTGTGATCGTTATCGTCGGCGACACCGCATCCGATACGATTGGGTGATCCGGGATCTGCAGTGGATGGTCGCCGATGACGCTAACGGCCGCCGTCACCAGAGCGACATCCTTGAGACCATTGATGTACTCCGTGTAGCACGTGGAGAGGTCGTAGACGGCGCCGTAGCCGGTCTCGATGAGATGCCGGTCGAGTTGCTCCGGGTCGCCGAGGATGTTGGTGGGTACGAGCGCGGTGCCGGGCGGCGGGTGGGCGCGCGCGGCGGGCTCGGCGGGGCGCGCCACCAGCAGCCGCACGGCGGGCCCCGCCGCGCGCAGCACGCCCGCCACCTGCTCCGAGGTGAACCCGCGCAGGTTGACGGCGCCCACCTGCAGGACGTGGTCACCGCTCTGCAGGCGGCCGTCCTTCTCCGCCACCCCGCCGGGCACCACGTACTTGATGACGACCCCCGTGCTGCGCCCGCCTACCAGGTTGAACCCCAGCCCGTTGCCGTCGTTGATCAGGTCGACGACTTCCACTTGCGCCCACTCGGTACTCAGCACCATGTCGCAGCGCCTCACCATCGAGCGCTCCCGATGTTACGTGATGAGCCCGACTCTGAGGTTGTTCGCTCCCGGTAACCGCATCCTGCTACGTGCGGGCTCGGGCCCCCTTTCTTAGCACTCGCGTTATCGCCAGAAATGTAGCACGCACCGCGTTATAATCGTAATTTTAAGAAAAAATAATAAAAATGACATTTACATACTTGCTGAACCGGAGACTGCCAGACAGAATGTTGCCAGCCAGCCCAGATGCGGGGACTACTTAACTCTATGCTCGCGAGAATGTAAGGTAGGACCACAGACTAAAGATGCTGGCCCCTAACCATAGGTTGCTTGACTCAAACTATAGAGTCCTTTTCATGAAAGAAGTCCCGCGGAAATTTCCGGAACTAAAGTTTAAAACTAAATTTTAAATTAGTTGTCAGGTGCTGTTAATGTGTTCGGATGCTAGTGCGTTTTTATTTGGTTTCTGTGATCAAAGTTTTGTTTTCAATGCCTAAAGTTGTTAAAAGTACTGCCCGAGAAATAATACTTAAGGTCGACTACAGCGCCGCGTCTGCGGGACTTCTTTCATGGAAAGGACTCTAGTTGCCAGCTTCATACTCTTTTCCGTTTTCGTCAGTCTGTAAAGTAGAACGAGTTCAAAAATACAGATGGCGCTAGTTAAAAATCTGATGAGTGTTAACGCGAAGGTAATCAGTGGCTAGTACATAGAGTAAGGGAAAAAAGAATAGAGATGACATACCTACGAAAAAAACGTGCATACCTAATCTGAGTCTGGCACAAAGATGGAGGCTTGCCGTAGAGCTGCGCGCACTATTATCGATATCGATAGTTGAATCGCACGGTGTTTGCAGAATTTAAAAAATTCGCATATGAGTTTCTTTTAGATTTCTTCATAAAGGCTTCTACGAGTAGTACACACACACAGTGCCGCCGGCTTAGGTTGCCGCGTGCGGCTCAAGGTTACTTAGCTTATTGATTGAGTTTCATGCGGACTGCCAGTTTTTGCGGCTTGTGCCGGGGCATATGTGTAGGAGCCTTAGTAAAGTATCACTATTACTGATCAGCATACCACGCATTCATAATTACCAATGGAAATAATAAATAAATAACTGCTACTACAGATTTTTTCTGGTTTGTCGGACTATACCTACTTATTCTTTCTATTATTTTTCTATATAATATATCAAAATGAATCCTATTTCGTTGTCACTCAATAGCTCGAGAATGGCTGGACCAGTTTGGATAATTCTTTTTTTTTTATGTTTTCTAAAAGTTCGTAGATGGTTCTTGCATTTAAAAAAAACTATGGTGGTACGTAGTGCGCCCGTGTCAACTTGTTACTAATATTATAATACTTAAGTGTAAAGGGAAATTACTCAGGTATAATTATTTATGAACTACTTGGCACGATCATTCCTAATAAAACGAAAATTATCATTTCAAACAGGTTTAATAAAAACTGTAAAAGCCGTTCCGGTTATAATCAAGTTCTAAAAATGCCTTTTACAAGTAAAATAATTATGTTCACAATAATCAAATATAAGGGTTCATCAAACCGTCGATCCCAGTCACCATCATCGCGCAGTCTTGTTACATTTAAAGTTCGGTTAAAACATGTCTCTTCAAAATGCAGGGAACAAATGAAAATATGTTTCGTTGATCTATTTAAGTTTTCCAACCCAATTACATCCAGCCACTGTTCTTTTTTTTTAGATGTCGGCAATCTAAAATAATAAAAAAGAAATCCGAGTTTAATTATATTCACCTGTCGCTAAGTTATCGATATCGATAAAAATGAAAATGCCGTACTACCGAAACTCTATTTACAAGGGAGAATTATTTTCTTATAAAATCACATAATATTAATGGTAAAACAGTAAATGATTACAGAAAAGTAAGAATATCATTTTAAACATTCCCACTAATAGCAAAATCTTTCAAAATAATAGGAAAAACAAGATATTTTGAATGAATTCGGTAACTTGCCTGTGCAACGTTATAATGGGATGTTTTTTATGGTGTTTCATGCGGCAACCTAACACACTGCACCTACCCATAATAAATGCAGTATTCTGCAATTTCTAGCACTACTAACAAGCACAATTTTCGCGTAGAACACTAAATTTTCTTGAGAACACTGAAAAAAACAAGTCGCTATGACAACTGATGTACTTGATGTTGGCTGTGCTAAAACATGGCGACCGGCCGCAGGGAGAACTGTTCATAGAGATGTATAATGCCTGGTCCATAGATTCCTAGGTTCATGGGCTAGTATAGTATTATATAATCTGTGTCAGTGGCTAGGCCCTGTCTGGTCTGCTTAATCTACTCACCGCTAGATGGCATTAGCCACGTTAGGCCAGGAGTAATAACTTGTTTAGCTAGGATAGGCAAATGGTGAACGACTTCATGGTTATTTTTAAAATGACCGAGTTTTTTGTGTTTTACTTGTACTACCTCCTACAAGTAACACGTAAGTGACGGAACAAGCGTGGTCCACCTTTACCTAGCCTAGAACATAGTTCATCAACCTACCTCACAGAGACGTCCACTGAGGATGTGTGTGAGGCATTGCACTTGCACTGATGGCAGGTAAACCTATCATAGAGTTCACTACTGAACATAGGTAGGAGAAAGCCTCCTCCCAAAGTTTTCACGGGTCTTCTTCATTCAGCGAATTCCTTCGTTACTACCTACCTGTGTTGTGTAGATAGGTAGGTATACATTACATACATACATAAAGGGTAAAATCAAACCACAGATTATTTTGTATAGGTCACATGTTTTTATTGTACCTAATAGAATGTTAGTAGGTAGGTAGGTACTAGTTTAGTGGGTGTAGATGAATTGATGAGACTTTAGGTTCATTTGGATACCTACCTAGGTAGGTAAGGTATATATAGGTATTTATTTAATTTACCTATACCACAGATTATACAGGATGAATTTTTGAGACGGGACTGTAAGGGCCGGTAATACCTTATTCGTTATAGTTACAGGAAAACGCTTTTAGGAGGCTATCCATAATTTTTTAAGATAAGCTTCAAATGCATTTACAGATTTTGGAAAAAATCAGTCAGCAAGAAAATGGTCATTTTACACAAAAACTTTTTTTGATGCCAATCGATCTTGTTTCTTATAAGGATCAGTCTCTACCGGACCGACTGAGGTTTGAGTACTAGAAATGTCGGAAATCGCGAAAAACTTTTCCCATACATTTGGGTAGGTAAAAGAGTCAAAACTCTAAATTAGCCAAACTTTGTATGAAAACTTCTATTCAAATGCCTACATAACTATAGGTATGCTTCAGGAACGATTTGGGCGTAGCTAGGTAACCAAAAGCCCTGGGGAAAAAAATAAACTAGGGCCCCAAAAAATATAGTTAAAAGTTTCCATTAATAAAGTCATGTTTCTGGAATCTAGTTTATTTATATTCCGAATTAGGGGGGCCCCCTGGAGCTTGGGGGAGCACTGCCCCGCCTAGCCCTCCGGTAGCTACGCCGCTGCCAATGTGCCTAAGTAAATTCTTTTTTGGCTATTCGTTCTAAAATAAATTTCACCATTATTCCTAAGAGATGGATTTTGTTCCATACTTTAGTCAATAAGACTATTAATAAGCATATTATTTAATTTATTATTATTTATACGTTTGCAACGGTTTGTAGATAGCTCAACTCTTTCATGTGTATTTTGTAAATATTGTGAATATTGTAAATACTGTATTGGTTTTAATTTTCTTTGTGAATAAAGTTACAAATGTTTGTATAAATATAAATATTATAAGTAGACATTTAATATAATGTTGTACCTACGTCCGAAACGGATAAACTGTTGGCTCTATTAAGTATAAGTTATTTCTAACAACTTTATGTACACAGTTATGCAATAAAATATTCTTATTCTTATTCTAAGAATTAGACTAGGACTAGATTAAGACCGTTTAATTTTGCCTAGTGTACGTAAGGTGCCTCAGAATGGTGCCTATGCCTGGGGTAGGATTAGAAGAAGGCTCAAATCATGCACCCTGCCCAAAGCGAGCACCCATCGTAAAACAAACACTTTCAAACTTCCTGCGGTTTGGCGTCGTTAGATCGTTTTATTAAAGTCAGTTCAGTAGAACACTAGAAAAAAACACTTCTTTCACGTACACGACGACGTTGCATAGGTATTTTGCTTATTTGTGACTTCAGTGGTGTTTACGATCGTGGTTACGATCAGTAGGTGGTCAATGAACTGCTATCATCATAACGTTCCAGCTGTTCCAGCTTCATCATCATCAGATGAAAAAACTGGAGCGTGATAAAAAAACGCAGTCAAATTGAAGTCAGTTTTTGAGTTTTTAAACTCCTAAGAATTGTATTGCGTAAACTACCTAGGTATAAATAAATAAATATAAATAAATGAAGAAGAAGCTCGAGGCAGAGAACATTGGAAGTCTTTGGGGGAGACCTTTGCCCAGCAGTGGGACGACATAGGTTAATATAAAAAAATATCTTTGGACATTACACACAACACCCTCTAGTCCCAAACTAAGCAGAGCTTGTACTATGGGAACTAGATTGCTGATATAATACTTATATACATTTTTTTGTAAATATATACTTATAATACATAGTAACACCCAGACACAGAACAAACATCTATGTTTGCTACACACAAATGTTTGTTCTTGGTGGGGATCGAACCCACGACCCACAGCACGGAAGGCAGAGTTACTACCAACTGACCTATGATGCCTGTCAATGGGTAAATTCATATTTTTGTTTATCCTGGTATGATTCCATTTCCTTCTTATTTATGCATAATCACAGGAAAAATATAAGATGCCCGATCTGCCCATAAGGGTGAAATAGTCGCCCACCTAAAAAAAAGAAAATACAACTTTTGTATTGAAAGTTTAGAAGGCTTGTATTTTTTAAATGAATATTTTTTTACGGTTTGGGGTGTACACAGACAGACATAAATTATGACGAGATAAATTGATATAATCCTTAGTTTTGGTTGGTCAACGTCAAACAGTGGAGTGGTTACTCTTCCACGTTTGTGTGTAAAGGTGGGCGACTAGCTCACCCTTAAAATATGCTCTCTTCTGGTCCACTTTCTGGGCAAAGCGAGCATTCATCGAAGTTTATAAAATTATATACATATTAAATTCGGACGATTTACTCAAAATGTCTGAATGCATTTTTAAACTACGGTAACCAATACCACTAAATAGGTATTGTTTGAATATTTATTTATTACTAGCTTCCGCTCGCGCCTTTGTTCGCGCCCCGTTGGACCCCGTTGATTTTCCGGGATAAAAAGTATTCTATGTTACTTCTAATACCTCCAAGAATATGTGTACAAAGTTTCATGATGATCGGTTAAGTAGTTTTCGCGTGAAAGCGTAACAAAAAACTTACATTCACATTAAATGTGAATTATAAATTTTATAATATTATAGTATGATTTATTTATTCATTAGTTTATAGACGAGCAGCTTTCGCTGTTATGTCTACGTCACACAGTGTCGAAATGTCTTTGATCACTTTTTTAGTCACATTTATCCGTAGCCAGTTGTCGAGTTTATTTTTGAAGGCATATAAGGAGTCAGCAGTATCAACGTCCTCGGGCAGCATGTTCCAGTTGTGGACCACTCTGTTGCTGAAGAAGTCATGTGCAACGTGTGTTCGTATTATCACGAACTAATTTGAGATGATGGCCACGTGTTGTGTTGATGTCTTCCTTTCTCAAAATCGTACTAATATTATAAACGCGAAAGTTTATAAGTACGGATGGATGTTTGTTACTCTTTCATGTAAAAACTACTGATCCGATTTGGATGAAACTTGGAATATATATTTTCCGTGACCTGGATTAACACATAGGCTACTTTTTATTCCGAAATATCAACGGGATCCAACGGGACGCGAACGAAGTCGCGGGCAGCACGTAGTATGTCATATTTTGACTGATTTATTTGAATGCTCCAGAATTTTGTTGTTGTTTGAGGCAATAGCAATTATTTGGTAGGTAGGTACACAACATGAGTTTTTTTCTGTAGTAGTTACACTACATAATACACTTATTTCCCTTTATCTCGGCGCTGCACACGCAAAACGCCGCCCCGGGGTGAGATTGAAAAAAACTTTTACATGAAAACTCCTATGAAAGTAAACTTACCCCTAAAAAAATTACAAAAGCAATCAGTACCTCTATCACGAACAAATCTGACAGTCGCCGCGTTAGCGTATTCGATTTACGTTGCGCGTCAATGCCAGCTCGACTGCCGACCGTTGTAGTGTCACCGCGCAGTGTATCTCGGATACGCTAGCGTTACGATACGTATGCGATTGTCACATTTATTCGTGATCAAGGCACTGGTAGAACAGCACTAGCACTAACACAGTGAATGTGGTAACAGCAAGGTAAGTACAGTATTATTTTGGCGTAGATGAATACCTAGATCTTAGTACTTTTCCACTAAGTTATGTTTACATAACTTACTTAGAAGTCACTGTCACTTTATGTATGTACATTCAACATATAACTTACATACAAATAGCAAAATAACAATAAAACACGAATAGGTACCTATGAATATTTAACAATTAATTTAACACAATCAGTATAGCGTGCCTACTCAGCACTGTCCTGGCACAGTTCAATCACCAACAATTTCCATTTAGTCGCCGGCTCACTGCTAATAAACAAAATGACACAATGTGTTCACAGTTCAAACGTACAAATTCCAGCGCAGTAATTAGCAAGGCGCAGAACTGGGCGCTGGCGCCCCCCCTCGCCGGCACACTGGCGGCCGCGAGCCTCGGCCGGGGGCGGATCCAGCCTCCACCAATAGCAGCGCGACCCGCCCCCCGCCTCCCGGGGGACGCGGGCGGTGGAGCCGCCGCCGGCCGGGGGCTCCGGCCGCCACTCTCGCCCCGAGAGCCACTAGAGGCTGAGCCGTGGAGTGGCGTCGAGTGTCGGCCGGTCGGATGTCCGCGCAGGGCGGCGGCTACTCGCCGTGTCCGGCGGAGGCGCTGCCGGAGCTGAGCGCCGCGGAACTGGCGATGAGCTTGTCGCCGAAGTCGGCGCTGCTGCAGCAGAATCTGTCGCAGCTGCAGCTGCAGCACTCCACGCCCTTCAGTGTCACCGACATCCTGTCGCCCATCGAGGAGTACCGCAAGCTGGAGCTGGCCAACAACCCGCCGTCGCCGTACAGGTGCGTGGGTCGATGCGGGGGGCGCCCCCCACTCCCTCCCCCGAAGGTCCCGACGAGAGTGCTCGAGCGGCGCTCCCAGTCGAAGGATATAGTTCGGTGACGTTTGTGTGTGCAGGTATGTTGTGATTGCCGGTCAAGTGACGGTGCGGGTGTGTGCGTGCCCACTTAGTGGCTTATACTCGCGCCTTGCCGTGATGGACTTGGGATCGTTTCGATGATTTTACAATTATTTTGAAACAATGCGCTCCGAAATATTTTATCGCGAAATAATTTGTATGAGCATGGACCAACGGTGAAACCCTGCGAGAGCCCGCGCTGAGCGGCGCCACCGCCAGAGACATGATGGCGGTCGAGGCGTATTACCATACCATGTAGGTAACTGCTACTTAGAGCCTACTACCTAATAAGTAGGTATATCTAATTAGATCGCGGCTGTTCAACAACTATTTTTTAATTTTGGTTAAATTCATGAATCGAAATAATATCATTTTAAATACTTTTAGGAGAAGTTTTTATTTTTTATGATGTTTCAAATTTTTTATAATTATAGTTTATTACTTACCAACATTTCCAAACAAACCTATATCACCTATAACTAGGTAGGTACGTGTATCACACTTATTAGTTAAAAGTTTATTAATCATTAAAAAAAAAGTTTTATTAGGTACATCATTGCCAAATTTAAATTTATACATTAATAATAATATACTTATGACAACCTTCGCAAATAACCAAGAGAATTTATGTTCTGATTTAGGTAATAGGTAGGTATACCTACTGGCTTACTTTATATGTATTACGATATTTTTTATAAGATAAATCTAATCGTAACAAACATATGTAACATGGGGTAGCTATTATTGTTTTTTTTAATTAACACTTAGCACGGCTGTTAGCTACCTTCCTGTTTCGAATGACTTCAGCTCTATTATGTACCGCCAAATAACAGTAAGTAAAATTTCAATAATACTCGTAGTAATCAATCGAAAGTACCTAAGTACTTATAGTGTTTTTACATTACTTACTGTAATATAAAAAATCTTACCAATCTAAAGTAAATACTTAGGTAAATACGTATTTTAAAAATAATTTCTCAAGAATTACCTAATACCTACAAAAAAAAAAAAAAAAAATGGTTTAATTTTTTTATAACAGTAGGTATGTATATTTCGGTTATATTCTAGTGTACCTGAGTTGAGATCCTGATTTTTTTTTAAATCTGCTGTGGTAGGAGTACTAACCTACAGGTTAGTACAAAGGCTAGTACCTAAGGGTCGGCCCACATCTGACCGAAGATACGTCGCGTATTATCGGTCGCGTAACGCCAAAACAGACAAATATTAAAACATTCAACCTTTCACACTCAACCGACTCGATTGAACCGAGCGTATCGCACAAAACCGATACGTTCGACATATTTTCCGTCAGATGTGGCTCGACCCTAAAACTTTATATTTTCATAAAATGTCTAACACTTCTCAAACTTCACACTTATGGTATCAGTATGGAGTCACGAGAATTTTTATCCCCGTGAGACAACTGCTCAGCTGACGCTGGCAAGCATCCTTCTCGTTCGCACATTTCAACATAATTATCTGAAGATATCACTGAAGGTATTTATGAAAAACCGCAAACAACAATGTTGTGTGCAATAACATTTGCACGAGGTTCAACATAAATAAGTATAATTATGATCCATACAAGTTTTCAAAACGAAAAGTAGGAAATACCACTCTTACCTGAAATACATTAAAAATCCACGAGATGGAGGCTCATGGTATACTGGTTTAACCAATGCTATATTGGTTATCTAAGTATAGCTCAAAATCTCTAAAATTAATATAAAAACGTGGTCGAATGTTTATTAAGTCCTGTCATAATTGACAGTCCATTTAAATTTTTTGTGCGAATTGTTTTACTCTCTAATGCACACTTATAACAACCCATTGGCAGATTTACCTCATAATCAGTAAAACTTAAGAATACTACCCGTAGACCTACCAAGTTCTATGAAAATGGTCTAACAAACATTTGTATGTTTGTTAGACCATAACTTTCGAACCGTTAGAAGCCGGTAGAAGAACGCCATGGAAAAGGTTCTGCTATGTTATTTTATTATATCTGAATAAATTGAAATTGAAACAACACCGATTAAGTTGACGCATCAAGTTGACACTAAGATCTTTGTTCGCTTCGCTCACTCAATAAATTAAATTGATGCTGTGTATATGACGAGTTGTCTACCGCTGTGGTCAGACATTGCATAATAAATTCGACAAGTTTTCTTTTGCAATGCAAATGTCACGAAACCTAGTTCGCCTGCGGTTTAGATAGCAAAACACATAAATTTTAGAAATCCGTAGATTAAAACTAAAAAACCCGTATAAGTATAGAACCACGAAATAGGTAAGTAACTTTGCTTTGAATCTCTTAAAAAGAAAACCCCTTTGGTCAATAATCTATCATACCAACAAAATCTTTGTGCTGGAGAAAGCAGTTATAGTAGGTGCCAAATAACACGGCAATACAGGTCATTCACCCACCTTCACCACGATGTCGTAAAATTCAATTTATGTATGGTAAACAAACAGTAGGTATTAACGAGATTCGAGCGATACCGTCTTAGCGACTGGTTTGTATGGAAAGAGACAGAATTAGCCATACATAAATTGAATTTTGCGACATCGTGGTGAAGGTTGGTGAATGACCTGTATTGCCGTGTTATTTGGCATAGTTAAGTAATGTTAGTCATTCTGCCTAGCAATTAAATTTTGAAATTATAAGGAAGGACGGCTTGTACTAAAAGTACTGAACGTTTTCAACAGTTAAACAGAATTTAGCAAGTTGTAAAGTAAAAAAACAAAAATTTTTTTTAATCTGACATATAAATACGTCAGATTAAAATATATTTAACTACTATTAAATACGTTGAGCATTTGTCGTGCAAGCCGGCTCTATTAAATGTCTAAAATATGTAAAATTCAAAGTAAAACTCGTAAATCTATGCAGACTGGCGAAACTCTCGAACTAGACTCGTGCTTTCGAATAACGAACAATGTATGAAACGGGGGTCAAAGTTTGAATCACGTTTCATACAAAACGAGATTTTCAGTAATTTCCTACGACCCATTCTACCAAAGTACAATGGGAGTTCCGCTTCTTCTACGTATTACATATTCTTTGAATCCGTGCAGTGTGGAACCCGCAGAAGACGGGTTCCACTCACACTTGTCCGTGTTTAATTTAAGCCATACATTTCATGCAGTGTTGTTTATTTTTGTCTCGAGAGACCATTGAAGTCACACCTATGATTTTCCGCTATTCAATAAGTACCTACACTAATTTACATGGTCAAATAAACTAAGTAAGGTATGGACCTATTTTTATAATTTAATGAATTTTATCGTGACATAACTTTGACACTCACTTACTAAGGGTGTTTACATAATACCTACTAACCGATGTGGACACGACACAGTTCATCAAATGTGTAGATATTGGTGGCAACTTTAGAGTAATTCAATTTTCAACTTCTTGGTTTATGGCTTTTCCAACTTGTTGTGAAGTAGGTACGATTCTGCCAGTGTAAGGCCGGGTTCCCACTACGCCGGACCGGCCAAGCTGCCGGGCCGGTATAACTGCCGGAAGGGCTAGTGGCTGTACAATTTATATAGAGCTATTCATATTATACCGGATCGGGCATTTTTGCCGGTCCGGCGTAGTAGGAATGGGAACCCAGCCTAATTCAATTTTGTCCATCCGATTGGGTAACATCTATAGATACCTATCGTATTGTGGATGGAAAGTGACGTTGCGTATCAAATGTCAAATAATTTACCCATTCCGATTGCCGATAGGTTCCTCCGTTTGAACGGTTTGAACATTTCTTATTCCGCACTCCACTCAAGTTTATGTAGTTTATCGGACTCTTCTTCTTCTTCTTCTCTTCTTTATCTATGGCCCATAACAATGCTGCGGCCCTACATTGAAAATTACGAATCGTACACATTTTAGTGCAGCTGACTGTAGTTTAATTATTTTTTTATGAATACTAATAAGTAGCTCTACCCGCGTGTCAATTTAATGTCGCCATTGTAGATACAGTCTGTATATTCATTATTACACATATTTCACATTTATTCCACACTATAATTATATCTAGTAAGGAATTGTGTTGGTACCGGAGTGATTGTCACCATCTCTACCTACTTACCTACCATCATATTTTAACATACTTACTTACTATTAAGTACTTACATAGTTAGGTACAGTTTCATAATTTGACTTTCAAAGCTGTAAAATTAATTAAATTAATTTCCCACCAAATTATAAGCCAACAACCGCCAATTAAAATTATCTTAATAAAATTAGGGGCAATTGAAACGCTTCTGTCCTCGGCACCGTCAGCACCCTGTCAAAACGCAATTTGTCAGACCAAACAACATCATGGCCTTACCAGGGGTGTACTTAGAAGGGGTGTATCTCTGGTACCTATCCCAAGGTATTAAGGTTTAAATTGGGATGAGTTGTGAGGTAGAGATTAAATTGTGTAAATAAGGATTAGACAGCTAAGCTGGGCTTTGTTTAGAAGTGACGAGTTGGCGCCGATGTTAGCCAGATTTAGGTCAGTTTTTAGGATTAAATCGAATTAATTTGTTTGTGTAATATATTTTGCTTCATAGGATGAAGTCTGGTTCCGTAACATCACGCACGCTTTGTGGTGAACCAACGTTATTGTTAGTTTTTACATGAGTTTTATTGTATGGTTTCACGAAAACTAGGATTTTACAAGTTACCGAGTTTAAAATAATTATAATAACTTTGGCTGACGTCACATCTATAGCGAAATCGTAAAGATTTCAGTCGCTGTTCTTTTAAAACTTGTTTGGATGAAAATTATATTGACGAACCTTTTTGCACACAAAATTGTGTGTGATTTTGAAAATCATTTCAGTGGTTTTACATCTTCAGAAATGTTGAAGTGCAGGAAGTTGTTTGACGCTAGAAAATGTAGAGCAATTTTGAACACTATTTTATTGACTACCTTAAATTTTGTGGAGCCTTCTACTTCCCATCGGACATAGTTTATTTATCCTGCCGAATCCCGCGTTTTCCAATCTAGACAGTATTACTCGTACATACTTACTTAGTTATTACAATTTACCTTCTATTTTATATGAACGGTACAAACTTCCGATATCTATGGGGAGTATCTATTATTATTATTAAAGCCTCTTTATTAACCCATTGAATGACAAAAAGAAATAAAATTTAAGTATACCTATTAACTACAAAAAAAACATGCATTAAATTAATTTCAATTAAATGGTAGGTACATTTTAGATAATTTGCCTTGCCTATTTACATATTCATAGTTCATATTATAATATTATGAAATTCAAATTTACAATTTCTTTTAATATAATTCATTCATTTCATATATGTATAAATTTTAGCTTATTAATATTATATTATTTCATAGTTGTTTGATATTATATAAAAAATTATTTATTACAATTAAATCACATATTACAAATTAAATCATTCAAGGATCTCTGACCGAGTAAAGGCCTCCTCCATATTATTCCATGCCTCTCACAGAGAGGCATGGGGAGTATCTACCGTTGTGTTTATAAGAAACCTGTAGTAAATTCAGCAATATCTGTCCCCAAGCTAAGCCCCATTCTCCGTCACAGGTCTAACTCCTCGGGAAGCAGCATCAACTCGCCCCTGGGTCCGGCCGCGTCGTGCGGGATGTCGGCGAACCCGTACGCAGTGCCGCTGTACGGGGGCGCGCCGGTGCAGGGGTACGGCTGCGGCCCCACAGACTTGCCCCACTACGGGGACATGCGGGGCGCGAGCTGGTACCCCGCGTCCAACGACCCCAGGTTTGCCAGTGAGTCAGCGGATTATTATTTTGCAAATTACATTATGGTTAAGTTTAAGTTTTCATAACTTTTCCTTTTGGTGTGAGCCTGAGTTTCTCTGCAACTGAGCACCTTGAAGACGTGTTCTTTTTACAAGAAACTTCTTATGTCAAAATGAGGGCACAGGCCACATTAGTCTTTGATTGAACATGCCTTCTCAGGAAACTCTTGAGTATCGACTAAACAAGGATGTTTACCATGCCTGGGCTTACGCCTTTATCTAGATGAAAATTTGTTCTGACTTTGTCCGTTTGTTTTTCTACTTAGGTAGGTACTTATTTTATCTTATACTTACTTAACTATAGCTCACTATGTAATTTAGTGCCTAGGGCCTAGGAATTAGTTGTGAGCCTATTTTATCTCGAGTAAAATTATTCAGACGTTCACTCTTTGGTCATAGTGGTTCATAGGTAACATAGGTAGGTAGGTGTGATATAATATTCTTCAGCGCTTTCGAATCCGTTTTACATGAGCCAGCAGAGTACCACAATTAGATAAGTACTTAAAAAATTTGAACGTGGTAATTACGTGATACCAGCCGTAACTAGGGATGTAAAAAATAATAGATTTTTATTAAAATCGATTAATTTTGAATAAAGAAATTCGATTTTTATCGATTCTTTTCCATTAATCTCACGTCCCTAGCCGTAACTACTCTAGTACTAGTCTGACTCGCACTTGGCTGCATTCTTTGCATTCGATCAATATGCCGCTTTACTTGTAACTCGATACGCTGCTAGAGAGGAGCTCGGGTTACAGAGGTACGATTGTCATGCGATCAGCGCTGGTGTTGCTACTAATTTCCCGAGATCTGATACCCCACTTTGTGTTATTATACGCACAATTACGCGGTAAGTATCAGACACAGAGAGTACCTATTTACTTAAATTGCCTCTACATTTTGGTACTACATATCGCAATTTTTCAACTGAGCAGTGATGCTCGTATGCTGTCTTTCAGTTTGAAGGGTTTAGGTGCCGGTGCGGTGCACTGATAGGCACAATTAATTCAATTCTTGTCTATGGCCTTATTTGCAGTGTTGCCCGCAATTTTGCCAATGTCACGTTTTGTTAGACCTTATCACGATGGAGAATGATCGGTGGTGAGAAGGAATGTTCGCTGGAGAATTTGGATCCAAGCAAAATTACAAGTAAAATCAACAAACAAAACACAATTCTAGCTAAAAACAGGCACAATTCGATTAGAAAATTCTTTATTGCGCTTATTAAAAACCGTACAGAGGCGATGTCTCAGAGTGTCTCAGATGATGGACGTAGTGCGTTGCCTCAAAGGGGACGTCCTTTTATGAACTTGCCATCTGCTTCAAGTATCACTTTTTCTCAATAAAACAAAGTCAAAATCAAAAATCTTTTATTTAATAAAATCTCACTGATCACTTTGAATCGTCATTACGTTTTGTATGATTAGGTATGATTACATATTTTTTTATTGGATGAGTTGGAGCTAGTTCGTCCCAAGCTTGTTTGTCTTCTAAATAATCACATATTTTATAGTATGCTTTTAAAAGAAGTCTCTGTTTTATTACGTTTTTGAACTTGCCAATCGACAACTGAGACACATCACTTGGGATTTTGTTAAAGAAGCGTACACATTGCCCTTTGAAAGATTTACTAATTTTTGTGAGCCTTGTGGTGGGAACAGCGAGTTTGTCTTTATTTCTAGTGTTAACATTATGATTATCACTTTTTTTGTTGAATAGATTGATATTTTTTTGAACATACAATAAGTTTTCATAGATGTACTGGCAAGGTACTGTCATTATATTTATTTCCTTAAACTTATTTCTTAGTGATTCTCTGGGACCCATGTTATAAATTGCACGAATAGCCCTCTTCTGCAACACAAATATGGTGTTTATGTCTGCAGCACATTATAACATCGAAAGGAGGAGGTTTTTAATTCAGCACGTTTTCTAAATAGATTAGATTGATACACATTGTTATTTAGTACTATGGAAACGGTCTGGGTTCCATTGATGAGGATTTTCACTGTTTTCGTAAAGAATGATTCCGAGAGTTTTCTACAAAATTGTTATTTGTAAAGGATAAGGGATTTGCTTATCAATAACGCATCATAAACTTACTTATTGAGTACCTAAATTAATAAGAATCATAAAAATATCATTCGTCACTGAAAACGTACTAATATTCACACTTTTTCATGACAAAAAGTTGATTTATCTTTGCTAAACTCATAATTACAGCCGTTTAATATTTTCCGACGGCGCGGCGATGCGCCTCTGCAAATAGGCCTACACCTGAGTGCTGGGCCTCTACTCCGAATAATGATTACCGAAGATTCGGTAGTGACGTTTGTGCTACACTTGCGCAGTAACGCTGTGACTTTGAAAGAGCCTGGACCATCGCTCGAGGCGACCGCGCAATGTAACACAAACGTCACTACCGAATATTCGTTAATCAATTTTCGGAGTAGAGACCCTGTGTTTAGGCCTAATTGCCACGACTGATGACTACTTTTTCAATTCAAACAATATTTCGCTTTAGATAGATAACTCTTTATTGTACACCACTTTTACAGAATTTATAAAATAAATACAGAGTTCATTATTCTTATGTGAAGTACAATGGGCGGCCTTATCGCTATGAGCGATCTCTTCCAGGCTTTAACTACCTATTAAGCAAGCAAGCTCGTATGAGTTACTGGCCAAGTCTGGTGACGGAGTTTTTAGGCCGCCTTCAGGCCTCCATCGTGGCTTAACGACTGCTAGAGCCGGTACCGACAGTTTAACGCGCCCTCCGAAGCACGTAAGCGCTCAGATGTAAATGCCACTAACGGTCACCCATCCAATGACCGCACAGAACGTCGCTTAAGTTAGATAATCAGTGAAGATTGGCTAAGCAAGCCTAGCCACGAGTGCTCCCTACCTAATTAATCTGTTGCCTCAATCGCTGCCACTGTTTACTCGCGCACTACGATCTATATCGAGTTGCAATTGCAATACCTTCTCGAGAGCAAACACCATTAGTGGATAATAAAAAATATCGAGTAAACCATTCGTGCTTCTACTGCGGCCGGGGATCTTAGCCGAATAGTCAACAGATGAGTCACTTTAAATACAAATTATTACCTTATTTATAGTTTGGTATGTGTAGGTGCAGCATTATTTATATTGCCTCACTGAGCACATCCACTGCGCACACCCTGTGATGCCTTAACACTCCCAGAAGACAGACCAAATTGTTTTAACCGTTAGAGAGCTAAAATATAGTTTTCCATACAAAAGACTTCAACGCGCTCGTCGGTTTTTGCTTTTATGCATTATTTGGTATATTTTTTTTTAATTGTAAAATGTTTGTTATGTTCTTGTTGAATTAGCACCAAATCCATATTTGTAGATACCTAAGTAGCTATTTGAGAAGCTTGGTCTACACCAAGTCCCTAATCGCATGATGAGCTTCTCAAAGAATCCGCTCAGTGTCTCCACACAAAGCGCACACTGGTGTGCTGGCCGTCAGACGTTTGTAGTTGATTACAAAATAAACAGACTAACACAAAAAAAAGAAAAAATAAACAAAACTACCCTTTTATGTCAAAAAATACCGTAATTTTTATTTGCCTTCTTCGCGTAAGAATTTTATTCCACGAATGACATTGTATGTAGGTAAGCACCTAACACATTCGACCTATCTGCACATTGTTTGTTCTTTGTTGTAATCTGATAGGTGGCATCGGGACTCTGTATGTGCAGGTGCACTGTGTATGTTACAGTAGGTTATCGTAGTTATTATGATAGGGATACTTAATACTTTTTGAGAACTTTTAAGTTTTAGTACTCGTCGGTTTTGGGTATTTTACTAAATGCGTTGGTAAAGAAGCTACGAGTACATTAATTTTGATTTTTGTTACCAACTTGACTTGACGTAAAAATATTACCTAGAGTCCTTTCCATGAAAGAAGTCCCGCAGACGCGGCGCTGTAGTCGACCTTAAGTATTATTTCTCGGGCAGCACTTTTAACCACTTTAGGCATTGAAAACAAGACTTTGATCACAGAAACCAAATAAAAACGCACTAGCATCCAAACACAATAACAGCACCTGACAACTAATTTAAAATTTAGTTTTAAAATTTAGTTCCGGAAATTTCCGCGGGACTTCTTTCATGAAAAGGACTCTACTTTAGTTTACCTACCTATACTGTGCCTATACCTACATATTTGTTTTAACCGCGTGTTTGCTACTATAGTAGGTGCCAAATAACACGGCAATACAGGTCATTCACCCACCTTCACCACGATGTCGCAAAATTCAATTTATGAATGGCTAATTCTGTCACTTTCCATCACAACCTGTCGCTAAGACGGTAATCGCTCGAATCTCGTAGTACTGTTTGTTTACCATACATAAATTGAATTTTGCGTCATCGAGGTGAAGGTGGGTGAATGACCTGTATTGCGGTGTTATTTGGCCCCTACTATACAAATATTTGATGTCTGTTTCAACCATTTTCAACTCGAAAAATTCGGTTTTCGATGCAGCCCACAACACAGCTAATTAATATTTATTAACCCCAAAATGTACTTATTCCTGTTTACGCCTAAGGTTTCAGCTTTTTCCCAAAACTGGGTTATTTTTGGTCCAGATTAATCACAGAAAACAAAGCCTCACAGAAAATACCCGTATCAAAGTTACAAACTAATTCCACGGAACTTACTACACTTGACGCCAAAGTTTGACACCCGAAACCACTCTACAGACCACAAACAGCCAAGAACCAGAATCCAATCTAAATAACGATTACCCAGTAGTCTAAAGAAAGTGCAAATAATAGATCAAACAATGGTCCGATTAAGGGTCAATAGAAATCAAGATGGGAGCTCTGTAATAATGCATACCGCGTATTCTGAGTTAAACTACATAATCAAGAGCTTAAGTATTACAATAATAGCAAGTAGGTACTAGGTAATAACTTTTTATTTATTTACTCTTTATTGCACAAAAAGAACAAATGTACCACTAGGTGGGCTTAATGCTATAACTATGTACCTAGGCAAAGAACTCCTACTTAACATTCGCTATCGGCATCATTCCAAACAGTAGCTTCTGACACAGTATCTTTGAAGAGCACAACAACTTCTTTATGTAACTGTAAACACAATCACAAATTAACAAAACCGTAACCTTAAACAAGCGTAAAATTTACAAGTAATTAAACACCAAAATACGGCACGCTTCCGCAAAGATAAGCATCTCTAAGCCGAGATTAAAACGGTAAATCTCCAATCTGTAATGCTGTTCGACCAGAAAAAACACGCTCTCGAATACCGTCCACCGAATTATTAGACAAAGAATGTAATGTAAAAGAAAAAGCGGTCGAAGAAAGCTACCCTGGGGCACGCCGCCGCCTCCCGTACCTGTGTGCTGAGGGAGCCGTGTACGCAGAGACAAAATAAGCAATTCCATCCGATCGGTCCCATGTTTGTCCACCACTAGAGTCTTGGCTGAGCAAACATTAGGCCTCACGTCCGCAAATACCATGAGGTCGATGGAGTCGAACTCCGTCGAACGCTCTCGCCCAGTTCAACTTTTGTCTACGACAAATGGTATGCTGTGCACGTATACGAATAAATATGACGCTCTTCAAACGTTGTTACTTAGACAAAAGTGGTTCTAGGAGTGCTGTCCAAATATGGTTGTAATTTTTGTAAATAAAACACTAGTCAAAATCAGTAAAACATGACTCGCCGGACGAGCTGTTTAACATTACAAGCTTTGCTCGATGACGCCGTGTACCTAATTACATATTCATGTTGTTTTCTACTAGCGACGAGCAACTAGTCAGATAATCTCAACTAGAAAATGCAATTTATTAATTTCTCGTTTATCGGAGTCGCTCTCGAGACCACTTCAAAGCAGGTGACAGCAGCAGAGCAAACTAAAAAACCCTAATACGATACCTGCAGCGTGTTTAAGTGTTGCCATACATCAAACGTTCACCAACACACGGTCAGCTAGCTGAAATTAAAATTGCCGCAGGGAAAAAATAAGTGTGTGACACACTTAGTTTCCATGTAGGCGCGGCTAATACGCAGCGAGTGGACGCGTCAACCACAGACGACCGCCGTTTATCTTCCTTTAGTGTGGCAATACTGAGGGAAATAGCTGCGGAAATGTTTGCTATTTCATTTTCTGACATCTGTGGCCTGTGGCTTTGCCGCTCGCCGCACTGAAATTGTTTAGCATGAAACGCGAGAATTTAAAATGTTATTTTTGTATTCGAATTTACTCGTGCATCCTTTTCTTTATGCGAACCACTTCTATAAAACATTTTGCTAATTAATGTGCACTAGCAGACTGTCTCGGTGCTTTGTTTTTGCAGTTGGATTAAAACTTTTATGTAACTTAAAAATAAAACATGCCAGCATAAGTTTAAGCATGAACTTATTTCTTAGTTACCTATTTATTAAAAAAATATAGTTATTTAAAAACAAGTAGGTACATAGGTATTTATTCGATTAATAGTAGCTTTTGTAGGTATATCTAAAACCCGTTTCCAAAATGTCAGCAATCGTTTTCAAGAGAATTTGCAACCCCTCTAGTTTTACAATAAAATTTCATTCAACTATCTAACGGCACCTCATTTCGATCCGGCGTCAGATAGTGTATTTTTAGACAGAGGGGAGGTAACACAATACAGCTATTATGGGAGTTGTTTATTCACGCACAATTTGCCGGAGTTTATTTAGCGTTGGCAACACTCTCATGGGGTGAATGGGTGATCTGCGCGTTGCCTTGCCAAATATAATGCGATTAATATGAATTTCTAAGTTAATGAAACGATTTTCTATACGATATATACTAACTACGAGTAACTAAGTACCAGGGTTTTGTTTACAAACAGCTATGCAAAAATACTTAGATGTTTTTACAAAATAAACACTTGGGTAGCGTCGTAAATAGGCACGGTACGGTACGAGGTTAGGTACTCTACTGTGTTCCAGTGAAAATACTAAGGTAGAGAAAACATTGAAGCGTAGGTAAAGGCTCTAAGATTAAATACAAAATCTACTTAATTTTTGTGTGCTATCTTGCACTAAGAAATATTACATAAAAAAGAACGCTCCACAAGCACGCTTCAAAATCTCGCTTGTCTTATAACTTTAGGGATGCTATAAAAATTTTAAGCAGAAAACCTAAATTCTCTATTGAAATCTCAAAACTACTGTTGTACTACAGTACAAGCGCCACTTTGAAACCTAAAAGCATCAGCACACATCAAAAAAAAAAATATTTTTCGTATTTAGGAATGTGAAAATAAATATTTTTTAAAAGCACACCTCACGCCATTATGTACCAACTGGCCACAGATTACCCACAGTACTCACCATAGACAATTTAATTAATCACCTTATAATAGGTTTCGGTACTTCAAGAAAAACACTAGAGATTACCAAATTATAAATACAGAACTGACACCTACTCTGTTTAGAAAGACTCGCCACTTGATATTAGTTAGCGGAACGTGACTGGCTTCCGAATCCGTGACTTGGGCTAATATTGACGACAGCTAATGGATTTGCGCACGCTATTCTCTCGACGAATTTGAAAGTTAATTTTTCCCATTACTAATAGGCTGATTACACATACCGAGTCAGTAAAATATTGTACTTACTGTGGGGTTACTTTTTTTAGTCTATCACGGTACTGGCGAGGTCAGTAAAATTACTCTCGGTCGAGTACCGGGGGTGATTTTTCTTACACGCACGTCAAGCCATCAAAAATCTCTAAAAAAAAAGTGCAATGAAACGGTGACTAAATAAAATAGGTAGAAATACGTTTCACACAAAATAAAGCGATTTGTATGTAGAGTCCTTTCCATGAAAGAAGTCCCGCAGACGCGGCGCTGTAGTCGACCTTAAGTATTATTTCTCGGGCAGCACTTTTAACAACTTTAGGCATTGAAAACAAGACTTTGATCACAGAAACCAAATAAAAACGCACTAGCATCCGAACACATTAACAGCACCTGAAAACTAATTTAAAATTTAGTTTTAAAGTTTAGTTCCGGAAATTTACGCGGGACTTCTTTCATGAAAAGGACTCTACCTTGTACTTAGATGGCTTATTGTATTAATGGAGTTTAATCAAAGGTTTATTGGTAGAATGGAAGTTTGACTTAAAACGCAGTTAACTTTTGCTTTTTATGAGAGCAATAATGGAACTAAGAAATGGCCCACGTGATGTGGCCTATTATTACTACAAGTAGGTTAAAGTACCGAGGACACGGCCAGTAGAGAGTAGGTACTCGCCATTTTACTCGGCGCGTGTAATCTACCCATTACTTGCTTAAATAAAGACGGCTCACTGTCAATATTCGTACATATACAGGCTCTTTTATTTTTGTAGTTATAAATAGAAGGATTACGCATACTCTCAACACAGGCCACTTTCGATAGCCATTAAAATGCCAAGTGAGAGTCCAATAACGAGTAGGTAATGTATAAGAGTCATTTCGTACCACCACACAAATAAACATAATGTTTTGGTAAACCACAAACGCATTTGCCCAGTTTTTATTAATCAGACCAAGACTAGTGAATGAGAGTTTTTCTAGTTTCGGGCTATCGTATCCCAAAATTTAAAGCTCTTAATAATATTTTTGTTACTGTTTGGTTCTATTATTTCAATCCAAATATGAAGTGAAAAGTGAAATACTGTGAGCGACTGAAGTGTCGACTTATTATTTTGAATAAAAGGTTTATTAGATCGCAGAATGTAGGTAATTATTTCGATTTAAACTCAAAATGCGTTTAGGTATTTAAAAAATCCCAAACAAACCTTTTAAATAATTTAGTGTAAGCATGAATTGTTTATAAAAAAATTTTGATTGAGAACAATCAAAAAATATTACCAAGGTTGGTTTATCTTTGATTGAGTTCAATAATGTCAACGTCCCGTCCTGTCATGTGTCAATTACTGACACCAGTCAAAAGAAACAAGTGAACCGTTACTGACTCGTTACGGAGCTGGAGGAGTGCGTTTGATGACCGCGATTGCCGTGAAATTGACCAAGGGATAGTCACACGCGAGGGGTGAGAGGGCACAGATAGATAATATTTACTTAGATTTACCTCGTCAATGATGATAATGATGATTTGGACACATCTTTGGGGATAATAGAAACTTTTGCAAATTTTATTCATTTATTGATAAAAATAATTTAAAGGGCGCCTTAATACTTACGCCAAACAAATACCTAGTAGGCATACTTAGTACCTATTGGTATAAAGATTAGATAGACGAATAGTTTTACCTATTCATTTATATGTACAGCTAGAATTTACTCAATAAAAGATGAAACATAATAAATTGGCCAAGACACATTTTGGATCTAAAATCAGGAAAATAAAGCTCATTTTACAATACTAGCATGTTTCAAGTAACAAATCCAAGGGTGTGAGAGAGGGGGAAGTGGGGAGGGGACAATGGAAGGGGAAAGGCGTGCGTCTGACGGCCTTCGATGACCACAACTTGTGTAATTAGCACCGACTCCTAGATACCGTTAATATTCAAGTTTCGGGGTCTGGTGAGGTCATTTTGGCTGACCGAATCCTGCCCATTATCTTGCCTGATAATTTTTTGCAACAATGCAGTTGAGTTTGAAGATCTTTGGGTATTAAAACCAAATAACGTTAGATGTATCCAAGGATGCAAAAAATGGCGTATCTACGAATGGTCTACGCAAGGTCTACGAACTGCTACGCGGGTCTACGAGATGCGATAAGCCGTAGAATCAAATATTGCAACTATTTTAGTGATAAATGACAAAATAATTTATATTACGTAAATTATGGAATTACTGAAAATAATGAGCGATGATGGTGGTACCTACACATTTGGGTAACCCGAGTTCAAAATCTCAAATAAATAATATTTCGGCGCTTTGTTGCTGTCTTACATTTGCAAGGTACCGAGATAAAACGCATTAAAGCAAGCATTCTCGACAAGTTATTTTAATTCAGATGCTTAAGTAGATTCAAACCAATTCTACCATCATGGACCACCGAAAAGGGATCGTTCAACACGTTATTCAACGTGTCTCGGACAGCCCTCGGTTCTATTACTCGTATATTTGTTATGAAAATATAACCCGGACACCCTTACATGACGTGACAAGACGGGACGAGATGAACGGATCCATTTTCGAATACAAAATGGAATTTATCAAATTAAGTTTAAAATATATTAGTGTACCAAAAATATCCATGGTAGAGTCGTTTGTTAGATAAAATTGGGCATTTTTCTAAGAAAAAATATTTTCACTATCAAGAACTTTATTTGGAATCGATAGTTGCAAGAGCCTGCCAACTAGGCCATGTTACTCATAAGATTAACAGCTAAAAAAAATGTTTTATTTTGCAAGTTTGCACATTAGTACCTAACTTGTTAACCAAGTAAAGTAAAAATACCCGCTGGTTACAAAATGACAGCTAAATCATTGCAATATCTGCTCTAAAAACTGTTGTAACTATTCGTACCATAGTTTGTAAACATCTGTTTACGTATCATTAACCGTTCCGTATCCACCACGCCCTCATACAAATCCATTCAAAAATGCATTACGCGCGCAACAATTCAATGAAATACCACTTTTTAGATCAGTGCGATAACAAAATTGTCCGGTGGTCTATAGTCTATTGACATCCACAAAGCAGCGAGCGAGCGATAGACTTTTTTTTGATTCGAGGCAACGGAATTATTCTCGTTCAGCCAAAACGCACAATAGGAATAAGTAAGAAAGAATGGGGAGTAATATTTTATTGAAAGACCCTTTTCGATGTTGAAGTGTTGTGTAAATAGAATGAGCGGTGAATTCGACGTGTATAATGTGTGGAATATTGCTGCCGTTCGCTGACGCTACAATATAATGTTGTGAGATTGTGAACTCGTATGCCCCATTATAGATGCGCATATTTGAACGACGGCGGAGAATAACTGATGCATTTACAGAATGAAAACTCCTTTCTATTCTTTGTGTCTGGTTATGTAAATCAATTAACTGGAGGAATGTTAGTGAGCGACCTAATTCCCTAGTACCTAGGTAAAACGCAAAATTCACTGTGATTTTTTTATTTAACCTCCTTTTGGTTTGCAATACGTACATATATAAGTTACTTTACTAGTGGCTCTGGGAGCTGTAGACCTCGCGAGCATACTAAAAGTAGTAGGGATTGATTCATTCTGGCTCACCCAAAAAAAGTTGCGATTGGGGTGGTCTTGCCAGGGCGCCAGCTAAAAAAAAAAAAAAAAAAAAAAAAAAGTTTAGACTCTATTTGTATGTTTTGGCACACGCCTGATCGATTGCGCTAACCCATTTTAACGCACCCCGGCCCATTCAAAAGTTACGAAGCCACTTGTATACTCAATGAACAAACAATAGCGTTTTATTGAGGGTCGAGCCATTGTGTCCGGCTTGCGGGGCAGGTACTATAGATAAGCAGTCCCCATCCGTTGACGAAAAGAATTTGTGTGAATTAAATTAGTGTAATGCTTGTTCACATCATTAGGTATTAAATCGAGAACTATGTAGGTCAAAAATTAACCTCCAACTGAACTTTTTTTTATGTGACATCTCTCAAGCCGAAAACTTCCCTGGCGGAGGGCGGATGCGCGCGCATAAAGGCTGCGTTCCGAGCACAACCCCTAATATTAAGCCCGCGTTACAATAGGTAATTATCTATAATATCATATTATTATATTATGATAATATGATAATCAATATTTATTATTTATTTATTAGCAATACACAAATATATTTTTATTTTATATGTATATTATTTAATATTGTACGGCCCCCCACGACACATATAATATGAAATTATTATTTAAGTATTAATTATTTAACCATTATTAATTATTTTTATTATTTAAATAAACTAACCTAACACCTTCACTGTGACGCACTGTCCGTCGCCTGATTAACCAGCAGTGGGCATTAATTATAAGCTGTGGATGATGTAATTGCAAATAAAATTTTCATGAAGTTCATCTTTTAGCATCATGTTATAACGCGATACAATCAATGCAAATATAAAAACCAGCCGACAGGTAGTGGCCACCCAAAAAGGCATTTTGCTTGTCGGGACATGACGCGAGTTTATTGCTACGTGAAAAGGGCGTCAGATAACATATTCGATAAATCAATGTGAGTTATGCGACGCTGCAAAAAACTATTAGGCACCCATCACAAACCAAGAAAGTTTACCTGTTGAAACATGTCATGAGTTTTTTGCGATATTTCTCTGCTATAAAGGTCTAAAACCCTCGAGTTACTACCACAGTCTTACGCCATTCGTGCAGTGAACTACAGATAAATATTGTTATAACGTCTAATAACATCTGCGTGTATTCTAAAATTATTCGTTACTCAACACACAGTATTTGCCACAATAAATAGTGTTTCCGTGTTCTACCGTATAAAATGGAGGTAAGTTGTTATATTACGTATTTACTTTGAACCGATTTCACCTTTGCACTTAAACGCTATCAATATAAGCTAAACCGAGTTCAAGATACCCTTGATGACAAACTTTTGTAGCAAAACTTTGACTTTATTTGATCTATGATTTTGCATTTATGTATTTTTAAAAGTAACATGTCGTTACAGGACACGCCAAGTTACTCCCCCGTGGAGGAGGTTGAAGAACATAACACTTTCAAGCAATTCTATTATAATGCTATATCTGATAAAGAGGACATATATATCTAATGAAGAGAAGACGGTCAGAGGAACAAAACCATTTGGAAACACCATCAACATCGCGGGAAGCATTTGACTCAATTTTTGATAATGAATTACTCAATCTTTGTATGGAAGCTGAAACTGGAACTGTGGATTGCACTACCTGCAATTTGCCAATAAAAAAGAGGTATTTAAACAGCCATTTCAATAGTAAACAACATAAATATAACTCTGTTAAAATTCAACATTCTTTATCGAATGTTGATCTTATACAATCAGCTTTTGGAAACCGTGTTTATACATACAAAATAACATCTAAAATAGATAAAACGAAAATAGATTTTGAAACTCCTGAATTATTTGTAGAATCAATCAATGAAACAATTTCAGTTTTAATCAATGAAGCTATCGAAGAACTAACAATTTTTAAAGTTAACTTTATATTGTACGCTGATTTTGTACAACAAACAAAGGAAATAAAAAACTCATTTGACTTTCAAACTAGTAACTTTATAATCATGCAAGGTGATGATTTAGATATATTTTTAAAATCATTAAAGGACACTTTGTCTAGCAAAATAAGCGAATTTGAAAAAAAGGATAGTGGCTGGAGTTTATCTAAAATTGTGAGCATTGATATGAATATCAATAAATTTAACCCCCTACGTGGTACATCATACATTGAATTACCACATGATATACAAACAAAAAAAGCAGTAGTCAATGTTAAAAACGCAGACGTTAAATGTTTCCAATGGGCATTACTATCGGCATTGTATCCAGTTGCAAAAAATGCTGATAGAGTTACATCATATGTAAGAAATGAAAATAAATTAAAACTTGATGGGGTTTCTTTCCCCGTTAAACTATGTGACATCTCAAAAGTTGAAAAATTAAACAACATGAGTGTGAATGTTTTCGGATTAGAATATGATGATGTTAAAAAACAAAATTCTGTTGTTGGTCCCTTATATTTCACAAAGTGTCGAAAAAGTTGTCACATTAACTTATTATACATAACAAATGGTTCAAATGGTCATTATTGCTATATTAAAAATATGTCACGTTTAATAAGAAGCCAACTCACCTCGCGACACGCCGCAATACATTTATGTGATGGCTGTTTATTGTATTTTTCAAACCACGAGCAGTTATTGCAACATCAAAAGCGAGATTGTAATCAAATTCGTACTGACTTACCTTCCGAAAAACCATGCTTAAAGAATTGGTTCGGTGAAAATGTTTCCAATAATAAGGTTTCATTCGATAAATATCAAAAACAACTCAAGGTTCCGTTTGTTATATATGCGGATTTTGAATCATTTCTGAGGCCAATCACATCCTGCTCAAATGATCCAGATTTACCTCATACTGAAAATGTTCAAAGACATGATGTATATAGTTTCGGGTATTACATTAAATGTGCTTATGACGACAGTCTTTCCAAATACAGAACTTACGTGGGTGATGACTGTGCAAAAAAGTTTATGGAAAGCTTACAGAAAGACATTGAAATAATTACCAAAATAAATAATTTTCAAAAATGTCCATTACCTTTATCAGATATGGACAAAGTTAAAATAGCTGTAGCTACTACATGCTACATTTGTGGGAGAGATTTAAAATGCCAACAAATAATAGACCACGATTGGTATACAGGCGTTTTTCGAGGTGTTGGTCATGAAATATGTAGCAGTAAATTTAGAAGTCAATGTTTCATTCCGGTTATCTTGCATAATCTAAGTAATTATGATGCTCATTTTATTGTTCATGCCTTAAATTTTGCTGAAGGTGCAGTGGAAATAATTCCCCAAAACAAAGAGCGTTATATATCTTTTTCAAAATTATTAAAAGTTAATAACCATCGAGTAAGTTTACGGTTTATAGATTCTCTGAAATTTTTGTCATGTAGTTTGGAAACACTAGCAAATAATCTAAACATCAATCAATTCGATGAATTGAGGAAACATTTTCCGAATGAGCAGGATTTTAACCGATTAAAAAGAAAAGGTGTATATCCTTATGAATTTATGACCGGGCTAGAAAGTCTTAAACAAAAATCTCTTCCTACACAAAACCAATTCTTTAGCTCAATAACGGGTACAAACGTTTCAAATGAAGACTATGAACATGCTAAAGATGTTTGGCAGCATTTTGAATGTCGTTCTATGAGTGATTATTCGGATTTGTACTTAAAGACAGATGTTTTATTGCTAAGTGACATTTTTGAAAACTTTAGAACTGTTTGTATGAGCACATATGGTTTGGATCCTGCGCATTACTATACAGCACCAGGTTTAAGTTGGGATGCGATGTTAAAATACACAAAAATAGAGTTAGAGTTGCTAACAGATTTTGATAAAATTGCCTTTATTAAATCTGGTATTCGAGGTGGAGTATCACAGTGCAGTCATCGATATGCCAAAGCAAACAACCACTACATGAATAATTACGATAGAAATCAGGCAACATCATTTTTAATATATCTTGATGCTAATAATTTATATGGTTGGGCGATGTCACAGTATCTCCCCGTTGGAGGTTTCCAGTGGGTTGATATTGAGACAAATTTCAAAGTTGCAATCGATTCTGAAATCGGCTATATTTTAGAAGTAGATTTAGAATATCCTGATAACTTACATGATTTACATTCTGATTTTCCACTCTGCCCAGAAAATGTTTGTATAGGGAATACAAAAGACTTTAAACTGGTTCCAAACCTAAATAATAAAAGTAGCTACGTAATACACTACAGAAATTTAATACAATGCTTAAATATGGGGTTAAAAATAAAAAAAATTCATAGAATTTTAAAATTTGATCAAAGTCCATGGTTAAGCAAGTATATAGAATTAAATACAAATCAAAGAACCAAAGCCAAATCCGATTTCGAAAAAGATTTCTATAAGCTTATGAACAATGCAATCTTTGGAAAAACAATGGAAAACATTGAGAAACGGGTAAATGTTAAATTGCTCACTCACTGGGAAAATCGAGGGAAGATTCAAGGGGCTCAAAGTTTAATAGCAAGACCTGAATTTCATAGTCTTTCCATATTTTCAGAAGAATTAGTTGCAATACAACTTCGTAAAACAAAATTGGTTTACAACAAACCCATCTATTTAGGATTGTGTGTTTTAGATATATCCAAAACTTTGATGTATGATTTCCATTATAATTACATGAAAAATAAATTTCAAACCAATATCAATCTGTTATACACAGATACAGACAGTTTGGTTTACCAAATATTTACAAAGGATTTTTACAGAGATATTAAAGACGACATTCAAACATACTTCGATACATCTGATTATCCAACAGACAATGTATTTAATTTTCCACTTGTCAACAAGAAAAGAGTAGGGTTATTTAAAGATGAAAATAACGGTAAAATCTTTACAGAGTTTGTGGGCTTACGATCGAAAATGTATGCAATGCTGGTTGAAAATAGAATCATTACAAAGGCTAAAGGAGTAAATAAATGTGTAACTAAAAAACTTACAATGGATAACTATAAGACGTGTCTCTTTGATAAAAATATTCAATTTTCTCACATGTATAGATTTAAGTCAATAAAGCATGTAATTTTCACTCAAAAAATTAACAAAACATGTCTTTCACATAATGATACTAAACGTTTTATTTTATCGAATTCTGTAAATACTTTAGCATGGGGGCATTATAGTTTAAGAAACTAAGTTTAAGTAATATTAGAATTTAAGTATCTAGTTAGGTACCTACCTCACCGCACCTTTGTAAAGTACCTAGCTGTTAATGTAATAATATATTTATAGAGTTAAGACATAATATAAGACATAATTTTTAATCCTATTTTAAGTTTACATAAATATATATATATTTGTATCTTTCAATACATTGTTTCATTATTTTCATTTACCTCATACCAGAAACACGTGTTGGTAGTCAAAAATGTTTCATTTCAATCATCCATTTACTGCAATAGTGGCTGGTCCAAGTGGGTGTGGAAAATCCAATTTTGTTACAAACTTTATTAAATATGTAAAAGAAGTTTGTAGTGTGAATTTTGTTCAAACTACATGGTGTTATGATGAAATGCAACCGTTGTATAATTTGAGAAACGTAAATTATTTTCAAGGAATACCAGATCTTAGTATGTTCGATGGAAAGGATCCTCAACTTATAATTATCGATGATCTCATGAGGGAATCCGATGGGCGCATTGTTGATATTTTTACAAAAGGTAGTCATCACAGAAATTTGAGTGTTTTCTACATAACACAAAACTTATTTCATCAAGGTAAAGGGCAAAGAGACATATCACTAAACTCTAGTTATATCATCTATTTCAAAAATCCTCGTGATAAGACTCAAATTCGATACCTAGCACGACAAGTTTCGCCAGAAAATATTAAGTTTATGGAAGATTCTTACAAAGATGCGACTAATGAAGCTCATGGATACCTAATGATTGATTTAAAACAGGATACTAATGACGTGTGCCGTTTTAAGACAAAAATATTCCCTTCAGACGGATATTGTACCGTGTACATCCCAACAAAAGTGTTTAAATATGCTAAGAATCAACAAATTCATATCAGTCATAAATAATGCATCGAAGACTAAAGACGCATACGGATTTACTTAGAGCCCTGCATACACTTAAACCAAAATACATAAAAGCTCTTTTAAAATCGTGCGATGAAGAAGAAATAAATTGTATTTGTGAATGCATTCATAACGTTTTAAAAGGAAAAGTGCCCTTAGAAGAAAAAGCTAGAAAAAAATTGAAAAAGTATAAAGACATACTTCGCAAACTAGTACGTAAAAGTACAAACAAAATTCGCAAAAACATAATCATTCAAAAAGGGGGTGCCTTTTTACCAATGATACTGGGTTCAATTTTAAGTGCATTAGTTGCCTCTTTTGTTTGAAAAATGGAACATGCCAAGAAAATGTTGCTTGTTGATCCAAGTGTAATAGAAAAACTTAATCAGCATAATACGACTGATAACCCCCTATCACGATTAGATATGGAAATGCAAGACATTTTAAAAAGTGATATGGAAGAAAGAAAAAAGTGTACTCTATACATGCAAGTTTTGCAGCGATATTTACATTTTGCTGAAGAAGGACGTCGACCAATTCAATTACCCATCGTATCAAATATTGAAGTATCTGATAGGGATAATAGTGGATATGACACAGTTGATAATAAAAACAATGAAATCAGTGTTAAAGATTCAGTTACTGTTCAGTCTCCAGACGAAGGTGAGGAACAGGTAAATATTACTGTTTCTCATGAAAAACCAACTCCTTACACCCCAAAACACATACTCAGCTTGGTACCTAAAACATATATAAGGAAGGGTGAGAGATTATTGTTTTTGTTGGTATCGAACAAAAATAAAATTTATTGGGATGCTGATGGTATAATTACTGTAGACAAAGAAAAAATCCCTGGGAGTAATATTGTTGACTTAGTAAATGATTTTTTGAGACCGCTAAAAAGAAGTGCTCCAATAGGATGGGAGAAATTTGCAAAAGCACTGAAAGATATTAAAATACCAATGATTTATATTGGAAATCCACAAAGAGTCGACTATATGCAGCAGCTTCCGATCACACCATATAAAGAGGAGGAAGAGTTTTCAACACCAGTTACTAGCAAAACCAGACAGAAGATAGATTGGGAAAAATGGAGTCCTTATTAGAAATAAACAATATCTACTATAACCCTTCACACCCAGCGGGATATGCTAGTATTGATAAACTGGCTAGTGCTATGAAAGGTAAAATGAACAGAGAAGATGTTAAAAGATGGTTACAATCACAAGAAACATACACACTACATAAACCGGTTCACAAAAAATTTCCACGAAACAAATATGTCTTATCTAATCTTAATGAACTTTGGCAAGCTGACTTAAGTGACATGAGAACTTATTCAAAATATAATGATGGTGTTAATTATATACTTTGTGTTATTGATGTTTTTACCAAATTTGCCTATGCTCGATCAATGAAAAATAAAAATTCTGAATCGATTAAAACATGTTTTGAAAGTATATTTCGTGAAGCCGATATAACACCAACCCATATACAATCCGACAAAGGAACCGAATTTGTTTCGAAAGATGTTCAAAAATACTTTAAAACGAAGAATGTCAATTACTATACTACAAACAACCCCGATATTAAGGCTAGTGTAGTTGAAAGATTTCAAAGGACACTCAAAATGAGGATGTGGCGTTACTTTACTCACAAAAATACATATAAATACATTGATATTTTACAGGACTTAATATATTCATATAACCACAGTTACCATTCCAGCATCAAGATGTGTCCTTGTGATGTAAACTCAAAAAATATAATGACAGTGTGGAACAATTTGTATACACGTAAACATGTTCAAAATAACACCAATACATCTCCAACACTGCCAAAATTTCATATTGGAGACTATGTAAGAATAACAAAATATAAACATATATTTCAAAAAGGATATGAATCTAATTGGAGTGATGAAATATTTGTAATATCTTCAGTGATAGATCGGGCTCCATGGATTGTGTACACACTAAGAGATTTACAGCAAGAAAACATTGTTGGAACCTTTTATGAAAAAGAATTGCAAAAAGTGACGTATGACCCCTCTCTAAATTATAAACTAGATAAAATAATTAGTTCCCGCTATTCTGGCAACAGAAAGCAAGTGTTAGTGAAGTGGAAAGGTTATCCAGATAAATTTAATAGTTGGGTTCTAGTTTCCGATTTAAAACAAATATGAATAAAGAAAGTTTTTATTTAACATTACCTAGTAACAGTTCTATGGAATATTTTCCAGACAATGTTACTACAAGATTTTCAACTAAATTACCAAAACCCATAAAATTGGAAGGGCAATGGACCGTCGGAGTTGTTGAATTTCAATATCCATGTACCATGTTTACTGTTCAAGAACATGAAAATATTATTTACATAACTAAATCGATGGTGATGCCAAATGAGAAAAAACCTTCATTGGTTTATTATAAAAAACACATTCCAGCTACAAATTACGATAACATTAATCATATTTTAACAGCGTTGAATAATGTGAAGGAAAAAGTAAGATTTCGCTATGATGAAATATCAAAGTTTGTGTCAGTTTCAGTGATAGATGATTCAGTAAAATCAGTGATTCTAAAACCCAAATTGGGTGTTCAACTCGGTTTTGAACCTAATAGGAATCTTGTAGATAATGGTCTTGGAAAATGCCCCGCAAATTTGCATTTAGGGTTACCATCACAATTATTTGTCTATTGTGACATAATCGATCCTCAGATAGTAGGAGATGTTATGTCTCCTCTCCTGAGAATCATTCCTTTAGATCCAGCAAAGTATATATATGGCGCAAATAAAATGCATGTTTTCTCACCTCCTCACTATTTACCAGTTATGCGTAGAGAGTTTGACACCATTGAAATAGATATAAGATCCAGCACAGGTCAAAAAATACCATTCCAGTTTGGGACAGTGTGTGTTAAACTTCATTTCAAAAAATTATAATGTATCCCCGTGACAGCATAACTTGTCCATATGAACATTATTATTCTCATCAAGCTGGCTCTGGTATTGGAGTGATTTATAAAGGGGCGCCTTATCAACGTGGTCATGGGATCGGTAGCTTTTTAGGAGGGCTGTTTAGATCAGTTTTACCCTTACTTTCTAGTGGCGCTCGCGTTATAGGCAAGGAGGCTCTAAATGCTGGTGTCGGTCTTCTATCAGATATGGCTAGTGCCCGCCCCATGGAAGAATCAATTAAAAGTCGGTTAAAAGTAGCTACTTCAAACTTGAAAAGAAAAGCTCATGATAAAATTGATGGATTGAATATGTCTGGTTCTGGATATATAACCAAAAGGAAGCGTCTTAGTTCAGTCATTCCACCGTCGACTACCAAAGTGAAAGCTCTAAAAAAATTACGAGTTAATAATCAAAAAGATATATTCTCATAAATAATTTTTAAAATGTCATTCTTACATAGCCATTCCTGTGAATGTATAAAATCAGAGTTAGATTTATTTGCTCTACCATCCACGCAAACTAGTATAGAAAACGGGTTATGGATACACTACAAACCCATCTCATCTCTAGCTGATGATGGACCCATAGAATTTCAAGTACCTGGAACAGGTGATGACTACATGGATTTATCCCATACATTGCTGCACATAAAAGCCAAGATACTAAACCAGGATGGTACGAAATTAACTGAGTCAACTGTTGTGGCTCCAGTAAACAATTGGCTCCATTCTCTTTTCACCCAACTAGATATTTATCTGAATCAAAAGCTAGTATCACCGCCAAACAATACATATGCCTATAGGGCTTACATGGAAACTTTATTAAATTATGCTCCTGCAGCTAAGGAATCTCATCTGACTTGTGGTCTTTGGTATCAAGATACGGCTGGGAAAATGGATTCAACTGATGAAAAAAATGATGGATTTGTTAAAAGACGAGAATTAGCATGTGAAAGTAAGGAGATAGAAATGATTGGTCATCTTCATGGAGATATATTTAATCAAGAAAAGTTTTTAATAAATGGTGTTGAAATGAGTGTTAAATTAGTTCGTTCGAGAGAAACATTTAACCTAATGGCTTCTACATCCGACTTGAAATTTAAAGTATGCATTACAGATGCAACACTTATTATACGTAGAGCACGAATCAATCCTACTGTATTACTTGCACATCAAAAAGTTTTAGCCTCTACTACAGCTAAATATCCTATCACTCGAGCTGAAGTCAAAGTTTTAACTATTCCTTCGGGGATTCAGGGTAAGACTCTAGATAATATTTTTTTGGGGCAAGTTCCCAAAAGGTGTATAATCGGTTTTGTGAACAATGCAGCGTTTAATGGGGGTCTAACAAAAAATCCATTCAATTTTGAAAACTACAATATAAATACATTTTGTTTATACATTGATGGTCAACAAATACCTTCGAAAGCTTTGCAACCATCATTCGATAATAATATTTACACAGCAGCCTATCACACACTATTTTCAGGGACAGGTATACATTTTCTGAATGAAGGTAATGGTATATCTAGGGAGCAATATGCAAAAGGATATTGTGTGTTGGCGTTTGATCTAACGGCTGACCTCAGCTCAAATTCAAACACTCATTGGAATCTTATAAAACATGGTAGCGTTAGACTGGAGGTTCGTTTTGAATCTGCTCTGACTCAGACGATAAATTGTATTATTTATGCAGAGTTCGATAATGTTATTGAAATTGATAAGAATCGTAATGTAACTGTAGACTATAGTAGTTAGGATGTAATAAAATTGTATTGTTTTGAATGTACTGAGACTATAAATTGAATTATTCATGCAAAGTTCGATAATGTTATTGAAATGTAACCGTAGACTATCAATTGTCAAGATTGAATAAAATTGTATTTAGTTATATAATAAATAAATAAAACATTGATGTATGCATACCTACATATAGTTTTATTTCCTGAAACCTCTTCTTTACTTTTTCTCTATAAAAAGTAATTTACATATTTCCTTGTCACATTCTTGGTTTGAAGATTGAACTTGACACAGCTTACCTTATTAAGAATAATGGATACAATTGATATTCAAAAATATTTACACTACATTCACCCAGCTTTACACAAAAATGTGTATGCTGCAAACAGGCTACCACTGCATGTAAAAAAACCGGTGTATCTAATAAGCAATTTGGATCCGGACAACAAGCCAGGGTCACATTGGATTGCCATGCACATAGATAAAAATGGAGTTGGTCAGTATTTTGATTCATATGGACGCGCACCTAAAGACTACCACAAAAACTTCTTGCGCAGGAACTCAAGACAGTGGGATTTTAATAGATATAGATTGCAGCACGACTTAACTACAGTGTGTGGAGAATATTGTTTGACATATCTGTATTTCAAGTTTTACGGAAATACTATGACCGATTTTATTGAATTATTTAGTAACAATACTATCAATAACGATCTATTTTTACACAAGTTGTTTAATGAATGCTTTAAAAATAAAAAGGACTAGATAGAAATAGTTAAAGTTAACTAAATTAACTAAGTTAACTAATCGATGAATGTGGTTAAAAGTGGATCATTAGACAAATAAAACAAAGTTTAATGGAATTAAAAAGTTTTTTATTTAAGTATAAAAATAAAATACCTGATATACAAGAAAATATTGACAATGTTATTACCTATTCTAAAAATCATTATTTACATATTTAGTTATTACATCTAGCTAGTTATTGATTTTTGAAAGAATATATTTTGCTGTCTTCGGATTCCGATATCTCCTTGGTGATTTGATAAACAATTTTTTTCAAATTTTCATAATTTTTGTTATTCAATTCCTTGCAGTAATATTTAATGCGAACGTCAGCGTGTTTCCAATGCTGGGTAGGAGGAATCTTGCTCAGCTTTTTCATATCAAACACATCAATTTTTATAAGATGTGCTGCATTAACACTGTCGTCTGTGTTTGTTGATATGTATGATGTACCACCCTCTTTGTTCATTCGTCCAACGTTTGATGAGTTTTTTGCTTTCTTCTTTTTTGGTGGCACTTCCGGAAAGAACTCATCTATGTTGCTGAGACTACTGCGGGGGCGCTTCAATATAGATTTCTTTGCAAGGTAGTATGGTACGCAATTGGTGGTGTCCTCTTCATCAGATATATTATAATAGAATTGCTTGAAAGTGTTATGTTCTTCAACCTCCTCCACGGGGGAGTAACTTGGCGTGTCCTGTAACAACATGTTACTTTTAAAAATACATAGATACAAGTAGACATACAACATAAATGCAAAATCATAGATCAAATAAAGTCAAAGTTTTGCTACAAAAGTTTGTCATCAAGGGTATCTTGAACTCGGTTTAGCTTATATTGATAGCGTTTAAGTGCAAAGGTGAAATCGGTTCAAAGTAAATACGTAATATAACAACTTACCTCCATTTTATACGGTAGAACACGGAAACACTATTTATTGTGGCAAATACTGTGTGTTGAGTAACGAATAATTTTAGAATACACGCAGATGTTATTAGACGTTATAACAATATTTATCTGTAGTTCACTGCACGAATGGCGTAAGACTGTGGTAGTAACTCGAGGGTTTTAGACCTTTATAGCAGAGAAATATCGCAAAAAACTCATGACATGTTTCAACAGGTAAACTTTCTTGGTTTGTGATGGGTGCCTAATAGTTTTTTGCAGCGTCGCATAACTCACATTGATTTATCGAATATGTTATCTGACGCCCTTTTCACGTAGCAATAAACTCGCGTCATGTCCCGACAAGCAAAATGCCTTTTTGGGTGGCCACTACCTGTCGGCTGGTTTTTATATTTGCATTGATTGTATCGCGTTATAACATGATGCTAAAAGATGAACTTCATGAAAATTTTATTTGCAATTACATCATCCACAGCTTATAATTAATGCCCACTGCTGGTTAATCAGGCGACGGACAGTGCGTCACAGTGAAGGTGTTAGGTTAGTTTATTTAAATAATAAAAATAATTAATAATGGTTAAATAATTAATACTTAAATAATAATTTCATATTATATGTGTCGTGGGGGGCCGTACAATATTAAATAATATACATATAAAATAAAAATATATTTGTGTATTGCTAATAAATAAATAATAAATATTGATTATCATATTATCATAATATAATAATATGATATTATAGATAATTACCTATTGTAACGCGGGCTTAATATTAGGGGTTGTGCTCGGAACGCAGCCTTTATGCGCGCGCATCCGCCCTCCGCCAGGGAAGTTTTCGGCTTGAGAGATGTCACATAAAAAAAAGTTCAGTTGGAGGTTAATTTTTGACCTACATAGTTCTCGATTTAATACCTAATGATGTGAACAAGCATTACACTAATTTAATTCACACAAATTCTTTTCGTCAACGGATGGGGACTGCTTATCTATAGTACCTGCCCCGCAAGCCGGACACAATGGCTCGACCCTCAATAAAACGCTATTGTTTGTTCATTGAGTATACAAGTGGCTTCGTAACTTTTGAATGGGCCGGGGTGCGTTAAAATGGGTTAGCGCAATCGATCAGGCGTGTGCCAAAACATACAAATAGAGTCTAAACTTTTTTTTTTTTTTTTTTTTTTTTTTAGCTGGCGCCCTGGCAAGACCACCCCAATCGCAACTTTTTTTGGGTGAGCCAGAATGAATCAATCCCTACTACTACTAAATATTCCAATATTCAACATCATCAATCAACATCATCAATGTCGTGTAAGGTGTTTTCTGAAAGTCTTTAAGTGCACTTTTATTAATTTCTAATTTAAGGCTTATTATTATGCTGATGCTCTCATTCAGTGAAGGAAAACATCATGAAGATCAGTTAGTATTCTAACAGCGACGAAACGCTTGCAGCCTGTCACGTATTGAAAACTAACTATAATGCAAAATGTTGTGGGTGTGTGTGCATGTGATGATTTAATTTTGTAAATTTTTGAGGAATGTAATGTGCAAGTGCATTTTCCGTTTTGTGATTTTTTTGATCTTTTAGATTTTTTTTGCATCATCTTGTGTAGAATGAGGTCCTTTGTGTTTCTCTCAAATTTGATTGAAAACCATCGATTGTTTGATGAGCTATCCTGTTCATCATGCTGAAGATCCTTATCAGATCTTCGCCAAACTTTTATGAGACCAACTTATAGTTACTACCTTTCAAATAAAAAAAGAATAATCGAAATCGGATCTCATTTGGTGGAGATATCTACTATATCAAATAGCCCCTTTTTTTGCCTTTTTTTTTTGGGGAAGTACCCCTCCAATCAAAAATCCCCGACGACAAAAAAAATCTAATAAGTCATATAACCTGTGTACCAAGTTTCGTCCAGATCGGTTGAAAAATGCGACCTGTAGAGGAGAACAGACAGACAGACAGACAGACAGACAGACAGACAGACAGACAGACAGACAGACAGACATCCGGACAAACGCATTTTTGGCCAATGTGGAAACTGAGACGCTTCGCTCGCTCGGTCAATAATAAGGTACGAGTGTTCACCTTCTTTACATAGGTAGGTAAAGATATGAGGTAGCTCAGTGACAGCTTTCCCTCAGGTTCGCTTAGTTTCATTATGAAAATGGCGGACTAAAATATAATCTTGCCAGAGAGGAAAATAATTTCCCCCACGAAGTAATTTAATTTTTTATCCATTTTTCTACCTTTGATAATGATGGAAGTGCAATTTCGTTGATGGTTTGTTTTAAAATGTTACTCGGATAATTATAATGATGGAGGAATATTATCCGAAATTCGTTGGTTGCTATTTTGGTAGAAAGTTTTTGCGATGAATCTTTTATTCTGTCCCGGTTTGCAAAATTATACGACGTTGATTGAGTTGAACTTTCGTAGTTATTTATGGTTTCAGGGATTTAAAAGTACTTAGATTGTTTTGTTTCAATGGTTATGTGTATAGTATTATATAATCTGTGGTTATGTAGAGGGACTACATTGTACGTTGCAAGTGTTACCTACATAGTGGTTTTTAGATTCTAACAACTGACGTAAGTAGGTACGTTAGGTATTGTTTGTTACGCGACCCTACGTAGATTCAAAAAATATTAAGTACCACTTACAAGAAAACAGTAGACGTCAGAACATTTTACATCAAGTTTTCCCCAGCTTTTGACCACAAATTGAAGAAAAATCTTGTATACTAAAACAAACAGACATGCTTCTTTTAGTCTTCTGAGGACTAACAAACCATCTAGATCCCATAGTCCAAGCTTTGCTTAGTTTAGGACTAGAAGGTGTTAAATGTCCGTGAATATTTATATTTATTTATTAAATGTCCGCGCAGTGTATCTCAGATACGCTAGCATTACGATTTGTTTACGATTATCACATTTATTCGTGATCAAGGCACTGTTTCCACCACGTCCAGATACATAGCCTAACGGGTGCGCATCTGAACGGTTCCTTTAGTTTCCAGGCTGATGACGTCAGGCGGTGGTGGTATGGGGCACGTCAACAACATGAGCGGGCTGGCGGCTTGCGCGGGGCCTGACGCGAAGCCCATGCAGTTTCCACTGGCACAGCGGCGCAAGAGGAGAGTACTCTTCACGCAGGCACAGGTGAGTCCAATGCTGGCCTTTAGTGGGCGAACCACACCTTTTAGCAATCGAAGCGCTGGTAGGAACGGTGAAAAATGATTGGGATTGACAAAATGCTATCGAAATGGTCCTATTTTACATAAATGTCGTGTTGGTGAGATCGTCTGTAATTATACAACCGAATTGAGAACCTCGTGCTGTTTTTGAAGTCATGCAGTTAAAACATACACAGCTTACGTAGGTAACGAATATCTAATATTCTGTGCTAATAGTCATAAGTCTACGAGTGAGTATACCTTACACCTAAACTAATTTTCTACTCACAGAACACAAAAAAAGGGGCATGTATATCTCAGTAGCGTTGTTAGAACTTGGAGCATACACTCTTGTGCTTCTACTAGCCAATAGACAGGCAAAGTTACTAGTCAGCAAATGAGAAGAAATGGAGTATGAAACTCCTTCATTAATTTTCCATATAAGGCTATATGAATGATACAACATAGGTATAAAAAAGGAACCTTCTGTACTCACCCCTGAACAAATTGCAGACCCAAGGGGAGTTTTATTTGCCGATCATTTTATAAATAAGTACGGACCCGAGGGCGTTACGCTTTTATAATTTATAGTGCTAAGTTGGGCATGCATGGTGTGACGGGAGAATATTGTATCCAGACTTAAAAAATAACTGACATGCCTATCCTCAGCTCAAAAATGGTTAGCTATAAAAATAGTTTTAATTGTGCTAGTTCTAATTGGATAGGCCTATGGACATTTTCAGTAAATATTCTTGGACATATCACAAAATGTTTAGGTGTTAAAAATAAGTGCGTGGATAAGAGTTTTTTAAGTGCTTTGACAATTAATAAATTTATAAATTTCATTTTTCTTTTCTTTCAAAAAGGATTTGGATTAGTTAAGCTATGTTTATCTAGATATAAGATTAGGAATTACGTAAGACCTATTTTAGTAATTTTTCTATTTAGGCCATTTGTAATATCACGTTTCGTGCACTTTGGATCTTGAACGATTTTGTAAAAGCGACATTCTGATCAAAAAGCTGTAGGCACAATGCTAATTATGCCTTTCTAACAAGCTCTACAATACCGCAGACCGAATGATAATAATGATTGAGTATAGGTAGCTACGCAACGAAGGTTAAGTCGCATCTTGAATGTCCCTCTTTACACCCGGGAGTTTGCGTCCAACGAGATTTTTATTGCAGACGACTCAGGAACGCGTGTGACCATGGCAACTCTAAAATGATTACGTATATACCTACCTGTACCTACCTACTACTGCTGAGAATTTTTTATTTTATTGTCACGCGTGAGCAGCTAATAAAAATATATATAGTGCGAGAAAACGAAACTAGATTGCTGCCAAGGTTACAGCTTAGACCTTCCAAATAAGGATAGAAAGTAGACAGAGTAAACAATACATGAGATGACGTCACAGAGTTCTCTTTCGCGCATCTCATCAGATCACGACCGGTTTTCACATGGACGAATCTTCCTTGTCAGACGGTTCTTTCGTAGGGTAATTCCCTCAATATACACCTACCCAAGCACCAGAAACCCGAAATTACGTTAGCCCGAGCTATTTAATTGCGCCCACCCCCGCCCCCGCCCACTCGAGGCTCCGCCCTCGGGGCGAAGGCGCCGACTGAACTATACGTACTGTAATTAATTCTATACGAGAATTCCTAGCCAGTTTGTTTTAGTTGCGTATATGTGTCGACTCTGTGTGTGTGGTGGGAAAATTACTTTGTAGTGTGTGTTTGATATATTATTTACATTGCTTGGTATTGTGAGTGGGGACTTTTTCATGCTATCTTTGACTGAGGTTGTTTGAGGTGTGTTGATCAAGCAAAAAAAGATGTTACTTTTGAAAGAAAGAACACTGCTCTAAGCGGTAATAAAATAAACACATTTTCAGGATTTTTAAAATCGGTTTCATTTGATATAACTAAGTAGATAAAAATAAAACAAAAGAGAAAGGTTTAACGAAATGGGGTGAAATAAAAAAAAATTGGGTGCTGCCATATAACGCGTTAAATCACGCCGAAATCGTCAAGCATACCGGAAGTAGAACATTCCAGTCTAGCCATAGACTAATGGTTTTTTTTCGCAGGTGTACGAGTTGGAACGGAGGTTCAAGCAGCAGAAATACCTGTCAGCGCCCGAGAGGGAGCACCTAGCCTCACTCATACACCTAACGCCAACGCAAGTAAGTTCTTAGAACTGTATTCTTGTGTCTCTAGATTTTGTTTACTGTAAATTAGAAACTGTACCTATCTAATCCTAGCCAGTAACTCGGAATCACAATGCCATAACTAGCACTGCCATTTAAAGTGATAAATGAGAAGATAAACTCGCACTTTTTCTAGTTCCGGTAACACGTGTCTCAAGTTGTTTAATTGTCTCCCACAATACCAAGTGTAACAACATTAGGGCGTCACCGTCGCCGCCTCCGGCCGCTGTTGTCGACACAAAACCATAAATCAAGCTGTAATCGGTTTCATGGCCGCCCCGGGCATCCCCTATCAATTACCGAACAAAACGAGCCATAGGGCACGACTCTCGTTCCCATCCGCCTCAGGCACCGTGTTCACCAGCTATTCACCGCTCCCGTTTGTTATTCAACTGCTGGCAACATTAGATACCTATGCCTACACGGTTAGCTCGTTAAGTTGGCATCTTGTTACACGCGCCAGCGACGGCACCAGTGGATCGGGGGACTTACTTTGATTCTCGAGAGTATCGTCGCGAGGAAATTCTCCTTGTTGTTTCGTATTTTTTCAAGTGCTGTCTCCGAATTAGTGAAAGTTCACTTTGATGTCGTGCCTAGTCACATTAAACTACCCACGGTGAGCTTGTACATAAAGTTGGAACGAGCGTCACCGTTATTAATATTTCTGTCAGCGACACGCGCCCTGCTTTCCCACATTCGCGCACGCGAAATTCAAATCCTTCATAACAAAGACTCGATAATCTCGGCCGTGTCAATATAAATTTCATAAACTCACTGTGTAACCCCAACAATGGGCCGCAAACATCCATGAATAATCTCCATTTTGAGGGTGTCAACACCATTTACGGAGACGCGTTTGAATTCGCGCCAAAACAAACGTCAAAGTGAGTCGGCGGGAACAAAGGCGCGTCACGGAGGCACGCGCTGATTCGCTGATTATAATGCGGTGCATTGTCCTAATATTAATTGGGTCTGCATGTCGCCGGTCAAGGCATTGTTGGCAATAATTGATGAGATACGAGGACTAGCCAATCCTAATTGTGCTTCGCTTTGGCAGGTATGCATAAAGTACCTACTCACCTGTAATGTAAACTTAGGTAGTACCTTTATGCAATGTGCATTATTGCAGTCTACATATAAAACACATATACCTATTGGTCAAATGAATAGTTTTTTCCAAAGATACTACAGCCAGGTGTCTTGAAAATATTGAAGTAGAGTAGGTACTCTACCTCTTATATCCACAAAACCGTTAAATCTTCGACTACAAGCCACTGTGAAAATGGCGTAAGGGCTCATCAGAAGCTTTGTGACGGAACGTTATGTCTGTTCTCCTACTGGTCATCACACCCTCGCTGTCAGCGGCAGTTGGAGCGTGCCGGACGCCTTCGCCGCCGCGAGCTTAAACCGTATTGAATTCTACACTTCGATTTTGGAAGCTTTTATCCCAGTTGAGTATATAGCCTATTAAATCACACTTTCTAATTTGGAACATAATAGTCCCGTAATCTTATAAGTAAGGTATGAATAACTATAAAGATTCAAATAGATAACCAGTCAATCAGTCTTCAATCTCATTTAAAAGCCCCACTCTCATTTAGAAATGAAACCAAGAGCATTCCATTCGTGCATATTCATAGACATAGCGCAGTTTAAATAAAGACCGCGCAATAAAGGAACTCTGCCCGTCATCCAGGCCACAATATTCCGCAGTATTTGAGCCCCGCAAACAGAGGGCTCGCGTTTCGTTAACTTAAGTAAATTTCGATGTTCGCGACGCGCCACCACTGTTGATACTGAGCTCCCCGGACGAACAGACGAACTGCCCGTTTCCATTTTCAAATGACTTTTATTTATATTTGTGTAGTTCAATTGACTTCCGAGGTTAATGTGTTTGAAGCCTGACTGGCTCTAGCAGACAATCAACTATATTATTGCTGTTAGCAGTTAGAATGCAAAGTAAAAATGAAATTACCCATGTGTTCGAAACCAAATCTTTGTCATTCGGTCAGTGAACTTTATGGGAGCTTCCAAAAAAATTTGAAACAATACCAAAGATACGCTTAGCGAAACAAAAGCGCTAGAAGCAGGGCAATCCTTCCTCCTCTTTGTCTATGGTCACGAACGCGGTCTGTGGCCCTCCGGCGGATGCGGCACATGCGGGTCCTCGATATTAATGGGAGCAATAAGATAATGGTGCCTCATGATGTTGAACAATGACGGCTTGTCAGATTGCTGTTCGCTTGCTGGACGTTAAGTAGTGGAAGTGCTAATAAAAAATATTTCAGTTGCAACTTGCAACCTACTCTGAGGGGTGACAGAAACAAAAGAACAATTCTAACTCCTGTAGCAATATAAATCTTGGTTTCTTACACAAAATACCACAATAGCTAACTACCCATAGCCACAACCTTACCACCGCTAGATATCTTGTAGAAACAATAATACAACATCATAATTATTTCAGCTAACCCAAAATTCAAAGCGAAAGCCTCCTCCGCGGCGGCTCATCGACAGAACATCCCTATAATTTTCCAATAATTCCACTTCACTTTTTTTAAATCTCCTAATCTTCGTGGGATTTCAATAAGTTTCCTGTCAAAGGCTGGCCGATTTCAAATCACCGCATATTACTCCGAATAAAAAAAGTAAAATTGTTTTTGGTATCATTGTCCAAAATTCGAGCTCAGCATTGATCGCGGCCGACATGTCAAAACAAATTTGAAATACGAATTTTGATTACTGCGGTTGTGTAATTAACCGCGAGAATATTGCGTAGATCTTCGTCGATTTCTCATCTTATTTCTACGATTATAAGTAAGCAATTTGAAAGGGATTACGTTTGGTGAATGGACCACTTTTTGTAGCGTTTCATTGTGAAGAAGGATTAGAGATATCTAAGAGGATAATGCACCTGACACGGGCCCTTTGTGGGGCAGGTATGGACATATTATGATAAATTTTCGACTTGAATTCGCACTGCTGTTAGGTTAGGTACCTACCTACCGGCATTGCGGTGTTTGCGTAGGACTGAGGTATTGTTGAATGGAATCGCTGAGTTGGTTCGGTTCAATCGTGCGGAGGCTATGTATTCAGATGTAGGCCTATGCGTTTGATTTCCGTATTCTTCTTGTTTGAATCATTGTAATCACCTCGACATATTCTTGTACAGATCAGAAACTCTTAGGCCGGAATACTGAAACGTCACTCAAATTTAAGCACCACTTAAAATTACTCTGCCTCTGTTTGACATTACTCATTTGTAAGAGATGGCAATAATTTAAGCGTGAACTTAATTTAAGTGGCGTTTGAGTATTCGGCCGTTAGTGCCGTTATGACTCAGCTAGCTTAACAAATTAGTTGGTAGGTAGTTATAAAGTAGGAACTAAGAGTATACGTCAATCAAAAACAAATTAAAATCAAGGCAAACACGCTTAAAACGGCTACTGTAAACAAATAAGTATGAATTTGATGGATTGCTCAGTAAATATTGGCTTAGTTTATAACTCACGGTCGGCTGGTAGGGGCCGCTACATACATGCATTTTAACTTTAATAATTGAGTTTGTATAATATGCAAATATCTCAATCTAAGTACCTTGCAAATGTTTATGATTATGTTGATTCAATAATAAAGTACATACACACAATACACCTATTTTTGTCTATTATATTTAGTAAGATAAAAACACCGCCGTGTTGTTCGAAGCACTTATTTCACATTAATTGCTAGAAATGATCTCTACATCTGTATTCGTTTTCACTGTGGTTCTACCGAATGCTAATAGGTACCTGTAGAAACATGACTTCTGGTTTCGCCAAATGTGGCAGTACACTCTCGTCCCTGGCAACTCCGTGTCAAATTGAACATAACCTGGCAAAATAACAAGCCTCCAGTGCCAGAACAAAAAAAGAAAAAAAAAAATGAACATAACCACCAAAAAAGACTTGGCAAAAGAACAAGCCAGTCCAGTGCCAGAACGAAAAAACAAACATAACCATTTTTAAACATAATTACTTTTAAATTTTGAAAATGAGGTTAGGTACTCTGCATAGTCTGCATTAAGGTCGAATGTGCCGTAAAAAGTTTTTAACGTGAATTATAGCTATTTTTTGCTGTGAAAGTAGAATATTTTTATAAGTAAAGCTAAATAAATGATGGCATTGATCGGTTGTCAGTCGGACGGACGGGTGTTTGTTCAGTGGTGCGTGCGATGTGGGATAATGCGACAATCACATATTGTTAGATCCTGAATGACAAATCACGAGGCGTTTCGAAGCAGCTTTTAAAAGTTGACGCGAGAAATCATCAAAATTGTGCATGTAGCAACAGTCAGTAGGTAGGTAATTAGAAAGAAAGAAAGAAAGAAAATATATATACGTATATAGCATTAGCACATCACTATCTCGAGGGTTTTATTTCGGGCTTGGAAAAATGGCAGTCTAGTCTAAGTGACAAACTCTTCCAAACTACGCTGATTGAATTAAACACTTACCTATCTATTATTTCTGCTTAAAAGTATTGATTGGTCTCCAGAACCCAAATTAGAGAGAAAAAAAGTTACAATGAAGATCTAAACTAAACAAATACGAGATGCGTGTTTAAATAATAATAAATGTGCCCTGATTTCTCAAGTCATCGTTCTCAGGAAAAGAACACCTACGCATTGCCCTGTAAAACATTTCACGTTGGACTATAAACCTTATGATTCAAGCATTTAGAACATAAACCACGTGTGAAGACATTGGCGCCAAAATTGACATGTATTGTCAAGATGACAGCAAGTTGGGTGGCCGCCATATTAGTTTTGATGATAAAGTATTTCCCAATATCACAATCAAAGTATTTTTTAAATTCCTTTTGACATCCTGAGGCTTGACTTCAAAGTGGAAAACGCATTAAGATGTTAGCTTCACTTTCACTCAATCAATTAAACTCATGCAATGTTAGAACCGATGTCAGTAGCAAAGTACTTTACTAAGTACATACCTATTACGTGCATGATGATTACGTCATCTTATCTATGCGTATATTAGAAAAACATAACGTTCGGTAGCTAAGTGGGTGTTGGCTCTCAAGCACGTAGTCAAGGCCCGAAATGTCCCATCACTTGTACCTTGTAGTATACGAGACACCAGACGTTTAGATGTAAAACAAACAAGTGAATGACGCTCTCACGGCGAGAGTGCGTGCTAGGAAACACCCAGCATTATGCACAAGGATACTGAAAGAAAGTGCTCGACACGAGAGCGTCCAAGGCTTAGCGGAGAGCAATAAGCGACGCCCGCCGTCGGGGCCCGTTCATTAACTCTCACCTACTCTATAAATAAACTAGCGAGCATCATCATTCCTGAGAGCAGCGGATAAAAGCGCTCGACTCGCCTCCGCCGCAGCGTTCCCACCGGCTGTGGCTGCACCTACAGAGCAAACATCAAAAAATAACAAATAAGACCTCCGATAAGCTCTCGGGACGAGTGGAACACGCATTCGTAGTAGCACGTTACAAAGTTTTTATAACGGATCGCGTCAAAGTATCGTATCGGACAAAATGGCGGATGCTCATAACGGAGCGGGAATCCGCCGAAGAGGGCACACATCCATTTCAAAGAATAAACACGGAGGAAACGCTCTCGATGTATAAATAATAAATAAAGAGTATATTTTGCTGCGTGCGTAGACAAAGGCAGCGCTGAGGGGCAAACATGTCCGTGTTTATTCTTTCGTCATTAAGGTGGAGTGTTGACTGTATGTAGCGTGTCTAGCGCTAATTTCAGGGAGGCCAGGATGCTGTGCTGACTTAGACGCACTGTTGACTTAACTGGAGATGTTCAGGTGGGATTAACCGTGGCTATGAGCCTGAGCACAGGTTGACTTTATTTACCGGACTTAAAATAACAGAACACCAACAGCATGAAACCCGATCCTTGTGCTTGCAAAGCGTTATTGATTGACTTTTTGTTGCAGGTCAAAATTTGGTTTCAAAACCACCGCTATAAGTGCAAGAGGCAAGCGAAGGAGAAAGCAATGGCGGAACAGAACCAACATAATCAGGTACGAACAAAACATCATGTAAAAACGTCAGTCGGCTAAGCTCTATAGTAGGCATTTTGCTACGAAATCGCTAAAACGACTGTAAAATTGTCTGATTCATTCTAATAAGTTGTTGTTCTAAGGCGTAGACAAAGGTAACCTCTGTGTAGAAGAAGTGGTGATATATTTTTGATAAAAGCAAAGAAAACCGACGAACCTACTCATATATTTATAGCTATATTTTCAAAAACTCCGTAAACTTTCAGAAAGTCCCATTTTCCAAAATCCGAGTGAAACTTTATAACAAACTAGACCTTAGTACATTTTATCGAAACTCATTTTTTTAATACCTAGGCGAATATTATAAAACCGTCAGCTAAATGCTAATGACCAATGAATATTAATATTCGAGGTTGCGATAAAATCGTCGACGTGACACCTTGGCCCCTCGATAGCGATCTGTCGCGAACTACCCTCTAATGTACTAAAATCAATAAGCGGACGGGAAAAGAACAAAAGCAACATCCTTGAGCGCGCAACTGCGGAACACCGGAGTAGAATTAATATTATGAAACCGAGATGATAACATCCAAACCAAACAGGACTCCAAAATGCAACCTACATTTCTTGTTTCATCTTCCATTATTTGTCACACTCAGCTGACCGACTGCATTTCTCAAACATATTCAAATTCAAATCGTTTAATTACACTAACCTTGTTAAGACACAGCAATTTGTTGAGGTATAGTTATGCACTAGGTGGCATATTTATGTAGTTTTAAAGATTTGAATTTTCATCTAAACTCGAAATCACTGCCAGCGATAAAGCCATCAATTTTAGGTAAAAATTACACTTACCAGAAGGAGGAAGGTATAATGCAATGCGAAGGTATAATTGAATCAAAGTCAGTCAACATTCGTAAAACATAACAGAGGTGGGCTCAAATTTTTTCACAGACCCTAAGATACGGGTCCCGCAGCGAATCTGGCAGCCCCACAATTAGAATTGTATTTCCTGCCGCAACACAGGGCTGCCGCGATCGTGCGTGTTGATAACCGATTGTGTTACGGTATTTTGATGATCATGAAAGAGGTGGCTTGTATAGTTCAAAACGTATAGTAGTTAATGATCATCTACCAACCAAAATCAAATCAACAGGTAAATTTAAATTAATATAAAAAACTAGAAATATCTCTACATTGCTTATACATTACGTACTTGGCAATTACTTACCGCTGACCAACCGCTGTCGTTATTTTGCCCTAGGCATGTCTCATCTCAAGTCAGTGTTGAACAAAGCTCAAGTGGGCATCCCTACCGCGCGTATGTTGCCATGCCCAAATTACCTCAATTTGCTTGCAGTCGCGTGGGGGAGGAAAGGCTTCTGATTGTTTACTCACCCCATAATCATTATCCCGGAACCTGTGAAAATAATAATCATTATTCTATCTAAGCCGGGAACACGTAATAGTTTATCATGTTGCCAACTTGTTCTCGCACCCGGGTGTCTTTATGAAAAGTGTGCATCCCTTTGCGCATGTGTTGCCAGATATTCGTGGGTTGGCAGCTGGAATTGGCTCAATTTGCGAGCGGTGTGGGCGGGCTGACTCCCTGATTGTTAGCGCCTCGCCTCACCCTCATAATTATTGTTTTGTAACGTGTAATTTGCTCGACGGGACTGTCAAACATAATAAAAGGAAATTCTGGTGTACATTTTACTATTGAGTTGGGGTATGTAGAGTCACGTCTGTCTGGATCTTTCACAGTACGGTTTACACGGGTAATACACTCTATCAAACCACGGATACAAGGAGCGCATTATCTAGTAGGTAGGTACCTATACCAAGTCTACACGTTCGTGCTACGAACTAGTGCTATGATAATAGTAACCGTTGTAAATCGAGATTCAGACATCGACCACTACCATCGGCCATTGTAAACGCTCACAAGTTCCAAACAAAACCTCAAAATCCATCAGACTCCAAAAGCATATAAGAATCAGAATCAGAATCGTTTATTTAGTAGATCTGCATATTTAATTTATCTATATCTTTGATTACACTTTTTGGCTTTTTACAGTTTTATAAATCAAATCATTTATTCCATTCAATAAATTTCAGGTTGGTAAAGATCTTTTAATTATAGTTTCACTAAAATCTGCCTTTACACGTGTATATGAATAGGTGTTGTGTAGATATACATTAATCATTCTCTTTGCAAATAGAATAAACAAAAATGTCAATAAATCAAAAGAAATTCAATAATATTACAAATTATACCTAACCTACCTATAATTTATAATGAAAAAATTAATTTATGCTATAAAAGCATTTTTCAGCAAGCCATCGGGTCAAATTGGAATTGGGTCAATCAGTTTTAGTAATCCTTGTATTTTCACAAAATTAATTCCACAGTCATCGTCATCACCGCGACGGGTGGCGGTGCCTGTGCTGGTGAAGGACGGCAAGCCGTGCGGGTCGGGCGAGTCGTCGTCTCCCGCGCACAGCCACTGCGCGACTCCCACGTCAGGGTACGCGAGCCAGCAGGCGCAGGCGGCCTGCACCAACCCTCTGGTCTCGTCGTACCGGCAGCCCGCCGCCTACCAGCAGCAATGCTCAGGGTATCTACCGCTGCAGGGTCGGGCCTGGTAGAAATTCCCACAGCTTTACCACGAGACCATGTTCAAGGAAGAGATGTATTTCGATTAGGGTGGTGTGATTGGCGCGGCCTTGTTTTGAGTGTCTGCTGGGCAGTGGTTCAGTCAATTTTACAATTGAAATTAGTTTTATGACTGAAACATTTGATCCAGTAGCCTATTTGCAAAATCTCTTTACAAAATCTTGAATTGCTGCTCTTTTCTAATGTTTTCCTGTTTTGAGGAAGTAAGAATCTGTGTGAAATGTACCACAATCTAGATTTTTTCCTCATTTATAGGGAATAATCATTAGTTTTTCATTCCACGTTTTGATGCATTATTTGCCATTTAAGATTTATTACCCTACTTTTGCGGAGTTTGATTATAATTTCATTATCATACCAATTCATAATGATTGTGCGTGGTAATGTTATTTGGTAAGCGCCATGTACTCTTCCAAGAACATTGTCTTCGGTGAGGCGATGCTGGGGGCAGCTATAAAATAAACCGACCATTGAGACATTTAGTAACTAGTGAAAACGCAGTGGAATTTGAAGTGTTTGTGAGAAGTGAACTTTTAGATTAATTGTAAGTTTTCGTTACGGGAGGAGGGTATCGTGTAAATACTTAGAAGTAGCATTATTTTAAGCACAAACAAGGATTTGAAGTTCTTTGACGTGATATTTTCATAATGTACCTAATTGTTGCGTCTGATCAGAAGATCTCAACTTTTTAAATAAACAATTTTTAAAATTTAGACAGAAAGTAATTTTTTTTTCACCGTTTATGCGTCTTTTTTCATGCAATATTTTCATAGTCACAGAAAATCTTCTGATTAGTCTTCAAACTAGTGCCAAACTGAATTATCTCTGATAGCAGAAAATTAAGTATATTCATACATTGATCAACTCAATTATTTACTATCATACAAATTGTTACTGTATCAAACTTTAAATTGAAATCGTATTTTTCATTCACAAAAGACTAGTTGATTGATAAAAATGTTGTATTGTAAATAATCATGCAAGTAGTCATTTTGTTGTGTGGATAGTACAAACGTAAATAAAATTAACACAAGAGTCAGTGTTTGAGTGTGTAGATAATATTGTGTAAATATTCTAGGAACTAATATTTGTAATTAGTAAAAAATATTCGATGAATGCAAAAAATGTCTTTCGTGAATTGGTTTTCCACTTAAACTCCACATATCATAATGTATGATAATGTCTGTCATAATTTCAATAGAGATACCTGCACTGCATGAACCTACTGAAATTATTTGACAACCTTAATCGTTATTAGAAATGTCATTTATAAATAGGTACAGAAACATCAAGAAACGAACTTGACAAATCAGTAACACTATACGCTTCATCGATAAACATAATGTACTTAAAATAAGAAATTTTGTTACATTTTTTTAAATCCCAAGGAAGTTTAGGAGTCTGTACTGGTAACATCTCGTAAAAATGGCGGACTGCGCTCAGTGACAATGAATAGCAATAAGTTTGAAGTTTAGAATTAGATGAAATTGTAAAGTTAATATTTCCAATTTAATTTATATGTTCAGATGATAGATCGGTGTAAGTATTGTAAGTAGGATTAGGTATTAAGTATAATAATAAAATTAATAACAAAAGGAATTTGTAATTTATACTTATTGAAAAGTGAGGTGTAATAAATTTCGATTTATTAAATATAATAAAAATTAATGAGTTTATCTTTGAATTTTATTGCTTAGATACTACCTACATCAAATATTTAACTAGGAACTCGGCTACATTACATTATACATGATTATACCTAGGTACGCACCACGAAAACACAACCTGTAAAGTTACTCAAGAAATCTCATCCCCTCAATCCTAAACAATAACAAAACTTGTGTAACATTTACCTTGGATCCCACCCCGACCTTTCCATGCTATAAGCTCATTTTATTGTCTTCAATATTCCCAGATTACGCTTTAATCTCTCATAACGGGTATAACAGTTTATTCCGCATGGCAACATCGACTTTGTAAACGTCAGTCACGGCCCGCCAAAACGAAATAATAACATCGCGTTTTTCATGTGACAATGACGTATATTTTCGGTGAAAGCGATCAATTTAACACTGTAGCACAAAGACTTAGAGCTTAATTTCGAAAACAGTTACGTTGAAGATGCGCTGTCTCAGTCTTGGGCAGTAATTTTGATAGAACAAAGGCGGGGAAGAGCGCACGTGCGCGGCATTACGAGGGTAGGCTAATAAAATGGTGGATTAGCCAGACGGACAGGTGAGGGCGGCGAAATTGAAAACTATTGGCCTCTTCAGCAGACAGGCATACCTATCGCCGGCTTCGGGTTACCAAGGATTTATGTCAGTAGTGACGTAATAAGAAAATTCCTGTCCGAATTATTAGTTATCTACCTCTTTTGAGGAATTAGATTGAATTTGTGCATTGTTGCAAAGACATAAAAAATGTTGAATGGAGCGCATGTATGATTAGTATGATTACGTAGTTACTAAGTAGGTATAGAAACTTCAAAATTTTATAAGGTTCCGACTCTAGTGTTCTTAAAAGGAACAAACCAATGGCGACTGGCGAAATAAATCGATCCAACTTCCAGTTTCCTAATTACAGCGAACTCTGACCAATAGGTATATCAAGTGTAGTAGGTATATTCTAAAACTCGCCTATGTGACCGTCAGTAAAACATGCATACACTTTACCTAATCTAGACAGTCGCACAGTCGCACGGCCCACGCCCGCCCATTGTTAAGACACGTACGAAATGGATCGATCCGAAAGTTACGACATGGGAAGGTGTTTTGGTCAATCCCATGGTATAATAGGTACTTATTTGGGTATCTATAAGTACCAAATGGCTAAATGTGACAGAATACCAGGCATGAGATCCGAAATGACGACTCTACAATTAGTTGATATCTAGAATTTTCCACAGTCGTGAGTGTATTTTTACTAGGTACCTACAGGGATTAATAATAGCTATGGGTAGAAAAGAAGTTTACTTTAAGTTAGCTTTAGGCCCTAGGTGCCCCTAAAGTAATGTATTACAACGATAGAACGGGTCACAAGGCTAGCTAATAAAAAAGGGTTCTACGAAGGACCCTAAAAATTCATTCCCTCACAGAAACACCAAATATTTCTCCAGCATAAATCTATTTACCCGCGTTTTCCCTATTCATCACAATTGTGCGTTTCCTCCCGATCTGTAAACAAATTTGTGAACATTATTCCTCGCAGGGCCATGAATGCCAGGGAAGGGTGGGCTGCCATTAGGAACTTAAGATTTTCCATTCATGGAGCAACGTCTTGGGATACATGGGGTTTGGAAATTGCGTAATTGCAATAATTATTTCATAGCTGAGTTGGAAGCATTGTTTGGAACGGGTTGGCAGTAGGTAGGTACATAAAGTATCTAGCTTAGTAGGTATGTAAGATCTTTCTTGGATCGGAATCCAAGTTACTAAGGTATGTAGATCACCTGATCCAAAAGAAACTTAGTTACCAACATACCCATTTGAAGAGAAACTATGAGTTACTGCAGCACTTTGAAACGAAAAAGAATAAGTAGGTAATACATAGCGTAAGTACTTAAAATAATATTTTTTGGTACCACGTTGGGCGCCAAGTTTACAAATTCATAATTGCCCTACACTGCCTGAATATCAAATTGTCGAAGAAATCCGCTGCTAATTAAAAATTGCAGAATCTCGAGAACGTGATGAGGACAGATAAAGAGGGATTTATTGCAGATACAACTATTTTTTATAACGAATTTCTCTGTAACATTGGCGGCAGAATTCCTGGTGAGAGCTTGCCACCGAAGGTTGAGGACCGAGGGGCTGACTAATTAGAACAAAAAACGCGGGAAAACACAAGTACGCTTGACAGTGAGTCAGAGACAAAGAGCGCCAAGTTTTCGCACAAAAAGGTTTTATAGCAGCGGAGCTAAGCCGTTGGATTATAGCCTCTTTGGTTCAATGCACAAAGCTGGTTTCCGTTGTGACTGTTTTTACTGGCTCGAACATTTATTTTTCGGAATTCAATTTTTTAAAGCTCTATCATGTTTATATTCCGCACTCAACTTTGAACCATATTTCAATGATACAGAAATCATTTTCACAGTTTTAGGAGTAGCATTTAGGCCGTTTCAAGGTGGAACACAGCTGCGTAGAGAAGCGCCATCGCGTCGATTGTTTCTGGCACGTTCGAGTAAAGAGGCCACAATCGATAGAGCACGAGCGTGCGTTGTAATGAATTTATTAAAGAACTGTTTTGATGAGTAGGTATTTCGCTTTTTCCAAATTATTATTTGAAAATGACAAGTGATATTGAGATTAGTTGGTTTTCTACTGTGGGTTCATTCCGATGTGGAATGCTGTGATTCATTATAGAATTAATCACCGTTGCCACATACGATGGTACCTAGGTATCGGAATAATTAGGCATGAAACCATTAATCATATTATTGGTTTGTACAAACCATTTGTATTTGGTGGCCACATAGTGAAGCTGAATTCCTTAAAGAACGACATTTTATTAAATTCTCGAGAAGTGTTATTGATTTATGAAAATATTTCACATTCTCGTCTGCCAGTCACGGTGGCAGGCGCAAGGCTAACAGCCGAGCTGTCAGCGCAACTTGACAACTCATTATGGCCATGGTGTCGACCACCAAAGATTCTTGGTAATGTGGGTTCCAAACACAACATATTGTTGAGATATTCTAAACTCAGATACCTAAGAAAAGATGCATGGATAGTGTAAAAGACGATATGCATAGGAAAGGAGTGAATACTGAGATGACGGATGTTAAAGGAGATTGGAAGAAAATAACATGTGCCGACCCGACCAAGTGGGATAAGGGCAGAAAGAAGAAGAGTTCTAAACTCAGAATCCCAAGCCACCTGAGTATCCGGTCAACATATCGAGGAGAAAATATAGGAGATCTCAGTCAGGAATGATGAGATAGGTAGATAATATATTATGATATGACGCATAAAATGTGTATGCTAAATACAGCAGTCTCCAAATAACTCAGGTTGATAGAGTAATGTGTAGTACCTAGTTGTTTTGTTCTTCATCCGTCTATGAACCCTGATTTTCTCACCCATCGGATGACTCGGCGTTACTTCCCAACAAATACCTTTTATTTCAAGCCATTCATTTCGAACGCGTATTATTTTGACAAGCATTGACAGGTGGTATTATCTCCGAAAGTCAAGGCTCCTCATTATAACAATTGTGTTTTGTTTGTTTTAATGATTCTAATTTTATAGTTGTTCGGTTAAAATATAGCAATCATTTTGTAGTGGTTTAGGATTCGAATTAGTGGGAAATAATTTGGATCGGCTTTAGGTTCTTGAGTAGATTATCAGACCTCACATGATGAAATCTGACTTGGGTTATGTGGACAGCTTTTGACAGGCTTACTAATGCATGATACTATTTAGTCTTCTTTCGCAACTGATATAGGTTACTTCGGTAATTTTGTTCTACCGCTTTTAAATAATCATCGTCACTTTCAAGACACTCAGACAGACAGATCAGAACGCATTCCGAATAAAATAATAAACTGACAAGACACGTTTCTTTGGAACCTACATGTAGCTAGTTTTAAACATTTAACGAAACAGTTGGGACTTCGGTAAATGCGCAAAGAAAATTAGGCCTTAGTAGACACAACGATAGATTCGGTCAATACTTATTATTGCTTACATGCATCAACACCTATTATAGGTAAAAGTGATCTCATCCACATCTTGTTATTACTTATACAAAATTCCAACTCAAATCCGACAAAGGTTTTAACACAGACTTTCATGCACTCGAGGAAAAATGGCACGCGATCTGACAGAGCGGTTTCGCGCACTTTCCCACTCCGAATGCTGGCCGGTAATGGCGGCTGCAGAACAATGGGGAAATATGGGAACATAGCGTACAAAGGAGGATTCCGTTTGATGTGGATTGCTACTGTGTCAGTGACGAATGACGCAGGTAGCTACGGTAATGGATTCTGGAATCCAAGTTAAACAAGCATCACAATGTAAACGCTGAGTTTTGAAGATATTCAAATCAACATTATAGGTAGTAGTACCACAGAAGAAAGTAGATTAGGTACCTACCTACTTACGAGTGAGTAATATTAGAATTAGTCGGTTATAGCCTAGTTTCTACATAGTATAAAAACGTGCTTAGTTAAAGGTGGTTAGAGCGAGCAACTCAATGCTATGACAAACATGTAAATCCTTACTAATATTATAAATGCGAAAGTAACTCTGTCTGTCTCGCTTTCACGCCAAAACTACTGAACCGATTTGAATGAAATTTGGTACACAGATAGTCTAGAGCCTGAGAAAGGACATATGCTACTTTTTAATGCGAAAGAAGGTTTGTAAGGGCTTGAAAGGGGGTGATGAAAAGTTGTATGGAAGTAATTAAAAATGCTACCCAAGACACTTTTCCACGCGGACGAAGTCGCGGGCACACCTAGTATATTTCTGTCTAGGTATTATTATTTCTACTGTAACGTCGTAGTGTTCATTTAAGAGTGCACTAAAGATTTTTATCTTTATCTACTACTACCTATCGAAATTTGATCGTTACTTAGAAGAAAATCGTAAAAGTATTTTGATACACTCACAAAACCATCTGATTTATTAGGTTGGTAGAGTACATAAATTTGTTAAAGCCGATCAGGAAGAGTACATTTTACAATAGTAAAAAAAAAGTTTACAACAATTGACCCAGCTGCCAAATAAAACGCATAAAATGTATCCTTTCAAAATAACATTTAGTAATGTAAAGGGCGCGATCACAGCTCATTACATAAATGCTTGATGGCAGCACCTTTCGCATGCGTGTACTACATAATAAATGATTTTAGTTCTATGTGAAACTCTTTCAGGGCGTTGAATAGCAGCACTTCACTCGAGAGCCGCTGGGGGATTGCGAAACAATGGATTTTTCCAAAATACATAATAATGCTGCGTCAAATGACGCGGTTTTGTGTTTGGAGCTTAGGGATCCGCGACAGTTGGCAGGGAAATAAAATCACTTTTACATTGGAATATTTTTACCAAGCAAAATTGATGTCTCTCATTCAACATCTACACTCGTTTGATATATCATTCACTCAAAACACAAACGATCACTGCATAAATACAGATAAATTTAAGCTAAAGTGAGAAAAACTTGATACCTTACCCTAAAACTGTATACTTTAATAAATTATTCATCAAAGTCCTTCCAAAGTGGTCCTTCGAACCGGAACGCAAAATTCTAATTACTATAAGTTAATTTACCTGCTGACTAGTTACTTTGTAAAACAAACGAGTACAGAACCCAATGACAAGCCACAATAAATACTATAACACATGGGTAAACTTTAGAGATTTTTTGGGTCCGTGCTCAAGTGGAGTCCTCGAAGCTCGACCGCTGCGCGCGAATTATTAAAAGTAAAAAATGAAAAAAATATAATATGACACTCGAGAGGTCGCCCGTGAATATAACTTAACGGAAATTGTTATGCGGAATTTATGTTATGTTGTAATCTTTGAATGAAGTTGAATCATAATAGATACCTATTTGTTATTTAGTTTAGCGAGGTCATCGTGGGCTCGAAAACGTTTATTAGGAAGTTTATTTTTTATTTTACTGTTGCAATCAAGGCTCGATCTTTACACTCGATATAGGTATACGTGTTCTGATCTTATATCTACTTACCTCCATTAATAGATGAGACATCTACTTACCTAACTACAGTTAGATGTAGTGGTTTTGGTTGGTCTTATAATTGATATGAGAGATTGATCAATAGAGTTAATTTTAGTGTTCATTATTGTAAAGATAATAAAATAAAGATCCCAAAAAGACAAAAAAAATGGCCCGAAAATAACCAAAACCGGTAGTTGAACAAAACGCTTCCAATGAATGCAATCTCCCTACGATACCATCTAACCAACCGCACGACAAACGAATTAGTCTAAATAATACACAAAAAGTTACACAATAGCTTTCAGAACGAGTCGTGGGCGAAATTGTTACTAAAATGTAGCAACATCTGTTTAGAGGGGAGAAAAACTAGAAGAAAAAACAACAAACAATTGTTATCGTCCATCGAATTTCAAGCTCTAATCCCACGCCGTAAGGTCTCATTTTGAGTTCACAAATCATGGTGGATATGGTGTTAGAATTTGGAACAGATAAAGTTAACGCCATTACTGTCAAATTGCAAGCCAATCGGCGTGAAGGAGCGCCGACCAATCAGCGCGGAGAGCTGTGCGTGTCCCGAATGTAAAATTTGGGGGGAAACTAGAACAATTTGTAACTTTTTGTGTGCTCATCCGGCCGGAGCTATAAGTAATTTTCATTTGTAAGTAAATGAGGCGTGCCATTATGTTTTTAGGGAGATAAAAAGCATCTGCTGGTTTGTGCAATTTTACATTTAGAAACGTGGTTTTTGATCCGCATTTAAATCGTGCTGAGAAATACAAGTACGCAGATGGATATTTTCATAACATAATTAGGTACGAACACCGGACAGGAAGTGTCTATTACAACGTCAAATTGGAAGGTGGTATCAAATATCGTATATCCAAAGCGAAACCATAGGATAAATTTAGAGCTTGACTCTTCGAAGAAGATTGTAGAAACGTCATGAAGTGTGCGTGTATAAGACGTCTCGTGGATCTGAAAACAAAAAGCCGTTTCAATTCAAAAGCAAAGAAAATACTACTTCACAAAGATTGCTAAATAGAATTATTGAACTGCAAAATAATTAATGGAACTTCTGACTTACCTTGCACGGCACTTGACCTCCGCAGCCGTCAATCATTCGCCAGGAACAACGCTTCCTCTGCATTCCCATCAAATCGGAAATTGCTCATTCACACTCGGACGACTCCTCAAAGCGGCACTTACAAGTTCTCAAGACCACTATAAAGAAGTCAAATTCATCTGTCAAATGGAATTTGAATTCGGAACGGGGAGTGCTGACTGCGCGCACGCCGCACGACCTCATTGAAAGTCACGCGAACCCAGCAGGGTTGCCAGCGTCCCGTCGCTAGCGCCCGCCTCACCGAAATCATTAGCACAGAAGTGTGTAAATTAACAAAAGTTTGTCTTTTGACACATTAGTTCACGGTGAAGTGAACATTCTAGATCTTAGTCGTGTTTATGGGAAGCGAGCAGGGGCGCGGTTCGCGGCGCGATACACTTATTGCAGTTTTACGCTTCAAATGGGATATTGTGACTTGTGAGAATTTTTTGGTGGAGTCGGAGGGAAGTTACTACACCTTGGTCTTCCAGATCAGTGCATCTACACAGGTTCACACTATTGTAAATGGATTGGATTAAACTCGGATTTCTATTTCTTTTGCAATCAGCCTAAAATATTTTAAAACGGTTGCCTGTCTATTAAACAATTTTTCAAATGCTACGTAACTAAGCCAAACTTTTAGAGTTCTCCAAAATAGGAACATTTTGGTTAGACAAGTATTCATTTTAAATGGTAGCGTAGTTTTATTTTAGAGCGAACAATACTAAAACATTATAACTAAGCCAGTACCGGACTTCCGATCTGAATCATTAACAGCCCATTTCGCTTACCTGGACAAAAAGATCTTAAAAATCTCCGTTAAGTTTATACCTCATTCAGTTCTCAAGTGGCCTCCAGTCTCCCTAATTCCTTTTCATGTTCAACGATTTTGTGCCGAACCTTCGATTGTGGCGCAAAAAGGAATTTAAAAAAAACTATTGATCGTGCACAAAACGTCAGCCACTTCAGACGCGCTTTGTCGGCCATATTGGAAAACGTTTGACGTGTACGTTACATGTTTTTAATTAAGTTTCCGAACGCAATGCATAACTCTTTAGAGTATCAATATCAGAAAACAGTTGCAGGAATAAAAATATGTTTTTTTTCAGTGTACATAATAATAACACAGGCATTTTTATCGGAAACAGATACTTTGGTATGTGTGTGTAGCAAGTGCAAGGATTTAGGTTAAGTTCGAAGCAAGAAATGGGTCAAAACAGAAAAAGTAATTTTGGAGTCCAATCTGTGTATTTTACAATATACATATAATTAAACATCTGTAGTGCAACACTTATCTTTTGTAAATCATGAACCAGTTTAAATGAATTAATTAATCTTAAAATCCAACAATATTATGAGAATTTCATTAATTATGCGTAAAAATTAAACTTTTCACTCGTCAGAAATCATCTATGTATGTATTAACACTAGTAAATTACCTAGACCGATCACCAGTTCTTGGTCGGCAATATGAATATAATCATTTAACTTTCTATTTGCGATGTCTTGAAGTACCAAGTCCAATCAAGAGTGTGTCCATTAATATTTCAGTCTCCTAATTTCAATTTACTATACAATATTGCTCAGTTTAACGCCAACTACCACCTTGATTCCTCTGTCCCTGATACCGGTTTGATTGCGAAGACCCTTGCTGACCTGACCCGCCATACTTGTTCTGCTGATACGAGTTACTCCTCTGATGACTTTGGCTATTAGAGCTAGAATCATAACCTCGCTGATACCCTTGATTTTGGTTGCTGTAACCTTGCTGGCCATAGCCTTGCTGACCGTACCCTTGCTGGCCATATCCTTGGTCTTGGCGTTTCTGGCCGTAGGATTGGGAGTAGCCCGAGTTATTGTACGTCTGACTGCCCTGATATCCCTGGTCGTGGTGACCTTGGTTTCCGTATGGTACGTATCCGCTGCGCTGCGGTCCGTACGAATGAGATCGATCTGGAACAAGGAGATATACGTATAGTACGGCTAAAATCGATGCTATGTTTGAAATGATATAGGGATTCTTGATCCTTGTTTTCGTTATAAAGTAAGATTTGGTAATACTCAGCTATTAACTAAGTACGATTACGTTTTGTTATTAGTAACGGAATGTTTCTTTGAAGTAAAATCACGAGTTTTATCTTAATAAAAATCAGAGAATCCTTGCAAAGAAGCGCTTAGCATCACTTCAGCACAAAACCGTCTCATATATTGCGACACTCGACGACTCAAAACCGCTTGCAAATCGCGCCGCATTCGCGCCGCGGTGCCGTGTCGTTGGCGGAGTGTTTAATCTCTCGCTTTGTGACGCTCTAATGTCGGTAGCGCGAAGTTAAGAATCTATGGAAGTGACTTTGTACGTAACCGATGCACTAGTAATCAATGATACTCGTACTGACGGTTAAAGCCACTGTTTATGGTATTTAATCCTGCATAAAATATACTTTAAACAATATTAAAAACGTTTTTTTCATTGGATAGCTTAAAACTTCTAAAGTAATAATATAGCCATGTTACATGAAAACGGTTCCTTAACATTTATTTTGACAATCCTTACGCTCAATTCTTGGAAAGCTTCCCTTCTATTTAATTCCATGTACCTAATGTACACAGTTTAATCCCAGCACGCAGTACTAGGAGCATCAAGTTTGGCTTTAAAGGGATTGCAGGCAGGAGGCTTTAGGTCATCGATACCCTCGCTAGGGGAAAGTAGGGATTTATTATTTTCTCTTTGTTTGAAGCTTTTAAGCCGAGCGTAAATAAAAAGAACAGACTCTCAGCTCGCCACAAAGTTAACCGCCGATATCTGCATTAAAAGAGTACTGAGTGGTCTTTTGAAGTTATTGTTGTTTGGTTTGATGCATTTCGTTTGAATATTTCAAGTTGAAAGTGGCGTCTAAAATAGTCGTTTTACAAAGCTATGTAAAGTGTATCGCGATTAATGTCAAAACTCTCAATATTTGCTATAAGAAAGCCTAGTAGGTAAAACTATTACAATAAGTAAAATGTTGGTTATTTTATTGGGGTTTTGTGTGGCCCCATACTGGGCGCCAAATTTCTTTTTAAGATTCTTGCTGAAATAATAAAAACATTACTACGGAATGCGGTTACGAACGTATCATAACGGGACATCCACCCAATTATGTGTTTTTTTTTGGAAAATGACTCGTTGTCAGCCAGAAGTGAGGCATCATTGAGAAATTCAGAGCGTTATGTAGCAGAACAGAATCTGCATTTACACATTTTACACCTGTCAGGGTGTCGAGCTGTAAATAATTACGAACGGCAGTGGAGCGTCGAGTGCGTAACGAGCCGTCGCCATTAGCCGCCATTGTTCTAGAGTGGTGCCCAACGTGGGGCCGTGTGTAATCATCAATTTATTGTTACCTTACAATGGATGGATAAATAAGGAATTTGCAATTGTGTAGGAGATAATTTCTTTGATATTTGGGATCAAAATCTACTGCTTCTAACGTAAAAGAGTTGAATTCCGTTTAAATATTTAACAAGACATAATTGTTGATATCTGATCTACTTAAACGTCTTCTCTGGCCGTTGTTGTGTCGTTTAAAATGAACGATAAAAGCGATTAAGGTGACGTTACCGCTGCATACGCGTTTATAGTGATAATTTAGATCTCATTATAAAGCTCAACGCCTTTGGCAAAACTGCTGAAATATGACTTTGGTAGCCTTAGCATAGCACTATTCATTCCCAGCTCAGCAGTACGAAATAAAAAGAGTTAGAAAGGAAAGGTAACCCGGCAGACATAATAGGCATCTAATAGGGAACCGAGGCAACACATTCATGCTGTGAAAGAGAAACGCGAGGCGCCAAAATTGCGCTGTCCAACTCGAGTACTAAGGTACTAGCGCTAGGATAATTCCGTTAAATAGCGCAGTATTGCAAAACATTAAAACTACAAATCATACTGTAAATAACCCTATACAGCGGTAAATCATTAAGGGCCATACTTATGAAAGACAAATAGTTAAACAGTTGAATTAAAGTCTAGCTCTGTCACTGTTTGACATTACCTGTTAGTAGGTGACAGCAATAATTTAAACAGCTGATTAAAGTTATGCAGCGGTCATAAGTAAAGAGGTACATGAGTAACTGTTTAACTATTGGCTACCCTTATTTATGATGATGTGTCTGAAGAATGGTTTGAAATGTAGTAGCCTTGCTTAGACTGCCCAAACCAACTACACCATCCTATGTTTTAGGTTACCTTACTCTATAGAAAAGCGTGAAGTTAACTGAGTCACAGGTATTTCACCATTCTTTCCTTCAAGATTTTATAAGTGCTCGTTTGCGGTCTACCTGCGGTTCTACGTAAGTAAGAAAACATTATTCTATTGAACGGTTTCTTCTAATGGAATTGCAATGTATTTGCTGAGTGCTTACAAGGCATTCCTAGCTCTATGTAGGTATGTTATATCGAAAGCACTTGAGTATGTAGGAATTGTAGTGTATTGGAAATAAAAACAAAGACTTCGAAAATCATTTCACTTATCGTAAAACCGTGTACAAAGATCTCTCTCTACAGTCTACCTACAGGTATTATAAGTACCTACCTACTTATCTCGTTTTAGAATAGGTAAACTTTTTCAATTCGATACAATGTAGATATTTGTTTCTAGTGAGAGTATGTATTACAAACTATTGGGATATTGAGTCCTTGTGTAGCTGAGATTACTTTCAATCTAAGTTCGAAGAAACTTGGATTTATTTATATTGTGTTTTTTTTCTAAAACCATTCCGTGTTTAGGGCTATACCTAATGTCTATACCTGGCAATGTAAAATCTTAATTAAGGGATTCTTCCCTCAGAGGGCGTGGCTCGAAATTTTTGTTTTTTACTGTTTTTTCATCTTTTTCTTTTATAAGTTTTTTATTTCTCGTGTAAAACTCAAGTTGATGTGTCCTCCGGCGCCAAGCCGTCACAAAGAAATATTCTTTCGACAAAATGTCGAGAGGTATTAGCTACTTTGGAAGGAATTCCGTACATTTCATTGTGGTCCGGTCCGTTTGAGGTTTGTTGGGTGCTTACTAACGAGACTCTCTGAAGATTAAGTTTTGTTTTCTGCTCTGTGGTATTCTTTAGAGGGCAAGTCAAAGAACAGAACTTTTATTCAATAAAATGTCAAGTACCTACCACTTTGAATCCTCTTGCCTAGCAACCATCTCACTTATTGGTTATAGTGTTCTATGTACATAATCGTTGGAGATTATCCGGAATGGACAAGCTGGTAAAACGTTTTACTTAACGTTAAAACCTTACACTCAAATTACTATGATTTCTGTTTTTTTTTTGTATAAAGAACTTAATAGAACTCAGTTGGCCATACGAAAGAATAAGTGACGTACTAATTTCATCTGAACATTTCCGGCAACGAGATGGACCATTACCCTGAGCGTGGAAGCGACTAGACTAGCAATATAATGATCCCATCCAATAAACAACAGAGCCGAGAGACAGTGTAAAATTCGCAACTTTTGCTCGACGGGTTTGGACCCTTGAGCACGCGCGGACTCTGCCTCTAATTATTGCAGGATAGGGCCCGCTCGAGTGCCGCACGCCACGTTTTATCTCCAGAGTGTCACTGTCAAATATACCTCAAGGCTGAGATGATTTTATAGCATTAGATGCGTTACTCGCAATCTAAATTGTAACGTAATTGCCGGGCTATGACCGCGCTACACATCACAAACAGGAACCGTCAGAGTGTCAATATTGGTGCAGTGGTTTCCAAGGATATTTATCGGCACTAAAGCCAACTTTTTAGGAATCTCAGGCATAGCAGAGTAGCCGGCATTAGCCTGAAACGTTTGATTCATCTCAGAGTATTCAGATTTGAGGAACTGAAGTACATACACCAAGATTTGATGTTGACCAGATATGATCAAGAATTTTTTGCCAAATAACTCTCTTTCTAGCAGAAGATGTATCGGTATGATTTAGTTCACATCCGTAAGATTCCGCTTTCACCATGTTATATTTCTTTTACTTTCGTGTATGAAGGTTTTTTCGGATACTGTTTATGTGTATGCATCAGTACCTCTATCACTAACAAATCTGACAGTCGCGCGCGTTAACGTATTCGAGTTTCATTGCGCGTCAATGCCAGCTCGACTGCTAAACGTTGTAATGTCACCGCGCAGTGTATCTCGGATACGTTAGCGTTACGATTGTCACAGTTATTCGTGATCAAGGTACTATACAGTATGTACACTACGGCCGGCGGATCTAGACCGGTCTGAAGTTGCGCTTTCGGAAATTGTGCGCAGGTACAGGCGAGACAAACCACATATTCGACCCTAAAAGTGACTAACTACTGCGCAGCGTTCCGAACGAACTTAACGCCGGTCTAGATCCGCCGGCCGTACTGTAAGTAAATACTTGTGACATAATTTGGTGCGACCTCGCAGGCGTATAACCCATCTATATATATCATGTCATTGCTCCAGAAGGTTCTAGAATCGAGAGCGCTTGTTATTTGTTGCGTTCTGTTATTCCGATGGCACTGTGACAAATATTGCGGTCGTAAATCTCAAATGTCAAGCGCCATTCACTTTGAAACATTGCCCCTTTGTCCTGAAATCAATCGCACAAGTACCTACTGTCACATCTATTTGCTAGTATAATTATCAGTGCTTACTTTCTTAAGCTGGTTTGCAGACTCATCCAGTTTTGAGATGTGCTGGCAGCCAAATGCTTACACATATAAACAGCACATAAAAAAAGTGATAGGTTCAACATAAAAAAGCTTGGTAATTTTATTAACGCCATGGAAGCAAATCGTCTTAAGGTTACACTAGTCGCCCACCTTTCCATACAAACGTGGAAGGGTAACTACTCCACTGTTTGACGTTGACCAACCAAAACTAAGGATTATATCAATTTATCTCGTCATAATCTATGTCTGTATACATGCCCCAAACCGTAAAAAAAGTATTCATTTAAAAAATACAAGCTTCTAAACTTTCGTATGGAAAGTATTTTTAGCTTGTATTTTTTAAATGAATACTTTTTACAGTTTGGGCTGTATACAGACATAGATTATGACGAGATAAATTGATATAATCCTTAGTTTTGGTTGGTCAGCGTCAAACAGTGGAGTAGTTACCCTTCCACGTTTGTATGGAAAGGACTAGACAGGAAAGATAATGTATACTTGTGATTTTACCTACTGAAAAATAATTGAAGAATACTAATAATGCGACTTTGATCCTCATCACCCGAGTTGGCTACTACTTCATATATGAATTTAGTTTGACACAAATTACCATAAAAAAAACATAGCTCAATCAATTTCTCATGGTCCCCATATTTATGCACACGTCAATCGCAAAATCAAATAAGCGTGTTCAATTAAAATGCCCCGTAGTTTGGGGGCGTTAGTTAATTGGGCCACGTGGCACCCCTACCCACTTGTCTTACGAATACACAATATTCAACCCTATCACAATGTCATAAGAGCTAAGAGATGTGGAGGATTTTGTTAAAATTGATTTGAAAGCTATTCAAAATAGGAATTAATTGGAAGTCACGTCAAAGTGACTTTTCCGTTGTTTGAGATGGAAAGTCAAACGTACAGCTTGTTATTGGTCTAGAAATGCGAGAGCCACTTCAACATTGCACATCCCTAAAGACAGGAATATGTACGAACTGAATATTTTGTTATTTTATTTCGAAAAGAAAAAAAAAACAAATAGAAAATGTTTGGATTTTTATATTTCGCCTAAAGTGAATCCCCCAATACGTTCTTCATCGGATTAAAAGATAAAAAGTCCAAAATACGCATTAAAACACCTCTCAGACACCTGGTTAAAGGTTACAAAGTGCAATAAAAAAAAACTGCTTCCGAAATTGTTGCCTAATCCTCTCCGGGCGGATAATAGGAAGCACTTGAGCCGATCGACCCGTTATTTGAAAAAAATCGCCTCATTGTGCTGGCAACCCTCGATAATTATTATTTTCGTAGTTGGCGACTCTGGCGCGGACAATGGCGTTCCCGCGCGCTTCCTGTTTGCCTTCGCGCGCTATTACACGTCAATGCCCCGCGGGACGATAGGCCAATTTGAATTTTGTATTTGGAATAATGGAATCCATTCACTGACACCGGTAATTTTGTTTTTCCTAAACGCTTTTGATATCTGAAAGTAGCTAATTGAGACGGCGTTGTTCTTTTATGCCGACGAGTTTGAAATTGAAACAGGCACCGGATTATTGTACAAACTAATCCTCTTGTGTATAAAAGGTTATTAACTACCATCTTATTACCAACGAGTCTTGGAATTGCAATAATCTCAATGCATTTATACAGATTTTGGCTAGCTATAAGTTTTTTTTTCAAGACTGTACCTACATTTATTTTCTCGCTGTTTTCGCGAACAATGAAGCGATTGAAAACAATGCACGCTCCTCCACTTGCGTACTCCTTTGTTAGGCGATTTGCGCTAATTAGTGATTGCTTTTATTTAAACCATGTAGGTAGCTATTGTAAAAAAAAATCGTTGTCGACCACGAATCCGTTTCTTGAGGGCGTCCAAAAAGAAAACTCGCCACATTTCTACACCTAATAATAATGTGACGTCACCTAAACAAACTAACATAAGGGAAAAAACATAACGAAAGACTAGGCGGTATGGTTTCAAAACTATAGCCTGCTCCGAGGAGCGAAAAAAGAAAAATAATAATAATGTGACGTCACACGTCGCAGGAGGTCACATGACCCAATTATGAGTATTTTAGATGTTATTTCGCTTGATTGCGGCATTGACAGGCGTAACTGCTCAGTCGATAAGGATGCTACCCTCCAAATTTCATACCTATTGGACTTATAGTTCAGGCTATGCGTCGATTGTCAGCCAGCTTCAAAAGAATTTTATATACAAGGTGTAACATAGTTACCCTATAAGCCCGAAGGGGGCGTAATCAGACCGACCACCTGAGTGTTTAGACATATTGGGCAAAGGGCCAATAAATCGTAATTGAAATTTTCATACAAAAGTACAACTTTTATTATTTTAGAAATTTGCGACAACCCTAAGTGTTTGTTTACTATTTGCGTAAACCCGTACACACGCATGCACACGTAGGTACCATCCTACCGCGTCGCACGCACACGCTAGCTGTGTGTACGTACATTTTAAGTAAAAGTTACGAGCTCATTTCATGAATGAAAAACTTCGAAATCTCAAAGGTCGTAGAACAAACACTGCTCGCCATGACCTGTAAAATACCCCCCTTTCGGACTTATAGGGTAATTATGTTACACCGGTTATATTGATTAATGTATAATGTATAACTTACTTCGTTGATCTTGCGGTGGCGGTGGTATTGATGCGTACGAGTTGCGTTCTCGAGGCACGTGGTGACCGAGCGTCCGGTGACCGGAGATATCGAGACTCGCTACCGTATTCGAACGAGTCATTCCTGTATCAAACAAATATTCATTCAGAGTCCGTAGTCTGTTTTATTATGTTGATTTGCGACAAGCGAGAATCGAGAAACTCGCAGTTTTTGTATTCTTTACTCTTTATTGTACACAAAAGTAGTGACATAAAAGGGAACTTAAAGATAGGTCATGTACAAAGGTGAGCTTAACCCTAAAAAGACTTCTCTACCAGCAAACCTTCCACGATAGAGAGGAGAAATAAATTGTATGGAGAAAAATAGTTTTCAAATGTCCCGCTAGAGGCGCTTATCTGATTTTCATGCAACATATCTCACGAAACTAAGACTACGGGTTCAGTTATTCACAGTGACCATAAAAAAAAGTACATTGGTCAATGACTTTGTCAGGCGTCACAGGTTAGTTGGTTATAGCTCTGCCTTTTGTGGTGTTGGTTGTGGGTTCGATCCCTATTGAGAATTTTTTTGCGTGGCCAACATAGAGGTTTGTTCTATGTCTAGGTGTTATTATTTAAATATAATATTACAAATACCAAAGATTGGATGTTTGGTGTGATTTCGATGAAAGTTGGAATAATTATAGTTCGTAACCTTTTAACACATATCACCATATCACATTGTTTAACCTTTTATCCCGGAAAATCAACAGAATAAAACGGGACGCGGACGAAGTCGCGGCAGGAAGCTAGTGTATTTATGTACACAAAAAAGTGTAAACGCGACAATGCTACTGACAGCGCCCTCTATCTATCACCGCGACTAACTACGTCGTAGTCAGTAACTATATAGCTCGCTAGATGGCGCTATAATACTAACCGGCTGACGAATTTACCTATTTGCGGACGCCAATTCCTTCGCTGTTCGTTATCAGGGAAGGACCCGGGTTTGAGTACCCTGGGGGCTTCCACCGCGTCCTTTAGCCGTTTCGCCGGGAAGATGAACTCCTCAGGGTATTGTGGATCCATGAAACGGACGCAGACTGCCTGGTTGCCGAGCACTGGTTGGAGTCCTATCACCGGAGATGAGAGCTGCCTGTAAAATAAATATTTGTTAGACTATTTATACCAAAAGAGACTACACGATCATTATTAAATTTACTATTGCTACTTGGTCTAGCCTGGGAAGGAGAATACAAGTATTTACAACTAGATTTCGTTCAGTCTAAAACTACACGACTGGTTTGAGTCATTCAAAAGTTAATTGTACAAATATTTAAAAGCCTTGGACCAGCGGCCCTAAGATGCGCACCGCGAGATATTTGTCATGTCGTTCTGTCAAAATGAAAGCATTTTGTACCAGTATATGAACTATTGCATTATCTGTGGTACCTAATAAATAAATAAATAAATATTCTTGGACATTACACACAACGCCCTCTAGTCCCAAACTAAGCAGAGCTTGTACTATGGGAACTAGATTGCTGATATAATACTTATATACTTTTTTTTTTGTAAATACATACTTATAATACATAGTAACACCCAGACACAGAACATGTGTCATTCATGTGAATGGTGTCGACAAAACGCGCCATATTGTACACTTTTAACACTTGTTAGTTGTCGTACCTCTCTGAGGACGAGATAATAGTCACGCAGAAATGTCAAAAGTTGAAAATTCAAAGGCGCGGTTTCTCGACAACATTACCACAGATAATGCAATAGTTCCTAAACTGGTACAAAATGCTTACATGTTGACAGAACGACATGACAAATATCTCGCAGTGCGCATCTTAGGCCCGCATGAAAAGCTTGTTAGAACCTCTTCATCATTGGTAGTCATCAGACCTTGAAGTAAAGTCTCGGAGTATTAACTTTTCATATGTACAAATGTCAATAAATTGAAATGAAGTAACTGTTTCAAACTGGAATTATGCCGCGATTTTTCAAAACTGATGAATATCCTCATAACTTAGAAACAATTTCACCAACTTTCACCAAACACGGCTGAAAATCGTCCCAAATAAATCTCTTTTCTTACAAAAATTTAAATCAAAGCAGAGCCCTCCTTTTAGAGCCGCAGATAAACAACAGACAGACTCACAAAACACAACCTTATAACACGCCTTCCTTTTTTCGGTCGGGGGTTAAAAATATATGTATATCTATCTATTCAACCTGTATGCGCCTACTGCCTCGTCTTTAGTACGCTAGCCTCAAAAAAATATTGGTGAAGATTACTAACCCGCCAATAATAACGTTATCTATACTGAGCATGACTTCTCCCCTAACGCCGTCACACCGATACGGGTAATCCTGGTTCTTCTCTATGAGTCCTTTGAGGGAGGAGCCTTACGCCTCTACGTACAGACCGAGTAGGAATTCGTAGCTCTTGTTGCCTGATGATACGTAAAGGCGATCGTGGCCGCGAATGTTTCGCAGCTCTGTGGAAGATATTCAGGTTTAAACGGTCTGTATGGAAAATGGATTATAATAAATAAATAAATATATATTCTTGGACGTATCACACAACGCCCTCTAGTCCCAAAATAAGCAAAGCTTGTACTGTGGGAACTAGATTGCTGATTGAATAATTATACACGGTGTAACATAATTACCCTATAAGTCCGAAAGTGGGGTATTCTACAGGTCATGGCGAACAGTGTTTGTTCTACGACTTTTGAGATTTCGAAGTTTTTCAATCACGAAATAAACTCGTAACTTTTACTGAAAATGTACCTACACACAGCTAGCGTGTGTGTTCGATACATCGAACACACCAGCATCATCAGCAGTTTGGCCTAAGTGGGTCGCTTGCGTCACGAGCGCGGATGGGCGACCCACGTAAGTCAGTGCATTAGCATCATCCACACAAACCGCACTCATATTAGCATTTTACTTTGAGTTTACAATAAATACGTATCGTTGAAGTGAACTCAGTGGTATCAATTAACATCCCGAGAAATAGCTATCGCGATTTCCTACATGGTCCTTCGAGCCGGATGCACGTGTGCCGTGTGACGCGGTAGAAGGGTACCTACGTGTGCATGCGTGTGTACGGGTTTACGCAAATAGTAAACAAACACTTAGGGTTGTCGCAAATTTCTAAAATATTAAAAGATGTACTTTTGCATGAAAATTACAATTACGATTTATTGACCCTTTGCACATGTCCAAGCACTCAGGTGATCGGTCTGATTACGCCCCCTTCGGGCTTATAGGGTAATTATGTTACACCTTGTATTTTTTTTTGTAAATACATACTAAGCAAGCAAGCTCGTATGAGTTTAGTGGCAACTCTGGTGACATACTTATGACACACATACTTATGTGGCGACTGTCATATTTGTTTGTGATCACCCCCTCGATAGTTAATATCTGCTGGCAATGACAATGGTACGAATTCGCTTGTTGCATTTTTCTAAAATAACCTAATTTGACAGCTCTAAAATTATAACCTTACTCGTAGTTTCAATTTCTGAGTATGGCAACATTTTTAGTGCAGTCTTTGGTTATTTTAAAAAATGCAACAAGAGAATCGATACTATTGTATACAATGGACTTTTCATTGGCGTTCTGAAAAAGGAACGGAACAAAGGAATGTCCCTGATCACGATAATCTGAATGTCTTCAAGGCAAGAGTGAATTGTCTTCTAGACCGTCTTGCTTCGTCGGCTTCATCGTCGCTTACCATTAGGTGAGATTGAAGTCAAAAGATGGTCTATTCTATATAAAAAAATGTGGTCAGACGAAGGCGTGATCAGATTTCTTAGTTATAAATTACTGTAAGATCATCGAACACTTTGGAGGGTTAACTGTAATGTATGACAAATTCTCTTCAACATCAACGTGTCCTTCGACGTTTAAAAGTATAACGGCGCGCGCTTAGTTTATTAGTTATTAGTATTGTTTACAAGTAAATTAGAATTAGGGCAGTTGAAGATGATGTTGGCATTGACAACTGAATTTATTATTTACGTTGACGGTTGAGGATCATGATGACGTTGTCGTCAAGCTGATTTATTTTTATGAGCGGGCATAGACGCCCGAATGGAGTTGTAAGTGTCATGATTGACGGGTTGTCAGACTTTAGAAGGACAATTCGGAATTATTAGTCGCTTACAAAACCATTACAAGGTATCCCCCTGTATATTAATCTGTCGCGCTTTGGTAAATCCCGAAATCCCCGCTTGGGCTCCCCTACTATTATTATCAACTAATATTAAATGTTGTACTGTCTCTTGTTTTAGATCAATCTAATTGTCAAAATTTTGGTTGTACCTCCCTTTGTACACTGACCATATTCTTATCCGCACTCCCCTCTTGTTTATGACTCTAGCATCAGCGAACTCGACACTGGCAGAATTGTGACAACTAGCCACAAAAGCCACAAACCAAGAAGTTGAAGTTGAAGTTACAAAACCATTGGCTCATTATTGTAATTTATAACTGTGATCGTTGAATATTAGAAAATTATAATACAGTGATCCAACTTTATTGTAAGAGCTTAATTTCGGTGAATACCTGTACATAAACGCTCACAAAATTCAAGAATGTCCAACCGACCTCCGAACATATCGAACCCGACTAACGGAATAACGAACCAAGCTAACGATGCTTCGACATATATATATAAATGACACTAACAAATTTAAACTTACTCTCAGCCGTCGTCAAGTTTTCATAGTAAGGCTCCAATGCTTTGAACAGGCGTGTTTCATCAACGAACGGCAGCAGCGCCACGCCTTGCCACGCGAATTTCTTGCCGTTCAGGTCGATTTTGAAGTCAATAGGGTAGAAGTCGATTATTGGCGAGAACTGGGAACAATTTAGAACTGTATTAGTGGATATTTTAATGGAGCCCCAAACTATGTAAAGCTTTACGTTGAGTATAGTATTATATAATCTGTGACGTTGGTAAGGATATGTTTGAAATCCACCAATAGGGATCGATTGTTTTCATATTAAACGATTATTGAAGTTATACTTCTAATGCGACTTCCAACAACGTTGCGTTATACGGGAGGACATAGTCTCTGTCTCTTTCTATTCCCCCGAATAGAAAGAGACTAATACGCTACAAATGCTACAATCAAATAATAGATGGCAGTGTTCAGCATTTTTTGAAGTTATACGACTTCCAACTGACAGCGTCACTCATAAGCAAAAAAAAAAACAGCCGTAATTTCGACCATCAGGAGCTCTGTTGGCGAAACAGTGGTACCGTCAGACTGCGGTAAGACCGAGAACGGGATACGAGTTCAAATCCAAACCAACATTATAGACTTTTTGCAACTTTTTATTTTGAAGTGAAAATTTAGTACTGCATATTGGTTAAGTACATAAAAATAAATAGTAAATTAATTTCACATTAAACACAGAGCGAGAGTGAATGCGTGGCACTCGAAGTGTAACTTCTTCCGCGCGTAGGGACTGCACGCACAGGTTTTTTATTGGTGGATGTCAAACACATCCTTTTTTTTCCATTAACAGAGTTCATTCACAAAGAAAATTACAACTAATACAGTATTTACAATATTCACAATATTTACAAAATACACATGAAACAGTTGAGCTATCCACAAACCGTTGCAAACGATTTATAGATAGCTCAACTGGTCCCAATCAGTAGCAATCGGAAGCTTGCCCAAGACACTGGCTGCATTGCCGCAATGAATAGCACATCCTTAGCATTAGATTTGTTGGAAAAGCACCCTTACACTGTAGGAAGGAGATGGCTATCCATTTATCTACAATAAATTGCCAATGCCATGGAGAGAACTGCCAACGTCGTTGTTTACGAAAAAGCTGAGAACATTATTATGTACTAAATGTTACTACACGGTACATGAATTTATGACTGATAATAAACTACTGACATAATCATATTTTAATATTAATTTGACATTCTATAATTTATTTCAATACTGTATATCTACTACTCGTAATTTCTATTCTATAATTCCTATCGTACCTATTAATGCTCATTCTATAATTCTAATTAATTTTCATTTTTGTGTTAATTATTTTTGTGTTTTGCACACCCTGTAGGGTAGATTTACATTGATACAATGCTACTTTATAACATCTCTACACACACATGTAATTCTGCAAATAAATATACTTTGACTTTGACTAACAGAAACCTCGCAGATTTTCAAGCAATTTACCCAATATTTTTTTTCGACCAAAGAAATTGCTATTGTACCCATTGTACCCCTACATAACTAGAGTTAAATATGCCTATCCAGATAAACACAGTCGCTGTGGCCAAAATCGGCTAGGACATCATCACCTAGGACATCATCACCTATTCATTTACCTATATCAAGCAAAAAAAAATTCAGATTTCTGATAAGAGCTATTAATTCTTGTCGGGTATGTATGTACTCACAGGATCGCTCATGAGTTTGGCCCACGGCTGCGGCACGTGTGACGAGCTGGCAGCTGGGAACACACCCATCAACTGCTCCAGGGGACGGAACTGAAAAAAAAAATTATAAGAAAAACATACAAACTTAGAATAAAATAACATAAAAAATAAATAAATAAAATAAAAATAACTAAACTTAATAAATAAACTTAGAGATTCTAATGGTTCTTGAATATAAAAAGATCTGTCAGTGTTGCATTCGTGAGATTATTACGTTTTCTAGCAGATGAAACTCGACTCTATTCTCTTTACAATTAGAAACATCTAAGTGCCTATCATGGAATTTTAGATGACGTAGCCGTACCACTGAAAACTAAACTCTATTCCCATATCAATAAGACATACCGGCTGAGTTCCTTTTTCAAACTTGGTCGACAATCCACAGATATTGACGAAATCTGACGCAAACGGTGCGTAATGGTACGGAAAGTACCATTTCCAACTGGCGCAGCCTTGGTAGTAATAACGAAGTACCCAACATAAACCTCTTACATACTGTAGTGCTACACGATACCTAGAAAAAAAAACTAAGATAAGTATGTAGGTTGTGACAGAGACCATTTTATACCATAGACTAGCTGATACCCGCGACTACGTTCGCGAGCGAAACTTTCCACTAAAATATCTGTCAACCAGTATAAGATGAATCTCGTAGCAAATGGTTGCTTTTGGTTTAGAAAATTCAAGCTAGATTTAAGAATCCACGTCTTTGATTTCAATAAAATATAGAATATATATAGCCTATCTTTCAGTCTGGAAAAAGGGCTTCTGAAAGGTATAAGTTTCATTGAAATTGGTCCAGTAGTTTAGTCGTGATCCACGAACAGACAAACTCGATTTTCGGAATCAGAATCGTTTCTTTAGTAGATCTGCATATATATATATATCCAAACAAGTTTTCCGACCAAAAAACTTATACCAATGCGATAAATTAAAGTGCACATTTTTTGGTTGGAAAACTTGTTTGGATCAATGTGATATTTTTACTGAACCTTTGCATTGTTATTCTCTCGACCCTGAAGCTCTGCAATTTCACATAATTACATTTAGTTATATTATATCTTCAAAAATGTTGAAATGTGCGAGCGAGAGGGTTGTCTGCCTTAGATATACATACGCCTTAAGTAATGTGAATACCTAAACTCCATATTATCCTTGGAGACTTCGAACTTGCTCTCGTAGTATCTCTCCTTGAAGCCGTCCTCCCAGAGCCTCACTTCGTCATGTTTGTCTTCGTCTTCTTCTTCTTCGTCTAATCCTGCTTGCGTGGAGGTGCGCTTACGGCCGCGGGAGTTTGAGTCGTCTTGCTGTGGAATAGAGTATAGATTTGCGATCTTACAGAATCTATAACACTCTGAGCTATTCCAATGGAATATTTGACGCTATCTAGAAAAGATCACATACTCTTGCTTCTGAGTTCAAATTCCATGCCAACTAGTATGCACCGGTGTCGATTCTATTGTTGCATTTTTTAAACATAATTTCAAAGCACTAAAAATGCTGTCCTTCTCTCTTAAACTGAAAAGACAAAGACGGGTGTAATTTTTGCGCTGTTAAATTATGTTAGTTAAGAAAAATGCAACAACCGAATCGCCACCATTGTTACATTGTGTACATTACAAAAAAAGTTAAATTAAAGACTTATTTTGAATTATTTTTTCATGCGTCTCAGATGAGTCAGAGTAGCGAGTAGCGAGTAGCGAGTAGCGAGTAGCGAGTATCAAGTGATTGGAAGTGATGAGTACCGTGCCTAGGGTAACATACCGCAGCTGTGGCGTTCATTCCAGCCAGGCGTATACTGGCCGCCTCTTGACGAACATTCTGCATTCCGCCGCCACCAGCCCCGCCCTGTCTGCCTACTGCCTGGAAATTATATCACTCAATCACTTATGTTTTTTTAATAACATTCTAAAAATACTTACTTTTTTAAATAAAATTTCAAAGAACCAAACATGGAATGGACTATAGATTTGCGATCTATAGTCCATTCCATGTTTGGTTCTTTGAAATTGGAAGGAGTAAAAGATTGTGACTGTGAAAATGGAAGGTCTTACCTCAACACTAGTCAGACCTTTGCATCTAACTAATCTAGATAATTTATGCAGCTTCAGGGCCACTTTTTCCCCATTCCTCAAAGAAAGCGACGCTATAATGCCAGACGTGATTTATATGCAGTATGCATGTATACCATGCTCTATAGCATGCTCTCAGCCTAGTCGTTGCATCCACAGGAAAGACAACGTCTATACGTGCGGAGCTGACTAAGCCGCGGGTTTCGTTAACACTAGTCTACTAGTAATAAGTAACACAGACCTGTGGAGCAAACTGAGTTTTTTCCAGTAGTCCAAAGTTAGGCCTCTGCTGGCGCTGCCTCGCCTTATTCTTAGCTCGGAAGTTCAACTCGTTAGTGTGTCTCCGTTTGAAGATCTCGTCTTCCACGTGTCCCAGCTCCGTCATGATCACCTGCACCCGGTCTAGGTTCACATCGCCGGAGTCTGTCAGCCAACCCTGATGATGGATAGCATTGTTATGGACTACTAGAGGCCGCCCGCGATTTCGTTCGCGTCCCGTTGGATCCCGTTGATTTTTCGGGATAAAAAGTAGTCTATGTGTTAATCCAGGTCACGGACAATATATATTCCAAGTTTCATCCAAATCGGATCAGTAGTTTTTGCTTGAAAGAGTAACAAACATACTCACAAACTTTCGCGTTTATAATATTAGTTTTAGAGAATAAATGAATAGTTTTAGCTTTTTTAACACAAAGCGACTGACTTGACTGAATGTCTTAGAGTACTTACCTTGGTCTTATAAACGCACTTCTTGTACAAGTTGACAAGCCGATCAACAGCGCCCTCTCTGATCTCGAGACTCGGCAAATGCGGCAGGAAGTCATTACCGACGAAGAAGCACATAAACACCCAGTCGTCTAGCGCTCGCTCGAAATCGTATGGAAACGGGAGGTTTGGCATCTGTAATAAATGACATAAATATTTATGGAAATTTTACACAATGCTATCTAGTTCAAATTAAGCAAAGCTTGTACGACTGGGTATCAAATTGCTTATAGAATTGTCAAATACTAATAATAAATAAATAAATAAATAATAATAATAAATATCTTTGGACATTACACACAATGCTCTCGAGTCCCAAACTAAGCAGAGCTTGTACTATGGAAACTAGATTGCTAGATTGCTAGATTGCTACTTATATACATTTTTTTTTTAAATACATACTTATAATACATAGTAACACCCAGACATAGAACAAACATCAATGTTTGCCACACACAAATGTTTGTTCTCGGTGGGAACCGAACCCACGACGCACAGAAGGCAGAGCTACTACCGACTGGGCCATGACGCCTGCATAATTAACTCACACTGAGTTCCTTCTCGAGATATTCCCTTAGCACGCAGAGCCTCACGAATATGAAGCTGTCCTGACACCCGAAGGCCGGGTCCGCCCCGCCCACCGCTACTTCAGGCGTTGTGCCGGTACATTCCTTCATCTCGTGACCTGCGGACATAGACACAGATAAGCCAAATTCTGTTTATTTTTTAAAACCACAAAGATTATTGAGAAACTAGACTAGACCCAATTCTGCAGATGTCCCAGTAATAGAAAATTGACACAAGTAAACAATGTGCAGCATGAAATAGTTGGATACTAAATTCGAAACCAGCGCTCACCATGACGCGATCGGTACGATTCCTTAATTTCTCCGTATTTTTACAAATTCGCTGGAACACTGCGATGCGTGCGGATACCACAGAAATAATCAGATTGTAACACAAGTTAACATTTCACCCTGTTTATGAATGACCATTATAATCACTAAAATTAAAACACACACACACTGCCACTTTAACGACTTACCCAGCTGTCCACAGACATCACAAGGGCGTGGCTTATTTGGCTTGAACTCTTCACGGATGATAGTGAAGTTGGGTTCGTGTGTAGCCAGGCCCAGCATTATGAGATCAGCGTCAGCACCGCATAACACGTGTTGGGTGTTAGGGTCGTGGTCCGGTTGGGCTGATAAATTTAATACAGGGTTTAAAAGTCTACTGTCTAAAATCAAAACGTGATTTTTTAAACATGAATTTCGTAATCATTATTATTAATCTATAATGGTCTGCTGGACGTGGAGCTCTCCGAAGACGCGCCAATAAAAGCACGATCTTCAGCTCATCTTATCTATTATTATTTTTTTACTGCAAAATGGTTAACCCATTGCTGTTTCTTGTCACCTAGTACCACCGAAAAGAGGGAAAAATTAAGTAGACAACAGAAAACTATAGGTAGGTTCTTTCATATCCCACTAATATTATAAATGTCCAAGTATAGATGCTTGTGTTTTAATGTAGGGAAACACTGGTCATGGGAGATGAAGTCGCGGGTCAAAGCTAGTATAAAAATAAATGTTCTACCTCTTTGTCTTCTAATGTAGTCCATAATTTTGTGTTCCCCTTCTCCTGGCACATTGGCGTCAGACAGAATGACCTTTATACCTTTCCACCCAGGGTCGCTATTCAATCTGTAACAATTCAAACACAATATGCATTGATGTAAGGAATAACAGAAGCTATAGAGATCATATGTTTTAATTTCTGTATTTTATCTAGATGAAAATATATGATTTTAATTGCATTACAAGACAATGAAAATATGAGCTACACCATATGCAGAGCTGTATACTAAGTGTGGCTGTAGTAGAGGTCTAATATTTTAATTTCCACATGCCTGAATAAGACACTAAGATCACACTAGTCACATTGTAAGACAGTTGATCTACAAGTAATCTTGCAAAAAACTTGATAGCTTCTGTTCACAATAAGTGTAAATATGGGCAAGACTGGTTTGTCCGTCAGTGACATTCTCTACACAATGCTTTTAAAGTACCCTCTCTCTTAACTCACCTGTCATGAATATAGTAATGCAGGCATTTGCTCAACCGATCCATAAATGGTGTTCCCGGTGTGATACAGTTTGAATCAAAATGAGCTTCTTTAGGTTTTTCCGGTGGCAAGTACGCGCCTTTAGCCTTTAAATCGTCCCGGATGCGGGCAATTTCGTCAATTTTTTCCTGGGTCTCCTTGGATGCCCGGAAACGACGGGAGCGCTGCTGATTCATCTTAGCTCTGGGGGCCTGGAATTTTATATTAACATTTGCACAGGCAGAATAGATTGCAATTTTTTGGTCAGTCCTATGAATGAAATTCTTGGTTCTGCGTAAAGCTCTAACAAACTTCTTAAAGTGACTCACCACTCCATCAATAGCCATGTACAGAACCTTCCTAGGCCGGACAATACGGAACAACCTGTCGATGCACTCAAAGATAGCCACCATCATCTCATCCTCGTCCTTAGGGGCTGGTCGGTCCTCTGGATGTGTGCATGGGTGGATAATACCATTCATGTCCAGATACAAGTTGTCAAACTCCACATTGTTAGGGTTGGGGAGTGATGAATCTACATACACAAGTTGGCCATCTACGTCGGTTGGCTGAAATCATTTTAACTCATCACTTACAAAGTCTATACACTAAAATAATACTTTCTCTTCTTAGTATGTTACTAGAAATGCACAGAAGTGAACAACATAATTATTTTTAGTGAGTAGGTCAGCTAATATCTTGAATGGATAAGGCTTGTTAAAGGTGCATATTTCAAGCTTCCAATGAGGTGATCTAGCCTCTCAGCTGAACCAAACGTTAATAGGGGGTTCGGTTATGCATCGAAAGGCATCTTATCGGTAGGAAACCGCCAAAATGGTACGTTTACACAAAGTAACAGGGCTCGTAGAGGTTAGGATACGTACCCTCTGTTCAACACATTCCACGATGACGCTGGGGTATTTGCGGCTTAGCCAGCGGAAGAATGCTGGTACTCCCATGATGAGAGTCTACAGCAGCTACTGTTTAGGCTGTTCCTATTGAATTTCACTATTTATTTCCCGTATTCAACACAAACAAATCGACGCAGACGCCATGATTTTATAAAGAAAAGAGTGAAAGTGATAGTTATAGAAAAATAAAATAGGTGGTTCCTGTTGCTAAAAAGAGACAGACAGTTTCAAATTTCGTTCAAAAATTCCTGTGCTCTTTGGACCAGCTTACATGACAGATTACTGAAACTGTGAATGTCACTTTCATTGTCAAATGATCAGCTGTTCGTGCCTGTGCCCTACTGTTTTCCCTTTCGGAAAAATGTTCAAGAGTAAAACGTTTTGTTTATTGAATTATTACAGAAAACTGCAGAAAAATGGTCAGCTACGCAGATCCTATTCGAGTTCCGACGGCCGGAATACAAACAATATCGAAAACATACGTAACATTGGCATATTGGCTCACATAGATGCAGGTTAGTTTTTACTACTACATTTTCAATCAGACAACTATTTACGATTCACACCACCAAGTCTCGGGATACAGCATGCTTCCTAACGTATCCTAAATTTGCTTTATTCGTTATAAGTTGTAACATATGTACCTTTTTTTCTAGGTAAAACTACTACAACAGAAAGGATGCTATTCTACTCGGGCACTATTAGGTCTATGGGAGAGGTGCACCACGGTAACACGGTCACAGACTACATGGATCAGGAACGACAGAGAGGGATCACTATTACTTGTAAGACAACCATACCTGCTCATAGTCTAACAACTTTAGAATAAAAAACATGTTTAATTCAAATTTATTTATTTTTCCGATGTCTAGATCCATATTTTCTTAGGTCGCGATACATGTCAAATGGTTAAAAACCCCCAAAATTAGAAAACAAAAAATCAATGTATCAGAACTTTTGAGTATAAACTCCACTTTGTTAAATTAGTATGCTTTGATTTAAACAGCATGGTTTGAACTGCAATTATGTCTGAGACGCTTCAAAATGGGGTTCAGAGCTAATGAATACTCTCATATCTTGGAAACAGTTCAAACCAATCAACTTTCCTACAAAAGATCTAACAACAACTAAATACTTTTTAATTGCAGCTGCTGCAGTGTCCTTTCCCTGGGGAGATGGCCAGATCAACCTAATAGACACTCCCGGCCACATCGACTTCACTATGGAAGTGGAACAGAGCCTGGCCGTGCTTGATGGAGCTGTTATAGTGCTGGATGCTTCTGCAGGTAATTAGTAATAAATACATATCTGGTTGACATTTCTATGCACAGACAGCCATGTGACGGCATGGTGCCTTACTGTATTGGCATCGCCGTGAACAACGAGTTGCGTTGGCTCACGGCAGCAACCATTGGTTGTTATTAATTTTGAAGGCAATAAGGCTTGATTTTTGAACTGCCAAGTGTGTGCGCCGTTACTTAAGCCGGCGCGGTGCCATGCGGTGGTGATGTGTCCAGACCATACAATACAAGTACAATACTGAAAGGATACTTTACTGTATTGGAAGTGCCTCTAAATACACTTCATAGAAATACGAATGCCATCATCAGGTGTGGAAGCTCAAACGCATACCGTCTGGCGTCAATCTGAAGGATACAGGGTGCCCCGACTTCTGTACCTCAACAAGATGGATAGGAGTGACGCCGACGCACATGCCTGTGTGCGCTCGGTGAGAGACAAACTCAGGGCTGATACATTGCTGTTGCATCTACCGGTACGGCATGAGGGAAGGCTTATAGGTAAGTAGAGTATCTACATAGTCAGGGATATGTTACTCCACGCTGCGATCTGATGCAGAATGGCTACTACGGAAATCGGTATTTGAGCTAGTTGTATCATTTTCCAAATACAACGATCAATGATACAATGATATAAATCATGCATCAAAGCCCAAGATCACCGGCTTGTTGTCTCTACATACCGAATCTTTGTTAATAATTCTTTGGAGTAGGGGTCCAGATTTTGGTTAGTCAAAAAAGAGATGGCGCAGAATTCAGTCTACCATGACCATTATTTACCTACATTACCTACCTATGAAGTACCTGTAACAATTTTCTGTTATTTCATTTTATTTATTTTAAGAATTTTGGGAAAACTACCAGCTAGGTATTTACATAGTAGGAAGACCAACATAATACAGTGATACTTCGTCTGTGCAGTACACTGAAGCCCAATTAAAAGTTTCCACAGATAAGTAGACTACAAGAATTACAAATTAGAGAAGGTACAAATAAGAAAACTTGAATTTTGAAGAAAAATTTAGATAAAAAAAAATAACTACTATGAATATGACTATTTCCAGGCTTGATAGATCTCATAAGCCTTGACGAGATAATCTGGACGCAAGGTCGAGGGCAGAAGTTCGTCCGTCGGAAGCTCACTGAAAAAGACGACGGATATAAATGGGAAGCAGCCATAACCGACCATAGACAACTTATAGACACCCTCTCATCTGTTGACGACGAACTAGCTGATATCATCATACAAAACGAGTCACTAGAAGTTAGTAATAAAGATATAGAGAAGGCTATCCGAAGAGCTACAATATCCATGAAAGCATACCCAATTCTATGCGGGAGTTCGTACAAAAACATAGGCGTGCAAACATTACTAGACGCGGTTGTTTCGTTCCTCCCGTCCCCTTTACAAGGACACAAGCTATACAAGTGTTTTGGTCAAGATTTGGCTGCGAGAGTGTTCAAAGTACAACATGACGATCAGAGAGGGGTGCTGACTTTTCTAAGGCTGTATAGCGGAGAGATCACAAAGGGACAGAAGATTTATAATTTGGGAAGAGATACGAGTGAACAGGTGAGCTCTGGTCCATCATTGGACCTATCTATTTTTAAACTGCTGGTTCATTTTTTATTTTTTTGTTTTTTATACAATATAGGTAACCGTTTGACCACAATCTCACCTGATGTTAAGCAATGATGTGGTCGACGATGTAGCACGGTTACCTAGAAGATACCTATTCACTCTACTCTTGAAAACTTCCAAATTATAGTCATTCGGGAACACAGACGCCGGCAACGAGTTCCACTCTTTGGCTGTCCGCATAATAAATGTAGACGCAAAGCGTTTAGTGCGGATTGGTGGCATATCAACCATGAACGGGTGTCTCGTTTCCGTACGCCTAGTGGTCCAGTGATGGAATGGGGAAGTGGGAACTAGCTCAAACAGTTCCATTGCACACTCCCCAAAATGTATCATGTACCCTGTCATTTCGATTCTAGATATAATATTCTTGGGACTCTCAAATATGCGGTCTACCTATTTAGTTTACAATCAAGTATCCAATGCACTTGGTTATCTCTTTAAAGGACAATATTCAGTACATTAGTGCAATAATGGTTGTGTTGTGTAACAGGTGGGATCTCTATACGTGGCATTAGCAGACGAATGCAAGGCAGTGGACTCAGTTACAGCTGGGAACATTGCTGTGGTCAGCTCACTCAAGGTAACTCAATACTCTGGTACTCACCAACGAATAGGTACTTAATTTCATGTTACCTACTTAAATTTTCAGGGTGTTACAACCTATAAAATAGTTGCTATTATGTTATATAAATATGTAGTTGTTTTAAATTTAGAGTTATTTAATCACTAGGTTCGTCCAATATTTCCAGAAACAAATAATTGTAGCAAGCAATCGTTAGTAATCAGAAGTAGTACTCCCCAGGCGACCATGTCGGGTGACCTGGTGACTTCCACCCATGCAGCTGCCTCGCGAGCCAGGTCTTCCCTCACAGCACTCCTGCAAGAAGGCCAGCTCGAGAGCCTCATGCTGCCCAGCGCTAGGCAGAGGCTGCAGAGCTTGGAGACTAAGCCTAGTGATGAGGAGACGGCCGAGGTTCTGCTAGGCATTGGTGAGTTATACAATACTAGGACCCGTTGGATCCCGTTAATTTTTCGGAATAAAAAGTAGCCTATGTGTTAATCCAGGTCACGGACAATATATATTCCAAGTTTCATCCAAATCGGATCAGTAGTTTTTACGTGAAAGTAGTAACAAACATCTATCCATCCATCCATACTTACAAACTTTCGCGTTTATAATATTAGTAGGATTAGTAGGATTTAGGTAAGTTTGGTAAGGTACAATGCGCAGGAACCGAGGAAATGACTGTTACAGCGTTAATCTCCTCGTTATTGAGGTTTACGATAATCAGTCCCGGTTCTAGCAGTCGTTAAGCCACGACGGAGGCCTTAACGCGGCCTAAAAACTCCGTCACCAGAGTTGGTGACTAATTCATATGAACTTACGATAGTCATAACGAATGTAATCATCCGCGGGGTTAGCACGAATAAATATGACAATCGATTTTTAACAAAAAAAAATGTATATAATGTATTCTATCAGCCATCTACTTCCCATAGACCAAGCTTTGCTTAGTTTGGGACTAGAAGGCGTTGTGTTAAATGTCCGTGAATATTTATTTATTTTATTTACATTGCGTGGTGAATTGGCAATGTAATGGTGGAGCTTTGTCAATTACTGCGCAGTGTAAGTTGAATATTTTACCGTTATAAAACTATTTCTTTTCTTTCCCTGAAACCTATCCAATGATAAACAGAATGAGTTTTTTGATCACCAGGCACGACTATTCCTGAACCAGTTTTCTTATGCTCCATCGAACCGCCCAGCATCGGCCAGCAAGCTGCGCTGGAAGCGGCGCTGGCCGAGCTCCAGCGAGAGGATCCCAGCCTCAGAGTCAACGCTGATGATGAAAGCGGACAACTGGTGCTTGCAGGTATACTAGACAAGACTCTCCATATCGCATATGCCCGCAGTAATGCACATAGACCTCCTCTTTCTATAAGCTGATATAATAATGATATATTTTCCAGGCATGGGCGAACTGCACCTAGAAATCATCAAGGAACGTATAATTCGAGAGTACAAAATCGACGTAGAACTAGGATCGCTACAAATCGCTTATCGAGAGGCGCTGGTCGGCAGCGGAAAACACACTCTAACACAAGAAAGGAAGATCGGAAATCAAAGGCAGATGGTGAAGGTTACCTTGTCTGCTAAGACGGTTAAGGGACTGCCTCAGGATAAGATATTGAAGTAAGTTTAAAAAAAAGGACTTTTTTTAAATTACACTTTGTTTATAAAAAAAATCATGTAAATAAAGGAGTTGTTAATCAAACAAAAATTCACCCCTTCTTTTGGAGTATAAATCGGAAAAATCGATCCTACGAAAAAATTTATGAGAAACAAAATTGTAGAAAATTTAATTCTTTACAACTTTTGTGAATACCATTTTTTGTGTAAAATTAAAATAAACAAGCTATTCAATAAACAAAAATACACCTTTAAATTCAAGATGGCGGATGACGCTCGGATCGAGTACCACGCAAAACAAAATTGAGATTGCTAGTGAAAAACTAATTCCGAAGGCAAATTGCTACTTAATTTTTTTCCAGGTTTGCCTCTTTTTTGAGCTAATTCGAGTGGGCCATATACAAAATTGTTTGTTCCAGGCTTGACAAGTCAGGCGACAGTGCTGCCAACCTGTCGCGTGTGTACCCTCGACAACTGCAGGCAATCCGACAAGGCATCACTTCAGCACTTATGCATGGACCTAAACTAGGATGTCCTGTAAGTAGATGATAACAATACTATATTGCACATATACGCTGATTCCATATTGTACATGATATACTATGTCATATTGTTAGTACAATATATCTAGGCAGTGGCATATTCTAGGTTCAGTTAAACACAACTGTTGGGATTGAATGCGCAGTCTTTCAATCAATCCTCTTTGCACAGACTTGCGAAATTAATTTGGGAAGACTCGGAAAATTTTGATATTTGTGACTCAACACCGTGCTATGTGTTCTATTGTTCGTGATTTCATATGAGATTAAGCGTCAAACTACACTAAAAGGCAAGGCGTTGCGTCGTGTAGTTAGGGAGAGAAAATAAATATTTTTTGAAAATCCGGCTTTTTTTAGAGCCGGACTACGTCACAATATGCTTTATATTGTGAAGTAATCCGGCTCTAAAAAAAGCCGGATTTTCAAAAAAATATTTATTTTCTCTCCCTAACTACACGACGCGACGTCTTGTCGTCAAGTGTGCGCCAACGCTAAGACGTTTCTAAGAGTTTTTTATTACTCTTTTCAGGTAATTGACGTCCAAGTGACGTTACACTGGTTCGAAGTAGGTCGGGGGACCTCTGAGTCTGTCGTTACTGCAGCAGTCGCGCAATGTCTTAGGAAGGTAAGTTCCAATTCCAATACATTACCTTACGTCACAAAAAAGAATGGACCAAAATTCCAATGGAAATGGCCCAGAACCGCATTCGGTTCAAACCATTTTAAGTTAAGTTCCTAGGTTGTCTGGGAGAAATTGCAGTGCGCGATAAGACAGCCAATTGTAGATCTAATTTTTACTTTTGTGCATATGGCCACGGCTATCCTCTAAAACAGGACTTCCCAACCAGTGGACGCGCCTCCCTGGTAGGGCGTAGAGAGATCTTAACGGGGGCATGAAGTGTTCGGATATTTGAATCTAATTGTCATTGACTTATGATTTAAAACCCTTACAAATAGATTAAATAGCGTCACCTGGTTCCAATTGGCCAAACTAACTGCTAAATCACTATTTTGTTCGATACGGTACTTTAGACTAACGAAAGCGCTTTCGCTCCATGTCGTAAAAATAAAATTAGTTTTTTATTGAAGCAATGATAAAAAATATAGGGGGGCATGGATATGTGTTTATAATCTGGAGGGGGACACCATGCAAAAAAGATTGGGAAACCTTGCTCTAAACCATGAAAACAAATTATAAGCTGGTAATGTTCCTTCCAGGTATTCGACGAAGCAGAAGCAGTACTCCTAGAGCCAGTGATGTCTTTAGAAGTGGTGTGCCCCGAAAGTCACTCGGCGCGAGTTATGGCAGACCTCGCCAGGCGAAGAGTTGAAATTCAACATATACATGTCCGGCATCAGAACAAGGTGAGCCATACTTCCCTCCAGGTGTTTCATAAAGCCAGCAATGTATATTTAGGTGATTTCAAAGGCTCATTCCAGTTTTCCCCTCCGTCAGTTCCCTGCGTGAGAGATTTCTGGAACTTTTGTCCAATAATCCCATTAGCGACTGCCGGCAGGGGAGAACTGGAATAAAATTCCAGAAATCCCCTTAGGGGTCCATTTACATCGTTTTCTTTTAATAAGTCATGGCTCAGTCGGTAGTAGCTCTGCCTTCCGTGCTGTGGGTCGTGGGTTCGATCCCCACCGAGAACAAACATTTTTGTGGCAAACATACATGTTTGTTCTGTGTCTGGGTGTTACTATGTATTATAAGTATGTATTTACAAAAAAAAAGTATATAAGTATTATATCAGCCATCTAGTTTCCATCGTACAAGCTTTGCTTAGTTTGGGACTAGAAGGCGTTATGTTAAGTGTCCGTGAATATTTATTATTTATTATTAAAATACTGTACCGTGATCCGAAATATAATATATATATATAGTGAGATATAGCTATCGCCTTCGCTTCTTTCTACCTCTTTTCCTCCTTAACGATGCGTGTTCGCCGTCTCTCTCGCACACTCCCACCACCACAGGCACAGAAGCCCGGTAGGCCAGTGAATTTGGTTCCTCATTGACGTTGTTGTTTTCGCTTCGAAAGGACGTGCACTGGTAAGTGCTAGAATTTAGTTTGAACCTCTCTCTTTTTCAAATCTAAATTCTTGTTCCTTTTATTGAATCGAAATACTTCGATCAATTTGGTACCGTACGTGTTACATAAAATTCCACAAAAGAAAAATTTTCAGACTACCTGCGCATGTGAATAATATCGTGATATTTTTTCAATGTGATTAAATTGTGATGAATTTAGTGATAATCTTTGAATAGAGTGCGGTAAGTGTCTCTAATCGTGTTCCGAGTTCGATTATCAAGTATTTTCCTCCAAAACAAGAAAAATTAAGCTGGAAGTTTTATTTTTCTGGTAGATGTACTACCTACCGAATAACTTTGCTAATATGTTATATTAAACGGTGTAACCGTTCGGGTTTTCTTGTTTTTTATGTGTGATGGAGTTTCTCTCGTATTTATAGGTGGCAAAAGGCTTGGACATTTTATGTTTGCCAATTTTATTTTTTAAATGGGTAGCATATCTACCCTCATTTTTTCTTACTTACGTGTTTAGTTTGTAAGCTTTATTTTTAGATTATTTTCAAAGGGTTACTTTGAAATGAGTGAGAAAGAACTCTGACTCTGAGTTACGACTGTTTCATATTGGTTATAAGAGAAAGTCTTCGGCTGAAAGTGATTTTTCAAATAGCAGGTCCGATAAGCAGTCTTTTGATTCTGCTAAACGTTCACGCTGTCACCGACGCAATAAACGTAGACATGATACGCATTCACATAAATATCATAAATTAGATAAACAGCATTTGCTGCTATTAGTTCCTCGAAGAGAACGCCGAGACTTTCTATCTTGGGCAAAGGCTACGCCTGCCCTTGACTGTCATACAGTTTTGTCAATAAGAAAATTTAAGATATTCTTGTAACAGGTGATTTCTCGAAAATTCTAGTGATGCTCTTCAGTTAGTCTGCAGCCACAGAGCTGAAGTGAGACCACATAAATAAGAAGCCGTCTGGGCTTCGGTAACTTGATGTAACTTTCTATTTGACGCTGACAAATTCACGTCTGCTTTAGAGAAAATAAGAGATTCTCGTAGTTTTTTTGGCCACGCACAAAAGACCGCGTTTCTGCTACGCAGACTGGTCCTAATACTGCTCAGAATACAAGCGCTTCTAGCAGTTTCCAATATCACAATCAAACGGATCATAGTGCGAAGAAACAATATCCGGCCTTGCGGAGCGATGACCTCTAACACGCCCTTCTGGGGCAGAGGCGGATCGTACAAAGATCGCACAGAAGTACGCGTTACAGACACCTTTTTCCCTCATCCCACCGGGATAGGAAAAATATCCGGAAATATTGACACACCGAGTCATTTTCCGTGCTGTTCAACTGTGGCATTACCATAAAAGATGGAAAGAAAGAGGTGCTCTCACTGTGCACATTATTTCAGTTTACCGTATCTCTTCTCGAATTGATCACCTCTTCATCTGCCCGATCAACACAACTTTCGGCAAGCAACTTACGAATCCACAGAGATGTCGGAGCTATGGAAAAAAAAAAAAAAAAAAAAACCATACATTCCAGAATGTCCTATTGCGAAAGTGTCTAGTACCTACCTAAGACAGAAGAGTCCATGAGACTGATATTTGACCTGAGATCCCTAATCGCCTTGTTCTTACAAAGCCCTTCAGGTTGATCAATTTCCACAAGATCCAATCCCATCAATTAGCTAGCACGAATCGATTTTTCGCAAGCATATTTTCACATATCAATCCACAGAATGCACAGGCGTTTTCTAAGCGTATTGTATCGCCAAGAAAAATGCGAAGTAATATTAGAGATTAATTGTCTGTCCTTCGGGCTAATCTCTGCACGAAAAACATTTGCTACTGTCAGCAATTGGATGGCCAAATGCTACGTCAAACGGGATTAGGCTTGTGGTGTACGTCGACGACGTTCTAATTGCAAATACGAGTCCTATTGCACTATAAAGCATGTCGGTATTGTTTATTTATTTATTTATAGGAAAACCGACAGCACATAACATAGATTAAGATTAGGTACAAAAATGGAAACAATTATTGTTTTAAATATTATGCTGAATTATCTAGGGTGGATGGTAAACCTCGAAAAATCCGTGCTAACACTAAGAATAAGCACAGAATATCTGGGCATAGTATGGGCCACCCAAACCAAAATGCCGCACAGCTTAAGAATAGCCATACTTACTTAAAATCTTGGAGATTCGAACCACGAATCTTGTTGACTTTCAAAGTCTGGTGGAAATAATGAATTTTGCCAGTTTTGCTGTCCATCGAGGGGAGTCAATCATCAATAAATGCTAAAACTATCATTCATTGCAATCGCATCTTAAAGCTACTGTAAAAAAGTCTCGAATTGGCGGCTCAGTCACCTAACAGGTTTCTCCCCGATACATGCGTTTTATTCCACACATTCTTGTAATAGACGCTTCAGGTACAGCCTGCGGAGCTCAGATCAGCAACATGAAACTATCGGACCATTGGATGCCTACAGTAAAAAATCTGTATTCGAACATGAAGGAAGGAACTCCTTGTAGTTCTAAAAATCCTAAAAGAGCAAGGTCCGAACCTACAATCATCCTCCATACACCTGCATTCCGACAAAAAGGTGGCAGTAGCTTACTTATGCACGCAACGAAGGAGAATCTAAATCTCAAAGTCTGCTAATCTTAGCACAATTTTTATTTTATTTTTATTTTATTTTCTGAACAGTGGATACCCACCGGATAGATCTACTAGCATACCACATTTCTGGTATCAACAACGCCTAGTGCGAGGTAATGCTGGAGCGGCAGCTGCTGTGCCGTGTACCCACATTAATATTCACTAAATGAGGCCCAACAACGATAGATGATTTACAACACGCCTAATGCGCGTAATGCTCAGGTACTGCACCCTAGACTACACGGACCAAAGAGCGGAATTTCACGATTCCCTAGCACAAAAAGTGGGGTTATCCGTTAGCATGGGTCATTCCCCCTCCGTTCCTGATTCCAAAAGTCCTTCAACGTATACATCAAGGTCGAGGTGTGTACCTACCTAATTATAGTACCTACTAAGGTGGAGAAAAAGTTCTTTTTTGGCGCTCAGATTTACGGAGCCGGGCAACAGCAGCACCCTGGATGGACCATTTGAGATCTTCACCGTGTCTTAGTGGACATCTTAATGAGCAACTCTCCTCAAAATGTGCAGTAAATGGAATTGGAAGTGTGAACATAATGGGGCGGGAGCGGACACCTGAAGGATTGGACTGGACACCAGGACAAATAACTCTTCTTTTTAACAGCTAGCGCCCTTCGATGATTTCGAACGTACAAGCCCAACTGAGCTACAAAATAATTTTACCAGTAGTAAACCTACTGGTCAGTACGTTATTTAGCAGATTTATTTTACAGAGAAAAACTTTCTTATAACACAATTCTTGTTCATAAGTCTGTAGTTTCGACACCCTGAGGTTACCGAGCGCCTCGGTAATCATCCTTTTGTAAAACGAATTTTGAAGTCAATAGCACTGATAAACTCCGACTAAACCTTCTTTAGGGAGTGTTGATCTCGTTATACATACACAGTTGATGTCACAAATTGACTGTGATAGTGACAGCTTCTACCAAATTTCTAAGCATACGGCTGTATTTTACGTTTATTATCTGGAAGTTGCAATAGTATGTAGTACAGAGTATATTATTATGCTCAACAAAGAGTATACATGATTCAACGCTCTTAGCTCTCTGATCTAGATTCTGAAAATGCCATTATTCATGATAATTATGCAATTTTATGGCCAGTTTTTTTGTTGACTCAATTAGTTACCGTCGTTATCGACAGTCTGGCTAGCGATTTAACTCGAACCCCGATAGTACATGTTTAGATTCGGTTTTTTGGATAAACCGTTTAGGTAATAACAGACGATGATGATGATGATGATGATGGCGTCCTGGTTCGGCTAAAGTGACTGTGTATGATGGACAGGCGTAATCAACTCTAGAAACTTATAGGACTTTGTTAATTGGTCCGTTCATGCGCTTTTTGATTACTTATGTACCCAATTTTGATGGTAAAGGTACGAGCGCAATTCGAGCATGTAAGTACCTCTGCGACGTAATCGTAAGTGATAGCCACCGGTCTAGCCTACAGCTCATCACATTTCCTATTGAGCTCATCACGACGCTCGATTTCAAAAGCGTTCACTGTTGATGAATGAGCCGTCTCCACTCATTACACTGTGCAGCTTGTACATTCTATTAAGAAGGCTCTATTTAGCATCTCTTCATGTGTCTTTTCAGAACGATCTAGATTAATAACTACCTAGTAGTTACAGTAGAAAGGAATCAGCAAGCTAAAAATCTTTTGTTAATAGTTTACTACCTACTTGTGGTCACTGGTCAGCTTAGACTCGCGTCTCGCGTCTAGATGTGTATTTTTTGGATGGTTTTTAAAAAACCTCTTAGAAGATGCTGATTTTATTTATGCTTCACCTGGTCAGCTATTGCCTCCAAAAGTTGAATTGAAGATATTATACTTTTATGAGGCAATATTATAGGAGATCCCAAAACATTTTTGAAAAAGTTCTACTTATTGTAGACAGATCAAGTACACGGAATAATTTTAATATGGTTTAACCATTTGTTCGCATAAGGTCAACTTCCCAATCGGTCTACTATTTTTTACGACTTCGATTTTTTAAGCAATTATAGTTGTCATTTACTTGATTAACTGACTGTAAGAATAATAAGGATGACAACTGTTATTTTTCTTAATTTGAAATATCTGCTCTGCTTAGATAATGTTTAATGAAACGAGATTATATTTCTATATTCTTACTATGAAATACTGCTCCAACCTTTATACCCTAATACCTACCTACGGTGTGTGGGTAGGTTTTGCCTATTTATGTAATTATGTGGATACTACAATAACCAATGTAGGTACGTAATGTATTATATACAGCAAGTGAGTTTAATCTCACATAGTCACATTGACGACATCCACCACCACCAGGCGATAACAAACATCTCTCACTATATATATATATTATATTTCGGATCACGGTACAGTATTTTAATGCAAACGTTTTACCTGAAAATAAAACGTATATTAAAATACTTACCTGATCCGAAATATAATATTAATTTTAAATTCTGCCTGGTGGCTTAGCAAAAACAACAGCCAATGACGAACCAAATTCACTGGCCTACCGGGCTTCTGTGCCTGTGGTGGTGGGAGTGTGCGAGAGAGACGGCGAACACGCATCGTTAAGGAGGAAAAGAGGTAGAAAGAAGCGAAGGCGATAGCTATATCTCACTATATATATATATTATATTTCGGATCAGGTAAGTATTTTAATATACGTTTTATTTTCAGGTAAAACGTTTGCATTAAGTCAAATTAAATAAAAACGCGTCCACCTCCGCCCGTACCTATTGACCTAAATCAAATCAAGGTAGGTTTTTTTATACAAAACCTAATGGTAAGTGATGACCACTGCGTATAACGATGCATTGTCTCACAGAGCACATCTAATAAGGATTTGCTCTGTGATGTATTGCACTGCGTCCATCACTCTGGGACATAGGGTGTTAAGTTAAGTCTCATGTGCCTGTAATAGCGCCGGCACCCTTCAAACCGGAACACAGTCACGCCACCATCACTACTTGGCGGCAGAAATAGGAACTGTTGTAGTACTTCCCACAAGAAGCTCATATACACGGTGTAACATAAATACCTAAGTCCGAAGGGGGGGTATTCTACAGTATTCTACATGGCCAACAGTGTTTGTTTTAAGACTTGAGATTTAGAAGTTTTTCATTCATGAAATGAGCTCGGAATTTTTAGCTAGCGTGTGCGTGCAACGCGTTAGGATGGTACCTACGTGTGCATGCGTGTGTGCGGGTTTACGCAAATAGTAAACAAACACTTAGGGTTGTCACAAATTTCTAATATAATAAAAGTTGTGCTTTTGTGTGAAAATTTCAATTACGATTTATTGTCCCTTTGCACACGTCCAAGCACTCAGGTGGTCGGTCTGATTACGCACCCTTCGGGCTTGTAGGGTAATTATGTTACACCTTGTATAAATATAAAGTAGTTCATATATGCCGTCACATTTTCTCATCAAAATACTTCTTATTGGTTCCAGGTAGTGGAATGTTTAGCGCCATTATCAGAACTCCTCGGGTATTCGTCGACTCTACGCTCGCTGAGCTCCGGCCTGGCGTCATTCTCAATGGAATTCCACTCGCATAAGAATATGACGCCGTATGACGAGGAGAAAGCTATTAGAAGCATCACGGGGTTTTAGACTCTATTTCAACGGTGTTAGGGTGAGATTTGAATGCGAGGAGTAGGCAGAGAAAACTATTAGAAATAGAAGCATCACGGGATTTTAGACACTATTCCCACTCACATTAGCATTGTTGGAATAGTGTCTAACAATGCTAATGTGAGATTCAAATGCGAGGATTAGGCATGCATAAAGGTTTTGTATAATAAAACTAAATGATGAAACATGCCGATGGTCCACCGAATTTTAAGTGGGAACTGCCTATAACGATTCAATGCCTCACTGAGCACGTCCACTGAGAATGTGCCCCTGAACCGATTTGTCTAAGAGGATAGTAAAGCAGGTAAGCTATTTAAATTTTACCAAATTGTTGACGTCATGTTATCATGTGAATATGGATGTAGTCTGTGAGACTTTGATAAGAGAGGGTGAGAGGGTGTGTGTGTGTGTGTGTGTGTTTGTGTGTACGAAATACCAATGAAACTAGTGAGATAGTGTATTACGGTTTTTATTTTACTGTTTTATACAAGTTTTATGAAGTTTTACAATATTTTAGGTGTGTCTTGAGATAGATTGAAACTTACTACTTGTTTTTTTGTGGATATATTATTTGTGATAGTATCGATACTTAATGCAATTTGTAAATAGTAGTTGTAATTTAGTAAATAAACACGTTGCGTGATACATATTTCTTCGTTTCATCTCAACTTATGGCTGCCTGTAACAAAATATATAAAACAAAAAGTTAGATAGGTAAAAGAATATCTAGACCAGTGTTTTTAAATCTGTGGGTTGCGACTCCCAGTGGGTCTGAAGTGGGGGGTTATAGTTTTAACTTCGAGACAAAGAACAGCTGTGAATACTGTACTTATTCTTTTTACGATAAAGGAGGTCACGCGTGATTTTTATGTCCTAAAAGGGACGCAGTTCCAAAAAGGTTGAATAACACTGATGTAGAAAGTTGAAAAAACTAAAGTCACAATAACATAGTCCAAAGAGTATACAATTTACTTCATTACAACTGTGCTATAGGAAATTACGACACCATAGCACAGTAAGCAAGCATACAAAAATATTTGTCGCGGAACGTTCGCAATGAAATTATACTTTTTTGATGTTAGAGCTGCTACAACATTATATCTGTACGCAAACTAAATTATGTCTGCTGGTATTAAATGGGCATTAACAACTCTATACATTTCTCAAAGCATAAATTGCAAGTTTTTATTCATTAGTGACTAGCGGAACTAAGACTCGATAGCTTTCCGTGAATTCGTCTAGGCCAAATTCAACCCAATGCAGACAGTTGATAGGACAGGAAATCCTTGTGTCATATGTTGGCAAAGTACACTTGATATTTTCATTATACTCACTCTAAACAGGTTATCCAATTCGTCGAGTAGCGTTTCGTGTCGGAATGAAATGCGTACATCGGGCACGTTTGTGCGCGTGATGTCATTGCCTTCAGGCCCGTCACGTAGATACTCCGCGCCTACCCAGAACTGCTTCATCTAAACATACGAACATAAGGAGTCTTAAACACTGGAGAAGTTGGATGATTGGATGATATGCCTTACCCATTCTTTGCCCATTCTTTACCCAATCATGGATGCTGGCCGATAAGAATGGGTACAACTTTCTCACTTCTGAAATCGTCTCAACATGTTGGGGGGAAGACATACAACACTTCATGTTGTATGTCTTCCCCCCATGTTGTATACAGATTAATATAAGGACAGAATAAATAGGAGACATCTTTTTTGAAGAGTAGGAAAGCAAAAAAAAGCAGTCTGAAGTCTGAATTTCCAACAAATCATTTTTGTCTACCCTCAAAATTTTTGGCAAACTTGATCGCCATTTGGATTAAAAATGGACATTGATGGAGTGAGTGTTACTTCATGTGGGAATCCTGACATGATGACAGAGTTCCGTGCCAGTTCGCACATGTCGCACGAGCTGAGTTTCCAAGCCTGCGCTGCGATGCTGTACTCCTCCATCAACGGCTCCTGAAACCAACCCTTCATCAGGACCCATATATCATTGAAGACTTCTTTTACTTAGCTCTATTAGTTTCGTCTATATTTTAAATAGTGATATATTGAAAAAGTGCAGTGTAGAAAATAAACGTTTAAAAGTAAAGTGAGATTGAATTCAATGCCCAAAGCACAGTGTTACACTAGTCTAGTCACTCCATGAAATCACCAAATACTCTAATAAATCGCCAGGATTTGGGAAATTTGTCATCCTCACTACTGGACCAACGAAGGAGGGCGAACGGTGAATAATGTTCAATAGTTCTGCTCCGATGTTTCCTATTTCCTCATTACGTGTAAGCAAATTTAGCCTAACTTCTATATGCTGATGTGTCTAACTGCATTCACACCAGTCACAAATAAACTACGCATACGCACGATCGTTTTTAATTTCACATACCTAGGATCCATTTCAAAATAGACCTTAAGCACCTCAACAAGTTCTATCTCAAAACATAGAAATCTACCTTGGTATAATGAAACTGTAAAGGATCGTCAGTACTCAGCGTGACTCTGAGCCCTCTCGCGAAGTAGTCAGGCAGAGGGTTGCGATGGTAACGAAGGAATAACGAGTTGTTGCTGAGAGGAGACATGGCGATGAAGATCTGCGCTAGGTAGTAGAAGTACTGCAGTACTGGCACCTGAGAGAAAAAGTGACAATTGATGTCTGTCCCAAGATATGATATAGATCAATGGGCTTTGCTTATCGTTCAGATCATTGAATACCTTCCTGAGCATCAGTCCATGGGAAATATTCTCAGCGAGAAGGAATCCAGCGCTCAAATGCGTAGCTGGACCTGCTTCCCCGCAATGTGGACGTAGAACGAACGTATTCAAGCCCTGTTGCCTGCAAACCAATCACTTTTATACCCATGGAAATAAGACCCGAAAGTAGGATCGGAATACTGCTTTTTTTACTTGATACTTCCAATGATTATTCCTTTTTAGTTTTACCAAACATAATGATTATTGAACTAACGAAGGACAGGCCGAACTAGTCATTTGAAAAAGCTGTGAGGGCATAATCCAATCATTATTTTATGTTGGTAAATGACTTTCCCTTCATATGATAGTGATATGTTTACTTACTTTCTCAGCTGGTTGAGCGTGACCATGTTAGCGTACATGTAGTAGAGATAGTACGCGTACGGAGGATTTTCCTCATCGTCCCATTGCTCGGGAGTCTTCATGTGCTCGTTGAGGTTAGGGTTCTCAGGTTTGGACTCGTCGTCCACACTGTCGAAGCCTATGACGTGCTGAAAGTGACATAAACAACTGTCACTACCGCACCCATAACTCTTTACTACGATTTCATGATCTTCAACGTAGGTGGGGTGATTCAGTCGGTCAAATGCACTCCCATAGACACGAGGTCATACATTTTAGCAGTTCTATTTCTAACTGCTGGGACTATTGTATTCATAAATAGAAAGACTGAACGCTGGAAACCCTTGAGATGCTGAAGAGAGGAATAGTACTAGTTGAGGATACCGTAAGAAACTTATGAAGTTCGGGATTGGAGCTGGGATCCACGGAGACCTGGAACAGCGGGTCGAAAAGGTTGCTCAGAAACTGCTGGAAGTTCTTCAGCAGCTTGTTTATGCGGTAGATGTCGCTGGAGAAAATTGTGACGTTATCGAAGTATTGTGACATCGTCTCGGGGTTTTAGCTAAAAGAACTCAAAGTGGCAGATATCTGGAACTCCCTTGCTACTCCTTTTTACCTCTGTAAGATATCCTCTAAAGTCTGAGACCCTGAATATTCGAGTGGATGGAAATCACAGCAGTAGCCCACTAATAGTTTTTTTGGAAGGAAGAATATACACTTACTATAATCTGGGCACTTGCACCAGCCACCGCACATGTGGTGAGTGGACGTCATTGCGGAGCGCCCAGGTGGCAAGCTTATTCCATTCATTCTTGTTCTTGCAGTAGATAGAGAGGCGTGGCTCTGCGTACGTGTATTTATTGTCTTCGAGGTCTACCATCACCTCCTGAGTGTTAGTGAATTTACGTTAAATCCCTTGGATCCATGTGCAAAAGATTTGCTTTAAAATTTGATTCTCTGGCGAATTTGTAGTTTCTGAAAACTACTAAACGCACGAGAGGATGAAAAGTCCCGATAAAGTTTAACAAATGCCAAGCCCAACTGAATACCTCATAATGTTATTTTTGTCTAACAATATGTACCTTGATGATTCTGGCAAAGAAAGTCCCGTTCATGTAGTTATCAGTCTTGAGAAATACTTCTCTCAATCTGCTTTCACCGACGGGATTATACTTCGCGTTGAATTTGTCGAAACGATGGAACGTGTTGCGATCCTGTACACCAAAAGAAGATTGAATATCTTGCTCGAAACGGAAAGCTGTGATTGGAGCTGATACTGAGCGTAAAGTGGCTGATAAGGACTCCAGTATTACTGAACTTACTGCATGAACATCTAAGATGTCTACGTTCAGATCGTAAGCATCGAGTTGCAGCTCCTCAAACACAGATCGAAGAGTCATAGTCACGCCGGAAGTCAGTGCCACCACCTTCAAGCAAAAACAATTTCTAGTTCGACAGGTCTGTGTTACTGCAGATAAGTAAAGCTGTTTATAAACTGATACTTTGCTTCGGCTAACCTCATCTGCATGCGTGCGAAGAGTGCGTTTTATGAACCGTAGAAGATGCTTCTGGTTCATGCAGGATGCCGCGTGTATGTGAGTGTCCACTTTCCTAAGAACACACGTTTCATTACTGTTTGTATTATAGGTACTTCCACTCATGTACTTTATAAACCCTACCAAATTTCAAACCAAGGACGTTGACTGAAAATGGTCGAGTGATATGAAGAAGACCTATGAGAAACAAGAAAGTGAAATGCAAGAGATGTTATCGAGAAATGTAATAAGATACTAGAAGTACCTGATATTGTAAAAGTCCCTGTGAGGAACAGCCTTCTGCAGAGCCAGTTCATGAAGCTCGTTCAGGAGGACGTGCATCTTGAACTTTGAGGAGAGGTAGCTCAACCGACGGAAACAGAACGATTTTCTACAAAACAAGGAACTAAATCCAAAAGTGAATAGATAGACCACGAAGAGAACTTTTTTACATGAGGTTTTGTTAAATATCTGTGTTAATTCGTCCAAGATATCTAGTCAAGGGTCTGACTAAGGTCAAATTTTCTGCTGAGCAGTTTTAGTTAACTAACAACGGTCCATCAGAGATCATATCCATAAGCCTGGCCATATCCTCAACGAACTGCCGAAACGGCAATGTCTGGTACGGAAGTGGTCTTCCCGCCTCAGCATCAGCGTCGCTCCTGTAGAGGACCATGACGCCGTCTATCCAGCGGGAGGTGTAGTGCCGGTCTGGGGGAGTGGTGCAGGCCCATGGATCGAGGTATACTCCTGGAAGATATTGATGACGTTGAAGAAATGAGTAATTATACTGTTTTATAAGTTTCGTGTCCTTCAAGTCATACACGCAAAGCTTTTGATCAATGCGAAGACATTCTTAAAGGAGTTTCGGCCATACCTAACCCTGAGTTGGTCTGTTTCACGGCCCTCATGATGAAGAATACAGTCTGTGTAATCTTATGTGATAATCAGGTATCAGCGACATACCTGGTAGTATTGGTTGAAGCAGGTCCTCGTGGCTTTCGAAGGAAGTTCTCATATTATCAGCAGGCCGGATTGCTGCCGTTGTTCCAACCAAGGGAACTAAAAATAAGGAGCATGATTTGTAGTTCTCTCTTGCCCCCAATGTTCTAGTATTAGTAGGTACTACCACTGTCTACAGTGCCTGCCTAAGTGCCTACCCATTATTACCCTTCAAACTGCAGTCAGTACCCAAGCTGTGCTTAATAATAATGCAGTGCTCCTTACTCCTCGTGTCTGATCTCTGAGGGCTGACCATTATTATTGGCCGCGTCAGCTCCTCCGAAGAACAGGTGGTCAGCTGCAGATACTGCTCGGCTGCGTCATCTAGAAACACAACGAAACTAAGAGAAATAATACGTTACGTTAATAACAGCAACTGGATATTAATCGCTAGGAACTACAATTAAGTACCTAACCAGAAGTCATAACTTACTGTCAAGGTTCAACAGCGCCCTAGTAAATGTCCTGGATTGGTTGTGGTGATGGGCCAGTCGCGGCACCTCATGATTAGACAAGTAATCATCCGCGGTCGGAGTGAACGACTGGCAAGAGATATCCATGTAATTCCGACGCAGCCGTAATGCTTCCACCAGCAGCGTAGCTGAGCGTATTAAATCTTCCATTGGCACCTGAAGTCATTCTACTGTACAATTCAGGATAGAGTTCCAGATGAATGTCGTTGAGATTCTCACGATGATCACCTGAATAATACTATTAAAATTGACGATGATAAAACTGTGCGACGAGAAAAAAAAAGTACCAAGACGTAAGTAGTCGGTCAGAGTTTAGAATTGTTGCGATGGTGTAAAAAAACTGGCTGAAGATTACGCTGATTTATAAAACTTAGTTCTCACCCCGGTAACATGGATGCCCTGAACAGAAACCCTTTGAAAGGGCACCTCATTCTGTATTCCGCTGTCCCCAGGACCGCGCACATAAGTACGCGTCACATTACGCAAGTCCTGCTGTGTCTCGCTGCGGTTTGGATAAATATCCAAATCAGTTGTTCTTACAGGAAGTCTAGAAAAAGATGAAATGAGGACTTACTTAGTAGGTATATCGATTGATGATGTTACGTAAGGGAACCCTAGGTAGCTCCTAAAACTTATCAGTTGAGGATGTGAGGCTTTATGTTGGCCGTACCTCCTAAAACTTACCCTCGTGCGTTCGTCCACTTCTTGTATTCCTTGTGGGTACTGAACACGGGGTGAGATGACTTGCTGTTTCTGCTGGCTCTGTTCATTATGGATCAGCAGGTTTTTGTAGTTTAGGAAATGCTTGGTTTTGTCTGTAGGACTGTCATATACATATTTTGAATATTAGTTATTTTTGACCCATTTCTATTTTCGCGGCATTGTGTCATTGTGACAGTTGAAGTTGTCATGTGTTGTCATGCTGAGGTTCGGGTTCATGAGTGGTTCTTTTTTCTGTGGCTCAGTGGGTGGTCATCACATCAGCCACGCAGCCATAGGCAGTGATAAGCAGCGCCAAGAAGGTATGTACACATACAACAACAGACAAAGTTTTACTAATGTATGTCTATAAAAGCGTTTTAAAAAGGTGCCCTATCTATACTTCTATACTCTATACTAATATTATAAAGAGGAAAGGTTTGATTTTTTGTTTGTTTGTTTGTTTGTATGAATTGAATAGGCTCCGAAACTACTGGACCGATTAAAAAAATTCTTTTACCATTAGAATCCTACATTATCCCTGATGAACATAGGCTATATTTTATCCCGGAATTCCCACGGGAACGGGAATTACGCGGGTGAAACCGCGAGGCGCTGCTAGTTATCTATAAAATCCGTCTGTAGGGTTTCAATTCAAATCAGGTACCTAGGTATCGGCATCACATTATATCAATAAAACCAAAGTTGTTGGTCGTAAATATTTTAATTTAAAATATGAATTAATGTAAAATTATAAGTAGGTAGGTACGTATTATTCAAACCATTAAGTATACCTACCTAGGTACTTTTACTTTGAACAGTAAGCATTAGTTAAATACATACCTAACTATTCTACGTAAGGTTACGTATAACTTGCAAAAATCATTATTTTGTACGTAAATATACTCATAGCAATACGTAGGTACACATCACAACTAGAACTACTATATATTTTACAAAATAGGTAGATAGTTTGAGGTTATGCAAGGGAAGGTCGTTTCAAGCTGATTATCGGTGTTGTAAAGTTCGGCAAGGGAGGCGGAGTTCCCGGCGGTTCTTCAGCGGGGAAAGACGAAGATGGCTGCACAGCCTGTTTAACAAAAACAAAGACTCATTTACTGCAGTAGGTATTTCATATTTCGCAAGGTAGGTAGTATGTATCAGGTTAGAATCAAAATGGAGGACAATGATCGTGACGCGATGAATCAAGCAGTACACTTGGTTGACATAATGAACATCTACAGACGGCCTATTGGTCTTGTCTCAGATAAATGTAGGTATAAATAACATGAATTGATCGTTAAATGAAAACCCAAAGTAGATACTTACCAGGAACATTATTAAAAGCACATAAATACGCAAACGACACAAAACACACGACACTGGGTACCTTTAGAACGTGGGTGTGCGACACCGCTGAAGCTACGTCAAAAATAATACAAGTTAATTAAGCTTGGTCAAAATAACCTAAATACTTCTACCTAATGAGATTGTGTAAGTAAATCTGCAAGGCTCAATAATGAGTAGGTAAATCTGCAAGTCTCAAATAATGTAATGCTAGTTCAGACCAAAGGAAAGCGTTACGATGAATATCGAAATCAGAAGCTTAAAAGTAGACTGCCATCAAATCGTGGACCTAAAACTCGTACGTATACTAAAGCCATCGATATACCATTTTTATTGAGGAGTGTCAGAATATCGACTCTAGAATCACAAGCTACGATAGTAGATTATGTATCCATTTGTTTTCGATCATTTGTTCTGCACAAAGCCTAAGGAGGTGTGTACCTAATTGAATTAATAAAGCCAGTGTGTGAACGATCGATTTATTACCAACAAAGTTAACATTCATTTTAGTATAATTTTAAATTCATAAATTACTGTATATAGTAATGAAATATTAACCATGATTTTTATTCTCAAGCTTAATCTAAAAACATTAGCATTTAAATGTCATGTGCTAAGAGATCTTACTTTTAAAGAAATTACTAAAAAATTGCATAAATCTAGATTCTGACTTCAGTATCAAAAAATACAAATCACTAGCAAATAATAACAAAAGTTACAATTATTTCTTAGCACATTATATTGCAAAAAACATACAGAATACACCACAAAAGCTTTACGTAAACGACAGTACAAACAACCAAGAAGCTTAGACTAACACGAACTTACTAACTAAACCTAGGTAGGTTAGCTAACCTACTAAAAAAAAAGAAACAACTTTGTTACTGCCTTACGTTATGAGATTGGTCGATATTAGAGTTGGTAACAATGAAGGATTTTGTAAGGACTATAAGCGATTTTAGATTTAGCCAAAATATATTATCACGCTACGTTTTTGTATTTTGTAAAAGTTCAAATGAAGCCTAATAAGCCGTAAAATTATTAAGGCAGGGTTACCTATCTGTTACTAGTTAGGTATCTAAATTTTATTTAGATAGTTCTATCTAGTGATTCTAGTGGCGAATCCAGCGGTTCGGTTTGGGAGGGGGTTTCATTCAGCTTGTTAAGGTTTGGGGGGGCTAGATCCAACTATTAGCGTTTGAGGGGGGGATTGAGCCCTCTAGCGGTTTTATCTATCAACAGACATAATAGTATAAATAGAAGAATAAGCGAGCTTATAGATTTTTTAAGATTTAATTAAAATATATTTTATAAAATTTGCATTTATTAATAAATTTTGGATCAAATTATGCCCGAAAGACTATCAAAGATTTGTTAGTATATTTTATTCAAAGCGATTGATTTGATCGTCTTTTGTTATTTAACGTCAAAGGTTATTCCTATAAGGGCGGCCGCACACGGACTCGGAACAGCTACTAGTGGCTAGCAATAGTTCATATTTCACTAGAGAGTGAGTGGCATCAACTATACGTGTGCGGCGGGCTTTTACAAAATGTATGACCACTTGCTGTTACTGGCCACTGGTGGTTGCTACTCGTGGTCACCATCACGCCACGCATAGTGTGCATGTACAATGTATTTTATCTTCTAGCTGGACCTAAAACTAAGCGTAAAATTCTGGATACGAAAGGGACACCTACTCTAACAATGCAATGGCACTATCAATCTTTCATTTTCTCTTATTTATCACAAGGGGTCTATTTCTTAATAGTAACGCTATAAATATTGGGGCGAATCTGAGCCCTGTTTTAAACATTTCGATATAAAATAACGATTAATATAGGGGTTTACTGACTGACTTGTCCTATTCAGAATTTTAAAAGGATCAAATACTACTGAGTACTGATAACCTTATTTTTTTTAACCTTAAGATCATGATTAGAGATCCTAAAGGGGGGTCCACTGTGCCGGAGGGCTAACAATTGGCAAACATTTGCGAGTCAATTTTATTAAATTTTCGTTTCGTAATTCTGAACAAATCTTCGAGATTTTGATAAAAACCGTCACTAACAAGCGTATACTAAAGATTTTTACTTTATTTTAAAACATTTTTTTTATGCTAAATAAAATCTAATTTATTGGTATCCACGGGGTATGTCGCGAATGTGCCTATGTCATACAGTCTACGATAGAGGTAAAAGTATAGGTCTTGCAAAGAGACCACTTGGGATAACCACTAGTGGCCAGTCACAGCAACTTTCCAGAATTTCATTAAATTCTAAGTGATTTTATTTATTCAAATATATGAGTTTGAGGTAAGTGGCCGCCACCAACAAGTATACGGCAGACCTTATAAATGAATGGAAAATGGCTGTCACTGGCCACGAGTGGCTGTTACAAGTGGCCCATTTTCGAGTAGCCTAAGTAAATTAGTCACTCCATCCACGGTCGCTTGTGGATGTACTAACGTCCTGCAGACAACCCATCCTGAAATATTAGATAATGAACCATGAACACATAATATGGGAATGTGGCTTAATGAGAAATATATGACGAGGGGATTATATGAGACGAATAGTCTCATAATCCTCTTGAAGGGGACGGCTCAAAGGGGATTATGAGACTAACCCCAAAAAATATGTTTGTAAGTCAAACAGAATGGACATTGACTTGATGAGGCACCGGTTAAGCACAAAAATAGAGACAAAGCACTAAACATGAGATTGTTGTCATCAGTGTATCAAACCAATGAATGATCTTTTATGTAAAAAATCATTGAAACTAACAGATGAATGAATACTAACAAAATATTCAAATCAATTCAAATTGTTTCTTTAACATAGATGATAACATAACAGTCGACCCAAAACGACAATCTAATGAATCACATTTAAACAAAAAAAACACAAAGAAAATATAAAAACCAACAAATATAACATGCACTTGGATGGTTAATAATTACACTCTTGTTTTGTGTTTTCTTTAAAAATTAGTTTTTTTCTGTTGTTTTTTACTCTGTGTTTTTTCTATGAAATACTTAATATTCTATGAATATTGAATATGTTCTGACATAATGATGAGTGTTGTTTATATTGTCGGTAGATTTATGGGTAACATTAAATGGTCGTAAGTGTCTGAGTATGCCTGTATGCTTTCTATTCCATGTGATCTATATACAATGTATTTATTTAGTTATAACCTCTTCTCTACCTACACCCCAGGAGAAATGGTCTCGTAATAGTTCACCTTGAATATATTGGTGAGTTCGTCGAGTAACGTCTCGTGTCGGAACGAAATCCGGATGTCCGGTACATTGGTGCGAGATATGTCGTTACCGGACACGCCTTCCTTTGTGTAGTGGGGGCCGAGCCAGTACTGCTTCATCTGGAAATTATTTATTTATTTTCTATGCTAGTCTACCTCGAATTCTAAGGCCAAGTGTATTTTAGTGTGGGAGCACATCCGTGCTGCGGAGGCCTCAAGGCGGCCTAAAAACTCCGTCACCAGAGTTGACCACTAACTCATACGTACGTAGATACCTACGTATCAGTGGGCTTGTATTACGTACGATCGTTCGTCATGGCTTAACGGCTGCTAGAGCCGGGACAGTTTAACGTGCCCTCCGAAGCACGGAAGCGCTCAGATGTAATGCCACTAGCGGTCACCCATCCAAATAGTGACCGCGCAGAACGTCGCTCAACTTAGATAACTGGTGAAGATTGACTAAGTAACGAGCGCTTTAGGGGTATTCACAGAGGGCAGAGCTATGACGTCACAGCTGGTAAAGCCCCTTGGATCCATCTCTGATCAAGCTGATAATTATGTTACGTAGGGGTCATTTATAAATGACGTTACACTAATTGCTTGATTTTTTAACCCCTCCCCTGTCCTTGTCACAGTTGGTCACATTTATGAGACCCTCCCCCTCCTAGTGTGACGACACATATCTTGCAATTTTACATCTAGAAATTATTAAATTAAAACAGCACTTTAATTTCCATTTAAATTATTTTTTAATATATATTTTAACACAAATAATTATTTTTTTAATTATTTAATTATTTTTTTATTATATTTTAATATATATAAGAATAAGTTAGAATAGTATAACAATTTGAAATGTGACGTCACAGAACTTAGGACCCCTACCGCCCCTTGTCACACTTCGTCGAGTTCAAGTTCAAGTTGAAGTTCTTTATTGCATTCATATTGTGGGTACATAAGAAGTTAAAAAAATATATAAAAGCTTCCAATATTAATCCTGATAGGACACGACAATATCTACCGCTAGGTGGCAAGTATTTATACTATACATACTATACTACTTATAGGTACCTACTCTATGTTAAGAGATCATGCTTAAATTAAGTATTAGAGTTAAATAAAATTTCTTAAGACTAATTCAAAACAAATATTTTACTTTTCTTCAAAAAACTCTTGTAGAGAATAAAAACAGTTTTGAATAAGAAATTTTTTAAGTAAATAAGAAAACCAGGACGGTTTTCAACCTACGTGGGCTGTCTTCGTTTTTTTATATCAAAAGGGATTTTATTAAATCGACCCCCTTCCTGCCCCTTAACGTGTGACGTCATTTATGGATGACCCGTTACTGGTAGTAAGTGTTACCTCGTGTGGGAATCCGGACATGAGTACGGAGTTCCGTGCCAGTTCGCACATGTCGCACGAGCTGAGCTTCCACACCTGCGCTGCGATACTGTACTCCTCCATCAACGGCTCCTGAACAAGTCAATTTAAGGCAACTTTAACAATTATCAGTTTTCACCCTCAATAACGATATGATCCTGTTGATGTAGTAGCCTATTAATCCACGTTGCGAACTGTATGTATACAAGATACAAGATGTTTATTTGCATAAATAAGTGTTACAATTTACACACTATGCCCATGCCGCTGCCGGCATTAATGCCGCTTAGTGAGAATAAAGGCGATGTTGCTGTGCCAATAAGTCCGCGGCATTGATGCTGCCATACATTCCGGCAGTGACATGGGCATAGTGTGAACGCGGTATTAACACTATAAAAAGTGGCAGCATTCGATCCACCTTCGTACCTTGGTGAAGTGGAACTGCAGTGGATCGTCAGTGCTAAGCGTGATGCAGAGTCCCCTCGCCAGGAATTCGGGCAGAGGGTTGCGATGGTAGTTCAGGAACAATGAGTTATTGCTGAGAGGAGACATGGCGATGTAGATCTGCGCTAGGTAGTATAGGTACTGGAGAACTGGCACCTAAAATTTTAAAAGAATATAAAAGGACTAGCAAAAATTTGACGGCTATAGATAAAAGGATTATTGACGGGCATAGGTAGATAAAAGACTAAGATAAATTTGACGGACATAGATAGGTAAGACTGGATTAGGATAAATTTGACGGGCATAGATAAAAGACTGGATTAGGATAAATTTGACGGGCATAGATAAAAAAGACTAGGATAAAATTGACGGACATAGATAGATAAAAAAACTATAGTATAAAATTTACAGTTGTTTGAAGTAAAATATGTAAAGTAAATTGAGCCTTGTACCTTTATTTAATAACAAGTTTGATAAGCTATAGCTTAGTTATGGTAGTCAAATTTGAGCCCCATGTTGGGCGCCAAACTGCGTTAGTTCGTTATACTGGCGCCCAACGTGGGGTTGACTCAATATAAAAGTTTCTTGCTTAGCCAAAATAAATATGAAGGCCTGTGCCTGGAGTACGTGGTCGTGAGGGACTGGCACCTCTAGAATCACGTACCTAGTATTTATAATATTGTACCTACATCAAAAATAAAACAAGAGTAATAGGTATTTTGACAGATCGTACGCAGTTGGTAGCCATGTTGGTAATTTAAAATAGAATATAAATGATTTAATGTTACCTTTCTAAGCAGCAACCCGTGAGAGATATTCTCAGCCAGTAGGAATCCACATACAAGATGCTGCACCGGGCCAGCCTCGCCGCAATGTGGACGGAGCACGAATGTATTCAATCCTTGCTCCCTGAACACAATGAAAACAATGTCAAACCTTTTAGACTTCGATAATTTTAAGAAGAACTCTTTGAAACTTCGAAATCTCAAAAGTCGTAGAACAAACACCATGACCTGGAAAATACTCCCTTTTCGGACTTATAGGGTATTTATGTAACACCGTGTATAAACATTTTTGAGGTATACTTACTTGCGGAATTGATTGAGAACTGTCATGTTTGCGTACATATAGTAGAGATAGTACGCGTAAGGTGGATTTTCCTCCTCATCCCAATTCTCAGGGAACTTGGCGTCTGCATCTAACATCGGGTTTTCCGGCTTTGACTCATCATCGACGCTGTCAAAGCCAATCACGTGCTGTAAGGAAAATAATCTAAGAGATTTGCTCTTAAGGCCCGTATAAAAAAATCGTTACTCAAGCATAGATTTGAGTAGAGACTTTCATACAAAAATCTATGTTTCAGTCCGGATCAGTGTTTGAGCAGTAACGCAGCATATGAGACTTAAAATTTTAAAAAAATCCCAGGCACTAAGGCCGGCCTCACATTCTGAATGGCTCTTTGGATTCATAATCTCTTTCACGCAAAAACTACTGATCCAATTTGGTTGAATCATAGTCATATTCATATCATAGATATTTATTCACTATTTGGAACACAATATATGGGACACTTGGCTTTGTTTATAACATTGTACTTTAGCGACTGTACATGGGCCTTGTCATATTATTGTAAAAGATATAAGTAATTATGAGAATCTTGAAATATATATTGTCCGTGACCTGGATTAACACATATGCTACTTTTTATCTCGGAAAATTAACGGGATCCAACGGTATGCGAACAAAGTCGCGGGTGGAAGCTAATATTTAATAAATGACCCGGAATTTCTACTCTTGAGTTACTTACAGTCAAAAACTTATGCAGTTCTAGATTGCTGTTTGGATCTTTGGTGACTTCAAACAGCGGCTGGAAGATATTGTTGAGGAATTCTTGGAAATTCTTCATTATGTTGTTGGACTTGAAAATATCGCTGTAAAAAAATAAATATTTTTTTAATACAGTTGCTCAAAAAGTGGCGTATTGCAGGGATGTGGGCTATTACATACTCGTGCTTTTTTTTACCTTTCCCGAACTCGTGCGTTCTCTTTCCCAACTATCAAAATAATGTCTACTAAAACGAAAAACCAACCATGAAGTTTTTACTAAAAAAATCATAGAAGTTTTTATGATTCATGCAACTAAGTACGTATATTTCTAAAAAGAAGCTACTAATTTGTTTCAATATCAAATTTAATGATTTAATTGAATGAGTTAGGTTAGGATTCATTTCATTTCATCTCATTAAATTTCATTTTCATTTCATATCAATAAAAAAATTCTACTGAAGACTTGGCTGTATGGGCATAGTTCCCTTTGCCTACCAGAATGGGTGAAGACAAAAAAATCTCTGCTACGGTTGGCGCCATTTTTCAGAAATTTAATTTTTATTAAATTGCTTCATATTTTCGCAACTGTATTAAAAATAGTCGTTCAGTACACGTGCGGAACCGTCATTGCAACTTGTTCCGACTGTCAACCCTCGCCCTCGGCTGCGCCTCGGCTCGGCTACACATTTGTCGGAACTCTTTGCAATGACAGCCTTTCCGCACTTGTAATGAAATATACTATTTTATTGGCTTTTTGCGGCTATAATATCACTACGACCTAGATGACCTATTGTGATCGTCACTAGGTGTCGCCGCTGCTGTTCGAGGGGTAAATTGTTTACTACTAAACCCTGGTATTGAAAACTATGGATTTTCTTAGGGGTGAGATTTCTCAGCTCATCTCAGGTTAGAGTTTGAGTAAAGTAACGTGTTAAAGTTTTAATTTATTGCAGAATCGGGTTCTGTACTTTATAAACGCGTAGGTAGGTCAATCAGCTGAAGTAGATTGACTTTTCAAATAACTGAAAAAAATTTCATCCACGTTCACGTTGCGTATTTTGCTTTCCTGTGACTTTTCAGTGTTGTTTACAATCAATAGAACTGCCATCATCATCATCTGATAATGCAGCCGCAAGGTACCTAGTTAAATTGCAATCGGTTTTCTAGTTCTTTTTTGTACAGTAACATAAGATAGATAACTCTTTATTGTTCACCACAGTAACAGTACAGAAAACACATATCTTAAAAACAGGTAGGACAATGGGCAGCCTTACCGCTGAGAGTGATTTCTTCCAGGTAACCAAAGACAGTAAGATAGTTGGTAGTAACTCACAAAAGCCTGGGTATCTGTATAAGCCACCGCACGTTGTTAGAATGCACGTCGTATTGTATGGCCCACTTGGCCAGCTTGGCCCACTCGCTGGTGTTCTTGCCGTAGATGGACAGACGCAACTCCGAGTTCTGGTACTTGCTCTCTTCTAGATCTGCTGCTACTTCCTGGAGACAATATTATGCTAAAATTCCACTAGATAGAAACCCTATTTTTTTAACTTTTAGATTCTTTATTAAAATTTATTTTAAATCGTTTGCAACTGTTTTTAGAAATTGTAGACAGCTCAACTGTTTCATGCGTATTTTGTAAATATTGTGAATATAGAAATACTTTCTGTATTATTTAAATAAAGAATCTAAAAGTAAAAAAAAAACCCTATTTATACATATGCAAAATAAAAAAAAATGCCGTCAAACTAGATAAAGCGTTATCTAAAGCACTCATGTCAAACCATAGATATTATCGATTGTTATTTGTGGCCATAATGAGAGCATTTATCTGAGAGAAAATAACAAAAATCAATATTAAAAAAAGTTATATATTTGGTGCCAAATAACACCGCAATACAGATCATTAACCCACCTTCACCACGATATCGCAAAATTCAATTTATGAATTGCTAATTATGTCGCTTTCCATACAAACCTGTCGCTAAAACGGTAATCCCTCGAATCTCGTAGTGCTGTTTGTTTACCATACATAAATTGAATTTTGCGACATCGTGGTGAAGGTGGGTGAATGACCTGTATTGCGGTGTTATTTGGCACCTACTATAGTATGAGTTAGTGGCCAATTCTATCGACGGACTTTTGACTGCTACAGCTGGACCGACAGTACGGAAGCGCTCAGATGTACTAAAGGTCACCCATCCAATAGCGTGATTTAAATATTTGGCCAATCACGTACGTAGCACTATTTTTTTTTGTGTTTTTATAATAACACGTTACTCACGTTTATATCAGGCCTATTCGTATCTCCTTATAAAAATATAAGGAGATACGAATAGGCCTGGAGATACGATATAAAAACGTGGCTTTCCACGTTTTTATATCAGGCCTATTCGTATCTCAAGTTCTTTAACAATCTTTAAATATGTTTGCTATAAACAACACAGTGATTCAACGATTTATCACACAAATCTCAGAGGAAAAGTATTTTTTTTTATAGTAAACTCACCTTGATGATCCTAGCGAAGTATTTACCGTTCATGTAATTATCAGTCTTGAGGAATACTTCTCTCAATCTGCTTTCACCGATCGGATTATACTTCGCGTTGAATTTGTCGAAACGATGGAACGTGTTGCGATCCTAGAAAATCAAAATAAATAAGTATTCTTGGTAATTTAACGCCCTCTAGCTCCAAACTAAGCAAAACTTGTACTATGGGAACTACCTAGATGACTGATAGAATACTTAGATATATTTTTTTGTAAATATATATACATACAAACATTCATGAGCGCTATTAAACCATAACGTGGCTTATTGTAACTGGTGCCTAAATTACTTAGTTTAAAAGACGTTTTAATAAATATTTATTTACTGTAAACAGCCGAAGCAGAGATCCCTCGCGTCTACATACAAGTTTTACTTAGTTAGAGCGAAGAGTCAATGTATAGACTCCACAAAGATTTAGCTATAGAGCAAAGTAACTACTACATATCTAAACAAGTACCTACTTAATTTAAGTGCTTTCTTTTAGAGTGCTTTTGTAAACCTTTTTATTGAAAATAAATATTTTTATTATTATTATTATATTTCAGTACGTATTTACAATATTTATAAAATACACAGCTACAGTACCACAGATTATATACAGTACTTTATTTTATTTTTTATTTTATTTATTAGGGATAATAAACAGTTATACATTGTGTATTTAAGCTAAAGTACAGAGTAAAAAAAACAGTTGTTAATGTTTAACCAACACCATTATCCACAGCTTACAACGAAGAAAAAGAGATCTTGCTACATAAACAAAACAAAACTTGATTGTCTAATAGGTAGGTATGGAGCAAGTACATAAAAATAATATAATGAATGCAAAAGTTAAGTGCAATTTAGTAACCTACAAACTAAGAATTTTGCGCATTATAGCTTTTTTAAAATGACCGACGGAGTGCAAATATGTCGATTTCATCAAAGTAGGTGTTATATGAATTGACAGTACTGTAACAATCAGTATCAATCAGAAGCGTGCGTTTCAAAGTGATTTTATATACATAGTTTTAATATTGACTTACAGCGTGTACATCGAGCATGTCGACGGTGAGGTCATAGGTGCTGAGGTTCATGGACTGGAACACTGACTTCAGGGTCATTGGAGTGCCTTTGTGTAGAGTAACCACCTGCAACAAACATAACATATTTAAAATAAGCTTTAAATAATTAACTAACTGATGAAATAGTTGCGTTAATTTACACAACAGTGTTTCAGAAATCTATTCCAAACGCAAATAATCTTATGACCAAACTTTGGCAAACGCAATAGAAAATCCAAGAGATATTCACAATTCACATAAAGTTCCACCTTAACCAATTCAATTCAATTCAATTCATTTATTTCTTGCACGCAAGTGATTTACATAATATGAGGTATATTAGGCAAATACACATTTATACAATGTCAAAATTATAGTGTAACAACTTAATAATAACAATAGTCACTTAGGTCTCATTTAATAAGTATTGTCCAAATGTCAATCAAATAATGAACCCAGTCGACTACTAGCATAATGTCATGAGCTGAGCTCCCAAGCTCCTTTGTCATCGAGATAATCATTGATTTTGTAGTAGGCTTTTTTGATTAATGTACATTGTACAACTCTTTTAAATTTATTTTCAGACAGCTTTATTATATTGTCAGGCAGTTTGTTAAATAGTTTAATGCTTAGTCCCACAAAAGACCTGCCTACCTTAGCTAATTTAGTTTTATAACAAGCAAGTTTATGTTTGTTTCTGGTATTGTGTGTGTGCTCGTCTCCTAGTTTTTTCAGATTATCTATATTTTTTCTAATATACATAATATTCATATAGATATACAAAGATGGCATGGTTAATATATTTATAGTTTTAAAAATCTCTTTTAACGAAACTCGCGAGCCAAGCATGTAAATAGCCCTGATTGCTCTTTTTTGAAGTATAAATATAGCTTCCGCATCAGCTGCCCCTCCCCACAGCAATATGCCATAAGACATAACACTATGGAAATAGCTAAAGTAGACGAGACGTGCAGTATTAATATCTGTCAATTGTCTTATTTTCCGCACTGCGTATGCTGCAGAACCACTGGCCGAAAACGGGGTGTTATAAGTTTGACGGCGTTGTGTTTGGTCTGTAACCTTTGAAGTTTTGAAAATAGGGCTCCGATTTGATTCTTTCTCCGATTCTATAATTCACAATATCTTTCATTTTTGTATTAATTATTTTTTGTTTTTTGCACACCCTGTAGGGTAGATTTACATTGATATAATGCTACTTTAATAACACCTCTACACAAGCATGTAATTCTATAAACAAAAAATTTTGAGAAATCTCCGGCGAAATACCAAAAGGTAACTTGATAACATAGTATATATATATATATATATACTATGTTATCAAGTTATCAGTTGAATATATATATATATATATTCATAGTGATCACCTCTTCTGCGTGGTTCTTCAGCGTCTTCTTTATGAAGCGCAGTAAATGCTTCTGGTTCATGCAGGATGCCGCGTGGATGTGAGTGTCCACTTTTCTGTTGTATAACAATTTAATAAGATTATGAATCCGGACTACAATAAACACTACCTGCCTGAAAAAATTTTTTAAAGGAAGACATATTTAAAAAAAACTCAGAATAATGTTTTTTCTTTTCTTAGTCTGAATTTTATGTGGCAGTCTATATAAGCATGGTCTCTAAGTCACAAGGATCTTACTTACTCTAAAGGGCCATTTCCACGAGCGAGTGAATCGCGACGATATTACGTATTTCTATGGAAATTATCGCTACGATAACATCGCCGTGTGGAGACACGTTATAAGAGAGTATAGAAATACATGGCACGACGATAATATCGCCGCTATTCTATCGCTCGTGGAGATGGCCTCTAAGTGATTCTATGCGCCAGTTTTTCGCGATCAAAACCTATAGAGAAACCAAACGACTACCAAAGATAAGAACGGACACTTACGGCTTGTTTTTGATTGATAAAAAGCTATAGCAAAAAGCAAACTCACCTGATATTGTAGAAGTCCCGATGCGGCACTGCTTTCTGAGAAGCTAACTCTCTGAGCTCGTTGAGTAACACGTGCAGTTGGAACTTAGAAGACAGGTAGCTCAGACGACGGTAGCAGAACGATTTGCTGCAACAACACCGTAGAGTTTGAATCAACTCTTTGAATCTCTGGTAAAACCCTGAGTCGTGTTTTACTAGACTTTATTGATGATGTCGACAGGCGTCACAGCTAGGTTGGTAATTTGTTTTTCTTTTTGAAGTTATACTCCGAATGCGACTTCCAACAAATTTGTGCAACCGTTTAACGCTCCTTACTACCACAAGAAAATTTTAAGCACAAAAAGTTGTGATTCCGGCCAGGATCGAACTGGCGGCCTTCTGCGTGTAAAGCAGATGTGATAACCACTACACCACGGAACCAGTTGAAACTATGCGCGACATTTTGTATCCACTGACACATTAATGTACTAAAGTTACGTTCAGGCTGTAACAGAAAAAGTGATCACAAAATAGTTCTGATTTAGGCAACATGAGCATAGAAACTTTTCTAACTAAATAAGTACTGCATAAAATAAATACTAAATTAATTTCACATTAAACACAGAGCGAGAGTAAATGCGTGGCACAAAGTATAACTTCTTCCGCGCGTAAGGACTCCACGCACTGGTTTTTTTTTTAAACACAACGCTCTCTAATCTCAAACTAAGCAAAGCTTGTACTATGGGAACTAGATTGCTGATACTTAGATACTTTTTTTTTGTAAATACCTACTTATGATACATAGTAACACATAGACACAGAACGAACTTCTACATTTGCCACACACAAAATTTTGTTCTTGATGGGGATCGAACCCACGACCCACAGCACGGAAGGCAGAGCTACTACCGACTGAGGTATGACGCCTTTCAAATAATAACGGTCACTGGTAATAGCTCTGATTTCGGTGCTGTGGGTCGTGGGTTCGATCCCCATCAAGAACAAACATTTGTGTGTCAAACATAAATGTTTGTACTATGTCTGGGTGTTGTATTATAAGTATTACAAAAAAAAGTTATATGGGTATGTATTATATCAGCAATCTAGTTCCCATTACAAGCTCTGCTTAGTTTAGGGCTAGAGGGCGTTGTGTGAAAGGTCCAAGGATTATTTAGTTAATATATTTGTAAAGTTTCAAACATTCCAGGTAAGTCATTGTTTATGGAAGAACTACTTAAATTTTACTTTGGTCAAGAGAAGTATAAACTCAGCCAATTTCAATGGTTAAATAAATGTTTTTAATAGGGACCACATACTTGGTGGGTGTCTACGCGTCACTACAGAGGGCGCTGCACCGCGACCTTATAAGGCGTTGCAAGCGTCACTCGCTCTCTCATTTGCGCATTCTCGCCAAACTCATAGGTGCTCTGCTAATTATTGTATTTTATTGTTCAAATTAAACTGATGTACCTACCTTTTACCAGTATTCTCAATTATAAGCTAGATAGCAGCATCAGTTGTCGATTGGCAAGTTCAAAAACGTAATAAAACAGAGAATTCTTTTAAAAGCATACTATAAAATATCTGATTATTTAGAAGACAAACAAGCTTGGGACGAACTAGCTCCAACTCATCCAATAAAAAATATATGTAATCATACCTAATCATACAAAACGTAATGACGATTCAAAGTGATCAGTGAGATTTTATAGAATAAAAGATTTTTGACTTTGACTTTGGATTTTTGACTTTGACTTTGGCTAAGAACCAGCTAAGTAACGACAATCAGTCGTAGGGCTAGGTATATAGGCCGCATCATTGCCGTAGGCTAAAAAATTGGTCCTTCGAGCCGGATCATCGTGGAATCTACAAGGAAGGGTCTGGCCAAATCGTTCCAATACCATTTCCAACTTCTTGTCCTTACTTCAATTTTGTACTAAAACTCTGGGGATTTCTGGAAAAAAAATCCAGAAATCCACACTGCTACGTCGTAGACATGCTACATCGTAGCAGTGGGGATTTCTGGAATATATCCCAATAACGACGCTCTGATAATCAATGGACGACGTTCAGCATTGGATTTACATCTGAAATGTCGAACTTACAGAGGTCCATCAGCGATCATACTGCACATAGTATTCATGTCCTGTATGTATTGCGCCAGGTCGATATACTCGTACGGCACGCGGCTCTCCTCGCCCTTATCGTTGGTCGTGTACAAGTTGAAGACTCCATTGAGATGGCGGACGGTGTAGTTCTTGGGCTCGGGCATGTGGCACTCCCATGGATCCTTGTCTCTGAACGGCGGGTGGACTATATGGTCTGGAATATAAGCAGGAAAATCCTTACTAATATTATAAATGCGAAAGTAACTCTGTCTGTCTGTCTGTCTCGCTTTCACGCCAAAACTTCTGCACCGATTTGAATGAAATTTGGTATACAGATAGTCTAGAGCCTGAGAAAGGACATAGGCTACTTTTTAATGCGAAAAAGGGTTGTAAGGGGGGATGAAAAGCTGTATGGAAGTAATTAAAAATGCTACCCAAAAGACACTTTTCCACGCGGATGAAGTCGCGGGCACACCTAGTAATTTACAAGTTTAAAAACTTGAAACCGACTTCAATTTGATACAGCTTCATTATCAGATGATGATGATGATGATGGTGGTAGTTCATTGGGTTCGTTCTATTGATCATAAACACCATTGAAAGGTCACAGGAAAGCAACATACCGTGTACGTGGATGACGGGTTTTTTCCAGATATTCCTATTTGGGTAACTGCTAAAATACTGAAAAATTTTTGGTAGATGTTTTAAATCGGTTTTTATATGACGGAGTTCTGAGGTGCAAAACATTTTAAAAAATTCAGCCGTATTGAGCACCTCCTTCTTTTTGAAGTCAGTTTAAAAACCAACGTCCATTAGGTTGCTATTATTTTCTAACCATAGATCATCTGCACCTGGCTCCTATATTCTACCACATTCTACTATAGTAGGTGCCAAATAACACGGCAATACAGGTCATTCACCCACCTTCACCACAAAGTCGCAAAATTCAATTTATGTATGGTAAACAAACAGTACTAACGAGATTCGAGCGATACCGTCTTAGCGACAGGACAGGAAAACAACAGAATTGGCCATACATAAATAGAATTTTGCGACATCGTGGTAAAGATGGGTAAATGACCTGTACTGCCGTATTATTTGGCACCTACTATAGAGTTTTTAGGTCGCTAACACATTAGCAAATACTGCAAACATAATACTACGTCTAGTACCGTACCTTCAATATGGCTCTTGACCACCTTACACGGCGGCACGTTGTTGTTAGCCGTGGGTCCATCAGCATCCAGGGTCCTGATGAACCTCGACGTGATGTTGGAGTAGCTTTGTATGGACAGCTCCATGTACCGCTTGCGCATCTCCAGAGCTTCCACGAGGAATGAGGATGCCACCTGCAGATCCTCTAAGGGTACCTGGGAACATAAATAAATAACTAAATAGTTCACCCCGAACTGAGAATAAATACATTTCATTTCATTTCATTTCATAAATGTCATTTCATTTCATTTCATTTCATTTCATTTGAGATCTCGTCATGGTCGGAGGTTAATAAAACCCAAACAATTTTTATTGACCAATGGTTGCAATAAACTTAGCGAATCGCATCGAATTCGCCGTCTAGCTAAGTACCAGTCTTACTTGAACTACAAAATCATTGAAACTCCAAGAAATGTTAGCTCACGTTATACTGGGTTTTCCAATTTTATAATTTTTACAACAATTTAAAAACTATTAGACCTAGAATCAAAATAAAAACGGTTTTTGAATGTCTAAGCAAAACCCTATCTTAAGACATCCCACTTGATATTTTTGTACGACTTTTTTTTTTTCCCTTTGGACCCTCATAACTTCACGACCGCTTGACCGATTTACTTTATTTAACAAAACATAAACTTAAGAGTACTATCCGTATACCTACCAAATTCTGTGAAGATCGGATAAGCGGTTCAAAAGATCTCGAATCTCGACGAACAAACATACAAAGCATTTTTGCCCAAGTTGTCACTAAGATATTTTATATATTTTTGGACATATCATACAACGCTCTCTAGTCCCAAACTAAGCAAAGCTTGTACTATGGGATCTAAATTGCTGATAGAATACTTATATACCTACCTTTTTTTTTAAATACCTACATACCTACTTAAAGAAGCCCGTGACTAAGCCGCGTTTCCACACGATGTTTTCCTTCACCGTTTGCGAGCACTGACATTTATTTATTTATATGCTCACATAAATCAAAATGGAAAAATCCATTGGTGCACGACCGGATTTGAACCCTTGACGTATAGTAATATATAATCTGTGCCTTGACCTTATTGAATTTTTTTGAATGTTATATGCACATAACATTGTGGTTTCCGATTTCTCCTAATAAATTTCAGTAGTTTTACATTTCAGAAATGTAGAAATGTGCGAGCGGGAAGTTGTTTGACCCTTGTTCTTCAAAGGCCGTGCGGACCTTCAAGCATGTTGCAGGAGACTTACCCCCGAAGTGTCCTCTCCACTGATGGCCACCCTCTGGAAGTGAGGCAGGATTACATCCGGTTCCTCATCATCCGGGACCCTCAGCCTCGCAGCCTCTTCGAAGACGGCACCAGCCTCGCTGCCCCCGAACGAACGGACTGATTGACCGCATTCTGCTGCCCTGGAGGTAGACTCTGGTTAGTTTATATACTACTGGTCTTTCCTAAAGTCGCATACAGCTCGGTAGTCCACTGAGCCATCACAGAATTAATAGAAGAGATTTAATGACACAACCAACAAACGGACTGTCTAGTACTAGGTGCCGACACGGTTTAATAGACTTAGACGGGTTAATGACTTTGAATGCGCAGAAGTCGAATTATCTCTTACTGCAAAGCACTCTATCACTTCCTCTATTCAAGGTCAGAGTTATTAAACCGTGTCGGGAAATATCCTACATAAGAGGTAATAGACATCCCGTCATAACCTGGTGACTGTAACTATGGCAATAATGGAGTTTATCAGAAAACTGGGAGAAAGAACAGGAAGACGCCGCCGTAGCACTACGCCAACTACGCGCTACGCCGTAGAAACGTAGATGGCTACGAAGTAGTGTCTACGAAATGCTATGAGCAATTCTAAACTCAGTTAGGTACAAAGATATCCGAATAGGTAGGTCGTCCTACATAACATGCATTTGTATGCCTACTGTCTTTATTACAATGCAAACACCACGAATAAAGCGACCAGCAAAATAAAGCTAATTACTTTTTAAGCATTTTCGAGAATGATTGATCGTTACATGCAAATATTTCCATTTAATATTTTAATAGGCCTTTACTTCTATTGAAGATGATTTATACAGCGTCAGGAGGCAACCTATGCCTATATACGACGCACTAGTGCCTGGGACAATGTTTAGATGGCTTGCCCAGCACCTATACCATCCTCTCAGCCTAGTCAGCCATATCCACAGGAAAGACAAGGTCAATACGTGCGGAGCTGACTAGGCCGCGGGTTTCCTCACGATGTTTTCCTTCACTCACCGTTAAGCTCGTGTTAATTTACTCAACATTAAAATAACTCTATGATCCACAGAATACAACTTGTTTCACAAAGTTGACATAATATCACACTAGTACGAGCAAAAAAATTGTCGGCTATAGGCTCGGTATAGTATGGTTAGATATAACTACCGTACCTACCTAGGTACCTACAAAAAGTTTTAGAAGTAGGCAGTGCAGAAAGCCTACATAAACCTTTTAGACTTACCTACACGGAAAAAAATGGGCTCTGACAATGTGTTCAATCAAGAATAAAATTATTCTTGAGTGTTTTGTTTAATTTCAAGTATATATTTACTACAAGTAAGAAAAATATCTTAATTGAAGTAACAGGGATTTCTTCTTGATATATAATTATATTCTTAATTTCTTTCTTTATGCCAAGAATATTTTTTTCATGCCAAGTCGTTTTGTTCTTGAGTGTTGAAAATACCTTTATTTTAAATGAAGTAATTTCGTAATTCTTAGCACGAATATTTAATAACTCAACTCAAGAAAATTAAATATTTAAGACAATACAAATAAAATTTTATTGGAATAAGAAAATATTGAAATTGATTAAAAAAACAATATTCTTGAAACAAGACTGTAATACTCTTCATTAATAAGAATAGAGAGATAAAATAAGTCATAAACTAAAACTGCTTATTATATTCAACAAACAAATAATGTATCTTTATAAAGAATTTCTTTATTCTCTATCCAATATAATGAGTTCTTGATTAATTGTTTATATTCTTATTCTTTATATAAGAGACATTAGACTTACACCAAAGCAATATTTTTATCCAACCAAGAAGCAATATCTCAATTGTAGACACTGGTAATTTTGAATTGAAGCCTATAAAGTATTCAAGTCAATTATACATATTCTCAATTGAAAAACATATTACTCTTCAGCAAAGAATACATTTCTTAACTGAAAGTGTTCGTTCTTGACCAATTATTGCATTGGTATTCTTTGAATAAGATATATTAAGCTTAAACCAAAACAAAGTTTTTGTCGGACCAAAAAAAAATATCTCAACTGTAAACACTCTTCGTTTTAACTTAAAAATAATGCAGCTTTCAAGTCAATAAATATTATTCTCAATTGAAATGCTTATCAATATTCAACGAAGTGAAAACATGTCTTACCTGAAAATATTTTTTATTGGTTGATATTCTTTGACCAAAATAAATTGTAATTACACCAAAATAATGTTTGTATTCAACCAATAAAAAATAACTTTATTGAAGACACTGGTAATTTTGAAATGAAACCTATAAAGTATTCAAGTCAATTAATACATATTCTCAATTGAAAAGCATATTACTCTTCAACAAAGAATACATTTCTTAACTGAAAGTTTTCGTTCATGACCAATTATTGCATTGGTATTCTTTGTATAAGATCCATTAAACTTAAACCAAAACAAAGTTTGTATCCGATCAAAAAAAAAATATCTCAACTGTAAACACTCTTCATTTTAACTTAAAAATAATGCAGCTTTCAAGTCAATAAATATTATTCTCAATTGAAATTCTGATCAATGTTCAACGAAGTGAAAACATGTCTTACCTGAAAATGTTTTTTATTGGTTAATATTCTTTGACTAAAATAAATTGTAATTACACCAAAATAATGTTTGTATTCAAACAATAAAAAATAACTTAATTGAAGACACTGGTAGTTTTGAATTGAAGCCTATAAAGTATTCAAGTCAAATAATACATATTTTCAATTGAAAAGCATAATACTCTTCAACAAAGAATACATTTCTTAACCTGAAAGTGTTCGTTCTTGACCAATTATTGCATTGGTATTCTTTGAATAAGATACATTAAACTTAAACCAAAACAAAGTTTGTATCCGATCAAAAAAAAAATATCTCAACTGTAAACACTATTCATTTTAACTTAAAAATAATGCAGCTTTCAAGTCAATAAATATTATTCTCAATTGAAATTCTTATCAATGTTCAACGAAGTGAAAACATGTCTTACCTGAAAATGTTTTTTATTGGTTAATATTCTTTGACTAAAATAAATTGTAATTACACCAAAATAATGTTTGTATTCAAACAATAAAAAATAACTTAATTGAAGACACTGGTAGTTTTGAATTGAAACCTATAAAGTATTCAAGTCAAATAATACATATTTTTAATTGAAAAGCATAATACTCTTCAACAAAGAATACATTTCTTAACCTGAAAGTGTTCGTTCTTGACCAATTATTGCATTGGTATTCTTTGAATAAGATACATTAAACTTAAACCAAAACAAAGTTTGTATCCGATCAAAAAAAAAATATCTCAACTGTAAACACTATTCATTTTAACTTAAAAATAATGCAGCTTTCAAGTCAATAAATATTATTCTCAATTGAAATTCTTATCAATGTTCAACGAAGTGAAAACATGTCTTACCTGAAAATGTTTTTTATTGGTTAATATTCTTTGACTAAAATAAATTGTAATTACACCAAAATAATGTTTGTATTCAAACAATAAAAAATAACTTAATTGAAGACACTGGTAGTTTTGAATTGAAGCCTATAAAGTATTCAAGTCAAATAATACATATTTTCAATTGAAAAGCATAATACTCTTCAACAAAGAATACATTTCTTAACCTGAAAGTGTTCGTTCTTGACCAATTATTGCATTGGTATTCTTTGAATAAGATACATTAAACTTAAACCAAAACAAAGTTTTTATCCTACCAAAAAAAAATCTCAACTGTAAACACTCTTCATTTTAACTTAAAAATAATGCAGCTTTCTTATCAATATTCATTTCTTATCTGTAACTGTTTGTGTCAATATTTGGGTTGGTATTATACTTTGCAGTGGATACCTACTTAGGTAGGTACATGTAGAGGATTTTTGATACGTAACTATATACCTAGGTAGTTACTTACTGAAACAGAATAACTCCAGGAAAACTGTTATAAATTGTTTATTTTCATCAATGGTATATAAAACAAGGGTCAAGCAATATCTTTTTACAATCCAAACTCAATAAACTCAAATCATATCCAAATTTTTTCCAACGTTACAACTTTTGCTACTTCATTTCAATTGTCTACTTTATCTTCTTTTTTTTATAAATCCACCAAAAAGAATGACTGACATTATATCGGTAGTTTCTATTCTCAATTAATTTTATATTTCTTTCAACCCATAAAACTTTGTAATTGATTTGGTGGATTTATAAAAAAAAGAAGATGAAGTAGACAATTGAAATGAAGTAGGGACGTTAGAGAAATGTTTTGGTTATGATTTGAGTTTATTGAATTTGGATTGTAAAAAGATAATGCCTGACCCTTGTTTTATATACCATTGATGAAAATAAACAATGTATAATAGTTTTCCTGGAGTTATTCTGTTTCAGTAGGTAATATAGTTACGTATCAAAAATCCTCTACATGTACCTACCTACCTAAGTAGGTGTGCACTGCACACCACCAGCATTCAATGAGGAGTTCGGTTGAATAGCTTCTGACTCCATCAGCAAATCACACCATTGTCACCTAGGTAGGTAGTGCCTACCTAATCTACCTAGTTATTTCATCGGGGTTGGAATTGAACAGGTAGGTAGGTAAATACATCCTACCTACCTGTAGGATAGTATTATATGATTTGTGCTGTAGGTAAGTAGTAGGTAGGCAATAACGCCATTTAGGAAGTTAGTAAGTCCGCCATTTAGTAAGTTCATATTAGGTATAATGTTGGCTAAACAAAAAACGTTCGATTTTTTGCGTATGCGTGTAAAGAAACGTTACTGATTCTAGCGAGCGCAGGAAAAATCAAGCAACTTGAAAATTAGACATTAAAACTAATAGTCCGGTCAATTTAGAAATAAAAATAGTCGTCAAATAACAAAATTCCCGGAGAGCCAAATATTGGCTGAGAGCTGGGGTTTACCATTACAAATAAAGTTTCAAAAGTCCCCATCGATCCTATGTGTGCTACAAAAGTTATTAGGGGTCAAAGGTCAAAATTTGACTCAAATTTTGTTATTTAAATTAAATTTATTAAATTATTAAATTTTTGTTATTTGAAATGTCTATATTGACGGGACTATAGCATCAAACTCGCAAAACTCAACAAAACGAGATGACAAAAAAGACTACATTTATTTATTTAAAAATTTCATAATTCATGTAGCTTAGCTTACGACATTAGTAATTTTATCAAGTCGAAACACGATTAGTTCTCGTACGTAATTATATTTGCCAAGAAAATTCAAGAACATGATTCTTGGATTTATAAAACCATATCTTGGATCTAAAAAACCATTATCTTGGATAGAGAACCGGTTCTTTATCCAAATAATCGTGTTCTTGAAAAGCACTTGAGCTAAGAACGGTGTTACCCACTCAAAATTTTCTGCGAAAGCATCGCCGCGTCTATCGGACTTCAGTGGTGGCGCGGACTCTAGTTATGTTTTGTGGCTTTGCGTAAGCGGCGCGCTTAATTCCAATTTCACAACTAGATGTCGCTGTTAAATTTGACCAAATCCTGCATCGCGCTGACGAAAACACACGGCTTTGAATGACCTGCTTTCGCTTCTCGGCCTTTTGGCTAAGATCAAAGTGCAGTATCTGTATCTGTTCTTCTCAGCTTAGTATCTGAAAGTTCCCTCACTGAGGGATCAGTATATTAAACTGATTTTTGTGAAGCGCCGGGATGTTCGGAGCACGCTCCACTCCCGTCTCGGGCATTGCAGTGCCGCCGGATCCCGGCGGCATTGCAATGCCGGGCCGACAAGAGCCAAGAACTGAGACTTATTCCAGTGAATATCTTTGAACCAAGAGAATAGGTTTTCTTCAAATGAGTCAAACTGGTCTCCGTTTGAAACATGTAGTGAATTGAACCAAGAACCAAGACTTCTTCCAGTGAATATACTATCTTTGAACCAAGAGAATAGGTTTTTTCAAATGAGACCAACTGATCTCCGTATGAAACACTTAAAGAATTGAACCAAGAACTGATACTTTTTAGAGTAAAATATATTTTTATTGAACCAAGACAATTCATATTCTATAAAATAAACAATCTAATCTTCGTACGAAACGTGTAATAAATTGAGCTAAGAACTGAAACTTCTTCACTGAAGCACACATTTACTGAACGAAGAGCTTAAGATATTTCACTAAAGAACATCGATGATTAAATTAAGATTATTGAGATTTTTCATCAAAGATAAACAGATCTCCGTATGAAAACTAGAATTGTTTGAAGCAAGAACTGGCGCTGCTTCAAATTAACACTTCATAGTATTTAGATGAGAAGATTTGTTTTCCTTGAATAACTAATTATAGTTCAGTTAAAGCAGTTCATTATTCGTTCAATAGTTGCGTTTCTTAAAACAAGATTGTTAAAATTTGGTTTAACTGAGACAAATCTTGGACCAAATTTAGTTTTATTGAACGAAGAATTCCGTATGTTTTCATTGAAAAAAATTGATACAAAATAAAGTAAAGAATGTCTTCAAAATAAAAGAATTAAATTTTCCAATGAGTAACCGGTACTTGAAACTAAAGTAATATGTTTCAATCAAATAATTATAATTTTTGTTCTAAATCCTTCTTCATTCTCTACCGGAAACTATTATTCTTGGAGAAAGACAATACTGCCTAATCTGACAAATTGTTTACCCAAGAATAATATTATTCGTACAATAATGTTTAATCTTAAGTATATATTTACTAGATGTAAGAATAATATCTTCACTTAACTACATATTTACTTACAGTAAGAATATATTATATTGGTAGAAGCATATATTGTTTTCCCCATATATGAAACACGGAATGTCTTGACCAATAAAGATATTCTTGAACAAAAACCTGTGCTGATTTGGCCAAGAGTAATTTAGTATGACGGACTACTAGATTTAAGACCGAATTCGATTTGATTCAAAAATTCAAGATCCTTGACTTAAAAACAATGATTTACTTAGGTAGAGAATACATTATTTTCTTATTTTAAGAATAAATGATTTACTTAAGTAGAGAATACATTATTTTTTTATTTTAAGAATAAATGATATATTGGTTATAGTAAATATATACTTGGACGAAATATGTCTAGCAAGACAAATATTTACTAATGACAAGAATATATTGTTTTCCCCATATATGAAACACGGAATGTCTTGACCAATAGATATATTCTTGATTCTACACAGTTTTTTTTTTCCGTGTACCTAAAAGATTCCCACAGTAACTCTAGAAGAATGAATCTGTATTATGTATTTAACTAATACCAGTTTTAAAGGCACGGCATGTACTCGTACAAACATTTGCACGTGCCGCGTCATTTGTATACTCTTATCTTAGAATGGAATGGCCACTTGGCTTTTAATTCTTGACTAGCAAAATAAATATACCTAGTCTACTCTGGCTGGAACACCTAAGTAGATTGGAGGCACCCGAAGACCTATATCTACATACATCTGAGGCAGTGCGTGGTCTGCGTGTCCTTCAAAGTGGAAGCGCTAAGGTAAACACAGCACGAACGATCACCCATCCAAACATAGTTCAAGAAGCATCTTCTTTTCCTGTATTTCGGCAACCTAACTTTTGATTGCTTATCCATATAATTTATAAGTTAAAAAAAACTGGAAAACCCGACTTCTATTTGATACGCCTTCATCATCAAATGATGATGATGATACCCTTTCAGATAAAAAAAAAAATTTTTAAAGTCGGTTCATAGATGACGGAGTACTGAGGCAACAAACAAAAAAAAACTACTGAATTGAGTGAGAACCTCCGCCTTTTTAGAAGTCTGTAAAAATCATAAAAATAGGGCCTACCAAAAACATGAAAAAAAAATTGGCGCTGCTTTGTTCCAAAATCGATTTTCAAATAAAAGAGCACTATTTTACCAGTTGTTCCAAGACGACGTCCATCTTTGGCACTCGAGTTTACTCCCAAACATCACAAATTCAAAGATTTTCTCGTTCAATAGAACCACTTTTCAAAAACCAGAACTGGCACAAAATATTTTCCACAAAAAAACTATTCCGTTCCCGCCAAAACTCCCAATGCGGCAAGCTTACTACCGGTTTACTAGGGTGCCCATAAGTTATACGTAGTCGAGGATTTTATCCCAAAAATATTTGGTACTTTTAGCATCAGACCGGGTTAGATAAATCGACAGTCATGAACCAGACATGTGATCAGAAATGCAGTGACACTACGAATGGCGACCACCCCAAGGGTTACTGCCGCGTCAAGGTTGATCCAATTACTGACTCTGGCGCCCTGTTTAGTTTATTGCAAACTCGTGTATGTTTATTATAGATATTTTATTAGACTGCGACTTCTTACATGAAAATATAAGGCCTTGAATACCTTCTATCATGGAAACATGAACCAACCGATACATTAAAACTAGATAGCATCAAAATAAGGAACATTTCATCGTCGACACGACAAAGTAAATAGTATTGGGTGTATTAAGGTTGGCTAGACGGCCAAATCGCTCATAAAGAGGATGGATGAGCGGTATTTATAGGGGGGATTCGTAGGGTATTATCTATGTACCTCTATGTTTTATTTTTTATTGCCACATTGTAGTACCTATTTACAAAAAACAATAAATAATAAAGAATGAATTGACCAAGAAAAAATGTTTGCGATAGTAACCACGTTATCATAATATTTGGGATATTCTGGCAGATTTTTAAATAGGTTCAAATTAAGCGTTCGAATATTAGGTAGGATTCTTTCTTAAAATTAAAAATTACTTGATAACCTAGGTACGTGTTTTATTAAAATAAAGTTTTGAGTAACAATAGTTTTATTACTGTTTTGAGCCGACACGCACCAGCACGTGTCGGCTGTCTATCAAGTTCAAGGACGCGCAAATCAAATTACCACCTACCTAACTGGATTTCATTGTGTTGATGCAGTGTTTACTTGCGTAGTTTTGAAATTTTATAATAAACAACAGATACATTTTACCTAAATGGTAGAGAGATGCTCTAACTAAACACACATAGCACTTTTATATACGGTCAGAATTGCGAGATATAGCGGATATTCGATATAGCAGCTATATCGAATATCCAAAGAATATTTTACAGTTTTGTTTTCATAATAAACTTACTTGACGTTGAGCTGTCGCTGGATGAGCAGTTTCTTCTCAATCTGCTCAATAGGGAACTGCGGCACCTCATACGGCGCTGACAGCTCGTTGGGGAGCTCACGGGGCGCTTCGGCACCCACTGCTGCAGTCGGGCTTTCGCTGCCTGAAGCAAAGGTTAAATTTAACAAAAATAACAAAGACATTTGAACTCGCAAAGTTAATTATTTCGATATCAATCTCTTTATTGACTAAGAGCTCTATGGATTTAATATGTAGCTATACAAAATGTACAGTTATAGCACCTTCCTGGCCTTTTCTGGGATTAATAAAATAAACAAGGAAGGAGCGGTAGATTATGTTTTATTTTAAAAACTTATCCAATTTTAAGTAAAAATAACCAGACTGAGTTGAGATTTTCCTGCTGAGTTTTTCCCTAGTGATTACCGTATGGGGCGCTTCAAAAGAGATAATCATCCTAGTTGTAAATTGTTAATCGATAGTAATATCTCTAGAATGGACGATTATTTACGAGTGGAGTCAAGGACACGGTTCGCATCGATTAATCATAATTGGGCATTCGAGTCACAAGTCACAACACTAGTTATGCGACGCGTAGCGAATCATTTATCGTAAAATTCGCAAGCCCATAACTTTAGTACACGACACGACAGCGGCGTGCAAATTGAATGATGTGAAAAATTTCATCGTATTTTTGATGCGAATGAAGCTGTTATAGACACATGTTTGTTAAAATTGACGTGTCTTGACTTGACATCAAGTGCTTAACCATCTAGGTTGCGTTGCGGCGTCTATGAGTCATCTTCATTGTTTACGACGTAAACAGACCATTCAATATAATCACTTGTATAATAGAGGTAGTAAGGAAAACTGCCGGAATAGCTACAAAAAGTCACAGCGTAATGCGATACATAGTTTGTACCATGATTAGGTATGTTGAACATTATAGGAAGCAATGATGCTGCAAATCTAAAGCCGTCTGGAAAGAACTGTTGCCAACTGGCTAAGGACATACGCATTGCGCACAAAACTTAACGCTATACCCCGCGTGTTTGTTGGCTTAATCGGGATTTCAATATCTTTTTAACCGACTTTTTGATCATACAGATCTTGATAGGTTAATGTAACATACAAGTCAGTTTAATTCATATCAAATATAGTTTGGTTTGATGCAATAATTACAACGCAATTTGACATAAGTCTCGCGTGATCAAGTTTTTAATCAGTTATTTCGAACTATATATACTTTTTGCGTCTTATCTAACTATACAACAAGCTAATACGTCTTATATTACGCCTTACGTTGACTGTTATCTTCCTCCCCCTGATCCTGTGAAGGTTTCCGCACATGCCAGAGGTCCTTATCAAAACTATACATCTCACACGAGGCACTTGGAATAGTTTCTCACCAACTAACTAATAAAATTTAACCACAAAAATTCTCCTTATCCAATTATTGGTGAAGGTTATCTGGTGAAAAGTTGTATGATGTAAGTAAACAACATCGTGGCAATCAGTACTTAAGGCAATTTGAATAATAATGTAAATAATAAATATTAAGATAGTGAACTATTATGAGCACGTTTGGGACCAAACATAGATAACATTGAAGCAGACTTGATGTTGTGTTGAATATAGTGTTTCTGACTTGTTTTACCTCTGCTAAACTCTGATCGCAAGGAGGCACCAAGAATCACCTATATAGTTTATAAGACGAGTTTAGGTAATGATAGTTTTGTTTTTTCTGAATATTTTTTTTACTTTGACTTTAATATGCAAAGACATAGGGTAGGTAGATAATTAGTAATTAATAAATAAAATGTTTATTTTCAGAAAAAAATAAGTATGTACCTATAAAGCTAAAAAAACATTTCTTGGATAAAGCCTAGCAACAGACTTTTAAATATTCAACCGTCTGACCTACATGCCCGGCGACCCTCCTCGTCAAACAAAGGAAGACGAACAGCTGAGCAGTGACGTCACCGATATTTATTCAAGACATGTCATAATGCCTTACTGATCATAATTCGCATTGTCTGAATTTGCTAACTCGAACTTATATGGAAAGGTACTGCGCGTTTGGTGGTTTTCAAAGGTGAGTGTTAATTTAATTATGCCCTGCAAATCACTGTGCACTGTATTTAGAAGTCACAAGGGACTAAAAATAACCATAGGGAGTTTAGTAGCACAGTTCGACCACCTAGTAGTTTCCTGTCATCGATAAGCAATATTGCTTCTTTTATTAAAATGATAGCAAGTATAGCAACTTCACAAGCTGTCGTATGGAGCATGGCAGGTACAACATATTATGGCTTTTATTACGCCGCAGCTAAGTTTAAATTAACAACAAGGGTGACTGGTTATCCTCAAGTGGAGTTTGTGATCCTTTCAGTATTTTTATACCATGATAAAATACATGTCGTCCCTTGATTTGAAGGAAACTATAAGCTTTAGATGTATTTGGCACCTTCGATCGAGTGGATTGAATCTTAAATGAATCAATTGCTTCGGAATTCGAAAACAGCATTGAAATCGGTTTATTTGTTTGTAAAATATGCCTATATAGCTTAATGCAGAACAATGAGGCACCGGCTTCTTACAAACTTTTCTGTTAACGACAACGGTTAAATAAAAGTTAAAACATGTTGCGAAGTAAATCTAATGACGTCGCAGCCTGAACTTTGCGGTTATCGTCCGGAATTAGATGAATGACGTAAATTAATCAATACTCGAGCTATGTACAGAAACTAGAACACAACTGTTGATCTATCGGTAATTATAATGCGCTTTCACCCAGACCTCGTTTTCGTTCATAGCCCTTTTACAAAGTAGGTATTATAATTTTGTTCGATAATCATAATGATTTCGATCTAGCGGTAGGTATAGGTAGGTAATGATACAAATCTATAAAACTGTATTAAATTAAACTCGAAATAAGTTAACTTACTCCAGCTGGATCAATTTTTTTTAAGATAAATGGAGCTATTTTTATAGATTAAATACTAATCATCAAAAATATAATAATATGACGTATCTACCTAGCCGTAAACAGAATTACTTCAATTAGAAATCAGCAACCCCGAACTATTAGAGAAATAAACACTATATTCAGATAAGTATGTAGTCGTACTTACTTATATAGTACCTACCTACAAGCATATTCTGCAAACGCGTATCTAACCACCTCTTACGTTAAATTATTTGTTTAGATAAAAAAAACCATGCCATAAAACAGCTGTTAGCGCAAAACAAGTCTTCATTCCTAACGTATTTAGTTAAAAACAAAATGAATAATAAAATTAGTATTTGATTGCCACGACGCGACTTGATTATGAATAAAATGATATTGCGAACCGATTTCCAATCCGGTTTCGATGCCACGCGAATATTTATCCAGTGTCGAGTGTTCCGACCACGCAACATTACCGGCGGGTGGCGAACGCGGACTGACATGACAGGCCACCCACAGGCCCGTAGACCAGTCGCGCTCACGGACCCACGAGTCCACGAGTGCGCAACGCTAGCCACATACGCATGCCCCGACAATGCAAATATACCTACCAACAACAACTAGCAATTTTTGTTAATCGTGAATCTTACAAATATTTCAAGATGCTTAGACTTTGAATAACAGGTACCTATTTAAAAAAAAACTATAAATTAATTAACATAATAAACTGATATTGATTCTCAATTTTAGGGAAGTGCGTTATGAGAAAACTTAGGTGCACGGCAATCGTACTATCAAATTGGTTATATTTACTGTATTTAAATAATTTATCCCTATTTATGAAACATCTTGGTCACCCTATTAAAATTCGTAAAGGAACAACGAGCCACAAGAACACATACGAAATTTCACAGCTGTTTCTATACCTTCGATAGCTCAGTTGGTAGAGCGGTGGACTGTAGAGGAAATCACTGGTATCCATAGGTCGCTGGTTCAAATCCGGCTCGAAGGAGTAATGTTTTTGCATTATTTTCATGAAAAAAATAACTACTGCTTATACGTGTCTGACTTTTGTAATTATTTTGTTGGTTTCTTACCATCCTCGTCATCGAAGAAAGAGTTGATTAGAATGCACGGTGATCTCGCACCGTCTTGCACACCTCTCGAAGACATTTTAGTGCCAAACTCACATTCACTTTATTTTTAAAACACAACTGGAAACAAAAGCCCGCATTTTTAGGAAAATCTAGAATTTTTGCTAGCGGCGTGATTGTGCTTACACTTGCAACGAAATAATTCAAGATTTGCAGTTTTGAGTCCTGATTCGGTACTGATATGGCTATCAGTACTTGTACTAATATTCTGTATCAGTATTTTGTATGATAACGGTAGACATTTTAAGCAACGCCCTTTTCCCATCATGCAGTCTGACCGCTAATTAATGGTGGACGAAAAAAAAAATAACTAGGTAATAGTAGGGCAATAAAAAACCTATCCTCTATTTCAGTTCTAAATGATTTGAGTAATGCTAAGGTTGTAAAAATTACAACCAAAGTTTTTGAACTCTACTTGGCGGTCAGCTGGTGTTAGCTTCGATCGATACAAAGAGGTAGGTTAGTAACCCGGTTTAATGGAACTTTAGCTGTTCTACAAGACGTTGAACTTGTGCCATCACGCGACAAGCTCGCGTAATTCCGCATACCGAGCTTCTCCAGTGATGCATTTCATGTTATAGTTGGTATGACAAGAGTTATAACAAGGAAGCTAGGTTTGTAGCTGTGAGGCAGGAGGCAAATCAGATCATCATCATCATTAACCTATATCAGTCCACGGCTGGACGTAGGTCTCTCACAAGACGCGTCACTGAGCCCGGTCTTCGGCTCTTCTCATCCAGTGTTCGCCAGCTACATTTCGCAGATCATCGGTCGTCTGTACAATATAGGCGCTATAGTAGGTGCCAAATAACACCACAGGTCATTCACCCACCTTCACCACGTTGTCGCAAAATTCAATTTATGAATGGCTAATTCTTTCGCTTTCCATACAAACCTGTCGCGATGGTAATCACTCGAATCTCGTAGTACTGTTTGTTTACCATACATAAATTGAATTTTGCGACATCGAGGTGAAGGTGGGTGAATGACTTGTATTGCGGTGTTATTTGGCACCTACTATAGCAAAGTATGACACAACATACTACGATAAATCAGCTGTGGCGTGCGCGTGCGCAGCATCACTGCGTTATAACTAGGTAAAGTATGTTTGTAGCGAGTGGCTTCTATTTTTGGAACGGCAGCCGATCAACAATTAATGTCAAAGACTTGCCCACCTCGTTTCGGGACGGAAAATGAAGGATTATTGCTGTTTCTTTGTTAGGGTGAGGTGCAATCTTGGACTATTCGCCCAAGGGTACCCAGCGATACAATCTTGGACTACCGTCCAAGGGTCTAATTCGTCACTATTCAAGTTCAGTGGAAGTGGCGGTTCCATGCGGATAGATAGGTATTTGAAAAGATTTTCTTCTGATTGGGACTGATATCATCATTTCTAATAATAGTACCTAGCACTGATAACATGCTGTAATATTTAAGTTCCCAAATACGGAATATCCGTCTTTGTAAGTACTTATCGTAGTTGGTACTATCAGGGACACTGGGACTGCGATAGAATGTAGGTTGAATGTAGGAGTGTACCAATACTCTGCAACTGCAAATCTCAAATGAATATGCAACGCACGCACACCTGCTGCAAAAACTTCTGGAATTTTCCAGAAAACGTCACTGACCCAAAATGGCCGACAAAAGTCCTCGCGGCAAAAACACCATAGAAAATCACTGTTTTTTCACCAAATCACGTCGCGCTTGGTAAATACTTTCACAAACGATGGAGACAATATTATTGTAGTGTGTTTGGGAGTAGACTGAGCGTGCCTGGCACACAGCCGAGCTAGTAGGTAGGTACATGCTTTGTTCAGTTTTCAGTGACGCCGACCGTCCGTCACGCACCACGAATTATGGCCTGTCGTCGCGAGATAAGTCACCATGTCACCATGTAAATTGTAACTAAGTGGTTGGTTTTACCTATACCTACCTACCTAACAAGACACTATTCTTAGTCAATAGCTACGTAGCTAGCAGCCTAGCTAAGGTTGTCATTTGCCATCTCAGAATGATGAAACCTACTTAAAGTTTTTTTTATTAGGTAGGTAAGTACATAGAGATCGTTGTTTGGGAAGAGCGCTGAATGAGTTTCAGAGTAGAGCTCAAAATACAGTTGATTGAGCATAGGTTGTTGAAACTTGAAATTTGGCATTTGGAAATTGGATCCAAGTCGTGAAGATAGAGATTTGCGGTTTGGGAAACAAATTGCTTGACCAGCTAAATCATCATAAAAAGACTAGTTTAGTGAAATTAACAGAATCCGAAGCTGTTCGGGTCAGGAGGTGTTTGGACCCTGTTTGTTCAGAGATTCCCGCAGACAGTCCTAAAGTCCTTCAGACATATTTTTGCAAATTAATCTTCCGATAACTTTCAATGCTGAATCACGCCCCATAAAATGAGAACACTTCAGTGATACATTGCTGGCTAAATATAATTTTGCGTTGGCACGACTTTAAATTTCCTTCGTCATTGATATTGGAAAGTTCAACGGCTTTATTCAGAGATATTGTTTACGTGTTTGTTTTTTCATTCTTACCGGTGTATTTCGCTATCTTATCAATCTCTTTGTGCTGTCGGTACTTTTATTCTTTAGGTGATTCTTTCTTCACATTTCCTAAATTCAGTTGAAAACCAGAATCTATCATTTGATTTGTTCAAATAACAGATACCTAGTAGTTGATTACCTTCACAACTCGTAGAATAAACACATTTTTACATTTCTGAGGTAGATCTAGCGATAAGGTTCTGCTTGGTAATAACTAAGCAGACACAGGGCTCTTTAAATAATATCTGATAGCGATAAGAGAAGATAGCGTTAGGTAAAATATAATCTAATGCACAATCTTTTAAAATTCCGAAAAGATTCTAAAAGGGAATTTCAATTTTGAATTTTAGTACTTTTTGTTTGAAAACTACCTTCCATTGTGATTTCAAATAGGAACCCAATAATAATATTTCACTTATTATTGGTATTTATAGCAACTCCACTTCCATTTTTCGAAAATTTGTTAGGTAGCAATTAATAATTCTTTCTTGCCCATCTTAGATAATATTTAGGTTGCCCATTGGACACAGAGTTAGAGGTGAACCAGCAGTTTCGACCAGCCGACCACAAGACAACTCGGTCAGAGCTGCCTATCGATCTGAAAACGCGACCAAGTATAAAACCACTCCAGACCCTCACCCCATTCGGCTGAACGGTACATCCTCCAACGGTTGGATTATAGACGCATTGGGTTGGAGTTCCAGACACAAGAATCACACGATACATAGTTAACATACCTAGTAGATTAGATCCTATATAAAAAGTATGCAATCGTAAAATAAAATTGACACTACTTGCTTGAAATTACGTTATTAGTGCTATCGAATATGATACTTTCGGAGAAGTGGCGATACGGATCAAATGTCTCATCAGAAGTAGGAGCGTTTAAAAAGCGTTGTTTTTTAGATTTCACACAAAATGGCACAAAAATATGGTTGAATTGATAGGTACCTACTAGGTATTTGGTTAGATACAATAACACCACCTTAGGATAGGAGGTTGCTCATCTAGGTATTCATAATAACTTAAAAACGAGGTTCGTTAGAAGTAAAACCACGTAAAACATTGGCGACTATGCAAGCTTTATCAATATGTTTGTTTACTTCAACTTTTGAAAATACGCATACAGTATACCTAATAGTCAATAATAATTTTATTGCCAAAAAGTGCCACTAAAACTTCGATCAATATTAGAACCAATTAGACAGTAACAGTGCCAATATCAATAAATACCGTAATTAGAGACAAACAGTAAACAAGCACAGGTGCGCAAACACCGAGTTGCGGACATAAGGACGTAAACAATGTCTTCTAACAGTGGAGATACCGCGGGTACTCACCAGATCTCTGGCTCTTATGCGGCGTAATCCTCCCAGGTTCTTCCTCCTCAACATCCGTGTCGAAGGAGAACGGGAAGTTCTTTGTAGACCCCACGAACCCATTCGCCATGTTAGAAATGAAAACACGTCGTTCTCTTCACGCTATAGCGAACATACTGCAGGCCGGCTACCTATGTTGCTGGAGGGACCTTGGCACGCGTTAGGCGCTGCGCTCGATAGCGACACTTCACGCGTTTATTACGATAGAGTGTAAAATTCTCCAGCGGAAAATCGCTTTTTCATTATCTGGTTTATTTGCCGTTGATAAGTAAATTTTTTGACTGTCAAGAAAGCACGCGCGAGTTTCATTCAACCAAAACATACCTTTTGCGGAAATGGAAATACATTTCAATGCAAATTACTAAAACGAAAATAGTGGTAGGACACGTGGCGTGTATCGTTTTATATACCTACCTTGTTTAGGACTAACGTGCCACTTTCTACCACCAGTAGGAATTTCTAAGCACGCTTTGATGAAGTGACCCAATTAAATAGCTTGTTATATGTATGTATTATTGGGTGTTTCTATGTATTATAAGTATGTATTTACAATAAAATAATGTATGTATGTATTCTATCAGCCATCTAGTTCCCATAGTACAAGCTTTGCTTAGTTTGGGACTAGAAGGCGTTGTGTTAAGTGTCCGGGAATATTTATTTATTTATATATTGTTTCTTTGTGTACAATAAGGATTTTATCTAAGTATCTAAGTGACCATTTTAGGCATTTTACGTGAATATCTTCCTAGTTTACTTACCTACACACCTAGGTAAAAACATATCGGACTTCTAGCTTCCTGCGCCTAAATTTCGTCGGTAGGATACGTCCACTCGACTTTGCTATTATCGAAATAAAAGGCGCTCGTACAACGCTTCATGTATTTATTTATATCCAATGAAAGGACTGAATGTGTTAGTATAACAAACGTGTTTATATTTATAATAAATAGTAAAGGCTACATTATACCTATCCCAAATGTGTCGTACAATAGAACAAAACATGACTATCAAAAGTGAAAAGTCTGAGAACTAATTAGGAGGTTTGGATTACAAAACTTCACAATACTGTCTATAACAAATAATTTATTGATTAAACTTCTTAAACACGCATTCAAATTATATTCCTACTCAATCACTTAGCCTTAGCTTTAGGTGCCTGTTCATCGATGGGGTCCAGTTTAGGTTCCTCGAATTTAAAAGTGGGGAATGCAGCCATATCTACTCCGGAGCCACCTCCATATTGCTTTTCAAGCTTTTCAAACTCAGTCTTCATCTCCTTCTGGATTGCAGGGCTGGGATCCACCAGCTTTCCACCACTGAAATAAGTTTCATATCACATTAGATAGTTTAGGTACAACAGCAAATTGTCGCATTACCACTTTTAAAACGTTTGCTGGACAGGGTCTCGAAATACCACTTTCCAAGACAGACGTGATGGCTAGTGGTTTCACAGAAAATGCATCTTAAAGTGGTAAGGCGGAACTTTTCATGATGTAGTGAAATGTAGAAATATTTACAAGAGTCATGCAACTTATAAGGACAAATAATAGAAAACTATTAGAGATATTTTTTTAATGCACCTTACCTTCAAACTATAATATCTTGTATCCTGCATTTATTTCGTTTTTTTCTTTTCACAGTGGATTCTAAAGATTAAGCTGTTGAAAACACAAACATGCTTGGAAAGTGTGCTACTTGCAGTCTTACCGGTACTTGATATTTCTAACAAGAGCACAACAAACGTAGGAAGGACTCTTAGACATTGTTTTGGCAGGCAGCGGAATAATATTATATAGAGTTTAGGTACCTATACACAGTGTAGTTCATAACTATGGATATACAGATAGCAAATGATTCTGAGGTTATAGGACTTACAAAAAACTTGCACAAAAACACAAGACTAGATAGGTGGGTAAGTAATCAATAATGAACTTACGCGCTCTTCTGCTTGTATTCCCGGATTTTGTCAAGGAACAGCTGCTGGATCGGGTCAGTAGCCTTCTGCGAGGCGGCCAGATTCCTCGTGACCATGACAGAAGCGCTGGCCGCTCGGAGACCGATAAGGGTGGAGGTCAACATCTGAAACCCAAAAACATAACCTAGCACCAGTTACATAACATCGTCAAATTATAGCTCAGTCACTTCTATTACATTGGAATACTAAATTAAATGATATATAACCGTAGAAGTCAGAATTTTTGTGAAATACGAAACTATAACTTACCTTTTCGCTAATTTTGCCTGTTCCAGAAATTGACAATAAAAATAGCAATTTAGACTAAATGACAGTTTTTTACACAGACAGACAGACATGTATTTTATAAAATGTCATTGTCATATCAACTTAACAGTCATAACAGAGGTCTGCGCCAAACGGTCTGTGGTCTGCGCGCTCTTTTCTTTTTTTTTCTCTTCTTTTTAATATATGTGGCCTCGGTCCGTCATTTTTTGCCACGTCAATGTCATAATATCATAAAATGCCAATGTCTTAATTAAAATGCCAAAAACGAGAGACGACGACGAGTGAGGCCGGTGAGGCGTTTATTTATTTATTTTATTTTACGGAGACTAAACTAAATCGTTCTTTGAGATATTTAAAGATATTTCAAGTAAAATGTAATTTTCTCAAAATAACACTCTACATTATAAAATAGAACTCTATCATGGAACGCGGCAAAACGTCCTCCGGTCGCGGAGGCAAGAGCAAGGGACCCCAGCATCCTCAAGATATCTTCGCATTGGGTACCAAATCCACTGTGGTAGTTTCCCGAGACTCTGAGAAGAGAGGCAGTATCCATAAACCATCCACTAGTGGTAAGATCTATAAGATCAACACGTGAATGTTTTGGACGTTCTTAGATTTTACTTTTGGCTTTTTTACCGAATTACTTCTCGTTCCAAGGTGTAGAGAGGAAGCGAGAGACTTCAGGGTTTGGTTCTCAGCCACCAAGCAAGAGATCTAGAATCGGGTCTCCAGCTGAGGCTGTTGGAGGCACCTCATTAGAAGTTGACCCGGTAGACTTGGTGCCCAATGTTCTACAGGCTCTGGATACTCATAATTCCGATAAATTGGTGAGTACTGTGGCTATCAAGTATTATTAAGATTTGACATACCAAAGTTATGTAATGTAACAAACTGGCTAATGAAATATTTGAAAATATCTGATTCTGCTTGAAGGTTCTTGCGAGATGTATATACTCATTTAATTTGTGGCAGCCCTGGCCATCAAACAGATTAACAGACACAAGAAAGAGAACAAGAAGAATATTTATTTATTTATTATTTATTTATTTATTAGTTTAAAGACAAGCAGCTTTTGCTGCTATGTCTATGTCACACAGTGTCGAAATGTCTTTTATCACTTTTTTAGTCACTCATTTTAAGCACTGTTTTATTTATTTGTAGCCAGTAGTAAACTCATTTTACTGTTCTATTTACAGCTGGGTCTTCTAACTGGCTCTATCCGTCTCCTCAAATCCCAGCGCTCTAAGCCAGACCCAATTCTCTGTATGAGTCTCCTTTACCTTACCAAGATCCGACCAAATATGTTTGCTCATGAGACAGTCACCAACATACTATGTACACTGCTAAAGAGAGAGCAAGGGGCTGCGTTCAAGAGCAAAGGGAACCCGTTGGTGTTTGTTCTGGCATGCAATATGTTGTATGCTGGGCATCGGGAAAATAGCAATTGGCCGGATATTTTCATTAAGGTATCAAGATCTTTTTTTTATTCTAAGTAATACAAATATTGATTAGTCTTGTTATTGAAGCTTTTTTGGTAATTTTCTAGTCCTAATATGGGGTTGAGGACCCCTAGGTTACTCCTACAAGCCTGTGAAGCACCCAAGGGCGGAGTTAGGCTGGCTACATTCTTAGCCAGATCACACCGTCGCGTATAATGAACCTATCTTGAGTCTAAATGCGGAAACGGGAGTCCAACCAATACCAATGAGGTTTAGGACAACCCTGGGATCAGAATAATAGACATACACAATATTCAACAGGTTTACATTGAAGATGCCCTTAATGAGAGATGGTGGGTGGAATGCGCTTGGTGCAAATGCCTGGTGGAGAATATTGTCACTGCATTCGGTACCAAGCAGCCTCCTCCTCATCTCATACCCAGTGATAATACATTAGGTAAGGTTACTAGCCTTTGCTGATGATGATATGATGATGTATCAGGCAGGGCCATCATAGAATAGCATTTAATGTTGCGTTTAGATTAGGTAACAGTGGGCAGGGAAGTAGGCATGAGCATAGTCTAAACACGATAATGCCTCTGTCCTGGCTTGTGCCCATGTTCATGCCCTTGCTCCCTAATAAGAATAAAGGCGATGTTGCTGTGGCAATAATTCCCGAATTAATCGGGACAATAATGCCGACAGCGGCATGAGCTGAGTGTGAACGTTACCACAGGATTGCTGCTTTTGGGATGGAACATCATTCACTTAATCAAAAAACCAATCAGTTGACGTTAGTCTGTTATGATCTATGTGGTAGACTATGAAACTGTCTGGTAATCATAAGTTTGGTGGAGAAGATGTATGCTGAGGCACCTTATTTTTACAGGAACTATGTCTCCCTCAGGGTCGGGGTCACCACTTATCAGCACGGAAGAGGAGGCTGAGCTGTCTGAGTTGGACTACTCGGTGTTTCCAAGGTAGAAAAGCTTTCCACTATAATTGACACCATAATCATTATTTTGATGCCCTCTGGCTAAGTGGGGTAACGATCTGCGAAATGTACTAACAAACACTGGATGAGAAGAGCCGAAGACCGCGCTCAGTGGCGCGTCTTGGGAGAGACCTAAGTCCAGCAGTGGACCGATATAGATTGATGATGATGAATCACTTTGAAGGCTGTATAAAGTCTGTATGATTGTTTAGACCAGACTGTAGTAGACTTACTAGAGTTTAAGCTATTCCTTCCTAAAACAACTGCCCACTAGAACAGTTCCATTAAGTAATAAGAGATCTGAACATAGGCCTCCTTCATAGATCTTTAGGGTGACTGAATCACCACGCAATGCATACTCTTGTAAAATAAATATTCCTTCAGATCTCCTGAGTGAATATGATCATATTTTTAATTTTTTGGTTAAGATATGCCAGCAGTCACGTGACAGTGGAGCACCTGGTGTTAGCAGCCATCAACGATCAGTTCCAGCGTCGTTCAGCGGCGCCGGACAATATCGGCAAAGGGTTTTTGAAGCTGCTGTCTGCTACATGTGGATTCCCTGAGGTATGCTGCACTGTCGCTGGTGTACTAATTCTAGGTGTTCTAATTTTCTGCGTTGGATTTGGCTACAAAAGACCTGCGAGGCTAGGATGCGCACGTGATATATTTGTCATGTCGTTCTGCCAAAATGTTAGCATTTTGCATCAGTTTTGAACTATTGCAGTATCTGTGGTAATGTTGTCGAGAAAAGGCGCCTCAACTTTCAACTTTGAATCTTCAACTTTTGACATTTCTGCGTGACTATTATCTCGTCCTCAGAGAGGTACGACGAGTAACTAGTGTCAAAAGTGTACAAAAAAAGCGCGTTTTATTGACAAGACTACTAGGGATAGTGCAATAGTTCCGAAACTGGTGCAAAATGCTTACATTTTGACAGAACGACATGACAAATATCACGCGGTGCGCACCCCAGCCCCGCTGAATCACTTTGCTCATTCTAGATCCGAATGCTATCCGTCATGCGATTAGAAGGATGGCTGAACTCGGGAAAGCTATGGCGCTGTGGGCAAGAACTACTCGCCTATGTGTGTGTGAACTGTGATGCTGCCGGCGCTACTGCTGCAAGAGACCAAGAAGTGCTGGCCCAGTTAGCCAAGATGAGGCTGAAGACCAAGCCTTTGCAAGCTGCCTATCAGTCTTGCCTCAGGTATGAACAGCAAGTATGAACTATGACGCAGCTGATGCTAATGGCTCAGTTAGTCTGGATATGGCTGGAAACCAAGCCTCTAAAAGATATGGGGATTAATCAGGATCCCTTTGCAACAAGTATACATATACCCTGTTACTAGTGGGAAGAGTTAGAGAGCTTCCTATCTTGGATAGCGTTTGAAGTGTTCGTGGCGTAGCTTGCTTAGTCAATCTTCACGGATTATCTAAGTTAAGCGAAGTTCTGCGCGGTCACTATTTGGATGGGTGACTCGCTAGTGGCAATTACATCTGAGAGCTTCCGTGCTTTAGTGGGCACGTTAAACGATCCCGGCTCTAGCAGTCGTTAAGTAATGACGGAGGTGCTAAGGCGGCCTAAAAATTCCGTCACCAGAGTTGGCCACTAACTCATACAAGCTTGCTTGCTTGCCTGATTTTGGATTGAATAACTTCATGGAATGTACTGATCTGGTTATGTTTATTTACATTACACTGCCTTGTTTGTAGGGAGATGGTCTCGGAATCCCCAGCACTTCTACGCAGTGTAGTGACTCACACGATCTACAACGAGTTATCTAGCGTGCGCTCGCCGAACAATATGGCAGTGCTGGCCGCGCTGATCGCAGCTCAGCCCATCGCTGTGCCTGCTGCTATGGCTGACACTTACATGGTAAACTAGACTTTATTATAATGCTATTTAGGTGCTGCATTGCTTGGAACTTTGCGGCCAGGAGTTACCTAGAATGACCATTATCATATCGTAATCGTATGATATGGTAATTCTAGGTAACTCCTGGCATATCGTAATCGTCATTTGTCTTTTCGAGATCGGAGCGCTTATAATTTACCGCTAAATCTTATTGCTAATATAAAATGAAAGGTTTTCTGACGGGCGAGACCCTGTTAGGTGATTTTTGAGATGCTATGCTTTTTAAATCAGCAGTCCATAGTTTTCTACAGGTCATTTATCTGCCTCTACAAAGCCTATACGTTTAATAAGATTAGTGCTGATAATTTTTAGGTCACCATAATTTCAAATTCAAATATATATACTTGTCTCGTGCTAATAACTAAGGTAATACAAAGGGTAACCTTATATCTGAAAATAGACTAAGGTGGTAAAATGAGAGCTGGCCCCCAGAAGGTTTAATGAACCTGTGTAGTGGGACACCATGCCCACCTTCCGGCCTCGATACATTGTGAAGCTGAGTGTGATGCACCTTTAGTAGCGTGAAAGTCTCCGACTAGGCACCTAAACTAAACCAGCCATTGTAGCTCAGCTGAGGTGCTAAAAAGATGGAAATGTGTGTAGGAGCTGATGATGCGCCCCGAAGAATACCTCCGTCCGCTGAGAGCGCTAACTCGCGAGTGCGTGCGCGGCGCGCGCGCGGGGGGACTCGCCGCCGAGGGGGGGGTGTCCGCCTTACTGCCACTCGCGAGGGCACTCGCTTCGCCTTCTGCTGAAGGTACACTACACAACATTATGAGCATACGGCGAAACTAACTCGCTCTGTCTCTCTGTCTGTCTGTCTCGCTTTCATGCCAAAACTACTGAACCGATTTAAATGAATTTTGGTATACAGATAGTATAGAGCCTGAGACAGGACATAGGCTACTTTTTAATGCGAAAAAAGGGTTGTAAGGGGGTTGAAAAGGGGGGATGAAGAGTTGTATGGAAGTAATTCAAAATGCTACCCAAAAGACACTATTCCACGCGGACGAAGTCGCGGGCACACCTAGTATACTTTAAAATATCTTAAACCTGATCATCATCATCATCATCATCATCAACGTATATCGGTCCACTGCTGGACGTAGGTCTCGCGCCACTTAAAACCGATAGTCTTTCTAAAACAAATATTTTGTACCATATTTGGATTCATTGATGGACTGTGTGAAAGGAGATATGAGTAAGAAAGGAGTGAACATCGAGATGACGGCTGATAAAGGAGAATGGAAGACGAAGACATGTTGTACCGATCCCACTTAGCGTGAGACAATAGTGGGAAAATGATGATCTTGTGCCATATTTTTCATAGCAAGACATACAAGCGTCTGCCAAGTTCTTCCTTATACAAAAGACCAAAAATATTTTCCTGCCTTGCTTAGGGACTACACTCAGAAGCTATTTTCCTATACAAAAGTCCCATTGCGAACATTCTAGCAATTACACCATCGATTTTGGAATCAGCTAGAGGCCAGTTTTTTTATGATGTACTAGTGACCCGCCCCGGCTTCGCACGGGTGCAATGCAGTGATGATGATGATGTATTATCCTCTTGAATCACTCTATCTATAAAAAAAACTGCATCAAAATCCGTTGTGTAGTTTTAAAGATCTAAACATACATACAAACAGATCTAAACATACATTAGGACAGACGCGGGAAGCGACTTTGCTTTATACTATGTACTGATGTAGTAATATTTAAGCCTTTAGCTACCAGTACACTTAATGGTAAGTGTAGCAGCATAAAGCGCTCGTGACGTAGCTTACTTAAACAATCTTAACCGATAATCTAAGTTAAGCAACGTTCTGCGCGGTCACTATTTGGATGGGTGACCGTTAGTGGCGTTTACATCTGAGGGCTTCCGTGCTTCGGAGGGCACGTTAAACTGTCCCGGCTCTAGCAGTCGTTAAGCCACGACGGAGGCTTTAAGGTGGACAAAAACTCCGTCACCAGAGTTGGCCACTAGCTCATACGAGCTTTAGCAGCATGATGATGGGTAGATGAGTTTGATGAAACTTTATGATCGCGTCGTCATATCCTCAATGTGACAGCTGCAGCAGCATGCACGAGTGCTACCGCGGAAGTCAGAGAGCGTGCATTCCTGTCGGTCGCGGATCTGTTCTGCGTGTGCTGTCTCGTGACCGCCAGTGCGGCTGCCCACGCCAGGTCAGTCTACAGATAGTTAGGGTTATGTAGCCGATATACAGTTTGCATATCGGTACATTACGGTTTTCAGATATCGATATTCGCTTCCTGTTTTCGCGCCGCAAAAACATGGACCAAAAAAGTTACACTAGAAATTAAACCATATGGCCAGCGGCCTATGATTTATTTTCACGCATGCCATTATCATGCAAATATAGCTAACGTTACGTCATTCATATTCGCTCCATCTCTTTTATTTAAACCAGTAAAACTATTCGTTCTTAGAAAGGGAGGTAGCGAATATTTGTGAAGTTTTTGTTTTGTTCATGTCTTAAACAGTAGAGATTTTGACTAGTTTTCATGATATCGGTTATGTGAATATAAATATCGATATGGTATGATATCTAACCCATATCCCATATAAGCCCTTCTCTCTTTTATTTGATGTATATTTTTTGTTATAGTAGGTGCCAAATAACACCCAATACAGGTCATTCACCCACCTTCACCATGATGTCACAAAATTCAATGTATGTATGGTAAACAAATAGTACTACGAGATTCGAGCGATACCGTCTTAGCGACAGGTTTATATGGAAAGCGACAGAATTAGCCATATATAAATGGAATTTTGTGACATCGTGGTGAAGGTGGGTGAATGACTTATATTGCGGTGTTATTTGGCACCTTCTATAGTGTCCCATGTTTGTGGTTTTATATGGTAATCTTTTTTGTTCTCGGCCTCCCGCGACACAGGCTAGACCTAGTGCGGGTACCATTAGTATTATTTTGTATTATTAAGTAACTATCTACTGATTTGGTAATAAATGAATTTGTATTTGTATATCGGATATAAGTTACGGTTCGTTATATGGAACTCATGTGTACAGGTCCCATGCTGACCAGCGCACGTTGCTGGCGCAAGTGTCAGCCCTGCAGGCTTCAGCATTAGGCTGGCTGTTGGACCACGCGGTGCCGGCGCACCGGCCGCCGAGGCACGACTTACAACTTGCATTGAACAAGGTACACCACCCTGCAGGCCTAGCATGCGCGCGCGACATATTTCTCATGCCGTTCTGTCATTTTGCAGCAGGTTTTGAACTATTGCATTATCTGTGGTACCTAATGTTGTCGACAAAACGCGCCATATTGTACACTTTTGACACTTCTTACTCGTGGTACCTCTCTGAGGACGAGTTAATAGTCAGTGCAGAAATGGCAAAAGCTGAAGATTCAAAGGCGCGTTTTGTCGACAACATTACCACAGATAATGAAATAGCTCAAAACCTGGTGCAAAATGCTTACATTTTGACAGAACGACATGACAAATATCTCACGCGCGCGTGCTAAGCCTGCTGGAATCGGTATCTGTGTAGAATACTTATATTTACTTATTTATACCATGTTTCTGGCAAATAAACGGTTTCTATTTCTAATGGTAGAACTAAAGTGGGTAACGGAATTAATTATTTATTTAACTTTTATTGTTTTTGTGCCAACTTTTTTTTTTTTTTACACTTATAGAAGCAGCAGCAAAAAGTGGAAAGAATTTGTTTATGTCGTGAATACTTTCAGGGTATGATTATTGGCTAAATTTAACAATGTACAGTATTCCACAGTCCATGATCATAATATTGAGTTACGCCTCTTTATATCTGCTAGTGATAAATCTCAATGTGTAGCTATATTTTATTCCATACTTCGGAGGACACTTTAAACTGTCGGTCCCGGCTCTAGCAGTCGTTAAGCCACGACTGCAGCCTTAAGGCGGCCTAAAACCTCCGTGACCAGAGTTGGCCAATAACTTAAATGAGCTGGCTTGATATATTTTATTAAACAATGGATTATTGTCTACAGATAATGTTCGTGGAAAGTGCAGAAACGTATAGCAAAGTAGACAATTGGCCGCCCGAGTCAGAACGCGCGTTGCTTCACCGCTTGTGTTGTGAAGCGCCGCTACCTCAGTACAACCTGCTGAGAATCATGTTCATTGGACTATCTAAGGTACTAGTAGACTATGTGTCACTCGGTGAAGTACTTTTCTAAATTAACCAAAGAAAAAAAACAAAAATGATACGAAGAGTGTATATATTTTTTTGGTCTAAGTACTCTGTATATTCATGCATTTCATAAACATCTATTTACATAAGTATAATGTATCCTGGTCACGGTTCACCACTGTAATCTAGTATTACAGTGGTGAACCAATAATCAAACGACGGTTCATATCAATATTTGAGCTACATCACGCGCCATTAACTATAGCGAAAACTCTCTTTCAAAGGAATTACTAGTTTAGCGCGTAGTGTAATTACCAATATGATTTTTTTTCTGTGTGAACACCCTTGGACATTTTTACCTGTTATCGTAGGAGCTACCAGTGTCGTCAGCAGAAGTATTCTCGCTAGTGGAACAGCTAGTGCGACGTGCTTGTGCATTGCCCGCCGAGGACAACCCACTGCTGGTGGACAAGCTAGAGGTGCCAGAGTATCTGTTTCAACTGTGCGCGTTCGCACCGCCAGATAATATTACTACACCGATTGGGTATGTTTCTTGTACTTTACAATTCTATTTTTTTGTTTTCAATCTGTAGGTACTATTTGTTGGTCACAATAGTTTTTGTGAATCAATTAAATAGATAAATATTCATGGATATCTTTCACAACGCTCTCTAAGTCCCAAACTAAGCAAAGATTGTACTAAATTGAATTACTTATAATTAATAATAAATAACCTTGGACATTTTACACAACACCCTCTATTCCCAAACTAAGCAAAGCTTGTACTATGGGAATTCCATTGCTGATAGAATACTTTACATACATGTTTTTGTAAATACATACTTGTTATATACATAATATGTTCTTGGTGGGGATTGACCCACGACCCACACAGCACGAAAGACAGAGTTTTTACCGACTGACGTGTGACCCCAGTCTTTTTAATTATAGTAGAGACTGCAGTTAGTTTACTTTGTATCTAGCCAATATCCATAGACTGAAATTTCTAGATAGTTTTGTCTATTCCAGGTACACCCCTCCCCCACTGGCTATAACTTCACTGTACTGGCGTGCTTGGATAGTTCTGACGATGATAGCGGCTCACAATCCGCACGAGTTTGCGGAACGGGCTGCTACTACCTACCCTACGCTTCGGGCGCTTATTGAAACTTGTATTACCAAGTTAGTACAATGACTTTACAAAAATTCTAGGCTTAGGCCGTGCTCACTTTGGACACGAATTTGTTCGTACGTAAACGTACGAGTAATGTTCGTACGAATTGAGTGCTCACACTGAATAAGTTTTTCTACGTCAAATAGTACGAGTGCGTGATAAATCCCAACAAGTTCGGATTGTATTCGGACGTCGTAAGTAAACGTACGTATACGTACGACTGATCCCATGCAGTGTGACCGCTCCCATAGTCCTTTGTGCGTAGTCGTACGAATCAAATTCGGATGAAATCGTATCCAAAGTGACGGCCTTAGGCGTCTAACTATAACTATAAAGTGTATATTTCATGCTATACTATAGTTTGCAAGATATTTTTTATCCTTAGTTCAATATGTATTTTTTTAAGTAGGTAAATAAGTTTTTAAAACTTTTTTTTTTTCGTATGTGGTGTTCTACTCTAGGGTCGTACGGTCGTTAATGTATCTGAGGAGAACGTTTTAGGATAGGTGTCCCCCTACGAAAAGGGAAGATCTTCCACGCCGAGCGACCTTTGGCTCGGGGTCCGAGGACCGATGGATGATATTCGGTAGTGTTACTTATGTTCAAACTCCGTGATAACTTCGTTTGCGTGATCTAGGATATTTCTCATGTTAGTTCTTATGAAGCGAGATAGATGGCGCTACATATCTTTTACTCCTAATATTGTAATTATATCTTAGTGTATCGTCCAGTTTTTAAAACCTAAAAAAAAACACATTTTCCATGTTTCTCAGACCCCGAAGCCAGTCTGTTAGTAATAAGTATCCAATCACTCACATATCGGCAGTCATTACGACAAGAAACAAACAATCTATAACACTCATTCTTCCGAAACTATCGTTGTGTTGCAACTTGCAAGACACAACAAATGCTGAGTTCGACGCCTATTTGTATCTAATAGATTTTCTGCTGTCTATGAACTTTGCTTGCTATGTTTTTGCCCGTTTGTGTATCACAAATAAATGTACTTTCTTTCTTTCTTTCTTAATATACTCACTATTGTTGCAGCAAACCTAGCATAGAATGGAATAACAACACAACAGTAGAAGCAGAAGAAAAGGCTGCTATTTTGCAGCTGGAGACGCATCTTGCAGCCGCCAGCAATGCCAAGCTGCCGGTCACTGAACACTCCTCGAGGCTGCTCAGCCAGGTGAGGCCATGTGGAACTGCTGGTACCAATCTTGTCACGCATCTTGAAGGTGTAAGCATGAACGATTGTGGACATCGGTTTTCATTTCTGTATTTCTGAAGACGATAGCAAGAATTACGAAGATAATGAGGGAAATTCAAGTCAAAGTCAAATATATTTTATTCAGTATAATTACAAGGATCATTTAGACTAGCGGTCCGTCCCGGCTTCGCACGGGTATTTAGCAAAAATTTAATTTTTTTAGGTCATTTTTTACAGTTTGGGTTACATTATTGGAGTTTTAATAAGGATCTCTAATTTTTTTTAAATATAATATAGCCTATGTCACCCGGTGATAGTGTAGCTTCCCAACGGTGAAAGAATTTTTCAAATCGGTCCAGTAGTTTCGGAGCCTATTCAATGCAAACAGTCGATCAAATCTTTCATCTTTATAATATTACTAGCAGCGCCTCGCGGTTTCACCCGCGTAATTCCCGTTCCCGTGGGAATTCCGGGATAAAATATAGCCTATGTTCATCAGGGATAATGTAGGATTCTAATGGTAAAAGAATTTTTTTAATCGGTCCAGTAGTTTCGGAGCCTATTCAATGCAAACAGTCGATCAAATCTTTCATCTTTATAATATTACTAGCAGCGCCTCGCGGTTTCACCCGCGTAATTCCCGTTCCCGTGGGAATTCCGGGATAAAATATAGCCTATGTTCATCAGGGATAATGTAGGATTCTAATGGTAAAAGAATTTTTTTAATCGGTCCAGTAGTTTCGGAGCCTATTCAATTCATACAAACAAACAAACAAACAAAAAATCAAACCTTTCCTCTTTATAATATTTGTATAGAAGTATAGCCGTGCAATTGGCAGTCATATTCTTAGGAAGCGATTCTTTTCAGATAACCTTTAGATCGAGATTAATAATTAAGTTTTTATACTGAATAGGCCATCTTTTGACTTCAATCTCACCTTACTTGACTCGTTCACTTGAATAAAAATAAGTATATAATTGACGTTTCAGTTGACGACAATGGATCCATCGGGTCCGGTTCGTAAGCCTCCCGCCGGCGTAGTGGAGTCTCTACAGGCAGTGAGTTCACAGCTGCGGCTGGGCAAGCTGTTGTGCCGTCAGCCGGCGCTGCTGCTGTCGCTGGTGGAGCGGCATGGAACCCGCCGCGCTATGCCCTGGCTACATCGCCTGCTGCGACAGGACAGACTCGAGCTCAGGTATTACAAACATCCTCACACATTCTGTAGTCAACAGCTAGTGTCACTTTAAACTAGCCTGTCCCACAGCCTAATCAATGGGGTTCCGGGATTGACAAAATAATAAAACCGTGTTGTTAGAAAATAAGACCGCTCAGATGGTAAGAACTTGCGCGCGCGTCGCCTCGAAAGGGAATGCTTTTTCTACGCCTTGACGTGCTATTTAAAAGTGACATAGGTCTCCAAGGATAATATGGAGTTTAGGTATTCACATTTCAAAGGTTCAGTAAAAATATCACATTGATCCAAACAAGTTTTCCTACCAAAAAATGTGCACTTTAATTTATCGCATTGGTACAAAGTTTTTTGGTCGGAAAACCTGTTTGGATCAATGTGATATTTTTACTGAACCTTAGCATTGTTATTCTCTCGACCCTGAAGCTCTGCAATTTCTCATAATTACATTTAGTTATATTATATCTTCAAAAATGTTGAAACGTGCGAGCGAGAGGGTTGTCTGCCTTTTACATACGCCTTAACGCTACTTTTTACATTCCCTTCAACTGACATCGCAGAGGTATCGATACTTTTTTAGTACCGGTACTAAAGCATGGATTCTTTCTTCACGTTTCTCCGCAGTATAATATCGGTATATTTCAATTTGCAAAAGTGCAAGCGATAGATGGAATAGAAGGTGGAAATCGAAGATAGCCAGCGGCAGCGTACTAAGTGTACATGTCACAAGATGCGTAACGAAGTAACGGTAATTTTATCAAATAATTCGGTAGTCATGTAACGAAATGAAAAAATACCGATACTACCGAAATTTATATGTAATTTTAGTACCGGTAGCAGGTCCTAACTACGACACAGTTTTTGTAAACTACTGTAGCTATCATCGTACCACTTTGTTAAAAAATCTCCGAAATAGAATACTTTGTATTTCTTAAAATAAACTATTATAAAATCCCCTTTTCCGGATTGAAACATAGGCTATATATTTAATTGAAATGAAAGACGTGGATTCTTAGATACAGCTTGTGACCTCTCTAAGCCCAAAGCCGCCTTTGACATGAGGTTCATCGTATGCTGGTTGACAGATATTTTGGTGGAAAGTACGAAGTCGCGGGTATCAGCTAGTTCTAAATAAAAGCGTATATTAATTATGTTGTTAGAGACCTTACCTATTTGACATATAAAAGAAGAAAATAACAAACCTGCTATGGTAATTTAGGCTAAATTCATTTCTAGGAAGCATATTGTTTGTTACACTATCACGTGAAAACTACTTAACCGATCATCATGAAACTTTGTACACATATTCTTGGAGGTATTAGAAGTAACATAGGATAATTGTTATCCCGGAAAATTAACGGGATCCAACGGGACGCGAACGAAGTCGCGGGCTGAAGCTAGTCTTAAAATAAATATTTGGTACTTATATTTGTTGAAGCGTCCTGCCCGTGCAATGCCTGTGTGAGTTCCTATCCGCTGGCGGTGGGTCCGGCGGGCCGGGCGAGGGTAAGGCAGGCGAGCTGTGTGCACACCTGCGCCGCACGCTGCACGATACTGACGACGGAGCCCGAGCTGTACTACACTACTACACGCAACGGCTGTCTCACTCGCACGCGCCTACCCGCGCACAAGCTAGCAGGGTAAGTTGATTTTACTAGCAGGGTAAGTTGGTTTTACTAGTAGGGTAAGTTGGTTTCACTAGCAGGGTGAGTTGATTTATCTTAGGTACTAGCAGGGTAAGTGGGTTTCTCCTAAGTACTAGCAGGTTAAGTTCGTTTCTCTTAAGTACTAGTAGGGTAATTTGGTTTCTCTTAGGTACTAGCAGGGTAAGTTGGTTTCTCTTTAAGTATTAGCAGGGTAAGTTAGTTTCTCAATGGAAAATGGACTTATGGTCATTTGCGTCGTTACATGAGACGGAAAGTTGAAACTTACCACTGCAGTTAGTAAATAACAAAGAGTTCTTTTTTCACTAAACTAAACGTACTAGTGATTAGCACTTACAATATTCTGACATTTAAAACAATCTACATAAATTTGAATACAAAATAAATAATAAGTCACATTACAGGGTTTGAAACTGGTGCTGACAGAAACGGAAGACGCAACCGAAATGGATTACAATGCTGACGTCAGTCCAGAGTAAGTCGATAAATAACTTTGCAAGCACATATCCGTGTTATACCGCTATGTTATTAGGGTACTTTAGCACCAGAGCTACGCCAACTAAGTTGCTAAGGATGTGTTTACAATCTACCAATAAGAATCGTTGGTTTTTATATTAAACTAGCTGACCCGACAGACGTTGTCCTGTCATTCAAACTCTTACTGTCAAACAACTGACAGTTATTTCAAATGTGACATTGAAAAAGGTTTACTGAAAAAGGTTAAAGAACTTTCAACCCCTTACAACCCTTTTTTCGAATTAAAAAGTAGCCTATGTCCTTTCTCAGGCTCTATACTATCGGTGTACCAAATTTCATTTAAATCGGTTCAGTAGTTTTGGCGTGAAAGCGAGACAGACAGACAGACAGAGTTACTTTTGCATTTATAATATTAGTATGGATGATTCCTATTGGTGTATGTCAAACACATCCTTATACTCTACGATATTTTTCGTAGAGTATAAGAGTAATGTCAATTCAATTCAATTCTTGTTCGAATTGCTTTTGCAGTGCTGCCCGTAATTTTGACAATGACACGTATTAAGAGTAATTTCAAACAGTGACACGACGCCGTTTGTCTTATGTCTTATGCGTTTGTAGAAGATTTTCGTTATGCCGTACGTATCTATTCTGACAAATCAACTTTTTAGAGTCTCCCTTCTTCACCGGTCATTTTTCTTAACCAACCTACTCAGATCTCCGCCTTTTGTTAAAATATTAGTAAACCAGTAAACGCCAATAAACACTGACATTTGCTAATTCGTGGCAGCCCTAGCCACCGAACAGCCACAAGAAAAGAAGAAGAAGTTTTTGGTAACGTATAATTAAATAATTACCAGAGAATGGCTGGACCTCCTGTGCGACCTCTCGCAATGGGAGGCTGTGAGAGAGGAAGTGGTCCCCCGCATTAGAGCGGCGTGTCTCATCGAGTGCATTCCGCGACATTTGGCCGCGTACATCGCGTTCCTCGCCAAGCACGTGCACGACACGCCACACCAGGACCACACGGACATTGTACTGGTTAGTACTACACCACTAGAGCCCGTAGTTTCAATTTTTTTTGTTGATCGAAATGTATATCGAAAAGCGACTTGCGGGATGTTGTGTATGAAAACCCGATAAGCGCTTCTAGCGGGAGATTTGCAAACTATTTTATTTGTATTATTTCAGCAATCTAGTTCCCATATTACAAGCTCTGCTTAGTTTGGGACTACAGAGCGTCGTGTGTAATGTCCAAGGATTTTTGTCTTATAAACTGCGAGCTTCTCGATTCTCGCTTTTCGCAAATCAACAAAATAAAACTCAGACTACCTCACAAACAGAGATAACAGTAATGTCGTCCAAATTATTGAAGCATCCTAATATCCAAGTATTCAAGCATCCTAGGGTTTTGTATAAAATGTTTGAGAGGCTCGCCTCATAGTCCCACGGCAGAGGCATTCGTCAGATGTTATTTGAGTGTGCATGTTCAGGAACTGAGTCAAGTCCTGATGGAGCGCACCACAGTGATGTCGCGGGTGGTGGGCACAGGGGAAGCAAGGGAACACGAGCTGGGAGACTCTGAGCTGCAGCAGCACAGGACCCTGCACGCATTCACTACCATACTCTTCGATCATCTGCAGAAGGTAACGTTTCCTGCGGGCCTAAGATGCGTACCGCGAGATATTTGTCATGTCGTTCTGTCAAAATGTAAGCATTTTGCACCAGTTCAGCAACTATTGCATTATCTGTGGTACCTAATGGTGTCGACAAAACGCGCCGTAATGTGCACTTTTGACACTTGTTAGTCGTCGTACCTCTCTGAGGACGAGATAATAGTCATGCAGAAATGTCAAAAGTTGAAAATTCAAAGGTGCGGTTTCTCGACAACAATACCACAGATAATGCAATAGTTCCTAAACTGGTACAAAATGCTTACATTTTGACAGAACGACATGACAAATATCTCGCGGTGCACATCCTAGGCCCGCAGATGCTCGTACTATTCAAAGTAATGTTGAAGACAAGGGAGTTGCTTTGAGGAGGAGGGAGGAGTCACCTCTTTGTCCCAGATAGATACCTCAGGCTCAGGAGACCAAGCTTCGCTGGTACGTGCTTGCTAATTCCCCCCTACCTCGCACCCTCACTTCTCGCAGCCAATCCACACTGTGATATATTCACTGATGACTGGAACACTTATGTTGGTATGCCTCAGACATTGCGAGAATGATGAATTAATGTTATGTATGAGTACTGAAATATCTGACATTATTTTATTTTATTATCATTTATTATTAATTGGTTATTAGCCCGTTCTAATTAATGAAATAAATAAATAAATAGGTGTACTTTTTAGCGCTCTCAAAGCCCTTGCAAGACTTTTTATCATCCCATAGTCATGGCGTCATGGCTCAGTCGGTAGTAGCTCTGCCTTCCGTGCTGTGGGTCGTGGGTTCGATCCCCACCTGTGGGGTCGTGGGTTCTGTGTCTGGGTGTTACTATGTATTATAAGTATGTATTTACAAAAAAATATATATGTATCCTATCAGCCATCTAGTACCCATAGTACAAGCTTTGCTTAGTTTGAGACTAGAAGGCGTTGTGTTAAATGTCCGTGAATATTTATTTTATTTTTATTTTTATAGTTTTAGTGTTCAGTGATGTATGTGCGCATATTACAAATATCCTACCCCCTCTTGTGTGTAGGTTCGCATAGTGGGTTCGGATCCTAACAGCGAAGTAGAAGAAGGTGTCTGGTCTGACGGCGAGCGTGTGACGTTGCAATGGCCTAGCGGACGCAAAGCCACCTTACACGTGGTGGTAGCACACGCGCATCTCAAACTACTCTGTCTCGGACCTTCCATCTGTGAGTATATGCGTCTGCAGGCTCCGACACGGTTTTATAGCTCTCGGCAAAAGTGGACGGGATATCTATGTCACTTTCTATCATAAATCTTTTTTGCTGGGCAAAGCACTCCACTATTTCCTCTCCTTTCAAGGTCAGAGCTATTAAAGCGTGTCGGGATCTATAACCTCATAGATAACCTCTGAATTTTTAGAAAATCTTAAGAAGGTGCTAGAATTTTTGTCATCAACTTAATCACACTAAAACTCTTACGGACCAGACAATAAAAGCATCCATAAGTAATTACTGAAATATAAATTCTAACTTCTAAATATCTAACATCATTTAAAATATCATATCTAACTTCCTAGTAAACTCTTTAAAGGTAAATTCGACAAAGTTCTAATACAGTCGGTTTGTTATAATTAGATAAACATTTTCAGATGACACCAACCAAACAATGTATTCGTGGCTTCAAAACGTATGGGTGGGCAGCGACGCTCCGAACGCATTCCTCATGGATTCCCACCTAGAAGCCGTGCTGCTCCCTGATTGGCTGAGACTGCACCTGGTGAGGTCCGCTCGGCCGCCGCTATTGGCTGCTGGCTTGCGTGGACTGCCGGCCAATAAGCTGGCACTTTTTATACAGACATTTGGAATGCCGCGAACTGCTATGAGGTATGTTTTGTACAATTTAAAGTTTGTCAGTGAGCGTCTCGGTCGCATATTTTAACACTAGCTGATACCCGCGGCTTCGTGCGCATGCGTAACTTCCCACCAAAATATCTGTCAACCAGCTTACGATGAACCTCGTAGCAAATCGAAAAAAAACCAGCCGCTTTTGGTTTAGAGAATTGAAGCTGTATCTAAGAATCCACGTCATTGATTTCAATGTTTCTATGTTTCAATCCGGAAAAAGGGCTTCAGAATGGTATAAGTTTCATCGACATTGGTCCAGTAGTTTAGGCGTGATCCGCGAACAAACAAACAGATAAACAGACAAACTCAATTTTCTGACCAGAATTGTTTATTTAGAAGATCTGCATATTTAGTTTATCCATATCTTTAATTTTAGTTTTTGGGCTTTTTATAGTTTCGTAATATTTCAACATTACTAAAGATATAAAATCACTGAACATCATTTTGATCCAAATCAGTTTTCAGGAAGTTCAGTTTGCAGAAACTTTTTCACGATTCTCCATGCGTTTAGAATGGCTGCTCTAAATAAATAAATAAATAAATATAAATTTATTTACTGAAAAGGTTTATTTACTTTATTAGCCTGTTAATCCCACTGCGGGGCAAAGGCCCCCCTATTCCCCTTTCAGACTATTGTATTCACATATTTTGTACGTACCCAAATGAAAAAATAGTACATTACTGCAGCGGCCTGCAACAGAGGCAATGAGGGAAGAACGTGTAAATGTGGGCCGAGTTGAAGACGAGGCACACATACGTGAGTTCCTCATTGCCTAGTTGTGGCCAAGGCTTGTATAGTACTTTTCTCAAATAATGCAAGGAAATTAACACTAAGTACACTACGGCCGGCGGATCTAGACCGGTCTGAAGTTGCGCTTTCGGAAATTGTGCGCAGGTACAGGCGAGACAAACCACCTATTCGACTCTAAAAGTGACTACTGCGCAGCGTTCCGAACGAACTTAACGCCGGTCTAGATCCGCCGGCCGTACTGTACCTAGGCAAAACTTTTTAGTTGAAAATACAATTACTTTGCAAAACCAATAACGAACAACGAAGTTACAGTGTTCATTTGTTTTTTTTTTCAATAATCAGCTTTCTATTTGAAAGCCTGTTCGAAATTTGAATAGAACCTTTGATAAGTTACCTCCTTGGTTGCCATGTTATGGAGTAAAAGATCGTTCCATTAAACAACACGACAGTAATGAGTTTTATATGTAATTTATATGGCCGCTAAACACGCCGGCAATGGATTTTCATACATTTATTGCCGGCCGCTGCTCGCATGTGTTCGGCCAGTACTGCATTTTCGATTTATCTCGAAGAAGGTTGTCAAAATAATGCTTTAATTTCCAAGCATGTTTGAGATAATGTAATGTATTTGTTTGTGCAGTGCATTACTAGGTGCATTGGACGCGTGTCCGGCTGGCGCAGTGGTCCGGCTGGGAGTCGAACGCGGGTACATGTCGCAGCTGCTGCGCGTGCAGCGAGCACGTGGCGCTACGGGCGGAGCCGCCTTCGCAGCCGCACTAGGACTACAACAACAAGTCTACCCACCCGGTGAGTCCTGACACTGCACACACGTATTTATACTACTTCTTCTCTTAAACCTACATGGCCTGTGTCCGTCATTTCGACAGACAATTCTGCCAGTGTCAAGTGATGAATTTGAAATAATATAAGTCAAATCAAGTCTTCGTTAAGTCGTTTTCAAAACCTGAAACGAATTTTCACATTCAGAAAAACCACTTTACACACATTTATAAATAAATAAATAAATATTATTACACACAACGCCCTCTAGTCCCAAACTAAGCAGAGCTTGTACTACGGAAACTAGATTGCTGATATAATATGTACTTATATACTTTTTTTTTGTAAATACATAACTTATAATACATAGTAACACCCAGACACAGAACCCACGTATTTATTCCAATGGCTCACACTATATGTTATGACCTAAGTATTATTCTTTGAAATTCCACCAAAATTAAACAACAATACTCGCAATAACACAAGAAAAACTATTAAAATAAAAGTGCTTTAAGTTGTTTCAAAAAAATGACAAAACTCGAATCGCCGTATTTATACTAATACTAGCTGACCCGACAGACGTTGTCCTGTCATTCAAACTCTTACTGTCAAACAACTGACAGTGTGATTTCAAAGGTGACATAAAAAAAGTTTTTATAACACATTTGCTCGTAAAGGGTCTCTTATTTCAGCAATTTCAGTATCGTGATGTATGTCATTACGCACTCGTGCGTTATGGTAATGTAAAACGCACGGTTTATCAAGATGCTCCGCGCGGGCGGGGGGCGCGCGCCGCGCTCTACGATAAAAAATAAGCATTTAATTCTTTTACAAATTGTTCAAATTTTTCTAACTGCTTCAACTCGTGAATAAAGATTTATTCTTTGAAGAAAGTCCGAGTTTTATTTATTTCCTCGCAAATGTGTTATAAAACGTCGTATGACATACGTGCGCTTTGAAAATTACAGCCTCTGCTTTCTTGTAGCCCTCGCCTACGGCTCGGGCTGGCAATATCGCCTCGGCTGTAATTTTCAACTTACCGCACTCATATCATAATGTACTATTATAGAAAAGGTTAAGGAACTTTCACCCCCTTTTCAACCCCTTACAACCCTTTTTTCGCATTAAATTCTCAGGCTGTAGACTATCTGTGTAGCAAATTTCATCCAAATCGGTTTAGTAGTTTTGGCGTGAAAGCGAGACAGACAGAGTTACTTTCGCATTTATAATATTAAGTATGGATTATAAAGAGATGTTTGCATTGAATTGGCTCCGAAACTACTAGACCGATTTAAAAAATTATTTCACTATTGCGAAGCTACACTATCCCCGGATGATATAGGCTATGTCGTCGACCAGACGTTCACAGTTGTATGTGTAACTATTATGTCAACGTATCCGTGAAAACCTGTAATTGGCTTTCTACTGCTATAAAAATGTTTATCTAGTTAATTTAAGCTGTTGGTTTTCCATAAAATAAATAAATAAATAATATATTTTCAAAAAAATAAGGTATCTTACTAAAACTTCAATAATGTTACCCAACGTGTAAAAAAATATCCTAACTAGTGTTATAAAATAACATTTGAACTTCGTAATCTGAATATATTGGACGACTATCTGCACACCTTGGGTCCCTGAATAGGTAAGTTATCAAAACTAATCAATTCCCAGATGACGATCTATTTGCTGAAAAGGCAATACCAGAAGAAGACGAAGACGACTGGGGCATCACACTAACCCCGGCGCCATTACAAATAGAACTTGTACCTTCGTTACTGTCCACTGCCTTCGCTGGAGCCACATCCTTCCTTGGTGATATGGACACTGCCTTCACACAGCTTGTTCAGGTAATTGAATTCTCGAGGAAGAAGTCTCAGCACGAATAAAGTCTAGTCGATCCGATACACTGCGCGGTGACGCTACAACGTTCCGCAGTCAAGCCGGCGTTGACGGGCAGTGTGACTCTAATGTGTTAGGCGTATGTTATTTTTCTTCATTTTTTTCTATGCATGTGACTTATTATCTCTTTAACTAATGTAATTGGTCTAACCGTGTTAGTTAAAGTAAATAAATAAATAAATAAATGCGATGTCAGATATGATGGTGCTCTAATAAACGGCGCAGCGTGGTAAACATGAAAAACAAAAGAAAAATTTTATTCACATACGCGACATTGTGGATTTTGCTTTCTGGTGACTTTTCAGTGATGGGATTGTTCTAATCGTAAACATCACTAAACTCATTGTTCATTGGAACTGCCATTAGCCTGTATCATCCCGATGCAGGGCAAGGCTTCCCTCCCTTTTTTCCACACTTCTCGATCTTTGACCACAGTGGGCCATTCATTTTGAACTGCCATTGGCCGGTTTACATTATTCCAGTCCAGCGCTGGATTGCTTACTGGAAAAATGTAAACCGGCACTGGAATGAACTGAATCCAGTAAGCAATCCAGTCCAGTAACTGGATTCGTGGTCTACTTTTGAATCCAGTGCGATCAATTCAGTGCAACTGCAATAATGTAGACGGCCAATCTAAACTGATCTCTTTTTGAAATCATTGTCACTGTAGTATTCACGTTTCAACGGCTTCTAAATTACTGGAATAATGTAGACGATAACGAATCCAGTTCAGCACTGGACTGGATTACTGAACTGGAATAATGTAAACCGGCTTTTAAAGCCGGTTTATGATGATGCGAAATGTAAGTTGGTTTTTCTAGCTTTTGACATTTATAAATGATTTGATAAATAATTGACAGGCGTCATGGCTCAGTCGGTAGTAGCTCTGCCTTCCGTGCTGTGGGTCGTGGGTTCGATCCCCACCGAGAACAAACATTTGTGTGGCATACATAGATGTTTGTTCTGTGTCTGGGTGTTACTATGTATTACAAGTATGTGTTTACAAAAAAACTGTATAGGTATAAGTATTCTATCAGCCATCTAGTTCCCATACTACAAGCTTTGCTTAGTTTGGGGACTAGAAAGCGTTGTGTCAAAATGTCCACGAAATATTATTTTTTAATATATTGTTACAGTTGCTAACGGAGGAGATAGCGCTAGTGAAGTGCAGTCCGCACGCGCCGTGTCCGTACTTGTCGTGCGTGATAACGTTCCTACAGGCGTGCGCGTGCTGCGCCGGCCCGGCCGGCATGCTGCGTCGCACCGCACACGCGTGCTGCATGCTTCGGCCGCTGCGGGCGCATCCGGCACCTGTACTCGCAGAGGTATGCTTTAATCCTATTCATATTGTAAACGCGGAAGTTTGTGAGGATGTTTGTTACTCTTATAAGCAAAAACTACTGATCCGATTTGGATGAAACTTAGAATATATATTGTCTGTGACCTGGATTAACACATAGGCTACTTTTTATCCCGGAAAATTAACGGAATCAAATTCAAATTCATTTATTCATTTGTAAACACAGGTTATAACACATAGGTAGATGGTGAACAACAGATGAACCTCTGTGCTTCGCCTAGCGGCGTACAAACATTACATAGGATGGAGAAAATAACACAGATTTATAATTTAATAGGTACTGAGATGTTATGTTATGATTAATCCAACGGGACGCGAACGAAGTCGCGAGCGGCACCTAGTATTTAATTATACAAGTAGATGAAATACAGAAGGAGCTATCCCACTACAAGGAAGAAGACTAGGTTTTGAAAGCAAAGGTCTTATGAACGCACTGCAGCAAGTCACTCCATATGCAGCGAAGTGTGCGTAAACTGGCACGAGAGCCGAGCGACAGCTTCGGGTGTTTCCGGCTGATCTGAACACCTCTATGCCGGGGGCGACGAGCTCTGCAGCGCACCTTCGCGTGACGTCACTACCGCGACACTATTTTATAGACTTGCGAATTTCTCAGAATATTACGAACTACTATGATGAAATCGCAGCAGCATCCCTACATAAATAGACTTTTATAAACTGTTGATACTTTCTTCAACTGTTTACAAACGTTACACTGTGGCACATAATAAAAAGCACATTATTTTCTTGTTAGCTTCGTTTTTTATGTGACAACGTCCACTACAACCCACGAATGCGAGATTGGTGACTTCACTCCTACGCACATAATAACATTAATATAACATCTACATAAAAACTGTACCAAACATATCCGTCCCAGACAGCCTCCACATTACTACAACAATGCAAGTGTGCGACGGGTCCAGTAGTCAGTATTCTAAAGGAGCTGTCTCAAGTGGCAACATTCACACCGGTCAAGAGTGAAACAACCGCACCTTTAGTACCGCCCAATGCTACTAAGGATCAACTTATATCTGGTAAGTAGATAGACAGGCGTCATGGCTCAGTCGGTAGTAGCTCTGCCTTCCGTGCTGTGGGTCGTGGGTTCGATCCCCACCGAGAACAAACATTTGTGTGTGGCAAACATAGATGTTTGTTCTGTGTCTGGGTGTTTCTATGTATTATAAGTAGGTATTTACAAAAAAAAATGTATTTATGTATTCTATCAGCCATCTAGTTCCCATCATACAAGCTTTGCTTAGTTTGGGACTAGGAGGCGTTATGTTAAGTGTCCGTGAATATTTATTTTATTTATTTATTAATAGATACATTTATTTCAAACCACCACAAATTTAACAAAGTAAAAGAAATAACAGCATTAAAGTATACATCTATAGTAAGTGACAAATAACACCGCAATACAGGTCATTCACCCACCTTCAAAACGATGTCGAAAAATTCAATTTATGAATGGCTAATTCTGTCGCTTTCCATACAAACCTGTCGCTAAGACGGTAATCGCTCGAATCTCGTAGTACTGGTTTTTTACCATTCATAAATTGAATTTTGCGACATCTTTTTGAAGGTGGGTGAATGACCTGTATTGCGGTGTTATTTGGCACCTGCTATAAAATAATAAAGGTACAAAGAAAAAAAGCAAACTAATTGTAAATACAGTATTAAGTTATGCTCTGTGTGGTGGTGAAACTGCCTCAGCTCAGCTTAATGCTACGGTATGTTTCCATACAGCAGCGCTGGTTCTCTGCTGAAGCCAGTGTCGTTGACACAAGTAATCACCCTACTAATATTATAAACGTGAAAGTTTGTATGTATGGATGTTTTTTACTCTTTCACGCAAAAACTACTGATCCGATTTGTATGAAATTTGGAATATATGTATATTATTCGTGACCTGGACTAACACATAGGCTACTTTTGATGAAGCGCAGGATAAGAAGTGCAATTTGATATGCGAAATATTCTAGGCGTTTCTAAAGAGTTCGCGTCCCGTTGAATCCCATTGATTTCCGGGATAAAAAGTAGCCTACGTGTTAATCCAGGTCACGGACAATATATATTCCAAGTTTCATTCAAATCGGATCAGCCGTTTTTGCGTGAAATAGTAACAAACATCCATACTCCGTTACAAACTTTTGGGTTTATAATATTAAAGGAATTACCTTATTTGAGGCTATTGCACCTATCGGGTGGATGTAGGTTGCGGCGGTAATAACGACGTGGAACACAACTTGTTTTTCACACAGTTTATTTAAGCAAGCACAATAGCACAGAGATAGAAGGAGAAAAGAGTGGAAAGTCTTAGGCACAGGCGTATTATAAGTTATGAACTGCAAACGCGTATAGGTACATAAAGTAGATATGATAAAGAGCAAGCGGCGAGAGGATGCGCAAGCGACGTGCATTCAGCGTCTCGGTAAAGCTCTGAGTGGCGGGCCGCGCGCGGTGTGGGGCCGGGGCGCGGTTGAAGCTTTTGTATTCGCAGGAGCGAGTTCCTACGACATGATGCTCCGACGACTCGCCGCGCCGCCGCGGTGCTTTTGTATTCGCAGGAGCGAGTTCCTACGACATGATGCTCCGACGACTCGCCGCGCCGCCGCGGTGCTTTTGTATTCGCAGGAGCGAGTTCCTACGACATGATGCTCCGACGACTCGCCGCGCCGCCGCGGTGCTTTTGTATTCGCAGGAGCGAGTTCCTACGACATGATGCTCCGACGACTCGCCGCGCCGCCGCGGTGCTTTTGTATTCGCAGGAGCGAGTTCCTACGACATGATGCTCCGACGACTCGCCGCGCCGCCGCGGTGCTTTTGTATTCGCAGGAGCGAGTTCCTACGACATGATGCTCCGACGACTCGCCGCGCCGCCGCGGTGCTTTTGTATTCGCAGGAGCGAGTTCCTACGACATGATGCTCCGACGACTCGCCGCGCCGCCGCGGTGCTTTTGTATTCGCAGGAGCGAGTTCCTACGACATGATGCTCCGACGACTCGCCGCGCCGCCGCGGTGCTTTTGTATTCGCAGGAGCGAGTTCCTACGACATGATGCTCCGACGACTCGCCGCGCCGCCGCGGTGCTTTTGTATTCGCAGGAGCGAGTTCCTACGACATGATGCTCCGACGACTCGCCGCGCCGCCGCGGTGCTTTTGTATTCGCAGGAGCGAGTTCCTACGACATGATGCTCCGACGACTCGCCGCGCCGCCGCGGTGCTTTTGTATTCGCAGGAGCGAGTTCCTACGACATGATGCTCCGACGACTCGCCGCGCCGCCGCGGTGCTTTTGTATTCGCAGGAGCGAGTTCCTACGACATGATGCTCCGACGACTCGCCGCGCCGCCGCGGTGCTTTTGTATTCGCAGGAGCGAGTTCCTACGACATGATGCTCCGACGACTCGCCGCGCCGCCGCGGTGCTTTTGTATTCGCAGGAGCGAGTTCCTACGACATGATGCTCCGACGACTCGCCGCGCCGCCGCGGTGCTTTTGTATTCGCAGGAGCGAGTTCCTACGACATGATGCTCCGACGACTCGCCGCGCCGCCGCGGTGCTTTTGTATTCGCAGGAGCGAGTTCCTACGACATGATGCTCCGACGACTCGCCGCGCCGCCGCGGTGCTTTTGTATTCGCAGGAGCGAGTTCCTACGACATGATGCTCCGACGACTCGCCGCGCCGCCGCGGTGCTTTTGTATTCGCAGGAGCGAGTTCCTACGACATGATGCTCCGACGACTCGCCGCGCCGCCGCGGTGCTTTTGTATTCGCAGGAGCGAGTTCCTACGACATGATGCTCCGACGACTCGCCGCGCCGCCGCGGTGCTTTTGTATTCGCAGGAGCGAGTTCCTACGACATGATGCTCCGACGACTCGCCGCGCCGCCGCGGTGCTTTTTCCATAGGACAGCGACCAGCCGATATACATTGCATTATGTTGTGTGAATGTACTAGTATGTATGGTGATGTATGAAAGTGCTATTTAGATGTAGATAATAAATATAGGTATAGGTAGATATATAAATAATCATATTTTATGTAGGTACGAATTAAAGCTAAATAGATAGAAAATAATAGATACGCTAAGTAAATACGATGAATGAATGATGAAGAATGTTAAACTACCTATAGACTAAGTAGATAGCAATAATAAAATGCCGTATCTACGTAGAAATGTGGGAGAAGCCCACAATATTAAGGCTGGAATACTCAAAAGTCATTCAATTTTGAGCACAAATTAAAATTGCTCTGCCTCTGTTTGACATTACTCATTTGTAAGAGATGGCAATAATTTAAGCGGAACTTAAATTGAGTGGGGTTTGATTGGCGTTTGAGTATTCGGCCATAAACAGCCTTAGCAAGTATTGTCATCTTGTATGTGTGTGATATCATTTAGTATTAATTTTGTCAAGAACTTATCCTGTATACCATAATTACCTATGTATTATTAGTATGTAACTAGTTGTGGAGACTTATAAATGGTATCCTAGTAAATTTATTTAAGTGTTAAATTGTAAAATTAGTACCGATAGTCTTCCTAAAACAAAATAAATAAATAAATAAGTAAGATTAATAAATTTTATCTTATTATTTTCCTTCAGTTCTGGAATCATCAACGCCGAGCACTCTGGAAGAGATCGGCAATAAGATAATAGAGAGTCAGGATACAGGCCTCATTGTGGACATCATCACGCACCTTCTCGAGAAGAACCAGGAAGGATTCTACGAGTCCAAGGTATTTACAAACTACTACAGTATCTGGAACACGCAAATTTCAGACTTCTCTCTCCTATTTCTGCTTTGTACCTACCTAGCTATATTCCTATCCTACTAATATTATAAACGCGAAATTTTGTAAGTATGGATGCATGAATGGATGTTTGTTACTCTTTCACGTAAAAAATACTGATCCGATTTGGATGAAACTTGGAATATATATTGTCCGTGACCTGGATTAACACATAGGCTACTTTTTGTCCCCAAAAATTACCGGGATCCAACGGGACGCGAACGAAGCCGCGGGCGGCACCAAGTGATGAAAAAAAAAATTGGGTTGATAGATTTTTTCTTTAGTTTTGTTATAAGTTCGATTCTGTTATATTTCGAAGCTATCTGAAAGCGCTAAAACTAAAACTGTTCTTGTCGTTTCAGTTATGAGAAAGGGACGGCAACATTTCTAGCCCTGTCAAATTAGGTTAATTTAAAAAAAGAGGAATTACAGGAATCGACACTTGAATGTATCAACTCTTTGTGTTACAGATAAAGTGTGAGAGCGATTGCGAGATACCACCGCACGTGTTCTCAGCTAGAGGTCGGGGCTGTGGACTACTGCTCGACTGGCTAGCGGAACTGCAGCGTGAGAACAACCCGCCGAGATTGGTGATTATCAACCTTATTTACAGGAACTAGAGCGTATATTTTGAACAATACTATAGTAGGTGCCAAATAACACCGCAATACAGGTCATTCACCCACCTTCAAAACGATGTCGCAAAATTCAATTTATGTATGGCTAATTCTGTCGCTTTCCATACAAACCTGTCGCTAAGACGGTAATCGCTCGAATCTCCCAGTACTGTTTGTTTACCATACATAAATTGAATTTTGCGACATCGTTTTGAAGGTGGGTGAATGACCTGTATTGCGGTGTTATTTGGCACCTACTATAGCTTATAAGGTAGTCACTTTGTTGGCGATTATTACAAGTGGGTATTCAAATAGCACTGTTATTGAAAAGTTCAATACCTACAACACCTCATTTATTTTGTACCAATATTTAATATCCTACTAAAATTATAAACGCGAAAGTTTGTAAATATGTATGGATGGATGGATGTTTGTTACTCTCACGTAAAAACTATTAATCTGATTTGGATGAAACTTGGAATATTTATTGTCCGTGACCTGGATTAACACAGGCTTAGGCTACTTTTTATCCCGAAAAATCAACGGGATATAACGGGATCCAACGGGACGCGAACGAAGTCGCGGGCGGCACCTAGTGTAATTATAAAAGACATCTAGGTCTTCCGTCCACCGCTTTTTTGGTCTACCTCGGCGGCGATTTCCATCTCCGAGAATCAACTCCGTGCAAATTTGGCAAGGGACCGTGACGAATTGAGAGAATTGCAGGAGGCTCTTGCCCAGCAGTGGGACAGAGACAGAACAGGCTAATTAAAAAAAAACAGTGATTATATCTCGAATTGTGTGTACAGATGCGACTGATGTTCGGCAGCCGCGGTCGTGACGACAGTGACGGCGGTAAATGGGTCGCGCTGTTAGTGACACTGCACGCACACCGCGCCTCGTGTCGCGCACTGCACGCCTGTCTGGCCTCGCTACTCAGTCACAAGTTAGTATCAAGTGGGTCGCACTGTTAGTGACACTGCACGCACACCGCGCCTCGTGTCGCGCACTGCACGCCTGTCTGGCCTCGCTACTCAGTCACAAGTTAGTATCAAGTGGGTCGCACTGTTAGTGACACTGCACGCACACCGCGCCTCGTGTCGCGCACTGCACGCCTGTCTGGCCTCGCTACTCAGTCACAAGTTAGTATCAAGTGGGTCGCACTGTTAGTGACACTGCACGCACACCGCGCCTCGTGTCGCGCACTGCACGCCTGTCTGGCCTCGCTACTCAGTCACAAGTTAGTATCAAGTGGGTCGCACTGTTAGTGACACTGCACGCACACCGCGCCTCGTGTCGCGCACTGCACGCCTGTCTGGCCTCGCTACTCAGTCACAAGTTAGTATCAAGTGGGTCGCACTGTTAGTGACACTGCACGCACACCGCGCCTCGTGTCGCGCACTGCACGCCTGTCTGGCCTCGCTACTCAGTCACAAGTTAGTATCAAGTGGGTCGCACTGTTAGTGACACTGCACGCACACCGCGCCTCGTGTCGCGCACTGCACGCCTGTCTGGCCTCGCTACTCAGTCACAAGTTAGTATCAAGTGGGTCGCACTGTTAGTGACACTGCACGCACACCGCGCCTCGTGTCGCGCACTGCACGCCTGTCTGGCCTCGCTACTCAGTCACAAGTTAGTATCAAGTGGGTCGCACTGTTAGTGACACTGCACGCACACCGCGCCTCGTGTCGCGCACTGCACGCCTGTCTGGCCTCGCTACTCAGTCACAAGTTAGTATCAAGTGGGTCGCACTGTTAGTGACACTGCACGCACACCGCGCCTCGTGTCGCGCACTGCACGCCTGTCTGGCCTCGCTACTCAGTCACAAGTTAGTATCAAGTGGGTCGCACTGTTAGTGACACTGCACGCACACCGCGCCTCGTGTCGCGCACTGCACGCCTGTCTGGCCTCGCTACTCAGTCACAAGTTAGTATCAAGTGGGTCGCACTGTTAGTGACACTGCACGCACACCGCGCCTCGTGTCGCGCACTGCACGCCTGTCTGGCCTCGCTACTCAGTCACAAGTTAGTATCAAGTGGGTCGCACTGTTAGTGACACTGCACGCACACCGCGCCTCGTGTCGCGCACTGCACGCCTGTCTGGCCTCGCTACTCAGTCACAAGTTAGTATCAAGTGGGTCGCACTGTTAGTGACACTGCACGCACACCGCGCCTCGTGTCGCGCACTGCACGCCTGTCTGGCCTCGCTACTCAGTCACAAGTTAGTATCAAGTGGGTCGCACTGTTAGTGACACTGCACGCACACCGCGCCTCGTGTCGCGCACTGCACGCCTGTCTGGCCTCGCTACTCAGTCACAAGTTAGTATCAAGTGGGTCGCACTGTTAGTGACACTGCACGCACACCGCGCCTCGTGTCGCGCACTGCACGCCTGTCTGGCCTCGCTACTCAGTCACAAGTTAGTATCAAGTGGGTCGCACTGTTAGTGACACTGCACGCACACCGCGCCTCGTGTCGCGCACTGCACGCCTGTCTGGCCTCGCTACTCAGTCACAAGTTAGTATCAAGTGGGTCGCACTGTTAGTGACACTGCACGCACACCGCGCCTCGTGTCGCGCACTGCACGCCTGTCTGGCCTCGCTACTCAGTCACAAGTTAGTATCAAGTGGGTCGCACTGTTAGTGACACTGCACGCACACCGCGCCTCGTGTCGCGCACTGCACGCCTGTCTGGCCTCGCTACTCAGTCACAAGTTAGTATCAAGTGGGTCGCACTGTTAGTGACACTGCACGCACACCGCGCCTCGTGTCGCGCACTGCACGCCTGTCTGGCCTCGCTACTCAGTCACAAGTTAGTATCAAGTGGGTCGCACTGTTAGTGACACTGCACGCACACCGCGCCTCGTGTCGCGCACTGCACGCCTGTCTGGCCTCGCTACTCAGTCACAAGTTAGTATCAAGTGGGTCGCACTGTTAGTGACACTGCACGCACACCGCGCCTCGTGTCGCGCACTGCACGCCTGTCTGGCCTCGCTACTCAGTCACAAGTTAGTATCAAGTGGGTCGCACTGTTAGTGACACTGCACGCACACCGCGCCTCGTGTCGCGCACTGCACGCCTGTCTGGCCTCGCTACTCAGTCACAAGTTAGTATCAAGTGGGTCGCACTGTTAGTGACACTGCACGCACACCGCGCCTCGTGTCGCGCACTGCACGCCTGTCTGGCCTCGCTACTCAGTCACAAGTTAGTATCAAGTGGGTCGCACTGTTAGTGACACTGCACGCACACCGCGCCTCGTGTCGCGCACTGCACGCCTGTCTGGCCTCGCTACTCAGTCACAAGTTAGTATCAAGTGGGTCGCACTGTTAGTGACACTGCACGCACACCGCGCCTCGTGTCGCGCACTGCACGCCTGTCTGGCCTCGCTACTCAGTCACAAGTTAGTATCAAGTGGGTCGCACTGTTAGTGACACTGCACGCACACCGCGCCTCGTGTCGCGCACTGCACGCCTGTCTGGCCTCGCTACTCAGTCACAAGTTAGTATCAAGTGGGTCGCACTGTTAGTGACACTGCACGCACACCGCGCCTCGTGTCGCGCACTGCACGCCTGTCTGGCCTCGCTACTCAGTCACAAGTTAGTATCAAGTGGGTCGCACTGTTAGTGACACTGCACGCACACCGCGCCTCGTGTCGCGCACTGCACGCCTGTCTGGCCTCGCTACTCAGTCACAAGTTAGTATCAAGTGGGTCGCACTGTTAGTGACACTGCACGCACACCGCGCCTCGTGTCGCGCACTGCACGCCTGTCTGGCCTCGCTACTCAGTCACAAGTTAGTATCAAGTGGGTAGCACTGTTAGTGACACTGCACGCACACCGCGCCTCGTGTCGCGCACTGCACGCCTGTCTGGCCTCGCTACTCAGTCACAAGTTAGTATCAAGTGGGTCGCACTGTTAGTGACACTGCACGCACACCGCGCCTCGTGTCGCGCACTGCACGCCTGTCTGGCCTCGCTACTCAGTCACAAGTTAGTATCAAGTGGGTCGCACTGTTAGTGACACTGCACGCACACCGCGCCTCGTGTCGCGCACTGCACGCCTGTCTGGCCTCGCTACTCAGTCACAAGTTAGTATCAAGTGGGTCGCACTGTTAGTGACACTGCACGCACACCGCGCCTCGTGTCGCGCACTGCACGCCTGTCTGGCCTCGCTACTCAGTCACAAGTTAGTATCAAGTGGGTCGCACTGTTAGTGACACTGCACGCACACCGCGCCTCGTGTCGCGCACTGCACGCCTGTCTGGCCTCGCTACTCAGTCACAAGTTAGTATCAAGTGGGTCGCACTGTTAGTGACACTGCACGCACACCGCGCCTCGTGTCGCGCACTGCACGCCTGTCTGGCCTCGCTACTCAGTCACAAGTTAGTATCAAGTGGGTCGCACTGTTAGTGACACTGCACGCACACCGCGCCTCGTGTCGCGCACTGCACGCCTGTCTGGCCTCGCTACTCAGTCACAAGTTAGTATCAAGTGGGTCGCACTGTTAGTGACACTGCACGCACACCGCGCCTCGTGTCGCGCACTGCACGCCTGTCTGGCCTCGCTACTCAGTCACAAGTTAGTATCAAGTGGGTCGCACTGTTAGTGACACTGCACGCACACCGCGCCTCGTGTCGCGCACTGCACGCCTGTCTGGCCTCGCTACTCAGTCACAAGTTAGTATCAAGTGGGTCGCACTGTTAGTGACACTGCACGCACACCGCGCCTCGTGTCGCGCACTGCACGCCTGTCTGGCCTCGCTACTCAGTCACAAGTTAGTATCAAGTGGGTCGCACTGTTAGTGACACTGCACGCACACCGCGCCTCGTGTCGCGCACTGCACGCCTGTCTGGCCTCGCTACTCAGTCACAAGTTAGTATCAAGTGGGTCGCACTGTTAGTGACACTGCACGCACACCGCGCCTCGTGTCGCGCACTGCACGCCTGTCTGGCCTCGCTACTCAGTCACAAGTTAGTATCAAGTGGGTCGCACTGTTAGTGACACTGCACGCACACCGCGCCTCGTGTCGCGCACTGCACGCCTGTCTGGCCTCGCTACTCAGTCACAAGTTAGTATCAAGTGGGTCGCACTGTTAGTGACACTGCACGCACACCGCGCCTCGTGTCGCGCACTGCACGCCTGTCTGGCCTCGCTACTCAGTCACAAGTTAGTATCAAGTGGGTCGCACTGTTAGTGACACTGCACGCACACCGCGCCTCGTGTCGCGCACTGCACGCCTGTCTGGCCTCGCTACTCAGTCACAAGTTAGTATCAAGTGGGTCGCACTGTTAGTGACACTGCACGCACACCGCGCCTCGTGTCGCGCACTGCACGCCTGTCTGGCCTCGCTACTCAGTCACAAGTTAGTATCAAGTGGGTCGCACTGTTAGTGACACTGCACGCACACCGCGCCTCGTGTCGCGCACTGCACGCCTGTCTGGCCTCGCTACTCAGTCACAAGTTAGTATCAAGTGGGTCGCACTGTTAGTGACACTGCACGCACACCGCGCCTCGTGTCGCGCACTGCACGCCTGTCTGGCCTCGCTACTCAGTCACAAGTTAGTATCAAGTGGGTCGCACTGTTAGTGACACTGCACGCACACCGCGCCTCGTGTCGCGCACTGCACGCCTGTCTGGCCTCGCTACTCAGTCACAAGTTAGTATCAAGTGGGTCGCACTGTTAGTGACACTGCACGCACACCGCGCCTCGTGTCGCGCACTGCACGCCTGTCTGGCCTCGCTACTCAGTCACAAGTTAGTATCAAGTGGGTCGCACTGTTAGTGACACTGCACGCACACCGCGCCTCGTGTCGCGCACTGCACGCCTGTCTGGCCTCGCTACTCAGTCACAAGTTAGTATCAAGTGGGTCGCACTGTTAGTGACACTGCACGCACACCGCGCCTCGTGTCGCGCACTGCACGCCTGTCTGGCCTCGCTACTCAGTCACAAGTTAGTATCAAGTGGGTCGCACTGTTAGTGACACTGCACGCACACCGCGCCTCGTGTCGCGCACTGCACGCCTGTCTGGCCTCGCTACTCAGTCACAAGTTAGTATCAAGTGGGTCGCACTGTTAGTGACACTGCACGCACACCGCGCCTCGTGTCGCGCACTGCACGCCTGTCTGGCCTCGCTGCTCAGTCACAAGTTAGTATCACTCCCCCTCCCGACACTAATTAATAGCTCTCGGTGATCGGTGATCTACCGACATAAGGAAAAAGACAAAAGTAATAGACGTTATTGCTAAAATGGAGATGGACAGGCCATATGATTAGGAGCAAGAAAGATAAGTGGACCAAAGCAGTATCAGAATGGACAATAAATAAGACCAAAAGCGGAAGAGAGGAAGACAAACAAGAAGATATCAAAAATACTGCAGGTATGGACAAGACTAGCGCAAGACAGACGTGAATGGAAAAAGCTGGAGGAGGCCTTTACGTCAAACAGACGTACTGAATGAAAAGGGAAACTGATGTGCACTAAAGTAAAGTAATATAAGATTTAATTTTAAGTTCAGTTAATAAAGACTTATAAAAAAAAATATAGTGGAGGGGAATATCCATTTCTCTTTCGGTGCACGAAGCACCCGGCCACTTGACCTCAAGTAAGAGCTATTAAACCGTGTCGGGACCTATACATTTACCGGTAAGGTATGTTACTTGTAAGGAGAACAGAACACGGTAAGACACAGTACACCTATATCCCGGTAGGATGCTCTAAGAGAAAACATCTTCCTTACTGAGTGACCCTTGGCTTGGGCTCTGACCCTATGGATGGTATTCAGTAGCATTACCCCTTCTATATCAGTTACTTTATGATATTACCTGTGTGTGTACTCCGTGAGAACTTCTTTTGCGCGATCTATTTGTCGATTAGCGACAGTGCCATCTATCGGGACTCGGGCGTATTTGCAAGAGTAGTTATCATGTCACGTGCTAGATGGCGCTCTACTTGCTTTCCGGACAAAGCACCCTATTGCCAAGCTTGTAAAGACTTGTTTGTTGGTGTACTTACAGCAACTGGTGTCCAAGTGCGGTGCTAAACTTCGCAGAAACATTGGTGGAGAGTCCTCGAGTTTGGCAAGGAAGGGATCGCCACACTCCGAAGCACGCTCAACCTAGAGATACACTTCGGCTTAGTTACAAACAGGTAGGTATATAAGAAAGTTTTTTTTTGTGATGTGAAAACCGACAATTTCATATTATTACATGGGTATATGTATATGGCATGGACACGTCATGAAGAGGGATGAAAGTCATTACGAAGAGAGTTATGAATGTGAGAGGAGTAGATTCAGAATTGACGAATGATAGAAGTAAGTGGAAGAAGAAAACATGTTGTGCCGACCCCACCTAGCGTGGGATAAGGGCAGGGAAATGATGATGATGATGGGTAAAAAGTCGCCACTGACAATGTATAATTAATGTAGGTTAGATGGCTTGATTATAATATAGTGTAATTAAACACTTGCACTATTTACAGAGATTCATTCAGCCGCTTAACATTTAACTTTTCACACACAAACAGTTGGAGGTCCTAGTGCACTACATAATGGCGGAAGCATCGTCCACCACCTCTGACGAGGAAATGCGTCGAAGCATTGAGAAGCGACTGCCGCTTGTGCTTCGCTGCTGCCGCGCGCGGCCGGCACTCACTGCCGCAGCACTCGCAGCTGCCGAGGGACAACCAGCGCTTCTGCTTCTACTGCATATGAAGGTATCACTGATATTAGAATATACATATAGAATTCACATGACCATTGATAAAATTCGTACTGACGCCTCTATATATAATTACCCTCTTTGTTCATAATTAGCTTTCGCCCACGATTTTGTCCGCATCCCGTTATATCTTGTTCATTTTCCAGGATATAAAGTAACCTAAGTGATAATCCAGGTCACGATCTATACACATTATTCTATAAGTCCGAAAGGGCGGTATTTTGCAGGTCATGGCGAACAGTGTTTGTTCTACGACTTTTGAGATTTCGAAGTTTTTCATTCATGAAATGAGCTCGTAACTTTTACTTAAAATGTACGTACACACAGCATGCGTGTGCGTGCGACGTTGTAGGATGGTACCTACGTGTGCATGCGTGTGTACGGGTTTACGCAAATAGTAAACAAACACTTAGGGTTGTCGCCAATTTCTAAAATAATAAAAGTTGTGCTTTTGTGTCAAAATTTCAATTACGATTTGTTGACCCTTTGCACACGTCCAAGCACTCAGGTCGTCGGTCTGATTACGCCGCCTTCGGGCTTATAGGGTAATTATGTAACACCTTGTATATATATTTCAAGTTCCATACAAATCGGACCAGTTGTTCCAGCGTGATTGAAACAAACATCCAATCATTAAACTTTTACATTTATAATATTAGTGGAAAGTGTTATCTCCTGTTATTTTAGCCCCCTTAAATTCAAGATGGCGTCTAACGCACCGGCGGAATTTCGTCGCCATTTTGGATTTAGACTACCAGTGACCCACCTTAAAGGTTGCAGCAAAAAAATTGCTGCCGGGAATCAATGTAATTTCAGGCTCTTTTTTTGACTAACCCGACTGGGCTCGGTCAATTGTCAATTGCGATCAGAACGAAAAGAGTTGACAAGTCAATCACAAAAGATTTACCACAAGACCTCATTACTAATGAATTTTTTAATACAATTGCTCAAAAAGTGGCGTATTGCAGGGACGTATAGCGTTCGGGATGTGGGCTATTACATACTCGTGCTTTTTTTTACCTTTCCCGAACTCGTGCGTTCTCTTTCCCAACTGTCAAAATAATGTCTATTAAACTACTGTACCGTCACTGGAAGCTTTATATTGAGAAGGCGTATCCGGTTCCGTCGTATTTCCATTCGTTTTAGTACTTTTTACCCGTGTGTATCCGGTCAAGTGGCGCCACCTGGCGGGTGCGATTCATTTTTGCTTCGTAAAATGAAACACGCCATATTGAATTCATTGGCGTTTGGTATTCCGTCGAAGCAACTTGTGCCCAGAGCTCTCTCTGCCACAACCGTTGCATAAATAGTTTAAATATTATATTAGTATTATTTTATATCATATAAAGTAAGGATTATTTCAAATAGTGAAATTCTCCATACCTTTGTTCAGTAAAACTGTGCAAGTAAACTAAGATTAGCATGGCCCTGCAAGGACACGCAAAAGAGGAATAAACTGTAAGTACTACCCTCTATTTTTAATGATTGTACGTGATCAATTCTTTTAATGGTTTTCCGTTCGGATCATGTACCCACATAAGTTATTATTTTAGAAAAGTTTAGTATCCGGTATAATTTATTGTGCAAAAAATTTATTATTTATTTAGAATGGATAGTATGAGTCCGCTTTGGCTGGTAAGCCACAAGTTGTGGCTGATCCTAAGCGAGTTCAAAGCTGCTCCAGCAGCAACTCCTCCAGCAAATAAAGATTTATCTTATCTTATCCCTTACAGCAGTAGCTCATCGAGCTCATTTTCTTAGGTACTTTAATATTTTAGTTTTAATAAGCTTACCTTTTCAGCAATTTTTTTCTTTATGGTGGTTTGAATAAATGTTTATCTACCCTATCTATGGACTGTGAGCCACCAGCCTGGCAGAAACTAGTCCAGAATATGGGTGAGTTACAAAACATTTTTACCAATTTTATTACCAGCTATTCTGATAATGTGAATACAACTTGTCTTTATGAGGCTTCTATTTACTCCGAAGTTAGTGGAGAGCTTTATGAAAACCACAGACCACATCGTTACCTACGGACGAACTGTAGTAATTTAGTACCTAGTGGTGGGTAGTTATAAAAAGATGACCTCTACCTACGAATGTGAATAAACTAGTGTTCAATCAGCAAGCTGTGTTTCACTACACGGTGGTAGCGATGGAACTGTGATGACGGTCAAAATCAACATCAACTTCTTGGTTTATGGCTTTGCAACTTGTTTTTACAATTATGCATTGTCGGTTCAGTAGGACAAAGCTGAAGAACCGAGAGTTTCTAAAGCTACTAGAGGTCCAGTGTTTAGGTAGTACCTCTTGGTCCGAGGTTAGATAAGCTGAGGTGTTTAACCATACTCCAGGTTTCATAGACTTGGTAACAAACGAAAGGGGGTAAAACGTATGACACCTTACGTCATCTGGCACACACGGCTCTAATTAAATTAATCAAATATAATTAAATTAAATTATATACCGTAAACTTGGACAATCTGGTTTATTTATTTTATTTAAAGTAAAGTTGATTTGCTTATTATAGATGAACATACCTAATACTTCATCAGATCTTTTGTGATTAGTTTGCGGCGAATGAGCCGAAAGTATCGAAATGCGCATAGAACCTTTTAGTGGAAGCGTCACTAAATAGATTACCCGTCTGCCACTTACATATTTGAGTCAGAGCCTTTCACCGCTGCCCTGGAAAAGCAGGGGGTGTCCCGCAAAGCCACTCAAATCTGATGGTTTCTCACAGGAGAAATCTAATCCGTGCAACAGCCGCCCCTCGCGGGGGCAAGGCGTTCGATCAAAAGTCTATAGTCTATAGTCTATAGAAATGTTTACCCATGATGAGCCTGGTCTCCTAATGCATATGCATGGTTATAGCAACACACCCTCGCGGGGTGGATGTTATCAGTGCAACAGCCGACCCTCGCGGGGGCAAGGCGTTGATGGTCTATAGTGCCGTCGCGAGGAACATGCACCCATAAGCCTGGTCTCCCAATGCATATGCATGGTTGTAGCAACCCACCCTCGCGGGGTGGATGTTATCAGACCAACAGCCGCCCCTCGCGGGCGGAAGGCGTTCGATTCGAAAGTCTATAGTTCCATCGCGGGGAACATGTACCTACCAATAACGAGCCTAGTCTCCCTTTGTATAATAATATGCTCTGTTGTAGCAAGCAACCCAACCCACCCTCGCGGGGTGGATGTTTCCATAACAACTTTCAGTACAGGAGTCAGTTGTCCAATGTTCAATACTAGAACTATAACTATGTACAATCATGGGAGAGGTTCATTTCACAACAGGGCTCGCGGCCCGACCGTGAAAACAGCTGAGATGAGGACGCTCGAATGCTCCGAGAGGAAACCAGAAAGGTAAGTACAATGAATAAGAAAGCAAGCTCGTATGAGTTAGTGACCAATTCTGGTGACGGAGTTTTTAGGCCGCCTTAAGGCCTCCGTCGTCTCTCAACGACTGCTCTAGAGTCGCGACCGACAGTTTAACGTGCTCTCCGAAGCACGTAAGCGCTCAGATGTTAATGCTACTAACTGCCACCCATCCAAATAGTGACCGCACAGAACGTTGTTTAACTTAGATAATCGGTGAAGATTGGCTAAGCAAGTTATGCCACGAGCGCTTCTTACAAGGACAATGAATGACTCAATGTTTTCGAGCAGGTCAGTTAGCGCACTACCACTCACAGTGGAAGAAAAGATACACTGTTATCAAATACCATTTTTTCGAAAATATAAACATCTTTTCACACGTCTGGCTGCAGAAATGTCTGCCAAAGAGCTGCCAGAAATGACTTCAGCCCCCAAAATATTTTCTATACTAAGAAAATTAGGTGGCTCAGGCATTGCGATAAAATTGGAATGACAGAATCGTTGTATATCTTGAAGATTACCTGATAGTATACCAAAAAGCAGACTTACTTCACGAACATGTCAAGGTCGCAGTCCAAACGTTAAATGGGTAGTCAATGTCGAGAAATCAGTCCTCAACAAAAGAGCATAATATATCTCGGCATATGTACTTGGAGTCCCTGGGACAACCTAAAATCTCTACCCAAAGAAAAATCTATAAAAATATTTCAGAAAGTTGATCAAGTTCTCAAACAAACAAAGGTAACCGTAAAAGATTTGCAGATAATATTTTAATAATTAATTTTGCCAGCCTTGTTGTTCCTCGAGAACGACTCAACCATCGTCAATGATAATGTTCATGAATAGATTTCCAGATCTGTCGACAATGACCTACCTACTGGTTTGGTGGACTGAATTGTATTTTATCATACCCGCATCCGGCGAACTTTTTGACAACAGATGCCCTATCGGGCAATTGGTCACAGGAAGAGCAAGGTCTACACTGCAACCGGAATGAGATGCTGGCTATTCTATATGCCCTTCAAAGTCAAATCAATCTTGCAAACCATCTGGCACGTCATCGTCGCCTCCTCATCGAGTGGCATCTACTACCGGCCTGTGTGGACGTAGTGTTTGCAAAGTAAGAAACATAGTAAGTACAAGACCGGAGACATGTATGTCAACAATTATATTATGTCCCGAGACCTAACAGACCGCCAAACTTTGTTTCACGACGTGTTCAGTGTTCTATGGAATTACCAACTTGCGTGGCTGTTCCCACCACGGTTTCTAGTCCTCAGAGTCTTTGCTCACCTAAATCAGTCAACGGGAACATTTCTCGTAGTAGTTCCCCGGTGGGCAATGGTATTTTGGCGAGCCGACTTCAAAGCTCAAGCTTTAGCAGCACCATTGACACTGAAAAATCTCCAAAAACGCATCGACAGGGCTTCCACCTCCGCTGGTTGACAACATAACTCTCGATGTGTGGAAATATAGGGTGGTCAGAAGCAATAACAACATGGAACACTGAACAGTTATCGTTGCTTAAAAATTCCTGGCGGAAGCCTACTCTAAAAACATATGAGGTGGCTTGAATCGTTGGATTTCTTGCTGTAAATCTAATAAAGTTGACGTAAAAATGCCTACGGGGTCACAAATAGATTTAACTTTTGATTAACAAGTAATCATACGAAACTATTCTTTTACATCAATTTGTAGTCTCTACATCTACATTATGTAACGCTAGCACTTTGCTTTCATTTTTTGGTTAAGCACACTCTAAAATCAATAGCTCTATTAGCTAGAAATCCGAAAACTTTCAAGCCACCGGTCTAGGAAATTAGTGAACTAACTTCGCTTTTTAATGGACTATACAGTAGACAGTAGTAATTTGTTTCAAGTATCGCGTCACACTAGTATAGCACTAGTATTACTTTGCTCAGGAATTCGCATCCACGACCTGAACTTATTCTTAAATATCGTTATCACTGCTTTAGATCAAATAGCAGTATCACATTTTGGCCGATAATTCGTTCAAAAACCGACTGCTGGTAGTTATAGACAGTCTGGCTGGGCTGATCATACTAACTTAACCTTGTTCACAGATCATATAATACTTTACTAGCACTCCGTTAGTATGGGTTGAAATAACTATTAATCATTACATGAAAGACGTTGCACAACCAAATCATTTAATTTGTTTGTTACGGTAAGAAGTATCGCTAAACCTACATCATGCACTGTCATAGCAGTCTAGGTTAAAACGTTGTTTGAACAAGCAGGTATTACAGCACTTTCACGAAGCGTTCGATCTGCGGTTTCTCGGAAGAGTTGGTTGGAGAATCGTTCTCTTGACGAAATCTTGGCTGAGAAAATTAGCGATCAGCTAATACGTTCCAGCATTTTTACAGGCGAGAGATATGAGCAGCAGTCAATCTGAAAGTATGTGTAACACAAATATTTAAAGCATTAAATAAGCTTGGTTAAATAAACAAATGTATGTGTGAAATAAGATTATGATCATTACATTACTTATGATTTTTGATTGTAGCAAAATGATTAAGCTTATTATTACATAAGTAATTAAAAATAGTAAATGAATATTTTACACTTACAGGTTCAATTTTGGTTGATTCGTAAATCACTTTTACCACAGATTATATAATACTATACTAGTCTTTTACTAAGAGTTAAATTGTATTATTGTGTACTTGTTGCTATAATATTTAAATGTCACATTGGCGCTAGGTTACCTAATTATACAAGTGGCGACACCAGGCGATAACAAACAGGTCTCAATATAAAGCTTCCAGTGACGGTACAGTAGTTTAATAGCAGCGTTTTACCTGAAATAAAACGCATATTAAAATACTTACCTCACTGGAAGCTTTCACTTTAATCTCTGCCTGGTGAAATTAAGCCAATGAATTCAATATGGCGTGTTTCATTTTACGAAGCAAAAATGAATCGCACCCGCCAGGTGGCGCCACTTGACCGGATACACACGGGTAAAAAGTACTAAAACGAATGGAAATACGACGGAACCGGATACGCCTTCTCAATATAAAGCTTCCAGTGAGGTAAGTATTTTAATATGCGTTTTATTTCAGGTAAAACGCTGCTATTAAAAAGAAAAACCAACCATGAAGTTTTTACTAAAAAATTCATAGAAGTTTTTATGATTCATGCAAATACGTATATTTCTAAAAAGAAGCTACTAATTTGTTTCAATATCAGATTTTATGATTTGATTGAATGAGTTAGGTTAGGTTTCATTTCATGTCATTAAATGTGTAGCTTTGTTAATCATCCTACTTTATGTTATTGTATAAGTTGCTTGTTCCTATTTTCCTATAAGCATGCTGTGGTACCCTTTAATTATGGGAACACATTGTTTTATTTCCTTTTAAATTCACTTTGATTTGTTTTGTGTAAACCTGTGTTGGGTACCCATTCTTTTCAAAATAAAAAATAAATATAATTAATTTCATCTTCATTTCATATCAATAAAAAAAATTCTACTGAAGTCTTGGCTGTGCGGGCATAGTTCCCTTTGCCTACCAGAATCGGTGAAGAAAAAAAAATCTCGGCTTTTATTCTACGGTTGGCCCCATTTTTCAGAAAATTTCTTTTTATTAAATTGCTTCATTTTTTCGCAACTGTATTAAAAATAGTCGTTCAGTACACGTGCGGAACCGTCATTGCAACTTGTTCCGACTGTCAACCCTCGCCTTCGACTGCGCCTCGGCTCGGGTACACATTTGTCGGAACTCTTTGCAATGACAGCCTTTCCGCACTTGTAATGAAATATACTATTCCGTCTCCTAGGTTCCTAAGATCCGTCAGTTGTTGTCGTCATGCGGTATCCGTCCGTGCGTGGAGTCTCCGCTGTCGGCGTGCGAGTGGTGGCGCGCCGGCGGGGCCTCCACGCACGCCACCGACCGCGTCAGCCACGCCGTGCTCAGCGCACTGCCGCATCCCGACAACCATACCAAGGAACAGGAGCAAAAGTAACGATACTTAAATTTCAGCCAAAATTGGAAGAAGCCCAGCGGGCCTAAGATGCGCACCGCGAGATATTTGTCATGTCGTTCTGTCAAAATGTAAGCATTTTGTACCAGTTTAGGAACTATTGCATTATCTGTGGCACCTAATGGTGTCGACAAAACGCGCCATAATGTACACTTTTGACACTTGTTAGTCGTCGTACCTCTCTGAGGACGAGATAATAGTCACGCAGAAATGTCAAAAGTTGTAATTCAAAGGCGCGGTTTCTCGACAACATTACCACAGATAATGCAATAGTTCCTAAACTGCTACAAAATGCTTACATTTTGACAGAACGACATGACAAATATCTCGCGGTTAAAACTTGCAATGATAGAACTTTGTTTGTTACAATACATTTACAATGCAGTTTTAAAAAATAACAATGTCATTATAAAGCAGCGGGAATCATAAGTTTACTCCGAAAAATGAGTATTTTTCAATGTTTTCTATCGCATTTACAGGTGTTTACGTCAAAATAATTACATTATTGGCACTTAAGGTTACACTAGTCGCCCACCTTTCCATACAAACGTGGAAGGGTAACTACTCCACTGTTTGACGTTGACCAACCAAAACTAAGGATTATATCAATTTATCTCGTCATAAGTCGTTAAGCCACGACGGAGGCGTTAAGGCGGCCTAATGACTCCGTCACCAGAGTTGGCTACTAACTCATACGAGCTTGCTTGCTAATGCAACTGGTTGCAAATGAATTATTAATTACAGAATGGCACGACTAGACAACGGTATCCGAGCCCTTTGGTCGAGGTGCTCCGGTGCAGGCGCTAGGGCTTTGCCCCTGGCCGCAGCATTGCTACGTGGAGCCCTACCCTTGCATGCCAAGCAGCATACCTACCTTCTAGCTGCGTTGGAAGCCTTACCCGACGAGGAACTGTTCGCTGAAGAAAATAAGTAAGATCACATGACTAGGATCATCAGTTTTAGTTTATGTTTCAATAGCTTCCGCCCGCGACTTCGTTCGCGTCCCGTTGGAACCCGTTGATTTTTATTGTGTTAATCCAGGTCACGGACAATATAAATACGAAGTTTCATCGAAATCGGATCAGTAGTTTTTGCGTGAAAGAGGAATAAACATACATACATATATTCGTACAAACTTTCGCGTTTATAGTATTACTAGGACTACGATTTACGACGATTTTCTGTGTTTTATTGTTTTCCGATTGTGGACCACTTGTATACGTCATAATAATCGTTTTTAGTTTACTGAATAACGAGTAGGTGTTTCTCAAAAGCATTTAAAATCCCATTTGGCTGCGCCAATTGAATTAAAACTGGCGCAGTCTGACTGATTATATCCCAAAATTATACATCTATACTAATATTACAAAAAGAAAAGATTTGCTTGTTTGTTTGTTTGCATTGAATAGGCTCCGAAACAACTGGACCGATTTGAAAAATTCTTTCACCGTTGGGAAGCTACAGTTTCCCCGGGTGACATAGGCTATATTATATTTTCAAAAAAATTCAAGATCTTTAATAAAACTTCAATAATGTATCCCAAGGTGTAAAAAATGATCTGATTTTTTTTTAATGTTAAATACCCGTGCGAAGCCGGGACGGGCCGCTAGTATTATTATATTTACATTCCAGCTCGGAGATCCACAGCATCCTCGAAGGCTTCCTGTCCCTCGCCAAGCAGTCGGGCGGTGGTGGTAAGGCCGGTGGGCTGGGTGCATTGCTGCATCGCGTCGCTGCTCTACTGCGACGCTACACCACAGCCAGCCCTGTACAGGCCGCGCAGTTACTGCACGCGCACGCCGCTCTCGTGCAGTAAGTACAACTGGCCGGTGCTAATACAGGCACATGAGACTTTATCCCGCAGAGCACGTCCTCAGTGGATGTATTCAGTGAGGCAACGCTTATAGGAAGTGGTCACCACTTCACATTAGGTAGGCCATCAGCTTTTTTCATCAATTAGTTGTATAAAAATTATCTTCCAGCGGGCCTAAGATGCGCACCGCAAAATATTTGTCATGTCGTTCTGTCAAAATGTAAGTCATTTTGTATCAATTTAGGAACTATTGCATTATCTGTGGCACCTAATGGTGTCGACAAAACGCGCCATAATGTACACTTTTGATACTTGTTAGTTGTCGTACCTCTCTGAGGACGAGATAATAGTCATGCAGAAATGTCAAAAGTTGAACATTCAAAGGCGCGGTTTCTCGACAACATTACCACAGATAATGCAATAGTTCCTAAACTGGTACAAAATGCTTACATTTTGACAGAACGACATGACAAATATCTCGCGGTGCGCATCTTAGGCCCGCTGCCCTATTTCAAGCCAATACGAAAATTAGACTTTGAAGACTAAGACGTCAGAAATTTGAGTATTTGCTTTGAGAAATTTGTGTATGGCATAATGGTATTGAATGCAGCACATTTGAAGACATAAATGTTAATTCAGGTCGATACCGGCGTTGAGTTCGTTACAAAGCGGTGAGCTGTCGAGTCCGGCGTCCGCAGCGCCGCCGCCGCACGCGCTGCTCGCCCTGCAGAGACGTAACGACACGCCAGAGAACCTGCACTGCCATCTACAAGTAACACACTGTTCACACACACCTTGCCAACCAACCAATGCCATCACACCTTTTATAAATAAATAAATATTCACGGACACTTAACACAACGCCTTCTAGTCCCAAACTAAGCAAAGCTTGTACGATGGAAACTAGATGGCTGATAGAATACATATAAAAAGGATTTAGCTTAAAAATGTACGAATCAGACAGAGAATTTAAATTAATTTCATTTATTTTTATGGCTTTGAAACGACCAACAGGGGTGAAAAGGTTTTATAAACCGCTTGGTCCAGCAGTATCCTGGTCAACAAAACTCAACAAAAACAACAATGAATATCAACGAAAACAACGGAACGAATTTAACGATAACTCGGAGTGCGTCAAATAGCGTGGAAAGCGAATCCTGACTGACTATTTTTTTGTAGCGCGTACTTCACTGTGTGAGTATAGACAGCGATAGAGAGTGAGCGAGAACGCATGCGAGCGGACACCATTTTCAGATCTATTCTCTATCTGCGCGGCTTATACATACTTTTTTTTTTGTAAATACATACTTATAATACATAGAAACACCCAGACACAGAACAAACATCTATGTATGCCACACAAATGTTTGTTCTCGGTGGGGATCGAACCCACGACCCACAGCACGGAAGGCAGAGCTACTACCGACTGAGCCATGACGCCTATCAATATAATGAATAAAGAAGACAGTGCTCTACAAAAGAACGAGATAACACTACTACTTGCCACGAGGACTAAACTACCATATTGGTAGATTTTGCTTGGACAATGTAGTACCATTATTTTAATACAAAAAAATTAAACAATGAGTATCAAGTAAGCAATAAATCACGTATTTCAATATAAATCGCGAAATATGAAAAAGGTCCAAAAGGGTCACTATATTATTTTGATTTATTTGATGGAAAGGTAGGATTTAGTGAGTGGCGCAGGTAACTCTTTTCTCTTCCTTGTCTTTGGACGAAACGAAAACAAAATGGCCGTTTCGTTTCTATTGTGATTTGCCGGTTGTCGGTTTGTTTACAGAAGAAATTTGTTTGAAAAACTGCGTTTATAGACCTAATAGTGCCCTCGTCATACTTTTTGAGTAAATTTTGAGAAAGAGACTAGTCTATTTAAGCTACTTTCATAGCATTATGTCGTACGGCATTTTGTTGTGGGGGAGTGCTGCAGACATAAACACCATATTTGTGTTGCAGAAGAGGGCTATTCGTGCAATTTATAACATGGGTCCCAGAGAATCACTAAGAAATAAGTTTAAGGAAATAAATATAATAACAGTACCTTGCCAGTACATCTATGAAAACTCATTGTATGTTCAAAAAAATATCAATCTATTCAACAAAACAAGTGATAATCATAATGTTAACACTAGAAATAAAGACAAACTCGCTGTTCCCACCACTAGGCTCACAAAAATTTGTAAATCTTTCAAAGGGCAATGTGTACGCTTCTTTAACAAAATCCCAAGTGATGTGTCTCAGTTGTCGATTGGCAAGTTCTAAAACGTAATAAAACAGAGACTTCTTTTAAAAGCATACTATAAAATATCTGATTATTTAGAAGACAAACAAGCTTGGGACGAACTAGCTCCAACTCATCCAATAAAAAAAAAATGTAATCATACCTAATCATACAAAACGTAATGACGATTCAAAGTGATCAGTGAGATTTTATTGAATAAAAGATTTTTGACTTTGACTTTGCAATACTGACACTTTTTGTGTGTGCTGTGAAATTTGTTATTTTGAGCTGAAATATTTTTGCGATAGTGGACACTATATTCTGCGAAATTGAAGCTTTGGGTTGTGTAGTGCTGTGTTACTTTTACTTATGAGAAATAAACTCAAACAGGAAACATATCATACGAGGTGCGATAGGTACACGATTTTTTGGGACATTATAAAAATCTTTGTGATTTCCTTATCTGTTGCAAACATTATAAAAGTACTAATAAAAATAAGAAATTTTTAGTAATGTTGTTTTTTTATTCTTATCCAAAATAAAGAACAGGGTAGGTATCCAAGTAGGTAGGTAGGTAGTAGTAGTATCGTACCAACCTATATTCAGTAAGTACCTAATTCAAATATCCCGCGCTAAATCCTATGAGGACAGATTACTCGCCCGCACTACGTCTCACTACTCTTGAGGATGAACGCCTTCGGGGAGATCTCATCGATACTTACAAGATTTTAACCCTTCATTACAACCTGCCCAACTTTCACGACATTCTTATCAGAAAAGATGAGCTAAGACCCTCACGTGGTCACCGACTGAAGTTGAACCGTGACCCCTCCGTCTCCCTTGCCGCTTATCACTTCTTCAGCAATAGAGTGGTTCACAATTGGAACATGCTATCAGATGACGTCGTTACTGCTACTTCCGTCAATGCATTCAAACACAAACTAGACATCTGGCTTCGAACAAATAAATCAGTGCTCAAAAGAATTTACCAAACTTAAGAGACTATAATTTCAACAAAATTTTAACACTGTCTGACGTAGACACATCAGCGAAAGCGGCTCGTCTATAAACAAATAAATAAATAAATAATTTTAGTTGCGGTCGGTTTGAACGGGAGCGTTTGTGTGCTCCCGTGTTAGCCAATCCGAAGTATGCAGTGAGCGTTCTTCTCGTTAGAGTAGTAATGTTCTGTGGTTCACACGGCATTGTCCTGCACGCTTTTTTGCAGTATACGTTTTAACGAATAAATAGTGGCACATACATTGTACATGGAACCACATGGCGTTTGTACTGCAAAAAGTCGTATACTGTTTATACGTTTAATTGAATACTCAACGGATTTGTCAAACAAATCGAATGAACTTTAACGTATTCGGCTTGCAGTGCTGTGTGAAAACTGCGGCTATTCGTATTTTACACGAACGAAAATCTACCGGGTGAATGTACGTTAAAAAAACGAGTACACACAAAAACGTGCAGGACAATGCCGTGTGAACCCAGCCTTAGCGCTGCAGAAACGTCACTCGTTGGAAGACTTGCATTGTGAACCAAAGGCTGTAACATCGTTGCATTCTACTTAGAATCAGTGGGTCAACCTTCACTTCTTCTTTATCTCTGTTTTTCGTCATGCAAGACTTTTCATAGTGTCCTTCCAGAGTGACCAATCAGAGCAAGACGTCCAATGGTTCGCAACCACCACTAGGTCGTCTCATCAGCTAATAAGCTAGTAGGGTTTACTAAACTACACTTTCCAGTGCATAGTCTCTAATAAATGGTTTCAACATTGAGCTCTTTTAAAATGAAATACCAATTGCACAGCATGTTGGTGTTGTTCCAGGAGATCGAGTCGTGGGGCAGTCGTCGCGGCGGCGCGTGGGGCGGCGCGGCCGTCGCCGGCGCCATCCTCCGAGCCACGGCGCCGCTCGCCGCCTCTCCGCATGCGCCGCTGCGGAACACGGCGCTGGCCGTGCTGGCCAAGGTGCTGCCCGTCGTCACCGACACCAAGCCCGGTGAGATACAATACCAACATCCTCCGAGCCACGGCGCCGCTCGCCGCCTCTCCGCATGCGCCGCTGCGGAACACGGCGCTGGCCGTGCTGGCCAAGGTGCTGCCCGTCGTCACCGACACCAAGCCCGGTGAGATACAATACCAACATCCTCCGAGCCACGGCGCCGCTCGCCGCCTCTCCGCATGCGCCGCTGCGGAACACGGCGCTGGCCGTGCTGGCCAAGGTGCTGCCCGTCGTCACCGACACCAAGCCCGGTGAGATACAATACCAACATCCTCCGAGCCACGGCGCCGCTCGCCGCCTCTCCGCATGCGCCGCTGCGGAACACGGCGCTGGCCGTGCTGGCCAAGGTGCTGCCCGTCGTCACCGACACCAAGCCCGGTGAGATACAATACCAACATCCTCCGAGCCACGGCGCCGCTCGCCGCCTCTCCGCATGCGCCGCTGCGGAACACGGCGCTGGCCGTGCTGGCCAAGGTGCTGCCCGTCGTCACCGACACCAAGCCCGGTGAGATACAATACCAACATCCTCCGAGCCACGGCGCCGCTCGCCGCCTCTCCGCATGCGCCGCTGCGGAACACGGCGCTGGCCGTGCTGGCCAAGGTGCTGCCCGTCGTCACCGACACCAAGCCCGGTGAGATACAATACCAACATCCTCCGAGCCACGGCGCCGCTCGCCGCCTCTCCGCATGCGCCGCTGCGGAACACGGCGCTGGCCGTGCTGGCCAAGGTGCTGCCCGTCGTCACCGACACCAAGCCCGGTGAGATACAATACCAACATCCTCCGAGCCACGGCGCCGCTCGCCGCCTCTCCGCATGCGCCGCTGCGGAACACGGCGCTGGCCGTGCTGGCCAAGGTGCTGCCCGTCGTCACCGACACCAAGCCCGGTGAGATACAATACCAACATCCTCCGAGCCACGGCGCCGCTCGCCGCCTCTCCGCATGCGCCGCTGCGGAACACGGCGCTGGCCGTGCTGGCCAAGGTGCTGCCCGTCGTCACCGACACCAAGCCCGGTGAGATACAATACCAACATCCTCCGAGCCACGGCGCCGCTCGCCGCCTCTCCGCATGCGCCGCTGCGGAACACGGCGCTGGCCGTGCTGGCCAAGGTGCTGCCCGTCGTCACCGACACCAAGCCCGGTGAGATACAATACCAACATCCTCCGAGCCACGGCGCCGCTCGCCGCCTCTCCGCATGCGCCGCTGCGGAACACGGCGCTGGCCGTGCTGGCCAAGGTGCTGCCCGTCGTCACCGACACCAAGCCCGGTGAGATACAATACCAACATCCTCCGAGCCACGGCGCCGCTCGCCGCCTCTCCGCATGCGCCGCTGCGGAACACGGCGCTGGCCGTGCTGGCCAAGGTGCTGCCCGTCGTCACCGACACCAAGCCCGGTGAGATACAATACCAACATCCTCCGAGCCACGGCGCCGCTCGCCGCCTCTCCGCATGCGCCGCTGCGGAACACGGCGCTGGCCGTGCTGGCCAAGGTGCTGCCCGTCGTCACCGACACCAAGCCCGGTGAGATACAATACCAACATCCTCCGAGCCACGGCGCCGCTCGCCGCCTCTCCGCATGCGCCGCTGCGGAACACGGCGCTGGCCGTGCTGGCCAAGGTGCTGCCCGTCGTCACCGACACCAAGCCCGGTGAGATACAATACCAACATCCTCCGAGCCACGGCGCCGCTCGCCGCCTCTCCGCATGCGCCGCTGCGGAACACGGCGCTGGCCGTGCTGGCCAAGGTGCTGCCCGTCGTCACCGACACCAAGCCCGGTGAGATACAATACCAACATCCTCCGAGCCACGGCGCCGCTCGCCGCCTCTCCGCATGCGCCGCTGCGGAACACGGCGCTGGCCGTGCTGGCCAAGGTGCTGCCCGTCGTCACCGACACCAAGCCCGGTGAGATACAATACCAACATCCTCCGAGCCACGGCGCCGCTCGCCGCCTCTCCGCATGCGCCGCTGCGGAACACGGCGCTGGCCGTGCTGGCCGTGCTGGCCAAGAGCCCGAGACTATACTAATCCTGGTTATGAACTATAATTTCAAGTTTAATCCAAACCAATGTCCACTTGTAGGAACGTGATTGAAGAACAAACATGGTGACTTTCGCATTCATAGTATTAATAGTCGCACTGTAGACACTTTCCAGTAAATCTACTTTACCACACGATACTAACATCAATCCCTTTTTCCAGCTCTACAAGCGATCCTCGAGTGCCTAGACTCAAGCCTGCCTGAAGTGAGTCAGTCAGCATTAGACAAGCTACCTGACGTGTTAGGAGGCATGCAAGAACACGCCGCCCAGGTGTTGCTCAAGGTCTTCGAACTCGGGCTCAAGGCGAGTCAGCCAGTGGAGCCCTGTCTCGCAAGATGTGTCGCCGCGCTCAATATTCAACGCGGCTGCTAGTGTTTGAACAATGCGACTAGGAAGTGGAAATAAGCAGGTCACATGTTGTATATCAAATGGATGAAGCAGAAAAGATATAGAGTAGAAATATAGATCTGTAGATAAATATAGGACTACAAATCATCATAGAGATGTACAATCATGGAAAAGATGATGTAGGAATCAGTCCCTTCTTCCTCTCGTGGTTGTTCGGTGGCTAGGGCTACCACGAATTTGCCAATGTCAATCAGTCCCAATGTCCTGGTTTTGATCTCAGAGATTGTCAGACATTTCCTAACAGATGAATTAATGTTTAGAAAAGGTCAACATTTAGATGACCAATATATACTGTACCATTGTTAAGACTCGTTTTGGACTGGACAGGGTAGACTATGGGCTGCCCTAACTCTTATCAACAGTGAAATATACTATATTAAGTATCAAGCTAAAGTACTTTAGAAAGTAGGAAATAGATGTACCTTAGCTAGGTGCTGTGTATAAAATAAACAAAATATTCATTTGAAAATGATTTTTCAATATAAAATTCCTTAATTTTATTACAATCTGTTATTTACAATAACAATACTTCATTTACATTCACAAATTAAAATGCATTGATAAGTCGTCATAAAATAAAATCTGCAACTTTGGTATCTCAGTATTTCCCGAAACAAAACACAAATCTCTTTATAATACTTAGAAAAAAAAAAATTGTAAGCACTAGAACCCGCACCAAGCAGTCAAGTCCACCACAACACTGATTATCACCAATCATTGGACCCAAGATCTGTGAATAATTTATCCTTTATCTTAGGCTTGGGGTCTTCTGTTATTTTCGTGTCCACTGCACCCACTTTGCCAAGAATGTATTCAAATTCTGAAACAATGATAAATTGGACAGATTACAAAAAAGCAGAAACCTATGATGCTAAATCATGTAATAAAATTCTTGGTTTTTGAAACCTTCCAATAAGCACATTTGGAGTTTGCTTACTATTCTTTCTAACATTAATTTTAGGGTCTTCTGAGGACAATACAGGCAACCCTTGTGTTGCGAGACTCCATTGACCACAATCCATTATTTGACTTTAAAGCCTCCATGGAATTTTACTTGTAGGTTCATGTTTTGTGCATGACACAAATAAAACAATTCCTTACCATCACAAGTTAAAGCTGTCCCTCTCAGCTCATGGGGTCCTAAGAACTGCTTCTTCATATCCCCTTCAAAGTACACAAACACACTGGGTAGATTGCTCTCTGGGAAGTTAGGGATGCATGTCTGTGCGACTGCTTTTAAGAACTTTGTGTACGGATACTTGGCGGCTAGCTGCTTCATGTGTTGGTTTAGAAGTGCACATTGCTGGATGCTGTAAACAGTTTTTTCTTTTAAAACTAAGTTCCTTTCTAAAGATATGTATTAATTATATATGCTGTACTATTACAGCCAATTCAGCCATATCTCTTTTTCTTAGGCTTAGGTCTTAGGCTCATTTTCTGGTAAAGAAATTGATACTCAAGCATAGATTTGAGTAACAAAACCCTCATTAGGTTTCCCTTTGTCTTGTACCACAGCACTAAGGGTGTAATAGATTTCCTTTTTAGGAGATTTAAATCTTGTCTATTGATATTTGAACTGTTATAAGATTCCTCTATATTTGCATTTTACTGCTGAAGCACTAATTGGACTCAAGAACGGACATTTTGGGAGTTTGTATGAGAATATAGAGGAATCTTATAACAGTTCAAATATCAATAGACAAGATTTAAATCTCCTAAAAAGGAAATCTATTACACTCTTAGTGCTGTGGTACAAGACAAAGGGAAACCTAATGAGGGTTTTGAACTGTTTTTAAATTAGATTATTTATTCCTAAAAAATGAGGAGTAAGAGGTCATAGGGTAATATGCATACCCTTGCTTGTATAAATGGATGATGACCCAGATACCATCTCCAGCCCTATTGACCTCCTGTACATATTCTTGGCCAGAAACTTCTATGACCTCTCCAAAACGAGGCTTCTCAGACAATCTCTTCATCTCGGCAATGCGTTTCTGTCTGTACTCTTGGATTACTGCTTCATCCTCCGAGTCTTCTAACTCATCCAGACCATCCAAGTCTAGCTCTGACAGTTGTTTGTCCTCTAAAAGTGAATAGAACTTTCAATTATGGAACTTTGATTTCTGGATTACAAGCGATGTTTATTAGAACCTCAAATTATATGAAATATTGTTCAAACTTTTACAGAGGCTCGAGCAAAGCCAGGATAAGCAACAGGTGTTCTCTAACCTACAAGAACCAAAATGTTTTGCACTCACTCTCAGACTGCTTGTTCTGGATAGCCTGCTCCATCATGTTGATGATCTCATCCTCCGAGATCTCCTTCTCTTTGGGAGGCAGGATTCCCTTAGCCCGAAGGACATCATTCCATTCTGTATCCTCATTTGGATTCTAAAAATAAACATTGAAAACTTCAAACGGTGCCAATTCCAGTAGTCGACTTTTGAGATGCCTCTATGAGCATTTTATTACCTGCATTTTGGAGGAATAATGGGTTTTTTATTCAGAAAATTAATTTATTAATTTTCCTTCTGACCGTAATTTGAGCCGATGAGCAATCGACCGAAAACAATGAAATGTATGTTGACATGACAATGACAATCGACATCACTGACAATGACATACATACATACTAAAATTGCTGTATTGACAATGACAAAGCTTTGTAATTTCACAGTGATTGTTATACAAAATGACACATAAAATCTGTAAAAGTTGTCAAATTAATCACTATACGTCGTCGAGTTGGAAAAAAATTAAAAATTTCGTGTCGCTCGCTATGTTCAGAGTTTCGTTACCCAGTTCAAATAAATAAATTATGGCTGATACAGAAGGACATTTAGTCGAAGAAACTAGATACCATGAGGGAAAAGGTAAATCCTGTTATGTTTTTATTGCGTAGGGTTCATTCAGTGTGTGACCGCGCGTTTGCTGTGCTAGACGGCTAAGTGGCTGCGCCGTACCCTCGTGTTACCTCTGTGACATTGAAATTGGGTTCTTTTTATAATTGCTGCGTGGATTGTGGTGCTGGGCCGCCAGGAGCGAAGTGTACCGCCCAACGAGCGCTTTGAGTGCCTCCCTCGCCTCGAGCATTAGTGATCATGACTGGAGGAGCAGACAGGAGCCTGGAGACAGGTATTCAATGTTTTTGTTGCACCATACGTACATAGTGTATGTGTTTACATGCGCCAACGTAATGTTACTGGCGCGATTTACTCGTTTTACGTCTTGAACTTTGCTCTGTGATGAGACACAATTCTGTACTTGATCATACATAGTTTATTATTTTGAAGAAAATCTTACTTTCGTGGAACTGAATGAGATTGTTTACTTTATAATAAGACAGGTGGTTCAACTTTTAACAATATTGTTAACCTATACATTTCTAATAGATAACAATGGTATCTATAAACAAGCATTTAATTTTGTAAACAAAGACTTCACCAAGCTCATTACCCTTTCAGTTATTATTATGAAATCACAATTGTTTTTACTTCGAGTCATGCTTAGTAGATACAAAGAAGACCTATGTTGCATGGCTTAGCATTAATAAAAAATTATAAATAAATAAATATTATTGGACATTACACACAACACTCTCTAGTCCCAAACTAAGCAGAGCTTGTACTATGGAAACTATATTGCTGATATAATACTTACATACTTTTTTTTTTGTAAATACATACTTATAATACATAGTAACACCCAGACATAGAACAAACATCTATGTTTTGCCACACACAAATGTTTGTTCTCGGTGAGGATCGAACCCACGACCCACAGCACCGAAGGCAGAGCTACTACCAACTGAGCCATGACGCCTGTAAAAGTATACTTACAACCATTCTCTCAGCAATCTAGTTCCCATAGTACAAGCCTTGCTTACTTTAGGACTAGAGGGTGTTGTGTCAAACATCCAAGAATATTTATTTATTTAATAGAACAAGTCACATACAAACACTAATTTTATGTTTATAAAGGTCATCATTAGACATCGGATTATATGCAATATCAAAATGCCAAAATATGCATGCAAATATGCACTAAAAAAGGGTGAAAAATACATAAAATATGCACAATCAAAAAACATTTGCAAATAGAATTTACGTTTATTATTAACACATTATGATTGAAAATTAATAAAAATAGAATTATATGCATTTGCATATGCAAACATGCAAATGCATATAATCCGATGTCTAGTCATCATCAATGAATAACCGCTGATCATCCCGATGTATCATCCATTACATATCTTATTCATTTATATTCCTTTTTCCCTGAAATAATAATAATTAAGTCTCTATCTACGCTATGAGAACGTCCTATAAACATAATTATTTTAGATCCCAGTTTCTTGGCTCTTGCCAAATCATACCACAATAATGATACATTTTACTTTCATCTGTAAATAATTATTTTTATAACAGTACATTGATCTACTTAAATCATTCAATAACTTTTACATTTATAAATAATATGATTTTTATACACATGTCAGTTCGGATTTATTCACTCATGTGGTTATGGAAAATCTCAATTGATTAAAAACTTCAACTCCAAGTTAAACTGCTTGTATTTTTTGCTCCAAGTTCCGGTATAATTACAACTAGTTTTTACATCTGTGATTGCATGTGGCTTTATAAATGTGGTTCTGTGCATGACTAGGCAATTCTTCATTCTGCCACAGATGGTTTGGACACTGCTTTGCTTATTATTATTATTTTATACACAGGCAACTTAAAGCTGATACGTTTATATCACTTAATATTGTCTGTGGACTTGGTTTATCTAGTCTGTTTTCAACCGTTGGAGCACTAATTATAGTCTCTGGCAGCCTATTCCAGGCTTCGACCACACGGTTTGGCAAGGTATGTCTTTTTTATTTTATTTTATTTATTTATTGAAGGGACCAACAGCTACAATGGTAAGTTAGAGTTAAATATTTTTTTTTTATATAAAACAGCCAATTACAGGTCTCTCTAAATATTACGTTAGGTATACTATAGCTAAACAGTAAATTATAAAGACAATAGGAAAAAAGAGCTAATAGTATCCAAAAAATAACCTACAAAAACTAGCTAACACTAATAACTTAACATTTATAAACTACCTACCTATTACGTACTGATTTGGACCAGTTGAGCTGTCTATAAATCGTTTGCAACGGTTTGTAGAAAGCTCAACTGTTTCATGTGTATTTTGTAAATAGGGGTTGCTTTTAGGGTTGCTTGTACCTGGTAGGCTAACCAGTTTGAGAGAGTGTCCTCTTAGGTTTTTGTTCTCGTTTAAGTTGTACATGCTTGCTAATTCTGGTACATTGTAGTGACCCTTAAGGGTTTTATAGGTCTCTATCAGATCATCATAAAATGTAGCTATTTGTTTCACAAATGATTTTTCATCTATTCACTTGAACTAATATTACATTACTAGCTTCCGCCCGCGACTTCGTTAGCGTTCCGTTGGATCCCGTTGATTATGGGATATAAAGTTGCCTATGTGTTAATCCAGGTCACGGACAATATATATTCCAAGTTTCATCCAAATCGGATCAGTAGTTTTTGCATGAAAGAGAAACAAACATACATACAACAAAAAAGTATATATGTATTCTATCAGCCATCTAGTTCCCATAGTACAAGCTTTGCTTAGTTTGGGACTAGAAGGCGTTGTGTTAAATGTCCGTGAATATTTATTTATTTATTTATTTATACATACATACATCCTCACAAACTTTCGCGTTTATAATATTAAATGGGATTTTAAAAATGTTTGCGGTAGAATTTATCTATGGTCTAACATGAATCATGTACCTTTTGTATTTCTTAACCATTGAAAGAATACTCAGCTAAATGTTTTACTTCTCAATGAAAAACTATCAATAAAATGTCTTTATTTTATTTCTTCTGCTCGAGTCTTGTATTAAGATTTGGAGTATGTGTTTAAGCTTATGGCATTGTCTTGTCAGTTCACATGACCACTCGACATGCCAATATTATAGAAACACATCTCTGTTGTAAAAATTAGCTTCGTATCAAAAATGGAGGGATTTAGTCTACCTACCTACTCAATACACAAGCAACACATTATGGAGTCAAATTAGAACCTGTCCACTATAATTTCTTATGCACTATGCTAATATGCACCTAGAATTGAGGTCTCCGTCCAAGTGGGTTAGAAAGTGTTGTCACTTCTTATGCAACACCCACTTTTTACTACCTGTGAGTATAAGTTATGTACCTAAGCACATTATGATAATTGTCTATGGGTTTATCTACTCAAATATACCTACAATGTTTTTGCAAGTAAAAACATTATTTTTAAGCGACTTCAAAAAAAAGAGGTTCTCAATTCGGTTGTATTTTTTTTTTGTTTTTTACCTCACATCTCCGTCATTTATGCACCTACTTGAAAAAATATTTTTTTATCTGTTAGGGTATGCTTCCAGATTGGTCCCATAAATTTTTTATCAAAATCAGTTCAGTAGTTTTGCAGTTAAATAAGAATAACTCGAAAAAACACGTCATTCATTTACATAACATTGCGTATTTTGCTTTCCTGTGACGTTTCTGCCGTGCTTATGATCAATAGAACAGTCACAATGAATTGCCATCATCATCATCATCATCATTTGATGATGAAGGCGTATCAAATTGAAGTCGGTTTTTCCAGTTTTTTAAACTTATGTGTGTATAATTTATGCAGTGACTTTTTATCGTGATTTTTTGTCCATGCAATATTCTAAAAGAAGTAATTCCTGATTTATCCATGCTTCAGATTTTAAGTACAACTTATATAAGACTAAATCGGTCTACTAAAAGTGTGTAAAAGACAAATTCCAATGTAAGTCAATAGGCCAACTCATCTAGGCTGTTCATAAGTAGCATAGTAAACACTTTATTTAGGACATTTAAACTGTGAAAGATAACTTCAACCAGCCTAATATTGCGGTTTTACACAGTTTTAGCAGTTAAATAAAATTTAAATTAAAAAAAGTATAATCTTTATAACTACTGTAATAAAGTTTCAAGTGGCTTGTGCTTACTCACATTATCAACGATGGTAAATGTTTATACTCAGCTCCCTTAACATGATAAATTTTCGTTTTCTTATCTCAAATCTCTTCATATCCCAAAGCAATCAACACCTTAACACAACACCGTAGAACTTTTTCCATATAAGTCAGTGTTTGAAATGTTCTCATAAATCCAATCGTAATCTTTTATGCAGGTAGGTACCTATGTGATATTTTGCAGTGACTAATGAAAAGAAAGCATTTTAAGATAGTGGAGATTATTGGATGAAACTCCTATCGCCAACCAGTAAACGAAAACAAACCTTACTGCATAAGTGACCTTTGAGATAAAATGTCATATTTGATTGAATGTATATCCCTTTCTTTAGTAACGGATTTTGAACACCACGAGATCTGTGTTAGATCAAATAAGTCGTGCGAAATCCTATTGAACTAAGTTTCAATTTCTTAAAATATTCCAATCAATCTGAGTGGGAAGTAACTGGCGTGTTGGTACACCGCCAAACCAACTCTGACTGTACACGTAATGCTGTGATGCTGAGCGATGATAAATATTATGTAGTCACCCTGTGTCATAATCTGTGTTGAGCATATCGCGGCTTTGTACGCGTTGTCCAAGCATCAGCATCAGCATCAGCAGAAGCGCTCGTTGCGTAGCTTACTTACTTACTTAGCCAATCTTAACCGATAATCTAAGTTAAGCAACGTTCTGTGCCGTCACTATTTGGATGGATGACTGTTAGTGGCATTTACATCTGAGCGCTTCCGTGCTTCGGAGGGCACGTTAAACTGTCGGTTCCGGGTCTAGCAGTCATTAAGCCACGACGGAGGCCTTAAGGGGACCTAAAAACTCCGTCACCAGAGTTGGCCACTAGCTCATACGAGCTTGCTTTTTGCTTTTAGCATCAGCAAGCATCAGTGGCTACTGGTATTCCAGAAACTACCCAAGACCATATATATTTATGAATTGCACCACAAAATATGGTATAGTAGGTACCGCTTACACAGGACTAGCACAGTTCTAAAGCATACATTGAAGTGTAGTTTGTTTTGTACTGTGTAACTGATTGTGTGGCAAGAATTTATCAATTTAACATCGAGTATTTCGGTTTTGCATACATCATTCGGAAAGGTATAAAATTGTTATGTAGTGGCCAAATTGAATTTAGAGTTGGCAGACGGTGGAGTGATGGAATTGGCGCCGCGTTATACTACCAAGTTAATGAACGTTAAAGTTAGTATAACCAAAGAATATAAAGTCTAAAGATATGGATGTCTTGTTTGGCTTGACGACGACTGTCCAACGCATTGTACTATAACTGGGGCCTACCCCTTGAACCCAGAAACTCTTGTAACTTCGAATCTAACACGTACATGATAATGATCGCTGCTTCAAATGTTAATGACGGTAACCGTTTGTGGCTTTTGTTGATCTAACAACGAGCTATGCTCCACTTCGATGTAGAAACAGATGCTATGATTAAAGTCTTTATTATGATGGTATTAACCGATCACGTCATGAGGCCTTGACTTTGAGGCACACATACATAGCTCTACTACAGTTCATACACAGCAAACCTATATATATTAACATAATAAGCGTAATCTTAATTTTGCATGCTGGTTTTCATTGGCGAAGTGTGAGAATCAATAATTTATTGAAGATCTACTATGTACCACTCTTCACGCAAATAAATCATTCATTCATACAGATGCTATGTTTCATTTGATATCAATCGGATTTCGGAAAAATATACTTTATTCTCCTGTAGGTCTCCTGTATTGTTTCGTCGATGAAAAGGAAACGCAATCAGATGATGATAGAGGTTTACCGAGATATTGTTAAGAAAATAAAACAAGACGCCAAAGAATCACTAGAACTGTCAAGTGCTTCGAAAGCAAAACTTCAGCATTTAGATATACACTTCTAACGCATCATGACACGATTCTCCGAACGTACGCTCCGAGTCAAAACTTCCCAGAATCAAAGAAATCAAAGAAAGAAACTTCCCTTCAAATAATTTTAGCCAGACGGCTCCTATTTCACATTATCGTATTGCAAAGCTTGCGGTCACCTTGTATGGTTTGCACCTGATCTTACTGACCACTTCCGAAGACGTAGAATCTGACTCCCGCCTAATTGCAGCAAATGACACTGGGATAGGCATTTGGCATCCATCTATCTATACTATTATAAAACTGTAAAAAGCCAAAAACTAAAATTAAAGATAAGGAAAAACGAAATATGCAGATATACTAAATAAACGATTCGGATTCCGAAAATCGAGTTTGTCTGCTTATCTGTTTGTTTGTTCGCGGATCACGCCTTAACTACTGGATCAATTTCAATGAAACTTATACCATTCGAGGCCCTATTTCCGGAATGAAACATAGACTATATTTTATTAGATCAAAGACGTGTATTCTTAGATACAGCTTGAACTCTCTAACGCAAAAGCTGCTATTTGCTAGGATGTTCATCGTATGCTGGTTGACAGATATTTTGGTGGAAAATTTCGCACGCGTACGAAGTCGCGGGTATCAGCTAGTTAACAATAAAATCGGCTTTGAATGTGAAACCTAATTACACCTAGACATTTACGATGCCGTTCTTGACGCGTAATGCTCTTAAAGTGCATTCTAGGAAAGTTAGACATTCAAGGAGTGGTTTTAAATTAGCTACACTCGGTAACTGCTAAAAGTATTCCGCATGTTACCCTGAAAACAAGACTCAGCGATTAACGCTGTAACCAAAATATAAAAGGGGACCGGTACATGACCTTAGCAGGTAAAGTCATAGCCAAAACAGGCTCCTAAACACGATTTCGAGCAGGTTACTTTAGGACGTTGCGTATTTATAGTTGAACGAACCATAACCTTGTAAATGTATTGTGCGAAGATTTCTTTGCATATATTTTACGGCGTACTACATTGTGAAGTATTCGATTGGAAGTGCGTAGGCCATTAACCGTTATGTGTGTCCGTGTATGTACCATACGATAAAACGAAAGGCGTAATCCCAACGATAAGATCTTAACCAAGTTTTAGTTGAATGCACAATAACTTCCACTTCATAGCTTCCGTCGACTGCCGGCTCTATCAGTCTAGCAGTTTAAATTAAACCACGACAGAGGCCTTAAGGCGGCCTAAAAACCCAGAGTTGGCCCCTAACACTTACGAACTTATAGCTTCAAGACTTATTTTTACTAAGAGCTAAACAAAATCGGTCACAACACTTTGCTATTTATCTATCAAGTATTTTTATCATGCGCCTGCATTCCGCGTCCATTCTGAAATCTTGTTGACTGCGACAACAAAAATTTTCATGGTCGGCTTGAGATACATTCCTTTTCGCTGGTGGTGTTCAAAAAGTACGGCACAATTCTCATTGAAATCACATAAATATTACGATTATAGCCTTAGGATCGTTTGGAACCCATCCAAGAAGTATTCAGGTTATTGACATGGGTTCGGAGCTTGGGACCGCGCCAGGCCGGTGTAAGAAATGCAGCTCATAATCTCTCAAGAGTAACTAACAGGTGGAAACATGTGGAAAGACAGTTATCGACGGAAACAGTCGTCGACCGACCTAAGGAATTCCTAGGTACATATTTAGTTTATTTTAGTCTACTACAGGTGATCATAATATCTCTCTACCTATAATTTAATCTCTGAATAGAAATGCGTGAACACATTTTCCAAAGATCTGCTTTCTAATTCAACCATAATCTTAATGTTAATCTCTCTTGAAAGGTTTCGTAAAGCCACAGAACACCTAATTGAAAACTATGTATTGGCATAAGCAATTTTGTTTACCATCAGTTAGTTACAGCGCAAATTCTAATTTTGAAGTACCTTCACGATTAATGTTTGACGTCTCGAATATTAAGAACAGTACAGGCTACATCAGTTGGCAAACTACGCTTTTATCAGTAGGTAGCGCTTGGTGTTCCTCTAATATTTAGGTCAAGGAACTTCGTCATAATCCGACGTCCAACTGCCTTTTTTCAACGACGCAACGATTTGGTTCAGGGGGACAATAAATCTAACGGCTCCCTCAAGGATCCATGCTTGGTCCAATTTTATATCTTGTTTTCTAGATCTTTGCTTATTCGTGTTTATAACGTTTATTTTGCACATTGTTGTAGGCACAGTAGTGGGGAAGCTGAGTTTAAAGCTAAATTACAAAGAGCTACCTCCTGTTGTACCATGTAAGTTCCGTGTGTCTTCTGTATCTACTGTATCTTAACTTTTCAACAATCATTGTAATCTTTTGAATCATCGTATCATTTCACTGTAATTTCTTTGTAGAGCGAGCACTTATCTTACGAGAATATGTCACCATGTTAGATGGATTCCATATGGTCATTATCATCTTGTAGTAATCTGAAAAGTCGCTGTTTATAAGTTGTTTTGATTATATTATCACTGTACTATAATGTATTATAATGTATACACTTAAAGAGCATACTTAACAACCTCGGTATATTGAACATCTATGCTCAACTAATACTTATTGGATTTCTTCAAGCTTAAGAGTTCTTAAAATTCAAGAGATTTCTTGTTTAGGCGTGGTGTTGCTAGATAGGTCACTAGGACTACCTGTTGATCACCTTCAATACGATTATCGTGTCACACACATCCAAATTAGATTAGAACAGCTGTCGATACAATGTATTTATACCGTGTATAAGTTTGCCAACGGTATATAATGTTACTACTTACCTACGTTTCCTTTCAACGCTGAAATATCATTGTCAATGTAAATAGTACCTATTTTGGGTCTAGGTTTTGTTATACTTACCAAAGTTACCAAGATTCAAATAGATTCTTATATATATAACACGGAAAATTTTAAGTCAGAAGTAGTTTGAAAGCTACTTATCTAAAATTACATAATATGTGGTTATATGTTTAAACTAGCTTCTGTCGGCGACTTCGTTCGCGTTGGACCCGGTGATTTTCCGAAATAAAATGTAGCCTATGTGTTAATCCAGGTCACGGACATTATATATTCCAAGTTTCATTCAAATCGGATCAGTAGTTTTTGCGTGAAAAAGTAACAAACATCCATACATCCATACATCCATACATACAAACTTTCGCGTTCATAATATTAGTAGGATATACATGAGGTTTACACATGTAGCTTCGTTATAGGATGTTAAAACAAGCTCTAACTAAGCCAACGACCTCACGAGTATCTCAAGTCGGCTCAACACGAGTGCCTCTGACATACAAGGCACTCACGCTTCAATGGTCTACCTTTCCGCACAAACACACACGCACAGATTATTCACTACTACCTGTTTACAGTACAAAATCGTCGGATATCTTAAAAAAGTAAATGAATTAGAAAAAGTTCAACATGTTCTTAATATCCGACCTCCGTGGTCCTAACCGTGGTTGTTTCTATACATAACTAAGTATCCCCTTGTTATCAAGTTCAACCAGTCTTCATATACGACCTCCGTGGTCCTAACCGTGGCTGTTTCTATACATAGCTAAGTATCCCGTAGTCGTCGTCCTGAGAATCAGTGAATACGATTACCATTACACGCGATCATGAAAACGTGTGGTAATTTTAATGTCTCTGTATCTCAAGAATAAATCTTATAACCCCCTGTACGTTCAAAACTTGATCAGAGCTCAGCTTGTCTACGTAATAAACTGTATACATGCGTGCCGAGTTCTCAGGAGCTGAGTAGTTTTATATCCGTGTGCATTCTTGTCTTGACCTTCTCAAATCCTTTTGATTTAATTGGATATGCATTGTTTAGTTTTGCCTGATATCTAGTTGCGACATATTGCATAATACATTTTTATGCTGACACATGGTTAGGAAGAATTATTTGACTAGCACAAATGTAATCTTAATACAATTCAGTCATCAATCAATGTATTGTAATATATCATTGATCATACGTATTAGGTAAGTACATTAATTTTTGATGTTTTGATTTGTAAATGTATTATCGTTTAGATTTAACTACGGGTATTTGATAATATCAGTAAGTACTTCAGATTTGTCTATGCTACATAAATACTGAAATGTGAACTCCACTGAACCTTCTTCATTTTGTGATTAGATTATGCTTGTACGTAGATTTACAATATAATATTGCCTGTAATGGATTACCATCTGGCAGTCACGTCATACCGATCACAATCAATCGTCCAAAATTGCTTATTGAAAGCTTAGATATCAGATAAGTTTGAATGACCTTGTGTTTTGATCAGTTTTATTCCTAGTTTTACTCACAGGACATAAATAGGTATCTACGTTCTATCGTCAGCTGAAATTGGCTCTGTTCTTGGGTGTTATAGTTTCTGATTCCCTCGGGACTCGGGAAATCCTAGTTAGGTGTCAGGATTTTATAACGCTTTGTATATTACTTCTTTGAGGTGGTTTTGTTTGCTGAACGAATAACAAAGCAATGTATTCGCAAACTTCTGTCTTATTGTCGAACTAGGCAAAGAACGTACTGCAAATATGGAAGTGATTGAAAGTGATTGACTGTATTCCTGTATTCAAGTCAGGGTTGGATACCAGTGTTATTCTGTAAGTAGATGCAGATAGTAGGTTCATTAGTATTGCAGTCATATGTGATGAGTATACGTGACTTCGTGTTGCTATTTTGCCTACTTAACTCCCTACTTAAATTCAATAGTGTTGTACACTGAAGTTTAAGTTTGGCTGGTTTATGTGATGAAGAAAGAACTAGTTTGGTGAACGGTTTATTTAGCTCGGGCAGTATCCGTCACGGTACAGGTTTTGGTCATCTTATTTATGTGTACTTGGGTAGGTAAATTCGTAATAATGATTGAAAGTTGTTAACGGAAATTGAAAAAGATAGGTAAGTAATGGATTTTCAATAGTAATGTATTATAATGCAATTTAAAATTATTACGCACGACAATGGCCAGTTTCAGAGAACGTATTTCGATGCATTAAGTATCCAAGGTTTATATCTTTACTGCCCATTTAAATCTCGCTTATCTACGTATCTGATAAATGTTTTTTCTTATCTTGTGAAATGTCCACAATGATCTCGGTAACTATGTATTTCCGTATAATAAAAGCATTTTCTTTATCTAGCGAAACCTATCTAATGACACGTGATATTTTACTCAGATAATTATTGTTGGTATTAAGCAAGTTGAGTAAACAGTGCTACAATATAGCACTCGTGTTTGTTATATTTTATATTACGGCAAATGTTTTGTAAAACATCAAATTTTTTTGAGTTGCAGATTCTTTCATTATTTTGTATGCAAGAGATATTGTACAAAATATAACAAAACAGTTTTCTTCATACGAATAAGGTCTGCACAGATTTTAGGTATAATCTTAAACGATTACCAAAAGTTCACAAAATGTCACCGACCTTCGACAACCGAAGCCGTAGTTTCCGAAGGTTCTTGCATATTCACTTTCACAAGCGTGTTAAAGTTATTAAATATGAGAAGTTTATTAAATATGAGAAGTTTATTATGAATACATGCCTTTGTTTGATTTTAATCACCTTTCGTGTCATGGAAATATCACATTATGCGCGTTTATCTAGTGTTTTGTATTATCAACTGTTTTTCTGTCTCTTTATGCTGTGTGTGCTTTTATATACTTACTTTTCGTTTTTATTGCAATTAGAAGTTATATTATTTGCAGTTTTATGTAGATGTGAATGTAAATTTTCTTCAATCTGTAGTATCTGTACTATTTCCTGATTATTTAAGTAATGCTCGTACAAATTTCAAAATTTTCTGGCTTTGAGATATTTTCGAGTTTATGTATGAGAGAAAGGTCAATATTCGCATGATCTTCGGTAGAAAAGATTAACAATGACGCAAATGTTGCTATTAGAACTTTGTACCTAATTTAACAAACCAGTTTTACGAACGAAGTAGGAAATTCCCTCTACGTGCAACATTTGTAGACATTGATCCGATTACTTCAGGTGGTTTAGTGCACAATCCAGGCTTCTTTACCTAGACGGTCTTGTAATATTACATGTAATTCCAGTGACAGAGAAGCCGGCGCCGCCGCCGCGGTCCGGCCCTCACGGCGTCCAAGTGGTCAACACTGGTCCGGAGCACACCTTTATCCTCGACGAGGAAGTCCTTACTGAGCTACTCCTTCGGGAAGACATCAAAGACCGCTCTGTGGTCGTCGTCTCCGTCGCCGGCGCCTTTAGGAAAGGAAAATCGTTCCTATTGGACTTCTTCCTTAGATATATGCACCACAAGGTAAACATAAACATTGTGCCCGTGTTGTTACTTAGCTTGACTTTGCTTTGGCCTTTGACGTGGTGACTTTTGCTTTCAACTCATTGTTGATTGATGTTTTGTGTGTTGTTTCTTATAAGATGAATCATAAAGTCAGGATTTCATAATGAGACTTTCAAATATGGCGTGCGCGGTATTAGAAACATCGGGAAAATATGAACTAACTCGTGTGTACCTCAAGGGAGGCCCCCTGATCTCTACATGTTCAATTGTGTCAATGTGCTAATCAACATAAATTATCGATATTGTACGTACCCGCCCACCTTGCATTCGTTTAAATTTAAATAGGTTTTGAATTACAAATCGGGCGAGCGTGTCATTTAGTGAATGTTTGCCAATTTTGAGCGCCCGGCATAGTTATTTTAACTAGGGCACTATGAGATGCTATACGATAGTAGTTATAGTTATGTGTTGTTGGTATGTGTCATCTTGCAACGCCGCGCCGGATACAATCAATTACCTATTGTCTGTCTGTCTGTTCTAAAAATGTTTACTATTGATATTCTCTGCTTTCAATCATTGCAAAATGTGATTATCAGACTTAATTCGGACTATCTGCGTGGGCAATTTTATGAGCAAACTAGTTGTCCCCCGCGGCTTTGCTCGCGTGGTAGCAGCATACGCATTAATTGGTTAAAATCTTTAATCCTAATTTTAGACCCTTTAGGGTTCGACTTTTCAAAATTCCTTTCTTAGTGCACCCCTACATGATATAAGGATACCCTCCAAATTTCATACCTCTAGGACTTATAGTTTAGGCTGTGCGTTGATTCTCAGTCAGCTTCAAAAGAGTTTTATATATATATGATAAGTAACTCAGTTGGTTAATTAATCACATTGGATTACATCCACTACTGAACACGGATCTCTACATCGATTTTCGAGTGACCTATTTTGTGCAGCTTGCACCTGGTCCCCCTATCTTTTACAAGGTGGTCTACCTGTCGAGTGGAGGCTTAAACGGTACGTGGTTTCCACGCGACACTACACTCGTGTTCAACATGTAAATCTTTTGGGCTTTGTTTGCGGCAACTAGCGAGCGACGTATCTAGCCAAGGTTATGCAATGTAACAGAATGTTAAATAAATGAATCTGAATCTGTTTCGGTCCTGGGTGAACAGATGTAATGGTACTCATAGTTACAGATACCAATACCACTAGGGATTTCATGATGAGGTCATTATTCTTGGTTTGTTCCTACTTGTAGTATGGGGCTGGCGGCGGCGGTGACTGGTTGGGCGGAGAAGAGGAGCCACTGGAAGGCTTCAGCTGGCGAGGAGGCTCTGAAAGGGACACTACAGGGATCCTTATGTGGTCTGAAATCTTTAAGGCTACACTCGAAGATGGGGAGAAGGTATGCTGTTGTATTTGACTCAAGTGGCTCATTAGCTGCAAATTTTGCTCGATCTGGTTTGACAACAAATCAATGAGTCAGTTTCGATTAAGGCCATGGTCGATCAACTCCAAATAACGCCATTCTTCAGATAAAATACTATCAGTCTACTTTAAACTTGTCCGGAAATGTTTGAATCTAAAAAATAGCGTCGACACCGGCCTGAAACGTGTGGAGGCACATTCTAAGAGTGTATAGAAATACGTGGCACGACGATAATATCGCCGCGATTCTCTCGCTCGTGGAGATGGCCCCTTAGTAATAGATTTTCAAGACAATTTTAATGTGCAGGTGGCGATTATCCTACTAGACACGCAAGGCGCGTTCGACAGTGAGTCCACAGTGCGGGATTGTGCGACTGTGTTCGCGTTATCGACCATGCTCTCTTCAGTACAAATATACAACCTCTCGCAGAACATACAGGAAGACGATTTGCAACATCTACAGGTAACGTAACCCCCAACCAAAAACGGAGGTGTTATAAGAAGTTTGATGATTTATTTATTTATTTAATTTAATAACTAGCACGGTGATAAACCAATTACACTAATTATCATAACATTAAATTACACATTAAATTATAGAACTATATACATACAAATTATATACAATTATTATATACATACAAATATGATGTGTTTTTAACTGTGGTCTTGTTGATCCTAAACGAATAAGTACATTAAAAGTTTTAGTAAGAAACTCCTCAGTTCCACAAAAACTTTAAAGCGTTTTCGGCGTCACCCCAGTAGAGTAAAATTACTGCCGAATTCAGCATAAGGCTCCTGGGGTGTTATTTTCTATTGGCAGTACTTACCCACAATACTTTCTAAATCAAATAAAAACATAAATTAATTTATGCTATTTGGAGTCCCAATTTCAAACATCACCAGTGGCCATGAGCTCGCTTCGCCAGAGATTTTTTTATTTTTTTTTATGAGCAATAGCTAAGCATTTGGCTGCCAACACACCTGATGGTAAGTGTAGCTGCAGCCTAAGGTGGAGCACGCTTAGCTATAATCCACCTATTCACTCTTTTCTTGAAAATTCCTAGGTTATATCTTTCAGGAAATACTGATGATGGCAGAGAGTTCCACTCCTTGGCAGTTCGCATTATGAAGGTGGAGGCAAAGCGCTTTGTGCGAAAATATGGAATATCTACCATGTAGGGATGGCATTTATCAGTGCGCCTAGTAGTTCGGAGGTGAAAGGGCGATGGAGGAATCAGGTCATGTAGTTCCTGTGCACACTCTCCGAAGTGAATTCGGTAGAACACCGATAGGCATCTAATAAGGATGACGTCATCTCGATCGAAAGCTACTGATGAAACGTGCTTTCTACGCCATTTTGACGTCATACCTATTAGAGTCTAGTCTCTGCCGAACTGAACAAAAGGCCCAAGTGAGTCAAGTCTGCTCCAACCTAACGTATCCATCCATTTCAGCTGTTCACAGAGTATGGCAGGCTGGCGTTAGAAGACAGTGGCAGAACTCCCTTCCAGCGGCTGCAGTTTCTAGTGCGGGACTGGAGCTTCCCTTACGAGGCGCCGTACGGGGCGCAGGGCGGGATGGAGATATTGCAGCGAAGGCTCAAGGTAAGAATAACAATAAGAATCATTTATTGTAATACTGTGTAAAAAAGAGATCTTAAAGATATTATGTACCTAGAGTTTTAACAGTTTACCCATGCCGGGCGTACAATACTTTACATAGTAGGTAAATCTTATAATTTTATTATAAGTAGGTACTCACCTAATGCTATTTTTATAGATATTATACAATTAACGAATAAAAACTTAATATTTAGTAGGAATCATAATACTCTTCTAAGCTATAGTATACCTTGTTCACAAGCCATTTTTTTAATCTAAGTTTAAATAAATTTCCCTCAAGTTCTTTTAAGTCTGTTGGCAAATTATTATATATTTTTATGGCTGTATAATAAGTGCTTTTGTAAAACATTGTGTTATTTATTTGAGGAATACAAATGTTATATTTATGCCTATTACGAAGATTTTCAGAACGACTAGATTTTTTATTAAAATATGTTATATTATTTTTAACAAACAGACAAATTTCTAAAATAAATATGCTAAAACTGTAGGATTTAGTGGGACTTACCATCTATCGCGGGTAGGCATCTTGGTTTTGTGTTTCTTTTGTTATTTTGTGATAATTTGCGCGCACGGCCGGTGAGGTACTTTTCGAAGAGTGAATGAATGGAGGGGAACGAATGAAAGGAAGGAACGTAAGGATAAGGTTGGGACACGATATTAGGGATGTCCCTTCAATCAAACATAAACTGGCGAGTCGGTCATTCATGATTACTTAACAGTAACTTCAACACATAGGGCAGCTGTCTATAAACTATCAAGAGCGATCAGCGTGTTTATTGTTTGAGGGTTTGCCGTCACGGCTCTTGGTATGTGGGTTAGTAAAGGAAAAAACTATAACATTGCTGCCAAAGTCCTTCTCCGTTACTTTAAGCAGTTGTGCTGGCTGGGAGAGGTCAGCAGATGACTTAGAATTACAAGTTATATTGTGCAACGCAAACCTCACGATCGACGAAATCCGCTGACTGTTAGAGACTCCTCTAGCGGCGGATTCAGGCGCTGTATTAGGTTAATGCTGTTTGAAACGGTTCGACGTACTGTTCAGCCTCTGTTTATAAATTCAGAGATTAAATTTGGAGTGGGCGGGGGACGGGAGAGTCGCCATTGTATGTATTTCGAGCAAAATGATGTCTTTAATAAAATTCTTTACATCCTACACTACTAGAATATCAATTATATAAACATGTTGTCAGGTGTCAGATAAGCAGCACCCAGAGTTACAATCGCTTCGGAAGCACATAACGTCGTGCTTCTCTGAAATCGCATGCTTCTTACTGCCGCATCCAGGACTCAAGGTCGCTACCAACCCACACTTCGATGGCAGGTTGCAAGGTATGTTATACAAATGAAAAACTTCGAAATCTCAAAAGTCGATCAAATATTATTCGCCATGACCTGTAGAATACCCTCTTTGCGGTCTTATAAAGTAATTATGTTGCACCGTGTATTAGAAAGTTGTATAAAAAAAGTGTTGGGAAAATGATGTCAGATCAGTTGATCTGAAAGAAGGCAGAGGCTCGTCTAAACATTAATAATCACGTCTTTACATATAATCTAGATGTATTATATAGCATCAGTGGCCACTGTTTACCTATGCCCTTATGAGCTGGACGCTGTAGTGCCTGGGACATGATTTTATATGCGGTATGCAGTCAGTCTCAGTCGACTGCATCCACTGGAAAGACAACTGTTCGGGATAGGGAGCAAGAATAAATAAATTTGACTTAAATGCGCTTTAATGCGCGTTTTACAATGCAACGACACATCCTACTAACGTTAAAAACGCGTAAGTTTGTATGGATGTATGTTAGTTCCTCTTCCACGCAAATTAATGATCCGATTTGGATGTAACTAAGAATATATATTGTCCGTGACCTGGATTAACACATAGGCTACTTTTTATCCCGGAAAATCAACGGAATCAAACGTTTTCCTTCACCATTTTAAAATTTATTTAATAAGCAAGCAAGCTCGTATGAGTTAGTGGCCAACTCTGGTGACGGAGTTTTTAGGCCGCCTTATGGCCTCCGCCATGGCTTAACGACTGCTAGAGCCGGGACCGACAGTTTAACGTACCCTCCGAAGCACGGAAGCTTATTATTTATTATTATTTATTATTTATTTAATAAATTTTGCAGACATTGAATCAGAGTTCAAACGGAATCTCCAGCAGTTGATCCCGATGCTGCTGGCTCCAGAGAACCTGGTGCCGAAGCTGATCAACGGACAGCGCGTGAAGGCGCGGGATCTACTGCAGTACTTCAAGTCTTACATGAACATATACAAGGGGAACGAACTGCCCGAGCCTAAGAGTATGCTTGTCGTAAGTACGATTCTAATATAACTTTGTTTTTTGGTCATTCTAGCTGTATTCTCATGACAGGCGTCATGGTTCAGTCGGTAGTAGCTCTGCCTTCCCTGCTGTGGGTCGTGGGTTCGATCCACACCGAGAACAAACATTTAGATAGATAGATAGATAGTTTGTGTGTGACAAACATAGAGGTTTGTTCTATGTCTGGGTTACTATGTATCATAAGTATGTATTTACAAAAAACATAAGTATTCTATCAGCAATCTAGTTCCCATAATACAAGTTTGCTTAGTTTGGGACTAGAGGGCGCTGTAGGTAATGTCCAAGGATTTTTTTTTGTAACTTTTTACAGATTCCCAGAGCGATTTTATTTAAGTAGGTAGCTACTTAATTCTAAGCAACCTCTTGGTCAGAGTCAGTCCTACATTGAGCTTTTCCAATGACCACCATTCTCAAATTATCCCTCAAAAAATGTTTGAACGTTGTTTGTAGGCGACTGCAGAGGCCAATAACCTGACAGCGGTGGCAGAAGCCAAGGAGGTTTACACCATGCTCATGGAGGAGATCTGTGGAGGCGCCAAGCCGTACCTGCAGACACAACTCTTGGAGGCAGAGCATGCGAGAGTCAGGTCAGTTCAACATTACTAGGATGGTTCAATATCTGATAAAACATCTCGCGTATGCGTCATACAGAAGATGAATAGTATATTACTGCAGCGGCCAGCATTAAGAGGCAATGATTGACGGACGTAAGTCCATCAATGCCTAGTTGTGGCCAAGGCTTGTTTATTACTTTTCTGAAATAACGCGCACCTACTTAGGCAAAATGTTTATTTGCAAATACAATTACTTTTCAAAATCAATGACGAACAACGAAGTTACAGTGTTCATTTTAATTTCAGAGACAAGGCGTTGCACGCTTTCCACTCCAAACGTAAAATGGGAGGCGAGGAGTTCAGTCTATCGTACAGCACGCAACTAACACAGGTAATTACACTGACAACCAATGTTGCACGCATTCATGTGTTCCGATTCCAAGCGCATGGGGGCCGGTGTATTTATAGGTTTACTAGCTGTCGCCCGCGGCTTGGCTCGCGTGGTAGCAGCATACGCATTACTTGGTTAAAATCTTTGAGCCTAATTTTAGACCCTTTAGGGTGCGACTTTTCAAAATTCCTTTCTTAGTGCACCCTTACACTATATAAGGATACTACCCTCCAAATGTCATACCTCTAGGACTTATAGTTTAGGCTGTGCGTTGATTATCAATCAGCTTCAAAAGAGTTTTATATATTTAGTAGAAGATAGGTTGTACTATGGGATTGCTAGAATATTTTTTTGTAATTACATAGGTACATGCTTAGTGAAAATAATGTGACTCTGTCATTTATTTTCACACGGGTTCCAGTACTAAGTAATTATTTACGTGTGTTTTTCCATATCACAGACTGAAGTCTCATATTTTTGCAGGACCTAGAGGAGCAATTCAATCAGTTCAAATCGCACAACGAGAGTAAGAACATCTTCAAAGCGGCGCGCACGCCATCTGTGTTCTTCGCCATTGCCATGGTCTTCTACGTGGCGAGTGGCATCTTCGGCCTAGTGGGGCTCTACCCCATAGCCAATCTATGCAACCTGGCGATGGGATTCGCGCTTATCACGCTCGTTATGTGGGCTTATATTAGGTATACTATCGTAACTACATATCTACTATATACTACTATCGTACTGTATTTTTTTGTTTACGAACTGGTAGCGAAGCGTGAGTTATGGATGATATTTTTATCGAGCATTGGCATCGTCCTCATTTTGTTTGATTTTTTAATATCCTACTTCTCAGCATTTTACTAATTATTAAGTATTTACAGGTACAGCGGAGAAATGAGAGAGTTTGGTGTCACTATAGACGACTGCGCTAACGTGCTTTGGGAAACTGTGAGTAAAACATGTTTTTGTATTGTTTCTCTGCCTTCCGTGCTGTGGATCGTGGGTTGGATCACCACTAAGAACAAACACTTTTAGCCACAAATGTTTGTTCTTGGTGGGGATTGAACCCACGATCCACAGCACGGAAGGCAGCGCTATTACCGACAGCTGTGACGCCTGTCAAAATGAATTAGAATATTCCCAGTACATGATACATGATGTGACATTTGATTGCAGGTGATGAAGCCAGTGTACCAGACGTGCCTGGAGAAGGGCATGGAGCACGCGGCGGCGGCGGCGGCCGACAGGCTCGGGCCCCCGGCTCCAACCCCCACCACTAACGGCAGCCACGGCCACGGCCACGGCCACAAGCACAGCCACAAGCACAAGCACTTGTGATGCCACTCCGTGCCCCACCGCCGCACAAGCACGCCGCACAACAAGGCTGACGGTCTCGCGTGCTTCTGTCACTCGTGACACGGTTACATGTCACCGATGACACTCGGACTTAATCGTGAACTTTTGAACTGTCGTGATAAGTGTGGTGCAGATTTGACCGACGTGGCACGCGGTTAACTATTGTGATGTGTGGCAGAGATTTTATCGTCGTGACGCAGGTTTAACCGTCGTAACACAGATTTAACCGCCGTGACAGAAATATGCCTGTTTTAATCATCGGGGCACAAAAATCGTCGTGGGCGAGATTTGTTTAAACGCCGTTTGGCAGTCGTAATAAAAATTTCAACTTCACGACATAAAAAAAACTTGTCTAGAGACACATGTTTAGACGAAGTGGTATGAAGTTGACAAATTCGATTATTGATTTATGCGACGTAGCATGTAACACAGTTTAAATCGCCTCCATGGACTCTGATTTAACCGTCGCGTCATGTCCTAGGTTTTATTACCGTTAGGTTTGGCTACCATGGCACACATTTAACAATCGTGTCAAGTCACGCGTGACGTGACACTTCAGTTTTAACTTCGTGATGCCGCACTAGGTTGTCACGTGCGGTAATACCATCAGAATCGGAGGTCTTAAAAACTGACTGCCTTAAAGCCTGTAGTACAGCCCGTGATGTCGTGCCGTGGCTATAGTGTCGAGTGTGGACTATTTGGGACATTGGTTGGATGTCCTGTGAAAATGCCAAGTGTGGATTGGTTGGGGTGCGTTGGGGAAATTCGAGGTGCGATTTCCGGGAGGTTTGCTCAATGTAACGAAAAAGTGAGGTGTTAATATTTAACATAGGTATTGTAATTTTCAATAATCTGTTTTATCGACTATTGTAAATGATGTTTTTCAAAAAATTGCTGCTGAATATCTTTAATATTTTGTAGTTAACGATTAAATATTAAAAAAAAACCAAACAGTACAGTTTAATATTGTCTATAAAAACTATTTACAGAAAAACTTTTCTCAACAATCTGTTCTATTACAAATGCCTCGCGGAAATCTGCACCCTATTTTAAAGTGCAAAGTGACTATTGTTCTTCCTTTGAAAGTAAATGTGTGTAATGTTCTAACTAAATAATACTTGGGTCTGTCAATTCTCAGATAAAATGTATTTTTATTTACGAGTATCCGTTAGTAACCTCATCAGAAATGCTATAAGATAAACCAATCTAAAACTTACAGTTTTTTCGTATCTAACGGATATTTGTAACAGAAACTGGGCGAATGGTACGCGAAGGATATTGTAAGATTAGTACAGCCCATTTTGTGTCTTAAGTTATAGGATATAGGGTCGAAGTTAACGCGTACGAAGTAAAAATTCAAACTACCCTCATATTTTGTCTAGATAAGTGATTATGATGAAGCAATACCCGTGGTGTTTATTCTGTGCAAAGAGTCAATCACACCAAGATGTTGGCCGCTCAGTTTCAGATGTAAAACATTTTCGACTTTATTTTCACTGATAGAAGACATAGTATTGCTTGAGCTCTTCAGTTGTGAAACTGCTTGCATGGCGCGCCTTTTCGCGATACTATGTGTTATGGTTATAAAGATAAAGTTAAAAATGCTATGAATTTTAAGAAACGACACAAGAGCTTTATCCAACTATACTATCTCATGTTTGTGAATGTCAAAGTTTTTGATTGAAATAACTAAGATATGAGCGGAATGACAATATTATGAGTCAGAAAAGTGTACGGAATACACGCATCTATTGCTCGTGTTCACCTTCTCAATAACCAGCCGTTAAACATCCATCTAGAAATAAAATAACAAGACTTATCTGTGAACCTATTTAAATTATTCCTACTGATCAAAGTAATCATGAATGTTCTTTAGTTCTTGCTATATCTATTATAGGCACACGACAGTATGACAGACAAGTTTGGAAAAGAATCATATCAATTTGTTCTTGATCATCTATTCTACTCAGTAATTGTAAATGTCTTTTTAAGTAAAAAAAATTCAACTGATTATTTTGGGAGTTGATTTATTTAGTTTTCATCATCATATCACAAAACAAGTGATAGTTATGTTAACCGCTGGTTAGTGTTGGTGAACATCAGCGTTGTATCATTTAAAACGAGTGATTTCGTCCGGTGAAGGGGGAATATTCAAATTGTTTGTACAGTTAGTGAATTTTAACGTAGCCATAGGTTTTAATGCTTCACTCACTCGCCCGTTCAAATGAGATTGAATATAGCTGGTGTTCTTATACCCCGTTCACACTATGCCCATGCCGCTGCCGGCATTATTGCCGCGGACTTATTGCCACAGCAATATCGCCTTTATTCTCATTAGGGAGCAAGGGCGTGAATTTGGGCCGGGAGCCGGGACAGAGGCATGTTCGTGTTCACACTATGCTCGTGCCCACTTCCCTGCCCAAGTCCCTGCCGACTGCGGCATAGTGTGAACGCAACATTAGACGTCTCATGAATTACAGAAAATTCAATAGGTTTTAATATGTTTGAGCGGGTTCTTGAGTTGACCAGACAGTGTTTTGTTCTCAATTCAGTCGCATCGCCAAAATTTGCTCTATATAGCTAGACGGGTGAAAAACTATGAGAAGTTCTTATTCTTCTCATAGTTTTTGACTTGACTATCTTCTAAGAATACCAGCGGTTTGAGTTTCCAGGCTGATGAAGCATTAATTTATTCATAAAGAATAACTGTAATTGTAATGAAAGTTAAAGCAATTGATAGCGGTCGCCATTCGGCTCTGAATTGTATTGTAAATTAGCTGCGATAAGCCATGAATATATGCAACAATGTTTAGCCGGCATCACGTTTTGGGAAAACCTTTTTCGAGAAAGGTTTTGACGCTATCCGACCGGCACGCATCGCCCAGTAATATCAATTATACACTTGAGATTTTTTTATTTTAATTACCCTCCTGGGCATTGACTAAATAAAGGTTCTTCCAGACAGCAGATTTGTTACAGCACGCTTAGTGTGTTACGTAAACGCTTACTATAAAGTCACGTAACTATATTTTGTATTGAGAATCATCAGTTTTCTAAACTACCCGCTAGGGGCGCTGACCAATCTCTATACAAAAATGTACTTTACGTCCACTTTGTACGTAAAAGGAACACAATAAGCATGCAGAATGGCGATCCGTTAGTTAGTGTTTATTGTAAAGAAAATTATGTTTTATGTTTGCACAAATGTTACTCACCTGTTCACGTTTATAAAGATCAGTTTGTTTTCACTTGTAGGCTCTAAAGATCGTACTTAAGGTTGTTGAGTAAACAGGGTGTTCATGTAGTGTGCGGGAAGTTTCACTTTTGGGTTGTATATTGAAATAGGTACGAGATTGGATTCGTTTGAAAGCTTCAAAATGGTTGAGTATATTCTTTTTTTGATAGCGCGATAGACGGTAGTGCTTTGCTCTTGCAGAATTATAGAACAAGGTCGTTTTTTAATGTTCGATTTAAGAGAAGTTAGTTCCGTCTTTCTTCTCTCAGAAGCGCTTTCACAGCCCAAAATTGAACTTATATCTTGGGAATGCTGTGCTGATATATTTTAACTTTCAATTATGTGTGTTCATTTAAATATTTTATACACTTGTTTAAAAATCTTTTGACGAGATATCAAACAGTCGTTGACTATAAAATGTGAGCATGCCTTGTCGATGTGATTTCAGCATGTTATAAGTTTCATTTTAATATAATGAGACAGATTTTATCATGTATTATGTGACGAATATTTATCCTAAATCAATATTTTGTTTGTCTGTTTGCTTTTTATTCTAAAGTTTGAACTAGATTCGTGCCGGGAACTCTTGTTAAACCACAGATAATGTTTGTGTTTTGATGGTTTTTAGTGAGAGTTTTGGGCATGCGTCTGGCGCCGGCCTTAGAGAGTCGCGAGCTTTGTTCAACTTTTGTAAATAGTTTTTAAATTGTGAACATATCTTATTTACTGTGGTTTTATACTAGACAAATAAATTTATTTTTCTATAATAATGTGCCAATGTGTGTGGATATAGTTTCGGCGTGATTCGGCGGGAGATGGGAGCAAACGTTTTGTTGTGAGATGTAATAGTTTATTTTGTTGATTTAACGGAATAAATTTGGTTTGTACTATTAAATTAACTTTGTATTTTCTTCGTCAACTTGTAGTTACCTTTTTGACGTAAGATATTGCTTAGGTAGTGCGTGAGTCTATCAATATAAAAACACAGTCGATGTCTGTATGTACCAAGTTATTATTATTGAATTAATTAATTATTCATAACGACACACAGAGCTTGCGAGATTTGACCTCAAATACCTACCTACATTAGATCATGCTGTCAACTTTATAGTTACTAACAAAACATAGAAATTTTAACAAAAAAAAACTACTTATTTACATATTATGAGCATTCTTAACATACAAAACATACATCATCTGAATAAATATCACAATTATTAATCCGATTAGTATAAGTTTATTTCGGAAGACATATTGACATAGCATTTTGGTCTGTACTGCATCAACTAATTGTATCACAGTTAATTGCAAAGAGCTGGTACAAAAAACCACTTACAAATGACCATTGACTTCACATCCACCAACAATCAAACACAACTAATGCTCAGCATTCTTCAAAAGAGCTGGCACAGTCAGTAACATCAGTTAAGGCGTATGTATAAGGCAGACAATCCTCTCGCTCGCACATTTCAACATTTTTGAAGATATAATATAACTAAATGTAATTATGTGAAATTGCAGACCTTCAGGGTCGAGAGAATAACAATGCAAAGGTTCAGTAAAAATATCACATTGATCCAAACAAGTTTTCCGACCAAAAAACTTATGCCAATGCGATAAATTGCAAATTTTTTCGTTAGAAAACTCGTTTGGATTAATGTGATATTTTTACTGAACCTTTGCATTGTTATTCTCTCGACCCTGAAGCTCTGCAATTTCACATAATTACATTTAGTTATATTACATCTTCAGAAATGTTGAAATGTGCGAGCGAGAGGGTTGTCTGCCTTATACATACGCCTTAATGAACAATTTAAGATTGTCTAAATCCTTTATTTTCTTAGGCACTACCGCTTGGCACTACTAGTAGAGTGAAGGGAAATTTTACTTTCCCGTGACACTACTGGTAGTGCTACGGGTCAAAGTATATTCCAGTGACACTACTGTTGCCAGTAGTTTGACAGTAAATTATGTTTTGGGAGATTTTGAATCTTTTGTAACGTTTGAAGAAATTAGGTGGATCTCTATATTATCGTACTAATTTAAATACTAGTTTCAATAAAACATAATTTTTACTTATTTTGTTAATTGTCTCATGTTACTGACTGCACGAAAATACAACTTTTATGGGTGAATACTCAAAAGCAACTCAAACCCCACTCAATGTAAGTCCCGCTTAAATTATTGCCATCTCTTACAAATGAGTAATGTCAAACAGAGGCAGAATCGTTTTAAATGGTGCTCAAATTTGAATGACTTTTGAGTATTTCAGCCTTAAACTCATAAATAATAACTTGACAGGCGTCATGGCTCAGTCGGTAGTAGCTCTGCCTTCCGTGCTGTGGGTCGTGGGTTCGATCCCCACCGAGAACAAACATTTGTGTGTTGTAAACATAGATGTTTGTTCTGTGTCTGGGTGTTTCTATGTATTATAAGTATGTGTTTACAAAAAAAAAAGATGTATGTATGTATTCTATCAGCCATCTAGTTTCCATCGTACAAGCTTTGCTTAGTTTGGGACAGAAGGCGTTGTGTTAAGTGTCCGTGAATATTTATTTATCTATGGAGTGGACTCAAGGGGTTACAAATATAATTCGTCGGTCATCACGACTGCTTGTCTCTTGGACTGAGAGAGGCATACGCCGCTACAGCTGGGTTATTGCTCATCGAGTCCATCGCTACCCTCGTCAGCTGGAATGTGAAAGTAGATATTTTGGAAACGAGATAAATTGATATAATCCTTAGTTTTGGTTGGTCAGCGTCAAACAGTGGAGTAGTTACCCTTCCACGTTTGTATGGAAAGGTGTGCGACTGACTGCGACTTGTTCAACCTTAAGAATTTTAGTTTTGTTAACTCGTCACAGCTGGGCAAAGGCATCATCTTCAATACTTCATATTCCGTGCTTTTTCCCACCAAGGCGCCAAGAACGTCTCTCCAACGCTTTCTCGGTCGACCCCGAAATAACCAGCCATCATGAGTCATCCCTGACCCCAAGGTCACGTATCTTTTTAGTCGTAGGTAAGTCTTTACGTACATATCTACGTTCGTGTGTGTTAGTGGCCAACTCTGGTGACGGAGTTTTTAGGCCGCTTTTAGGCCGCCTTTAGGCCTCCCGCCTTGGCTTAACGACTGCTTAAGCCAGGACCGACAGTTTAACGTGCCCTACGAAGCACGGAAGCGCTCAGATGTAAATGCCACTAACGGTTACCCATCCAAATAGTGACCGGGCAAAACGTCGCTCAACTTAGATAATATTAGTGAAGATTAATAAGGAAGTGCGCTTCATGCCGACCAATCAGGAGGCATCTTATTGCTATCACGATTTTTTTATTAAAATGTTGTAGATAAGTGTTATAGCAACTGTGTTTTTTACTTACATATCCACGTAACGTGTTAGCGATGTCATCCAACTGCACTCCGATATCTCTCATATTTCCCGATATCCTGGAACGACAGAAATAGATTCATCGATCATAGACGACAGTTTTCGTATACTTTGCAGTTGAGCTAGCATCAAGTGTATAAAACCAGATGGGCCATCTAATGTTGATCGGCCACATCTAGAGGATGTGCCCTGTGAGATATTGCACTGCGTCTATCACTGAGACGTAAGGCCCGGCGCCCATTATCGGCATCGGCACGACTGGATTTTAGGGTGGCAAATAGCAATATACATTAACATAATGGCAATAAAGTAGAAATTGCCGTGTATATAACGTAATAACAAAAAATACCGCTTCGATATTGCGCTTGCATGTAGGATGCCGAAGGATCCTTTTCCTTGCCGATGCCGATAATGGGCGCCGGGCCTAAAGGTGTTAAGGTTCATGTGCCTGTAATCGCACCCTTCAAACCGGAACACAGAAATGTGAGCATAACTGCTTGGCGACACAAATAGGTACCATGGTAGTACTTCCCTGAACGAACTCTTTCATAGAAGCCTGCTAGTTCCTCACCTAGTGTACACCCATAGGACCAGCATCACCATTGCGGTTATAGCGGCCCCCTGGCCGAGCGCCACTACAGTCTGTAGCCCTAGGGCTCCACCCAGCAAGGATAGTACATAACCGAGGATGGCCAAAGCTCCGAACACAGCCGGAGTACCAACTATTCTGAATATATTCTTTCCTTCGTTGTGCGCGCGAAGTTGCTCGTAAAGTTCATCCAACTCCTGAAAATATGAAAATAATTATGACAAAAAGGTCCTAACAAACAAGACCAATTGTTGTATAATTTGTATCGTTACCTACCTAAGGCTGAAATACTCAAAAGTCATTCAAATTTGAGCGCCACTTAAAATTGCTCTGCCTCTGTTTGACATTACTCATTTGTAAGAGATGGCAATAATTTAAGCGTGACTTAAATTGAGTGGGGTTTGAGTGGCGTTTGAGTATTCACCCATATGTCTTACATAATGATCAAACACAGCACCACATTACTATGAGGTGTGTGTATCTTTCAAACTGCAAGCAAAATGCTTCATTGCTTGGCGGTAGGTACAAATAATTAGTAGGTACCTACTTACCGGACTTGTTTCCACTCTCTCAAGAGCTCACTAGGTACTAGCGTACAGCATCTGACACTTGTGAGTGAAACATAACCCAATGTAAACGAACGACCGACGCTGAGCGCGTACAGTCAGCGCGCACCATACGCGCTCACAGTCGTCGGTCGACCACTAAATCCTGCCTAAATGCGTCATACACACATCCCTGCTCAGTTCAACCAACACTGATCCTGAAGTGGATCACAGCTCACTGGCGGTTCCAGGGTTAAAGTTCCCTTCAAAAGCATCAGCAGGGTTACTCTCGAACACCATTCGAAGCTGGATACGAAAGTGGTCAAGAGTAACCCTCCAGGGTCTACCCAAAAGGGTAGCTAGATTAGATTAGATTAGAAAATTCTTTATTGCACTTTTAAAAATCGTACAGAGGCGAGTTTAATGCTACAGTAGAACTCCAATTATCCGAATTAATGGGGACCGGGACTCATTCGCATAATCAAATATTCGGATAATCGGATTTTTTTTAAAAAAATTGCCATTGGAGAGAATAAAAGCTACGTTTTGATATTGCACTATTTTTTTATTGAATTAAATGAAAGAAACATGAAATTTTCACATGTTTTAAATATAAATAAAATGTACTTATGTACAAGTTTAGAAATAAAAATCATTGTTTTTTAAACATCTCCGTCAATGTAAGCTGTTTTGCGGTGTTCAACCGGTTCGGATAATCGGCGATTCGGATAGTCGGAGTTCGGATAATTGGAGTTCTACTGTATTTAGCATTATCTACCAACTAACCTGGGTGTAGTGCGGAGATGATGGTAGTGCTTCTAAGGTAAATTTTTCTAGAACACGCCCTTTTAAACAAAAATCCTGGATCCACCACAGTTTCCTATCCCCCATTCAGTTATCTTCGCTCACCTTAACCAGTTGCTCAGCATATCGGTCCTCCAACTCCTGACCTCCCATTTTCTTCCGACTCCTAAAGGCGTGTAATGCCTTATCCTGCACCCGGCGATGTTCGAGCTGCAAGACGGCAGGCTGCAGGTACGGCTTGGAGCCTCCGCAGACCTCCTCCATCAGGGTCTCGTAGACGTCGCGAGCGTCCGCGAACGCTGATAGATTGTTCGCTTCTGCTGTTGCCTAGGGAGTCAAGATCACTGATACTTTTCCATTAGAGCGTATGTAAAAGGCAGACAACCCTCTCGCTCGCACATTTCAACATTTTTGAAGATATAATATAACTAAATGTAATTATGTGAAATTGCAGACCTTCAGGGTCGAGAGAATAACAATGCAAAGGTTCAGTAAAAATATCACATTGATTCAAACAAATTTTCTAACCAAAAAATGTGCACTTTAATTTATCGCATTGGTATAAGTTTTTTGGTCGGAAAACTTGTTTGGATCAATGTGATATTTTTACTGAACCTTTGCATTGTTATTCTCTCGACCCTGAAGCTCTGCAATTTCACATAGTTACATTTAGTTACCTATATTATATCTTTTAAAATGTTGAAATGTGCGAGCGAGAGGGTTGTCTGCCTTTTACATACGCCTTAAGTTAGGTGTATTATCCTTTGGCAATCCTAATAAATAAATAAACCAATAAATAATACATTAACGAAATCGACGTAGGTTATGTGGGATAGATATTGGAAGGAAAATGATAAGCTACCTCCAGAATGCTCTTAGGCTCCGGCAGCTCGGATCCGTTGAAGACCTTCAGGTAGACCTTGAAGTAATGCAGCAGGTCCTTGGCTCGAACCCGCTGTCCTTCGATCAGCTTCGGAACCAGTCGCTCCGGCGACAGGAGTTCCGAGACCAGCTGTTTCAGACTATCCTTGAACTCGGGGCTTATGTCTGAACAAATAAAAACAATCCTACTTATAATATTACAAAGAGGAAAGATTAGATTATTTGCAAGTTTCTTGTTTTCGTATATCTGTAGCCACGTCGCTTGACATTGTGCTGGGAAGCGAAAGCAGTTCAGGGCTAACGATCGGGGGGTAGGAGTGTTGAATGTATGAGGTGGCCTCTGAAAACAAGGCTCTGAATTAAATGCAATTTTTTTCATAAGAAAGCTAATTTATCTAGGATGGCTCTTAGCTATGTTCTATGAAAATTATTGCAGCCGTTTTTCAGTTATGAGGATATTTAGCAGCTATGAAAACAGAGACTGAAAATTGGTATTTCTGTAAATTTATGGAAGGGTAAGCAAGTGGACTTCCTCAAACTGATAGATGATAATGAAAAAGGTTTGATAAGTTCCAAGATAAAATAATACGTAGAATATATAAATAAATATTCTTGGATACAACCCACAACGCCCTCTAGTCCCAAACTAAGCAGAGCTTGTACTATGGGAACTATATTGCTGATATAATACTTATATACATTTTTTTTTGTAAATAAATACTTATAATACATAGTAACACCCAGACACAGAACAAACATTTATGTTTGCCACAGAAATGTTTGTTCTTGGTGGGGATCGAACCCACGACCCACAGCACGGAAGGCAGAGCTACTACCGACCGAGCCATGACGCCTGTCAGTTGTAGATACCTTTGAGATTTCCATTAAACTGCGGGTTGGTGGCGACATTGAGTCCTGGATGCGGCATCAGGAAGCACTCCAGGTCCTCGAAGCAAGCCGCAATGTACTGACGCAGAGTTTGCAACTCTTGATGCTGACCTTCGTGGACCTGCATACAATTATTGCATAAAAAAATATGGTACTAGCGGACTGTCCCGGCTTCGCACGGGTTTTTTTAGGTAATTTTTTACACCTTGGGTTACATTATTGGAGTTTTAGTAAGGATTCCTCATTTTTTTGAAAATATAATAATAAATAAATATATAATATTCACGGACACTTAACACAACGCCTTCTAGTCCCAAACTAAGCAAAGCTTGTACGATGGAAACTAGATGGCTGATAGAATACACACATACATTTTTTTTTGTAAATACATACTTATAATATATAGAAACACCCAGGCACAGAACAAACATCTATGTTTACAACACACAAATGTTTGTTCTTGGTGGGGATCGAACCCACGACCCACAGCACGGAAGGCAGAGCTACTACCGACTGAGCCATGACGCCTGTCTAATATAGCTGATGTCACCCGGGAATAGTGTACCTACCTTCCCAACGGTGAAAAAATTATTCAAATCGGTCTATTCAGAGCCTATTCAATGCCAACAAACAATCAAATCTTCCCTCTTTTTAATATAAGTATAGACTAGCGGCCCATCCCGGCTTCACACGGTTATTTAACAAAAAATATTTATGTAATTTTTTTACACCTTGGGTTACATTTAGAGGAGTTTTAGTAATGATCTCTAATCTATTTGTCGACGGCTACAGTTGCACTGGAAGGTGCCTACCTCAAGTCGTTTATCCAGCAGACGTTTTCCACCTGCAGCTCCGTAAGTGTACTCGTACGGGAAACTCCAGTCTCGCACCAGGAACTGCAGGCGCTGGAAGGGCTTGCCTTCACTACTCTTCTGCACTAGTCTACCGTAGTCTGTGAACAGCTGGAATATAACATATAATCAAACTATTATAAGATTTACAGATAGATAAACAAACATAGGCTTTTTTATGTACTTTACATCAGGTGATTTTTACGATAGAATAAGAATTACCTACTTGCCAAATTGTATCAAATTGACATGCCATTTCGTATATAACGAAATGGTTAATTAAATAAATATCAAATATCAAAATATGTAAAGTAGTTACCGCCTCCCATGGACACTAGCAACACCAGAGGTGATGCTAGTGCGCTGCCGGCCTTTTAACGCGTATGTATAAGGCAGACAACCCTCTCGCTCGCACATTTCAACATTTTTGAAGATATTATAATATAACTAAATGTAATTATGTAAAATTGGGGTTGAGAGAATAACAATGCAAAGGTTCAGTAAAAATATCACATTGATCCAAACAAGTTTTCTGACCATAACACTTATACCAATGCAATAAATTAAAGTGCACATTTTTTGGTAATTAAGCGGTGTAGCGGGGGAAGTATCGAGTTCCGAGCCAGGTGTCATGTTAATTCGCCCGGGTTGTATAAACCTTGACGTTTAAACCGTGACTTTCTTTAGTCCCCGTTCTGGAATAAGACCGCAGGTGTTTTTAAGTGAATAACACACCTGAAGATGCTGCAAATCGTCTTCCTCGATGTTCTGCGAGAGGTTGTACACCTGCACTGAGGATATCATAGTGGAGAGTGCGAACACTGTCGCATTGTCTCGCACCGTGGACTCACTGTCGAACGTGCCTTGCGTGTCCATCAGTAAGATCACCACCTGGGAATAAATAATAGACCTCTTTTTTTTCTATTGGCGTCGCACTGTTTGTGCATTTGCCGTTTTGCGTAAAAAAACTTGAGAACGAAGTTCCTTGAGGTGTTGTTTTCTTACAGTAAGTACACAGAAACACCTAAATTAAAACAAAAACTTCCCACAATACCTACATTCATTTGTTTCCTTCCTGCACCAATTTATTCGAATGACGTTGTCAAGGTTTGAAAAAAGTGTCGTTACAACTTTGGGCCTTAATTTTTTCCGTCTAGCCCCCTTTCGCAACGCGCGATAAGGAACTTCGTTCCAAAATTAGGGAAACATTAGATTTAAATTATAAAAAGCGCGAGTTAGGAAGTAGGATCAGCAGGGTTAAATAGACCTCATTGTAACAGAGTTCTTCCGCAGTACTAGCATTTCACAGGTCTCCCTAGTTTGACTACCTATGTCATCCAGTAAACGCAAGCTCGTATGAGTTAGTGGCCAACTCTGGTGACGGAGTTTTTAGGCCGCCTTAAGGCCTCCGTCGTGGCTTAACGGCTGCTAGAGCCGGGACCGACAGTTTAACGTGACCTCCGAAGCACGAAAGCGCTCAGATGTAAATGCCACTAACGGTCGCCCATCCAAATAGTGATCGCACAGAACGTTGCTTAACGTAGATAATCGGTGAAGATTGGCTAAGCATGCTACGCCACGAGCGCTTCATCCAGTCCCTCCTACTATATTACGCGTTACTCTTTCACGCAAAAACTACTGATCCGATTTGGTTGAAACTTGGAATATATATTGTCCGTGACCTGGATTAACAATAGGCTACTTTTTATCCCAGAAAATTAACGGGATCCAACAGGACGCGAACGAAGTCGCGGGCGGATAGAACTCTGTAATGTTTGTGATCAAATAAATGTATCTTATTTTTTACCACAACACCTACTTTTTTCTACCGCAAGGAGTGATGCCTCGCATTGATTTTTAAAGTCACTCTAACCGGCAGGATTATTATGAAACCCTGGACTAATATTGAAAGTAGCTTACCTTCTCTCCATTAGGCAGGGTTGCCTTGAATGGCTGCGACCACAGCAGCAACCCTGTTGTGTGTCTGTCGGAGCCCCCGCGCCAGCTGAACCCCTTCAGCGGCGCGTCTTCCGACCCCAGCCAGTCTTCCGTGCTCTCAGCTACGATATACTGGAGTCAAGAGTAATAATATCAGACGTGTTACCATCATAAAACCACGAAAATAGCGTGGCATCTATTCAAAATGACTGAGACAACCCAACCGCTGATTGCGACTCTGCTAGGACATGATGTTCGATTATTTTGTATAAAAGATCATCAATTGTTGCCCGCTGAACAAGAAGTATATCCCATATAAATAATTGAAATGTCTGGAGACGCTTCCATAGTACGCCACTATGTCGGTCCATACTGGGCGACCGTTGTACGCCACGTGGTCGGTTAATATTTTAATCGAATTAAGTACCTAGGTACCTACTTTGTCCAACCTAAAAGTTTTATTGTTTATTTCACGCAGGTCAACCGTACGTGACATTACTTTGTTTACTTAATTTATTTATCAACGTAGGAAAAAATAAAGTGTTGACGAGATATATCGTTATGCCTATAATAATGTATAGGCACCCAATGTACCGGCGTTTCCTAAAGAATCATATAGGCCCTATATGATTCTTAGAAGCGCCGGTTGGTATAACGCTGATAGTCAACATTAGCCAGTGAGATAAGATTCCGTTGGACTGCTGACAGACTAGCAAGGACTTGTAGAATCTAGGAACAGAGCGGGTACATTGCTACCATGATACTGCAGTTCAATAGATTTAATACACAAACCTTTTTATGCAGATATCTGAGCAAGAAGTCGAGAAGGAAGGACTTGCCCTTCCGGAAGGCTCCAGCCACGGAAATAATCACGACCGCGCGGTCTTTTATATCGTCTCTAAGGAGGAGTGCGCTTAGCGACTCCTCATCCAGTTCAAAAGTATGTTCTGGTGCTGGAGTGACCACTTGGATGCCCCAGCCTTCTTCCAGGGACTCTACTTTTCCTGGAAAATAAGCTACGTAATAATAGATATTGATTTTAAACAAATCAGACGAGATAAATCGTGCATGTGCAAAAATTCTGTTTACGTGACGACAGTCCACAGTTAAGAGGGCGGGAGAATACACAATTAATATAGGCACCTAGTAGTAATATTAACATGTAGTCAGTCTATAGTACGTGCCAAATAACACCGCAATACAGGTCATTCACCCACCTTCACCACGATGTCGCAAAATTCAATTTATGAATGGCTAATTCTGTCGCTTTCCATACAAACCTGTCGCTAAGACGGTATCGCTCGAATCTCGTAGTACTGTTTGTTTACCATACATAAATTGAATTTTGCGACATCGTGGTGAAGGTGGGTGAATGAAATATTGCGGTGTTATTTGGCTCCTGCTATAGTAGTAATATTAAAATTTAACCACGCAAGGTTATAAGGTAGTAAGTTATAGGTTATGCTCCCCCCAATAGCCATTGAAAGGTCAATATCTCGGAGCTATAATCTTGACCATGTCAATATTAACCGCATATGATTCACACGCTGGAGGCTGTATCATATTACGTCATAGTTAATATTAATACCTAGGACTATAGAACGTTTATCAAGTCAATCCTACATTTTAGTACATTTTCCTAAAAAATTTAGTGGCGTCCTTACTTCTTTGTCTACGTAGGTATAGGTATCATTGCATGCTATTTTATTTTTGTTAATATGATTAAACTCCTTAACTACCTACCCTACCTATTATAAGAATTACCACTTAACCACCTACTACATTGTAACAGACGTTTGGTTCTTAATAAATTTCATTTCATTTCAATTTCATTTCATTTCAACCCTATTCTGAATGTTTACATCGGATGGGTGACCTTATTGTTGCATTTCAATCTGAAAGCTTCCTGTGCCGATATGGCGTTGACCAAGCACTAATATATATTTAGACACACTTTATCTATATAAACGTACCTATTTGTAGATTTTAATATCTGAAAGTCTCACGCGAATTACACCTACCTAACTCACTTGCCGGTGTAATTACAGGCAAATGAGACTTCAAGATCTTTACATCTCAGAGTGATGGACGCAGTGCATTGCCCGTCGGGCACGTCCTCATTGGACTTGCTCTGTGAGGTAATGCATTGTTATAGGCAGAAGTTACCACTTAACATCAGGTGAGCTATTATTTTCCATTATTTTATCATTAAAAAAAAGTTTTGCCATAGGTACCTAGGTAAGCTAGGATGCCTATAACCTTGACAGGTGCATGTACTAAGTAGGTACTATTGTCTACTCAATCTAGATAAATGAACTTAGACTTAATCTACCTTGAAGAATTCAATCGCATTCACACTATGTACCCAGATCATAATAATAGGCTCATTATACTTGCATATCAGGAATTTAAATACCTACTTACCGCTTAGGCACGTACCTAATGGCTTTTCTAACTTTTATTGTTAGGTTCACAAACATAGGTCGGTACATTTAAAGGCAAATATCTTCAAGGGCGCCAGTCGTAAAGAAACGCATTATAGTCGAATCCAACCACCACAGTGGTTCTTTCTCCATCACTCAGAAAAGAGTCTAAATACCTGCAAAAGGCATGATCTCGGCCTTTTGCTTATCCACTAAAAGCAACCACAGCTAACGCAGGTATTTAGACTCTTTTCTGAGTGATGGAGAAAGAACCATTGTGGTGGTTGGATTCGACTTTAATGCGTTCTGTTTGAGTTTAGTTTTAAGTTATTTATGTGTATTATTCTTTGACAATCCTAATAAATAAATAAATAGGTAAATAAATAAGAGTCCTTTGGATTTACGCTGTGGTAATAGGAAATAATAGGTGCGCTACAAACATCTGATAACTAACACGCATTTTTTAACCGAAATGTTTACCTCAATACGAAAACATGACACAATTCTAAAATTAGACACGAAATAATAAACATTTGAAAAAAAAAAATACTCACTCGACATTGTAACAAATCTTTTTACACTTCCACACTACAAATGTAACAAAATTGTTATTGCAACAAGTTTGTAAATTAAATAACAAAGTTGTTTTAGATTGTTTACGATTAGTTCGCTTACGCGACCACACTGTAGGAAACGAGGTCGCGGAATGATGTCAGAGGCTCTCCGTATGTATGATGTCATGCGTGGTGTAGCGAGTTTGACTAGACACCGATCATATACCTACTATACACTACTAACTATACTAGTACTACGATACGTAGGTGCTAGAAACCCGAGCGACGCGACGACGACGGGGCGCGGTGGCAGAGCTGACCGCGAAGCATGGTGTTCAAAAACTCAACATTTGACAACCCTACAACCCTAAAAGATCAACATTTTGACAACCCTTGTTAAATAAATTAATTAAAACTAACAGGATTCGAATTTTGGCATTTTTTGAAACAACACATAGCATTTTTATTTTAATATAATTTTTCTTGTGTTATTGTGAGTATTGTTGATTAATTTTGGAGGAATTTTAACCAATAATTCTTAGGTCGTAACATAAAGTGTGAGCCATTGGAATAAATGAGTTTAAAGTGGTTTTTCTGAATGTGAAAATTCGGTTCCGGTTTTGGAGGGAAAATCCACCATTTTCTCTTCAAAACTAACGACAGCCGACTTGACGAAGAATTGACTTGACTTATCATCTACGCAAGACAAACACGCATAATACAAAGTAACTATATGGGAAAAATAACGTTAGACTAGGCAGTATGGTTTTAAAACTATAGCCAGCTACAAGGAGCGAAAAAACAGAAAAAATAATATTTTTAAACTGACATAGGCACAGGTACTGGCGACTGGTTTTAACTTTATCATCTTTTCAGTCTGCAGGTTTTAACTTATCAGGTAAAAAAACATTGTAGATCTCACCACCGCGGTTACACCGGCAATGAAATCTCCTTCGTCTTCGGTATGCTAATGACTATGCCAGTAAGAACAAACCGAGCACTAACACATATTCATAGGGAAACTATTTACCTCTGAAGGGTTTGGTCAGAGACTGAACATCTACCTCACAGGGGACGTCCTCAATCGGCTTGCTCTGTGATGTAATGCATTATTATAGGCATAGTTACAAAAAAGTAGAATAGAAGATAGGCTAGGAATGTTACCTGAATAGCATGTGCTTAGTTCTATCATCATCATCATTTAAAGTCCTACAAAAAAATCCACAGCTTTCTTTTTCAAACTAAAAAAAATTGTTATCAAACTATCAACAGGCCAAGAACTATTGTTTGTACTCCATAACAAATTGTAATTTATAACGAATGATTGTAGACGCAGTAGTTGTTACAGATAGAACTAGACCATGAAATTCCAGTAGGTCACGTGTAACACGCACTAACGAGTTTATACTTAACTTTATACTTGCCACAGCGCCGTACGAATCAGTAGGGTAGGTCCCTACTGATTCGTACGGCGCTGTGGCACAGATCATAATATAATAACTACTAACTGTATATCATGTGGTTGATATCACAATTTTCAAACCCTGAATTGGTGAGGTGGGGTATAACACACCACAGCGAATATTTTTACACAATGTGTATGAGGAGAACATTGTAGGATAGGTGTCCTCCTACGAAAAGGGAAGATCTTCCACGCCGAGCGACCTTTGGCTCGGGGTCCGAGGACCTATGGATGGTATTCGGTAGTATTACTTATGTTCAAACTCCGTGATAACTTCGTTTGCGCGATCTAGGATATTTCTCATGTTAGTTCTTATGTAGCGAGATAGATGGCGCTACATGTATAATATGAATCGAAACTTTCACGTTTTCCTTATAAGAAAAAAAAAACTTTATCTTCTACTGCAGTGGTTTATGGTTCAGTCACACCCAATCGCAGCAGTAAGCTGAAACTTGGAATAAATATAAATCGTGACTTAGAATATTTGTATTAATGGCTGTTTTCTATCCGAGTACCACTGCAAGCAGTTTGTATCAAAGTACCAGGTAATAAATTAAACAAAAGTATACCTCATCCAAACATCTTTTTAATGACACTGCTGTATTCTTTATTCATTTTCTCGATTCTGGGCTTCAGTTCGCTTGCTCTGAGCTGTGCTGCTTTGTCGTTGGGATCTAACTGTAGCACTCGCTGTATATCGCTCCACGCTTCATCGTACTTCTGAAATAAAAACAAATATTTCAATTTTATTTGCATATTACTGTGGGGTTACTCACACCCCAGTGGTTAAAAAGGCATTAAACTCTTTATTATTTGATTATCTAGACGACTGAGAGAGAACGTGGGTATACTATGGATGTCAATATCATAGATATATAATTAAGAGGTGACATACCTGCAAATGTGAATAAGAAATGCAGCGCCGGTACAGAGCCTTTACGCTGTCTGGATGGAAGGAGAGCGCTCGGTTACAGAGGTCTAACGCTGCTGTATACTCGTTGTATTGAAGCTGACAGTGTGCAAGGTTGTTGTATAGTTTTACCTGTAAGAAATAACATTGATAGAACCAGAAAGTATTAAAAAAATATAGGTTAACAAGTATGCGAATAATAAGTAATAAGTAGATTGGGGTGCAAAACCCCACAATAACAAAACAGTATCATTTTTAGAGCATGTAGGTATTATTTTCAATACAATGATACCAATGAAGAAATACGTAAGAATACCACCAGCAACCAAATCAGTTGGGGTATGTGCCACCCCAAGACAATTTCATGAGGACCCAATACTGTTTTTAATCCATTGCAAATATACTTAAATCTCAGGTACTGTTCATCACCTCCCAGACATTACCCTCAAGGATCAAAGTGGTCACAGATCTCCACTAAATATAACCAAAATGTTTACATAGTTGAAATAAATTACCTTTAAATCAATCAATTCCTTAACCTTCTCTGAATCAATGGTCTCAGGATCGAACGGCTCTATAGCGATCAGCATCGTCAGTGCCTTGTGGAACCTTCGGAATGCATCCGGTATTCTCTTATCTTTCACCAAGTCTACACCTTTCTCCTGAAATTGAGGAAATAATATAACAAACCAAACTTTTATTTAACTAAATATAATGACAGTACCTTGCCAGTACATCTATGAAAACTTATTGTATGTTCAAAAAAATATCAATCTATTCAACAAAAAAAGTGATAATCAAAAAAAGTGATTAACACTAGAAATAAAGACAAACTCGCTGTTCCCACCACTAGGCTCACAAAAATGAGTAAATCTTTCAAAGGGCAATGTGTACGCTTCTTTAACAAAATCCCAAGTGATGTGTCTCAGTTTCGATTGGCAAGTTCAAAAACGTAATAAAACAGAGACTTCTTTTAAAAGCATACTATAAGATATCTGATTATTTAGAAGACAAACAAGCTTGGGACGAACTAGCTCCAACTCATCCAATAAAAATAAATGTAATCATACCTATTCATACAAAACGTAATGATGATTCAAAGTGATCAGTGAGATTTTATTGAATAAAAGATTTTTGACTTTGACTTTGACTTTCCGCATGGGGGTATATTAGAGATTATTTTATTCATTGTGAATCTTACAATTGCTTGTAAGATACAAAACAATATAGAAGTTAGAGGCATAGACCATTTATTTCACAAAGAGCTCTATTACTACTGGTAGACTAGATGTCCCACCGGTCTCCAGTTGCTTCTATTAATAGGTATAGAGAGTGAACCAAAGGCTAAATAAAAAATCTACATACAGATGACTGCATTATCAATACTGATACTGATGCCTACAGTCATCCAATTGTTTTAGGACCGATGAATAATTGTGTAATCAAATAAAATAAAATCAAAATTGATTTTAATTGTCAAATACAAGTTTTTAACTATTTGGGTTGGGATCTCTTCTTATAAGTTATTTTAACCTGTGTTAGAAGAGTCCCCTCTTTTCTGTGGTCACTAAAACACAGTTGTATAGCTGTACTATCAAACTGACCTTGTGATATAGAGCTGCATCATACAGTCTCTCCCACCCCCACTCGCTGATAAGCTGCTCCTCCGTAACCTCTTTCAACTCTACCCGACATCTAATCTCCTTCACGAGCTCGTTATTCCCATCTCTGTACACCATCCGGGCATCAGCGGTCTCACCACAGCACATCTGCTGCAGAATCAACTCGAAATCTTTATCAATAAAGTTGTCGCAATCTCCGATCAGAACATTGCCGTTGAAAGTACCGCTGAAGATCTGGCTCTCTGATTCAATCAGGCAAGGCTCCTCACCCTTGGTACAGGTCAAGTTGGTTACGGAGATCTTGCAACGGGAATCCTCATAGGGCACGATGTTGTAGTCACCGGGGGTTACGAGTTTCTTGAAGAGTTCTCTGTCAGGGCGTGAGTTCACGATCTTCTCCTCGTACATGCTGTAGGGTAGTTATGATTTCTATTGGTAAGGATTTAGATTGGGGTATATGCAAATTTTAGGGTATAACACTAGCACGAACCGTACATATACCGTAGATAGAATTCAGTTCGATCCTGATTGTTTAGCTATGATTGTTTCGATTGTATTTATCGAAAAAAAAAAATCGTATCTACAGCTATTGATTGACTGATTGTTTGACTTGACTTGTCACTTGACGGATCAATGTGTCAGCCAATGTCAATGTCAATTCTATTTTACGTTCCGTTACACTCTTTTCTTTACGTTGAGTTGCAATGAATGTGCTCATCTATATGAAATAATTTTAAAAGTACATGCACATGTACTATACGACATGTGATATCTAAGAAATTTTTGGGCTTTACCTATATACATAGTATATACATACATATTTTAATATTAGGTACCTACGTAGGAAGGTTGATGACAAAACTCTTTGCTTCTCCGTTCCATTTCATTTGTTTATTTTTTGAATGTGTCAGAATCAGCTGTTTTTTCAGTCACTTGGAATTTTGGATTCAATTTTTATTTTGTATTTATTTTTATTTGAGTAATAAAAGAAAATGGTGCGGAAAGTTTATGTAGGAAAAAGCTGTACACGAAACTGAAGCGGAGGGCTAAATAACGTGATTGTTTTATGTAATAGAGGTTTTTTCTAATTATATCGAAAGGTTTATCAATTTTTCACGATTATCACACTTCGTAAGTACCTATTAATACCAATATAACTTAAAGTATGCAGTTTATAGCAGTCTTAATGTATTCAATCGGTTATATAATTATTGTTTCAATCGTTTATCACCTTGAAATCGATATTTATAAACTTCAGGCTATAACCTCAAAATAAGTTTTTGTACCCATTGGAAAATCAACAATAAAAATAATCTGTGTAACCAATACCTGTAAGGGCCATTAACAAAATTTCATCAACATGGCCACATTTGCTCTCTTCATATTAATCAAATCCGGCCAATCTCCGTCCATTGTTCATGAATCTCAATTCCAATCTCCACGAGTGAAGACTGTCATTACATTACTAACTTTACACACTGGGCCTTTGATCTAACTGGACTAAGAAATCGTCCAAGAGTGATGTTAGATTTAGACCACAGAGGTAAATATTAGCTGACCTCGAGGAGGGGACCCCAAACATCATGATCATTGTTTGTTACAGTAACAATGTCCTTGCTACTGAAGAGCGTGTGGCGGAACGTGCTGCGAGGCAGTTCTCTCAGCCGGTCATCTCTTACACCACGGAGTCTATCCTCAGGCAGTAAATAAATACTATATATAACAATCTTTGTAAACAAAATAACTCTGAGCCAACTGGAGTTGAAAAAATTATTAGGACCTCTACTTACATCTGTTTTTTTTTTTTTTTTTTTTTTTTTTATACAATATAGGCAACCGTTTGACCACAATCTCACCTGATGTTAAGCAATGATGTGGTCTACGATGTAGCACGGTTACCTAGAAGATACCTATTCACTCTACTCTTGAAAACTTCCAAATTATAGTCATTCGGGAACACAGACGCCGGCAACAAGTTCCATTCTTTGGCTGTCCGCATAATAAATGTAGACGCAAAGCGTTTAGTGCGGATTGGTGGCATATCAACCATGAACGGGTGTCTCGTTTCCGTACGCCTAGTGGTCCGGTGATGGAATGGGGAAGGGGGAACAAGCTCAAAGAGTTCCATTGCACACTCCCCAAAATGTATCTTGTAAAATACCGACAGGCTAGCTATCACCCACACAACTTTTAATTACGTACCTCTTTGTATGCAGTTTCAGAACTAAGCCGCGGTAAGCCCGACCCGCTAGCAGCGGAGATCAAGTCAGCAGGCGGAGCGGGCGAGGTGCTGGCATGTGTCCAAGCTCACCTGCCGCACATGACGCATGCGCACATGCTGCAAGTCCTGCGCACGCTCTTTGAACTTCACAGGCAGGAGGAGTGAGTTGAACTACTAATGGTTTTGTTTACCTATCAGACCCAGAATAATAATACGTCTATCAAGCACTCTACTTTGTTACTTGTTTCTATGTTATCATAGTCATATTTTCTGGGGTAAGGTTAACATAAACACTAGGACAAGAATTAAATAAGAATGACATGTTTCTTGTTAAGAAATGGGTTTATTTCTTCCCTTCTTTCAGATTCAGAGAATCAGACACCGATTCAATAATCAGTGATCCAACCTTTGGTCTCCTCTGCCAGAACTTTAAGAAATACGCGCGCGAACTTGACGTAAACGAAACTATCGAAGCCACCAAAGTATTAGCGTTCCTCAGGGTCCCAGCAGACACAGTAATAGTTCAAACCCTGCTTCAGATGCTCCGTTGTAACATCAATCTACTCAACTTACGACAGATCATGTTCCTAGACTTTATACTCGGCCGATACGAAAGAAACAACCATTTGGTGGACGCTCTCAAACTGGCATTACCTCTAGCATTCCAAATACACCTACCCCTAGAACTAGACAATCAAGATTTACCTCTCCTTAAAGATATGCTTTCGTACTGCTGCACACGAAATCTACCCGATCGATGTATCAACAACGTGGTCACTGGATTACTGTTACACGATCAAGCGATCGATGCTCAGACAGCCAAGAGCATTATCTGGTCGCTATGCCAGGTTAATTGCACCGAAGAAAAGTTCCCCACGAGAGTTCAACTACTCCACATTTGCTACGATATATTAGCGATGAAACTGGACCAGCTGACGTACGATGACGTGCTGAGAACCACTGCTAAGATCAAGGGCAGGATCATGGAGAAGCATCCGGAGTACTATCATGAACAGTTGATGGATGGTGTGGCGGACTACGTCATCAAGAATAATGTGGAGTTTGATAAAGGACTACTGGTTGCGAGGGTGCTGTCGAGGATAGTAAGTTCATTATTATTTATCGGATTTCAGATATACTGCCATCCTTGCGAGAGCGAGTGTACAAAATGAAGTTTGGTGATTCTCGTTTGAAATGATTGCTGTTATACCTTAGCATTTTCTTCAATGCCTACTTCCTAATGTTGCGTTTATACTCAGCTGCAATGGGCAGGGAAGTAGGCATGAGCGTAATGTAAACACGATCATGCCTCTGTCCGGCTCGTGCCCGTGTTCATGCCCCTGCTCGCTAATAAGAATAAAGGCGATGTTGCTGTGGCAATAAGTCCGGAATTAATCTCGGCAATAATGCCGGCTGCAGCATGAGCTGAGTGTAAATCCTACATAACAGTGCTTAATTCTGATTTCTGTTCGTTACAGGCGCATACCCATCTCGGGCTAATGGAGCACCTATGCCTCCAAGCCGTCTCATCCCCGGTGACCCTCGCTAACGCTCGAACCAGCATTCTCTTCGGCTTCGTCAACTGCCTCGCCAACAACAACTACACCCCAGACTCTGACCAATGGACCGAAATCAAGCGACAGATCTCTCTAAACCCTATCTTAGATGGGAAGAACTTCGCCCTACCCTGGGCTAAGTTGTGCTTAGAAATGGCTTCGCTCGGACACTACGAAGACAAGTTACTGACGCGGGTATTCTCGCAGGAGTTCCTCAATGACTATCTCGGGAAGGATAACAATGTTCTGGATTACCTACAGCTGCTTACCCTCCATGAGGCTGTCAAGGCGTTCCACAGTGAGGAATATAAGCTTCCCCCAGAAACAGCAGCCAAAGCGAAGTCTGTATATCCTGTGAATATGCTTAATGAGAAGTTGGAAGAATGCGTGGCGCGGGGTTTGGGTGGCAAGGAGTATGCAGTTCGGAATGTAGTGCTGGCATCTGGATTTGTTGCTGGTAAGAATCCTTTCATGCTAAATAAATCAATCCATTTTGTCACAAACGTGTTTATCCATTTACTTGGGCAGTCTTTGTAGAAAAGTTTGTAAAGAAGTATTTGTATCCATCTTTATTTTCGCAAGCACTTTTAAAACATATTTATTATTTTGCATTTTTTCAGATGTACTGACGTGCGTTAAAAACGGTTACCCAATGAAACTGAACCAAAATAGCAGTAATTTGAAAATTCCTATTGAACTACTGAATATACCTCAAGAAGCTATTGTGTAAGTATTCTTTTTACAGACAATAATGTATGTTCTACTTTGCAAAACTATAAATAAATAAATAAATATTCACGGACACTTAACACAACGCCTTCTAGTCCCAAACTAAGCAAAGCTTTTACGATGGAAACTAGATGGCTGATATAATACTTATATACTTTTTTTTTTGTAAATACATACTTATAATACATAGTAACACCCAGACACAGAACAAACATGTATGTTTGCCACACACAAACGTTTGTTCTCGGTGGGGATCGAACCCACGACCCACATCACGGAAGGCAGAGCTACTACCGACTGAGCCATGACGCCTATAAACTGATGTAGGTACCTGTGTATGTTAGTAACATGAAAGTTACACTGCGTTAGTTGCCGCCCAGTGTAACTAGCGTGCGCAAACCTTACTTTATTGTTTCGCACAGAAAATATAATCCTTTGAGATGGCGCGCACTTCGTAATACACAGTTTTAAGAATTTAACCTTCCTATACCGTTTTGTGTTTTTTCTAACCTAACTTTATCTACCTACTAGGTGGTTCTTAAAACACGACAGTTTTCAGAATGCCTATATTTGCAGGATATGTATTCTGAACTTCACCGCCGGCTGTTTCTCTATGAATAGTAACCGGCTCCGAGGGACATTCCGCCTACTGCTAGACATTCTGGAGAAGCAGGTATGTACCTATATATGTGGTGGTAGGTACTTACATAATAGAAGTTTTGTAGTTTGTCGTTGGACTAGTAAATTGTAAGCCTCCGTGTCAGTAGTTCTACTAAGAAGTACAACTGGTAGCACAAACACACCTTTGTATCTCTAGTAGTACTACAAAAAATACAAGTATATTCACTCGACATTTTGCATTCTAATTAAAACATAAGTTCAACTGGCAGTACAAATGATACAAACTTATTGCTGGGGTCGTAAGATACATCCCAATAGTTCACCAACGCTTTGCTATCCGCTCTAGCTTTTAAGTTTTTTTACGTAAAACTAGAAATGATAGCGAAGCGGTAAACAAATTCCTGTATCAAAAACAAATGCGGCTTCAAATCTCACTTGAGATTTTTTTTTACTTTTTTTTTATTTCGCAGGGCTATATAGCTGTTGGGCTAAACATAAACGAATGGCTCCACGCGCCGCCACACGAGCGCACACCCTACCTCATGCGGGAAATTGGCTACAAATGTGGGGAAATGGGTATGAAGCTGTCGGTCACCTGAACTCGTGTGAACGGCGCCTAAACTAAAGACTGATCTCTTGTTTTGTTGTGCGAGGAGAAATTTGATGTGAAATATAAAAAATTATTGACGAATTCCTTATTTTGTGTTTTTGATGGGTTCACGAAACACGAAGGGATAGGTAGGTAAGTTACACATAGAATGCAAGGGTCTGCTGGCTCATTATTTGAGATTCACTGAACCTACCTGATCCAAAAAAAAGCTCATCGTATCATTCAAACGACTGAAAACTATTTAGGGATATGGTAGGAAAGTAGTCTTCGGGTGGTAGGGTGGTAGGTACCTACTTAGCTTAGGTACTTATTTACTCCCCGAAGACTGGGCTGAAGAAGCAAAAAAATCAGTAATATAATAAGTACGGGGATTCACTATCAGAGTTCATATGGGCAGAACTTTTTGAAAAGTCTCCAACTAATTTCTTCTGAGAGCTTTTTCTAGCCATTCACCTTTTGCGTAGAACAAAACGTTAAAAATGTGTTACCATTACGTAAGCGTTCCTAACTTTGTGGTTATTTTATTTATATGCTTTATGTACTGTTTTCAATGATTTCCTGTGTGGGTACTACTTGTCACGCGTCCACTAAAAAAGTAGTAGTCCGTGCGGATACCGATACGTTTTTTCTACCCTCAGTTCAGTTGTTTTTGGATTTGACTATTAATATATGTTTGGGGTACAGTCAATCGGGGTAACTTTGACAGCACAACATTTATTTTTTTCGATAATATTAGCGGACGTCTTTTGTCGTAAATAAGACTGCACTTTATTAGTGTTCTCGGAGTAGTACACAAATATTGAAATAGTTGTACAATTCATTGTACATTAAAAATAATTGAGATAATCATAGTTTTCTTCTGTGTCAAAGTTACCCCCTCCACATGGGTAACATTGACACACGGTAAACCAGTCATAGAAATCTGGTTATAAACTATTTATTTGATCTTCTGGGTAACATTGGGTTATGTTTCTATCAAGCTTAAGGTACGGTTGATACAATAAAACCATAAAGTATGATAATTGTCAATTATTTTTTTTAAAATTCAAGTACAATATTGATGACAGAAAATTTCAATAAGTTTTACATTCATAACAAGAAAATACTAAAAAACTAAATGTGTGTGAGTGTTTTTATACACACTGAGTTAAACCTAAACCATATTATTTAAAAAGAACTAAAGTTAAGCACTTTTAAGTATTTGACTGCTTATTCACCCCACTCCAAATACAGTAAATCATCATCGATTTTGTAAGTTCCAAGCCGCATTATTTGAATTTTTTCAGTAGCCAGTGGTGTTATTAAGTCTGCATGATTGACTTTTATTATGTCTTTAGGTGTTGGCCATCTCCAACCCCCATCCATGCACTTGTTCATAGCCGCAATTATATAGTACGGGTATGAAGCAGACAGTACCTTACCCGGAAACAAAGACCCTTCGTTTCTAAAGACGACTAGAGTTCCTGGCAAGACAGGCAGTTCAGTAGTGTGTACACCTTCCTTATGAACCATCTCCAAAATTCCGTCCATAACAACAAAGTCTTCCACTATAACGTTGTCACTATTGTCCGTTGTTTCTATCCTAACTTCTGGCGTCACTTCACGCTCTATTTGTTCCAAGTCATAAGTTCTCGTGGCGTCGTTCATCTCCGTCTCACTGCTTCGGTTCTCGTTAGTTTCTTTAGATGCTGATTGTCGTACGCTATAGTTAACTTCTTCGTTTTCTTTTTCCTGGATCTTCGTTTTTTTTTTATTTTTGGAGCCTTGAGGACGACCTCTTTTCACAGCAGTCTTAGGTTCAGCGCTATTGTTTGTTTCTTTTTTATTTTTGTTACCTTGAGCTTTGTTCTTATAGTATAATTCCACTTCTTCCAGCGATACACTCTTACCAGCGCTAATCGGCATTTGAAACTTCCTTTGGGTTTTGATGCCTAGATCAGTGTTACGCAATTCCGTCAAATAGCCGATGAAACTATCTCCTAGAGCTTCTTTAACACTTCCGGTGTTAACTTCAGATCTGGCGTACTCACCTAGCCGACTCAATGCCTCTTGTCGATTTAGCGGGTGTATGCCAGCAGCCTTAAAACCTGCCATTATATTGGCTGACGACTGTTCGGCACCCAATTCTAGAGCTTTTTTTACAAGTGCCGTAAAACAGTTTTTAGGAAGAGCAATAGCTTTTTTTCCTCTTGCCGTTTCTCTCCAACTAAGAAGAACTTTCCTCCAATTCGATTTCAAAGCGCTGAAGTAGCCCACATCGAGTGGCTGTAATATGTGGGTCGAGTTTGGTACTAGGCAGATGAATTTGATGTTGTTTTCCGCACACAGCTTTAAGGTGTTCACAGAAATGTGAGAGCTCAAGTTATCACAGAGAAGAACTTTTTTCCCTTCTTTCTTTAATGCTATTGGAAGAAAGTGTGTTTTAAACCAGTCATCAAAACTCTCTAGGTCTATCCAACCACTCTTGGTAACAGTCATCCGCGAGCCAGGTGGAGCTCCGATTAGCCAATCGGACCAAGTTTTTTGGCTTTGAAGATGAAGTAGGGAGGAATCACCTCCCCGGCGGCACTCCCACAGAAGACTGCTGTGTAACATGATTTTGTTGAGTTACGAATAACTTCTGGATTTCGACATTTTCGTCGAAAGATCATTTTCTTCTTTTTAGGGTCATCGTGAAAGCCGCTTTCATCAAAATTGAAGATGTTCTCCGCGGGCACACCATTTAATTCAATTTCAAGATTATCAAAGAACTCGTTGATTATCTCTTCATTTACCTGGGCCCTGCTTCGACTTATGTTTTTACCATTTGTAAGTTTTATATCAGGGTGTCTGCTAAGAAATAGCTGACCCCATTCCCATCCAGGACGATTATCTTTAAAAACTTTTACGGTTTTTTTGATGGAGTTCAAGTATCGTTGTATAATAAGTGTGATATCATCAATTCCTACAGGCATTCCATTATCGGCCAATGCCTTGACATGTTCTTTGATTATGTTTTCCTCGAGATCATTTAATGCTGTGGGCCGCCCAACTTTGTTTTTATGTTCGTTTTTGATTTTGTTTTTGAGTGTGTTGATTGGTATTTTAAAATGTTTGCTTGCAGCATAAGCGCTTAACTCTCCAGACTTAACCTTCTCTATACACGTTTCAAGTAATTCTAGTGTGTAATTGGATTTTGTTCCATACTTGCGGGTACCCGGCGTTGGAACCTTCTTCTTTCTGCCCATTGTTAATCGTCAATGACCTACAGACAAATTATACATACTAAATTTTAATTAATTATTCCTTTCAGATTATAAAATAATGTCTATGTTCCTATCACAAGGAGAATGTCAGCTGATTGAGATAACAGGAAACGAGACCTTAAGCCTCAAGAAAACTGTGTCAAAGTTACCCAGCTGAAAATTCAGTCATCTTTTAATTATCAGGGTAACTTTGACACCGTCAAAGTTACACAGAAAATGCTTAGAAAATAACAATTCTCAATTTAGAGCTAATATCGGAAAAACTAAGAGTAAGATAATACATATTTTTTGCAAATTTGGAAATATATTTACCAATTACCACAATAAGCATCATTCATACCTTTTTTACAGCCTTTTTGAACCACAATCACAAAAGTTATTCACTGGTCGGGAACACAAAATACGCGCGCAAACTTTGAAAAAACTTTTTGTTCAAGTTTTTTTGACAAATCACTTTCTTTTTCTAAAGGTGTGTTTACGAAGTGAGTTACTATCACAAATCAAAAATATCCATAGATAAAAAATTGCTGGTTTTCACAGAATAAAAATAAAAATACTTGAGGCTCCTTATGTCAATGTTGCCCTAATCAATCAAATTTACCCAAATTGACTGTAATGCTAATAAATGCTTGGCAACATTAATTGCTGTCAAAAGAAAACGAGCGAGTGGGAAGATTTTTCTTCTTTCTCTTTCTTTCAGTTGCGCGCACATTTTTGCGTTGCTTGCTTTTGCTTTCATCTTGCATTGCTTTGTTTTGTTGTTTACATTTTGAGTCGATCGATTAAATTTTAATATTTTTCTGTGTTCCAAAGCAAATACCGCTGTATAGTAAAACAAATAGTTATTTCAATATAGGTAGCTATTAGACCTCTGTATTTTAGGTACATACAGCTGAATTCTAAGACAGGAGAGTGCAAAATGAGTGTGCCGGGGACCTTTGTGTTTCTGTTTATTTTCTGTTTGTTTTATTCATGTGAAAGTAAATACGGGTATGTGTTATGGTCAGGGAATAAACCAGTCGCTACTGTGACCGACTATTTTGCGGATATCCCAGATGTTCACGTCGCCAGAGCTACCTACAGTAACGAGATAAATACTACTGGGTTTGTACTAAACTCATCTATACTACAGCAGCTACAGGCGTTTCTACTGTTCTTGGCTTCAATACTTGGTCATAGTTAGCTGTATGTTGCCTAATCGTAATAGTATAACCAATACAATACTGCTACTTTCAGTGCGGTTATAAATTTTAGATGGGGAACCACTTGTAAATTTTTTCATCTAGGTACAGCTTATACCAACAAACAATCCTGTATGTAAAATTAAAAGTATTGGCGCGGAAAGAAAGAGAAGGATTGGGTTAGGAATACCTGTGAAACTGCGCGGTCGGATGATGATGACGCGATGGGAGCTCCCACTCGGTTCTTCCACACCGATGATGTGCTGATGTTGGCGGAAGGCGCTGATGGATGGCCTTGTGAGAAGGCGCTGATTTTCCTTGATACGAAATGCGATTTTTCCGGGGTTTTGATGAGGAGAAGTAAGAACTCTTGCGACCGGCCGTGAAAACGTTGAGATACGTAATGGTGGTTTTACTTCCTACCCACAGGTTTTAGGTAGGGAATGGTAGGGAAAATGAGGGTAGAATAAATATATAAAACGACAGATAAAGTTTCATTCCAAAGTTGCTATCTTTACAAAACAAGTATAGTCTGAGTTGACCACCAGTTTATACCTGCCAAATAAGGACTTAGAACTTTAGCAAGCTGGCTTTTTGTTGTTCAAATTACATACTTCCGTATGAAATTAACATTTGTATGATTTCTTGGTCTTCAGCTGGGCATTTCTTGAGTTACACACATCGGAAGACAGCAGTGATGAGCAGCAGGCGTACAGTGCCGGTTTCCTGGAGGGGTTCCTTACTAGAGATCTCATTTGGATGCATTGGCAGAACATACTCAAAGGGTAAGAGTTCTTGTTCCTGCTCTCTTATTCCTGCCACTTAGTAAATGCATTCCACTAGCGGTTCTAGAGGGGGGTTACAGGGGTCAATCCCACCCCAGAAGCTCTCAGAAGCAGAAGCCCAAGACCCCCCAAGTTGATCTCTAGGTCAACTTGGGTTGACCTAGAGCTTCTACAGAGGGTTGACGGGGATTTATCAGGGTAATGTGTATTTTAATGGCTTACTGCGCGCGTTGGTGAAAACTGGTAGTGCAGCTGATATTAGATTAAAAAAATGGAAATCATTGGTAAAGAACTCCAAGGTGATAATGATAACATATTTTACAGGTATTGCTACAACAAGACAGATGTTTGTGGTTTGATTGAGGAGTTTGTTGACACCAATGAAGAGTACATTAACTCTATGGTGAAGAAACACCCTGATGACCCCTATTGGTACCAGGTAATACAATACATAGTAGCTACAATAGAACATGTTTATCTAGGCTGTTTTTCTACAGGATATTTTCCTTTACTACCTTTGATACCTTTGCAGGTGAAGCTATATTACATCCAGCTGGAAGGGCTGGCAGCTGGTTACAACGACGCCACTAAAAAGCCATACCAATGGCTCACCAACCGTGATATCGTGTGAGTTCCATGTGGACTAAAATATCAATTTCAATGAGAAAAATAAAACATAGTTGTTGCCAATAAAACATAGTAGGTACCAAGTACTGTACCTCCTACTTACCAAACATCTATTTGCTATATTTTAGCATATAGCTCAGAATAGCGTCGGTTGCTAGAACAGAAACGACAAACTGCAATATTCTGCCACCGAGCTGTCCTAGTCCCATACCCTAGTAGAGCCCCCCTTAGTAGCTTTGTGCTCGGATCTTTCGAATACATTTGACAACTAGCTTCCGCCCGCGAATTCGTTCGAGTCCCGTTGGATCCCGTTGATTCTCCGGGATAAAAAGTAGCCTATGTGTCCAGGTCACGGACAATATATATTCCAAGATTCATCCAAATCGGATCAGTAGTTCTTGCGTGAAAGAGGAACAAACATCCATACATCCATACATCCTTACAAACTTTCGCGTTTATAATATTAGTAGGATTGTGTCATGGAATGCCTGTGGAAGTTATGGATGATGCCAACTCCAGCTGTATGTTTTCCAGCTGGATCAACATGCTGGGTGATCTGGATGAGCTGGCTTTCGCCCTCATGCTGCCCACGGAGACGCCAGAAGGGTTGTTATTTGGAGAGCATTGCACGGGGCTGGTGAAACTACTGCCGGGTCTTAAGGAGCTGTACACCTCGCAGGTTACATGGAACAGGTCAGTTATGGTAGGGTACATTATAGCACGAACATCGGAGAGAATTTGATATCACCATTTGACGAACCATCTTTAGTTGCTCGTGTTTCATTCGAACCCTAACCTAAACGTTAGGGGTGTAATATCCCTGCGAGGTCTAGGTACCTTTGTATTTAAACATAAATATTTAAAAAAAAAATTGGTCAATATGTTGCGTTCACACTATGCCGCAGTCAGCAAAGACTGGCAGGGAAGTGGGCAAGAGCATAGTGTGAACACGAACATGTCTCTGTCCCGGCTCCCGGCCCAAGTTCATGCCCTTGCTCTCTAATGAGAATAAAGGCGATGTTGCTGTGGCTATAAATCCGCTGCAATAATGCCGGCAACGGCATGGGCATAGTGTGAACGCGGCAATAGATTGGACTAGACTTGATTAATAAACGGGCCTTTCTCCCTAACCCGCATGTCAGATCCCGCGCTTTGTATAATATATATGTTTCAAAAATTTTTTTACGCAAAATGGCAAATGCACAAAAACTGGGCAAAGCCAATACAAAAAAAAAGCGCATTTGTGTCTCAGTAATTAATTTCGTGGTCATAATAATATAAGTTACTTTTAACAGTTTCAACTAAAAATATGACAGTATTTAAATACTGTCATATTTTAAGTGCTGCAGAATTAGTGTGGCCAGACTAAGCACAGTTCCAATTTATTATAATATCCGCAGCTACCAGTCCATGCTTCGTTTCCAGAAGATGTACGTCCTGCAGTTCCACATGTCTCCCAAGAGTAAGGAACTCATTCCCGGATACAAAATGTCGCTATCTTCGTATCCAGCTTTTATCCAGGTAGACTTTTTGTCATACTGCGTAAGGCTTTCCCACGAAATAAATAAATAAATATTCACGGACATTTAACATAACGCCTTCTAGTCCCAAACTAAGCAAAGCTTGTACTATGGGAACTAGATGTCTGATAGAATACATATATACATTTTTTTTTTGTAAATACGTACTTATCATACATAGTAACACCCAGACACAGAACAAACATCTATGTTTGCTACACAAATGTTTGTTCTCGGTGGGGATCGAGCCCACGACCCACAGCACAGAAGGCAGAGCTGCTACCGACTGAGCCATGACGCCTGTCATGTACGTATGGATGGATGTATATTTGTTCCTCTCGCAATGCTGATCAGATTTGGATGAAACCTGGAATATGTATTGTCTGTTACATGGATTAACACATAGGCTACTTTTTATCTCGGAAAATCAACGGGATCCCACGGGACGTGAACGAAATCGCGGGTGGAAGCTAGTATTCTATAGAACTTACGAGCAAATATAGAATGACGAAAGAATGTTCTGTTTACACCAAGAGAATTAGAATAAACCATGACGGAGGTCTTAAGGCGGCCTAAAAACTCCGTCACCAGAGTTGGCCACTAACTCATACAAGCTTGCTTACCAAGAGAATTGGACAGAGAAGGGATAGAATGAACGCTCGCTCGTTTGGTCTAAATGCGCCTTTATGAAGAGATTCGAATATAAATTTTGTCAGTCAGCAGATGACTTCTACATAATCTCCAGCGGCCTAGTGGCTTCGGAGACTACCATCGGCAACAGTAACCGCTCGCTCTTTGAGAACGTCAAGCCAGTTGGACAGGTATGTAAACTTCTCATTAGAATATGAATAAATAATACCTTCCTCTTCATTTACCTACACTAAAAAAAACCTTTCTTTCTTATTATCACAGATATTAGAATACGCACGAGCGATGGTTGCGAACCGATTAGCTCGCGACGGACAGGAGTGGGTCGAAATATTCAGGAAACACAACAGCGGGACTTACAACAACCAATGGTAACTTTTCATACATGAACACAATGCAATTCCACGCAGAGCACGTCCTACTTAGACGTTAAAACTTGACAAAACAAGATAGAGCTACTCACCAGCGGGCCTAAGATGCGCACCGCGAGATATTTGTCATGTCGTTCTGTCAAATTGTAAGCATTGTGTACCAGTTTAGGAACTATGCATTATCTGTGGTACCTAATGGTGTCGACAAAACGCGCCCTAATGTACACTTTTGACACTTGTTAGTCGTCGTACCTCTCTGAGGACGAGATAATAGTCACGCAGAAATGTCAAAAGTTGAAAATTCAAAGGCGCGGTTTCTCGACAACATTACCACAGATAATGCAATAGTTCCTAAACTACAAACTACAAAATGCTTACATTTTGACAGAACGACATGACAATTATCTCGCGGTGCGCATCTTAGGCCCGCTGGTATGCTACTGTGGTTTTGACTAATGTTTTGATACAATGATGCTTTTCAATCACTAATACCTTCAACTGTACATGTACCAGGTACATAGTGGACTACAATAAGTTCAACGGGCGCACGGCTCGCAGCGAGGGCTCGGTAGAGGCGGGCTTGCTGTGGGTCATCGAACAACTGCCCGGATACACTGAAGCAGCTGATTTGTACGTATTTTATATATAACTAGCTTGCGTCCGTGACTTCGCGTGAACGGGATGCCACGGGACGCGTCCCGTGGCATCCTGTTGATTTTCCGGGATAAAAAGTAGCTTATGTGTTAATCCTGGTCACGGACAATATATATTCCAAGTTTCATCCAAATCGGATAAGTAGTTTTTGCGTGAAAAAGTAACAAACATACAGGGAGAATTTTTGAGACGGGACTGTAAGGGCAGGTAATACCTTATTCGTTATAGTTACAGGAAAACGCTTTTAGAAGACTATCCATACATTTTTAAGATATTCTGAACTGCATTTACAGATTTTGGAAAAAATGTACAGTCAGCAAGAAAATGGTCATTTTACACAAAAACTTTTTTGATGCCAATCGATCTTGTTTCTTATAAGGATCAAAAGTCTCTACCGGACCGACTGAGGTTTGAGTACTAGAAATGTCGGAAATCTGTATATACATACATCTATACATCCTTACAAACTTTCGCGTTTACAATATTAGTAGGATTTATGGTTTGAAAAACTCAAAAAAACCGACTACAATTTGACTACGTTCTGGCTTCATTGGGATTATTCAATTGATCGTAAACACCAATCAAAAGTCACAAGAAAGCAATGTCGTGTACGTGATTTTCCTAGTTATTTTTAAAAATACTTCCTTCCAGAACTGAGGAGCTGGTCCGAAAGTCATACTTCCCTTCATACAACATTCCGTACTTTCCGCGGGTATTCAACATGAGCGGCGGAACGGTCCGCGTGCAAACATACGGCGATTGGTTCGCGTACGATACCAACCCTAGAGCTAGGATATTGAAAGAAAAGCAGGTATGTGTGTTGTAACTTGACGGGTGACAAGTGAGCTTTATGATCGGTAGGCAGCAGTGACGGGAATAGCAATTGTCATCATAAAACTTATTGGCGCTTTGGATGTCGGTCTTCTTCTCTAAATGTATAAAACTCTTTTGAAGTTGACTGACAATCAACGCACAGCTGTCCTAGAAGTATGTCATTTGGAGGGTAGTATCCTTACATAGTGTAAGGGTGCACTAAGAAAGGAATTTTGAAAAGTCGCACCCTAAAGGGTCTAAAATTAGGATCAAAGATTTTAACCAAATAATGCGTATGCTGCTACCACGCGAGCAAAGCCGCGGGCGACAGCAGTGCTAGCTTAAAATTACTTAGATCAGGTTACAATACTATTTTTCTCACGATTAATGGTTTTCAAATCAAATAATTTTATTATAAATACAAACTATAAATAAAATACCTATATTCAATTGACTAATTAATTAATTGAGTTTTAATTAACCCCTTTAAGCCTGTTCTGTTCCACATTATAGCAAAGGCTTTTTTTTTCCTTAACTAGTTTGGTTTTCACCTGAATATATTGTTCCTGTGTTTCCCAGTCCAGTATCAAAAACATGCGCGACATGTACCACACGATGCGGTATAACGACTTCAAACACGATCCACTGGCGCGTTGCGATTCCTGCCGTCCGCCCTACTCGGCGTGCAACGCTATTGCTGCCAGAAATGACCTGAATCCGGCCAATGGTAAATATTTTTGTATCATCATCACATCACGTCTACTGCCTATTTATTTATTTATTGAGGATTGCCAACAAAAGATACACAAAATAACAAAAGTTTCATCTTACATAGAGCTTATATCTAGTGTTCTTTCAATTACAGGCACTGTAATAAAAATTTTGCAACAACTAGACTAAAACTCTCCACCGTTAATACCAAGATAGCCAGTGCTTAATTTATTGCTTTTTGTCATAAAAAGAATTGTAATAAAAAGCATTGTAATAAAGAAAATATTATGATTCATTTCGTGATCAAAAAATCAGACATGTCAGCCATCAAGTTACAATAAACCAAGCATCGTCATATATTAATTTCTTTGGTTTATTTATTTTATTATTAACTAGCTGTACCCTGCCACGCTTCGCTGTGGCATATTGTGATATAGATAAAAACATAGACATAGACATATTTATTTCTGCGTTAGCAAACAATACAATACAACATACAGAAAATTAAAAACTAATAACAAAATATACAAGCAGGTAGAGTAAAAAAAAAATATAACACTAAAAAACAACACAGAGAAATCGAACCTACCCTAGATATTTATAATTTTTAAAAAACAAAAAAAGAGAGCGATGTACGTATGCAGTGTGTGCTACTGCAGCAAATTGGCTTCAGGCTCAGCATTATGCTTCACCACCTAATGGTAGCTCAGCGCTGTTATTCTGCCGAAACCGTTTGATTAGGCCAATTGGCCCTGCGAGAACGTAAATAATTAAATGTCGGGGATCTTTTGTTCTATTGAACTAGTGTAGTTCAACAAATTATCTAGAAGGAATAACGAAACACATTGACTAATGGGTTAGGTACTTGCTGCCTCAAAATCAAATAAAGGTAAAGATAAGAAAGGTTTGAAAGATATTATAGATGTGTGGTGTGTGTTTGTGTAAGAGTGCGTGGGGATAGTTTTTGTTTCTCCTGATTCACACAAGTCTCTTAAAACAATCCTTGATGCGAATTATATATCATGCTCAGCTTGATCGGTGCAGTACTTTTTGAGTTTTTGAAGTGTACACAAACCAACATAACATTTTTATATATATAGATTAAAATAATATCAGGTACATATCCATTCCGAGCGCTGGGGCACCGCAGCCACGGCGCCACCGACGCTAAGATAACGAGTTCCCGCCTGCGCGGCGGATACCTATTCCTATCCGTTTCCAGTCCAACACACAACATATCCAGAGGAATCCCACCGTTCCAGTAAGTGTTTACACTGTACATTACTCTGAAGGAATAATGTTACCTACAGTTTGACCCTTACCACAAAAGTGATAATAGTACAAGTTAGTTAATCTGTTTAATTCAGCTTGTTCCCTATTTTTAACAGACTTCAAAAAAGGAGGAGGTTCAATTCGGTTGTATTTTTTTTTATGTTTGTTACACGACATTGCGTATTTTGCTTTCCTGTGACGTTTAATGGTGTTTATGATCAATTATAGAACAAACCCAATGAACTACCGCCATTATCATCATCATCAGATAAAGCTGTATCAAATTGGAGTTGGTTTTTTCTAGTTTTTAAACTTATAAATTATTCCAAAAAAAATAGTAAGTTGTAATTTTTTTCTACATTTCTAGATGGAGTCAGTTCGACATGGGTCCACACATATCGCACATCGGTCATCCGGACGTTTGGATGTTCCCGCCGCTAATCCATCGCTGGGAGTGGGCGTAGCTTTATCTATCGTGACAGCTTGTAATCTCGTACTGTGATATAAAGACTCCTTGTTGACCAGTGGTCATTCTGTATGTCGCTAATACATTGTGGTCAACGAGATACAGAATGACTAATTTCGCACGGAGCGTGTCATTCAATGTGGTTATGGAAATTTGTAGATGTTTTGATCAACTTAACATCAGAAAACAAATCTATCTAAGCAACTTTTCCTTGTTGATCATGAAAAAACACAGGACCTACTCAATTAAAATAATTATATGAACAATCATAGCTTTATTTAGGTAAACTGATTAAGATCATTCAGATACTTGTTGTATCTACTTTTTATAGATATTTTGATAAATAAACATTTTTTTGTTACATAAGTTTTTCTACTTCAAAATTATAGTCTAATTTCTTATATACAGCATGCTGAGAACTTAAGAACACACATACATCTCAAAATCTCAATTAAGAAACTACCAATTAATTTATACAATTCAACTACTTATACATACATATTATATTTTGAAGTATGTATGTGTCATTTGACCAATTGGATTATGTATGTAACAAAGCATGCAAGAGCTTGTACACAAAACTGCGATGCGAATTCGCAATGCAGGAAATTGCGACACGATTTTTTGCGATGCGATTTCGTGCGACAAGGCGTCTCCCTTCCGCGATTAGGGTGACCATTCCTTCGACGACCGTCAACCGTACTAAACGTATTTTAAAAACTAGGTCGTGACATGGATCGTGAAAAGAAGTGTGCACTTTTGTTATTGCTCAGGAGATACAGGAAAAAGAAACAAAGACTTGCGAATCAATTCGCAAGTTCTTGCGATGCGTCGTTCGTGCTCGCAGATTTTACGATGCGACGTCGCATCGCAGTTTTGTGTACAAGCCCTAATTGGAATGAATCAAGACGAGTATTCTTACAAAGAGTTTAATAGCAGCGTTTTACCTGAAATAAAACGCATATTAAAATACTTACCTCACTGGAAGCTTTATATTGAGAAGGCGTATCCGGTTCCGTCGTATTTCCATTCGTTTTAGTACTTTTTACCCGTGTGTATCCGGTCAAGTGGCGCCACCTGGCGGGTGCGATTCATTTTTGCTTCGTAAAATGAAACACGCCATATTGAATTCATTGGCTTAATTTCACCAGGCAGAGATTAAAGTGAAAGCTTCCAGTGAGGTAAGTATTTTAATATGCGTTTTATTTCAGGTAAAACGCTGCTATTAAACTACTGTACCGTCACTGGAAGCTTTATATTGAGACCTGTTTGTTATCGCCTGGTGTCGCCACTTGTATAATTAGGTAACCTAGCGCCAATGTGACATTTAAATATTATAGCAACAAGTATACAATAATACAATTTAACTCTTAGTAAAATACTAGTATAGTATTATATAATCTGTGGTAAAAGTGATTTACGAATAAACCAAAATTGAACCTGTAAGTGTAAAATATTCATTTACTATTTTTAATTACTTATGTAATAATAAGCTTAATCATTTTGCTACAATCAAAAATCATAAGTAATGTAATGATCATAATCTTATTTCACACATACATTTGTATATTTTAACCAAGCTTATTTATTGCTTTAAATAATTGTGTTACACCTACTTTCAGATTGACTGCTGCTCATATCTCTCGCCTGTAAAAATGCTGGAACGTATTAGCTGATCGCTAATTTTCTCGGCCAAGATTTCGTCAAGAGAACGATTCTCCAACCAACTCTTCCGAGAAACCGCAGATCGAACGCTTCGTGAAGGTGCTGTAATACCTGCTTGTTCAAACAACGTTTTAATCTTGACTGCTATGACAGTGCATGATGTAGGTTTAGCGATACTTCTTACCGTAACAAACAAATTAAATGATTTGGTTGTGCAACGTCTTTCATTTAAAGATTAACAGTTCTTTCAATCCATACTAACGCAGTACTAGTAAAGTATTATAATTATGATCTGTGAGCAAGGTTAAGTTAGGATGATCAGCCTAGCCAGACTGTCTATAACTACCTGCAGTCGGTTTTTGAACGGATTATCGGCCAAAATGTGATACTGCTATTTGATCTAACGCAGTGATAACGATATTTAAGAATAAGTTCAGGTCGTGGATGCGAATTCCTGAGCAAAGTAATACTAGTATAGCAGTGAGACGCGATACTTGAAACAAATTACTACTGTCTACTGTATAGTCCATTAAAAAAGCGAAGTTAGTTCACTAATTTCCTAGACCGGTGGCTTGGAAGTTTTCGGATTTCATAGAGCTATTGATTTTAGAGTGTACTTAACCAAAAAATGAGAGCTTAAGAGACTGAAAGTGCTAGCGTTACATAATGTAGATGTAGAGACTACAAATTGATGTAAAAGAATAGTATTGTATGATTACTTGTTAATCAAAAGTAAATCTATTTGTAACCCCGTAGGCATTTTTACGTCAACTTTATTAGATTTACAGCAAGAAATCCAATGATTCTAAGCCACCTCATATGTTTTTAGAGTAGGCTTCCGCCAGGAATTTATAAGCAACGATAACTGTTCAGTGTTCCATGTTGTTATTGCTTCTGACCACCCTATATTTCCACACATCGAGAGTTATGTTGTCAACCAGCGGAGGTGGAAGCCCTGTCGATACGTCGATGGAGATTTTTCAGTGTCAATGGTGCTGCCAAAGCTTGAGCTTTGAAGTCGGCTCGCCAAAATACCATTGCTCACCGGGGACGACTACGAGAAATATTCCCGTTGACTGATTTAGGTGAGCAAAGACTCTGAGGACTAGAAACCGTGGTGGGAACAGCCACGCAAGTTGGTAATTCCATAGAACACTGAACGCGTCGTGAAACAAAGTTTGGCGGTCTCTTAGGTCTCGGGACATAATATAAGTGTTGACATACATGTCTTCGGTCTTGTACTTACTATGTTCCTTACTTTGCAAAAACTACGTCCACACAGGCCGTTAGTAGATGCCACTCGATGAGGAGGCGACGATGACGTGCCAGATGGTCTGCAAGATTGATTTGACTTTGAAGGGCATATAGAATAGCCAGCATCTCATTCCGGTTGCAGTGTACACCTTGCTCTTCCTGCGACCAATTGCCCGAGAGGGCATCTGTTGTCAAAAAGTTCGCTGGATGCGGGTATGATAAAAGACAATTCAGTCCACCAAACCAGTAGGTAGGTCATTGTCGACAGATCTGGAAATCTGTTCATGAGCATTATCATTGACGATGGTTGAGTCGTTATCGAGGAACAACAAAGCTGGCAAAATTTATTATTAAATTATTATCTGAAAATCTTTTACGGTTACCTTTGTTTGTTTGAGCACTTGATCAACTTTCTGAAATATTTTTATAGATTTTTCTTTGGGTAGAGATTTTAGGTTGTCACAGGTACTCCAAGTACATATGCCGAGATATATTATGCTCTTTTGTTGAGGACTGATTTCTCGACATTGACTACCCATTTAACGTTTGGACTGCGACCTTGACATGTTCGTGAAGTAAGTCTGCTTTTTGGTATACTATCAGGTAATCTTCGAGATATACAACGATTCTGTCATACCAATTTTATCGCAATGCCTGAGCCACCTAATTTTCTTAGTATAGAAAATATTTTGAGGGCTGAAGTCATTTCTGGCAGCTCTTTGGCAGACATTTCTGCAGACAGACGTGTGAAAAGGACCCAGGTTTATTTTATTTTCGAACCAATGGTATTTGACAAGAGTCTTTTCTTCCACTGTGAGTGGTAGTGCGCTAACTGACCTGCTCGAAAACATTGAGTCATTCATTGTCCTTGTAAGAAGCGCTCGTGGCATAACTTGCTTAGCCAATCTTCACCGATTATCTAAGTTAAACAACGTTCTGTGCGGTCACTATTTGGATGGGTGGCCGTTAGTAGCATTAACATCTGAGCGCTTACGTGCTTCAGAGGGCACGCTAAACTGTCGGTCCCGGCTCTAGAGCAGTCGTTGAGAGACGACGGAGGCTTTAAGGCGGCCTAAAAACTCCGTCACCAGAATTGGCCACTAACTCATACGAGCTTGTTTGCTTATTCATTGTACTTACCTTTCTGGTTTCCTCTCGGAGCATTCGAGCGTCCTCACCTCAGCTGTTTCCACGGTCGGGCCGCGAGCCCTGTTGTGAAATGAATCTCTTCCATGATTGTACATAGTTATACATAGTTCTAGTATTGAACATTGGACAACTGACTCCTGTACTGAAAGTTGTTATGGAAACATCCACCCCGCGAGGGTGGGTTGGGTTGCTTGCTACAACAGAGCATATTATTATACAAAGTGAGACTAGGCTCGTTATTGGTAGGTACATGTTCCACGCAATGGAACTATAGACTTTCGAATCGAAAGCCTTCCGCCCGCGAGGGGCGGCTGTTGGACTGATAACATCCATCCCGCGAGGGTGGGTTGCTACAACCATGCATATGCATTGGGAGACCAGGCTTATGGATGCATGTTCCTCGCGACGGCACTATAGACCATCAAACGCCTTGCCCCCGCGAGGGGCGGCTTTTGCGCTGATAACATCCACCCCGCGAGGGTGTGTTGCTATAATCATGCATATGCATTAGGAGACCAGGCTCATCATGGGTAAACATTTCACGCGATGGAACTATAGACTTTTGATTGAACGCCTTGCCCCCGCGAAGGGCGGCTGTTGCACTGATTAGATTTCTCCTGTGAGAAACCATCAGATTTGAGTGGCTTTGCGGACACCTCCTGCTTTTCCAGGGCAGCGGTGAAAGGCTCTGACTCAAATATGTAAGTGGCAGACAGGGGTAAGTAATCTATTTAGTGACGCTTCCACTAAAAGACTATGCGCATTTCGATACTTTCGGCTCAGTGGCCGCAAACTAATTACAAAAGATCTGATGAAGTATTAGGTATGTTCATCTATAAGCAAATCAACTTTACTTTAAATACAATAAATAAACTAGATTGTCAAAGTTTACGGTACCTATATAATTTAGTTTAATTAAAATATTTGATTAATTTAATTAGAGCTGTGTGTGCCAGATGACGTAAGGTGTCATACGTTTTACCCCCTTTCGTTTGTTACCAAGTCTATGAAACCTGGAGTATGGTTAAACACCTCAGCGTATCTAACCTCGGACCAAGAGGTACTACCTAAACACTGGACCTCTAGTAGCTTTAGAAACTCTCGGTTCTTCAGCTTTGTCCTACTAAACCGACAATGCATAATTGTAAAAACAAGTTGCAAAGTCATAAACCAAGAAGTTGATGTTGATTTTGACCGTCATCACAGTTCTATCGCTACCACCGTGTAGTGAAACACAGCTTGCTGATTGAACACTAGTTTATTCACATTCGTAGGTAGATGTCATCTACAAACAGTTTTATAACTACCCACCACTAGGTACTACATTACTACAGTTCGTCCGTAGGTAACGATGTGGTCTGTGGTTTTCATAAAGTTTTCCACTAACTTCGGAGTAAATAGAAGCCTCATAAAGACAAGTTGTATTCATATTATCAGAATAGCTGGTAATAAAATTGGTAAAAATGTTTTGTAACTTACCCATATTCTGGACTAGTTTCTGCCAGGCTGGGGCTCACAGCCCATAGATAGGGTAGATAAACATTTATTCAAACTACCATAAAGAAAAAATAGCTGAAAAGGTAAGCTTAAAACTAAAATATTAAAGTACCTAAGAAAATGAGCTCGATGAGCTACTGCTGTAAGGGATAAGATAAGATAAATCTTTATTTGCTGGAGGAGTTGCTGCTGGAGCAGCTTTGAACTCGCTTAGGATCAGCCACAACTTATGGCTTACCAGCCAAAGCGGACTCATACTATCCATTCTAAATAAATAATTAATTTTTTGCACAATAAATTATACCGGATACTAAACTTTTCTAAAATAATAACTTATGTGGGTACATGATCCGAACGGAAAACCGTTAAAAGAATTGATCACGTACAATCATTAAAAATAGAGGGTAGTACTTACAGTTTATTCCTCTTTTGCGTGTCCTTGCAGGGCCATGCTAATCTTAGTTTACTTGCACAGTTTTACTGAACAAAAGTATGGAGAATTTCACTATTTGAAATAATCCTTACTTTATATGATATATAATAATACTAATATAATATTTAAACTATATTTGCAACGGTTGTGGCAGAGAGAGCTCTGAGCACAAGTTGCTTCGACGGAATACAAAACGCCAATGAATTCAATATGGCGTGTTTCATTTTACGAAGCAAAAATGAATCGCACCCGCCAGGTGGCGCCACTTGACCGGATACACACGGGTAAAAAGTACTAAAACGAATGGAAATACGACGGAACCGGATACGCCTTCTCAATATAAAGCTTCCAGTGACGGTACAGTAGTTTAATTACAAAATGTTACCATCGGTAACTTGTACCTCCACACAAAAATAAGCCACCCGGAAATTGTTACAAAAACTTTTTTAACTAATGCCTCTAATCTTTGATAATTACTGCTAAGTTCGAAGTTCATGCCTCCTTTGCGCGCACTTGGTCCGCACCGGGGGAGATACTACAAACCAATATACTCCATTTTAAAGTTGTGAGAGACTACTATGACGTAAGTACTTACGCAAAGCATTTTTTACTTGAGAACTTTTGATTACACATTTAGATAGAGATTCAGATACCTATGCTCGATGTACGAGGGTTGGCCACAAACCTTAAAGTTGACAAACTTTTAAAACTGACTATAACACTCAAAATAAACAATTCTTCCTTAGAGCCCGATTTAGTCGCTGTGCTAAGCCAATACCGGTCGAAACAGCAACCTATTCAGCCTCTGTAAACAACTTCACAGGTTAAAGTCAACAGCAGTTTCAAATGGCTTGTTTTTGGTTGTGTAAGCTATAACATCAAGAGGTACAATGAAGGTACTTAGCATATCAAACTCTACAGAAATAGTGAAACCAGTTACTCCAAGGAGTTGAGCATCAGAAGCTGTTTGAGGACTTTTGTTTGTGAAGTCTCCCTGATCTCTCCAGCCAGGAACATTTCATCCACCACTGTGTAAACCTAGAAGTAACATTTTAATTAAATTATCACTTTTTTATAGATCTAGGTTTCGGTTTGGGACATTTATTTCCTCAAAAGATTTACAAAAATCATCTAAGAGAGAAAATAAAGCTATAGATAAAAAATTATGTTGGTTAGCGTAAACATGTAAGGTAGGTAGTTAGGCAGGTGTTAGGCAATGTGAAAATGGAAGCACACAATGATTAGGTTGGTTGGTATCCTAAAAAATGTATTATACCTACTGCAAGTTGTGTCAGAGACTAGGGTTGGTGTATGAAGTTAAAATTATCCCGGCAGATTTGCCGGTCCAGCGTAGTGGAAACCCAGCCTAGCAGAATAATATCTTGCAAAGAGATCTTGGAACAACTAGATAGCCAACCTGATGATGACTAGATCAGGAACCTACATAATAAATAGTCAATATAAATACTTCATCTTGGGGTACTTTTGCACCCCCGGTCAGTGCATAAAAAGGGTAATTCAAGAGCCAACTAACCTTATAAAAATTAAAGACTAGGTCCAGCTCACAGACATTGTGGAAGTATTCGTTTAGCACCTCAACAAAGTTGTGAATAGCCTCTAGATAGCAGAGATTGTTGTCATTCACGTCCACGCATATGCAAAAGTACAACCCAGCGTATCTTCTGTAGACTATCTTGAAATTCCTGAACTGCAAATCAAACATTTCCATTAGCAACTGTAACGTTGAAAATAAGATAAAAGACGTTTGGAAGACTATTACCTCCACAAAATTGGTATGTTTAGCGTCGCGGACGGTAACGACAGCGTGAACTTCCTCAATAAGCTTTTGCTTCTCATCATCATCGAAATTCATGTACCATTTCGCTAGTCGAGTTTTGCCCGCACGGTTCTGGATCAGAATAAAGCGAATCTGCAATAAAAGGTTACAGTTATGTGCGTGATAGGGTTTATCATTTATCTTGTATTAGTTGTAGTATTTATCTTGTAACAGGTTAGACCTGATCCTTACCATTTTATTTCGATAAAGTTTTTAGCAATTTTATGAGAAACTCAGCTGGTTGACGCCTCCTATTCTCCTATTCTTTCATTCATTTAATTTCCCTAAAAATTTGTCAGTGTTGCCAACAATGAAATTCAATCAATCAACTCAGTTTCCTTTTTGCATAGTCTCAGTGAAAAATACCTTTTAAAATTCTGATTAAGTGACGGTAATTAGGGTGTCAAATTCATTTTACGTGTGTAGATCGCCTCAAAAGAAGACCATAATCGTGTATTATGAAAAGTCTGTTTCACAAACCTAAAAGTTTCGACGAAAAAAATTGTAACTCGTAAAAACACAGTGCGCAAATTGACATGCCCATGAAAAATCAACGTTTCGTTACATTCACAGTTAAAAAATATTTCTTTAGCAAACTGTACAAAAAACCATAGAACTCCAAAAATACCTTAAATTTGGGGGAAAAACCTCAAGTTGTGATCACTGATTTTAATGTAGTTTGATATTCATTTCAACATGACACTGACATAAATGGTTTTTTGTACATTTTACGGTAGAAAAAAAAATTGTCTATGCATAAAATTTAAAATACTGCCACTACGCCTTCTAAGGCTACTATTTAGAACATAAAATTGAACGTTCCGGGAAGCTATTAAATCGTACGTTTAGGGATAGGTATAATAGTGATTGTGATTTTTATTATAAGGTACAAGAAAAAGTGAGTTTCACTCACCTGATGTTGAGCTGTTTCCTCTACTCTACTATATACAATGCATTACCATACATAAAGCGCGCTCCACATTCTCGGCAAAACTACACGAGACATAGCCAATACGAGAGTGTGGAGGACATATTCGGCAAGTCTCGCCTATGTTCGTGCAGTCTCCATCCCGTGTCGGTATTTCGTATCCGAATCAAAGGGCTCTCGTGTAGTTTTGCCGAAACACAAAACACTCCCTCCACATTCCCGCCGCGTCAGTCTGCTTGCAGGGAGCACGGTTGCTTGCAGGGAGCACGATGACAGCAATACATTATATAGATTTTTACCTTGTTCTGTTGCGATGTATTGCTGTCATCCACCATCTTCGTTTTTTCCAAGGTCTCTTGATAACTTTTTTTTCTCGAATAAACGTATAATTGTAATAAGCCACAGCACATAATGATGCAGCGACAGCTGTTTCCACGTCCATCTCGTTCGAGTACCGAGCGCACAAATGCGCGAGCGAGAATGTGGAGAGCTGCTCTCGTCTCGTCAATAGTTTTGGCGAGACCCGAGACAAAACCTCTCGTGGAGAATGTGGAGCGCGCTTAAGTGACACAGAGCAAAACCACTGAGGACGTGTCCTGTCTTGTGAGTAAATACACTGCGTCATTATTCTGAAACACAAATATGTTAAGTCTCATGGCACCGGGCACCCAATACCCTTCAAGACCCGGTACGGCGCGGCGCGGCGGCGGCGGCGGCGGCGGCGGCGGCGCGTTGGCGGTGGCAGCAGTTAAGAGTCTGTCAGAATCCTACTAATATTATAAACGCAAAAGTTTGCAAGGATGAATGGATGTACCAACTTTCGTTCGCATCCAGTTTATTTTCCGGGATAAAAAGTAGCCTATAAGTTAATCCAGGTCATGGGCAATAAATATTTTAAGTTTCATCCAAATCGGATCAGTAGTTTTTGCGTGAAAGAGGCTTGTTATTAGACAATTAGGGGCGGATAAGTACGGTGCGGTATTGAGTGGTACCTGATACCATGCATTAAAAATTATAATACTTCTACTACCTAAGAAGTGATTCTATTCAAGATTTATTGCATCCAACGATACTTTCTACTAAACGTAGGCATTTAAGCTACTTTTTAATATTCCTGTGTAACGGTTTTTTATAAAGTAAAGTTTGGTAACTTTTAACAAACGCAAGTGTAGCAACACCGAGCGAGATGTTTTCCAATCATCCAATTTTCCAGTGATTTTTTGACATCGCGGTTACTTGCTCACTAACGTTTTTATCATTTTCTCTATGTAGTGCCTAGTTTTTCATATAAAATGCCTGTAATATAGGTAGTCCGTAGGCAAATTAACAACCGGAACCCTAGATGACGCCCACGAAGACCACAAAAACCGAAGTAGAAATGGTGATACGAAACCGAAAAACCGTAATGAAAGACGGGATCATGACAATGTCGGGCATCGGTGAACCTTCCGTTTTCCACGCGCTGGTTGTGATCTTTTTGGAGTTCTTCGCGTGGGGGCTGCTCACGATGCCGATCATATCCGTGCTCAACGCGACCTTCCCGGATCACACGTTCCTGATGAACGGACTCATAATGGGCATAAAGGGCATCCTCTCGTTCCTGTCGGCGCCCCTAATCGGCGCGCTCTCCGACGTATGGGGCCGCAAGTTTTTCCTACTAGTGACGGTGTTCTTTACGTGCGCGCCGATTCCCCTGATGACGATCAACACGTTCTGGTTCTTCGCGATGATTAGCATCAGTGGAGTGTTCGCGGTGACGTTCTCGATCGTGTTCGCGTACGTGGCCGACGTGACGACGGAGGCAGAGCGGTCGCGCGCGTACGGGCTCGTGTCCGCCACGTTCGCGGCCAGCATGGTGATCTCGCCCGCGCTTGGTGCCTACCTCATGGACCGGTACGGTGAGGCGCTGGTGGTGACAGCCGCCACGGCCGTCGCCATGCTCGACGTGTTCTTCATCATGGTGGCGGTGCCCGAGAGCTTGCCGGAGAAGGTGCGGCCTGCGGGTTGGGGGCCCGCCATCAGCTGGGAGCAGGCGGACCCGTTCGCGGCGTTGCGCAAGGTGGGCGCCGATCGCACCGTGCTCATGCTGTGCGTGGCCGTGTTCCTCTCGTACCTGCCCGAGGCGGGCCAGTACTCGTGCATCTTCGTCTACCTGAAGCTGGTGATGAACTTTGACGAAGTGCAGGTGGCGATCTTCATCGCGATAGTGGGAGTGCTTAGCATCGGTGTGCAGGTCGTGCTCGGGTTCCTGATGCGCGTGCTCGGCGCGAAGCACACCATCATGGTGGGCCTGCTGTTTGAGATGCTGCAGCTGATGTGGTACGGCTTCGGCAGCCGCACGTGGATGATGTGGGCGGCGGGCGTGCTGGCGGCGCTCGGCTCGGTGACGTACCCCGCGATCAGTGCGTACGTGTCCGTGAACAGTCGCGCCGACCGGCAGGGTGTCGTGCAGGGCATGGTCACCGGCGTGAGGGGGCTCTGCAATGGACTCGGCCCCGCCATGTTCGGCGTCATCTTCTACCTGTTTCACGTGGACTTGAATGAGGACCACGCAAGCGCAAACGCGAGCGCCGGGCCGGGCGGCAAGCCGGCAGAGCCGCGCTACGAGCGTGCAGTGCCGGGGCCGCCGTTCGTGCTGGGTGCACTGCTGGTGATCTGCGCGCTGCTGGTGGCGGCCTTCCTGCCGGAGGATGGCACAGTGGGTCGCCGCGACTCGCCCGCGGACTTGCGGTTCGAGGTGGAGCGCGGGCGGCGCGTGGCGGGCCCGCTGTCGCCGCTGATGGCGCCCGAGTCAGCGGCGCTCTAGCTGGAGGCCCGCGCCGCGCGCGCCACTAGCGTCTAATGCGACGTGCATTTACGAGGTACCAAAGTGCGAGTGAGTGACGAGTGTGTGCGCGACAACCTGCTTACGATGTTTTCTAAGCTTTATATCTATTTTTATATTCCCGAAGCGCTGGGGGGGTGTACATAGGTTGATAGATCGTTGGAATCGACGTTAGCGGTGTGGCGTCGCTCGGTAGGCGACGGCGCGGCGGTGGCAGCCGCTGAACCCGACCCTGACTCGGTGTTGTGAGGGTGAGTGTTGTGATAGCTATATCCGATCGACCGGTGCGATGTCGATGGTGATATTGACTACAGATAACGAAAGTATTAGCGTAAGATAACTTCAAGTTTTAAGATGTCTCTTGTCCGATGTAAATGCTATAAATTATCGTAGTGTTACTGTTAAGAGTGAGAGATTTATTAAAGCATGATTGTAAATGAAAGCTGGAAGCACTTTAGGCTAAAACTTGTAAATTGGTAATGTTTTAAAATTGTCCCTAAGCGTAGGTGTTCGGCTTCTGCCTGCATGAGTAACTAACTTCCATCATTTATCTTCTAAAGTAGAATCTGACGACATGAACCATCACTGCTTAGATAAGTAAGCTGTTGCTGGGCCTTATCAATTTAAGGCCTTTAAAGATCTCGATAGTTCAAATAAACTAGGTTTGTAAATAAGGAACAATAAAGTATTCTCTGGAAATGTTGCGTTTGTATTGTTCTGTCGTACCTACTCGCAGCTAATCATTATGCGCTAGGAATAAATCGGGAGACTAGTGCTTGTACTACAATACACTTACTGATTTATATTCTGTGTACTCTCACAGGTATTACATAAAGTTCAATGAACTTGTTAACATGCTAAGATCACATTAGATGTGGTATAAGCTTTTTTCAAGGTCAGTGTTTTGAATTTCTTAAAAGGGAAATTGAGAAATTGGCTACCTACCAATATTAGTTCACAACTCTGGCTATGATTGAATGAAAAATATGAGATGACCTTTATTATATTACCATAGAATGCTGATTATATCGGTTTCACTGACTGTTCAACCGGTCTATGAATTCGTGGCTAATCTCTTTACTCTATAACAAACTAAATCCTTGTTTCATTAAGGAAAACGGGATTTAATAATGGTACTTAATTATGTTACCTAGTAATATCTATCTACATAATAATCTAGTTAAAAGGCAGACAACCCTCTCGCTCGCACATTTCAACATTTTTGGAGATATAACTAAATGTAATTATGTGAAATTGCAGAGCTTCAGGGTCGAGAGAATAACAATGCAAAGGTTCATTAAAAATATCACATTGATCCAAACAAGTTTTCCGACCAAAAAACTTATACCAATGCGATAGATTAAACTGCACATTTTTTGGTTTGCCTTTTACATACGCCTTAACTGCCACTTTCTCTACGACTGACCAACTCTGTTATATTATTGATTGAGTGTCGCTTAGGTACCTATCGCAGGGCAGATAGGGGTGAATTGGGGGTTTAGAATAACCTTTGGTCCCTTCACTAGCTTGTGCGAGAGGAGACAAGAAAAATCATTGACAGTATAAAATGCCAAATACATAAGTACTCTCATATTCGTCGAACAGTGATAATAAAACCTTACAACTTGTTAGACACAGAAGTGAGATAAGTGACATGTTTCCACGGGCCCTATGCTCACTTCGGCAGTGATGACGTCATGTCTCGGACGAAAATTTGTTTCCCTAGTGAATCGAGTTTTCGACGTCATTTTGACGTCATCCCTATGATCCCTATTCGCCCCAAAAGATTAGGACATGTGCAAATAAGGTGCAATATAACCTGAGTAAACGAGGTAGTCTGACTTTGCCTTGCCCCCCACGGCCGCCAATTAGCATCGTAGGTATACCTAGTGTGACAGGGCTTACAATATTTAGCAGGATCCAATTTGTGGCTTTGGGCAATACCACTTGGGCTCATCTAGATAATTTTATCGACCGATCCATTACGTCATTGTAGGTATTTGATGACGAATGTACAAAACGGCAAAACGTTCTCTTCGCAATTTGGTGTGTGGTTAGTGCGGTACTTAGATTGCGTGCTGCAATTTGTTAGTATCGGTATCGACCTACCTAGCATGACCTTAGTGAATTCTGAATGAATCTGATTATGCTCATTTTTAGTTCATTTTAGGGTCAATACTGCATGCGATAGTACTGCAATAAGAGTCACTGCATAGGTAGGTAGGTACTCTGTTAAAACTACCGAGTTTGTTGGCTCTCTAAAGCTTATAGGTACTTCCAAAAACCTTGTTGTGTAGTCGTTAGAGCGTAACCAACAAACAATATTATTTCCTTAGCTACTGCTACTGAATCTCGTCTCTTCCTTATTGAAAAACTCTTAATTCTCATGTATCTTTATTAAACCATTCTGATTTAATTGGGTCCTTCCAAATGTTATGGGATTAGGTAGGTAGCTACTTCTTGATTTTTATTTCGTCTGCCATTCATGAGCCATGACATGATGCAATATTTACAAAAATACACATGAAGATAGCTTAACTAATCCTAGATGTAGGTAGGTACTTTATAATAGGTAAGTTACTTAGGTATAACCTACCAATTAAGGTGAGGGAGGGGCGTGGGAGGCTGCGGTATTCTTTTATCTCTCAGAACTTTCTCTAGACGGTATTATTTACCTAGGCCTAGGGTATGCAAGTAGGTACCTGGTTGTTGTATAACTTACTTAAGTATATATATTAAATACTTATAAAAGTATTTTGGTACCTACCCTGTTAAATACTTTGTAGTGGTAGGTATTGGACGTCGCTTGGCAACTATTTTGCGCAATACCTTACCCAAGCGATAGCATTGCCAAAACTTTTCCATTTTGTTATGAGAGCTTCAAGGAAAGATATTTCAGTTGTATGTTTCATAAAAATGAGGGAGATAGTTTTTGGAACAGTATTACCTTCGCATGTTATATAAAAAACTGAGAAAGTAAAAAAGTACTACATACCTACTTATTATCTTTTCTATGAAGTGCAGGCTTATAATTTTGATAGGGGCTTAGTTAGGTGTCGTGTTTTGTGGCGCCTATTTTGTTATGCAAACATTGCCTCAATGTCACTGTCGTAGTAAAAAACACATGTTCGCGTCTCTATCTCTCTATCAGACTCTATCAGACTTCGAGGCACATATACTTCTGTGAGATACCTAGGTAGTAGGGCAGGGTAGAAAGTATAAGAGAAAAGTATATACTTAGCTTGATAAATACTCAATATATTTATTGCTTTCACATGATGAAATGATGTTATACGTACATTAAAAATACGTTAGGTAGGTATACCTATTTCTACCTTGTATTATAAGAGTTGGTCGACATGGCTGGTTCTAAGCTTATTGTTCAAATCTACTATTGGCGTTTCTGTGAACCTAAGCAAGTCCTACTTCCGTGTTCCTCAAGGCTTTCAGGTCTTTTAAGGTCTTTTTGACCATTATTCAACAACACATCTTTCTTAGGAAATTCATGAAAAACGTACCTGGCTTGTGCAAAAGTGGGTATTAAGGTACACTTTTACCCACTGATTTTATCAACGCGAATCAATATTTAGATGTGACTAATGTACTACTACCTAGCTGATAAACTTGTATTTGCTATCGATCGATCTATTGTAAGTAGGTACCTAATACCTAGGTTATTATGCTGGGCATCGAATCTAATTGAAGCTATTCAAAAATATACGATTACAACCTCCGTCAACAATAACAGGTTATGGGCGCGGAATTTAAGAACGTTGAGATAAACCGTCTAGTTTAAAAATGAACGATAATACGCGTTTAGTAACTTCTTCACATTGAAACACAGCTGGATCCAAAATTATCTCTGTATTTATATTTTAAAGCAATACACTATAAATTAAGGGTGACCTTCATTTTGTTAGATTAGACATCTCTACTATTTTAAGAACACGAATATACCTAATAGTACAGAATCCAACTAGTGATGTTGTCTTCAAACCTGGTGGTAAAAACATCGTTTATCAAACGTTAACCAATCGTAAAAACATGATTATTTTTATCACCATAAAGATAATATACCTAGTTAGGTAAATAATATTAATTCGTTCCCATTAAACCGTTTGAAATTTTATTCGGGTTTGGCATACAACTTGTATGCCTTGTATAGATACAAGATACAAGATACAAGATACAAGATGTTTATTTGCATAAATAAGTGTTACAATTTGGTCTTATATATGTAGGAGGCACTTTTCAACTTATTCACCTTTTCCAGGTATCGCAAATGTTTTGGGCGCTTAAACTTAGATAGGTAATTTATAATATTAATTTTGGGTAGGTACATACTTTTGGGCATGCACTAAATTTTAAAACATTTTTCCTTATCTACTACTTAACTAGTTCTTACTTAGGGTAGGTATACCTTTTACTAATTATGTACTTAAATTTATTATGGCTAATTTGACTAGGTACCTATATAAGTTAATATTTTTAATTACTTTAGTTTTAGGTGGGTATTATTCTTTTTCAAAGTAGTCTTCGGTTGAGTAAAGGCATTTTTTGACTAGGTATAATTTTAGTTTTCCTATGAATGATTTTATTTTTGTTTCATTTTTTATGTCATTTGGTAGGTTATTAAAGATTTTAACTGCCATGTAATACGGGCTTTTATTTAACATTTTTATTCTAGAGTATGGTAGATAGAGTTTGTTTTTGTGGCGGGTGTTTACGTTGTGTGTTTCACTAATTTTAAGAAAATTACTTTTATTTTTGTAAACAAAAATGCATACATCCATGATATAAATCGATGGAAGTGTCAAGAGATTAAATTTAATAAAATAGGGTCTACAGCTTTGAGTGTTATTAATTTGGGCTAGGATTCTTACACATTTTTTTTGCATGATGAATAACTCATTTACATTAACACTATTTCCCCATAGCATTACTCCATATCTGAGCCAAGAGTAAGCATATGCGTAATATGCTGACAGTGCAGTTTCTGTGTTTGTACTATATTTTAACTGAAATAGAGCGTATATAAATTTTGAAAGCTTTGTTTTTATGTGATCAATGTGAGTCTTCCAGTTTAGGTGCGTGTCAATATTTAAGCCAAGTAAATTAAATGTTTGAACTGTCTCTAATGGATTATTTAACAACTCCTTCGATATAAAGACGCACAGAAGAGGAATATGAAAAGGTGCTCAATAGATCCCTCTTGTTGGGAGTCACTGGCAGAAAATCGGCCTGAATGGAGAAGTCTCGTGAAGCGAAATGTCTACACCTTTGAAGATGAACGAAGGCGCGATCTAGATATTAAACGCGACCAACTAAAAGCTAAACCGCCTTCAAACATTAACTATAACTACGTTAACGGCGCTCTTACATGCACATTGTGTGCAAGAATCTTTAAAGCCAAAATTGGCTATTCAAGTCACCTTAGAGCCCATCATAGGCATCAAGCAGCAACAATGTCGCCGTAGCCGAAACCGGCCAGGAAGACATCAATCATCAATGGATTATTTTGAAAATCTATGTTTAATTTTAGGGTAGGGCTATTATATGATTTAAATTGCATTACTTTAGTTTTATTGTGATTTATTTCTAAATTATGTTCTTCAAGCCAACATTTTACTGTATTTAAAGTATTTTCCAAAATTAAATTGTAATTGTCATATTTCTCACATTTAATCAGTATGGAAACGTCGTCAGCAAAAAGTATTGGTAAAGTTGTTTCTTTGTTAAATATTTTTGGGAGGTCATTTATATAAATAAGAAATAGTATACAGCCTAATACGCTTCCTTGTGGTATTGCACATGTTAAATCTCTAACTTTAGACCTTACTTCAATTATTTCTTTTTTATTTATATTGTAGTCTTCTACTTGGACAATTTGCTTTCTGTTTTGTAAATAGGATTGAAACCAGAGATATGCTGGTCCACGAATTCCGGAGCCGTATATCTTCTGAAGAAGTATATTATATAACACTTTGTCGTAAGCCTTTGTCATATCTAGTAATAACCCTATAACTATTTTCTTTTCGTCTATGTGTTGGAGGGCTTTTTGTACATACTTATAAACGGCTGTTGTAGTTGATCTCATTTTTCTGAACCCGTTTTGGCTGTCATCTAATACTTTATATTTTTCTAAATATGCATAAAGTTGGTGGCACATAGCTTTTTCGAAAACTTTTGAGAAAGTTGGCAAGAGAGCTATAGGTCTATAATACAAGGCTCGTGCTTATTGAGCCAATTCGCGTAGGTTGTGTTTTGTTTGCACCTAAATACATTACCCAATTATCTGGGTTATTTAATTTCTGATGCTCCTTCTAAATGAGGGAAAAGATCTTATTGTGCTGACTCCACCACAGAGTAATTTATATGGAGCCTATTTTATTATAACATTGTGTAATTAAGAGTTGATTAGACGTCATCTGAACTAGAAAAATATAAAAATGCAAAGGTTTTTGTCATTAGTTCACTAATGGCTTTTCTGTGTTCCGCTACAAAAACGGTATTGACTATTGAGTAATTTACAATAATTACTTTTGTAAAAGAGTTTTATTTAGGTTCTTACGTGGTGCGGCATCGCGGTTCATTACAATTAACCGATCGCTTATCGGTAGGTAATTGTGAGTCAGTGATAAAGTTACGAAAGAATGCCGCGTTTACGATAAATACGACAGTCATTCAAGCTGCGAAACGAGGAAAATTCACAACTATTATTACCACTAACACGTCCTGGGAATTCTTTACAACAATCGTTATTTTATACCTCAGTATTTACATTTGGTTTTAGTATTCGCAAGTAATCCAACTCAAGGATCCAAGAGCTATAAAAATTTCATGCGCGGTGCGATGCGATATTATATATGCATTGTGTACAGTATACCATAGTCCGTGGGAAATACATTTATTAGTGTGGTGGTTGACAAAACAATTTTGTTTTTAACGCTTGTGATTCGCAACAGTCTACATTAGGCATAATATGGTACAGGTTTCATGATAGCACCCTTAGAATTCTTAAGATCACACACATTCTGTCTGGGTGTCATATCATAACATAAGATCGAAAGCTGTTGAGGCTTCCGCAATTTTGGATAGATACTTACTTACGACGTTTCATGTTGAAACTGAAACAGCTAAAATCTTTTATCTTTATAACAAACATATCCTACAGAGGAATCAAGGGCAAATGTTTAAATAACGTTAATTTAAAATTGACTTCTGAACCTTTATCTTTGCTGGAAGTACACGTTGAGTTGTTAATCAGCATTCAAAGCCTCTTGGCAAAGTAGTCTCTCTACCTATACCTTTATTTTATACCCTTGTAACTACACATACCTCATTCGTGTACACTATGCTTATCAATGATGAGACTATACGCAAAAAATTGGAAGCCCATAATATCCAACAAAATAATTAAACTCGTAAACCTGTCCGTAAGTGCGTTGTTGTAACGCCTTAGTGTCAGTAGTACGTATCTCTAGTTCTTCTTGTTCTATCAAATCTAGTTCTCTCGACTATAATAAAATATCAAGAGTGCGTATTTACTTAGCTGTGGATAAAAGATGGTAGGTACATACCTAGAACGCCCACGTCAGTATCGTCAGAGCGCGAGGTGACGTCAGTGTCACGATCTGATTCAGAACACGCAAGCTGTCGCCTAGAACGACTTATTATTGGATATTTAAAATATTCTTGTAATAGTAAAGTAGTAATAATATATTTTATTTGTTGGAAATTATGTACCTACCTACCTAGATAACGTAGAGCCACTGTAAAAGCAATCAAGTTGAACTACAGTTTTATGAAGCCACGAACACAATCAATTGAATGTTTTACGACTGTGACCTCAAAGGGAAGGTTTATTATATAGGTAGCAGAACATCCCTAAAATGGGCCAAGCAGGATAAGGAAAAGCACTGGTTTTAATATCCAAACTTTACCCATTCTACACAAAAACTTTCGGAAAACGTAAGTTTACTTTGGATTTAACCAACAATCATTTACGAAATTATTTTATCGGTAGGTAAACTAAAAGTTTTATGTTTTCATTAATTCGATGAAAGATATAACAAATCTACTGCGTTATCAGTTGTGTTTACATCGTATTACATAGGTACTTATATTTTTTTAAGCTTGACCGTCTGAAAGGTATTAGGTATGTCTCCTCGAAGCATAGTCTGTACTAAGCTGAAAGACTGGAAGAATATATTTTGTGATAGTAACTTGTAATGGTATATGGATTGTTTAGGGACATTTCCAATATTGTACAACCTTGGAATGTAAATAGAGTTAGGCAATTATTGTAATATCGACAAATAACAAATAACAAAAAAAAAAACATACAACAAATAAAAACATATTTATGGTTTCTGCTGTCGTTTGATTACGATAGCAGATTTTACCCATGGATTAAATAATCGTTTTCGCATTGAAAAACATCGGGATTAATGGCTGACGTCTTTAATCGTATTATTTTATGTTCCCTTTTCGTTATTTGCACAAGAATCTGTACGAAATGTCCGGTTTAGTTCTGGGCCCATAGCCTATCACAAATTTGTTTTTTTTTGCACCAGCCTGTGTTGTAGAGATTTTGCTAAGGACAAAAATAAGTAAATTGGTAGGTTAGGTAGACTAGCTAGAAGGTAGGTTATGTACTACGTATTTTATTTATCTATGGCAAGTCAAGTCAAGTCAAGTCAAAAATCTTTTATTCAATAAAATCTCACTGATCACTTTGAATCGTCATTACGTTTTGTATGATTAGGTATGATTACATATTTTTTTTTATTGGATGAGTTGGAGCTAGTTCGTCCCAAGCTTGTTTGTCTTCTAAATAATCAGATATTTTATAGTATGCTTTTAAAAGAAGTCTCTGTTTTATTACGTTTTTGAACTTGCCAATCGACAACTGAGACACATCACTTGGGATTTTGTTAAAGAAGCGTACACATTGCCCTTTGAAAGATTTACTAATTTTTGTGAGCCTAGTGGTGGGAACAGCGAGTTTGTCTTTATTTCTAGTGTTAACATTATGATTATCACTTTTTTTGTTAAATAGATTGATATTTTTTTGAACATACAATAAGTTTTCATAGATGTACTGGCAAGTTACTGTCATTATATTTATTTCCTTAAACTTATTTCTTAGTGATTCTCTGGGACCCATGTTATAAATTGCACGAATAGCCCTCTTCTGCAACACAAATATGGTGTTTATGTCTGCAGCACTCCCCCACAACAAAATGCCGTACGACATAATGCTATGAAAGTAGCTGAAATAGACTAGTCTTGCGGTTTCCACATCTGTAAGGAAGCGGATCTTCTTGACTGCATATGCTGCAGAACTAAGTCTCTTCGACAATTTATCTATGTGTGGGCCCCATTGAAGTTTATTATCTAGAGTTATGCCTAAAAATACTGTGGTGTCCACGAGATCTATATTATCTTCTTTGATTTTTACATTGGCATTTATTTGTTTGACGTTTGGTAGAATAAACCGAATACATTTAGTTTTCTTTTCGTTTAGTAATAAATTGTTTACATTAAACCACTTTACAACCTTAGAGATTGCATTATTTACATCGTCATAATTAGTTTGTCGTCGTTTCACTTTAAATACAAGTGAAGTGTCATCTGCAAACAGTACAATCTCATGATCGTTTCTAACCACTCGTGGTAGATCGTTAATGTAAATTAAAAACAAGAACGGTCCTAGTATTGATCCTTGTGGTACACCCATTTTTACCACTGACCCCGGAGAACGTTTTCCATTAACATCTACTAAGTACAAGTGCTTTTAACCTACCCTTTGTACACAAACAATGACATGAATCTTTACTACCTACATATCCCAAGTTTCATCAATAAAGCTGGAAGCTCGCAGTCAGCAGTCAGCACCATTGTGATATGTGACGTGACAATATTGTTGACTAGACACCGGTTGCGCCATTCTGCGCCACAATACAAGCTTTCGCAACCACTGGGTGAGTAGTTAAGTAGACATTTCACTATACCTAAATGCTAAGCATGAAAATTATTCACTTTTGATAGGCATAACCGTATAGTGAGGAAGGTGCGACTGCGAACTTCTGGGTTCATTTGTATTGTTATTGAACAACCTATGAAAGTCGGTGCTAATATTTTAGAACGTAGATGGGTAGGTATCTCTCTCTACTAACGAACATGGCATGTGATTTTATTTAAGCTCTGGGTCTGCCCAAGATAGACCAGAATTTATGAGGACAAACAGAGACAAATCCTTTGAAACGAAATGGTTTACATGGCACGAAAATTTTTATTTTCATTAAACTTCTAAACCCGTTACTGTGACGTTGCCTACTGAATTACGTCACCATTTAAATTATACTTGTGTCAACTGTTTAATCGTAGGTAACGGTCGGTAAATTCTGATATTTTTTGACATACACTACTCACCCACACCTGCATTATCAGATCAGAAATCAAAGCACACCATGAGCATAAGAAATACTGACGACATCGGTCGGACATCAACAACCTTGGCCGTGGGCGCAGAGTGGCAGACACACGGCCAAGGTAACCAAGGTACACAGCACAGCCTCATAGAACCTTTATATTAGTTAGTGTTATTAATTATACCTAGGAACTGTATTTTATGCAATCGATTTTTACACATCATTCACTAAGAGAGGATTCCAAAACATAATAATAATATACGAATTTGGAAATTAAATAAAGTATATATAGTACCATTAGTAGTCTCTAGCACAGGAGTGCTTCCGAAATGTATTCACCAATATCTCAAAGTAATTGATATACCTGAGAACACCTATATTACAATGCAAAAAGCTGCTATACTGAATACATGTCGGATTGTCAGAAAATTTCTGCAGGAAGACACAAATGCTCAAACAAATTATGATTCGCACTTGGCTTAGGCCCGTGAGCTTCATTATTACCGAAATATTTATATTTCGAGAAAAAAAAAATCTTTACATAATAATAATAATATAATTTATTTATTGAGACAATTCAGAGTCCATTGTGTTAGTAAAACTTAAGTATAAGGGTTAGTACTTAATAACTAAAACAGATTTGGTCCTCTGGGAGAGCTTCCACACCAGAGGACAGGCATAATTACAAGCTATTACTTTTAGGATGCTGTTGCCGCTCGCGCGCACTCTAATCAGTAGCGAGGCAGTTTTTTTCCGCCAGATGGCGTCAAAAGTGTCTGTGCGCGCATCTGCGAACATGCCTGAAGCACTACAGAATCGCGGGAGCCGCAACAGCAACATAACAGCAACATAAGTACTCGTACAAGTATTTAATGTTCTATAGGATATCAGTTTCAAATTCTAGGTAGGGTAGTTATAAATTAATTAATGTTGGATTACCTAAGAATGTTCTGTTAAAAATGTAGGTATCTGCTAAACCAATGTGATGCTATCGCTGACTCATCAAGGACCTCAGTTTCAAGGGGTGCGGGGACATCGATTATGCCTGGAAAATATTACTAATACCGCGTGCACACTATGCCCATGCCGCTACCGGAATGTATGGCGGCATCAATGCCGCGGACTTATTGCCACAGCAACATCGCCTTTATTCTCTCTCACTATGCGGCATTCATGCCGGCAGTGGCATGGGCATAGTGTGCACGCGGTATAAGAAGCAGAAAACTTGTATTTAAACGTGTTTTCAATATGCCAGAGCATTAGACCGTGATAGAGAAACGAGTTTGAAAGTTCACGGACAATGTCAATATCAGCCAGTCGCCGCCGACTCTTCATTACCTATGCATCCGCATCCCAGAAGTTGCGCTCCCCGTGAGTTCTATTTCGTTGATTTGCGAAAAAAAGTTGCAGTTTTTGTATGGTCATATACCTAGGTAGTTTGCTGAAACGAAAACGAATTCTCCATACAAAATTGGCGAATCACTTTTCGCAAATCAACGAAACATGGACCGCTGTTGTCTGAAATAAAGAATTAATAAAAATAATAATAAAACTCATTCCTATTTGTTCGATGCGCCTATTGCGGTGTGGTGTGACGTGACGCAGTATTACATATTCTTTGGATTACTGAATCCATGAAGTCATCCAACAAACAAGGTTCAAGTTCCAGGAAATGCCTAAAGTGTGTGTCGACATTTATTTTGTGCTATGAAACGAGCCCTTCGGTGAAGTGTGTGAAGTGATTAATTCCAACGACCCTCTGTTTGTAGGTATCCAATAAAAATAGACCGAGTTCAAACCGTAGCGTTTCGTTCAGCCACATCGTAAAATATTATTTGCCGGTGGCTGAACACGGCTGGCCGACTCCACTGATGAGATGAGCGGATGCTATCAAACAAGCATTATTGACTTATTTCTTTTGACGACGATGATAATAATTATGATTGCGAGGCAAGTGTGATGACATGATTTGTATATTTTATTTATTTCGATTATTTATTCAGACAACTTGGTCCAGTTTGGTTAGTAGGTAACATAAAAACACTTATTAAACTAGGTTAGTAATTTTTAACTAGCGATGTTGTCCTCTGGATGAGGTTCCAAACCAAAGGACAGTTATGTTTTTGAGCAATAACATTTAGGATGCTGTTGTTGCTCCCGCGCAGCCTGCTTAGCAGAGATGCGGTTTTTTTGCGCCAGATGGCATCAAATGAGTCTGTGCGCGCCGCGGTGAATATACCGGAGTCGCTGCAGTAGCGCGGGAGCCGCAACAGCGCCCTAAATGTATTGTTATATTGGACCCGCAGAGCATTGTAAGCCCTTTGGGTATAGCTGACCCACAGACTCGCAGAGTACAGCGAAGTACAGTATGCTTTAAAAAGAGTTATTTTTACTGCATCTGTACACCGCGCGAATCTGCGTGCCAGCATATTCCCTCGGACTGACAATGATCTGCGTTCCCTCTCCATATCAGCTTCATCTCTAAGGTTCTCATTAACCAAATGCCCTAAGTATTTAAATTGGTACACTCTGACAAGTGGTACCCCATTGAGGATTAGAGGTGGAACAAAAGTAGGGCATTTAGAACCAGCCTTAAAAACGATGAACTCTGATTTTTTGACATTATAAATGAGTCCATGCTCAGTTGCAAACGACTCACATACTGCGATAAGTTTTCGTAGTGCGCTGATCGAGGGAGCGAGCAGCACCATGTCATCGGCATAGCTAAGGTTATTTACACATATATCGTTAATATAACAGCCTGTATGCATGCTGCTCAGTCGCTCGATACAGGGTGGTGCTACCTTGGCGACATTAATTGAACACGCGGGTAGAGCTACTTATTAGTATTCTTAAAAAATAATTAAAGTACAGTCAGCTGCACTAAAATGTGTACGATTCGTAACTATCAAACTAGTGTCACCGTATTGCAAAAGACATTTACTACAAGATAAAAACTAAAAAAATTATGAACACAGTTGATAATTTTACTTATTTGTTTAGTATTGGGCCCGTCAAAGTCCATAACAATGCTGCTACATTGAAAATTACGAATGGTACACATTCTAGTGCAGCTGTACTTTAATTATTTTTTTTATGAATACTAATAAAGAGCTCTACCCGTGTGTTCAATTAATGTCACCAAGGTAGCACCACCCTGTACATGGTGTTTTTATTTTATGTACTTCTTTTTTGAGCAAATAAACTATTTTGTATTTTATCTGTGACTAAACGGGATTTTTAGGACACCCTGTAAAAATAAAATTTGCAACCGTGTCACCAAAACGTGATGTTTATTTATTTATTAGTTTATGTAGATTTGTATAGTACCAGATTTGTTTATTTTATACATGGGAACCAATTTATTTTCCCCTTTACATTTAGGTCAGGGCTTTCATAGGGAGCTATTCCTGGGCCTGCGTTGTATTATCTTTATACCTATTGCTATGGGTTAGCAAGCATATAGGTATGGAAGACCACTTAGTACAGTAGTACCGTATGGAAGCTAGGCACTCCTTACCTCTATCATATCAGTTTACATAAAGGTAGGTATCTACGAAAAAATCGCGTGATAGCAAGAAAGCATATAACCACTATACCTAGATAATACTGGTAATACTGGTAGACAGAACATGACAACCTCTGGTACTTACACCAGGGTCAAACCGCCTGTCAAAACATGATAATCGCGATCCATATTCATGAATGATACCTACCTACTTACCATTGGCAAGACACTGGTTATCTGCAAGTGCATACAAGGCCGGCCTTCGCACGCTAGTACCCAGGTAGCTACCTACTTCACGCGAAGGTCACGAAACGATAGGTCAGGAAGTTCGGTAGTCGAGTAGACTGGGTAACTTTTTCCACAGTACCGGGGTACAATGATAAACTCAAATGATTCGAATTGTAACTTTTTCTGTAAGGTACTGTAGTTTTGTTTAAGAGTTCATCGAATATTGTAGATAGGTATTTAAATGACCTCGACCACCCTCGACGCAGCATTTGTCTCTGCTAATTCGCTCCTATGTGCTGTGTATTTTTACTACGTACGTACTATCTACTGTGAATAATTTTTCAAGTTAGACGTCTTATCATCAAAATGTTATAATAATGTCCGTGTCAAAAGATATCGAGTTCTAAACTCAAGTCCCTCACGAAAGGTTTTCCGCTTGAAACGGAATAAAATAAAGATGTTACGTATGCGTTATTTTATTATTTATATTTTAATGGAATATGCGTTCTATGTGCACATAAGGTATATGTCATTGCATTATTGATCAAGCCATACTTGATCGTCGTTACCAAAGATCTAGCCAAACGCTAGCCAATGTGCTAAATTGTATAACAACCCTAGAAAATACCATTATTCTCAAAACACCGACTGCAGAAAACATGAACGAAATAACTAGTGTGTAAAAGTTACAATAAAAAATAAAAAACGTAATTTGAAAAGGAAACCATATTTATTCCGGAGCGGAGATTACAATCAAACAAAACATGATCGCTAAATATAAAATGGCACAGAAACTAACAAAAACGTGCCTAAAATCTAACAATACAAGGCTACAATGCTAGCATCCCTCAGCATTTTGCATCCCATTAGGATGCATATTGGATGCAGTTCAAGCCGGCTACAAACTACAAACTTACTTCAGTTATCAAGAGGAACCAATGATGCCATTTCATTTCGCTTTGCTGTCATTTGGTATGTATTGTTTTATTTATTGAACCTATCTTCTTTATTGATGATTTTTTTAGTTTCTTTTTAATTGCAATATTAAAGTTATGGCACCGACCTCCTATCCTTTAAGTCTGTTTACCAACAAACAAGACACTGATGTAAACTTCAACTTCTTGGCTTTTGTAACTTTTTTTTTTGTACTACTAAGTAGGCAAACAAGCGTACGGCCCGCCTGATGGGAAGCGGCTACCGTAGCTTATGGACGCCTGCAACACCAGAGGTATCACATGCGCGTTGCCGACCCTTGAAGAATTTTAAAACACCCTTCTTGAAGTGCCCCATATTGTAGTCACTAGGGAAAGCCTCGACAGGAAGATCTGAAACCGGACGGTGCGCGACCACGCTGGCTCTAGGGTGTGTGGATGAATTCCCTGTCGTTGGCTTATGACACTGATGTCGTTTCTATTGTTGAAGTTTTCTAAACTAACCTAATTTGACAGCACTAAAAAATATTGCCATTTCTCATAGATTGAAACGACAAAGACAGCTTTAACATGTGCCCTGTAAAATTAGGTTAGTTTAGAATGCAAGAAGTAACAACAGAATCGACAACATTGTTGCTGTTTATAAACATTTTAAAATCTATCAAACTACGGGTTTATTACCAATCGCCAAACTGTCCACCTAGTTGGATGGTTAGCAGTCTGCAAAACTTATAGGCCTATAGTGTCGGTTCATGTCTGAAACAGTACATATCGTGGCTATCGTTATAATTACAAATACAAACTATAGTTACATAATTATTTATATATTTTTAAGACATCTTAGATATCTGCGCTACATTAATTTTAGTAAAAAAGCTAGAGAGAAATACAATCATAATCTGACAAGAAGAAATGTAAATAAAATGTATTAAAACAAAGCCGTTTTTAAACAGTATGTGCAGTAAGTTTGATATTGACAGCAAAAAGTCCCAATATGTGCCAATATTGAAAGTACAATAAATGTGCTTTACAAAAAATACTGCGGACTGACCAACTCGCGCTTATCAATATAATTTTCAATTCGTATTTGTCATGGGGACTCTCTAGGGACACCAAAATTAATTCAGACAGTCAAATTATTTTATTTTATAGATTGTAACGAGATTTGATCCGCGTTTTTAAATACTATTTCGGTGCTGAGTTTAGGACCACTTCAAAGGCCAGCCTTTGATCATAAATCTCATCTTACATTGTTATTGTAAAGCTATCATGCAACGCAATATTATACGATTCCGATTAGTAAGCAGTCACACTTCAAAATGACAGTATTACTGAACAACTTATTTACCACTGTCAGTGTTGGCGCACACCTGACGACAAGACGTCGTTGTCGTGTCCGTAGTGACATGAAAATCAATATTCTTTTAAAAAACATGCTGTCAAAAGAGGTTTTTCGTTATTTTTTTCTTCATAAGTTGTTTTCGTTTGTATCTTTTATACCGTTTTGCTTTAGTTATAACTGAAATAGCTTTTAAGAAAAAGCATATTGTAAAGAAAAAACTAGCTTTTTTAAAAAAAAAATTCTCTCTCAAGCCACACGACGCGACGTCTTGCCTTTTGATGTAGTTTGACGCTCATAGTGGCAGTTCATTGTACCCACATCAAACCACATTATAATTCCCTCATACGCATTTGTAGTTCAAATCGTCTGTTAGTCCTGACTCCTTTTATCACGGTTCTATTTTCCGTCCTATTGACGTTTCTCTTGTCAGTGAATGACTTTTCCCTCATAACAGTCTGCTTAGCCACTTCCCTCCTTATTGACGTCGCACCAGCTAAAGACGGCAATATTGGCAGTCTGTTCAAGCAGTTAGGTTTATTTTCCTTTGGCTTTGGTTGCGTTTTACTAGGGATACTGAAAGGGTTGACGTCTAAGTTCAGTTTAAATCCGAACCTTGTGTATCCAGGGTTTAGGGACTTGAATGTGGGCAGTGATTTTATTGGGGTTTCAGGTTTTGCCAATGGTTCTTTTGGTTTTTCAGATGCTTCTTTGGATTTTTCTGGAGCTTCCTTGAGAATTTCTAATTCTGCAGCTTTATCTGTAAAAAAAATATGCATAGTCTTTTCCTTATGTACGTATAATAAAACAGAGAAATAGAATTGGCGCATCTGGTACTGAGCAGGCTGAGGCGCGAAAGATGCCGATTCGACTTCGAATGCTGACAATTATAGTTTGCATGATCTGTAAATATTTGCTCTGTCTGTCTGTTGTACACACATGCCTAGTGTAAGGTCAGGACTATGCGCTACTATGAGTTTATGTTTGTATCATTCATTTGATAACTAGCGCAATGGAATCTAGTAAGTACTCAAATCTCTATTGTAACAAATGTACCTAAACTTAAACAATCACTTGTAGACGTATTCAGTCAGACATTTTATTTGGTGTCTTAACATTGGATACCAAATTCAAATTCAAATCATTTATTGCACTTATGTTGTTATAAAGATGTTGTACAAAAGGTAGTGTAGCAAACATAAACACTGTTAGGCAATTTGTTGAGGTGTACATAGGCACTAGGTGGCATATTTAAGTACCTATATAAGATACAAGATTCAAGATGTCTTCAAGATACAATTCTGAGAACTCTTTAAAGGGAGTTTGTTTGTTTGCTCTTTTACTATATGCCACATAGTTTTAACAATATTATCATTTTTTTTTGATATTTAGTAGAATGTAGCTACCGTTTTAACCATGGGAATGGCCAAGTAGCTGTCACTTCAATGACTCGTCAGGACAAGATTAAGCCGTTTCATTGGGTAAATAAATTAGACTGACTAATATAGTCACAGTGCGTTCGGTGTAGGTACGTTAAAATTCTCTGTGTTGTGTTGTGAGCGACGTAAAAAAAACACAATTATCGTGCAGTCATGTCTGCGCTGTAAAGCTTTGGTCTCGCGATCGTAACGCACAACGCTGCGGTATGCGGCATGCGGCGCCGGACACATAATCGTATGGAAAACGTCTAGTATGATCTCTTGTTCCGTCGCAGTCTGCATCAGCGGCGAGATGCAAACGCGGTACTTTGCGTTGTGCTGCACACCGCAGCGTTGTGCGTTGCGATCGCGAGACCAAGGCTTGAGTGGTAACCAAAGGTTGTCCTTTTTGCTGGTTATAAACAGTGGCGGATCTAGAAATTTGGTTTGAGTGGCTTTGTCCCAGCTATTAGGGATGAGGTGTTTCTGATACAAACTTCACAATTTGGGTTAATTTTTTTCTGACGAATCCTGTTCCATGCCTGGGTAGACCCGGGTGCTTTTGGGGGATTCGCTAGTGGTTGTCAACATTTTATAAAGTTTATAGGCAAGTGCAGAATGGCCTCACTGAGCACGTCCGACGAGTACGTGCCCTGCTTTGCATTGCTGGTGGCCTTCACACTAAAGTAAAAATATTTATTTCGTATTTTTTTAGTCCATCTAAATGGGTATTGCCATAGATTTAGATATAATCACGAACCGAACGCAATGTAGTAGATAATACAGTTTTAATATACCTTCTATTGTTATTTGTAGATATACCCTTGATAAGCCTGGATTAACTGGCAGATAAGACGAACATTATACCTATCCGTACGGAACACAAATATGTTGCAGCAATACCGCAGTATTTATGTTTTTATGTTTAGTTATTACGTAATTATTATAATTTTAGCTAACATATTTTTATTTAGCGTTTACGTAAGGAAAAGTTGGAAGTAGGAAAATCGGTTATTAGGTATTATTTGATACATTGCCAATTTATGTTGTATTGAGAATACCTAGGTAATTATGTATGTAGTATCTAGATACTACCACAGATTATATAGTACTATACTAGTATACTACATACATAATTGATTTTTACAATAATAACCATTTGACGACCACCATGCTCCAGTGGGCGGGAACACATAAATCTATTAATTATATTATTCACTTTCCTATAGACTATAATGAGGCCTTTGTATCTAACCTAGATAATTTATACAGCGTATGAACCAACAATCCTAAGATCGGAAGGCGGTGTTTCTACCACTAGACCACCAGTGCTCAGGACCTACTTATTATACTAATATTATAAACTAGCTGATACCCGCGACTTCGTACGCGTGCAAAACTTTCCACCAAAATATCTGTCAACCAGCATACGATGAACCTCGTGTCAAAGGCTGCTTTTGGTTCAGGAAGGTCAAGCTGTATCTATGAATCCACGTCTTCAATTTCAATAATTATAGCCTTTGTTTCAATCCGGAAAAAGGGCTTCTGAATAGTATAAGTTTCATTGAAATTGGTCCAGTAGTTTAGGCGTGATTCGCGAAAAAAAAAACAGACAAACTCGATTTTCGGAATCAGAATCGTTTATTTAGTAGATCTGCATATTTAGTTTATCCAAATCTTTCTTTAATTTTAGTTTTTGGCCTTTTTACAGTTTTATAATAGTATAGATGTGAATGTAAGTTTGTTACGCTTTCACGCGATAACTACTTAACCGATTTTCATGAAACTTTGTAAACTTATTCTTTGAGGTATTAGAAGTAACATAGGATACTTTTTTATCCCGGAAAATCAACGGGACGCGAACGAAGTCGCGGGCGGAAGCTAGTAATATTATAAACGCGAAAGTTTGTAAGGATGTATTGATGTTTGTTACTCTTTTACGCAAAAACTACTGATCCGATTTGGATGAAACTTGGAATATATATTGCCCGTGACCTGGATTAACACATAGGCTGGGACGCAAACTTTCAGAAACGCCTAAAAGATTTCGCATAGCAAATTACACTTCTAATCCTGCGTTGAGGAAGTCGCGGGCGCCAGCTAGTCAAATCATAAGCCAAATAGAAAAATATTTTCTGTTTACCTTTCGGACTGATCCTCTCCAAGACATTGACAGCGCCCGTGGGAGTCAGCAACTGCTTGGCTCTCCTCGCCTTCCGTTCCTGGCACTCGTCAAGTGACTCCATCTTGTCAAACTGCTTCTGGTGCAGAGCAGCGAAGTTTGGAAGCTTCGTGCGGGAGAGCTTCGCGTCTTTCTTCGACGGCGTGGTGGGTTTCTTTGACGGCGTTGATGGTTCGGCTAGTTTGGCTGGGTGAAAGAGTGTAACAACAGATTGGCAGAAAAAGTAATGAACGGTGTGCGAATCCTCAAACGCGATGTCCTCAGTGGACGTGCCCTGCGAGGTAATGGGTGAGGCAAAGGTGAACCAAGAGGTATAAAAAAAAGTCACAGGAAAGCAAAATACGCAATGTCGTGTAGATTAATGAAGTGGTTTTCCAGTAATTCTTATTTAACTGACAAACTACTGAACCGATTTTGATATAAAATTGATGGGACCTATCTGAAAAATATACCCTTTCAAATAAAAAAATATGTTAAGTACTGAGTACCTACCTACCTAAGTATAATTTTTTTTGCAATTATTAGCATGTTATTGACCTGGTGACGAAAGATTACAATTTATGGATCCATTAGCAAGCTAATGGATAACCAACAAGCAATTACATAGATTAAAAGTAGATGGATGTCACTAGGGGCATTGGTCTGACAAAAGTGACAGGTGTATTAATTTCAGAGCGAGATTAATGTTTCCGATAGAATCCCGAGGGACAGGGAGGAGATCTCAATCTACCGAGGGATAAACTGTGCTAAAGTATAGGCATAATTATAATATCCTATTAATATTATAAACGCGTAAGTTTTTGAGGATATTGTCCATGACCTGGATTAAAACATAGGCAACTTTTTATCCCGAAAAATCAATGGGATCCAACGGGACGCGAACGAAGTCGAGGTAGTTTAACATATTATGATGGAAATTATGTGTCTATCACGCGATTGCTTTTACTATGAACTCGCCCGCACATTGCCAGTGCGATGGTACACTTCTGCAAATGTAATAAACTGAATGTATATTATCATACCAGATGCGCTGGAGGTCCTAGGCCGTGACAGGCGGTCCACCGACTGCTGTAAATCTCCTGCCAGACGCTTGCGCTTCACCCGGGCGTCCTCCGCGTCGCATTGTGTGTATGATCGCTTCCGGGCCGGTCGACTCTCCAGTGCCACTGAAATAATTGTCCCGTTTAGACGAGAAATAAATCATCTGTGCCACACAAAATGCAATAGTTCCACAATGAACAATTAAAACGGTGTAAATGGACCCCCAAAGGGATTTCTGCAGTTTTATTCCAGTTTTCCCCTGCCGGCGGTCGCTGGGGTCGCTAATGGGGTTATTGGACAAAAGTTCCAGAAATCCCCATGCTGACGGGGACTGACGCAGGGGAAAACTGGAATGAGCCAAAAAATTAATGCTTATACACAAATTACTTGACATGTCATGGCTCAGTCGGTAGTAGCTCTGCCTTCCGTGCTGTGGGCCGTGGGTTCGATCCCCACCAAGAACAAACATTTGTGTGTGACAAACATAGATGTTTGTTCTGTGTCTGGGTGTTACTATGTATTATAAGTATGTATTTATAAAAATAAAAATGTATATATGTATTCTATCAGCCATCTAGTTCCCATAGTACAAGCTTTGCTTAGTTTGGGACTAGAAGGCTTTGTTTTAAATGTCCGTGAATATTTATATTTATTTATTTACTAGAACTAGGTAAATACTTACCACTTTCATCAAAAACAAAGCTCTTGTTAGACCCTTTCAAGTTGGATTTTATCACCTTCTCTCGATTTTGGGCCACCACAGCAGCGTTATTGACTGGACTACAAAACATGACTCTCGTAGCTCGAGGAAGTTCAGCCACGGAAGACCTTCTCTTCTCAACCGACCTTGTTACATTTAAGACTACACTCTTCTCCTTAGAAGGGTTGATGTGGAACGGTGTGAAACCAGGTGATGGAAGAGATATTCGTTTGGTCGGTGTTTGCAGCAAGTTGTTTGGTTTCGGGGAACTCATAACTTCCGGCTCATCTTTGGTGAAGGTTCCTTCACGTTTCAGAGGAGTGAGTGGTGGTAGAGACTCTGTTGTTAGTGTAGTTTCTTTCGTTGGAGTCATAGTGGTATTGATTACGGAAACTTCCATACTGCTCTCGATAAGCACCGGAGTGATGTTGAGAATAATTTCTTCGTTCTTGGATTCATCACTTGTTATACTAATTCTGGAATCGTCAGACTTGTCGAGAGTTATCATTGAGTTGTTTGAGCTGATGGAGGACTTTGAGTTCTTGTCAAATGTTGTGTCAAGTTTATTTTTGTCAATGTCAAAAGTGCTGTTAATTTCTGTATCAGTTACTCTTTGTTGTGAAGACTTTCTTTTCTGTTTGTTAATAGTTTCATTGTTATCAAAAGTTGTATTGGCTTCTAAAACTTTGTCAAATGTAGTGCTTGCATTGGATTGATGTTTTAGTGTGTGGTCAGTTGATGTATCGGAGTCTTTTTCATATGTTGTGTTGATAATCGATTTTCGTTTCAAATCATTCTCTTTAATAACTTTTAATGGGGAAGATACCTCATTTGCTGATTTGAATGATGATGAAGTGATATCAAAAGTTATATCAACCACGGACTTTTTCTTTTCTTGTGTAAAATCTGATTCTGAATCAGTATCATTTTCAAAGGCCTCTTTAACTGATTTTCTTTTAGTCTTCTCAGTAAATTTCCCTGGAGATGGATTAAGAGATAAAATATTAGCCAAATTATATTTAGCGTGAATTATAGACCTTTTGATGGTCACATTGTCTTGCAAATCTTCTTCGATGGTATTTTCAGATTTATTTTTATCTTTACTAGCGGAAAATAAGTTATCAGTTGACTTAGAAGACTTTCTTTTCTTGCCTTTGTGTCCTGCTTCAACAACTGAATCTTTTTCATATGCTGTTTTATCTTGATCTGGTGATTTTCCTTCAAATAGTTCTTTTATAATGGACTTCTTTTTCTTTTGTGGTGTTGGAGTAAGCGATTCTTTTTCATCTAAGTTAGTCTTACTCAGAGTGGTTGTTTTGTCAGAATTTGAACTTCTCATAGATTTTCTAGTACTAGTATTTGGTTTCTCCAAGTCAATTGTTGAGTTTTTTGTGTCTTCTGTGAGAGTGACATCATACGTGCTAGATTTAAGCTTCAAGAACTCTCCATTGCAAGTTTTTTCCTGATATTCCTGTTTCTCAGAGGTATTGTGATTTAATTCACTGTCACAGTTTACTTTTAAACTAGACTTTCTCCTTCTTGGTTCTGTTTTCTTAACACTTTCACTTAACATGTTGTTTTCAAACTTTATAGCTGATCTTGTTTTTCTCACCTCGCCTTTATTTTCTGGGGTGTGGTTTATAATGTCTTGTATGTCCTGTTCAATGAAAGGGCCATGAACCTGTGGATCACAGTTTTGGGGGCTGCCGGCAGCGCTGTGGAATGAATCAACAGACATGACACTTTTATTCAAACTGCTTGGTGCTTCTACCTCAATATCCTCCACCACTATGGAGTTTGATCTTCTGCCTTTCTTTTTCTTGGATTTCTTTTTGGTCACTATCACCTCTTCAAACTCCTGTTCCACAATTTTCTTCTTGGATTTTTTTGGTTTTGTATGTTTGATTTCATTTTGATCCTCTTCTTGAGTCTCTTCAAATTTTCGAGTTCTTCGAGTGGATCTCGTTGATTTCCTTTCTTTGGTAGGTTCTGTACTCTCTGTAGACGTGAGGATATTACATTCTTTGAGAGCATTTTTTCTTAAAACACGCGTTGATTTGTCCTTGCCTTTGCTATCAGCAGTGTCGACTCCAGCCTCATCAGTAGCTGGGTAAGTCACGTAATTTCGCTTCTTGATCTTATGACTCGCATTTAGTTCGTCAAAGTTCTCTTTCGTATGTTTACTTCTTGTTTTACGTTCACTTCTCGTCAAGTCAGTCTCTGGCAGCTTCATTATATCCTCGTGAAAAGAATTGTGATGGGCTCCTGAAATTTTTGAGAAATAAAATAATAATTCGCTATGTTTGTATGGACAACGAATACGTACGGCAGTCATTAGGTATAGGTAGTGTAGTTTAGTATAAAACTTACGTTTTCCAGATCTAGTAGACATTTTTCTCGGAATAATACTTAAATATCTGAATATACATCGAAAGATATCATTCGCACTAAAAATAATAATTTTCTTTTCCGCCGTCCGTTTTTCCGTTCAAACTTTTTGAATTTTGTTTTGTTTGTTTGACTTGACTTTGCTGTGTTGCTTGCTAGTAATCTGTGATTGCTTGCTTGATTGATCAGAGATACTTTGACTTTGTCTATGGATCGGAGTTTTCTTCGCCACAGAGTGTAGACAAATATGCATTAGGTATATAAAGCGGACTACATTGCATCCGGTTTTCCGGATCTCGATTATGTCTTGAGTTAGCTTAAGCATAGATTTTTCTGATTTTCCCAAGAAAATACATTGAAATATATGTTCCAGAATGCATAGAACTTGGGAATATTAAGATTGGCCATTCTGAGGAAATATGGGTTAATCGCGTTCCGGATTCGGAAATGCGTAGGTATGTAATATAGTCTCAGGTCCCAGCCCTAATAAAATAATACCAACAGAAAAATAAAACAAAGCCGTGGCGATTTGGCATTTTGACTGTCATACAAAAAATCGAATTAATCTAATCCGTCAATGTTGTTCAGTCAAGAAGAAGAAGAAATAAAAAATTATGATTTTATTTTCGTGTTTTGTTTGTTGTGTGATGTATTTTTATTGATCCGGAACTGAAAAGAAATCAATGAGGATTATCGTTGTAGAGTCCGCGTTTAAAATGTTGATTATCATGCCACACAATGACGTCAGTTTCCAGACGTAAAGTTCCTCTCCCTTCATTCAAAAGGAAACTTGTTTGGGGACGGGCGTTGGAGTAGCGTCAATTAGCGTGCGTGACTCAATACCCAAGAATACACAATGGGCAGGCATACATGCCTAGTCTTGACGGTTTTTACAATTATCTTTTGCTATTGTAAGAGTGACCGCGGTGACTATGTGGGTTGCTACCGGCTGGACGTCGAAAATGTCTTGAATATTCACACCGGGCAGTCGGTGGACGTTTGCCTGTCGGCGTGTGAACAAGTGTATTACAAGTACGCTCTGATTGGCAACGAGTCGTCGTGCTTCTGCGGTAACGCGGCCGGCGTGTTGCAGCTCGAGCCTGCGTCGTGTAACGTGTCGTGTCCCAAGAATGAAAGTCAGATGTGTGGCGGAGACAACGCGTGGAGCGTCTACGACACCGAGGTGAGTGCTCCCGGCCCGCCGGCTTCCGTCACCGTGCTCAACGTCACGGAAACGACGCTCCGGTTGCGCTGGACCTCGCCCGCCGCTCACTCCTACATATCCGGATACGTGATCAGAGCTACTGTCATTGAAACATACTCTGAATCTTTGCTGATCCCTCTTGAATGGAGAGTCTCTAATGAAACTTATCAAACTGAATTATTAAATCTACAACCAGGCTCTGTCTACAACATCAGTGTAGCTGCTGTGAATATTGATGAGGAGGGTGTAAATATAACAATCAAGGCTGAAACAGTGATCGGCACACCTGACCCTAGCCCTCCTGATATAGTAGTCAAATCAAGGCATGGAGACCGAATGGTTGTCCGAATCCCAGAAGCTAAAAATGTCAATGGTCCAGTGTCAATGTACCGAATAGTGGTTTCCATAGAGCTATATCAACAAGGCTTAATTACTGACACACTAGGAAACCATTCGTATGCAATGGAAAATGGTCTATTTTATTACATCACAGCAGAGTTAGACCCTGATGACATCGCGCATGACTTCATAATCGGAGACAAAAGAACTTACAATGGGTTTTACAATGCCCCTTTGCCTTTGATCAGTGATATTGATGTTTCTCTTGGAGTAGTTAGTGAGAAAGATCATGTAAAGAAAATAAGGTATGCAGAATCTGCCAAAAAGATAATATTGAATATCAATGAGCCTGAAGAAGTAAACCCCTTAGTAGTAGCGTTGGGAGCAGGAATAGCAATTGGTGTAGTGTTGTTACTTATTGGTATAGGGTTGCTCATTATTTTGAGAAAGAGAATTCACATGGTAAGGTTACAGAGGGGGTCCCAATCAATGCCTCTGAGTCTCAGTGAACCCTGCATGGAAATTGAAAACTCTGGCTTTATTCAGGATGAAGATGAGCGCGTAGATTACTATAGCAACTTGAAACGAAAACTATGGAACATTCCCAGAAACTTTATAGACATTGACATCTCCTGTGTGGTAGGACTCGGCAGCTACGGAAAATTTACAAAAGGAAAGGTCCTACAGGGCGGTCAGACCCCAGCCTTGGTCCAAGTTATTTCTGACAGAGAACTTGAAAGACCTGACAAGAAAATTATGCTACAAGAACTAGATCTACTGATAAAGTCGAACGAACATGAAAATGTGCTCTCTCTTATAGGAATCTGTGAAACGAATACTACACTTTTCGTTGTTTTAGAGGACATGAAGATCTCAGTAAAAGAGATGCTGCTTCAGAGCAGGCAGCGAGACTTTCAGAACAATAAATTCTGCCTCGTTACGGAAAATAAGCTACTACAGATTTGCGTAGACGTTGCTCGTGGAATGGAGTACCTACACAGCGCTAAAATAGTGCATAAGCGGCTAAACTGTAGGAATATTGCGATTGGCGACAGCGGGGTAGCTAAAGTAGCCGGCTTCGGTTTGTCGCACATGCGGCCGCTGCACGAAACGCCCGATTACACGAGATGGACGTCGCACGAAATGCTCAGACAGTCGCGGTTCAATCCCAAGGCGGATGTTTGGTCATTTGGATGCTTGATGTGGGAGGCGCTTACGATTGGAGCTACACCCTACGCTCACAGCGGCAATAAGGACGTTGCAGCTAGGATTTTGAGAGGAATGCGACCCTCGCAGCCTTCTTACGTGGGTGATGAGCTGTTCCAACTCTGCCTGCAGTGCTGGCAGGTAGACCCTGACGAAAGACCTACATTCTCGTCACTATTACAGGAGCTAATACCGTTTGCCGAAGCCCAGGGCACTAGGAGTTTGAGTTTTACTCACTATAATGGCTTTGATTTTGAGCCGCATATACCGCAGTACGAAATAATCTCATAACGATAATCTCATAGTTATTTGAGCTAGATATAAAAGACATTATTGCAATAAGTATCCAAAGATCTACTCTTCTATTGCCATGTCGGTACTTAAAGTTGACAGAACGTGCCTCTTTGCGCCTAAGAAGCAGTTTTACCTGTGTAATACCTAAGCTAATTATTGTGCAGCTAGTTTAGAATGTAGTGTATTTACATTATTATTATTTAGATTACGAGACAGACATACCTAACTAGTATTAACTTTTTGTACCTATGTAGGGGCTTATTTCTTGAAATCCATTAAGAGTTATATCGTCATTATAAAAATGTTGTTTTCGAGAATATACTCATTAACCATGGCAATATATTTACTCAGGTAGGAATAGGTATTGTACTTATAGGAATAGATTTTAGGAATGTACCTACTAAACATTGACAATACAACATTATTATTCACTTAGGTATTTCCACGGTACCTATAGAATAGTTAGATGTGAATCATTTCTCTCAAAAGTAGAGTTCTATCTCAAACATAGTCAAACGGTCTTAGTCAAATATTTTACTTACTAATGAATTTCTGAGGCAAAACGATCTTTGTGTAACATTTTATTTAAGAAAATGAACTTTTATTTTCCAAGTGTACAAAATTAATGATTTATTTACCTAATTTAAGCTTGATTTTATCAACTCAGAATAATGGCTATTCGTTCGTCCTTGTTTTTGAGTTTAAAGTTACGACGGATAGTATTTTATCTGACATAGAATACCATTGGGCAAATAGCGTTATGCCGAGTTTCCGGTAAAATCCACCCTTAGTGTTTTAGGCATTTTATAGTTTTCCTGAACCAACTCATTGTGTTCAACCTTTGACTGTAAAACAACCACTTCTGAAATTAAATAGGGGTTTCAAATTTCAATGCAAACCATTCTTCTTTATCTCTTTCCACAGGGAGGAATGTCATCTAAAAAAAATCTGGTTCCGGATCTGTGATCAAACAAAGTACCTAATAGATAACTTCTGAAAATATGATATTTCAAACAACAGGGTTCTTTTTGAAAATACCTACCACTGTAAGAGCTCGTCAGGCGAAATAAGGCTCCCTAAAGAATACTATTTGAATATCTTTGAAGTAACAGGTTCAGCCATCTTGTTTATATCATCATCATATCAATCTAGAAGTTCACAGCTGGACATAGGCCTTCTTGTCTTTGTCATAAGGCAAACATGCTAAGTGGGAGCCGTTAGTGCACTTTCTGCTTTCAGAAGTGGTCTTTTTAACACCTTGTATTAGATTAGAAGGCAACCGTTGCATTTTTCGCAGTGAGAATGACTTTTTTATAACTAACTAATGTAGATCTACTCAAGTTTCTCATTTAGGCCAATGAAATTGTAGTTTTATTTTTTTGTGTCTGTATGTACTTACCTATTTATATTTATTTTATTATTTTGACAATGATCTTCAACGTTATGAATTCCGTCCAATTTTATACTTTTTTATTAACCTTATTTAATGTTAGCGTAAGACACGATGATCACTGTGCCTATGTATTATGTTATGTAGGTACCTACTTAATAAAGCAGCTGGATATTTAATTGTTGTATTTCTTGTGATTAATCCCCTATACTATAGTTTAAAAAGTTAAGAGTACCTAGACATTATGTCCTGATTACGTATGGTAAACAAAACATAATGTCTACTCTAACTTTTTATAAGATAGACCAGACTTCCTAATCATTCAGCTAGGAATGTTACCTACACTCAATAGTTCCCTGATTCGGAGATAAATATTTCAGATACAGAACTAAACGTCTCTTTTAATGTAGTTGATATTCTATGCTTCAGGCTGTGTATTTTAGCTATTGCCATAGTATATAGAGGGGGCCTTCATTCCACTACAACGGTTGGTAACGGTTCCATTCTGTACCAATAATGGTTCGTTCGATCTGAAACGTGACACGGCAGCTGCTAGCTAGATCAAAAAGTTCGGTAGTGGAATTAGCCCCCAAAGGAAATTATGCGCCAATACCTGCCTAGAGTTTTTAAAACTTCATCAGATGGATGTTAATGGAATGGATTATGATAATTGAAACAGCAAGTGTATTTTTCAATTTATTCAATGTTAATAATATAGACAATGTTCAAGGTACCTTTGAATTGGTTTTCGAGCTTTAGAACACTAAGACATTATAACCTTCCATTTTACCTCTTATCGTTTTAACATTGCAAAATAACACTTCATTTAAAAAATCAATCTGACGGTACATACAACTAACTAAACAAATTATAAACATTGACTAAAATATATCCAATTTATAGTTCAAATTAATTGTAACATTTTCAATTAACTTAATTTTTAATTTATTATCGTTACATAAACATTGCAGACCCGTTTACAATAAACAAAGTTAACAAAAATAATAAAAATATTTTTTCCACCACTGAACTCCAGAGCGACAAACATCCACCGCTGCGGCCGCACGCACGACTCTGTGCTTAGTGCCTACTCTAGGTTCTGTACGCGCGAGCAGGCACGCTGCGCTCGCGCCGCGCCTTGCTGCCGAGCGTTTGTCTATACATACTTATAATACGCAACAAGTTATAATTCAATAGAATTAGTATAACATATCAATCTCAACATGTGTAAAGGTCGATGAGACAACGACTGATCGGCGCTGGAGACTCCGGTACGCGGTGGTGCGAGTCGGGCGCGGGCTGCGGGCCGAGCCGGCGCCTTGAACCGAGCGAAAGTTTTCAATGACAATAACAATTATACGACCGTGAAGTACGATCGATCCCTACCTCTGGGGACGCGTTCGTGACGATGTCAATATGCGCGAGTTGATTCCTCAGTCTTTAATAAATTGATGACAATGAGCAAGGAGAGTAACGTAAATGAAATAATGCTATGCGATTATATACAGATAGAGCGCGGTCGGCGCGGCCCGCGCCCGCCCCGAGTGGGGATGTCTTAATGTCGAGTTCGACTTGAACGCACAGCCATTTTCCTAAACACACTATCGAACCTTACCCTAGCCTAGCGCACCCGACGGCTGCCACCTTCCTTGTATACCCACTAAACTACCTACTAGTAATTACGATAAACCATTCTATCAACAAATTCAACAACATTTAGCTATTAAAATTAAGGGAGGATGAATTGCGCTCGCGCCACCACCGGGCGTGTTGCGGCGCGCTGGTCTCGCCAGCGTGGCTCGGCGCGGCACAAACAGAATGACAACTAGCTACCTTATCCTACGACATTGAAATCTTAACAGTAGGAGCGTCGCTCGACGAGTTCGACGCGACGGCAATGCTATGGCGATGCGATGAGGGTTGATGAGGGGGTGCGGTGAGAGGTGCGGGGGTGAACACTACCGTGATGCTCGTGACATTCTACGCACAACGAGAATAGTTAAACGGCCGCAGTGACCTACGGGAATGACAACTAGCGTCGACCGATGCAGACACAGACGCCGACTAGACTCGGTCGCGTGTGCGAGCGGCAGGCGTATGCCGCCGGTGCGAACGAGCCGGCAGTTGTGTGTCACGTGCGATCCGTGTGTGTCAGTATCACAGAAACAGTTGAATCCTGTCCTCGTAGACGCCGAAAGCGCCTGCGACATACAAAAATACTCGGGACGACGTTGCACTATTTATTATCCTTCCACTCGATACACTCAGATAAAAGTTATCGCGCTTAAATTATTTTTGTATTTTCGATAATATACTCTCAAATATTGTAACAACTTCAAGTATAACAACTTTAACATTTTCCAGTTTTAAAATTATCTATACATACCCATAATATTGTTAATAATAAGACAATTTTAACTAACTAGAACTCGAGGACTATTTAAATCTCGGCAGTTGTTTAGATCGCAGCGTCCGACCACTCGGCTTGTCGCTCCAGGCGAGGGTATGTAACAACAAGGAAGAAGGGATCATAACACTGACTACCCCCACCGAAGCGCGATGCGATCTACAGAACTGCCGATGCGATAGAGGCAAGTCGTACACTTAGCGATAGAGAAAGAAAAGAAGACAAAGAGATTGTAAACTACATCTAACCCCCCCGAGCATGCCTAATTCACGATGCCGAATGAAAAACCTCGGGAACCGAATATTTCGTTTAATTGACCATTTAACTTACGCGTACCATATTTCCAATAAATTGAGCTTGTAAAATCGACGTTGACTGGCGTCATGCGTTCAGGCATCCGCCGACACGGCCCATGTCACCCTCGCGATTGCAGCACCGAAGAAAGCAACGCAAACCCGATTCCAACATGTTTCCGAAGCGAACCAGCTACCCGGAGAACCATTTATACCGGACAATACTCGTAAAAGCGATCAGAGCCTATATACCGTTGTATTGTATGTAATAGTTTTCGGTTCTCTGTTGAGTCTGTCCGTCGCGAGTGTGACATCAATTCATTTTAATTGACACAAGACGATATCTGTACCTACCCCCAAATATACATAGTAGTAGAGATGAGAAAAATTCGAAAAACACCAGAGAAATCGAACAGCGATACCTATACACTTTAAAGATTGAATATACATTAAAAACTATCTACTCGCTTGAATGCAACTACAACTGCGCAATGTTACCTACATAACACACGTTTAAAGACGTGGTAACAATACCACAACTTATATCGAGATGTCGCTGGACTGTTGGAAACACTTACAACGATGGTCTGACGCTTCGGCCCGCCGAACGTTCGGCATAAAACAGTCGCGTAGAAACCGTTCCTCAATTCCGTATTCTTATAACTACCGTACTATAACACCTTTAAGCCGATTCAATTAAATTTATTATGATCTTTTTTGTACTTCATTCTTTTTGATAAGTATTCGACCGCCTTCGAAGGTGCAACTTAACATGTGCATTGTTGGCGCCCAACGCGGGGCTACTTGTTGCATTGGCGCCCCAACGCGGGGCCAACACTGTGACCAGACAGTGAAGACAAGGCTTAATGACAGAGCGCCTCTTGCCGCGGTATCTACAACGATGGCACTTCTGAGGTAAACAAACACAACTTAAAATTACTCGCTCTTGCGACATGAAGTACCTTGACAATGTCGCGTCATCACAGCTACATATTATCTCAAGCGTTGCACTGCAACGTGCTCCCAGTACTGTATCGAACAGTACTATTGCGCCGCAACGGATACTAACTCAAAAAGGCTGGCTACTAAACGGCGCGTTTAAAAATAACCATCCGTTCACATAATTATTACAGTAAATAAGAATATATCATATTGTCATCTTGAATATATAGAAATCTGCTTTAAAATGTTTAAAATATGGTAATCCTCTACTAATTCTGGACATGCATTATTATTTAAATTGTACTTACATCGTAAGATAATTTAGACCGACAGACGACAAAATATAAAAGAACATTCCTAAAGAAAGAAAATAATAACATTTAATTTATAAAATTTATAAAAAAATAAAGATCTTTGCCGAGAAAAATCAGGAATGACGAACTCTGCTATCCAGATTCAACAAAATATGTCAATAATAATAAAATAAAAAAAGAAAACTCTACGTGCATTCAACACTTGCTTACAATGTCACAAAATATTTAAATGTCCCAGTCAATAATAATAATAAGCAACTTTGGTTAGGACATTATTTGGTTATTCCTAATATTGCGTTGCTTCAGATTGCACAAGTTCCACAGAACATCGCTCGTAAACTAACGATACACAAGTACCAATAAACGTCTTCTAATTCTAACGATGCCGTATAACTAAAACAATAACTTATCAATGGTAACATTTACAATGAAATCAAACGTTTAAACAATAAGTATGCTGTGGCGAATAATATACAAAAATAATATGTGCATGGAATAGGAATTTCCGTGATAGGACATATCACAATCGTACTTTATTAAATCTTAAACAACAACCTGCCGCTAGGCGGAGGAAACTAAACTTGTCATCACCATGTCAAACGTAAAATATAATTATGCTCAACACTATACAGGCGTTAATCAATATAGGTACATAAACATCTAATTATCTATTGTAAATATTTAACTTGGTCGATACGAGTCTGGTGTGTTGAATTTAGACGCAGCGGGCGTGGCGCACCGGGGTGCGACTCAGGTTTTGATATTAGGCAAAGATACCATTTTGTACAACTTTATAGAAACGTAAGAAGGGCTTTAAAATGGCGTCTCATCAATCCTTCATGGCGTCTGGTTAGAACGACGTTAATATTGATATTTCGATGTACACCGTCAGAAAAACTGACATATAATCGACTTGTATTGCACAAAGATATCCCGTATAAGCCACGCCTTCTCTTAATTCTTGTCCACACAAGACGCGTGTCGAAGCTGCGTAACTAATATTATTCTCTGTGAGAAAAACAAAACAACATAAAACTAGAAGTCAGGTAACTCGCGGCACATCGTGGCGAGACGCGACGTGTCGCGGGCGGGACTCGGTCATACAACAGCGGATTGACTAGAACTAGTGACACTGCGCAGTACGCACAGAATAGAAGCGAACCAGTTACCAACTTTTCTTTACTCAAGTATCATTTTAAACAATGAAAAACTATCTGTCATGGCTGGTTTTTATATCCTAGAACCCGTTAGTAGCGTCATAGGTAATATTACACCTCATTGGCTAATTCAAATTGAAAGTTTACATGAACCAATGAGCTAAAAGATCACCGTACCGATGACGCTTATAACGTATGCCTCGTTGAATATAGAAACCGGACTTCTATCGACTTTGAAAAACTTAAACAATTTATAATGGTTTAACGTAATTCAAAAGACAACACACCTCGGTTCGCTTCTACTCGGCGACTGCAACTCCCGGGAGTTTACTGCATCAGCTGCGAGATGGCGTTGTGGCGGGTGCGCTTCAGCTCCTCTTCTTGGATCTTCTGTTCGATAAGATAGTGCGCGTTGCCGATGGCGGTGGCGCTGCCGGTGATGGTGACGATGCGGTTGCGCGTGCCCGGCGCGAACGTGCCTTTCTTAGAGATCTGGATGTTGGCGCCCGACATCTGCTGGATTTCTACCAGGCTTCGGCCGCCGGGGCCTGGAAATTGGGAACGACTCGTAAGGTCTTTGAAAAGTTGGAGTAGTATTGGAGAACCGTCTACATCTTTTTTACCGGCTTGTCTGAAATTCGATGCTAATAAGTTATGCATGCCTCATCTCTATACAATAACGAAGGATTATTAAGGGCAATTCACCCCCCTCCCCCTCCCGCCCCATAATAAAGAAGAGGTTTTAAAAGTTAGAGCTTTCATCAAAGAACTGGCGCCCCAACACGGGGCAAGTTTTAGGGTGAAATAAATTGCCGCCTAAGATTTTTCATAACTTTACGACTTATTTTACACCAACCTTCAAACTTCCGTTAGCTCAGAAGAAAAAACAAAATAAAGAGATATTCTGTTACTTTGTACTCATAAAATAAATGATGCTCACCAAGTATAGCTCCGACGATGACCTCCGCGATCTCTACGTTCTTGGAGTCCTTGCCGCCTGCGTCTGCGGGCGCAGGGCTCTTGCTAAGCGGCAGTAGACTGGCCTGCGGGAAGCCCTGCACGCCGCCGGCAGACAGCGAGATGGGTGCGACCGCGGCTGCGGGCCGAAGCGCCTCGAATGCAACCTCCGCAAAACGCTCTAGCCCCGCCCCCCCGCCGTGCAGCCCCTGCCCGCCTGCGGACGCACTCACACGTCTACGAGTCGCTTGCGTCACACTTACTAAACGTTTCGCGCTGTTGCCGAGAACATGTGTTAGCGTGGCGCCGGCCGCACAGCGCCCGCCAGACTTACTCGCCCCTACCCCGACCATAGGTGATGCTAGTGTACGTAACTACCTACCTACTCTACTATCCGACCCAACCTACCCCACACCATAACCCTTACCACACAACCCCACAGCCCAACTACATAGATACCCATCTCAGAAGATAATTCAATTCAACCCAACTACCCACACTTTACTAGTGTAATTCCGTAGTGATTACCAACCCTGCTTCTCAAACTCAGCTCCCATTCAAAAGTGACGCGCAAATGTCCAAGATATCATACTACCCCCTTATATGAAGTATATAAGAGTACGTTCCTGATCTCTTCTATATACTTCTTACATCAAAAAAATTCTACACTACCCCTAACACAACGGTCTGATGACCTATATCACCCCAAAATATAATGCCAAAATTTATAAATTATTGTTCTTTAATTTGCCCTGCATATTATATGCTTCAGTTAATCTATTCGCACCTTAAAATAAAAGCTACCAAGAGATAGTTTGAATTATGATACACTTAGAATTTCGCTAACCTAAGGCGTCCGTTTGCTCAGCGCGGTAGGCTAGAGAGTTTCGTGGGTTTACATTCATTATTTTACAATTTTAAAGCATGAATGGACAGCGCTAATGAGCTAGAAAATCGGAAAACATTTTAAAAACCAAAAATAACCAAATGCTCTTTTGAATTTTACAAAAAAGCTTTGCTAGATCCGATAGCGCCTTGATGGCTTTTGGACGAATTTATCTGAGATTGCGTGTCTCCACGCCGTTTTATTCCACGAAAGGTTTCGTGTTAGACTTTGCGAATAGCTATTTTATTATACTCGGCTGTCCCAACATTCTGCAATAAGCTGCTCCTCTATTTGTATTCAGGTTCATTTATAGCCCTCGTGAATATCTAAGATCAGTTCAACAATAAAACATTAAAAGACTTCATGGAAAAAATAGCACTCACTGATCAAGCAACTACAGAAGTGGTCAAAATGTAAAAACCCATAAGTTCTAGATCTCTACCAACGCTAGGTGAAAGTATTTGTGTAATTTCGAAGCTACTCAAATTCTACTCAAAAACAGAACGTTTGCAAATAATATATTGTCCATGCATTGTGTTGTTGTTGCAACTAAACCGTAGCACTAGCATTACCCACTCGACTCGCGTGTTTTAACTTTAGATCGACTCGTCAATGTTGGCAGCGCTGTGTTGCGGATCGGAAGAGAAAAGATGAGGGAAAGAACAACTTATTGTATTTTAAAACTAATTGGGATGGCCACTGCGGGAATTTTTGGCGCCGTAATCGCCCACACGTTTCTATTGGTTGTAATAACGCAGACGTCACGATAACGTCAACAAAATCGGCTCTGATTGGTTGTAATTGGCAAGCGACGCTAACGCCATCCTCTTCTGTTCTAATTATATTTTACTACTGGCTTTTGAGACTATTATACTGTAAATATTCATTCCAGAAGTTAACTGAAACAATATAAAAAAGACGCGTGTGAAAATTTTGTTTCACATGAAGATAAGTTCTAATTCAATAAGTTGTTCCTTCTATAGTTTGTCTGTATTATGCTGTGGACAACATAATAACCAAAACACACGAGTTTATTGCGCGAAATTACAATATTTACAGAAAATTCTTTTTTTTAACAATATTGTCGTTCGTCATAATCAAACCGTCCAAATAAATATTATTCTTATGGAAAGTTGATATCCCGTAAGAATTTTATTTACTTACCAGTTGCAATAAACTAACAAGGTACATAAGAGACCTAACTATAATTTGTGAGCCGCGAAATTGTCCACAGCATAAATTTGTTATGTATTGCCGACAGATGGTGTAGCATAAGCGATGTCAAAGAATTTTGAAAACGGTTCGAGTTATCAGCGTCAATTTCACGGTAGTTTAAAGCCAATCAGGTTAATTTACATCAGCAATACAACACATAACTTTTAAACTAAAACATGCACATAATAAAGTAATTATCTATTATTTTTATGACCGAATTGTATTGCAAACTTTCTAGTTAATCTTGTCAAGAAGTTCACAAAGCTGATTCAAGGCCAGAGGTCAAATTGTTGTGGCCTGTCATGTGTTTTAGTTTGAAGACGATATTTTTTAGTATTTTGATAGAATATTAATCCAATATCTATTGTAGCAATGTTGATGAGATCTAAATTAATGCGCATTCTAGCTATAGGTATGGATGAAGTTTAGTGTTAGCTGAATTTGCCAATTGAAAAAAGAAAAACTGTTTGCAGAAGATCCCGTGGTTGTATGTGCCAACTAGATACAAATGTGGTTGGTATAAAACTAATGCATTATTGAAATACAACCCGGTCACCATGGAAACAAAAAGGTGTAGAAAAAAGTTATAGTCACGCCAGCCAATTGAGTTCCGGAATATAATGAGAAGCATAGAATTCAGAATTTTGAAAGCGATGTGACAGAAAGAATCTTTGAGAGTCACAGCATTACCACGTTACGTCTCAGGGCGAACGCAAAACGTTCAGTAGATGCTCCGCTCCAAGCGGATACGCACGAACCGACAGCTGGCAGCGCCCGCTATCTGTCACACTGACATCTGGCAGTATGACACGCTGATAACTGGCTAGTTCTACCAACTGGCAAACTTTGCACCTGGCACGCAGCCAGCGGTCGGTTCGTGAAAGAAAGAGCGCGAGCGAGAGTGCAGGTCAATAGCTCAAGTTAGGTGGTTCTATCTACTAGTTAGACCCGAACAATACACATACGACACAGAGACGAACCATGATCTCTAAAAGCGAGATATCCACAGCATGACCCTTACCAAAAGACGCTAAACGTAAATTCAACTAAAATCATATTTTATTAGCCCAATCACTTATGCCGGTTCTGACAGGGGTAATAAAAATGTAGAACATAAATAATGTTAAGTCGTGTCTTTTGGTATAGGGTACAGTTTTAAGGTGAATGGTGTACCTACCCGCATTCTCACTAGCGCCACCTTTCGTTATTCGGCCAATTTGTAGCCCAGACGTACCTATGTATACCAATGTTTGGTACAAATACATAACAATTTAGTGTTACCGAATAAACAAAAATTAAATAGAAAATGAAACTATTCATTGAAGGTACTTTTGGCATTGTATAAAAAAAAACAATGTTTCGGAAAAGCAACGCGATCCAAAGGACCAATAGTCCAATAGAATCGCGTTCCGTTTCGTTATTTTAATTTGGGAGTAAACAATGTAATGAATAACCACAAAAATAATGTTGTATAACATAACACGTAAATGTAACAAAGACTGCTAAAATGACTAATCATATTATCAGTTGGCATAATTTTTACAAACGAATTATCAGTTGGCATAATTTAATGTAAGCTAGTCTTTGTACAAATACATTGTAAACGTCAGAGGCTACAGTTATGTAAAATACTTGCATCGAGCAACTACGTAACAGATGCAATCCAACAGTTTCAATATGTTAGACCTACCTCTAATGAGAATCGCCATCACTGTTGCATCTATTGGATATCAGATTTGATTTAGTGATTTTATTGAAGGGAGAATGATATAGAAATCATGATATTTGCCATGCACTTTTAAAACTTCGCGTTTTGATTGCAAAAATTAAAATAAAATATGTTAAATGATGAAAAAAGAAGCAATTGATTCAGGAAAATGAATCACAATAAAATTATTACTATTGTATTTTGACACAACTATAGCCTCATCTGTGTGGTGTGTGTGTGTGACATCTAGGTATGTGTGATGTTACAGGCTGCATACGGTTTAGCTATGAGGAATGTTCTAAGTTGTTTCTGTTTGCATTTTTTGAGACAACAACATTAACCTATTAATGTGTATTGTACTGTGTCTGTTCTGTAGTAAAAACCTCACTACGTGTGGTGTCAGGAGAGTTTTGTTTCGCATAAATGGGTACGGTTTTTTTTCCATAAGGCCTTTAGGTATTTTTATACTTTATGAACTTAGCTTTCAAGTGATTAAGATTAAAAAAACTATGGGAGTTTTAATTTGAAATAAAAATACTAACAGGTATGCCTATAAAATGACAATATTAAAAAGTTGAAACTACTCAATGCGTAAAAGTTTGTAAAACATAATGATCTGTTAAACTTTATGGCGACTTAAAAAGAAACTATGCGTAAAAGTTATGGTTCAAACTTTTATAATGGAATAAATTATGCGTAAAAAGTTCGAGCGACGCGACTGTTGAAACTTGAAAGGGTGTGTTTATGCGGAATACACCACCTGGCCAGTTGAATTATGCGTAAAAAGTTTATGCGAACCAATACACTTGGTGCCTTGATTTTGTACTGGCAGTGTGCTATGTAGTAAATAAATGAATATCTATGAGAATTGCGCATAAATGTGTGTACACAAAGCAAGTCCAACTTGGCTGGTAAGTCCTGGTATAATCGATAAATATACGCATGTGTGTTGTGCATTCATATATTATGTAACTGATTGTGTATGTGTGTATAGACTACTGATAGGTCCTGGTATAATCGATAAATATACGCATGTGTGTTGTGCATTCATATATTATGTAACTGATTGTGTATGTGTGTATAGACTACTGATAGGTCCTGGTATAATCGATAAATATACGCATGTGTGTTGTGCATTCATATATTATGTTGTGTATGTGTGTATAGACTACTGATAGGTCCTGGTATAATCGATAAATATACGCATGTGTTACTGTGTGTTGTGTATGAGTTGTGCATTCATATATTATGTATCTGATTGTGTATGTGTGTATAGACTAACCGAGTCCGACTTGGCTGATAGGTCCTGGTATAATCGGCATGTGTTACTGTGTGTTGTGTATGAGTTGTGCATTCATATATTATGTAAGTGATGGTGTGTATGTGTGTATAGACTAACCGAGTCCGACTTGGCTGATAGGTCCGAAGACAGGCGGCGGGTCCTGCTGCAGCGGGAAGTAAGCCGCCGACATGGGCGGCGCCGGCATCGCCTGCGGGAGCGCCAGCCCGAGCACGCCGTGCTTCACGAGCAGCGACAGCGCGGCAGAGATCTCGGAGATCCCACCCTCGCTGTAACCAGCTTGTCGGAGCGCCACCTGGACAAATTAAAAGAAAGGCTATGAAAATAGAGGCTGTGAGTCATTTTGGAAAAGCGAATGCCTTTGGAGCGCTATCTAGAGCAGCGTCTCCTAACCTTTTCTAGTCCGGGAACCCCTAGAAAATCAAGCACAATTTTAAGGACCCCTTAATAATCCCCAATGGAAGGGATTTCTAAGTGGGGATTTTTGGAATATATCATAAAAAGCACAGGAATAAATTCAGGAAAATTTATATTAGTGCTGAAAAAAAAAAAATTTTTTATAAGAACTAAAAATACTGTATTGATGTGAATGTTAATGCTGCTTTTTTGCAACGAATTTGTTTTTGATGTATACAAGAGCATGTCCATAGATAAGACAGCGGACCTCCAATGACCCCCCATACACATACTGACAGACCACAAGTAAAGAAACACTGGTCTTAAGCAACGAGGACTTTTACATTAGCCAGTAGGTACCTTGATGTGATCGAGCGTGTGCTGTGTGAGCGGTGCGGGCGGCTGCGAGCCGGGCGGCGCGAGTGACAGAGACAGCGACAGCGCGCCCAGTGATCCGAGCCCGGCGGCTGCGGCTGCGGCTGCACCGTTCACGAGCACCGACCCGACCGAACCCACTCCGGAACCGAGACCGTGGTTCTGAAATTGAGATAATACTCGCTATTACATTAACTCTACGTAACCGTGCCTGCTGCCTTTGCAGTGCCGGATTAAGCCAGCGCGGGGCCCGTAGCAACTTCTATCAAGGGGCCCTCGGATTGCTTTAGGTTATTAAGTTTATGGTATTTAATAAAACTAATCTGGTGTAAACAAACTATTCTAGACTGAATTAACCAACTTCAAAAAAAGGAGGCTCTCAATTCATGAAATATAAGCGTTGAATATTTTATCAGTTAGTTAGAAGCGATGACTGCGTTGCTCCGTTATGTATAAAAAAATAATGTAATCATCGGAGAGCGAAGCGAGCCTCGAAATTTTTTATGTTTTTGAGCTTTACCAAAAATTTAGACTTTTGTCGGCATGTAGAATAGAATTGATGTTTCACGATCAGAAAGCGTTGGTGCGCGGGGCCCGCATGCGCTAGGCCCATAGGATTTACTACACCTGCTACGTGGCTAATCTGCCACTGAGCCTATGTATGAATGCCCTAGACAGCGACAGAAAAATTACTCAGAATCAAGCGTAGTCCAATCCAAACGTCATTAGAATAAATGTGACAATCGTAAACGTATCGTAACGTAACGCTAACGTATCCGAGATACATTGCGCGATGACGCTGCAACGTTCGGAAGTCGTTCTGACGTTGACGCGCAATATGATTTGAATACTCTGTTCGCGTAATGCGGCGACTGTCAGATTTATTGTTATTAGAGGGTGTTTAGATTTATTGTTGCCTAGTTAGTACTCAACTATGTACTCAAGATCTTTGAATAAACAGAGATTTTTTTACCTAACCTACTTACCTACTCATCATTTAAATGAACAAAAAGAATGATTCACCTAAATATAAAAGCTAACATGCAAAGTATCTATATATTAGTAGTTATTGTTTTAGTAACAAGGGCGTATAAGTACCTACTATACAAATAACATAGCAGACAATAAATTTCCTAGTAAACTACATAGTTCCTATGTAAATTGTGACCTCAAAAAAAAATATTACGTACCTCCGACTTTATGTTGGACTCTAAACTTCCGAAAAGCGACAAGCCAGTCAAAATCTGTTCATTAGTACTAGTGTGATACTGGAACAAACAGACAGGAACTCTTGAGATGTTCCAAAAACTAATTTGATATATATAGATAAATATATACGGATATATACGACAATATTCTAATATCACACTGTTTTTACTGGTTCTACAGTCAGATTAACAGTTTATACGTCTAGATATTACTAAACTTACCTCTTAGCAGGTACATTAAAATGAAACTGGTGGAACTGACACACACAATGATGGATCTGACAGATACTCTACTAAAAGGTAAATTAAGGCTAATATCCACTAATATAATTATTCGAATATTGTAAGTTAAAAATTAAAACTTTGTAGAAAGTATCAGTTAGTTTTATAATTATTATGTAGTGAATATCAACCTTTATTTTTGTTTTTCAATGAACCTCTTATTGACAATAGCTGCTGAAGCGAATCGGTCCCATATAATATTGTTGGAACAAAGATATTGTACTATAAAAACTGATGCAATATTTGATCCAATCTTTCAACATAACTTGAAGTCGCATACAATTTATATAATATTTAATTAGAAAATGTAGTGCTAATATTTCTATAAATAATTATTAACTAATTCTAATGAATATCAGTTAATAATAAATGCATATTATTATTAATAGCGAATTATCTAAATAAGCGGTTAAATTGTTACTTTATCTCTATCTACAATAGACTACATACACATAATGTATAATTAACAATTATAATACATAGTTATATGAATAGATGCAAGTTAGTGAAGTGTACAGCATCAAGGAACGAGCAAGGGCGTGTCACCACTTAAACACGCTCACAAGTGCCTTCCACCTGGCGTGATTCGGCGCTGATGTGACCATTAAGTGTAGACCGGGTTATAGAAGATTACTGTACCAATATAGGACTACAAAAAAGGAGTATAATATATTCTTCAATAATTAATCAAGAGTATGAATAACAAATTGTGCAGACCAATATAACGCTACAGAGAAAGGAGTATAGTTCAATTTTCAATAGATCTCCCCTGGGATGTAACAGATCTTTGTACAGACAAATATAACACCACAGAGAAAGGAAGTACGGTGTATTTTTCAATGGGATGACATGGCCTTCGTTCTGATATCCACGACTTTAGTGGGATAGTACAATCAGTAATACCAGACACGGAAGGAAGTAATAAAAGAAATGCGAGGCTTGGGATCAAAATTCAACCCTAATCACCCCAAAACTCTTGTTGATAAACTGTAGGTAACTGTATTAGGAGACACCACAAAGGTGTAGTTGTGATGAGGGGTACATTACATCACACTAATTTCGTGATTTTTGACCCCTCCCCTGTCCTTGTCACAGTTGGTCACATTTGTGAGGCCCTCCCTAGTGTGACGTCACATATCTTGCAATTTAAATCTAAAAATTATTAAATTAAAACAGCTCTTCCGAAATCAGTTTATATCCATTTAAAAACTACACAACGGATTTTGATGCAGTTTTTTTTTAAATAGATAGATTGATTCAAGAAGAAGGTTTATAATGTATAACTGCATTGCACCCGTGCGAAGCCGGGGCGGGTCGCTAGTAAGTTAGAATAGTATAAGAGTTTGAAATGTGACGTTACAGAACTGAGGCCCCTTACCGCCCCTTGTCACACAACGTCACACTTCGTCGACCCCCTCCCTCCCCCTTAACGTGTGACGTCATTTATCGATGATAACTGATATAAACTGGTTTCGACAGAATAACAACGCCTAACTACCTTTGTGTGGTGAGGCATACGCTGAGTCAAAACCCTTTTGCTGATGCAGCACACAAACACTTGCCAGCTTACCTAGCTACCTACTCAATCCACTCATCTCATTCTTCTTTCTGTGTAATTTTTGTTTCATTGTAGTATTGTTAGTTTAGTTCTGTAGGTATATTTTGTGTGTTACTTTATAAGCAAATAAATGCCTGTCTATGTTTGAAATACTCAAAAGTCATTTAAATTTGAGCACCACTTAAAGTTGCTCTTCCTCTGTTTGACATTACTCATTTGTACGAGATGGCAATAATTTAAGCGGGACTTAAATTGAGTGGGGTTTGAGTATTCGCCCATACGTCTATAAAGGTCGATCCTCCACGTCACAAAAGTGTGTGAAAATGTCACATAAGCGCCGGTCACAAAGCAGACATAGTCCCGTTCAAATAGCGTGTTCAAGTTGTCACAACCTCGGTCACCTCGGCAGAAGGCACCGCGTAGGGCGAGCCGGTCGGGTTGTAGTTCGCGACCGGGCCGGCCACGTCCGCGTACGACACGTTCGGACACGAGCCCGACTGCGGGTCGTCAACTACTTTCTGCAGGATCATGAGGCACGCCTTCTTGTTGTTCTCCTTCTCGCCTGGAATGTTCAGATAGGTTAGTCATTCTGTGTATAGTCCCACCATCTTGAGGCGTATGTATAGGGCAGACAACCCTCTCGCTCGCACATTTCAACATTTTTGAAGATATAATATAACTAAATGTAATTATGTGAAATTGCAGAGCTTCAGGGTCGAGAGAATAACAATGCAAAGGTTCAGTAAAAATATCACATTGATCCAAACAAGTTTTCTAACCAAACAATTTGCAGGTATAAGTTTTTTGGTCGGAAAACTTGTTTGGATCAATGTGGAAAAAACACGGTGTAACAAGCTTCTGACAGTTCGTGAAAAGTTTAGTATCAGTGTTGATAATAATAAATCTTCTTGGTCATATCACACAACGCTCTCTATGTAGTCCCAAACTAAGCTTCTACTATGGGAACTAGATTGCTGATAGAATACTTTTTTTTTGTTTTGTAAATACATGCACTTATGATACATAGTAACACCCAGACAAAGAAGAAACATCTATGTTTGCCACACATAAATGTTTGTTTTCGGTGGGGATTCAACCCGCGACCCACAGAACGGAAGGCAGAGTTACTACCGACTGAACCATAATGAGAGCTACCATAAGTAGAGCCTATTTATAAACCTATCCTTCAAGGCAATTTTATATAAAATTGAGCTCAATAATCTGTGTATTCGGAATACATTCGTAAACTAGAAAAGTTTTCAATAATTTACTCACAGACGGATTATAACAGCAATAAAAAGTTTTAAACTCGTAGCGAATTATTTCTGAAACTCTTAATGAACTGAGCTATAACTGGCCCAATTTGAACCGCGCGGCTTGGCTTTACAAATTATTAACGACGGATTCTATTTGAATATTATTTCAGTGAACGCGTGCCCTACATAACTGTATTAATGTGACGTTAGCAAATATACCAACTGGCAAATCGTTCAAATAATTATAATGTAAACTGTGATAAACGCATTCGCTAAGGTTGGCATTGGCATGACAAGCATCGAGCTCAAATTGTACGTGAATAAATTGAAATTGAATAATAATCCTATGTCAGTATAAACGTAGGTTTCTCGCAAGACCTGCTACTGAGCTCGGTCTTCGTCTCTTCTCATCCAGCTAAATTTGGCCCGACAAAGTCGGAGACTGAAAGGCTACTTTGTTGACACATGTTAAAATGTTCATTCCATTGTCCAAGACTATTGCTTTAAACCTCGATTCATTAATGTACTTTTCGAGAAGCGGATTCAGGCGCTAATCGAATACTATAGTTGAAATAGTATACCGGACTTCAACCTTAAAAGCTTCGTAGAAGCTACTTTTAACTACAGCTGATTTGTTTATCTGTATTTGAAATGTAAAACAATTTTCTCTGAGATTGTAAGCGATCACGAATATCGCGATAGAATTGTTATTGAATTGACGCGAAGGAACCAGGTCACGGGGGCCACCCCTGAGGCTTACGCTACACAGAATCGCCGCTCTGTGTCGACTCAAATATTCTCTCAGTTACTCAAAACCATAGGGTAAATATTTGTTTTTATTCTTTCATGTTTTTACATATTTCATTTAAGTTTATTTTGCGTAAAATGATTTTCAAGTTTCATAATAGTTAAAGTTTTGATCGACTGTGAATGTTGCGGATATTTCCTCGGCAGGACAAAATATACACATCGACTATGCTCCATACAAAATACACTCCATACACAATTTTTTTTTTTTTTTTTAAACTGTAAAAAAGCCAAAAAATAACATTAAATATATGGATAAACTAAATATGCAGATCTACTAAATAAACGATTCTGATTCCGAAAATCGAGTTTGTCTGTTTGTTCGCGTATCACGCCTAAACTACTGGACCAATTTCAATGAAAGTTATACCATTCAGAAGCCCTTTTCCGGATTGAAACATAGGCTATATTTTATTGAAATTAAAGACGTGGATTTTCTTACATACAGCTTGACCTCTCTAAACCAAAAGCCGCCTTTGACACGAGCTGGCCTAAGATGCGCACCGCGAGATATTTGTCATGTCGTTCTGTCAAAATGTAAGCATTTTGCACGAGTTTAGGAACTATTGCATTATCTGTGGTACCTAATGGTGTCGACAAAACGCGCCATAATGTACACTTTTGACACTTCTTAGTCGTCGTACCTCTCTGAGGACGAGATAATAGTCATGCAGAAATGTCAAAAGTTGAAAATTCAAAGGCGCGGTTTCTCGACAACATTACCACAGATAATGCAATAGTTCCTAAACGGGTACAAAATGCTTACATTTTGACAGAACGACATGACAAATATCTCGCGGTGCGCATCTTAGGCCCGCTGGTTTATCGTATACTGGTTGACAGATATTTTGGTGGGTCGCACGCATACAAAGTGGCGGGTATCAGCTATATAGTATTCACTGATCACTTTGAATCGTCATTTCGTTTTGTATGATTAGGTATGATTACAATTTTTTATATTGGATGAGTTGGAGCTTGACTGTGCACAGATACTGACCTACAACGGTGATGCACCGCTCCTGTAGCGACAGTTCCTTGGCCTTCTGTGAGATCTGCACGTAGCTGCCGCTCTGTTCCTTGATCTGCTTGATGTAGTTCCCTCCTTTGCCGATAATCATGCCCGCTGTGGAATTCGGCACTAGAATCTTCACCTGGAAGGTAGAAACAGTTTTTGGATGGTGGATCTAACCTGGTAAGTGCTTATGCTAGTGGGACATGTGGGACCCTACATAGCTCACTTCAATTGTTGCAACAAAACTCAACTAACAGTGTTTCTACTGTACAAGGCCCATAAGGGTGCTTTTCCATCGGAGCTACGCTACGTCGCTAAGGATGTGTTTGAAATCCACCATTAAGTATCGTTTGTATTCATATTAAACGATTCCTATTTGGTGGAAATGCACCCTAAGTCGGAATACCTTCGGAATGACCAATATAGAAGACCGACTTATGTATGCAATCTGATAATGTCATTACTGTCTAGAAAAACCAACCCCAATGGAGTAATATTAACGTGCTAGCAGAAGCGAAACTCTACAACAAATAACAGGTGTGAAACACGATAGGTCTTGATAAAGTCAATAAACTATGCATAACCTATATCACAGTCACCATGAAACTCTCGACAAAGCTACTGATGGCACAAGTTGAATAATCAGAAAAAAAACCAGGAGCACTTTTTCAAATCGCCATTCTGCCCATAATTTCATCCAAGTAGTATGTGTTGTAATCTCATTACAAAGAGCTGTAAACATTTCCCCGTGTAATGTGACACATCACGGGGAAATTAGACGTGATTGAGCGACCTTGCCGCGAGCCTGCAACACTTACAAGTGCTATTGATTTGTTTAAGTACGAGTGCACACTGCCAGAGATATATTTAATAGCCTGCTTGAAACAAATGAAAGTTGTAAAAGTGTGTTATCACCTGACGACATTGCGTCTTAATGCCATATGTAATTTCCACAAAAACGTTTGCGTGATTAACGCAAACTCGTAAACTCGTTCACAACTCGTTCACAACAAATTCGTAACTTACGAATTTGTTGTTGCATTATTACTAGTTTTATTTGTTAGGTTTACGAATAACCGCCTTTGTTGTATCAGTTCAAAGGACCCCAGAAGAGGGATAGAAACATTTTTGATACTTTTTGGAAAATAAAATTGACACCAATAATCATTATTGAATAATGCATATTTATGGGGGAGCTTTTAGTAGCTCCAAGAAGCACTGTTCGAACTCTAACAAAGCATCAACTTTCTTTATGTAGTGTTTGTGCCAAAAAAGCTTTGGGGGTTCCGAATACTGCCGATTCAGTCTAAATACGCATCGGCAGCAAAGGGCGAGTTTTCACGATCGGACCGAGTCAATATGTTACATCATAGTTCGCAGCTGAAATGTTTGACCCTAATCGCGTATCGCGTATGTATATTGCGGTATCAGTGTGCACAGGGCTTTACGGAACGCTATTGATCCTTTAGTGCGGTAATTCTACAGTATGTCGGCAGTTAAGGTCAGTAGGGTGAAGGCGATAAGATTATACATTCCATTAGTTTTTTGATGGTAACTGAATAATGGTTGGTTGTTTTTTTATAATATTTGTTAATGAATCGAATCTTAAACAGTAATGTGTAGTGAAGGGATAATAAAAAGCTCAAGTTCTTTAACATTCAAGGCATACAGCTCCTTTGAAACATAATTTCTCGGAATTCATTCAGATCTCTTGGTCTTACCAAGCTGGCAAAAATCTTGAATAGGTAAATAAGGTGAGTATCTATTCAAGATTATTTTGAATAGGTAGGTACTAGGTACGTCAAAAGGGTCGTTCATGTTTATGTTCGCACCCCAGTTATCTATTCAACACTCATTGAATACCTATGTTTAACTAAAGGGTCATTCAAATGCGGTCGACATCATGCAAATCCCAAGGTCAACCCTACTCGTAGAAAAACTTGCAATTCTCTATTTACGTTTTACTACGCAATAGCGGGAACAAAGAAAATAAGTACTCTATTTTATTATTGTACAACAAGCTTATTTAACCAAGCGAGAGAGAGAAGAAAAATAACGTAGTTAATGTAGATCTTCTTTGTTTTTCTAAGCCAATTAGCGCTAAACGAGTTTCAATTAGGACTCTCCGCCGTATCTCATATTTCACTAACGAGATTTGTTTATTTTTACAGCTTAATTTAGGGAATTTGTAGAGTTTAAGGACTAATCAAAAGTTTGGAATTGAAAATAAAGTTGGCTGTGCTAATCCCTAAAATCCAGGGAGATCCTCTTTACGTCTCTGATAACAATGACTAAAAAAATACATAGTTTAAAAACAATCGAACCCAGGAAAGTTTCAACCTGCAGGGAGGATTTGAATGTACACAGTTCTAGTAATATGATGCCTTTGCCTGTAAGCCATTGCTACAACTGAGTCTAATATTATTTTCAGTTTCATACAAATCTGTTCAGTCTTTACGAATTGACAAGGTTGCTCGCTGTTCCCACCACTAGGGTCACAAAAATTAGTAAATCTTTCAAAGGGCAATGTGTACGCTTCTTTAACAAAATCCCAAGTGATGTGTCTCAGTTGTCGATTGGCAAGTTCAAAAACGTAATAAAACAGAGACTTCTTTTAAAAGCATACTATAAAATATCTGATTATTTAGAAGACAAACAAGCTTGGGACGAACTAGCTCCAACTCATCCAACAAAAAAAAATGTAATCATACCTAATCATACAAAACGTAATGACGATTCAAAGTGATCAGTGAGATTTTATTGAACAAAAGATTTTTGACTTTGACTTTGACTTTGCTAAGCTCCAAACTTTTGCAATCAGTAGATATTTCAGTAGAATATTTTGTAGAGCTCGATAATTAGAAAATACTTTAATACCCAAGGCGCATACATGAACAAGCGCGAGCAAGTTCATAGCGCAAATCCATTAACAATTTCAATTACAAACCCGCAAACCCGTTTCTTATGGGAATCCGTACAAAACCAAAACTAACTAACATTAAATTGAATTTGGCCCACAATAATAGTATATACGCTCCAATTAACTTTCAAGGCGCCTCCTCAAGCCTCGCCAATTACTAGGGGCTGTCAAAAACACAATATCGAATTACAATGAGCCAGCCCACTACCCACCTCGTCGACCTGGCTTTTGTAAAGCTGAAACAATCTGGGGTGCGAGTGCTAGAGCTGGTGAACCCTTTCTCACGTCATACTGTAACTTTCAGTGACGAAAGGTAGGCAAGTTATACGGGATAACAGAATAACTACCTACAAGTTCATCCATTATAATATGATAATATAGATTAAGCGAAATAACAGAAAAAGTAATTTGTAATAATGAAGACACGCGTGGAAAACAATCATAACTTAAACGTAGTTAATATGTTCTGTAAATATTAACTACGATATTGACAAAACGATTATGCAACGATTATAAAATTCCAGTGTGAAAATACCACTTCACGGCATAATGGAAGGAACTAACCTCTGGCTCCTGACCCGGTAGGGGGCGTTGCGATTTGCATGAAAATCTACAGTTTAGCTAGTATATCGCCTATCTGGCTGAAATGATCCCGTGTGGCGGTTTTATCTTTATACTAGCTTCCGCCCGCGGCTTCGTTCGCGTCCCGTTGGATACCGTTGATTTTCCGGGATAAAAAGTAGCCTATGTGTTAATCCAGGTCACGGACTATATATATTCCAAGTTTCATCCAAATCGGATTAGTAGTTTTTGCTTGAAAGAGTAACAAACATACTCACAAACTTTCGCGTTTATAATATAAGTTCGCGTCCCGTTGGATCCCGTTGATTTTTCGGGATAAAAAGTAGCCTATGTGTTAATCCAGGTCACGGACAATATATATTCCAAGTTTCATCCAAATCGGATCAGTAGTTTTTACGTTTAAGAGTAACAAACATCCATCCACCCATCCTTTCAAACTTTCGCGTTTATAATATTAGTAAGAAGGATTCTTAAACCGTACCCGGCATGAAAGTTGAGCTCTGGAAGCGTCGTCGTACCGAAAGGAGTATCAGATTTAATGAAGCAAAAAAAATCAAAGTTCGTGGTATCTCCCATAAAGAGTATGTAGTCAAAATCCTTGGTGTCTGCCAATGCCAAGTACTATGAATAAATGACAAGACTTAGGTATCTCCAAACGCTAGGTAGTAAAAACTGTACCAGCAGTCTCAGAATATTTTATTTTATACATTCAGCTTGCGGCAATGGGGGAAGGAATATGTTACAAAAATAATGAAAACATGAGATGGAGCGTGTTATGGCATACCGTGCGTGCGTGACTCGTATACCATTTGGTTTGCAAAAACTAGCCGTCGTCATATTCACTGCCGTGGAAGGTACTCACAGCCCGTATGTGTATACTAACAAGTGTCTATTTGTATTGTACATTTTACAATTACTTATGCTTTAAGCTTTTAAAATTTGTAAAAGCGCTGAGAAAAATCTGCCTGCTTATTGTCGTGAACGTTGAAAAGAAAAGATAAAGTTTTGCCTTTGAAATTGTAGACCAAAACGATATCGTCTTTTTAGTCAAAGATTAGGTTTCCTGTCTTCTGGTTCTTTCTTTAGGCTAAATGCTGTGGACAGGGATAGAGGGTACTTTTTTGACAGGTAGAGATTGCTCTTAGCGGTCTTCCTGTATGTTTCCTCTTTTGAAGTTTTTATCTATCTTTATTGTATGATAATTCCCAGAGGAAACGACTACACGGACGTAGTCGTTCGCAAGCTAAATTTGTAAAATGTAATATAAGAAAAGCCGCCAAGCGGCCATTTCTCAATAAAACAGGGCTAAGTTAGTATCGCGACGTGAAGTTACGGTGTAACGTATCTCTACATAAACGAAACGACAATGAAACTATATTTTTTTTAATATCTTATTAGACTCTCTAGCTTTTAAGCAATGTGTGGATCTGTCTGCCCTGTGCCTTGATCACGAATATACCTACTATGTGACAATCGTAAACGTATCGCCACCCTAGCGTTTTCGAGATACACACGCTACAACGTTGTGCGTCTCGTGGCAGTCGAGACGCACAATATGGTTAGCTATCAGATTCGTTTGTGATCCCTCTGTGGTATTGTAAATATCGCACGAGTAGATTGACATAAAGGTACTATCACTTAAAAGGACCTATAGATGTGAATATTTCCTTCTTACCTGCTTCTTCTTCTTTCATATGTATTAACAACTTTTCTACAGCAATTTAGAGTAATAGTTGGCCACATCTACGGTATTATCTTACCTGCTTATCCCTATCTTGAGGCATCTTGGTATCGACGCCTTCCGGGAAGGGTTTGACCAGTTCTGGCTTCTCCTTGATCTTGTCCATGATGAAGTCTAACACCACCATGATGCCTTCTACTGAGCCGGTGATCAGGCATGCTCGTTCCGTTGTTCCTGCATACAAGAAAAAAAATCCACTTAAAAAATGTCCTTTATTGGTAGCCTGCGTGTGAGTCGCCGATTCTGATTTTGGAGTTCATAGAACCACGTCACAGTTATTTGGTTTTGACACAGAAAACCTTTAATATTGACAGTGATAAATGATGCCTCATTCTTGAAGAGTGAAGTATGAGCTGGAGGTTAATTCTGGTGACGGAGTTTTTAGGCCGCCTTAAGATCCCGTCTTGACTGCTAGAGTCGATACCGAATAACTTAATACTCGTAGAAAAGAGCGCACAATCTGCTTTAGGGCCAAAATTTAAAAGTTCCGCGATTAATATTCTTTTATGGCATACAGTTAGCGCGGAAGTGGCAAAACGCGGGTTTGCCAAGAGAAACTAGGACGCGACATGACCTACATAGTAGCGTTTGGTTCATGGAGACTGCAGTCTCATGGGTGAGATAATGTGGTGTGGTACCTTTCTAGTTTAAGCCTTTCATTATATATCTATGAATACTTTTTGATAAATTCAAGTTTTGATAGTGTGTTGTTTTGCAACAAAGTTATTTCCTTTGTCGCAGTGGAACAAAGCAAATGGGATGACAAAAACGCGTTGGTCCTTTGCGCAAGACAAGAGCCCTACGCACCGCATCAGCTTGTGGCGAAAGCGGCGCGATCTAGTTCAACGAACTTCCCTAAAAGCCTACCTACGTCACACTCCAAGGCTCCTCCGGTCATCCCACCCTTGCTCACCCATCCAAACCCACAGAAACGTTACTTATGCTTCTATGATAAATATTTTTCCTTTATGGCCGGGATAAGCGAAACGAGAACGAATTCGATAAATTACCTAATTCATATCATGCCATTTTATGAGAAGCTTGTCAGAGATAAACATAAAACATCCGACTGCGCGACAGAGCTTACTGTATCCTAATAAATTCCTCATATAAAAGCGAGTTGGCTAAACTATTTTGCCAAGTAAAAGATGGTTTAAATTGAAACGTCCACAATTTAGTTTAGAAACTGTGCTAGATTAGAAAACGTTCACCGCAATTTAATTTATCACAGCGCAGTTCAAAGGCATTCGCAGAGTCAGACATCGAAGCCATCAATCGTCGATCGACCTGCGCCGCGTCACAATGCGGAAATTTCAGAATTATGGATAGTTTTTGCGATATAAAATAGCTGGTAAATGAGAAGGATACGTGTTAGTGTAATGCGTGACAGTGTCCTATTCATTCCGGGTGCGTATTGGAGGCTGCAGACCGCGCCCGAGCGGATCGATAGCAGCCGGGACTAGCGACACTCCGAAATCTGCCTAGTTGCCACTGTTACCAAAAATGGCAACACAAACACCGTTCCGTTTCATTAACTAATCGAGTTTTATCCTCTTGTTTCGTTTCTTGGGGAGTGGTTTTAATAAATAAGCTAGAATTATATCGTGAGCGGCAATCGGGTGAGCCCTTGCCCAAAATAGACATGTTTGGCGAGCTAGCGCTTCCCTGGGAACTGTTGATTAAATCCACGAGTAATGTTTCATTATGCTAAACAGGAATACCTATTTCGTTTCTGCGGAAAGCAATTTATCCTACAAGATATCCTCATAAATATTTCAGGGCTTTGGAGCGACTTGAGTGTTTTCGTTAACAGTATCGTTTGTTCAGTTGCTGAAGTTATGATAAGTTTATCGTTCAACTTTAGTTTAACCCGAAATACGTTTCTCAGCAGGGAACTAGGTCGCCAAGCTCTTTGCTACAGTCATAGAAAACAACAAAACTTCTCAGCGTTCGCAATTTCCTTCAGAATAACTGATTTACTTTAGTTTTCATTCTGCAGGACGTATCGAATATAAATAACAATTTCCGAGAATGACTCTGACGTCTCTACTATACTTTTATAGGTTCCTCGGCAATCGCGTCAAAGTAAAAATATGTTTTATTCAATCTAATCACAAGGATCATTTAGAATTTAGAATAATGCACATCCATAATGATGAAGGATAATTCGGTAATTATTATGCCCAGACTTTCATGATCATTTGATTTAAGCAGTAGAGGACCAATATTACATTCCATAAATTAACACACTTAGATGACGAAGGTTGATCGCTTCTTAGAACGAGGCAACAGGCGAACGAGTTTGCCATCCTCAAGCGAATAGAACCGGAGGGAATTATGCAACCAGTAGCAGAGACACTGTCGCACATACAACCGGTCTTATTGAGTAACTCCCTTGACCTTGGCGCAGTGAACGCGGTGCAAGCGAATGTAACACCTATATCCGATGACACTACGACCATTCTCCCGCGAATACGGGTCATTATCATTTGGTATTAGTCCAATGCTAGTAATTGAGAACAGTGGGCCAAAAAACTGTACATAGAAATAGGTGAGCGACAGCTGGGCGTCACTAAAGCGTTGGTGGTCAGTCTGCTGCATCTATTAGTCCACTCGCTGAAGTTATCCGGCCAATTTGGAACGTATCGTTTTACAGTGGAAACTAGACAATTGTGTAGCCTCCTCAATCGGGTCGGTTACTCCGCAAGGCCGAGGGAGAAAGATTACAATTATCCAATTACGCATGCTATGTTATTGAGTTATGGCAGTACTCCGCGCGAATAGGTTTGTTTGCTTAGAATTACGGAACACATGAATATGGAAAGGTTTACGTTTACGTATGCAACGAGTTACGAAATAACCCAATTACAGATAACCATGTTTTAGTGCTTTTCTTTGTACTAAATTATATGAGTACAAAATGGTAGAGTCATTAACCAAGATCATTAACCAAGATGATGATGTGGCCAAAGCATTTGAAACATTTTTTACCGACATTCCAGTCTCTACTACAAAGTCTTTGAACTCTTCGCACATAATCGCAGAGTCACTACTTAAAGAAAATGTACCCGAGTTCAAAACATTGTTTAATTTCGATTATGTGCAACCAAATGACATTGTCAAAGCTTTTAAAATGATAAATGTAAAAAAAACCACGGACCTCTGGGGCATTTCTGTTGCCGTTGTAAAATCCGTAATTGATCTTATCGCACCAGATCTAGCTTTTATATTCAACCAATGCATTGACTGTGGTGAGTTCCCTGACTTAATGAAACATAGTAAAATAACACCTTTATTTAAATCAGGTAGTCATTCTGACCCTACTAACTTTCGACCGATATCAGTGCTACCTACATTTAGTAAAATCTTTGAAAAACTTATGCTTAATCAACTGCAAAGACATTTTGAACTAAACAACTTACTAGACAATAAACAATTCGGTTTTACAAAGGGTCGCTCAACCACCGACGCGGGTGTTGAGTTAATATCACATATTTTTGAAAATTGGGAACAGTCACATGACGCCTTAGGCATTTTTTGTGACCTATCTAAGGCGTTTGATTGTGTGCACCATGAAACGTTAGTCAGGAAACTAAACCACTATGGTGTGAAAGGGATTGCTCTTGAACTTCTTAATTCTTACTTAAGTAACAGAATTCAAAGAGTTGATGTTAATGGAAAACGTTCTCCGGGGTCAGTGGTAAAAATGGGTGTACCACAAGGATCAATACTAGGACCGTTCTTGTTTTTAATTTACATTAACGATCTACCACGAGTGGTTAGAAACGATCATGAGATTGTACTGTTTGCAGATGACACTTCACTTGTATTTAAAGTGAAACGACGACAAACTAATTATGACGATGTAAATAATGCAATCTCTAAGGTTGTAAACTGGTTTAATGTAAACAATTTATTACTAAACGAAAAGAAAACTAAATGTATTCGGTTTATTCTACCAAACGTCAAACAAATAAATGCCAATGTAAAAATCAAAGAAGATAATATAGATCTCGTGGACACCACAGTATTTTTAGGCATAACTCTAGATAATAAACTTCAATGGGGCCCACACATAGATAAATTGTCGAAGAGACTTAGTTCTGCAGCATATGCAGTCAAGAAGATCCGCTTCCTTACAGATGTGGAAACCGCAAGACTAGTCTATTTCAGCTACTTTCATAGCATTATGTCGTACGGCATTTTGTTGTGGGGGAGTGCTGCAGACATAAACACCATATTTGTGTTGCAGAAGAGGGCTATTCGTGCAATTTATAACATGGGTCCCAGAGAATCACTAAGAAATAAGTTTAAGGAAATAAATATAATGACAGTACCTTGCCAGTACATCTATGAAAACTTATTGTATGTTCAAAAAAATATCAATCTATTCAACAAAAAAAGTGATAATCATAATGTTAACACTAGAAATAAAGACAAACTCGCTGTTCCCACCACTAGGCTCACAAAAATTAGTAAATCTTTCAAAGGGCAATGTGTACGCTTCTTTAACAAAATCCCAAGTGATGTGTCTCAGTTGTCGATTGGCAAGTTCAAAAACGTAATAAAACAGAGACTTCTTTTAAAAGCATACTATAAAATATCTGATTATTTAGAAGACAAACAAGCTTGGGACGAACTAGCTCCAACTCATCCAATAAAAAAAAATGTAATCATACCTAATCATACAAAACGTAATGACGATTCAAAGTGATCAGTGAGATTTTATTGAATAAAAGATTTTTGACTTTGACTTTGACTTTAGAGTAGGGAAGGCCGAACGAAGATGAAGTGGACAGATGTGATTAACAAAGACATTACGTATTGCAATGTTTCCCAAAACGACGCGTCAGATAAAGCGAAGAGGAAAGAAAAAACGAGGAAAGCAGACCCCACCATCAGATGGGAATAATAAATGCATAGGAGAGAGAGAGAGAGAGAGAGAAAATGGTAGAGTAGGTATATTGTTAAAACACATGTCTCTACCATCTTTCAAGAGATTATAAGAGCTGAACTTGAGTGGAACGGAGCAAAACAATTTATAAACCACCTATGTTTAATTCATAACCAAAGGTCTCATTTTCAATACATGTTTCATTATTAACAACGTTTTTGTAATACAATTATTGTAATAATTCGCTTCGACATCCATTTTGTCATTGTATCTAAGTTCATGAATAACGATTCGTATCTCATTACTCGAACTTCGAAGACACCACACGAGTGAATTGGAAACAGAAAGTATGCTCTAACTCTTTGAAAGAGACCGACGCGCCGCAGCGTCAACGTAACACGTAACAAAGCAGTACAATTAGTAGGTACGAAGCCATTCTAGTTAACAAAAGAGCTATTTAACATTTTAACGACCGGTCTAATAGCATAATACATCGTGAATCGGCAGGCGTTATTGAATAGCACCTCTTTATGTGCCAATGTCAAGTAGCTAGAGACAAAACGTTTCACTATAAAGTTTTGTAATACGAGTTTTGTCCACATAGTTTAAGTTACAATATCGATCAATACATTTTAAACACTACTGCTGGATGGATAATAATAAAGGTGAGATGGTAAATGATATGGATAGTAATGGTAGACGGTATTATGGGTAAGAAAGGAGCAAGAGTTGTGATGACGGTTGATTCAGGATGTAACACGTTGTCCAACGCTTACGCAGAGTCGAAAAAGAAAAAGAAGCTGTTGATAGTACTACTGAACAATCTATTGGTTGTGTCCGTGGACCTGTACTTCTGGTCAGTAATAACCACGTGTGATGGAACTGTACAAAGTTATTACGTTAGAATATTCTGATGTCATTACGCTCCGACTGGTTTGATATAGCGAAAACTTACCGCGGACCTACGGTAGGTGTCTAAAATTAATTTTGATGATATCACGATTATTTTGAGAATACGGATAAAGGGCCAAAGTTCATATGAGCATGGTAAGGAAAAGAAACCAAATAAGGATAAATTTACCTTGTTTTCAAGACAAATACATGAAATAAGGTAAAATGCCGAACAAGACGTTCGCAGTTCTTACAATTTTATTGTTATTGTAGTGATAACGGGTCTCACAGGGAATTCGTTTCTTTCTTACTGTGTTACAGATTTAATATATTATGATATGACACTCCAAATTCACTCTTTGTCATAGATTTATTTATTTATTTATATCCAAAATGGCTAATTTTACGATTGCAGTGCCTGCTGAGCTGTATTGTCTATTAAAGCTGGAATAACGAACAATGCGGCTTTAGCCAGGAATTTCTCTGCAAGGCACGGATATGGCATGTATTGTGCTCATCAGTCTTCTTGTTCTAAATGGTAGTCAGGTGGCCCCTCTAAAGCCTATTCCCAATATATTGTTTCTAGTCAATTAACGCAAGCATTAATTGCTCAAAACCAAAAATGACCTTTACTTTTTGCATAGCAACATTTGACATTTGGTGTTTGAATTACCTAGTAGGTATTTTGAAATAGGCCGTGAATAAAACAAAGTCTTCACGAACTATTGGAAATATCATTTCATATTGACTAATTGACTAATTTTAGATACTGACGGATTGCTTGTCCTCAAGCGGCGTCTTTGAAATGTCACACTGTACCTGTGTTAGCACATTTACTAAGTTTCATATTCTTGTATGAATTCCCACCAAAGCTAACGTGTTTATTTATGAATCAAATGCAATGTAAGCAGTATGTACGTTATTGAGTTTGCGTCACTGTTAGTTAGCGCATGTATGACGTCACTGACCCCACTCACTGCCATTTCGTTCATCAGAACGCACTTGTCATTGGCCGCGACAGTGGTGCGACCATCCAAATAAATACACGTGTGCGGAGTTATAATGAGAATACAGTTCAGGCTATTCTGGCAGTGACTCTGAAAAACGGGCGCCTCGTCTCCAAGATCAAACCCTAGATCTCTAGGTAAAGAAAGATTACTATGATCTTGTGGTTTTGATCAAGGTTCCCTTAATTTCACTTGTCTTTGCCGATAGTCAGACAGTAATTCAACGTTTCTTTATAAAAAGCAAACCATAAAGAAACCAGTATTATGAATACTAGACAGCTATTAAGGAAAAGAAATGAGAGATATATGCATGTATATTATGCAAGTCGAATACGAAAGCTGCCGATAATCTTGTTATACAGTTACGTGGACAACAGGAAAAACCAGATCACTTCAACTGATTTCTTGTTGTCTAAGATGATTTCTTGTTTCAACTCTATAATTTTCGATGAAATATAATAACAAATTGTAATAAAGAGTAAAAATCCCTATTGCCACTTAGTACCCACCCATACCTTAACAAACTGCTGTGCCCTAACAGGGTTTATGATTGCTATACTATCTTTTGTACAACATCTATAAAACAACATAAGCGCAATAAACGATTTGAATTTGAAGACAACATAGCAAGAAATATTCAAAAAACTTCTAATTGATTGTGTTGATTTAGTGCGACCACATCCACATACCACTTGCCATTGCCATCAATCCGAAAACTTCAATCGCAATAAAAACCGCAGCGACTGCCATAAAATAGCAAAACCAAAATGTCAGTGACAAGATCACGCAATTTACGATGACGATGACGAATCCCAGTTGCAGACAGCACGATTTCTGTCAAATTTGCCAACGCAGCCCTTTTCTCACCTTGGAACTTCACACACACATCACATACGAGTACCTATGTTTGTCGGAACTTCGATTAACACAGATACATCTTTGTCTTCTGACAAATAACCTTAGGAAGGTAATCAGAATACTACATGTCATAACGAAGGCCGAAGGTTTGGTTCTAAATAGCAGACTTTAGATGAATAGTTCGTATATCAGTTAGGTCCGGCTGATGTCAGAGTTTTTAGGCCATGACCTACGACTCTCTAATTGTTTTTTTAGACTTTATATAGTTTTTATATATTGGCTAAGTTGGCTACTTTTTATCCTGATTGTACAAGCCGCCGGCAGTCGAAACTTTCCAAAATAAAGATGTCGAGATATTTCGTTATTTTCCTTGTAGGAGAAAGAAAATATTCAATCTACAAGAGAGTCTTGACAACTTGGTTTTCTTTCCACGCTTATTATCCTGATGTTGTTTTTCTTGTTTTCTTTCGATACGCCTGTAACGTGATATTTTTTCTTTGGATTTAGGATTATAGCAAGGTATGAGACCAGAAAATATATTGTCTTCAGGCATTGGCATGACAAAGATATTTTGACAAAAATAATCAATGAAATTGAATAAATTGGTTAACTTGATCCAGGCACGAATATTGAAGCTTCCTGGTTGGGCTGTTTCCTTTACACGTTTGTTCGTGTCAGACATTGGCAACATACTCTTAGTCTCGTTGAGTACATACAGAAATGATAAAATACGTGCAGGCGAAACCGCTGAGTAAACTTTCCAAACAACCCTCTCACGCACACTCCGACCCTCTTAAAATTTTAGGAGTGTCGGAGCACGCATGACACTATTTCCACCAAGTTATAAGCCGAAACACGGCTATTTCGAGAAACATAATAATATGTACGATAAGACTCTACAAGCCGCTAAGATATTTCCTTTGGCAAGTGTAGAGCAGATACATAGACCGATGCCAAAGAAGGTAGGTATGTTCGCATATCCAATAACACAATTGTCTCTCCTTAATCAAATCCGATGAAAACAATGGCTGCGTAATTGATGTTACACCATGCATCGGGCGTTTGCATAGAATTATAATAGGATCAGTTGGTATGACAGGTGTGCTCGAACATACTCAACCATGACAGACACAGCAGTGTTTGGTCTCGAGTCTGCCTTCCCCACAATCTGGTTCAACTGATATTGTTACAGTCTCAACTGAATTATTTATTCTTGGTTTTCGTCTTTAGACATTGAGCATCCTTTGGAGTTTTACGTTACGCAGCAAAACTATGCAGAACTATATTGGCATCATAGTTTTGATGTTTACTACCAAAATTTTGTGACAATTTTTAACCGACTGCAAAGGGTCAGAATCAGAACTCAGAATGTTTTAGTTGATCTGTTATGTTGTAAACTGCGTAGTCACAGGTACTTACAACCCATAAATGATGATGATAGTCTATTAACTAGTTACACAGTTTACCTTATAACAGGTTTGAAGCTCCGCGTCGGTTAATGGTTCATTAGATCTAATGACATACGTTATTATAATGGCGACGCCGATGAGCCGAGAACTCTGGTTAGGTACGCGCTCGGAATAGAACTAAATTGGTCTTTGTTATTATTAGGTTTTATCAGTTTTTATGCTTTGTTATAGGCTCTGAAACGGTTTAATAGCCTTGGTCTTTGGTTGCACAAAGCACTCTTCCATTTCCCTTCCGTTCAAGGTCCGAACTATTAAACCGAGGTATACATTGATAGTGTTTGTAGATGAGTAGCAGATCCGTAATACCACTCAGTTTAATGACATAAATGGACTGAAACGCCTTGCGGAGCTTTGATTGGACATTTAAACAGATGACAAAGGGTAAAGGAAATCTCTATAAGAAAACTATTCTCTACAAGTATAAGGTAAGTAGCTTTTTATATATTTACATCATACTTTAGCTGTTGGATTCGCACAATTTCGATATGCTCTTGAAATCTAATTTTAAAACATCAACATCGAAGTTAAAAATCGAAACATTATGTTCATTACGTTCTTACCCTAGTAGTCATTTCCTATTCTGCGATGTATTACTAAAGTATTAGAACGACGTACCTAGCTACCTATCTCAAGACCAAACGTAGACTAAACACTAGAGCAAAATTAGATCTACTGTAACAGGCGCTAGGCAGTTCAGTCAGAAGTCAGATGACAAGTATTACAATTTTAGGTCAAGGCCATCCTCAACTGAAGTAGAGTTTTAAATATTCTACGAGTTGATAAGACACTTTCGGCTGAGTTATCTACCATCAGAAAATTCTAGATATTTTATTTAAAGCCTAAAAATAAGAAAATACCTAATTCTTTTCACATTTTGGCACATTAGTTCGGCGAAGCAGCCGAATCAATGATCCCGAGCCAAATACCTACATATTTATACTTAAAAGGATATAAATAACTATCATAAATAGGTCAAGGTCATTCTAGATTCATATGTAAATTATGTTTTAAGCTAAACGAGTGCTGAAATTCTCCGCCACTTTAAGATCAGAAACGTGTCTTTCGCCAGATGTAAAAATATCATTGGTTAGTTTATTTATTTCAGTATTGTGAAGAAGTTGGCCAAGGTTCGCTTACATTGTGCTAGATTGTTTGTCAATAGCGATTGTTACATGATTACGAACAATTATTACGAGGAGTTCATGGAGGATTACGTTTTGTATGAAATAGGATCGATATGAAATAGGATTACAGCCTTGAGAACTTCTTTCTTTCTCACCATAATCATCCGCAGTTTTATTTATAGGTATGTTTTTTTGCCATCCATCATGATCCTGCGTTTTTGGCAATGTCATCTGCCAGATGGGTTCTGGCTGCCGGCCTTCCTAAGTCTCTATAGCCACTTCTCGGTCATCATTCTGATCATCCGGATCCACTTTTCTCCACTTGACTCCACGTCTCGAAATTGTTTTAATTCCGTTTGGGGTCCACGATCCATCTTAGTTCGTACTTCATTCTACAAAATTTAAATTCTTCTAAGTACTTATAATTATAACAAAGGAAAACTTAAGGTTACACTAGTCGCCCACCTTTCCATACAAACCAAAACTAAGGATTATATCAATTTATCTCGTCATAATCTATGTCTGTCTGTATACAGCCCAAACCGTAAAGAAAGTATTCATTTAAAAAATACAAGCTTCTAAACTTTCGTATGAAAAGTATTTTTAGCTTGTATTTTTTAAATGAATACTTTTTTTACGGTTTGGGGTGTATACAGACATAGATTATAGTGGAGTAGTTACCCTTCCACGTTTGTATGAAAAGGTGTGCGACTAGTGTAACCTTAAGGTTTATACATATACAAATCAAAACTGAATCCATACAAAGTGAACATTTCTGATTATGAGTGAGGTGCAGAACAATCATGTGGCTAGACATGGTATCCAGACCAGAGGGGTGGTCAGTGGTCACGAGCAAATCTGATAGTCGCCGCGATACATAAACCAAAATGTATTCGAATCATATTGCGCGTCAACGCCAGCTCGACTGCCAAACGTTGTAGCGTCACCGTGCAGTGCATCTCGGAATACGCTCGCGTTACGATTGACACATTTATTCGGGATCAAGTCGCCGTATTTGTAACTGTACAATATTTTTTGTAAGTAACACATAAATTAATATCAATTTCAAAATAGGAAATACTCAGACTGTGTGATACAAACAAGTTCTAGACGTAAACAGAAATGCAGAACAACTCTGTGGAACTGGTTTGAAGAGTCGTGTCGTGTCATTCGAGCAACCAAACAGGAAAAACTGTAAATAATTGCTATTGCACTTCTCGAAGACTCCGAGAACACGAAGCTAATCGGGCAATCGCAGCATGAACCAGAGATAGAGCAAGACAAATATAAGTTCCATTGTAATTTGTAGTCTGTTTCCTTATCATTCCTTTTCGTTTGTTTTTATCATTGCTAGTCTTGTTACTCGTAGATAGACCCACGAAGCCACTATACTGAATACCTGATGAGGAATCTAGACTTTCTGACTTATGTAACTATGTAGGTATGGTTTGGCTTACCAACTAAACTATAAGAGTACTAAAAACACAAATACGATTCTTTTAAAAATATTTCAAAGAACAAATGTCTTTAAATAATTACCACTTTATTATTGACCTTTAAAAACCGGTTGAGGAACCAATGAGGTATCATAGGACCAATTAAATAATTTTCTATTGGGACTTTTAAATTTGACCTATGACCCTCTTCTGACCTTCATGTGTCTAAAAGGCTATGCTGTGACTGTGACCATAAGTAATGTAAATGCATAACTATGCTGTCACAATCAACAGATTCAGTGGTCAGCTGAGACAGCTGTCTCTATTTTAGGAAAATTGCAACTGAAGAGACCGATTGGTATAGAAATTACATCGAGAAGTCTTTTAAGTTGCATTATTCGAAGTACGAACCTTACATCTACCACCAGAGGTTTGGAAATTGCTTAGAGCATCGTAACTTAGTAGGAAGTTAGGATTACCATGGAAGTACTCCCTAATGTTTGTTTATTTATTTATTTAGTGATGAGTGTACACAAGACAAGATCTAGCGAGCCGCGTCGACTTATATTTTCGCCGATGACATCACCTCTGTTAGTGCAAAGAGCCTTGAATGCTGAATGCATTTGTAAAATAGTTTATCATCTCATACATTTTGTTTTGATTTGTGATGTTAGAAAAATAAAAGATTTTACTGGTACTTGTGTATTACTCGTATAAATTTCAAATTCCTAGCCAATAACTCTGATTTATTCTAAAGATGAACGTCATCTTGTTTCTTTGATATTTCCAATGTTGATGTTTTTCTTATATTTTACGTTACCTACGTAGAAAATGTAGTTTATGTATGAAGAAGAAGAATGTTTAACATTTGCTTAGTTTGGGACTAGAGAGCGTTGTGTGATGTCCAAGAATATTTATTTATTTCATGAGAGCATTACAAAAGCTTCTAAATTTTACCAAAAAGTGATTAAGCTCAACATAAACTAAACACAATTTAATGACCGTATAATTTTTGGAAGCTCATAAAGGAAGCTCACGTAATCAAATATGTGTCTCGCATAATCTGAATGGGTTCGTGTTGGATTATAGCCCGCATCTTTAACACTCAGGGCCCAACCCAGTTGTGGTGAGCTAAGCATCCAGCGGTGTGACCCTCAAGGCCCCCGGCCTTACTCTGTTTGCGAAATAAGGGATTAGCGCTTTATAGCGACAGTATTTGCGACATTTTCTTAAGCTAGGTATTTTAGGTCGTTACCTGAACGTAATTGCTTAGATTGAGACCTTCTGGTAACTGAAGTATTGTTTTATTTAAACTTGGCTGAGCACGATACCGTATTCGCAACAATGTCAGTTTCTTGTGTAGTTGTTTTACGACTTTCTAGGTCATCGTTGCTTTGGAAATAAAATAAGCTTAAGAGTACTTAGAACGAATTTATGAACCGATGTGATAGTAAATTTCAAGCAGTCTCTTTTAGCGTGGCCCGTGGCTTTGAATCTTGGCACAACGCTTGTGCCACTAAACTCAAACAGTCGCACCCTCTATAAATCAGTTACTAGAGTCTACAATGAACACTTTATCATGTTCTCAATCTTCTGTGCACTAAAAAAAATCTATAAATCATTCCACAACTAATCCATACATTTTTTCATGTACTTTTTCCCCGTCTGCTCAGAATTTGTGAAAAAACACCAGAAATCTATCGCCTAGAGACACAATGTTCGTTCGCCTCGGTCATTGACGCCCCAAGTATTCGGATAACGACGTAAATAATTGTAATCGTCGGTATAAAAACGTATTAAATGTAGCAAGAGCGTATAAATAGGTTAGAGGCATGCGCCGGTCGGCGTCCGTCACGCGAAACACGATTGCTCTCCAATTTACATGCTGAAATCACGTGTTCGATCAAAACTGGCTGTTTCTTCTGAAGCTTCTAACACTCATGTCTTGGAAGATATCGTTCAAGTTGGATTGGAATTTGGGTTTGGAGGGTACTTTGATACGGATGTACGTACACTACCAATCAAATACCTAAGTATTACGGTACCTATGCTTCCTTTCGTTGCATAATAATATTTTTTCCGTAAAAAAGAAATCCGGGGCGAACATCCCCTTACAACTCAACGGTACTTCGAATCCTTAGGGTAAGGACCTTAGGGGAGTGTAAGGAGCACGCCAATCGTAACTTCACTACTCTGACCCAGAAACAAGTGATAATGAACTGGGTGACACAAAATTTAATGGGTAACGAGTTTTTCTTTGACCTTGTAAACTGAAGCCATTTTATAATGGTTTCAGCTTACAAAGTCAAAGAAAAACTTATACTAAATTTAAAGGTTATAACGACTATCTCATGAGTATGTTTGTTTTTAGAAGTTGTGTGTTACATTTTATAAACTAGGCAACATAAAATGAGGCAGGTACTTTATCATCGCTCTAAATGCGATTCTAGATAAGGAAGGAAAAGGTGCGGACGCAAAAAGTAGGGCTCGACTACCTATAGCTGTTTGGAAGAGACTTGCCTATATACGACATGATGAGGCATTCCACTTTGCGCACTTAAAAGTAGCGCACCGAGAACTTCCATACCTGCGCTATTCCAGTTTTTAGCACCAATTGATTTTAGAACACTTTTCCACGCACGAAGGTTAAAATGAATTAGAAGTTCTTGGTGCGCAACATTTTGGTGCGTAAAGTGGAATGCCTCGACGTGATGAGTTATATCCGCCCAGACCCAAAATGGAACGTCTATTAAATTTAGGCCAATCAATGATGAGTAAACAGCCGAAATAAATGTTAATTAAGTTATGGACTGTAGTTATTAGGTCGACAAATTGTGATTTAATGGAGTTGAAGAAACGAGGACACCATAACAGGGAGTTTTGAGGAATAACAATAAAATACCTAATTAATAAACGATACTTCAAGAGCTACCACTCCCACGAAGCAGAGCGAGACACAGCATAGATAAATTTAATTATCCGTAGTTACTTGTCTCACTACTCCAACGAATTCCGAATTGGTACAGTGAAATCTTGTGAATAACTATTACAGGGGATTTCATATCAATTGCGTAAATAGAAAATTTCCTACCCTGTTACCTTCAACCATAGCTTTACCGTGGGAGTAGATATTTTCCCGCATTTAAAAATAGCCTGTGTCCGTCACCACAATGCCAGCCAACTATCTCTATGCCTAATTACATTGGCTTAGCACTGAAAATGTGACCAACAAAACTGTTTAAAGTTTTGTTTTATTTTATTAGCGTGGATTAGTATACTATCCGACAATCGACATTCAAGTTCAATAGGCCAAGTTTTGAAAAAAATCAGTAGTGTTAGTGAGTTAATATACTGATTCCGTGCTGCGAACCTAGTGATGTGACGCAACGCAATCTAATCGATAACTCGGGAGTTACGATAAAGTGTATCGAAACTTATTCACGTTCGTCGATAGCGTGCCGTGAATAATGATCAAATCTCACAATTAACATGGAAATAAAATTATGCATCGAGCTAGATTACCTTTTAGCTACAAAATAACTCTGAACTCGAAGGCTAATGTTATATTATTCGTTTTATAATATTTTTCTAATGGAATATATTTATTTTGTTTATTTTTATTTTATTTTATTAGGGAAACAAACAGTACAATAATCATTAAAGATATAAAACTTAAAATAGCACAGAAACCAGTGAATCTTCCACCATAACATCATACATACAGCATGTGAACAGACTTTATACAAAAAAAGCATTACCCTAAGTTATGAAATGACGTAAAAAAAGAAAAACACGAAAAGTGGATTAAAAATTTAAACTAGAAAACAAACTGACTAAGTAAACTAAACAACGACTAAATATTGGCCATAAATATGTTACTTTAATGAGTAGGAACTTAGTTTTTTTAAGCGTGGGTCTTTACCAGATTTCTCGAAAGGAGGCTAATGTTGGTTGGGTATCTGTGTTGGTCTGTTTAGTTTGTTTATCATTTAGCCTCAATGACTTGATGGAATTGATAAAAAATAAAGCAGCCCACAAGCTCGAATAATATTTTAAAGCATTTTTAAATTCAAATCAACAACACATCAAAGACTTTTTGAAATACTTCAGTACTTCTTTCTACTAACAATATTTTAGTGAAACCCCCAAAAAGAAAAGATAGTTACCCTTCCAAATGTAATAACAAAGAAGTGTATCGACAATGACTTTCAATTTTCTTTTCCTAACTTGCTTTCGAACCCTTTTCCTCAATTTGGTTTGACATTATTCGACGAGAAACGCCAGAGTATCAGCACTGAATGGTCTCTTTGTCGAAAACGACAATACCATTGCAAAGTCCCTCGTTACTTTGGTCTTTGACAGGACGTGATATCCTTTGCATAACACCTTCTCTAGCCAGAATAATGTTCGGCACAGAGACTGTGAAACGCTACGAGGAGTTTAAATATTTTGAAACTACGAGTAACTTGATATTTTGTTCGACGACACGATCAGTAATAAACGTAACTAGAATTTGATAGCAGAGTTCACTTCGATAACATTAAATTGAGCACTTGATCCTTTTTGACAAAATCTAGACTTGCTTACGAGTAAAGTACAAAACACCCATAGGTATTGGAGTAAAATATCAATATACGGGAGCGGACCTAACGTGTCTTCCATACCATGGCAATGATCTCTATACTCTATGAGTATAGAGAGCGACAAAGTTTACGTTTCTCATTCAGAGTGATTTGCCAAGACGTAGTTCTTACAGCACCACCCTATAACGTGTTGTGTACTTGTGTATCTCTTTCATCGCAATATCGAGTGCCACCATGTGCTAATTAGCTCACGTTCAGATGAGTGATCCGGATCTAAGTCAAGCGTCTGCTCCGCTTTTTGGGTCATCTATAAACACCACCATGCTCGCGAGTGTAGCGTAGGTCAAGGATATTTGGGAGTGTGAACTCGTAGGCAGGTGAAAAATCACCGGCAATTTGTTCAGCGCTAAAATTTATGATGAAATAGGACCTGTTGCTACGATTTATTGCTTTTCGTATTGAAATGATTTAAAATTACATGCTCACACAAGTTGCTTGTAATCCAGTTTATCAAGAACTGAATAAATCCAGACCCTATCGCGCTGTTATCGATGTAGGTAATATCGAATGAGAAGCTTTATGGACGGACGATAAGCAAGCAGCTACCCAAATTATTCCAACTTTAAAGAAATAATCATATACGACGCTGTTTTAAACCCAACGGCCACGACGATGCTTTAACTATAGCACGGAATTTACATTTTAAATGCTTTGAACTACTGTATTGTTGTGAACAAAAGCGTTTTTAAATTGTACAATGTCACCAGTGCTTGTATTTGAGGTTATAACATCCGCAGGGCTGACTGCATTGCGCTCGCAATTACGGAAGATGGAATTCTGATGAAAAATTCAACGCGGAAAATTGTAATGCAACCCTCACCATCGACGCTGCAGTTAGAATTTTATTTTATATGCTGTCTTCCCAATATCTAGCCACATTTATAGCGTTTTGAGTGGCTCCGTAGTCCAGGACAGGCGCTCAAGGTGGAGGTATTAGGGCACCAGGCGACATGGACAGGTTAATAAATAAATAAATCTTTTACCAGTAATCATTTCTCGCCGATGTGGAATCTCGTAATATGATACCTCGATATCATTATGACACACATGTGACGGGCAATCTGCTTTTTGCCTAATGAGTATGGCGATACAACATATGAAAGGGTTTATAACAATCTGATAAACTGACCACAGTCTCCGCTAATTGACCTTTCGGCGTTCCCAAGCTAATCAATGTGCTCGAGTGATATTTGCTTCGTAGCCTCAATACAATAATCCATACAGCCTGATGGAATTACTGAGCAAACAACGCAGCTAACCGAGTGTTATTACCGCAGCGCCCAGAATATACTCCATTAAATTTAGATTGCGATCAGCATAAACTAGAAGCTAAAGCCTGACTATAAACTAAGGTTTCTCGACTTCATCCTTATCAACCGTTCTTGTTCGCTACATTCTATATTATTCAGGCTCCAAAGCTCCAAACCCTTCAGCTGTAAGCTCATCATGAGTGACTGTGATGAATATTCAATCAACACGTTCCACATTTACAGGATGATTTATGGTCCCGAATGAAATAGGGCACAATTTCCCAACCAGCTGTTAACTCTGCGCCACAGTCAATATCAGCAAATGTCAGGCTCAGCCAGTTATTTTGTGGCGCTGGGTGAACCCGTGACGGTAACCCAAATTTTTATTACAAAACGCCATCCTCGATTTAGCACAGGAATAACACCCGGACGGAATAATTAATGTCACTTGATGAGCCGAGGCGCGTGTCATTTCTATTTTTCGCCAGACTTAATGGTAGATTTCACCATTAAGCCATAATAAAAAACCTCTCTTAGATGACAAAGTCACAACAAAGAAGTTTTAAATAAGGCACAAGTTCAAATCTATTTCTTGATACATCGCTGATTCGTCGCTAACGAAATGGAAAGTTAGAACGTAAGAAAGTGGAATCATCTAATCGATACATCTAAAAAGGAAAAGTGCTCGAATGGTAATTCTGAATGGGTTGAAGAGACGAGACAGATCGAAACTCCAATTGATTCCCATTTTGTTCATGTTAAATGAAAATTTACATCGATTTTGTACATAATAGAGTCAGTATTTAGCACTATTTGACCACGACCATACAATACAATATCAGGTTGTGCAAACTAAAATCGTTAGTCTAGGGACCTTGACACGCCTTGGTAAGCAAAGCTGATGTCAAATCATGTAAGCAAAGCATTCGCGGAGTTGATTTTATCAATCAAGGCTCCGAATAAGCATTCGCATTTCGAGTTCTGTGAGTAACACGAACTGCGACCCCATTCCGTAAGGGATAAAAGGAGATAATACACAGAAGCTCATAACCGGAATACTCTACATGGAGACAATGCGACGACAGGGGAAATACAAAAAGCGAGACGCCTCTTGTTTCACGAATGCAAATATTTGTGCCGCAAAAATTTAAGGGAATGCCTTTCTCGTGGACAGGTAATTATTATACGAGTAAAACAGGAACTTTACTTCTGGTAAATATTTAAAGTACGGAAATTAATATTCATAAGTTGGGAACTCAATCATGAATATTAATGTAATGACCTGCCTAAAGATTTATAGCTCACAACTCAAACTCCTTAAATAAGTGTACTACTCAAAAGTGTTTTACACAATGATTAAGTATATTAAGCGTATAAAAAACGCGACATCTCAAATTGGCGAGTTCACGACGACGACGAAACGGTTTTAAATACTTTTACTATTATTTTATTACGGTCCAGTGTTTGAAGATACTTTAGGATCATTTTCACTTTTATTACATTCGGTGTCGAGCCTTGCTTCCGGCCGTTTGTTTTGGCAGCGATGTAGGAAGCCTACATTTTATGCCACTACTGTTGTCATTCCCAGTTTTATACCCCCGCTGAGCCCATCAGCCGACTGCCGACCCTCCAGTTCACTGTTTACGACATCGATATCGATGGGCACATCACTACAATCGCTCGGTTACTGTTATTTGGCGTAATTTCATCATCGACATTATCTGTAACGCAACACTGATGATGATACTTACTCCGTTGCAGTCCGTTTATTTCTATAGCATATTTGCGTTCAGGTTTCGAAATAAAAATTCAACGTTGGCGTTCCTTACGTAAGCTAACGTGGGTCGTGCATGCGCGAATGCGAGCGAGCCTAATGATGCACGTCTATGCAGACACGTGCCGACGAAAAGTAGGTTGTCATTTGAACGTACTGCAGCGAACACGTTGCTTCTTCACGTTCAAGATGCTGCTTGAAAGTGCGAGTGAAACTGTTATGTTGTGAATATTGGAAAGGTCAGTTTAGCACGAAAAACGCAATTTGGCAATTAAATATTTGACTCGATGAAAAAACATACAAAAGAGGGCAGTGACAGCTGTTATCTTTTGTGGAGAAGTCTTTTCCTTTATAATTTCCGGTATTAGGACGAGAAATGGTGATGATATTGGTCCATAGTGCGCTTTAAATGTATACGTAAATTTTTAGTCATAAAAACTGCATGGCACTTACCTGGATAGAAATCGTGTGACTTGGACATCTTCACTCTCGCTCCGGTGTCTTTCTGCAGCTGGGCAATGGTCTCTCCGCCCTTGCCGATGATGGCGCCGGCCACCATCGAGGGTACCAGCACCTTGAAGTGGTACGTCGGCTCCACGGCTGCGGATAAAGCGCTGATGAGTGAGGGTAGTAAGCATAGGAGCACTGTGTTCTGAAGATATTGGCAATTCGATCGTAGGGTTGAAGCTAGTTGGTTCGTTGAGTGGTTTGCCGGCGGTTATTTGTCAATAGTTCCGGTTGTTTATTATCAAAGTTATAACGTTGTTTGCTAAGCCCAAGGGGAAATCGGAAATCACTACATAGTTGTTTTATGTGTAAACACACCTTTTGATTGGCAATATCCCCAAATCGCAATAAATCTGTATTACGAGCCCATCCTCGGGGCACATGAGCACTTTGATTAATTCCGCGCTTCCAAAGGATAATGCCCGAGCACAGCGTAATGTTTTACGGTAATTATAAGGGGATTTTAAGCAAGATTTGGGAAACAACATTGTGCGCCGGTATTATTGTTGGAGACAAAACAGACGAGATTAAACCACAGATCAAATGCCTTTTGTTTGTGAGCTCAGTAGCTCAGAACACGGCGCTCCGTCGCGCGAAATAAATGAGCTTCATGTATGAAATAGTAATCTAGACACCATGACATCCATGGATAAGCAACGATTTCGAGAACTGTTGAAGTGCTGGAAGGTTGTCATGTGAGTGCAATATGTAAAGTGGCCACACCTTCGGACCCTGCTGTGATGTCATGTCACGATGTGCGTAGCCAATACCAATAAATAAAAACTCATTAGCACCACACCAACATGTTCAACAGTATGTGCTGGCACTAATATCATGTTGGCTTGATACAAACAATATAAATTCATGTTAATTTTTTTATATATTTATTTTTAAGGTGTTGTACAGTAAGTATAATAATTATTTATTCAGTTATTGACATGCATTTGATATTTCTAAACACAGATGGAGAAGACGACGAAGCGAAGATAGAAGACTGATGGACATGAAGTTGATTAATAAACCTAAAAGAGATGACAAATTATGACAAACACTACAACAAATCAAGGAACCTGGGCAATCAAATACAACTATCCCGACCTCGATAGAAGCTATTAATCAAACCAAATATGAAACACGGTCAACAATACACGAGTTGGTACACCCGCCCACATCCAATGTGTTTCAATTGAGAGGCATCCCACAGGCGTGTGATGGCTCCGCTTTGTGACCTCATTTCAAATGGGGCATGCCAGCCTAGGCCACCTGCCCTGTGAGTCGTTTTCGGCAAGACACCGAGAGCCGGTGACACCGATAGATGTGCCCTTTGTGTTTCTGCTTCATTGAACTTGGCAGTACTACGACTGACGTGACGGCCTGATGGCAGGTTACGACTGAGAGTGAACGCAAAGACCCGCAAATTGATCCCGGGAATCCATCAAACTGTTTTTGGAATGTTTGTATATGGTAATGATGGTTTGCTATGCGAAGAACTCATCGCACCAAAACATGTTCAAAAAGCAATTTAGCACGGGTATTAGTACGGAAAATCGCGTAAATGACTTTGGTCGAAAGTCCTTTTCAACAAAACATTATTAGAAGCCGAAAAAAGGTGGCGTCGTGTTCCATGGCGACAATAGAACGGCTCGCCTAATCTTCGCGATTGTAATCTGGCCTACCGTGAAATATTACTGCAGGGTGACAGTGACAGAACCGTTTTGTATCCCAAATTCCCAACATTTGACAGGCACTTTCTTTGAACAGCTAAATCCGCAATATTGGTCGTGAAAACAAGTATTTGAGGCTCTAACTTTTCCTAAATATTCATGGTTACGGACGAGAACTATTCGTTTTCGTCTGAAATAGGAATTGTCTTAGGCTTCGTTCCACAAGATAACACTTTATAAATACAAACGATCAATTCATTAATATGTAATTTGATACAGATATAACAGCTAGCAAGGCAATACCGGTTACTATAAATTGTCACCAACTAGGTACTCTATTTATATATAACGCGTACGCGTATATCTATATTATACTATATAAAGCTAGACTACCACTGACTGACTGATTGACATGCCCGATGAGGCAGAAGGAGTGGAGACACACTAGAATAATGTTCTACGAAAATGTGTAGTAGCACCGAGTGAGTAGAAAAAAATTATAGCCGTTTTCGAAATCCAAGATGGCGCCGGTGTTGATTTGCGCGTTCGCAAACTATGACAGATAGAGGGCGCGTAAGCGGTTCATCCGACTGATAGTAGGCTACGATTGGGGAAATTTGTAAAAAAAAAAAAAAAAACAAGATGGCGGCCGCGCAATTTCGATTTGAATTTTTTGACTTTTTAGGGTTCACTTTGGCGAATTACTTTGTTCTACGAAACTTGCAAGTTGGCAACACCGAGTATGCACAACGATAGCCCATATCCTTGAGATTACAGAAAAATTATGACTTTTCAAAAATCCAAGATGGCGGAGGCTGTGGCGGCCATTTTGTAATGGTGATGGTTTTTGCTCAATTTTCGAATCCATTTTTAGAGTAGATGGCAACATTCTAGGGGGTTGAGTTGTACCGAGCGGTTGTGTGTTTTGTTAAGGAGTGTTGCTTGGTTTAAAAACTTTCCCCATTTTTAGGGTAATTTCCGAGATTTTCCCCAAAAACATGAAAAGTAGAAATAATGACATTTTGAATAGAGACTTGGACTGCATAGGAGCGTTGGCCTCCCCCGAATGACATTTGACCATTTTTGTAACTTTTAGTTGGCAACCCCGAGAGACTTGCAACTTTTTAGTTTTTGGGTGTTTCTGACTTTGGCGAATTAATTTGTTCTACGAAACTCAAAAACTGGCAACACTAATTATGCAGAACGATAGCCTATATCCTTGAGATTTCAGAAAAATTATGACTTTTCAAAAATCCAAGATGGCGGACGGCGTGGCGGCCATTTTGTAAAAAGTTTGCAATTTTCGAAAAATTTGCGATTTTCAAACCGGAATATCGGATAGTTGGCAACCCCCTACCTGGATGAGTTGTATGGACCAGTTGTTCAGCTGGTAGAGAAGTGTTGCTTGGTAGAAAAAATTTCCCCATTTTTAGGGTAATTTCCCAGATTTGGCTCGGGAACGTGAAAAGTAGAAATAACGACATTTTAAATCAAAATTTCAACTAGCTGGCAAGATTGGGTCCACCCAAATGACATTTGATCATTTTTATTCCTTGCAGCTGGCAACCCCGCATGCTATAGGAAATTGAATTTTTCAGTCAGACCCGACTTTGGCGAATTACTTTGTTCTACCAAGTTTAAGGTACGACTACCGTTCTTTCACTGAAAGGTAGCTTGTATCCTGTATATTTCAGAAAAATTATGACATTTCAGAAATTCAAAATGGCCGCCGTGTCATTTCCGGTTTTCGAAACCTCAACCGATTGACTTCGTTCCAACGGGGTATCCGAAGGAGATTGAGGGATTTGAATGGATATTTACACTGTTTTTCATTTTTGATGCATTTTTACTGTAATTTAGGGTTGGCATTCCAAGATGGTGCCATGTAGATCTTTTTTCGAAACCTCAACCGATTGTCTTCGTTCCTACGGGGTGTCCGAATGAGAATGAGGGGTTTGAATGAATATTTAAACTGTTTTTAATATTTGATGCGTTTATACTGCAGTTAAGGGTGGGTATTCAAAGATGGCGGCCATGTAGATTTTAATAGCGAAACATTAATCGATTTACTTCGTTCCAACGGGGTTTCCGAAGGAGATTGAGAGATTTGAATGGACGTTTACACATTTTTTTCAATTTTGATGCAAGTTTACTGCAATTAAGGGTTGGCATTCCAAGATGGCGGCTATGTAGATCTTTTTTCGAAACCTCAACCGATTGTCTTCGTTCCAACGGGGTGTTTGAATGAAATTGAGGGGTTTGAATGGAAATTCACACATTTTTTCAATTTTGATGCATTTTTACTGCAATTAGGGGTTGGGATTTCAAGATGGCGGCCATGTATTTTGTTATTGGAAACTTTGACCGATTGTCTTCGTTCCAACGGGGTGTCCGAATGAAATTGTGGGGTTTGAATGGACGTTTACACATTTTTTCAATTTTGATGCAAGTTTACTACAGTTAAGGGTTGGGATTCTAAGATAACGGCCATATAAATCTTTTTTCGAAATCTCAACCGATTGACTTCGTTCCAACGGGGTGTTCGAACGAAATTGAGGGGTTTGAATGGAATTTTGAACTGTTTTTATTTTCTGATGCATTTTAAATGCAATTAAGGATCGGCATTCCAAGATGGCGGCTATGTAGATCTTTTTCCAGACCTCATCCGATTGTCTTCGTTCCAACGGGGTGTCCGAATGAGATTGAGGGGTTGGAATGGACGTTTACACATTTTTCAATTTTGATGCAAGTTTACTGCAACTAAGGTTTGGGATTCTAAGATGGCGGCCATGTAGATTTTAATAGCGAAATATTAACAGATTTACTTCGTTCCAACGGGGTGTTCGAATGAAATTGAGGGGTTTGAATGGAATTTTGTACTGTTTTTACGTTTGATGCATTTTTACTGCAATTAAGTGTTGGGATTCCAAGATGGCGGCGATGTCAATTCTATTAGCGAAACATCAACCGATTTTTTTTCATTCCAACGAGGTATCCGAATGAGATTGAGGGGTTTGAATGGACGTTTACACATTTTTTCAATTTTGATGCAAGTTTACTGCAATGAAGGGTTGGGATTCTAAGATGGCGGCCATGTAGATTTTAATAGCAAAATATAAACAGATTTACTTCGTTCCAATGGGGTGTTCGAATGAAATTGAGGGGTTTGAATGGAATTTTGTACTGTTTTTAATTTTTGATGCATTTTTACTGCAATTAAGGTTTGGCATTCCAAGATGGTGGCTATGTAGATCTTTTTTCGAAACCTCAACCGATTGTCATCGTTCCAACGGGGTGTTCGAATAAGATTGAGGGGTTTGAATGGAAGTTCACATATTTTTTCAATTTTGATGCATTTTTACTGCAATTAGAGGTTGGGATTACAAGATGGCGTCCATGTTGATCTTTTTTCGAATCCTTAACCGATTGTCTTCATTCCACCGGGGTGTCCGAATGGGATTGAGGGATTTGAATAGTAGTTCACACATTTTTTTCAAGTTTGATGTAAGTTTACCGCAATAAAGGGTTGGGATTCTAAGATAGTGGCCATGTAGATTTTAATAGCGAAATATTAACTGATTTACTTCGTTCCAACGAGGTATCCGAAAGAGATTGAGAAATTTGAATGGATATTTACACTGTTTTTAATTTTTGATGCATTTTTACTGCAATTAAGGGTGGGCATTCCAAGATGGCGGCCATGTAAATTTTATAAGCGAATTATTAACCGATTTACTTCGTTCCAACTGGGTATCCGAAGGAGATTGAGGGATTTGAATGAATATTTAAACTGTTTTTAATATTTGATGCGTTTATACTGCAGTTAAGGAAAGGTATTCAAAGATGGCGGCCATGTAGATTTTAATAGCGAAACTCTAATCGATTTACTTCGTTCCAACGAGGTGTTCGAATGAAATTGAGGGGTTTGAATGGAATTTTGTGTTTTTTTAATTTTTGATGCATTTTTACTGCAATAAGGGGTGGGCATTCCAAGATGGCGGCCATGTAGATCTTTTTTCAGAATACTTAACCGATTGACTTCGTTCCAACGGAATGTTCCAATGAGATTGAGTGGTTTTAATGGTAGTTAAAACATTTTTTCAATTTCTATGCATTTTTACTGCAATTAGGGGTTGGGGTTCCAAGATGGCGGCCATGTAGATTTTATTAGCGACACTTTAACCGATTGACTTCGTTACAACGGGGTTTCCGAAGGAGATTGAGGGATTTGAATGGATATTTACACTTTTTTTCATTTTTGATGCGTTTTTACTACAATTAGGGATGGGCATTCCAAGATGGCGGCCATGTAGGTTTTAATAGCGTAACATTAACCGATTGACTTTGTTCCAACGGGGTATCCGAATGAGTATTGTACTGTTTATTACTTTTGATGCATTTTTACTGCAATTAAGGGTTGGAATTCAAGATGGCGGCCATGTATTTTGTTTTTGGAAACTTTGACCGATTGTCTTCGTTCCAACAGGGTGTCCGAATGAAATTATGGGATTTGAATGATTGTTTACACATTTTTTAATTTTGATGCAAGTTTACTACAGTTTAGGGTTGGGATTCAAAGATAACGGCTATATAAATCTTTTTTCGAAATCTCAACCGATTTATTTCGTTCCAACGGGGTGTTCGAATGAAATTGAAGGGTTTGAATGGAATTTTGTACTGTTTTTAATTTTAATGCATTTTTACTGCAATTAAGGGTTGGCATTCCAAGATAGCGGCTATGTAGATCTTTTTTCGAAACCTCAACCGATTGTCTTCGTTCCAACGGGGTGCTTGAATGAGATTGAGGGGTTTGAATGGAAATTCACACATTTTTTCAATTTTGATGCATTTTTAATGCAATTAGGGGTTGGGATTTCAAGATGGCGGCCATGTATTTTGTTTTTGGATACTTTGACCGATTGTCTTAGTTCCAACGGGGTGTCCGAATGAAATTGTGGGGTTTGAATGGACGTTTACACATTTTTTCAATTTTGATGCATTTTTACTGCAATTAAGTGTTGGGATTTCAAGATGGCGTCCATGTAGATCTTTTTTCGAAACCTCAACCGATTGACTTCGTTCCAACGGCGTGTCCAACTTTGATTGAGGACTTTGAATAGAATTTACAATTTTTTTTTAATAAAAACGCGAGCTGCTTGCAGCTCGCGCGCCACGCAACCACTAGTTATACTATATAAAGCTAGACTACCACTGACTCACTGACTGATTGACATGCCCGATGAGGCAGAAGGAGTGGAGACACACTAGAATAATGTTCTACGAAAATGTGTAGTAGCACCGAAGGAGTAGAAAAAAATTATAGCCGTTTTCGAAATCCAAGATGGCGCCGGTGTTGATTTGCGCGTTCGCAAACTATGACAGATAGAGGGCGCGTAAGCGGTTCATCCGACTGATAGTAGGCTACGATTGGGGAAATTTGTAAAAAAAAAAAAAAAAACAAGATGGCGGCCGCGCAATTTCAATTTGAATTTTTCGACTTTTTAGGGTTGACTTTGGCGAATTACTTTGTTCTACGAAACTTGCAAGTTGGCAACACCGAGTATGCACAACGATAGCCCATATCCTTGAGATTACAGAAAAATTATGACTTTTCAAAAATCCAAGATGGCGGAGGCTGTGGCGGCCATTTTAAAATGGTGATGGTTTTTGCTAAATTTTCGAATCCATTTTTAGAGTAGATGGCAACATTCTAGGGGGTTGAGTTGTACCGAGCGGTTGTGTGTTTCGTTGAGGAGTGTTGCTTGGTTCAAAAATTTTCCCCATTTTTAGGGTAATTTCCGAGATTTTCCCCAAAAACATGAAAAGTAGAAATAATGACATTTTGAATAGAGACTTGGACTGCATAAGAGCGTTGGCCTCCCCTGAATGACATTTGACCATTTTCGTAACTTTTAGTTGGCAACCCCGAGAAACTTGCAACTTTTTAGTTTTTGGGTGTTTCTGACTTTGGCGAATTAATTTGTTCTACGAAACTCAAAAGCTGGCAACATTAATTATGCAGAACGATAGCCTATATCCTTGAGATTTCAGAAAAATTATGACTTTTTAAAAATCCAAGATATCGGACGGCGTGGCGGCCATTTTGTAAAAAGTTTGCGATTTTCAAAAAAATTGCGATTTTTAAACCGAAATATTGGGTAGTTGGCAACCCCCTACCTGGATGAGTTGTATGGACCGGTTGTGCAGCTGGTAGAGGAGTGTTGCCTGGTAGAAAAATTTTCCCCATTTTTAGGGTTGTTTCCCAGATTTGGCTCGGGAACGTGAAAAGTAGAAATAACGACATTTTGAATCAAAATTTTAACTAACTGGCAAGATTGGGTCCACCCAAATGACATTTGATCATTTTTATTCCCTGCAGCTGGCAACCCCGCATGCTATAGGAGTTTGAATTTTTCAGTCAGACCCGACTTTGGCGAATTACTTTGTTCTACCAAGTTTAAGGTACGACCACCGTTCTTTCACTGACAGGTAGCTTGTATCCTATTTATTTCAGAAAAATTATGACATTTCAGAAATTCAAAATGGCCGCCATGTCATTTCCGGTTTTCGAAACCTCAACCGATTGACTTCGTTCCAACGGGGTATCCGAAGGAGATTGAAGGATTTGAATGGATATTTACACTGTTTTTCATTTTTGATGCATTTTTACTGCATTTAAAAGTGGGCATTCCAAGATGGCGGCCATGATAATTTTTTTTGCGAAACCTTAACCGATTGACTTCGTTCCAACGGGGTATCCGAATGAGTATGAGGGGTTTGAGTGGAAATTTGTACTGTTTATAACTTTTGATGCAATTTTACTGCAATTAGAGGTTTGTTTTCCAAGATGGCGGCCATGTAGATTTTAATAGCGAAACATTATTCGATTGAGTTCGTTCCAACGGGGTTTCCGAACGAGATTGAGAGATTTGAATGTATATTTAGTCTGTTTTTAATTTTTGATTCGTTTTTACTGCATTAAGGGGTGGGCATTTAAAGATAGCGGCCATGTAAATTTTAATAGCAAAACATTAACCGATTTACTTCGTTCCAACGGGGTGTTCGAACGAAATTGAGGGGTTTGAATAGAATTTTGAACTGTTTTTAGTTTTTGATGCATTTTTAATGCAATTAAGGGTCGGCATTCCAAGATGGCGACTATGTAGATCTTTTTCCAGACCTCATCCGATTGTCTTCGTTCCAACGGGGTGTCCGAATGAGATTGAGGGGTTGGAATGGACGTTTACACATTTTTCAATTTTGATGCAAGTTTACTGCAACTAAAGGTTGGGATTCTAAGATGGCGGCCATGTAGATTTTGATAGCAAAATATTAACAGATTTGTTTCGTTCCAATGGGGTGTTCGAATGAAATTGAGGGGTTTGAATGGAATTTTGTACTGTTTTTAATTTTTGATGCATTTTTACTGCAATTAAGGGTTGGCATTCCAAGATGGCGGCGATGACAATTCTATTAGCGAAACATCAACCGATTTATTTCATTCCAACGGGGTATCCGAATGAGATTGAGGAGTTTGAATGGACGTTTACACATTTTTTTAATTTTGATGCAAGTTTACTGCAATGAAGGGTTGGGATTCTAAGATGGCGGCCATGTAGATTTTAATAGCAAAATATTAACAGATTTATTTCGTTCCAATGGGGTGTTCGAATGAAATTGAGGGGTTTGAATGGAATTTTGTACTGTTTTTAATTTTTGATGCATTTTTACTGCTTTTAAGGGTTGGCATTCCAAGATGGTGGCTATGTAGATCTTTTTTCGAAACCTCAACCGATTGTCATCGTTCCAACGGGGTGTTCGAATGAGATTGAGGGGTTTGATTGGAAGTTCACATATTTTTTCAATTTTGATGCATTTTTACTGCAATTAGAGGTTGGGATTTCAAGATGGCGGCCATATAGATTTTAATAGTGAAACATTAACCGATTTACTTCATTCCAACGAAGTGTTCGAATGAGATTGAGGAGTTTAAATGAATGTTAACACATAATTTCAATTTTGATGCATTTTTACTGCAATTAGGGGTTTGTTTTCCAAGATGGCGGCCATGTCAATTCTATTAGCGAAACATTAACCAATTTACTTCATTCCAAAGGGGTGTTCGAATGAAATTGAGGGGTTTGAATGGAATTTTGTACTGTTTTTAATTTTTGATGCATTTTTACTGCAATTAAGGGTTGGCATTCCAAGATGGCGGCCATGTAGATCTGTTTTCGAAACCTCAACCGATTGTCTTCGTTCCAACGGGGTGTTCGAATGAGATTGAGAGGTTTGAATGGAAGTTTACACATTTTTTAAATTTTGATGCATTTTTACTGCAATTAAGGGTTGGGATTCCAAGATGGCGTCCATGTTGATCTTTTTTCGAAACCTTAACCGATTGTCTTCATACCACCGGGGTGTCCGAATGAGATTGAGGGGTTTGAATAGTAGTTCACACATTTTTTCAATTTTGATGCATTTTTACTGCAATCAAGGGTTGGGATTTCAAGATGGCGGCCATATAGATTTTAATAGTGAAACATTAACCGATTTACTTCATTCCAACGAAGTGTTCGAATGAGATTGAGGGGTTTAAATGAAAGTTTACACATTATTTCAATTTTTGATGCATATTTACTGCAATTTGGGGTGGGCATTCCAAGATGGCGGCCATGTAGATCTGTTTTCGAAACCTCAACCGATTGACTTCGTTCCAACGGCGTGTCCAACTCTGGTTGAGGACTTTGAATGAAATTTACAACTTTATTTAAAAAACCGCGAGCTGCTTGCAGCTCGCGCGCCACGCAACCACTAGTTATACTATATAAAGCTAGACTACCACTCACTGACTCACTGACATGCCCGATGAGGCACAAGGAGTGGAGACACACTAGAATGATGTTCTATGAAAATGTGTAATAGCACCGGGCGAGTAGAAAAAAATTATAGCCGTTTTCGAAATCCAAGATGGCGCCGGTGTTGATTTGCGCGTTCGCAAACTATGACAGATAGAGGGCGAGTAAGCGGTTCATCCGACTGATAGTAGGCTACGATTGGGGAAATTTGTAAAAAAAAAAAAAAAAACAAGATGGCGACCGCGCAATTTCAATTTGAATTTTTCGACTTTTTAGGGTTCACTTTGGCGAATTACTTTGTTCTACGAAACTTGCAAGTTGGCAACACCGAGTATGCACAACGATAGCCCATATCCTTGAGATTACAGAAAAATTATGACTTTTCAAAAATCCAAGATGGCGGAGGCTGTGGCGGCCATTTTGTAATGGTGATGGTTTTTGCTCAATTTTCGAATCCATTTTTAAGGTAGATGGCAACATTCTAGGGGGTTGAGTTGTAACAAGGGGTTGTATGTTTCGTTGAGGAGTGTTGCTTGGTTTAGAAATTTTCCCCATTTTTAGGGTAATTTCCGAGATTTTCCCCAAAAACATGAAAAGTAGAAATAATGACATTTTGAATAGAGACTTGGACTGCATAGGAGCGTTGGCCTCCCCCGAATGACATTTGACCATTTTCGTAACTTTTAAATGGCAACCCCGAGAGACTTTCAATTTTTTAGTTTTTGGGTGTTTCTGACTTTGGCGAATTAATTTGTTCTACGAAACTCAAAAGCTGGCAACACTAATTATGCAAAACGATAGCCTATATACTTGAGATTTCAGAAAAATTATGACTTTTCAAAAATCCAAGATGGCGGACGGCGTGGCGGCCATTTTGTAAAAAGTTTGCGATTTTCAAAAAAATTGCGATTTTTAAACCGAAATATTGGGTAGTTGGCAACCCCCTACCTGGATAAGTTGTATGGACCGGTTGTGCAGCTGGTAGAGGAGTGTTGCCTGGTAGAAAAAATTTCCCCATTTTTAGGGTAGTTTCCCAGATTTGGCTCGGGAACTTGAAAAGTAGAAATAACGACATTTTGAATCGAAATTTCCACTAGCTGGCAAGATTGGGCCCACCCAAATGACATTTGATCATTTTCATTTTTCGCAGCTGGCAACCCCGCACGCTATAGGAGTTTGAATTTTTCAGTCAGACCCGACTTTGGCGAATTACTTTGTTCTACCAAGTTTAAGGTATGACTACCGTTCTTTCACTGACAGGTAGCTTATATCCTGTATATTTCAGAAAAATTATGACATTTCTGAAATTCAAAATGGCCGCCGTGTCATTTCTGGTTTTCGAAACCTCAACCGATTGACTTCGTTCCAACGGGGTTTCCGAAGGAGATTGAGGGGTTTCAATGTAATTTTACACTGTTTTTCATTTTTGATGCATTTTTACTGCATTTAAGGGTGGGCATTCCAAGATGGCGGCCATGATAATTTTTTTTGCGAAACCTTAACCGATTGACTTCGTTCCAACGGGGTATCCAATGGAGATTGAGGGATTTGAATGGATATTTACACTGTTTTTCATTTTTGATGCATTTTTACTGCATTTAAGGGTGGGCATTCCAAGATGGCGGCCATGATAATTTTTTTTGCGAAACCTTAACCGATTGACTTCGTTCCAACGGGGTTTCCGAAGGAGATTGAGAGATTTGAATGTATATTTACACTGTTTTTAATTTTTGATTCGTTTTAACTGCATTAAGGGGATGGGCATTTCAAGATAGCGGCCATGTAAATTTTAATAGCGAAACATTAACCGATTTACTTCGTTCCAACGGGGTGTTTGAACGAAATTGAGGGGTTTGAATGGAATTTTGAACTGTTTTTAGTTTTTGATGCATTTTTAATGCAATTAAGGGTCGGCATTCCAAGATGGCGGCTATGTAGATCTTTTTCCAGACATCATCCGATTGTCTTCGTTCCAACGGGGTGTCCGAATGAGATTGAGGGGTTGGAATGGACGTTTACACATTTTTCAATTTTGATGCAAGTTTACTGCAACTAAGGGTTGGGATTCTAAGATGGCGGCCATGCAGATTTTAATAGCGAAATATTAACAGATTTACTTCGTTCCAACGGGGTGTTCGAATGAAATTGAGGGGTTTGAATGGAATTTTTTACTGTTTTTAATTTTGATGCTTTTTTACTGCAATTAAGTGTTGGGATTCAAAGATGGCGGCGATGTCAATTCTATTAGCGAAACATCAACTGATTTATTTCATTCCAACGGGGTATCCGAATGAGATTGAGGGGTTTGAATGGACGTTTACACATTTTTTCAATTTTGATGCAAGTTTACTGCAATGAAGGGTTGGGATTCTAAGATGGCGGCCATGTAGATTTTAATAGCAAAATATTAACAGATTTACTTCGTTCCAATGGGGTGTTCGAATGAAATTGAGGGGTTTGAATGGAATTTTGTACTGTTTTTAATTTTTGATGCATTTTTACTGCAATTAAGGTTTGGCATTCCAAGATGGTGGCTATGTAGATCTTTTTTCGAAACCTCAACCGATTGTCATCGTTCCAACGGGGTGTTCGAATGAGATTGAGGGGTTTGAATGGAAGTTCACATATTTTTTCAATTTTGATGCATTTTTACTGCAATTAGAGGTTGGGATTTCAAGATGGCGGCCATATAGATTTTAATAGTGAAACATTAACCGATTTACTTCATTCCAACGAAGTGTTCAAATGAGATTGAGGGGTTTAAATGAATGTTTACACATAATTTCAATTTTGATGCATTTTTACTGCGATTAGGGGTTTGTTTTCCAAGATGGCGGCCATGTCAATTCTATTAGCGAAAAATTAACCGATTTACTTCATTTCAAAGGGGTATCCGAATGAGATTGAGGTGTTGGAATAGAAGCTTGCACATTTTTTTAATTTTGATGCAAGTTTACTGCAATCAAGGGTTGGGATTTCAAGATGGCGGCCATATAGATTTTAATAGTGAAACATTAACCGATTTACTTCATTCCAACAAAGTGTTCAAATGAGATTGAGGGGTTTAAATGAAAGTTTACACATTATTTCAATTTTTGATGCATATTTACTGCAATTTGGGGTGGGCATTACAAGATGGCGGCCATGTAGATCTGTTTTCGAAAGCTCAACCGATTGACTTCGTTCCAACGGCGTGTCCAACTCTGGTTGAGGACTTTGAATGAAATTTACAACTTTATTTAAAAAAAACCGCGAGCTGCTTGCAGCTCGCGCGCCACGCAACCACTAGTTATACTATATAAAGCTAGACTACCACTGACTCACTGACTGATTGACATGCCCGATGAGGCAGAAGGAGTGGAGATACACTAGAATGATGTTCTACAAAAATGTGTAGTAGCACCGAATGAGTAGAAAAAAATTATAGCCGTTTTCGAAATCCAAGATGGCGCCGGTGTTGATTTGCGCGTTCGCAAACTGTGACAGATAGAGGGCGCGTAAGCGGTTCATCCGACTGATAGTAGGCTACGATTGGGGAAATTTGTAAAAAAAAAAAAAAAAACAAGATGGCGGCCGCGCAATTTCGATTTGAATTTTTTGACTTTTTAGGGTTCACTTTGGCGAATTACTTTGTTCTACGAAACTTGCAAGTTGGCAACACCGAGTATGCACAACGATAGCTCATATCCTTGAGATTACAGAAAAATTATGACTTTTCAAAAATCCAAGATGGCGGAGGCTGTGGCGGCCATTTTAAAATGGTGATGGTTTTTGCTAAATTTTCGAATCCATTTTTAGGGTAGATGGCAACATTCTAGGGGGTTGAGTTGTACCAAGCGATTGTGTGTTTCTTTAAGGAGTATTGCTTGGTTTAGAAATTTTCCCCATTTTTAGGGTAAATTCCGAGATTTTCCCCAAAAACATGAAAAGTAGAAATAATGACATTTTGAATAGAGACTTGGACTGCATAGGAGCGTTGGCCTCCCCCGAATGACATTTGACCAATTTTGTAACTTTTAGTTGGCAACCCCGAGAGACTTGCAACTTTTTAGTTTTTGGGTGTTTCTGACTTTGGCGAATTAATTTGTTCTACGAAACTCAAAAACTGGCAACACTAATTATGCAGAACGATAGCCTATATCCTTGAGATTTCAGAAAAATTATGATTTTTCAAAAATCCAAGATGGCGGACGGCGTGGCGGCCATTTTGTAAAAAGTTTGCAATTTTCGAAAAATTTGCGATTTTCAAACCGGAATATCGGATAGTTGGCAACCCCCTACCTGGATGAGTTGTATGGACCGGTTGTGCAGGTGGTAGAGGAGTGTTGCCTGGTAGAAATTTTTTCCCCATTTTTAGGGTAGTTTCCCAGATTTGGCTCGGGAACGTGAAAAGTAGAAATAACGATATTTTGAATCGAAATTTCCACTAGCTGGCAAGATTGGGTCCACCTTAATGACATTTGATCATTTTTATTCCCTGCAGCTGGCAACCCCGCATGCTATAGGAGTTTGAATTTTTCAGTCAGACCCGACTTTGGCGAATTACTTTGTTCTACAAAGTTTAAGGTACGACCACCGTTCTTTCACTGACAGGTAGCTTGTATCCTGTATATTTCAGAAAAATTATGACATTTCAGAAATTCAAAATGGCCGCCGTGTCATTTCCGGTTTTCGAAACCTCAACCGATTGACTTCGTTCCAACGGGGTATCCGAAGGAGATTGAGAGATTTGAATGGATATTTACACTGTTTTTCATTTTTGATGCATTTTTACTGCATTTAAGGGTGGGCATTCCAAGATGGCGGCCATGTAAATTGTATTAGCGAATTATTAACCGATTTACTTCGTTCCAACGGGGTATCCAATGGAGATTGAGGGATTTGAATGGATATTTACACTGTTTTTCATTTTTGATGCATTTTTACTGCATTTAAGGGCGGGCATTCGAAGATGGCGGCCATGTCAATTTTAGTAGCGAATTATTAACCGATTTATTTCGTTCCAACGGGGTATCCGAAGGAGATTGAGGGATTTGAATGGAAATTTGTACTGTTTTGAATTTTTGATGCGTTTTTACTGCAATTAGGGGTTTTTTTTTCAAGATGTCGGCCATGTCAATTCTATTAGCGAAATATTAACCGATTTACTTCATTCCTACGGGGTGTTCGAATGAAATTGAGGTGTTGGAATGGAAGTTTGCACATATTTTCAATTTTAATACATTTTTACTGCAATTAGGGGTTGGTATTCCAATATAGCGGCAGTGTTGATTTTTATTGCGAAACTTTAACCGATTGTCTTCGTTCCAACGGGGTGTCCAAATGAGATTGAGGGGTTTGAATGAACGTTTACACATTTTTTCAATTTTGATGCAAGTTTACTGTAATTAGGGGTTGGGACTTTAAGATGGCGGCCCTGTAGATTATTAACAACAGCGAAATATTAACAGATTTACTTCGTTCCAACGGGGTGTTCGAATGAAATTGAGGGGTTTGAATGGAAGTTTGTACTATTTTTAATTTTTGATGCATTTTTACTGCAATTAGGGGTTGGGATTCCAGGTTGGCGGCCATGTAGATTTTATTAGCGACACTTTAACCGATTGATTTCGTTCCAACGGGGTATCCGAATGAGATTGAGGGGTTTGAATGGAATTCTTTACTGGTTTTATATATTTTTATTTATTTATACTGCAATGTGATTTTTGATAAAAACAAAGCCTTTAACAAAAGACGCGAGCTGCTTGCAGCTCGCGCGCCACGCAACCACTAGTCATTGTATATAACCTTGTCAGTCGAAGCAATGTTAACTGGCATAACAGCACGTGTTTTATTAATTTACTAGCAGCGCCTCGCGGTTTCACCCGCGTAATTCCCGTTCCCGTGGGAATTCCGGGATAAAATATAGCCTATGTTCATCAGGGATAATGTAGGATTCTAATGGTAAAAGAATTTTTTTAATCGGTCCAGTAGTTTCGGAGCCTATTCAATTCATACAAACAAACAAACAAACAAAAAATCAAACCTTTCCTCTTTATAATATTTGTATAGATGTATAGACAACTCACCGACGCATCTTTGCACTAAGCTATATTCTTATTACACTGGTTCTTATCCATATTAGTTACTAGTGGCTCTGGGAGCTGTAGACCTCGCGAGCATACTAAATATTCCAATATTCAACATCATCAATCAACATCATCAATGTCGTGTAAGGTGTTTTCTGAAAGTCTTTAAGTGCACTTTTATTAATTTCTAATTTAAGGCTTATTATTATGCTGATGCTCTCATTCAGTGAAGGAAAACATCATGAAGATAATTATCAGTTAGTATTCTAACAGCGACGAAACGCTTGCAGCCTGTCACGTATTGAAAACTAACGATAATGCAAAATGTTGTGTGTGTGTGTGTGTGTGTGTGTGTGTGTGTGATGTTTTTTCTATTTAATTTTGTAAATTTTTGAGGAATGTAATGTGCAAGTGCATTTTCCGTTTTGTGATTTTGATGATTTTTTTTGCATCATCTTGTGTAGAATTAGGTCCTTTGTGTTTCTCTCAAATTTGATTGAAAACCATCGATTGTTTGATGAGCTATCCTGTTCATCATGCTGAAGATCCTTATCAGATCTTCGCCAAACTTTTATGAGACCAACTTATAGTTACTACCTTTCAAATAAAAAAAGAATAATTGAAATCGGATCTCATTTGGTGGAGATATCCAGTATATCAAATAGCCCCCTTTTTGCCCTTTTTTGGGGGAAGTACCCCTCCAATCAAAAATCCCCGACGACAAAAAAAATCTAATAAGTCATATAACATGTGTACCAAGTTTCGTCCAGATCGGTTGAAAAATGCGACCTGTAGAGGAGAACAGACAGACAGACAGACATCCGGACAAACGCATTTTTGGCCAATGTGGAAACTGAGACGCTTCGCTCGCTTCGCTCGCTCGGTCAATAATAACAGCAAAATAAATACTGGCAACGAAGGAAATGTGACCAAAAAGTAACCCCTAGTAAACCGAAACAGCTGCCTTTATAACAACCAAATAGTTTAGCATAAAATCTTTTTCGTCTCGTCGTAAAACTTCAACGAATGAAGGGAAAGGGACTTACTTTGCACCGCGGCCTTATCTTGTCTGTAAAACAGATGAAAAAGGAAAAAAAAGAAGGGAAACTTTAGCCCGTAACCTTATAGTAAGAAAAATTTCAGAAGTATCCGGAGACCAATAAAAAACAGAGCTAAAACTGTAACTTCGCGTTTTGTCTAGTTATAATTCCTCGACCTGTTTTATCCTGATTTGGGTCAAGGCGCGAGTAAATACACGTCATCTAGATCATGCGACTCTATCGTCGATGTCAATTAGCGACGCAACACCAGTGAGATCAAGAGGTTCAATGTCTTGCGGAACAAAAGTGCAATAGATCTTTTGATATCACTTCTCGTCCATCGCCAGATTCGCCAACTAATCAATCTTCCGCTATGCGGGTTTAAGCCTAAATAATCTTCTTTCAGGAGAGGATTTCAGAGGATTAAGCATCCGCTCGTGCGTACTGATTGATCGATTGCTCCCTAGCCCTATTTATTTCGTAAACTTTACTTATGAAACGTAAGGTTCTTGAGATCTACATATTACGTGGTTGAGATATAACCATATTTTTCAAAGTCAAATCAATTTATTCAGTGAGACCACAATGCTCATTTAAAATCGTCTTATAAACTAGGTGATTGATCTCGCTTTTCTGCTTCTATAACTATTTTACGAAGGTATTTATCATCAGTCGCCTTGATACTTTGTTGTGGAGTCCAATAATGTACGTGCAATATTTTCAAATCAATGCAAGTCATCAGTTCACTAGTTTACTGGATGTAGGCGTTTCCCGGCGCGGCATCGGGTCCGCTATCATCGTTTGTGAAGTGATAAATGCGCTCATAAGTCACCAGCTTAATAGTGCATGCCTTTCGGCTTCGAAACCCTGCCTTTATGGACGAAATGAGATCTTTCCAGGCGGAATAATTTGCCACTTGAACTGAAAATGACAAAACCTTTTCTATATCGGGCCATCGAGATTAAACTAAGGTGAAACCTCTTAGCGAGTAACGAGCACGTTTTACCGCGTGCGCCTACGGTATGCATTCATGTCAAGTACACGCCACGCCGATGCTTCATCTCAGTTTGAATCTAATACGGAGGCCAGAGTACCTGATATGACGTTTCGTTACATTATTCAAAGAGTCTTCAGTGGATAGGTATCCTCATCAACAGACAGAGAACAACAAAGCTCTTGCAGCTTCACTCAGCTTTCCCAGCAACAGTGGGTTCTGATAATATTTCCATTCGTTGATAAAACTATCAATGTGATATATGTAGTACAACTGCTAAAGAAACACGTATATATTTCCAACACGTGGAAGCAATAGTATTGATAGGTGTCAATTAAATACAACAAGGATCCTTGTCACGACTAGTGTCGTTCCATTATCGGACATCATTGACACGAAATGGGGCGAGAACGCGGCAAGTTTCATGTTATCTCCTTCCCCATTCCACTGAACAGTTTGTAGGTTACTGAATGAATTTATTCACTAAAAGAGCGTAGCAGCCGACAGAACGGTAGTATCGTAATAATAATGTTGGAGGATCTTTTATCACAAGAAACATAATAACATATTGGAATAATAAAAATTATTCCTGCTCAATCAACCAAATCATGGTGACATTTTGTGCGAAACGCGAGCGTGTCTGCCTTTGTGCTACGTTTCGTCTTTCCACAGGCACAAAAGCGAACAAAGTAGGTTAGGTACCTACTTAATCAATATAATCATCGGGGAGCAAAAACCAATACAAAAAACCTAAAGGGCCGCTTTGTTCCAAAATGGATAATCTTTTTTTTCGGATACTTATAGATACTAAAATTAATGATTTTGATATATGTAATAAATTGTTCTGATCAGTCGTCGCTTGGCCTGTCCGATCAGGGGTTATCGACGGCTATCTCAAAACCCCTCATGCCTCAGCTGCTCGCTACCATATCTATCTACCCAAACTTATATTCATGCAGAGATTCACGGCCTACTTATCGCCAAATACGTCACAGTTCTGCTCTAGAGGAGCTCCTGTCCGGGCATATTGTCCTTTTATCATCGGCCTGTAGGTATTTTTTAGAGCCACCATAACACGGCCAATGTAAACTAGGCCACTGGAGCACGGCGGAACCAAGCTTTAAAATGTTTCAGTCAGAATCCAACTAAAGCCTGTTGGTATTGTCCTAAGCCTTTTGTGAAAAATCTTGGTAGTTGTTAGAACACTTAACTTTTAGCGAAACATTTAAACTTTTTTTGTATGGTTGAAATGGTTCAGAAAATCAGTTTCATTTTCTCATTGAAAACGAAGAATCAATAAGTAGAGAAGCAATGAAAGGAAATGGCGCAGGGAACCTCTGCAGTCGGAAACAGCTGCCAATGTTGATGCGGCATTATGGCTCGCATGAAAAGAGGTCATATGCTATGAACAGTATGAACTAGAGCGCATTATTCTGCTGGGAAAAACTGGGTTACGAAGTATGAACCTAAGGGACGATGCGAAGATTAGTCCGAGAGGAGAGATAACTCTATACCAATTGCTGTACATTCAGCGATAAATTCAAGTTTGCTTGTTATTGTTGTGACGTGTGAGAATGCTCTTATCTATTCTTCAATCACGTTGTCTAGAAACCTAAAATACAAAACAATTTAATAGGCACTTAAATCTGATGTGAGGTTACGGAAATCCACAACCCGAGCTACCAACCGCTTCAATCAGCTAATGGTTTTTAAAAACATGATTCATTAATGGAATAAAAATTCAAGGAGAGAACAATGAATCACGCTCGAAAACTTTGTGAAATAAATCTACCGAATTATAGTTCGGTGCAATTTAGGTCGCATCGCAGTGAGAATATAGAGGCGAATCGTAAGTTCTTTATTGGTATTTATTGCGGGGTACGCAGTGCCAGCTACTGGGGGCAGGGCTTCTGAACAAAGTTCCACTTCGTTACGTTACGTCGTCGTGGATAAAAAAGCACAAGGTTGTAAGTCCGTTCCACTTGGCGCGGTCCTCAGCACTCGAGCCTCATCAACTCTTTTCATGCATGCTCGCGCGCTATTGAAAAGAGCACGATTTGGCCTGAGATTATCCGAGAGAAGCCTCTCGACGCAGCTTTGCGCTTTGAAAATTTTAACTTTCTTTCACCCTTTGATCTTTGGAACTGGAAAGATTGATGAGTCAAATAGTTTTTGAAATGTAAGCCACATTTCAAAACCAATGCCAGTGTCTGTTCGATGGAGATGTTGACACTTTTGTGTAATGTTTCACGTCTTTCAGATATTTTAGCTGTTTCAATAAATCCGGCGATATTTGTTATTTTAAAAATTGCACACATTAATCGTTTTCACATTAGATTTTTTTCATAAATTTTGTAATTGCAGAGTGAATTACATTTATTTTTGTCGCAGTTTCCCACATGGTATATTTTAAATTGAGGCTGTATCACGACTTAATTATAAAAGATAAGCTTGTATTGTGTCATACGTTTTGTTATCGCACTTGTGTGTGTTATGTTGTGTGTGGCATCGCAATGTAATTTGTGTCGCACTACTGATTACTTACAGCCAGTGATAGTGTGCTAGTTAAAATATTATGCTCTGTCACACCCGTTCCGATAAGCAAAAAGTCATTTGAACTGATACCAAAACTAGAAGGCAAAACTGGGCTAAATTGCGTTAGGAAAAGTGATTCTAGACCAACACAGACGTCGTAGCACTTTTTCAAAAGAACGTATAGTAAAATAGACGCCATTAAATCAGACACAGGCCCAGACAAAAATTATTTTGTTAAAACTGTTGTGTCACAGTAGTAACACCTAATACGAAGTAGGTAGAGGAACACTACACAGTGACTTTGGAAACTTTAAGATTGGACGATAGATCCTATTTTGGACGACATAAAACAAGAAATCGATTAAGTACTATGGCTTGGCATACCTTGGAGAACAAGTTTTCTAACTTTCCGTGCCAGGTTTCGTGTCAACCAGCACCAATACAAATTCACGTAAGTGTACGGAGTTCGTACACTTACGCGATGTTATGCTGATTTGTAGTTCGTAAACAAGCATAATATGTATTGTAAATAACAAGTAAGTGATTGTAGTTACTGCCTAAGTGCCTAAGCCCAAGTCTAGTAATTGTAGAGCTAAGAAACCTCACCTCCAGGAAAATCCTTCAGTTTCCAAAAGCTGAAGGGTTCAGTGGTGAACAATGAACGACCCGAATAGGGGCGACACCTAGTGGCGATCACAATATGCCATTTAGGTCGTGATACTATATAAATAGTAAAATGAAATGGTTTTTTGCGCTTATAAAGCCAATAATTTTTTTTAAGGTATCGAGGTTTCTGGTACCGAAAAGAAGCAAAACTACACTTAGTCCCTTCATTTTGTTCGACAGAAAGAGGCAGAAGTAGTTTTGGTCTGCTCTTCCGTAGACAAATCGTGGTCGGGGAATTTCTCGATAGATACACCTGCAGTAGAATCGATGCAAGTTCCGATAAATAATAGATTGGCGAGGCTACTCGATGACCTTGAAACAATTACTAACTTCCCCTCTTCACCCCTAATACCTAGTTCTTTTGTACTGTACCTAATCTGGTGCACTGATTTTCAACGATTGTCAGGTAAGTTAGGTAAAAGCAAAATTCGCTGTAGGAAATGGTAGTACATTTTTATACATATTTGAGCATAATGATATAATCGGTATTTTAGAAATCGCTGTTCATTTTAAATGTGCTTAGACAAGGTAGTTCACCATGTAACATAATAATTGCAATAAATGATATGAATATGAATATGAATATGATCCTTGACAAGGTATCTATTTATCAGCAGATGTTTTATAATTGAGCTAATATAAATACCTAAAATATAAGAGAACCAAAGACATCCTGCTTGAGCATAATTTTATTATGCTAATCTATACATACATCTTCATTTAATAAACTGCAAAATGATCAAGGATGATGAATGAAGGTTAAAATATTCACAAAATCTGAATATTTTACGCAGTGTTTGCGCTGCGCAGATTTTGATCGCATTGATGTTTAAACCGAGAAACCTGGGGTGATACTCTCATCTCTACTATGCCTGAGGACTACAACAACTACTACAACTGTGAGTTGATGAGTGTAAATTCAAAAGTATTTGAACCACATAAAAGAAAGTCTTCCATAACCATGACGCGTAAGTAGGTAGGTGCCTAGGTCGTACCTACAAGGTCGCAGTAGACACGCAAACTTCCAACTTTTCACTCGACAGGCGTCTCTCAGGTTTCTTTACTCAAGTGCGCAGAGTCTGATAAAATTTATTATAGCAATTATAATCATTATTTGCTTTAGAACCTTTGCCCCGGATTGAGTGATGATAGAGTTGCCAACTCGCGGTAAATTGCGAGGCCAATTTTAAATTATGTTAAGAAACTTGCAAGCAAACTTCTTTAAAAGACTCTAAATCTCCTTTGGTGATTTGCAAACTTGTGCTAACAAGATGGTTTAGCGTGGCACTAAAAAAACGCGAGAGTCAAGCAATAAAATGACTGATTCAAGAAAACCATTCCAAAACCATTTGAGTCACAAGAAAGTTAACAGAATTGCTCATAACCCCAAATTCAGATAGCAAGACTTTCTCAAGACCAACCCACCTGAAACCCCGATTAGCCAGTAGCCACTAACTAAGCGTACATAGACCGAATTTATGGAAAAAAACCGGCTGCAAGCTTCAGTGACAGACGCAACATGAAAATTATTGTTATTTTCTTCACAGATTGAATAACTGGGTATACGTATACAGTTTCTCCTAAATGTTATTGTGATCGATATCGATTTGTCTAGAGAAGAATATACCAAAACCTATTTCTGTGTCTCGTGCCGCCAAATAAAAGAATAAGGATGTGATTTGTCTTCTTATTACAAAGAAACGTTGTCGGGGGCTGTAGAATGTCAATGGATACCTGCCTCATCACCTCAAGCCTTTATTTACGATATTAATACTGACGGTTCTGAAAACCAGTATACTCTGTCACTATACCCATAAGCATAACCATAGACTTATTTTGCTGTAAGCATAAGCATCCAAATGTCTTCATTGAACGAGCTTATTGTATCCCAACTCTAAGCACTGCGGTTTGTTACGTAATGTTGTTTTCATAGTGCTTGTTCAGAGTTAGTTATAAATTGTACTGATATGCGTTATGCGTACGCTTTTGCGAAGAATGTAATGGAGTTGATCCTGTTCAGTTTGCCTTCTATTCTTCATTATCATTGAGTGTAGCTGGACTTCCTTATTTGTTTTATTGCTGTCGAAATTATCATTTTGAACAATGTCTGCGATAATTTGTATTTTGCCATAAAATATATGCTTAAACCGATGCAGGATAAACGAATCCAATCTTATTCGTGTCATTTTAAAATGATCGAGTTTCGAGAGGATAATAAAATTAGGGTACTAGCAGATTCGTATATTTATTCTTAAATCACTTTCCAAACATGTTTGATATAATCTCTGACGTCTCCCCGTAGTTGTAACACTTACACAGACTTCAATATTATTCCATTATTATACTATATAAAGCTAGACTACCACTGACTCACTGACTGATTGACATGCCCGATGAGGCAGAAGGAGTGGAGACACACTAGAATGATGTTCTACGAAAATGTGTAGTAGCACCGAAGGAGTAGAAAAAAATTATAGCCGTTTTCGAAATCCAAGATGGCGCCGGTGTTGATTTGCGCGTTCGCAAACTATGACAGATAGAGGGCGCGTAAGCGGTTCATCCGACTGATAGTAGGCTACGATTGGGGAAATTTGTAAAAAAAAAAAAAAAAACAAGATGGCGGCCGCGCTATTTCGATTTGAATTTTTCGACTTTTTAGGGTTGACTTTGGCGAATTACTTTGTTCTACGAAACTTGCAAGTTGGCAACACCGAGTATGCACAACGATAGCCCACATCCTTGAGATTACAGAAAAATTATGACTTTTCAAAAATCCAAGATGGCGGAGGCTGTGGCGGCCATTTTGTAATGGTGATGGTTTTTGCTCAATTTTCGAATCCATTTTTAGAGTAGATGACAACATTCTAGGGGGTTGAGTTGTACCGAGCGGTTGTGTGTTTCGTTAAGGAGTGTTGCTTGGTTTAAAATTTTTCCCCATTTTTAGGGTAATTTCCGAGATTTTCCCCAAAAACATGAAAAGTAGAAATAATGACATTTTGAATAGAGACTTGGACTGCATAGGAGCGTTGGCCTCCCCCGAATGACATTTGACTATTTTCGTAACTTTTAGTTGGCAACCCCGAAAAACTTGCAACTTTTTAGTTTTTGGGTGTTTCTGACTTTGGCGAATTAATTTGTTCTACGAAACTCAAAAGCTGGCAACACTAATTATGCAGAACGATAGCCTATATCCTTGAGATTTCAGAAAAATTATGACTTTTCAAAAATCCAAGATGGCGGACGGCGTGGCGGCCATTTTGTAAAAAGTTTGCGATTTTCAAAAAAAACACGATTTTCAAACCGGAATATCGGGTAGTTGGCAACCCCCTACCTGGATGAGTTGTATGGACCGGTTGTGCAGGTGATAGAGGAGTGTTGCCTGGTAGAACATTTTTCCCCATTTTTAGGGTAGTTTCCCAGATTTGGCTCGGGAACGTGAAAAGTAGAAATAACGATATTTTGAATCCAAATTTCAACTAGCTGGCAAGATTGGGTCAACCCAAATGACATTTGATCATTTTTATTCCCTGCAGCTGGCAACCCCGCATGCTATAGGAGTTTGAATTTTTCAGTCAGACCCGACTTTGGCGAATTACTTTGTTCTACCAAGTTTAAGGTACGACTACCGTTCTTTCACTGACAGGTAGCTTGTATCCTGTATATTTCAGAAAAATTATGACATTTCAGAAATTCAAAATGGCCGCCGTGTCATTTCCGGTTTTCGAAACCTCAACCGATTGACTTCGTTCCAACGGGGTATCCGAAGGAGATTGAGGGGTTTCAATGTAATTTTACACGGTTTTTCATTTTTGATGCATTTTTACTGCAATTAAGGGTGGGCATTTAAAGATGGCGGCCATGTAAATTTTTTTTGCGAAACCTTAACCGATTGTCTTCGTTCCAACGGGGTGTCCGAATGAGAATGAGGGGATTGAGTGGAAATTTGTACAGTTTATAACTTTTGATGCAATTTTACTGCAATCAGGGTTGGTCATTCCAAGATGGCGTGCATGTAAATTTTTTTTGCGAAACCTTAACCGATTGACTTCGTTCAAACGGGGTGTTTGAATGAGATTGAGGGGTTTTCATATAAGTTTACACATTTTTTCAATATTGATGCATTTTTACTACAATTAGGGGTGGGCATTCCAATATGGCAGCCATGTAAATTTTATTAGCGAAACAATATCCGATTTACTTCGTTCCAACGGGGTATCCGAATAAGTATGAGGGGTTTGAGTGGAAATTTGTACTGTTTATAACTTTTGATGCAAATTTACTGCAATTACGGGTTTTTTTCCAAGATGACGGCCATGTCAATTCTATTAGCGAAATATTAACCGATTTACTTCATTCCAACGGGGTGTTCGAATGAAATTGAGGTGTTGGAATGGAAGTTTGCACATTTTTGCAATTTTGATGCATTTTTACTGCAATTAAGGGTTGGCATTCAAAGATGGTGGCTATGTAGATCTTTTTTCGAAACCTCAACCGATTGTCTTCGTTCCAACGGCGTGTCCGAATGAGATTGAGGGGTTTGAATGAACGTTTACACATTTTCTCAATTTTGATGCATTTTTACTGCAATTAGGGGTTAGCATTCCAAAATGGTGGCTATGTAGATCTTTTTTCGAAACCTCAACCGATTGTCTTCGTTCCAACGGCGTGTCCGAATGAGATTGAGGGGTTTGAATGAACGTTTACACATTTTTTCAATTTTGATGCATTTTTACTGCAATTAGGGGTTAGCATTCCAAGATGGTGGCTATGTAGATCTTTTTTCGAAACCTCAACCGATTGTCTTTATTCCAACGGGGTGTCCGAATGAGATTGAGGGGTTTGAATGAACGTTTACACATTTTTTCAATTTTGATGCAAGTTAACTGCAATAAGGGGTTGGGATTCTAAGATGGCGGTCATGTAGATTTTAATAGCAAAATTTTAACAGATTTACTTCGTTCCAACAGGGTGTTCGAATGAAATTGCGGGGTTTGAATGGAATTTTGTACTGTTTTTAATTTTTGATGCATTTTTACTGCAATTAAGGGTTGGCATTCCAAGATAGTGTCTATGTAGATCTTTTTTCGAAACCTCAACCGATTGTCTTCATTCCACCGGGGTGTCCGAATGGGATTGAGGGATTTGAATAGTAGTTCACACATTTTTTCAATTTTGATGCATTTTTACTGCAATCAAGGGTAAGGATTTCAAGATGGCGGCCATATAGATTTTAATAGTGAAACACTAACCGATTTACTTCATTCCAACGAAGTGTTCGAATGAGATTGAGGGGTTTAAATGAAAGTTTACACATAATGTCAATTTTTGATGCATATTTACTGCAATTTGGGGTGGGCATTCCAAGATGGCGGCCATGTAGATCTGTTTTCGAAACCTCAACCGATTGACTTCGTTCCAACGGCGTGTCCAACTCTGATTGAGGACTTTGAATGAAATTTACAACTTTATTTAAAAAACCGCGAGCTGCTTGCAGCTCGCGCGCCACGCAACCACTAGTTGTGATATAAAAATACACCCGGAAAAGGGTCCATTCTTCGCAAACCAAGCATTATTCAAGGCATTGTGAGTAATAAATCACTTCGATGGTTTTTACTCATTCCTACCAGTTCAGGGATGCTGAATAGAGAGCTACTTTCCGATGGCTTTGTAATAAATATGATAATTCAGTTGGTCTCGATGTGATTGGAATATTCAAAAGTATTTTTATGCTATATTTATTCAACTTAACGTGGTCTTCAGATTCGTGTTTTATTAAAAACTGAATTTGTGATTAGTCTCTCTCTAGTCTCTCTCTCTCTCTCCAAGATGGTGATTGAAACGTAATGGATATATTGGACTGGCTTTGCCAATCCAGTAGCCTACCACTTATCAAATAGAGGTTAACGAAAGTCAGGCCTCATAATGCGAACATATCGAGAACAAAATCAAAATGGATCCTAATTGTCATTCAGCCGTCGAAGTCAGCGCACGCGCAGCTATTGTGTCAGTTTCATTTGCATTGATCACCTATTCGATTATCACGTTCGACTTATCAGTAGAACTTGTGTCATTATAAATAATGCTTTACAATCGTTGTTATTGGGTCTGATTTCGCTTGTGATGAGGCTGATGATAACGTAACACATTGGCGTTTTCATATCAGTAGAACTTGATATTTATTAGTTCTGAAATGAGTGCTAGGGCATAGTCTTTTGAGTCGAAAATTGTTTGACAATAAGGTTGATGATAGCTAACCACATTACACATTGGTTGTAAACTCTTTTTAATAGCTCGTATTGTTTCGCTGCTAACATGTTGTAATTGTAACAGTACCTACACTTGTTTGTTTTGTCACTCGTTTCGTTTGTGTAAGTACTCGTTCGATAGTTACGTAGTTGTCTAGCTTATTTCTACCTTTATATAATTTTCTTTGGTATTAAAAGTTTGTTCACGTTCTTAATGCGGCAGGTCAAGTGATAAGAATCGGAAGGTTAGGTAGACTCGCCTCGGAATACTGAACTGGTGCATAATTCGAGTAGTTATGAATAAACTTTCTGGAAATTCGATTACCTACATTTGCAAAGTTTTAGCATAAAAGCTGAATGTAGAGGCGCTATTCAGAATGTAACAAAATTACTGAAAAATAATTCAGGTTATTATTGACTTCAAACTTTTTTTGTATTTTCGTTATTATAATAAAACTAGCCGTCTCCCGCGGCGTTGCTCGCGTTAGGGTGTGACTTTTCAAAATTCCATTTTCCCGCTTTTCTGTTGAAATTTTTCCTGAATTTTCTTTGCTATAAACCTCACGGAGCCCGAGACCTTTCCAACGAATGCAAAACCGTGGAAATAGGTTCGTGCGTTCTGGAGTTATAGCGTCAGGAAGGAAAACCCGACTTATTTTTATATATAATAAAATATGCTAGTAAAGGGCCTGCAATTTCGTTCGCATGGCGTAAAACTCAGTTCCCCTTTTAAATCCATTACAAAAGAAAATACTAGGTAGGTTATTCATGCTTCTACTGACAGCCAGACAATTTTATTTAACAGAAGATGAGCACGAGCACCTGCAACTTGCAAGATAGCGCTAGGTACGTACGTACTTAGTAAGACTCTATTATAAAGGGCCGTGAACTAAAACAGAGCACTCGTGAGTTTTAATTAAACTGCTCCCAGCTCTGAGCCAATTACCGTGCTACGGTTTGCATTACCATAATCCATTTCACAAAATAATATATTTTATAAAATAATCTGGAATAGTACCACTTCTACCTGTGTGGTGTGGTAGACCACTGGGGACTACCTAAGTGGCATTGATCTTAGTTTTCTAATGAAAATATGAAATTCACTTCTTTGAAACAATGGACTGAAATTAATCCAGCTTTTTCTTTGTGAGTTTTTTTTGATAATAGCTCCATGCTATGTACCTACTTGGTGAGAATTGGGTTTTTTCCAATATGCTTAGAGTATCGTTAGTAATCCTATGAAATGACACTACTGATCCTAAGAAACTGGGAAGCACTGAACGAAATAAAAAATGAAGTAACATTTATTAGTTATTGAAGAAATAACAAGCGGAGTACGGACGAGTAATTAGGTACCGAAACTGCATCGTGAAATGCATCGTTTAACAGAAAGGAATGTTATTGCGTAAGTAAAATATATTATGCCATTTCCTACAACAGAAACTCGCGAAGTTTCCGAACCCAACTCAAAGTTGGGATAGCGATCGTGTAATACTAATTCAGAGTTTCAGAGTCAAGTTGGAGGAACAGTAATCAAGGTGGCGACGACGGCCGGAAGTACCTACGCTACAACGGCAATTTTCCGGATCCGGGCGGAGATTTGTGAACTTGATAAAATGTACAGGCGTTCTGTTTGGGAACAGATGTCGTGTCGTGGCTAAACTAATTTGGAGTGAGGTTGCCTTCAAAGTGGTTCTTTCAGACTTTCTCACGGTTAGGTTCACGATAATTTATAAAAAAAAAACAATTTGTTTTTTGTTTTAACTGTGGAATTTAAAGCATGACTATCATAAATATTAACTGAGAAAGGTTACTACCATATTGACGAGTTCCTAAACGATAAATTATAATAGATTATTAAAATTATTACTTTTTGATTTTGTTAATTTATAATTTAACTGTTGACTAAGATATAGGTATTATAATAATATGTATTTCTCTTTCCCGATTACTTCGACATTTTGAGTTGTAGCATGCCATCTCTATTTGCACGCCAAAATCGGTAAGACATGTTGTGTCACCAAATTATGTACCTACAACATCCTTATTTACACATGTTTTTGCAAATAAACTATCTTTATCTTTATCATCGTCAACTAGATTATTTTTATTCATTAACTTTGAGAAATACCAGAGCACAAATTTTAAGTAATTGCTGACCGAATCCCACCAAACAATGAGCAGCTCAGGACCGCAGGTAATGCTCGTTAAGATAAATTAATATCTTTAAACGGTGTTTAAGCAACCCTTGCGGTGTCCATTTCCTCAATAAGCTGAGGATGATGGGGATACAGCTAGGGGCTGTGCATTGTACTGATAGCGGTACAACGAACGAAAACATGATTGTTTTCGCAATTTTCTCGTGCCATAGAACACGAATATCAATTTTGCTGATTTGAATTTATGCTAACGCTTGTGACAAGGCCACGCCCACGCGGAGACACAGGATTTACCGGATTTACTCATTTAGGAATGCTTATTTTTGTACAAGTAGTCTATCCTAACCGGTAGGAACAAGGCCGTATTTTCTTGCCCATTCTTCCAGGCTCTGGTCCTAAAGAACTGGCACTTAACCAGTGACTTTACTGAATGACTTAAAACGTTTATAAAAGGTCCATACTTCGTCGGACCAAAACCTTTAAAACCATTGATATGTTGTGTTGTCAAAGATTTACACAACCACATTTCAGTCGACTATTTCAGAAGACAGTAGTTTTAATCAAAAACTACCAGAAAAGCAAAGCAATTCCGGTCAACTAGCAAAACTTCTTCCCACAACTTTTGAAAGGTTTTCTTTGTGAAAGTAGTTGAAAACATCCAAAGTAACATCCAAAGTGGCCGCTTTAGACCCCCTGATCTACTTTTATAAAGTGAAGAGTAGCTCAAACATCTTGAATTTTTATCGCTTCGGTTTACTTGTAGGGTGTATTTTTGTACGATTGGTTAGACATTTTCACTGTATCGATAATAATAATATGTTTTTTTAATGATTAGGTATCATCATGTTTTTGCCCGGTTAGTTATCGGAATAACCGTGCTTTAATATTACAATATTAGTTTTTAATTTTGTTATAACTTACGTATTGAATGTGAGGTAAGTAGGTACGTGAAAGATTACCCGTAGTTACTTTTCTAAGAGACGGCCTCGCACGTGCTCCTGGAGTGCGACAGTGTGGCGCCTCAACGAGCACACTACCTCGGTACACCGGGGACCCCTCGGGAAGCCTGCACCAGCATTAGCGAGCTGCTGGCCTTCCTGGAGGATATCGGGTGGCTGGAGTGACTGCCGCCACCTATCACGCAAAAAGGGCCCACCTGTGGCCTAGTTGCGGAAACAAGTCCGCCGAACAAGTAACAAGTAACAAGTACTTTTCTAAGATAATAGTTAATGTCAAAAGAGCACGTTTCCAACATTGATAAGATAAAATGTTATCTAAGACTTATGTTATCAGAAAATTGCAAAATGATATGCTAACTCAACGATAAGGTACCTAACCTAGTTACGTACCTACTAACTTCTGAAGGATTCCCTTTGACAACCTGTCACGGAGATTGCATTCGTGGCCCGCGAGCATTTTGAACATATTTCTGTATTATTTATTAGGTAAAACTTTGTGGCATAATTTATGAATGAATCCTAGAAAAAAACGGATTCATAACATAAACCACCAACACGTAACGTAAGTACCTACATAATTCTGAAACTGTGAGATACCTATTATAAATGAACTCTATGAGAGTCTATAAACCTAATGATGGTCTAGGTGGATCGTGGGTATGGTAGGCGACGACACCCAAACTAATATTCTATTAAAATTCATTAATTTTATTATGCTGAATACAGAATGAAATACCTCGACTGCTGAAAAGCAAATCATTTAGGTGTACAAATGTATGTAAGGCAGTAAGTAAAGTACCCGCAGTAAATAAGTACCATTATTATTAGGAACAATGGTGTAGGTCTAATGATATGCTAATTTACTTACTGACCTTTACATTAACTGTTTGTGAGAACCAAATACATTCTAGAAAGCCCACATTAACATTACCAAGTAAATAGGTACCCATCTAAGCACGCGCATGTAATGTAATAAGTACCTACGAGGCTAAAAGTTTTATCATAATAATATTTCCGCCTTGCTCATTAACACCCCGAAACGAACTCGTGTAACTTCAAAACCGTGTTTAAAGTTAAAGCTTTTAAGGCTTAAAATTCCGTGGCACAATTTAAGCAAGGCCTTCCAGAAATACCTAGGCATTACCTACGGCGAACTTCTCAAGTTTGTTGAACACAATAAAGTTAGATTAGACCTTACAGCCTTTGAGGAAGTAATCCCACACCCTTGGCCATAACCGACATCGCACATAGTTTGGAGCGGAGCGGAACTGCGATATATATTCTGCAGTGTTCCAACTGGAACATGTGCAATGCAGGCCAGTGCCAGCGAATTAGACAGCTGCGAGGCTGCCAAACCATTACACTTTATCGACAAAGTTACATGTACGATAAAGCCATTCCTGTTGCGATTGGGAAACGAATAACCAGAAAGAATCAGAGGTTCCGACAGGAGCATCGACATGACGCGGACCAATTAATAGTCAGCTATAATACAGAGAATAAATTACGCAATGTAAACACTTGCAACCTTAGTAGCTAGTAATGACAAATCGCCTCTTCCGACCTTGAAATAAACGAGCAGACAATAGACTCTATCACAGCCAGCTATAAGTTGAAAATCGAGCGCGCAATGAGACATGCACGGCTAGAACCGGTAATGACCTTGCCTGCCGTCAGCATGAGCTCAGACCTTCACATAGTTATCAAAACACGTTTACAGAGTTTATTTTATTTCGGAACTAACAATTTACAAATATAATTTAAAGAAATGATCATGAGGAGTGCCAATCTATTGAATCGTGTTCGATGGGTTCAATATGCAAATTAAATAATGATTTCAATAAGTATTGAATAAGTATCTGTTAGTTCATGACTTTAAAAATAAAATTAAAGCGATAAAAGCGACGATATCTCGAGAAGAAGTGAAGATACACCAAAATAATGGGTAGGAGAAGATTTGTACATAAAGTGATGTTCACACCAACGATGCAACGACTAAGCCATGGGGTGTCGATGAGACTAAGTACGGCATGGCTCACGACATCAAGGCGATACTGTGCGCTATGGACACAGCCGCTGACACCTCTGCCTGCTTCACACTCTGCTGCTGTTGTAACTCTGCTCTTGTAACCCTCATACTCTGCTCTACAATTTATTGTATGCAAACAACCTAGTAGTTACTGGAATTTCATTAATTAATACTTTGAAATTAGGTAACTAATAACATTGGCTGTGTTATTGAATAGCTAATATACTAATTAAATCATTATGTAAGTAAGTATATTAGATATTTATGAATTATTGTTTGTTCCCAGATTTTTTGTATTTATTGTAATTTTTACTGCTGCCTTTACAATTGTTATTCTATACATGTTTATCTATTTTCTGACAGCTCTTCTTATCTTTCAAAGATAATTTCACAGCCAATTGCAAATGAGCTAGCAATCTAATTGACCTTGGATTGGTTCAGTTCATAGTAAAGATTAGTTGATTTCCTTCAGCATGCTAATGCAGGGAACACAGCAGCAGCAGATGAGATGCAGAGGTGAGCGGGCGTGGGGCATGCGCGCCGCAACAACCACAAAGCCAATGAGAGATCTGATGCATTGACGGACTAACTCACCAAAATGAGAAGTTATAGTGCCATGGCCGTTGGCCAGAGGCAACGCTGTCACCAAGTCTTGCACTAAAAAACAACCACTCTCTTTTAACATTGCATAAAATATCACTATCAGTCCAAGGAGGATTTTCCATGCAGCCCCGCACCTCTTATCAGCACGGCCAATTGCTTTGATAATAATACTCGTATATTATTCGAATTATCAGTGTAATAACAGTCTGGGCAGCAGCAATAAAGGCGTTTTACAGCTCTACAAAATAGTAGCTAGTTTTCCAGAAACAATTCAGCTCGTTGAGACCTCGGCGTCGCTGTAAATAGGTCGTATTGATAACAGCGCTCTTCTGATAAGAATCTTGTTGGAAACCAGCTGAGCGCAGCCGAATCCGCCGCAAGTTCGATGTGTCAATATTATGCTCACTTTGCGAAGTACGCAATGAAGTAAATCTACTTACCTACCGCGTAGGTAGGTATGTATAGCCCGGTAAGTAAATAGTGCGCCACTCACCCGAGCTAAAGTGTGATCTCTTGACGTCGCCATTCTCCGAGTCGCCGTCTAGGGGTCGTTTTCTGGAGTCCGTGATCTCCGGACTGGAGCAAGTGTCCATTCCTGTGTCAGCGGCCATGTTGAAATTCAGGGCAAAACTTTAAACTTGTCTAGCATAATTCCCATTACGTAATTGCTTCAGCATGCGTGTACTGATGCGGCACTTTGCATTATTAAATGTTTCACTTAGCACTATAATCAACTAGAACTAAATATATTGTAGGTTATACGGTCTTTATTACTAAAATAAGAAGAGAAGTGTCACAGTGTCACTATGCTGGTTTTTGTGAACGTTTGTCGATACTGCGGCTGTTTGAGGCGCATATCCAACCTGAACATAGCTGCAAGTGCGAAAGTCTAGGTTGGCAGCATTGGGTTTTGACAGCAACCAGCTGATTGCTTTAGTGATGGGATATAATACCTGACAATAGTCTAATTATCGACAATTTTTTTTAAATCATTGTGCTCATGGTATGTAACAATTTGCGATGTGATTATTAACAAATACAACAATAACACTTGAAAAACTTAGCACTTTTATTTTAACTATTTCGACTACCTACATACTTTTTTCTTGTGTTTGTATTGTTTTATTTCGTCTTTCGCATAAACTGTTGGCCATTGGAATATATGTGTAGTAAGTGTGTAGTGTGGGTTCCTTGCATGATGGAATTCGTTTTCAAGTTTTATGGGAAAATTCACCATTTTGCCTGCAAAACAAACAACAGCTGACTTGATGAATGACTCAACATTACTATACGTATACTATTTCAAATCATTCCCTTCGATCCACATTGTATGTCAAAGTGACGTATTGTACTTGATCGAATGAGCGAAGCGAACGAGATCTTAGTGACAACTTGGACAAAAATGCTTTGTATGTTTGTTCGTCGAGATCTTTTGAACCGCTTATCCGATCTTCACAGAATTTGTGGGTATACGGATAGTACACTTAAGTTTTAATGGTTTGTTAAATGAAGTAAATCGGTCATGGGGTCGTGAAGTTATGAGGGTCCAAAGATAGTAAAAAAAAGTCACACAATATGATAGGGTTTTGTTTAGACATTCCAAAACCGTTTTTATTTTGATTCTAGGTCTAATAGTTTTTGAGTGTAAACATTATGAAATTGGCAAACCCAGTATAGCGTGAGCTACCATTTGTTGGAGTTTCAATGATTTTGTAGTTCAAGTAAGACTGGTACTTCGCTAGCCGGCGATTTCGAAGCGATTTGCAAAGTTTATTACAACCATTGGTCAATAAAAATTGTTTGGGTTTTATTAACCTCCGACCATCAAAAGATCCCAGTTCGGGACGAACTACTAGTAATATTGCTAAAAAGTTATTAACTAAACAATATGTTATGTTTTATTCTATCAAAATATCGATAAAATACTTTGCTAAGGAAGTATCACGAAACATTCATACCTAATGCGTCAAGGTCGTTTAATGACCAATCGCATACCGCGACTAACTTCAGTAGGATTGAGAATGAGCGGCATTTTTAAACACTCGCCGGTGGTGGGTTCAAAAACGTAGGTGCCGTGCGTAATCTACATACCTGCTAGGATATAGATGTTCGGTGGTTCGGTGCCAACCACAGAAAAAAAACTCTCCTGCCAACTCAAACAAATCACCAAAACTGAAATCATGACAAAAAACCATTATTAATAACTAGCTGTGCCCGCGACTTCGTCCGCGTGAAATAGTGTCTTTGGGTAGCATCTTAAATTATTGTAGCTAATTATTTCACAATTATGAAACAGTATTACATCATATGTATACTTAAATACTGTTTCAAACTTCTAGCTCTAAAAATGACGATACTTCTGAAGAGAGCATTGTAGGATTTGTGTCCTCCTACGAAAAGGGAGGATCTTACACGCCGAGCGACCTTTGGCTCGGGGTCCGAGGACCAATGGAAGGTATTCGGTAGTATTACTGTTCAAACTCCGTGATAACTTCGTTTGCGCGATCTAGGATATTTCTCATGTTAGTTCTTATGTAGCGAGATAGATGACGCTAAACTTCCATACAACATTCACCCCCCCCCCCTTTCAACCCTTTTTTCACATTAAAAAGTAGCCTATGTCCTTTCTCAGGCTCTAGCTAGACTATTCTGTGTACCTACCAAATTTCATTCAAATCAGTTCAGTAGTTTTGGGTTGAAAGCGAGACAGACAGACAGAGTTAAGTGGGGAATTCACTAGACGGACATAATGCTCGCGGACATGCCCGCCGGACCTCGCTACTATAGGTCTGTGCGATGTTCGCTAGTGTAGGACCATCGCGGACTGTCTGCTGGACTGTCTGCGACGGTCCTACACTAGCGAACATTGCACACACAGACTGTCTGCCGGACTGTCTGCAACGGTCCTACACTAGCAAACATTCCACGACCTATGGTAGCGAGGTCCGGCGGGCATGTCCGCGAGCATGTCCGTCTAGTGAATTCCCCGCTTTACTTTCGCATTTATAATATTAGTATGGATGGATAGTATTAATACAATGTAAACTGGGGCGTATGTCATACGTCCCAGTTTTTCCTACTAGAAATTAAAATCAGGTCAAGGACTACGTAACGTATTTCTGTCTCTTTTACTCAACCGCATCGGTGGCAGGGTAGATGGGTAGATGGCTGGATTTAGGGTGACAAATCAACATCGAGCTATGCTGCGCTGTACTGCGCTGTGCTATGTTTGGTCAACTCGCTCGTCTAATATTTTAATGAGGATACAAACAAACCATGCTGTGCTGCGCTGTGTGAGGCTACGCTCTGTAAACGCAGTAGTCTCGAGCGAGGCGCGCTACCCGCCGTGCTGAGCCGCGCTGTGCCGAACTGTGCTATGTTTTTAATACTTAATACTTTGAATACTGAGCTAAGCAAAGCGTGCTAAGCAAAGCGCAGCACAGCTTGATGTTGATTGTTAACAAAACGTAGCTTAAGAAACACAGCACAGCACAGCGCAGTACAGCGCAATACAACGCAGCATAGCTCGATGTTGATTTGTCACCCTTCGGTCGTCGTCACACCGCCATCACCGGTTACAAGAAAGGTAATAAGACAAAGCCGTTTTTGGAAAATCAAGAACGGAGTGGAAAATCAAGAACGGACGGAGGATCACACGTCTACTCCCAACGTCTATCACATCTACACAGATGGCGCTAAGCAGAAAGCAGGAGTGGGCTGTGGATTCTACTGCCCTGAGACAGGGCTATCTCACTCGCAACCCCTCAGCAACTCAGCGACCGCTTTCCAGGCAGAGACCCTAGGGCTCCTCCTGGCAGCAACAGAAATGTACCGGTCTACAGCGCCAGTAACTGGCGCAAGCACTGCAAACGAACCGGCACAACTAATATTTATATTTATAACTGACAGCGCAGCACTCATGAATGCACTGAGCAGATCTGTCACAAGGTCAGAAACTATTGCAGCATGCCACACTGCACTTCAGAATCTATCTGATAAACACACTGTCAAGATAAGATGGATAAAAGCCACGGCTCATGTTCAGGCAACAATAAGGCAGACTCATTAGCAAGAGAAGGCGCCAAACAAACGCCAACTGCAGAAAACACAAATCTCTGCAGACCCACCTCGGCAGAGATAAGAAACAGACTGAAAATATATTCCAAGAAGGAACATCAAAAACAATGGGAGCGCAGATCAGACTGCAAACACACAAAAATAATGCTTCCGGCAACGGACGCGCACATCACAACGACACTACTAAAGCTAAGACGCGAAGACTTGAGGATGATGGTGGGTATAATCACGGGCCACTGTGATCTGAACTACCATCTCCTCAAGATCGGAGCGACAGACAGCGACCTCTGTCGTGGCTGTCTTCAGGAAAAAGAAACAGTAGAGCATGTCTTGCTACATTGCTCTGCCACAGCTGAAGCCAGATCCAAAACGGGACTGCAGGAGCTGATCGGGTCTCACTCCTTGGCATCCACAACACCACCGGGGATGCTGGAACATTGCTGTCATCAACCCAAAGTCCTTCTCCGTTACTTCAAGGAGTTGGGCTGGTTGGGGTGAGGTCAGCAGGGGGACAATGCACAATACACCCCAACGCGGGACGTCAGTGCAGATCTTATTCCCCCACGACGAATTAGAATTAGAATTAGCCGTTTTTGGCCGCTTACTATTTATTTTGGCCATAGTACTTATATTAAATTAATAAACTTGCGTTCTGTAAATACAAATATTTATTACATAAGTACTTAATTATAATTTTAATATACCTATTTACAAAACATAGTTTATCAGACAGGCATTGGTTGTTCTTTACCACTGCAATGGCGCACTCAAACAAACTTCGCAACTCCTTTCTAATATTATATTTCTGGACCTACCTGTTTAGTTCTTAGAAACTAAAATGGAAATCTTTTTAAATTTTATCAACACGGCATGCTAACTGCTACGGCAGTTTTTTCAAACAATATTTTTTTTTGTTACTTTATGGGCCGAATACTCAAATGCCACTTAAATTAAGATAGGTCAAAGAGAGGCAGAGCATTTTTAAGGAGCGCTTAAATTTGAGTGACGTTTCAGTATTCCGGCCTACATGTGTTAGTCATTAATACGATAGGTACTTTACTTACATATAACCGGTAAATAACACATTCAGAACCATAAAAAACTATAAGTACATAAGGATTGTGTAAGGCCTTCTAACTGCTTGACGGTATTATGTACTTATTAATTTTATCCTTGGAAAAAAAATGTTTTGTTAGTTCAGTATCATTTTCATAATGTTATAATCAAACATCGCAGCCACACCTTGCAAACCACATTGATTTATCTATGAGTAAAAGCTATGTGAGTGTTGTGTTGACTACGTGGCCACTGGCGGTAAGACCGGGGCCACAGCAGCTGCCGGTACCAGGTGGTAAGTCAGCCACCAGGACAGCAGCGGCTGCGTTATCGCCACGAACAGTAAGAAGTAAACTCTCCGCTTCGTGCCTCCACTGCTCGGCTTCTGCCAGGTGTCGGAGTACGGGTTCGGGGGGTAGTTCTGGGGGTAGCCGTAGGAAGGCTGCTGGTGCTCAGGCGCCTGTGAGCCCGACAGGAGTTGGAGGCGAAGGGTTTTCACCTGAGAAAGAAAAGCTAACGTAAACTACTTTATTAAAATTGAAGGATGTTTCATTAGAGGTTTGCTGTTCCACCCTTATTTTGCCGTGACACGTCACAGCTCAGTTGGGTCGTGGGTTCGATCACCACCAAGAACAAACATTTGTGAGGCAAACATGTTTGTTCTATGTCTGTGTATTTACAAAAAATATATATATAGTGTTCTATCACCAATCTAGTTCCAAGTACAAGCTCTGCTTAGTTTGAGACTAAATGGCGTTGTGTAATATCCAAGGATATTTATTTATATATTATATTCACGTCCTAGTAGGTATTGGATACACCCGCCCAGTTAGACATAATCTTAAAAGCGACTTAATAGACATCCCGACTGACAAATCGAGCTTATTCTTTTTAATTAGGTGAAAAAAAACAGCCGTTCACAAACAGATAATATAAAACAAAATATCTTGGACATTACACACAACGCCCTCTAGTCCCAAACTAAGCAGATCTTATACTATGGAAACTAGATTGCTGATATAATACTTATATACTTATTTTTTTGTAAATACATACCTATGATACATAGTAACACCCAGACACAAAACAAACCCCTACGTTTGCCACACACAAATTTTTGTTCTTAGATATTAAAATACTCACCAGAAAATATGACAGGGCACAACTAGCATACACCAAGCAGCAGTAATACCCCGTCCGACCCAGCATCAGTCCCGCTAACAGACTACTAATCATCGTAGTGTACTTGTAGCCAGAGTACGCAAGCAAATCCAGGGTCTTCAAACTAGTTGTGGTGTTGGTGATGTACAGCGTCGCGAGGTACAGAATCATCTCGAAGATTATGTAAGCTAGTGCGCTGGAGGCTTGCATGCCGATCTGCTCCGGTGAGAAGCGGTGCTGAAGACCTGGAAGTGGTAAATTAATAACAATATTATTAACTAGCTGATACCCGCGACTTCGTACGCGTGCGAAACTTTCCACCAAAATATCTGTCAACCAGCATACGATGAACCTCGTGCCAAAGGTGGCTTTTGGCGTATAGAGAGGTGGTTAACAGATATTTTTTGGTAGAAAGTTTCGCACGCGTACGAAGTCGCGGGTATCAGTTAGTTCTTTCATAAGAACCTTCTGACAATAGCAAACACAAAAAAAGAATTAGCGAAATCGGTCTAGCCGTTCACGCGTGATGCCGCATGCCGTGACCAAAGGAAATAGAGATAAATTTTTATATAAAGAACATCAAAGAGATTAATTAGTAAGATTCTTAGCCTAATTGTTAGTAGTCAGCTCATTTCAATATTCAATTCCTATTTGTAAGGCTTGTATGCTAAAAAAGAACTCTGGCTGCATCATAAATTTGAGAATAATGCTCACCCAGCATAAAGCCTGCTAACAGCACATAGGTAACATAGCCCATGGACGGGATATACAGGTCAGGCGCGTTCAGGTCGTAACGTGGCTGCACTGGTGTATCCTGATCATATTTTACCATCCAGTCCTGAAATAAGAGACATAGTTTAGGATAAGCTTGTATTAAGCAAGCAAGCTCGTATGAGTTAGTGGCCAACTCTGGTGACGGAGTTTTTAGGCCTCCGTCGTGGCTTAACGACTGCTAGACCGACAGTTTAACGTGCCCTCCGAAGCACGGAAGCGCTCAGATGTAAATGCCACTAACGGTCACCCATCCAAATAGTGACCGCACAGAACGTTGCTTAACTTAGATTATCGGTTAAGATTGGCTAAGTAAGCTACGCCACGAGAGCTTGTATTTAAAGTACCCTATCCATTTCTCAAGGGACCTATAGAGCTCATTATTATTATTATTTCTAACAAGCCCACCTGAGAAACTTGTAAAGTAGTTACCATGGCTTTGCATTTTATCTATCTATACTATACTGTACTTTATAGCTGGGTACCTACCTTGCCTACTAATTGTCTTCACTACATAGTATAAAGCAAAGTCGCTTCCAGCTTCTGTCTGTATGTATGTATGATTAGATCTTTAAAACTACACAACGGATTTTGATGCAGTTTTTTTTAATAGATAGAGTGATTCAAGAGGAAGGTTTATATGTATAATACATCATCATCATCACTGCATTGCACCCGTGCGAAGCCGAGGCGGGTCGCTAGTGTCTTATAAACTACACTATGAAATATTATATTTAAGTTTTATCTACATTGGATTAGAAGTTTCATTGAGTCACTAACATCTATTCACAATAAAACACAGTAGAAACCATTTCTAAGCCTCACCTTATGAGTATATGGGAACATGATAAGCAGCAACTTCTTGATGACATATCTCGTGTCAACGGCAAAGTAGTACCTCAATCGTGACACAGGAACATACTTGCCAAGCTCTCGCTGAACTGCCTCCTTGCCCTGTGATGCTAGCTGGTTGCCATATTGGAATGCCATGTCCTGAGAAGTAGCTTATGTTGGTTACTTTCAACACTGTGATGCAGACATAACAGCGAAAGCTGCTCGTCTATAAACTAATAAATAAATAATAATTATAGGTACCAATTCACTTTATTGAAAAAAAAAGCACTGTTGTGTTTTTATTTTTTATTAGTGTTACAATATTTGGAGAACTACTGTCAATGCCTGGGTATATTTAAAGTCTAAGCGACATGTGACTTACCTGAACAACAGGTTGTTGTAGCATGGAACCAATCTGAGCGGGAGAGGCCATGGGAGTTTGAGGGAAGCCAGGCACAAACGACTGAGCAAATCCACCACCAAAGTCTGAAATAGTATTAGTTTATTACTTCTCTGGCGCTGTTTCTACTGCATAAGTTTTATTTCTGAAAAGAGATAGATGTTAATTACTTGCAGCTGGAGCCGGTGAGCCAAAGTCTTGGGTTTCCAACTGGATTCCTTCATGGTACGGCGGAGGCGGGCCGGCAGGCGCGAAGGACGGGTTGTAAGGCGCTGCCACCGGGCTGAAGCCGGGCCCAGGCGACGGTGCCCCCATCGCCGCCACGTCACTCACACGCTTCGCCTTCCTGGGGCCAGCTGTATGGCCCACTATAACCAAAAACCATCCTTTATGAGCCATAATAAAAAACTTGCATGAAAGTTATGTACCTACAAATAGCAAATAACTTACCGTTTCTGGACGCGTTAAAATTCATGTCTGGTATTTTATTTTATTTATCGATCAATAGGTAGGAACACAAGATCATGCTCAAAAGTTTATTATGTTCCTTAGCTTAATTTTTAAATTACTCTAGCAAAAATGAATAAAATGAAACAAACACATCACCACTCAAAATGATCTGTCATGTTATGTCAACTTCAGTCTTCAACTCTGTCTGATCATTTTTTTTATCAATGACTTTGACAAACGAGCTACGCCTGGGACTACAAGGCTCCGGAATTCGGTAAAAAATTGAGATCGGTACCTATTTTTCATAAATGAACCTCATATCACCTACCTTCAGTTTATTCAACACGTTTTGCCTACTGCTACACTAGCACAATTAAGTTTGCGTCGGGATTTCATAGAGTCCCATGATAAAATACGTTTGATAAGGTGTTGTATCCTATTTTATGGAAAAAACTGGAAGGTTTGCTGCCTGAAGAGCTATTAAATGTTTTCAAGTTCTGGTACGCAAATCAAGTAAACTTTGTCAAATGGGGTAATGAGCTATCAGAAAAGTATAACTTAGAATGTGGTGTTCGGCAGGGGGGGCTGACATCTCCTACTTTGTTCAACCTTTATATAAATGAACTGATTGAGGAATTGAATAGGACCATTGTCGGCTGTTCAATTGATGGGACAATGATCAATAACATAAGCTACGCGGACGACATGGTCCGGTTGAGTCCCTCGATTAGTGGACTTAGAAAATTGGTTTCACTATGTGAAGCATACGCAGGAAGACATGGCCTTAGGTATAATGTTAAGAAAAGCGAGATTTTGATTATTACGGGTAACAATAAAACTCCCGATAATGTACCTCCTGTAAAACTTTATGGCACATCACTCAATGTTGTTAAACAATTTAAGTATCTTGGGCGTATAGTGACTAGTGACCTAAAGGATGATGTCGATATAGAAAGGGAACGAAGAGCGCTGGCGGTAAGAGGGAATATGATAGCACGTAGGTTTTCTCACTGCTCTGTAGAAGCTAAAATCACTCTGTTCAAAGCGTATTGTCAGTGTTTTTATACCAGCAGCCTATGGGTTCAATACACTCAAAGATCGATCAACGCTCTTCGCGTTCAATATAATAATATTTTCAGAATGCTATTGGGGCTACCTCGACTCTGCAGCGCATCGGGTATGTTTGCAGACGGGAGAACTGACGGCTTTCAGGCGATTATGTGAAAGAAAATAGCCTCGCTACTCGGGCGCATTAGGAACAGCCCTAATGGCATTTTGAAATTAGTTGCGGACAAGGTTGACTGTCCAATTTTCATTCACTGGATTAAGTTAGTTATACCTACATAATTATTTTTCTTTGATCTCATTTAGTTTTAGAGTACATATATTTCGTTGTTTATTTTATAGTTTTCTAGAAGTGCTAAATGAGGCTCTCACATAATTGTGTACCTAGTAATTTTAGTTTAATTTTAATCTTGTATGGACCGCTGTTGTCTGAAATAAAGAATTAATAAAAATAATAATAAAAGGCAGTGTCTCCATATTAAAATAAAGGATTACCGTGTTGCCAGGGTGAAAATACGGTGTTTTACGGTGTATCAGTTAAAAATTTACCGTAATTACCGTGTAATGTTTAAGTGTATGGTAAAATTGGTAAATAAGTAGATAAAAAACAAATTTAAAGGGAATTTAAAAGCAATAATTTAATTACAATCAAAATTTAATGTTTAATAGGTACCTCATTATTAATTGTTACATGTTTCTAATTTTTTGTAATGAATTTAAACCTACTTACTTATAACAAACTAGTTCCGAATCTAAGACGACAATTTCTTTTTCGTAAATAGAAGCATTCATTTTGCTGATCATTTCTTTAGTGGGCATGAAATCAACACAGGTTTTTCCTCTTCTTTTTATCGACTGTTGGGCGAAAAGATTTCCTTTTATTGTCTTCGTCAACAGCTTATTTCTTTTTTTTGTTTTGATGTCGTTGACATGACTAAAAATCCGCTCGCACTCTGCATTACAATGGGGCAGAGAGAGCACACCCAGCATAAACTTTGGCAGTATCTTAAATCTCTGCACGCCGTCTATGTCCTTTAACCCAGAAACCGAAAAAAAAAGCGAAAAGTTATTCATCACCTTATTACGGTAGAATTACGACACGGTAATGCACGTTTACCGTTGACCGTAGATTATGTCAGATTACGGTGCATCTACGGTAATTACCGTGTATATGGCATGAACCTAGGAATCGTATATGGAGACACTGATAAAAGGCACTGCACTGCACGCACCGACTAGTCTGTAGGCAAATCACCATCACGCATGTCAGTGTTGTCATTCTTTGGTGTTGTCTTTGGTATGGTTATGTCAGTGTCCAAAGTGTCTAGTATGCAGTCAGCGGGGTGGCGGGTGGGGACGGGGATTGTGTTCTAAAAAAAGGGTCCGGTTATTGTACAACCATGGAATGTACAGCCTGTGAAAACACAACCGTGGAAAGCGCAGTCAGGAATGCACGACCGTGGAATTCATGTATAAAATACATGAATTCCACGGTCGTGCTTTCCTGACACGTGCTGAGTTTGTACGGCCCGATTTTGCACAGCCCGGTAAAACACAACCATGGAATTCATGTATAAAAAAAAAACTAAAAAATACATCAATTCCATGGTCGTGCATTCCCGACACGTGTAGGGAATTCACGCCCGTGGAAAGCACAACCATGGAATTGATGTACTTGCTCCTGATTGGTCGATTCATTCTATGCTTCGTTCAGATGTAACTACAGAGTAAAAATGGTACTAGTGTGAATTTAGTGATTAGTAAAGTACGGCTTATTTATGGTCAACTTCGCAATCAGTCAACTTAGCGTTCGGTCAAAAATGAAGATTTTATTTTTTTGCCAATTTTATGGATGGGCTCGCTTCGCTCGCATTTTTCATAAACAAACCTAACCTAACCTACTCATTTGTGAAAGTCGATCTTTCGTAAAAAAAAAAGAACTCCAGTTTATTTTTTTAGCAGATTTTATGGATGGGCTCGCTTCGCTCGCATTTTTTATAAACAAACCTAACCTAACCTACCTACCGATTGCGAAGTTGACTATATATACACACTAATAAAAAATATAGGTACCTACCTAAGTAAAAATGAAATATTTTGTTCTGTTTACGTTCCCTTTCAATCGTTCAATCGTTCACATAGTCAGGCAAGTAAGTGTAAACAAAGCATAGGTGATGACGTATTTTGGCATCCAATTCCCAGGTTGTACATTCCGTGGATGGGCATTCCCGACACGTGCTGAGCTTTCACAGCCATGGAAAACACAACCAAGGAAAGTACAGCCCCGGAATTCGATGCCATTTGGCAGCCAATTCCATGGCTGTGTATTCCCACCCTGTGCAAAACATTGTACGGCCTGGAAAACACGTCCCGAGATTGCACAACCATGGAATTGGCTGCCAAATTATACGTCAATTCCTGACTGTACATTCCGGGGTTGTGTTTTCCATGGTTGTGAAATGACGGCACCCCTAAAAAAATACTGAGATTCGACCATCGCAGCCCATCGTATTAGCCATTTGCCTCAAATTCGCCTTTGATTCGCCTATTTAGTCGGTTCGGTTTTCGTTTCTTGTTTTCCTGCTGCGTGCGTATAACTCTACTTTAGTGTTTTTATTCTAAGATACTTTCGCGTCATGGCGCTAACCAATTACTTGTTGTTGAGCCAGATAACTGGCTATGTTATGGGTTTGATCCTGTCGCTTTGTATGATAGTGCCGATGAGTATGCACCAAGACGATTTCAAGTAAGTCTAGACTGAATAACTCATAAACAAAGAGGCGGACTAATTCGAGCAATATTTTATAAATTATGTTTATGTTGTTGCCCCTGATGGGTCTTTTATGATGATGCCCTCCTTGGCGTATTCGCCAACGGCGAACTCAGCTAATTCCGGACATGCGAGCGAATATGACTTGCAAAGCCAAAATTAGTTTAGAAAGTCCTGTTACAAGGCACACAATATAATCGGACCGAATTATTGTAAGTGTAGGTGTACGAAGGCTGGGAGCGGTTCTTTTTTAGTAAATGCTTCAAGATCTTGGCTTATTATTCAATGTGTATGACCTACCTCTCTATTATCCTGTTGTGTGTACAGTAGTAGGTAAGTAATGATGTATCATTATTTTTCCTTCCTCAGAGGCCATTGCCTGCTTTTCTCTAAGGGAGAATGGAACTCCGGCACCGGTCAGTTGGATATGGATTGGGCATCTCCAGCATTCTGCAACTACATCATAGTTGTAGGAGTCACCATGTTTATTGTGTGCTGTTTACAGATTTACAGGTAAATTATGAGTTTTCATCTTCATCGTCACTTATTATGAGGATTCTAAGGTATGCTGCTTACTGCTCAAGTCTATGCTTGAGTATAGATTTCTTTAACAGCAATCAGATAAGGGCACACAGATAACACAGTACACACAGGAGAGGAGTGACATATACATAAAACATGTCCACATGCAATTGACAAGACTTGCTGCTCACTTGGTGCTTTAACTCTTTTACTGTGGGTCTGGTTGTGGTTTTGATACCTACCAGGAGTAAATGCTGATAAATATAGATGTGTGTAGTTTGTAATCTATTAGCTTGAATCAGATACCCCAATACAAGTTTGGCTTAGTTTGGGTTATACTTAAGAAAATAATATGTTTTGTTCCAGGCTGTCTATGTACATGTACCAAGGCAGAGACAGTTCGTTCCTGTCTGCGTTTGTGGAGGCAGTGGGGTGCGGGGCTCTGTGCACGCTGGCCGTGTCGGCCGCCGTTATCTGCTCGCTCGGCTTCAGCAACTGGTGCCAGACCATCGAGAAACGATTACCAAGGTACCTAATTGTACGCATACCATAATTTATGCAGGAAACCTACAGTTTTCCCTATTAAATAAGTCAGCAAAGTGCCTGAATGTATTTCTGACCAGCCCTGACACAATGATTTATAAGACCAAAACAGACCATAGAAAAGTGGTTGCTGAAGTACCCAATAGTATGTGTAGAGATTGGAAAGACCTTCAATATGTTTAATATGTTAAGGTTCCTAGTATGTTCTAATTCTAATTCTAATTCGTCGTGGGGGAATAAGATCTGCACTGACGTCCCGCGTTGGGGTGTATTGTGCATTGTCCCCCTGCTGACCTCACCCCAACCAGCCCAACTCCTTGAAGTAACGGAGAAGGACTTTGGGTTGATGACAGCAATGTTCCAGCATCCCCGGTGGTGTTGTGGATGCCAAGGAGCGAGACCCGATCAGCTCCTGCAGTCCCGTTTTGGATCTGGCTTCTGCTGTGGCAGAGCAATGTAGCAAGACATGCTCTACTGTTTCTTTTTCCTGAAGACAGCCACGACAGAGGTCGCTGTCTGTCGCTCCGATCTTGAGGAGATGGTAGTTCAGATCACAGTGGCCCGTGATTATACCCACCATCATCCTCAAGTCTTCGCGTCTTAGCTTTAGTAGTGTCGTTGTGATGTGCGCGTCCGTTGCAGGAAGCATTATTTTTGTGTGTTTGCAGTCTGATCTGCGCTCCCATTGTTTTTGATGTTCCTTCTTGGAATATATTTTCAGTCTGTTTCTTATCTCTGCCGAGGTGGGTCTGCAGAGACTTGTGTTTTCTGCAGTTGGCGTTTGTTTGGCGCCTTCTCTTGCTAATGAGTCTGCCTTATTGTTGCCTGAACATGAGCCGTGGCTTTTTGTCCATCTTATCTTGACAGTGTGTTTATCAGATAGATTCTGAAGTGCAGTGTGGCATGCTGCAATAGATTCTGACCTTGTGACAGATCTGCTCAGTGCATTCATGAGTGCTGCGCTGTCAGTTATAAATATTAGTTGTGCCGGTTCGTTTGCAGTGCCTGCGCCAGTTACTGGCGCTGTGGACCGGTACATTTCTGTGGCTGCCAGGAGGAGCCCTAGGGTCTCTGCCTGGAAAGCGGTCGCTGAGTTGCTGAGGGGTTGCGAGTGAGATAGCCCTGTCTCAGGGCAGTAGAATCCACAGCCCACTCCTGCTTTCTGCTTGGCGCCATCTGTGTAGATGTGATAGACGTTGGGAGTAGACGTGTGATCCTCCGTCCGTTCTTGATTTTCCACTTTGTACTTCTTACTCGTGAGGTATGTTGTCGCTATTCTGTCAATGCCGTTTAAAGCCTCCGGGATGGCTCGTGTGGCTTTGTCCAGAATCTTGCAGTGGTTTGTTGTTTTTGCATTACCTTTCCATTGATTTGTGGATTTTATTCTTAGCGCTGATGCCATTGCCTCTTTTTGTATATGTAGATGGAGTGGCATTAGGTCTAATATTATGTCCAGCGCTGCTGATGGTGTAGATTTCGCGCACCCAGTAATGAGGGAGCACGCGAGCCTTTGCACCTGTTGCAGCTTATTGATTGTTGTGACTAGATTTGTTCTTGGCCACCAAACCACGGCACCGTAGGTCAGTACCGGCCTAACCATGACAGTGTACAGCCATAGGCAAAGTTTTGGTTTTAGTCCCCAATCCTTGCCGACGGCACGTCTGCACTGCCATAGCACGTTTGTGGCTTTTGTCGTTGTATGTTCTAGTTGCTTACCCCATGAGAGTTTACTGTCTAGCCATATTCCAAGGTATTTGACCTCTTTGCTGAGCGTCAGTTTGGTTCCAAATAAGGAGGGGAGGTTCAGATTTGGCAATTTCAGCTTTCGAGTGAAGAGAACCAGTTCTGTTTTGGTGGGATTTACTGTTAGGCTATGGGTGTGGCACCACGACTCTACGATTCGGAGTGCTCTTTGCATCTTCTCGCATAGAGTCGACTCGAAGAGCCCCGATATCATAATGGCTATGTCGTCGGCGTAGCCGATTGTATGTAGCCCATCCTTGTTTAGGGATTCTAGAAGTTCGTTAGCTACAAGTACCCACAGCAAAGGAGATAGTACTCCTCCTTGTGGGCAACCTTTAGTAACAAGGCATCTTGTCTTCCTAGTATGTTACAAACTTTCACAAATTTTCAGTTGTGAAGATGCCGCGGGCCAGGACATTGATCATGCTGATGGCATATCAACTCAATCATTTTACATAGAAATCGGCAGTGTACAGGTAGGTACTTACATATCTATAACAGAGAGAAAAACAGCTTAATTCGGGGAAAACTGCCCTCGAATCGTCAGTGTGATAAGGCTAACAAAAACACGTTGTTTAACTGAATTTTTTTTTATGCGTGATATGATAAGGCTAAACGAAACGAACACGAACCCGCTGTTTTTATGAGACTTTTTTCATCAAGTTCACTTTTTGTCTTTTATATAGAACCAGAAAATATGACAAAAAATAACAGCCATAACGCAAAGTGTGATATACAAGTGGCAAGTACCTATAAAATGCTTAATCAGTTGATATCTCATTCCAGTTGGGAGCATGGGCCGCGTTCGCGACGTGGGTGGGGCTGACCGTGTTCTCGACACTGAAGGTATGTCGCTACCACCAGCTGGAGAATATCCAGGTGTCGATGTACCGTGAGAGACAGCGACTGGTCAATGACAGTGGATCTCCGTCTGCTCCTCTCGACGGTCGATCCACTCCGCCGCGCACTTAGCCACACCATGTTGCACTATTCACCTGACGTCTGGGGCATTTTGCTTTTTTCACACTGCTATTAATGTTGCGTTCGGCAGGGAAGTGGGCATGAGCATAGTCTAAACATGATCATGCCTCTGTCCCGGCATGTTCATGTCCTTGCTCCCTAAAGAATAAAGACGATTTTGCTGTGACAATAAGTTCGGAATTAATGCCGGCAGCGGCATGAGCTGAGTGTGAACGCGGTATAAGATTCTTGAAAATACGAGAATTGGCCAGTGTCCTAACAGTTACCTATGTCATCGACGTCAGTGAAGTATAAAATAGGCTTGAATATTTTGTGAGCTCTTGGAGACTGATGGATGGCTCTGATTAATTTACAGTAAGATAGTCAGAGGCCAAATAAATGCACAAGTTTGTACTTTATATAAATGAGTTGGATATATCAAGAGATGAAAGAATTGATATTAATTGGCAGTAGACAGTGGTACACAATGTTCTTGATAGTTTGTTGTAGTACCAGGAAATCTGTATTGTGTTTACGTTCAGTCCGTTTTCTATAATTTATTTATTCGATAAAACAAAACTAGCTAAATAAAACAACGCCATACTATTTATTTATCTATTTATTTAAAGTTATTATTAATTTATTTACCACAATCGATCTTCTTTTTAAGTGAACTAGTTTATAATTATTAGATTGTGATATTCGAAGGTAATCTTTAAAACAGGTCATTAGACCAATAACTATTTACAAATTTGCTAAATGCTAATTTCTATAGAGATACGCTGCGGACTTTACATGGTTACATTCTGTACTATAGGAAGTGTAAATCAGCTCATAATAACACAATGTTCTTAGTTTAGCTTTTGTAGTTTAGCTCTGGTGGAAAAGCTCCCTTATAAGTCTCTCTTTAGTTCAAATTTATCCTGTCACGATGAAACTGGATGTCCTGAATCTGTTAATTACCTAGAGTTGAGATCAATAATTTACACAAAAATAAATTAGTTTTATGTATCCTGTTAATAATAATTCTCTACTGCTCTCATCAATACATATTATAAAACAAAGTCACTTCCCGCGCCTGTCCCTATGTTTGCCTAAAACTTTAAAACTACGCAACGGATTTTGAAGCGGGTTTTTTAATAGATAGAGTGATTCAAGAGGAAGGTTTATATGTATAATACATGCATAATATTGTAGAGAAACACTGATAAATTTCCAATAATGTAACCAAAGGTGTAAAAAATTGAAATGGTATAGCAAAACACAACTGACATGGAATAACAAAACACAACTGACAGCTAAACGTAATGTTTGAAAATTTGACATTTGGAAATTGATAAGAGACAGCCGTAATTTCAACCATCGTAACAGGCCTCCTGTTGGCCAAAGGGTAATACCATTGGACTGCGGTCAGACCAACGCATTTTCAAAACCAAGCTTTTTGCTACTTTTTATTTTGAATTTTTACTTTTTCCACCCTTGCGAAGCCGGGGCGGGTCACTAGTTTTAAATAATATGCCCGTGATGGAGAGATCTCTACATCTGTACCATATCATCTGGCTGGATTCACAAATAGAGACTTGTTTATAACGTTTTAGCAATTAGATTATTTATTAATAGACATGGAGATTGCTCTTAGAAAGATCTTCGATTATTGTTTAAAAAGTTTTATTGGTACATCACCAATTTCTATTTTATTATTGTTAATTTTCATTGAATTACCTAAGTAACTAGTTTGCATGGCTACTTGGGCGCTAATATAATCATTTACATAACCTAACAAGTTATTGGCCGAATACTCAAACGCCACTCAAACCCCACTCAATTTAAGTTCCGCTTAAATTATTGCCATCTCTTACAAATGAGTAATGTCAAACAGAGGCAGAGCAATTTTAAGTGGTGTTCAAATTTGAATGACTTGAGTATTCCAGCCTATGTCTAGTATTTGTTAGTCTTCTGTGTTCATTGTATTCTTCAAATTCTAAGCAATTTATTTTATTAACGAACTAATAAATACCTAGGTCAATTTAATGTACCACTGCTAACAATAGCAAAGTGTTTATATATTCATGTAAGTACTTTAATAATCTGTTAAGTTTTGTTATTGAATACATGATTTGAATTTGAATAATATTAGTATTATATGCAATAATACTAATTGTTGAGTGTAAAGTGTTAAATTTGGCTGTGTTTGCACCAATATGTAGTAATTTGAAAATTTTATATTATAAGAGCAAAGGAAAGGTTCAATTAGGTTTTTTTAATGATACATCATCAACACATTACCATGTCTAGTATGTCAATTATAGTATGGTAAAATTATTTACATACCTACATATACATAAATAAATATGAATTACATAGTAATGTCTAAAACACTGTGAGATCGAATATAATTATTATAATACAATAATCAATTTTTCATTTACTTACGATCTCTTTTACAAAGTAAAGTGTTTATTACCCATTTATTTCTTTACAAATATACAAAAAACAAAGACATCCAGTAATATTTTCAATAAAAATAATAACATTAAATAAGGTTTACATACATTACTATCTATATCAAAAATGTAGGTTTACTAAAATTAAAATTATATTACAGGAAAAATTTAAATGTTATCAATGAAGTGAAGACAATCATTATGGTGACTGATGTGACAGGACAGGGATGATACAACAAGAATATACATAAACCAATAAATAGTTTATACTCCTTAGAGAAGTCCATTGGATTCCATCACAATCACTGTGTCACCTTTACATTACCCATTTGTTGAATCACTCACGATTGTCATTGTGCGTGAACACTTGTTTTTATAACATTTTATATCTATTAGGGAGCCGTATCATGTTAGTTCACAACCGAAGTAACACTAAACATAGCTTGGCCAAAAACCACAGATGAAGGGTAGCAGGTTACGTCCATTTGAGTTGACGTTATCGCGCACTGTAACTTGGATGCGTAACCATTACCGTGCTAGCTCCTTGCGGTGGTTCAAGTCATATGGCGGATGCGACTAGTTGATCAGATGCGGCTACTATAGGGCCCACGAGCCCAGCAAGAGGATATTCATCGAGGGCTCGTGCGGGGCCTCAAGGGCCGTCGGCGCCTCCGGGGCCATCGGCGCCTGCGCCCACGCCTCCTGCTCCGACTCCGAGTCGGACGAGTCCATCAGGTCCACGAAGTTCAGCGTTGGACTGCGTTCAAAACATCCACATTATTAACCTGTTGCTAAGTTCTTTCAAGCGGATCGCGGTGCGAGTCGACTCTGCGAGATGGCGGAGGGATCGGCGGACCGATCAATCGATGACTCGCGAACAGAGCTCCGCCTGCGCTGATATCTGGGCGGGCCCCTCCTGGAGGGACGAGGGCTCGGCCCTGTGCCGCCTCGCGTGCATGTTCAGCTGGGCGCGCAGCCGAAACGTGCGCCCGCACGCGCATCTGTGCGGCCGCGAGCCCTCGTGCACGGACGCGTGCGCGCGCAGCTCCGCGCCGCGCCGGAACAACGCGCCGCACGCGCACGCGACCCGCGGCGCCGTGTGCGTGCGCCGGTGCGACCGCAGCGCCGCCGCCGACGCGCTCCTCGCGCCGCATCGCTCGCACAACAGTGCCGCCGCGCCCGCGTGCCGAGCCGCGTGCGCGCGCAAGTGCTCCGAGCGGGAGAATGTGCGCGGGCACGAGTCGCACGCGTGCGCGCGACGCGCCTCGTGCACCTCGCGGCGATGACGGGCGAGGTTCGCGCCGTCCGAGAACGCGCGCCCGCACGCGCCGCACTCGAGCCGGCCGCGCCTCGCCGGCGGCTCGGCGGGGGCGGGGGCGGGGGCGGGGGCGGGCGGCGGGGGGACTAGGTCGCCGTCGCTCCTGGAAACGAGTCGCGCGTGAGCTCGGTGGGCGCGGGCGGGTGCGCGCGGCGCGCGTGGTCGCGCAGCGCGCGGCGCAGCTTGTAGGCGGCGGGACAGAGCGCGCACGCGTGCGGGCTCGCCTCGCCGTGCAGCGGCAGGTGCGCCGCCAGCTCGTGTCGCGCCGCGAACGCGCGCCCGCAGCCGCAGCGATGCGGACGCGCGCCCGCGTGCCGGAGGGCGTGCCGCGCGAGGCCGGCGCGGAGGCGGAAGGCGGCGCCGCAGTCGGGGCACGCGAAGGCGCGACGCGGCGAGTGCGTCCGGCGGTGCGCGTGCAGGGAGCCGCTCTGCGCGAACCGCCTCCCGCACTCGGGGCACTGGTACGGTCGCTCGCCGGTGTGCGTGCGCAGGTGCTGGCGCAGGTTCTGATCGTTGGCGAAGGTTCGCCGGCAGAGGCGGCACGCGCGGCGGCGGCGTCGCTCGTGCGTCTCGGCGAGGTGCCGCGCGAGGCCCTGCGGCGCGCGGAACCGCTTCCCGCAGACGTGGCAGACGTGCGGTCGCTCCCCCGAGTGGATGCGCGCGTGGTGCACGAAGGCGTGCGGGGAGGCGAGCCGGCGGCCGCACTGGGGGCAGGCGTAGCGCGCGGCGCCGTCGACGCGTACTCGCGCCGCGTCGAGCGCGCGCCGCGTCGCCTCGTCGAACCGGTCGCGGCGCATGTTCCGTCGCGTGAGGTCGTCCACGGGCCCCGGCTGCGGCTGCGGGTCGCGCTCGACGCGGGACGCGCGCGACTCGTGTCGCTCGGCGTGGTGGTCGCGCAGGTCGCGCAGCGCCCGACGCAGCGCGGCCAGCGGGTCGCGAGGCGCGAGCTCGGCGAGCGGCGTCCTCGAGTCGTCCGAATCGCGATCCGGCGAGTCCTCGGCCGCGACGGACCTGGGCAACAGTGGTTCCACTTCTTAGCGGTTCTACTTTATTTTCGCTCGATGCGATGCCGCGCCGAAGGTTGGGACCCGAAAACCTACTCCTTATCGCGTTTTCTGAACTTCCTTCTCTACATGAGGCGGCTCCTGCTGTCGGGTCGCCTTTTCAAGGAGTAAAAATTCCAGTCGAAATCTGGATCGTCGTGCTCGTGCGTGCGCATGTGAGACTTCAGACCCGACCTTCTTCTGAACCACACCTCGCAGAATTGGCATTCGTACTGAGGCGGTTCGTGCGTCTTCTGGTGCTGCATCAGCATGGCCTTGGAGTAGAACGATCGCCCGCAGATGGTACACGAGAAGGGCCGGACGCCCGAGTGCACCCGACAGTGCGCCTCGCGGGAGGCGCGAGAGCGGAACATGGCTCCACACTCCGTGCAAGTGTGATACGGCGGTGCCAGGCCCAGGTGCACTATTCGTGTATGCGCCAACAAGTTCGAGCGCGAAGTGTAACTCCTCCCGCACTCACACTCGTACTTTTCTCTAAATTCACCACAGAAAGTTTTCATGTGCTTGCGCATGGTGTACTTGTTAATATACGTGCGATTACAGTTCGGGCAGACGGCAGGGATGCGTCTCTGGCTGATTTTATATTTTACTTGAGATAAACTTGCATTGAATCTCGCATCTGCTGCGACGCGGCCGCGGCCGCGACCGCGACTCTTGCATCGTGAGGGAACAGACCGACATTTTTTTCTCTGGTGTTTGGAGAAGTCATCACGCGAAATATTATCGACATTCACATCATGTTCAGATAGGATACGCGAACTGCCTGTAAATGAAGTGCTACTGGGAGGGCAGTCTAGACGGATCGCTTCAGAAGATAAAGACTTAAGTGTAGTACAATTTTCATCGAAATCTGAATCGAGAGATTCTTCAAATGTCACGTGATCCCTCACAAATGATTCTACATCATCTCTGTTCCTGACACCGTCGTGCTTAGAACTCAAATGCTGGTAGAACATGTCACTGGAAGTCTTCAATTCACATTTGTGACAGACGAGCTCCATCGAACCGGTACTGGGGTAGGTAGCAAGTACGCTTTCAACTACTTCTGTGAGCAATCTGTGGACGGGAATCCAACCGTGAATTCTGTATGTAGTTTGGATTGGTAGAATAACCTGCGTCCGGCGGCGGCGGTAAGTTTTATTATGTAAATATTATTACGTTTCTTAAGATTTCTTTAACGTCACATCACATTAATACATTTATATGTAACAGTATAGTGGTAGTAGCGCATTACATATTTTCATGGTAGGGCAGATAATAGTTAGGTCGGTAGCAGTATATTAGGAATACCCTGTGCGTAATGTCATGGGAGAAGGGCTTTAGGCTGTAATTTTCAGTGTTTTTATGGTTAGTGTGTACCTAATAATGTAATTTTAGACATTTATAAACGCAAATATAACAGTAGGCAACAAAAAGGTGCCCATGTAGTTACAGATAGTATTTGTAGTACTTACTTATCATTTCTGGAGTAAAAATGGATCTGAAACAAAAAATAATATTTAGTCAGATTTTTTGGGAGATATTTCGTTTCTTTTGGACTTTATTAAACAATAAGATATTTCATAAGTAATTTTTTACCTTAGTTAAAAAAATAGGTAGGTTAGGTAAAAAATCAACTTAGCCCGATAAAAAATAATTCTTAGGTACTTATATGAAGAAAAAACCGTGGTTTTGGTCGTTGTGTGATATGTCCAAGAATTTGAAGAGAAGTACTTCTTATTTGATGTTTCCAATGAAACTTGATAATTGTATAAGTACCTCCCATTATTATTGACATTCATTCAACTTTTACCATGACATTATCACTATTTCATTATGCAGGTAATCTATAATATTAATTGACTACTGCTATCTACTTGAGTACTATTGCTGCGCCCTCACAGGGTACATGACTGTTCTTTTAGCTAAATAAGACCTAAGCTATATATATAAACCATGTATGCAATAAATAAATAAATAAATAAATAAATGAAACTAGGAATCAATCAGTGGACTCATCAAGTTGCTAATGAAATATTTACCCCGCTAGTTCGCTCAGCTTGGGAGAAGAGGATCTTCTGTGCATCAGCGCAGCTGCTGTACATCCGCCGCCATGCAATGAGCTCCTGTTCACACGACGCACACGCCACCTCAGGCAGACCGTCACCCTGCCTCAACTAGAAACAAACACAAAGTAATCATGCTCTTGTATAGCGCGTGCAGACTATGCCCATGCCGCTGCCAGAATGATTGCCACAGCAACATCGCCTTTATTCTCACTAAGGAGCTAGGGCATGAACTTGGGCAGGGAGACGGAACAGCGGCATGTTCGTGTTCACACTACTTCACTGCCCACTTTCCTGCACAAGTCCCTGCCCACTTCGTCATAGTGTGATCGCGCTAGTAGGTACGATGAGATGACTGGATTGCTAAAGGTTAGGTTACATGAAGAATGTAAGTTTTTAATACTTACTTCTGGTTTTTAGCACTGTTTTTGTATAACTTCTTACAAAGAAATATACTTATATGGGCCATTAGAGTTAACTTTATTTGGAAAAGTACTTGGGCGTATTTTATTGGTGTAAAGATTATTTCTCATAGCAGTTCTCATAAGAATTTTATTTGGATAATAAATGATCCTGTCTGATTAAATTAAAAAGTCTGCAATTTACATACCCTGATAGGTAAGAAGTCACTGGCTATTTCTGCTAGAGTTCTTTTTGCGGAATTGTCTTCTTTGATGTAGAGAGGCACTAGATTGGGCCCAGTTTCATAGTAAGTTGCACATAACCGGCAAACATTGTTTTTCAGGATTTCTTGTGTTAATGTGAAGTTCGAAGCTGTGGAGTAAGTATTATTGTTATTGTTATTTTATTTTCTTTGGGAAACAAACAGTACTATATACTTTTAAATTAAAAACTATGTGATAATATTATTATTGTTATAGTTTTCAGCTCTTCAAAACATAATTTCTAGACAGTTTAAGTTTAACCCTGGAAAAATCTCGAAGATTTGATAGAGAGTCTTCAAAGGTAGCCACAGAAAAAAACAATTGGACCAATAGGCCACTAGGTAGCTAGTGGCTTTTCTAATGAATTTAAAAATTGATTCGTGATATTCGCGAGGCGAAGCGACGGTATAGCCGTATAGGTTAGGATCGCTTACTTACCTACAAGAAAGTAAGAAGGATCATTTGTACCTATTAAAGGTAGGTACTTACCTGGAAGGTTACTGATCTCGGTGTCAACATTGTGTGGCATATCTTCCAATGCTCTAAGTGCAGCCTCCAGCTCTGCATCCGTTGAGACCGCTGATGATGGAGTCTGTCGTTCCGAATTCATTTTTATCCTACGGTTCATATTTATAAACCTTAGTAGGTAGAGCACTTCAATACGTTTTAATTTCACACAAAATAGGTAATCTTTTTGTACAAAATGTACAAAACAAATTACGCTCTGTATTTCATTATTGTATTTTTTTTTTCATTTTTTATAAGTAAGGATGGGCGTCTCTTCGTTTCGTTTTCGACATCGATGTTTTTAATTTTACACAGGCAACTATTGGAAGTCAAACTCAAACTTATGGCATCGTTCACGCTCACATCGATATTACAAAAAAGTCTAGGTAGGTACATAATCTAGTTTATAACTTATCAAGTTAAAATCTAAAATTGTAAAAATTATGTTTAACATAGTTTTAAATTCCATTAGGTACCCGCCTTTTACACTTGACAATAAGGGTGCGGTTTGTGGCGATTGCATCGTCCTCCTTCGTTTTTCCTTAATGTGCAAGAAGTAGGTAGTGCAAAAAACTGCCACATGTTCACTTCTTTTCCATCTTACTTTTATCTCATCTATATCTTCTTCTTCTTCCTTTCTTGTGGCTGTTCGGTGGCTAGGGCTGCCACGAATTTGCCAATGTCAGTGTTTATTGGCGTTTACTGGTTTACTACTCATTTAACAAAAGGCGGAGATCTGACTAGGTAGGTTAAGAAAAATGACCGGTGAAGAAGGGGGACTCTAAAAAGTTGATTTATCAAAATAGATACGTAAAGCATATAAATAATTATGCGTCATGCGTCATGGCGTCATGGCTCAGTCGGTAGTAGCTCTGCATTCTGTGCTGTGGGTCATGGGTTCAATCCCCAACGAGAACAAACATTTGTGTGTGGCATGGCAAACATAGATGTTTGTTCTGTGTTTGGGTGTTACTATGTATTATAAGTATGTATTTACAAAAAAAAGTATATAAGTATTATATCAGCAATTTAGTTTCCATAGTACAAGCTCTGCTTAGTTTGGGACTAGAGAGCGTTGTGTGTAATGTCCAAGAATATTTATTTTAATTAGGTAGGTAATAATAGTAGGCACCTATTTATATACATACATAATATATATATATATACCTATATAAGGTATTTACAATTTTATTTTATTGGTAGTTATAAATTTATATAATATTTTAATACAAGGAGAGAATACAAGAGATAACAGGAGTTAAAAGGACATGGGATTCCGAGGGGAGTGACATCGTACAAAGATAGCCGCAGCGTCATTTATCTCTCACACAGTCCAGTTAATGATGAGAAATGTCATATTTATAAAAATCGTTAGATTATTTACAGATTAAGAACAACACTAGATCTCCCACCTGTCACTGTCACTACCAAAAAAACTATCGAAATATACCATAGACGTAAAACATACAGGTAGAGAACCTGTATTTTTTTAATTTAATTATCCAACCACCATGTTAGGTTACACCACGACCAACCACCAACCACTGTGTTGGATGACCTAACATGGTGGTTGGTGGTTGGTCGTGGTGTTCACTAATACATAGCATTCATAAATACCTAATATAATACCTACATTACCTAAATACCTACCTACCTATAGGTGGAACAGGAAAACAAGAATAAACTCATTAGACTTCGAAGTCTTTTATTTTCTAGCATCGATGAGGTCGGTAGGTGGGCATGGGTAACACCTAACAACCTTCAAGAGTTTAGGTTTTCCGCAGTTCTTTGGTGACGGTACGTCCCGCGGTCGCAACCATAAGCGGCGCCATCAACATCGTCTTGTGCTTGTATGTTTGGATTACTTGCTGTAACAGAATACCTAGTCAATTTACTTACGCCAAAGCACATACCTAATAATTTATTAGCTTTCGGTCTCGAAAGATAAAGTCATTACCGAGTCATAGTACCTACTTATGCAAGTACCCAAAGAATTTGTAGTAGGGTTAATTGTGCATCTCAGGGTGTCATTACTTGACCAACATTTAACATTGAAACCTCAGACGAAGTGCTAAGTTCCCTTTTATGATAGACTAGGTGCCGCCCGCGACTTCGTTCGCGTCCCGTTGGATCCCGTTGATTTTTCAGGATAAAAAGTAGCCTAGGTGTGTGTTAATCCAGGATCCAGGTCACGGACAATATTTATTCCAAGTTTCATGCAAATCGGATCAGTAGTTTTTACGTGAAAGGGTAACAAACATCCATCCATCCATACTTACAAACTTTCGCGTTTATAATATTAATAGGAAGTAGGATACAATACAAAAGTTGAAAAAAGGAAAACAGCATTCAGTTTTAGAACGATTTTAGAAAAGAAGATAGGTAAGCGTGTTTACTATGAAACCGGTCTGTATGTTCTAACTAACCTACCTACACTACACAACACATGTCATGTCGTCCGTTAAAACTAACCAGAACCAGTTTGATGAGAAACACGGCGAAGGTAAGAAACGATATGGTCATCAGAGCGCTCTCCGAGGATGGGAACTCAACGTGGCCGCGCGGCGAGGCAGAGCGCGAGTGTCGCCGACTAACACCAGTCTCGTCATCAGGCCATGTCGCGTCTATGCGGTCTTCTGGAAGATCAGAAGTTTTATTACTATAGGTACCTAGGTATTGGTACTTGATAGACGTGCATGGTGGAGATTTACGTGCGAGGTTTCCTCTGTCAACGACGCTAAACTTAGGTGTAGCTAAATTATATATTTCGAAAATTGGTGTTTGCTGGACCAGCTGGCTTCTGATGATAATTAAGGTGCTTATGACATTATCATTCATGTCCCTTACCGCTTTCGGCTGGCTTTCTCACTTACCTACTAGATACTTAGTTATCTAATTGTGCGTATTTTTATCTTACTTACTTTACTTTTTGAGGGCTCCTTGTCTAGGTTACTTACTTATACTAGCCAGTAGAGAGTGTTTCAACTCATTTAGATATTTAATTTTGCCGTGTGTTCCTTTTCTTGTATTCTTAGATATCGTATCAGCCACCACTTTCATAAACTTTAGTATTTTTTCTAAAGTATTCACCTTAACATCACTCGTAGACGAATTTATATTTTCATTCCTTTCTGAACTGGCTTCTTGTTTTGCACTTTGAACTTTTTCAATCTTTACCGACCCACGATAATTTTTTCTGCTTTGATCGATTTCTATGTTTGGTTTGAATTCCTTATGGGAATCAATGGATTTTTCATTTTGTATAACAGGTAAATCACCTTGATTAGCCTTGAATTCTTCTAGAGGTTGATCTGGCTTGTTGTTGGGCACTACAACTTTATTTACAATTCTTTTCCCAGTTGAGGATTCAATATTTTTCATAAGCTTTACATCGCCTTCGATAACTTTGGTAATTTTATTAGTATTATGCTCAAAGTCATGTGTAAATGGGTTTCTTTGAAAACTTTGGGTATGTTTGGGACCTTTGGGTATGTCACGGTCCATGTCATTTATTTCTACTTTTTCCGTTCGAATTGGTTCTTGTTTGACATTATTTGAGGTCTTTTTAGGTACCGATTCTGCAGGCGTATTGAAAATGTTAGTTTCTAAGTCCAAATCATCACTAACACTATCGTAGTTATGTGCTCCATGATTGTTACTCCCTCTATTCGCATTATCAAAGATTTTTTTATTCAAAACGGGTGTTTTTACTGGCGTGTTTGCTAGTTGAACTCTTTTAACACTGCCTATATTTGGAACTCTCTCTATTTTGCCAGAAACCATTTCGTTTTTAATGCTTACTGTATTTGGAACAATATTTTCTACTTTAAGTTTATTTCTTTCGTCTATATTGTTAGTATTTTTATTCAAATTGTCAAAACTTGGATTTCCGTTATAAATATTCTGATTCCATTTATTTTCAGCAATGGAGCGGTTGAGATAGGCTTCTTCTATTGTGCTTTCTAGTTTCTTATTCAAATAGCTGTCTGTATTTTGATCAGAAACTGAATCAATCTTCGTGATTCTGATTGGACTTTGCGAAGATATATCTTTCAGGAAAGGATTCAATCGCACAGGTTTTATATCTTGATCAAAGTATCTTGTTGGTTTCGGGAAGGTTTCATCCTGAACATTTTCTATCATTGGTTTCATCAACACTTCATGATCGGAAAAGTTTTTCGCCGAGTGCCTTTGATGATCATGTTCTTGATATTTTCTTACTGGACTTTGAAAAGTATCTTTTATTGGAGTTTGTAGCACGTCTTGATAGGTGTTTGTCATAGAATTCTGTAAGACATCTTGGTATGTGTTTCTGGTTGGGTTCTGTACGTCTGGGTGGGTGTTTCTCGTAGTGTTAAGTGTGGTGAGTCGCACCGGTTTGCGGTAATGCTGCTGTGAGATCTCGACCCACTCGGCGGCGGCGCACGTCATCAGTAGCAGTGCCAGCAGCATGGTGTGAGCTGTGCTGTGACGGCCCGCTGAGAGGACACTGTTAGGCCAGGGGTACTCAACTGTCTTACTCTCCCCGAGTGAGGCATGCGTAAAGCAATTTTCCCCGTAAAGAAGGGGTGCTCAACTGTTATCTCGAACAAAGGTATATTATATAATATGTATTTACTAAATCACGAAATTTCTCTTATTAGCACCCCGACCCCCTTCTCTAAATTTATTCAAATCCTCTCCATCCAAAGGTTGCCTGGAAGAGATCGCTATTGAGCGATAAGGCCGCCCATTGTACATTTAATGTAACCTGTTTTGTTTATATCATAGGAATATGTTTCGGTGTTATTTATGTACAATAAAGCGTTTTCATTCATTCATTCATTCATTCATTCAAAGATAAATTGAAGACACTTTCATGAATTTGTTTCTAGTGTACAAATCGGTAAGGTGGTGCCTACAAAATCGCTATAGACCTTCCATAGACAGATTGGGTGGTCTCCATCCCATTCGTCGTTCAATTCCCCAGTCACTGGTGACTGGGGACATTGATTTTGATTGGTTTTGTAAATACATACTTATAATACATAGAAACACCCAGACACAGAACGAACATCTATGTTTGCCACACAAATGTTTGTTCTCGGTGGGGATCGAACCCACGACCCACAGCACGGAAGGCAGAGCACTTACTTCAGTTGTAAATGAAAATAGCGGGCACCCATCCAAAAGTACAAATAGTTGGCAACCCCCCCACATTTGGAATGTGTCAGGTTCACGGTTCGCTGTCGCGTGATTATTCGCTCCATGCGCAAGCGCTGAACTACTTCCCAACCTCTGGAACTAAGGTCAATGACATAATGCAACGTTTAAATAAGACGACTGTCTTCTGCTACGTAGATATCTAGTGACTAACACCCACAATACTAATAATCATTTATAATCTATTACTGTGCACTTCGTAGGTAAGTATTATTGGTAATTCACCATCATTAGGTACCCACCCATACACATTTATATGATTGAGGTAGGTACCTAAGTAATAACTGATAACAATAAATTGAGTTTCCTTTTGTTTTTTTTTACAACTAAATGATGGAACAAGCCTGTGGCCCACCTGATGTTAAGTGGTAACCACTGCCTATAACGATGCATTGCTCACTGAGCACATCCACCGAGGACGTGGACGAGTTTGAGTGTTTTTGTTATTTCCCTTAATGTTTAAATCAGAATTGTTTAATAATGAATAAGAACCATAGAGTTATTTAGAAACGGCGTTTTATTATTATGCATTGTAACAAAGTTTGTAAATCGCTCTCAGTATTAATTATACTAAACATATAACAACATCGACATATAGGAGCGTACACATTGCGAATTAATTCAATGTTAAATGTATGTTCAATATTTTTTATTTTTTGTCGGAATGTTAACTAAACTATTAAAATAATTGTACCCGTTCGTTAAAATACAATCCTGATATTAAGGCGTATGTATAAGGCATGTGCGAGCGAGAGCGCTCCCACATTTCAACATTTTTGAAGATATAATTATAACTAAATGTAATTATGTGAAATTGCAGAGCTTCAGGGTTAAGAGAATAATAATGCAAAGGTTCAATAAAAATATCACATTGATCCAAACAAGTTTTCTAACCAAAAAATTTGCAATATTATAAGTTTTTTGGTCGGAAAACTTGTTTGGATCAATGTGATATTTTTACTGAACCTTTGCATTGTTATTCTCTCGACCCTGACGCTCTGCAATTTCACATAATTACATTTAGTTATATTATATTTACAAAAATGTTGAAATGTGCGAGCGAGAGCGTTGTCTGCCCTATACATACGCCATAACTAGGAATATATTATGGTACATAGCAGCCATAGTTTGCAGTTGCCTCAAAATAAATGAATATTTAATCGCATGTGTACTTCCTTCACACACACATCAACAATATTACAATTAATAACGGTTAAATATATTATGCTATTATTATTCTAAATATAAACATAGATATTATAATCTGTTATATTTGACACTGCAATAAGGTCTATATTATTTCATTTGTAAAGTCATTGCCACACAACGCAGACGAAATTAACGTGTGGCAAAGTCATCAATTAATAATTTATCTGGTTTGGTCCAAATATTAAAATATTATATTTTTTTTCAATGCAAATATGTATTAACTAATAATTATTACTGAACATAAATCCGCCTATTCTGGATGCTAAACTTGAGATATTATCTCCGCAACGTAAAAAGAGTTTTAAGGCATTTCTGAAAAATTTCGTAAGCGAACAATATTTTGGCGTTGTAGTAATAAATATAAGATTATACCTACTCAGGTCAACAATAAAAGTGACTTAAAACCTATAAGACATAAGCTATCCAATCATCGTAATCTGCCTTTTAGGGTTCAGAAGCAGGATAACTTAATTGGTTTGAATTAACGGTTCTGAATATTAGTATAAAAAATGATAGAAGTACCTAATCAAAAACGTATTTAGCGTTACAAAATGTGAAAACACTGATTTTAGATAGAAAAAAAGCAAATTATTTAAAGTTGATTTCCCGAGGGTACCCTTAGTACATGTACTTAATTAGACATCAAATAAGCATTACTTGCAGTTTACATCATAAACATTTATATTCACACATTCAAATTACCTACGTAAGTACTTATACAATAAAAATAATCTTACTCTATTGTTCGATGCAAAAAAGCAAAAAATAATCAACAGTAAAAATATTAAGAGCGTTAAAATAGTATCAAAAGATCACAGAAATGGAAGATATAATTGCAAAACAATTATTGTAAAAAAATCACAGAAGACATTATGTGGTATGGAATGACTGTATATCAGATAAAATTAACTGATATATTAGTTAATATTACTCACATACTAACTATTACATATTTAGAGTCAGTTTCCTTAAATATTGGAAGCAGATTGGATTGAAATGTAAATTAAGTAAAAAATATTACATCTATTCCTAAATTCAACCAGCCATTTCAGGCGTATACTTTACAGTCGACTTAGGGCCGGTTTTTTGATCCCTAGTTAACTCAACTAATAGTCAAATTTGAATCAACTAGTTGTTAAATTTGGACCAAATTTGACTATTAGTTGAGTTAACTAGGGATCAAAAACCCGGCCCTACTCAGATAGGATGGTATAGGTGCTGGGCAAGCCTACTCCATCTAAAATCATGTCCTAGGCACTGCAGCGTGATAAAGCTGCCCCTGGCGCTGCATTCAACATTCACAATAGGGATCAGTTACCCAAGTATAGATATCAGATTTATTTATACATAATCTCACTAGATTCAATCTCAATATTTACGATCAATGATGTTCAATCGATGTATGCGATCAATACAATATTTTCAACAATGTATTCATTATATAATTTATAAAATCTTGCATAATGTTAATAATGAATGTAACAAAATAGAGTCTGACCACGCTAATGCTCGAAAACTGAAACGTTACTTGGGATTTGATGATATTGATTATTGCCATCAATTACTAATGAGTCAAACAAAGGTAGGGCAATTTTAAGTAGAGTTTAAATTGAGTGACGTTTCAGTATTCGGCGTTAGTCTCAGTAACTTTCGTCCTAGGCTATCACAAGTTCTCACAATACAGATGCTTCCAACTATCGATTTTAAAAACTTTGTCATGTGTTAATTGCTGCAGACTTACTGTTGTCAGACTCTAGCAATACTTAGTCCAAAACGTTGGCACAGTTGTACATTGACGGAAGATTTGATAATTAATATTTCTTGGCAATATTGTTACTATTGGCCACTGCACGACTTTATCTATGACCTACTTGTCTATTGGAAACTATTATTATTAGTTATTTATATGGATAAATATGTAGTAAAGTATATATTTAGGCCGTTATATATTCTCAGGCAATATTCGCACTGTTATTCTTATTATATTCTATAAGCATATTACTAATATGTAAGCAGATATAACGTACCTGCGTAATATAACAGATAATATATAAAAAAAAGAAATAGTTTATATAAATTACGAAAAGACCCGTATTATAACTAGGTTTTTATAATTCAACTAAAAACGTGTCCTAATAATTATAATTACTTAAAACTATAGCTTACTCTAATTGTGAGTTTGATTAGTGCCTACAACTATTTTATCAAATAATGTAAATTACTTGTGATGTCAATGTTCTTACCTATCTAACCATATATTCCGGCGAATCTCAAATTCAACCCTCCGTAAAGGTTAGGTAGCGTCAAAACCTATGTTGCTATGGTAAAGAAACTTCGTATGTGTTATTAGCTAACTTTAGAGTTTTTAGGCCACCTTGAGGCCTCCGTCGTGGCTTAACGATTGCTAGCAGTCGTTCGGCTCTAGAGCCGGGACGTTTAACGTGCCCTCCGAAGCACAGAAGCGCTCAGACTTAAATGATTTTGATCAATGTGATATTATATTTGTGCGCTAATTCACTTTAGACAAGCAAAGCATAATTACATTACATAGCTTTGTTCTTATTGTTCGTGTACAGGGTGCATAAGACCACTTCCGAAAACTTAGCATCGATTAACTGTTACCTATATTTTTTCGCGATCACATTCTTATTTCTATCAGAAAAATTGTTCATATTGTTAAAAAGTTGTACTTGAAATACTGGGGATAGATTACCTCCAGTTTTCGGGAGTAGTTTTACCACACCCTGTATATGTTAAATGAAACTATCGTATGCTAACAAAATTGTTATAAATAAATAAAATAAAATTACGTCATGTAAGGACTACCAACTTGTTCATAATTGTTAATTAACTAATATGCTAGTGATTAATCCAGTGGTCGAAATTTGGTGTTATTTCTACGGAAAAAATGAAACTATTTGACCATACGTGTGGTGAACACTGTATAAATAAGTTAGGTAAATATGTAGTTGTCTAATGTAGTGTGTGTTTGGTGCGGGTCTCACCGGACGAGTAGTTTCTTCCAGCGCAACCACGCGCATTGCTTTAGCACGGCGCGACGGTTTGGAAGACCCGCGGCCGATCTGAATAGATCCATAATTTTGTTATTGTACACAAGGAATAGGTACGTACGAATCTTAAAACTTAGTATAGTACAATGGACGGTGTAGCGCCATCTATCTCGCTACATAAGAACTAACATGAGAAATATTCTAGATCGCGCAAACGAAGTTATCACGGAGTTTGAACATAAGTAATACTACCGAATACCATCCATCGGTCCTCGGACCCCGAGCCAAAGGTCGCTCGGCGTGAAAGATCCTCCCTTTTCGTAGGAGGACTCCTATCCTACCAACATCTCCTCAGCAGTATTATCGCTGATTTCTTTCAGGCAACTGTCTAAACAACCATTTTATTTTATACAACGTAAAACGCGAGACGATATGGAACAAACATCTATGTTTGCCACACACAAATATTTGTTCTCAGTGGGGATCGAACCCACCACCCATTATTATGTAGTACATAGTTTCTAGTATAGTTAGTATTTAATTAGTCTGTATTTGTTTCTGTTCTAGTATGTACCTAGTGTCGTAAATTATTCTTATTGTTATAGTGGGACGTACTGTCAGCGCGCGTCGTCCCGATATCTGTCGTCGTCGCTGCAGTGCGTGAGATATCTGACGCCGACGCGACGCTCTAACGCTCTGAGATCTATAGTTATAGTGTAAGGTGGGACGTACTGTCAGCGCGCGTCGTCCTGATATCTGTCGTCGTCGCTGCAGTGCGTGAGATATCTGACGCCGACGCGACGCTCTAACGCTCTGAGATCTATAGTTATAGTGTAAGGTGGGACGTACTGTCAGCGCGCGTCGTCCTGATATCTGTCGTCGTCGCTGCAGTGCGTGAGATATCTGACGCCGACGCGACGCTCTAACGCTCTGAGATCTATAGTTATAGTGTAAGGTGGGACGTACTGTCAGCGCGCGTCGTCCTGATATCTGTCGTCGTTGCTGCAGTGCGTGAGATATCTGACGCCGACGCGACGCTCTAACGCTCTGAGATCTATAGTTATAGTGTAAGGTGGGACGTACTGTCAGCGCGCGTCGTCCTGATATCTGTCGTCGTCGCTGCAGTGCGTGAGATATCTGACGCCGACGCGACGCTCTAACGCTCTGAGATCTATAGTTATAGTGTAAGGTGGGACGTACTGTCAGCGCGCGTCGTCCTGATATCTGTCGTCGTCGCTGCAGTGCGTGAGATATCTGACGCCGACGCGACGCTCTAACGCTCTGAGATCTATAGTTATAGTGTAAGGTGGGACGTACTGTCAGCGCGCGTCGTCCTGATATCTGTCGTCGTCGCTGCAGTGCGTGAGATATCTGACGCCGACGCGACGCTCTAACGCTCTGAGATCTATAGTTATAGTGTAAGGTGGGACGTACTGTCAGCGCGCGTCGTCCTGATATCTGTCGTCGTCGCTGCAGTGCGTGAGATATCTGACGCCGACGCGACGCTCTAACGCTCTGAGATCTATAGTTATAGTGTAAGGTGGGACGTACTGTCAGCGCGCGTCGTCCTGATATCTGTCGTCGTCGCTGCAGTGCGTGAGATATCTGACGCCGACGCGACGCTCTAACGCTCTGAGATCTATAGTTATAGTGTAAGGTGGGACGTACTGTCAGCGCGCGTCGTCCTGATATCTGTCGTCGTCGCTGCAGTGCGTGAGATATCTGACGCCGACGCGACGCTCTAACGCTCTGAGATCTATAGTTATAGTGTAAGGTGGGACGTACTGTCAGCGCGCGTCGTCCTGATATCTGTCGTCGTCGCTGCAGTGCGTGAGATATCTGACGCCGACGCGACGTTTAACGCTCTGAGATCTATAGTTATAGTGTAAGGTGGGACGTACTGTCAGCGCGCGTCGTCCTGATATCTGTCGTCGTCGCTGCAGTGCGTGAGATATCTGACGCCGACGCGACGCTCTAACGCTCTGAGATCTATAGTTATAGTGTAAGGTGGGACGTACTGTCAGCGCGCGTCGTCCTGATATCTGTCGTCGTCGCTGCAGTGCGTGAGATATCTGACGCCGACGCGACGCTCTAACGCTCTGAGATCTATAGTTATAGTGTAAGGTGGGACGTACTGTCAGCGCGCGTCGTCCTGATATCTGTCGTCGTCGCTGCAGTGCGTGAGATATCTGACGCCGACGCGACGCTCTAACGCTCTGAGATCTATAGTTATAGTGTAAGGTGGGACGTACTGTCAGCGCGCGTCGTCCTGATATCTGTCGTCGTCGCTGCAGTGCGTGAGATATCTGACGCCGACGCGACGCTCTAACGCTCTGAGATCTATAGTTATAGTGTAAGGTGGGACGTACTGTCAGCGCGCGTCGTCCTGATATCTGTCGTCGTCGCTGCAGTGCGTGAGATATCTGACGCCGACGCGACGCTCTAACGCTCTGAGATCTCGCCACGCCTCGCGCGTCTGCAGCCACGCGTGCGCCACCGACTTGTCCACGGATAGCCGCTTGCGCTGCTTCACTTGCAGGAGATTGTTTATTAGATCGATCGCTGCAATCAAACAAACAGAATATACTGTTCAATGTTGCTGTGAAGAAATCCCTCAGACTGCACCAAGTAAACTGAAAAAAAAAAAACAAAGGTTGCGCCAGTGAAAAGTAGGTAACTAGTTATAGAATAAATGTTGTGCCCAAGAATGTCTTGCGCGAATCGAATTGACTCTCGTAATGCAAAATTAAATGGATAATACGATAGGTGAGGACATTCGTGTATATATATGTACAGTAAAACTTGTAACTATAAATCCCACAGACTGCGCCATTATACTATAAATAAATAAATATTCATGGACATTTTACACAACGCCCTCCAATCCCAAACTAAGCAAATCTTGTACTATGGAAACTAGATGGCTGATAGAATACTTACATACTTTTTTGTAAATACGTACTTTTAATACATAGTAACACGCAGCCACAGAACAAACATCTACGTTTGCCACACACAAATGTATGGTCTCAGTGGGGATCGAACTCACGACCCACAGCACGACCGAGCTGTCACTTCTGCCAAAGTGTCAAAGTCAATGTCAAAGTTGCATAGAATCATATCACAAGGTACACACCTTCAGCCGAGATTTCCCTCCAAGGTGTAGGCGGGTACATAAAGGCAGCGTTCTGTATCTGTTCGTTGATATCCTCGTCCTCGTTGAAGGGGAATGTGCCAGACAGCGAGACGTACACTATGACGCCGACAGACCACATGTCCAGGGAGCGGTTGTAGCCCTTGTTACGGAGTACTTCGGGGGCTGTACGGTTATGATCAGAATTTTGTCATATATTTAGAATAGAATAGACTTCCTGGGGGGTCGCAGCTAGACACAAGGGGGCGCGTGGCAATTAGTACCTACACCTACTTAATTACATTGAAAGAAATAAAGAAATAAATATCAAATCAAAAATATCAAGCATAAGCAAAGATATCCCAAATTGTACAGATTAGGACACGTACGTACATTCTCGGTACATACTTTCCTTTTTTTCCACTTTTACGTTTGTTCACTTATTTGCATGTACTTACAGATTATTATTATTCTGTGTGATATTGTTATAGTGGGGGTCGTGCCTGATTTTTATGTCCTAAAGGGGTCACAGTTCCAAAAAGATTGAAAAACATTGAAATAGAATAATAGTAAAAGTTTATTTTTGGAACAGAAACAAGGCACAAGTTAGTAGTAAACGATAACATCCGCAGAAGTTTAAAAAACTGTGTCGCGAATATTAACGCCTTCCTCCAGTTTACAATATCCAATGCAAAAACAGGTAGGTATAACTAGGTAAACTCTAAATTTAAACAATTAAGACAAAAGTAGATAAAGTAAGTAGTTGGACAGTAAGCGTTACCTAGATATGCAGGTGTTCCGACCTAGTCGGACAGTAAGCGTTACCTAGATATGCAGGTGTTCCGACCTAGTTGGACAGTAAGCGTTACCTAGATATGCAGGTGTTCCGACCTAGTCGGACAGTAAGCGTTACCTAGGTATGCAGGTGTTCCGACCTAGTTGGACAGTAAGCGTTACCTAGATATGCAGGTGTTCCGACCTAGTTGGACAGTAAGCGTTACCTAGATATGCAGGTGTTCCGACCTAGTTGGACAGTAAGCGTTACCTAGATATGCAGGTGTTCCGACCTAGTCGGACAGTAAGCGTTACCTAGGTATGCAGGTGTTCCGACCTAGTTGGACAGTAAGCGTTACCTAGATATGCAGGTGTTCCGACCTAGTTGGACAGTAAGCGTTACCTAGATATGCAGGTGTTCCGACCTAGTTGGACAGTAAGCGTTACCTAGATATGCAGGTGTTCCGACCTAGTTGGACAGTAAGCGTTACCTAGATATGCAGGTGTTCCGACGACGGACCGTCGGAATGACTTCTCGCCGATGATCCTCGCGAAGCCGAAGTCGCAGAGCTTCACCTGCGGGAACTGCTCGTCCGACGATAGGAGAACATTCTCCGGCTTCAGGTCGCAGTGCACTATGTTCTTCTCGTGGAGATGCTTCAGGGCCACCAAGATCTGAACATACAGTAGATAAATAAATAAATATTCACGGACATTCAACACAACGCCTTCTAGTCCCAAACTAAGCAAAGCTTGTACTATGGGAACTAGATGGCTGATAGAATACATACATACATTTTTTTTTTGTAAATACATACTTATAATACATAGAACACCCAGACACAGAACAAACATCTATGTTTGCCACACACAAATGTTTGTTCTCGGTGGGGATCGCACCCACGACCCACAGCACGGAAGGCAGAACTACTACCGACTGAGCCATGACGCCTGTCAGATATATTCGAGTATTCGGCCATAATATATCCCCCAGATATATTCGGCCATAATATATCCCCCAGATGGCCGAATACTCAAACGCCACAAATGAGTAATGTCAAACAGAGGCAGAGCAATTTTAAGTGGTGCTCAAATTTGAATGACTTTTGAGTATTCCAGCCATAGATAGTCAAATTGGTCAATCCTACTGATATTATAAACGCGAAAGTTTGTATGGATGTTTGCTACTCTTTGACGCAAAAACTACTTATCCGATTTAGACGAAACTTGGAATATTATATTGTCCGTGACCTGGATTAACGCATAGGCTACTTTTTATCCGGAAAAAACCACGGAATCTAACGAGACGCGTACGAAGTCGCGGGCAGCACCTAGTATTATAAACGCGAAAGTTTGTATGGAGGTTTGTTACTCTTTCACACAATAACTACTGATCCCATTTGGATGAAACTTGGAATACATATTGTCCGTGACCTGGATTAACACATAGGATACTTTTCATTCCGGAAAATAAATGGAATGAAACTCGATTTTCGGAATCAGAATCGTTTAATTAGTAGATCTGCATATTTAGTTTATCCATATCTTTAATACTACAGTTACGGTTTATGGTGTATACAGACATAGATTATGACGAGATAAATTGATATAATCCTTAGTTTTGGTTGGTCAGCGTCAAACAGTGGAGTAGTTACCCTTCCACGTTTGTATGGAAAGGTGGGCAACTTGTTGGACCTTAATGCTATGTTAGATCTCACCTGAGCCACCAGGAACTTAGTGATCCGTTCAGTGAGCCGTCCCTTCTCATGAGACAGAATCATCTCCAGCATGTCTCCCTTCAGCTTCTCCATCACCACGAATATTCGTTCCGGAGTTTCGAACATTCGCTCGAGGTTCACCACGCCGGGGTGTGATAGGTTCTGGAGTATTGCCACCTCGTTTTTCAGCTGGGCTTCCTCTTTTGTGGGGAAGCGGAGTTTATCTATCACCTGGGGAATGAGGATTTTTTTTGTTTGAAGACTTCTTCAATCAGGTAAAAAACATCCAGTTTTATTGTAAATTATTTTTTAATACAGTTGCTCAAAAAGTGGCGTATTGCAGGGACGTATAGCGTTCGGGATGTGGGCTATTACACACTCGTGCTTTTTTTTTACCTTTCCCGAACTAGTGCGTTCTCTTTCCCAACTGTCAAAATAATGTCTATTAAAAAGAAAAACCAACCATGAAGTTTTTACAAGTTTTTATGATTCATGCAAATACGTATATTTCTAAAAAGAAGCTACTAATTTGTTACAATATCAGATTTAATCATTTCATCTCATTAAATTTCATTTTCATTTCATATCAATAAAAATACTCTACCTGAAGACTTGGCTGTATGGGCATAGTTCCCTTTAACTACCAGAATGGGTGAAGAAAAAAAATATCTCTGCTTATATTCTACGGTTGACGCCATTTTCAGAAATTTTCTTTTTATTAAATTGCTTCATTTTTTCGCAACTGTATTAAAAATAGTCGTTCAGTACACGTGCGGAACCGTCATTGCAACTTGTTCCGACTGTCAACCCTCGCCTTCGGCTGCGCCTCGGCTCGGGTAGACATTTGTCGGAACTCTTTGCAATGACAGCCTTTCCGCACTTGTAATGAAATATACTATATTCTGTGTACCTAAATTGTGTCGATGAATAAAATGACCACGTGACCCGGTGTATAAAAAGAGCCGGCAAGACGGCGCGGGACCACTTAGCGTTTGGATTTCGACTAAGACTGACGTCTAGTATTGCCTAGGAACTTTATATTTTTGCTTCGTATTGAAGTCATGTTATCTGTGTTGATTTCTCGAGTTCAATATTAAGTGTTGGTTAAGTGTTAGTTTTAGGTGGATTGGTTGTTCTTTTTTTTAATAAATCTTTGTTGAAGTTCATAAAACTATTTCATTTGACTTTAAAGTGGTTATTTGTCAGAAACACAGCGCTTATGCCACCTTTTCGCTTGCACATCTCAATACTTTTGAAGATATAAAATCTGTAAACGTAATTATGCACAATCACGTTTTACACAATAACAAAGCAAATTTTGCATTGCAAAGGATTACCAAAAATGAAAACGTTGGAAAAAAAATTCCAAAAAAAAAAATTGTACTATCGTGTCCAATTTCAGTGCATGTCGTTTGACTACTTTTGTTTTAGTTATATAGTAGGTGAGGGGGTACCTTGTTATATAGTATGTGAGGGGGTACCTTGTTTTAAAGTAGGTGAGGGGGTACCTTGTTTTATAGTAGGTAAGGGGGTACCTTGTTATATAGTATGTGAGGGGGTACCTTGTTATATAGTATGTGAGGGGGGTACCTTGTTTTATAGTAGGTGAGGGGGTACCTTGTTTTATAGTAGGTGAGGGGGTACCTTGTTATATAGTATGTGAGGGGGTACCTTGTTTTAAAGTAGGTGAGGGGGTACCTTGTTTTATAGTAGGTAAGGGGGTACCTTGTTATATAGTATGTGAGGGGGTACCTTGTATTATAGTAGGTGAGGGGGTACCTTGTTTTATAGTAGGTGAGGGGGTACCTTGTTATATAGTATGTGAGGGGGTACCTTGTTTTAAAGTAGGTGAGGGGGTACCTTGTTTTATAGTAGGTAAGGGGGTACCTTGTTATATAGTATGTGAGGGGGTACCTTGTTATATAGTATGTGAGGGGGTACCTTGTTATATAGTATGTGAGGGGGGTACCTTGTTTTATAGTAGGTGAGGGGGTACCTTGTTTTATAGTAGGTGAGGGGGTACCTTGTTATATAGTATGTGAGGGGGTACCTTGTATTATAGTAGGTGAGGGGGTACCTTGTTTTATAGTAGGTGAGGGGGTACCTTGTTATATAGTATGTGAGGGGGTACCTTGATAGCGACGGGTCGTTGTGTGCGTCGATGCAGTCCGGCGTACACGATGCCGAACTGTCCGGAGCCGAGCACCTCGTCCGGATAGATCTGGTACACCTGCGCCATCTCCACCGCGCGTGTGCCGGTACCGCTCTCGCCTGCTGCGCTACCGCCCGCCACTGCCGACATGCCTTCTGGGGAACATCGACACAACACATACGGTAAACTACTGTAATCTTGACACCCCCTCCAATTGGTAGGGGTGCCAACATTAGGGTAGTTTACCCTATATTGTAAATAAATACTATTAGAACTATTAGGGTAACTAAATTCGTCACAAAGTAAAAGGTAAGACGGGAGTAGGTAGTTAAGTTAGTGAATGCATACCGGTAGCGTGATGTGTGACGGGTAGCAGTGCATGCCGGACGGCAGTCTCCCAGGAGCGAGCGAGATAGGCGCCGACACCAGAGTCCGGCGCAGCGCCGCCGCTCTCCACACCCACCATGTAGTCCACGTTGGCAGTACGCAGCTCGAAGCAATGCATCACCTCCGTACCTTACAACAGTTACAACACATAACAATACAAATACTAATGTTTTTATTGCTTCCAATAGATAATAGTAGATAACAGTGTTGAAAATCTCCTTGTAAGGCGTATGTATAAGGCAGACAACCCTCTCGCTCGCACATTTCAACATTTTTGAAGATATAATATAACTAAATGTAATTATGTGAAATTGCAGAGGTCGAGAGAATAACAATGCAAAGGTTCAGTAAAAATATCACAATGATCCAAACAAGTTTTCTAACCTAAAAATGTGCATTTAAATTTATCGCATTGGTACAAGTTTGAGCTCCACCCTGCAATTTCACATAATTACATTTAGTGATATTAGATCTTGAAAAATGTTGAAATGTGCGAGCGAGAGGGTTGTCTGCCTTTTACATACGCTTTAAGTATGAAATGTGAAAAGTGACAATGCACACAATGCAACGATCTATTATTTTCAAACCTCGCAACACTTTCTAGGCCACCTTAAGGCCTCCGTTGGAGCTTTAAACCTGCTTGAGCCTGGACCGACCGGTTAAAGTGTTCTTCGAAGCACGGAAGGGCTCAGATGTAAATGACTAACGGTCACCTATCCAAATAGTGACCGCCCCGAACGTCGCTTAACTTAGTGAAGATTGACTAAGCAAGCTACGTCACGATCGATTTTAACCAAATACTCAGAGAAACAGAAAGTTTCACTCTTTAGCATAGCTTACACGTCAACCATGTAAGCTATGTTTGCTGTTTGTAGTTCTATCTAAGCCATACATTACTGGCAAAGGAACTAACAAAACTATAAAGAAAAACACCAAATTGCAATCAGCTCTTATAATTAGACCCGAGATTCTTGAATTTCTCAAATGCTTCCAATGCCGTTGACTCAAATTTAAACCTAAGTTGTACACTGAAATCGAATGCACAATGTAAACATCTTTAAGAACAATCAATTCTAATCTTTCTCTTAAACATACCCTTCAATTCGCAGCAAATACTAATATGAAAAGTGGTTTTAGCATCTGGAGTACCACAAGGTTCCATTCTTGTTGCATTACTCTTCAACCTTTACAGAAATGCAAACTTACCTGGATGAGGTTGACGTGCAGTGTCGACAGCTAATATTTCGTTTAGCGGGATTTCTTTATAGTAGTTACTGCTGTGTTCAGATGTAAACAAAGTAATAGATTTGCTGTCAAGCCGCCAGTAGTGACGTTTCATCTGAAAAAAATAAAAACCAACCATATGGATTCGTAGGGAACAAACTCTTATTTTTTTAAGACTTTATAGTTTTGGAAAGTTATTATAATGCCGGTTAAGATATATCAAATAAAATCTCAGTAATCTTTTCAATGCTGAAAAATGGCGGCTTCAAACTCCATAGTGGATTTATTTTGTCTTTGATCTACTATTATCAAGTACCTAGAACCAACTGTAGTACCCCAGTAGGCTCATCTGATGTACAATCCTGCAAAACCCCATACAATACACCATGAATTGATAAAAATACAACAGTATAAACATACAGTCTTATCCTTATTAGTGAAATGCACCAGCCAGCCTTCCTTGAGCCACTGTCCGTCCTTCTTCTTGGTGTGCTTGACTGACTGCACTATCCTCATGAGCGGGATGTTAGCGCTGGGTGATGATGATGAGCTGTAACGTTACACAGATCAGCCCCGACTGTGCTGGGGAATAGAGGGGGGCTGGTGGGGGGGATAGCTGTGGGTTTGTATATGTACCGTTATTATCCTACTAATATTATAAACGCGAAAGTTTGTAAGTATGGATGGATGGATGGATGTTTGTTACTCTTTCACGTAAAAACTACTGATCCGATTTGGATGAAACTTGGAATATATATTGTCCGTGACCTGCATTAACACATAGGCTACTTTTTATCCCGAAAAATCAATGGGATCCAACGGGACGCGAACGAAGTCGCGGGCGGCACTTAGTAGGTAATTATTATGTTATTAGGTTCGCGAGGACCTATAATTGGTCCATCAGACACTTAATTGTAAGTAGCTTAACCAGTATCATGGCTGTTCTGCCTGTGTTCCATAAAAATAAATAAATTATTAACCAATGAAGCGCTCGTGTCTAGGCTTGCTTAGGGCCGTAAGATCAATAGTGGTTTAAACCAAGTGGTTACGGTCCTTAGTCAATCTTCACCGATTACCTAAGTTAAGCGACGTTCTGCGCGGTCACTATTTGGATGGGTAACCGTTGAATGAAGTTTTTTGTAAGTTGATTTATATGGGATGGTTCTTAGTTTAGTGAAAATTGTTGGAGCCGTTTCCAAGTTATGAGGATATTCATCAGCTCTGAAAACCAGTTTCGAGCAATCTCAGGCATATTGCAATTTGAAACATTTAGTTTATTTAGTATTAAGATCTGATGAACTTCATAACTGAAGGAGTTATTCTATAAATAAATGTAAATTCCGATTCAATGGTGACAGAATGAATATTTGAAGACGTACATACGTACATAATAAATGAAGTAGTATACAGACACACCCAGACACAACAGACAAATAAAAAAAAAACATAACTTTACATTTACCGACACCTTTAGGCTAAGCACGGGTAACATAAAATAAAGAAGGCCTTCGAAAGAAAAATAAATTAGGTCTACTTTAACACCACATTAGCTATTCCGCCACCACAAGCCCTCCGGATGGAAACGCTGACGATATAACTTGACCACTTTGAAATTAGCTGTTCGACGTCACAGATAGGGGTCATCCATAAATTCACAAATGTGACCAACTGTGACAAGGACGGGGGAAGGGTCAATAAATCACGAAATTGGTGTGACGTAACTTATGGTTGACCCCATATTTGTAACTTTGAGCGATAAGGACGAATTCTGTCCTATAATTACTTTAGGGGCACCAAGCTTTTGCAACGTTTAAATTAGGACAGAATTTGAAAATCTATAGTTGGAAAAATCGATATACCGCGAAAATAAATTGACAAAATAAGCTATCGAAACAATAACCATGTATAAATGTTTTTGGGGTTGCCGTTTTATTCGGTTGCAAAGTTTGCTCGGTGTTACCATATGACGTGGAACAGTTAAATTCAATTCCTGATTATACACCACAATAACGCATATTAATTACGAAATACATCCACTGTACTATTATTATCATATAATATAAGATAAAATATAGAGACTGCGATTTGCGGTGATGGCAATCCTATAGATGAATCTAAGCTAAAAAAACACTTGGCAAAGGGACAAACCTCCAGTGCCAGAACAAAATTAAAAAAAAAAACAAAACAAATCTAAGCTAAATTTAAATTCAATTATAAATAGACTCGAAAAAAAGAAACCAGCGGACCTAAGATGCGCACCGCCAGAGTCAAAGTCAAAGTCAAAGTCAAAAATCTTTTATTCAATAAAATCTCACTGATCACTTTGAATCGTCATTACGTTTTGTATGATTAGGTATGATTACATATTTTTTTTATTGGATGAGTTGGAGCTAGTTCGTCCCAAGCTTGTTTGTCTTCTAAATAATCAGATATTTTATAGTATGCTTTTAAAAGAAGTCTCTGTTTTATTACGTTTTTGAACTTGCCAATCGACAACTGAGACACATCACTTGGGATTTTGTTGAAGAAGCGTACACATTGCCCTTTGAAAGATTTACTAATTTTTGTGAGCCTAGTGGTGGGAACAGCGAGTTTGTCTTTATTTCTAGTGTAATGTCGTTCTGTCAAAATGTAAGCATTTTGTACCAGTTTAGTAACTATTGCATTATCTGTGGTAATGTTGTCGAGAAACCGCGCCTTTGAATTCTCAACTTTTGACATTTCTGCATGACTATTATCTCGTCCTCGGAGAGGTACGACGACTAACAAGTGTCAAAAGTGTACATTACGGCGCGTTTTGTCGACACCATTAGGTACCACAGATAATAGTTCCTAAACTGGTACAAAATGCTTACATTTTGACAGAACGACATGACAAATATCTCGCGGTGCGCATCTTAGGCCCGCAGGCATAATATTAAGTCTATCCCATCCCACTAATATTATAAAATGTTTAATTTTTGATGTTTGGATGTTTGCGTTGATGAAACTTGGATAATACTATAGTTCGTAACTTGGATTAACACATCTTACTTTTATCCCGAAAAAGTAACAAAGTCGCGAGTGGACTCAATTTAAGGCGTATGTAAAGGGCAGACAACCCTCTCGCTCGCACATTTCAACATTTTTGAAGATATAATAAAACTAAATGTAATGATGTAAAATTGCAGAGCTTCAGGGTCGAGAGAATAACAATGCAAAGGTTCAGTAAAAATATCACATTGATTCAAACAAGTTTTCTAACCAAAAAATGTGCACTTTAATTTATCACATTGGTATAAGTTTTTTGGTCGGTAAACTTGTTTGGATCAATGTGATATTTTTACTGAACCTTTGCATTGTTATTCTCTCGACTCTGAAGCTCTGCAATTTCACATAATTACATTTAGTAAGAGGACACATCCTACCGTGTTCTCTACAGTAGTAAGATATAAGATAGGGTTGTGTATCGTGGTGTATATATATATATATATGAGATGGTCAAGTTACCGCCAGCAAGTATATGAGAGTGTATATGTACCTGCTGGGCCTGCTGGCGCCGCGGTCGCCGTGTGTCGTGTCGCGCTGTGGCTCCTCTCCCACAGACACGCGCTCACGGACACGGACCTCAACCTACACACACACATACGGTAAACTACCCTAATCTTGGCACCCCCACCAAGTGTTGCCACTTCTCGGATTTATCTTATTTACTAAGAAAAAGCCAGACCTCACGATGTTTCATTTCTCTGATTTATCCTATTTACTAAGAAAAAGCCAGACCTCACGATGTTTCATTTCTCTGATTTATCTTATTTACTAAGAAAAAGCCAGACCTCACGATGTTTCATTTCTCTGATTTATCCTACATATTTACTAAGAAAAAGCCAGACCTCACGATGTTTCATTTCTCTGATTTATCCTATTTACTAAGAAAAAGCCAGACCTCACGATGTTTCATTTCTCTGATTTATCTTATTTACTAAGAAAAAGCCAGACCTCATGATGTTTCATTTCTCTGATTTATCCTACATATTTACTAAGAAAAAGCCAGACCTCACGATGTTTCATTTCTCTGATTTATCCTATTTACTAAGAAAAAGCCAGACCTCACGATGTTTATTATGATGAAACATCGTGAGGTCTGGCTTTTTCTTAGTAAATAGGATAAATCAGAGAAGTGCCAACAATTGGTGGGGGTGCCAAGATTAGGGTAGTTTACCCTACTCTTATAAAACTGTAAATAAGACAAAATCTAAAATGAAAGATATGGATAAACTAAATAATGCAGATCTACTATAGTAGGTGCCAAATAACACGGTAATACAGGTAATTCACCCACCTTCACCACGATGTCGCAAAATTTTGAATTAGTGATTCTAGGAGCCAGTTGCTCGCGACTGGATTGCAGTAAAAGTCAAGGGTACAGTGTAAAAGTCCATATATTCTCAGAAGAACGATTCTGACCTTTTTCGTTATCCCTCACCTCATTTTCATCAATAGTGCCACCTTCGGCATTGTCCAGTCCGTCATCGGACTCGTCGTCAACCAATCGCGCCGTGTCTGAGAACTCACTGCCTGTGCTGATGTTATCCTGGTTCTCACCTAAAACAGATATTTGCATTCTCATGGTTAAAGTTGGAGCTTGAAGTCTTTTTATTCCAGTTTTCCCCTGCCGGCAGTCGCTCAGGTCGCTAAGGGGATTATTGGACATAAGTTCCATAAATCCCCCACGCAGGGGACTGACGCAGGGGAAAACTGGAATAAGCCTTTATATTATGGAAAATAATGGGCATCTGACTGCTCTTCAAACAGACTTAATATTTCCGTGCTTCTGTAAACTAAAATGAACTTAAAACCGTTGGCAACAAGGTTAGTTTTAGCACTTACTATGAACATCTCTGATCTCCGGTCCGCAGTCCTTAGGTACATAAGGCAGACACTTGCGATGCGCGTTGTAGTGGCAGTCCCGGCACTGTAACCCCTGCTTGAACAGTCCTCGCAACAGCTTCTTGCAATGCCGACAGACAGTCGGACGGGTGTACGTGTGCACTTCGAAGGTGTGGGGTATGCCGAGTGAGGATTGCGGCCAGGCGCCGGGCATTGACCCCGTTCGGGACGGGGAGCGACTGTGCTTTCCTGGCTGGAATAATATACTCTGTCCTGACTTCCTGCTTCTTAGTTTGCCACAAATACAGACATTTGTACAGGTATCTGAGTTACCTACACTGGGCGTCAAACGCGGTAACTTAAATTGGGTAAGCCTCAACTCTCAGTAAATGTTAACAATTTGTCAATAAATATGGCTTAGATCATATTTTTTGACGAAATTAGCTATGTTACCTGTTGTAAGACAAAACCAGAGACAGTTTGAATAGTGAGAATGCCCATAAATGTATACAAGTTATGGTATTTAACAAGAAATGCCCATCCTATATCTATCCTAGACATTGCAATCAGATTTACTTGAATTTTGAATGTGAATTGTATTGGATGATGGGTACCAAAGGCCTTTGAAATGAAACAAGCATTGAATTATAATTCATTTATTAAATAAAATAACCAATGCTACCCACCACCCAATGTGCTGTTAGTCTTACAATATTAATAATAAAATATTTATTTAAATGTTTTAATATTAATTACTATGTTTCTAAATAAGATTGTTTAGTACAAAAGTACTGTGTAAACTTTGATGGAATATTATTTAAAATACTTTTAACAAAATATAAGGAAGATAAGGATAAAGTAAATTGGAATGTTTGAACAGTCTTCATTTAGTTATAGAGATTCGTTATGAAATTCTAAGTCATTTGAAACCTAGCTGTAAAAGAATAAAAGAAATTATAAGTAAATGCATTTCAAAATACTCTTTTTAATTAATACCTAGTATAAGAATTTACGTCATATTATTATTACTTGATTTTTACATAAACCCCCTTTAGCAAACAATACTAGTTTAAATTATGGTATGTTTTGATATTAGTTTGAATAAAAACATACAAGCGAGTCTACAACGTAATGCAAAATAAAAGAGGTTTTCGTAAAGTATTGAGTCTATGATTGCATAAAATATCGATATCATAGCGTTCTTCGAGGTGACGAGATAAGCGAGCCGCCATACCACGTTCGAATAACTTAACTTTATTATTGAACGTAAGAGTTTTAAACTATATTTATTGGCTCTAAGAGCCTCCGTACGGGAGTTGAACGCGGTACATGGAAATTTAAGCCCTAAATACGATCATCTTTCAGTTGCGTTTGCAACACCAAGACAGTTTTTGTGACGAGATCAGAGAGCCGTCTTACCATACCCGAAAGATAGTAACCCTATCTTTAAAATCTACGATCTTTAAGTTTTATGTATCGAAAGCTGCGTCGGTCTCTAGTTGCACTTAAGTACCGCATCTAACTGTGATCTTAACCACCACCTCAAGATCGGAGCGACAGACAGCGACCTCTGTCGCAGCTGCCTTCTCCGTTACTTTAAGGAGTTGTGCTGGCTGGAGTGAGGTCAGCAGGGGGACAATCTAAATATATAAAACTTTTTTGAAGCTGACTTAGAATCAACGCAGAGACTAAACTATACGTCCTAGAGGTATGACATTTGGAGGGTAATATCCTTATATAGTGTAGGGGTACACAAGTCACACACTAAAGGGTCTAGAACGCGAGCAACGCCACGGGCGACGGCGTGCACAATACACCACAACGCGGGACGTCAGTGCAGATCACATTCCCCCACGACGAATTAGAACTAGTGATCATCTTTTAATTGTGTATGCGGCGGCCATTCCTTCCCGGTGACGAGATCAGTGAGCCGCCTTACCAGCGAGTCCTCGTGCGAGGCGCTCGACGCACGCGACGGCGAGCGCCGAGCGCCGCCCCCACCCCCCGCCGCACCCGCACCCGCCGGGCTCGTGCAGTTAGACGGCACCTTCACTGCACACCGCTTGTGGTAGTTCAATCCGCAACCTGCAACAGAGCTAACCTTTGTACACAAACATAACGGTGGATACACATTACACACGTACGTATGCTCGATGCTTTTGGTCAATCTCGAGCAAGTGCAAACGTGTGATCATGCAAGGCTCAAGACAAATGTTCGACGTGTATACGCAGGGTCGAGCATATTTGTAGGTAGCCATCGAGCATGTACGTACGTGTGTATCCACCATTAAGCTTGGTTTCGTTTGATCGGATCGATGACTGTTTATTAGATTTTTCTTTACTTTCAGGAGGACAGTAAGGACTTCATCATCATCAACCTATATCAGTCCACTGCTGGACGTAGGACTCTCCCAAGACGCGACACTGAGCCCGCTATTCGGCTCTTCTCATCCAGTACATTTTGCAGATTGTCGGCCATTCTTGCTGGAAGGCGTCCTATACTACGCTTGCCTTGTTCTTCGGCAAACATGCCCGACCCCCTGCCATTTCAGCTTGCTAATCCTCTGAGCTATGTCGACCACCTTAGTTCTTTGTTGGATTAACTTATGTCGGCTTCTATCTTTAAAGAAACTCCGAGCGTAAGGACGTGAACACTTGTAAAGTTACCTTCGCACTTGAGTCCCTGACGCACGAGTCCGAACAGCATCTCCCCGCAGAAGTCGCAGAATGTGGGCGCCTTGTACGAGTGTACGGCCAGCGCGTGCGGCCGCGGCGCCACCGTGCTCTCGGCGCCGTCGCAGATCAGCGCTGGAACACATATGCTATGCATGAGGAATACAATGTCGAGGTAAGGGGTGGCGCTGTACAAATTACCTAGATTTGATGCAAACGCCTGATTATTATTATAGTAAAGATGGAACGTGGCTCTGCGCCGTAGCTTATAGTAAAGATGGGGTCCCCCTGCGCTTATACACAGCGCCATTTACTTCAAACCCTGCATAAATCGTCATGTGTCACCTAGAATGTGGTGAAACCAACCAAAGCATGCTAAAGGAAAAATAAACCTCTGATTTGAACATCAAAAACTGGATGCATTTAAAGGAGTCAATGCCACGCAAAAGTAGGATATTCATGAGCAATCATCTACTGCTGTATTATTGATTTACTGAAATTTAAATAAAACATTTGCCCGATCATACACAACTCACGGTTGGCAGTGAGCACGATCTCGACCAGGGTCTCGTCGATGACGTCAGTGGCACAGTTGATGAGCTGCAGCACGTTCGGCGAGCAGTAGTCGTGCCGAAACAGCAGGATTCGGTCTCCGAGCCGGTTCAGTCCGTTATCTGGTATCTGGAATCGGGGGTTTATTCACTATCTGTCAGTGTGAAGCATTGGTTTATTATGAATCAATGCTGTAATTGGCTCTGCCATCCTTTGATGCATTGAAAAACGAAGTGACGAAAAAACCTAGATATTGAGTCTTTGTATTGAGCCGCTACTTTACAGATAGGGGGGCGTCCATAAATTACGTGAGGTGTTTAAGGGGGGGAGGGGGTCGAGTCAAATCTCATCTAATCTTACGTTGGGGAGAGGGGGGGTCTCGGCAAATATCACGCAATTTTTTTTCTGATTGAAACAAAAAAAAATTATACTATTTTGGTCTATTTAATCCAGATTGTACATGCTTAAGATTTAATCTTAAGCGTAATCGTAGTACGATTAAGATCATTTACTAATTCGTTCGAAAGAAAATACGTTTTTAAAAACGCGTTTACGTAAGAAACTCACATTTTGAAAAATCTCACGTGAGATTCGGGGATAGGGGAGGGGGTTGAATAAAATCTCACGACATCTCACCAGGGGGGGAGGGAGGGGCAGAAAATTTAAAAAAACACCTCACGTAATTTATGGACGCCCCCTAGGATGTTTGTTACTTCTGCCTAAAACTATTACGTTCCATCACAGAGTAGGTAGAGCACGTCCATCGAAGAGGAAATGGTCTCCGTTAGCTACGTTTCAAGTCATACTTTAACTTCTGACGATCAGGTAGAGCTTGTCTTTCGTTGAATGTAATGTGGATTACTAGAAACTGAAGCTGTATGTTACTGCTTAGATCTTGCCAAGTTTTCGAGGGGTTTCAAATCTAGCCATTGTATGGGTACCTTCTCATTGACGAACTTGACAGCCATCTCCTTGAGGTAGGCCAGGGTGAGGATATTAGCGGGGGCCGCCACTGCGTCCCGCATCACGCCCAGCTGGAACAGGAACGTGACCTCGTCCTCCATCGCAGCAGCCTGTTAGACCTGCAACAATCTAAATTCATAACAGCTTTGACGATTTCGTGAGACTATCACTGTATCCTCGAGCAAACTGTCTACAAGTGTGAAAAATTATATTGTCGATAATTTCATAGGTATAACGCATGTCACCTACGTTTTATTATATCGTCTGTATCAGCGTCGCGGCGCGGGGCATGTGCATGGTACTGCAAGATGAAGTAATGCAAAACATGTGACTTAATTGGTGAAATAGCGAAGGTGCATGTTTATCAACACTGATAAATACATCGACTGGAGGTGTAAAGTCACGCTAAATATATCATTTCTGCGTAGTTTTTACGATGACCTCTGTGAGGTATCATATTTTGGGAAAAGATCACCGGGCAACGAATGGAAAATTTACCAACGGCGGCGTACAGTAATGAAACAAGATGAAATGCATATTGCAGAGATAAACCTCTTGGTTAACGATGGTACGAGACGCATTATTGTGAGATTGGTCTTTTGGTCTTTCAGTCCGAAGATTATAAAGTTGTGTAAATTTTAATGCACCGTTTCTAAAATGTAACCTGTACTTATGTATATCACCCTGTTAGACAGGCAGTTTTTAGTAAATTAATTGTGTGAAATAAATAGTTAGACACAAAGCTACAATGTCTGACTAATTTGGTATCTAAATTTACGAAATTATGCGACTATTTACCGATTATCTCAGAATATGCTCAATGTTTGAGGAAAAATCTGAAGGTTGCGAAACTTGCCTGTCACTGCTTTATTTAATTAGTTTTGATATGTACGTACATATCAGTAATTATTAACTATTTATTATTAAAGTTTAGTTAGTGGTAGGTAGCTTGTGCTTGTGCATGCACCCTGTTGGGCACTGCAATGTGTTCTTTGCAGAGGTAGGTAATTCAACTCCTACTTCTAAATACTTTTCATCTGATATTTTATAAATCATTCTAAACTTGTATAATCTACACTTGAAGAAACTTGAAGAAACCTTAAAATGTAGGCAGCTTTAAAAACTTCGAAAGAACTTTCCTTGAACGAAACAAAGAAACTTAATCGCATTATTATGTTTTGCAAATTCTTTACGTAGAAACTTAAGCCTTGAGGATTTGAAAGAAAGAAGAAAGAAAGAAAGAAAATAAATTTATTTGCAAACACTTACAATAAACTATAACACAAAGGCAGGTGCAATGAAGCCTAGTGTTGCAAACCGGACCATGACTCAGCATGAAATTAGTAACTAGTAAGCTACTAACGCTGGTCTTCCGTCATGGCCGTCCGGTGATGCCACGGGCAACCCAACCCACATGTTAGACGTAACAAATAAATGTGAAAGTGACAAAACATAAAGCAAAAGTAACATAAGTAACATAACAAATATATTGATAAAAAAAGAAACAAAAACACAGATACTACGCAGTAACCAAGAAGAAAAATATAAATATGCAAAGGGTACACATTTGCGCTACAGTTATGTAAGTATATTGGTAGGTATACTCCATAGTTTACATGTACGCGCCTATACCTAGATTAGATGATGCTTGATTCGTGTCTATGACTTTCTTGCTTTTTCTGACATTCAAACAGGAATTGCTTAAGTTTGATTCTGAAACTTTGTGCACTTTGCAGGTTCCGTATTGGTGGTGGGATATTATTCCAGCACTTCGAAGCAGCGTAGCGGAAACATCCCCGGAAAGAAGCCGAGCTGTGTCGCTGTATCGAGAGCTGCTTCGAGTGCAGGCGAGAGCCACAGGATCTGGAGCTTGATATCCACGTTAATTTTTCATGGAGATAGGCAGGTGCCTTATGCTTCAGCACGCCAAACAATAGACACGCAAGATGTAATTTTTGACGATGCTTCATTTTCAGAACAAGATGTTCGTTCAGAAACGGTGTGACATGCCCTCTGAATGGTATATCGAAGCAGAACCGGGCACAGGCGTTCTGAACTCTCTGCACTAGTCTTTGTGTTCTGGCTAAAAGTCTAGGACTAAAAACAACATCAGTGTAGTTGAGTTTTGACAGAACAAGAGACTCTAACTAACAGAACAAGAGACTCTAACTAACTATTTGCGATTCTAACTAACGAAATCTAATCGCAACACCTTCAAAGGTTTCGCTGAAACCTTACTTTATATTAATCAACATTTTTGTTCGGTAGAGAGTTCAATTAGATCAGTAAACAAGAATTAACCAGATCCTTCTTACTGCATTTGGTCTTCCTAAAACCTCTTTGAACTGAATTTGATAAGATAAACTATTGACACACATTTCAAGCTTTGGTAAAATCAATTTGGAAGCGATTTGAAAAATTAATTAAACAATGCGTGAACTTATCTGAATTTTGCGGATCATTTTGGTCAGCGGCTGTGGCCGTGACATCGTTTCATCGTTGCGAAGTGCACAAGCTACTGGCCGATCAGCTGAGTATACTCAACCACAGAAGCTTTGTGAAGTTTTAAGTAGAAAGAAGCCTATATTCGGTATACGTATATAGCTTCCATAATACTAGTAGCTAAGCTAGTACAACAATGAGCTAACATAGATGATAGAGTTGGGAAAATGGAATTTCTTGCTAAATGAAGTTAACTGTAAGCTTTTTGTCAATTTTATGCTTACTGTTTTAGCTTTAGAAATTAAGATACGTTCAAAAGGTTGTAGCACCGTATAGCGGTATACTTTCCCAAGGAACTAGACAGTCACCAAGTGGATAGCTTCAAATCTGCAGATTCTTCCACATGATCGTGTACTGTGAATCGTTTTCTGACTAGTTTAGGTGGGTTTCGGGAAGTATAAAGCTGATGTGGTTGCGTGTACGTCCATGATGGGCGATAAGGGTACACGTGTCGCGTCGATTGGGCATCGCAGCCGTGCCCCGCGGCCTTGATCCTGAGATAGCGCCTGCAGTTGCTAACCGGTCATTTCTTTTTTCTCACTGCTGTAGTCACTGATAAATATGCAATTATTTGTGCAACTTCCGAGGTTAGGTGAGAACTCGTAGCCAGACAACCTGGCTAAGAGAAAAGGTGGGATCTTTTGATGTCTGTTAGAGAAATTAAATAAGCTCACCAATCCTGCATGTGTTACAATCGGTAGGCTAGACATTGGTATGAAATGAAAGTCTTACCTTAAGGTTTTGGAGCCCTTATGTTTTTCCAAAGATTATATGTTGTCTCAGGAAAAATACAGTTCAATTTTAAATTGTGTGTACTGACGTATCAAGGAATATTACACATGCAGTTGGCTTATCCGGCAAACGTCATCGATCATCAGACTGGCCATCGGTTAACAAAACCATTTTCGATCAACAGGTCCTTATCGGACACTATCAGCCGATGTATAGGTCGTCGATGTGGTCAGATCGACGCGACCGAGTGGACCAGAGCACGGGAAAGTCAATTGCGAGAATAGTGGTAATCTGTAGTCATGTTGCGACTCATAATCTGTTTAACCTAAAGCATAGACTAAAAATAAAACCTGTTTAGGAATGTCTAAACGAAGCCTTATCATATGACACACCACTTAATTTTTTTTGGATGGATGTTTTTTATTTTTTTTATTTCTGTCTTGGTCCTTGATAACTTTACAACCCTTCGTTCGATTTACCTTAATAATCTTACGTGTAAACTATGGTAGTACTGTCGACCTACCATTCTATGCAGATCGGATACGCGATTTAACATACAACGCCGATTTTCCCAAGTTAATACTAGAATATTCGGTCGCTTCGCTCGATCAATTTCGACGAGTTTGTAAGTCGACTACCTCCTCATTTCAAGTTCATTGTACAACTCACGGAATAAGGTGGTAAATAGCCAATAAATAAAATGATATGTTTACTTACACGTGTAAAGTTTTGAGTAAACCGGTTGGCGACGTTTGTATCATTCAGGTTGACAGCGCCGTCGCGGAACAAAAAAACCTTGTATATTACATTGCGTAGTGCCACTTGTCAGGCATAATAAAACGTATACCGGGTGTAAAAAGACCACTCACGAATACCCATCAATATTAGACAACTTTTCTTATGAACCTAACAGTATTATATATAGTATTTTATACTAGCTGATACCCGCGACTATTCGTACGCGTGCGAAACTTTCCACCAAAATATCTGTCAACCAGCTTACGATGAACCTCGTAGCAAATGGCTGCGTTTGGTTTAGAGAGTTCAAGCTGTATCTAAAAATCCATGTCTTTGATTTCAATAAGACATAGCCTATGTTTCAATCCGAACAAACAAACAGTCAAACTCGATTTTCGGAATCAGAATCGTTCATAGATCTGCATATGTAGTTTATATCACCATATCTTTAATTTTAGTTTTTGGCTTCTTTACAGTTTTATAATAGTATAGATGGACAAAACACAATACCTACTTAGCAAAAATGTATGGAATAGCAGATTGTTTTGCGCTAGCAGTGTTGGTTGCATTGGTAAAGTTGTTATGATTTAATAGGTATTTTTATAAAGTTTTCGTGAGTGGTCTTATTACACCCTGTATAGTTTTGAAACGAATGGAGATTTTATATTCATGATAGTGTAAAATAATTAAGAGAAGTCCGCTTTTTAACGCCTTGTCCGAATTTTTATATTAGTATACCACGTGCTAAGATAATATTATGATAATACAAGTTTGTAGGTGTATTTTTATCGTTTTTTAGCACATCAACCTCTTTGTTTATTTTTCTATGTTAGCTAGTTGGTACTGCAGTAAGGCAGCGGTTGGTACTACTGTTTTAGGTGATCGGGAGGAACGGCTGTTACATATTATTCGCTTATTACTTTAAAGCAAGGAGGAGGTTCTCATCGTTTCTTCAATCGGTTGTTTTTTTTTTTAAATGTTTGTTACCTCATTACTCCCTCATTTATGAACGAGGCGTAACAAACTGAAGTCGGTTTTTCAAGTTTTTAAACCTATAAATTATACAACAGATGTACACTAACGCACGACCCAAATTCTATAAGCATCTACCAGCAATCTAGTTCCCATAGTAAAAGCTAGTTTGGGACTAGAGAGCGTTGTGTGATATGACCAAGAATATTTGTTTATTTATTTATAAGCTTTTGAAATGTTTGTAAGAAAATAGTGGCTATACCACAGTATGAAAGAGTCTTTATTTGCGACCTCATAGGTTTTGCAAAGCAGTTAGGCGTCAAGTAATTTGATGTGATAAAAAAATAGCTTTTGATTTATGGTGTGGTGCTATTAACCTTGAGAACCAGGTTAGTACGTAAAGAGCCTTCAACTTTTTTTAAACTAGACTCGTGTAAGTGTATCTACATAACAGATGTCATAGTTATTGTCGTATTCTGGAAAATAAATAGGTTTAAAATTTATTTACTGAAAGACAATACTCATTAACATGCTAATAGCTGTGTATAGTATTATATTATCTTAGTAAGTAGGTATGATAATAGTATTTTTATTTTAATTTCGTTATTATAAGTATAAAATATTTTCTTGTCAAATAGTACACCCTAGCCGACCTTTCTATTTATACGCTCCACTCCATCCAAAGGTTGTCTGGAAGAAATCGCTCCCTAGCGATAAGACCGTCCATTGTACGTAATGTATTATAATGTAATCTGTCTCGCATATTAGTTAGTAAGGTGTACCTACGTACAATAAAGTATTTTCATTCATTCATTCATAGCGTAAAATATTTCTTAGTTAACAAGTAGGTAGTATAAAAGTAAATGAAATGGAATGGTTTAATTATTTGTCTGAAATAAGTAGTACCTATAAACAAAAAAGTAACAAATCAAAGGGTAAAAAACACCCGTACGCTGTGCTAATTTACTACATAAACACTGATCCGGACTTAAGCATATTACGTATGGAAATCTCTACTACCTATGATTGACTAACTTTTTCTGTATCGGCATACGGATCTAAGTAAGTATGGTAAGCTAGTTTTTCGTTCAACTTAAGGATAAACCGACACTCAAGCTATTGTAAATTGTAAAAATGATCGAAATCTATGCTTGAGTCCTCAGTGCTTGATATAGGTAAGTATACGAACACCTTTAATTTATTACACGTGTTGTATTTGGATGACCTAGCAATATAGTTTTCGATAACATGAGTCATCGAGCGTTTCTAGGACAACGATCGAGTGCATACACGTGGAGAGGGACTTACTTTTATTAGCACAAGTGAGACAAGCTAGCGCTGCGCCCATGCCAGCATCATCATCATCATTAACCTATATCGCTCCACTACTGGACGTAGGTCTCTCCGAAGACGCGCCACTGAGCGCGGTCTTTGTCTCTTCTCATCCAGTGTTTGCCAGCTACATGTGATCGTCACCCCACCTTTTTTTTTTTTTTTTTTTTTTTACGTGAGGAAATCCATCATGGATACCTACTGCTTGTTACAGCGGTAGGTTATGTCAGACTCTACTGACTAAAACCTCACGGTCCGTCGGGCACTTTTACCGGGGGACGCGAGGGCGCGTTAGCATTCTTCCGCGAATCGTCACCCCACCTAGCCAGAGGGCGTCCTACACTACGCTTGCCTAAACGCGGTCTCCACTCGAGTATTAGTTTGCTCAAACGATTGTCGGTTCTGCGGCAAACATGGCCGGCCCACTGCCGACATAACAGATCATATAATACCATACTAGTCCAACATACACGCTTATATCCTTTTACTTTTTGGTTGTTTTACAGCGTTCTTTTAGGCCATGATACCCTCTGAAGGATACGTATATTCTTTGTGATCAATAGCCGTTTGAGTGCCACCTGTTTGACAGGTCTTGGTGAGCTAAGCGTTTTAATAGGATCGGATATAAAAATTCTCAATCAAAAACTGTAATTCATTAGGGAAAGTCACCATGATCGGTACTACCTATTTTCATTTTTACAAGCTTTTATTGAGTTAAACCTTATATTTTTTTAAAATAGCATTCTTAAATGAAAACTTATTACACTTGCTATTTGACACTGGGTAGTATAAAATTCTTGGGGTTCTACATATTTGTACCATGTATTCTAATAGGACATTTTACCTCACACATTATACACAAAGCTCGTCTCGTCACACTCATTCATACCCGTAGCTTGGAAGCTCTTAGGATGCTATTCAATTATGTCATAATATTTAACTTTAGGCCTCTTATAGTTTCATAGTAATTAAGAGTGCATGCGACAGAGATGAGAATGTTGAGATGGATGTGCGGAGTGACAAGGATGGATACAATTAGGAATGAGTAAATTAGAGGAAGTCTGAAAGTAGCACCAGTTACGGAGAAAATAAGGAGCACTAGGTTAACGTGGCATGTTATGCGGAGGGAAGAGAGTCACGTAACGAGGAGAGTGCTAAGTATGAATGTGGATGGATATAGAGGAAGAGGTAGGCCCAAGAAAAAATGGATGGATTGTGTGAAAGATGATATGCATAGGAGAGGAGTGAACACTGAGATGACGAATGATAGGGGAGAATGGAAGAAAAGAACATGTTGTGCCGACCCCACCTAGTAGGATAAGGGCAGGAAGAAGAAGAAGATAGTTTCATGATAAAACCGTATAAACCATGGACGTAGTCCATGGTATAAACCCAGCAAAATCATCAAGTTCCTAGATTTGACACTTTCCCTAAACTCAAAAATTGTATCAGCCTGTGCGTGCGAAGGGTCTTATCAGACCCTGAAGGGGTCCGGTTCCGATAGCCTCCGGCGACAACCGGCTCAGAGCCGCAGTAAACAATAGTACCTACACGTGGAGCCGAGATAACCTAGCCCTGCTCCCTGACTCGTTCCACTGGACGCACAATAACTTATTTCCAATGTTTACATGTCAGCGGAACGTTTATAAACTACAGGCAAACTCAGACGAAGATTTAAGGCCGCCCAAAGACCTCGACCCTTAAAGACTGGTACAGTCAGGATCGACATCTTAATGTGCCTTCTGAAATCCGAGCTAAGGGGTATTGGAACGTGAAACAAGTTACAAAGCCACATCTTAGAGTGAATGGATTACACGCGGTTTTTGGAGGCCATCAGATGTTACAGCGGTCATCGGCCTAGTTAGAGTACTTTGTTTAGCACGTATTGCCACTGATTTCTGGCTAGCAGACATGTGTAACAGAACCGTAACATATTGCCCGTTTTTTCAGGCCATTAGGTCTCAAAAACTCGTGTAAGTTCACGAGGATGATGACTAAACTTTAATGAACAAAGAAGACGAGTTTACCGATAGGCAAGACTTTTAAACCAAATAACAAATGACATAAGTAAATATGCCACGAGTTTATTACTGCACGTGTTCTAATGCTGTGTTATCGGCAGTGATAGCGAGAGATCAGCGAAAGTTGTTGTGAAGACTGCGCGTGCACTAGTATCGTGAACAATCCGTGCCTATGGTAACAAGCTTATCAAAGACCCTGCTTAGGGTTATAATACATGGACCAGTTTTAAAAGCTTTTCATGAATATATTTTGCTTGCGTCTCTACATATTGATGTGTCTCATCCGGTTGTATGTGTAAGGTTCGTTTACAAATACTACATTTCGTGCAAGCATTTTCTCAAAGCAATTGTTGCTACGATGTCATTATGATGATGTTATACCCTAGGATTCCTAAGTTTACTCTACGTTTCGCGTTTGTGAGTCTGTACGTATATTTATAGCACTTTATCAGTGGCTCTGGCTATCACAAGTCCATTGTCAAATTAGCTAAGCCCATGACGTAGTCTGTTGGGCATTGAACTGCGGTGAAGGACAGGGCTGATCATATCAGTGGCCTAATTTATTGAACCCTGTGGGAAACCCTCACTTATTGCGACATTATAAGCATTTGGTAGATAATGATAGTTACAGTGACATTGAATTGTTTATCAGCCTCACATGTAAGGAAGTCTAAGGAGAATAGTTAGGGGCATGTTATCTCAGAGTAACTTTTTGTGCAGTAGTTAAGCATACACGTGAAAGGTTCGCATTTAACGCTTTTATCCCTATAGCCGCTACTAGAGTGACATGTTTGCAATGTATAGGTATACCTAATGTTATTATTACGGCACATGAACTTAAATAATCTTGTTTACAGGTACTACTTTAAGAAAAATAATAAGTTTTGTTTTGTTGCTTTTATAAGATAAATGTATCAATTTGGTTTAACATTGAAATCACCTTAGAAATTATATTAGTAACTATGTATATGATAATAGATTCGAAAAGAGAATTACTAAGCCCTGTTATTGCACAGTGAAAGATAAATTCAGCGCCCTTGTCTTCGGGGGTATAAAGTTTGAGTATAGATTTTAAACTTAATAAAATACTCTGTAGAGCTTACTTTAAAGCAGCAAAAAACTATTATGTATGCATTTACAATAAAAAATTATATAAGTATTCTATCAAAAATCCAGTTCCCATAGTACAAGCTTTGTTTAGATTGGGAATAGAAAGCTTTGTGTGACATGTTCTCATGAGTGTTTTTTAAAATACCAAACGTCAGGTCGTATACAAGGTGTATCATAATTACCCTATAAGCCCGAAGGGGGCGTAATCAGACCGACCACCCGAGTGCTTGGACGTGTGCAAAGGGTCAATAAATCGTAATTGAAATTTTCACACAAAAGTACAACTTTTATTATTTTAGAAATTTGCGATAACTCTAAGTGTTTGTTTACTATTTGCGTAAACCCGTAAACACGCATGCATACGTAGGTACCATCCTACCGCGTCGCACGCACACGCATGCTGTGTGTAGGTACATTAAGTAAAAGTTACGAGCTCATTTCATGAATGAAAAACTTCGAAATCTCAAAAGTCGCAGAACAAACACTGTTCGCCATGACCTGTAAAATACCCCCTCTTCGGACTTATAGGGTATTTATGTTACACCGTGTATAGGTACTAAACACAGCAATCTCAGCTTTATCTTGCCGTGGCAATAGCGAAGTTGGTAAATTGTTCCGTGTGCCGACGACCCTGGGTCACGTCGGGAACACCTCGTGTCAACTTATAAGTGATTTTATGTTCGTTATCGTGAGCATAATGACGCACAGACTGGCTAGCACTCAATGCAGATACGTAATTAGGTCAAATTTTACCAGTAAGATTGTTTTTCAACTCCTACTGTCTGGATGATGGGCTTCATCCCGCACGACCACGGTTTCGCTGAACCACGGTTGATGCATCGAAACCATGTAATGAAAAAAACTATTCCAATCGGCATGCATTATCATTAAATCAAAACCTACCATCTTGATTACTCTTAAAAATATTTACCTAATTCTGTTTAATTTTCATGATTCGAAAATCTCTTTGAATACTTATTCTTTTAGTTTTAGGTCTTATGGCGACCTAAAAACTCCGTCACCGAGTTGGCCACTCTCATATGAACGAACGAATGGTCTTTTTATTTATTTAAATAAGCATCTCAACTTACAATTGCAACAGATGCAAGTATAGCCTTCGATCAGTTGTAAGCGCCTTCATGCGATAACTTATGTATTGGTTACTGTTTACCTACTTTCCAGAATCCGTAGCCTGATATAAAACAGATGATTATGTATTACGTAATATAATATCTGCAGAGGGGTGAGAGAGCAAGCAATTTTCGGAATGTTGATTTTGAAAGAATAATTTGGCAATGTATGGTACCCCAGATAATTTCACTCAGTTGTAGATAATTTATGTTTACCTATAAAGATGTGTAATGTAATAAACATCTGTATGGATTACAATATTGGGCAATGAAAGAGACGGATGAGAGAAGAGTGCATGCAGCAGAGAAGCGAATGTTGAGATGGATGTGTGGAGTGACAAGAATGGATAAAATAAGGAATGAGTATATAAGAGGAAGTTTGAAAGTAGCGCCAATAACGGACAAGTTGAGGAGTAATAGGTTAGCGTGGTATGGACATGTCATGCGGAGGGAAGAAAGCCATATTACGAGAAGAGTGCTAGACGTGAATGTGGACGGATGTAGAAGTAGAGGTAGACCAAAGAAAAGATGGATGGACTGTTTGAAAGAGGATATGAGTAAGAAAGAAGTGAACACCGAGATGACGGCTGATAGAGGAGAGTGGAAGACGAAGACATGTTGTACCGACCCCACTTAGCGTGGGACAAGGGTAGGAAGATGATGATGACCTATAAAGATGTGTAAGTATAATAATGATATATTTTTATGTTTAACTTTCTATTATTTTTTTTTTAGCAAATAATGTTTATAACTAAGTAAACAAAGAAAATTACAATTAATACAGTATTTACAATATTTACAAAATACACATCAACAGTTGAGCTATTTACAAACCGTTGCAACAATTTATAGATAGCTCAGCTGGTCCAAATCATTTTCTATTTATTTATCGTTTTTAATTATTTTTTTATTTTATATTTGTGTCCTTTAATTACAAAGAAAATAACGGCGAATACAGTATTTACAATATTCTAAATATTTACAAAAAGCTAAATTACTCTGTGTCCTACATATTTTTATTTTAAAAACTACTCTTTATTACCAAATACGCGTAGATCTACGTGCTGGTAATACCTGGTGCGGTACGTGATCCCGTTCGATTTAGGTGCAATGCAGAACGTGTGATTGATTATCAGCGACGATATCATCTGATTATCTATTGCGAGTACCTATGTGTTTAAAATATCAGTATATTTTCTGTAGGAATCGAACCAAAGTACATTTTTCTTGTGGTCTTATTTTGGTCCAGATGTTTCCAGCAGAAGCTTTTGGCGAATGGTCAAAATTTTTCAAATAAACTCACTGGTTTTGCTTTTAAAAATACACAATATAAAATGTGTGACCACAAAATTGCTAGTTGAAACTGTTGCTTGATAAAAGCTTATTTGATTTCAAAACAGCTGATTTTTGACAGTACTTTAGCATTAGAAAAATCAAGCTAGTCGACTTTTCAAAAGCCGTACATTATTAGACTATTCCAAATGAGTGTCTCCAGCAGGTAGTATACGTACAGTCGTGCATGGTGAACTCTTTATTCACCCTGTAGTTTAATCTGTGTAAGTGCCGGTTTATATAAAGTTGGAGGAGGGTGGGCGGACAGTCGTGAGGAGTCTGCCACGAGCCATGGTCGCAATAGTGCTGGTCGTCTGCGCGGCAGTCGCCGGTGAGTGCCACCACTACCATTGTTGACGGTGAAAGAAAAACATACAGTTATTGTTCGTGTTCCATAGAATAGGATTTTTCCGAGATCTGTGTGATCAGTGTTTGTTTATTTTTCGGTTGAAATATTTATAGAACTTAGTGATTAGAATGATTTATAAATATCGTTGAAAATTATGAATAAGTAACAAAAATATTTTGGTTTTCTCGAAACTTTTTAACTCAATTATTCAATATTTTTATTATTTTTTTCAATTCAATAATGATACGAGACATCTTTCATCTTAAAATGAGCGGTGCCACACACTTTTCTTTAGGTGATGTTACCGAAATAAATTTCTAGAGATTTTCCACAAAGAAATCAATCGCTAGAGCACCTAAGATTCGATCTCTTGCAACTCTATATCCTTGAGGTTACCAGAACAGGGTAGAGTGTACCAGTCCATCAGGCTATACGAATGTATACAAATCACCATGACTATTACAAAGGAATCGGCGTCGTTATCAGATAAGGGCCGCTTGTAAATGCCTTTGCGTTTGCACCTACAATCGGAGCTGGCTGATACCTGTGGAACTTGCGCTTAATTTTCATCACTAGTTATATCTCTGAGCTTACGAATGGTTTCACAATACGTGCTTTGCAGCGATGCAACACAGTTTATCGTGTCGCGATGAAAGTCAATAGAGTCGCAAAATCAACCTTCAACTTTATAGACAGACAGCGATTACTTTTCGCTGCACTTCTGCAACGAATAGTCAAACCTTGAGATTAGGTAACAAGTCCCGTGACCTGGGAGTGTTAGCTTCCAGAGTTGAGCTTCTAGAGTAAATAGCCCGTATCCTGCAGTTAGAAGGTACGCTGTTGAAGTTCCAAGTCCCAATTGAATTATTTACTTATAATTGACTTCTGCAAGTCTATTCTGTTGCGAACTCGTGGTTGAATTGATGTGATATATCAGTGTACTCATGCAGTCGAGTATTTCAAACTATTCCCTTTTGCAAACAGTCGCAGTATCACCAAATCTGGTGCCGTCCTTAGGCTCCTCGAAGACATCCGCCATGACTTTTTATTAGCGGTTTTTGTCAACAGGTTAAGTTTACTTCAGCAAAATACGCAATTTCATGTACTTGGACGATACATTTCTGTTATTTTGATTCAAAAACGTAACAACTGAATCCATTTTAATGAAATGTATATGGAATTAATCTGAAAGTGTTTAAATTCAAAGAAAAAATTGGTTTATATAAGACAAAACATACAACCGAATTATAAACCTCTTCCTTTTTTTAAAGCTGGTTAAAAATACGGATCCCATTAACAGTATTTTTTTATTGTGCCATTCAAACCTGTTCTATCAACATTTAAGAGTATGATATTAGAACCAGTTCTCGGCAATTTATTTACACAAAAAAATATTGTAAGAGGACTAACCTCTAATGCTAAAAACATGCGTAAACGTGAGTTCAATGTCCAGTCAAATCTACAGATATTCACTATTGTTTTGGATATACAAACATACATTCATACTACGCGTATTACACAGGTAACACCACTCAGGCAAATAAAACGGGTTAGGCTCATAATCCCCTTTGAGTCGTCCCCTTCAAGGGGATTATGAGATTTTTTGGCTCATAATCCCTTTGATTTCAAAATTTTAAAATCAAGGGGATTTTGAGACTTTTCAGTCTCAAAATCTCCTTAGAGGCCCATTTAAACCGTAATAGTTATAACTAGCTATACCCACCAACCTTAAAAAACTGTTGAAATATCGTATGGTATCTGTACGCATTTGCCGCATGCCTCAGCCCCTAATAAAAATTGTAAACTAAGATGAAAATTAGCGACCTATTCAACAGGTAGGTAGATACATACCTAGTTCACCTACTATTGTCAAACTATCCAGTTCGGTATCTCATCATAGTATTATTTTACACTACCTACCTAGCTAAAAAAATAAAATTAAAATCTTCATTTAATGGAATTTCTTAGGGACATTCTTATGAAAAAAAAAACTCAAGCAAAGATGGTGGCACACTTTATGAATACCATTCGGAGCACAAATAGAATATTACAAGAATTATTTATGCTCAATATTTATGATGTCAAAACAAGTTGCAAGTAGCAGCTCTTTGTTTATCTAAAGTTGTCTTCCATACGTTTAAATAATGTTGTTGCTGGGTGGCGTAGCACTAGCTACGGCGCTACGCGGCTACGCCGCTACGGGCTACGGAGCAATACACGTGGTCTGACGTAGCGAAGTAATTATTTTATTTACAGCTTCTGTAATATTAATTGAATAGATCAAAATGTCAATGCAATTATCTCAAGTATTATAAACTTTTACGAAATTATCTTATTTAACATGATGTTTCGTTCAATTCAATATTGTATTGCAAAATAAATCATTTACAAAAAAAAATGAATGAGTACGAATAAAAATGTATATAGAAAAACGCGCAAGACTATTCAAAGTGATCCCTGAGACAGTAATCAGAGTAAAAAAAATTTGATTTTCAAAAAGTGTTTCACAATTTTTGTCGCATTCTCGATACAAAATTGCTTACTTTTGGTGAATTAATCAAATTAAACTCAAGTCTCGAGGTTCTGCTGCAAACTATTGACTATGACGTCACATTATTACAAAGCTAAAGTTTACCTAAAATAGCCTTTAAACTCTGTAGTTGTACGTAATCCTATAACGCAGGTATAAGGTCGCCGGCACCACGTGTAAGAGCTCTCGAGTCAAACTGGTTCTGAAATAGCATTACCTACTAGCTGATCTGCCCGTAACTTCGTTTGTAATCTCCGACCGAAAAACAGTGAAGTGTTATAAGATTTACAGCGTATTTTTGTTTGTTTGTTTGTAGCTCTGAAAGTAGAGCTATAATTTGAAAATTTGGATGAGGTTTTTTTTGTAAGATGATTTTATTTATTTGGGATGGTTCTTAGCCGTGTTTGGTGAAAATTGGAGGAGCTGTTTATGAGTTATGAGGTTATATGTAGTTATATGTAGTTATGAGGATGTTTATTAGCTCTGAAAACCAGTTTTGAGGAATCTCAGGCATAATTGCAGTTATAAATTTTTGTTTTGCAAGTGAGGAGTTGTATGACGTTATTGGTCGCCTTAAAGCGCCAGTCGTTACTGTACGTCTTTATAATTATGTAAATAATCAATTCAATTCAAATCAATTTCAATTTCAATAGCTCTCAATTTCAGCTCAAATTGATTAAAACAGATATAAATAACAAATTAAACCCGAACACAAAACTGGTGTTCGCTTTTCTGTGTTATATTTTCATCACTGTTACGCGGAAACTATTCTTGTCTTTCTGTTTAGTAATATGAATACAGTAATTGTTATTGTTTTAATAAATAGAAGTGTAATATTTAACTTTCAGTTATGGCTTATTTTTGTAAAATTATTACAGCATGCGCATCAGCGCACTCCGAGTCGTACGCGTGCAACGTGCGTGCGCACACCGATGCTGGCTGGGTCTGCGGGCTTGCGCGCTGGGCTGAAAATGGCGCAGTGTACGCCAGCTTCCGAGGAGTCCCGTACGCGAAGCAGCCATTGGGGGAACTGAGGTTTAAGGTATGCATATCAAGATTGTTTTCCTACAGTGTTGAGTAGATCACCAATAAAATGCGATAGAGAAAGATATCTCTCGTTTGCTCCGATTTGTCATTGTAATTGCATTTCCAGGAGCTAGAACCACCTGAACCATGGGAGCACCTGCTCGATGCCACAGAGGATGGCCCGGCCTGCTACCAAACCGACGTCATCTACGGCCGCATCATGCAGCCTCAAGGCATGAGCGAGGCGTGTATCCACGCCAACGTCCATGTGCCTATCGAAGCCTTGCCAGAGATCAGTCAAAGGCTGGCGAGAGAGCTGCGGGCTCCATACCATGCAGGTAACTTTTTTAACAGCAGAAAACCGTGACGGTTCTATCAGTTGGCGTCGGTTATCCTGTTGCGCTGTTACTTTTTCCAGTACGTCCGTCTAGTGCTTCGTTTGTTTCGTAAGTCGATTTCAAATTATTCATTACACTTATATAGAAATAACATTACAGAAATAATAACTACGTTGACCAAGTGGCCGCTTGTGGCATTTTCATCTTAAAACAGAAACTTATAAACAAAAATTAATTCCAGGTCTAATAGAAGAAGACAAAGGACTACCGATCGTAGTATTTATTCACGGAGGAGGCTTTATGAGTGGCTCCGGAGACTCAGACTTACACGGACCCGAATATCTCGTCTCCAAGAAGGTCATCGTCATCACCTTTAACTACAGGTAAATAAACATTTCAAAACAACTCGGATTGATTTAGCGTTATGTTATTCAATAGTGCATATGAGCAACGGGTATCTATCTTTGGTGATGGAAGATCTTCCGTCTTAGTAATTGCAAAAATAAAGGCTCAACGTGGGCCTTACTAGCAGTACTCTTGGTGTACCAATATTTATAATTTCCAGATTGAATGTCTTCGGTTTCCTGTCTTTGAACTCCACGGAGATTCCCGGGAACCAGGGTCTCCGCGATCAAGTGACGCTGCTGCGCTGGGTACAGAGAAACGCGCGAGCTTTCGGCGGCGACCCCGATAACGTCACCCTGATGGGCCAGAGCGCTGGTGCTACCAGTGCGCATCTGCTGACGCTATCTGAAGCTACCAAGGGGTTGTTCAATAGGTATGGATGACTTTCTTTTATCACTATAAAGGTTTAGAAATGTTTTCTTAGAAGAAATTGACATTTTTTTTTTTTTCAGGGCATATTTGATGAGCGGAACAGCTATATCTGGATTCTATAGCCCTTCACCATTGTTTGCACAGACAGCATCACAACTGTTCCTTTCGCTTCTGGCCATAAAATCCACAGATACAGAAAACATTCATCGTCAGCTCATCGAAATGCCTATTGAGAAAATAAATGACGCACATAGGATATTGCTAGACCAGTTCGGAATAACCACATTTGTGCCAACAGTTGAGTCAAACTTCCCTGGAATCACAAGAGTGGTGGATGATTACCCCGAAGTGCTCATATCCAAAGGTCGCGGCAAAGACGTTCCTTTAATCGTAGGGTTTACGAACGTGGAATGCGAAGTATTCCGGCCACGGTTGGAACAGTTCGACGTAGTATCCCGCATCAGCGAAAATCCCCTACTCAATGTTCCTATTAACATTGTCTACACTACGCCTCCCGAGAACCTTCATCTCATCAGCAAAAAAGTCGATCAGCAGTACCACAACGGCACAATTAGCACACAAGGTTTCATTAATTATTGTACAGATGGTTTCTACAAGTACCCTGCTTTAAAACTGTCTGAGTTGCGATCCACATCAGATGCCGCACCAGTATTCCTCTATCAGTTCGCTTATGACGGCGACCACAGCGTACTCAGAGAAGCCCTTGAGCTCACTTACAAAGGAGCAGCGCACATCGAAGACTTGACCTATGTGTTCAGAACCAACTCGATGTTGGGGAAACATAACTCGTTCCCTCCAGTAGAAAGAGACGATCATATGAAGGACTGGATGACCAATTTCCTCATCGACTTTATGCATTGCAGGTAATTTGCTGCACCAAAAACATCATGTCATATAGATGAGTTTGTTTGTTTGTGTGATTTTTATTTTCTTGTATTTGTTTTCTAGCAACCCAGTTTGCAACAATAAGTCAGAATGGCCAGCAGTGACATCACAAAAGCTGCAGTTCCAAGACATCGAGCTGCCGAACTACAGGTACAGGGACCTAACGAAGGAACTCAAGGACGTCAAAAAGTTTTTTGATAATCTCAAATAGTACTTAGCACTGTGATAGATATTTCGCAAGGAGTAAGATTTTTGAAATGTCCACGTGTAGCATATTTTTGAGGTGAAGGAATTTTGTTGCAATTCTACAAGTATTTCGGTGATTATTGAAATGATTTCATAATTTTAAGCGTGGACATAGAATAGACTGATTAGTGCCTAAAGCTTGAGTTAGTCATGATGATAGTTAATGTTATTTATTTAAGCTTAGGTTGTATAGTTAGTCACCTGTATTTAAAAACTTTTGCCAAGGCTTTGATAATGTTGCCCGAAAACATTTAAGTAAACTTATTAGCATTATAAAATTGGATAAAACCTTTTTTCTGATAATATGAATGTTTGTTTTCAATACTTTTGTAAACAAGGCAGATATAATATTGAAAGGTATTGTGAAATCACTTTCACCGCGTGACAATACGCATTGTGCCTCTAAATATGTAACAGTCAGGTCAACAATAGCCCATCCGATGTGATCTGTTAAATAAAATGAATAAACATAGAGATGGGAAGAATATTTTATTTACTTTGTCTATTTTCAATCCTACAACCATACCGAACTCTTTACATTTTACATACTCCAAATAAAAGACCAAATAAATGTATTGAGAGAGAACAAAGACGAGTGAGTGTAAAAATGACGTAAAGATTCTGTATTAGAATTAGAAAACAATGAAATAGATGAAGATGATAATATTTTAGAAGAGCATACTATTATTCACAGTTATTATAGTAAAAACCCGGAAAAAACTAGATGTAGCTTGACTAAACTATAACATGTAATGAGGTTTTAGATAACAGATATCCTTATTATCACTACGTGATGTTTCGTCATTAATCGTGTAAGAAAAAAAATTACATGACATATACATGTAAAACCTGTTCACAGCCAGCACTATTTCAATTAGATGAAATTTATCGTATAAAATGAGTTCGTATATAGTATGTTGCGTGACAATTTTACTAGTTGCGTATCACGCACGTTCGGATCGGACAAATCACACTTCATCACATAGTAAACTAATATTGGCAAATAGTACCGCAGGTTGTAATTTGGTATCAAATGAATATTAGACAAAAATATTTTGATCACCAAACACGATTACTAACCAACTCTGGAACCTTTTACCGCTAAATTATCAAGATCGATGCTGTCATCAATAATGCTGATAATCATCGTCAGCCTAATCAGGGCCACAGAGCAGAACCTGATCACCACAACCCAGGGTAAGCTGCGGGGGGTTGATCATGATGGGTATGTGTCTTACCGGGGCATCCCTTACGCAACAGTCGCTGCCGTGGATGGAAGATTTAAGGTTAGCCTTGAAATATGAATGCTTACTGTCTTCTTATGTATGGTAGACAATAAAGTAGATGTAACAATGTTAAGAATAATTGAGTGTTTTTGAGCAGTTTTTACTTAATTGTAGAAAGCCGGCATAGCCCCCCATTGGTCGGGCATAAGAGAATCTAAAGAGTCTCATTGTTCACCAGTCTCCAGCGTTGAAGACTGCTTGCAACTTGATGTATATATGCCATCCGCCGGGGCCAGCTCATGGCCTGTACTAGTTTGGGTAACTGGAGGCAGTGGACAATACAATCCTAGCAAGTTGGTGCAGAAGGGGGTTATTACTGTTGTTGTGCATCACAGGTAACATTTATTTGAACCGCACAATTATCTAAATAATATATACTTAGTTTAAAATATTTTTCAGGATCGGTCCTTTAGGGTTTCTTTGTGCGGGAGACGAGAAGGTCCCAGGTAACGCAGCAGTAAAAGACGTTGTATTAGCATTGAGGTGGGTGCAAGATAACATTGTAGCTTTTAATGGAAACCCTGCGAAAGTAGTATTAGCAGGACAAAGCCTCGGCGCCGCGATTGTTGAAGGAATAACTCTTTCATCAATGGGCGAAGGGCTCTATCATGGCGTAATATTAGAAAGCGGAACTATCTTAGCTCCTTGGGCGTTTATTTATGATGCAAAAGAAAGAGCAATGATGCTAGGAGAAATGCTTTCGGATGACGAATACTCAACAGCTATATTGATGGAGGCTAAAACAGAAGATTTGTTCGAGAAAAGTAACAAACTTGATGTGCCTTATTTTCCTTTCGGAATATGCATCGGAAGCCCCTTGAAAAATGAGGAGAGGTTATTGTCTGAAGCTCCAGTTGATTTATTAAAAGCAAAAAGAGTTGGAAAAGTTCCTATGATGATCGGATACAATAACGATGAAGCTTACATTTTCGCGTCAATAATCAAGGAGACAAAAGTATCCAAGTCTAGAATGCAATATTTATTGCCACAAGAACTGAAGTTTTTGAATGATAGAGAAATGAAGCAGATGGCGAGACAGATTGAGGATATGTATTTCAAGCTTAATATGAACATGAGTTCTCTTTTGGCTTATCATAGGTAAGTTGCGGTTTTTTTTTATTGTCTGCTGAATGTCGAATATTGATAAGATTGGTTAAATTTTTTAGAGATGCGTACTTCGTGAACCATATCCACCGTGCTGTTCGTCTTCACGCGTCTGCCCACCCAGTCTACTACTATCAATTCTCGTACTCCAGCAACTTAGGGGTCCAGGAGGAACCGGGCGTGAATAAGATGGGGGCAGCACATTCGGACGAGCTTGCATATCTATTTAGCGGGAGAGACTTCAAGGGTGAAGATGAAGTTGTTCAGAGAAATCTGGTGACACTTTGGACCAATTTCATCAAATACTTGTAAGTTGCAAACTAAAAATGATACACAAGGTATTTTTAAAAACTTAATTGTCTTACTACGTTATTTCTTATAGAAATCCGACATACAAGGACTCTACAACCTGGGACGTGGTAGACCGCGACCATCCTCGGTTGCTGGACATCGGAACAGAGCTTAAAATGATGGAGTTTCCTCATACGCATGCGACTAGCATGTGGGATGATATGTTCGACAAGTATTACTACTCTAGGAATAGAGTTGGGCCAGGAAACCGTTAGATTTTTAAGACATACCCAGTAATTGATATTACAATATTGAAACTAGACGACTTTGAACAGTAATTTTCCACGTCTGATTATAATATGCAAAGTTTAGAAAATGTATTCACCAAACTCACCAGAGATGAGCGAGGCAGATAAGGATACGCAGATTACGCAGCCTTAATTTTGATATAATAAAAAGAAAACGGATTTCATAAAGACATTTTTTTTATTTCTCCTACTGAGGAATGTTTTCGGCTGTACTGATACCAAACAACTATAATTTTGACCTAGACATAATGTAGTAAGTTGTTTTAGGCTCTGTACACTACCTACGTGTACTACTCCTAACTATTTACTTTAAGAACGGAAACTATATGATATAGTTTATTGTTTAATTTCACCAATTAAAGTAGACCTTGTGTTGTATCTTATTACAGTTATTACAGTAATGCACGCACTTTGCTGAATTTATAAACGTGTATCGCCTGTTTCGAATGAACAACCTTGTGTGATTCGTCTTCGTGCTCAGTGCATCATGATTAGTATTTCTGTGGCGGTTGTGTTGTTTTTGTATTCTATACAATGTGAAGGTAGATACGAAGGTATTGTGCTAAAAGTAGTAGGTCAGCGGTGACTATCTGTCAATTTAAATTATTAATGATTGTATTGTATTGCTATGCCTCACTTACATACTTCTAGGTAAAGTCTAGTCAGTCAGTACGTAACGGGTTATATGACATCTATTTACATTTGGAATCGTTTCTAGTTTCTGGTATTCCTTATGAGGAAGATAAGCCATGTGAAGTCCAGGTGCGCATAGAATCGGGATGGATCTGCGGTTTGCGACGTCACGCCGAGAACGGCGTGGAATACGCCAGCTTCCAAGGCATCCCTTATGCTGGGCAGCCCCTGGGCAAGTGGAGGTTTAAGGTAGCATTACAACTGAGAAAATCATGTCTCGTGTAGGCCGACTATTCATTACGATAGACCTGTAGTTCGAGGCCTACTTTCCAAAGTTACTTTTTAATACTTTGCAGGAAGACTTAAAATTTTATGAATTTATAGAAGTTGCGGCCAGTTAAGCCCTGGCATCATCTCCTAGACACGACCCAGGAAGGGCCTATTTGCCCCCAACATGATGAGATCTACAGCCGCCTTATGGCTCCATACCGGGGAATGAGCGAAGCTTGCATCTATGGCAACGTTTATGTACCAACGGCTGCCTTATCAAACACCGATAACAGAAATGAAGACAATCTTCTGAGCATGGGAGAGCGATCTGTAAAGAAACCAGGTCTTCGAATCCTAGTTTTTATTCATGGAGGCGCATTTCAGTCAGGTTCCGCGGATTCTGATTTATACGGTCCGGAGTATCTGGTCGGTGAAGAGATCATTGTTATAACATTTAATTACAGGTATTTAATTCATTATATTATGACAGTGATTGAGTACTTTTTTCAGTTGCTCTTAATTGGGTATTTCTTTCGCCAGGCTTAATGTATTTGGCTTTTTGTCATTGAATACGCCAGAGATCCCAGGGAATGCAGGCATGCACGATATGATCACCTTCCTGCACTGGGTGCAGATGAACGCTCGGCATTTCGGAGGAGACCCTGATGATGTCACTTTGATGGGCCACAGCAGCGGGTCTGCTAACGCTCATCTTTTATCTTTATCTAAAGCAGCTAGAGGACTTTTTAAACGGTAACTATTTCTGGTGAATGCGAGAAAATGTAGTGAAATTCTATTTAAAATTATATACTTAAATAAAGGAGCCAGGTAATTTATGATGACCATCAAAAATTAATCACAGACCACGACAAAGAACGCATCAGAAAAAAGTACGTTTAATTTTCAGAGTGATCTTGATAAGCGGCACAGCGAACCCAGGCTTCTACACCGCCTCGCCTATAAACGCCAAGATAATTGCCACTCTATTCCTGAATGAACTGGGTATCTATTCAAATGACCCCGCGTTCATCCACAAACAACTCACTCAAATTCCATTAAGAAAAATTCTGAAAGCAAACAGTGAAGTTCAATATATGACTGGTTTTGTTTCCTTCGTGCCCGTCATTGAGACTCCTTTCGATGGCGTTACGAGAATTTTAGACGATGAACCATTAGAGCTCGTAAAAATGGGTAGAGGAAATGAATACCCATTGATGATTCAATTTTCAACAGAAGAATGCGAGTCTCTCAGAAATCGACTTGAGTACTATGAGTTCACAAAAAGGATTGAGGCGAACCCAACTTTACTCTTATCACCCAGATTAGTGTTTAACACCCCTCCTCAGGTGTCTCTAGCGCTAGGGAGAATAACCATGCGTAGATACTTCCAGGGGAATGTGACGTTGAATAACTACATGCCCAATTGTTTAGACGTATTTTTCCGATACCCTTCCTTTAAGCTGGTCCAGTGGCGATCCGCCATGAAAGGGGCTCCGGTGTACCTTTCTGAGTTATCATACGTAAGTGAAGCTGCCATCGTACAGAAAGCGCTCCATTTGCAATATAACGGCACAGCGCACATAGAAGACTTGATATATCTGTTCAAAGCGAATGCTAATCTGGGTAAATATGAAAGATTGCCTCTCCGAGATGACATGATGAAGGAATCGATGAAGAAGGCCCTCATCAACTTTATGAAATGCAGGTAATACGAATTTGGGTGAATGTAACAATTTTACTACCTAAAATATGCGCTCTCATACAAATGTATTCCAGCAACCCCACGTGCACTCCTGATGGTATATCCCCCTGGCCAGCGGTCCATACAGACGTGCTGAACTACCAGCGGATCAACACTCCAGGGATATATAGCAACAGTGGGCCCACAGAGGAAGAAGCTGATATGATTAGGTTCTTTGATGAGATCGAAGCGATAGCCAGGTTAGTCAGACAAATCATTTTTAAAATCATTTTATCAAACTTAGTAATGAAACTAAGATTTTTACCATCGATCACAGAACAATACTTCTACAATTTTATTTATTTTAAAAAGACCTGAAAGGAATGTGTTAGCAAGCTACTCCGATTGCGGATATTTTATCATCAGGGGCTCAGCAATTCGATAACGAAACTAGATGGCATCGCAGTTAGGTCATTGGGAGACATTTTTACGGAAAAACTATGAATTTAAATTAATTTTCTAATCTTTGCTTTGCCTAGACTCTAGGCCCTAGATGCTCTAGACTCTAGAAAACGAACGTAGTCCAAGTAGCAAGCTAAATAATACAAGTTTCAGGATCACTGAACAAAGTTCACGTTTTTCAGGAAAGCAACTTTAGTAGATGGTTCACCCGAAACCTTTGCATTAATCAACACCACCCTGGCCAGTCTTCAGAGCTTCAGGAGACCTCCCTATGTACCGTACATATATGACAAGCACACAGATACTTATATACAAAGGTCGCATGAGTAAATAAACAAAGTTCTGACGCATCTGTGACGCCCTCTCTCACTTTCCCTGCATTCAATGTCAGAGCTATTAAACCGAGTCGGTCGACCATGTAACTAACCTTTAATAATAATTGTATGTACTTTACGTAGGCAATGAATATGAATCAGATTTTTTCCAAACTACTTTTCAATTTGGTGGCAACAATGTTCTAAGATCCAGTCTTCGTGATTAGGGGTTACATTACAATAAGTACCTACATCCTTAATCAGTTGGCCTAAGTCACCATATTAATAAACGTTTTTGAATAAACAGCACTAATGTCCATAATGCTGTTTATTCAAAAACGTTTATTCAAAACTTGAGTTTCGAGTTGGACTTGCGTTTGTCTATTGGCGCTGCTGCACCCACACCCACACCCACACCACACTACACACAGCATACCTACACCCTTCACAGACACACACACACCCTCGCACCTACCTGCTTACTAATATTATATTATTGACTTACAAAATATAGATTCGAATTGGTTGACGAATAATGTAAAATAGATAGCTTTTAATATACCATAATAAAACTGTGAATCTTAGACTAATAAATAAATAAATAAATAATTTTAATTTAATCTATTTAAAAATTGCAATATTTTTTTTGGTAAAATTTTAGCTTCGTCTTCAAAGTCATAGAAGAAATCTTGAAATTTGCGAGTGAGTTCTTGAAACCTTATACTTACGACTAAAAGCTGAATACATATATTGTTTGTAAGTATAGTATCTCAATAACATAATCAAGCATATTTTTATAAAACAATAACATTATTGCACTCATTGTTATTTCCAACAATAATATAAATGAATGTTGGATATTGGTTAAGCTTATTGCACACCATCGAAAAGTCTTGAACTCTTGAAACAATCCATGTTTCGCAAGTATTATTCAGCAGTTATTCGAAGATTTGAGTAGGTCTGTGGTCAAAGGATAGATATCAGACGCATGATAGATAAGCCAGAGCGAATTTACATTGATCTCAAACGCAACTACCACCAGTTGGTAGCAAACAAGTGAACTAATACATACCAGAAAGTTGACTGCAAATGGTGTTCCGATGTGTGATCACCCTTATGTCAGACATCTGTTTAAAAGGCAGATGAACAAACAGAATAGCATTTTGTGCATGTTTCTATACCAGTACCAACGAAATTGAAGATGTTACAAGGCGTTACTTTTGCTGTAATATTTGCATGTATCGTAGCGCAGGGTAAGTGGACGATATGATATATATTTTTAATGTAATAGACGTTATTAGTGGTGAGGTAATTGCAAATGTTCCAGTCACTGGTATAAATTATTACTACTGCAAGCCGCGAGGTTGCAGCGAAGTGCGAGCGCGCACAGAATCGGGCTGGGTGTGCGGCCAGTTGCGAGATGCAGAGGATGGATCCAAGTACGCCAGCTTCAGGGGAGTGCCGTATGCGATGCCTCCTATAGGACCCAGACGGTTCCAGGTACTAACTCATCAACTGAAACTGATAAATACATGTCCCAAAACAATACATTCAAACCAAAACTTTTATTTTAGGAACTGGAAGCCATGAAACCATGGGGTGATAATGTAATGCTGGACGCTACTCAAGACGCCCCTGCATGCCCTCAAACTGATCTCATTTATGGACGAATACCACTCAATCCTAAAGGAATGAGCGAAGACTGCATGCACCTAAACATTCACGTGCCATACAGGTCTCTACCGAGGTTCCCCTGGCCGGCCGTACAGCATGGTCTTCCAATACTTGTATTTGTACATGGCGGAGCTTATCAGAGCGGAGCTGGTCTAACGGATGCTTTGGGTCCTGAGTATCTGATGATGAAGAATATCATTGTCATCACATTCAATTATAGGTATGTAATGATACTCAAAGACAATTGAATCCTTATTTTTTTCCTATTTCATTGTCTTGCTTTCAGAGTTGGTGCACTTGGATTCCTGTACTTAAACATTAAGGAGGCCCCAGGTAATCAAGGGTTGCGCGATGTGTTGACATTGCTTCGTTGGGTGCAGAGGAATGCGCGATCATTCGGCGGAGATCCAAATAATGTGACACTGATGGGGCAGAGCGCCGGAGCCACCACTGCACATATTCTGTCCCTATCGAAAGCGGCCGAAGGCCTATTCAAGAGGTATTTAATAATCTACAAAAACCTGACTTGGGAAAGTTTTAAAATCTAAAATAATTTTGTAATGTGACATGGTGTTTCAGGGTGATATTGATGAGTAGTACAGCTATACCGTCATATTTCACCACATCTACGAAACATGCAACAGAATCTGCCGCAATGTTTCTCAAGGTTCTCGGCATCAACCAGACCGACCCTGTGCTTATTCACGAAGAACTTATTAAACTACCGCTACTGAAGATAATGCACGCAAACTGTGCAGTGCAATTCGACAAGACGGCGTTCATTGTCCCTTTTAATCCAGTAGTTGAAACGAATCAATTCCCAGGTGTTACGACAATCTTGGACCAGGAACCGATAACCCTTATGGCTCAAGGCAGAGGACGCGAACTTCCCATGCTAATCAGTTATACAAACAATGAAATGGCATTCGCTAAATGGCTGATTTACATGAAAAATACGATAGCAACTTTTAATGAGGATCCTAAATCAATAGTGTCACCGCGATTAACGAATACATTGCCCAAGAGCGAACTGATAGAAATAGCAGAAAAGATCAGACAACGATATTTCAATGAAACCATTACAGCTGATAGAGTTTTACAATATTTCGGGGATATGTTTGTCAAACACCCGGCATTGAAGGTAGCAGAGTGGCGTGCAGCGTCAGGTGGAGCCCCTACATACATGTATCAGTTCGCCTACGATTTGCAGTTTAGTCCTATCCGGGCTGCTCATTGGGTGGACTACCAAGGAGCGGCCCACATGGACGACTTATCTTGCGTATTCCGCGTAAACTCTATGCTGAAGGACTATATCTCCTATCCACCGAAAAACAGTGATGATGCCATGAAATATTGGATGTGTTACTTAATTAGAAATTTTATGATTTGCAGGTAATTATGTTCAGCAAAACCTTTTTACAACGGATAACATTGAAGAAATCTGGCATTGATTATTTTTTTTTGCACTTTCAGTAATCCGACGTGCAATAATGAAGCACTATGGCCATCGCTTTCCAAAGATATTTTTAAATATAATTTGATGAAGAAGCCGATGACGATTCAAATGATGGATCCGACTACGGCAGAGAACGATATGGTAGAGTTTTTCGACAGTTTCGACCCTGAGTCTAGGTAAGACTGTAGTTTATAGCACTACTGGCACTACTAGGTTAAGTCCAGAGTATGCGTAAATCATATTTTGTATCTTAATGGTTTCAGATACTGTTCTACATTGCTACAGGGCGAATGATTATCTACAAAATCCTCAGCTCGTCCATCACTAGGACAACTCACGTGTTCGAGATATATCAGGCAGTCGACTAGGTATACACTATTTAAAATGTTTACCTGTAACAAAAAAATAGTTCAATAAATACTCTAAAAGCTTTTTAGTATTGTTTCCTTTGTTAGAAGGTTCCTATTAAAATGGCACGAGTTAGATTTTTTAGGTTCTCAAAACTGGACGCTAATAAGAGAAATACAGTTGAGTAGTAGGTTTTAAGAATAAGAGCGGATACAGATGAGTTCATACCTAAGTAAGGAGCTCCTTATATTAATAGTACTTACAAATATAAAAATAAACGCATTTTTGCATTTATAACAATGAAGCGTTTTAGTTTCCGAGATCGCTAAGTAGATGTGGCCCAACGATTAAATTTATAATCGCGCGGGAACCTGCGAGGTTAAATAAGGTTGGTATATTTATTTCGTACCAGATGACACCATTTTTTGTAAATCTAAAAATAATTTCGGCGGGCACAATATGTTCGTATACGGTGGCAAGGTTAAAACCACCTCAAAATCCAGAAGAGCTTTGGTTATCATTCTCGAGTGGGTGATAGGTGGTTTAGCTATACGATAAAAGTTCGAGTGTACATTGAAACACACAAGGGATTTAACACCTGTTGTTTTGTCACTTGTTAACAGTTTAAACATTGGGGGCTCTATAACAATACAACACAATTATGTTTATGTTCAACAAAATAGTAAATAGCATGACGAACATCAAATGAATACAATTTGTAACTAATGGGGATCATATGACACGTTCATGGCACTTTTAAAAGTCCTGGGCTATCCTATAGTTTAGGGCATGTAATGGAATGCTTAGAAATTTTGAACCAGATACTGGTTTAGGTAAGGTTCTCTAGTTGAGAAACTATTATTTAGGTTGACCCATAAAACATTATTTCTGTACAAAAAAAAAACAAGATAAGAACACTTTTGTTCGTGAGCTGACACACAATCGATCGTGCAATATTGTTTGATTTCACGGCACAGGATCAAACTTTATTTGAATGGGGACAGACGCCTGAAACACATGCAGCGCCCTGGTGAGTACTCATTGTTACTAGGACAGACATTACAACCACCCTTGACTACTGCCAACTATACCAAGACACACTAAGAGATGATTAAATACGTAACTTAGAACTGGATGATTGAAGTAATGCAGAGTCAATTTCTAATTTCAGGAATGATAGCAGAAGTTTGTCTACCGTAAACGATGCGGTTCGGAGTACTCTGGCTTTTTGCCTGCCTGGTAACAGCAACATGCGGCCAGCTCTTGACAATAGAGAACTTTATAACTAACCACTTTGAGGCACCCAATAATCATTCTAAAGATAGCCCACTGAATTACAACGGGACTCTAAACAGTGACAAGCAAAAGAAATTGAACTCGATATCTACAACTAATAATTTAGTCGCTGATCCCCACGAACTAGACGAACAAACCAGTGAAAGTTCAAGAAGTAACTCCGAAAATAAATCTACCAAATCAAACGAAGAGGTTGATTCGAAACCACACAGTTCTGAAACACAAGACACTCTAGATGTAACATCAAATGAAGAATCTAATGTAATAGTATCAGAGGAAGAGCCCAGTGTTGATTCATCAGGCTCATCAGGTGAGAGCCAAAGTCCTACAAGTGAACCGGAACCAAACCCCAACCCAGACGGGCAGAACACGTCGGAAGATATCGAGCGAATAGAGCAAACTACTCACGGCCCAGTGAAAGGGCATAAATGGAAAGACACTGATATATACGCTTTTATCGACATTCCGTATGGAAAGGTAGAAAGCCCTTTTGAGGTAAGCACTCAAGCTTTTTGTATCACTAATCATCCTAACCACTCACTCAAAATGACATGGATAATGGTTTTTTGTTCACGAGAAATAGCGATTTTTCTTTTAAATAAAAAATACTATAAAAGTTACGATCAACTCAGCCACTCGATGTTTATTTACCGACAACTGAACACTCTAGTTTTCCAGAATGCTTCTACTAGTATTATTTTTGTTCCAGGCACCAAACTCAGCTCAATCCTGGATAGATGTTCACGAGGTTGAAGAACATAGTGCACGCTGTCCACAATACCACGATGGTTATGTGGGCGATTTAAACTGCTTAACTCTGAGTATCTTTGTACCGGCTGAAGTTTTAAACGCCAGTGTATTTTTCTATGTTCACGACAGCAGTTTCCATAGCGCTGATCCAATGATATACGGACCAGAACACTTGGTTTCTCAAGGGCTTATCCTAGTTCTACCGAACTACAGAATAGGTGCACTTGGCTTTCTTTGCTTGCAGAACGAGACAGCACCAGGCAATGCCGGACTGAAAGACCTATCCGAAGCTCTCCAATGGACTAGAAATAACATAGAGCGATTCGGTGGCAATTCACTGAACATCGTCGTGGGGGGAGATGGAGATGCGGGCGCGCTAGCAGGCTACTTGGCATTATGCTCCCCATCAAAGTCTAATATTGACAAAGTGATCACTGAAAGCGGCTCAATGCTATCCCATCTGGCTTTTGACAGACAGCCGGTGGTTACAGCAGGAGCGTTAGCCAGTAACATAAGAAACGCTACGGATGGAGTGATATACAACAACACCTTCGCAGAAGCTCCCTTGCAAATAATAGTAGAAGCCGCTAGAGGTATGAGATTCAGTCCGTGCATCGAACATGATACAGAGCCGTTTATAGACACGTCCCCGTGGACTTTGCTTCAAAATAAGGAAATCAATATCACTTTTATGATTGGATCCGCGAGCCACGCGGGGACACACGAGGCTGTCGCCACGCAAGATTATTTTATAGAACAGCTTAATACAGATTACGGACTTATTTTACCGGAAGATTTATTGTTCAGTAGCAGGGAAGTGAGAGATGAACATGCACTGGAGATAAAAAACCTATATTTTGGGAATGGCACTATCACCTCGGATCAGATCACTGAGCTATCGCTTTTCTCAACTGATGCTTCGTATTTGAGTCCTTTGGTCCGTTTTGCCCGCCCCCTAGTGGATGCCGGAGCTACAGTATATTTGTACGAATTTGAATTCGTGGGCGATTTGAACCGAGAGCTAATTTCCCTGGAAAACCCTGTAGAAGGAGCAGTTCGCAGTGACATTATAGGGTATCTGTTCACTCAAGCGGGCCATGTTCCGGAACAGGGTACCACGGAAGAGCACATGATAAATCTAATGCTGGACTTGTGGGTCAGCTTTATTAAAACCGGGTATGGAACTAATAGTTCCTTATGATAGCATTATCCTTATTATTTTCATGAAAACTATACTAAATAGATATAGAAGATAAATCAGTATTTTTATTATATGAAATAATAATGTACGTGAATATTTATTTATTTATTTATTTTCTTGCAGAACACCAACTACAGGCGATATTCATTGGGAAAAAATGAAAGCTGGAGAAGACACCGAGGAAGAGTTCCTCCACATTACGTCTGACCCCAAGATAGAGAAAGGTGTGCATTTGGACCGACTACAGCTGTGGACCCGGCTTTACGATGAATTTTTCATAGAGCGCAGCTTCGCACCGACACTTACTCCTGACTATTACGTGTTTATCACCATTATATTCTGGATAACAAACACTAAATTAGATTATTACCACTAAAGGGTAACACACGCGATCCGCCCACACCCCACTATGCTTAATTGAACCCGATTAGAGCCATGTACTTTGAATTATTGTAAGCGGTATATTTAGCAAATAAACACGAATAAATTAAACATACTAGTTTGAGTTGGTAATCGATGTTTAGAGTAACTAATGGCATGTTGACAATAACATACGACGACACACGAATTATGAATTAGCTAAACTGTCTAGTCGCGAATAATGCCATTTGGGAAGAGCATTTCTCGACCTACTGCTAAGAAAATAAGTAAATTGTCTAGAACTGTCGCAATCTCCTGAAACTACTGATCAAGTATAAAGCATAAAGTGTGACCGAGGGTAATTTAATTCACATGTTATTTACAAATAAGTTTTGAACGATGCAATGGCTTGCTACAAGACTTCGAGAGGCAGATGGGCAAGTTTGCTGGTTACTCTATTCTGCGTGGGTGTGTGGCCCGTGGAGCCGAAGCGCGCTCGCGACGTGAAGTGTACGCAGGGATACGCGCGCGGGTACTTCGCCCCAAACCCACCACATTACGCCTTTCTCGGCCTGCCTTACGCGGTCGCCAGGACCAGGTTTCAGGTAAGAGGAGTAGCATAAAAAGGTATGGTTTTATTCACCCTCTAGTTTTTTTCTGCTTGAAACTGAAAGGCGACAAAAGGTTCAGCAAATAGTCTCATAGGAGGCTTAAGAACTCAGGAAGCTTAGGAACCACCCACTCTCACAGTGACATGTGGTAATCAGTAATCGCCCAGCTTTAATCACTTGCAGGTATGGGTACTTCGCGATGCGTGAGGCCAAGCAACATTTGACGTTGGGAATCCCATAAAGATAAAGATCATTTATTTGCTCAATTTGTCGTAAATTGTTATCCAGCGGTGTTTATTGCGACATATTATTAAGGTTACGAGGGGACTGTGTCCGTCTGTCTGTACATATACGCCTATACGATATACTAGTTTGCTTGATAGAGTATGTCAGTGGGAAACTTTTGCGATGTTTAGGTTTGCGAAGCTCTAGGTAAGTTTTATGACAGAATATACACTTATATTACAGAAATTATATACGCTGGGTACAAAACTTTGTCACTAATGTTGGCTACTATAGCTCGCTCGAGCTTACTTAGAAGTCTTAAGGCCTGTATGCCGATACAAAAATCGTTACTCTAGCATAGATTTAAGAACCTAGAGATTTTCATACAAAAATCTAGGTTTGAGTCCGGATCAGTGACCAGTAAATCAGCATACGGGCCTTACACAATAATAGAGTCATTGCGATTTCTTCTGTTTCCAGTATCAGACGCTAGAGACAAAATTCCCCGAACCGAGCCGTGGTGTGTCATCGCAAAGGCGCGCTAAGTGAAAGTGCATTCGTTAACTCTATATAACTATGAATACTTTGTAACCACTACCTTGGAAGTTCGGAGTAGGTCTGAACTGGAACCTAAAAGTATTGTAAACTTAAATTAAAAGAGTCTGCATGGGTGCTAATAGAAAAGGAATCGGCAAAAATTGCCGTCGTAATTTATTCTTCTTTAATTCATACCAATGACATATAGTCCATAAACTATGATTCACTAGAACGTGTGTGAAAAGTACCTATTTCGAGTCTTGAAAAGAAAAAATATACTATTGTGACCAAATTGTTGATGGTTAAACTAACTGGTTTTCGGACTGAGAAGTGACATTGCAGAGGTCATTATCGTAGTTGAATGAATGCGCCAATAAATTTCATAACTGGTAAGATAATTATGCGTCAGCAGGCCAGTCAAGCGCGTAGGTATCATACCAACCAACTTGTCCCACTCTTAGGCCCGTATGCATGCCGATTGCCGATACGGAAACCGTTACTCAAGCATACAAGGGTTGAGATTTTTATACAAAAATCTATGCTCGAGTCTGGGATCAGTGCTTGAGCAGTGAAGCAGCATACGGGCCTTTGACTCTGAAATTCACGAATCAATGAAATTATAGGATTATTTACTACAATCGTAGGACCTAGTAGTAGGATACGATGCATTATTTGCATAAATTTATATGAGCGTCAGCACTAAATAAGATAATGCCAAAAGACTAGAATATTTTTTTGTGTTGATGGACACATATTACGTATGCGCTCAGACCGTGTATGTACCAGTTAGAAATTCATGTTGGTTTATCTTGATTGCATTACATAGTGATCAGATCAGCAGAGGATGTCTAACACTTCCCTTTTAGTTTTTTCTCCACCACACACACTGGTTTTACAAATTCTTATTATATTTCCCAGGCCCCAGAGCCACCACCACGCTGGGACGGGATCTTCGAAGCCACGCACCGCGTCAAGTGTCCTCAAGACAGGACAGGAGAGGAGAATTGCCTGGTTGTGAACGTGTTCACGCCAGAAGGTGCCGCGTCTCTTCCTGTGCTGGTGTTTGTGCATGATGGACGATTTCAGAATGGGTAAGGCATTTGATAAAGCTAGAAAAATACTGCCCGCCTTTAAATCTACCTATTTAGAAAATTTTAGGACAACACGCGGGATTAGATGTTACTTAACTAAACTAGTTTGTTTCAGATGGGGTTCTTACAAACCCCCCTCAAAACTACTAAGCCAAGGTCTGGTAGTCGTAACTTTTAACTACCGCCTAGGACCTCTAGGGTTCCTCTGTCTCAAAATACCCGAAGTCCCAGGTAACGCTGGATTGAAGGATCAAATAGCAGCACTTTACTGGGTGCAGATGAATATTGAAAGATTCGGTGGTGACTCTTCTGATGTGACAGTATATGGAGTCGGTTCAGGCGCCGCTGCTATACAAATACTCCTGTTATCTGGATTGGCTGAAGGCCTGTTAAATAAAGTAATTCTAGAATCTGGTTCTGTGCTTTCACCGACATCGTTGGCGTATGAACCTGTCGTGTTGGCGTTTGATGCCGCAGTAAAATTGGGCTACAAACATTCTGATGACCCGACAAAACTTTCAAAGTTCTTTCGCAGCGTGCCTTTTAGGCGATTGACAAATGTGTCTCAGTTTTTTTTACCCTGTGTTGAGAGAAGCCTCTACTCTGTTTATAATCTATTGGAGGATGATCCAATACAGATTTTAAGGCGGAGTAATTTTCAAGAGGTGCCTGTAATCATACTTTTTACTGATAGGGATGGAATATCAGTGGTGGAGAAAAATAAGGAAGTTTTAAATACTATTCCAGAGCACTTTGAGATGTTACTGCCAAATAACTTGAAGTTTGCTGATGAGCAGAAGAAGCTAAGGGTAGCGAAGTTGGTGAAAGAGTTTTACTTTGATAGTATTGATGGAGATTTCATTAAAAACTATGCTGAATACTTCCATGATGTGCTTTTTGAATACCCTATCATGAAATTTGGAGTACTTTACGGAATGAAGAGTTCTCACCCAGTTTACATTATGAATTTTATGTACAGAAGTGTAAGGAACCACGAGCAGAAAGAATTGGCCTTCAGTAATGAAAACATCATTGATTATGTTTATGGAGATGAGCTCTTGGATGAAGATATGGTTATTGACAGACTGATCACACTTCTGTGTAACTTCATTAAACTCGGGTAAGCAATATTTGTGCCTTTTTTTTAATCTTCTTATTCCACTACAACTTATACAGTTCATTGTGATATAGCTGGCATCTAACACTACCACAAAAATGTTTTAGCATTTATAATAATAAAAATTACCTACCTATATATATATAGGTAATTTGTGTGACCAAAATATTGGTGTGATTAATGCAAAAATAATCAATTTATTAGTAAATAAGTACAATTTTACAGGTCAGTTTGGTGTTTACATTTTAATAGTTAGGTATAACGCCTATATGTTTTCAGAGATCCAACTCCAATAACAACTTCAACAATTCCTGTGATATGGAAGTCAGCATTCGAGGGCTCCAATGAACCACTTGGTATAAGAACAGCCTCCATTCTACAGTTCAACAGCACCCTAACTATGATCACTACTCACAAGAACCAGCGCCTTAGTTTCTGGGACCGTGTTTATGACAGCTTTTACCGATTTCATGTACCAAATGAAGATGAGTAAAGTACTTATGTTTTTTATTAAGCCGAAGCCATTGTTATGGCATATGTTTATGTAATAAAAATTATAAATTGACATTCAATATCTTCAAAATTGTAGATAAGTAGGTAACTAAGTGAAATATTGATTTCATTCATTTTATTGTTTATTAGGTAGGTAGGTAGCTTTATAATTGGGATTTCCAATTTTACTTTTATTTCATTTTATCTACCGGACACAGATTCTGATTCTAAATATTCCGAAGTACAGGCCAGTCGTGAATTACGACATGCTATAACAAATCCGGGACCGACATTTCACTCAGATTTGGCACGGAAACTGCAGAAACTCCAATTGGAATTGAACATTATGTAGCTTACTGCAACGATCACTTTTCAGTATAGTCCACCAATGTATGAGAATGTTAGCTGTAGAGAACCTAATCAATACATAGATTTCCACGTGAAGACAGTAGGTACTAGAGCTTCGACGTCGTCAAAAATAAATAATACCGTTACCTGTAGAATCGGCGGCCTGCTGACCGCGCCGTGGGGTCCTGGAAGTTGTATCCGTGCTCGGGGATTATAGCATCGCTGGTCGGACACAATATCACTACAAATCACAGGCTTTCACACCATTTATACAGTAAAATCAACAAGTAAATTACAAAAGCAAAAACAAAATCCAAATCCCCTCACATTTTATTTTACTGACTGACTGTGACTGACGTCTGACGTGCGCTAATCAAAATTGGGTTGACATTGACAATTGATAATTGAAGTAATTTGACAGTATATAAACTCATTGACGTCATAAAGTGCCATCTCTATGCTTCCAACTTTATCTTCTACCAAGAAGTTGAAGTTGAAATCATAAGAGATGGCGCTAAAACAAACTAACATTAATTTGTAAAAATTAGTTAGACTTTGGTTCCTACATGGCGTAGTAAATATCGTGCTATGTTTTTGCACGAATTGGGATAATTATAATTCCATGGACAAACCATTTACATGCCATTTACCTACTACTACCACTTCAATCATTCGTCAGTCAACGTACCTATAACGAGGCAGGTTCAAGGGTAGGTAGGTAGAGTATTTTGGGTAGAGACCTATTATAGTAAAAGTACGTTCGTGTAGTGATGTCCAAGAACTTCTAAATTCCCCACAGGTATCTAGTATCTATCTACTCTAGGGGTATCACTATCTGGACCACCCTGTACCTATGTATAAATAAAAAACAAGTGCATTTTATTAAATTATAAACCAAGTTTATTATAAATAATCACAGTCAACGCCTATACAATACATACTAAGCCAATATCATATTTTGTAAGGTCTGTTATCTGGTAGGTACCTACCTTTTCAATCATACACTCAAAATAAGTCCATATATCTAAGCCAAGGCACAGAATATAAAATACGAGTGAATTATATGTATACCTAGGTAGTACGTGTGGGCAAAAGACTCGTAGAGCTTGATAACTATTTCTATGTAGGTTACGTAGGCGCTCTTAATGATGATGATGATGTCTTCCTGGCCGGTTTCGGCTACGACGACATTGTTGCTGCTTGATGCCTGTGATGTTCTCTAAGGTGACTTGAATAGCCAATTTTGGCTTTAAAGGTTCTTGCACACAATGGGCATGTAAGAGCGCCGTTAACATAGTTATAGTTGATGTTTGAAGGCGGTTTAGCTTTTAGGTGGTCGCGTTTAAGCTCTAGATCGCGCCTCCGTTTATCTTCAAAGGTCACCTACTTCCCTAGTACCCATCGGTAGCTGGTTAGATATTTACATTATAAGAGACAGCTTAAAAATAGGCACTCGACTTCTGTCAAGGTCGACAATACGCTTCACGAGACTTCTCCATTCAGGCCGATTTTCTGCCAGTGACTCTCAACAAGAGGGATCTTTTGAGCGCTCTTAATAGGTAGGTAGTATAGGTACTAGCGTACTAGGTACCTACTAAATGCTCACAGAGTTAATCGTGGCATTTTGGTAGGTACCTATCTACTCTTAAATTTCCGTTATTTTTCTAAATTTTAAATTCGTAGGTAAGTATGTCACATAGCTTTCTTAAAACTATACTTATAGGTAGGTAGTTGAAAGGCCCGTCAATATGATTGAATTCAGCCTTCGTTGGTGTCAATCACTGACAGTGTTCGGTGACATCCACCACTGTGTTCTTCCGCCAGCCGAAGAAGAAGTACCCGACCGCCAGACCGCCAACCAACGCGATGCAAAGCCACACGTTGTACGTCATGAATACCAACATAAGAATGTACGAGGCAGTGGATTGGATTACGTGAAGACATGTTTGGATGATGTGGCCCGGTGATAGCATTGAATATCTGAAAGAAGAATTAATTACTTGGTAAGTACGTATAACTTTTAATATCTACAATACAAACAATCATACCTATTCTGTTATTAGTAGGCTCTATCTAACACAGTTGTGTATTTATAGGTTAGATAATCTACATTCACTAAGTATACCGCGTGTATCTACAATGGCGACATTAAATTGACACGCGGGTAGAGCTACTTATTAGTATTCATAAAAAAATAATTAAAGTACAGTCAGCTGCACTAGAATGTGTACGATTTGTAACTTTCAAACTAGTGTCACCGTATTGCAATGGAGATTTACAGGATAAAAACTAAAAAATTATGAACACAATTGATACATAAGTTTACTTATTTATTTAGTATTGGGACCGCCAAGTCCATATATCAATGCTGCGGCCCTACATTGAAAATTACGAATTGTACACATTTTAGTGCAGCTGACTTTAATATTTTTTTAAGAATATTAATAAGTAGCTCTACCCGTGTGTCAATTTAATGTCGCCATTGTAGATACACGGTGTATAACTTTATAATTGATCGAGCGAGCGAAGATTTCAGTGAGCGTCGACTTTGACTTTCATGAAAAATAACGTGGTGGCTGATGTCCAGCAGTGGACTTCTTCAGCCTGATAACAATGGATGCGTAAATCTAACTTACTTGACCACAGCAGTTCCCCCACAAGCTCCATTAGTCCCGCACTCGCTCTTGGTGATATTGACAGTGGAATCCCCACTGACAGTAGTGGCTCTGGAGTGCAGAGCTTCGCGGTAGTACTTCAGCCCCTCGTAGAGTACGCCAGCGAGGAAGATGGCGGCACAGGAACCAACCAACTCCCATACTGTGGTGGTCACCCAGCCGTTGAATAGGATCTCTTGACAGACACCCGCGTGGAACTGGAATAGGAAAAGGTCTTGTCAGTAACAGACGAATTTAAGATTCAAACAAAGTCCATCTTGTCATTCAAAGTCAAAGTCAAAGTCAAAAATCTTTTATTCAATAAAATCTCACTGATCACTTTGAATCGTCATTACGTCTTGTATGATTAGGTATGATTACATATTTTTTTATTGGATGAGTTGGAGCTAGTTCGTCCCAAGCTGGTTTGTCTTCTAAATAATCAGATATTTTATAGTATGCTTTTAAAAGAAGTCTCTGTTTTATTACGTTTTTGAACTTGCCAATCGACAACTGAGACCATTGGAAATACCGTCAAAGAACAATAGAATATGAATAACAATGAAACTAAAATGCTTCGCTGAATTACCGCGATGATTCAAGAAATAAATAAAAATTGCTTGTTAGGTATAATAATATAATTTCCCCCAAATTGGTAAAATAAATTAATATGGAAATCGAACCACCTTAATAGCTATATCACATTTTGCTTAAAAATTGTTTACCTGATTGTACAATGCAGCTATTTTTAAAGTTGTCCGAATCGTCACAACAAAAATTATTAAAATCAAAAGTGACGATTGGGAGAATTTGTCCCAAAATATTTGGTCCGAATCGTCACTAAGTCGGTAGATGTACTTTATTGACTTCTCACGGTTTCGCTTTGTATTCCGAAAAAGATGTCCAAAAGCCGCAAAATACGTAAGACACCTACCTACTTTACATACCTCAATGCAAATAACGAAAATTTTGTTTCACCTTGGTAAGTAAAATAACTAGTTAAGTACCTAATTTGGTTATTTTTATAGTTAGGTAGGTAGTGGGTGACGTTTTTAAATGAACTCACTATAAGCACATCGTGTGGATCGACGGCCATTTTTCACCATGCAAAATCTGCGTTTTCCATTCGATTTTCGAAGGTAAAAGTACCTATATTTTTACACTGCCAACGAAACGACATTTGACACCCACACGATATCACTGATATACCTACTGAGCAGTACTACTTGTACTAATATTCTGTGGCAAACTGGCAGTACCAACAAATAGATAGTCTGCGGTGATCCCTAACGTCCCTATCGTGGGAAAGGACAGTGATAGCGGTTACCGGTTACCCGATAACGACATGTTGTATGTTGGATTTTTGGCGTTGAGCAAACGTACACTATTTTGGCAACAACCAATGTCTAATGGGTATTTACCGATTCTGCGGAGACTCAAAGACTGGCAGTGAGGTTCGGAGGACATACTTGGCCGTCAGTTAAAAGCCTAGGCACTTGTTTGGACCAACCTAGACTGGCGCGCCCCGCGCCGGCTTACACTCGAGTTATGAAAAACGGAATCGCCCCAATTCATGGAGCCAGCTAAGAAGACTTACCACCATTGCGTGATGATGCGAGTCACCGCACGCCATGCTGCCGTGGTCGTGGTCGTGGTGGTCGTGGCGGGAGAGATCCTGGTGGCTGGCATCGTGGTGGTGTTCCATAGCTGCCATATTTACTGAAAATAACATAAAATTATGAACACAAATGGAAACAAAGATAAGAAAGATATGATTTACTTGTACACGTGTATAGGTTTTTGAAACTCGTATTTTACTTTGCGATAATCTATCTATACTATTATAAAACTGTAAAAAAGCCATAATCTAGATATGGATAAACTAATATACAGATCTACTAAATAAACGATTCTGATTCCGCCACGCCTAAACTACTGGACCAATTTCAATGAAACTTATACCATTCAGAAGAACTTTTCGGATTATGCCAATTAAAATTTTTAAAGATGATTACTTATTACAAGATAATAATATTTAGGTAATTAGTCAAAAGAAAAACAATGATCAAAAATGATAAATGATCGGATTACCTATGAAAAAATTACAGATAAAATAAATGCCAAAAAACACAAACACGCTCAGAAAATCTCAAACATTCTTGTCGCAAATTGAGTGGAATTTGCCAGAGAGGGGCTAGGATACTCAAGCAAACCATGCTATAAGGTTTATTTATACTTATAGGTAATAAATCCTAATATAATACCTACCTACTTATAGTTTTAGTACAGCTGCAGTTGTGCAAGATCTAAGCTTTCACTGACCATAGCGTACCTAGCAAGTAAGTATATACAGCATCGGCGCTTGCGCAACCTGTTGATCTTACTTCACCTTACTTAGCTAAAGAACATTATTTTCACTCAATGTATTGACCACTGCTTAATCACCTTGTAATCGTGATATCAGTAAAACTACTTCCCTCTTATTATAAAACAAAGACGAAGATCCAAACAAAACCCGAGAATTACTCCTAAGTAGACCATCACCAAATATTTGCGGATCGTAAGTTTTTCATATTAATTTCCTACTAAGTATCAACGCAGTTGATTGTGTTCTATTTTACTGCGTGTATCTACGTAATATGAAATTATAATAATTGTACATAATTGGCATAATTGACTTGTTGTAAGTGTAGCAAGCAATTTATGACAAAGTGTAAAACCTCCGATGATTTTCCTCAATTGATTTTACCAGTTTTCCTCTTACAATATGGCCCGTAATATATATATATGGAAAATTGGAAGCAGCCAGTTTACACAGCAGATAGAGCCGTTTTAAAAGCCTAAATGACGGTGGATTATGAATAAACTCAAAAGGCATGTGCAAAATAATGTGTATCACTGAATGTGTAAAATGTATGGCCCCTAAGTAGCTAGGTAGAGTATCAATCAGCTGGTTCGGCTCTAATAACTCCACATAAGCATAATAATTATACAACGGTATTGATGCGTGAGTTACCGACCATGCCGTGCTATAACTCCTCTTATTTTACCTTGCAGTGCAACTATGATGTAAAATTACAATAATCGAGTTCAAAACGTGTTCCATTATGTTGGGTTTTAGGCTACACACGCACTTGACGACCAAAGAGGTGGCCAGTGATGGTTCACATTTTCCATTCACGATTTGAGAAATCCATAGTTTGGTGACAGCGAATTAGACTTTATTCGTTGCATTTTCTAATACTTCCACAGGTAAAACGGAATCTCCAACATTACATCATGTGAAATTCCTACATAAGTATGTTGTATGTAACGTACTTACTCGTAACGTACCTAGGAAAGCATTATTACTAAATTCCCAATGTTATGTGCGTCACAAGCACTTCAAACAATACCTCTACTCAGTGCCTCTACTATAAGTTCGTAGACTACGTAATTATGTACCTAGGTAGGCCCTTACCAAGCAGTTTGAACTATCCGTGTACAACCGCATGCCGTAGCGTGGTTCACCTTGAAGTTACGTACATCTGGATGCGCATGAGTTCATATTTTTGTAAAACGTTTCTTCTACACGATATACCTACCACATGTAACAGTGTAACACACTTTTATGGAACAGTGCATGTTCCCTAAACGGAGTGTTACAAAATTCATTTGAAGTAGAGTTACACGCGCTTGGCGGTCAAGCAAGCGGACTGTCTATTATGTATTAAATAAATAAATAAATAAATATTAAATATTCACGGACACTTAACACAACGCCTTCTAGTCCCAAACTAAGCAAAGCTTGGACGATGGGAACTGTATGGCTGATAGAATACATACATACATTTTTTTTTTGTAAATACATACTTATAATACATAGAAACACCCAGACACAGAACAAACATCTATGATTGCCACACAAATGTTTGTTCTCGGTGGGGATCGAACCCACGACCCACAGCACGGAAGGCAGAGCTACTACCCACTGAGCCATGACGCCTGTCAATGTATTATGCAGTTTGTTGAGTACATTTTGTTTTTTGACCAGTTTTTTTGTAAGGATATCTGGGATGATTCTTATTCATGTTTAGTGAATATTAGTGGAGCGGCTTCCGAGTTTCATCGAACGAAAACAAAAATATAACTAAAAACTTTCTATCAATTTTTGGTGCCTGAATTTCTTTCTGTCGCGTACAATACTTAGTATTTGTAGTCGGTTTAAAAACTCCACCTATAAGCATCCGGTAAATATGTGACGCACAATGTCAAGGATGCGCGTGCGCAAGTCACGCACAGGATGACACGTAACGTCCCGGCAGGCTCTTTTATTATTGTTTTAATTGTGTTAGGTCACTGACCATGTTGAGGTGGTCCACAATAGAACCTGTGCGCTAAACAAGTACTTAAACAAAAAAATTAACTCCCGATCAGGAATATCTCTTTCGTTTTTTAGTTGGGGATAAAAAAAAAAGTTTAGTTGAGGATGCTCAAATGAACATTCATATTGTTATTCTACAGTTACTAGAAAATTACGAAAATGGTCACGTGATTTTTCGGTTGTCAATGTCATTTCCATTAATTTTAGTTTTCTAATCCCTTGTTCTATCTAATCTAAACTTTAAAACGTAATGCGATAAGTTCTAAAATATAAGGTGGATAAAGTGTGCCGTTGGTAGATAGAATAGTGCTAATTATCTTGCTAATGTTATGTGCAAGCTTAAATAGGAACGTCTACCGCTGCATGCGTTGTGTTGTATTGTTTGTAGGTCATCCGGTAGCGTTGAACTATAAAAAACAAAATATAAACCGAACCGTACAATGTCATGTAATGTCTATCTAGCTGTCAGATATACCTATAAATATAGGGATATATTCATATTGGTTCTCTAATGCTGAGCTAAAATCTGTTGTCATCTCTTTGCATTGTCATGTAGGTAAGTGACAATGATAGAGCATTTTTTAAAGCCGCGCAAAAATGACAGTTGAATATGAATAAAGGGGTTCTCCAGTATTTTAGAATCGTTCGCCTTTTGTTCTAGACCCTGTTTAAAGGTACCTAGGTATCTAGGCTATACGACGGCTAAATTGCTAGAATTATCCCGCCCCGGACTCGCAGAACACAAACTAGTAAAATGAGGTTTGGTGCCTTCTTCAGCGAGTCCAACGCAGACACTGGAATTATAATGTACAGAAACGTCAACATGCCATAGATAATATCCAATCCCAAATTGCCAAAATATCATAAACGCCGGCGGGCGGGAGGATGACCATTTGATGATAAACGTTTGAAGATGTAGTATGTAATCATACCTAATCATACAAAACGTAATGACGATTCAAAGTGATCAGTGAGATTTTATTGAATAAAAGATTTTTGATTTTGACTTTGACTTTGTTAGAAACAATGATCTTCATTGTAGGTGTAGGTAGGTGTACCTTGCTTCAATGTAGGTACTTACCTACATATAAAAAATCTTTGCTCATGTAGTTTACATTTTTCGTTTGACCAAACTGTCAAAGACATCAATATTCATTTAATTTATCTGTGCATATAAGCATCTATGGTAATTTTAAGTTAATGTACGGCAACACTCCCGCGCTCTCTTCCTCCAAGCCTGCGAACGGTACAGACGTACCTAGGTCGCGTCGTAAAATTGTAAAACTTTTCTAATTTGCTCAATAAACCTACAAACAGTGAACAGCCGGGTTATTTAACTCCAGCCAACTCAAGAAATTCTACAAGTTGTTGTGTTAACGTCCACAATTTGACTAAACATGATTTGGTTAGGAGGTCAGGCAGATCAGTAACTAGAGTTTACAGTACCACAGTACTTAGAACTTTGATTATTTTGTCCTCGATCTGTACAGCAGTGCATCTCTTAGTACCACCGAACCCTATCAGGAAGTGAGCAATTGTTCCAACAAGCAACAGTTATGTAACCTATACATCTGGGTACCGACCATAGGGTTACCTAAGATTAGACTAACTTTAGCTGTCTGGATGTAGAGTCTAGAGTCCATTTCTGGGCATTGCATAAAAAGTTTAACCTCTTTATTTATCTTTTGTGAACTAAAAATGTACGATATTACTCGTCAAGATATTTCATTCCTTGCTAGTATCGAAAACATAAAATTCTAGATTATAGGTCTTTTGCGATTCAAATGGCAACACTGAATGACAACCATAAATTTGTCGACCATAATGTCAAACCTAAGTTGAAGAATAGCAGTCAAAGGCTGACCTAAAACGTTATTCTCTGGGATATTACAAAGCGGTTCTTATTATGCAAAAGATAATGGTGAGCCAATGAACCCATTTGCCGATTGAATGTGCTAATATATGGCAGTACTTAGTGGTAGGTAGGTTAAACGGTATAACCAAAGAACAAAACTCAGAGAGACTTTAATGAGCGGAAACTTGATCTGTTCCAACACAAAAAACATATCCCTCGCACGATTTTCACAAAAGTTCAACTTCTATTTTTTCTGAGTACGGTTTATCGTGTGTACAATACTACTAGTAAAGTATTATATAATCTGTGACAATACGAAAGTATAACAAAGGGATAAATTATTAGAGGTAAAAAAAATTTTTATTAATTTCTATAATAAAAAAAACAGAAGGCAGCGTTATGCTCGAGAACTACTGGTTTCGGTAGAGCTCCTGGAAGCAGGCGTAGCAGCGTAGCAGGCGACGTCATCTTACTATTTTCTTTGGCCTTAAAAAACGTCAACATGCTACGTCAAAAATTTGTTCAATGTCATATTTACATTTCAGAAAACGTTTAGAAAATACGGCGCGGTGTTTACAGTAACAATATAACTCTCGCTAAAATTGTAACAAAGTGGAGAAATTTCACAATATTTGTCGAAGTGTCTCCACCAGTGTCAATGTTAGGCAGTGTTTAGTAAACTGACAGTATCGTAGCGCGGATGTTTACTACTAGTACAAAATACATAGCTACATTACATGTAGGTATGACCAGTTTTGGATTTATTGTTTTACAAATAATCGTCAAATTTTAACTTTTAACAGTAACAGTAACCTTTAAAGTAACTACACTTTTACTGTGGTGGGTTACCATTTCTAATGTCACTGTCTTGTGTAGGACAACGAGTAGGATTCAAACTACTCTTTTTTAGCAATTCGATAGAAAATATAGCGTTATACATAATATCAGATAGAAAATCTACTATAAGTAGGTACGTAGGTAATCCCAGTCTAAAAATAAATTAATAAATAAAATAATAAATAAATATTCACGGACACTTAACACAACGCCTTCTAGTCCCAAACTAAGCAAAGCTTGTACGATGGGAACTAGATGGCTGATAGAATACATACATACATTTTTTTTGTAAATACATACTTATAATACATAGAAACACCCAGACACAGAACAAACATCTATGTTTGCCACACAAATGTTTGTTCTTGGTGGGGATCGAACCCACCAATTCGAATTAGATAAGAAGTACTTAGGCCAATTTTGCTTTTTATGTTAACTCCTTGATTTTTGTTTGCTTTTATCGATTTGATGCTTTTGAAACTATTGTACAACCATTTTCATCACGAGAAGATTACGACACCGCCATTAATTGCTACCGCTAGTAATTACTTATTGCTTTCCAAATGGGTTATTAAAAAAAAATATATTCACGGACACTTAACACAACGCCTTCTAGTCCCAAACTAAGCAAAGCTTGTATGATGGAAACTAGATGGCTGATAGAATACATACATACATTTTTTTGTAAATACATACTTATAATACATAGATAGAAACACCCAATTAAACCTTTATACATTTTAGAAAGACCTTTATGGTGCAAAGTTTGATGCAAAGGGTCCGCCACGCTCAGAGACATACGTTAAAAGATAATCAACGATTAGTATACCTACTGACATCTCTTACCAATGAATAATGACGATCAGAAACCTCGCGAATTTTTGTATTAATAATGTGATGTAAAGCCTCGGTGTGTGGCAGTCATATAATAATAATCTAAGTTAGATATACCTACATTATTTAGGTATTTTTGAATAAAAAAATATAATTAAATTTTAATATCACTTACTTATTCACTGCGTCTATCTTCCGCGGTCACCTTCAAAGTTATGATTCAAAACCATGTCGATTCCATGGGAAATACATACCATACTAAAATAATACTGATTGTGAAAAATTCTTAGTTTATGACACTTTTTCCTATAACCATAGAGGCCGAACTGAACTACGCAGTTACGTAACAGCAATGTGTGTTTACAAATCGTTATTTTTTTTATTAGCTGTCACCACGATTCTATCAGTTTACTTCTGTTCACTATAGAATTTAATGTAAAATGTGTACAAACAATTACTTATTTATTACCTGGGGCCTAAGATGCGCACCGCGAGATATTTGTCATGTCGTTCTGTCAAAATGTAAGCATTTTGTACCGGTTTAGGAATTATTGCATTATCTGTGGTAATGTTGTCGAGAAACCGCGCCTTTGAATTTTCAACTTTTGACATTTCTGCGTGACTATTATCTCGTCCTCAGAGAGGTACGACGACTAAGAAGTGTCAAAAGTGTACCTTATGGCGCGTTTTGTCGACACCATTAGGTACCACAGATAATGCAATAGTTCCTAAACTGATACAAAATGCTTACATTTTGACAGAACGACATGACAAATATCTCGCGGTGCGCATCTTAGGCCCGGAATAGATGCATTCGTATTATGAGTTATTGTTTCTAACTATCAAAGAACTACTCGTTCTTGTACAAGAACGTGCTCTGCTCATGCTGCCTATTTGTATTGATAGTAACATGTTAGTTCAGTTTGGATCAGAAAACAATGCTTCGAGGTAATTTACATAATTCATACAAAACATTTTTTTCGTCACGAAATTTCTAAATATACCTACGACACAATTTATTGTGTTATATTACATATTCAACTGAAAAAAAGTTACGAAAAAAGAATTACATCAAGTTGACGAGCGCGTTGAAGTCTTTTGTATGAAAGTTTTTGAACTAATTAACTTCGATTTTATTTTTAAGTTTTTTTTATCTAAGTTTACGAAATTCACGTACCTAATTTTACAATGATTTCATACAAGGAGTTTTGTTTGGTTTTATTATTACGATTATGTACTTAAATGTAGGTAGGTATCTTATCTATTGAAATAGTTTTTCTCTATCCTCCTAGACACGATGTTATAATTATCATTTTGTTACTTACTTGAGGAAGTATTATAATATATACCGGATATAATATGAATATTTTTGGAAGTGGTCTCATTACACATCCTGTACGTGTCTAGTCTACAATTGGCTACGTTAGAAGTAAATAGTTTTTATAATAATATTATAAGTATTACTACGCGTAAAACAGCGATGTTATCGATAAAGGTACAAGTTGTACATACACTCAAATATTGATTCAGATGAGCATTTTATCATTCAATAACACCGTGCCAAACACCGGTAGGTATCGGTGACATTAAAATTTACATAACTAGGTATATACTAGAGAAAAATACATTGACAAAGTCAACGTACCTACGTGATATTTATTAGTTCAGCTTCCTAATGTATGAAATATTTTATTACCTAGCCTACCTACGCCAACTAATAAAACGAATTACTTTAAAATGGTTAGCTTACCTACGTACTAATTACAATTAGGGTGGTTAGGTACAAATGATGATGACACATTACCAATGCATGAGGGATTTTACAATCTTAAGCTTTTTCCTCTTGCAGAATAATTCATACCTAACTATTTCTTTGAAAAAGGAACAATACCAAAGATATTTTACTCATAGAATATCTACACTGTCGTGACGTTTGTGTGTTTTTTTTACATATTTTTCGCTCTTTGTACGTTTAGCAGTTGGCAACAATGTTGCTCTATATGGCTCTATATCAAAAAGTGAAAACAAAAAAGACTTGGAAAAAAGACAAGCCTCAAGTGCCAGAAAAAATGAAAAAAAAAAATGACTCTATGTCTCTACGTACATTTTGCTCTGACGTCCGAAGGCATGTGGCCCTTTTGACAATCATTTGACATAAAAATACCATTTCTTGTGTAACGCAATATTGAAAGCCTTCGCAGTCGGGTTGGTAACCGAAGGCTGCTTATGAAACCACGACCTTACGAAGTCGATTTACGAGTTTCTACAAATCAAGAGTACCTACAACCTACCTACCTAATCATTGTCACAGTACCACTGATAGCAACACAGCTATGATATCGGTAAACCTTCTCGTGTCCCTATTTATTTTATTTTGGTAATACCATACGAAGTATTAGCTGTACTTGGTAAAAACCGTATAACCTTAAAAATTTTAAATTTGATGTCGTTTGAACCTCGCAGCTCGTTGGCGCTTGTTTTGATGTTCGTTAAGGGAACAATATTATTTGAGTTGACACATTTAGATTTCAATGAGCCATTATTGTTAGGCATAAAATACCCTGTACCAAAAGAATATCAGTGCTGGCAACATTCAGAAACAAAAAATGCCACTGTATCAACAAAAATTCGGTACGGTAAGTTGTGTAAAATGGTAATCAAAATATTGTACGTCTTACCTACCGACTAAATAAATGCTATCGAAGTAAAAAGTAGTAAAACCAGTAAAACTGTGACCATGACGAACTGCAAGATTTCACGGCGATAAAACAATAACTTCACTATTTTATAAACTGACATTGTGTTTATGACTTTCAGTCAAACCGTAACTTTTTGGTTTGTGTGAAAGAGTATTGGTCCCACCTAGTGCGGACGCTGCATATGGTGCTCGTATTTAAGTAATGTTTCTTTATTTCTTTTAGGTATGCCTATTATTGCTAATCTATATTTTGTAGCAAACAGGCATCAAATTGGTAAGATAAAGTTACGAGACTAATTCTATCAAAACTTGTCAATATGACCGATAAGATATAAATACTGTGAATCTTATGTAAACCTAGCAGTAACTTCTTATGTAACTTGTTCTTTTTTTTATGCAATGATGTGGTCGACGATGTAGCACGGTTACCTGGAAGATACCTATTCACTCTACTCTTGAAAACTTCCAAATTATAGTCATTCCGGAACACAGACGCCGGCAACGAGTTCGGCATCAATTCCTTAAAAGTTCCTATTCCAATTTAACATTTTACGAGTTACCTACTTAGTATAAAGTAATAATAAATCATTTATTTATCTAATCAGAACATAATCATGGTAGCTTTCTCTGAGACATGAGACTACTGGATTTTTGTTTACACTACTTACACCAACATGATCACGACAGTGGTTTTCAGTGATTGTGGCCTATCAGTCGAACCTGCAAAGTATCAGCTAGAGAGTAGTGGCCAGAGAGGTTATCCTGCTAATCGTTCCTGTTTGTAGTTCTGCACAAACTATCGCCTGTGAGGCAGGTTACCTCGGAACCAGTTTCTGAGACCGGAATGGAATGATCGACCATACTCTGAGGCGGTTGTAGGCTACATAGTTTTTAAAACCTAAGTTTAGCTATAAAGGCAGGTAATATTCAAAACTACGGGTTGTATTGGTATGGCATAGACGATTTATATTTGTGAGTACATATAACACAATAGAGTTGATGTTACTAAGTGTTAAGTTAGAAAAACAATTGAACTCGCCTTTTTTATTAACTGTTCTAAAAAAATATCTTCTGTTCTTTCAAAACTACCTCCAACGTTCTCAAAAAAATTACGCGATGTGTAGTTTTAGACACGACGACTATCTAGTTACGCAGGTACCTAAAACCTAACCCCACATACAGGATGTGTGTCGTATGTCGTATGAGATCGCGACTGCGCGAGGACCACTTAGTTTAATTTAAAACAATACCTAGCGCTCAGACAATTTGGCGACAGTTTCATCGCAACAAAGATTGAAAGTTCAAATCCACTAAATCTAGTCCTTCGAGATCGTAAAAATCACATACATACATAGCTAGAAGGACTGTCACTTAGTACATATATGACAGTTCTAAATGATTTTACTGAATAAAACATAAGTAATTGAATTTGAATAATAATTACACATTAATGGTAATTACCGTAGATTTCTACCTACATTAAGTGACCTCCAAAGGCTCCTAAAAATAAACCTACAGCCGAAAAGTCGTGACGTCTAGCTAATTTTTTTTATTTTTATATTTAGAACTAGTTCCTAAAAGTAAATTTGGTAGTATGCAAGTTTTATTTAAATTTTCGGGGGCTATCTTTTACACTATCGATAAAAACTGACAGGCATGATCTGTGTTAGGCACTTGGGTACTTGGAGCACTTAGATTCAGCAGGATATTATGATACGCGTATACTACGGACACATACATTAGATTATATATTTGTTTGATATACCTATGGCAACAAATTCTCCTTCAACACTGGGATTGTAAGAAAGCAAAAACAGCGCTCTACAATACTCTACACATACTATCCACTCACAACAGCGTACCTACAAATTATGTTATCAACAAAATGATATATTTTACGGTACAGTTGCTCGTTACAGCAACAAATAAATTACCGGTTTCGTAAAGTAAACTTGAGTTTGGTACTACCATAGATCATTAGGTACTATGCTGTATTACCTTATCAACAAGGAGGTCCCTATGATAGTTCCCATAAAAACAAATGACTTGCTTTGCTAGTAGGTGTCAAAAATAGCACCTATTTACAATGGAGTCGTCATAATACAGATAAAAAATATTCATGGGTTAAACGGCAGCGCGCCAAAATAACCAAATATGCACTTAGGTATATTTCAACACCTCCATCCGACAATCAACTCAACTTCACATTCACCACAATAATAACAACAATTATTTCACAAGGACATCCTGCCCGACCTGACCACAGAAGTATTTTTTTAAGTTTTACTAAATCATAAACTCACCTAAAAAATTATGAGATTCGGGTTTTTTCGGGTTACGCCGTTCCTGTTTTTCAACCAGATTTTTTTAAATATGGAATTCACTCGCGGTCACTTTGACGTAATGTTGACACTGTCAGAAATTGGCGGGAACGTGCGGTGTGATGCGTCGGCGAGCGCGCGCTGAATGAGGTTCGATTCGACCTACGACTACGAAACAAGTATTGCGCGATACATTGCGACACTGCACTCGGTTGAATGTACACGAGGCGTTCATGCGCTGATGTGGAATGCATTTATCATGCTGTGGAGTGAATTTTTAATTCTTCCTCATTTTAGGCATTTACTAAGATTTCTCAGTAGGGTCAAAGAATATGTAATACGTAGTTTCTACGTAAAAAGAAGCGGGGGGCTCCCACTCTACCAAAATTACACACTGAAAATCTCGTTTTGTATGAAACGAGATCCAAATGTTGACCCCCGTTTCATACATTGTTAATTTTTCGAAAGCACGAGTCTAGTTCCCCAGTCTGCATGGGGTCAGCAATGGTCAGCAAACAGTATCAGAACTACAGCAGCGGGACTGTTTTTTTTTTAATATTCCTAAACTATGCCTAAAGAACTGTTTTTGGGAGTGACCTTAGTACTTAACACGCTATTTTCATAAGCTTAGCTATTAGTATTACAGCTGTCTCACCACGAAAATACAAAATCATTAAAAACAGATATCGATTAGACTTCGCAGTAAGAACGTAGATAGTCTTAATGATGTTAAATGTACACAAACTTACAATCAATATCATTAGTAGGTAAATAACAATAAGTAAAATGTCACAATGTTCATTTTATTTTTATATCGTTGGCACACGTTTTGTAAACGCGCACAGTGTGCACAGGGCCTACTAAACCGCGAAACCACACTTCTTATCTTGCCGGTTCATTGCATATGCGCACAATCACCAATCACCAGCGTTTGATGCGCTATGCCAGATTGACATGTCACAAATCTGAGACGCGATTCGCATACTAATGTCATACAAGGAAGTCGCTACGTGTGATGTAATCCTAATTTTAAATGATGATGTTCGGATTTGGAATTGCTTGTTATTTTTATTGATGTGTTCGGCAATTTGTTATACATTACAAATCGTTTTTCAAATCCAGGTTAAATGCGGTCACAAGCTGTTCGAATTAGTACAAAGATATAAAGATCTAGCTAACTCTTGCAAAAGTTACAAAACAAACACCAGTCAAAATTTTTTGATTACAAAGATATTATGTTGCCGGCTGTACCTAAGTAAATATATTATCTTGGTCACAGTGGCGGATTAGCCACGTAGCAGGTGTAGCAAATGCCGAGCCCCGCGCGTTTGGGGGCCCCGCGCACCAACGCAAAAAAATTCGCGGCTCGCTTCGCTCGCCCATGATTATATTCTGTTTTTTTATGTATAAAAGAGCGACGCAGTCATCGCTTCTAACTAACTGATGAAATATTCAACGCTCATATTTCATGAATTGAGCACCTCCTTTTTTTGAAGTCGGTTAATTTAATCTAGTAAAGTTTGTTTGCAACAGATTTGTTTTATAAACCATAAACTTAATAACCTAAAGCAATCCAAGGGACCCTTGATAGAAGTTGCTACGGGCCCAGCGCTGGCTTAATCCGGTACTGCTTGGTCATCATGACGAATGTGAAAAAGTAAACAACCTACATGACCACAGACTCTTTTGACTATCCTCGCATCATTCGCATCTGAGGCAGTTTTCACATTGACCTAACAATATCGGCCAATATTACTGCACTGATCCGGAGTAAAGCATAGATTTTTGTATCAAAATCTCTACTCAAATCTATGAATAACGATTTCTGTATCGGCATGCGTACCTTAGTAACCAAGTACCAGTGTGCAAACGCCTACTACATTGTAATCTATGAAAGCAAAAAAAAAAATAGTAAAGATCCTAATTAAAACAAAAAAATGCATGAATCCTATTTAAATAAAAAAAAAGGTTTTGCTTTCCTGTTTGACTTACTGAGGTTCCAAAGGTCCGTTCTCAGCGAAACACGTTAGCACAACTGCGGTGATGGTAGATAGCTCGATCACCTATAGACCAGTCTTGTTTATCTCTGCAATGGGCCGTGCAAGACTTATGATAAAGGCACCCGGCTTTGCCTGCTTCAATAATAGCTAGTAGAGTAGAGCTTTTTGTCTAAAAGCTAGATTGAAGAAGTGAAACCACTGTGCCTATTTCAGTCGTTAGTAAGTGATTCGTCCTCAGTGGACTTGCTTAGTGACGACGTATTGTTATTAGTCAAAGTCAAAGTCAAAAATCTTTTATTCAATAAAATCTCACTGATCACTTTGAATCGTCATTACGTTTTGTATGATTAGGTATGATTACATATTTTTTTTACTGGATGAGTTGGAGCTAGTTCGTCCCAAGCTTGTTTGTCTTCTAAATAATCAGATATAGTATAGTATGCTTTTAAAAGAAGTCTCTGTTTTATTACGTTTTTGAACTTGCCATTCGACAACTGAGACACATCACTTGATTTTGTTAAAGAAGCGTACACATTGCCCTTTGAAAGATTTACTAATTTTTGTGAGCCTAGTGGTGGGAACAGCTAGTTTGTCTTTATTTCTAGTGTTAACATTATGATTATCACTTTTTTTGTTGAATAGATTGATATTTTTTTGAACATACAATAAGTTTTCATAGATGTACTGGCAAGGTACTGTCATTATATTTATTTCCTTAAACTTATTTCTTAGTGATTCTCTGGGACCCATGTTATAAATTGCACGAATAGCCCTCTTCTGCAACACAAATATGGTGTTTATGTCTGCAGCACTCCCCCACAACAAAATGCCGTACAACATAATGCTATGAAAGTAGCTGAAATAGACTAGTCTTATTGACAGAGGTTACCACTTAACTACACCGTACGTTACCACTACTTACTTATAATCTTGTAATATGTATATTAAGAAAGGGAAATATGTATCTACCTAGCTATAATAATAATCTCTATACTCTAACCCATTTGACATGTACCGTGAACTAACAAAATAATAAATCTTGAAATCTGATAAATAAATGAATTTGAATTTGAATTTAATATAGTAGGCAACTGCTTGTGAAACTTATTAACCCAAATTGACCATTATTACACCAAAATAACGGTCAATTCGGGTTATTTCCATCGAGCCCACCGGCCGGCCCACTGTTGGGCCGGGTTTTTGTAAATTCATTTTCAGTAGAGCCGCAGCTCTAAAAATTTCTTCTCAAACCTTCTACAAACTATTCTTGTAGTGCTCGTGGCATATCTTACTCAATCTTTACTGATCATATAAGTTAAGCGACGTTCTGCGCGGTCACTATTTAGATGGGTGACAGCTAGTGGCATTTACATCAGCGTTTCCACTAACTTATACGAGCTTGCTTGTTTGCTTATATCGCGTTCAGACTATGCTCATACCGCTGCCGGCATTATTGCCTCGGACATAAGTCCGAAGAGGGATCAAAGGCGATGCTGTGGCAATAATGCCACAGCATCATTAGAAAGCAAGGGCATGAACTTGGACCGGGAGCCGGGACTGAGGCATTATCACTATGCTCGTGCCCACTTGCCTGCTCAAGTCCCTGCCGACTGCGGCATAGTATATAAACGCAACATTACCTACTAACTAGAAAAGGGAGCTAGTCTCAACAGTATAATCAAACTAGTTGGTGCCCGCGACTTCGTCCGCGTGGAATAGTGTCTTTGAGTAGCATAGCTTTTACAAACCTTGATTTTATATCGAATCAACAGCTTAAAAATAAGTTTCAAGCTTCTAGCTCTAAAAATGACGATACTTACATACAACTTTCACCCCCTCTTTCAACCCCTTACAACCCTTTTTTTGCATTAAAAAGTAGCCTATGTCCTTTTTCAGGCTCTAGACTATCTGTGTACCAAATTTCATTCAAATCGGTTCAGTAGTTTTGGCGTGAAAGCGAGACAGAAAGAGTTACTTTCGCATTTATAATATTAGTAAGGATAATGCATGACGTTTCTTGCTTTGAATATTCGCATAAAGTAATGCAAAACACGTAGTCGTGAATAATGTGATGTAACTCACAAAGCTGGTTTAAAAATAGTAGCAAAATTATTTGGTAAAACCCATTTTAAATATTCGATTTTATTATTCACCGTTTAACCTTGCACTAGAGTTTATGTATTTATAATATTTGAATGCATTATAATATAATTAATAAGTACCTAGGTACAGTCACGTAATCACTTAACAGCAGATGAGATAGTCAACCACATCATCACTTAACAGCAAGTGAGATAGTGGTAAAAGGGTTACCTATATTAAACACTATCTGTCCTGTTGTCACTAATCATGCTTCATTCTAGATTTATTATTTTCCTAGTAATTAAGGTAAGTATATAATGTTATGATAGTATAGTAGTCTATGTAGTTTATGTTATGGTATTGTAGGTATGTGTGTAGTTTACACACTAGATAATTTATTTTTCTATAGCACACTATCAGCAGTAAGTACCCCAGGTAGATTACAACACAATCCTTTCCATTCAAGTTTGTCTGGTAGAGATCGCTGTTTAGCGATAAGACCGCCCATTGTATGTCATAGACTTAAGTTGTTTTGTTTCCTGTATGTTTAGTTTTTAGTTGTGGTGTGCAATAAAGTACTTTCTATCTATCTATATTGTATTATTTAAAAAAATATCCTATACGTATGCGTACGCTTCTCCAGATTAAAGCTAAACACAGAAAATAGTTACATAGAGCTCTCGCCTCGATACATGATTATGAAATCTTGCACAATGACATACTCAATACTCAATACTCAATATATTTATTGCTTTCACATGGTTTAGGTAAATTTTACATGTTGGTGGATGTAAATAGATATGTCTCATGGACCCTGCTTATAGGGTATAGCAATATGAAGGCAGGCCGAGGTTTATAGATAGCTAGTAGATCATAGTAGCTAGTAGACATAGGTAGGTACAATGTTCATAATTTTTGTATACATCTTATTGTCACTGACTGTAGGTCGCGTAGTCTTTGATTTTATCACTGTAAAATATACGTAGCTATGGTAGCGAATATCTGATTTTAAATGAACAATGTTTGTTCTTGTTCTCATGATAACTGCAATTTGTAGGAGGGTCTAGAAGGTCAGTCACTTGACTACATGCGAGTACCTACCTACCTACACAAGTTTACACAACCGGTAGTAAAAATATCAATGAGATTTATGGCCGAATACTCAAACGCCGCTCAAACCCCACTCAATTTAAGTTCCGCTTAAATTATTGCCATCTCTTACAAATAAGTAATGTCAAACAGAGGCAGAGGAATTTTAAGTGGTGCTGAAATTTGAATGACTTTTGAGTATTCCAGCCTTAATGTCATAAAGTTACAAAATGGCCGCCATATCATGTCAACCTAACAATAAAAGAAAAAAATGTAGGTCATACTTACTAGGTTTTATTAAAATAATTGAAATGGTTGTTACTATGTATCAAAGTAGGTATTTACAACAAATGTATATAAGTATTATATCAGCAATCTAGTTCCATAACAAGCTGTGCTTGTTTGGGACTAGAGGGCGTTGTGTGTAATGTCCAGGGATATATATTTATTTATTAATATTATTATTTTTTGTCTTTTATTTTTGGTACTCGGTTCCAAATAAACCGGAATCAAATAGTACATTACTGCAGCGGCCAGCATAAGAGGCAATGAGGGAAGAACGTGAAAATGTGCGCTTTCTATTTGAAAGGCTGTTCGAAATTTGAATAAAACCTTTGATAAGTTACCTCCTTGGTTGCCACGTTATGGAGTAAAAGATCGTTCCATTTTTATATAACACGACAGTAATGAGTTTTGTATGTAATTTATATGGCCGCTAAACACGACAGTAATGGATTTTCATACATTTTTATCTGGCCGCTGCTCGCATGTGTGTGGCCAGTACTGCATCTGCCATTTATCTCGAAGAAGGTTGTCAAAATAATGCTTTAATTTCCAAGCATGTTTGAGAAAACATTATGAATGAACCCTCTGAGCACAGAAGGTTCTGAGAAAGCAACTTATAAAGTAATTAAAAGTGACTTTATTTTTTGCTTGATTAGTTCTGCGAGGATTATTATTATCGTACAAATCCCGGTAACATTCCTCGTCCAATCGAAGATTATTGGCGATGGCAACAGTGCGTACGCGCAGACGTACCTACGTACTTCGACCGAATGTCTCTATCAATGATAGTACATAATTGATATTAAAGCTGTGTTGATAAGGACTGGGCCGTGTGCAAAGAACTTAAGGAGAGGTGTTCACCTCATTGTTCTTCAGAATCTATTAAAACTTTTGGTCCTCTTAAACTTACTTAGGTAACTAACTATTTTATACATAGGTAATGTAAAAAATATTGAACCAAAATATTTCAAACCATTCGACTACGACTTACTTAGTTAAACAAAAATAGTTTACTTCAGAGTAATATGAGTTTTCTTAATTAAATGTGGTAAAAATATCATTGGGATTTTGTTGGGATCTCATAAAAGGTTAAAAGTCACTTTGACTCTCATTTTACGACTCTTTCTTAGAAGGGAACATCCCACCCAACCAAATCACAATGAATTCATTTATTATTATAATTTTAATAGTTATGCTTTTTGTTTATGATTTGATTCTAAGTCCACTTTTTTTCCCATCGAGCCCAATGATGGGCCAGATGGGTTAAAAGAAATCCCATCGAGGCCACTATGCAAATGAGTGCAATATCCGGCCCACCAGTGGGCCGGCCGCGGCCGGTGGGCTCGATAGGAATAAGCCGATTTTACTAGAGAAGAAATCTCAGAGTATCACAATCATACGTATAAATACTAGGTACTAAGTATAATACAATATGAGTATTATAACTTTTAGTAGGTATTTAACTTCTAAGAACCTATTGAAGGTAACAAAGATCCTCATTGAAAGAAGATGATGCATTCGGTCCAGCCAGAGGTCCTAGTCAATGTTAATTGATATTTAGTTTATAAATTATTATTATTAATAAGATAAGAAGTGGCGCCGCCGGTGTAGACTAGAAAAAGTAGAGTTGGCAAGGTAGATAACTGACTACTTACCTTCTAATTTCAATAAGTATCTTCATAAAATAATGATTAATCAAGTAGGTGTACTACATACCTAATGTTAAAGAAGGTTTCATTAATTTCGGCTAATAATGATAAGGCATTTAGTGTTAATTAAAGCTTAAGATTAAGATAAACATTGGTGCGGTGTGCAAACCGGTTAAGAGGACATATGTAGTCAGTTTATTTTCATTGTTTATACTGTAATGTACTTACCTAGTTATATCGTCAGGAAGTAATGTGATAAATTCAATTGGTGTTCACTAGGTGACTAGACCCATTTTAAAGAACTAAGTAAGTATAGTCACAGATTAGGTAGATAGAGTTTAATTGAGATTGTTCAAGTTCAAGTTTTATAAATCTTCAGGCCACTCACCACTGGGTGGTGGTAGAAATATCTCCATATGAAATATTATTTTATGATACAAGACGTGCACTTTCAGCTTGAAAAACAGCTTCCCCTTAAGTGATGTTCACGCGGCACCAAATATCAAGTAGTCTCGTGTGCAAAAAGGCTTTTATAATCATTATTATCAATTTGATAATGATGGAGTTGAGCGATTGAACACTCGTCCGATACCTGCAGTGCAGTAGGTAGCGATTCTAAAACAAAGCCGGTTATCAGCTCACTGATAATAAATAACAAACAATTATTGGAAATAAATTACTTCTTTGAGCTAAATGTTAAATTAGTTAAAATCATATTTTTTATAATACTATTCTGCAAACTTTGAGGACTGGTAACGCCATCTAACGGGTAGTAGCAGGAACACATCTAACCTAAGCAGTAAAGGTGGTTCATCTAAAAGTAGATCCATAAAAGTTTTACTTATGCTATCCACCACTAGATGGCGCTAGTAATTATGTAGAGTCTCTTACACTTATGTTTGGTAGAGCTTTCAAGTCGCGTCTACATAGAGCCATAGTTTTTTGTAAAACTACTTTGAGTTTGATGATTGTTATTATTAAGTACTGATAGATTTAATAATAAATAAAGTGTACTTTATTTTTTATTTGAAAAACGGAAAATAGCATCAAAACATCTGTTATTTTTCGGCTGAAATTCAACTTTCAGATTTACAACACACGTAAAACAAACTTCGACTTCGAACCTTCGATGTTTTACAAAAGTGTATCTACTTATTGTGGCAAAGTGCTGTGCGTATCAAAGTACTTACCTACCTAAAACAGCGTTATACTGTTATACTTCCATTCTACCGAAAAAAATACTTTTGCAAATCTCGTATCCGAGCCGTAGTCGCTATTTTGTGTGAACAAAAATCGTTTGATGAAACAAAAACTGCTTTTTTCCATACAAAAATTGGGTGGGACTAATTTTTCACAAATTAACAAAACAAAACTGACTACTTATGGGCTCCGTTTCATCCAGTGTTCGTTTTTCTAGAGCTCGAGAGCATCGCTAGGCTAGTGCGTAAAATAATTTTGAAACAAAATACCTACCTAATTGTCTATTAGTCAACATGAAGACACCACAGGTGCGTTAAAATTAGATGCACCTACTTCCCGGTTTTTACCATACATCGTACAAACTGCTTGCGTTTTTGCTATCAAGTGGATAAATTGGTTTTTAAGCATAGATCATATAAACGTCGGCTCGTTTAGACAAGGGTCACATGTCGTCGGTGTGGTCACGGCACATGGCGGTGCTTTTGTAACGTGATCTGCCTCGCCCTGTCCCGCCCCGGGATGCAGGGCAGATTACACGGCGCCTGATGATCTCTTCCATTCATGATCCTCATGGGTGACGTACAACGCACCTAGCTGACTTCTCGACAACTTGACTGCCGTATCCAGATGTATAGAAAGATACATTGAGTAAAAACATGAATTTCTATCATTCAGTCCAATCGTTAGTAAATGATGATGCCTTTTAATCTATACTAATCTATATCTATATCTATACTAATATTATAAAGAGGAAAGGTTTGATTTTTTGTTTGTTTGTTTGTTTGTATGAATTGAATAGGCTCCGAAACTACTGGACCGATTAAAAAAATTCTTTTACCATTAGAATCCTACATTATCCCTGATGAACATAGGCTATATTTTATCCCGGAATTCCCACGGGAACGGGAATTACGCGGGTGAAACCGCGAGGCGCTGCTAGTATTTAATATTTTAATATTTTTTAGAAGAAAAGTCTCTGTATTAATAGTAGTGCGTAGTTATATTAAGACAGAGTTTTTAAGGTGAATAATAATGATTAACTTAATAACAAAGCATTTTGTAATCCTGAAAAAGTAGGTATGTGATCTACTGTTGGTGCTAACTAGGCTGGGGCCCTTGGGCACACAACACCTTTTGGAAAGTAAAAAAAGCTAATTATAATAACATTTTTTTACTAAGTATGACCATTTATATTATAGGTAATCAAATACAGTATTATAATAGTATGTCATTAATGATATTAGAATGCTGCTGGTTTTTTGGTTAGGATTACGAAACGGTTTCTTTCAAAAAGTGCCCGAAAAATGTGCGAGAAAAATTGTCGGTCCTTCTGGACCACTGAGAATGGGGGCCCTGGGCACTGGTAAAGACGGTATTGCTAACTGTACCTTATGTCCACCAAATACAAACATTTATCTACTGTGGATAGGTGTATTGTATGCGCATGAGGCTGCACTCATTTACTTCTTTACTAACTCTTTATTGTCTTTTTGTAATATAATCTTGCATTTACTTTTCTAACCCCTTTTGTCCTATAGTTTTTACCAACATCTGTGACGGAATCTCCAGTAATTAATAGGTATCTTCCATGAAGTGACACAGTATCATGGCTCAGTGTGACAGCCGCCGTGTCGTGGTCGCCACGCGGATCCTTTGTAACCTGATCTGTGAGATTGGCCTGCCCCGCCCAGGGTCAGCCAGACGGCGCCTGCTGGTCGCTGTGACCTTTCAGTCTAGTAGTGTTTAGGTATCCACAAAGATTTTAGAAATAAATATTCATATTCCTTCTTTAATCATTTAGCTCGATTGGTACACTATGTTGGTAGATATGTTCCGTTCCAGAAGAAAGCAGTAATTTAGGTAGAGTACCTTCTACCTAAGAATAGGATCATAAAATGAAGGCATATCTACAGGTTTTAAAGGTTTACCAATTCCGAAAGCGGGCGAAAAGGAAAAACACTCAGATTACTAGAGGCACAGATTATATGAGGTATGATATTCTATGGAAAAATATATTAAAAATAAGTGTAATTGACCGCTTGATGCCGCCGGGATATTTTTGGTAGAGCAACTTTGAAATTTGCAATAAAGTCCGTTTTATTACGACCTAGGTTCCCCGTATTAACCCGTTGCTGAACCTCAGAGGACACCTTAGCGGGTTTGGGTCTATTGCCAGGCCTTCGCTATATTTTCTACTGATGGATAGTGGTTGATATTGAAGAAAATTGGAAAAATCTCACGCGTGCTAAGAAGTTAAAAAGTACTTACGTATTATCTATCGTTTATTTATAATTTCATGTAGGTTTTTAATAGACTAGCAAAATAAGCAGACGACCATCAAGGTGATGTTAGACGCGCTGGTCGCGGCAAAGTCATCTCAAAAGGTCACAGCTCAGGTACCCTGTGTATAATTTTAGAATTTTCAACGCATTCGCGACAAAGCCACCGCGTCTCCATTTTAATTAGGTACGCGAGCGGCCTCGGCCGCAGAGTTTAGCGTCGACGGCGTCAAATGTCACTTTACCGCCGCCGGCCATTTTGTTTTTTGCACCCGCGCTTTTGCCGCAAACGACCGCGCTCGTAAAATTTTAATGCAGTAAAATTTCAGATTTGGTTCAGGTGCTATTCAATTTTAAACGAAGCGAATATTTTGTTATAATTTTTTTTATGAGTTAAACTTATTGGGCTCTATAATAATTGAGATTTTGTCGCATCTTTTACCTAGTATTGTATGAATTAGAGGTAAAAATATGGGTCTTTTTCTCTCATCTGTCTTAGGATTAATGAAACTGTAAACGGTTGAAACAAACCAATTTATTTTCATAGAGATTATATTTATATATTTTTATCTAAGTAATAACTTGTACATATTATTTAAGTATTATACTAAAGTGGGAACCCTACTTTATAAACGTAAGTGACCTAATGACTGACTTGTCTTAGATACTTATAGGTTTCTTACTTGAACCTTATATTAAGTTCCTATACCTACTAAAGGTTTTAAAATCTGTAGGTAAGATTTCAACATAAAATATAGGTATTAAGGCAAAATTAAGATCTTTTGAACCCTGAATTTAGGTACCTACCTTCAAAAAAATAATTGACTTACCTGTACAAAGTACTTAAAAACATTCTCAAGGTTAGGAATACCACAAACATTTATTCGTATTAAAGTTATATTTACATCATTGCTCCCTATTTATTAAATAATAGTTTTTTTCGTACCACTTGCTCAAAAAAGTGACATTCTATGCCACAAAAAGCGAACATAACAATAGTCATTTTTAATCTGTTAAAAACAGGGAGAGAAAATTGTACTGGATTTCTTTCATCCTCTAGGGGGAGAAAGTGATTTAAATTTGGAATACAATTTATACTGAACTACATCTGTGTTTACACCATTGAGTTTGTGTACAAAGCATTATACATCTTTTTGAAAAAGGAATACGCATTTATTATGCAGGCCGTATGAGCATGATGCCTTTGCTTTTCCGACAAAAAATATTAGTCTAGGAAAATGCCGCGTTTTTGTTTTCTTCAAATACATAAACGTTAAGTTTATTTTAATTTATTTTTATAAATAAGTTAATGTTCTAAAAAGCTATCTCATATTATTATTGTGTTATTTTTTTCGCAAATGGTACGAAAAGTAGAGTATTTTCCTCGGTGATAAAGCTGTCTTAGTCTTGGGTGAACTTAAATCCCTCGCTACTCTCAGGACTCGTCTTAAATCCCTCGCTTCGCTCGTGATTTAAGTTTTTAACACCCTCGCTACGCTCGGGAGTAAACTTCGAGTCCTTCGTTACGCTCGCGATTTAAATCGTCACCCGCGACAGAAGACACTGCTTTATCCCCTTGTTAAATAATCTACTATTAATCATCTAAATAGGTACCTACATACAAAAATAGATTCATATTAAATATTCAGGGCGTAAAAATATAACTATCAAAAACTGACGAGTTTCCTCTACATATACTATTTGGTTTAACTTTTACTCCGAAAAATAACTTTCGACTCGTGGCTCATTGACAGTATTATTATATTTTTACTCCCTGTACTCATACTTCTAAAAAAATATTTACATGTAAAACTAACTAAAACTATATTATCTTACAGAACAGTAGTCTATGTACAGATAATACTTTAAACTTAAAGTTAGATAAATCCGTTTCAGTAAATTAAATATTTTCAGTTCAACCTCACAGTTTTTTACTCTATTTTGTCAAATTGATAGTAAAATGGCACTCACCACATAAATATATCACGTACAATTTGCTACGCACTTTATGTGATTTCTTCTATTTTGCCTTGTAACTTAGAAAAAGGATGAGGTTCTCAATTCGGTTAAAGTTTTATCATTATCAGGATAAAATTTTTAGCTACAAGTTTCACCTACTTACATAACTTTACACTATGTTACACTACTAAAGTTCACATTCACTTTGTATTCTTTTTATAGTTAAATAAATTGTCTATCACCTCTAGATAAGTTCACACTGAGATATAATAACTGAGTCTACCGGTCACCGATCGTGATAGCGGTGACGTCAGTGCGTGTGGAATAAATACATCACTGAGTTTGTGCCGGTCACCGATCGTATCCACTAGTCACCGATCGTGGCCGTGATGACGTCAGAGCGCGTGCGCGTGCGCGTGGTGTGGCGGGGGGTGCTGCTGGTGGGGGGGGTGCGGCAGCCCGTGGGGGTGGCCGCTGTGCTGACGGCCCTGAACAACAAGTTGCTTAGCCAAAAAATATTGGTGCTGCAGCAGCAGGCTCGTAGGTACTATAGTGGCCAACTCTGGTGACGGAGTTTTTAGGGCGCCTTAAGTCCTCCGTCGTGGCTTAACGACTGCAAGAGCCGGGACCGACAGTTTAACGTGCCCTCCGAAGCACGGAAGCGCTCAGATGTAAATGCCACTAACGGTCACCCATCCAAATAGTGGCCGCACAGGGCTAAGTAAGCTACGCCACGAGCGCTTCAATATTGGTGCTTATACATATGAAGGTATTTTTACTTTTAAGGTAGTTTTAGATGCAAAGCCTTATTGATAGAAGCTCACTTGTAAGTAGACATAGTAGTCATAGGGTTGATGCAGCGGCCAGCACCGCTGCGGCGGCACGGGGTAGAGCGGCGGCACGGGGTACAGCGCGCCGCCGCCGAGCTTGTTCCGCAGGATCCTGCTGATGGAGGAGACGGACGGCACGTTGTACTTGTCGCACACGCCGTCCGCCAGCAGCCGGTCGCGGATCTCCCACGCGAATATGCCAGGGTCTTTCGCTTTTAGCTGCTTTATGTAGGAGACCACCTGGAGGAAGATTATTGTTAGTGTGCTTTCGAACGGGAAAATACTTCTGAAGAACGAATAGGGATAGCTCTCATGCCAACAACAACAACAGAAAAATTGTTAGCCGTTTTGTTCTCATGAATCCTGTATTTTCAGTTGAATTGGTGTTTTTTTTATACTACTAAGTAGGCAAACAAGTGTACGGCCCGCCTGATGGGAAGTGGTTACCGTAACCTATGGACGCCTGCAACACCAGAGGTATCACATGCGCGTTGCCGACCCTTGAAGAATTTTAAAACATCCTTTTTGAAGTGCCCCATATTGTAGTCAATAGGGAAAGCCTCGAAAGGAAGATCGTTCCACAACCTGAGTGTTCGCGGGAGGAAATTCCTCTGAAACCGGACGGTTTAATTTTAATAGCACACCCATATTGTAAGCACGTTGTAAATTCAAAAACAGATCAAAAAACACAAGGACCACTTTTATACCATTCGTGATCAGTGGGTTACGTACCTTAGGTGTGGTGACTCTCGGCTTGGAGCCACCGATAGCGCCAGGCAGGATGGAGCCAGTCTCGTGGTACCGCGCCAGGATCTTTGACACGCAGCCGTGGGACACGCGCAGTTGCCGGCTGATGTCGCATGGCCTACAGAGTTCAATTAATTTAAACGTACTTATAAAAAAAATAACTAAGTACGGTAGTTAGTATGGTTTTAGTAGAGTTCACAGGGTGTTATGCCACCTGTGTAGTCCAGGGAGCTAACCACACGTTTTTTATTGACGCCAATCCCACGCAGATAACGCGAAAGCCAAAACCAACGAGCACACGTTTCCACGGCATACCTTGATCCACAGAAGTGAAGTAATTTTGTTGTGAAGCCAAAATATAAAAGTTTAAAGTAAAGTACTAGTGGAACTATAAAAACCGGCTAAAACTAGCGTGAATACTCTCTTAAGCTCGTATGCTGATTTACTACTTAAGCATTGATTCGGACTCATGCACAATTTCTGCAATACGGGCCTAAGTTACCAAAAACCTTGAATGTGTTAAAAATCTGAGAAACATCTAACAGAACTAGTGTAGTTTTAAACCCATACCTGATCCCCAACTGCGCCAGCTCGACGATCCGTAACCGCACGGAGTTGGGCAGCGGCCGTCCGTTCACGAAGACTCCCCCAAGCTGGTTGACCTCGCCATACTGCTGGGCGCCGCCCACGCCGCCCTGGCCCATGCCTGCTGCAGAACCATCTGTGACGAAAACCCATAATCTATAAAATAATTCTAGTCGCACCCGGATAAGACTAGCGTATGACTGTGTGAAGCGGTGTGGTACTAACAGCAACATTTTATGTGAATAGTAAGGAAGCAAGCCAGTGGCCCACTCTGCCGAAGCTTTACCTTACATAAATCCGTTGAGGACGCACCCAAGCAAGTGAGGCAATGTACTGCGTCTATCACGCAGTCTTGTGAATCCTACCTAATATTATAAACGCGAAAGTTTGTAAGTATGGATGGATGGATGGATGTTTGTTACTCTTTAACGTAAAAACTACTGATCCGATTTGAATGAAACTTGGATTAACACATAGGCTACTTTTTATCCCGAAAAATTAACGGGATCCAACAGGACCCGAATGAAGTCGCGGGCGGCACTTTGTGGTGAATAATGACATAATATCTTGTAATCGTTATCGTACAATTCCCAAACAATCAATCATGACCTCGTAATACGGATAATACTACGACTCACCGGTTTTAATCTACACAAGTAAATATTTTCAGCTGATTAAGGAAGGTATACCGATTTATACCTATATAGACAGTGTTATTGACCTAGGACGTAGAATACCTATGAAAAAATATAAGAAACTCAATTTTCGTTGCGATTTTGTTTTGTTTCAAAGTCAAAATAATGTTTCAGGAAGTTCATTGTATTTGCCGCCTGCAACATGACACGTGACACCTCGCCATTTACGTCACACGTGGTCATCTTTGGTGTTATAAGTTTTTATTACTGTGATTGTGACGGAGGAGAATTTATACATAATATCTCTCGTATTTATTATTCATCCGATTCTAGTTTTATTGAAAGCTCTTAGATATGATTGATAAGGCAAAGCCTTGAACAGCACATGTGCTGACGTCACCGGGCGTGACCCGGCGCGCCTGTATGTCACCTGAACCCTTTTGAAGTCCCAGCACTGGTATTATTCGAATGCCGTAAAACTCAGCTTGTTAAAATGTTTAATTTTATGTTCCTGGACATTGTTTCGCTTTTGAGTTGACATTTTTGCTTTTATACAGTTTTGTAACGTATAATAACCAATTAAAGCTACCAATTTCCTAATGTTTATGCTTTGGTTATTTTGCAGATGCGGAAATATTTGATTTGAAGTTGATTCCCATCAGCCTGAAGGAAGAAATCTACACAGAATTCCGTTAGCCTTTTTCAATAAAAAAATTTATTGGTTGACGCTCGTCTTCTAGTTTGAGAGCAAGCCTCGGAATATACGGATATACAATCATTTTTCAGAACAAATGATACCTTTCTAACTGTTTCTGTCAAAAGTTAAATGCACGAAGTGGATCATCTATCAAGCTATTACAATCATTTTACAATAATAGTTGCAATTTCAACTGTCAACTCAAAATTGACACAAAAATAAACCAACTAAATACTATCTAATCTCAAGCCGTCAAACAAAACCCAACGTCTTGAAAATACCTCGAGTTACATCCGCCTAATAAACGTCAGTCTGACACGCCAACACGTCATTTTGACAGGCAAGTGACACTGACAGTTCTGATGACACTCGGCGTTTTGTCGGCAGCTGTAAATAACGCAGGGTATTTGTATCTGTTGCTTGTACAAATCGACTACTTTGTCGATCGCTTTTTTGGTTTATTATGCCATTTGTCTTTCCAGTGCTCGGATTTAGGAGTAAAAATAGAGAATGAAGACGTCGACAAATTAGTGTAAAAATATATGAATAATATACATACTTAGGTACGCAATTCTATCTAACAAGGATAACTCTCTTTTTGCTGCATCCGTAAAGTCAAACAATATTTTTATTCAATAAAACCACAGGCGTCTTCGAAACCGTAAATGATAAATTGCGCCCCAGTTATACGTGTAACTAACAGTTATACGTGTAAATACATAAACAGAACCGAAGAGTGAAATACTGCGCCTTTCTGATGAATTTTAACTTGAATTTTCAGTAAAAAGTATGATGTTATTTTGTTGTAGAATAATCCTCAACAAAAAGTTTTAATCCATCCTAAACCAGACTGCTCTATGCCCTCGTGCGCTGACTTGACAAACGACGCCAAACAACCGCATTATTCCTGTATGACTTAGGAGATTCCTTGCCGTAACCGTATGACGTCACCGTAAGGAATGACATTTATGGCATAAGAAATACGGCATAGGCATAGGGCGATTTCACGCCGCTGTCTTGTCGTGCTGCGTAACGCGCTTGTATTGGTCATAGTGAATAAGGCCCCAGCCCTCTTCCTCGTTTGATTGAGACGACAAGTGTGAATCTAACAACTTGACTAATTACACGTTTGTATCTATGACGAGCTAGCAACATAAGATTTCTAACTATATCTTTCTCTCTCTTCCCGACTACATGGTAGTGGGGTCAGCCTTCCTCACATTCTTCCTCCACTTCGCCCTATCCATGATGTCGTCGTCGGAAACATTGCATTCCATGTCGCGGCTTAACACGGCTGTCCAGGTGATTTTTGCTCTCCTTTTAGGTCTTTTGCCGGAGACGGACAGTTCCAGTACTCGGTTTCCAACGTAATCGAGTGATCTTCTTTTGACATGTCCATACCATCTCATTCTGTTCTCCTGCAGCTTGTCTGCGATGTCGCATACTCCGAGACTACCTCGCACGTACTCAAGATTTCTAACTATTTACAAGTAAAATCTAACAACAAATATTTTACTAAAAAAGTTGTTTTAATAAATAAATAAATATTTTGGACATTACACACAACGCCCTCTAGTCCCAAACTAAGTAGAGCTTGTACTATGGGAACTAGATTGCTGATATAATACATAAATACATTTTTTTTTGTAAATATATAAGTACTTATAATACATAGTAACACCCAGACTCAGAACAAACATTTATGTTTGCCACAGAAATGTTTGTTCTCGGTGGGGATCGAACCCACGACACACAGCACGGAAGGCAGAGCTACTACCGACTGAGCCATGACGCCTGTCAAAATACCATTTATAAGTCATTTGAAAGAAGTGGTTCGTATGATAATATATGTATGAAAGTCAGCATTTGGTGACTGACAGCAAATGTTCCTGCAGCATTTAAAACAACCCTAGGTAATGAAATATCAACCCAATATACTTTATACATACATCTACTTATATACATAGTTTGTTACGTAGTAATATTTGTAGTTGTACAATATTATGGCAGTTTCAGAGTTTCGCAAGCTGTTGTGCAGTATTTTTAATTCAGTGGCGCCCACATGTGGCTTCGTGGAAGGCGGTTGTCACATCAAAGGCACCGCAACAATGTGCGGGTTCCGACAATGCACACTTGTTTCGTGCCATGTTGTTGGAACTATATTTATTTAAATAATAAATAATATTAAATTAGCTTTGAATAGGTTTACTATATTACTAAAGTATGCCAACGAGTCATGACTGTGATCTCAAGGTACGGTAGACATTTTCTGGCAATCATCAGTCAAAGATAAACTAATAAATATTTTCACAGGATTTGAACCCACGCATGACCTCAAGAGTTCGCCGTGACACTTGAAAAGTTAAATATTTCTAAATACAATAAAATCATCGTAAACCTCCGCATATTTGTGTGCACGCCAAATCGAAATAAACGATAATGGAGCATATCACAATAAAATAAAGCTTAAAATAAAACGCTCCGAAAATACCCAAAGCATGAATTTGTCGCAATAAAAATAATAAAGTGCGATCTCGCCAAATTATTTACGATTAGAAAGGGACGACAACACTGATGTACGGACTGATGATCTACGCATTAGTGCCACTAGTGGTGTGCCTTTATTTTATCGATATCGATTAAATACGTGATATCTATAGTTTTATAAACTGGTATGATTATTTATGCATTTTTATAGGTGGCGATTTTACTCAGCCAAGTTAAAAAATTATGAACATAATGCACTCAGCTAATCAGCTTGTGACCAAGAAATTGTTCTACTGTGACAGCTTATTACAATGTATTTTAAGCATTTTTAAGAAAAAACCGTAAAAAACATAGTTTAAGGACCCTCTACGAGTTTCGTAGAGGCTCTACGACAAATGCTACGAAGACAAGTTTCCTAGTTAAAACAAACAGGAAATTTAAATTATGCTCACGATTACCATCACAATGTATGGAACGCATTTTCTGAAACAAAGATGTATAAGGGACAGTCAAAGGCACGTCCAAACATTGCCTCACACAAAACAAAAACGTATTAACGTTTCTACATTTATTTTGTGAAAATTATACAAGAATTACTGAATAATTTGGTTCAATTTGGGGACCATATATTAATTCACTTACAGACCCATTATTTGATTAAGATGTCATTGCACATCACTATGCTATCAAACACAGCCGGCTCTTTTGAGTTCCTACTAATTGGCAGTAGAGAAAGACGGCAGTACACTAACTCTGTTGTTAGACAGAGTCAGCACGATAGGGCGGGGTACATCTTTCTTTTCAGTTATTTACGAGGCTCCTTTGACGTTTCATTGCTGACAGTTACTTGTGTTTTCGTCGAATACAAGACATTCATAACACGAGGCCTAGAATAAATAGTAGTACTGTTAAATACATGTTTCAATTGATACAGATTTGCACTAATATTTCGAAGTGCTCGTGGCGTAACTTACTTAGTCAATCTTTACTGATCTTCTAAGTTAAGCGACGTTTTGCGCGGTCACTATTTGGATGGGTGACCGTTAGTGGTTGTTACATCTGAGCGCTTTCGTGCTTCAGACGACATGTTAAACTGTCGGTTCCGGCTCTAGCAGTCGTTAAGCCACGACGGAGGCCTTAAGGTGGCCTAAAAACTCCGTCGTCAGAGTTGGCCACTAACTCATACGACCTTGCTTGCTTACTAGTACTTCTCTACAAAGATATTATTTGATCACGAATGCAGTAGAGCTACTACCAGTGGTAGAGCTTCTTGTGAAAGAACTCGTCGCATGTTTCGGTTTAAAGAGTAGGTATATACCATATAATGGATGCAGTGCACGTCCTCAGCGGACGAGCTCAGTGACGCAATGTATGCAGTGGTTGGTTACTACCATTTAATATCAGGTGGGCCATCTTGTTCCATCAGTTAGTAGTATAAAAGAACCCTTGGTCTGCTACTAAAACCTTGATGTTTCTGATATTTTTGTTTTGACACCAGTGATACCAACTTTTGGATCAGTGACACAGGCTCAAAAATAGTATCAACGAGTTGAATTCCAATCCGTGTGTATTTCTGGCCCAGTTAGGAGTGGTTATTGTGCTATAGAACAAAGGCAGCAATGGTTCGTTAACATTGCGGGAGTGTCTGGACTGCAATATAATTTGAGTCGTTTAGATTTTCTTTGGTTTTAGCAATTAATTAATAGCGTTCTCGAGTTAAAAGGAGTTCATTTTAGGAGTTAATTGTGTGAAGTTGTCATCGTGTTTTTTCTTTGAAATCGTTTGATAAATGATCTTTTGGACTTTCTTTGATGATTTGACCTACATTTGTAATACCATTTTGGAAAATACAAGTTAAATACAACTGAAATAGCTTTATATTTTGTTCAACACAGTTTAATTTTTTAATTCTTTATTGTACACTAAAATAACACATATAAGACAGAAATAGATAACATGTACTAAGGCGAGCTTAACCCTAAAAAGAGTTTTAGTGGTGATGTTATCGTCCAACTGAAACTTAACATTTTGTATGAAAAATCAATTAAAAATATAACCTTATCGGAGCTGAAATACAACGTATACTATTGTAATTATTCGATGGTCATGAAAACGAGCCTACCTATAGTTTTCTATACAGGGTGTAAGGAAACAGCAAAAAATTAAAGCGGTGCTTTTTCTATGGGTTTTTTACCTCTTGTTAAACAAATACTGTGTGACCTTACGTGTTCAATATATATAAATTTTTTAGTATTAGATCCTAGAGATTCCTCTGCTTAGTTGCAATTATTCTCATAAAAATGCACATATATTTGTGTTGGTTATTACCAACACAAATATATGACAACAACAACAACGACAACGTAACTAACAACGTATCAATTCCTAATCTGTGATTCGGGAAACTTACCTACCTATTTATTACCTACATAATGTTGTTTACGTTGATTTTAGGTCCCTCTAATCTACGTATTTGTACCTACCTAGTTGTAAGTGGTCTCATCTCAGTTATTTCTGTAATAAAGAATTTGAATTTGAATGTATTTTTATTAAAACTGACAGTGTTTTTCATCGTATTTTCCGATGGTATTCGTTTGAATGAATGAATGAAAACGCTTTATCCTACTTCCTACTAATATTATAAACGCGAAAGTTTGTAAGTATGCGGATGGATGGATGGATGGATGTTTGTTACTCTTTCACTGTTAACTACTGATCCAATTTGGATGAAACTTGGAATATATATTGTCCGTGACCTGGATTAACACATAGGCTACTTTTTATCCCGAAAAATTAACGCGATCCAACGGGACGCAAACGTAGTCGCGGGGGGCACCTAGTTGTACACAAATAACACCGAAACATATTCTTATGATAATAGTTTGCTTGGTAAGTAGTAATTTTTCACCCTGTAAACTTGTAATGGAAAGTTGATTAGTGCGCGTGCGCCCGCGCCGATCGGCCACAGAGTAAGTAGCAATTGACTGGTTGCGAGTTAATATCGTAAAAGCACTCGTAAACAGTCGTCCGCCATAGTGCTCCGATAAGCCGTTGAATTTGTGTATTTCTATTATGAATCATATTTCATTGCTGCGCTGGGCAAATGGTTTGTGATCATTTAGAATCATTTAGGTTGATTTACTTCATGGATTCGGTGTGATAAGTTACTTCTACATAGTGGTTGCTGGTTTATCTTCTTCTTCTAAATATATAAAACTCTTTTGAAGCTGACTGACAATCAACGCACAGCCTAAACTATAAGTCCTAGAGGTATGACACTTGGAGGGTTATAGTGTAGGGGTGCAGTAAGAAAGGAATTTTGAAAAGCTACACACTCTTAGGTGTATAGAACGCGAGCCGCGGGCGACGGCGCATGAAAGTTACTTAAAACTCTATTTTTCTTTATTACTATTTAACCGTTTAGAAAATAGCCGAATGTTGTGAAACTTCTTTCCGTGTAAAAGCACACACGCACACATAGAACCAGCCAATCCGGCAGGTCGGTTTTAAGTGCCCGCCCAGAGGTAAACAAACTTGGGCTTGAATTTATAATCGCTAATTGTTTACCGTCATAATATAAATAAAATGGATGAGAAACGGTAAATCTGGCAGTTCTTCAAATATTAATACCATCGATTCATTGGTTATTTATGTCATGATCTAGTAGAAAGTTCAACGATCTTTCTACTCTAGTTGCCGTAAGTTTTTTTTTCGATCTTTGTTGAGCAATTATTAATTGCGTAATATATACGCCTTTTTGTCTAAGTTATCTATAAAGTTATCACGATATGGTAAAGTGGAGAATTACATAAGTTCTGAGTGACTAGATTGATTTAAAAAAAAAACTATTTTATATTTGACGGTACAGATAACCTTTTGTATGTTGGTTTCAAATTCAATTTAATGACTTCTGCCATTTTGGGATACCTACCTTCTAACTAACACATAGTACAGTTAGTATTATATTTATTTATCTAATACTTTATTGCACAAAATTATAAATTTGTTACAAAGGGTGGACTTAATGCTGAAAGCATTGTCTGCCAGCCAACCCAAACGTGGTGGTGTAATGATGAGGTTGGCGTGCGACTTTACAGAGAATAATATTTATCTTACAAACTAAGAGCTATACCTACTACATAACATTATGTAACAAAACACTATGATATTATTATATGATCTGTGGTAGAGTCGATTCGACTGAATATTTAGAAGGAAACTTTGGCACTTGCTTGTCCGTAGGTCAGTGACCGGACGATAGGTTGTATTACCATCTCGAGAGCTAGAAGCGATCAGTCAAGGGCTACTCGGATTCCGAAAGCCTCTTCGAGCGGTAGCTGTTTATGTAGCGGGCCGTTTGTCGGCACCCGTCGCTGTGGGGGGTCCGCGGGAGACACACGACACATACGTAAAAATAGTGGAAAAAAAACTTTGATAGATACTAGCCTGGAGAGAAAATCAATCAACAGGTGGAATAGGAAATACTGTTAGATAGATTAAATTGGCTTTGAAACATGACTGAAACAGTGTTAGGCCTTCTTCTTCTTTTCTTATTTTGTTAAAAATTAGATGCTACTATTCTTAAGTAGTAAGGGTTGTCTGAAAGAAATCGTACTAAGCGATACGACCATCGTTTGCAAGACTTTTGTCTGCCCTTACGTAATTGTAAGTTGTAGGTACCTGTCCTCAATAAAAAAATTATTTATTTATTTATGTCAATGTCAAGTGTCAAGTGTAATATGGTCAACTTCAACTTCTTGGTTAATGGCTTTTATTGCAACTTGTTGTTATAAGGCGAGAGGTATTCTAACCAGACGTACAAACAAAATGACAAGACAAATGAACTTCAAATGTCACATTTAACCCAGCTGCCCTTATTAAGGTAATGTAATATTAACCCCTATAAGCAGTGTCAAAGTATTCGGTCATTAGTCATGTGCTGCTAATTATCGACACGTCCCATCCCGGCGCGTGCCCGAAGCTGAAGAAAGTGGACAGCGACTCTCAAACATTCAGACGTCGCGGCAAATCATCGTATTGCATATAAATAAATAAAATAAATAAATATTCACGGATAACACAACGCCTTCTAGTCCCAAACTAAGCAAAGCTTGTACTATGGGAACGAGATGGCTGATAGAATACATTATATACATTTTTTTTTGTAAATACATACGTATGATACATAGTAACACCCAGACACAGAACAAACATTTATGTTTGCCACACATAAATGTTTGTTCTCGGTAGGGATCGAACCCACGACACACAGCATGGAAGGCAGAGCTACTACCGACTGAGCCATGACGCCTGTCTACTTGGAAAAATGGACTTGATGAGATTTTACACTACGAAAAGAAAAAGAAGATGGATAAACTACTTTTTTTGACAGGCGTCACAGCTAAGTCGGTAATAGTTCTGCCTTCCGTGCTGTGGGTCGTGCGTTCGATCACGATCACCCAATCATGTTTGTTTTACGTCTGGGTGTTACTAATTAGTCTAAGTATGTATTTGCAGAAAAAATATTTTCCTACTATTTTTTTTGCTCGAAACCGTTGCATAGAATTTTTAAAACCATATATTTTATCAAATATGACATATTTCTTGACTGTGTTCTTGACTTCAGATTCTTTGATTCTGCCGTGTTTTGTCTACTAGATTCGAGATAACAAAAGCTATGAAAATAAGTTTGAGTAACTGCAAGGAGCTGCAAGTTTGAGATTCTCTTGGCAAATAAATGCGTCAGAGCAGCTCCGCGCGGCAATTTGTAACTCCACGGCGTTACGGAGGTGATTTTGATTTGTACCGCTATTTGTGGATATCCGCGCGGCAGCTGGACCTCATAATGGTATTTGTGGAGTATTTTAATTAAGGGCAACACTGCTGACGAATATTGATTTCTGTAATTGCTTTGTTCTCAGCTAATGAAATCTGTTGCTATTGGTTCTCTTGCTTTTAGAACTGAATTAGGTAAGTGTTGAGCTTGATGGCTTGAGCCAACGGTGGCTGCCTTCTAAAAAAACTTCAAAGAGATTCCTATTGTTGCCATTTTTTTTTGTTTTCTTGGAGCTATTAGACGACATCATTTCTTGGTACAAATGGCAGTAATCTCTTATTGTTGCATAAAACTTTTTAACGAAATCCTTGAACCACCTAAAAAGTTCAAAGTCTAGGTTTCACGGACACTTAACACAACGCCTTCTAGTCCCAAACTAAGCAAAGCTTGTACGATGGAAACTAGATGGCTGATAGAATACATACATACATATTTTTTTTTTGTAAATACATACTTATAATACATAGAAACACCCAGACACAGAACAAACATCTATGTTTGCCACACAAATGTTTGTTCTCGGTGGGGATCGAACCCACGACCCACAGCACGGAAGGCAGAGCTACTACCGACTGAGCCATGCCAAATGGTTTGTCAAAACTCTTAACACAATACTGCTTATTTCAACTGATGCTCTTCCCGATCTATTATTTCTAACAGGTCATGTTTTCAAACAACTTATTCGTAAATACCGTTGCGCGTACGCATGTGCAGACGGTAGCCGGAGGGGGAAGGGTGGGGAGAGAGGGGTGTGTTTGCCGCCATTACTATATTGACAGTACGGGCCCGACTAATGCGTGCGCAAACAGAGCCTACCAACTTGAAAAGGGATTTGTAGAGGGATAGGTTCGAAAAAAAATATCAGATGCCATACTAGAAATATGTTTTAGGTATAAGAAATAATAATTTGATTCTGCATTCAAGCGATATAAGTACCTCCCATTATTATTGACATTCATTCAACTTTTACCATGACATTATCACTATTTCATTATGCAGGTAATCTATAATATTAATTGACTACTGCTATCTACTTGAGTACTATTGCTGCGCCCTCACGGGGTACATGACTGTTCTTTTAGCTAAATAAGACCTAAGCCATATATATAAACCATACATGGTTTATAAATTAAATAAATGCAATCAATAAATTAAATAAATGAAATAAATAAATGATATTTAGTTTGCTAGAGTTTAGAGAACGCATAGATCAAAATCTAAGCTTTTTTACCTTTTCCAAGTTTTAACTAAGGCCGTTCAGGTTCATATCGATCTTAGACCTGTGAATTTAAGTACCGTAGTTAAAGTTGTTCTATAACTATGGCTACACGTGTACTTGGCGGCCAAGCAAGCGCTCAGCAACATATATTACATTTACATAATCCGCATTTTCTGTTTAACAAATTCAATGACGTTTATGACGTCATGTTAGAGTCTATTTTGATTCGCAGTTTTGTAATACTTGCACAAATTACTTAGTAACAGACAAATCTAAATATTATCTAAATCTTTGCTCTTCCAGCCAACTTACATAGACAAATAGAGCGGCGTAGAGATTGTATTTGAGGACGTCGGCGTCGGCGCAGGTCAATTGTTTGACTCCGGTAGCGAACAGTCTTCGGAAAGCAAACAGAGACGCAGGATATTAGAAGTGCTGTGTCGTGTAGGGAGCTGACTGAAGATTTTTTATAATATTTTGACTTCTGTCTATAAAAATCAAACTACGAACGATGAAATCTTCCATAATATGCATAATTTAATTATGAAATACGATTCTGAAGTACTTACGTACTAAACAAAAATCTTTATTGCTTACCAAATTGAGTTTCACTTACACAATTAAAAAAAAAAAAGTACAATCAACAGCTTCTGAAAAACAAATATGTTACTACTACAAAATCAATGCATTTTAAAACATTGTCCATCCAAACAAGGCTAATTGACAGGAAATTGTAACATTATTCAATGTTTGCTGATCTGCTTAGCCCCTGACTCCTGGCGTCAAGTTACCCTAATCCTTATTGGACTCCACAGGGTTGTAAACACCCACTTTGTGCATTTGCTCGTCGAGACAAGAAGCAAATACGGGTGGAACCGACATTGTTTTGAAGAAATGTTTAAATAAATATAAATTAAGTACAAGTATTGTGTAAAAAAAACTTGGCATATTTTGCTAAAAGAGCATAATTGGAAAATAGCGTAGATTTTTAGTATTTGGAACGTAGCTTTAAAAAAAATTAATTACATACTTTTTAGTTACTTATTACATACTTTTTATATAGGTAGGTACTATAATTTGGTAAGCAGTTTGTAAACGAATAGGACCTATACGAAGTTTTAAAATATTTACAAACATAACTGCAAAGGTAAGAGGTATTTCTAGCTAAAGTTTGAAAAAATAAAAGAAATAAATTAGAAACTCAGCCTATTTTATTGTTTGTGAACTTCAGTAGCGGTCCTCTATTTGCTGTGCGCCCGCGCCGACGCATCGACGCGCTCCCAAGTAGGCCTGCCCATTACTGAATATTCTGTGACTGCAAACACTGCAGACAAACAGACGAGATTTTGTTTGTACCATTAACTTCGAGGTTGCTGCAGGTTGGTATATTTTTATAATCAATTTATTGAGAGCTGGCTGAAACCAAGTTTCATTCACTAACAAATTAGATAAGATAATTATGTTTATTTGCAAGAATATATGTTACAGAATTAGGTCTTAAATCTGGAGTGTCTGTCTATGTTAAAAAGTAGTTGTTTTTTATGAAGAGATTTATTAAATGTCATGGATTGGGGGAAGCCAGAGGGACATCCGAACCTAAAAACATATTTTTGTTAGTTATTGTAGGTATTGGTTTTCTTCTAAGTGGTGAGAGAAAATACAATTGCAAATCTAGTGAGTATTTCTGCAGGTGTGTTATGACGGCAATGGGCTTGCATCTGTCACGTACGCATGTTATAAAGTGTATTAATGTAGTGTTGTATGGCTCGTGCTGGTTAACGCAGGGCGGATAACCTATCGATAACGGCCCGATAACCGCAGATAATCGTCGACCTCTCGCTATTTCTATCGATACTCGCGCAGCACCACTCTTTTCAAAAGATTTGCGTAGGTAAGTCTCTATTTAAAATATTTTCCAAAACTGCCTCCCACAATATCGTCTTCTTCTTCTTTTTATGACTTCTGTCCGTCATTTCGACAGACAATTTTACCAGTGTCAAGTGATATTTTTTAAAAATTAAAAAAAATAAAATATTATAAGTCAAGTCATCGTCAAGTCTCGTTTTAGCAAAATGGTAGTAGGTAGGTCCTAGTGTTTTTTGAGTAGGTACCTACTTAAAACTCATATCAAACTTGAATGCACTTGAATGTAGGGACATACACATGTTAAGACATACAGCAAAGTAATAATTTTACTTATATGTCGTTCACCCCACAAGTGCGTAATGCTAGGTTGTCGGACCGAATAAAAACCATGATAAGTATTCAATGAAAAGCAAATTTTGTGCACTAGGTCATCTATAGTAATACCCTGGTATTCCACAAAATTTGCACCATTGACCTTTTTGATAACCACAAAACTAATCAAACAATAAAGTCACGTTATATGCCACAAGTTTAATTTATAATCTCAGAATTGTTTTCTGAAACTCGAAACAGAAGTGCTTAGGTTGGTACTTATATAATTAATAAATAAATCGTAGCGTAACTCAGCTCTCAATGGCCATTTTGAATTGCTAAAAAGGTTATAAAAAGTGATAAACGCGAAACTTCACAAAATGGGTGGTCCTGCTGGAAAGTGTCTAGCAACTATGTAATGATGATTATATAATTATCTAACCGTGACGTTTGCAGAACCAGCCATTGACAAACTGTTTTTCAGTAAAATAATAGAAGTGACGCGCGTCGCCGTATCGGCGATCGATAACCCGTGGCGCCCTCTGAACCACCGATACGAGTGGAGCACCACTAATGAGGCACCGCAGGTAATACATGTTTTAATTACCAAATACTGTTAAATACGGAAAAGTATTTGAGTCGGTAGTTTTTAATGAGGTTATCTCTGTGAACCGAGTTTTTTTTTATAAATATTTTAGATAGGCCAGGGCGCCGGGCGCCGATACGCCGACGCCCCGTCCGAACCGTGCCCAAAAAAATATTTTCTAGTTGGGAAAATCTTTTGCTTAGGTACCTAACCTACCTAAACTTTTTAATAATGCCCAACCGACATGGTAATAATTATTAAACGGATGACGTTTCTGTTTAACGCTGCCAGAAAGCACTCTACCAACTCTACGAAAATTAACTATCTGACTGCGTGTTTCCAACCTTCACAGTACAATCCTTACAAACGATTTGTTTTTACAAACAAGAAAGTCCTTAAAACAATTTACACAAGATTCAAAATGTCAAACGTGCGCAAGTTTTGGCGGTGGAAACGCAAATCGATATCTTCACAGAGTTGTGCATGTTTTATTGTGAATGTTTTTGAGTGGAAACCTACGGTGACAGATTCCGATTCATCAATATCATTCTAATATATGTATAATTATTATGTAAGTAAAATGGGGTGGTCCTACGATAGGTAAGAGTGAATGACGCACGAAGATGAACCGCGGTGACCCACGACCCGGCGACGTGGGAGTGACCTACGATAGTCAATGTACTACCAACGTAGGCACAAGATAACGTGCACTGAAGATGCCTTTAAACGAGCAATTTGTTGAGCAATTATTGTCCGGCAACAACCGCTGAAGCAACCTAAAATGATTTAAGACTATCGTCCACCTGCCTCAAGCGAATAGGTAAGTACTTTAACTATTTAAACCCACATTGCCAGAAAAGACGGACAAAATCTAGAAAAGCTTATGGTAATAATTATAAGCTTATGAAAAGCTTACGAGCAATGTGTGATGAGAATGTCGCGAGGTCGAAGCCCAATGCGTTTGTCCGATCAGATCCACACCAGCGACATTGTTGTCATAGAATCATCATTATCAACCTTAACGTTCCACTGCTGGACGTAAATCTCTCCCAAGACGCGCCTCAGAGCCTGATCTTCGGCCTTTCTCATGCACATACAAAATAATGGACCAAAATTATCGCAAGAAGACGGTATAAAAGTGATCGAATTTGACAAATGAGATATTGAATCACAATAAGCTTTCTTTAGGTAGCCCTTGCTCTGCTCTTTTATCTGTCCGCCTAGTGCACGTGCATCTTAAGTGTTATTCTACAAGTATTGCTTCTAGTTTCGACAGGCGTCATGGCTCAGTCGGTAGTAGCTCTGCCTTCCGTGCTGTGGGTCGTGGGTTCGATCCCCACCGAGAACAAACATTTGTGTGTGGCATACATAGATGTTTGTTCTGTGTCTGGGTGTTTCTATGTATTATAAGTATGTATTTACAAAAAAAAAAAGTAACTAAGTATTCTATCAGCAATCTAGTTCCCATAGTACAAGCTTTGCTTAGCTTGGGACTAGAAGGCGTTGTGTTAAATGTCCGTGAATATTTATTTATTTAGTTAAGTCCGACGTATTTCGCTGCAGATTTTTATTATCTTTTAGCCTCTTATGACTTTTTTGTTATACTTATGTCATCCCATAGTTGGGCAAAAGCCTCCGCCTGCGTCGCAGTTACGTAGGTACTACAAAATCTACATAATATTGTAAAATTGCTAGATGTACCTCGAGTAACTTTGTTCTATTGCTCGTTTGCGAGCTCCTTATAATAGCGTGGTCTAGTCATCAATGAAAATCCACTTGTCTTGTATGGCTGAAATACTCAAAAGTCATTCAAATTTGAGCACCACTTAAAATTGCTCTGCCTCTGTTTGACATTACTCATTTGTAAGAGATTGCAATAATTTAAGCGTGACTTAAATTGAGTGGGGTTTGAGTGGCGTTTGAATATTTGAGTATATATGACTGTTGCAGAAAGGTTTAGTGCTTAAGATCAAAATAAGATCAAAATAAGCGTAAGGCTGTGCTCACTTTGGACACGAATTTGTTCCTACGTAAAGGTACGAGTAATGTTCGTACGAATTGAGTGCTCACACTGAATACGTTTTTCTCCGTCAAATAGTACGAGTGCGTGATAAATCCCAACAAGTTCGGATTGTATTCGGACGTCGTATGTAAACGTACGTATACGTACGACTGATCGCATGCAGTGTGAGCGCTCCCATAGTCCTTGGAAGGCCGGTATCATTCGTGCGTAGTCGTACGAATCAAATTCGGATGAAGTTGTATCCAAAGTGAGCACGGCCTAAAACTACATCTGACAACTAGACGCCGCGTCTGGGGGACAATCGTTGTCTTATAAAAATCTGCCAGGTTTAAGCCTGGCACATTGACATTAGCGCGTTTCAGCGCGTTTTTTGTCGTCAAAAGCTTTTTGTTTTCGTATATCTGTGCCCACATCGCTTGACATAATGCTGGGCAGCGAAAGCAGTTCAGAGCTTGCGACACGGGGGCTGGCCGTTGGTTGGAAAAAGAATTAATATTTTTTTTGAAAAGCATGAATGCTCCGAAGACATTAAAAATGACGGGTGTCAAAAATACAGGGTGTCATAAAATTCACAATTGTTGAATGACTTCACGTAAAAGCAGGGTTACAGCCGGTTTCTCGAAAACATATCAAGTTAGGTAAAGTTAAGTTTTATAGCAATTAGAAATTCAAAATTGGCTGAATTTAAAAAACTACGTTGAACGCACCGCACTCATAAGAATTGTAAAAGTAAATTGTCCATGATAACGAATGTACTTGCTCTAAATTTTTTTGAGGTTTTTTTTCAATTTATTTCATTGCAGACTAGATATTTTTTTAATGTTTTCAGTGATTAATTTTGGTAGTACACCACGCTTCTGGAACCTTGAAGCAGGGTAAATGCACCTAAAACCGGTGGGTCGAAATTTGGCGTTCGATTTGTTATTAAGTTTTCGAGTTTTCATTTTAAATTGAAATTTTATTATTCGATTAGATAAATTTCCCCAACTTTAGTTAATTAATAGTATAGGTATGTTGTAGGGAATTTGAACGATACAAAATGAATTAAATGAAAGAGAATAGGTACTTAATTATAGTCACGTTTCAGTAAACTAGTTTTACATTATATTGATTTAATATTATTGCAAATGCTGTGCATGCCTGTAATTGGCACACATTTTATAGAATAAGGTTTTCATAAGTGATTATTGTAATGTAAACTGTGTGCGCTGTTGGCGTTGCCTATTGAATAAATAAATAAAATACATTTAAATCTTCATACGGAATTGAAGCAAACTCAAAATGAACTTTATAGAGATTAGCTGAAGCTTTTATAAGTTGATCGTGAGTTAAATGAGTTAAATAAGTAATCTGTAACCGGAATACAGTACGTTTTTGTGAATAAAATGTAAGACTGACCCGCATCCATGGCGTACCCGACGGCAGCGGCCGCCGCATGCAGGGCGCCGTACTCTTTGCCGTCCATGCCCCCCAGCATCGCGCACATTCACTGCACCATTCGCACCAATTCACACCGATCCGTGCGTTCGCCACGGAGCGCGCTGTCACTACTTGTGACCGCGACCGGCGCCGGCGCACGCACCCCCGCCCCGCCCGCCCGCCGCCATTGGCGCGCGTCGCCCAATCACCGCGCTCCATTTCAAACGCTTTCCTTTTTCCATGTCGCGTTCTATTTGAAGCGTGTTGATGCATCTTGGTATACCACCGTTCGATTTTCAACTTTATTAATTTACGGTAAAGTTTAAAGTTAGGTTGGCTATTGCAAAGAAATATGTCTGTTTTCCCATTTGGTCGGATACGCTCGGACTGTGAGCGCGACGAGAGCCGAGGAAAATGCGTCCCGCTCGAGTAGGCAGGGTACCCGCACTTGTGTGGACGCTGGCAAAGCTGCCGATGCCGGGTGGAGGGAGCACACTACGCTACCTATAGCTACGTACGCTTTATGTAACGCTGTGACGAATGTACCGTGTATATGGCGTTTGTAATTGATATTTTTATGTTCGTTAAATTGTATTTCTAACACGCTTATGGTTTCACTTCCACTCGACTAAATTAACACACGTGTTTCAGCTTGCGTTACGTCGTTGGATTGAGGTTTTCTTTCGTTATTCGTAATGTTGTATATTTAATGTAGAAACCTAACTAGAAAACATGGCCTCTACGGTAATGACTTACGCACGACCTGAGCTCACTTGACACACATTTGAACCGGGCGTAAGGTAAGTATTTACATTAAGTAACGAGATACTCAATACAAAATAGTACTTTTAGACCTAACTTTCTACATTATATGATCTTTTAAATTATATGAACCTGCCAATCTATATCAATGGAAAATTCACTTTATAGTTAAGTTGTTTTTTTTATTTTGCGGTACTTTTCTGTTACTATCAGGATTTAATCTCAATAAAATCTAATCGCAAGATTCACGTAGCGTAATTATTTTAACCCATTTACTACGTGACATTGAAATACACACATACGTATTTCAATTGAATGCAATCAACACGTGACAATGCAGTAGCGAATTTGGGCAATTAACAGCAGCATGCATAATCATGCAAAAAACCCTCAGTCGTGCCGACAGACGAAGACGGCGGCCGTATTTCTGTTAATTACCACAAATATGTCGTATGTTACAAAAACAATACAAAAACTAATTTATAATGAAAAAGACTTTATAAGCTCCTGTCGGCGGATGGAAACAAATTACTGGTGAGCAAATGATGCGCGAAGAGACGCAGACTCAAACGCACCGCGGCTTGACTGTTGACCTTTGTCTGAAATTTCCCGTTATAGAGTTTTATTTCAGGAAGTGGTCCGTCATTGGTGCAAGAGGCAGGAGATGGCCGGTCGACAGACCATTGCTATTTTGAAATTCTCAAAATGAAAATATGTCTGGAGATGGCCTATTTGGCCCTATTTGGTGATCATTATTTGTGTGCAATAAGAACGACTTTTTAAAATAGGTATTTATTACGTTTTTAAAGTCAAAATTGATACTTTGAAGTTAAAAATAATCCAACAACGTAAACTTGAGACCCCAAAAATATTAAAAATTAAAACGGAAATAAAATATCAATAACAAGCTCGTTTGTCCAGAATTATTTCAAATTTTTACAAGAGTTTCTTGCGTTTCTCGTGACGTTAATAAATATGCTATAAACCTCATTGTTCTCTCGCACGCTGCGTGGTTTATACCCGATTGTCCCATTGCTGGGCGAGATTGAAGGCCTCGCCCCACGCATTGTGCCCCTTTATCTTTTCTATTGAATTTCGATTTATAGCTGTCGTTAAATCAATATTTTTCGCGATTTTTCTTTGTTTCAGTGGGTTATCGATGGAATGTTATCAAGAACTTATTTATTACTAAATTAAATGAAATCGTATTTAAGTAATCAATAACAGAGCTTTGAGATACTATTTATTTTGTTTTGCATTTCTTTTATGACGCTTAAAGATTTTGATACATAATAAGCGGCAGTTTTTGTTTTAAGGTACATATTTGAAAATAGCTTTGTTTGATGAATTTACCCAGAAAACTCTATTTTTTTTGCATGTACTTGTACTTTACTGTGTGAATGCCATACATTTAAAATTTCTTCAGGGCGGATTGTGTTTCAAGAAACATAAGAATAGCACGTACGAATAAAAATAACGTCTTAATGTAGCTATGGGTTAATCAAAATCTGCCTATTAGTAAACCACAAACAAACAAAAAGTAAAACTCTTTGGTCTCAACTTACGTCAGTTTCAATAAGCTTCAAGTGCGATTGTTTCATCTGCGCCTGCGCACGGTCGCGCTTCGCGGACCGCGACCACAGATCCCTTGCCACTATTAATAGCTAAAATACAAGAGTTTAATGTCTTGTGATGGAGTTTATGGATAATAACGATAAAATTAAGATATATGAGATACTTGTGATATTCTTGAGAGGAATAAAAATGGGATAGGTCGTAAAGTTATGCTAGCACCCCATAATAGTAACCTAATGAAGATACTTTTTTCATATAAATAAACCAAGTGGTTCCTAAGTACCAACCAAATTATTAAGCTGAAATTTTATGGAAATGCAGACATTGAAAATAAACTAAACACTTCATCTACCTACATAATGTCTAAGTTGACACTTGGTACTTATTTGAGATAGCTCAAACTATTTTATCTACTCACTCACCTAATGCTCTTAGTGTTACTATCTACCTAAGTATTAACCAGTTTTATTGTTTCTCCTCCCAGTATTATTGTGACAAATCCCTAAACAAAATCAAAGGCAGTGAAAACCTCCTCGTGTCATTAATATTTGTCGAACATGATGAGCTCAGTGCCCCAGCGGTACACTAAAAATACTCATGCTCTTACAAACAGTCGTGTATTCTGTGGTTGGTGCAGTACTAAATGCAGTTTAATCTGTGGTGGCACTTCCCAACTGAGCATGCGCCTCAGATCTCAGCGGCGGGCGTTCCGCGCCACTGCTCCCCGTAATAGTGCCGCCTACCCTACTCTTTACAACATTCCGTGCATTTGAAAAACAACCTTATAGGCAAGTAAAGAGAATAGGTTTACACTTGCTTCGTAGTTCAAAAGCTTTACAAGCTTCGAGCTTCTGAATTTGAAAGTGTGCGCGATGGCTGTAAGGTTGGGTTTTGCTTGTGCTGAGCACAAAGGGCGTAGAGACAACGGAAGCGGCATCGTCGATGGTATCGCGTTCTTTAATTAGACGGTATAATTAAAACGCGGTCTAAGCGATAATAACGATAATTGGATCATCAATTCGAACTTGCGATAGTCTGTCTTCGCAATGCGCTTTATATCCGCTGAGCTATTTGTTGGAATGGAAATTAGTTTCTTGATAGATTGTAGATAATTACCTACTTATACCTAGTAGGTACAGTTTACTTATACTCTACAGTCTACACTGATATTTTCTCACGTCCTGTCCATACTACACAGTGTTTATATTGAAGGGAATTTTATGATTTTCTTAATTTTTCCACTAATAAGGAAGTACAAAATACTAAGGATGTGACTAAGGTTTTACTAAAAATAGGATTTTAGGAGAAGTGGATATATGCGAAGCCAAGATAAGAGTGTGACTGAACTTGTTTTGTGTTGTGTACACTGATTGTTGTTAATAGCCGGCCCATAATTGAACCTCACAGAATTGGACCTTGCAGAATATGGTGCAGTTACCCTGGAACGCTTCGTTTCGTATTTTTACTGTTTTGATTTCTAAACAGCAATTGCACTTGTGCTGTGCCAAGGTTTCCGATGGTTCGAAGAGTGGGTTCTTCAACTTCGACAGTGACGAGGCTCGGGGTTGCCTGTGGCGACAATAATCTTCTAAAAATTCCATTTTAACTTTAAGCCCATTTTAAGTTACCTAGATCTACAGACAGTAATTCATTTATAATTTATCATGAAACATCATTGTGTGGCGAAAAAAAATGCAAGTGTCGTGCTATGGGAATTTGTGATTCCCCTAAAGACCAGTGTGGTTTCGTCAAGATTATTCCTGTAGGAAAGTTCTAAGTTCCCGCCTACCATAGAAAGAGAGAGAAACGACAGAAAAAGACGAACAATTTTTTGTTAGTATTTTTTAGTCTCACTCAGCTAACAAACAAATACAACAGGATATACAGAGTGTCCGATTTCAAAGCTCCCGAATTACGAAATAACTGTGCAACCCGCGTACAGTCAGCGATGTACATTGATAGCTTTGTTATTAGTTAAAATTACTTTTCATTTCAGAAGTTAGCTAGGCTTACTAGGCAGCTGGCCTTTTTTTTTTTTGTTGACGGGGTATCTGCTCACAGCACCTTACCACACTTCAGGAATGTGGCAAGGTAGTGTGGGGATGGCGTACCGACCCACTAAACCACCCCGGTGGCCGGCCTCTCTGCCTGTCAGGGGGCTCCGGGACCTCTAAAGACCAACGCTGGTGCCCCCTTCGCAGTTTGCCTGAGCACATCCTGGGAATGCCACCCATTGACACCCTCGTGCTCACGGCGACACCTGCCACCAAGTGTCGCCGCCCTCCCGAGATCTGCATACTGACCGACCGGATCCTGAACTCCGGCCGATCGCAGACCCGAAAAGGCCCCTGTATGGCAGGGGCTACCACTCGCCCCCTCTCGGGGCAGGCAGCGCTGGGCCACTGTCAACAGCAACCCCTCGCCGCCTCCATCCCGGGCGCATCAGTCCCACCGATAGCGCCCTGCGGCCTCTGGAGAGGTGCGGAGGCGGAGGTACATCCCATGCACCAACCGCCCCATCGCTCTCCTGTGACACGGGGGCTGCGGAGACGGAGTCATGCATTGAGGGTTACAAAACATCCGTCCCATCGCCCCCGGTGCTCCACCGCGGGTAATTTTTATAGAGGTTTTCTTCCTCGCAGCCCGGGCGGCTAAGCCAAGGCCCTCAGTCCCGCATGCCTGAGCACGCGGGTTTCCGAGCTCTGGGCGCTGACAAAGAAGACCATCTCCAGTGTCTACTCGGTGGCACTGTGAGTGCACGCCGAGCACGCCCCGCTTCATCCACTGCGCCCTCTGCTCACCAAAGGGACGCGCGGAGAAGCCTCCTCCCTGACAGGCTATTGGTTATCCGAGAGTAATCCACAAATTGACTATGTGGGTTATAGCCAATCTGCGGATTAGTCTCGGACGTAACAGGGTACACCGTCCTGTTGAACTGAAGCTCGCTCGGGATAAGCCACCAAGGTTGCCCCTAAGGCACTAGGACGCCGAAGCGCCCGCCCGAGTATCCCGAGAGATCAATAGTTCAACAGGCGCTCGAGAAGGTTGCCTGTCGTCGTACCCCAGGCAGCTGGCCTAGCCTAGCATACCAGTTTATAGGTAAATAGGTATAAGTACCTACTACATAATTTTGTCACGAAAATAGTGCAGTGATCTCGACCTTAACCTAGTGCATTGCGCTCCAAGAAACATAAAAAAAAATTATATAACCATAGGTTTATTGTCTAATCTAAGTTGTCCCCACTAGTGGGGATTAGAATTGACAATGTTCAAAAAAATAGCGGTCTTTAAAATTGGATTTATAATAAACACATTGAAGCATCTTCTTTTTCTCCTATTTATGGCTTCTGTTCGTCATTTCGACAGACAATTGTGCCAGTGTCAAGTGAAATATGTCAAATGATATCAGTTAAGTCACTCGTCAACTCGGCTGTCTTTTGTTTTGAAGGCAAAATGTGGATTTTCCCTTAAAAACTTGAAAGCTAATTTTAACATTTAGGAAAAGCACTTACACACGCATTTTTATTTCAGTGACTCACACTTTTTGCTACGTACGTATTATTGGTTAAAATTCTACCAAAATTAAACAGCAAAAACTATTCAGAATAATACTACAAAAATTATTACATAAAATAAAAGTGCTAAATGTTGTTTCAAAATATGCCAAAACTCGAATCTACATTGAAGCTGAGCTGTTGACTGTACAAACTGTCAGCTTTCTGTACATTGTCATGCGTGACAGGAACATGACAGCTGTCACACATGCTACTTATTAAAGTGTATGGCGCCGCTGCCGCGTTGCATGAAGAATGTGCTCGGGTTGCTAAGAAGATGAAGAAATGTTTGAAGACATGGAATCGATTAAATTATTTCAAAAACGTTGCACTAAGTTGAAGCAATTAAAGCTATTTCTAACTAGAGTATCATTTCTGAAAACTGAAGGGCATCTGACGTAAACTCTCTGTATGATATTGAAAGTGTAGGCCCTAGTGTAAACTTACTTTATTTTTTTGGCAGAAATTCAAGTACCTACTTAGTATAACTACAACTCTTTTGGTGTTTAGAAATGTAAAAATAGAAATTGGTCTAACTATCAACCGGATAGGTACTTTAAGATTATACCCCTAGGTTCCCTTGGAGGGTAGGTAAATTAATCAAATCTAAGTGGTGCAGCTACCCTGTAAAAAATATGTTTCGTTTCACTGAGAGTAAATATCTTATTATCATAGGCGAAATATCTTATTTTTCACAAAAATGACATAAAGCCGGCGGCACACGAGGTGCAACGGCGCGCGACATCGCGCTCGCTCGAGCGTTCATTCGCGGAAGCGTTCTTTCATCTCCCACAGAATACAACACAGTTACAGCACTGCTAATTAATCTGTGGTTGTTGTGGAAACTCTTGGAACCATTCATAAATAGCTGACCGCTGACAGTTCGCCCAATTTGATTTATGAGCGCGAATCATTTGATGGATGACTTGTATGTATGAGCGTTGCCAAATGTTGACTTGTTAAAATTAAATCAGTAAATTACCTACCTAGGCAAGTAATACATTACCTAAGTAGGTAGGTAAGGATTAAACTGCTCTCCTTGAATGCTTCCAAACTACCAAGATAGAAGAGTCGTATCTGCTATTGGTCAGAAAATGCAAGCAAGTGAATAAAATATTGTTTTGACGCATTAATATGCTCATAAATCTGAGTGCTCTGTCTAGTTTTACAACAAATTGTCTCTACGATGAACAACGTATTCGTACGTCCAATTAGATAGCAAAGCACCTGAAACCCACTGATTAACCAGCAACCACAGTCACAGAATCACAAAAAGTTAGTATTATAAAATCACAGATTAATTTAAAGTTAGTAGTGTAATCATTTAGTAGTAGTGTATAGAGTTGGTACAGCGCCGCGGTCCGACTCAGGCCATTTGCGGCGCGCGACACACCTTGTTACCTCCACATGTAGCGCGACGTCGCGCGGCGGCGCGGCGTAGCTCGCGGTGTGGCGCAGCCGTGTGTAGCGGCGCGTACCTCTACGGACATGCTACGCCACGGCTACGGACATGCTACGCCACGGCCACGGCTCCGTGCTACGCAATGTTAATATAATTGCTGATATTTACTTGTTTGTATTAGTTCACACGTAGGTACCTGCATAATTAGATGTAAAAAACGTAGAATCCGACTAATCTAGAATTGAACACGCCTGAGTCATTCAAAGTTACTTGCTACGGACAAGGATAAGTTTGAAACGTCGGGTTATGCGTCGCGGTGGAGAGGTGTTCATTCTCTATGTAAGTAGGTAGATATACCTACAGTATTTTCTATATTGCGTAAAAACCATGAAAACCATTTTGTATTCGCCGAGCAAGACTGAATAGCATTAAATAATAAATATTCTTGGACATTACACACAACGCCTTCTAGTCCCAAACTAAGCAGAGCTTGTACTATGGAAACTAGATAGCCGATATAATACTTATATACTTTTTTTTTGTAAATACATACTTATAATACATAGTAAAACCCAGCCATAGAACAAACATCTATGTTTGGCACACACAAATGTTTGTTCTCGGTGGGGATCGAACCCACGACCCACAGCACGGAAGGCAGAGCTACTACCGACTGAGCCATGACGCCTGTCATTATTAACTACAATTAACAAGAGAGGGCCTCCATTCGAAAATTAAGTTTGTGCCTGAATACCTAAGGCATAATCTTAAATGAGTAAAGAAGCAAGCGATGAACTTAATTTTTGTGGAGAGCGCGTTGACCGGAAATGATATTTCCTGAAACATTATTATTCAAATATACGAGTAATTCAGTGTGTAAATCACTGTAACGTAGATTCAGTGTGTAAATCACTGTAACGTAGATTCGCTCAAACTATTCTCAAAAGTGTATGTCTAATAGGTACATTAAACTCGTGTTTACGGAGGCTGAGCCACCAAGATTTATTCAATTCGTTTCGGGAGAGATGTATCAAAAATACGATTCGTTTTGCTGAAGCTTTCCGAGACGCGTTTCACTAATGAAAACAACGTTTAGTCGCGGTTTTTTTATTTTCAGGGTTCCGTGGCAAGAGATATTTGTAATGGGCTTTGCAATTAATCAGAGTAAGCGTTTTACAGCGGGGCGCGGTTCCGCCAAATACGTCGTGCGGAGTGACAGACGAACAGACAACATGGCGGTTGTTTTGTATTTTGTACAAATGGCGGTGGCGTGGCTGCGAGACGCTTTTGATCGCGAGACGAATTTAGTGATTCATTGCCTGATACGTCTCAGTACCAGACAAAGTGTCTCTACCTAACTTAGCGCTTTGCGAATACGCTTGTTTCCTCTGGTCATTAGCGTAATGCAAATAACAATTGTGCTAAGTACCGTAAGATGTGATGGAGCAGGTTGAACTAAAAATAACTAAATGAGCACAAAAGTATGGACCTCCTTGAGCCAATATAAATACGGGAGCACGAGTGCGATTCCTCGGATTCACCCTGATGCGATTGTGACTCTCGAAAAGGAATGAGGGGTTGGTGCTGTGACCCATAAGTACACCAAATAAGACACAATTGCAATGATGAAGTACCTAGATACCTTCTGCCTAAAAAACTGAAAAAAAAAACAAAGTGTCAAAGGCCGGGTTCTCACTACGCCGGACCGGCAAAAATGCCGGCCCGGTAAAACTGCCGGAAGGGCTAGTGGCTGTACAATTTATATAGAGCTACTCACATTATCCCGGATCCGGCATATTTGCCGGTCCGGCGTAGTGAACCCGGCCAAACTCACTAAAGTTGATGATGTTAGGTACCAAAGTGTTTAGTAGACTATACGTCGAACAAATAAAACAAGTGTACTTTAGTGTGATCCAAGTTAGTTAGAGTCCGTTCCGCTGGAAGCGGTCCATCACCAGCGCCGGCATCCGAGGGAGACGTGAGGGAGACAAGTTAAACAAAGAACCTAGTAAGCTTATATAGTACAGTCGCTGTCACAATACATTTTAACACCTGTGTCTTTTTTAGTTTGAAAGGTAGTGGTGGCGCGGCGGTTAGGATGGATTAAGTTCAATGAACAAATCCATAAATACATGTTTAAAAGATATACGCTAGATCATGCGCTAAGGTCAAGTTGAGTTCTATCACGTACTCAAAAAGCCAATAATAACTATGACGGAACGTAACAAAGCCAGTCCACTTTGGAATCTGAGTTTTCAAGCGGCCACAAGATAATACATTCACCAAAAATTTCCCTTCATAATCATAATAATTCACAGAATTAGAAATTTTTAAGCATCTTTGATCTTAAGTTTTGAACATCCACTGTGTATTCCTGAAACTTTCATGCGCGTCTGTCCCTCACCCGTTCGAACCATTTTTCATGCACGCCTGAACGCATGGCCGCCGCGCGCCGCCAGCGGATTTAGCTCGTCCCAACATTTCAGCTAATTGATTTTTTCAACCGACTGTACCTACTTGGGTAGCAGCTAACTTGTTCTTGTTCTTCGTAGCTTGTAAAAAGTGAAAAAGCAGAATTACTAGTAGACATGGGTATTGGGTATACTAAAAAACAGAACACCTACTAGTACCTAATTCTGTTTTTTTCATACCTCATCAAATGAATCGCGCGCAAGGAACTTTTAATCACGCGGCAAATCAGTGGATGTAATAGGTAATAGGTAGCCTAAAATAATTATTTCGAAAAACCTTGGAAAAGGCAAGCCAGGTGAATTGTGATGATGATGAAGTTAGCCTCAATGCAGGCAGGCCCTGTTTCAGAGAGTAAACCAATAGAAATAACAATAAAGTTTGTTTACAAAAAAAGCAGAATATTACTCTTGCCTCTTCAGTTGTGCAAGTCCTCCCATGCACGGAAGGATATCCGCTTCGGTGGAAATTAGCTGTTTTCTGGCGCGACGAGCGAGTTTCAAAGTTTTTTGTTGTAGAAATGTGTAGGTACATAGATGGTAAAGAAAGTAAGAGAATACTCACTTATTTGCTTTTTTCGGGGGTTGGCTGTAAAGGCCGTAATGTCCATACTTAGGCCTATTACTCATCGATATCATGTAGCAACTCAGAGTGAAACTGGGACTTTTTATTTTATTTATTACCGTGTCGGTATGCCCGTGTAACGAGCGACAGGGCAGTGTGCTAATATTTATGTAGTGTTAATAAATACTCTCTGATCCGATGCCATGTAGTGATGGACGGACGGACAGCCAGTCAGGAATAGGTTGACAAATGCCGAGACTGACGACCGGTTGACAACGCAAATTCCTTCCCTATATTTTGTAACAGTAGAGAATGACGAGGCATGAGTGTCCCAGCACTAGTGAGAGGTGATTCTTGACAACACTAATTATTATTTTATTTATGCAGGCAACTTGGCCCATAAATGGTGTTAGTAACAGAAAAACTTATTAAACTAGGTTTGTAATTTTTAACTAGTAGCGACTTTGTCCCCTGGATGAGGTTCCCTAACAGAGGACAATTATGTTTTTCAGCAATAACATTCAGGATACTATGAGAACCAGAAAATACCTAAATGTTCTTATAACCCTTCACAAGCCAAACTCAGACTCGGTACTTTCGGACTCGGACTCGGTAGTTTCATCACTTACCTATTACCTAAATAAGTAGCGCATAGGTATTTAAAGGTGCTAGGTAGTCTAGTTAATAAGTAGGTATGTACTAGGTAGGTACGGTGGTACCTACGATGCCAGTGAGTGAAGGCGCGTGGGAGCTAAGCCTTGTCACCACCATGGCAGCGTAAAATTAAACAGCTAAACTACTATAATTAGATGCTGTCTGACCGAGCGACAGGTAAAGAAGATTGATGCGGAGTGTAGAGAGCTTAGCACACATTTACGCTGTTGTTAAGCTTACTAGCGCCATCTGTTGTTGAGTAGCAAATAAAGTTGCATTACTTCTTGACGCCATCTATTTGTGTAATAACGAAACATTATTGGCATTTAACAGAATTGTGTCAAAGTAATGGAATGGAACGTATTTTCTTTAGTTCTCGTAGTCTGTTGACGAACATGTCATTGCCATGTCAAACCAAATAAAGAAAATTAGTTTTTTTTTTAGCTTTTTTTTTTATGCTCGCGGCGAGCTTCACTTCACGCACGAAGACGAAGTTGCTATGCATATCGCTAAATAAATTAGTGTTTTTATGATAAATTACGGCGAAATGGGGACTGAAGTGGCATTATCATTTACTGCATTACGAGCTCAATTAGAAAATGAGAAGAGCAGTTTGTTTAAAATAGACGAAAACATCAAAAAAATTGTTCAAACAGGCAGCGGAAGATTCCCAAACGATAGGTTAGCAATTTTACCTTGAATCTAAATAATTACGGTTTTGCGATTGATATCAACTTACCAACGTTTACTTGTAGATTCAATCCTGCTGGAGAGTATACGAGAGGGAACCGAACTGGTGGCCGCAATTCATTTCCAGAAGGGGGCAATAATTACAACAAGAATGACGAACATTTCGGCAAACGAAAACAAGAAACCAAAACTGTTTTCAGCAGGTAGGTGATAGATATGCATGGCTTATTGTGATTAGATCTGCACATTGCATGACTCGTAATAATGCGCTACGTAGAGTCATACAAACATTGAGACTTAAACTCTGCTTTACTGCCATCTATTTGTCCATAGCAATTTGATCTGACTCTCAAATCCAACAAGATGAGATTGTGTCTCAGAAGATACTCTATAGATATTCATACTCTATTACAATACTTTACAAGTTCTGTGGTTCTAATGGTGGCAAACTCTTTTCAGGTTATCAGCCAAAGTCCATGACAGTGATGGAGAAGAGGAACTGTCCATTTCTGGGCCAGCACCAGTCGTCAAACGAGTCAAAATGCCCTCGGCTGTGTCTAGGGAGCTACCAACCCGGGCTGCAGTGTTGCGAGCTCAGGGCGGGGATGAACAGGCCCGGACAAGGAATAGAAGAATGTTTGGATCACTGCTGGGGACACTACAGAAGTTCAAACAGGAAGAAATTGTTTTACAGACTAAGGTAAGAACAAGAGGGGATATAAGTCATGCAGAGTAGCACAATATCGCACGCATAGTTTAAATAAATGGATTCTGTACAAATTCGTAATGATTTAGCTAAAGTTGCAAAGATAAAGAATATTTTTCAGTATGTATTCTGCTGATAAAAATATACTGACTTTTAGGAAGAGAAGAAAGCACAAGTTGAACGAAAAATAGAAGAGGCAGCTCGTCTTGAGAAGGAACGAGAGCACAAAGAAAGGAAAACACTATTTGCTGAAAGGGAACATAAGAAAGCTACAATAAAGGCTTTGGAGGCGAAAATGGGGCGTGTGGCCGAATTTGAGAGATGGGAGGAGTCACAGAAACATTTAGGGAACTTTATCCTGACCAAAGCAAAGCCCCATGTTTACTGGTTACCCAAGAAGATGTCAGATGCAGCTGATGATAAGTTGATGTCCAGTAGACAATTCCACGAAAGTAAGTACATACCTAAATAGTCTGGACAAGCGGTGGAACTATTGTTGGAAAATATTCATAAAAGTAAATAATTGTGTATCTAAAATATTAGGCATTAATTAAATTACTTACCTATATATTTATGTAATGTGTGAACAATTGTTTACAGCAAAGTATGGTCCCTTGTACCGCAGTGAGTCTTAGTTGATAACTTTCCATTTTGTGTTTACTTCTTTTTTAAGGGAGTGTTTTCCAGTGTTTTACACCGAGGTGCAGATTGAAAAACTCAGTGTTTACTAAAAATTTTCAGAATTCATGACGAAAAAGCGCGAAGAATTACAAGATGAGCTTCACCGAATAGAGCAACGGGTGCTTCGCCCTCGCGGCCCCGGGGCTAAGGAGAATAAACCCACCGATGACAGTCTCAACCTTGATGACAGCCAGCAAAGCCTTGACAACAGCCACAATACCAGTTTAAATGAGTCTGTAAAAATAGAGGAAGGTGGAAAGAAACGAGACAAGTTTGCAATGGATGTGGATAAAGATGACAGTGATGATGATCGACATGATGAGATGGAGGTGAAGGTTGAGGAGATTCCATCAGAACCTCCCGCGGAAGTCACTAAAGAAGTCGCAGAAGAGAAGACAGGTTAGTGAAATAAAAAGAAAATTAATTTGACCACTAAATGAACAATTCCAGGAAAACGAATATTCAATGTTGTACTTTGCTCACAATTTTAGTAAGACTTAACTCTATATTTTGTTCCCAGACATGGAGCCATCAGTACAGCAATCAGAAGAATGTAAAACCGAATCTACTTCTATCACAACAGAACCCACACCTATGGAAGAAGAAAATTGTACAGTAGAAGCAGAAACTTCTAAACCAGAGGCGCCCTCTGCCGACGAAACCCCAAACCTGCCAGAAATTGATCAAAATGGTATTGAGGAAATCAAAAATGCACTAGGACTGGGTACAACAACTGTAGAAATTCCATTCTTATCCTAAAAATGATGTAGCCTAAAGTGTATAGTAATAAATTGTGGATTTTACACAGTAATATGTATGTCATATACTGGTTCTGTTTTCATTTACATGAATTATACACAATAATGTGTATAGCCGCTTATAGAATAAACGTCGGCACATCCAAGCATGTTTTCAACCTTAACTTTGTTTTTGTTATACTTTTACCTGTCATAACATAACATATTTTATCTGATGAATAGCGTTATTCAATGTTGATCAAACCCAACATAAATCACATCCTTGTTCCTTGGCTTGGGTGGTGATTGTTCAGATGATTTCTTTGGAAGTTTATGAATTCATAGAATTAGTTTTCAATATAAAAGTTTAATAAAAAGTAAAACCATTAATTTACAAAATAATCACAGTTTTAAAATTAGATGTTACAAAGCACTTGTAAGCCCAAACTACACGGAGGTCGTGCGCGCGTCCTGTCTTGTTGACCCGTACCCGTCCTCTGTGTTTCGCGCTTTAGGAATGAAAGAAATAAATAATTGGTACCTACTAATTTTATCAAAGCTGATAAATACAAAACTGGCTGCTAGTAATACTTATCCTCGTGCAATGAGGGTTTTTTTACACTCTTTCGAAATGCACCACGCCTTAGTGGTTACATACAGACAGAGGCACAATCTTATAATTCGCTAGTTAATACGAGAAATATAATTACGCAACAGATCTCTGTCTCTCGACTGATTAATACACCTGTCTTTTAAGCTCAACACAACTGTACATGCGCATCTGGGTTGCTTGCCATCAATGCTGTGCAAGGAATAAATTCCGTAATAACACCTCAATCTTGAAACAATGCTATTACCATTTCTTATCAAGGCGTTATACTTATAACAAACAGTCAATGGTATCAATTTTCTTGTTGCATTTTTCTAAACTAACCTATTTTGACAGCTCTAAAATTATAGCCATCTTTGTCCTTTCAGTTTATGAGAAAGGGACAGCAACATTTTAGTGCTGTCAACTTATGTTAGTTTAGAAAAATGCAACAAGAGAATCAATACCTCTGCTGATTTCAAGTGAAGTTTTCAATATCTGGGCAGGTTAGATTGCTTTATTTTTAGGGGGAAATCTTAGATCAGTATTCTTGCATAGCTCTGGCAAAAAGGTGCTTTAGGGAGGTTTAAATAAGTATAATAATTAATCAAGAGTAAATATCCTGGAGGCAATATCATCCAGCATCCAGTTCATGCCTTCTAGAAGGTTCTCGCCGGTGACGGCCGAGCAGCGCTCGATCCGCCAGTGATGCGTCTTTATGCCGTCCAAATTCAATGCCTAGAATAAACAGAATAGAAAATTTTTAAATCGATGCATTGTGCATCCTTGTGGAGTTCATCAGCTCTGCTCTACTTGACGTACCACGAATTGAAAGCGCAGTACAACGAACATTGGAAACACATAGGACAACATAGGATAGTGGAAACTTAGTAGATGTAGGTTGAAAATCATTCTTTCTGGAAATGTAGGTTTTGTATTCCACACCCAACAGTGAAAATTTAAAGGCTGCTATGATGAGGATACTGGTATCTATGTCAAGTTTGTGTGATGTCAAGGTCCCTCAACATTTTATTACTTTGGATTAGCAAGTCTTCCAGAAGTACTTGGAAGCTCTACAGATTGACACTATCAAATCTAGTGATAATATTTGATACTAGCGACCCGCCCTGGCTTCGCACGGGTGCAATGCGGTGATGATGATGATGTATTATACATATAAACCTTCCTCTTGAAAAAATACTATAAAAAAAACTGCATCAAAATCCATTGTGTAGTTTTAAAGATCTAAGCATATATACATACAGACAGACACGGGAAGCCACTTTGCTTTATACTATGTTGTGATGATTCCAAGTATACCTCTCTGATATCCTGCAAGGAGAGAGCTCCGGGTAGATCAGCTTTGTTAGCCAGCACCAGCAGAGTGGCGCCGGAGAGCCTCTCCTCCCGAAGCAAGGAGTGCAGCTCCCGAGCGCAGTCCGCGAGGCGCTGTGGGTCTGCACTGTCCACCACCCATGTGACGCCGTCTGTGCTCTCAAAGTAGTTCTTCCAGTATGATCTGGAACATTAATTAAATTACGCTGATTGCACTCAAACTCGGAATGTCAGTGCAGATTTTATTGCCCCACCAGCCAGCAATAGAGCACAACAAATGCTGCCTTGTGTTTTACCGCAGCTAGTTTACCTTAGCTACTATTATATAATTTTGTAGCAGGACCTAACCATGCAATGAAAATGGTTTCACCTCAGCGACTTCTGGCCGCCGACATCCCAGATGTTCAGCTTGTAGCCCTTGTGCTCCAGCGTTTTTATGTTGAATCCGAGTGTAGGTGAAATGGTGTCAATACGTTCTCCATTGAAGCGTTTCAGTATCGTCGTTTTGCCTGCATTATCTAGGCCTCTGAAATACTTACGCTAAGGAATTTTATCAAACAAAACAACATTCATAAGAGTACGGTGTGTGGTTTTGTAAAAGGATACAACATGAGTATTCGCATCTCCTTCTCTTTTTGCCGTAGTTTCTTCAGTATTGTAAGGAACCCCATGGTAAAATACTATTCTGTTTAGTCAGATTTCTTAAAAATTCTGCCAGACGATTCACAAAACTGTAGCAATTTTAGCTTTTCACGGCAGGCAAAAACAAAACAAACCATGAATGAGTGAACGGAATTGTGAACGAATGATTATTTTGTCTACAATGTGGTGTAATGTCACAAAAGTGGGTGGAGCACCGGGTGGAGTGGAGTCAACATAGTGCAGTCCGATTAAAAATATGAAATCTTGATTTTCCTGGAACAACGTAGTTCTTTAATCTTAACCACAGATTACTAGGAAGGATGCTAACGCATCTCTTACCCAACCCAGCTCAACGAAAGATGACGCACGACAAAATATACAAAATAAAAATACGACGACAACGCGAGGTGTCTTTCTTCGCAGGAATATATACATAATAGAACGTAGAGTAGGTATACATAAAAATAACAACCCTGTAGGGCTCCGATTTGATGCGGTGTTTTTCTAAGAAAGTTGATTTATCTCGTTTAGGAGTATATTCATCAGCTCTGAAAACCAGTTTTGAGGAATCTCAGGCAATTTGCTGTTTGAAACATAATAATATTTTGATTCAGATTGATCTCAAAATTGTGATTCAATGATGAAGAGGATCTACTTGTACCTAAAGAGATTCTTGAGTTTAAAAGTTTTGTAAAATTAAATTGGTAGTCTACTTTATATTACAAAGTAGGTACTTACCAAGTTAGAATTCTGTGATTTAGACGATCTGGAAGGTAAGCGTATGACGGCCCTACTCAGGATACCTACTTTATTCTGTGCCCTCAACCAGTTGGTTGAGGGCACAGAATAAGTAGGTATATTTACTCAACTGAGTGATGACATTAATTTAGGTATATTTATTTTGTTAATTTTGAGGGTGGAGAAGGCTCAAAACGGTTTTTTTTGGTGGTCTTTGCCCCCAATTTCTGTCCAGTGATATTCTATGTATGTATGAATATAATGTATATACCCAAGTTTTTTTATTCCTATCCCTGCCCTACGTGCGTTGTCTTGTCCTTGAAACCACAATCAACAGGGAAACTTTTTTCAGGAAATCGAACGAAAAACCATAGAGAATTTTAGAGAAAAGTATTCATCCATGGCGGATGGATCTCGATGTCAAGGCTTTTATTTAGTTTTTGTCTCAAAATGAAGCATCTTCAATGATTCAAAGTGGGTATAACGAGTGGAAGTGATCGTGTGGCGGCGCGGTCTCGGTGCTAAACCTCGCTGGGCGGTGGAATCATGTTCAGTGGCACGGTTCGGGTGCGGATCTGTGAGGCCACGGGCCTCAGGCCGACCGACTTTCAGAAACGGCATAACATGACCTTCGGGAAACCAGGTAAGCCCCAAACTCGACTGCAATACGTAGTTGATGAGACCCTCCATCGAATAACATCAAAAAACTAGCCGATATCCCTTCATTTTATTGTTTTGGCGCACAATATTCGGTTGTAGGATGTTTACAAAAATGGGTGTTGGTATAGCATGTAAATATGGGTTATCGTTGCAGACGACCAGCCGATAGACCCGTACGTGTCCATAGACGCCGACGAGCACCACCTGGACCGCTCGACCACCAAGCCGAAGACGTTCGACCCCGTGTGGAACGAGACTTTCATTCACGAGGTGCACAATGTCACTAGGTATGTATCTACCGCACTGTTTACGTACTCTCGCTACAATATAAAGCCATCATTGAACACTAAATATGTTATTGTAGTTTGGGCATCACTGTGTTCCACGATGCTGCCATACCTCCTGATGATTTTGTTGCAAACTGCACGATCCCACTGGACGATCTCATGCACAGAGATAAAGATGCTACAGATTTCTGGGTGAGTGTGAGACACTGCTTACAAAAAACGCTTTAACACAACTGATTATGATTAAAAAATTGTTATCTGTGTGTCTTCAGGTGTAATCCATCATAATCACAAGATAAGATATAAATACCGCATCTGTTTGCATAGTAAGAATATCAATGTGTATGTGTATTTGTTTTGGCAGATAAGACTGTCTCTAACGAGACATGTTGAATACGGCAGTATGCTTCCGTCGGTCTAAAATTAATTATGAATAATTTACGCAGAAGATTTTCATGTCCCGATCCTAAATATGTCCAGTTGAAGGATGAGGTGTGATTCAGTGATTCATAGTGCTTTCCTGTTGATGAAAATGTGTTGTTCTCATAATATCATTCCCAGAATCAGATAATTGTTTTAAGATGAATCATAATATCAAAATTAATACTTAAACAAGGACCTTTTACTTTTTAACCTGTTTATTGAAAGTTTGTGAGATTTTGTTAGTTCAGCTATGGAAGGTTGCAACAAACTCATCTTAATTAAAGATACTGATTGTCTGTAATAGGTACTAAATCATCTGTCCATGTGAGAATATATTTATAGAATTAATTGTTTTCCATGGTATTGTATGCTAATAATAAGGAAACTCCAAGACTATCCTGTTGTTGATAGAAACTATAAGTGTTATCCACCTAAATGTCTATAATTAGAATTCATTTATTTATTGCTTGTCTTTTTATTTATTTATCAAAATATATTTTTTAATCAGTTCAACTACATAGCTTTTTAAAACTTTCAAATTTTACTCATGTTATTAGTGTCGTGTTAGAATGTGCCGAATCTAATTTTATCTTAAGACCCATAATAAACGGTTGTAGTTCTCAAACTACACATCAAATCCCTCAGTGCCATGGGATAACAATCTACATACATAATTATTTTTTTGTAAAAAACTAGGCATTGCCTGGATTGATTTTATCACTGTCAATTCTGCTGTATCCCACAGCACTGTGTAGTCTGACCGTGAAATATAGCTTTCTAGAGATAATCGTAACATTTTACTTTAAATTTTAGGTTGATTTGGAACCGCAAGGAAAACTGCATCTGAAAATAGATCTAAAATGGAACTCTCAAGGTCAGTTGGTGTTTTGCATTACATGTAGTTGTACATAACCTTCCATCTGGGATCAATACATCCTACTGATATTACAAATATGAAAGCTTGGAATGATGGATGTTTGTTACTTTTTCACGCTAAAACTACTGATCCTATTTTGAATGAAACTTGGAATGTATATTGTCCTGGATTAACACGTAGGTTACTTTTTATCTTGGAAAATCGGGACGCGAACTATGTCGCGGTCTGAAGCTGGTATGATATAATGATAGTGATGTGTTCGCGGACAAATGACCGCAAATTATGGCGGAATGCCTAAAATACTGTGAGGCAATATTATAACAATGGTTTTTGTATTTGACATTATATTGAATAAGTTATGAATTTTATTTTTATTAACTATTTGAATGAATTTTATTGTATTACTATTATTTAATGACTTATGGGTACCTAATTTGATAGTTTTAATAATATAATACCTGGTAAATTTGTATGTATATACATATAGTTCTATAATTTAATGTGTCTGATAAAATTAGTGTAATTGGTTTATCACCAATAAATAAATAATAGGGTAAACTACCGTAATTGTGGCACCCCCACCAATTGTTGGCACTTCCCTGATTTATCCTATTTAATAAGAAAAGGCTCACGATGTTGTTATATAAACAACAAGTTAACATAATAATAAACATCGTGAGGTCTGGCTTTTCTTAGTAAATAGGATAAATAAGAGAAGTGGCAACAATTGGTGGGGGTGCCTAGATTAGGGTAGGTTACCGCAGTCGCATAGGATGGATGAAGTGAGGTAGGTGTGTTGTACAGGAGGTGGCGGCGCGTGCCTGGCGGCGCAGGGGTCGGGCGGGGGCGGCGGGGGCGGTGGGGGCGGTGGGAGGGTCGCGGGGGGCGCGCGCAAGGAGTTCAAGGAGGGCGCGGGGTTCGCGCGGCGCCGCGGGGCCATGCGCCGCCGCGTGCATCAGGTCAACGGACACAAGTTCATGGCCACCTTCCTCAGGCAACCCACCTTCTGCAGCCACTGCAGGGAGTTCATCTGGTGAGGGCTCCTTACCCTGTACGATCCTCAGAAGCTCCACGAACTGCGACCCAATGGGCCAATAAGGCGTATGTATAAGGCAAGCAACCCTCTCGCTCGCACATTTCAACATTTTTGAAGATATAATATAACTAAATGTAATTATGTGAAATTGCAGAGCTTCAGGGTCGAGAGAATAACAATGCAAAGGTTCAGTAAAAATATCACATTGATCCAAACAAGTTTTCCGACCAAACATTTATACCAATGCAATAAATGAAAGTGCAAATTGTTATTCTCTCGACCCTGAAGCTCTGCAATTTCACATAATTACATTTAGTTATCTTCAAAAATGTTGTAATGTGCGAGCGAGAGGGTTGTCTGCCTTTTATATACGCCCTAAGTCAGCAGAGACAACTTCGTGGCTACCTATGACAGCATGAGTTATTTTGTGAAGTATAGGTACTGTTGTTGGGAATTCATCCTATCAGGATTCTGTAGGCGGGTTACAAGGATGTCAGTCAGTTGTTGCAGAGAACTTCTCTGGTGAGGGTTCCCTAGGTTATGTCAGATAAGAGATTACTGCATCAGGTCAACCATACATAAGCTTATAGCCACTTTCAAAAAAAAAGATCATTACGCATTATCTTTGGATTACACAGAATGACATAAGTAAGAGCTTTTTTCAAAAAGGCCAAAATATTAACCGTTATGTCTCTGTTTATTTTAAATTCTTTGCTAGAAGTACATTCTAAAAAAAACTAATTTCCCATGAAAATGCACATACACAATTTTAACACCCGTAACAAACATAAATTACATGTGCCGAGAACCAGACTCATAAAAGCTTATAAGCAAGGTATATGTTTAAAATTGGTTATGTATAATAAGTTGCCTTTGAATATAACTCTACTGCCTCAAGCTCAACGGAAACAATTCAAACGGAAAATTAAAATGTTTCTTGAATGTCATCCATTTTATCAAGTCAGAGAGAGTACATGAGTTGTTCCTTTTCCGATTTGCAGGAGTAGGTAGCGTCCACCGCAGTGTGAAATAAATATAATATACAGTGTCTGTGGACATTTCACAGTCCCCTGTCCAGACAGCAAGGCTGATATAATAGGTACATAATAAGTAGCGAATGTTAATATAATAGTAGGTAGGTATATGTGTTAAAATTAGATAAGATTAAGTAAATAATTTGTATCTGTATTAGTTGGACATGCCAAAGTTATATTATGTAACAAGTTGGTTAATAAATAAAATATCTAATATCTAATAATATCTTTCCTATGACAACACACGTATTGTAGTTACTGCGACGTATTTTATAACATTTCTCAATTATTTTCAGGGGTCTCGGCAAACAGGGCTATCAATGTCAAGGTGAGTTTCATATTGTAATTTTTTTTTGCAGTGCAGTTGCGGTATCACAATGGCGTGCTGTGTCCATAATGTTATAGTTGAACCAACAGTAATGTTGTCGTGTGTTGCAGTATGTACGTGCGTGGTGCACAAGCGCTGTCACTCACTGGTGGTGACCAAGTGTCCCGGCATGAAGGAGGAGGTCAGAGTATGTACTACTCCAATGTTTATATCATTTTACTAACATAAAAATAAACAAATAATTTATTATATATTTGAAATGTAATGTACATTGCAGCAACAAGCGGGCGGCGTGTCGGTATCGAGCGGGCAGCGCTTCAACGTGAACGTGCCGCATCGGTTCGTAGTGCACTCCTACAAGAGGTTCACATTCTGCGACCACTGCGGCTCACTGCTCTACGGACTTATCAAGCAAGGCTTGCAATGTGAAGGTAACATTAATACATAGTGCACTCCTACAAGAGGTTCACATTCTGCGACCACTGCGGCTCACTGCTCTACGGACTTATCAAGCAAGGCTTGCAATGTGAAGGTAACATTAATACATAGTGCACTCCTACAAGAGGTTCACATTCTGCGACCACTGCGGCTCACTGCTCTACGGACTTATCAAGCAAGGCTTGCAATGTGAAGGTAACATTAATACATAGTGCACTCCTACAAGAGGTTCACATTCTGCGACCACTGCGGCTCACTGCTCTACGGACTTATCAAGCAAGGCTTGCAATGTGAAGGTAACATTAATACATAGTGCACTCCTACAAGAGGTTCACATTCTGCGACCACTGCGGCTCACTGCTCTACGGACTTATCAAGCAAGGCTTGCAATGTGAAGGTAACATTAATACATAGTGCACTCCTACAAGAGGTTCACATTCTGCGACCACTGCGGCTCACTGCTCTACGGACTTATCAAGCAAGGCTTGCAATGTGAAGGTAACATTAATACATAGTGCACTCCTACAAGAGGTTCACATTCTGCGACCACTGCGGCTCACTGCTCTACGGACTTATCAAGCAAGGCTTGCAATGTGAAGGTAACATTAATACATAGTGCACTCCTACAAGAGGTTCACATTCTGCGACCACTGCGGCTCACTGCTCTACGGACTTATCAAGCAAGGCTTGCAATGTGAAGGTAACATTAATACATAGTGCACTCCTACAAGAGGTTCACATTCTGCGACCACTGCGGCTCACTGCTCTACGGACTTATCAAGCAAGGCTTGCAATGTGAAGGTAACATTAATACATAGTGCACTCCTACAAGAGGTTCACATTCTGCGACCACTGCGGCTCACTGCTCTACGGACTTATCAAGCAAGGCTTGCAATGTGAAGGTAACATTAATACATAGTGCACTCCTACAAGAGGTTCACATTCTGCGACCACTGCGGCTCACTGCTCTACGGACTTATCAAGCAAGGCTTGCAATGTGAAGGTAACATTAATACATAGTGCACTCCTACAAGAGGTTCACATTCTGCGACCACTGCGGCTCACTGCTCTACGGACTTATCAAGCAAGGCTTGCAATGTGAAGGTAACATTAATACATAGTGCACTCCTACAAGAGGTTCACATTCTGCGACCACTGCGGCTCACTGCTCTACGGACTTATCAAGCAAGGCTTGCAATGTGAAGGTAACATTAATACATAGATAAGACGATTATTTGTTACTAAAACACACATCAAAGTTTACAAGAAAAGTTCAGATGTTTGTGTTTCAATCACGCTGAAACTACTATAGTAGGTGCCAAATTACACGGCAATACAGGTCATTCACCCACCTTCACCACGATGTCGCAAAATTCAATTTATGTATGGCTAATTCTGTCGCTTTCCATATAAACTTGTCGCTAAGACGGTTACCGCTCGAATCTCGTTAGTACTGTTTGTTTACCATTCATAAATTGAATTTTGCAACATCGTGGTGAAGGTGGGTGAATGACCTGTATTGCGGTGTTATTTGGCACCTACTATAGTCCGATTTGGCTGAAACTTACAAATACATTATAGTTCGTAACCTGGATTGATACATAGCCTACTTTCATTCCGAAAAATTAACATGACACACAATCTGAATGCGGACGAAATCGTGGACGGAAGCTAGTTATAAATATTACCTTCTATTAAACTATGTTTTATTATCGCAGTGTGTTCAATGAACGTGCACAAGCGATGTCAGAAGAATGTTGCCAACAACTGCGGCATCAACACCAAGATGATGGCCGACATACTCAACGAGATGGGCATCTCGCCGGACAAGAACCCACGCCCTAGGGCTTCTAAGGTAAACATTCACTTCTTCCCAACTTATACGCTTTCCACTGAACATTACGCTTCAAAAAGTTGGAGAAATCACAGTTTTTTTTTAGATAATATTTCAACTTATGAACCAAACCCATTATTTTTGTTCATAAGTTGTGAGATGCCAATAAATATTTTTTTTTTAATAATAAATTATCATCACTAATGCCATCTTTACAGGAGTCTCTCACATAATTGTGTAGTAATTTTCGTTTAATTTTAATCTTGTATGGACCGCTGTCTGAAATAAAGAATTCATAATAATAATAATAATTAATACAATAGCGTAAAATTACATTAGGTCGGCCATCCGATGATTCCATCACTTAGGCTGGAATACTCAAAAGTCATTTAGAGCACCACTTAAAATTGCTCTGCCTCTGTTTGACATTACTCATTTGTAAGAGATGGCAATAATTTAAGCGTGACTTAAATTGAGCGGCGTTTGAGCGGCGTTTGAGTATTCGACCATTAGGCTGGAATACTCAAAAGTCATTTAAATTTGAGCACCACTTAAAATTGCTCCGCCTCTGTTTGACATTACTCATTTGTAAGAGATGGCAATAACTTAAGCGGAACTTAAATTGAGTGGGGTTTGAGTGGCGTTTGAGTATTCGGCTATTATTCTCATAAAAAATATATGTAACCATTGATGTTGATCTGCAGTACATGAACCCTTCCCTGATGGAGGGCAACCAAGACATGACGTCATCCGGCGACTCCGATTCCAAAGACGATAAAAACGACGATAAAGGTATATTCAACCCTATTTGCATGTAATGAAAGCGCATTTTTTATTAAGCTTGTATTATTTGCTATATTTGTGTGATTTTTTTCCTCTATTAACCTTTGTTTAGTCTTCTTGGCCGTCTTAATCCTTCCTAGTTTCGTAACCCATGTTCAACCCCCGGCTTACCCCCGTGTTGACCCCATGTTTTATTTAACCCTAGTTGTAACGCTATGTGTTGACCCCCATATGTTTTGCGTTAATGTTGTAGACATAGTGTTTGGTTTGCACGAGAAGACGGAATGGCGCTCGCATTGGGACGATTTAGAGGATATTTTCACTTATCAAGGTAATTTTAATTACTTTTTTTATATTAATTAGCTTTATTTTAGGTACTATGTGGCTGAAGCAACGGGTTTGAAAGAAAATGTTAGGAAAAAACACTAATGTCCGGTTTTGAACGCAGCTTACTTTACAGAACTAAAACATGAAAGTAACATCTACGGAGTTGATTTATAAACAAACTAGTTGTCGCCCGCGGCTTTGCTCGCGTGGTAGCAGCATACGCATTATTTGGTTTAAATCTTGACCCTAATTTTGGACCTCTTAGGGTGCGACTTTTCAAAATTCCTTTCTTAGTGCACCCCTACACTACCTAAGGATACTACCTTCCAAATTTCATACCTCTAGGACTTATGGTTTAGGCTGTGCGTTGATTATCAGTCAGCTTCAAAATATAATATTGATAATAAATAAATATGTTCTTATTGATATCTTTATCAATATGTATTAATTACTAGCTGCCCCTACAACTTTATAGGGAAGAAACTCTCGCGTCGCCCGCACACAGTTTCATTTTTATTTTCGTCAACAAACCAAATAACATAATATAAGTATTTACGATATTTACAAAATATACATGAAACAAAATATACAAAATATACAAAATATACAGCTATCTACAAACCGTTGCAAACGATTTATAGATAGCTCAACTGGTCCAAATCAGTAGCAATCGGAAGCGTGTCCAAGACACTGACTGCATGTTATAAGTTGGTATAAATGGGTAGGTCTTATTTGTTCTATGGAATATGACGTAATATAACAATTTGAGAAAATATTGTCCCTATTTGTACCATAGAACAGTTTGTACTTTTTGGTCTCAAATTGTTCCATAGAACAAACAAACTAAGTACATATAAGTATATATAAACTTCTTGAAGTTGATATGTAAACTGGCCACTCGAGAATGATTTTACATCTCATCATGGAAGAATTTGGGAAAAGCGATTCCCATTTAGTTCTGTGCATTCACAGACGTATAAAAACAGGAGCAAAAGGTAGTAAAAATAGGTACAATATTTTCTCAAATTGTTTTATTACGTCATGTTCCATAGAACATATGGGACCTACCCATATAAATGAGGACATGTGTATCAGGTGAGTTCACGGGCGCTACGATGACGGCTCGCGACAAGGTGACGCTCGACGACTTCACCTTCATCAAGGTACTCGGCAAGGGATCCTTCGGGAAGGTCATGCTAGCTGAGAAGAAGGGAACTGAAGAGGTATCCAATACAATATATTTTGTTACTTATACAATGCTAGCTGTCTGCCCGCGACTTCTTGCGCGCATATAAATATAATCTGGATAAGAAATATTTTAGGTAACTTTTTTACACCCTAGGTTACATTATTGGAGTTTTAGTAAGGATCTCAATGATAGGTACATAGATAAACATTTGATAGATAGATAAACATTTATTAAAACCACTACAAATTAACAATGTATAATAGAAAACAGCTAGAAAAGTTACCATAAAACTAAAATAATAAAGAACCTAAGAAGAAGCAAAGTCGCTTTTTACAAAATATTGTACTTACAAATATTGTGAGTTCCAAGTACAGAGTGTCTCAAAAGAAAGTTCACATTTGTTTTGTTTATTGCGTGAACGCAAGTATTATGAGGGGCGCGGGGGGTGTGTCAGTCGGTAGCCTGGCTCTTGGGCACTTAGTCGCTATGGAGCGTCTCTCGGGAGCGGACCGTGCGCTGTGCGTACGCGACTCAAAAAAGTTAGGGCCAATAATTCCTCGCGACCACATTGCGGCCCATACGGTGACCTTAGGCGAATGTGTCTGATGTTTTTTTTTTGGATTGGTTGCTCTCTTGTAGCAGCAATTTTGCTTGTTAACATATCCAGTAAGATGAAAATGGGCTTCATCCGAAAAAGATGTTGGTCGTCCCGAACAAACTGGGCGACATTGTCTACGTTTTCGACCGTTCTCGAAGATCTTGGACGCCCGGATTTTGGTTTTTCCAGTGTTGAAAGTTCTCTTCAAACTTTTCGACCCATCTTGCAATGAGTCGAGGGGTTGGCGCATCATTCAAGTGACGAATAGGTCGAATGGTGCAGAATTTTCTACGCGCTACAGTTGCCGAATTAGCGTTTTTATAAAACTCGCGTACGCACAACGCACGGTCCGCTCCCGAGAGACGCTCCATAGCGACTAAGTTCCCAAGAGTTAATTTAAGCTGTTGGTTTTCCATAAAATAAATAAATAAGAGCCAGGCTACCGACTGACACACCCCGCGCCCCTCATAATACTTGCGTTCACGCAATAACCAACACAAATGTGAACTTTCTTTTGAGACACCCTGTATTAGTTTTGTCTTTACAAATGGTAAACTTGTGGTGTACGTACTGCAGGTGTACGCAGTAAAAGTTCTGAAGAAGGACGCCATTATACAAGATGACGACGTGGAGTGCACTCTCACGGAGCGGCGTGTGCTGGCTCTCGCAGCACGACATCCATTCCTTACTGCACTGCACTCCGCATTCCAGGTATAACTATACCATACCATACCATACCATACCATACCATACCATACCATACCATACCATACCATACCATACCATACCATACCATACCATACCATACCATACCATACCATACCATACCATACCATACCATACCATACCATACCATACCATACCATACCATACCATACCATACCATACCATACCATACTATACCATACCATACCATACCATACTATACTATCTGCATCTATTATGCTAGATGACGTAGAATGCATTCATAGAATGGCGCGTGCTAGTTTTGCAATACTCTGCATTCCAGCAGGGCTAGGTAAATAAATAAAAATAATCTATGGTAATGTTGTCGACAAAACGCGCCTTTGAATCTTCAAGTTTTGACACTTCAGCGGGCCTAAGATGCGCACCACGAGATATTTGTCATGTCGTTCTGACATTTCTGCATGACTATTATCTCGTCCGCAGCGAGGTACGAGTAATTAAATAGTCACGCAGCAAAAGTGGTAAGTGATCGTTAGGTCAGTGTCATGCAAGATGTCGTCACACACTTGTCGAATGGAGTCGTCAGAACGGGGCGCAACGGTCACTAAGTTTTGTATCAAAATCATGGTTTTGATCGAACGACCGACTTCAAAAGGGTCGGAGTATAAATGAATGTCCTGTGTTATAATATTACAGACTCGCGATCGGTTGTTCTTCGTGATGGAGTACGTGGACGGCGGCGATCTCATGTTCCAAATACAACGCGCTAGGAAGTTCGACGAGCCTAGAGCTAGGTACCATTCACATCTATACTATACTATAGTTAAACAGCTGAATAAAGTTATATGCAATGATTACTAGTAACTCGCCCCGAACTGAGATCTCGTGGTCGGTCAAGAGTTTGTAAAGATACGAGGGTCCAAACGGAATAAAAATGAAATGTCGTGCAAAAATATCATTACACCATTTGATATTTTAGTACGACTTTATTTTTTTTACTCCCTTTGGAACCTCATAACTTTCCAACCCCTTGACCGATTTACTTTATTTTTCAAACCAATAAAACTTAGATTACTATCCGTATAACTACCAAATTCTGTGAAGATCGGATAAGCGGTTCAAAAGATCTCGACGAACAAACAAACAAACATACAAAGCATTTTTGGCCAAGTTGTCAGTTAGATGTTCGTTCGCTTCGCTCATTCGATGAATAAGTAATGAAAGTGTCGTAGAATGTGTGTGTTGTGTATGTGTATGTGTATGTGTATGTGTATGTGTATGTGTATGTGTGATGTGTGATGTGTATGTGTATGTGTGGTTGTGTTGCATTAGATTCTACGGTGCGGAAGTGACGCTGGCGCTGCAGTTCCTGCACTCGCACGGCGTGATATACCGCGACCTGAAGCTGGACAACATCCTGCTGGACTCGGAGGGACACTGCAAGCTGGCCGACTTCGGCATGTGCAAGGAGGGCATCATCGGTCAGTCACATCACAATTACTATAATTATAATAATAAATATCCACGGACATTTAACACAACGCCTTCTACTCCCAAACTAAGCAAAGCTTGTACTATGGGATCGAGATTGCTGATAATAATACTTAAATTCATTCTCTTTTTGTAAATACATAATTATAATACATAGTAACACCCAGACATAGAACAAATATCTTATGTTTTGTCACACACAAATGTTTGTTCTCGGTGGGAATCGAACCCACGACCCACAGCACGGAAGGCAGAGCTACTACCGACTGAGCCATGACGCCTGTCAATGAAGCGCACGTCTTGCTTAGCCAATTATCACCGATTATCTAAGTTAAGCAACGTTCTGTGCGGTCACTATTAGGATGGGTGACCGTTAGTGGCTTTTACATCTAAATTGACTAGAATAATTTATTCAAATGATTATGCACTCTATGACGATATGAATAGAGTAGGTATTCAAATGGTGGTTTTGTTTCAGAGGGCGCCACTACTACGACGTTTTGCGGCACTCCCGATTACATCGCTCCTGAGGTGAGATATTTGCAATTGGTTATTTCAAAATGAAACTCAAAAATTCATTTAGTAAAATCTCTAGAATCATTTAGAATCGTCTACATCATTTATAACTTGAACTAGTTTCCGCCCGCGATTTCGTTCGCGTCTTGTTGGATCCCGTTGATTTTCCGGAATAAAAAGTAGCCAATGTGTTAATCCAGGTCACGGACAATATACAGCGTGTATCTACAATGGCGACATTAAATTGACACACGGGTAGAGCTACTCATTAGTATTCATAAAAAAATACTTAAAGTACAGTCAGCTGCACTAGAATACAATTCGTAATTTAGCCGAGCCCGGCATTTTTGCCGGATTAGGTAAAAATGCCGGGCTTGGCAAAATTCTACTGAAATTTTACTTTTCCGGTATAATGTGAACACTCTGTCCGGTGTCCGGTTCCCGGCAGGTTTGCCGGTCCGGCGTAGTGGGAACCCAGCCTAACAAACATCCGTCCATCGTTAGAAAGTTTCGCGTTTATAATATTAGTAGGATATTGTGGTAAGAGCAGGTGTTGTGTTCCAGATCCTGCAAGAGTTGGAGTACGGTCCGTCAGTGGACTGGTGGGCGCTGGGAGTGCTGCTGTACGAGATGTTAGCCGGACAGCCTCCCTTCGAGGCGGACAACGAGGACGACCTGTTCGAGAGCATCCTGCATGACGACGTACTGTATCCCGTGTGGCTCTCCAAGGACGCCTGTGCCATACTCAAAGGTAATATTACATCCTGCATGACGACGTACTGTATCCCGTGTGGCTCTCCAAGGACGCCTGTGCCATACTCAAAGGTAATATTACATCCTGCATGACGACGTACTGTATCCCGTGTGGCTCTCCAAGGACGCCTGTGCCATACTCAAAGGTAATATTACATCCTGCATGACGACGTACTGTATCCCGTGTGGCTCTCCAAGGACGCCTGTGCCATACTCAAAGGTAATATTACATCCTGCATGACGACGTACTGTATCCCGTGTGGCTCTCCAAGGACGCCTGTGCCATACTCAAAGGTAATATTACATCCTGCATGACGACGTACTGTATCCCGTGTGGCTCTCCAAGGACGCCTGTGCCATACTCAAAGGTAATATTACATCCTGCATGACGACGTACTGTATCCCGTGTGGCTCTCCAAGGACGCCTGTGCCATACTCAAAGGTAATATTACATCCTGCATGACGACGTACTGTATCCCGTGTGGCTCTCCAAGGACGCCTGTGCCATACTCAAAGGTAATATTACATCCTGCATGACGACGTACTGTATCCCGTGTGGCTCTCCAAGGACGCCTGTGCCATACTCAAAGGTAATATTACATCCTGCATGACGACGTACTGTATCCCGTGTGGCTCTCCAAGGACGCCTGTGCCATACTCAAAGGTAATATTACATCCTGCATGACGACGTACTGTATCCCGTATGGCTCTCCAAGGACGCCTGTGCCATACTCAAAGGTAATATTACATCCTGCATGACGACGTACTGTATCCCGTATGGCTCTCCAAGGACGCCTGTGCCATACTCAAAGGTAATATTACATCCTGCATGACGACGTACTGTATCCCGTGTGGCTCTCCAAGGACATCATCATCATCATCATCATCAACCTATATCAGTCCACTGCTGGACGTAGGTCTCTCCCAAGACGCGCCACTGAGCCCGGTCTTCGGCTCTTCTCATCCATTGTTTGCCAGCTACATGTCTCAGATCGTCGCCCCATCTTGCCGGAGGGCGTCCTACACTACGCTTGCCTAAACGCGGTCTCCACTCAAGTATTCGTTTGCTCCAACGATTGTCGGTTCTACGGCAAACATGGCCGGCCCACTGCCACTTCAGCTTACTAATCCTCTGAGCTATGTCGACCACCTTAGTTCTTTGTCGGATAACCTCATTTCGGATTTTATCCTTTAAAGAAACTCCGAGCATAGCTCTCTCCATAGCTCGCTGAGCGACTTTCAGCTTGTGGACCGACCCTACTGTCAGTGTCCACGTTTCGGCAGCATAGGTCATAACAGGTAGGACGCACTGGTTGAAGACTTTTGTCTTTAGGCATTGGGGGATGGACGACGAGAGGACTTGACGAAGTTTCCCAAACGCAGCCCAGCCCAGCTGGATTCTTCGGTTTAGCTCGCTCTCCAAGGACGCCTGTGCCATACTCAAAGGTAATATTACATCCTGCATGACGACGTACTGTATCCCGTATGGCTCTCCAAGGACGCCTGTGCCATACTCAAAGGTAATATTACATCCTGCATGACGACGTACTGTATCCCGTGTGGCTCTCCAAGGACATCATCATCATCATCATCATCAACCTATATCAGTCCACTGCTGGACGTAGGTCTCTCCCAAGACGCGCCACTGAGCCCGGTCTTCGGCTCTTCTCATCCATTGTTTGCCAGCTACATGTCTCAGATCGTCGCCCCATCTTGCCGGAGGGCGTCCTACACTACGCTTGCCTAAACGCGGTCTCCACTCAAGTATTCGTTTGCTCCAACGATTGTCGGTTCTACGGCAAACATGGCCGGCCCACTGCCACTTCAGCTTACTAATCCTCTGAGCTATGTCGACCACCTTAGTTCTTTGTCGGATAACCTCATTTCGGATTTTATCCTTTAAAGAAACTCCGAGCATAGCTCTCTCCATAGCTCGCTGAGCGACTTTCAGCTTGTGGACCGACCCTACTGTCAGTGTCCACGTTTCGGCAGCATAGGTCATAACAGGTAGGACGCACTGGTTGAAGACTTTTGTCTTTAGGCATTGGGGGATGGACGACGAGAGGACTTGACGAAGTTTCCCAAACGCAGCCCAGCCCAGCTGGATTCTTCGGTTTAGCTCGCTCTCCAAGGACGCCTGTGCCATACTCAAAGGTAATATTACATCCTGCATGACGACGTACTGTATCCCGTATGGCTCTCCAAGGACGCCTGTGCCATACTCAAAGGTAATATTACATCCTGCATGACGACGTACTGTATCCCGTGTGGCTCTCCAAGGACATCATCATCATCATCATCATCAACCTATATCAGTCCACTGCTGGACGTAGGTCTCTCCCAAGACGCGCCACTGAGCCCGGTCTTCGGCTCTTCTCATCCATTGTTTGCCAGCTACATGTCTCAGATCGTCGCCCCATCTTGCCGGAGGGCGTCCTACACTACGCTTGCCTAAACGCGGTCTCCACTCAAGTATTCGTTTGCTCCAACGATTGTCGGTTCTACGGCAAACATGGCCGGCCCACTGCCACTTCAGCTTACTAATCCTCTGAGCTATGTCGACCACCTTAGTTCTTTGTCGGATAACCTCATTTCGGATTTTATCCTTTAAAGAAACTCCGAGCATAGCTCTCTCCATAGCTCGCTGAGCGACTTTCAGCTTGTGGACCGACCCTACTGTCAGTGTCCACGTTTCGGCAGCATAGGTCATAACAGGTAGGACGCACTGGTTGAAGACTTTTGTCTTTAGGCATTGGGGGATGGACGACGAGAGGACTTGACGAAGTTTCCCAAACGCAGCCCAGCCCAGCTGGATTCTTCGGTTTAGCTCGCTCTCCAAGGACGCCTGTGCCATACTCAAAGGTAATATTACATCCTGCATGACGACGTACTGTATCCCGTGTGGCTCTCCAAGGACGCCTGTGCCATACTCAAAGGTAATATTACATCCTGCATGACGACGTACTGTATCCCGTATGGCTCTCCAAGGACGCCTGTGCCATACTCAAAGGTAATATTACATCCTGCATGACAACGTACTGTATCCCGTATGGCTCTCCAAGGACGCCTGTGCCATACTCAAAGGTAATATTACATCCTGCATAACGACGTACTGTATCCCGTGTGGCTCTCCAAGGACGCCTGTGCCATACTCAAAGGTAATATTACAGGAACTCTTTTTACGTATGATTACGTATGTAAAATAACGTAAAGAATGGTGTAGTCTATTTGATGGGTGGTGGGGAAGGGGCTGCACATGGCGTGGTGCCTAGGGCGGCTAACACTGCAGATCCGGCAGTGGGTTCGAGCGATGAAGCAGGAATGTGCTGCGCGCCGCCGCCGCTTGTCACGTACACGTCTCCCTCTAGCGCCATCTGTGCTGCGCTGCCTGTCTCATGCAGGAGGAAGGAAATCCTCGGCTATGAAACAAAGCGTATTTATTACTTATTTAGTAGGTACGCACAGCTAGTCAGTATAACCGCCGGGAAAAGAGGCCGAGCTTAGACCACGCGGCGTCTTTTATATCAAGGAACAGCGCCCTATAGGGGCAACTGTCTAAATTAATTAGGTAACTAGTCTATGTAGTACTCGAAGTGAAGGATTCATTTGGTATCGACTTACCTACTTATTTAGTACAGCCGTTGCAGGACAGATGGCGCTGTGCCGTTCTCAGAAATCAAATGAGTGACCGTCTTACCAACTTGATTACGACATAGGGTAACCTACCCTAATTTCGGTACTCCCACCAATTGTTGGCATTTCTCTGATTTATCCTATTTACTAAGGAAAAGCTAGACCTCACGATGTTGTTATATATAAATAAATAAATATTCACGGACACTTAACACAACGCCTTCTAGTCCCAAACTAAGCAAAACTTGTACGATGGAAACTAGATGGCTGATAGAATACATACATACATATTTTTTTTGTAAATACATACTTATAATACATAGAAACACCCGGACACAGAACAAACATGTATGTTTACAACACACAAATGTTTGTTCTCGGTGGGGATCGAACCCACGGCCCACAGCACGGAAGGCAGAGCTACCACCGACTGAGCCATGACGCCTGTCAAAGAACAAGTGAAGATAATAATGAATAGTAGTACAGTACGGCCGGCGGATCTAGACCGGTCTGAAGTTGCGCTTTCGGAAATTGTGCGCAGGTACAGGCGAGACAAACCACCTATTCGACTCTAAAAGTGACTACTGCGCAGCGTTCCGAACGAACTTAACGCCGGTCTAGATCCGCCGGCCGTACTGTAGCTGTGTATATAATATATAGTGAGGGTGCGTGGGTGTGTGTGCGGGTGCGTAGGTTTCATGACGAAGTCCCCGCTGCGGCGGCTGGGCGTGTGCGGCGGCGCGGGCGGTATCCGCGCGCACGCGTTCTTCCGCGACATGGACTGGGACGCACTGCAGCAGCGCCGGCTGCGACCTCCCTTCAGGCCCAAAGTGGTACGTACTGCCAACACTAACACTAACACAAACACTACTATAGCCCTTCTCCCATTACGATACGCACACCCGATTCAACTATCCTGCAACTCTCGGAGACTACTCGCTACTCGCCGACAACTATCTCACATACATTTGAATGCAGGCTCGCACACTACGCTACTGCTATTCTGCATTCAAATGTGTGTATTTTTTATGTAGTTTCTACTCTGTAGCCCGCTTTCACATCACACGTCTCGGTGCAGATCTATCCGAGAGGGGTAAATTGAAAACCAGCGCTGGATGTCTAGCATCCAGTTTATGCTGAATTTACCCCTTTTGCCCTCTTCGAAGTTACTGTTAACTATAACCTTGTACCTTTTATAATATCTACTGAGGCAATAAATGTTTTTTGTACTTGTATTTGTATGTGAGATAGTTGGCGGCGACTAGTCTCCGAGACTTGCAGGATAGTTGAATCGCCTGTGCGTATCGTAATGGGAGAAGGGATTTAATAACTCTCTGTTGTGACATGCAGGACAAAGTGGTACATACTGGTACACTACACATAACCACTCCTAACACATGTGACTATTAATATCTCTCTCTGCACTAACATACGTAAATAAATTTGTAGAATACACTGAAACAAGCAGGTTTTGGCAAGACACTTTAATTTAGAGAATCAGTAGTTTTGGCATGAAAGAGGAACAAATATCCATCCACCCGCATAAACTTTCGCGTTTATATTATAATAGGAAGGATGGGCTCTGTTATATATTCTGTTATATATCTTGTCGATCTAAACTGTATTTAGTAAGATAAAATATTATTTTCACACACATGCTTGGAACTTAAAGCATTATTTTGTGACCTTCTTCGAGATAAATCGAAAATGCAGTACTGGCCAAATACATGCGAGCAGCGGCCGGCAATATATGTATGAAATTCCATTGCTGGCGTGTAATTTAAAAATGGAACGAAATTTTACTCCATAGCATGGCAACCCAGGAGGTAACTTATCAAGGGTTTTATTCAAATTTCGAACAGGCTTTCAAATAGAAAGCTGATTATTGAAAAAAAAAAACAAACTAACACTGTAACTTCGTTGTTCGTTATTGGTTTTGAAAAGTATAGTACATTGTTCACCGAGAGGAGAAAGTGACCGATTACCGTCGAGGGTGTCGTTTAAAACACTCGAGATCGGGAATCGCACTTTCTCTCGAGTGAGATACATAGTGCTTTATACTACACCTACGAGGAAAATAAAAAACTAAAACTGAATCCTCAAACAATACACAAATTGAAAATGGCGCCAAGGGCGTCTGCAATTTTCACATGTTCTTTTTTAAAATAGTTTATCCTGCCGCCGCAGGGTCGCACTGCCAGCCCGACACCATCCAACACACAGCTAGTGGCCAGTGTCATTTTGCGAACTTGGAGATTTAGGTTACCGGCGCATAGTCTTACCCAAAATTAAAAAAGAAAAACCACGTAAGAAATGGATTTTCATACAATTTTCTCTCCCGGTCAGATGCGTTTTCTCTCCGCATATTTGTTCGATATGCAATGACGTACTTTCTACCGTAAATTTGATAAAGTATCAAGGTACTTTCCAAGCAGGTGTAGTATAAATTGTATTTTCAACTAAAAAGTTTTGCCTAGGGTACTTACTTTTTAATTTCCTTGCATTATTTAAGTAAAATACCATACAAGCCTTGGCCACAACTAGGCAATGAGGGACTCACGTATCCATTGCCTCTGTTGCGGGCCGCTGCATTAATGTACTATAAAATAATAGTTGATTTTGCGCAGTGATTATGTAGTTATAGTGAGCAGTGAGTTGGTTGTGTTGTGTTGAGAGTAGTTGTGTTGTTTATTTATTATTTATAGGAAAACCGACAGCACATAACATAGATTAGGTACTAAAATGGAAACAGTGGGCCAATTAAAGGTATTCACGAGTAGAAAAGAAATAGATACATAAAAAATGTGAACAAAACATAAAAACAATAAGGTAGTATAAGAGCAGAAAGATAAAAAAAGTAAAAACATTTTAACAAAGAGTATAGAAAGGAAAAAGGTTTAGTGTTAGGTCTAGTAAGAGCCTCATTATTGCGAAAAAAAGTCGCTACTCAGTCGCCGCCTCACGGATTCCACACTGGAGCAAAACCGATCCAGATCAATTTGCTTTGATAGTTTATTGAAATTATCGCCAACTCGGCATAGAAACGAATTTTGACGATAGTTGGTTCCAACTATCGATATATAGATGAGAGGGTTAAATGTAACTCGTTTACGTGGTACAGCGAGAGTGAGTTTAGTGAGAAGCTCGGGGCTATGATGATTGTTGCAGAAGAGTAAGCGCGACGCGGCTAACTTCGACGCGGAGTTCACTAAGGAGGAGCCGGTACTCACGCCCGTGCCCAACGACATTCTACGCACCATCAACCAGGTATATACTATATATATATATATATATACAACACTATACTTATATTATTATTTTGGTTTATATTTTTATCTACTCGACTTAAAGTCGGTACTATAAATGATGAGCACTATTATTACTACGAGCCTTCTCGGTCCCACTACTGGGCAAAGGCCTCCACCCCCCATTTTTTCCATTCATTACGGTCTTGTGCTGCACTGGTCCACTATAGTAGGTAACACTATAGTAGGTGCCATGTAACACGGCAATACAGGTCATTCCACCACCACCACGATTACCGTTACGATTACGATTTTACCTTCACCACGATGTCGCAAAATTCAATTTATGTATGGTAATCAAACAGTACTAACGAGATTTTAGCGATACCGTCTTAGCGACAGGTTTGTATGGAAAGCGACAGAATTAGCCATTCATAAATTGAATTTTGCGACATCGTGGTGAAGGTGGGCGAATGACCTGTATTGCGGTGTTATTTGGCACCTACTATAGCTGATACTTTACAACTAAATATCTGTCAACCAGCATGCGATGAACCTCGTAGTAAATGGCTGCATTTAGTTTAGAGAATTCAAGCTGGATCTAAGAATCCACGTCTTTGATTTCAATAAAATATAGTCCATGTTTCAATCCGGAAAAAGGAAAAAGGGCTTGTAGCGCCATCTATCTCGCTACATAAGAACTAACATGAGAAATATCCTAGATCGCGCAAACGAAGTTATCACGGAGTTTGAACATAAGTAATACTATCAAATACCAAAGGTCGCTCGGCGTGGAAGATCTTCCACGCCGAGCGACCTTTGGCTCGGGCTCCGAGGACCAATGGATGGTATTTGATAGTATTACTTATGTTCAAACTCCGTGATAACTTCGTTTGCGCGATCTAGGATATTTCTCATGTTAGTTCTTATGTAGCGAGATAGATGTCGCTACAGGCTTCTGAATTATATAAGTTTCAGTGAATTTTGTTAAGTAGTTGAGGCGTAATCCGCGAACAAAGAAACAGATAAACAGACAAACAGAACCGTTTATTTAGTGGATTTGCATATTTAGTTTTTGGCTTTTTTACAGTTTTATAATAGTATAGATTTATTCTGCGCGATCCCTGCATGGGTTTCCGCTAGTGACATTAACATCTGAACGCTTCCGCGCTTCGGAAGGCAACCTGTCAGTCACGGCTCTAGCATTAAGCCACGACGGAGGCCTTAACGCGGCCTACAACCTCCGTCATCAGAGTTTACAAGTTCAATACAATAATATTTTATATTCCCATTCGTCCCACTGATCAAAAGACAAACAGGAAGCAAAATTTAAATATTTCATTGAATTTTGATCAATTGTTATTTGCAGGAGGAATTCCGTGGATTTTCATTCGTGAACAAGGACTTCAACCCGGCTTCATTCGTCGCCGAGCGGCCGCCCAACTAAACACATCGACTTGCACCACTCGACCTGCTATACCAATATCAACTCTATTTGTTACTAAATGAGGTCAGAAAATAGAGCTAGTCTCTTATATTTCACTGGAAATGTATATTCATACAATATACATTGGAACTGCTAAATGGTTATTGCATAGAGGAGCCTGTTTGGGTCAAAAATGATGTTTGAACATAATTTTGGTCCTTCGAGCCGGATTCATGCAAGCTAAGGTCTAAAATTGTACACAAACGTCCGAACATGCGATTTTGCGGCACGTTTTTGGGATTTTTGACCTTGTATATCTTGTTTACTAAACCAAATGCAGGCTCCATCATGGTGTGATGTCAAATTGTGGACCTTGAGTCGTCCGAATAGAGTTGATTTTAGTAATGTTGTTCGCAGTGGGCGGTGTTATTTAAGCCTAAATTGGTTTGAATGCGGCACGTTGGTAGATGTCCAAAACGTGAAGCATTTTCAAATATAAAAAAAGAAAAATCAGTTTCCGTCAAAAATTACCAAACATTTTATAGAAAACATTTGGAAACTACAAAAAAATAGCAACGCTTAGGGTATTGTATAATTGTGTAAGGATCCATATAGTGACATCTACCGGTGCCATAGGTAATGTAAACGTAAGTGCAATGCCATCTGTCTAGTCAGTACGGTACTAGAGTACGCGACTATTGTTTTGTTTTGTTTTGTATGTCTGTAGGTTAGGATAAGGAGCCTTCGAGTCTCTTAGTTACCCAACTGTTGGCACACTTCAAGCGAATATGCGACCTATTTGTAGGACGGTAACGTCCAGTACTGAATGTACTGGTTACAGTGAAACAAGCGAATAAGTGTTAGAGGATTATAGCCCGTATTACAATCGCCGTAAAGTGTATCGGATGTACAATGAAGATATTTTGTAAGGTTCTACACGAGCGGTCTCCGCTAAAACTAGCTTTACACATCACAATCGAGTATAGATCGTATTGCAGTGTTCCTAAATTCCAAATTCGCATGTTATCATAGCTTCATAGAATAAGTTACATCGCGATTACCTCCCGTAACTGTAGATGCCAAATAATAGTTTATTTTGGAAAATTGTGTACTGAATTACACTAGCCAGACTATTTATTTATATAAACATGCAACCGGCATGTTGGAATCGGTTTAAACCTACACAGAATGTATATTTAAAACGTTAAAGTAATATATTTATACTGTGATTCGTCACTGCAGATTCAAATTTATAAAAGTTGACATAATATCTATTTATCCAGATTATATTGACAAGTTGTTGTAAATATTTGACAAGTATATTGTCGATGTGTTGCCAGTTTTGAAACTAGATGGCGGCACTCGGTATCGATAAACCCCAAGTAGTGTGTTGAAGACTGCTTGTCTTAGTGTGTGTGTGTGTGTGTGTGTGTGTGTTAGCGCTAGTGGGAGAGAGATAGCAGTATATTTCTGTTTCACACCGAACAGTGCTTTGGCGGTTATATAGACAATTTTATATGGGCATGCTTTTCTTAGCACTGAATGATACATAGGTACATAAAGTAATTTACGTAAGGCATCACAAAATACTTAAACAGTACATATAATTTGAATAAAAATGTGTAACAAAACTGTACAAAACAAATGTAGGTAGGTACTTACCAAAAAAATCAGTAGGAACAAGAAATGGCGATAAAGTCAAGTGTAAAAGTATCATAACTAATAAAAGCATGCCAAGCGAAGTTGTATCCTGTGTTAATGTGCACAAAGCACAGATTACCCGCTTCTAGTCCCGCGTTGTGTTGCGTTATGCGAAGCATTTCTTCCAATACTCATACATTTCTCGCTAAGTATTATTTTCGTGCGTTCCGCAGTTTTATCAATCATTCTAATGCCGGGTTACACTTTCTAAGATTATTTTCGTTTCAAATAAGAATGAGATTGACCGGACGCCATCTTGTTTTGCGTCATAAGCTACACAAAATGGCGGATTGTCAGTCTTATTTAATATTTGATTTGAAACGCAGTTTGGTGCATCACAGTGTAGTACCGGCGTTACGTAACCCCCTATTGTGAGATTATTCATTTTATTTTTTAGTTATTTTAATAATTTCATAGAATTTATTTAGTACTGTGAGTACAAGTAACTAGGGCGACGTTAACAAATCAAATTATTAACTTATTTATTATTTGGAGATGTTGGTTACTGCAGCGGCGGGGTTTTTTAACAAGTATTATTTGGTTAGTCGTAGTGAATACCAAAGGTGTTAAGTTTATTATTAATATAGTTTATGAGGTAGTATAATTTCTAGTGGGAGCTGTTTGTGCGCTGTGTCCGCCTGGTGTGCGCCCGCGTGACGGTCGCGTCACGATTGCGTTACGGTTGCGTTACGGTCGCGTGACGGTCGCGTGCCGGTATGTTGCCAGAGGAGAAATCTATGCACAAATATAATGCTTTATGTAGTTGTTAGTGTATAATAAATATAAAAATATATTATAAATAATTATTAAAAATCTCTGTTCGTGTTCCCGTATTGAATTGTTATGTACTTTTGACGTATATATTTTACGTGTCGTCGTTTTTTTATGTGAATTTAATGTTTTATGATCAGGGTTTTCGTTTAGAAATGTTCCCCCTCGCGGCTCGGCTCAGGGGCCGTTATTTTACACGAACAAGGAGAAAATCCTTCGGGAGTATTTTGGAGTTTTGTTAGATGGGAGGATTGTGGAAGGATTTTCATCGATTTTTCAAAACGTTTTAAATGTTACGGTTGCTTTTGCAAAATTGCCGGAAATAAATACTTATCCAAAGTTTATAACAAACAAATGATGATACATCCGCTACCGCGTTTAATTTGAGACAGTTTTGCAAAAAGCTAACCAAGTTTAATGTATTGTATTACTAAATAATTCTGGCCGTTACTAGCGTAAGTTAAATGTATGTGCAAAAAAAATAATTTTTGATGTGAACCGTACTAAAAAATAAAAAAAAAATAGTGCATAGTGGAACATTAGATTTAAGATAATCGCTGTGTCGCCTCGCGTATGAGAGTACAGCCTCCTGTTCACGGCGCGACCTCGGTCGTATACTCGAGTCGCCGTGAATGGGCGGTTGGAAGCGGTTCGCGCCATACAAATGTTATTATTTATTCGAACATAATTCATAGTTGTGTGTTGTTCACGATGTGTTTTTTATCGTTCGTATGCGTGTGTGGGTGGATGGTTACTTCTTTATCGTGCGACAAAACTTTCAACTTGTTTGAACATTTTGTCGCGCGACAAGGAAGCGAGTCGCGCGTGTCGCAAACGCCACAAGCCTTTGTCTCGTAGTTACAAGCCGTGTAGGGCTCGAAGTACATTATCATCATAATTCTGCGTTTGTTTATTGTTTCACAAAATAACGCTTTAAAACTAGACTAAAACGTCTCCGGCCGTAGTCCGTTCGGACAGACGACGACGCAAAACTCATTCAGTACGTAAGATGGTATAAAGTAGAAATATCTGTCGAACTAACAACTTGAATCGGTAAAAGTACAGTTTCAGTATAATTTCATACAAAAAAACGTAATTATTTTTATCCATCTTACGTGAGAAAAGTCGCTTCGTCTGTCGGCGGCCTAACTTCAGCTGTGATTTGGTTGCGTTCATAATAATTTCCAAAAATGCACAGCGTGTTCTAATTTGCCGACCTGTTTTTATTAAAAACAATCTAAACGTAGGAAAACTTTTTTGAATGATCTTTTATTTTATTTTTTTGAGATTTTACACATATTTATTTCATTATCTTTTATAGATTACATAGCTGTTAATTATTATAGTACAAGTTATGTAGTAATTGAGCGTTGCAGTCGCTGTCTATGTACAAACCGCACTGAAAGCTAACTGAATACAAACAGCACATAGATTTATATAAAAGAGTATATTGGGCTTTGTAAGAGATAGTTGTTTAAATACAAAATACTTACTATTGCAAAAAAATTTGAACAAATACTACGAAGTCAAATCCGTTGTAGTATTTTATTCTTCTTGCTTGTTTGAACCTTGAACTTATCGGTATCTTCTTTGACACAACTGCAACTGAACACTATTATTGTATAAGCAGCTATCTCAACCAAGCCATAATTAGCAAACACTCACCTATGTCGACGGCTTTGCTTGCTACCAGCCGAATCACTGCCGAATGGCGTCGGCATAGTCAGTGTTTCCATGGTGACAGGACATAGTGGTCCACAAGTGGTCCAATGTAAGCCATAAAGTCCAAAATCTGAGTGGAAACTTGTTTTTCATCTGTCACCTACTGTGCCAAATTGAACAGCATCTGATAGTAAGACGTGAACATTGATCGGTTAGAACGCACATCACTTGGAGGGTAGGCACGAACAAATCTGACAGTCGTGACGTAAACACAACGTATTCGAGTCATATTGCGCGTCGACGCCAGCTCGACTGTCGAACGTTGCAGCGTCACCGCGCAGTGTATCTCGGATACTCTACCGTTACGATACATTTACGATTGTCACATTTATTCGTGCTGAAGCCTATGACTCTTACAAAAGTAATTCTTCACTTATTTTCTCAGCACGTTATCACTAGTGGGTTTAGCACCGACCGATCACTGAGTGGTTAAACCGCACTGTCTTTTCGAGTTCATCTTATAAATGTCTTACAAAAAATGCTACCTATACGTAAGTGGGGTTCAGCGTTGATGGAATTTTTCATAAAAATATTAGCTTGTGCACTGAGGTTTGTGCGATAATAACTGACCGAACTCGTCTAAACCAGTCAAGTTCCAACATAACATTGTGATTCCAACTAATCCTGGAACTACGCGGCATCCGGGATTCCGGATCCGGAATTCCGGATTCTTGTAGTCCCAGGCTAAGTTCAATTGTAAAGTGACGTTAGAGAATGTGTCTATCTCCTTCGTTCTCATGGCTGAAGAATGAGACAGATAACTTCGTCTTCACCAGTGATGAATATACTGTCAGTATCCCCAGTTTGATAACCCAGAAACTACCCAGTATTTGTACTAAAATTGGTAGATCTAGTCTTAAATACCAGTTCTAATAAATGGAACACAAAATGGTGATTAGCACGAGTTCGGTCGGTCGCTGCCTTCGCTCGTTCGTCCATATTATTATGAATCGAACATACAGTAACTCTATTCGATGCCATTTTGTAATAGCGAGGGTCTCTTCACATCATAATATTAGCAAGTAGCTTACTATTTTAATTAAGTATGTAGTGATTGCATAATTTGCTTCACTCAAACACATGGCATCCGGAATTTCGGATCCGGAAATGCGAATCGCGATCACAAGTTGTGGCAAACAAATAGCGAGTAGTCACAGACAAATAGGCAGCCCGTCTGAATCAAGGAACAATTTGTTTGTTTTCGATTAAGATTGCTCATTTAAACCAAACAAAAATAAGCAGAATTTGTTGCAGATTTGCTTGTTTGTAGCAAACTGGTTGCTAGTGCGCGGTGTGAATAGACCTCCGCCAGCTGTAACTCAACATATCACGCTATTCTCTATGATTTTCTAACAATATACTTTGTATTAAACAATAATGTATGAACCTATTTATATTTTATTATACCAAGATGTCCTGTGTCAAACATAGCACATTCATTTTTGTGATTTTCTGGAATCTTCGTAAACTTTAAACAAAATTAATGAAATGACCACTGGTGCTTATGTAGTACTTTTCTCGTGATTACAATATCGATGGTAAAACAAAATGATAAATGCCAAATGATTGCGTCCGAATTCAAAACTGTTTGCGAAGGTTTCCAACAAAAATACAGCATAATAATTAATTTTGTACTAATATTCGAATGCTTATAGAGTAATACGCTTCGGAGAGGCGTGTCGTAGCCAAAGAGGATTACAGAGCGGCTGAAAGCCACGCTCGTCTTGCCACAATAGTTGGATGGTTGACCGCACTGCGAGGTACACTTATCTATCCTTTCAAATTATTACCTAGTATTTAATTGTTGTTTTATAGCTACCATTGTGGCCGTGCCCGGCCTATTGTAATCGCCACTCGTGGTGGTGACGCTCCTAGTTTTAGAAACAATTGTGTAGGTATTGTGTTATTGGTGCTGTTGTTAGTATACTGTCGGATTCGGTTGACACGTTCGTACCATTATTAAACAGTACTTAGATTGGGACTACATGGCATCCAGAAAGCGGATGGCCAATCACAAGTTTGCTCTGTTTGCTACTGCATTATGGAAGCATTAGGAAACTGATTAGTGTGCCAGAAAAGCAGCGGTTCGGGAGGAATGGCGGAAGATTGTGAGACGGGTCACTGCTCCAACATGACGACCACGACCACTCTGCCAAGAGTGATACGACAAAGAAGAAGAGGAAACTGATAGCAAACTTGTGATTGGGCATTCGCATTCCGGATGCCATGTAGTCCCAGCCTAAGTACTGTTTAGCGTTTCCCTTTTTCGTAAGCAAGAGCAGTAACAGTTTTTACTGAGAAATGACAAAAATGTATAATTTTAACTTAAAATTGAGGCTTAAAATTTTTAAAGGTCGATTCGGACTTGTGCTTAGTTTCCTAATGAAATGAAATACGTTTATTTTGCCTAAATGATAAATCCTAGCGAGCTCGGCTTACGTCAAACATTGTTTCTTTTATAGTGGTGCTTTACTTATGTATCTCTTTATGATCTGTTGTACAAAATCTCATAAAATCTCTTAGGTAAGTGTACCTCGCAGCGTGCTGTTATGTTTATCTGGTTTGCGTTACTGTAGCTAACACAGATGTTATGAGATCTGGCTTTGCACTAAAATTATAGTTTCTGAGAACTCTAGAGGCACGTTAGGCAGGTACTTCAGAAAAATATCATCGGAAAGGTACATAGGTATACAATACTAGTAAAAGTCTTAATGTTTGTTTCGCTTACCTACAACAAACAAATCACTGTAGTCAGCGCCTTTCTAACGTTTTCACGTGATCGTTTGAATGTCGACGTTGAGAACACTGAATCTTTCAACTCATGTTTTTTCAGTGAGCTTAGTTTCCTACTTGATATATTACCACGATGCACAAGTTAACGGTGTCTAAAGGCAGCGAATCCACCATAGATGTGCGAGGTGGATAAATGTGTAAGGAAAAATCCACCAATAGTTATCACTTCACATGACGAATGAAATTATACTATTGGTTATTTTTTCCTTGCAAATCGCTCTTTTGCTTCCCACATCTGTGGTAGCTGAGCTGCCATTACACAGTTTAGTACGCAGTATTCGTGATTCCGTATTCTGAAAGCACTTGTAGAGTTCTCAGTACCGTGATGTCAGTGCAAGCGCATTTTGTTAGGCAAATTTTATTTATATTTGTTGTTTGTTCACATATTCACTGTTAGGATTCACATTAGCTGAAGTGTAATGCATATAATATAGTTTTATGATGAGAGTATGTATATGTAATCCTACATGTCTATTAAATCAATGAAATAGATGAACAGTACGTTTTATTTATTACCTTACCAACACTGTTAGAAAAATGGATTTGTTAGTTTGTAGACATAATGTGGCAGTGGATGACGCAAAACATAACTTAGGCCGATTCAAGTTAGTAATAAAGGATACCAAGGTAACTCTTCCAAGTTTATTTAGTGCTATTTAAATAGAAGCGAAACAAACTAAACACAAAATAAACTTTAGTGAAACTTCACTAATGAAGCGATTTCGCAGGTCAGAAGTCGGGGTCACCACTATCTCCTTACTTAGTCGTACGCGAGGCGAGCCTTGTAAGCAGTTTGCGACTAATTTGTGAGGCGATTTGTTTTGTTATTCAGGTTACAACGTGTCGGTAAACGATCCCATTGTTTGAGACAATCGGCGTCGTTTCTAGGATGTCGGGCACTGGATTTCTGAAAAAATATAGTAGTAGGTAGGTCTACCTAAAGAATAAATAAATGGATATCCTCTACCATAACTATTCTGTGACCTCTAACGTGTCATTTGCTACTACAAAGGTATCCTTCTCGACATTTGTCAAGAGAAAATTACAACGGCATCAATTTCATCCATCTCTTGCGTTCAAACAAAGTATCTCAAACAATGCAAGTATATTTACAACAATAAAACATTCGGAACGTGAACAGACTGCGGATTGGGCACTTGTTGTCGACATTATTATTCTAACCCACGAAATTATCGTGCACCGATCGCGAAGGGTCGAAAGAATACTCGACGTTTTTACAGAGTCAGCTGCGTAAGTGCCCATTGTTTGAGTTCGCGTAAAAATACGATTAAATAACTCTTCTAATTTATCTAAGCGACATGTGGTTACTCTATTAAAGTTTGCCCCTTTTTCAATTGTCGTCCCTTGCGAATTTGTTTTTTATTCATTCTGTAACTGATTACCCTAGGGTGATTTGAATCGCGCATCGCCGCGTGAAATCGGATCGATTACCGTTCATTTATTATTTTCAATCGAATGGATCATCGAGAGCGATTATCGTAAACGATTTTTATCGCTACCGTTATAAGTGCCGTGATCGTGTCGAATCGGAATTTGAATGATAGCTACTGTACGATAAATAAGGGGATTAATAAATTTAATTTTGTTTTATCGCGTTTTTTGTGAGATATGGAAATAAATCGCTCTCCGAACCATTAAAAATAAATGGGATGCCTTTGAATGGGAGGTTCATCTCAATAAATTTGTACGTTGAAGCGTCGCGGAGACATTCACACGCCTTCGGAGCCTTTGCTTGAGGAGTGCCATCGATCAGGGTTCAGTTTACATCGTCCGTGTAGCCATTTGACTAGGTGATGCGGTCGTTTGTTTCCGTAACGAGCGAGTTCGCGCCATTAGGCCGGCCGCGGAGAGGAGGCTCGCGTGTCAGTAACATATCGACAAATCGGCTACATCTGTTACTATTGTCACGGCGTCTCATTATTTCACACTTGGCCGAGAGTATGGCGAGTGAGGAGTGGAATCAAAAAGTCAGATGTGGCGGTAACGAGCGTCGTGACCGTGCGCCGGCGCCGGACACGCGAACCAGGACTTTGGATTGATTGGAGCTAAAATTTTCAATAATTCAAGCTAGATTCTATCTGAATTACAAACGAAGAGCAATGAACCCTTGGCAATAGTTCAGTTCGGCCTCACGACTGATTTCAGTGCACAGACAATGAGCATGCAGTCAGTATGGGACCGGAAGTAACCTAGCCGAAGTAAGTACATAGTAGAGATGACTGACGGAAGCTTTATTATTTAAATTTATTTCACTCATGAGTCGTTTGCTTATGAATCATTCAGATGTATCACTGTTACTACTAATGGCGGAGCCCTAGTAACGTCTAGTGATAAACTCACCAAGGCGAATGGGCTGTTTGTTTAGGCGGAGATAGGTACCCAAGTTTACATATACCTCTGAACTGTTTGGGAGCTGTTCACGTGTACCAGTTCACGTTTCCAATTGTGTGGAGTGTTCACCTAGGTGACTTGCCTTCCACAAACATTTCTGGGTTAATTAGACTAGCCATTAACTACCACAGAGTGCATTAGTTGGTACCGTACAAGATAAGGTTGGTAACACACCAGGGAATTATTTATTTTGAGAAAAGTAAATACATAAATATAGGTACCTACCTAACTACGTAGGTATACCTACTATTTATGGTTCCTACCTGCTGAAATGATAATGGCGGAAACAAACTTTTACCGTTGTTTTTACAACCATTCATTTAATGTACTTGGGTACCTACCTGCCTAAGTAAGTAAAACACTTGCTGGAGTAACGCACGCACGCCAGGTTTATTATATACGCGTTCGTTCAAGCCTGGTGTGTCGCCACCTCGCTGTAGTTATTAGGTACGTCTAGGATATTGGACCACTATCTCCCTGTTTATCTTAACCGCTTCGTTATACGTTACAGTTCGTTTCCGCCACTTCCAGTTTAGGAGGTTGTCGATGAGAAGTGCAGCATGAGATAAGAGAACAGCGCGAAAATTAAGCTGAGAGATGTGGAGATAGGTCTTACAGTTACGTGAAAGTTTACGAAAGTTGAGGTTGGGTGCTGTAAGTTGCCGCCTGGATGTGAACGTATCCACGTAGCTCGGTAGAGATATGATCCAGCCTGACTGTCATCTTTTTCTATTTAGTAGGTAAATTGAAAGAGTATCTTATGGAAGGCATTTTTACCTTGATTAACAGGTTAGAACCTATCTAGGTAGGTACCTATATTCCATTCGATTGAACTTCCAATTCGTCATAATCCTATTCAAATCGCTTTCGTAAATCATAACTTGAATGCATTTCTGCAATAACCTTTGCGAAATGGGAAGATGCATCGGGGGCAGGATGTAAAAATGTTCACAATGAGCCATATCCATGACAGATAGATTGCCGGCCCGCTCGCTAGCATCCAGCTATGGTGACCATGGTCTATCTACCTTTAGGGGGTTAATTTTTTTCCAAGCATAAATCTGATGAATCTATGCATCATGCAGTAAGTGGCCTCGAAACTTCAAAACGGAATAGTCTGATTTTGAAAAGGGTTAGTTTCTTACATGTGTTTTCATGTTTTTGGTAGGTAGGTACAGCAGTTCATGTAGGTAATTTATCAGCTTCGAATCGTTTAGAAGTAGAGGAGATCGCGGGCATGATTTCATTTCGATGTGTCTCCTGGAGGATCCATTTGTCACTATTATTCATCTGAAAACACTAGAGCATAACCGATAATCAGCGTACGACTGACAAGACGACTTCAGGAGAGCAATCTTCAAAATTGGTGTTTGTTTTGTCTAGAGTCCGTCAATCTCGAGAGGCATGGTGCCGCCAGGCTCACGGTTGCAAGGCACGGGGCAGGGAGCAGACGAGCCAGCTCTCATAAATAACAGTCGCGATGTCGAGAGGAGCCGGCCGCGGCCGTGACGTGTAATTGCAGCGCGGTCACGAATCTAGCGCGTCGGCCCAGCGCAGTAACATTAGTTGAGGAGCTTTGCAGGCTTTTAGGATTCTTTAGATGCTTGGCCTTGTATTTTGACACATTGGTAATTTAACTTCGCGGTATAATTTCAAGAAACTGGGCTTTTAATGCTGCAAACTATTTGTTGAACTTTTTTTTAAATTAATAATCTCCTCCAGCGTTGCAGTGCAGCATTGAAGTTCCAAAAACCTGGTTGTTATTGCTTAGTATGTAAGGGTCATGCCTTAGGCATTTTTTTGTATAATTTACTAAGTACTTATGCTTTCACAGTTTCAGTTTTATGGTTTTATGGTTCCAACAAAAGATCGTTGGGCTCATCATTCTTACACTTTAAAAACTTACTTATTCGGGTAGTCATTAGGTACCTACTAATACTAAGGTAAAGTATCAAATTGACAGTTATCTCCTGCACTACACAATGCGCTCCCGAGTACTCCCAACATCATTGTTCGGTGGCGTGCTCCGCGATAGTTTGTCCCTTGTTCCTCGTCTCGATCCCGCGATACCACCGCTACGCCAAGAGATCCCGATACCGCACTCGTTAGCCCTCTTTACGAATGGTGTGAATTTATGTTGGTAACTTAAAGCTGGAGTTTCTATGAAACGTAATTGTCTTGTGACAGGCGTTATTTAGAAGAGATCGTGATAGTTCAAGCTGCTTTTACTAATAAATTTAACGAAACTGCTTCAAATATCTCCAATAAAGATTGTTTCCATCCATATCCAAAGCAAAATAATCTATATACCTACTTACCTATAAGTGAGGTGCTTGGACAAATCTATCGTGGCTATGAACATAGTTTTCACAAAAAACTTAATGATTTAAGCGGTTTCCATATAAATGGGTTGGCGCACCTAATACTGCGTTTGTACTCAAGCAGTGACCCAACCTAACTTCGTAAAGATAATTGAGGCTACACCTCCGCTATTTTACGTCCAAGGTGCTCACTTATCTCAGGAACATTGTTGAGAAAATTGCAACAAACGAGTCCAGATTGCAACACCCCGAGATCTGAGATATGACGCGCAACACCGGCCAAAGTGTTTGTTTTTAATGGCTAGCGGGTCGGCTAGAGCCTATTTAGTACTGCCATAAGTCTGTTTAATTTGAAAACTTTTAGTACCAATTCATCCATCTCTTCCACCTAACTTAGGTATCGGTATAGGTATAGCTGTTCGAGACTGTATATTGAAGACTAAACAAAAAAGTTCGTAGCATTTCTATATTAAGTAAAGCGGTAAACTGTGTATGATCTCATGTATGATTATATTATCACATTACCTACTATCGTAACGAGTCTGCATTACACTAGCCTCATTCGGCGACTCCCATCGCACTGAGATCACCATCGCATGGCATCGCCTAGTGTCATAGGTCTCGCGCTAGATCTAACGGGACCAGACCACAAGCATCCGGATGTGGGATTAGAAAAATCTTATTACCTACTCATAAACTATTTTCACAAGAATTAAAGTTGAAGCTTACTGAGTTTTGAACCGATAAATGATTCACTTGTTCTTTTACTCAGATAACTTGTAGTGTTTACTTTTACTTATGATGGAATAGGCACTATTGATGAAGATAATTTTAGATTAAAAACAAAACAATTATTGTTTGTGAGTTCTGAGAACTGGGAAGTTCTTGCATCAGTCATAAAACGAGTCCACTAGCCTTCGGAAGAGGTTCTTCCAGATTTGAAATCCGGCTGCTTGCAGTCCATGCTTAGAAGGTAGATAGCCTCAGTTCGTTAGGTCAACTGTCACCACTGCCGTTCTCTCGGAGGGCGGGGGGCGTGGCCGAGGGCTGCCATTGGCTGCAGCGTGCAGATTTTGATGGCTTGCTCCTGCGTCTGCGCATGAGTTTAAACAATGAGCGTGACCTGATAGCCTGGGGGTCCGCTGTAACGAGAGAAATGTTTATGGTACGTTATGTGGTTCATGTTACAAAAGATTTTGAGACTTGATACTTTACTGTTATATTTTTACTGTTATAGCTCTTAAAGAACCCATTGAAGTATCTATTAATTAAAAGAATTAGCAACATATTACAGATATGCCACACAATTATACACACACAACAGTGTGAAAAGGTAAGTACACAATTATACGTGGAACTTGCAATCAAACGTCGCATATTAGTGCAACAAAAGGTGCTAAAGACACCTTTTCGTACAAAAGATTTGAACGCGCTCGCAGAGGTCCCAACACTTGAGAAAACTAACGGATATGATAATTATCTAGGTACATACACGCACTGTCATACTAGACACTCATGAATATCGTTTGAAATTAACTGAAAATGTAGAGTATGTTATTCTAGAGTAATTTCTAGAAACTCTAGAACTATCATACTACAAAAATAGGTATGATACAAGATTTATTTGTAAAAACTAATTTTACATTATGTCATGTATACCATATCAAATACCCGGGGCGCGATCGGTGTGTTGCCTTCCTTAAGCCTGGCAGGTTTTCTGAATTTTCTTACTAAATCATAGTAGGTATTCTGTGACTAAATAGTGACATTAGAGCATTTCAGCGCGTTTTTTACCGTCAAAAGCTTCTTGTTTTCGTATAATATCTGTATCCACGACACTTGACATGCTGGGCAGCGAAAGCAGTTCAGAGCTTGCGATATGAAGGCTGACCTTACTAGGTACTCTACGTGATAATATCTACAATGATTGTATGTGTCTATTCAATCATCCGTGCTCTAAACTACTTCAAATACATAGTTAGGTAGTTAGTTTATTGCACAAGATGCATGCTAGACACATTGCGCAAGAGTTGGATGACCGTTGAATTAATTAGTTTTGTTCTTTGAGAAAGAGCGAAGGAATGCTGCGCTGGTCCAAATGAAACGACGATTGGCAAACACGATTTGATTTTCATTTTCAAACAAACATTTCAAAAAGTACATAGTGTCATCTTTGATTGGAATTTGCTATTTGGGAACCATTTATTCCACACGAACGTAATTGGTGGCCATTTTAAATGTTAGAAAAAAACTTGAGCAACGAGCGCGTTGAAGTCTTTTGTATGAAAAATACTTTGAAAAATTGATTGAAATGAAAATGCGATCTAATTTTGTATATATACATTTTTTTATTTCATTATTCTTGTAGTAGTTTATTGTAGGTGCATGGCTTAAAGTCAAAGTGAATTTATTGCTTAGATACATGTTAATAAGATGTCAGTTAATTATATAGTATCAATGTATAAAACATAACTTAGTTCAAAAAGCATACTACACGATCAATAGCTACTTGGATGATAAAAATGCATGGTGTTTTCCCGTCGCTGTGAATAATACTGATATGCCGCCTAGTTTATTTTAGTTATTTATTTTTTGACAAGGCCCTATATAGCCGCTACATTATTTATTTATTAATGTTTTACAATATGTACCTAGTTTAAGAATTTTTTATTTTATTTATAATTTTAAGATCATTTTAGACAAAGCCCCTATACAGCTGCAACACAAAATGAATTACCCATGTACTTTTACAACTTTTAATGAACTATCTTATTTTAATTTAATTAATGATTATTATTATTTTTAAATTGTACAAAAATTGACCTAACTAAGTGTTCTTTATAAGATCCTATGGTTTAAATAAATGAATTGAATTGAATTGAATTGAATGTATTTTGCTTTTTGGTGTTTTTTGCATGTCTTCCTTTAACTACGCTACTTTTTTTTCTCTCTTTTCAGTCCCAATATACTTAGCTATGCTCCTAGGTTAATTTTATTACGACGATAAACCTCAATATCTAAGTATTTCAAGAATTATAACGATTAACCAATAATTCCATCTCAGTTAGATCTACCTCAGAAGTAAATTCCTCTTCCTGCATTCAATTGCGGCCCATAAAACCGAATGAGCCTAATAGTCGTTTAACACGTTTAGCCACAAACATTACAATACAAACAGACGGTGTGGACAGTCGCCCACGGATGTACAGTCCACTACCAGCACTACCAGTGCATCTTGAACTTTATACCAGTTAAAATAAGGTGTAAGTTAGGTGAACAAGTTCATTGTTTTTGTAACTTCTTGAGATGAATGTTTGTTTAGTGCTACGATGACAAACTGGATGGTTGTTTATTCAGAAGAGGCTCTCGTGGCTTACAACTCATCATTTAGAACAGGTGGGCTCACGGGCCTTTCTACATTTTAAAGATTGTTTTGTGTGAACATTATATTTTGTGTAGAGTCACATTTGAACCTACCATGACTGTGGTCCGGTCATCTGACAAGAGTTTTGAGTTATCAGAATAGTTTGTAAAAGCAAGAATGGTTGGGTAGTTGAAAGTAGTGGTAAAATAAAAGTTCTCATGTCATCGGTCAGTTTAAATGGCTTGCGATTGTCATTGATAATAATTAGAGTAGACATAGCTTATTAAATCATTAACTATAGTTGAAACTATCCATCAACAACTCAGCGTGCATTCCAGGTTTCTCTGCGAATATCGCTTTGACGCATGCGCCGAACCTTATACAGAAAGAAATATGGCGGTCATTCGTAGACGACGCGTCGCAGCGGGCGGACGCGCTCTCTGATCAAACTGTCGGTAAATTACGTACTAATACCGGCTCGGTAATTGGACAGTCACGGAGTAATTAATGAATGGACAGTGTGATGGATAGTGCGGTTGATTATTGACTAGAGATAAAATGATCCAACTCAGTACAAAATAGATGATACAAAAAACATCACATCTAAGAAAATGCCACAAAGCGGCACTTGTATCTATATCTAGGCAGCAAAAAGGCTGTACACATACACTCTACAATCCATCTTCTTATGGAGATGACAGACAGGTGCTTTTTTATACCAACACGTAGAGATGTCCTTCTATTCTCTCAATAGATTCAACCATTTAGCAAGGCATACACTATACCACAGATTATATAATATTATACTAGACTATACCAATTAACTTGACGTTTCACTTTAGATTCCGGTATCACTAACCGCTACAAATCGAGAATTTACCGAATGATTTTCACATGAGAATAAGCAAAGTTGCATACTCTACAATCTATATTATCAATGTATTTGTTCGCGTAGGTACCTAATTACCTCCGGTCACGTACACACAGCTAGTGGTACTCGATAGCACACGGCAGTGTAAATCGCAGTCTTGAACAGTGTAAATCTCAGCGACAAACGGAGTATCAATTACACGCAATTACAATAAACATAAAATCGAGGCAATTAACCCGATGCGGTGCCATGTGCCGGCTATGTGCTGTCGAATCGAGTCGGCTGTAACTCGATGTTATTTGTATCGGTTCCGGTACAACTTTATAGAGGCAAATCTTTTTTATAGCTTGGCTTGCATTGCGATCCTCTTGCAGCTTTTTTAAACACTTGTATGCTAAGGATGCCTGTTACACTGTGAATATACTATATCTTTTGGCAGAGTTATCCTAATTACAGCTCAGGTTTTTTTAGTTTTTTTAATAATTCAAATAAAATATTGTGGTCAGACTTAGTTCCATAATAACTGTTTAATATCCGCAGTAGACATCATGATGTACAGTGTATTTTTCCTGTGGCTTGTCTCGCAACATCTTTTCAATTCAAGCGCAAAAAAGTCTTCATAAATATGAAATGTATCATACAGCACATCTTTAACTGTACACTGGCAATCCCATAAGCAATGCAAGTCGCGTGGCGTCGGTTGTGACGTGTCCCCTAAATGCATAAATCGTGGTTTGAGCGATGATCGCATCTGATTCACTGTATACATGCTTTTGAGTTATTTTAGATCTCATTTTCCGGTTGTTATTGTAAGGAAGCTTTCACAACTGTTGCAAAAAGGTTTTAAGCTTTTTTTTTGCACGAATACTTACACATATATTATCACTACTTATTAAACACGGGGTTTTAAGCGTGTTAAGAGGGTTTCAGATTTCTTCATAGTTTTAGTCTGAATTGCTTACTACATAAGTACTTGGATTTTTAAAGGAATCAAAGTAATTCTTAAAAATACTTTTTGGTATGATTGCTCCTATTTTTAGTCTTGCCTATGATGTTTATACAGCAGTAGGTACATTAGCGGATACCCACCAGTTTACTGGAGCCCTAACCCCTGACATTAGGAGCAGTTAGCATGCCGGCGGCGCAGCATCCATCAGCTCAGGAAGTCCTCTCACGTACTTAATTGTGATAAGAAACTTTCTAAACGAGGGCGTGCCGCGAAACTCATGAGCTTATGATCTTGAGAAATATTAATTTGAGCTACATTTGTACGTGGGACGACTACCTACGCTCTTTTTCTATTTTATGTTAGTCACCAGCGTCAGAATCCATAGTCCGATACAGGAATAACTCAAAGGGATCAGGCAATTCGGTTTTTGAACTTTTAAGAATTACTTACTTATTTTTCTTCATTGATTTTTCAGGTTTACACAACACACATAACCTGTTACATCACAATTCACAGTGGTAATCTTGAAAGAAATTATGAATCGTCTCTAGAAAATTAAAGTAGAGAAATGGCAACTGAGTGTCGGAAGTCAGAACGACTACATTATACTAATAGGTAATATAAAAAAGTATGAACAGACATCATGCATCAGATCACGGCTTCCCTTGCTGGAATCTTAGAAAGTGGCATGAATTAGAGTTTTGACAGTAACCAGCTGCATGTGCACTTGACGGCCACCTCAAACCTAGCTGCCAGCCATATTATTAGTGCGTTTGCATTATAAATTAGTAAAATGAGCACTCTTATTTTGTCAAAGTACGCTAAGTGGAGATGACAAAATTTTGAATATACTTACTCCGCTTGTTATCTGTGTAGTAGTCCTACCATATATGCATAGAACACAGCACTGGGTACCGCAGAGTTGTCGTCGGAACAGAGCCATTTGTTACTCCACGCTGATTGTACAACTAATTGTTTGGTTCCGACAAAATGTCATGCAACTGTGGAACCAGCTGGGTTACTGTGAAATGTGCTTTAATTTCTATGCAAATGAAAGCACTGGTGAACAAGACAAGTTCAAGACAATTCAAAGACGAGAATCAGATGGAAATATCAACAATGCTTAAACGGTAAAGTAATCGTAACTAACGTCACTTCGGCCAGCATTTCTAACGAACACGTAGCTTAGTTTATTTCCGTAGTAGAATCGTGAGGCAATAACCTCGTAGAATAGTGCTAAATAGGTTAAGCAAAGAAGTGGCACAGCTCATTGAGAGCTAGCTGTTCTGAATAAGCTGTGCTCGCATGCTGCAAGAATGGTAGATTTATGGAATTGTTTCATTATGGGCTCTCCGCCGTGTTATGGTAATACTGGATACACAAGCCGTATTTTAAATCTTCAGATTTCGAGGCCATATTTAATAATAAAGCTGAATATACGGCATGTTATTGCTTAATATGACGCGCGTGCTACTAGATAATTTAAATTGATTAGGGAAATATGCGTGTGCGCAGCGTGCGCGCCGGTGACATAGTGGACGTTTATATAGTTTGTTGAACAGCGCATCGCAAATGTCTAAACTCAAGTAGTTTTTATCAGAAATCATTGGTTTGGATTAGCCAATACGATCAAATGAAATGATGATGGTGAAGATGAAGTATCTAGCGGATTCAGAGCCTTACAGTATGTTAGTAAATACTAGGATATTAGCACTGCTCCCCAAAAGCAACAGCGTAACTTCAATAACAGAGTATCTACCTAGTATAATATTATGTAGTGGAATATCCATTATTTGCAGTAACACTTACAAACCGTTACTATCCTCTTACTCCTTACTGCCATTAAATGTAATGCTAACTGCTATTAAAACAGGAGAATCGTGGCTAAGAGTTCTAGTGGTCAGATAAGTAGGTGCTCTGTTAAAGAGAAGCAATTTCGTAAACTAAGTAACGTTTGAACTTGGCCACCTCGATTCACAACACTTGAAAAAAGCAAAAATGTCTGACAAATTGATAAGTTTTACGTAAATAAGAAAATCAAACTGGTCTTATTCCTGTTTGATATTGAGGTATCCACTACCTAAACCTAAATCGCCATATCACCTAACCAGCCGCAAAATATGTAAATGACAATGGCAGAGTATTTGATAGAGCCGCTATATAATTACATGGAATGTGAGTAAGAACTTCATGGCCTTACTCTACTCATGTTGGTCAATAAAGGATCGACTAGCTAAACTGACTGCTATATATATCTGTTTATAATGTTGCTAACTGTTTTCGTTAAAATTGACATGTAAGACAAGAAAACTAGGTATAGAGAAAATATTCTTTTACATAGAGGTAGAGTTATGAAATACCAGGAGATTATATTAACGGTAGCCTTTAGAAAACCAAGTGCATAGTGGTTTTGCAAGTGCATTAGGTAGTGGTAACCATCCAAGTGCCAAGTGTGAACACCGGCAGGTCATTCCATTAACCCCGCTAGCTCTGCGCCTGGCTTCGCTTGCACTTCCTGCTATCTTATAATTAAATCGGGAGAGCTTATTTACAGGCAAACTTCCTAGCAAGTCTTAGTTAATTGAATTTAAAGCCTTCTGGTAAATTGAAAATGCTTAATCAAGATGGATGTGCAATTATAAATGGTTTGAAGATCATTTTGTTTATACGTATAAAGTTCTACATTGCCTGGGATAGTGTATTGTATACTCCGGAATGTCTACTAGGTAGTAATTACATATTTGGATGAACAGTATTATAACGGTTTCTCTATTATTAAAATGACAAAATCGTAATAAAATTCTTGATGATGTAATTTGATCATCAAAAGTTACATCATCACACCGATTTATAAACACATTTAAACACGAGAACAGGACTCATTTAATTTCACCTCTCTCTAGAAGTGATGTTCCCACAGTTATAAATAACACAATACACTATTTAATTCAAACGTTTACAAATGGCTCCTTAAAATGAGATTTCCATAATTTTGGCCAATTATTGTCTTCTAAACTATTATGACCTTAAAAATTAAGCCATAACCAAACCCATAACGTATCAGAGTTCAATGAAATAATGAAATGTATAAAATTATACAAAATGCTTTGAATACACAAACAATAAATAGTGCATAGGTAAGCTATTTTATGAATCTAAACACCGAATCTCGACTCTTCAATCAGAATACACAAATCCAAATATTGGTAAAGCTTTTTAGTTTAACAAATCTCTGGCACCGCTATAACACCGCCGTAATAGACTCTATCTACAACTACCTAGTCCTTTCTTTTTAAGTTTTGGTCAAATTCTAGACAATTTATTGAATTGAGCATGAAAGTGTTCAGTAGCGCTAGACATTAGTCGAGAAAGCTTCAAACTTCGTTCATACTTTCTCAACTTATCTATAGAAAGTCTATTAAATATTAAAAAAGAGAGTTTTAGTTCAGAAACGTCAATATCACAGAGGTTATTTTTGAGGAACAGCTAAAGGCATTGGCATGGGATCACTCCAATGACATTTAACCCTTGACCGTGCATTCCGCCTCTAATGTCCATCCCGTACACCGGGATTACAAACAAACATAGAGCTAATAACGCATAGAAAGACCTTTCAACACTTTTTAAGTTTGTTGTTTTTATTTGAAAACTTAGTTTTACTTTGCCTTGGTAAATATGCAAAATTATAAAGTAAATATTAATTTGCTTGCTTAGGAAATAAAGTTAACTGTTTTAGTTATAGGTACATATTATTATGAAGAGACATAAAGAATAGCACAGGGTCAGTAACTCTACTTATATTAGTTGGTGCCTAAGAAAATTAAATAATATGCAGGTACCGTTATTATTATTAATTAATTATCCATTTATTTAAATATTATGTACCTACAACAATGTTTCTAATATTTGATTTACTTCTTTAGAGGACCAAAAGAGTCTGGTGGGATGCCACGTTCATCATCAGTCCATGTGCTGGGATCTACATATGGCCATTCACCAGTGACATGCTCATGTTCAGTGAAAATGTGGTAAAAAATCCACCACCATGCCACAGCACCTAAATACTTCTTTTATTGGTACTTACTGTAAGTATTTTGTAAGTTTTACTTCTATACCTTACTAACTCTGTTCATAAACTAACAGCTTGCATATCTAATATCGCCAGGGGTCACCACCGTCGCATTAAATAACCCGAATATTCAATTTTGACACGTTAACGGCCCGCGCCGTCCGTCCCATGATATTAACATAAATACACGTCATCCACTTACGAGTACGACTGTACCGGTTGTGAAATATATGGAGATGAGGTTGGGGCCTGTACGTCAGCCAACTCGATACAATACTGTTGTAAAATAGATAAAATAGGGCTGAACCCCAACTATGCAAATTGTAGTTCGAGTAAATCAATGGTGTGGTCTTTATGACCGCTCCTAGGGTAAATGAAATGGAGACCAACACGACGGTCTAGCAAACTGTGAAATTGAAATGAGTAAAGGGTTAATGCTCTAGACTAGACCCTTAGGGCTAAACAATAAGGCTAAATTGTATCCCATTAGTACTAGTTTTAGCTATGGAATGGCCCACATACGGTTTTCCCTGAGATATATTTTTGAATGGACACGTCATCGTCGTTAATGTTAATGCATAAAAAACACAATAGTCAACCTTTTACGAAAAAAAAACATAGAAGAGCCTTACAAAATCTACAAAAATTGACCGCTAGTGTTGTTTTAAAAGTGGAAAGGTACGAACAGCAACGTTGTATGTGTCTACTTTCTAGGGAATACCTAACTAGTAGCAAAACTATCTATTTTTGCAATTATCTACATAATATTGTAACCACATCACATCATCCTGCCTCAGATATCTCTTGTTAGTTCAGCAATCAGCGGCATTGTTGTCCAAACATCATGTTCTGTGTATACCTACTTACAGACTATGTTACAACTCAGATCAAGATTACAATTAAAAGGTTAAGTTTTATGTTTCATTGTGCATTGTATAACGATTGGTTCGGTAACTAGAGATGCCCGAGAGGTACTAACCCTGGACAAAAAAAGTTGTAGAACAAGAAAAGCAAGGTACCTAACCTTAACATTTTGTAGAGACCAAAACATAATATCAAAAAGATCTTTACTTCCTGTAAAGGCTTAAAAGCGGTAAAACTGGCGTTTACATTTATTTTGTAAAAGCCAAAAGAGAAGTGATACCAGTCTTTACTTTTTGTAGAGTACCTAGTCTTTGCCTGCGGCTTTGCTCGCGTGATACCGGAGTATCTTTTTAAGAGGCTTAGTAGGTATAGTATTAGATGATCTGTGCCAAGGGGTTTTGATCCAAAAAATGACACAATATCTTTCAGGGAAAAATTAGAAATTAATAGTAGGCTAGGCTTAAACTATTCCTTTGTTGTATTTCATCGATGAAGTTATTCAGAAATTACGGAACTTACCCGTGGAGTCCAGAATTGTTTACTTCTCGCGCGATACTCATCACGGAACAAGTATTTATTGTAACGGCGCACTATTACTATTTATTAACTTTATTTATTTCAATAGAACTTAGTACATGAAAGGAACAATCTATTAGAACGATAAATAGTCACTAATGTACATTAACCTTAACGTATGTACGGTTTTCGATTGATTTTTCGAATGTCTCTACTTTAAACACCGAATTTTGTGAAGTCACAAAATCCCCTAATAAGGAACTCAAGAACATTTTGAGACCAAATCCTAAGTTTTAGTTTTTACTCAAAATAACCACAACCACAGTCACCACCGGTGGCCTGCAACAGCCACTTTATTTCTTTTTTCATGCATTTTGTAGAGAATCGCTACACTTCGTGAAACTGTAAAAAATTGCTGTCGCAGGCCACCGGTGGCCGTGGTCGGTGGCGAGTGCGCTCAGCCTTAGACTCACCAAGTTTTAAAATAATTATCTAGGTACCTACTTATTTACATTATACTAGTATCTCCTATAGGAACGACAAGGCTACTTAGCCTGGCTGCAGCAAATAATAAATCTATTCTTGAAGCAGTCTGTGGTAAAATCGTTTAAAATCTAAAGCAGTTTCCAAACGTCTTTACCAACAATATCGGATAAATCGTAACCGCACGATAAAAGCTCCGTGATCGGAATCAATCGACGGTACACTTCATTACTGACCGCAAATTGTATCCCACTCTAGAAATACAACATTCTAAAATATATCTTAATCGTATCGCAATAGAGTTATTTTTTGGATTGGAAATGTGCTGAATGTATTGGATAGACATTTGAAGGTGGGGGATTTGGTAATCGAGACCACAATAAACCACTTTTGATTAATCTTTGTGGCTTAGGTTACGCAAAACCATATTTTATGGGTATTTATTTTCAGCATACGGCTGCAGCATGTAGGTATGTATAAGTAAAACGATATTTTCATTTTTGGTAAGGTTTTTTTTACACATCGCGTTATATCAATATATTATTGAGTCTCAAAATTCAAATCAGAAACTAATCCTACACATAGAGTAATGTAAATGTACACAAACTAAAGATGAAACATTATTCCGCAGCAGTGCGGAAGTGTTTGCGAGATAAATCTAGATAATTCGTGTTGAATCTCACGCGATCCGATACAGCCGACGACACGAGTGGTTACTGTGGTTACCAACAAGCATTCTATAAACCTTGGAATCACCCCGTAAAACTATAGACGAAAGATTACTTCAGTACTTTCGAGTAAAAAAGTAAAAGTTTTATAAAAGCATGTTTTGCTAAGTTAAATGAAAAGTAATTAGATGTTTGTCTATGGTTGGATGCAAGTGGCCATAGCTTTTAAATTCCAATTATTCCGTTTGTAAACAAACACACAATTTATTCACAGCATAATGAATATTCAAGTGAATACATTCGAGCGCATTCCAATCAACTCAATTACAACTATTTCAGCTTCTTATCCACGCCTTCACGTTAACTGTAGCCTTTATATTTCATAAAAACTGTCACCGTTATCTGACAATGATGGAAATACCCAAACATGAAATCTTGGTTGGAAAAGTACACAAAGAGCAGGGTGTGTCTGTATGTGTGTCACGCACATCACGTCTGCACCCACCAGGTAGAATGTGCTGGTAGAAACCCACTTTGAGACAAACCTGGTATAAATAAAACTCCATGCAGATTTCAATCCGAGTGTCTGGCTACTCTGAGCTTATGTGGTAGTTATCCCCTTTAATTTATAAAAAAACTGTCTCTTTACACGCTATAATACGGTCGACATCTTAAAAATCTAAGCCCAGTGATAAGAAGCGTCCGTAAATTCATAAAAACGAACTCTAAAACCGAAGCTTTTCCAAAACCACTTCATAAAATTAAACAATAATCTAAGATAACCGTTCAAAGCATTAGGAACCTATAAAATTATTTAAATGAATATTAATTTCCCTACTGAAGATAGTTGTGCATGCGCATGCGCGCGCTCTGAGACAATAACGATTATTTCGGTTAGGGTACCGCGGTGAACTCACGAACCCTCGTACATGCGGTAAACGTGACGAGAGCGCTCTTGCACTGCTTTTGCAAATGGTATTCATCTAGATAACTAGAACACTTTCTAGTACATACATAACTACCTGTCTCATAGTTCAAATCCAGATTTCTATGAACCAAAATACTTGAATTGGTCTCATTATCCCCTTGATTTCAAAATTTTTCCCTTTTAGACAATCTTAAAAAACTCGATGGTTTATCGTGCAAAACACATATAAAAGAAAACAGCAGGCTTTTATTCGAAGTTGTTCAGGTTATGCCATCATTATCATCATCCTCGCTTACAGCTGTACGTTACGTCTCCCAAAACGCGTCACTAAGCTCACAAAACCCTTATTTTATACGGAACATGGTTACAAACGCGAGTGTATACCCTCGTGAAGAGACGAGACCACCCATCAGTCGCGTGTCCTCCAACTATTACTCGATCGCCAGCTAATGGCCGCCGGTGATTGGAAAGGCATGTACCGATTAGAGTGACATATACAGATTTGTCCAGCTGGTCTATGGAAATTAGGACGAGTTATGGCATCGAGGAATTCGTTTACATGGTGCGTCTTACTCATAAAATTAATTAAGACTGAAGAATCACAGCATAAGAACATGTAGAGATAAAGAGGGAACATTTATATTGCTAACGAGTGATAAAAGACAGGTTTCATAGTTACAATAAACACATATCATTTCATTAAAAAATATGCTTACAAATTCTATATTTCATCATGATTTTTTTATGTATCCTAGGGATGCCAGCTGTTCTTGATAGATTTTAAAATTGGTAAACGAAACACGTCAATAATCTAAGTTGCAAAGCATTAGTTTGTATTTGTTCTGTACTGTAGGACTGTTCAGTTCAAGGCGGCTATCGGTCTCTCTAATAAGCTTAGCCACTCTAAATAGTCAAGTTGACATCTTTGTATAATAAAAAGGTGTACGAAGTCAGGTCAATAATTTCCAAAATGAAAATGAAATTACTATTTTTAATATTTTAATTAGGTTCCTATGCTATGTACCTACTAACTGTAGAATGTAAAAGCTAAGAGGGCAGTAACGTGAAAATAAAAATGTCTACAACTCATTGTTTTACAAAATAAATAGTAAAATAACTTAGTTCCCACGAAACAGGAAACTATTATTTTGTTTAAAGTTCTTGAGAGCGTCACAGTCACAGGTGGGCTGGGCATAGTGGGCATGCCACTCTCGTGTTACTAAACTTAATAAACATTTCACAATATCAATAAATAGGTGTTATACGATCGATATCATAACGAAACCACATGAGGGATATAAAAGTTTGCCTTCATTTTATTTTGAACACTAGACATAACAATATTTAATGTCTATTCAATTGGGTGATAAAATTTTAATTAGATATTTGACAAGCGTCAAATGTCTGCTATAATTTGTATGGGCGTCGCATTCGTGGAAGTATAATTAATCCTAGATAATTATTAATCCTAATTTCATAAGCTTTTAGGAGTGATTGTTGGATTGTTTTTCAACCATACTACCTAGCGTGAAGCAGATATCCACCATTACTCAGGCGTCAGGCGACATGGCTCAGTCGGTAGTAGCTCTGCCTTCCGTGCTGTGGGTCGTGGGTTCGATCCCCACCGAGAACAAACATTTGTGTGTGGCAAACATAGATGTTTGTTCTGTGTCTGGGTGTTTCTATGTATTATAAGTATGTATTTACAAAAAAAAAATATATGTATGTATTCTATCAGCCATCTAGTTTCCATCGTACAAGCTTTGCTTAGTTTGGGACTAGAAGGCGTTGTGTTAAAATGTCCATGGGGAAAAAAAAAAAAATACTTGAGCCAGCATAATTTAATTACATTCTTTTTATCCCAAGATTTCACTTCACTGCATTAAGACATGCATGTCATGGGCACAATGTCCCTTGTAAGTATGTCCTCAAATACAGAAAGAAAATCTGAAAACCTCAACATCAGAAGCATCAGAAGCAGTTTTGTGCATTTGCCAAAATACTTACGAATGGTTTAATTCCCCATCTCGTCAGTATGCTACATGCCTGCCTAGTGAGTAAGACGACAGTACAATACACATGTTCCCAGCGATGCCACAGGAACAGGATATTATAAAGCAGTCCGAGTGGAGTGACGTGCGACACTGTGTTTTATAGCCGAGATAACGATCTACATTCAAGACTCTGTACAAGGTAGATGTGTTTACCTGTCTTTGACGACCTCCAGGCAAGTGGGGCAAATAAAGTAGCAGGATTGATATTTGGTACAGTATTTGGGAGTTTACGTGACTTGTCTTATTTTGGTTAATTTTAAAAATTAGATTATCAAATATTAGCTCTGACGATGTACTAGGAAGAAGCGTTTACTTAAAAAGAACCGCCCCAAGCCTTCTTACACCTACACTTACAATTCCTCGGGCCAGTTATATTGTGCGCCTTGTAACAAGACCTTCAAAACCAAGTTCGGCTTTTAAAGCCATATTCGTTTGCGTGTTCGAAGATAGGAGGGTTCGCAGTTGGCGGATATGCCAAGGAGGACATCATCATCATCACTACAAAGAAGCTTTAGAATACAAAAAGAATCGATAGTAAAGCAAACCTACGCGATCATTTTTTAATAAACACCGCTTTCTTTGTCCCTAATCTGGACGAACTATGTATTACAAACTCCTTTGAAAAAGATATATATTTTTATGACCAGCTACATCCAAGTTGAGACCGTATTGTCGGGTCGTGACGCCGCAGAATGATGGAGTGGGTTCAGGGAGTTCGATGCTCGACCACGCTCGATATGCAACACATTGTACACGTATCCTCTATCGCGGATTGGTTTATTGCACCACGGATAGATTAGATTTAGATAGGCTGGGATGGGTGGTGTGAGGTTATCACAGGGTGTGTCGCGAGAAACAAGCCTTTGAGAAGATCTAAATAACTCGAATACACATCGAAACGTAGCGTGTAGATATGCTAGATATCTGGATTGACTTCCAGAACCTTCGAGGCAGTAGAATCCACTTCCGCGTCTTGTCGGGCTTGTTGTCCAGCACGTTATTACGAGGTGTTTATGGCAATCACGTAGCTCTACAGTGTGTACGGTCCATCGGCGCCTGCGCAGGCTTTGTCAGACACGCGACCGTTCTGTATGCTGTAGCACAAGAGGGAATACCAGTAGGATTATGAAATCACTGGTTATAATTACCTACTTGCAATACTCTTTTTACCACTGAGCTGGGCCACTTGTTGGTTCAACAGATAAATAATGAAATAATTCATTCGTGTACAATAATCTTTACAACAAAAAGTGGTCTAGCTTTTTTCTAGCACTGCTTTTTTGCGGTCTAGATTAAGTCCGCTTCCAATTTTAACTGGCATCTAAGAATACCAGGTCAATCTACTTAAGAAACGCCTTTCAAACATCCTTCTCCAAAATATAAGCCAGGTGTTTATTTAAAAGATTACTAAAATACTAGGCAGTAAAGGAACAAGCCATTCTCCCACTTCGCCTTGAACGCCTCAACTAATAATTATTTTGTGAAATAAACCGATGGTTTGAGTAATTGGCGGTAACTGGTTAGTGCGAGTAATGGCGGGCCACAGATAATAAATGTGGTAGTTATAATTGGAAAGGCCATGCTTTATGGCCGCTATCTGCGATCATCACGTATCTTTTGTTACCGATTTGGACCTTGAGTGTTCCTTGACTGCAATTGGTCCAGTTTTGGGCATTACCTTTTGTGACTGCTTGAGAATATGCAGTTGTCATAATAAGTAAAGTATTGTGGGGAAACTGTGGAGTTAGGAACCACTTTGACGTGTAAACCAGTTCTTATTAGTCAATATTTGACGAACTGTATGCCCACTTACTAGCTAAAAATTAATCGAGCCAAAATATAAATTGGTTAGTTATGCGTTACGCAAATTTTTTTTTTATTAGAGGATGGATCTCTTGCTACTCTGGTTTATTGGTGGATAATACATAAGAAATTCGTGACCTGTATGACCTCTCGCACCGTAAGAACTAGGAACTAACCCTCATCCTCCCTAGCCAAAATTACAATTAAAAACAATTATTGTTTTTACAATTAACTCTAAAATTTTTAGAGAACTAGACACTAGGTACTTACGATGAAGGTAGTGAAGTTCCCAGACGTTTAAACTGAAAGAACTTGCAATGTAAGCATCAGTTGAATACAACTCATTAATTGACAATTAGTTCGTGCAATGCACAGCTATTCCCCGTTATTGCTCATCAAGGAGCTTTTATCGCCCTTAATTTTGGGAAGATAGTTTGTTTTATTGCGTTGCTCAAGTGACCCAGATGCTTAGTGGTAATGGTTTGATTATTCTAGCTGCCGAAGGATTCAGGCCGAAGCCGAATTTAAATATTTTACATTCATTATTTTGTCTCTAAAACTGATTTTGTCAACAAATATTTTCATTGATGTTACTCGCGGTATAGCATATCTGTAAAATTGATTACATTTTTTGTTAGTTTCCATTTCTAATTTCTATGAAAGACAGAACGGATTTAACAGCTGTTCTCTTCCTCAATTTTACGAAGCCGAATAATAATGGTCGAACGGAACCGAACACAGCACAACACTGGTTGCAATAATTGTAATTAAACTAGAAAGCTATGTGAATTATTATAGCCCTGATCTAGTTAAGCTCCAGTAACTGGTCGTTAAATAAATTAGCTCTGGTTCTGATGATGGCGAAAATGTACTGTGGGCGGGCCCCATACTCCGGCTATGCATTTGATACTAACCTCTATATAATATAATGCTGTAACCAGTTGTGGCGGTCAATGATTTTTGGTTGATTAAAAATCATGACTTAATAAGTATCCTTTTGTAGTGTTCGTAATTGGTTTTGTTATTAAACATGAATGGAAAGACTATCAAGGTGACAAATTACAAAAGGCGTATATTTATGAAGATGACAGTACTGTATCTCAGATAAGCAAAGCAAGCTCATATGAGTTAGTGGCCAACTCTGGTGACGGTGTTTTTAGGCCGCATTAAGGCCTCCGTTGTGGCCAACGACTGCTATAGCCGGGACCGACAGTTTAACATGCCCTCCGAAGCACGGAAGGGCTCAGATGTAAATGCCACTAACGGTCACCCATCCAAATAGTAAACGCGCAGAATGTTGCTTAACTTAGATAATCAGTGAAGATTAACTAAGCAAGCCTAGCGACGAGCGCTTTAGTATCTTAGATATACAGATTATTAAGATGCGCTTAATTAAAGAAGTAGGTACACCAGTTTGTTTAGTATAAACTAAGTAAGTCAATAGTTGAAGAGTATGGAAGCCCCACAGGATGCCGTGTGGCATTCAAAGCTGTTTCAGTACGTGCTTTCGCATCGGATAACCATCTGAATCGGTTTACTTTTCGCAAACGACCAATATTTATCGTCTAATTATCGTTCGGTGATCGGTCTCACACAAATCACTCTAACATTTCACGATTAAAGGCGCTCGCACATTGTCACGGAACTTCAGACAGAAAAGTTCTGACGCTATCCATTCTAAAGGTGTATCTAGCGAACCGAATTTAGGAAATATCAGAATTAGTCTCAGAATATTGGTCTATCAGTTGTAAGAGTATAATTCGGGGTATGCAAATGACATTTGACTGACAGCATTTTGAGAAATCAAACGATTGTTTTGAAAAAAAAGCCTGAGGTCGTCTGCGGATTTATTTTGAAAAGGGTGTACTGATGATGATCTAGGCTAGAGTTTTATGTATGACCCAGTAAGTACACTCAAAAATCAAAATTAAAAAAATAAAAATCGTTTATTTCGGAACATAAACTTCCTCTACCAAACGAAGCTTATTCTGATAACGCGCGCGTTTACTGATCTATTCACGTAATGTGTAGACAGCCTAAAGCGCGCCATTAACGGACCACCCCATCCGTCTTGCGGGACGCCAGCGTCGCCACCTAGCGGCCTCGTCGCCGTATTTGGATGTTAGTTACGACGGTATCGATCGCACTAAATTTCAGGTGCAGTTGACGGCTGTTGCTGTGGCACAAGTAGTATGCACCTGCACTGCCAGCCAGATAAAGTGGACAGGATGTCTTGGTAACGCCAGATAAAGTGGACAGGATGTCTTGGTTGCTTTTGTAAATCTATTTGAACGAAAAGAATACGATTAGGTTGGTAATTATGTTTGCTGTGCCTCAGCAATAGCCGATACAAGCAGACACTAGCTAGACACTACAAGACAGCACTAACGGTTGCATATCATGTGACGTGTCGCGGCGTGAATGGCCGCCTTGTTGTGGCAATGCAATGCTTTGTGCCTGTCTATGTCTAATGGTGTCGTGTCGTGTCGTGTAATGCGTACAAGGAAGGGCGATTTACTGTCGCGTGATTGCGAGATAAGTGATCGAATCTATTTCAATAATACGCGGCAGGTTTCTTAGTTATTCTGTTTGGTTTTTGCCGTTTATATTATACTTAACAATGATTATATTGATATGATCTGTGACTTAACTGAGTTGTTCTAAAGAATAAAGAGATCGTTTAAAAAAATATTTACAACCTACGTAGCACCTACCTAGGTTAAGTGTTTAAAAGGAACTTAATAAAGTGAGTTAGTTAAAATCTAAAACCCAACAAAAAATATTCCATTTGAATGTAAAAACATTTAACAAGAAATAGCGCGATTGCCCCCAATATTATTTGTAGATTAATTAAAAATGTTGATTTTGTAATTAAAATAAATTAAAGTTCGCTCTAGATTTGGTATTAGTAATAAAAGTAGTGGTATTAAACACGCCTTCTAAAGCCGTTCATCTAATCTGTAATGGAATCTACAGTGATGTCATTATACGAGAGCCGGAAATTAAATACATACTGCTACAGTTTATCATTCTACACGTATCTCTACTTCTCTACTTACATACAGATATTACAAGTTACTAGAGTGTCACCACATTCAATCTGCAGCAGCGGGGTTATAAAAACAATAGCACCCAGTTGCAAACAGTCTGCACGAAAACAATTTGACAAGTTTCAGGAACTAACTACTTAGTAGGAACTATGAAAAATATGACAAGATACAAGATACAAGATGTTTATTTGCATCATGTATACGAATTGTTTTGGGGTTAAACGTTTAAAACTAAATGGTGTCATAATTGTATGTAGAAACACTTCTTAGACAAAATACCAGTCGAACCAACACTAAATTCACAGCCCTTTCACATAAATAAAGCCGTCCATGCATCGCGCGACAAGATCGCTGTTTTCACTTCCAAATCGCGCGAGTCGCGATGCTATCGCGGTTGCGACGCGTAATGCACGAACCCACAAAGCCTACAATTGATATTGTTTTCAATAACCTCGTGACATTCAGCTAGGAACTGAATACGATTAGATAAGAACAGTCACGCATGCACTGCTCTAGAGAAGCGGAGATGATTGATTGTCAAACTTTCATTGGTACTTAAGAGCCGCTTCCTAGCTACCGATTTGATATTACCAAACTAGTACACTACACGTCACATTCATCTCTTTGCTGACATAATATCGTTCAATTTATGAGGCCCTTGATGACAGGTAGTGTCAATCAATTCACGAAGCCCTCATCACAGCAGTAGCGAAAGCCCCCAGGCTTGTGAAAGCGCAGTTAGAACCAGGAGACATTCATCAGCATCACACAAGAACTAATAAATTCCCGTCGCCTTCAACACATTCAGGTCATTTTGGAAATGGTAACTTCATTTACTGTGTGCCGGTTTGATTGACCCGTGGCATTAGAGGTGCAGTGTCGACCAAAGCGTCACTCGTCTATCTATCAAGTTCACAGAAGACGTGCTTTGTGTTGGATTGCACAACGTTCATAGGTGGTAGGTAGACTAGGTATTATTTCCCTGAATGTAGGTATTATTTTGCAAAGAGCTCTACCACGCTAAAATAAATGAACTAAAATACATATTACCGGTTCGGTAGGCAGAGTTCTCAGTAAGATAGATCTGCCTATCAAACGCCTATCAGGAAATATCTAGTGTCCGTCTGTTTGTCCGCCGAATAAATTAGGTGTCAGTTGTTTATTTAGAGGCGATGTATTTATCCGGCAGCTCCCGATGCATAATGCTGGGTGTCGACCGCTGCCGGAGCTATGAACGTGCTCGTTTTGAAATTATCTCATTATTTCGGTGCTCCTAAGTGAAATGGTCTGCAGGCAATGTGTTTTCTACTTCCTGTGACCTATTAACTGGTTCAGGCGCTTGAAATCCTGGTTGGACTTCTAAAACCTTTGTATCGATGAGATATGTCAAGCGTCATCACTTCAGATTTCAGCAGCATCGGCTCTAATGTTGGCGATGGCGCTCAAAAACAGCTGTCATATTCTAAAGTTGTGATTGATTGACCCAACAGACACATTCCGGTCAAAAATTCATTTCATGCATTTTGACGTCGTCCTTATCAGAGTAAAATCTCTACCAAACTCAGCATAATACCCCAGAAAAGTAATTATAAGCTCCGTTCTGGTTGCGGTGGAGACGAGACGAGGCATAATGTCCGTAACATTCGCACGGTCGCACCTCCTCATCTACATAATGCATACCTAACATCTGACTATTTATATTTATTCAATATAAATCTCTATTTGACAACCTCACTGGCTTTGTGGGTGGGTGACCGGCAGCGAGAGAGAGATGCAGGTTCGGGTTCGCTGCAGGGATACGAAAATGTCAGGAAAGCAGCTACTACTTTAGGTATCACAGTTGCCTGATTGAAAACTACTAACCATGGTATTTTGGAGGCTCACTATCGGTGCCTTTATATTAATCTATGTACTCTTCAGGCTAATGATGAATTATTTTAGTACCTAGGTAGGTACCTAATATACACGTTTCTTTACAGCCTAGTTAATACACTTGGGTTAGTCTCAATAATACAATTGGGTTGGTTAGCTTTTCCGCGTAATTATTCAGTATTTGAAATGTGGTTAGAAGCTTAGAATATCCCAGAAAGAAACATTGTTATAAATCTAGACAAGCGTTTACTCGCCTTATCGTGTAAATGCGCGTCACAGCGCGGCCAGAACAGATGGACCTCTTTCCACTATCTGCAGACGACAGGCTACTTTGTAAGGCGGTGCTTTACACTTAAGTATCTGTTTTTAAATAATAGTAAACTTCAGGTTTTCCTAGTGCTTTTGTATTTTTTGGATAAAGGCTTATAAACATCATTTGCACTGTGAAGTGTATCAACCCAAATATTAGATTTCGTTGGATTTAGCATAGCATGAATACCAAGATTTTTATTATTGAATTTCTTGTTTGACAAAGGTCTGCGTCTTCACATAGATTTTTAACAAGAGCGAGACCGAGCCTCTCCAACCTTACCTCATACAATATTCTACTGAATATTATCATAGTTGTTGGTGTCCCTGTGGCATAGACAGGAAGCTACATCAGTCTTCCTTAGCAGTTGTCGCGGACAGGGGAGCTGGATTTATGCCGACGCCTCGCGACGACGCGCATAATGAATGGCACATTATGCACGGCCACTGTGACTGTGACCCATCTGCATTGTCGCTCTCAGTGGGAATCGAGCCGGCTTAGGGCTACCACCTGCCCACGTCAACCTCCAATAAATAAATAGTTTCAAAATAGGGCGCCCAACACACTGCAAACTTACTGTGAATAACGACCACAACTAAGATGAAAACATTGTCCCATCTTTAATACTAACTAGTGCTACGTAGAGGTTATCTTAACCATGACATCTCGTGACAGAGTAGTTTGGTGCGTTAGATTGTCGCTAAAAATTAATCCCTCCCTTCCCTCTGTTTGTGTGGCTTCCCTGAGAGCCTCAATTTCAAGAGCTTTCTGGCTGTGGGTTGGTTGGTTCACTTACGAGTATAGCTCAAGAGAAAAATTCACAAAACATAACTCATGCACGCTTGAAATTACAAAGATGTAACAGCCCTTACCACAAGATGACCACATCGCGACACATTGTCACGCGCAGCGGGACATGGTACGTATCGCAAAGTGTAGCATGGCCGTTAGTAATTCTAGATTAGAAGGAACACCTCGGGTTAGGAGTAGGAGATACCTAGGTGTAAACATTACAGCATGCTTGGTAGGGACGATGTGATTTTACAGAATATTATTTTACGAAGACTAGACTTACACAAATACATTTTTTTTGTAATTTCTTGTTTCTGGTTTGGAGTAGCATTTCTGCATTTCTTTATCTACTGCTTTCTACGCTGTGGTTATAATGGGCACGATTATTGTATCAATCATGGGCAGGATCGGTTCATCGACCTTCTTGTATGGAGCTTTTAACTTTTTGCTCCCGTAGCGTGCCCGACAGGCCGGATGTAACTAATGCGAGGAATTGTTGAGATTTCAATAAAGTGCTATTGATCACATCAAAATGGTACGGGTTGTCTTTACAAACTTTTATTTACAAGCAATTTACGTATAAATTTGCGACAGCTCCGACAAGCGTTAATAAAATAAGCGATCTCCCTTGTACCGTTTAGTTACCTCTTATAACGCAAATTTCAATTCTATAGATGTTGCAGTAATGCGTCCTAGCATTTTTAGAAACAAGATTCTTGAGATTTTGGAATTGTAAGTAGGTAGGTAGGTACTTACTATGTACCCACTCATTAACTGAATAAACCTACCACTATTTAAGTAATCTGTGGTAAACGGTGTTGGTGCCACAATTAATAAGTTAGTTTATGAAATGAAATGAAATGAAATGAAATAAATAAAAAAAAAAATAGACAGCCAATTCTGGATGTCAGTGTATAAAAAATAATCCTACATTTTCTTCTCAACATTCATATTTGAGATTAAGTATTCCCGGACACCAAGGGCAAGGCATCTTGAGTAGCTGTCGGCCTGGGTGGACTACTTTGACCTATGATTTCTGCAATTACAGGTTTTTCACTACAGTTTTTGTAATTTATTTATCTTCTCGAGGATAAATCTTCGTTGCATGTTCCGAGAGATCTGAATTTACGATAGTTTTTTACTTTAGCGCACCATTTGTTCGTTACAACATAGTAAGGTGGCTCTACCCAAATAAGGGTAAAAAGTGTTTTAAAAAGCTGATTAGTGTAAGGTCAAATAGTCTTAATTAATTTTTTGCCACTAAGTTTGTTCTACCAGTGGAGAGAAAGGAAGATTCCTGTGACAATTCATTGAGATGGTGTCGATAGCTATCTTGTATGTAGAGGACCGTAAGGCTGTAAATGCACTTCGCGGCTAAGTCGCGAAAATCAGCTCAGCGAAAATAGTCTCTCAGTTCTTTTGGCTCTTTTGGATTCTGACATGGCGGCCGCCGTAGGAGTCCAATTTAACTACAAAGTTGCCATGCATGCTTTGGATCTTCCTGTATACGGTGCCAGGGTCCGAAAGCTGTGAGGGGGCGCATGACGGACGGCGGGACTAATTGACAGCGACACGCGTGCAATTAACATTGCACAGTGCAGAGTAGCCGCTGTGGCCAACAAACTGAACTAAACATTCGCGAAAGACAAATAGGTAAATTATAAAACGTCGTCAGATGGATAAAAGTACTCACATGAGTTGAGTGAGTACCGAGATACCTACAAATTATCCAGATTAAAAACAAAAGTATTGGAGCAGTAAGTAATAAGCCACATTATCACATTTGCATGACACCGACACCACACTCCACCGCGGACAGGTATTGTCGTAAATCCTGATGCATGAGGCTGCGGAGCCCCGCGGTGCCGCCGTGCCACATGCTCTGCCCCATAACACCAGGATTAAACGCTGCCTAATCTGCCTATTCAAACATAGAAGTTAGGTACTAAAGAAATGATAGATCTGGTCACGGAGAACCGAATTGAGTCAGAGTTTACAAGAACTGTGAGAAATCTGGGAGTTTTTATGGAATTGGGTCTCACTTCAACATAGACTGGAGACTAAGGAGTTTTCGATAGTCAACTGCGTCCATTGCTGATCTCTACCCCATTTTAAGGGTCATTTTTAAAGCTCAACTTACTTGATTAACTAGGTTAACACACGTGTATAAAACTGCGAGCCATCAACAGCTATCGCGTGAAGCATTGCAGCATTAGAGATGAGTGTCAGCTCATTAGCTCGCTCGTGCCGTCTCCTGCTGCGTCACCCGGGGACCTCATGCACGAATCACGCAAAAACTTGAACATTACCTGTACAGACTGATCATATCACACCTAGCTCATTTTTTTTAGAACTCTGTAAGCAGCAAGGCAACAATCTTTGTCAAAGCAGCTGAAATGGGAGGAAAAATCCTACATACCCTAAATATACATAACTGGGTCTATTTAGGCTATGTAGGATTTTTACGATTTTACGTCCTTTACAAATACAGTAAGTCTACCATTGAGGAGATTCGGAGATTTTAGAGGAGTAAGGGGGAGGTTCTAGAGCACCTTGCTCGGATGTGCTGATACTTGTAGTAAAATACTATTACGCATTGCAATTGTGTTTAGGCTTCAAGGAATGAACAAGCTGTTTTCTTGTACGCTGTGACTATACTTAATCCTTTATTGGCAAGCTAAGAACGGGCAAATCACTTTAAATTACCGGCTACTTTCTAAGCCATTTGCGGTTTCATGTAGTTTTTGTCAGTTCATTCATACGAATAACTGCTAATGATAACTGGTAAGACGGCGTTGATTTATTCTATTACGCTAAAGTGAAGACTCTTGGACTATAGCACAGATTATATAATACTATACTAGTAACTATAGTGACAGCCACACAGGCCAAGCATTACTAGTACCCAACCAACAGTGGTTCCCGGCTAACAGTAGGTCAGACAACCCAAATCTGCTTGAATCGTATTAACTTTTAAAATAGTGTAGGTATTAGTCACTATTTTAGTTCTAAGGATGACTGTCTTCTTGGGAAGTAAAAACATAAATTAACGAATTAACACCAATTATGAGGCTGAGTGATCACCAGCCTCGGCAATGAACTCGAGCACATGCGATCAATGGAACGGAATGTTGATTAATGAATACAACACTTATTCAGTGTGGACGGTTACTCCAACCACTTTGAGAGCAAAACCAAATAACATAAAAAATCTTGCGCTGAACTTGTAATATAGTCCTGAAATGGTGCTATAGTAAGTTGACAACACAAAAAAATGTGAATTGTAATTTTTCTGTTCAATCCCAAATAAATGTTTCTCTATTTTCAAATTGGGTTATTCAGACAACTCCTCCATTTTTCTATTTTAAGGGGATTTTCAGCAATTGCCTATGGAGTTGGGAAGCACCGTAATTCAAGTTTTTTTACTAAAAACCTTTACCTACCGGTCATTATCCAGGTAGGTTACATATTTGACTTAAAAACTACTTCGCGACAGTCAAAATTCTCGCGAACTGTAATAATGCGAGTTCAGTGACCGTGTCGATCACCGCCATCCTCTGCGTGTACCGCAGCTCTTATCTCTTAGTAGATAAGGTGCACAGTTGTTTGATTGATGAGTGGATCTGTTGGTAAGACAAGCGTGTAATCGTCGTATTAAATTGGGCTGTGGCGTTAAACGCGGGGAGTGATCGCCGCCGGCTCCGCACGCCTCCTCCACAGTGGCGGCGGCGCAGGCGCAGGCGCACGTTACTAGTATAACCACATAATATTAGTGCAAGTAGTATAACATGGCTTTGGAGAAATGTTTATAAAAGAAACGTGTTGTTTTGCGTTTTGCGTTGCAAGAGTTGTAAAACTGCACGCAGTAGATGTATCTACTTCGGTGTACCGAAGTATTCCACTTTTGCACACCAAAAGTAATTGTCGGCTAAGGTCATACGTAGGTGCTACAACTAGAAAGTCACTAAGGCAAAATTCTACGTTGCATAGATTCCGTTGCCATCATAAAGTTCATGCTGAATTCGCATTGCAAAGAGCACGCAGCTCGCCAAGTCTTAGCTGGTTACCACGACCACAATTTCCTAAAGCCGGCAAGCTTGGGAGGTCCCGGATTGAATTCATTCATGTTCACGCACGTTGTTGGTAGTATTCGTTATAAGACATTCACAAGTGTCCTAGCTATTCTCTATATAGTCTGTGTGATTACCATGAAGCTGCGCAGGCGCACACAATATCATGTGTTACGGTTAATTGCCGCTACCGGTTTATCTCTAAAGTTTCTCAACATTAATACGCTATAACCGTTACCGAGAGACGAATTGAAATTGAGCTTACTAGACGACCTAGCTTCGATAACACACGAACGAACACTCAATAGTAATATTAGCGTATCAGTAACTTAGCGAGGTTTTAGCAATATATCGATTTGTTTTTGCAAGAAACAAACCCACACCTCTCAGAATCAGTAAAACATTTATTTAAATCACAAAGATTATTTACAATCTTTCATCAGTTCGCGATCAAATTAGTACTCTTTTTACGTTTTGTTACAAATGAAAAATAATATTTGGTAAGGGTTGGAATCCCTGAGTCATCCTCTTTAAGGAGGGCAAGAGGGATTTAAGACTAACAAATTTAATCAGAGTTCCTTTTTGATCACAATATCTCATTGTTACTGTAGGTAGGTACTTACAATAAATATCAAAAACATACCATTCAAAACGCCAGTTGAATGCTGCCTCACAATCTCTCAACATTTTATGCTCGTATGTTAAAAATACTCAGATTAAAGCGTCAGGCAAGTATTGGTTATTTGACACTTTTCAACGAAAAATAAAACAATCCATGCTTGAGTCGAGGCGTATTTTTGAGCATACGAGCCTCAGAGTCCACAGCCCACCGAACCCATGATTAGCTCCAATCAACGAACAAAAGGCGTCAGTAGCTCCGTCATTGTGGCCAACGTCCTGTGATGATGATGATGAATGCTCACTGATGACGCGAACAATTAGAGCGCATGACTTGCTACTGAACTATTTTTGGATCATTGCGATCGCGAACTATCATTGTGATCTAGGGACGATGCAACGCCATCATATGAAAATATACACATTTTATGGTCACACGTCACAGCTCAGTCGGTAGTAGCTCTGCCTTCCATGCTGTGGGTCGTGGGTTCGATCCCCACTGAAAACAAACATTTGTGTATGACAAACATGGTTGGATGTTTTTTCTGTCGGGGTATTATAAGTAAGTGTTTTAAAAAAAGCATAATATCAGAGATCTAGTTCCCACACTAGCTTTGCTTAGTTTGGAACTAGACGGCGTTTTTTGAAATGTCCTAGACTAGAATATAAAAAAATTGTACCTTCTTTTGTTTTGGATCGGTAGTAGTTTTTATCTTGATGTAATTTTTTGGAGTACCTAAGTCTTATTGATTCAAGGTACACTCAGGTACCTACACCATAAAAATTAAATTAACAGGACAACATTTTCTCATGTTCTAGTACCTAGTGGGCAATAATCCGTGTTGGTCAGCTCAGCGTACACTCGGCGTCAGCGGTAACTAGTTTAGAAAGTGTATACATGTTTGTATGATGTTTGGAGCGAGATTTCGAAAGGATTCCTTGTTTTGACCTTTATTGTCGATCACTCTCTCTTCACGAATACAACACATTGTATCTTATCTGGAATCTTTGTCGATGTAAGATCAAGGTTTACACTCCTTCTACGTAATACAGGCTGTAAAAACACTACTTACAAAACAGAAGGTGCTATAGAAAAATTTTTCACTAGTTATTTAGATAATCTGATGTTTTTAAAATGGGTTCTGCTGTTGGAATATTGTATTTACAAAAGAAGCTCAGGAAGTGAGGTTTAATTAAAAGTCTCACTTACGTTTTTGAGACTATTCTTTTTTGCACCCTGTAGTTTACGTATACGTGTGCACAATGCACTAGTATGTGGTAAATATATCTTGAAATGTCATTCTCACGCGATGTCGTAAGCAGCACCGTCGACATACAGCGCGTGACGGACAGACGGACAATGATTTGTGCAAATTATAAGGTTCTATGAGCCGTGGTTTATGCTCATATCGATATTGGCTCCTACTATAAAAGCACTCGATATTTTGTCACAAATCTAAAACCTTCAACTTTCTATGACTACTGTCTCATAGTAATAACTCTACTGCTCAGTAAGATGACGTTTGGTAGTGAATATTTTTTCTGATAATAAGTAATGTAGTTTAATTATTAGCAGGAAAACAATGTAAAAGGTAGTAAAAACACACAAACTCATGATTTCAGTGTACCTAGATCTTTAAATTAAATTAGAATTAGAAATATACCTAGTTCCATAATCTAGCCATCTAAATTATTCACGACCATTTACACATAAGTTTCCCAATCCAAAGTTTTTTCTCATAACTTAGAGATGTTAAAGACCGTAATCAGACCTTTTTAGATTCAATTTAAATAAGAGCTCTTTCAAATAAAATAATTTACCAAAAATCGAGTTGGGATCTTGTTTCGCGCACTTTATACGGCAGGTGTTACATTCGACTTCGTAATGCACACTCGGCGTATAAATGTACATCTCATAAAGTAATATGGCTTTAATTCGAATGCTTTCGTGATTGGATCGGGTTTATTGTGCCCGTGGGCGGTTTTTTGTCACTTAACTTTCAATACTTTTTAGAATTTCGAAAATAAAAAGGATTTTTTCTTTCGCTTATGGTATATGCCTCTGAACATGTTGCTTCTTATTCCTAAGCTAAAATCCTATTTATTCTAAGTAATATTAGGTGTTTTTTTTATGCCATAGCTGGCAGACGAGCAAGCAGGCCACCTGATGGAAAGTGGTCACCGCCGCCCATGGACACCTCCAACACCAGAGGTGATGCTAGTACGCTGCCGGCCTTTTAAGAGGAGATAAACCCGCCTTTTGAAGGACCCCATCTCAAAACTCCGAGGGAAAACCGCAGAGGGAAGTTTGTTCCACAACTTACACGTACGAGGCAGAAAGGACCGCGTGAAACGAGAAGTTGTGGAAAACCAGCCATCCAGGTGGTGTGGATGAAATCTGGTTTTGCGGCGTGTGGTGCGGTTGTGGAAATCGGCCGCAGGCACCAAACTGAACAGCTTGTCAGAACACTCCCCATTATAGAGACGGTTTTGTTTTGTTGGTGACCCTTGCAGATAAAAAAGCTTCTGGAAGCTTTCGATCTATTTTCACATATTTCGTAGTAATGCTCGCATAGATTACATAGTTGGATACCTAACTATAATAAGCAGGTGTCTATAGATATGATAGTTAGGTGGATATGTGGGCGTCGTGCAGAAACTATGATTACCCGCGCATTCGTTAGGTATAATGATAGTAAATCAGACCGCGGGATTCATTTGCTGGTCGAAAGTGCTCCGAGCACAATTACTGTTACAAAATGATCTAGAACTAGTTTTGAGCTGGATTTTGCAATGTATTTGATTTTTAATAAAGTTTCCGGTACTTGCTCTGGCTATTGTACATTAATTTTTTTTTACTTGGACGTAGAGACTGGTTTACAATAAGTAAGTTTTTGAATATTTCTGTTACACCATAAAGAAATAAATGAGTATTTTCTTATTTTGATTTAGGATTTAGTATGTAGTGATAACATAGCTACATAAATTTTTTTTGGGTACGAAAACGTGACCAAAATCAATCTACAAATCGAAAGCTAATCTGGTATTTGGATACGCCATAGCAACAGCCGCGAGATATAGCTAAGTGCGTAATATTAAACGATATTAACAAAATTGTTTTTAAATTGTAAATTAAATAAATCATTATTGTCAAATAACTCTCTCGGGTCCGTTATATTTCGTTAATTACTTGTCGCAACCGCAATCAGAGCTTTAATTAACGATTAACGACTCGAATATTACGATCGATTCGTTAGTAATGTTGGGAATTACTAGAATATTATACAGGGAAACTAATCTTGTAACTATATCTATTAGATTATCTAACTAATGATAGCTTAGATTGGAACCTGCCCTAAGCCATAACAGAGTCATTCAGACGAGGCCTACATTTTTTAGTGTTTAATACTCAACTAAGTAAAATGTTTTATTTAGATCTACAGATTTACTTCTCACGAGCGCGCGATTCGTTTGCGGTCGTTATTTTCATCGCATTTATTTCCCAAAACGAGATAAAAAGTGCGGACCGCGGCTACGCGTGTCTCACTTCCCACGATTTTATTATCTCATTAGTGTGAAGAATGTCTTCATAACGTGTCGCGGCCGCGGGACATACTTCATTACGCACTGTAATGCTGCTCATAAAATCCTATATTTCATTTCACCACGGCGCTCCCACTAACCTTACACATAATCTGTTTTAGCAACCACTACGTCTTTACTAAAGCGTTCGACTCGACAGCTCACCACTTTCACATCGATGTACGCGATCTTTAGATGACAAATCGTTTAGATGTTGTTGCGTGGTGAAGGTCCATTACCAGAAAGCCTCCAGGCTCGGAGGGTGGCTCGGCCGAGTTGAGCGCAGGTGGCTCCCTCAGGGTGCGCTACTGGGACTCAGATAATATCACTAAGCATTGCAGCTCGTTTGCGTGTACCGTATAATTTGCCACTTGTCTGTTTACCGATCGGCGATCATCTTATCGAGATTGTATGTAATTTATGCTGATTAAAATAAATGGGTAAGTTTTTATTAAGATCTTTATTGGTTTTGCCGGTTACAATGTTGCGACAGCTAATCGTGTACGTATCGATAGAGATAAAGATTGGCTTGTGTAGATGGACGGTTGTGCCGGTTCGGTCGACGTTTTGATTCGCTTGCGTTATGCAAATCTGTCTAAATCTCCGTCTACAAAAGGTATGGAGTCATGATTGAAATACATGAGTCCGCCAAACGGAGAGTAATCGTAAGTGATTGTGAGCTTTTGTAAGGTTGTTCACACGCTAGTGCTGCGCTAGAGCCGCGGGCTAGGGACGGGACACATCCATCACGTCTGCTCTCCCCCTAGCCCCGCGTGGCCGCCACGGTGTCCGCAGATTGCGGTGGCGTTGTGTAACTATCGCAGCAATTTGCTTGGAATCTGTCATTTCAAAGCCCTTAATTTGAATTATGGACTGAACTTTGAAACAATTACCGCGTCCGAAACCAGCACGATCTGTTCCGAATTAAATTTAACAAGAGCTCAAAGTCATTGAATTATTTTGGTTTATAATGTGTATTTTCCCGTTATTTATAGTTATGGTATCCAATTTCTAAATATAAAATGTCGCCTCGAGACATAATAGCCGATGTGGTAACGAAGTGGCCTTATCAAGTTAAAGTTGAATTACTGAGATGGGGTTATCGCGCCCACTCCGGCGCTCTCCGGCGCTCTCCGCCTCAGAAGCCGCAACCAAATAAAATTATAAACATTTCTATTGACATTTCAGTTATAAACCTTCGCTTGTTTGAATTTATTGAAATTGATACACCTGCTGCTGCAATCGACTGATTATTATTGATACGAAAACATATCAATTCTAATCTGTAAGCAGGTTGTACAGTCGTGATATTGTTAATGTAAATACGTTCACAGATCCATTTTCTTGGTCTCACTTTCGTCTTTAGAATAATCATTAGGAATGATTATTCTTTAGATTAGAATAATTGGTATTCCATGTGGCATTTATCTGGTTTGGCCGAGTAACCCTATCCTAGCGAGTGCGACGCGACGTGTGGACGCTATTGAGAAATTTAGATTTTACCGTAATATGTGATAGCTCGGTGTTATTAGTGAATGTGGATAATTTATGCGTTATGAGGTAACAGATAGTAGGTGCTCATCAGCATCACTCAGTAGGTACTCGTACATGTCACAAAGATAAAGTCACACACCAAATTCAGAAGTCAATGTCATTGAGAGTTCAAAATCTCAAAAGAAAACAAATGAATTTCTTGTTGATTGCTAAATATGACAGCAAAATATTCTCATAGTTTTTATTGTTTTCTCGCTTTTTATAGAACGCTTTGAGAATAGAAAAGCCAGTCATCGATCGACTTGTTTATAAAAACGTGACTAATAATGATGAATACTACTTAACTTAGTTTAGAGAAAGTAATGTAGAGCTCACATCGACTCTGTAGACACGAAATGAAGACGATTATAAACAAGTTGCTAACCAAAATGATCTTAATTGCTATCTACTTTCTCCATCTCTACTTAAAGTGGTTTTCTACTCTAAATAAAACCAGTCAAACGAATGACAAAGTCGTAATGGCCTCTCAACTTAAACCTCCCTTCTACTATATTTTACTATAATCTGAATTAAACGAGATGGCACAAGTTGAGAGGGTATTTGTTACTGCGAGCAAAAAAGTGTTGAATTATACCAAAGTCAAATAAAACTAAATCGATTTAAATCAGTGCCGCTTCGATGTTAAAAATATTCAAAACTATAAATAAGTAATTGATCCTTTCTAATAAAACACTCTTGTAAAGTGTACCTCCTCGTGTCTTTTTTATAGACGATAATAGGCAGCTTGTTAAAGAGATAAATTATGTTCCCGTAGCTTGCACACAAGGTACATTACATAACAATTACAGTTGACAAAAGTTTTAAAAAATATTATAAGAGTAGAAATCTTTGGTACTTGCAGGTGCCAGTAACAAATAAACAAAATAAAACCGTCGGTAAATAAAACATCGTATAAAATAAACACGTAACTCCATCAGAAGTCTTGATTTGTTTGTATGTTTATAACAACTATGAACATTATCGTAATTCTGTTAGAATCCCTTTGTGCTGAGAATATTTGTTGAAAGTTTATTCGACCAACATTGTGACAGGCTAATGGGAGAGCTGGGTGTATCATCCTATGTTATTGCTCAAATGATGGAAACAACTGCCTTATAAGTGGTATATTGTTCAATAAATTTTGAGATAATTACTTTATAACTTCGCCTTCTGAGTTCAGTGTTAGTCTCGTCTCGACCGCCACTAGAAACTGTTATGGAACAAAGCGATCAATGACTTTTCACTCGCTACTTTTTCAGTGAAGTTTACATCCTATGTTTATGTTTCCCTAGGTAGCCCTAGGTTACCTATATTTTCTGCACGGGGAGTTCCACCGCAATTTTTTCACTAGAGTATCTACTTAGCAGTTGGATTCGGTAACGGGTAAAACTACTTGAGGTTGGGTCTTGATGAGGTTTATCCGGCTTAAGCCGAGAGGTTATTCTATATTAGTTCCAAGCGCAGTCCGAGCTGACAGTTAGCTGCGCCTGCGCCGTTCCGGAACGGCCGACGCAATGCTAATCTAATTCTCGATTCTCAGATTCGAAGGCATGTAATCTCATTTATTTAGTTCGTGGACCCCACGCGGTAGAGCCTTCGCATAGTATAACATCACTTACAGTAGTCCATCTCTAGCGGTTGTGAATAGATTCCTAATTCCGTGAATTTTATGGTGTGACGGTAGCGCTTTGGTTATTTTGACATACCATTAAAAACTAGAGTGATTCAATATTTGTGGGAAAACCGTCGTATAAGGCTGTCTGTGTACAAGTATCTGCTGTAAAATTTAAATTATAAATAATAGCATTTTTATGCAATTTAGATTGTAGATTACTATACATTTTACTTTATTGCAAGATTTTGTTAGCGAGTTGCACCACTGACTGACACATTCCTTAGGCGCAGGGGTCATAAGGACCGTGACTGGACGTGACTACTGTGCCTCGCGACGAGCATGACACGGCGTGACGTGACGTGACGTGACGTGGCGTGACGGGTGACCGCGGATAATGGCGCCGATGAGCTGTGACAACTACAAATTGGGATTCAATGAGCAGTGGCATCGGGTGGCCGCTTCATGTTTCTAGCATTTCATTCAGCGTGTTGAATCTTTATATTAGAATGAGAATAACTTTGTACTGTTTCTGTCATTTTAAAAGCTGACGGTACGAGCATGATAAAAAGTGTAATTTCGAATGATTTTACCAGATTTTCCATAGATCAAAATACAGCTACGAGTATTTCTTAAAGTTGTTTGTTTATTTTTGATGTCATCTATTTACATACGTAGCACATCACCGTCACGCGAGACAACCGGCTTTTGGTTTTGGTGAAAGCAATCATAAGATATTTGTAAGGTACTGACACCATTAACCTCCGGGTAATGAAGAGCATCGATAAACAAAGATTACGAATAACACTCAAAAGAACCTTTCAACAACGGAAAGAGCGCGTTCAAGTCTTTTGTTGGAGTATGTTTGGAGGTGAGATTGGTAAGATATCTGGTGAGTGGTATTGTTCGGTTTGGTGCAGTCTTTGTTTGAGTTCGGGTCAACTCTGTGGGGCGCAATACACATATTTTTGGTAATTGCAGTACTGGTGGGTCGAAAAGACTAAGCGACAAATGCCTGCAGATTTTATTACGTATTTTTAAGTACTACTTAATATGTGAATATCTTCGTTATTACAACGGTTAGCATTAATGTATAAAATACATAAATTAAGATTTTTATTGCCCACACCAAATTTTCATACTTTTTTGTAACAAAGCGGAGTTTTTGAGGTTTTTGCAAATTTAAAAAATACCAATAACTCTAGAAAAAAATTAATACTAGGTGGATTGATAAATCTTCAAGCACTCATAATAAAGCAACGCAAATAAATACAGTTAAAATTACGTTTTCCTGCGTTCGCTACAAAAAAGCGCTTACCTCGAAACAATGCAACAATCTGCAACGTCTGTCGGTTCGTGACGCGCAGCCCCTCATTAGTCAATTATAAACGCTGGACGCGACTGTACGCTATCTATAATTGAGATCGATCGCTGCTTTGGCGCTGTAAGGGTACCTTTCACTGGGAGTGATTGGTGTAACATGGTTTGCGAGTATAATATTTACTCAAAACATAAAGAATGTAGAGTATTATTCACTGCAGTGATTGCCAACTACAAGCTCGGAGTGTCGACTTTTTAAAAAAGTTCTTCCACCCCCAACCTATTGATACGCTCAACTATTCGTGTTCTGAACACTCCATAATAATTGGTTGTTGTTCTGCGGTAGAGTAGGTAGGTCTGTAGGTAGAGTAGGTAGGTAGGTACACAGCACGATTGGCCGGTAGAGGCGATTATTAACCGGGCTCTGTTTGGATGCAATTTCAGATAATCTTTCAAACACGAATCCAGCATCTGGCGGGTTTGTCTAGTATTTAAAAGGAAGAGATCTGATTTTGATATCTTCAGTTTATTGGTACAGGGAAGTAAAATTGCAATTTGTGAGTCTTATGGGCGAATACTCAAACGCCATTCGAACCCCACTCAATTTAAGTTCCGCTTAAATTATTGCCATCTCTTACAAATTAGTAATGTCAAACAGAGGCAGAGCACCACTTAAAATTTTAAGTGGTGCTCAAATTTTGAATGATGTTTGAGTATTTCAGCCTTAGCTTATGTTCTCACTGTTCTCAAATTATGAAGCTAGTTCACTTATCTAGCAGCAAGAGATAAGATTGTGATACCATCAGTTTATTGATACAGAAGAATCAAATTGCAATTTGTAAATTATATCTAAACTTGTCTACAGTTGTTCTAAAACTGTGAGAGAACCAGCTTACATACGAGTACGTACAGCAGTGAGTAGCAGCGGCAATAATCTCAATTATTTCTATGACAAGCTTAAATGTTGCATAAAACCTAAAGTTCATCAGGCAGCCAATAAAATGCGATCATAAACACGGAATCACGCCGGTAATCGGAAGCCATGGCCGACGACCATTTCAACTATTCACTATCAGAGCAGCCGTTTTGAGAGCCCTCATTAAAGTGTTTGTCGGCGAATAAATTAGTCCAGCGGGGAAATAAACTGATATATAAACACTGCGATAGCATCGTGTGTTCTAAGAAAATGGAATTAATTGTTTTCTCCCCCGTCTCCCCTTCTCCCCGCGAGGCTGTGACTCGCCGGAAATACGAGGAGTATGAATCGCAACGTTTCTTGCGCGTAGTGATGTGCCTCCTGATATCGATATCGTAACGCACTGATGAAACAGTAAGATACCCGCATAGAACCTCTTACTGTAGGAGGTGACTATTGGAACATAAAAAGAGTAGCATTCGCTGAGTATAATATTCACAACCGTAGATGTTAGTTGTTGATGATGTTAGTACGCACGAAATTATGGAATGATTTCGAGGAAAATGCCTAAGTTTTGCAGTCAATTTTTGAATAACTATGATGATGATGAATAAAAATTTAAATCTGAACCAAAACCTCAACTTTTTTAATCTGCAACATCACCCCATCACTAGATTCTGCAACCGGATTCAAAAAACGTAGTACTTACATTCAGCGACGAGACAGTTTGATGGGTCGATGCCCCCTCTCCCCTGTAGTTGCTTGATTTATTTTTCATATTATGATCTCGACTGTACAGGTACAGGTATCTACAGGTAGGTACAGGTAAGCATTGAAACTACCGCGTCAGGGTTAGAGCGTGGAAATCGTGTAATGAAGTTCTGTTCATAGTCTGTCTGGTGCACAAGTTGCCGGCCGCGGCGGTACGTCTATTCCAGGGATTTATTTTATTTAGTTCGCTTCTCATTGTTCCATTTCATAATTTTTTCTTCGCTATTGCCTAAATATTTCATAAAGTAAGTAAACTATCTGTAGTGTCGTAGCTGCAGCAAAGCTCGTAACTAATCAATGGAAACCTACAAATAAATAAATAATTTTTGTTAAAAATAAATGTTCAAAACAAGTAAACAACTGCAAGTTAAGTGAAATGACGAAACAAAATGCATTAACATAAAACATATCTCGTTACAGCCACGCTGTAGCTTCTGATGTCAATAAGTACTTTTATTTGTTTTTATAAGTAGAAGAGCATCGCTATTGCACGGTGATAATTTACAACAGTGTCGCGCCTGACTGCACTCGCATAATTTGAGTAGATATTCACAAATTAACATAACTTTGAACATTAAACTCAAGTCCCGAGGTCGTAATATTCACATTGGGATCTGTCTTGTTACGCCGCGTGTCCAATTTCACAGTATTACTTACTTTATGGGTAAAACAGATTTTAGTCAGTCTAAAACAAAATTTTGATAATGCTCTTAATATAATAGGTAGGGTAAGTGTCTCAGTAGAGGTAACGATACACCGAATAAAAACAGCAGTTTAATATTATACTCTTTTTCAGCTGTCACTTTTAAACAAAATCTCTAGACAAATGTATTTCTTGTCCTTTTCACCCTGTCTTCCCCTACTGTCCAGTCCAATAACCGGTACGCGCCGGTACACACCAGCTTTACGTATAAATGCATCTCATAATAATTATAATAGCATCGAAGGTTTCAAATACCCCGGTTAATAGTTATGGTAATTTGGTAGAATTTCAGTTATTTTCGGTAATGACGGAATGAGAGAGACGAATCTACAAATTGATGCTTGTCTATGGAATTTTAGGAATCGCAATTTGTCCGCTTCTGATCTTTTCAATAACGTCCCAAATTAATGACGTTAAAGAGATTTCAGAGTGGAATGTTTTGAGATTGGCTGATACCGCAGTTTTGTATGCTTGACGTGCAACTCGTGCAACTGGTTCTAGTTATAATTATTACGCTATAAAATGACACAATTTGGTAAAAGATGAGTCTTTTCTGACTCATTGAATTTCCTGTTAGGTAGATTTGTTTTCGAGAGACTGGTGACCAAAACACTCGTTTGAAAATCACTATTTCACACAATTTCGTCAAACATAATTTGTTCCAGCTCTAAGTAGCGATAGTCCTGTCTTGTGTCCGGTCGTCCGGTTGTTTACTCCGGACGGACAGTCGAATGTGTTCAACCTGTCCGGTATTGCATGCAAGCGACATTCCAATTCGTGTGATAGCGATCTCAGAATGTGTCTTCTGTAGACACAGGGCAAATGTTAGGATTATCACATTTAACTAGAATGTTATACACAATCTCAAACACAGTAGGTATTTGTGATTATGTTAAAATTAGTTAAAATAATAACACCTTTTTCAGACAAACTTCAGTTAAAACTTCAGTCTATTTCCCTGCTCGGTTACTTTGGTTAATCGAACTACTGCAATTATTTTATCCCAGTGAAAACTCCATAAATCTCTAAGAAAAGCCCTTCTTGAGGCATCTAATCATGTGCACTGATACTTAGTTATCCATGGCTCTAAGTAACACGTAATAATTTTGGTGCCTTTTTATCGTTATCCTACTGGTTTATGAGCTACTCTAGGGCAGGACTCTGGTGAGTGTGGTGTGTGCAGAATGGTGAATGTTGCAATTCCCTGGTTCATTTATAATCCCTACCGACTCCGCGATACGTCACGCCGCGGGCGGCGGCGCGGCGGCGCGTCGCCGGCACTTACAACTTCATTACTCTATCTACTGGAGCTAGTACTTGCTCACTGTACCTACTTACTTATTCGCACCAAGGTACCAACGTATAAAGTTGAATTAGAGCCTATATGGTGCGGATCTCTGCAAAAAAACTATCACAATCTATGAAGAAATAAAGAGTAAAGAATCAAATGGTAGAGTTTTTTCATACAGTGAAAAGACAAATGCAAAACCAAAACGAACATTCTCCTCCGGTATTTGAATAAAACGAAAAAAAAGCGCGGTCTTTCGGTCTTGCATGAATAAAAAAGTACCATCATCGATAAACATTCCAATTTGTTTAGCATCAACATCCTGTGATTACCGAAACATGGCTAAAACCCGAGTAACTGTCTTCCAAAATAAATATCCATTATGAGCCGTTATAAGTACATCGTAACGGCAAGTGATCGCCACTTAGCGGGTTTTATTTTAGTACTAATAATAATAACAGCGATGCAAGTGTTCAGAAATGAGACAATTCTCGCCCATGTTTGCCTTACAGAGTCATTTAACGAAGCATTATTTTGTAAAATATGAACGGTTTTAGGAGTTTTCATTTTTTTATGGTTTTTACTTAAAGAATATCTTACAGCTACGCTTCGGCATTACGTACGTATCACGTAAAATGATTTATATTCACTTTGACTGTATTTTCATCCCCAACTTACTCGCCGGCTACTACACCCTGGAAAACTTCTTTCTATTTTAACAATGAACCTGAACCCGGCAGCAAACCAAAAGCTTAAACGATGTAGTAGCCCCGGTAGATGTCGCCACATGTAGCACCGCGCATAAACAGCTGGTGTTATGTGCGCGGACAAAGCCGACTATCTAAATAGCAACGTTATCTGCTAAAAGCGGTGTCAGATAAGCACGCTGCTATTACAATATTACATACACTAAAACTTACAGTTCTTGCACACGTTTGACGATGGAATGTACTGGCAGAAAAGCGAAATAAAATTTTACAAGCTTACGTCTTTTTTCTATACAGTATTTTTGTTTTTAATATGACACGAAAAAAATAATTATTTAATCTAAAAGGTAGCGACCTGTCACGTTACAAGCGTAACTTATTGGACGACTGCTAAAGGTAGGCATGTAATATTTGGACAGAGTACTGCCAGAGGACGCTAAGAGGATTCATAGATAAAAACTCCAGAAATCCCTTTCGCAGGGGGAACTCGCAGGGAAAACCGGAATGAGCCCATACTCCCCTATTCTGTAGTATTGTGGAATCGGTCTCCCTTACCTGGATGATAAAGTGTAGCAACGTGTGCTCTCGGGGAATATAAGAACAATGAATAAAGATTACTCAAAGACGTAGGTATGCAAGACAAGTGTTTATGTAAATGGCACGCTGCGGGACACCGCTAGATGGCGCGCTAGCACATTACATTAATATTGGAAAACAAATTAAAAGATTTTATAGCTCTTTAGAGATTGAATGTCGTTGTTAATATCTAACACCATCGGGAAATGATACTTATAATGGGTATTACCACGTGCCGAGAACTATGAACTATTGCAATAAGTACTTGAGTTACTGCTTGGGTCATATTCTACGAGCGTCCGTTAGTTAGGATGGCTAAATAACTATCGTTGTTACACTAGCACATATTTAGAAGATTTTGGACCCTTATGGATCTGAAAATTTTTTTTTTACTGTAGGTAGTTGGTCCATCGTTGAAAATCATGATTCCTTGATTGACTCGGTATTCTTTGGCAGTTATTCCACGTAGACCAATCTTTATAGATCACCGATCGATAAAGCACCTACGCCTAGGTACGGAAGTACCGATCATGCTCTCTCCCAAATTCATGAAGAAAATGATTTGGTATATGAAGTGCCAACATTTATACCTAAATGAATGAAAAATAACATTCTCAGCAAATAACAATGATAATGAAACCAGTAGACTATCGGCCATAACTTTGATGGTCAAATCTTTGCAAAGCGGTATTCTGAATGATGAGCGCTGACCGCAGCCATCTCTCATCACATGCAGGGAGCCTCGTGATGAGCGGTCGCATTACATGGAAGCTTAGTCAGGAGTTCCTGGGTGTGGCATACCAAAAGGTTTTAGTCAGACGTTCCTGAGAGTGGCACTCCGAACGTAGCATGGTTTATTGTATACCAAATAAAGTTTACTGAAAATTTTCAGCTTTAATTTTAGCGCTTTCAAAGAAAAGTCAGAAAAAAAAATTAAGAACTGTTATAGAAACTTTAAATTAAATAAATATTTCATTCATTCATTGAATTAGAAGACAGCGAATCTGCTTTTATTGACCATCATACTGGTGCATGTGGCGACGACGTTTCCATATAATAAGATATCTTATGCTGTCGTACGAAAGTCCTCAACAAAAAGCCAGTCAGCACCATTTTGTCCACAGATCATAATTTCCTTTGCTTATTTTGTCTGTGCAACTTTGAATAAGAACTACGAGCGCACAATATTCTTTCAATTTATGAGACAATATCACCATGATGAATCTTTGAATACGAACGGCAGTGGTTTTTTAAGAAACTCTGACTTAACCTTTCATTATAAAGAGCTGTTAGGCGCAGCACTGACCACAGCGACCACACGACAGCGGCCGCCATCAGCGGACATGGCGGCGGCGGCCGCTGCGGTCACAACTCGCAAGAACCGCTTTACGGTGATGGAATCAGATTTGGTGTAATGAAAGCGTTTATAAAGCTGAACGGTACATAAATAGCTCTATCAAGATATGTCCAGCTCTTAGTCAAAGCTTTCACCTCTGGAATTGGTACTTAAATAGCTAGGTAAGAAGTAATTTTACATAATAAGTAATAGGTTTTCTTAATTTTGACCGTACTTATGTTGTATTGGTAGATGGACTTTATCACCACAGCGCAGCATTAAGTACCTACTATACTTACAGATTTTACAGAGCATTGTTTTATCATACAAGTCTAAGTAAGGCGACTAGCTGGTATTTATTTTCTAAAAGTACCCACTAGGAAGGCAAACGCGCAAGGTGATGTATCGGGCCGTTTCCGCGAACTCCTGCGCATCATCTCGCTGCGCCCCGCACTAACTACAAATCTTGAAACACAATCTATTATTTTAAAGCAAAACCATAGCCAGTTGAAACAGCTAGGTTACAACAATTTAAGATGTAGCAGTTTACACTGTCTAGTTTTCAGATACGAGTGCTAATACTTGCTTAGGACCAGTGACGAAGAGTGCTTGACAAAAAGTGGCCGCAACTAGAGTTATGTCATCAAAATGTTGGCAATCATGGGTATTTTTGATTTTACAAAGATTTCTTTGCATGGCCACTGTGAGTGGAGCTCTTTCAGCACTGACTGATGTAAAAATAACTTTAAAACAGCATGGAACGAACAAAGTGAGTCAGTTATTCAGTAAGCACTGTGCCATATCTCAGGTTGCACTCGCGTCCGAAAGGGTAGTCACGAGGTGTAATGATTAACCGACACTCTTCAACATAAACTTATCTTATCCAACACAAAAATATACCTTAAGCCTAGACACTAAGGCGCAATCCAGCTTGCGCCGTTTTAAATCCTGAAACCACGCGATTTCATTGCACTCTGGCATACGTAAATCAGAGGCGAGAAATACAATTCCGGCTTCCTATCACGGGATATTAAACCGTATTTACATGGCGATACGGTTGGTGAGGTAATGAGTTGATAGCAATGACATGGGCGAGTAATGAAAGCGCTGATGGAATGGGGATGCGGTGTCGGGACCCTGCACATTGCACCGAGATACTTAAGAAAATTATTTTAGAACTTTGTAAAATTTATCTTTACACTGGTAATGGTCAAGAAGAAGTTCAAAGCTTCACATCAGCAATAGCTTTAGTTCATAGATTTGTAGAAAGAATGATTTCCTTTTTTACCATTTAAAACATAATAATATATTGAACAATGAGTACATACTTAGAGTGATTGGCAAAACCACTCATGCATGCATCATCACATTTTTATTAGAAACATTCGAAAAAATATCATTGTTGTTTCATCTCGAACCAATCAATAAAATCCATGCAGTTGCTAGTGACAGCCGTCTTTGACATACGTCACATTTCTCGCCCAATGACATCTGCCAAAGTTCTCTGCCCTAGTGTGAATGTCTCCTAGTCGTACACGTTCTCGGTAACTACAAGGTGCATAACATCTGTAAGGCGCGCTGCAGACGTCATGTTTGTAGCACCCTCTCTGAGTTATCGCTCATCGGCACTGAGTTACCGTCTATTGGGAGCCTTAGATTTGATGCGGTAAGGCACACTGCACACGTCATGGCTTGCAGCGTGTAAGCCGTGTTTGAAGTGTTCCTACTGAGTTAATGTTCACTGTGGTTATATTATGGATCTGAACTGACTGATCATGTTTGGGAAGAATTGAGGGTAGACTTACAAGTTTTAAATATAATTAAAGTAAACAAATACAAATACAAAATGTTTTAATTCGTTCACTTATAAGTATAGTATTGACAGTGGTTGGATACCTCCTTTTAAGTATGAAATACCTGTATTAGGAGATACCGCTCTTCCGCGCCAATATATTTTTAAAAACTTTTAGTACAAAAGATTAAAGCCAAGAATTAAGATATTTAACAGAATCAGCTATGCTTACTTTTTTTTTCTTTAAGTTCAGCCTTATAGTGAGACGATGCCTGTGCATTTATACTTAGGTAATGTTTACTTTAAGTCTGGCGAAATCTAGAAACAGCATAGTAATAATAAACTCAGATTCCTTAATAATAATATAGTTACAGTTTACTTAGTATTCTGTTGTTGTTCTGTTGACTGTTGAAGAATGTCTGAAGTCGTGAAGGTGAAGACATTTGGTACATCGGTGCATCTCTCGGCGCGCGCGCACTCCTCACATTCTGATATAGCTCTTCATTTACCAACGTTAATGTCACTTATTTAAACATCTAACTAACCTAACCAAAACAATAATAGAGGTGACCGAGACAATACGCTGCTGGATCGTACATACTCATTATCGCAATTACCCCAATGCACCTTATACTAATTTACTGCCTCAAGTATTATGTCTAATTGTATATTGTCCGAGTGCTTGAAAACGTTTGACTGAGAGGAAATGACAGAACGACAATGACAATGACATTGTCGTTGATATTTTGCAACAACTTTTCGTACGCTCAAAGTTTACACAGAGTCAAAATACCATTTACCTACTCATAGAGTTGCAAGCTGCAGGGACTCTATGGATTTTACCATGAATAGTCAAGGTATACTTAGAGTAAACATAGCATTAGTCCCAGTTTGAACCCCAAAATAACACGTAAATAATGACATTAAGCCCTGCCTACACCATCCTGAGCGGTGGCCGGCGCATGCGCAAGTCACGCTCACTAATGGCATGCGCAGGCGCAGGTCCCAGCCCACCATTATCTAATGCATAATGCATTTTACACCTTGACGAGTCAGTTGGTGCTGTTACAAATGAGGTGTGAACTAATTTGTTTTGAGTTTTAGGGTTCCGAAGTTCAACAAGAAACTATCACTTATAGTTCCGTAAAGTTAACCCAGTCTATTCATCTGTTTTTACATAGTAGTGGTTTACTTACAGATATTTGAAGCATTTTTTATTTTATTAATGATGTCATTTTTACAGATTCATCTATATTTATGTCTATACTACCTCCACAATTACTTCTTACATGCAAAAGTTATTGCATTCATCTGTGAATCTCGAAACCATTCATTTTTAAATCCATTCTTAAAATTAACTCATTCAATTAAATGTAGAGCCAAATTGACCACAGCACTGCAAAATGGCAGGTAGACTCTCAAAAACCACAGACTAACAGGAAAAAGCTGCCGAGAGCCGTACCTACTTAATTGGTACTTACAACGTACGAATTACTGGTATTCTTAGCTACCGTTGGGCGGCGAGAACACTCCAAGTTTTTTATTCTCTCTAACCGTAATTCAAGATACGTAACGTAACCTTAACCTTTGACAAGAACTGTATAATGCTGTTACGTTTGTGACTGCAAACATCATCACCATCAGCGTCACCATTTAGAATCTTCTATGAATTTATAGAATACGGGCTTCTTTTGTTTTTACATAAAAAACTTGACTTCATAGAATTATGTAAAAATCAGTAAAAATAGGTGATAAGTATAAGAACTAAAGTCACTTTCATATCATCAGTGTTTACCAGGGTTTGGTAGCTCTAAGAATTAATGTAGCAAGTACTTGTGTGTAGTGATACAATATGTAGAACACATGCAGTAAACACGTTCTTATAAGTGTGAGTTTTGAGATGTCGGACAGTGTAGGTACATGCTAATGATGATTGAAAACTTAAACGATGTGCCAAATATCGACACTTCTTTGAGATAAGTACTCTTACACTGTTTCTTGGGAATTTGAGACTTATGGGGCTGAGTACAAGGCTTAAAATTATAAAAAGATTATAACAATCGTGATTTCCATTGATTTCAATAATAATATGTCATTTTTACGGCGGCCGGGTCTCCACGGGCCGACGCACAGAACTATCAACTTTCTATAACACATCCAAACAGTTAAATTAGATCAGTAATTCTAAAATTAATGAAGTGGCATCGAATTATGGTTATTGAATTTCAGAATTATAGTTACGTGGTTTATAGTTATTGCTCGGATTAATCGAAATTATCTGAGAACTTGACAATTATTTTGACGTTTCATGTCGCTCGAATTAGGGTGAATTAGACACGGTCTATCGAGGATCGAAGGTTTTAGAAACAAGACCTCTCGAAACTAAAATAGGTAATTTATGTGCTCCGTGCTCTTGGAGAAAGAAAATGGTCAAACAATCAATGTGACGGGGGTTAGTTAAATACTTTTACTTAAATAATACTGTTTTTTATTTGTTAAAATATGCACTAATTAAAATGTACACAATAATTACACATACCTGTGAAATTGCTACTTTCAATATATAATTTACTTGTACGTAAATAATACATGTCTGAAGCTGGACATACTAAAATTCCATTGCGTTCGTAGACGGCAAATAATAGACAATCGTATTTAATTGTTTCAAAAGAAATCGGTAGTGGTCGACTCGCGCAAGTGAACCAGTGAGCGAGCTACTAGCAAGTTTACTGATCTTAAGCCACAGTTTCTAAATCTATGTTTCGGAATTATATTAAAAATTGCTTAACTCTAGGTGAGTTATGTATTTGTTAGAATATTTTCAAGGATCTTGGGTATTAAGTAGGTAGAAAAACATAGATTTTACTTATAAGAACTTCGGTAAAATTTTCTTTGGAACTAGGTTTTAGGTGTAAGATTCGCACGACCTGATCTTAGAAGAATTGGTGAACTTACCTTGAAAGTTGGAGTTTACAGGTGGAAAACAGTTGAAAAACATCACCACTGGTGTATTAGCGTCCGTTTTGACAGACGCGTAGTATCGAAGGCTTGTTCTTACGAGTGTATTGAGTCCGATGTATGAGATGTTTGATAACCGGCAATTAGGTTATTATAGCGGCGGCCGGAATGACGGATCGGAGGCTATGGACCGTGGACATTGTACAGCTAGCTCACTCTGATGATTTTTGTCAGACTTATCAGTTAAAAATGGAATATAATATAATGAGATGTTCATTTTGTAAATTACTCCCGATAGTCAGGATAGTATTAGATTACTAATCATTTCAGCTTTCTCTATATTATTTCTCGACTTCCCGCTACGCCTTCATAATGTCGTCGGTCCATCGGACAAGAGGCCATCGCGTTCATCGTCCGTCGTCCAGCATAGTGATTGCTTTCCTAAATGGTCCTTGTGATTTTAATGAATAAATTACTTTCTTAAGTCAAGTGACTGACCGCCGCTGAAGAGCTGTGATTGAGCTATCTGTATAAAGCTCGGTCTGCAGTAGCGTGCTTCCATAACAACTCTAATAACAATACGATGGGCGCGCAATTACCTACCAATTAATATCATAATACCACCTTTGGGCAGTAGCAGTCGGGTAGCTTTCACTCTCGCGTTTGGGCAATCTAGCCACTTTGCCTTGAAACGCCTTCGGGTACATCGATAAACGCCTCACAGAGTTCATTCTGTTCACTTCTATCGGGGATTCAAATACTTCATCATTGACACCTTCCATGCCAGGAAGAACTAGTTTTACAAACAGAGCTATCAATAAAATCATTGTCATCATCCCATAGCCGGACATCACTGCTGGGTATTACTAGGCCTCCTTTACTTTGTGCTATCCATCGCAGCCTTCTGTGTGTTATTCTTGAACCAACACCCAATCAACCGGGCTGACGCAGCTGATTGAATCACACGATTGAGTTTAATCGAAACAAACTGAATTGACTTCCAATGAAGGGCATAATTGCGTTTCCAATGTGGTTCAGCAAATACGAATTGATTCATCTTGTTTGTAACAAGTTTGTAACTAAGTGCTCTATCACACTAGCGAGTTGCGGGTGAGTTCACAGCATGGACGTATGTTCACAGAAAAGCGGATAAAACTGAGTTATTTATTTTCTTTGTGCGCGTTCAATCAGTTATCTGTCTGTCATTGTTTTTTTGAACAGAAAGGTCACCATTGCGTGTCCCGAACCTCCAATTACAGTTCTAGCCCCCAGCCGGAGCATTGCCTCAAAACTTATAATTAAATTACTATGAAAGCCATTAATTATACTCCCATTAAGTTGCGAATGTAACTTGCATGTACCTGTGCATAAATCAAGGCGAAACTCATAACTCTCCCCGCGACGTCGGTTAATTGAGGCGTTAATAGCGGCGGTCACGAGATGCCTCGATTAAAAGCTCGTATCTAGTATTGCTTGTAAGGAAATGTTTTGATCTTAAGATATTAATATGCAACGGGTTTAATACTCGTGGTCGAATGATACCGACCTTCTTGATCCTAGATCGTGCACCCATCACAAGTTGGAAAATTAGATTTTACATCGGATAACTTTATACATTTTGATACTGGAACATTACTTCACACCAGTGCTTTTTATGTAACCATTATCTGATAGGTACCGGTAAAATATTTCTATTTGTACAATTCTGACCTCACATCTTTATGCTCCATTAAAGTATGTGTGGCTCACTACGCTTGTACTTAGAGCAGTATAAGTGATTGTAAGTTATCTCACGTCAGCTTGCGACAGCATCTTGATGTCGCGATAAACCCCATACATCGGCACTGGATACTAATGAAGAAGGCATACTTCGTTAGCTTATCGGATAATATTAGCCGTATCTATAGACACAAGGTAGATTCAAGATTGGTATTACTAGGTATTACTACTCTAGTTGAGTATAAGAAACTGCCACGAAAAAATAATTTGACGGTCGCTGCTAATGTCAAATTTGACTGTTACGTGACCGTCGGGTCTTACATTGAGAGCTTGATTCCAAACTCCGACTCAGAGCTGAGACAGGACACCTGAAGTATTGGGACCCACCAGTGGACTGGACGGTCCCATCCGGCGCACGACGTGCTGTTTACTGCTAATAGCGTTATTTGCACTGTACAGTACCATACAGTAACGTAACTTTACAATAATTAGTAAACGGTACATTTTTAGCGTCAATTGATTTGCAAATATTATGTAGCTTAGTTACGGATACTTACTAAGTAGTGCCATATTTTGTAATGGTACTGACTACCACAAAGTGATTTCTCATGACTACCCTGCTAAGTGGACTAAAGGTTGGAGATGAAAAGAGATTGTTTTACCAATTTTTTCTATCGGCTATCATCCTACTACGCCCTTTTTATTTATTTTCTTTTCTTTGCTTCGTATCATCTTTGACACAATAAATACGTCTCTTCCATGATATTATTCTGTGAATGTTTCACCTCTAACGCACTATGTTCGAGTGGCTCTACTGTATGTAACTAGTGTATCTGTGCACCCTGGACGGCAATTAATGCAATTGCCTCAATATTTCACCATCGAGTCACGCCGATATAAATACCGCGATGTTTCTGTACGTTCCGGAATTTAGTAGTCTCGATACAGTCGAGTTATAACCGAGTTGTATGTAAAGTGTGGTCAAATGTCGCGGAATATGGTCAAATCTGATCGCAATCGATTTGTTATTTATCTGTGAAAGTCCTCGTGCTTTTGCGAGATTATCTAGAGATTATAATGCGTAAACTTATTCAATGCGCTGTTGTTTATAAAGTACGGAGGTTACAAACTCAAAAGAAATAACGTACCTAATAATATTAAGCAGTAAACAAACTGTTAGAGTTGCTAGCTGTAAAAGCACTGGTCATTGTGAATACCCACAGACAAATCTCAAGTAGTTTGGAGCATGTAAGTTGTAAAGAAATCAAAAGCTCGCATAGTTGTCGCGGTGTGATTGGCTTGCACAACTCGTACAGAGCAAACCTCTCGACGCTAAACTGTTGTTGCTCTCGATAGAGCCGTTGAATGTTTATGTGCTCACAGGCCACTCGTCTTCTCGTCTTTAGCCAAAGACAAATGAACATCGAAGTAAGGAAACGCTAGGTATTGTTTATCTGTCAACTGTTTCATCATTTGCTGATGTTGCGATTCTGTTCATAGCCAAGTTGATTATACAATGGCTGAAAATAATCAAGATGTATGGAAATGACGATATTGAACCTTGGGCGAGTGTGTTAATTTGTCCAAGTGTTGAACGCGATATCACGTGATAATTCCATACATTCTATTTTCTAGCGACTATAGTATGTCAGTTTGGCTAGAGGATTAGAGTTTTGACTTTTTAATGGAACCTTTTACCCCAAGTGTAAACAAATCAGAATAAAGCCACAGTTAAATCACAAAAAGCGTTTACATCAAAAAAGGAATGAATGTCATTTTCCAACAACTTCCTAGCGTTTTTACTCTTCGCTCGCTATTGTATAGATTTGTCTAGAGAGCCAGGTCTCGTACGGTGCACGTCTGCACGTCTGCAGCCCACTTGTGGGCGGGAGCTGAAGAGCACTTGTGGCGATTTGTCCCGTTACTGCTTCGTGGTACTGTGGCGTAGGGATGCCAACTGCCAGGCAAGTGCTTGCCCAGTAGCACACTAAAATTATTTCAAAAACTTTGTAGGTATCAAAATATTTTTTCTTGGTCATACCAAGAAAAAATAATACTTTCAATACAAAAGACATGAACGGGGTCACGTAGCTCTTGCTACGAGATCTTGTAGCATAAAAGTATGTAGTTCAAAATAGTAGAAAAAGTCAATGGAAACAGGAATCAATCTGATACATGAAATTAACCTGTCACCGTTGCACCACGCCTACAGTATATCAGGATGAATATCAGGTTCAGGTACTTATTCTTAATATTCTAGGATTGATAACGATGAACCTGTCTATTGTAGGTACTTGTGGATGCCGCACTACATCGGCCGCTCCGCCAACATTATAGTTATGTATTCAGTGGTAATTATATTATTATTACGGCTAAAACGATGATGATGAAAATAGAAAATTACCTCATCCCTACCACTCCAACCTGTCTGTATATCACAAACAAAGCTAGTGTGTAGATTGACTGGTAGGAGTACCACTAGTATTGTGTAGTACTGCGGACGGTAATGAGGTGCGCCGGCGCAGGTGCCTCGTCAGCGTCAGGCAGACCTCAAGAGGCTGGTGTGCTCCAATAACACTCCGCTTTCATTGATGGATGACATGTTAATCGAATATTATAAAAATATTCGAATCAGTTGGGTTGGATATTGGTCATTTTTTATCTTCTAAATGAATCGGTATTTGGTTCAAATGATTTTATTTTGCTCATTTAATATTCTTCACCAAGCAAGCGAACCAATGTAGACATTTTTTTCCCATCGAGCCCACTGGTAGGCCAGGTGAAAAAAAATTCCATCGAGCCTTTGCATAGTGGACTCGTTGAAACTTCTTTTCCCATCAGCCCCACCAGTAGGCCAGCCGGTAGGCTCTATGGGAATAACCCGTGTAATTTTACACAGATCCCCTTGATTCTAAATTTTAGAAATTAAAGAGATTTTGAATCAACAAGCCTCAAAATCCACCTGAAGGGGATAACTTAAAGGAGATTTTGAGACTAACTCCTATTTACAACCTAATAGAAAACATTTTAAATTCCCTGACCATTGAAAGTTCATCAAAGTAGTGGTCGCGCCGGTCGCTCGGGTCAGTGGAAGGCATTCCTCGCAGCACTCGTAAACTCATTCCCGCGAGCCTCTCCGACCACACGTCATAAACTAGCAACCAGACGCCATCTACCAAATTGATTCTAGACCTAGGTACATAGCTGACAGTGGAACAGCTGGTTCACTGCTGAGTAGAAAAATATAATAAGAAAAATACCTACGGCACCATAGAATTCTAAATAATTTAAAAAGTTACTTCTCCCTTAAAGTAAAGTACCTCAAAGTACTTGGCCGTGGCTTAGCCGCAAGGAATCAACTGCTAGATCAAGGCAATCTTTGCAATATTTTCGACAGGATAATATCGAAGGACATACTTTGGAGGGCATGAAAACTTACTGTACATTTTTTAAAAGTGAACTATCCGCTTTCATTCACCTGGAGAAGTTTTCTTATTGAAACCGCAACGGCGATGCGGCAGTAACCGCTCGCTATAAAACCACCTTTATTGCTCTGCACGCTACACAATGCTGTTTTAGTTCACAATATTCGTGAATTGTTTTTAACGAGTGCGCAATGAATGTCGTGGCACCCGTTATTCAATTAGCGCCGCTTATGCATGCACATGCGTCTGCCATTATGGAGATTGGGATGTGAATGAGAGTTCACAATTCATGAGGCTCACATTATTCTGAGTACTAAGGCACTAAGGTAAAGTTGAAATATTTGACATGTATTTAACAAGCTTTTGACTTTGACGAGGTGAACAAAACGAGGAGAATTAGTAAGAAACTGAAAATAGCAGGTTAAGAGTTCAACACTGTAACTCTTAACCTGCAGGGCACTGCAGCGTCCTGTTCACAGGTACATGGCTCAAATAGTGGCTCCTTGTTGGCATTTTTTCTCCCATTGAGTTACACTTACTCGTTGCAACATTTTTTTATAGAAGAGTTCCCAACGTGTTACACTTGTATAACAGTGTAACTCGATGGGAGAAAAACTCCCAACGAGAACCATCCTCCTCCGGATCTGGTGTGACTCGTTGGGAACCCACCTCTTGACGCTGTAAAATCATCTACATCAGATGAAAAAGCCTGTTTAATATTATTAAAAGTCTAAGAAACTCACCCAACGAAACCATGATAAATGTATTCCTTAAATGAGAAAAAGCCCGCAGCGTTGAATATCACATTTATTGATAGAAAATCAATACGTCAGTTTCCTGTCGAAGTGCCTGCATTGTTTCACACGCCGCGTCCTCGCAAGAACTGCACTACTTTATATAATAACTGTGGACTTTATAATTCCTAATAGGATGCAGGGTCTCCGCAAAACTACTATCGTTCTACACCGACACGTCATGGCAAATATACGTGGAGTATTTTATAACTAGAATACTTAACAAATCTAGCAAACATGCCGAAAGATCTTTGTCCGTTTTTTTTAAGCTTTGGTCGTGAGGAACTAAGTACCTAGTAGCAATTAAAAATTTATATTTTTGAAAGAGATAAGAATACGTGGATTTTACAAAAGAAACTATTTGATTTGTACGGGTTTTTATTATTTTATCTTTGTCAGTGAATGAACGTAATAAAACGGCCGGCGTATTGAGGAAACTGAGAGAAAATCATCTCCACAGTCACAGCTGCCATTTCTTGCGCTGGACCATTGGACCATGGTGTTTGATGACGTCACAGTACACATCATAGCTACGTGACGACTATGTTCCTATGCGACTAGGATTTTAGTTCATTAACCTGACTGCCCAGAAGAATCATAATTATTATTGTCTCATTAATGAAACCACGAGTGATTTGTTACTATTTTTCGTGCCTCCATTACTTTCATTCGTTTTTAATCTTCTATAAGTACGTTATTTAAATAGTAAAAACAACTTGTATAAGTGTAAAGCTCACCTGCTAGCTGTAAATAACTGGCAGTGAGTACTCTGCGCTTCTAATTCCACATCGGACACACTATTAGAATAAACAATACCTGTTTAACAGAACTATTAAACCTCCGATATGAACATTTCCAATAAAATATGTTTAAATAAGAAATATCTTCAGGATTCTCGCTGGTACGACCAACGATAAAAACTTATTCAAAACTATTTTCGCAAAACTTTGTGCATAGTATAGTGTTAAATTTGGTGCACTACTGCTTCAGAAGCTATATGATTTGAAAACAAATGTTACGAGAAAATATTGGTAAGTAAGTCAACTTATAAGTTTTTTCTAACCCTTGAAATCTAAAATACGTGTCTAAGGAAGGCTATGAGCTTGAGACGTGTTTAATAAAAAATGCATTGGATCAACTGGAACATTTAATTTTAGTGTCGAGTGTACAGACAGAGGCGAGTGTGAACATGCGCTCGCACCGTGTTCTCGCCGTGTTGCAAACCATCTGCATGAATTATGTATGCGAAGCAAACATTACTACTGACATTGTATTTAAATAATAACACACGGGAATTAAAGCGAGCTTTAAACGGTCCACGTAATCACATGAACCGGTCGTTAGTTCATTAGAGAGCCTCGTTTTGGTTCCGATACCTCGATGGGATCGCGGGACGAACTCGCAGCAATTGATAAGCGGAACAATGAGAAATACATTCAAAACTATAGTTTCTATTGAAAATATGCAGCGATCAGTGAGATAGGGTCGGCGCACACCGGCGACGCGCATTATGCGCATAATGTATGAGATGCGCCGATACGCGCGACCACTGCGACCGCGCCGCACCGTTAATCGGCCCGCGATACTATGAATAAAATATGCACTACAGTAGTCGCCTCAATAACACATATGACGATGCTATGATTGTTTAATGTAAATAAACGCATGCGATATGACCGACGATAAGCAAACGTCTTGTATTATTTCTGCGAAGCCCAGGATTTACTTCTGTACGGCTCGAATGCACAAACGGTTATGAGAATAGATTAAAATAATAAGTTATCGCCATAAAATAACACACCTATTCTGAGTATTTTAATTGTACACTGTAGAAGTTTAAACAAAAGACAAGATAATAACTGTAATAAGTATGTCGGCACAAAACAACGTCGAAGAAAATTAAATAAAACGACAGATAATTTCTCCGTAAGCCGTCTCTAAACAAGGAAGAGTAATCGCCTCGTGACACGAACGCTCACAGACAATTGTTCGTTTTACAATAAATGACGGTCGTTATAATCCGCGCATTTGTCTGAATGGGGACGTCAAATTAGTGCGGTGAGAGATGGCGTCACTTGTCACGTGTCAGCGAGACGCGCCGCGACCGACGCGATGGACGCCCACACAGCACGCGAGTGTGCGCCGACCCTTAGACAGCTCCTTAGTGTTGTTTATGTTTTTCTTTATGGAGTTGATTCTTCGTAATTAAATAGAATGAGGTTGTATGAAGCGGAAAGCTTAAAGGGTTTTGTATAGGCGAGGTACCTACTGTCTAACGGCGGTTTTATGTTTGGATTAATAGCTTGAATTCAATTATTTTCTATAACATTTTAGTGCCGAGAACGCGCGCTATGAACATGAAAATCGCTTTCAGAGTTTATGGCGAGTTGATTCACTGGAACTTAAAAATAAAATACTACATATTTTCTTTTGAAGCTTCGAGCTAAAACTGTAGTGCCTTCATTATGTAGTTGCATCAGTATGTAGGTACGTAATCAATGGTATTCAATTTAACTTCTATGGAATTTCATTCCAGGCGTATTTCTGAACTAATCTGAAACTGAGTGAAGCCAGCTGTGTATTCAATTACGGTTTATATTGATTGAATGATTACGTACAGCATGACACGTATCTACTGAACAAAAGATTTCAACGCGCTTCTTACTCCTTGTACTAATTTTTTCAAAGAAATCTGTTTTAATATCAGGTAAGTTAAAGACACATTATTAATGTTCCCCGTTAACTATCAGAGTTATATCTCAGTGATCAATCAGAGTGCACTGGACCACACTGGACCACATTAATTTCAATTCTTTAACTTTAAGTCTTTAACATTATTTTAACATTCACATTTAAAAGGAAAGTAATTCAGTTTATTTCAGTAACAGTTACCGCCAGCGCTTTCACTTTTTGAGAATTTGAAATTGTTTTGGTCCTAAGTATAATTTCATATTAGGCACATTTTTTAAATGGTGTTCACCCAACGCTATCTACTCACAAACAAAGTAAAGTTAAGCGAGTAGGTACTCGCCTAATTCCATCACAAAAAAGTAGCTCATAGATCAGTTAAATGAAAAATGTTTAGTAAACTAAATGAAAGTCATGCAGAGGTCCACGGGGCGGGCTGGCACGCGATGTGACGTGTGTACTGATCGCCTTCTCACCATATCATTACACTGACACACATGCACTGACATTAAATAAGCTATTTATAGCCCTAAGCCATTGTTTTTAAGATTATAAAAGCGAGAATAAACGTAAAGTGTGCGTCAAAAGCTCGGCGATGGCAGCCAAGAGAAACAGTCGCGGCAGAAGCGAATTCAATTACTGAAAAACAAAAACACCGCTCACTTTGACAGCTAAGTTCGATTTATGACAGTTGACTTCATGAACGCCCTAGGGGGCCCTAGATAGTGGTTTTTATAAGAGATTCTATGTTTTTATCAAGTTAAAATGTATGAGACAGTAATTTGGTAGAGTGAAACGTTGCTTATCGTGCTCACGATACGACGATATACTTTTGGTTTAAAAAAATGTATCAAGTCACCACGGTGGCTTTTATTAATTTCGGCGGAATTTTATCGAATTCCAAATCACAACGACGCTAAAGAAGTTTTCACTTCCAAAACGCTTCTTTAAACTTTGAATAGTTGGTATTAAAAGCAAACAAAACGTAAGTTACATAGCAGGTAGATAAGATAGTGCGTGAACGTGCATGTACCGGCTATCGATAGATCGGCCAATCCATCGGTGGTGATATCTCCGATCGCGCGCGGTATCTGATTGATGGCCAGCAAGAGTTGAGAGGTTTCTTAATATAATCTGGATAACTGTAAGGTTCAAATATATGTTTAGTTTGATGCCTAATAACATAAAGAACTTTAAGCATTTGTGGTGGAACAGAAAAAAACATGGTCGTGCTCCGATCTCTAATAAGAATTAATAGCCTTGTAAGTTGATAATGTGCTGATTTAAACAATTAAATTATTTTGTGAAACATTAAAGTTTGCGCTAAGAAGACTTGTTAGGTCCTAAAAGGGTTACTCACAAATACTGGTGTAATATATCTATAGTGATTGAACGATATAAATGTATCGATATGAGCCGGGTCCATCACTAGTGGTTGAAGTCCGTTGCGTGACGCGCAGAACTAATTGTATTGAGCGATTAATTTGAGCTGCGCAGGCGCATGTGAAACAACTTCATTAATCTCTTCTTTAATTGTTATTGAATCCCCGAGCGTGAGCAATGGACGCATTTATTTGAATTGTAGCTAAGTTTTTTATTAATTTTCATTGTGCATCTTATAGATGTCCTTAGGTACTTATACATTGGACTCGTATCAAGTTCAACATCTGCAATCAATAGTCGAATGTCAACTAGGGTCTATGATATATCTACCGTGACTTACATACGAGTCTCTAGTGAGTATAATTATTTACTTTGTGAAGTGATACCACAATATTACATATTGTCTTATCTTGTCATCTTAATGTCCTGTTTACTTATAATATTGCAACTGACTGTCTGTCGGTCTGTCGTTTCGTTATTTGTGTCTGCTCGTGTCTCATTGCATTATCGTTGCGTAGTGGAGAGTAAAGCAATTATTCCGGTCGGACAGACAGACAGACGTGCGCGATATCAACATATCTGTACAAATTACTTTATTGATATGTGGTGTAGATTGGATCAGGATCTAATGGACCGTTTTTTGTTTTACGTTTGAATTAAATTGTTATCAAAAACGTCTGTGAACGTGTGGGCAAAGAAGTGGCCTCTGATGATGTAAAAATGATCAAGATTATATGCTTAGTAGAACAGCGAATGATCTGCAAACTCACCAAGACGTTTCAAAATGATCTTGGGATTGGATTGAATAAATGAACTCGCAATCAGTCACGTATAACCCAGTAAGTAGGAGAACCTATCCATGATTCCCGTTCGTTCCACTCGTGGGACATGCGTATGACATTTACATTACTTAGGTATAATCATCTTAAAATATTATTTTTGAGATAATAACATTTTGCTACGCATTATTTTAAACGAATGCGTAATAAGTAATTTCATTAAAACACCTTAGTTGAACCACGGAATATTAGTACAAGTAGTTCAACAGTTTATCATCTGTCAAGTAAAAGCGACGGAACAGTATGGTTCAATAGAGTTTAGATAGAAGTATTAGAGTGTGGAGAACAGAGCCGGCCACTGAATAGAGCGCTGCACTCGAGTGCTTTGAAAGCCAGAGATCTCAATCTCCCGAGTTAAAAGCCTCGTTGCTATCGGGACTATGATTTGTGATGTCAATATTTTTGGTTCGCCTTTTAGGCGCTTTTGTTCGGCCGAGTGGCTCCGTAATTGATTTGCCTGTAGAACTGTACTGTGTACAAGTTTGTGCTGTCAAGTTGTGCAAGATTGGACTTTGTTTTCATTTTATGTAGTTATTTGACTGTTTGTGCAATTCACTGCTTTCTCTTTACGAAGAATTCGAAATTCTAAATTTTATCACCAATATTAGTATATGCCCTTAAATTTTTTTGTATTGTATTTTTGCGTATACACATATAACTATAAAAATCATGAATGTAATGTCATGAATGTTATAAATAGAGATTGCTCGAGAGCTTATTGCGATAGGTGTCGCAGTAGATAGTGTTAGAGCAGAACACAACACCAAAATCCTTTTATCGGTGCGCGGCACGCAACGCAACGCAACGCAACGCAACGCAACGCAACGCAACGCAACGCAACGCAACTGTAGAGCTACACTTTATTTATTATCGGTTCAAACGCTCTGTTTATGGTTTTACGAGTGCGAGACAAACCGACAATCAGGCTCGTTACGGTACTTTTCGATGTCACTTTACAATCCTATAATATTTTTACAAGTTCCTCTATTATTGAGCCATCGCTCGTACTGCCGGACAGACGGACGCGAGATATTTATGTTACGAGTTAGGAACGACGTCTAATAAATGAAGATTGCAGCCGCCTTCGACCTCGACTGTACTTATTGATTAATCACTGCGACTGTACACAGCAGATACCTCTGCCAGGGAACCATCACCTTTATCACAAAGGCATAAGGTTGAAGAAGGTTGTTACGTATCCAAGGTAATCGACTAGGATGCCATTGTCGGAGTGAAACAATCCATCTCCATTCGACGTAAATAAATGATTTGTACAAGAAAACATTTTGTTTGTGTAATTTTTTGACGCGAATTTATCTGTAGCCCGCTTGATGGAGAGCGCTTCAGAATGGATTCTAGAATGAAAGTGAAATAACTATTTCTAACCACTAAAGTTATTTAGATCATGCTTGTCCACATTTCAATGTTGGCCACTAATAGATGAGCGCTCGTCGTGTGAGCGACAAACTGACAGTCGCAAAACTAAATATATTGCTGATACAAGTAATATCATCTTTGTGTCGTATACATAAAAAAATATTAAAATTATACTTACTAGAACTCATATTTTTTTTAGTTTGTAAATAAATTAGTGGAATGTGAGCAAGATTAGCCAAGCAATGCTATTAAAAGATGTCTTGCTACCTAGAATATACAGTTACTAACTTTCCTCATAAGATGATTACCTGCTAATATTAAAAGGTTACCGAGCACGTTGTGAATGAAAAAATAAGAAGATGAGCTTACACTTTAATTATAGGTATACCTACTTAGATGTACTTAAAGATAAAAAGTGTGAAAACAGTACTACGACTTATGAAAGTTGGAGTAAGTAGGCTTTTATCGGAAGCTAATCTGCGAAGCCATTTCCACTATTTATTTCCTAACAAGTACATGTTTTAAATAGGTAAGTGGTGTAATTATCTGTCCGGTAGGCACGTTTTCGTTTCTACTTTGCATTTAAACCGATTTCAAGCCACGACTGGCGAGGAAATAATAAACTCTTTGCAATGCACTAAACTGTTTATAAGTACGCCTGATATGTAATTCTATCGATGAGATAAGCATCTGATAGGGAGCAGTGGATTACTGTACAGGCGAGTACTGGTTCTAGGATACCCTTCACCCGATGGACCGGCGACATGAAAGATAAAGAATGCTTTCGAGAACATTCCGACGACTACCATTGAAAAAACAAAATAACAGGCCGTGAAAATAGCCCAAATCCGTTCTTTCAGAAAGTTTACAAAGGAGGCCTATGTCCAGCAGTCGACTTTTACAGGTTGAACGTAACGAATAGGTAAATGTAAACTACTGTCATCTGATACAGTTACATTTAATTACGACCCCGCAAACGTTACAATTCAGTTACCCACGCCACTGATTAATAAATAGTGATGTACTGGACACGTCACTCAGACGTCACTAACAGGGCAAAGTATTTTACTCTTTGAGTATCACTGGCTAAATTGTCTGTCGAAATGACGGACAGAGGCCATAATATAGGTAGAAAAGAAGAAGAGTATCAACTGCCGTAAAAGCCAAAACTCAACTTTTTAGGAGTACCTATAGCAAACAACAAGATTTCATCAGATTTCTATATTTCCGATTCAAGTTATATTCAACCAAATGTCGGCGCGAATAAGCTCATTTAAGCTTGTTACCTGATGAACAGTGATGTGGATTTAGTGAAAACAGATCCGTCACCATGTTGTAAAGTCATGGCGACGATTTACGACTCCTCATAAACAGGCATTCCGTTGTAATTAAAGTATTTACAAGCACGTACGGAGACATTGATGATTATTTGGCCGAGTTTATTTAGAACGGTCACTTTGTATCACACCTTTCTAAACTCTCTTACTGTCCTTTTTAAAGGAGACTGTGTTCATTATAGATTAGCACTGAAGAAACTGGCTGGTTATGAACTAATTGAATACGACAGCAATTTGGATCGTACATGTAAAAGTAGCGTCAATAAATAAATCGGACACTGTCTTAAAAACTAGCACAAAAATTATGGTTCTTTAGTCCGCAGTAAAGAGTTAATTTATCGGCTGTTTGAATAATTGCAAATGAAGCTGTCATCATCAGCTTCATTTCCCATTATTCAAACTCTGAAGAAAACTTGCACTTTAGTTGATCGAGTGATCGAAGCGAACGAGATCTTGGTGACAACTTGGACAAAAATGCTTTGTATGTTTGTATGTTTGTTCGTCGAGATCTTTTGAACCGCTTATCCAATTTTCACAGAATTTAGTAGGTATATAGTACTCTTAAGTTTTACTGGTTTGTTAAATGAAATAAATTGGTCAAGGGGTCGTGAAGTTATGAGGCTCCAAAGGGAGTAAATTTTTGTAGTTCAAGTAAGCCTAGTACTTAGCTAGACGGCGATTTCGATGCGATTTGCAAAGTTTATTGCAACCATTGTTCAATAAAAATTGTTTGGGTTTTATTAACCTCCTCAGTTCGGGGCGAACTACTAGTTAGCTCTGCCACCATGGCAGGTCGATTAGGTCAAATTGATGGTGCTGTGCTAAGCAAGGAAGCGCAGCGTCCCATTATAAGAACACGAGTTTAAAGTTGCCATTTAGGATATATCATCAAGCCTGCATGTAATGGTCTGTTTTACACCATTCCTAGTTATAAATAATAAGTGTAAGTAATAACTAACGACATCTGAAATAGATCGTTTAATGCGGGCCTGTCCGCGTGAGTGATGCCGCCGTACTTTTATTGAGGGTAATTGAAATCCACGGCTCACCAGCAAGAGTAATTGCCTAAATTATAGTTACTTTTACGACATCAAGAGATTAATGGCTAAATAAACTGGATTAAGTTGGTACCTAACTTTCCAAAATGCAAGTGGAAACTACATAATTGTAAAGAAGTATTTGTCACAAGAGTAAACTAACTCTATATTATTATAGTAAAGGGCCATTCAAATCCAGTGATGTCATCACTAAAAGGTTAATTAGGTATTTTAAAAACACCAAATCTACCACTCGTATTTTGTAATATAATGTAATCGAAAAAGTGTCTATTTTTGGTGACCATTTGTACGTTTTCTTTCCCTGGCATCGCAACTTTTTCAAGCCAATTAGACAAAATACTCTGTAGTTAGATTGTAACTGTAGAATTGAGGAAAAGTGTTCCATCGTTGGGATCAGTTGTCCACCTGCCGTAATGTATTCGCTCGTGACAATTAGCGGCTTGTCGCGGCGTCCGGAGCGTGACGTCACGCGGGACATGCACCGCTCATTAGCGCCTGTCCTGTCCTGCCCGCTCGCCGCACCTCGCCGCCCGACAAGTGTGCGCTGAGCTTTACACGTACGGTCGACGTACATACGGTAGGTATATGCAAAAAGGCTGCATATAAACATTTACGTAAGATAGTAATGCAGAAAGGTAATCCAAATAATGACTTCTCTTTATGAATGCAACAAATCGACCGACGTGATTGGTCAAAGTGGTCTGGCCCTTGCATCCAAAAGAAACTTCATTCATAGAACTTATTTCGTCATAACCTCTATCTCAAATCACCCCATCATCGAAAACGATCGCTTTGATATACTCGGATATCACATCAGATGAGTCTAATAACTTACTTAGTCGCGTTGGGTGGAAACGGTCAAAATAGACCCATCTCGGCCCACGCGCATTGTCTCCAATGACGGTGACAAAACGGAGTCGACCACCCACCACACCGCACGACACCACACCACTGCTGGCTGTAGTGTTGACAGGAGAACTTTTCGGCTTGTTGGGCCGAATACAAAACTTCTAGTATCATAGTTCGTCATTTTGGTTCATTTAACTGGGAGTAGGCAGCTCAGGCTGATAATGATGATAAGAACCGTGCAGTGTCCGAAGGTTTTGTTACAGGAGTTATGACAAAAGCCGAAATTCGGATTAGAGTAGCCTTCTCTAGTGATAGATTTGACAGAAGCAGACAAAAAGTTGATGAGTGAGAAGCGACACGCGTCGATAGGCGTGAAATCGTGACGACACCGTGACGACACCGTGACGGCACCGTGACGGCAAAAACAGATTGCCATAGTGATTAGTGGGAGCCACTAATCTATAAATTATGCACTGTTTTTAGTTTTTGTTTGAAACTTGATTAAGAGGTTACAATTTCTTTTGTACATCTGACATGCTCCACTGGTGGGAACTATTTAGTGGGAATTATGACAACAAACCACTCTGTTTACTTTATAAATAATTATAATACATTTCCACATAAATATAGTTAGTTGATTGACTGTAATTTTTGTCATTTTTTTGCGGTAAGCTTTTCCCTGATTATATATTTGAGTTGTTTAGTACTTACTAATGATGGTACTTCTCAGGGGGTAGTTGAAGGCACGTCAGAATCAGAACATATTTTTAAATCAAGATCAGAGTTTTTTATCACCTAAAATAGGTATGTACCTAGGTGATAAAAGAATTACAGACGATGATTATATTTACCTAAACACAGGAAATATTAAATCATTATTAAGCGATGACGTCCAATAATCTCCACAAAACATTTTGTTTAATATCTGAATCTTTATCATTTGTCTACTCACCAGGAATGTGCATTATGGGGTCATGATGGATGACCATATTCCAATTAAACGCACAATCAAACCAAATCAATCATCTATTCAAACAAACAGACATGTCACTCAACGACAACGAACCAACTACTTTCTATTCAAAGAGCTTTCAGTATCGATAGGATTTAAGCAGTTTTTACACTGCTATCGACACGACAAGCATACGATATTGATGGAGAACGAATCTCTCGTGCCACTGAGATACAATGTCTACTAGTAGATCTAATGGAGGCCTAGATCTAGGCTCAAGGGGCTCAAAAAAACGGGTTATTCCGATCAAGCCCACCGGCTGGCCCACTGTGGAGCCAATGGGAAAAAAATCCCAACGAGCCCACGCACTGGGTCCTTCCAAGAGTACATCCGAATTTGTAGGACAAATTCTAATACATACAAGCTGAACCAAGCTCCTCTCAAACCGAAATTGTGGATCTGCCACTGGATATGTCGGTATCGTCAATGTATTCTATTGTATCGTGTAGGTGTCGGTGGTCGGTATCGGCTAGTGTGCAAACTCCCATCTGCGGTACGCTAACCACAAATAATAGCGTAGTAATTATTAATTAACCTGTGAGTGGAGTCCACGTTCCTCTCGACTTCACAAACGCAAGAAGTTAATGGAATCGCGATTGCTCGTCGACCGAATAATGGCGGTGGACGGCATCGCTTACATTTTAAATTAAATCTATTATTTCTTCAATACCACACTTGCCTCGATTTGTTGCTTATACAAACATGCCGGTATAACTTGCCACTCGTAGTGCACTCTAAGTCAAACGAATACGATTTCAAATGCAACGGCAAAAGTTCCAAGATACGTTGGCGCAGAGCTGATGGTGAATCAGCTTCTTTCACACGATACTCCTGACCCGGTGCGGGTATTTTTATTTTGAAAAGGCTTGTTCACAACATGGCTTTCTTCGCCATTTTATAAAATTAATTCAAACCTGAATTTTTAAACTTTTAAAAAGTATTTATTTTACTTCTCCATGGGGATCTCAATTTACCTGTTACAGTACCTACCTACACTACGATTGTATCGTACTTTATGGCGAGATCGCGGAACAAATCGTCCGCGAAATCGCTCGTACAGCTTTTTACACCATCCAATCGCAGCGTCACAATATCACGTGACTAGCCTCTATTACATCCAATAGTAACCGCAAAATTCATTGATTGGTCGGTTCCGCTCGCGCCGCGGCACACAATGCGCGCTGAAATATGAAACTTTTACCGCCATTTTGAGGAGCTTGCATGAAAAGGGTAAAAAGTAGCGATAACTAATTAAGTTTATTGTTGCAGCCGCCTCGTAGCGAGAAACGCACGACCGTCATTAATCGAACCACATCTGACCTCACAACCATTTGTTTATGAATTGCAGAGCAAAATATTTCATTACGGAACTAGAGAAATTCATTTGCGCCTACGTACAAGTTCTACTATTTTTTTTAATTTACTTACCAAAAAATTTACAACTGAACAAGGAAATTGGAAAACAAATAATTAATTTGGAGAGAATGTACATAAAACTAATAAAGTACGTAAAGTTGTAAAGTACGACGTACAACTAAATAGAACAATTAGGCAGCGATATCAGATCGCAGCTGATCGCGTACATTGTCTCGCGGACAGCGTTCGGTAGCGCGACGCTAACTATACCCAATTTAAACCATTGCTCCCCTGCCTGTCTCACTACAACCCTTTACGCGCATTTTTGAACTTTGTCGAAGATACAAATTAGGCTCGGATTAATGATAAACAATAGATCAGAGCCACAGTATTGAAGCATTCCACTTTTGCATTCTACGTAATAACAATATGGCAGTGATGCGATGGATAAAATAACAATGATAGGCGAAGAAGACAAGTTGCTATCGAGTGGAGAGTTAGACAACAAGTTGCAAAAGCCAAGAAACTAAACCAAGAAGTTGTAGTTGAGAACCACTCAGCTTACACTTAGTAAACAGTCACGCGTGGCCATTACGTGGCCATACCTAAAGATTTGGAAGCAATAGATAAACTTAAACTAAGATAATGAACAAACCTCATAATTACAAACTTATAAATAATTTGGATGACAAAGCCTGTGTGATGAGAATGAGGTCGTGTTTTATTTCATTCATGTTATATTAGACCAAGAGCGAGTGTGGTAAGAGGCTGACATACAATCTTGTATTATGAAGTTTTACAATAAAGTTCCTTAAACTTTTTTGATTGATTAGTGAAACTTGTGTAGAAACAGTAGAGGCTACTAGTGCAGGTTCTGTGCGAGGCAGCGAGGGCGAGCGCCGACCACCGGCGACGGTAACCGCGACAACATAATCGCTATCGATATAGACGAGTTACGCCTCATATGCTACGGCTTATTCGCTGTTTACGTTCACGACGCTTTACGTAAAGTTTACATTCTAATAACTTTATTTAGGTACCTCGGTCACGCTAACTTACGAAATGACTTGATTAGTTTTTGAAATTGTATTTGATGATTTTTTGATAGTGTTGTTCATAAGGCCGGTGTTACTATAGGAGATACGTGCTGATATTCCCTTGTTTGAGAACCTGTTATTGAGCCAAAACATTTGATTATGGTTTTTTATTTCTAAGGGTTTGTTGATGGGCTCATTCAATACCGTTAACTCCCTGACTCCATTTTTGACACTATCTCTAGTGTAATAATTTACAGGTCTTTGGGATTCAAAAAGATAGATAGATAGATAGATAGATAGAGATAGAGAAATATTTATTTCGCACACAACACAACACAGTAGAATAATCACACAATAAGAAAACAATACATAATTAATTAGAAAATAAAATAAAAATAGAACAGAATATCACAGAATACGTAATATTAAGTAGTTATAATAAATGGCTGTGGGTGATAACCAGCGCTGATATGAGCCAAGAAGGTCCTTGCAAAAGCGGCGCTAATTTTCAGTCAGAACCTGAGAAGATCAAAAACTTTTATTACTTTTCAAATAGCAGTTAACCTCATGTTATCATTGATCGCTAAATAAGCACCATTGAATAGCAAATCGCGACATACCAGACTACCAGTTCCACTCATACATTTTAATAGCGTCCTATCTCTCCACTAGTTCTCAATCGCAACAACAAGTTGTCACATTACTGAACCGCGATCCATCGCCTCGAACATATCGCGCGCGATCTGCACCGCAGCGTTTTGTCTCAACATTTTTCAATATAATTGATGAGGGAGCCAACTAGTGCGTTGTACGATCCGTGTTCAACTAACTGCTGGTCCAGCTGTGGCTATCCACCGACCAACACCGATAGATAAGCACTTATTCATTTAACAGGCGGCGACATAATCATAATTGTAGGCTATTCAATCAATAAGTAATTGAATTTAATCATGCTTTGATTTTATACTAGAGAGTTTTATAAAAAACAGTTTGTTTTTGAGTTGGTTACACTCCTCTCGCATGTTCTCGTTGGTCCGGCGGCGCTCTAGCAGAACATAATATTGTATACGGAGCTGTTTTTTGTTACTACTTTGAAATAAACCGACAAATGAGTATGAGGTTAGCGCAGACCTGAGAGACTATTCTACTAGTTGTGATTATGGTGCACGGTGTGCAACTGCTCTGCCTCACAGAGCACGTCCACCAAAATCCCCTACAATAGAGCTTATATTTATGCTTAAAGTTTGAAATCCCATGAAAGCTGCGTATTTCAATGATCCACTTGTTCTGTTGATTTGAACAAGTGAATGTCTGGGGACCGTGAGGTAAGGGGGACTTTACATTGTGTTTTTTGTACGGTTGCAAAAAAATGACCGCATCAATGCAGTGTCAGTGTATCGGTTACACGCAGCTGCGCCCGCGCACACTATTAATGAAGTTGAAAGGGGAATGTGATCCATATACAAGCTATCATTTTCGACAGTAAAAAGTTTCGGTGTTAGCCAACTCTAGCACTTTCACTCGGACGGCAATAAGTAGGTACTACTTTATTTTGTTGATATAAGAAAAAATAAATTACTTTTTTAAGCGATACCTCACGCGACTATTCTCAAACGTTTTTTAATGTTCCCTATTTTCTAATATTTATTTCTTTTTAATATATTTTCCTACAATACGGGTTAGATTGAACTATAGTTTCGAGTGGAGGAATATCCTTACTGTATGAATAAAATTAAATAAAGTCTCCGCGTGCTAATAAGTTGTTTGTTCGCAATTAGTGGCACGTGGCCGGACAATGGTCCCCCGCCCTATCACCGTCAGATGTGATTGTCCGTGCCCCGGGGGCGGGGGTGGCTCACCCTTCACATCAGTGATACTGATTACGTTATTCAGTATTTACAACCTTCATATACTCCTTATCAGGTTTTATCGATGCTGTCTTTTTAGTTCATTAAACGATACTATAAAGAAATTAATAATATCTAATAGGTACGTTCCTATAAGTGTTTGTAATTTTTTACATTTGCTCGCCATAATATTCGATTGATTCCACAAGTAGAATATAAATTGATTAACACTTAGTAAAATGGTAGTTACGTCCACGGAAGATAGTGTTAACATGAAAGTATCTCATTTTCCCATCTACCGAACGTGAATCACCACCAGCCGTAAAACCAAACGGCAGTTAAAATATTGGAGAAAATACGACTGATAAAGTAACTCGCGTACTAAATTAAATTCAAATAAATCCGTGAACATAAATAACCAGGATTAAACTATAAATCTGGACGTGACCCGACACTCGACGCCCGTTCACTCCGGGAATGTAGCGCACTCAACTGAACATGCATCTCGGACTCTCTCATCTCATGATTATTTTGATGATAACCTGCGTCGGGCTGCGTTATTGTATACCTCATCTCAACATATATATTTATTTCCTTTAATGTGAGCTAGCCTTGTTTGGTTCCAACACAAGCAACAGCAATCCTTCGCTAATAGTTTAGTTTTTGCCTACAAGCACACTGACTAAATATGTACAGTATTAGCTATACATGAATAAGAACATGCATGTATTGTTTACGAGACGGAGACAGTCAAGCCCCGTTTTCACTAGGGGACATGTCGCGGGAACAAATCGCCCGACATTCACTTATTTGTCTCCGGCGACTGTCGAGGGACACGAAGGTCGCGCGTGTCGACGCTCGCAGAGCATCGACTAGCAAGCTGCGCAACACGTGAATTTCGTGTCGAGCGACAGAGTCGCAGAACAAATGTCCCCTAGTGAAAACGGGGCTTCAGTGCGTCAGTTACTAACGATTCAGTTAAATTGCAATGATCATCTAAAATCATCAACTAGCTAGATGATTATATAAGTGGAGGTACTCATTGCTAGTGTTGGCGCTCTGCTTGTAATGGTGGACGTGTAATGCGCCCGTCCACTTGTCTGTCCTCCAGCAAACTCTTTGATTAGATTATCAGCTCTTTAATTGGACTTTACAATTTTTCGAGTCGACTTTTAGGGTTGTTCATAATCGGAGCTGTCAATTAAAAGTTATCGATAAAGTGGCAGCACTAAGGTATCGATCAGCTCGATGTTAATTACAGATAGGAGAGATGAGAGTTTGTAGATATCGATGGAACAGCACTTTCGAATTTGTTGGCTGTTGGCTGTTAGCTGACCTGCCAGTCGTGCCTGATGCCAGCTGCGATAGTGTCCACACCTCTAACTTATAAATGGTATGAATGTTGTGTCGCAACGCTATTGAGAATACCTACTCCGTCACATTTATTTATATAAAAATATAATAGTTAGGTAGGTACCTCGAGTCCAGATAAGAATATCGCCACTTGAGCTGATCGATAAAGATAGCCGCCACTAAAATGTCAATGCACTATAATGTTATTGAAACGTTAAATTAGCATTTTATCTTACATCATTTGTAATAAATGGTCCACCAGTGAAAATGTTATACAGAATTTAATATTAGGTTATTGATAAACACTTTCCTACTGACAGTTTAAATTCTAGTGAGTTACTAAACTAAAAACAATCAAAATGAATCGCTAATACTACTGAGAGGCCAGTAGAACAACACATTCAATTAAAAACTAGATGTGTGAAACCTCTCCATTAAGTATTCATGCATTTCCATAAAAATGTTGATTGAAATGGTCTCTGTTTGAAGTATTTAGTTAGATGTATTTAATTTAAAATCCATTTGATCCGAGATCTATTTCCAATGAGCACATAAAACTATTTAATTCGGAATGTATTTACAATGCGCACATAAAATACCGGTTCTAATTAATATCGACGGTGTGTTTAGTTGAAACTTGCAGAGTAATAAATAACCGTGAGGTTGGTCACCTCAACTCCATTTCGAGTAATACTTTTATTAGTAAAAACGCATTTATAGATTACTAGCAGCGCCTCGCGGTTTCACCCGCGTAATTCCCGTTCCCGTGAGAATTCCGGGATAAAATATAGCCTATGTTCATCAGGGATAATGTAGGATTCTAATGGTAAAAGAATTTTTTTAATCGGTCCAGTAGTTTCGGAGCCTATTCAATTCATACAAACAAACAAACAAACAAAAAATCAAACCTTTCCTCTTTATAATATTTGTATAGACTTGTGGTATAGTATTATATAATCTGTGCTTGTGGCAAAGACAAAGTGCGGCTTCAGCATCGATCTGTCGACCGTAATAAACCGTCACCGTACGAAGTAGATTACGTACAATAAAAGTTGAAACATTGTTATGCAATAACTTAAAATTGAAAAACATAGTTATTTTACACTTTAGACTTTGGCACTAAAGAGACACTTTGGACAAAAATTGCTAAATTCGCGACGTCTTTTGTAAACTCACACCAAGGAACTTAGGTATAAGTTCCTTGACTCACACGAATTTGACAGGCGTCATGGCTCAGTCGGTAGTAGCTCTGCCATCCGTGCGGTCGTGGGTTCGATCCCCACCGAGAACAAACATTTCTGTGGCAAACATGAATGTTTGTTCTGTGTCTGGGTGTTACTATGTATTATAAGTATGTACTATGTATTATAAGTATGTATTTACAAAAAAAGAATGAATTTAAATATTATTATCAGCAATCTATAGTTCCCATAGTACAAGCTCTACTTAGTTTGGGACTAGAGGGTGTTGTGTGTAATGTCCAAAGATATTTATCATTATATATAATCCTGGCACGTTGTCATTTCGCTGAAGGCATAGCTACAACCATCAAGTGTACGTAAACAGGAACCTATCTATACTCATTGTTAGTCTTCTGTACACTAGGAGCTAGACGTTCGTGCTCGTCCTCCTACAACCTATCACGTTCGCTGTAAAAATTAAACAGAATTATGTGATTAAAGATAACAACGATCCATTATTATCGGCTCTGATTTCTTTGTTTGGTAATAAGTAGATTAATGAGTGGAGTGGATTGGTCGTGAGGTGGACTGCAGCGGCGGCGGCGGCGTGCGCGCAATATTACCCTAATTATACTAATGAATTAAATTACCCTTGCCTTGCGTCTGTGCCAGATAATGTATCAATGAGGAATAGTTGGCTATCTTATTAATAATAATAATTGTGAAAGTGTAGAAGCACTTTGTTGTTACTTTTGACCTGAATCACTGGTTTTATTCATAGAATGTAAACTCTAGATATATAGTAATTCAATGTAGCATCTGCGAAATAAAAAAATCTTTTAGTAAATAGCGAGTGTAAATATTAATTAAGATTAATTATAAGTTCCTTTGTAAAAAAAATATTAAGTATTTCTTGAAAAAAATATATTTCGTTGGGCATCAGGCTAATAGAGTTGATTAAACTTTCAAAATGTTTAATTTACGTTGCGTAATGTTAATAGTAACTCTGTTAGCTACGAATGAAAGACCATTTTCAAGTGGGTCTTGCCATAGAGCTCTGCTTTTAAACGACATGTAGTCAAAATGACTCTTTTAACATAGAAGTAAACACTGTGAGTGTGCTTTGCTTTCTCCGCGCTGTGATGAGGAGGCAGCGGTGGCGGTGACGGTGACCACTCGCCACATGTCGCACTCGCACTGTGCCTCCATGTAAACCGATTAACCTATCATCTGTACCAACCTGTACTTATGATATGTTAGGGATGTCGTCCAATAAATACTATTGCGAGCTTCGTTTTGAAGACACACATAGTGGATATTTGTTAGATTGCGCTGCATAATGACAAAGATTTTATCCATTTAAAAAAATACTAGGATTTTTATACCTAAGCTACCAAAGAAATTAATATTTGGTACTAAAATGAGAGATCTAAGACGTTTTTATAAAAAAATGTTTTAGATTTTTTTCTCTGTGGTATTATCAATGGATGCTGCAGATGGTGCACTGGATAGCAGCCCTAAGACATCATTAGGCTTCAATAATGATTTACATAATATTTACTATCAAGCGATTTGTACACATTAACTTTCAACACCTACGGTCTTATCGCTTAGCGGTAATGTCTGATTTATGCATACCGCTCATCGGTACCACACTGTGGCACAGCACAAACACAACAGCTAGTAATAATTACTCAAGCAGTAAGTAACCTATCATTTCTGCTCTATGATAGAATGCGTAGTAGCTAAGTACTAGAGCAAGAAGGCGTGCAAAAAATATTTGGACGTGGCTGCCATTCCTTTTTAGGTAACTTCAAAGGTGTTGAATATCAAAAGATCTGAGGGGGCTTTCATCGTGTTTAGGCATTGTCAGCCATGAGCATGGTTTCATTCTCTTTGATCAAGCCACACTACTGTAACTGGCTCGAAAAGGTTGGGATTGTTATTGCGTATCGAGTCACAGTGTGACATCAATTAGTGTGAGTTTATGTTTCGTGTTAGCTGTCCTATTGTAGTCTGTGTAATAGTATATACGTCCCATAAATAGTGTTAATCTGTAGGTGTCGATGGCTGTCGTCGGAACGAGAAAACAATTAGTTAGTTGAAATAAGTGATGTGTGTTATCGCACATCTCTGTGTCGCGCTGACCACTCCGCGCTCCGACACCACGACACAACACACTGAGACGCCGATTGTAATGGATTGCTGCCACCACTTTCAACCATGCTTGTAAGGCTTTCTTCAGACAGGCTAGCCGCAGCCACTAGTGGCCAGTGATAGCCACTTCTTATAGTAAACCAAAATAATTCCGCCGTTACTTATTCCGAGGGACAAATTGTTTGTGTTGTCCACCCTTTTTTGTGTTTTTCTTTTCCAGTTTCCACAATGCAGGTGAGTGCAATTTAGTTCGTATGTCGTTCGATATCTCCATCAGCAAGGCTGCTGATAAGCCAATCTCCAGTGTACTACAAAAATGATGAGCTATTTCTATTGTGGGCAATTGCACACGGCACGGTTGACACAAATCCTTATTCAAAATGTCATTGTCCATCGGTACTGTACACGTGTTCTGTACATCTGTGTCCCCTAAGTAATTGTGTCCATTTTTTGTGCACCTCTTGTCGTGATGAGTGCGACCCCTAATGACGGTTTTGTCTAACTAATAGGTGGAACAGTTTTAATCTCTATGTTTAAATGTATCTTGCTTTGTTTGCGAGCGTGGGGTTCAGAAACTAACAAATTATTAGGGGTATTTAATTAGGGGTTGATCTTTGATAAAGTATTTATAAAAGGGGTGTATTGAGTGTGATACGAATGAAATGATTACTTGAAAGAGATAAAAAAATGTAACCCAAGAAATAGTTCTATTCAAAACAGCAAGGTATTTTGTAATCTTTCTCAATCTCATTATGAACTAATAATTAATAGTCATAACTCTACTTGAGACTGTTTTTATAGTTACTTGTTTTTATGAACTAGTAGTGTATTAGCGAACAGTAGATGCATTAGTAACACAGCTTAGTGCGGTCACAATAACTCAAACACCGTATGAATTATTACGAGAACGGTTTCCTCTAATAGCGATTTATGCGGTTGCGTGCACACGCGCAAGTGACGCGTGTCGCGAGTAATCGATTATAAATTGAAGTATCGATGTCTCAGCACTAATCCTCCAATAGATAGTTTACACAGAAAGTATAAGAAAATGCAGTTTGAGGCTACGCGCGCATTTGTGCCGAATGAGGCAGGGGTTGAATATTTAACACTTTAGTATTTTTACGCTCTTTCGAGTAAAGTACATTATTTTGGGTTCATAATTATAGTCGTCATTGCGTTGTCAGAGTAGTCGTCGATCAAGACCGTAAGTGCACCTGCAGCCTTACAGTCTCTTATTTTGTTTTGATTACAAATGATCTCTAAATGAGGCCGTGACTGTTATCCACTAGAAAATTAATGCACTTATTTGTAATGTTGCGTGTTTTACGCACATTTACATAACGATTTGTTTGGATTTGGTGGCAGTCGAACTGTCGGCGACGCGTAATCTGGACTTGGTGACGATTCGGACCAAATATTTTGGGACAAATTCTCCCAATCGTCACTTTTGATTTTAATAATTTTTGTTGTGACGATTCGGACAACTTTAAAAATAGCTGCATTGTACAGTCAAGTAAACAATTTTTAAGCAAAACGTGATATAGCTATTAAGGTGGTTCGATTTCCATATTAATTTATTTTACCAATTTGGGGGAAATTATATTATTATACCTAACAAGCAATTTTTATTTATTTCTTGAATCATAGAACTTTAAATCAAGATCTATTTTTTTGATGACAGCTGTCAAACTTCAAACGCCCATATCTCGGAAACTACTCACCCTAGAGTTCTCGTTCCAAAACCAAATGAAAGGTGTGATCAAGATCTAAATGTTTGAAGACAGCTGTCAAACTTCAAACGGCTATATCTCGGAAACTACTCACCCTAGAGTTCTCGTTCTAAAATCAAATGAAAGGTGTGATCAAGATCTATTTTTTTGATGACAGCTGTCAAACTTCAAACGGCTATATCTCTGAAACTACTCACCCTAGAGATCTCGTTCCAAAACCAAATGAAAGGTGTGATCAAGATCTAACTTTTTGATGACAGCTGTCAAACTTCAAACGGCTATATCTCGGAAACTACTCATCCTAGAGTTCTCGTTCCAAAACCAAATGAAAGGTGTGATCAAGATCTACATTTTTGATGACAGCTGTCAAACTTCAAACGGCTATATCTCGGAAACTACTCACCCTAGAGTTCTCGTTCCAAAACCAAATGAAAGGTGTGATCAAGATCTAACTTTTTGATGACAGCTGTCAAACTTCAAACGGCTATATCTCGGAAACTACTCAACCTAGAGTTTTCGTTCCAAAACTAAATGAAAGGTGTGATCAAGATCTAACTTTTTGATGACAGCTGTCAAATTTCAAACAGCTTTATCTCGGAAACTACTCATCCTAGAGTTCTCGTTCCAAAACTAAATAAAAGGTTTGATCAAGATCTAACTTTTTGATGACAGCTGTGAAACTTCAAAACGGCTATATCTCGGAAACTACTCATCCTAGAGTTTTCGTTCCAAAACTAAATGAAAGGTGTGATCAAGATCTAACTTTTTGATGACAGCTGTCAAACTTCAAACGGCTATATCTCGGAAACTACTCATCCTAGAGTTTTCGTTCCAAAACTAAATGAAAGGTGTGATCAAGATCTAACTTTTTGATGACAGCTGTCAAACTTCAAACGGCTATATCTCGGAAACTACTCATCCTAGAGCTCTCGTTCTAAAACCAAATGAAAGGTGTGATCAAAATCTATATTTTTGATAAACGTTTGAAGTTTGACAGCTGTCATCAAAAAAATAGATCTTGATCACACCTTTCATTTGGTTTTGAAACGAGATCTCTAGGGTGAGTAGTTTCCGAGATATAGCCGTTTGAAGTTTGACAGCTGTCATCAAAAAAATAGATCTTGATCACACCTTTCATTTGGTTTTGGAATGAGAACTCTAGGGTGAGTAGTTTTCGAGATATGGGCGTTTGAAGTTTGACAGCTGTCATCAAAAAAATAGATCTTGATCACACCTTTCATTTGGTTTTGGAACGAGATCTCTAGGGTGAGTAGTTTCCGAGATATGGGCGTTTGAAGTTTGACAGCTGTCATCAAAAAAATAGATCTTGATTTTAAGTTCTATGATTCAAGAAAGAAATAAAAATTGCTTGTTGGGTATAATAATATAATTTCCCCCAAATTGGTTAAATAAATTAGTATGGAAATCGAACCACCTTAATGTAACCACACGCTCGCAAAGCAATTTAAATAGCTAAATCATATTTTGCTTAACATTTTTTTACCTGACTGTACTCAACGGCTTCCTTAATTTGATGTTCTCCGAATCGTCACAACAAAAATTATTAAAATCAAATGTGACGATTGGGAGAATTTGTCCCAAAATATTTTGTCCGAATCGTCACTAAGTCGTAATCTGGGACGCGCGGCAATTACCGATGCCGCAACTTACATGTGCCTTATTTATGTATGAGTCTTATAAATGAGAAACAACAGTAGAAAAGGGTGTTTGCACACTGTCCGACACCGACCCGACACCAGCACATCGCGTCAGTGGCATGAACAAAAATAACGGTGCAGTTGACACGGAGAACATGAAAGAAATTAATGAATGCTATGGAAGCGATTGGTACTACGTGCTTGACGATATTATGTAGTATCGTGGTCGTGGCAGTGTGAAAGAAAACTGCCAATAGACACACAGACAGACTCCATAAATTGGGATTAAAATTATATAGGTATTTTGTGGTAAAGTGTATATTTATAATCTAGGTACTAAACGTTTGATCCACCTCTAAAACATAATATAAGTACCGCAATACCAAACCCGTAGTATTCCTTCGCCGAGAGAACCTGATCACTCTCACCTAGATAGTTTTCGCTGTACTGAATTGTTCGCGGTTTCAGTAGGTATTGGTGAACTCAATGAAACAAGTTGCCTCTGAACTCTGTGTATCATGAAATGCATAAGCCCCGCAGTATGTGTTCGGTTTGTCTTCCCGTGAACGGAAAACCTTCTGAATACCAATCCCGAAGACTTGAGAAATTTACAAAAGACAATAAAACGATGTTTATAAGCGCGTTAAAAGTTTGATGGCCCTGAGCCGAGGATCGAATCACTTTGATGCTCATTCCAGTGAATTTGATGAGTGTGATGACGTCGACGGCGGCTTGATGAACTCAACCTAACTGCTGATTATCAGAATAAACTGTAAAGTTTAATGATTAACCCCGTTAAGTTGTCGTAAAGTGCGATAAGTGACAGCAATTAGTGGTGCTTCGGCGAGGCAGGGTCGATGGCCACAGGTCAAACAGCTCTATGCCTATAAAAACTAAAATACATTTTGTTTATTTAGTAACACAATCTGACTCTGTAAGTAGTTACTTAAGTAACAGAGCTGCAAATCGAGCCTAAATTACCAAATGGAAGACCCTAGTAAAAAGTGATCGTAATAAAAAAAATTACGTAATTTAGGCAAAAGAACCTTGGTTTCATCAATTATTCTAGTAAAAATATGTATTGCTTATGTAATTTTAGACACATCTTAATATAACTTAATTAGATAACTAATGAATAGGGCGTCGTAGATGTTCATAGAACCTGTCTCAGTACAATCAGCACATTGTCATGTTCTAAGTATCCTGGGTGGTTGTTGCAAGGCCCTGTCAATACTCGGCAGTTTCCGTCCTCGCTCGGCTATTCTCGGCTCCCATTAGCAAGATCTGGATCGATAGCATTTCTAGAAGAGAGAAACGTAAAAAGTGTAATAATACCCACCCACATGCACTTGAATATTTCAAACGAATTATCAAAAGGCTTCATGACTTTACCCGTTCGGTACTTATACTTACCTCATCACTTCCATTACCAGTGGCTGATTTGCATAAAGCAGGATCTTCTAATGCTGATGCTGATTGACAGAAGTTATTAGGAAACAAAATGGCGGCCAGTCAATAAATAATATGACACACTATGGTTTATGATCATAGCTGATAATTAGCTGGCATTTGTGTATTATTTATGGATAAACAAAACGTTTACGGTGGAATGATGGCGCATAACGAGACAAAGAAAGTTCTAATTATGGTTTTAGTGTTTCATAAAACTTTAATGTTCCTTTATGCAATAAAATAATGTAGTTTACTCGGTGTGCTTACGAAATATCACACAAACATTTTTATAATAACACTTGTTCTGTTTTGAGACGCGTGCTTAATTTTTTATTTATATTCGTGATTGCTGGAGGATGGTGTGTATGACATACGTTTATGGTCGAGAGAGCCGTCCGTTATAGTTTTTTTGTATGTAATAAACAAGAGACTAGCTGCCCCCCGTGGCTTTGCGCTACTTGTTAGCTGCAGCGCAGCGGCTGCAGGTCGCGTAAGTACTACATTACACTTCTCCTCTCTAGCGTCCGTAGGCGTAGTTGGGTAATTCTAGTTTCCACATATTCGTTAACTAGACAATATGGCGTAAAGAAGGTAATGGATGCATGACATTATGAGAATTACTAGTTGTCGACTAATTACAGAAAATAAAGTTCATTAAAAAATGTAGTGTAGGTGTTCTGGGCCCATAGCCCGTTGTTATTAGTTTAATAAAAACAATTTACACAGTAAAATGTGTATTTAATTGATGCTCGAAATGCTAATGTTTTGGGTTTTTACCTAATTAGATGTTGTAGTTGTCTCGTGTCGTGTGCTAATGTGGAGCGTGTGAGACGCACTAGCATGCTTATTAGCATTTTAATATGGGTATGTATATTACATGTGATAAGTGAAATTACAATACATTCTCCATTCAATTTGTACGCTGAGAGAAGAGTTGAGTAAGTATACATAATATACTCTACAAAAATAGAGTGTACTGTGCCCGCGACTTAGTCCGCGTGGAATAAAATAATAAATAAAATAAATATTCACGGACATTTAACACAACGCATTCTAGTCCCAAACTAAGCAAAGCTTGTACTATGGGTACTAGATGGCTGCTAGAATACATATATTATATACATTTTTTTTTGTAAATACATACTTATAATACATAGTAACACCCAGACACAGAACAAACATCTATGTTTACAACACACAAACGTTTGTTCTCGGTGGGGATCGAACCCACGACCCACAGCACGGAAGGCAGTGTCCTTGGGTAGCGTTTACGCACATGGATAACTCAAGGTTTTTTCCAAATTCAATTTTATTTTAATTTTGTGCTCACTAATGGCCTGCGGATGTTATAAACAAAAAAATAAAAAAAACAATGTAGTTTGGAGCAAAACTGATGTTCTGACGGACGCGTCTTGTGGACGAGTTCCGCTGCATTAGTGGTACATGTATATTCATAAGGCTCTATGCATTGATTTGATGATTGACTACGAGGATACATTCAATTCATTTAGATTGAAGCGATAAGTAATGCCTTATGAGACTTCATGTTTTCGCTATGCTGCCACGAAATGTTGGAATAATTTTATCCGATAACAACTTTTTTATAGATCATACAATTTACTAATTTACATAAAAGGAAACAAAGTTCTTGTTTTTTCTTAATATTTAAAGTAAGTACATAAATATAGATAAAACGTAGCAGGTAATAATCTCATTCGATATTTGGAAATGCATGTGTGTGTATGTGTAGTGTAGGTGCCGACTTATCCATCAGCCCACGCGAGCTAAATGAGGATACATATTTTGAAATATACTTTACCAAATATATTGGTCACCAACAGCCATTATTCAGTATTAATTCAATTACCTACTACATAACGGTTCTTAATCACGATGTGTCATTTAAAAAAACATTCTGAAATATTAAGCTTCTGAATCAGTTTTGTAACCTAATAGGTTATTCATATGTTCCACAAACTACTTACATTATTGGTTTGCCTACAAACACTCAGTTAAGCGGGTAGGTACTTGCCTACACTGTGTTTATGTAATTGACGCCAGCCACACGGACGGGAGGGTCGCCGTCAGAATGATGATCTTCTTATCAGGATATTACATTTGCGGTCCAATGGCCATTTAAATGCATCACGTCTAAACAATCAATTATTCCATTTTGACAGTTATATTTAGAGATCTTGATAAATCGGTCATTTTGATCCTGACTAATCCCGATCTGGACTGACGGGGGGCACTTAGCCACTCTGCTATATGATTTCTAACCATAATATCATGAATACAGAGTCGGTTATTGGTTTGTTAGATGAGAAAGGAAAGGTTGTAGAAGGATAGGAGTACAAAGCCGATAATCCGTTGAACACGAGTCTCTAATGAGACGAGTCCATTATTATTTGGTTCGAGCATTAGTCTACGCCGTTTAGAAGAGGAAGTCCAGTACTACCACATACTACCTGGGTTAGGTAGGTAGGTTGATACATTTACGAACATAGAATAGAACAGTTACATAAATTTTTTTTAGCAAAACAAAATAAATGAATAAATAAGAACCTTTTCATAAAATAATAATTTACTAGCTTTCGCCCGCGACTTCGTTCGCGTCCCGTTGGATCCCGTTGATTTTTCGGGATGAAAAGAAAAGTAGCCTGTGTGTTATGTGTTACCTATGTGTTTATTGGTCACGGACAATATATTTTCCAAGTTTCATCGAAATCGGATCAGTAGTTTTTGCGTGAAAGAGTAACAAACATCCGTACATACAAACTTTCACGTTTATAATATTAGTAGGATAGGATAGGATATATTTTTTGACCTCTTGAATCTGAAAACAACAGTACCTATACTACTTTTGGATGAATTACCATCCACCTAAAAACAGTAGGTACCTAGAGTACGTTCTGGTAGAGGAGCATTTCCATAATACGATTACTTGTGTCCTTCGCCGCAAAATAAATAAATAACTGATCTGTGTAAATACTATATCTTATTCTGTGTCTGTGCTTAGAACACAAACATAATATTCAACAGACCCACTAACTAAATGATATTCTGTGCCCATAATGTAAACAGCGGCCTACCGTAGTGTGACGTCACCAATAAATCTATGCCAGATATTCATCAGTAGGTAGGTATCTTATTTAAATAAAGATTCTAAAAAGATTAAAAGAGGTTCGATTAGTAATTAAGTAATGTTTGTTGGACTAAAATCTTATCTTATGTAAATAAATGATCGCAGTTTCGGGTTCTTGTGTTTACTCACTGTGTCCACGACGTGCTCTTCAATCTGTGTGCACCAAACAGACAGATTAATAATAACTCATTGGAATGAAGCCTAAAACACACAGAAGACTTAAGTAAATAAGTAAAGTAAATAAATAAATAAATAAATATTCACGGACACCCCACTTAACACTTAACGCCTTCTAGTCCCAAACTAAGCAAAGCTTGTACTATGGAAACTAGATGGCTGATAGAATACATACAATACATTTTTTTTAAATACATACTTATAACACAGAAACTTTAGTTTTGCACTTTAATTCAACGGAATACACTCGCGCCAAAGGCTTACTCCCATCGAGCCCACAAAAAAAATTCCTCGATGGGGTTTTTTTTCCCATCCGGCCCACCAGTGGGCCGGCTGGTGGGCTCGATGGGAATAAGCCGCGCTACAAGTAATAGATTCGATCGGCATGAAACATCGAGAGACGAAATAAAGAAACAGAGTAGGTACCTATAGTAGGTATGCATAGGTGTAGACCGAGACTATAGAATTAATCAAAAGGTTAATATATAAAGGTCGTAGTATTAGTGACCTCTGTCTGAGTCATAATCCGATCCGGTAAATAATAAAACCTTTACAAGCTGTCACATAAACTTTATTTTATCTTTTTCAAATTTATTCACGAATATTTGGGATTCGGAAACAAAACAATTCGATCTTAAATAATGTTAATGAAACGAACAGAAACTAATTAAAGTGGATATTCGGAACCCAAAACAGAACAAAAGCACACGGTGTGCTGTGCACTGTGCAGGCAGAGCACAGTGCACTGACTAACGGTAGCTGCGATTCAGATGCGTACTTTAGCACTCTCCTGTAAATCACTTATGTGTACCTAATTCCTATAGATGATGTAGTCCTTAGTGGCTGTAACTAAATGTTTTCTGGATTTAAGCTATTTATGTTTTTAAAAAGACTCGTGTTTCACAAAATTGTCTTTTGTCATTGTAAAAAAGGTGTGAATATTTACTTACAGGAAATACCTCCTGATCAAGGTCTCTATGGAAATCAGCTAAGGTATCTATGGGAATCAGTAATGGAATTGTGTGATGTAAACGTCTCTACATGTAAGTGACACTACTGCCTAAGTTACCGAGACCGTCGGCTTCTCCGACTATCTGCAGCCTTTATCGGTGACCCTCAGTAGTCAGGCGGCGACCGCGCCGGACCCAGACCTAGCAGTTGTCATGACATCGACCGGTTCATTTTGATCTAAAATCTTTCTTTGTCAAGGATAGATATACCACCTTAACAAATACGAGTAGGTATCTGAAATCTCGACTAAAATAATCAAAGTTTATTCATAATATATTCTCTAATATTCTTACACGCTACAACTATATAAACTATTTACTTACAAATTGAACTGCGAATGGCTTCACTAATATATAAATACGGAATCATTTACATATTTATTTTGATATAATAAGTTGCAGGTAGCACGAACCTGTATTGTAAAGTTAAATGCAAATCACTAGATGGTATCGTGAGGAGTAGTCCCAGAAGCTGTCAAGCGCGAGTCTCACATGTTTCCGTCGCCGCATGGGGCACGGCGGCGGCATGCCGCTGATACCATCACATCATGCACCATGCCAAGCGCCATGCCACTGCACCAGGCACCATTGTCTACATTCATTATGCAGGTATCCGGATCACCCTGACAACTCTTGATAAAACTGTTCTGAATTCAAATGTTACTAAACTAAAGAGGTCCCTCTGAGATTTTTGTAGAGATTAAAGCAATATGTGGATAATGCTTAACTATTCAGACTATTAAATATCTTCTCGTTAATTGGCTTTTACAAAAGTATGACGCGCCAAAAATTATTTTAATAAATAAATTCGCTCCATAAACTTCAATGACAAGGTTATTTTATGGACGTTCTTCATTTTATTAAATAAATTTAGAATTTAGAATAGATAAAAGAAACATACAAAAAACGCCTTAAAACCTACAAAAAAATACCTTTCAAATAATACTAAGTTCTTAACTAAATTCGGTTTGCTACCCCTTCTATTATTGACATTTTGATAAAGAAAATTAAAAACGAAATGATGTTTCTCACTTTCTAAAAATGCTGAAAAATAAAATCTAAAACTATTCCCCAAGTAAATAGATTTAGTAGTTATTGAGGACGGACACACTCGCAAAATCCTACAAAAGTCGTAGCGCGGGGAGCGCGTTGAAGTCTTTTCCTGCGCGGAACCGAGCGCCGCGCACTAACTACTGCTCATACTACGGTCTGCACTGTTTACAATAGTAACCACTACTTATTCTGTGGCCTGAAAACTTACATCCTAGTAAGTTGTACTTATTCCATGGTGTGAAACAGTTGTGCAATGTCATTGCACATGACAGGTGCACAGGATAAACATTTTCTCGGAAACTCGTCCAATGACTCGTATTGACTGGACATTCTGATGTAATACTCTACTGATTCCAGTAGTCACGGCTCACAAGAAACCACAAGGAATGTCCGGGCTTCTCAATGAGAGAACCTCAACAAACCATTTTGAGACAAACTTGTCCTAACTCCCACTTACAGTAGCTTGTATTTACCACCTGGTAACACGATACAGTTACATTTTCTGATAGAATCAACTCGATGTTTTTCAAATAAGCGAGTCAACGTAATTCATTCGTACATTGAGCGTTGTGATGCAAAGTGATGCGGCGTGTCGTGTTCGCTGCGTGACGTCGCGCGTCGCGTCGTGTCGTGTCGCGTTCCCCGCGGCGGCGGCGTGACGTCACTCACGCACTTTACGACGATCGGCCCACTTCGACACCCCAGTCGATATCTCTGTCGTTACAGTTATTATGAGTTCCATTCTTTATGGGCTTATTGGAACCCCGAAATATTGTGAATGAGCGTCGTTGAATCCTCAATTTATAGAGATTATACATGCCTTTGTTGAAGTGGGTTGGGTGTGTAGACCGCTAGGTCGATAGCTGTAAGCACCTCGTGAGAATGGACGTGAACCGCTCTTACGTAGCATTTCAATACTTTAGTATTTAGTTTATTGGAACTACAAAATAAATGAGATCATTTCCAAAGTATGTGACGCGGTGAGAGTAGGTCTGGGGTGTGGTCTGGAATGTGACTTTTGGGAGTCATAAATGAGTTTATTGACCTCCAGAAGGCAGCAATCAAAATAAATTAATTTTCAGTAGGTAGGTTAGGTACATACAGTAGGTACATAAGATAGCGTGCTCTCGATTGAATCGCGGCGTGAGTGATGGCGCGACGCGCGAGTGCGGACGAACTACACAGAAATAAAAGAGTTGTTAACTTTTATTTGGGAGTTGTCGGCTCGTAAACCGGACCCTTATAAATTGGTGAATGTCACAATAAACCGATCGAGATACCTGTTCAGAGTCTGAAGGCTCGCCGCCACAAACATTCATAGTGATACAACAACAGAGGTTCAAACTAAAGGTTGTATACTAGACTGCTAACGACAGAGGCAAATGATGTGATCCTCAAAAAAATGTAAAAGTTTTCAGTTCGGCCCAGTCTGTCGCGGGCACTCGCGGGCAGGTCAGGAGGCTCTCACGACGCTCACGTTTCAACCAATTCTGCGCGAGTGTTGCGCGCGCTCGTAAAACGCGACATTATAATGGAATGAAGCTCCAAATATACGCGGTGGTTCACTAATTGGACATGAACATTCAGAAAAACTTATATTAAGTAGGTGCAAAAATTCCAAACTATCATAACAGCATAATTATTACACTGAGGCCGTTGGAAAATAAACCCAACGACAATACTCAAAATGAGTGGTTCGATTGTTCAAAGGAAGACGATTCATAAGCCCAAGCTTCCATGATTTCAAAATCGTTAGCTTTTACATACTTGTATAAAAGCAAGAATGTGCGAGCTAAACACACTTCGAGCAAAATAATTTGGCTGTTTGTTCAGGCGCGACGCAGCGCAGCGGCAGCGGACGGACAAATTGAATGTTTGTCATCGCCTTCAATCCAACATCGATGCAATACTAAAGCTTTACAGCCCCGCAATAAAGGCCACTAATTGAGAGAATCAGGCACTTTTGGGAGGTTGTCTTTTTGCCCAAACCGCACACATAAATCGTCGGAGGTAGGAGGGGAGGACCTCATTAAAATACCTACAGGAGAATCTGAGGATGTTGTAATAAAGGCTGGGCTCGTGAGAAACGACAACTAATTAAGGAAAAGAAAAAACGCGAATCGAACGAACCCGGGCGAGGCCATGTCGGTGGCCCTCAGCCGCCGCCGCCGCCGCGGCCGCCACCCGTCGGTCACTATACCAAGCTATAGGTTAGGTGGGTACGTATAGGTGAGGCACGGATGTGTACGTACGACGAATTGGGATACATAATAATTTAGAGTAACCAACGCCAGGTAAGGGTATCTTACATTCATATCGCAATACGGATACAGATTCACTAAATTATCCTTTTTTATTGCAGCATACCAAACTCAGAAATAAGTGTATTTTTTCACTTATTTTCAAAAGATCAAAATCACCACAAACCAACTTTTGAGCCAATAATAATTGTCAATCTTTGTTGGATAGTTTTGTGAGTAAAGTAGTGTATTGTGTAAGTTCCGCAGTGCGTTGGCATTGGCACAGTGGTGATGATGATGATGCCAGTGAGCGGAGCCACGCCGTCTGATGGAACTACCACTTACCATAATAACTTGGTGTCATCCAATTTGAATAATTATGGCAGCGGTTATGGCGAGACCGCGCAGTAAGATACCATTAGCTGATGCGACTAACTTGCTAACTACTATTTACATATTATTTAGTTCGACGACGGATGAGTAGCATTGAAGTTACCTGAGTAAGGCTTCTGTATTTATATACATTAGTATCTGCCGCTTTAGGAACTACCTGGTTTAGGCTCTAAAAATGCTGAAGCCATACTATCAATCAATATAATCATTATTGATATAGTAATAAGACTTGTAATGTATCTTAGGAAAATATTTCAAAGAAGTAAGTATTTAGTTGTCAGCGTTTGTTAGGAAATAGAACTGTTTAGGTACATTGTCATCTCAAGTCCTACGTTAGGAGCAATCTAATCAGAGATCAGGTGAGCCCTCATCTCGCGAAGAGATAAACCGTAATGGAGACTCCGAATGCGGGGACATTAATGGACTGCCAGTTAACACTGGGACAGCTATAAATTGTGTCTCAAGCTCGTCGATAGCATAGTACGGCTGGAATCAGTAGTGCAACTGATACTGTCATATCAAAATAATGGGAATTTGCGTTATTTTATTCACAGTTTCAAAACTTAAAAATGTTTGAAAACTACCTTTGATTGATTACGTACATGTAAAATTATGTGCAGACGTGACAAGTACAAAGCCAGGAACACATCATTTTTAGTCTCCGTAGGAAATTTACCAATATCGCGCCAAAAATGTTCTTTTGACTAACGCGGAATTCTGGTAAGAGTTTCAGTATGAAGATGCAGTACTATTACTCTGTGCTTCGTCACACAGTTAGGTACTGAAGGTGTCCCGTAGGCCTGCAGGTCCGCGGCACCTCTACGAGTGTCTCCGGGGCCGGTGGCGGTGCGTTTGTCGCGGAGATATCTAATCTGCTATTGTTTCCATTGTACAGGTGCTACCTGCCTGCCTTGTCGCTGCCGTGTTGTGCCACAAACTGGACTGCCTCTACTTGCCTAATGTTAGTTTTGTTTTGTGTTGGTTTAGTTTGGCAATCAGTGGAATGCTTGGTTACACCTGGTTATACCTGTAAGTAATTTGTAACATAGATAAGTAGCTGCCGCGCTATGCACAATCATTTGATGCTGGACGTTCGTATCATTAAACCACCTGAATGACGGAGCTTTGCTCGCTATTTTTTTAGTTTTTATTTATATGGACATAACCAATAAGCAGTACTTATTTAGTTAGAAAAGGTTCTATGCTCAACACTGCCATCTATTTAACGATTAGAAGTATAACTTCAAAAAATAGTATTATAATTCGCCATTAGATGTCGGGAAGAAACACATTTTTCTGTTGAAGTGTTTACTTAAAAAACACGAATAAAACGACATTTTCTGAAAATGTGTCCTAGCTAGATCGATTTATCGCCTCCGAAATCACCTGTATACAAAATTTCATGAAAATCGTTGGAGCCGTTTTCGACATTCGGAGATAAATATATAAGAATTGCTCGTTTAAAGGTATTAGATATTTATAGTTGTCTTTTTTTGTTGAAGTGTCGTAAACGACATTGTCGTCGTTGTAATGTCGAACGGATGACTCAATTTGATCGTGTAAGGACATCGTCTCATTTGCAAATGATGCGGACGGTTTCACGATCATCGAGCCGCGTAAGGGCGCAATTACACGCGCGCTATATCGAATAGCGAGGATGAGCAAAAAAGCGTGGATATTGCGCGTGCGCACCTCACCATCAACAAATCTACACAAAAACATGCGCATAATAAAGCGAACCACGCGATAGGGATGGGAGTACTCCGTTGACATTGATATGGGTATCAAACCTGTATGTTGCTATCCGAGATTGTTTTGTTTTTTGTAGTTTTAATTAAAAGCTCGGATACGACGGACGCTGCATTATCATGACATTTATCACGATGGAAGCAAATCCTTTCGGGCGAGCTCTACACAAAATAAACAGACAAATCTAGGCAGGTTCCTAAATTTATTTGAATTTCAAGTTTAATACATGCAATAGGAGCACGTGTTGCGATGAGCTAAGAGTTGGTAGGTGATAGGTTACGCGTAATATATGTGTATAAAACTGTAAGGTATAATCAGCTTTTGCTAAAGAAATACTAATAGTAAATGAATGAGGAGTGATGAGTTTCCATCACTAGCGCACATCGAGCGCGGATAATCGACCGCGCACCGCCGCGTCTGCCAATTAGCGTAGAGAAGTGCATAAAAACGTGCGTGTGCGCAGCATATAATTACTATACTGCCTTCTTAGGGAAAAATGTGTGATCGTAAAACAAGGCGTGGTCGGTGATAACCTGCGCTGGCAAATATAATGCAAAAGCGTGGTGAATAATGTAAATGGTTTTATAACACATTTGCTCGTAAAGGGTCTCTTATTTCACACATTTCAGTATCGTGATGTATGTCATTACGCACTCGTGCGTTATGGTAATGTAAAACGTACGGTTTATCAAGATGCTCCCACTAAAACGAACGGAACCTTTTTTAAATCTTAGCAAAGAGTTTTTATGTCAGTAAAGTGGTCAACATTTTATGAATAAATTTGACTTTGGGAGATAAAAAATAAGCATTTAATTCTTTTACAAATTGTAAAAATTTTTCTAACTACTTTAACAAGTGATTTATTCGTATTAGAAAGTAAGGTAAAACGTACGGTTTATCAAGATACTCCGTCTAAAACGAACGAACCTTTTTTAAATCTTAGCAAAGAGTTTTTATAGCGCTGATGCGCGCGCATCGCTAATTTGTGATAAAGTAAAAATTATTCCCGCGCTTTTTACTTTTATAAAATTAATAAGTTAATTTTACTTTTAAACAACTTTAACGAGTTTTATTTATTTCCTCGCAAATGTGTTATAAAACGTCGTATGGCATACGTGCGCTTTGAAAATTACAGCCTCTGCTTTCTTGTAGCCCTCGCCTACGGCTCGGGCTGGCAATATCGTCTCGGCTGTAATTTTCAACTTACCGCACTCATATCATAATGTACTATTATTCATTACTTTTTGGTGAGATTTTGCAAAAACACCTCTGTTCTATATTATTATGAGCTTTACAGCATACGCTGCCTTATCAGATTTGTATGTATATACGCGTATGCGTATATACATACAAATCTGATAAGGCAAATTAAAAAAATGCAGTTTTCGTAATCTTCTTATATATAAAATTCCCGTGTCACAATGTTCGTTCTCGTACTCCTCCGAAATGGCTTGACCAATTCTCATGAAATTTTGTGGGCATATTGAGTAGGTCTGAGAATCGGCCAACATCTATTTTTCATACCCCTTAGTAATAAGGGTTGCACGCGAGCAAAGCCGCGGGCGACAGCTAGTATCATGTATAATACAGATTGGTATCGCATCGTAACGAATAGAAAATGCACTGCGAGTCCGGCGGACACATGCTGTACGACACAAGAGACACCAGCACATGGAAACCAGACAGCACATTCAGGAAGCGAACAGGACAGGCCCTCCACCGCTGTAACGTAACGTAACGCACAGGACGCGACTGTCCGCCGTACACTCACGATAACATCTTATCTCTACTCCTCACTCTACTCGCATTATGTTAATTAACTTCGCTTGCAACCACTACCTAAATTCATTAAATTATGGCACCGAGTTAATCTAATCAGGAATTATTCATAACGAGCATGCAAATTACTTGGTGACAGATATTTATCTGCTGGTAAATAGGTACGAGCTGCTTGTTCCATGTTACAATGATTATTTAGTAAGATTTATTGAACTGTGATGTTTTTATGTTCAAGTGCTGCTAGTTCTACAAACCCTCGGGCGCAAACATTACAACTTTTTGAAAGTAACTGCTAACAACTAAGGTTAAAATATTGCAGATATTATAATGAAGCTAATTTTGCAGTTTTTCGACTGTAGTATACCTAGTCTAAGATTTTGGAAATCTATTTGGAAATCCAAAATCTATGATTTTGGATTGAGAAGGTACCTAGTGGCTTTGTCACAGTCACACCTCATCTAGATGCCTTCGCGTCGGCATTCTACATCCAATTTGGTAGCATTCGTCACGTCCCTCTCCTGTTATTAGATTACCGGTAGGTGGCGCGGCGGTGGCGGCGGCCAGCCGTGACGCGACACCTCTGTTAACACGCTCGTAAACGATTCTCACTTCTTTTTGGACAGACTCGGTTAAATGCCCTTGGGGTCGATTAGTTTAGGCTTAGTTTCAAGAAGTTATAATATATATTGATAGTAACAAAAGATAGTGAAGACACAATTTAATATATAGGAAAGACTAGAATCAATCGTTTGGAACGAAAGCTTATAAAAAATTCGCTTCTTAGAACGACTATGTTAATGACTCAGTAAACTTAACTTGCCGTGAAAAAGGAATGGTATAGTCCTCGCAACACATACAAGCCGAGCAGCGCGCATGTTTGTAAGTAGGCACCAACACAAGACGCGTTCGCCGCATCTCAGCGCACTCGCGTCATTACCATTACCCCGACACCCTATAAACATGGAACGGTTTAACTAATCCCGCCGACGATCACGCTCGTTTACTTGCCATCTCCCCTCTTGCCCGGCATCCCTCCCCCCTCCCCCCGGCACGAGGGACCTCGGGGTCACTGGAGGCAGAGCCTGCTATTTTTGTCCGAGTCCCGGTAAATTGGCCCGCGATATCCAGATTCGTAGAGTCTGTCTACTCCGGTTGTCCTAGCCGAAGCCGAAGCTCAGGCTATGTTACTTTCGGTTTAAAATGACGTTGGCTGGATGCGATGCTTTGCTTTTCGCATCTGCAAAAGTTTGGGATTTCTTACGAAAATGGACCGATGTCTACCCAGATCACCGAGTTGATAAAACTGCTTATATGAACGTAGAATTAAGGATTTAAATAACCTACTAGCACTCTTCTTTAAACTTGAATCTATAACGAAGCCGAATTTATTTGAAGGTAAAGCCGAAACAACAGCGGCCGGTGCTGGGCGATGCCGAGACGCCGCGCCCCGCTGCGCCGCAACCGATCAATTTATTGTTATGTACCGACCTTAATGAGAATTTTGTTTTCGTACCGAGAGATGGCTATCTCCTCGCTTCGGTCACTGTTTAATAACGTCCTTCTTTAGAACCGCTGAGGTCAGATCTGATACGACAGCGATAAGCGGAACCGTTTTAGGACGTCAACTCGGTTTGTTCGACAAAAGCCTTCTCTGTCTCAGACTGTTCGTGTCCATTCAATGAGAATCACTCGTAGAGTTTTGGAATTCGTACCGTTTCCGCTGTCGATAGCGAGTGACGCAGTCGAGGCAATGTGCTACGCTCGCTGCCGCACCGTGCCGCGCCGCGTAATGAATTCGATTACTCGGTGGTTGCGGCCGCGGTACGTTTTTGCCGCTCACACAATACCCTACAAATTAAATTGGAGCGTTTACGAGCGGATCATCGGCACGGCTAGCGGCTGCCCAACCGCCGAGTCATGCTATTCCAAGTTTAATTTATTGAATTGTGCCGCAAAAAATCTATTTAATTATCCGACCTTTATGCTGCGCGTGAAACCAATCTTGTAGACGCGAGCCGGAGGAGGGTCCAATGAGAGGATTATCAATTGATACGATGCCGGTCGATGAGGAATTTCACTTGTTGATGATAATATGGAATTGAAACCAATTCCATGCTTTAACTAATATCCGAGAGTGTCGGTCATAGCGTGACTGTAACCAGTTGTTACGATCGTAGCTAGGTATATGCAATGTGAATGTTGCAGAAGACAGAATAAGTAGAGTTCAATAGAATAATGGTTTACTTGTAGTACTTAACTACTATAATTGGCTTACAAAATGTGTTTTATGAAAATCTTACTCGGCAACTGTTAGTGGCATAAAAGCAGGCATCCGCACCCGCAGCCGCAGCCGCAGCAGTCAGCATCCGCGGCCACTGCAGCGAGACAAGTGCCTGTTGTCAGTCAGCCGTGTCACAACCAGGCAGCAGTCACTATTGCCGGCCACAGATGGAGCAGTAGTCAGTACGGGCAGTGCCACAGCTGACGTGGCAGTCAGTATGCCGGGAACCAGTCGGACGAGAGCACCTGCGGGGGCGATGCCCCCGGCGCGGCGCGCGGCGACTCCGTTCAACTATCAACTGAAATCAGTGCTCCGCGCTACATTGTAAGCAAATGTTTGTTTATGGCAGTTTGGTTTGGAGTCTCATCGGGTTTGATGAGTTGGAGCTCATAATACTACGGTTATTGTTTGGTAATAGCCTGCCACTTTATTTGAAAGGTTTAAAGTTCTTAAAGTTATGGAATATTTTACGTTGCATCATAAAAAGCGCGTAAACTATTGATTCGTTACTTTAGTACTCTTCCACAAATACAATGCAATATAATATTTTAACATTGCAGAGTCCATTCGATGTGACTCCAACACGGCGGCGGCGGCATGCACGGACACGCGATCGGAAATCTCTCAGGATCGGCTGTACTGTACCGCGGGACACATGGAATACATTACTTTCGCAGAGCTTCGCCCTGACTCATGTTTTGTGGCGAGCACATTTTTTGTCATTATAAGAAGACATGTCTAGAAGGATTGACAGCTCAGGTGATCATTTACTTTTTTATATACCGCGTAGCAAATACAACCTTCAGCTTTTGGATTTCTTACCTGAAGGTTAATAATATAGAGTCCAGATAGGTAGGTATTATTCTAGAGTAAATAATGGTTTGTGTGCGCGTCGGGGGTCGGAGTGTGAGGCGAGGTGTCGGTTACTGTGGCGGCTCACCTCCGACCGATTGTAATTGGATTTGTTGATTTATGATGGATGGTTCAGCTCGCTGCCGGCTGCAGTTATTGATGGCTGCTGCAGATGCTGCTAACTTATTAAACTGCACATTGAGAATGAAGTGCGATTAACGAAGGATATTCTAAGCTGAAATGATAATCTTATAGTCAGACCCTCCTCGAAATTCACCGATTTCGGCTTTCATACGACGTTTTTATCAAAAACATTGCGCAATAATCATTACGGAAACTGGCAAGAGTGCGGTGGACCTCCCATACCCACCCACCAGGGTCTCAGGAGGCGAGTCCCCGCACCCCTGTGCCAATTACTTGATAATTGCTCTGTAATATCGCGATAAAAAATGTAATGAGTCCTGTCTGCGTGCGGGCGGCGCGGACGACGGACGGGTTCATAACTTGCTTCTTATGTTATTTTGATAACATCACTGTTCCAGATTAAGTGGTAATTGGCAGCGACACACGCGGAGGGAATCATCGATGAGGCGGTGCCCACACAACCTCCGTCAGCCATCGTCTATTGGGATTAACGTACATTTTAATGCAGGTTTTAACTAACACAAAAACATTAAGGAAATAGGTACCTGCTTGTTTGATTCATACTAATACACTTGTAGCTAGTGTAGCTACCACCATATCCGATTATTTCATTGTGCAATGGCAGGTCCTGAATTAAAATCGTAAGGTAAAGAGCAGAAAGTCGAAAGGAAGCTACCTTATGCCGTGCTACCGGCACCGCACCGCACCGCACCGCACCGCACCGCACAGCACACAAACACCCGAGATTTGTATTGCAGATTCCGGTGGCAATTAAAGTAATAGTATATTACAGCATAACATATCGTACTTTGCAAATGTAGCGCGCCACTTCCGGACTTGTCTCGATCATTTCAACTACAGTAGTTTAGAAACAAGGTACTTATACACTTTACTTAAAGTTTTAGTATTAGCCAGCGTGCTTGCATAGTTCGTTTTGCATGTTATCTAAATTATACAGCGACACTTTTTAAAGGGATTTAGTCATTTTTAAATGGAATTAGGCTTGCCTAGCACTTCTACCATCTTATAAGGCCAGCTAGCCTTATCCACAGGTATCTCTATGTCCACACACAAATATACTTGAATATGTGATGTTGTATGTCAGAGCAACTTCAATGTTGCACAAAGAACGCGATACAGAGTTAAAGGCGTGTAATTATAATGTGTGTTATCAGAACATAACATTACTAGATTCAAGTAATAGAACTGCCACAGTGTAGATAATAAGCAGTTACCGACTAGTAAGTAGAGTGGTCATCAAAACTACTGACGAAAGTAAGTGGTTTACCAACACGCGCTCACTGAGTTAGGAATACAACAGTGAATGATATAAGTTATGTTTATGTGTCTGGCCACGACGAATCTTCCTGCTCGGTAAAGTAGACAACACATGTAGACACAAGTAGACATCACATTTGGTACTCAAGATCCTTTCCTTCCTAAGAGAGGGTAGTCAGAGGTAGGTATCTTTTGTTTTGTTACTATGTTGCGTACGCTACCGTACACGGCGCAGTAGATCACGTCTTGGATCTTTACATCGTATCGTATATCGATTGTTCGCACTCGTTCGGATCGATTCGAGTAGTTACTAAAGTAGTAACTAGTTGTGGCACAATGCGTTCCCACGTGCGATACCATCGGCATTAGCGCATAATGCGCTCGTGACACTCATACTTACGGTTTGTACATCTGATAACTAACTCTTACATAGCTACAGTAACACACGCCCAAGGAACCATTTCCATACTTTGGGTAAGTACTTACCTACCATTGAAATTTAAAATCTAAATAGAAATACAATGATATTTTAAAAGCTTCATATATTATGTCGGTAACTTTTTATAAACTTTATTTATAAAAATCACAAGAATTATTTAGAATCGTCTTAGGTGAAGACGTTATAAACTATTGGTCATAATTAAGTTTAAGGAATGAGGCCTATAAGTTGTGTGATCCTGTACCTTGGTTGAGAGAAGTAATGTGACAGTAAAAGACACACGGTAGCTGTTTGAGTAGCAGATACACATACACACCACGTGATACTGTCACACCACACCACACGGCTTCTAACTACTTACTCGCTGTCAAAACTGATCGAACCAACACAATGCACTCTTTCTTCTACATGCTACGTACAGGATTATGCTCCTTCAAGATATTTATCTCGAAAAAGAGTGAGTACGTAAGCATTTAATTTAATTTTGCATTTATTTACGTAAGTATTTTGATGAAAATGTTATTTGCAAGGGTAAACTGGCATCATTCTATTGAATCCGAGTTAATTTGTAATCACATAGTATCGTTGTAGTTCCAGCAAACAAAGGCACATTCTACTTCTTGCGTGCCATCCGACAAGGGATTGTAAAATGACGAATGTGCGCAAAAAGTCTCCGCCACTTACTGAAGTTTATACAGCCTCCCATCAAGTCAGACCCTTTCAGCCTTATGTAGTTACAACAAGGTTGACAATAGCACATTCTGGTTGAGAAAAGAAGGCTGTACAGTAGGTACTGACAATGGAATCAGCAGTCGGCTGACGTGCGATGCGGATGACTTTTTTGTTCGACTGAATATAAGGCCGCTCCCGGCAGGATAAGGTGGATTCTTTATGAATGTTTCTATTCTAGTTATTTATAACTGTCTACCAACCCATTAAATTAATCAAAGCATTTGAAATCGATAAGTAATGTTTCTGAATATTTTGTCATGCGACTGCATCGCTTCGTCCGAGTATAACAATGAGCGTGCAAAAAAATTGGTTCGCTTGCAATAACCGCGCGCGCGGGTATTTCATATAAATAGTGGTCTCTCTACATCCTCCTGTAGCTGCAGTTAGTGGAGAATGCCCCGTCAAAGGCGCTTCATTACGCAAAAAGCCGCCGTCGCCTCTCGCTGATCCAGCGCTAAGTAAAAACAGCTGAAACATTGTATTTTAGTGGTGAACGGGCATGGTATAAACTCAAGCACCGATAGACACGCCCGCTTGTTTGTTACTTCTGTTCAAAACAAGAAACACCCATAAATGTCTGTCCACAATTCTCAGACGGAATAAAAAGGCTATCAATAACCCGAGCACTAAACCACGAGAGAATGTTATATCCGTCAGAGCCCGCCTAATGTACTATTGGTCAATCTGCGACTAGCAAGTACCTATCTATCTAAATGCGTGTCGGCATGCCTCGCTTCGATTAATGATAATGTGACTATTGACTATTGACCAACATCAAACATCATTTAGTTGAATTGAAATTATATTTATTTGCACGAAGTATGTGTACTTATTCTTCTTGTTTCATGCCATTCTTCTCTCGGCATGCCGCGACCAAAAAATGAATAATAATAATAATAATAATAAATTATGATTCACAGTCGGAGACCAATATGCAAAAAATGGTATCACAATTTTGAGAACTAAGCCGTTTTAAATAAGAATAAAAAATTTAAAAGTACGTAGGTGAAATTATTCAGAAAAGTTTTTGTTTTTTCCTCAATTTGTCCTTTTCTAATCGCTGTAAAATAACGTGCAAAGCTTATCCCACTCTATGTACCTACAGCAGCTATTAGTAATGAGAGGAGGGGAGGACGGAGGGAGGACGGGAGGGAGGGCAACGGATGTGATATCTACATCCGCGCGTGCGCCTGTTGCCCAATTACACTGATAGCGCGTGCTGTGGAGCGATGTCCGCGATGCAATAGGCATAGCATAGCACCCTGGTGCTGGCAGCTGTACAAACACTCAAGCATCATCTAGCATCATGATCAAGAAGGCAGCTTCTGCCAAAAGACCTGCACCGACATTTGCAGTATTTTAAAATATGTATTGGTGCAACAAAGCAGCCAGCTTCTCCGTAATGGCTAATGAAGATATTTCCAATCCCACACAACACAGCCCTCAGCCGGCACGTAATCCCAGCGGAGAAAAGTTCATTAAGATCCGTAATCAATTCTATAATGTGTTCCGTCCGGAGCCGGTCCGGGCCGGGCCGGGGCGAGCCTTGCCGCGGTAATTCCACCGCACGGCCAATCGCGCGTAACGGCACAGGTGCACGATAGTACAACATATTCAGTCGCTCATCTACAAAAAAACTCACACAATTTATTGGTATGCCAGTAATAGGGAGAGCCCAAGAAAACGCTCGCGTGACGACCTAAATACGTCCACAAAACTTAGTGAGCCAGATTATGGAAAGGAATGGGAGGAAATGGCCCACTGATAGGCAAGCCTGTTTATCAGTGGAAAAATATTATGTTTACAAAACGGGATCGAAACACCTTTAACTTAGGTATAGGAACCTACTAGGTATTTTAACTTATCTAATGCGTTTTGACTGATGAATGATGTCAAAAAAGAACAATTCCTTGATGAAGACTATATAATGCCCTAGCAGACCACCACACCGTGTCAAGCAGCACAGTGATCATGGTAGTACGGCTGCGCCTGCTGGTGAGATACTATGTCGGGTGGCAGGGGCGCCGGGGTCGGCTGCTAGTCACATCCACACGAGGCTCTGCATGCATTACCAACGTTTGCATTTTTGAAACAGTTCGCCGAGTTCATGAGAAGCGCAGGAAATTACTTGCAATCTTCGAATGAAGCGCGGAGCTTTGCAAATAGCAGTACCTACGATATAACCATCTGAAATTGTAAATATCACTTTGGCATGGAAAGGTAGTTTCTTGCATCGGCAATGTGCCTGCGATGTGTACCAGTTGAAATAGTAACAACATAGGTACTTAGTGCAAACAGTGAGAATGGTGTTGATGTCTTTAATGCCCAAACCCTCGTGAAATGAGAGCACATGGAGCGTTTAATTATAATCGATAGGATGTAAGAGCATGCGCGTTTACAATAATATTGATCTCTATTTTCATATTAACAGCTCAAAGTCTGTTCAAAAGAGGAAATCAAACGTGCGATTGGGAATTCCAGCATTTTTACTAGGTGTGCGTCACTCTGATAGCATCTTTGCAACGTACTATAGGTACGTGTATTTGTAATGTATCAATGTACGTATGCATTGATACATTACACATACATGTACATATCGCGGTGGCCTACAGCCGAATACTCAAACGTCATTCAAATTTGAGCACCACTTAAAATTGCTCTGCCTCGGTTTGACATTACTGATTTGTAAGAGATGGCAATAATTTAAGCGGGACTTAAATTGAGTGGGGTTTGAGTTGCGTTTGAGTATTCGGCTGCTTGTCTATTACAGTTAAGATACTCATCATCATCTCTCTCGGCGTATGATCTCATGTTATTTTTCGTGTTTGCTTCTCTGCATTCATTTCTTAGATAGTTTATGTGAAGCTCTCCTTGATGCGATGGTGGCGCTGTGGAAGAACGCCGTCACAAATGACACGCACGCGAGAAGTGCTTTACAATGTGAATAATAAGTTGTTTGCGCAACTATCTAAATTATAATGTTGTTGTGTGTTCAACAAAGTGTGACAAAAAGGTGCGAGGAACTTAAACTACACGGGTCGAGTGTGACATGCGAGCCGCACCGCCGCCGCCCGTGTCATCAACCAATTATATAAAGCTTGTCGGCGCAGGCGCAGGCGCAGTATAGCCAGTAGGTACTGTGTACTACGCACGTAACGTAGGTACCTTTCCTAGAACCGCCCACTTGTTATCATTGTAGTATACTTTCTGCTGAGAAGGTTTTTAGCGTGCGATCTTTTTGGGGAAAATAAATTACAGATATGGTGATGATGATAAAAATAGATTACAATAATCGTTCAAAATTATCATACAATGGTAAAAAGTATAATTAAAATTAGTCTCTGAGTATAGTAGCCACTAGTCGGCTATCAAAATGTGTGGGCGACGCGGCGCGACTCTACAGGGGCGATAGTGCGCTGCGCACGCGCCGCTTTACCTAAAGTCGCGCTTATCGTCACTCGCTATTTATGGACATTAATGTGAATATCACTTCTTGTGCACTTCTTCATGAAACATTCGAAACAATAGTTCCACGAGTCAAATCAACTCACCAGCTGCTTTTATAACTCATTTTTGTAATGTGAGTAATGGCATGTGGCACTGCTAGTGGTACCGGGCCGAGATTTAGTTGAACATCATGTTTCTGATTTTGTATTAATAAAAAGGTTTATATAGTTGAGGAGGCACCAGCGTGCGACCAGCCAGCAGGTAGGTAGTGTGCAGTACAGTACACGTACTCTGGTGGGATTAACCTCATTACGTGCCGGTCGGAATCCGGCGCAGGCGCATCGCACGCTATTTGTCAAAATAAATACCACTTTTCATGCAGACATTTCTCATACGCGCAGTTATTTGATATTAAATCTTACAATTTATGTATTATAGAGTTGAGTTTTGATTGGATTCCGTTGGTGGTTGTGCTGTATTTGAATGAGGCTAGTGCGTTGTATTTTGGCGGAAAGTTGCGAGCGCCCGCTGCGAGACGTATTGCGTTTGCGCACCTCGTAAACTAACCCACCCCGCTCCCCCCTCCACACCCCCACCTCACTCGTTATCGCAATAAAAATGATAAAAGTATGTAAAAGATGAGGATCGAACCTGCTACATTAATTTATTTTAGCTGACGTAAAAATTACTTTGGATTTTCAATAAAATTTCGTAACGGACATAAATTGATGCTCTTTATGTACCGCCGACATCAAAAAAGTAAAATAAGTTTATCGGGATGGCATGTCGCAGACAATCCAAATACACATTCTGTGCACTCAAGCCTCTCGGAGTAATCGAAGCTGTCGACAAACCCGACATCGCTCTATCAGCCGCCGCTCGACCACAATTAACGAGAGATAAGCCTCCTACACCCCCCTGCAGCCTCTTCATGCCCCCCCCCCCTTGTCCTTCGTTAAAATGTCTGACATTTGGTTCGCTGTGAACTGAATCCTGGCCGAATACTCCCATACTGCCACTCGTTTGCTTTGAGTATTCAGTACTTACATAATATAATTTGCGAGAAGCTACTAACGTTTCTTCTATACATAAAGCGCTTTGAGTAAATAAGGCTCATTTGGAAGCTAAAAACAATTAATCTAGCTCTTTGTTTTTCGAGGGAACCATGAAAACGTGAGAAGTTGGTGAAATTAAGGCGACGGATTCGAAGCAGTCGCGCTACACCGCGCTCGTCGCTACATATTTTCGTCTGTCGCAGTTTATCCTCCTCAGATTCCGCGATCAACATCTCAATACATTCCTCATCACTCTACTCCTGTCACGCACACACACATACATACACTACACTGTTTACATAATTTAATGATCAGGTAACATTATTGTGATTATGAATGAAACATGCATAAGTGCGGCACTTTAGGTGGTTTCTTACATTTCAAACTTACTGCCCTATTTTGAAATGGTAAGCACTTTTCGTACATCGTACCTGGCCTGCGTACGTTACTTTCTGTTTCTGACAGGCGTCATAGCTCAGTCGGTAGTAGCTCTGCCTTCTGTGCTGTGGGTTGTGGGTTCGATCCCCACCGAGAACTAACATTTGTGTGTGGCAAACATAGATGTTTGTTCTGTGTCTCAGTGTTCCTATGTATTATATGTACGTATGTATTTACAAAAAAATATAATTGATGTATTCTATCAGCCATCTAGTTCCCATAGTACAAGCTTTGCTTAGAAGATCTCCTGTAATTTTAGGTAGAGTTTCAATGAGACTCGCGTTAAGGTAAAATGTAGAGCCTCACTCTGATCAATGTTTCTACCATAAATCGATAAATCAGGATGCCTCAATGTTTGAGATTAACGCGGTTGCGTCAAGGACACGCCAGAGTGCGTCACCGTGTCCGCGCAGGCGCAGTGCACCACACAACCGCTTCTCACGATACCTACTACAATCCCTTTATTGGGGTACCTACTCATTATTTATTGGTAGTCCACAAATACGGTACAGATAGGTACGTAACGTGCCCCAACTGAGTAAGTATAAGCGCTGCCTCGCCTTGTGTATCCGTAATGAGCGTCTTTAAAGATGATTTTACGGTTGTCGAGTCCGAGCCGTAACAACTGAACATCCTGCTCTAATGAAATTCTTTCCCATCACGTGAGCGCCACGATTAACCACATTTACATTATTATCCGTGATCGTAGCATTGTTATGCTCTCTCTATATCTACCTACCTACCCATTCAATTTCACCTGCTATTGATACATTTTTAGGTGTATTAGGTATGTATCGATCTATTATATTTATTGATAACTGTAAGGGTGACGTTTGAAACTCATGAGGCCTTCCTTCTGCGTCGGGCTCGGGACAGACTGACCTTCCCTCATTAGATGAGGTTGTCCTCGTTTGCTTGAGATTGGCGCAAGATCGTCCGCTCAGTGATTGGGCCGTTTATCGATCTCAACCAATTACGGAACCGAGCACATTACTATAATAATATATGTAGGTATATACACAATATACGTACTTAGTATATGTATGTATAGGTATATGAATACTTGAAACGTGGACGTGAGACTGCGCGACGTGTGCCGCTGAATCATTCTCTGCTAATGTATGGGAAAGCTCGAACCCGCTACTTTTGATAGCTGGAAAGTCGAATACCTACTTACTCAATAACTGTAAGTACTGAGTGTAATCGGAGACATTTATGAGTGAGTAAGTATATCTCAGAGTCATTTGCAATTTGCAATATAAATCACATAATTTTTGAACTACCTACTTATCGTAACCTATATCTACCTACTGGTATGCGAGGTAAACAAAATAAATTAGCACTACTTATAAGTATTAATTTAGGTTTCCGAGCGTTTAGTGAGTTCCACAGCAGCGCATGAAGCGCTGGCCGCTAAGTGTATCGGGAATGTCGCGGCTGGTCGGGAGCCGATAAACAGCGCTAACAGCTGCTTCCTCCGAAACGTTCATTGAATTGATTGTGATTGCGCATTCAGAGCGGAGTGCCGCGGCGCGGTGTTTCAACGCATTACGCGCATGCGCAGTACTTATACAGCACCACTACACACTACTAATCGCACTTAGTTTCAGTATTATAACTAAGTCGCGCGCACCACGGCTCTAATCAGGCAGATAAACGCGCAACATCGGCAATAACCTCTCCATGCGCACGCAAGTACCGGCACGAGACGCAGTGCATGCAGCGCGCTCGTTAGCCTGCTAACCGGCATGTGCGCGCGCAGCCCGACACATCACCCGCGAAGGGCTTACGGGACATTTCGTTCGCATGGAGACGGAGACCGGCCGTCGCTCTCGCTCGTAAACTTTTCAATTATCACACTCGAGTCGAGACGATGGTTATTCATAAAGGCAAACACTGTCGTCCACTACCTTGCTGTGCCGCGCCGTGTCGCGCCGTGCCGTGCCGTGCCGTGCGCAAGCCGGGCACGTTGGAGGTTCTCAGCCGACACGATGTGTATCGTCACGGAATCTAAAGATATATCCACAACTGAACAAGCCTTTTATTGGGTATCTGCGAGCGCGCAGCCATCTCTTGCAAATGGTGGCTATGACGGTACATAGGTACATACTAATTGATCAAATTCAAATTCAAATTCATTTATTCATTTGTAAACACAGGTTATGATCGCAGGGTTATGGTGCATGCGACAAGTCGAATGGTGGTAGCGGCAACCTCTGCCCGCGATACCCCGGTACCTGAGTGTACCTTCCAAGTACTTAGTACTGGCATGGCAGTGGACTCTATGGCAGAGTGCACACGGTTCAAGTAACGGGCGTGCTCTCCGATAAATGAAGCTAGTTTGGTAGAGATCGTGCTCCGGATGCGACAGATCTCCATAAAAGTGATTATTTTAAAAGTGAAACCGACTTTCTTCTAGTGTTTAATTAGTTGCCCGCGGAACATGAGAAACTAGTTGCAAGTAGCTCGTGGATTAAAAACTGTGTTATTGGACTTTCAACAGCAAATGAACTCGAATAAACTCATTTATTAAATTTTTGTGGTTATTTATTGTTAAAACAATACTCAGCAATCTAGCGATTAGGTACCTGTATACCTATAGCATATCTACTCGTAGGTAGATAGAGTTTTTAAGTTACTTTTGTACTTAGAGAAGCAGAATTATATAAGCTGGTTGTAAAGTTCAGTAAGTAGTTGGATAATATTATTGTTATAAAAGTCCCACGGTTATTCGCGACATATTGAACCACAATAACGCGTCAGATTGCGCCACTGAGCCCATCTGCTCGCAAGTGCCATCATTACAATCAACTCAATGATGTCTCTTGTCAATTCAACCAACACCAGTCGGCGCGGCGGCCGTGTGCAGTGCTGTGCTAGGCCAGGTTACTACAATAATATGCCCATCAAATATCATCATATCATCATGCGACGACTCGTGCTTCTGCAGAGAACCCTCTCAGAGCAGTCCCACGCCCCCTGACGCCCCCCACACCTGACGCTTGACAACCGGTGGCCTGGAGCGAGCCCCCCTAGTGGGAGTGTCGCCCCCCCGGAGTGTCGCGTCGGTGCCGAGGCGTCGCATCGCTGACGGAACGAGAGCCTCTATCCCGTCCCGTCCGTCGTGTGCGTCACTACCTGGTGTTTTTTTGAAAACACCCAAGGCAGTGACAACCGTCCCATCCCAGCCCATCCCCTGTATCCGCTGGTGGATTGGCGAGCCGGTGCCTGGCATAGGCTTGCCGCACCAGCGGTCTTCCCCGCCATCCTCAGCCCTCCCCTCCATCTACCCCCCTACACCCATCCCCCGCCAACCCGACCATGTCGGATGGCGGTCAGGACCCCCCCCGCAAACCCCCGGACCGCAAGCGTGTCCCGCTTCTGGACCGTGCCATCACGCGTAGGGACCTCTTCAACCCTGAGAACACGGTTGTTTTGGCTCCCGGCGCGCTGAGGAACCGTCCGCAGCCACCCATCGCAGCCATCGAGGCTGCCCCGCCCGTCCCCCAGGCCGAGGGGCTCCGCGACTGTGGATTTGATGATCCGCGGCGCGACGAACCCGGCCGGCCAGGACGGAAGGGCGTCAGGCCGCGGCCGGTAGACTCCTCACCAGAGGACGTCCCGGCCGCGCACGACGACAAGAGGCAGAAGGTTCTGTCTTCGCCTCCGCTAGTCGCCACCCCAAGCACCTCCCGGACCGCACTGGTCCACCTCCCTCAGCCGGCCTCACCCTCGCCGACTCCATCGCCTCCGGAGGAGCGTCTGGCGCTACCCGGACCATCCGGGTACCAGTCGGACGCCCACCCGGAAACCAGCGGTGAGTCAAGCGAGCCACGAGAAGACAACGACGAGGAAGAGGAGAGGTACTCTGGCGCGGACTCGACGCAGTACGTTGAGCCCGAGTCAATGGTGCCCCTCGACCTCCCTCTGGGCACCCCTCCGACTCCGACACCACGCGCCGCAGCTGCCTACGCTGCCCACCTGGCGCAGTTTGACAGCCCCTCGAGGACTCCAGCCAGTCCACCGACTCCCACGCCGCGCACCTCAACGGTAGCGCCAATGGTGAGTCCACTCCAGTCCCTGCCCCAAGCCCCGGAACCTGCGCGAGACGAGCGTCTCCCTCCTCCGCAGACGACCTCCATGCAGTACGCTGCAGTCGCAGCTACTGCCTCCCCCCCGCGACCTCCCACCGCAGCCAGCCAACCGGCAGCTGCCGTGCCTCCAGCCACCAAGGGCTACCCGCCCATTGTAGTGGAATGCTTGCCCAACTGGACAACGCATTTCGCTGCAATCCGCGGGAAGCTCGGCTTCGCCCCGAACGCGCGCCCCTTGGGAAAGGGTGTGCGCTTCATCCCCCGCTCCATCGAGGAGTACCGGATTGTCCAGCGCCACCTAGTGGATGCTATGGCAGCCGATCCAGCGATCAGCTGGTTCTGCTACAGCATCCAAGCCGACCTGCCCACGAAGGTCGCTATCCGCGGGCTTCCTGCGGATACCGACCCTGAGGAGATCAAGGCGGCTCTGTCGGCTCTGGACTTTCCGGTGCTCTTCGTGAAGCACATTTCCCTGAAGCAAGGCAGGGCAGGCTGCTTGTTTCACGCCCAGCTAACTCACATGACCCAGGAGGAGCTGGCACGGCTGTACCGGGTCAGTGAGCTACTCTCCATGCCGGGAGTAGTGATAGAGCACTGGCGTGGCGCCTCTAACAGGGTGCCCCAGTGCCATCGCTGCCAGGCATTCGGCCACGCGTCCGGGAACTGCCACCGTCCCCTTCGCTGCGTGCGCTGTGGAGGCCTACATTTCGCTGCGGACTGTCCGCGCGAAAGAACGGCGAAACCCACCTGCGCGAACTGCGAAGGGGACCACACCGCGAACGACCGTCGCTGCCCCGTCTTCAGGCGCGAGGCGCGCAAGAGGGGAATCGTGGCAACCGCCCCCCCGCCCCCTGCGCGCCCGCCTACCGGCACGACGGCACCTCGCACGGACCAACCTGCAAGAATCGAACCCGCAACCTTTGGTCCTGCACGACTGCGGGCGACATCGCCCCCTGCTCGCCCTGATGGGCGATCCCAAGGCCCCAGCAGATCAGCACCGGAGGCCCCAGCAACGGGTCTGTACGCCGCTGCCAACCAGCCTACCGAACGAGGACAGCCCGTCCCAGGTAAGCGCCGGACACGTAGGGGAGGACGTGGGAGGAAGAGACCAGTGGCATCCTCCACGCCCTTGCCTAACGAAGAGCTGCCTCTTCCCCCAGTAGCCGAGCCTGTGGTCACGCGCTCGGAACCTGCTCCGGCCTACCGTTTGCCGACCCCGGCACTAGCGGTGGCCAGAGCTAGCGTCGACCAACAGGCCCCGCCCACTTTTTTACCCCACCCCGCACCAACACCCGCAACGGTGCTGCGGGCAACTGCGACCCCCTGGGTTCCTTTGCCCCAGAGAGTGCAGACCAGCCGTCCCCGACTTGTCCCGCAGACCATCCCCCTCATAGGCACCACCGACTACCCCTCTGCTGCATCGCCGGCCGAGGAGAACGCGACAGGACCCGCCGGGAACCCTTTGGAGTCTATCCTCAGGGTCCTGACGGAGTTCCTCGTCACCATCGCTGCCGGAGGCAACCTCCAGGAGGCGGCGATGCGAGCACTGGCCTCGCTAGGTAGGACCCACAATGGGTAGTACGCCCTGTCTGCGTGTCCTTTACTGGAATCCCGGAGGGGTTAGGCTCCAGGCCCAGCCCCTCCGCCTCCTCGCCCAGTCGCAGGATATTCACATAATCCTCCTGGGCGAAACCAAATTAGCCCCCCATTCTTCTTTCAAGGTGCCCAATTACTTTGTGTATAGACGGGACGAATTGTCCCCCGCCACCGGGCATGCCTTCCGAGGCACTGCTGCCTTGGTCCGTCGCGATGTCATACACGAGGAAATTGAGCACCTCCCCTTTGACGAGCTGAGAACTACGGGTGTCCTGGTGAGCGCGGCAGGAGTCGAGCTAAAACTCTTCGCCGGCTATCGCCCTCCAGGCCCCCGTTATTCCCCTCAGGATATCTCAGCAATCTTTGACTCCCCCACCCCCACCCTCCTAGCCGCGGACCTCAACGCGAAACACCCTGACTGGGGGTCCCGGGTTATCAACCCAGTGGGCCGCCAGCTGCAACAGGATGCGGAGGCCATGGATATCACAGTACTAGGACCTGACTCACCGACTCACATACCGACGAACAACCGACACTCAGCAGACGTACTTGACATACTTCTGACCAAGAACATCCCCTACCCTGTCCAGGTCGAAGTCCTCTACGACATGGACACAAATCACCTTCCCCTCTTAATCACGCTGGCCTTGTCAGCGGTTTGTACTATCCCAAGACCCCAAAACAGGAAAACCGATTGGGAGGCCTTCGCTCGCGCCCTCACTGACTTAGAGGTGGGTCGCCTGAGCTCCCCGGAGGAGGTTGAGCAGGAGGCGACCAGGCTCACAGCCAGATTGCAGGAGGCGAGGGAGGCAGCGTCCCAACCGATCCCCCAGTGCCGCCGGAACGCACGCGAAGAGCTACCGACTGACCTAAAACGACGACTTTCGACCAAAAGACGACTAAGACGCGACTGGGCGCGCTCGCGCTGCCCCCGTCTGAAGACGCAACTTGACCGACTGACTGCGGAGGTCTCGGAGGCCGTACGAGCTTGGCGTGGGGAGACCTGGGAGACTACCATCGACCGGGCCTCCGAACACGACACCAACTTGTACGCGCTAAACCGGGCCCTCACACGCACCCCCATCCCTACATATCCTCTCCTTGACAGGAACGGGGTGAGGCGCTTCAACCCCATCGATCGCGCCGAGATCCTCGCGACGCACCTGGAGGAACAGTTTTCGCCACACCCCGTAGACAATGACGCCCCACGAGACATACTGGACCACCACGCCCACGTCGAAGAGTCGGTAAGTGAGTTCCTGTCGCGCCCGACCCCGCCCCTCGATGGGGGGTATTTTATATCCCCTATGGAGGTGCGGAAGGCCGTCCTCCGCCTACACGGGCGGAAGGCGCCAGGCTGCGACGGAATCACGAACATGGCTCTGAGACACTTACCGCGCCGAGGTATAGCTGCGCTCGCGCGGCTATTCAACGGCATCCTCCGGACTAACCATTTCCCCGACCATTGGAAGACCGGTAAGGTAATCGTCCTCCCCAAGCCGGGAAAGGACCGACGTCTTCCTGCGAGCTACAGACCGATTACCTTACTACCGACTATCGCCAAACTCTTCGAGCGACTTCTCCTCTCCCGGATCTACCCCAGCATCGTGCCAAGACCGGAGCAGTTCGGGTTCCGAAGCCAGCACAGCACAACGCTGCAACTTGCGCGAGTGCTCCATTTGCTGGCTGAGGCACTGAACCGCAACCATAGCACTGCTGCGGTGTTCCTGGATGTGGAGAAGGCGTTTGACCGGGTTTGGCACACTGGACTGATTTTTAAACTCTCCCAGACCGACCTACCCCCCGCCCTCACGCATCTTGTGGCCTCGTTCCTCCGGGGGCGGAGCTTCTTCGTTTCAGTGGAACGAACAAACTCCGCCCCCAGACCAGCGGTTGCCGGAGTTCCGCAGGGAAGCTGTCTGTCGCCGGCACTATACGCGCACTACACGAACGATATCCCGACCCTGGAGGGACACCTTCTCCCCGGGGAACGGGACGTCGTTCTTGCGCTGTTTGCCGACGATAGCGCTTACTTCGCGTCCTCCCGCAGCCCTACGATAGCCGCAGGACGCATGCAGCGCCTCCTAGACCTTCTCCCCTCCTGGCTGGACAAATGGCGCATTGCCGTCAACGTCGGTAAGACCGCGGCCCTGCTTGTCTCACGCCGTCGCTCCCATCCCTGTAAGCTCCAGCTCAGGGGACAGGACATTGAGTGGCAGTCTTGCGCCAGGTACCTCGGTGTGGATATCGACCGGTCGTTGAGAATGCACCCTCAAGTAGACCGCGCCCTTCAACAGGCGCGGGCTGCCAGGGCCCAGCTCCGGCCGGTCTTGATTTCCCGACTTCCGCTGAGGACCAAGGTGCGAGTCTACAAGACTTACGTCCGTTCCCGACTGACTTACGCAGCTCCTGCGTGGTACGCACTCCTCTCCCATACCAACAAAGTAGCGCTCCAGAGGGTTCAGAACGTTGCACTCCGTATGTGTGTAGGCGCGGGCAGATACGTCCGTAACGATGTTATTGCCCGCGACACAGGTACGGAGAGCATCGAGAGCTTCGTGAAGTTGTCGGCCCGTCGAATGTTCGACAAGGCCGACAACGGTCACCACGCCCACCTGAACAATCTGGCGCCGCTACATACACGCCCCCCTGACTTTGACCAACCGTGGAGACCCCTCCCCCGAGACCTCTTGGAGGCGACTGACTAATGTTCACGACGCCGACACGACATTCCCAGATTTCCCATCCTTCCCATGACCAACCCTACACGAACGGGAGAGAGGTGGAATTGCGCCCTAAGGCTGCAATATCGCACTCTTCCGTTCGTCCACCTTTTAATTTCTCTTGTAATTTCACTTGCCTCCTTCTCACTATTTTCGTTTCTACATTCAACTTCCAGCTAAACTCTTTTTCCGTTGTTCATGCTTTTAATATTGTTTGTATATAGTAGTGTAATTGTTATTTTATTTGTTATTTCTTTTCCTTTTTGATTTTTGTATTGTATATATTTTCATCATGTGTATTAGTATTAAGTATGTATAATAAGATATGTATATATAAAAAAAAGTACAAAAAAAAAATAAAAAAAAAAATCAAAACAAAAAAAAAAAAAAAAAAAAAAAATATATATATATGCAATTGTAAAAAAAAAAATATACATTGGAAAAAAACACAACAAAAGAAAAAAAAAAAATATAAAAAAAAAAAAAAAATAAAAAAAAAAAAAAAAATATATATATACATATTTCAAAAAAAAAAAAATAAAAAAAAAAAAAAAATATAAGCATTGAACCTAGTTCTAAGAGGAGCACCGCCAATCCAGGCGAAGCCCCAGGACCCAGGGGTAGTTACCCCTGGCGCAGATAACCAGGGTAGAGATAGTCATCGAGGCCCTAACCTTCTCCCAACCGGGAGTAAGAAGACCCGTCGTCCATCAAATATCAACCTTAACACAATAGCGTAGTGTGCAACCCTCAATAAAAGATTAGAAGGTAACCATAATAACACAATAACATACCGCAATAAAAATATAATATTTTACATTGACAGATACACATTTAACAATAAAATGCTCCTGCGCACTATCGTGCCTCGGCGCACCCCTCAAACAACAAGCCATACTGTCAGCTCCACTTGTCGCCACCGGCGCGGTGGCAGCCACTTGTCGCCATGTGTGCGTGTACTGCGCACTGCACACACTCTTCGCAGATCCCAGTTTTTTTAGCCATCTGCCATGCATTGTGTGTTAATCAGTTCAAAAGCGTATTGAGAATAGGATAACATTTGTGAATAAATGTATGCTGCGTGCGACCAGTCAAAACTGTTATTTAGTCTATTGCATTAAGTACATAGTGAGAGTCACGATCAATGTCCCTTCCGGGGGTACGGAGAAATTAGAAACTACAAAAACATTCAACGGTATCCTTTTGTGCGTGCCGTTGTGCTGGGACAGAGTGCCATTCAGCCTCTAATGCTTCCGGCGGTTGCACTAGCTGGTTGCTTGCAATGGCGTCGTCTGTGTCTGGTACTTAGGTAGCCTGCGCTGCGCATGTTTATCATAGTGTCGCTCGCTAGTGAGGCCTGTGAGAGCTAAAAACTACAGAATCTACATACATAAAATACACCATCCAAATGTTTTGTTATGACTCTGGCTATGTATCTTATCTAACTAATATATAAAACCTAAATATTACTTTTGTTGGTGTGAAAATCTGTAGAAACTCTAGTTTTTTTCAAAACTCTAGTTGCAAGCGCGAGCGCAGCCGCATGAATTAATCAGGCTTCGAACGTGGCTGGCACGATGAGCTCGAGGTAGGTACCTACTGCTGGCAGATACGTGAACGTGCAGTACAGTTTTTGCATGCGTGTCGCGGCGGCGGCGGCGGCGGTGGAGGTCCGCGGCCGGTGGTCTAATGGAGGCGCACTAATGGCCTCGTTATACCGAGTATACTGCGCTGGCATGCGTCGCGTCCGCGTCGTGCCAAGCCACGTGCATCTCTAACGGACTCCACATCGCACATCTCGTCACAGCTACTACAATTGTAGACTAAATCAACCCTCTATGACTGATCGCAGGCTTTTTATACGCCGCGCCGGAAGCGATTTGCAAGCCAAATGCACTGCCTATTAAGGAAATGTTGCATCTCCAAGTTTTCATGATGTTGACTTACTTAGACATCCAACTAGTTGATTGTATTAGCTGCATCGATTGCAAATAATGACAGAATCTTCTCGTGCGTGTTCATGCAATGATGAGTTAAATAGAATTGCTGCATCTGTTTTGATGTTGAATGTATTGCGGTCGACGTCAACGCTGTGCGCCAGTTGCGGTTCGTTCGCTGATTTACACATTCAAATACGATGATAAGGAATAAATAACGGAGAGATCACGATTTGATTCACGAGTGATGCGTTGCGATGCAGACTAACGACGGAATATATTTTCAGCTAATTGGCAGACAAGCAGCGCAGCCGGAAGCATTGCCGCGCGGCACGACCCGACACGCCGCCGCTACATACATAGGTACACCTTGACAGAAACTGCTTCTAGCATTACTAAACGCTTACCTAAGTATAATAATAATAATGTGCTTTTACTGAGCCGGGCGGCGGCGGCAACGGCGGCGGGCAGCACTAGTGGACGTCTTCACTCGTCGTTTTTTATCTAGTATTATTAACTAATTGTGATCGGATGCACAGTGCAGCGCAGGCGCATCATGATGTGTTGGCCTGCCGCCGCCAGCCGGTCCAGACCGGTCTTGTTTACTAGAGGTTATAGACTACCTACTCCCTAGTCAAGTGAAAATTAAAATCTTTGTGAATGTGCGTAGCAAAATACAAAACGCTACGTGGTGTCGATGACGTCACACGTGCGTAAGTAATGGCGTATCATCATCCAATAATATTTGATGTTCGGGATCCGGAGCCCTGACGGAGTGGAGGGGTGGGGTGGGGTAGGGGGGAGGGGGCAGCGGAGTGCTCGACAAACGGCCGCGGCGAGTGTTTGCACGGAGCACACCTGGCTGGAGACGAGCCCTGTTGTTTTTTCAAACGACCAGTTTTTCCAAAAGTTTGGGCTTGCGTTAATTGAAGCTCGTTTTTCTAATACGGGTTGTATAAACATCAACTGCAGGCAGGTGGACTGCCGCTGGCTTTTAGTCCGCTGCCCTTGCCAATGCGACCCTAACTTGGAGGGTGAAGGGTCGACTCTACCTTGCTCCTCAAAAATAGCTTAGTATCTGATATTGTGAAGTTGAATGAGCGGTGGGAATTCCTCGTTAGAGTTTTGATCGCGCAGCACAACAATTATAACCTGCTTTCGTCTTTTCATCCGCAGCCGCACGTTGAACCTATCAGCAGCTTCTCTGGAATTGATTTATTTTCTAGAGTTACAAAAATGTGTAGAGTACAAAAGGCATGGCATTATAATCGTCTCGGGCAATATTACCGGCGCGCGGCTCATCACGGGGATTATGGCATTGTGTGGACACTGGACACGTACGAGACACGCAGGAACCCGCGTGAAGTGCCATCAACTAACTATTGGTAGGTTAGGTAGGTACTAGGGAGAGATATAGCAATAACAAGACGGGAAATCGTTCAGAGAAATGAGTTATTTGGCAAACCAGTTCTCAATTAACCAAGTATACGTAAACTACCTATTAACTAGCAGGTACATTAGTCTGTAAATAATTTGCATAAATTAAGAATTCTGTGTCGCACATTTTTAGGTAGGTAGATATAGATTATTACCTACTTATTTTGAAATAATTTAAAATAGTCCACATATTATTATCTTATAGCCGATTAGTAATTCTACGACCGTTTACACAATTTTATTAGGTAACTAGCAGCGCCTCGCGGTTTCACCCGCGTAATTCCCGTTCCCGTGGGAATTCCGGGATAAAATATAGCCTATGTTCATCAGGGATAATGTAGGATTCTAATGGTAAAAGAATTTTTTTAATCGGTCCAGTAGTTTCGGAGCCTATTCAATTCATACAAACAAACAAACAAACAAAAAATCAAACCTTTCCTCTTTATAATATTTGTATAGATGTATAGATAGATTGTATAGATGTATAGATGTATAGATTTGATTATCAGGTGGTAATGCCAAATAGAGTGACATTTTAATTACCTACTTTCCATATACTTTCAATGAAATCAGACGAGTGACGAGTATCAACATGTCTCGGTCCCGCGCTACAATCGATGACGGCAGTGTTCGTATAGTTGTCGTCGCCGCCGCGCGCCGGTCGGTCGGTTTGGTATGCTATGATTAATTTTTACATAATTGATTTTGCGGTGAGTTGTGGTAGGTAGGTAGGTACGTGTGTCTTTGACTTGAGAGGATTAGTCTAATTCGTGTCTAGACGGAGCTGTCACAATATAGATTGTACTTAGTAAGTTGATTTACAGAGGCAAGAAATACATTTTAGTAACGCTACCGCCTTAAGTTATACGTTACCGCAGACTCAGGCTTATCTTTCTAATGTACTTATCTAGACTTCCTTGACTTCTAGAAGAATACCATTATACCTACTACCAAATAAGTAGGTATCTTAGGTTTTGTAACAAATTTCTTTTTAGATAATTTCTCATATAAGTGAAATGTTAATTTCGTTCGAGAAAATAATAAATCTCTATCCCTAATTTGTGTTTAATTTTGGTTTATTATGACAGGGCATATTGTATGTAATGTAGCAGCCATAAAGGGCATATTGTATGTAATGTTGTACGAAATGCGCGCGCGCATTGCGCTGAGAGAGTTTAACGCTCCACTAATCCATAGTGACCCACCACCTGCCTGAAAAGCAATGCATTATTCACTAATCACTTCATAGATACTGATTAATAGCACTGTTTCTATGATCCAGTAAGTATACTTATAGTTCTATCTGACAGTTTTCTTTACTTACACTTCAGGTAAGTAGGTGCCCTAGGTACCTACCGTATTGTGCTTCAGAGCGCCCTTGCACTCAACTTGTATTGTACCTACCATAGTTCATAGTGCTCATGCTCACCTCGATAATTTATACTCTGAGCAACTTAGTATACCTATATTATAAATTAATGTTAGTAAAGTCAGTTGTTTGTATGTAAGTATGTTAATCTCCAAAGCAGCATATGATAGTGAAGTGAGGTGGTATGATGTGAATGTGATGTCGCGTGGTGACGTGTGCGAGTGACGGCTAGTCCGCTCCGAGGATTATGAGTAATGCCTTTCATAGTAATTAAGCATGAGATAGCGCTCGGCCTGCTCTAATGCGATTACCGTAATCCTGCCGAACTACTTATAGCGAGCCGAGCACCGACCCGCGCCCGCGCCCGCGCAGCTCTCCCTTAAACCATGGATCTACGAGTAGGTAAGGCACCTAGTACAGTAGGTACACGGGTACACAGCACCATCATTGCTGAGACAGTGGTGAAACGCTTCGAAACTGCAGCAGCGGCTCGCACGAATGAATAACTCGTTCCAAAGTAACACTCGTCGATTCTCAACTTCAACACAAAATGAATTATCAAAAGAGACAAATCCTTATGAAATGTGACGTGAGTTATGTGTTACTTGGTCCCCGGCAGCCGATGAGTCGAGCACACCTGGCGGCAACAACTAACCGTCAAATTATCGGCCTCTTGTTATTTGGCTCTATTCGAAAACATGAAGATCAAAAGCAAACGCACGGTAAATAACATCAGGTAGGAATGAAACAGATTCGACGCAACCTGTTAAGTTAAAAATAAACAGTGCATGGCGTGTGGAGCCTCCGAGATTGTATCCCGACGGGTCCAGGAGGCATCAGGCGAGGGGCAGGGGCAGGGGGGAGTGAGGGGGGCTCATTAAACCGGTCCGCGCTCGTCCAATGGTCGCGGGCGCTCAGCGCTGGGAACCGCGCACAAAGCGCCCATAAACGATATTGCTATGGTTCTGTATGACGCCTGGAATGCGCAAATGATGGAAGCGATGGAAACAGTGGGAGCCGAAACGATTCCAGCGAACAATAACGTGGAACTGCGTGCCAGTGCCACTACCAGTCATGCCAAGATGTACAGAATCATGATGTGCTTGTGTACAAGCTTCCGCCCACAACTTCGTTCGCGTCCCGTTAGATCCCGTTGATTTTCCGGGATAAAAAGTAGCCTATGTGTTAATCCAGGTCACGGACAATATATATTCCAAGATTCATCCAAATCGGATCAGTAGTTTTTACGTTTAAGAGTAACAAACATCCATCCATCCATCCATCCATCCTTACAAACTTTCGCGTTTATAATATTAGTAGGATACAAGCGTACACATATTATCATTATAGTTGTTTGAGGGCCAATTAATTAATCAGATCAAATAAAAAATCAGTTTTGGGATGTCATATTAAATCTGAAGAACTTAGGTGCTCTTTTGCGACTGGATTGCTTCTAGATTTCACTAAGAAAATTGCGAGTCTGTGTGCGTTACCATGTCATTGTTATCTATTGACTCCGTAATTATTTATTAGCAAGCTGCACACAACTTCAGGATGAAAGTAACGAGGGTTAATGAAGAACATCTTAGTCTTGGCGCACAGGGATCCAAGTATCCACACACACAGCCACACCCTCCCCTGCAAATACACAGGGGAAGGTCCGCATGTGCGTGTGTGCACTTGCATGCAGCGTCCAACCGGTTCAGAGTCCGACCACCGACTCATTCAATTTGTCTAACATTATAGGTAACACGGTTCAAAGTTAGCATCCATCAGAGGTATGTGACCTTTGTGCCACCATCCATCGTGACCATTTATTCTGGTTCTGAACAAGAAGTGGTAACCAAGTCAACAGCTGCTGCTGGTGAACTAGTATTGCGTCGCTTTCTTACATCATCATAAATTAGCCTGTGGAAATCCATTCTTAGACAGGCCACTCGTTGAATTTCCAGATCTGATCCCAACAATGTCGTCGGTCCATCAGGTGGGGTAGGGGAGTCTTCTCTTTGCGATCCAGTTTGCCTTCCTTAAATAATTTTATGGTTTCATAATCCTTCAACAGAAAACAATACCTGAAAAAAAAAACAAAGTCATCTTAAAATGGATGCTCTGACCTTTGAGATTCGGTATCAGTACGTGATAAAACATTTTGGTTTTTGTAACTAATTACTAAAGTGCATGCCTCACTCAGCACAGGCTTCGGGCAGTGACACAGTATTTAGTCAGACGGTACTGTAGTATAGCACTGCCTGCGGGAAGGCCGCGGCTCCGGCTGGCGATGCGTCGTGCAGCCCCGCGGCTGTGGCCCATCGGGACCACAACCTGTGCCTACACTACACTACACCTGGTATATACCTACTAATACACTAGTATAGTAGTATTGGTTCAGCACTCGACTAATACAGCTAATATTGAGCTAAACATGCTGCAGATTCAATGTAGGGTTAATACACATACACATATTGTAAAGATGAGTCATCATGAAATATTTGTATAAGTGGTTTGCGCGCAACGGTCATCTAATTAAATTAATATAGTTAGCGAGGAGGAACGAAAAGGCTTAGTTTCCCTTGCCTGACCCCCCCCCCCCTCCTTGCCTCTCCGCTGGGCCTTCGCTCTCCTCCGCAGGTATTTTAATTAAACGTCTCCCCCCTCAGCCCCCCCTGCCGCTGCCGCCGCCGCTACTGCGCCGGGTTCATGTATCCTCGCGTGATGCCCTATGATTACTGCATTATGCTCCGTGCCTGGTGGTTACCATGCACCGCACCATCGACAACTTTTGACTTTCAGAAAACGAATACTACATGATATTAATTGGCAGAAACATTCGGTCCGCTATTGACACGGCTCATGAGCGTTTTGTAGAGCTTTGCACTTTTTATTTTACGTGAAGGAAATTTTTACTTGCTCATTGTCAACTTCGTGTAGTGAGATAGTGCTCCAAACGGATGCATTGTATAGATTTGCAGAAGCAAGCAGCAGGCTAGGCTAGCCTGCGGTGGCAGGCAATGAACGCCGAACTTACACCCACGGTCACACGATGATTGCGCTAATTAGTCGATACAACGCGCGATTAATTCGCACTCGCTCCCGCTATAATTGGACGTAATTTGCGTGAGAAGTTGTGCAACACGCACCAACCGCGTGAGAACGTCGCGTCACGGGTGACACTCCTCCTTGGATGAGAACAGTGCGTGGTGCAGCGCGAGGCCACGCAGCAGTGTGCGCGGTACAAGGACAACTCGTTGCTGCCGCGCTGGGGTCGTTCACTCCGCATCATCGAGGGCACGAAGCCAGGCAGGGGCAGGGCACACACGTAGGTAAACGAATTAACTAAATTATAGCGCTATATAGTTCCTAGAACGGTGGCCAGCGCTGTCGACGCAGCTCTGACAACCAACTGCCTCATTCGCGGCTCATCAGATGGCGTGACCTAATAACTTTGACAATCTTCAATTTTGGCTGAAGCCGTTGGTAACAATGAAGTAGGTGTTTTGTGAACTGGTGTCGTATTGCGAGTAAGGTGCGATGCGGTGCGGTGCGGTGCGGTGCAGTGCGCGTGACGTTGAGTGACGCGTGGTATTTCGGCGAGTTCCTCTGATTGGGTGCACAATAACCTCATTACGTTACGCATTCCGTCAGTGCCGTCCGCCATATCACCAAGCAAGACAGACGCCACACAGTATAGGTACCTACCTAACTACCAACTACACTCAATTCTACCAAATCAAACAGTTTGTTAGACATTGTACCTACCTACCTACCGAACATGATTGAGTGTCACACAGTTTGATACTTATCTACACTTTAATTTACATAAATCAATAAAATCGCTATTAATATCATATTTTTAATCAGTAGCTAAGTAACTTGTTTCACGATTGACGAATTTTCTTAAAATAAACAAAACTTTTACAAATAGCTACATAATAGGTGGTTGGGATTCCCCAACCTCAACACTGTATGAGTAGAGTACGGAGTAATGTACAGCGATATCCAGTTGGTCCGTGCGGGGTCGGAGTCGGAAGTCTACGAACGGGACCACAATAGAACTAATTGCCGGTTTGACACAGCTGAGCTATTCTCCGGCCTTCACTAGATATCAAATGTATAGGAGCCTGACATATTTTACTAGGAGAATTGACTTCTTAGCCAAATTGACTTTACATTCTTGAGCATCAACAATACGCTGAATGAGTCAAAGTCAAAGTCAAAAATCTTTTATTCAATAAAATCTTACTGATCATTTTGAATCGTCATTACGTTTTGTATGATTAGGTATATTTATTGGATGAGTTGGAGCTAGTTCGTCCCAAGCTTGTTTGTCTTCTAAATAATCAGATATTTTATAGTATGCTTTTAAAAGAAGTCTCTGTTTTATTACGTTTTTGAACTTGCCAATCGACAACTGAGACACATCACTTGGGATTTTGTTAAAGAAGCGTACACATTGCCCTTTGAAAGATTTACTAATTTTTGTGAGCCTAGTGGTGGGAACAGCGAGTTTGTCTTTATTTCTAGTGTTAACATTATGATTATCACTTGTTTTGTTGAATAGATTGATATTTTTTTTAACATACAATAAGTTTTCATAGATGTACTGGCAAGGTACTGTCATTATATTTATTTCTTTAAACTTATTCCTTAGTGATTCTCTGAGACCCATGTTATAAATTGCACGAATAGCCCTCTGCAGCACTCCCCCACAACAAAAAGCCGTACGACATAATGCTATGAAAGTAGCTGAAATAGTCTTGCGGTTTCCACATCTGTAAGGAAGCGAATCTTCTTGACTGCATATGCTGCAGAACTAAGTCTCTTTGACCATTTATCTATGTGTGGGCCTCATTGAAGTTTTTTTTTTCATCTAGAGTTATGCCTAAAATACTGTGGTGTCCACGAGCTCTATATTATCTTCTTTGATTTTTACATTGGCATTTATTTGTTCGATGTTTGGTAGAATAAACCGAATACATTTAGTTTTTTTTTCGTTTAGTAATAAATTGTTTACATTAAACCAGTTTACAACCTTAGAGATTGCATTATTTACATCGTCATAATTAGTTTGTCGTCGTTTCACTTTAAATACAAGTGAAGTGTCATCTGCAAACAGTACAATCTCATGATGGTTTCTAGCCACTCGTGGTAGATCGTTAATGTAAATTAAAAACAAGAACGATCCTAGTATTGATCCTTGTGGTACACCCATTGTTACCACTGACCCCGGAGAACGTTTTAGTCAGAGGTACCTAACTAATTATTATTGTGTGAGCGACCACCTACCTCATCAGGATTTGCAACGATTAGTATTATGACGTTCTTAAAATGTAAAATTGTAGAGTGTACGAATAACAGCTTGTGCTAGATAGTGTAGTGGCGGCCGGGCCGTGGGAACCGCTTCGCCTGCAGCCTGCACTGCACGGCATGCCTTCCGCCGCCGCCGGCAGACTCCTACTACTTACACCACTCACTACCTAATCGAAACCAAAATGCACTAAGTACCTACACGTTTAGGTAACTATCTACTTATTTCAAAAAACTATACCTAATTTGATTAATACGCCTAATCAGTTTTTGTAGTAAGTACCTACCTACGTACTTAAGGCAGGGAATGTGCAGTCGCATGCGCGCGCAGCACAACAAAACGTAAGCTCCGGTACCGCGGGTCGCGCGCCTCTCGCCCGCGCGCCTCCGCATGCAACTTGCAATAAAAATAAATCAATGCTTCGTTCGCGGGATTAAAAGCTCCAGAGGCAGAGGAGCGGCGGCGGCGGCGCGCGAGGAGTGCGGGGGGAGGGTGCCGACCGCAGCCAGTCCCAGCACAGCGCCCGCGGCCAGCGCACGCGTCTCTACCAACGTCACGTAGAGATCGATCCGAGCTTTGTAAAGTTGCGCGAGACGTGTCTTCTCGCGGCCGCGACAGTGTTGGTGCCGCGGATCAGAGTGCGGTGCAGTGCGGCGCGACACCGACGCGACACGCGCAGTGCTGCAAGCGGCGCGGGCGTACACCGCGCGGCATGGAGCGGCGCACGCCGCGGCGGCCCGCGCTGCGCTGACCCGATGCGGCGATGCTGGCCGCTGCCGCTCGCCCTCGCCCTCGCCTGCCTGCTGCGCGTACGTCTCTCAACTACACACCGATCCCATCCCGCTGATCTCTCCATCCATCCAGAACACAGATACCAACCACTTACTGGAGACAACTATCTCGCCGATAGGACTCCTACCGAAGTTACTCTTACGGAAGGGCGCACCATACCACACCAACTTTTCATACTCTTTGTCTTTCACATCAAGTTGATCTCAGTCCCGCACGCAAAGCCTCAGGCAGCTTTGAACGCATTCTTCACAGTTATGGCGAACCTAATGGTGCAAAAAAGCTCTCTAAATATAATTTCCCGATCGTCCTTCACAGTAGAATCGTAACCAAAATCGATCAATTTTATCAGCCCTCTGATTCCATCTACGTACTTAGTTTTGACATGAACTGTTCGTAGTAGTAATGGAACATCCGTAATGTTTGTCTCGATAATATTACAGATGGGCATATTACTTTTTAGATATCCATGTTATGTATTTTGGTACAAAGGCTAAGCGCTTTAGATGTCCCGGCCTCTCGTTAACGGCTACTTTTCTACCTCCTAGGTACTGTAGGGTAGGTACCTACCTACCCCCCCTTTTTCATTTCCCTGTTTAGCTTTTTCTGAAATCTCAAAAGTCAGACAGATCAGTCTAACTTGGAATGTGTTTCTTCACTGTTTTACAACTTGTAAGTTTATCATCAAGCAGTGCAGTATTGCAGATACCTAAGCAAGATCATTAGTTTAAGTGATCTTGCTTAGGTATCTAGGATGTCGCTATCGAATGCACATCCCATTCAACCGGCGCCGGCGACAACGCTCAAAGGACAGCACCATGATTATACGCGTCTGATCCTTCACAAAACAATGCTCTACTAAAATCGCACACAACTTGTTTCTGTAATGTACCAAGACATTTGGTTCGTGTATGTATGGTGGGTGGCTTGCGAGTGAATGTTGCGCTCCGGTATGTGGAAGGTCTGCGTGAGAGGAGACGGCTCGCGGGACGTGCTCGCCATACCGACGGCGCTACTTGCGACCCCGCGCACGTCCTCACACACATGTCCACAATCACAACCAACATTATTCAACCTCATCATATCCCGTCCTGCTACAATCTAAACCAGTCACAGCGGATTCTGCAACTGTATACTAGTTCCACTTCGTTTCCATTATTCCGTTTGGTAGCTAATCCACCTACAATGTACATCTCCAGCAATTCGTTGTCTATTTAGGTCTGATTGTACCGAGGCATGCCATATCTGTGGTTTCCTTTTATTCAATTACTTGATGGCGTTTGTGACATCATCAAGAATCTGCTAAGTGTTAAAATGTCCTAGCTACAAAATACGAATTTCTTAGCTGAGCAATACTTTACAGAGCATGTCTTTACCCGTACAAATCACAGCTTGCAATTGTTTTTTGAACACCACCCTCTAATATTATATTATCTTCACCATGTTACTTGCAAACATTGAAGAAAATAATTTAATTGTAACGTTTCACATGCATCAGTCTTGCAAGCGAATATCTAAACTTGGCCGAATAATTATCCGATCTGCATCTATAGAAGGTGGGCAGATAATACTATACCTACCACAGTTTACTGGCAGGGTTATGAGTTAAACTGACCAAGGGGTTGTAAAGTCATAAGAGTCCAATCTCTATACGGGTGTAAAAAAAGGCGTGTAAAAACAGTAGCCTATCATTCTACGTTAAATCCATTTCGAGTTATTAATAAAAAACGTAATGTTAGGGAAACCAGTAAAACGTGATCTTCCATTTCTCTGTCATAGTTTCAATGGTTTCATACGTGTAGGTACGTACAGCGCTTCGTCTCCAGACTAGCTATAAAAGCTGAGTTTTTGCCTTTCCAACCAGCTCACCTGTTATTATGTTAATCCTTGCTTTTTCATTTTTAATAAAATTCTCTTACGACTTAATTTTATATTATCTAATCTACTTTACGTATCTGTTATTCATATTTTACTGTTGTTACCTACTTGTTATTTCTTGGCTAACCGTGTCTGTTTCTGTAGAAAAATAAATAGGTTAGAATTGTCTGACCCCATACGGTCTTGTCCCCGATATTGATTACCGAATAGTTAGTGCGTCGTCAATGGACGGTACAACAGCACTGCAGACAAAAGACCCAAGGGTTTTTTAAACATTGTCTTATTATAAAATCAGAAGTGATATTATGTCGTAATAACTATACTTCTTGTATAATAAGTCTTTCTTTCTATGTTTCATGTAAAACTGGTAACCATGTAGTTCTTTGTATCGCGCTATTGATGTAATTTGCAAAGTTAATCTCAGCCACAAGTACTTACCTGGGTACGTACCTAGTTGTTTTTTTTTGCATTTTATTCTTATCGTGATTCTCAGCTTACATTCCGAGATGGATATAATATCATTAAAATCATATCTAATTGACATAAAGGACTACTTAGACTAGGAATATTAGGACATATTATTATTATTGGATAAAACCAAAACTTGACATTCTCTCTCACATACAAACCTAAATACACCTGCCTACTAAATCTACGAACTCTAAACTAATTACTAAATATAAGAAATAAATTACAACAAAGACAAAACTTGACACTAAACACTATTTGCACGCTTACATGAACACTTGAACAACAAACCTTAAAATATTTTCTATTAACTGACCCGTAAATTATATAAAATATCCTAAATAAAATGACTACCTATTATGTAATACTAATTAACGATCTACTAGCTATCTATAAACCTCGGCCTGCCTTCATATTGCTATACCCTAAGCAGGGTCCATGAGACATATCTATTTACATCCACCACCAATGTAAAATTTACCTAAACCATGTGAAAGCAATAAATATATTGAGTATTGAGTATTGAGTATCATTATTATTTGCTGATAAGACTGACCAAACTTTTAAAATTGCATTGATAAGTACCTAGTTAATATGTCGCGAGGGAGTTTATAACATATTTGTGTTCTCAAGAGTCAAGTCAAGTCAAATTGGTAAATATCTGGGAAAAAAAAACATGTCATCCACGTACAAGACATCATGTATTTTGCTTTCCTGTGACAGTCCCGTGATGTTTGCAATCAATAGAGCAATTCCAGTGAACTGCCACCATCATCTGATTATGAAGCAGGAACGTAGTCAAATTGAAGTCGGATTTACTAGTTTTTTTTTAAATTATATCGGTACCTAAGAACATGAGTTCATTTTAGTGTAGATTGCTGATCGAGTAGGCTATTTGCCTACTCGATGCACTCGAGAAAAGTCCCCTATTCCTAATTAATTGGTCCTTGCCAACTGTACACTATACGCTCCATATTGTATAGCATAGGTACCTACAGTCCAGGAATGCATGAATTTGTTCGCGGCGAGACGTCATTGTAACCGAATAACGTCTCCAATTAAAACCACTCATAAAAACTCTTATGCAAATGAAACCACGTTGGCTGGTCCCGTGCTATTTCAGCTTTCCACACGGCATGCGGCATGCGGCATGGCCACAACAGCCGCCGGCGTGGTACAGTTAGGTGAAAGGGCGTGCCGCGCTGGGCGTGCTGCGGCGCGGGGCGGGGTGGGGCGAGCCCGCGCGAGGAGGAGGCCCCCCACCCCCTCGGCGCAAGTCGAGCGTAACGGACCCCTCCACCTCACTTTGTAAACACTACCTCAAACAACCGTTCGCATGTAGAGCGAAAGCTCTTCCTTCCGCCTGCGCCTGCGCCTATTGAAACAATACCTATAGTGAAACAGTAGTTCATTTATTGGTTTTGGATTTATTATGATCACAGTTGATGATTGTGTACCAAAATACTGCTTTCTAAAAGAATGATTTCATCGTGAATCTCACAGTATTTGCTAAAAAAGAAAAAAAATACCACCAAAGGTTTACCTACCAACATTAAATAGCTTATTACACTAATCCCAGTTGATTATCCCCGTCAATGAGGATTAGTGAACTTTTTGTTCATTATTCCCGTTGACGCCCCAATGCTAACTCTTAACAGGGATTAGTGAACTCAAACGTTAGTTAATCCTCATTACGTAAAAATAAAATACTAATATTATAGGTACCTATTATAGGAATCCTGTTTTTAATATTTAGTACTTATTTGAGAGATAAACTTGACAAATCTAATTGGAAACACAATTTATACTTCATAGGATTAATGCGTGACTTTTTGTTTCAACGTGATTCATCAGGTATAGGACTATACCCATAGGTACTGATTTAGCTAATAATAATAATTAGGCGAGCTCATGAAAGTCGCGTCGTACACTCGACGCTAAACGTGACATTAGTCGCGAGGCGCGTATAAATGGATGTGGTTTGGGAACTATGCTTCGCCGAGGACGTAAAACATGAAGAGACAGTCTAGCACAAATATAATTACATAGCAACTAGAGCGTCCCTAACAATAGAAATAGAATAGAATAAGAATATAATTTCAGGACTCAGGATGGATTGCTGAAATTCTTAGCGTAGGAAGGCGCTAACTATAAAATTAATTTGAGCATAGCCGTTGTCATTTGCCAACTATCCTTACAAAACAATTATTATTCTCTAAGCCATGACTATCCCCTTAAACATCATTATATTAGTACATTACTGCAGCGGCCCGCAACAGCGGCAATGACGGAAGAACGTGTAAATGTGGGCAGAGTCGAAGACGAGCCACACATACGTGAGTCCCTCATTGCCTAGTTGTAGCCAAGGCTTGTACAGTACTTTTCTCAAATAATGCAAGGAAATTAAAACTTTTTAGTTGAAAATACAATTACTTTACAAAACCAATAGCATAAATTATGCAACTAGTGAATAAAAGACGGATTTAAAGCGAGGGCCATAAATGAAACACTCATGTCGTTCAGGATTCTAACACTTGAATCGTTAGAATCCTTTACTTGCTCTTGCACTTTACTCACTGTTTTGGTGTTTGAGTTTAGAACACACTAATATATTTGACCTTTATTTAATTATTGTTTTTGCGCAAGGATCTTTCTTTTTCTCGTAGTCATGGTATAAAGTATAGTATGCAACTCTTGAATAAAACGGATTTATACCGAGGGCCATGAACCACTCACGTCGTTCAGGATTGTAACACTTGAATCGTTAGAATCCTTCACTTGCTCGTGTTTCATTTATAGCACTGGCTTTAAATCAGTGTTTTATTCACTAGTTGCTTAATATACTATTTTACATTACCTTTAGTTCAGAAAATCTGCCAGGCTTAAACTAAACCTGGCAGGTTTTTATGAGACAGCGATTATGGCCCCCTGTTGATTATGTAACATGATAGCTCTGTCACTGTTTCATATTACGCAATTGGTTTGATATTCGAACTTTCATAAATATCGATCTACATCATACATTGCAGTTAGTGTAAGAATATTGATGTTGAACTCGGACGTAGCGTATAAATAGATAATTGTATGTAATGTATGTGCAGTTCGCGGCGGGGGCGGGCGTGTTCGAGCTGCAGATCCTAGAGTTCTCCAACTACCGGCTGGAGCTGGCGTCGGGCGCGTGCTGCGGCGGCGAGGGTGCCGGGGCGGGGGCGGGAGGAGGGTGCTTGCGGGCGTGCAGCACGCGCTTCGCACTCTGCCTGAAGGAGTACCAGTCGGTGGCGGCGCCGGGCGCCTGCTCCTTCGGACGGGCCTCCTCGCCTGCGCTCGGCACCGACTCCTTCACGCTGGCCGAGCCGCTATACACCCTCGCGCTGCCCTTCACATTCCGCTGGACGGTGAGTCAACGACCACTAGCGTTTCTTGCTTTACGATTCTGACTAACACTATACACCAGGCACTGCATATGGACAGATAGATACGTAAGTGGCCAGAGACGCACCGCGTACCATATTGCATAGCAGCATGTAGCTATTTCTCAAGGATTTAACCTACAACATAGTAGGTATTAAAACAGAGCAAGGCGCAAGTGAGTGAAAGAACCTTCGTGACATTCGTGATCTTCACTATTAAAAAGCCAGTGTAACATGAGCCCATTTGTACGATTTCAATGAAGATACGGTTCAGGTTAAAATTGGACGTGTAACAGTTAGTTGTGATTTTTATTTAATTTCTGAAATTTAGTTAACGTTTAGTAATTATCTACCTACAGTTTTCCTTTCATGAGACCATAATAATATACATACTTAGGCTTTCTGAAAAAAAAAACACTTAATATAGGTACCTAAGTGGGCACTCCAGGAAAATCCGCCTGGAATGAAATATTTCGCGGGAAATAATGTTTAAACCAAAAATCTAAGTATGGGGCTCCTTGAGTAAGTTTTTATCAGATACGACCGGGCCGTGTTTCGTTTTTCCAAAACTGATATAGTTACGTGTTATCAAGTTGATCCAAGTAAGTTTTGTCCGCAGCGATCCTTCACGCTGGTGCTGCAAGCCTTCGACGACTACGAGTATCCTGAGCCCGGTGAGTGCGGCAACTCGAGTCGACTAGGTACTCGCGAGGTGAGATGGAAGTCAGGAGAGTGATGAACGCGTTGCATTGCAGAGGGTGGGCTGATAGAGGAGGCGTGGTGGTCCGGCATCGTGGAGCCGGGCGCGGCGTGGCACGCCCTGCGCTGGGCTGGAGCACGCGCCGCACTCGCATACCGCGTGCGCGTGCTCTGCCAGCCCAACTACTACAATACCACCTGCACCACATTCTGCCGGCCGCGCGATGACAAGTTTGGACATTACTCGTGCGAGCCCTCCGGACGCAAGCAGTGCCTGCCCGGCTGGCAGGGCGACAACTGCGAGAAACGTGAGTGCCATCTCGCTAACAGAGATTCATCGGTTGCGTCAGAGCCGTTCACCTAACGACCCGTTCCCTTTTCCAGCCGTTTGCAAGGAGGGGTGTCACCCGACCCACGGCCGCTGCGATGAGCCCGGAGATTGCGAGTGAGTACGCATCCTCTTTCGTAGCGCGATCGATCCCTATAACCTAACGCTGTAAATGTAAGACCGCGATGCTTCCCGCAGCTGCCGGCCGGGCTGGCGCGGCGCACTGTGCGCCCAGTGCACGCCGTACCCGGGCTGCAAGCACGGCTACTGCAACGGCTCCTCGTGGGACTGCACGTGCGACACTAACTGGGGCGGCATCTTGTGCGACCAGGACCTCAACTACTGCGGCACGCACGAGCCGTGCCGGCACGGCGGCACCTGCGAAAACACGGCGCCTGACCAGTACCGCTGCCGCTGCGCCGAGGGCTTCTCCGGCGCCGACTGCGAGCACGTCGACAACCCGTGCGCGCCGCAGCCGTGCGCGCACGGCGCCTGCGCACTTGCTGCCAGCGGCTCCGGCTTCAGCTGCGAGTGCGAGCGTGGCTGGGGCGGCGCGCTCTGCGACACCGACCTGGACGACTGCGCCAGCGCACCGTGTCGGCACGGCGCCGCCTGCCAAGACCGGCTCGATGGCTTCCAGTGCGAGTGCGCGCCCGGCTGGGCCGGTGCCACCTGCGAGGAAGGTGCGTATATCCACCGCGAAGGTCGGTCCTCGGCTCGGTGCAGGGCGGTCGGTACACGTTACAGCGCGCTTTCCCTTGCAGACGTGGACGAGTGTGCGGCGCCAGGCGGCGGGCCGTGCGTGAATGCGGCGGCTTGCAACAACACGGTGGGCGCGTACGCGTGCGCGTGCCTCGCGGGCTGGACGGGCCGCGAGTGCGCCACCAACGTGGACGACTGCGCGTCCGTGCCGTGCCTGCATGGCGCCACGTGCATCGACCTCGTGGACGACTTTCACTGCGCGTGCGCGGCTGGGTACGCGGGCCGCACGTGCGCACTCGACGTGGATGAGTGTGCGTCGCGGCCCTGCCTCAACGGCGGCGAGTGCGTCGACCTGCCCGACGCGTACCGCTGCATCTGCCCGGTCGGCTTCTCCGGCACCAACTGCGAGGTGAGGATGAGTCTCCACCCTGCCGTTCCTTCCGGTTCTGCTCGAACGAACCTCTAACTCGGTGATCTCCTTCATTCGACTAGGTACCGGCTCTGCACTAACACAAACTAACCGACTTCTGCTTTTAGCTGTCCTCCTGCTCTGGACGCTACTGCTTGGTGAGTTTATCGACGGGCACAGTACCTAGCTTTCGATCAATGAACTTGAGCGATGATCCTCCAGGCAGGGGACTGGCCACTAAGTTTGTTGCATATTTTAAGGATGACCGTGACCATTGCGCCGGCTCGCCGTGCGGCAACGGCGCTGCGTGCTACACCGCGCAGAGCGACTACTACTGCCACTGTGCACCCGGCTGGCAGGGCAAGAACTGCACGCAGCGCACCGCGCCGGCCTCTCCGGCGCCCCCCGCGCCCCCCGCGCCCCCCGCGCCCCCCGCCGCCGCCTGCGTGGGGGGCGCGGGCTGCGTGCGCGGACACTGCGTGCGGGAGCCGGCCGCCCCGCCGCACTGCGCCTGCGAGCCCGGATACACCGGCACACTCTGCGATGAACGTAAGCATCCCCGACATAATGTACATATTATGTAGCTCACGTAAGGCGGAATTCTCATGCTTCGAGTTTTTTTTTCGCTGCTCAGAGTCGGACGAGTGCGCGGGCGCGCCGTGCCGCAACAACGGCACCTGCATCGACGGCACCGCGGACTTCGCGTGCGTTTGCCGCGACGGCTGGACCGGTGAGACCCTTCTCCTGCCGACCCCCCCCCACTCTCGGCCGGTCGCTAACCTCCCTTCTCTCCCTCTCCCTGACAGGCAAGACCTGCGCCGTGCGGTCGGAGAGCGGCGCGAGTGCAGCGTGCGGCGCGTGCGGGCCGGGCGGCACGTGCGGGCGCGGAGCGGACGGCGCGTGGAGGTGCGCGTGCGCCGGCGTGTGGGGCGGGCCCGAGTGCACCGAGTGCCGGTGCGCGGCGGGCGGCACGTGCGTGCGCGGCGCGGGCGGCTGGCGGTGCGCGTGTCCCGCGGGTCGCGCCGGCGCCCTTTGTGACTCGACGCCGGAGCCCTGCGCCTCGAGTCCCTGCCAGCACGGCGGCCGCTGCGCGCCAGCGGTGGGCGGCGGCTGGTGGTGCGCGTGTGCGCGCGGCTGGACGGGCGACGCGTGCGAGACGCGCGTCGCGCCGCGCTGCGAGCCGCCGTGCGGCGCGCCCGCCGCGTGTCGCGCCGACCCCCTGCGCCCCGCCGCCGCGCCGCGCTGCCGCTGTCCCGCCGCGCCGCCGAGGACCGCGCGCCGCTGCCTCGAGGGTGAGTACCCAACTGCATCCGACCCAAGGGGGGTTGCTGATGACCTTCGTCGGAGCGACCTCGAGTAGGTCAAGCTTGAACCGATCCTCGTTGTTTGCAGCGTTGGCGGGGCTCAGCGCCGAAGACGGGGAGGACTCGAGAGCGGACGCCTCCTCCTCCGCGCACGCCGACGAGGAGGAGGAGGAGGAGGAGGAGGAGGAGGGTGTGTCGGGTCGGGGCGGGGCGGGGGGTGGGGGAGGAGGCGCGTGCGGCGCGACGGAGGGCGCGTGGTGGTGGGGATGCAACGCGTGCCGCTGCTCGCGCGGCGCGGCGCTGTGCACGCGGCTGTGGTGCGGCGTGGCGGACTGCCTGGCGCCGCGCGCCGCGCCGTGCCGGCCGGACGAGGTGTGCGTGCCGGCCGCGCCCGCGCTCTGCCTGCGCGCGCCGTGCGCCCCGCTCGGCGAGTGCCGGCGCGTGTCGGGCCGCAGCGTGGAGCCTCCCGCGCTGCCGGCGCCGGCGACGTGCTGGCCGGGCGCGCCGCCGCCCGCGCCGGCCGGCTGCGCGCGCGCGCGGCTGCAGCTTGCGCGGGAGCGGCTGGCGGTGGGCGCGCACGCGGAGCGCGCATGCGGCGCGCTGCGTCGCGCGCTTGCGGCGGCACTGGCGGGGCGCGCGCGAGACGCGCCGCCGCTGGCGCTGCTGTGCGACATCGCGGCCGACAACGATGACGCGCTGGACCTTGCGCTGGTGAGTGCGGGTGGAAGGCTGCTCGATGAGAGGGCGACGCTCCGATCGATTGCGTAGTGACCGATCGAGCGCCCGGCTGGTCGACGATTGATGCTGCGGAGGCGCTCCCTAGGGAGGAGTCGGTTACCCGCTAGGTGAAAGCGCGCTCTCGCGGGTGCCAGTAGCAGCACGAACTTCACGGTTCCCTTATGCGGTCCCGCTAGACGAGTTTTTTTTTTTTCTTTAATTATTTTAGTTTTTGGTTTACAACTTGAAATGTACACAATTAAACAGGCGTCATGGCTCAGTCGGTAGTAGGTCTGCCTTCCGTGCTGTGGGTCGTGGGTTCGATCCCCACCGAGAACAAACATTTGTGTGTTTTAAACATAGATGTTTGTTCTGTGTCTGGGTGTTTCTATGTATTATAAGTATGTATTTACAAAAAAAAAAATGTATGTATGTATTCTATCAGCCATCTAGTTTCCATCGTACAAGCTTTGCTTAGTTTGGGACTAGAAGGCGTTGTGTTAAGTGTCCGTGAATGAAAAAAAAAAAAAAAAAAAAAAAAACATATTTTCTTATTTAATCATTTTCAGTGCTTTCTGATTTACTGGCATTACAAGAATAAATTATTGTTAATTGCTGCTTCAGCTTCCATTTTCTTTGAATTGGGAGCGCAGCTTATATCTTCATCACTTGCAGAACTCGTGTTTTTTTCCTAATTAGCACGTAATTATAAAAAAAATTCAAAAACAAACAATATTTAAAGTAAAAGTTTTCTATTCCCATCTTTTTTCTTTTAATTTTTTTTTTTTATAACGAAATTGAGCTTCGCCGTTCGATATTTCAAATTAATGACTATTATACTCATACGAAGACGAGGCTGAATAGCGAAGCGACCTCTTTTGTCGGCTGAATGCATGATGTCTATTGCCAGTATGATGGTTAGATGTACGCGAACTTTTTGAAAGAGTGAAGTTCAGTGTTTTTTTTAATTACTTGTCGCCCTAGGGCTTTTCTAGCTACATTATGACCCTAGAGCGCTAATTGGTCACCTACAAGCCCCATTTGGGGGTAATAAGGACCTCCTTACCGAATATGAGAGATGTAAAAGAGCATTAATTGAATAGTTGTGCAAGATCATTAGGTGGTAATGTATTAAAAGGGGTGCACGTTGGTTGCAGTGGATCGGGCCGGAGGTGGGCGGGTCGGAGGCGGCGGGCGGCGCGGAGCTGGCGGGCGCCGTGCGCGAGCTGAGCGCGCTCGTGTCGCGGCGGCGCCTCGCGACGCATCCGCTGCTGGGCGCGGCGCTGCGCCTGCGCGTGCTGGCCGCCGCCGCGCCGGCGCCGGACCCGCCAGCAGGCGGCGGCGCGGCCGGCGCGCGCGCGCTGGCGGCGGCGTGCGGCGCGGGCGCGCTGGCGGCCGGCGCGGCGGGCGCGGCCGCCTGGCTCGTGCTGCGGCGGCGAGCGCGCGCCGCCCGCGACCGCGACCGCCGCTGCGACGAGGAGAAGTCCAACAACCTGCAGAACGAGGAGAACCTGCGCCGGTACGCGAACCCGCTGCACGAGCCGAGCTCGGGGGCCGGCGGCGCGGGTGGAGGAGAGGGTGCGGTGGAGCTGCGCGCGCGCTCGCTGTACAAGGCGCAGAACGCGGACGCGCGTAACGACACGCCGCCGCGCGACAAGGAGCTGACGATGCGCGCGCTGCCGCCGCCCGAGCCGCCGCCCGCGCGACCGCACGCCCCGCCCGACCGACTGACGGTGCTGGTGTGACTCGCCCCTCGCGGCCTCTCTCGTGTGATACTAGTGTGTAGTTCGATGCGACTCGGTCGCGGTCCCTATTTATTGTGTCGGTTGCGCCGACGAGTGTAAATAATGATGTACATAGTGAGGAGTAGGTAGGTAGGCACCTATGTTTGTAAATAGCGTTGACCTCGAGTGTAGATTCGATTAATGTAGGTAGCGAAGGGTCGAAGATGAAATTTATTTTTGTTTGTAAAAAGGTTGTAGCGCTCCCTAGAGGAGTGACCGATTGTTGTAATAAAAACTTGCCGATGCTGAAAATTTTCGTTTTATTATCCAGAAGCGGGAACCATTGTGTCTAAGACCACTGACAATTAGATAATTTTCTCGCAGAAGGAGGTGGAGGCAAAGCCTCCACGAACTGATCTTTGGAAAACCTCTTGACCCTAAAACTTTGGTCGACGTTCGATGGTTTTTAACAAATTTTGATTTCATACAAGTTCAGATTTTACATAAGTTGTGTAACAGTTTTTCTTTTCTGCTGTAGGGGAAAACTCAGGCAAAGAAGAAAATAAGTTTAAAAAATCAAAATTACAAGAATTTATTTAATCAAAGTGCAACGAGTAGGTGAAGATGCTATGTTTAAAGCACTTAAAATTAGGTAAACTAAGTAGAGATTGACTAAAAGTATACTAAATAGAAGTTATTTTGATGGGAATGGTGCACATCTGACGTTTGACTCGGCAGAAACTTTGATATTTTAACCATATATGATACTTGAGTTAGTAGTAGCACAGATTATATAATACTACTAGCAGCGCCTCGCGGTTTCACCCACGTAATTCCCGTTCCCGTGGGAATTCCGGGATAAAATATAGCCTATGTTCATCAGGGATAATGTAGGATTCTAATGGTAAAAGAATTTTTTTAATCGGTCCAGTAGTTTCGGAGCCTATTCAATTCATACAAACAAACAAACAAAAAATCAAACCTTTCCTCTTTATAATATTTGTATAGATAGTAGTAGTTAGGGATAAGGAAAACTCTTGATCCGGTAGGTGAGTAGTGGTGAAGAACGGGTTTTAGCTGCCTTTCTTCTTATTCTAACTAACCTGAGCTACTATGAACTAGCCGTTTTGTTTTGGGTATGTGAGTAGTATTTAGTGGTATTTAGGTTAGGTTAGCTTTGAGTGGATGAAGTGGGTAGTGCTCGCCGTGCACTCACAGTGCCACCGAATAGACACTGGAGATGAGATCTTCTTTGTCAGCGCCCAGAGCTCGGAAACCCACGTGCTCAGGCATGCGGGACTGAGGGCCTTGGCTTAGCCGCCCACGCTGCGAGGAAGAAAACCTCTATAAAAAATTACCCGCGGTGGAGCACCGGGGGCGAAAGGACGGTTTGTTTTGTAGCTCTCAATGCATTACTCCGTCTCCGCAGCCCCCGTGTCACAGGAGAGCGATGGGGCGGTTGGTGCATGGGATGTACCTCCGCCTCCGCACCTCTCCAGAGGCCGCAGGGCGCTATCGGTGGGACTGATGCGCCCGGGATGGAGGCGGCGAGGGGTTGCTGTTGACAGTGGCCCAGCGCTGCCTGCCCCGGGTGAGTGGTAGCCCTTGCCATACAGGGGCCTTTTCGGGTCTGCGATCGGCTGGAGCTCAGGCTCCGATCGGTTAGTATGCAGATCTCGGGAGGGCTGCGACACTTGGTGGCAGGTGTCGTCATGAGCACGGGGGTGTTTAGGTTAGGTTAGGTTTTTTTTTTTTTCCCTCGTTCCTTTGACGTGTAATGAATCAAAGTCTGGGGTACTTTATTTCTATCTACGGGTGGGCTTTACATTCTTATCGTACCCTTGATGGGTCTAAAAGGTTACTATTCTATGAATTTACTTAGGATAAAATTTAAACATCAATTTGGATTACTTAATTAAATACAAGTTCTTAATAAAAAGTCTTACTTACTATCATCTATTCCTTATATTTAATTACATGCTATTTGTTTACTAAGCTTACTCATTTATTGTACAGTTTTTATTTTAATTTTACAGACATTTGTTTTATATATGCTAATCTATATATTATTCAAAATATATATTTACCATAATTCCTTACTTATTTCTATTTATTACCTTACCTACAATTTCTGGGTTAGGTTTGGTTAGGTTAGGTTAGTTTTTTTTTTTTTTAATTCTAAGTGTCCCTCAGACATGGTGGTCCGAGATTTTGGTTTTACGTTATTGATATATTTTTTAAATTTTATTGTTTAAAAAAAAAGAAAATTTAACATTTATTGTTTTCGATACTTATATAATGTAGCCAATTTTACTGTTTTATTTTTGATGCTGCTTTCCTATTTTATTTACTTTTATGATTTTATTATAAACCTTTACTGTGATTTTACTAATATTATATTTTGTGCTTTGCTATTTTTATTTTGAATACTCAGTTAATACGTAATATAATAATAATGTTTTCCACCTGAATATTGACTTGTTTTATTTCTGCTTAAATGTTTACAAGCTTTTATTACCTATTTTATTTTCCTAGTAAATGTTTTCGTATTTTACATTTTGTTTAGAACTATTCTTTACCTATATTTTACTGTATTTTGCTACTCTTATTATTTATAAAGTTTCTGCTGGTTGTATTTATATGCTTACTATATATGTACGGTTTCACCGCGACATTTGGCAATTGCGCACGCGGCAATTTAGTTTAGGTTGCACGCGCTGCATTTTTACCACTATTTCATTTTATACACGAGTACGGTTCTAACACGCGAACAGGGAACACATGAACACCAAGGAAGGATTCGCCAACCTTAACCTTGTTGTCCCTAGATTAAAGTAGTTACTGCTAAATCTCGTGGTGTTTATTACTTTGCCGTGCTCCTACCTAACGGGTAACATTAAGTGAGTGCTTGTGAGACTAGTGAGTGCCACTTTAACATCATTCATCTGTAAGGGTGCAAGTAAGTCTAACTGGACAAAACCCTTGGCCCTTACAATATAAATGCCAACAAGTCTTATCCAACTAATTATTTGCTTTGGCACACACGAGACGTTTTTTATTATTTGTCACCGACAGCATGTTGTTTCGCATCTCAGGGATAAGCGATGGGCCATGTTCAACATAGCCCAAGTCGTTTACTTGGGCAGCTAATTTTTTATGTGCTCATCGGTGTTCGTCTGGGAACTACCTCAGCAGTGGTAGGCTATAGTGGCTCTAGCCAGTGCGTCCCACTTCCTCCTGATTGCACACTCAGGGCTGAAGGCGCTGTGATCTGCCTTTTCAGCCTTTGCGTGCACGCAGTTGCAGCAGGAAGGGGTCGCACCAGCGAGCCAGCTCGCACACTCTGTCCTCATGTGGGGTCCCCCACAGTGGCTGCATTTTATGGTGATCTCCACGCAGAACCGTCGTCCATGGCCATAGCCGAGACACAGCGAGCATTGAACAAGTGGGGACTGGTCCGCCACTTTTACTCGCTGGAGGTCTATGACGATGGTTCCAGCATGGACCAACCTCTGCCACACTGCGGGGGACACCCTTATGACCACGTGCTGTGTGTGGTTATTTCTCGTCTTTTTCTTATACAGTATTTCAATTATATTTGCTATTTGGTCTAAATCTTTTAAAACTTTTTCGTTCTGTTTCCAGATGGCGTTCATTATATCTTCATCGGTATTGAAGCTGAAGACATTTAACGAAGACAAGGACCTCCTTGTTATCCTCAAACAAGGAGGTTCTTGTTTTTGACCTCCTCAACAGTCAGGTATCCTTCCGCACCCTTCGATCTTTCCTGAATTAGTCGTCTTTCCTCTTCTGTTTTGTATCCTACGATAACCTTCCTGTCCTTTGCTTTCCTGATCTTTTCTATTTCTATTCCTCCTTCCTTTGCCTTCACCGTGTCTCGTATCTTCTTCATGACCTCATCTCCCGTGCCCTGATCGTCCTTAGATGTTACCACTACCGAGTATAGCGCGGCGCGCTCAGGGAACTGCCACCCGGGCTGCGCCACTACTACACTCGCGTACGTCTGCTTTTCTATCCTTTCCTGCTGTTGTTCCATCCTTTCCTGTAACTTCTCCATCCTTGCACTATTCTCGCTTATCAACTTCGCATACTCTTCCAGTTTCTTAACAAGCTCCCTTTCCTCTTTTCTCATATCCTTCTCTTGCCTTTCCTCCTTCTCTGGCTCTTTTTCCTTCTCCGGTTCCTTCACTTTCCTTTCTCCTTGTTCATTCTCAGTTTTTGTATGGGTTAGGTTAGGTTAGGTTAGGTTAGAGTTTTTTTTTTTTTTTTTTTTTTTTTTTTTTTTTTTTTTTTTTTACTTTTTTCCCCTGTGTCCCTCACACATGGTGATCCGAGACTTTTTTATTTCGTTTAGTTTAAGTTCTTTACAATAGTGTTTTAAAAAAAAAACAATGTATATAATATTTTACCAATTTTTATGTACTCAATTTTGCCAAATTTTACAATATTGAATTTTACTATTTTAAATTTTTACTCTTTAACTTGTTAAATTAGTCTTAGTTAACTTGTTAAATTTTTCTTTATAAGTTACGTTATAATGCTACGTAATCTAAAAATAATGATTTCCATCTTTAGGTTAGGTTAGGTTTTTTTTTTTTTCCTAGTGTCCCTCAGACATGGAGGTCCGAGTCTTTTTTAATGCTTTTATAAGTTTTTGACATTTCTATTTATAGGTTAGGTTAGGTTAGGTTTGGTAAGGTTTGGTAAGGTTTTTTTTTTTTTTTTTTTTTTTCGTCCCTCTTAGAGTTTTAGAGTTTGTTTTTGTCGTTTTTTACACTGTTCAAATATTCGGAAAACCCATCGTGCCCCGTCATGATTTGTGTCAACACCCCAGGCCCAATCTTTCTTACTGTCCTAATGGCTTTTACGGCGTCTGGGAAGAAAAGCCTTGTCACCGATGCCGGTTACATATCTCCGCTTCCATTCCTCCGTTTTTCCTAGTGTCCCTCAGACATGGAGGTCCGAGTCTTTTTTAATGCTTTTATAAGTTTTTGAAATTTCTATTTATAGGTTAGGTTAGGTTAGGTTAGGTTAGGTTAGGTTGGGGTGCTAGGTCGGGTAACCTCCAAGAGGTCTGCGCTGTTACTTGTCCCCTGGGATTCGTCCTGGGGGAACGGTAGCAGTCGCGGATTGGTGCACCCTGGTAAACACCGCTAATAACTTCTCACTCGTGGGATCTTGTTAGCGGTGGCCAATAACTCGACACGGTGGGCCTCTCCGCGTGTCCCTCTGAGTAGCAGAGGGCACAGTGTGATGAGGCAGGGTAGACTTCGGTCTACCCAGGTGGGTCCGGGCCCCCTTGTTTGGTGGCCCGGACGACCTTCTGGGACCTGGTCCCAGAAGGGAGCGGCGAAGCGCGCGCGGGAGGACGCGGAACTCTCCTGCGCCGCTTCGTGGGGGACGAGCGGTCCCATAGAAGGCGGCGAAGCGCGCGCGGGAGGACGCGGAACACTCCTGCGCCGCTTCGTGGGGGGGCCTTGGGCCCCCGAGCGGGGAAGAGCGCGCGGGACGACGCGGAACTGTCTCGCGCCGCTCTGACGCATGGTGGCGAATGGCGGGACCGACATGGAGCCCCGGCCCCGCATTGCACACATTCGCCACCTTTGCGGGCGGACGGGAACGGCCGAGTCGCTTGCCGTTCCCAGGCCCCACCCTGCAAGGGGAGGGGCGTGCGGGCCCCGCTGTAATGGCGGGCTTCGTCGGGGAGGGACTGGATGTAAAGGCTCTGCCGGTTTCCCAGTCCCCCCCACTAAGACGACGCAGGAGCGCCGCTGGGTTTTTAGTGGGTATACCGGCCTTGGGGAGGCCGGGGAGTCCCACATACCCCCCTTGTCACTCTCCAGTGGAGGGGGGATGCGTCATTTGCATTTTCCCAGCGCAAAAAAAAAAAAAAAAAAAAAAAAAAAAAAAAAAAAAAAGGTTAGGTTAGGTTAGGTTAGGTTAGGTTAGGTTAGGTTGGGGTGGGGTGCTAGGTCGGGTAACCTCCAAGAGGTCTGCGCTGTTACTTGTCCCCTGGGATTCGTCCTGGGGGAACGGTAGCAGTCGCGGATTGGTGCACCCTGGTAAACACCGCTAATAACTTCTCACTCGTGGGATCTTGTTAGCGGTGGCCAATAACTCGACACGGTGGGCCTCTCCGCGTGTCCCTCTGAGTAGCAGAGGGCACAGTGTGATGAGGCAGGGTAGACTTCGGTCTACCCAGGTGGGTCCGGGCCCCCTTGTTTGGTGGCCCGGACGACCTTCTGGGACCTGGTCCCAGAAGGGGGCGGCGAAGCGCGCGCGGGGGGACGCGGAACTCTCCTGCGCCGCTTCGTGGGGGACGAGCGGTCCCATAGAAGGCGGCGAAGCGCGCGCGGGAGGACGCGGAACACTCCTGCGCCGCTTCGTGGGGGGGCCTTGGGCCCCCGAGCGGGGAAGAGCGCGCGGGACGACGCGGAACTGTCCCGCGCCGCTCTGACGCATGGTGGCGAATGGCGGGGCCGACATGGAGCCCCGGCCCCGCATTGCACACATTCGCCACCTTTGCGGGCGGACGGGAACGGCCGAGTCGCTTGCCGTTCCCAGGCCCCACCCTGCAGGGGAGGGGCGTGTGGGCCCCGCTGTAATGGCGGGCTTCGTCGGGGAGGGACTGGATGTAAAGGCTCTGCCGGTTTCCCAGTCCCCCCCACTAAGACGACGCAGGAGCGCCGCTGGGTTTTTAGTGGGTATACCGGCCTTGGGGAGGCCGGGGAGTCCCACATACCCCCCTTGTCACTCTCCAGTGGAGGGGGGATGCGTCATTTGCATTTTCCCAGCGCAAAAAAAAAAAAAAAAAAAAAAAAAAAAAAAAAAAAAAAAAAAAAAAAAAAAAAAAAAAAGGTTAGGTTGGGGTGCTAGGTCGGGTAACCTCCAAGAGGTCTGCGCTGTTACTTGTCCCCTGGGATTCGTCCTGGGGGAACGGTAGCAGTCGCGGATTGGTGCACCCTGGTAAACACCGCTAATAACTTCTCACTCGTGGGATCTTGTTAGCGGTGGCCAATAACTCGACACGGTGGGCCTCTCCGCGTGTCCCTCTGAGTAGCAGAGGGCACAGTGTGATGAGGCAGGGTAGACTTCGGTCTACCCAGGTGGGTCCGGGCCCCCTTGTTTGGTGGCCCGGACGACCTTCTGGGACCTGGTCCCAGAAGGGGGCGGCGAAGCGCGCGCGGGGGGACGCGGAACTCTCCTGCGCCGCTTCGTGGGGGACGAGCGGTCCCATAGAAGGCGGCGAAGCGCGCGCGGGAGGACGCGGAACACTCCTGCGCCGCTTCGTGGGGGGGCCTTGGGCCCCCGAGCGGGGAAGAGGGCGCGGGACGACGCGGAACTGTCCCGCGCCGCTCTGATGCATGGTGGCGAATGGCGGGGCCGACATGGAGCCCCGGCCCCGCATTGCACACATTCGCCACCTTTGCGGGCGGACGGGAACGGCCGAGTCGCTTGCCGTTCCCAGGCCCCACCCTGCAGGGGAGGGGCGTGCGGGCCCCGCTGTAATGGCGGGCTTCGTCGGGGAGGGACTGGATGTAAAGGCTCTGCCGGTTTCCCAGTCCCCCCCACTAAGACGACGCAGGAGCGCCGCTGGGTTTTTAGTGGGTATACCGGCCTTGGGGAGGCCGGGGAGTCCCACATACCCCCCTTGTCACTCTCCAGTGGAGGGGGGATGCGTCATTTGCATTTTCCCAGCGCAAAAAAAAAAAAAAAAAAAAAAAAAAAAAAGGTTAGGTTGGGGTGCTATGGTCGGGTAACCTCCTCGTGGTGCACCCTGGTAACACCGTGAAACACTCCCTCAGAGTACTGAGGAAGTGTTTCACGGTGGCCAATAACTCGACACGGTGGGCCTCTCCGCGTGTCCCTCTGAGTAGCAGAGGGCACAGTGTGATGAGGCAGGGTAGACTTCGGTCTACCCAGGTGGGTCCGGGCCCCCCTTGTTTGGTGGCCCGGACGACCTTCTGGGACCTGGTCCCAGAAGGGGGCGGCGAAGCGCGCGCGGGGGGACGCGGAACTCTCCTGCGCCGCTTCGTGGGGGACGAGCGGTCCCATAGAAGGCGGCGAAGCGCGCGCGGGAGGACGCGGAACACTCCTGCGCCGCTTCGTGGGGGGGCCTTGGGCCCCCGAGCGGGGAAGAGCGCGCGGGACGACGCGGAACTGTCCCGCGCCGCTCTGACGCATGGTGGCGAATGGCGGGGCCGACATGGAGCCCCGGCCCCGCATTGCACACATTCGCCACCTTTGCGGGCGGACGGGAACGGCCGAGTCGCTTGCCGTTCCCAGGCCCCACCCTGCAGGGGAGGGGCGTGCGGGCCCCGCTGTAATGGCGGGCTTCGTCGGGGAGGGACTGGATGTAAAGGCTCTGCCGGTTTCCCAGTCCCCCCCACTAAGACGACGCAGGAGCGCCGCTGGGTTTTTAGTGGGTATACCGGCCTTGGGGAGGCCGGGGAGTCCCACATACCCCCCTTGTCACTCTCCAGTGGAGGGGGGATGCGTCATTTGCATTTTCCCAGCGCAAAAAAAAAAAAAAAAAAAAAAAAAGGTTAGGTTAGGTTAGGTTGGGGTGCTAGGTCGGGTAACCTCCAAGAGGTCTGCGCTGTTACTTGTCCCCTGGGATTCGTCCTGGGGGAACGGTAGCAGTCGCGGATTGGTGCACCCTGGTAAACACCGCTAATAACTTCTCACTCGTGGGATCTTGTTAGCGGTGGCCAATAACTCGACACGGTGGGCCTCTCCGCGTGTCCCTCTGAGTAGCAGAGGGCACAGTGTGATGAGGCAGGGTAGACTTCGGTCTACCCAGGTGGGTCCGGGCCCCCTTGTTTGGTGGCCCGGACGACCTTCTGGGACCTGGTCCCAGAAGGGGGCGGCGAAGCGCGCGCGGGGGGACGCGGAACTCTCCTGCGCCGCTTCGTGGGGGACGAGCGGTCCCATAGAAGGCGGCGAAGCGCGCGCGGGAGGACGCGGAACACTCCTGCGCCGCTTCGTGGGGGGGCCTTGGGCCCCCGAGCGGGGAAGAGCGCGCGGGACGACGCGGAACTGTCCCGCGCCGCTCTGACGCATGGTGGCGAATGGCGGGGCCGACATGGAGCCCCGGCCCCGCATTGCACACATTCGCCACCTTTGCGGGCGGACGGGAACGGCCGAGTCGCTTGCCGTTCCCAGGCCCCACCCTGCAGGGGAGGGGCGTGCGGGCCCCGCTGTAATGGCGGGCTTCGTCGGGGAGGGACTGGATGTAAAGGCTCTGCCGGTTTCCCAGTCCCCCCCACTAAGACGACGCAGGAGCGCCGCTGGGTTTTTAGTGGGTATACCGGCCTTGGGGAGGCCGGGGAGTCCCACATACCCCCCTTGTCACTCTCCAGTGGAGGGGGGATGCGTCATTTGCATTTTCCCAGCGCAAAAAAAAAAAAAAAAAAAAAAAAGGTTAGGTTAGGTTGGGGTGCTAGTTGGCCGGTGATCCCCCTTGGGAGCTCCAAGCGGAGATCCTCGCTGAAGTCTACCATTTCGTAGCGGCGAGGAGATCCGAAGGAGACCCTCCAGCGTGGGATGAGGTAGCCAGCCTACGGCTACAGGCTCGGGCTGCTCTGATGCAGCGATGGACGGAGGACTTAGCTCCTCCGGTCCCTGGGCAGTGGACAGTGGACGCCATCCGCCCGGTCCTCAAGGAGTGGGTCAGTCGACCGTTTGGGTCACTGACATTCCGATTGGTGCAGGTGCTTTCTGGACACGGATGTTTCGGAAAGTATCTGCACCAAATCGCTAGACGTGAGGCAACCCCAGCCTGCCATGAATGTGGGGCGTCGGAGGACACGGCGCTCCATACGCTGGAGATATGTCCCGCTTGGAGCCCGCAGCGACACAATCTCACAAGCGTAATAGGCCGAGACCTCTCTCTACTGAGGGTGGTAAATGCCATGCTCGATGATGAGAGGTCATGGCAGGCGGTCGTCTCTTTCTGTGAAGATGTAATGTCCCGGAAAGAGGCTGCGGAGCGAATCAGGGAGGACGATGCCCAAGCTGATGTGCTCCGACGTAGAAGAACAGGGGAAAGAAGGAGGCGGTTCGCCCGCCTGCTCTCCCCTTTGTAATGGAGTCATGATGAAAGGTCGGGGGACTTTTTCATAGACGAAGTGGCCCGGTCAAGGCAAATCCGGGCCTACCGCTAGGACGAGGCAGTGAATTATAACTAGACCCTGTCTCGCCCTGCCTCAGCGGAGGACGGCACACGGGGGGGTTTTTAGTGGGTTCGAGTCCCACATACCCCCTTCCGTCACCCCCGTGGCGGAAGGGAAATGCGAGGGCATTTTCCCCCCTTAAAAAAAAAAAAAAAAAAAAAAAGGTTGGGGTGCTAGGTCGGGTAACCTCCAAGAGGTCTGCGCTGTTACTTGTCCCTTTGGATTCGTCCTGGGGAACGGTAGCAGTCGCGGATTGGTGCACCCTGGTACACACCGCTAATAACTTCTCACTCGTGGGATCTTGTTAGCGGTGGCCAATAACCCGACACAAGCCGCGGAGTAGGCGGCGGTGGGCGCGCACATCCCAATGATCCTCAAGGCTATACCGCAGGTATACCCATACGGAAAGGCTTGAGGGGAGGGATCAGCGCAGGGGGGTTTGTGCTCGGGGGGGGATTAGGGATGGGATTTTTCCCATACTTAAACCCGCCCTGACTACCCCGGGATAGGAGCTTCTCTAGGCATTCTCTGTTGAGCAGAGAAAGCGCTGGATGAAGCGGGACGTGCCCGGTGTGCACTTGCACTGCCTCTGGGTAGGCTCTGAAGAGTTTGTCTTCTTTGCCAGCGTCCTAGGGTCTTGGCTTTGCCGCCTGGGCCTGGAGGAGTTCACCTCGTTAAAAAACCCTGATATTTGGAGTGGCTACGCAGCGCAACAGATCGCCTGTTCGGCGAATCCATCCGTGAACTTCCAATCCTGGAAGTCCACGGAGGGTTCGCCGACCAGGCGGGTTGGTCGGTATAATCAGCCGCTACTGCGGATCTTCGGGGACCTCACCCCTCAAAGAGAAAAAAAAAAAAAAATGAATAAGGCCGATTGTGAAAATGGTCCCCAGGCGGGTACCGGCGTCTCTGACGTCGGAGAATCCCGCAGTGCTCCGGCACTCTGCCCCTCGTACTCTGGGGGGGGCGACAATCGCCTCGCGAGCTCCGGGAGCTCACGTAAGAAGGAAGGGAGGGTTTCGGCGAAGCAGAGAGGCTTCGCGAGACCGGCTACGCCAATGGCGAGCGATGTGGGAGAAGAGTCTGACACTTCCGTCATGTCTCTTTCTTCCCAAGCTTCTTCGGCGTCGGGCATGGCCCGCGCCACACGGAAGCGAGGGCGAAAGCCCCAGGGGGATGGTGAGGGTGGTGGCTCAGACTCGCAAGAGACTAAGCGCGCCATGTTCCTCAAGGACAAGGGGAACGAAGACGATGACGTCTTCAATCCCCAAGTCGCGCCGGAAGACAAGCGGGCGAAGGCAGACTTGCCGACACCCGAAGTCTTGGCGCAGGAAATGCAGGCGTTGCGCTCTCAGGAGTTGGACGCCTGCATGACGGTCGAATTGCAGACCATTGAGAAGATTGCCGACAGGTCTAAGAACCTGAAGGGCAATTTTATCAAGGGTCTGCGTGTGGCCGTCAGGAGGGCGGCAGCGATCTCGGCGGAGCTCTTGCACCGTGCGGCGGTGGACGCCAATGTCAAGAGGCTCGAGGGTGAGAACGCAGAGTTGCGTGCCCAAATGGCTGCCTTTTCTGCCAAGGTGGAACAGGTGGTCAGTTCCCAGGCCAGCGCTAGTGCTAGCGTGGCCGAACCGGCGGTGGTCACTCCACCTGTTGCTGGTGGGGACTGGGAAGGCCGTCTCATGGAGCGTATCGGCGCTCTAATGGACAGTAAGTTGGTGGTGGCTATGGGTGCCATGCCTTCTTCTGCCCAAAGGGATGCCGTTGCTGCTCCAGCAACACCAAAGACGCCCACTGGCAAGGCAAGGGCAAACGCTCGACCCCCGCCAGTAGCTCCCCTGCCACCCGTGCAGTCGCAGACTGCGGAGACGCAGGCGTCGAGGACGCCGGTGTCGACTTGGGCGACAGTGACGGGGAAGAAGAGGACGCCAAAAAAGGCCGCCGCTCCTGAGTCTGTGCGACCTGGGCCAAGCGCTGGCCCTAAGGCTGGCCCGAAAGCTGGCCCGAAGGCTGGTCCAAAGACCGGACCGAAGGCTGGTCCGAAGGCTGGTCAGCAAGCTGGCTCGAAGGCTGGCCCCAAGGCTGGCAAAAAGCCGAAGCCTGCGCGGGTGCCGACGTCTGCGGCGATTACGGTGACGGTTCCGGAGGGTTCCGACGTCACCTACGCTGCGGTCATGGCGGCTGCCAAGGCTCGCATTAAGTTGGCCGAAGTAGGACTAGAACAAGTCCGCTTCAGAAAGGCCATCACTGGAGGGATCATAATGGAGGTGTCGGGACCCGACTGCACCTCCAAGGCGGACGCCCTGGCCGAACGCTTGCGCGTAGCCCTCGCGGATCTGAAGGTGCGGATTGCACGTCCGGTGAAAACGGGGGAGTTGCGGTTGAAGGACCTCGACGACAGCGTCACATCTCAAGAGGTGCAGACTGCTGTCGCCGAGGCCGCCGACTGCTCGGTCCTCGACGTGCGGGTGGGTGACATACGTCGCTCTCCCAAAGCCCTGGGCACGGTATGGGTCCGATGTCCACTAGCTTCCGTGCGGAAGCTAGCAGCGGCTAAGCACGTTGTAGTAGGGTGGGTCAAGTCTAGGGTCGACTATCTGACCTCTAGACCGCTCCAGTGCTTCCGGTGCTTGGAGTACGGGCACGTACGCAGCACATGTCAGAGCACAGTGGACCGTAGTCACTTGTGCTACGCGTGCGGCGAACCCGATCATCGGGCGAGCCAGTGCACGAATACGCGCAAGTGTCCGCTGTGCGCTGACAAGGGTTGTAAGGCCGACCATAGGATGGGGAGCAAGAGTTGCACCCCTCCTAAGGGCACGAGGAAGTCTCCTCGCTCGGCCCCAGCACCGGAAGACAAAGCCGCCCCAACGAAGGGGGCCGCTAGGTCGGGTCCAAACCCGCCGCCCCAGGAGGGCATGGAGGATTCTTAATGGATCACACCCTTAGAATCCTCCAGTGCAATCTGAACCACTGCCGTGGCGCGCAGGATTTGCTTCAGCAAACCTTCGCGCAGTGGTCGATTGCACTAGCCGTAATCGCAGAGCCCTACCGCATCCCGGACCATCCACGGTGGTTTGGTGATGATTTGGATTCTGTCGCTATATTCTGGGGCGGTGGCGAAGGCGACCCCCACTGTGCCCTTATTGAGAAGGGACAGGGTTTCGTGGCCACGGAATGGGGTCGCCTAGCCGTTGTGGGCTGCTACATCTCTCCCAACTGTACCCTCGTCGAGTACGAGGTGTACCTGGACGCGGTTGGTAGTTGCATACGCAGGTGCCTGCCGCGTCCGGTGCTCGTCTTGGGCGACTTCAACGCTCACTCTCGTGAGTGGGGCAGTCCTCGAGATGACCCGAGGGGAGAGACAATCGTCGATTGGGCGGCGGGTATGGACCTCCGGTTGTTAAATCGGGGGTCTGTAAGCACCTGTGTGCGGTGGCAGGGGGAGTCGATCGTGGATCTTACATGGGCGACTCCTTCGGCCACACACCTGGTTTCGGGATGGAGAGTCGCGGAGGAGGTGGTCACTTTATCTGATCACCGCCACATCTTTTTGGATGTGGCCCTCCGCCCCCCCGGACGTGCGTTCCGCCGCAGTGGCAGTCCGCCGCGACGATGGTCCCTCAAGCGGCTCGACAGAGATCTGCTCGAGGCCGCCGCCATCGTCGCGGCTTGGCCGGAAGCCAGAGAGGATCTGCCCGATCCTGTCAGGGAGGCAGCCTGGTTCCGGGCAGCGATGACGTCGATTTGCGATGTGTCGATGCCCCGAGCCGGGCCTTCCAAGCGTGGGTCTATGTACTGGTGGTCGGAGGAGATAGCGAGGTTACGTGTGACGTGCCTACGCTCCCGACGCCTGTACCAACGAGCCCGGAGAAGACGGCGAGCCCCTGCCGAAGAGGTGGATGGAGCCTACGAGGTATACCGAGGCGCTACAGTGGCACTCCAAGTCGCGATTGCCGACGCCAAGGCTCGGTCCTGGAGTGAACTCTTGGAGGGATTGAATAGGGATCCATGGGGGCGCCCGTACAAGATGGTACTGGGCAAGCTCAGACCGTGGGTCCCTCCGGTGACGGAAACCCTGGATCCTGCGTTCGTGGAAGTTGTCGTGGACACGCTCTTCCCGAGGGTCCAGGACGATCTCTCATCACCCCCTGTCTTTCCATCGAGCCCGACTATCTGGGACGAGGAACTGGGGGTGACCGAACAGGAGTTGGACCGAGCTGTGAAGCGCCTTAGGGCTCGGAACACGGCACCCGGCCCGGATGGGATTCCCGGAAAGGCTTGGGTGCTGGCTTTATCCGCCGGTTTGGGGGACCGCTTGAGGCGGCTGTTTGACGGCTGCCTCCGTGATGGCGTGTTCCCTAAGGAATGGAAGGAGGCTAAATTGGTTCTCTTGAAGAAGGATGGCAGGCCCGCAGATTCTCCCTCTGCGTACCGTCCCATATGCTTGCTGGACGAGGCCGGCAAATTATTCGAAAGAATAATCGCTGGTCGTGTCTGCTCGCATCTGTGGCAAGTAGGTCCTGATCTGTCGGATGACCAGTTTGGTTTCCGGCAGGCGCGTTCGACGGTGGACGCGATTCTTAGAGTCCGTTCGCTGTCGGACCGGGTAGTGTCCCGGGGCGGGAGGATGTTGGCGGTGTCGCTAGATATCGTCAACGCGTTCAACTCCTTGCCTTGGAGGGCGATCAGGGAGGCCCTCGTGTTTCACGGGGTCCCCCCCTACCTGCAGCGCATTATCGGCGCCTACCTGCGTGACAGATGTGTGCAGTATGTGGGCAGGGATGGTACCCGCTATCAGAGGGAAGTGTACTGTGGGGTTCCTCAGGGGTCCGTTTTGGGCCCGCTACTGTGGAACCTTGCGTACGATGCGGTCTTGCGCGTCGATCTCCCCATCGGCCTTCACGTCGTCTGCTATGCGGATGACACTTTAGTGTTGGCCGGTGGGGACAACTTCGAGAGTGCCAAGGGGCTCGCCGAGCTTGGGGTGGCATGTGTCGTGGACAGGGTCCACGAGCTGGGTCTTCGGACAGCGCCTCAGAAGACTGAGGCGCTGTGGTTCCACAAATTCCCGAGGGGAAGGGAACCACCCAGCTTGTCGGTTCGCGTAGGTGACGTCGATGTCCAGGTGGGGCCGTACCTAAGGTACCTGGGCCTCACCTTGGACAGTCGCTGGGATTTCGGAGAGCACTTCAGCCGTACCGTCCCCCGGATCCAGAAGGTAGTGGGTGCTCTGCACAGACTGCTACCAAATCTCGGGGGACCCAGGGAAGGTGTTCGCCGTCTCTACGGAGGGGTGGTGCGATCGATGGCCCTCTACGGAGCACCCGTCTGGTCACATAGACTGGCGGGTGTTAGGCGCTATAGGTTATTGTATAATAGCCTACAGCGCACTATGGCCATCCGTATCGCACGAGGGTATCGTACGATATCCTTTGAGGCGGCGACGATCTTGGCGCGGTTTCCGCCCCTTGACATCTTGGCGAGGATGGATGCCCGTGTATACGGGCGTCTCCGGACCGATGACGGGAGTGGAACCGCGCCCGCTGAAGTGCGGGTGCAGGAGCGCCGACGTGCGCTCGTGGAATGGCGCGAGCGGTTCGAGGAACCGCGAAGCTCGCGCCAGCGCATCGTGGGCGCCATTGCGCCCAACTTCGAAGCCTGGCTGGGACGAGTGCACGGGTACGTCACCTATCGGCTCACTCAGGTGCTTACCGGGCACGGGTGCTTCGGTGAGTACCTTAGTAGGATCGGACGCGAACCCACACCACAATGCCACCATTGTGGGTGGGACCGTGATTCCGCGCAGCACACGTTGGAGCAGTGCTCAGCGTGGTGCGAGGAGCGCGGAATTCTGGTCGACAGGATCGGGCAGGACCTCTCTCTGCCTAGCGTAGTCGAGGCTATGCTGGCAGACGAGACAGCCTGGATGGCTGTGGCTTCTTTCTGCGAGACGGTTTTAGTCCGGAAAGAAGCCGCCGAGCGTGATCGGGAGAGGGCCGATCCCGCTCGGAGGAGGCGGCGGCGGGGTGCTGGCAACGGCCGCCCCGCACTGCCTGCCCCGTGAGGGGGCTGAGTGGTTCTTCCTGCCATACAGGGAGTCTTTCGGGTCCGTGGGCGGTCGGAGTGAGGGCTCTGGCTGGTCAATAGCGGACTCCGGGAGGGCGGCTGGCACATTGTGGCGTGTGCAGCCGTAGCACCGTTGGTGCTGGGATCGCGACTGTGGGTGTCGTTCTCCCGGGACGGGCTTTTTATTGGCAATATGCGGTGAGGGCTCTGGCGTGGTCGTTTCGAGGTCCCAGAGTCCCTTGTCAAGCATCGAGGCTGGCCACCGGGGTGGTTTTAGTGGGTCGGTGAGTGTCACCATCCCCACACTACCTTGCCGCATCCCTCAAATGCGGTATTGGTGTCTGTGTGCAGATTTCCCCCCCGTTAACAAAAAAAAAAAAAAAAAAAAAAAGGTTAGGTTAGGTTAGGTTAGGTTAGGTTAGTCGCGGATGGCTTTCGTTCCCGTGGCTTGGCGTGAATGGCGCGAGAAGGACACCGGTGAGGTTTTAGTTTGGGTATTCTGCTTCGGCGGCGAGTCCCACATAATTCCGGTCCGCCCCGGACCGGTCTACTCGTAAATGAGTTTCCTCACCGAAAACAAAAAAAAAAAAAAAAAAAAAAAAAAAAAAGGTTAGGTTAGGTTAGGTTTTTTTTTTTTTTTTTTATTAAATCTTTTACATTTTTCTATAGGCTTAAGCGCCCATACCCTTTTTTAGGTTTACATAATTTTTGTTAATTAAATAATATAAGCTATAAGCTTACTATAATTACAATTAGTTCTTAAATGTTTTATACCTAATATTGCTTACTTAACTTGTCTATCTTATTCTAAACATGCGATATTATTACTTTTTTTTTTTTTTTTTTTTTGTTAGTACATGCTTATTTTTATACAGATTTGTTAAAAACTTTTTTTTTTTATAATAATTTCTATATGTTATACATTTTTTTTGTAACGTTATTTTGTGTCAAAGCTGTAACACGATGCTTTCAGTAGAGACTGCACTATCCCCGATCTATTGACCCGGTACTTCGCCTTCTCCGACTTCCAGCAAACTGTCCGCGACCACTAGGTTGCGACTACGGATCGCCATGTTGATGTTATAGTCCTTTATTTGGCTTGACGTTGCTGACAACGACATGACGGCGTTAGGTTAGGTTAGGTTAGGTTAGGTTAGGTTGGGGTGCTAGGTCGGGTAACCTCCAAGAGGTCTGCGCTGTTACTTGTCCCCTGGGATTCGTCCTGGGGGAACGGTAGCAGTCGCGGATTGGTGCACCCTGGTAAACACCGCTAATAATTTCTCACTCGTGGGATCTTGTTAGCGGTGGCCAATAACTCGACACGGTGGGCCTCTCCGCGTGTCCCTCTGAGTAGCAGAGGGCACAGTGTGATGAGGCAGGGTAGACTTCGGTCTACCCAGGTGGGTCCGGGCCCCCTTGTTTGGTGGCCCGGACGACCTTCTGGGACCTGGTCCCAGAAGGGGGCGGCGAAGCGCGCGCGGGGGGACGCGGAACTCTCCTGCGCCGCTTCGTGGGGGACGAGCGGTCCCATAGAAGGCGGCGAAGCGCGCGCGGGAGGACGCGGAACACTCCTGCGCCGCTTCGTGGGGGGGCCTTGGGCCCCCGAGCGGGGAAGAGCGCGCGGGACGACGCGGAACTGTCCCGCGCCGCTCTGACGCATGGTGGCGAATGGCGGGGCCGACATGGAGCCCCGGCCCCGCATTGCACACATTCGCCACCTTTGCGGGCGGACGGGAACGGCCGAGTCGCTTGCCGTTCCCAGGCCCCACCCTGCAAGGGGAGGGGCGTGCGGGCCCCGCTGTAATGGCGGGCTTCGTCGGGGAGGGACTGGATGTAAAGGCTCTGCCGGTTTCCCAGTCCCCCCCACTAAGACGACGCAGGAGCGCCGCTGGGTTTTTAGTGGGTATACCGGCCTTGGGGAGGCCGGGGAGTCCCACATACCCCCCTTGTCACTCTCCAGTGGAGGGGGGATGCGTCATTTGCATTTTCCCAGCGCGAAAAAAAAAAAAAAAAAAAAAAAAAAAAAAAAGGTTAGGTTAGGTTAGGTTAGGTTAGGTTAGGTTAGGTTAGGTTAGGTTAGGTTAGGTTAGGTTTTTTTTTTTTTTTTTTTTTTTTTTTTTTTTTTTTTTTTTTTTTTTTATTCTGTGTCCCTCAGACATGGAGGTCCGAGACTTTTTTATTTCGTTTGGTTTAAGTTCTTTACAATAGTGTTTTAAAAAAAAATTCAATGTATATATTTTACCAATTTTTATGTACTCAATTTTACTAAATTTTGCAATATTGAATTTTACTATTTTAAATTTTTACTCTTTGTTATAAGTTTACTTGTTAAATTTTACTTTATACGTTACGTTGTGATGCTACGTAATCTAAAAATAATGTTTTCCACCTGGAATACTGATAACTATTTTAAATTATGTTCTTAAATGTTTTTATATGCTTCTAATTGAATACCATTTTACTAAATTTGTTTTTATGCGTTTGAATTTTTAACTATCTAATTACTGTTTCTGTGTTACTATTTTTGTTTAGTCTATTTCTAAAGTTGCTGCTAGTTGTATTTATATACTTAATATATAAATGCCAACAAGACTTATTAACTAGGTTTTAAAATTTTATTGTGACTATTGTTGTTTTATTTTCAAATTTGCAGATGGCTGTTTCATGTTTAAGCACCGAAAGCGTTGTGTAGCTACTCAGGGGTAAGCGGAAGGCCATGGTAATCATGACCCCAACCGTTTACTTGGACAGCTTTGGTTTTATGCTCATCGGTGTTTTCCTAGCAGTGGTACGCTATAGTTGACCTCGCTAGAGCGTCCCACTTCCTCCTGATCGCGCACTCCGGGCTGAAGGCACTGTGGTCCACCTTTTCAGCCTTGGCGTGCACGCAGTTGCAGCAGGAAGGGGTCGCACCAGCGAGCCAATCTGCGCATTCCGTCCTCATGTGGGGGCCCCCACAGTGGCTGCATTTTACAATGGTCTCCATGCAGAACCGTCGTCCATGGCCATAGCCGAGACACAGCGAGCATTGCACAAGTGGTGACTGGTCAGCCACTTTTACTCGCTGGAGGTCTATGACGACGGTTCCTGCATGGACCAGACGCTGCCAAACTGCGGGGGTTAGGTTAGGTTAGGTTAGGTTAGGTTAGGTTAGGTTAGGTTAGGTTAGGTTAGGTTAGGTTAGGTTAGGTTAGGTTAGGTTAGGTTAGGTTAGGTTAGGTTAGGTTAGGTTAGGTTAGGTTAGGTTAGGTTTTTTTTTTTTTTTTTTTTTTTTTTTTTTTTTCTCGTTCCTTTGACGTGTAATGAATCAAAGTCTGTTTGCTTTATTTCTATCTACGGGTGGGCTTTACATTCTTATCGTACCCATTATGGGTCTAAGAGGTGGCTATTGTAAGAGTTTACTTATTTTAAATTTAAACACTGCAAAGTTTCTTAGTTCTAGTTCCTTAATTAAAAATATTTTTTTTTCGCTATCATCTATTTCTAATTTTAATTACATGCTACCGTTTTTTGTAGTCTTAATTTACTTATATTTTATTGTACAGTTTTACACATTTATATTACATTCTTTTGTTCTTTATGCTAATCTACATATTTTTCAAAATATATATTTACCATAATTTCCTTACTTATTTCTAGTTATTACCTTACTTATAATTTCCGTACAATAATTCAAGAAGTGTTTTCTAAGGTCTTTGTTTGACAAAATTTCGTTAAGGTTGTCTGTGGACATTTTTACGTTGAGAAGTTGTTCGGCTTCATATCTTTTCAAGGAAAAAACTGGACATTCTAGTAAAATATGCACTACCGTTTCGCTTACGTCTGGCTCGCAAATGCATGAGGGGTTCTCCTTACACTTGAACCGGTGCAAGTATTCGGAGAACCCACCATGCCCTGTTAGTACTTGGGTCATTATGCTCGTGACCTTCATTTTACGGACTGTTCGGAAGGCCTGTACTGCATCTGGGAAGAAGATTTTGGTAATACCAGCTGTTGCACTCTGCTTGTACCGTCGGTTCCATTCATCAAGCGTTTGCAGACGTATCTGCCGCTTGACAAACGAAACCGGACAATATTCGTAGTCGGGCCTCCTCTTTTTATTCATGGCCGCCTCCTTCGCCAGCTGATCTGCTCGTTCGTTTCTCTCCAATCCTGCGTGGGCTTTGACCCAGAATAAAGATGTTTCTTTATTCTGGAGTCTGCTCTTGCTAAGGTTTTCCCGAGCCTCCACGGCTAGAGGATGGAGAGAACCGTTGTTGACCACAGATTGCAGTGCTGATCGGGAGTCGCTGTAGATGCCGAAAGTTCTCTCAGAGCGCTTGAGAATTTCGCACGTGGCTCTACATATTGCCAGAAGTTCGGCCTGGTACACCGTGCAGTATGATGGCAGCTTGAGTTTGAGGGCTTTGATCTCGGCCTCACCACTCCAGAGAGATAGTGCCGCTCCGACCTCACCCTCTATCTTACTGCCATCGGTGTAGATTTGTACCGCTTGCGTGCTGTGTAGGTCCACTTGCTCCTGATCCACCAGATCGGTATACTTAAGGCATGTATGCTTTGCCGGATGCTTAATCTGAGCGTAAGGTGTTGGCCGTTCCACCTCCCTGTCCCTTAACTCCGGCCGGGGCACTCCTCTCTTTGCCTCATACAAGGCGGCTGCCTCTTGAATTCTGAGGTCAAGAGGGAGTATCCCGGCCAGTACCAGTCCTGAGTTCAGGGAGACGGTTCGGTACGCTCTAGTAAGCTTCTGGGCAAAACCTCGTTGGACCGCGTTCAGCTGTTTTTGTATGCCTATCTTCTTCGTTGCCGGTGCCCAGGCACTTGATGCATACATAATTACCGGTTCCACTGTGGCCGTGTATATGATCCGGATGACATCTGGGCTGAGGCCCCAGCTGATCCTGGCGGCTCTAGACAGTTGCTTGTAAATATTTAATGCCTTTTTGCAGACATTGGCTGCATGGCTATTAAATGTCAACTTGTTGTCTATAGTGAGCCCCAGGATCTTAAATTCTTGCGACATACTAATGTCGACCCCGCCCATGCACAGGAGTGGAGTATCATGTTTAAGCTTTCGCGTTATGAGCATCGCATTTGTTTTGCTTGGCGCGAATCTGAGCTTATTCCTGACACCCCACTCCCTCACATAGGCGAGGGCGGCATTCGCTTGTCGCTGTACCTCCAATGCAGTGTCCCCGTCGAACACTAAGACCACATCGTCCGCGAAAGCCTGCACATAGTCCCCGCGTTGTTCAAGGCCTTTCAGGAGTGGATCCAATAGGAGGTTCCACATGATCGGACCCCCAATCGACCCTTGGACGCATCCTTTGCTCGTGTCCTTTATGTACTCTTCTCCAGCATACCTCACCCTAACTCGTCTATCCTGCAGGTAGCTGTCGATGAGTCTCCTGACGTTTATCGGACATCTTTCCTCAGCCAATCTAACCTTAATGGCGGGCCACCACGCGCTATCGAAGGCTCCCTCTATGTCCAAAGAAATCATGGTTATCAGTTTCTTCTCATCTAGCTTGTTTTGTATATGATGGATCAGGACATAGAGGGAGTCTTCGGTGCTCTTCTTGGGCATAAAGCCATACTGGCGAGTACTCATCTTCGGGATGAGATGCCATTTCATCCGCCCTATGACCATTTTCTCCAGAATCTTTCCCAGCACTGGCAACAGTCCTATCGGTCTGTACGATTTCGGATTCGTATAGTCATCCTTGCCTGGTTTTCTCAAGACTACGACTGTTGCCTCTTTCCAGATGGTCGGAAAGTGTGAGAGAACCAGGCATCTGTTTGCCAGTGCTAGGAAAGTCTCCGGGTCGTTCCCTATCACGTGTCTGCATATATCTGCAGTAAACCCATCCAGTCCCGGGGCCTTTTTCGGGTTAAAGCTTCCCACCGCAAAGTTTAGCTCCTCTGTAGTAAATGGCGGGTCATGCAGCTCATCATGCACCCGGTCATTTACGCGGCTTGCCATTTCTCTTGTTTGCCGGTGGTCAGCATCATCTTCCTCTTCATTATCCTCCGGGAAGAAAGTGTGCGCCAGGGTTTTGGCAGATTCTTTCAGATCGATTTGCCTTCCGTCCTTTACGAGAGGTATATCCTCCTGTCTTGTGGCAGTTCTTCCTATCACTCTATATATTCCCTCCCAAACTCCTTCCTTGTCTTGTTTCTCACAGAATCCCTTCCAACTTTGGACTTGCGCTATTTTCACTTGTTCTAAAAAATTTTTTCTTGCTTCCAGGTACTCCGCTACGACTCTGGGTCTTCGGGCTGGAGCCGCACCTTTGATCCGGCGCTTCAGGGTGATGGACTTCCTCTTCAGGACGGCGAGTTCTTCGGACCACCACGGCAAGGTAAGTGTTTCTTTTGCTTTCTTTTTGGGTAGTATTTTGATGCATGTTTCTGTTATAATTTCTGTATATTTTACTGTTGCTTGTTCTAACTCTACTTTATTTGCTATTTTTTCTATTTCTATTGCGTTTATGTGCTTTTCTATTTTTAATTGGGCCAGTTTCGCATGAAACTGGCTCCAATTAGCTTTTTTAGTGTTGTAAAGTCTGGTTGTTCTGCTAACACTTACCCCTTTAGCTTTCTTGAGTGCGACACTAAAGGTGATGCCGTTGTGGTCCGAGCTCGTGAGGTCATCCACCACTCTCCATCCGTCCACTAGGTTCAGCATGTCGACCGAGCAAGCGGTTATATCAGGATGGCTGGTGTATGCTACTCCTCCCCTGATGGTGTCGAATGTGGGCGTATCTCCTTCGTTTAGGACTTGCAGACCCAGCTCTTCCAGAGTACCTGATGTTTCCTCACCCCTATCGTCTATAGTGTTGCTGCCCCACCAGGTACTTTTTGCATTCGCGTCCCCGCCCATGATGATTTTTCCAGGTCCGACCTTATCGACGATTCTTTTAATCTGCTCCAGGTATGGCTCAATGGGCTGGGTTGGCTCGAAATAAAATGAGATGGCAGTAATCCGCCAGGCACTGGTCCGGATCCTCACCACTGCGATGTTGTTTGTGGTGAGTTCTGGGCACTGTATCACGTCCAGGTCTTGGTCGAAGACGGCTATTGCCGCTTTTACAGTGCCCTCCCCGTATTCGGTGTTCTGGTAGATTCTTACTCCTCTGTACCCCTTCATTTTATTTATTCCGCCCACGTACGGCTCCTGGAGCAGAGCAAATGCAACCTTTCTCTTATCGGCCTCAATAATGAGCTCATCTGTTGCGGTTTTTGCTCTTTGCAGATTGGCCTGAAGAACGCAATAGGGCTTCTCTCTGTTTTGAGTAGCTGCAGGGTTGCTATCGATGGAGCCTTTAGCAATATGCTACAGAGGCTCTCGCCAATGCGTCCCACCTCCTCCTCACAGGGCATTCCTGGCTGAACGCATTGTGCTCTGATGTCTCAAGCTTTGCGTGCCTACAGTTACAGCAGGAGGGGTTTGCACCTGCAAGCCAATCCGCGCACTCAGTTCTCATGTGCGGGCCACCACAGTGGCTACACTTTGCAATGCTCTCCTGGCAGTGGCGTCGGCCGTGGCCATATCCAAGGCACAGGGAGCACTGCACTAGTGGGGACTGGTCCGTAACTTTAACCCTTTGGAGGTCGATGTGAGCCTCTCCCGCCTCCACCAACAGGTTCCATATCTTTGGAGACACCTTCACTATAACGTGGCACAGGTGGGGGTTCCTTGCTTTTTTCCTATAGCGTACCTCAATCCTATCATCTTGCTTGCTCACTTCCCTGAATAGGTCGTCATTTTGGCTTCTAAGGGCTTTTATAACGTCTTCGTCACTGTGGAACGACAGGACATCTCTCAGAATCAGAAGCGGGTCTTTGTTTTGGATCTCCTCTACATTAAGATGTTTTTCTGCTTTCTTGAGTCTGTCTTTGATCTTTTGCCTCTCTTCTTCAGTCCTGCATCCCACTATGACTTTTCCGTCCTTTGCTTTTCTTACCCTATCCACTTTTATTCCTCCTTCCTTGGCGTTAACAGCTTCTCTAATCCTTCCAAGCACTTCTTCCCCGGTTTCTTTTTCATCTTTCGAGGAAACCACGACCGAGTGCAGCGCAGCTTGTTGACTGGGCTGCCTGTTTTGTGGTCCTGCGGCCACGTTAGCGTAAGTGGTTTTCTCGAAAATTTCCTTCTGTTTCTCCATCGCTTCCTTCAAGCTTTCCATCCTCTCATTGTTTTCCCTTAACAGCTTGCTGTGCTCTTCTATCTGCTTTTTTAGGTCGATTTCTTTACTTACTTTTCTCGGCTCTCTATCTTTTTCACTCTGACTTTCTCTAGGTTCCTTTTCTAGAGTCATGGTTCTGTTGAGTGTATGGCCCGCTTCGGACTCCTTGACCAACTCGTACATTCGGTCTATCGCCTGTAAAACGTTCGATTTTATATCGGTCTTAAGATTTCTCGAGAGTTCAAGATTGGTCTTTGCTTTACAGAGGCAGGCCTTTGCCTCGGCTGTCCTGCTTGAAAACTTGTCCACTTTCGGTGGACTCCCAGAGTCAACCTGCAGTCTGCGCCCTGTCAATTTGCTTTCTTGCGAAAGCGAGGTCATTAGCTTTGGCCTTGGGGGGGCTATTGCAGTCGTCTTCCTTGGTGGGGTTGGAGTTTTGGGCTGTTGCGAGGATGATCTCCTCTTTTTAACTAGCTCCCATTCTCCTACGCTCCGCCTTACATTCGAGATTTGAGCTTGTTGATCTCCCTGTCGTGAGGGACCCGCCTGTTCAATCTCCGGAGGAGATTTTTGAGAGTCTGGTTCCGTCAGCTTATTGTTGCTGGTTTTCTTGACGGGTGTATGGAGGGCAGCAAACATTTTGTCGTCGAAGGAATGCGTCGTTATTGTATAAGTGTATAAATTTGTAAAAGTTGTAAATAATATAAATAAAGTTTAAATGTATTAAACCTACTATAAACGTATTCTTTTTTGTTTCAGATGGTGATTCAGCTTCGGTGGAGGTCGCGTCGTGGATTTTAGAAAAACGCGGTAAGTTTTTATTACGCTCTATGTAGAGCAAAGCTCTATCGGAGGTGTTAATGCACTTCACGAGAGTCTTAATCTAATTTTAACCAAGTCCTTGGTTAGGTCCGTAGTAATACCGATCCCAAAAACAAAAATTTTTCTACTCTCTACTGATCGTGTTCTTTTTGTTTCAGATTCAGCTGTGGTGCGAACGTGCGTCGTGAGTGATAGAAGGGCACTCGGTAAGTCTTAGTTTACTCTATGTAGAGTAAGGCTCTACCGGATTTTTGTTGAGTGCCACTGCACTTTACTTAGTCTAAATGTAACCAATTCCTTGGTTGAGTCCACAAGTACTTATTCCTAGCAAAAAATTTTTTACTCTACGTAGAGTCAGATCCTGTATGCGAATCGGTAGGCCTATAAGTTCTCTACAATACAGAAAAAGTCCCACCACAATTTGAGTACTGGTTAAAAAGATACGAAGCTTTTCAGTTTTTCAAAATGGCGGAACAAAATGGCCGCTTATTTTAAAAACCACCAAAACCTGGTCAGAATACAATTCACTTATAACTAACACAAAATCCGCGTCCAACTCAAGGCTTCCGTAATACGGTTACTGGACTTAGAAATTTTTTAAAAATACAAGAAATGATGATGATGATTTTTTACGGGGATATAATTAAGCTAACAATTTCTGAAGTTCTTAGGTATCTAACCTACGGTTAGATACCCAAGCTGTCGTTAAAAAAGTAAAATTCGCAGCCGTTTCGGAGAAACAAGCGTTTTTCCGAAATCACTGGACTTAGAAAAATTTTGAAATACTAAAAATGATGATGTTGATTTTTTGATGGGAATGTATCAGGCTGACAATTTGCAAGGTTCTAAGGTATCTAACCTCTGGTTAGATACCAAAGCTGTCGTTAAAAATACGAAATTCCTAGCCGTTTCGGAGATACAAGCTTTTTTCCGGAATTTCAGTTGACCTACAATCAATTAATTAAATATCTAAGAATTTTTTAGTATAAACCCTACCTAAATTTTTTACTAAATAAACTATGACTGAAGGTCTACAAAATAAGCTACTAAAAAATATGGGTTACCGCTGTAGATTTTAAGATATAATTTTTTAAAGTTAAAGTTCAACTGCACAAAAAGTTTTTATCCTTGTAAATGGGTGTCCACTTAATTTTTTGAAGATCTAAAAGTACCTCCGGGGTCCTCTCGATGCTCCGCTGCCGATGGCGGTGTCAGGTGGGTCCGCGCGCCTCTGGATCAGTGACCACGTGGCCACGTGGTAGTTGTTTTTTTGCCTTTAATTCCGCGCCCCTGCGCGGAATAAAAAACCGAAAGGTGCCGACGTGTGTAGCTCCAAAAGGGCTTCCTCAGGGTATAAGAAAAAGTGCAGGTCCTCGCTGAAAAACTCGTGAAATTTCACTTTTTGTGTGCCCAAACTGGTTTTTCACAAATAACTTTTAGCACACAACACTTAGGGCCACGCGGTTTTCACCGTCGTGTGCGCCGTCACGAGACGCGTCTTTTGGTGTATAACACGTCAAATTTGGGTCACTTTTCACTATTTTTTTGATTTTTCGCGTGGAGAGAGGGCTCTTTTCGTGGCGCTTCCGAAGGCGGTTGGAGCGCGAATGGTTAGGTTAGGTTAGGTTAGGTTAGGTTAGGTTAGGTTAGGTTGGGGTGCTAGGTCGGGTAACCTCCAAGAGGTCTGCGCTGTTACTTGTCCCCTGGGATTCGTCCTGGGGGAACGGTAGCAGTCGCGGATTGGTGCACCCTGGTAAACACCGCTAATAACTTCTCACTCGTGGGATCTTGTTAGCGGTGGCCAATAACTCGACACGGTGGGCCTCTCCGCGTGTCCCTCTGAGTAGCAGAGGGCACAGTGTGATGAGGCAGGGTAGACTTCGGTCTACCCAGGTGGGTCCGGGCCCCCTTGTTTGGTGGCCCGGACGACCTTCTGGGACCTGGTCCCAGAAGGGGGCGGCGAAGCGCGCGCGGGGGGACGCGGAACTCTCCTGCGCCGCTTCGTGGGGGACGAGCGGTCCCATAGAAGGCGGCGAAGCGCGCGCGGGAGGACGCGGAACACTCCTGCGCCGCTTCGTGGGGGGGCCTTGGGCCCCCGAGCGGGGAAGAGCGCGCGGGACGACGCGGAACTGTCCCGCGCCGCTCTGACGCATGGTGGCGAATGGCGGGGCCGACATGGAGCCCCGGCCCCGCATTGCACACATTCGCCACCTTTGCGGGCGGACGGGAACGGCCGAGTCGCTTGCCGTTCCCAGGCCCCACCCTGCAGGGGAGGGGCGTGCGGGCCCCGCTGTAATGGCGGGCTTCGTCGGGGAGGGACTGGATGTAAAGGCTCTGCCGGTTTCCCAGTCCCCCCCACTAAGACGACGCAGGAGCGCCGCTGGGTTTTTAGTGGGTATACCGGCCTTGGGGAGGCCGGGGAGTCCCACATACCCCCCTTGTCACTCTCCAGTGGAGGGGGGATGCGTCATTTGCATTTTCCCAGCGCAAAAAAAAAAAAAAAAAAAAAAAAAAAAAAAAAAAAAAAAAGGTTAGGTTAGGTTAGGTTAGGTTAGGTTAGGTTAGGTTAGGTTAGGTTAGGTTAGGTTAGGTTAGGTTAGGTTAGGTTAGGTTAGGTTAGGTTAGGTTGTTGTCGGCAATAATACGCGCGATTGCCGACTCAGAGAATAAGTGGAGGGCTGTCGCCGTTTTTGCGGAAACAGTGATGCGCGACAAGGAGGCGGCGGAGAGGGAGCGAGAAGACGATGCTCTATCGGACCCAATACGCCGAAGAAGAACTGGCCGCAGGCGGTTGGCATATGCCAGCCGCATGCAACCGTAATGGGGACTTCAGGTAATAGATCGGGGGGTCTGTTGCCTGACCTGAGTGGTCCCGAGCTGAAAGGCATCTCGTCATGTGTTCCGAGATGCCTTAAGCGGAGAAAAAGGCTAGACGGCCTTAGGAAGGAAGAGCCCAAACGGGCACCCGCTGGGTATGTCAAGGAGGCGCTATAGCGATCCTAAGACTACCCCTCTTTGCGGAGATGTGGAACACCCCAGGTTTTTAGTGGGTACACTGCCTTTGTCAAGGCGGGACTCCCACATAACCACCGGTCCCCCCAGACCGCGTGGTACCTATCAAAGGTTTTCCTGGGCAACAAAAAAAAAAAAAAAAAAAAAAAAAAAAAAAAAAAAAAAAAAGGTTAGGTTAGGTTAGGTTAGGTTAGGTTAGGTTAGGTTAGGTTAGGTTAGGTTAGGTTAGGTTAGGTTAGGTTAGGTTAGGTTAGGTTAGGTTAGGTTAGGTTAGGTTAGGTTAGGTTAGGTTAGGTTAGGTTAGGTTAGGTTAGGTTTTTTTTTTTTTTTTTTTTTTTTTTTTTTTTTTTTTTTTTTTTTTTTTTTTTATTTATTCTAGTGTCCCTCAGACATGGAGGTCCGAGACTTTTTTATTACGGTTTGATTATTTTGTTTTGCTATGTTATTTTCAAAAAAAAAGGGGGCTTTATATATTTTTACCAATTTTTTCATTGTTGCTTAATTTATACTATGTGGTTTTACGCTTTTGCTGTTTTTATTATTTTACTATTTTATTTCTACAATTATTTCCGAAAAGAATTCTTTTTTTTAATGATTTACTATGCTATTTTTATACTAAATGTTTTTACTGTGAATTTCCTGTGTTATATTAATGTTTTCCACCTGGAATCGAGATCCATTTTTTTGTATATACTTAAAAAAGATTTTCTTTACCTTACAATGATTATTTTTACGTCTAATTTTGTTTACAATTATTTGTTTTTACCTATTTTATAGTTAGTTGCTGCTGGTTGTATTTATATATACTTAATATATAAATGCCAACAAGGCTTATATAACTAAATGTTTAATTATTTACGATTGCTATAATTTTAATTTGCTGATGGCCGTTTCTGGTTTGGTACGCACGAGACTTTTTTATTGTTGTTGCCGAGAGCATTCTTAGCTACTTCAGGGGTAAGCGGTGGGCCATGTTCAACATGACCCGTGCCGTTTACTTGGACTGCTTGTTTTTGTGCTCATCGGGGTTCGTCTTTAGCAGTACGCTATTGTTGACCTTGCCAGTGCGTCCCACTTCCTCCTGATTGCACACTCAGGGCTGAAGGCGCTGTGATCTGCCTTATCAGCCTTAGCGTGCAGGCAGTTGCAGCAGGAAGGGGTTGCACCGGCGAGCCAATCAGCGCACTCTGTCCTCATGTGGGGCCCCCCACAGTGGCTGCATTTGACGGTGGTCTCCGTGCAGAACCGTCGTCCATGGCCATAGCCGAGACACAGCGAGCATTGTACAAGTGGTGACTGATCAGCCACTTTTACTCGCTGGAGGTCTATGACCACGGTTCCAGCACGGACCAGATGCTGCCATACTGCGGGGGACACCCTCATGACCACATGGTGTGTCTGATTGTTTCGAGTATTTTTCCTATATACTATTTCCGTGTTATTCACTGCTTTATCTAAGTCTTTCAAAATTGTATTTTGGTTCCAGATGGAATCCATTATGTCCTGGTTGGTATTATAAGTGAATACATTTTTAAGGACCACCAGTGGGTTTTTGTTTTTTACCTCTTCCACTGTCAAATACTCTTCCGCCCCCTTCAGTTTTTCTTTTACTTGCTGTCTCTCCTCCTCTGTTTTACATCCTACAATCACTTTCCTATCCTTGGCTTTCCTGATCTTTTCTATTGCTATTCCTCCTTCCTTTGCTTTCACCGTGTCCCGTATCCTCTTCATTACTTCCTCGCCTGTGTCTTGATCATCCTTTGAAGTAACGACTACCGAGTATAGTGCGGCACGCTCAGGGAACTGCCTCCCAGGGTGCGTCGCTACTACACTCGCGTACGTCTGTTTTTCCAATCTCTCCTGCTGTAATTCCATCTTTTCTTGTAACTTCTCCATCCTTGCACTGTTCTCGCTTATTAACCTTGCATGCTCTTCCAGTTTCTTCACAAGCTCTATTTCTTCCTTTCTCAGCTCCTTCTCTTGCTTATCCTCCTTCTCTGGCTCTTTTTCTTTCACCGATTCATTCACTTTCTGTACTCCTTTGTAATTTTCATTTTCCGATTCCTTGACTAGCTGATACAGCCTTTCAATCGCTCCTAGTACTTCGGTTTTTATTTCGGTCTTTATATTCCTAGAGTTCCCCATATTGATCTTTGCTTTAGTGAGACAGGCCTTTGCCTCCGCTAGCCGACTGGTGTATTTGGGTTGCGCCGGTGGGCTCTTCACAGCCTCCATCGGTACTTTCGCCCCCACTCTACTTCCTTGCGAGAGTACCTTTTTCGTCTTTGGGGGGTCCACCGGTGCAACCTTCTTCGGGGTGGTTGGGGTAAGTGGGTCCACTTTACCAGCTTCCCACTCCCCAATACTTCTTCGGACGCTAGAGGTTGACGGCCTGTCGCTCTCATGCACAGCTGGTGGTGTGGTTGAAGTTCTCCTGGGGAACTCGTTTGATGTCTTGCTGCTCTTGGCAGGGGTGCGGAAACCGAACATGGTTTTGAAGGACACGCGTCGATATAAAATAAAAGTAAATTTGTATAAGTTGTAAAAAGAAGATTAAAAGTAAATTTGTAAAAGTTGTAAATAAAAATATAGTAAAATGTATAAAAAATTGAGTAAAATGTATATTTCTTATTTCCTAACTTATTTCTAACAAAAACCAACCTGGTGTTCCTTGGAAGAACAGTCTTATCTACTAATTTTGCCTTTTAACAGGCAATAAAGCATAAATTTGGTAAAAACCAAAAATAAAAAGTCAAAAAGAAGTGGGGTCAATTTTAGACTTTTCGATGACTAAAATCAAAAAGCGTATCGTTATATAATGTCAATTTCGAAGACTGGGTCACAAAAAAAGCAATACTTTAGAAGTTACTAAGGTTCGAAGGTGGTCTCCCCTGTGGGAATCGACTTTTCTTACCTTAGTAACTGCAATCTGGGTGGGTGGGAGGGCGATTTTTTCTTGATTTTTGTCGATAATCGTGTTTTTTCTTTTGCAGGTACGTGCGGGGACGTCGGGCAGAGGTGAACCAGCCACGGGATGTGCAGAAACACGCAAGATGGACGCGACAAAATTCAAAAACGCTCAAAAAAGACCCAAATGTACCAAAATTTACGGAAAATCGTAGTTTTTCGAATATTTTTCTATGACAAGTGCCCAAATGGACTCGCTCCACGGATAGAGCGTGTCGAGCCGCTTCTAATGATGTAGCGCACGGCTATGGTCACTCAAAGTTGGAGTCGAGAAAAATATTTTCGGTTTTCACCTTAGACAAAATTGCGTTCTTGAGCGTAAAAACGCTAAGTTAATAGCTTTTCGCTATCAAAAACGAAACTTTGCCACTGTGGGCGCAACCAGTGCGTCGAACTACGATTTATAAGCTACTAAAATAATTTATTTACTTGTAAAATTAAAATTTAGAAAATAAAATTGTTGAAATTTTGCTAAGTCCCTATAAAATTATGCGAAAAATGTCAAAAATTCACGTTTTTTGTATAGAACGTGGGTCCTATTATAATTTATTCGCACAATGGGTGCCGAGACGCTTAATTTGATGTATCGCACGCGATCGTAAGTCACCAAAAAATTTTCAGTTAGGTTAGGTTAGGTTAGGTTAGGTTAGGTTAGGTTAGGTTAGGTTAGGTTAGGTTAGGTTAGGTTAGGTTAGGTTAGGTTAGGTTAGGTTAGGTTTTTTTTTTTTTTTTTTTTTTTTTTTTTTTTTTTTTTTTTTTTTTTTTTTCTCGTTCCTTTGACGTGTAATGAATCAAAGTCTGGGGTACTTTATTTCTATCTACGGGTGGGCTTTACATTCTTATCGTACCCTTGATGGGTCTAAAAGGTTACTATTCTATGAATTTACTTAGGATAAAATTTAAACATATCAATTCGGATTACTTAATTAAACACAAGTTCTTAATAAAAATTCTTACTCACTATCATCTATTCCTTATATTTAATTACATGCTATTTGTTACTAAGCTTACTCATTTATTGTACAGTTTTTATCTTAATTTTACAGACGTTTTTTATATATGCTAATCTATATATTATTCAAAATATATATTTACCATAATTCCTTACTTATTTCTATTTATTACCTTACCTACAATTTCTGTACAATACTTTTCGAAGTGCTTTCTAAGGTCTGTGTTAGTTATAATTTCGTTTAGGTTTTCTGTGGACATTTTTACGTTGAGGAGTTGTTCGGCTTCGTATCTTTTTATGGAAAAAACTGGACATTCTAACAAAATATGCAATACGGTTTCGCTAACGTCTGACTCGCAAATGCATGAGGGGTTCTCCTTACACTTGAACCGGTGCAAGTATTCGGAGAACCCACCATGCCCTGTTAGTACTTGGGTCATTATGCTCGTGACCTCCATTTTACGGACTGTTCGGAAGGCCTGCACTGCATCTGGGAAGAAGATTTTGGTAATACCAGCTGTCGCGCTCTGTTTATACCGCCGGTTCCATTCGTCAAGCGTTTGCAGACGTATCTGTCGCTTGACGAACGAAACCGGATAGTATTCGTAGTCAGGTCTTCTCTTCTTGTTCATAGCAGCCTCCTTCGCCAGCTGATCTGCTCTTTCGTTTCTCTCCAGACCTGCGTGGGCTTTGATCCAGAATAAAGATACGTCTTTATTCTGGATTCTGCTCATGCTAAGGTTTTCTCGAGCCTCCACGGCTAGAGGATGGAGAGAACCGTTATTGACCACAGATTGTAGAGCTGATCGAGAGTCGCTGTAGATGCCGAAGGTTCCCTCAGAGCGCTTGAGAATTTCGTGCGTGGCTCTGCATATTGCCAGAAGTTCGGCCTGGTACACCGTGCAGTATGATGGCAGCTTGAATTTTAGGGCTTTGATTTCGGCTTCACCATTCCACAGAGATAGTGCAGCTCCGACCTCACCTTCCATCTTACTGCCATCAGTGTAAATTTGTACCGCTTGCGTGTTGTGTAAGTCTACTTGCTCCTGGTCCACCAAGTCGATGAAATTCAGGCCAACATGCATTGCCGGATGCTTAGTCTGAGCGTAAGGTGTTGTCCGTTCCACCTCCCTGTCCCTTAACTCCGGCCGGGGCACTCCTCTCTTTGCCTCATACAGCGCGGCTGCCTCTTGTATTCTGAGGTCAAGAGGGAGTATACCAGCCAGTACCAGTCCTGAGTTCAGGGAGACGGTTCGGTACGCTCTGGTAAGCTTCTGGGCGAAACCTCGTTGGACCGCGTTCAGCTGTTTTTGTATGCCTATCTTCTTCGTTGCCGGTGCCCAGGCGCTTGCCGCATACATAATGACCGGCTCCACTGTGGCCGTGTATATGATCCGGATGACATCTGGGCTAAGGCCCCAGCTGATCCTGGCGGCTCTAGACAGTTGCTTATAAATATTTACCGCCTTTTTGCAGACATTGGCTGCATGGCTATTAAATGTCAACTTGTTGTCAATAGTGAGCCCCAGGATCTTGAATTCTTGCGACATGCTAATGTCGACTCCGCCCATGCGCAAGAGTGGAGTATCATATTTAAGCTTGCGTGTTATAAGCATGGCATTTGTTTTGCTTGCCGCGAATCTGAGCTTATTCTTGATACCCCACTCCCTTACATAGGCGAGGGCGGCATTTGCCTGTCGCTGTACTTCCAATGCTGTGTCTCCGTCGAACACTAAGACCACATCGTCAGCAAAGGCTTGCGCATAGTCTCCGCGTTGTTCAAGACCTTTGAGGAGTGGATCCAGTAACAGGTTCCACATGATTGGACCCCCAATTGATCCCTGGACGCACCCTTTATTGGTATCCTTGGCATACTCCTCTCCAGCGTACCTTACCCTGACTCTCCTATCCTGTAGGTAGCTGTCGATAAGTCTTCGTATATTTATCGGACACCCTTCCTCAGCCAACCTAACCTTAATTTTGGGCCACCACGCGCTATCGAAAGCTCCCTCTATGTCCAAAGAAATCATGGTTATCAGTTTCTTCTCATCTAGCTTATTTTGTATGTGATGGATTAGGACATAGAGGGAGTCCTCGGTGCTCTTCTTGGGCATAAAGCCATATTGGCGAGTACTCATCTTTGGGATGAGATGCCATTTCATACGTCCTATGACCATTTTCTCCAGAATCTTTCCCAGCACTGGCAACAAACCTATTGGTCTATACGATTTCGGATTCGTATAGTCGGCCTTGCCTGGTTTTCTCAAGACCACGACCGCTGCCTCTTTCCAGATAGTCGGAAAGTGTGATAGAACCAGGCATCTGTTTACCAGTGCTAGGAAAGTATCTGGGTCGTTCCCTATCGCGTGACTGCATATATCTGCAGTGAAACCATCCAGTCCCGGGGCCTTTTTCGGGTTGAAACTTCCCACCGCAAATTTTAACTCCTCTGTTGTAAATGGCGGGTCATGCGGGCTATCATGTACCCGGTCATTTACGCGACTGGCCATTTCTCTCGTTTGCCGGTGGTCAGCATCATCTTCCTCTTCATTATCCTCCGGGAAGAATGTGAACGCCAGGGTTTTGGCCGACTCCTTAGGATCGATCTGTCGTCCGTCTTGGACCAGTGGTACATCTTCTTGTCTTGTAGCAGTTCTCCCTATCACCCTGTAGATCCCTTCCCAAACTCCTTCCTTGTCTTGTTTTTCACAGAATCCCTTCCAACTTTGGACTTGCGCTTTTTTCACCTCTTCTAAAAAATTTTCTCTCGCTTTCAGGTACTCCTCTACGACTCTGGGTCTTCGAGCTGGCGCCGCACCTTTGATTCGACGCTTCAGGGTGATGGACTTCCTCTTCAGCACGGCGAGTTCTTCAGACCACCACGGCATGGTAAGTGTTTCTTTAGCTTTCTTTTTAGGGATGGTCTCAATGCATGTTTGTGTTAATATATTTGTGTATTTGACTATTGTTTGTTCTAACTCTACTTTGCTTGCTATTTTTTCAATTTCTATTGTGTTTATGTGATTTTCAATTTTTAATTGGGCCAGTTTCTCATGAAACTGGCTCCAATTAGCTTTTCTAGTGTTGTAGAGCCTGGTTGTTCTACTTATGCTTACCCCTTTTGCTTTTGTGAGAGCAACATTGAAGGTGATGCCGTTGTGGTCCGAGCTCGTGAGGTCATCCACCACCCTCCATCCGTCCACTAGCTCCAGCATGTCGACCGAGCAAACCGTTATGTCGGGATGACCAGTGTACGCCACTCCTCCTCTAATAGTATCAAAGGTGGGCGTGTCTCCCTCATTCAACACTTGCAGCCCTAGTTCTTCTAGGGTACCTGAAACATCCTCGCCCCTATCATCTATGATGTTACTGCCCCACCACGTGCTCTTTGCATTCGCATCTCCACCCAAAACGATTCTTCCAGGTCCAATCCTATCCACTATACCTTTGATCTGCTCCAGGTATGGCTCGATGGGCTGGGTTGGCTCGAAATAGAATGATACGGCCGTAATCTGCCAGGCACTGGTCCGAATCCTCACCACTACGATGTTGTTTGTGGTGAGTTCTGGGCACTGTATCACGTCCAGCTCCTGGTCAAAAACGGCTATTGCCGCTTTTACAGTGCCCTCCCCGTGTTCAGTGTTCTGGTAGACCCTTACTCCTCTGTACCCTTTCATTCTATTTATTCCACCCACGTACGGCTCCTGGAGCAGAGCAAACGCCACCTTTCTTCTGTCAGCCTCAATAACAAGCTCGTCTGTGGCGGTTTTCGCTCTCTGCAGATTGGCCTGAAGGACGCGATAGAGCTTCTCTCTGTTTTGAGTAGCTGTAGGGTTGCCATTGATGGCGCCTTTAGCAGTATGCCACAGAGGCTCGCGCCAATGCATCCCACCGTTTTTTCTTTTGCAGGTACGTGCGGGGACGTCGGGCAGAGGTGAACCAGCCACGGGATGTGCAGAAACACGCAAGATGGACGCGACAAAATTCAAAAACGCTCAAAAAAGACCCAAATGTACCAAAATTTACGGAAAATCGCAGTTTTTCGAATATTTTTCTACGACAAATGCCCAAATGGACTCGCTCCACGGATAGAGCGTGTCGAGCCGCTTCTAATGATGTAGCGCACGGCTATGGTCACTGAAAGTTGGAGTCGAGAAAAAATATTTTCGGTTTTCACCTTAGACAAAATTGCGTTTTTGAGCGTAAAAACGCTAAGTTAATAGCTTTTCGCTATCAAAAACGAAACTTTGCCACTGTGGGCGCAACCAGTGCGTCGAACTACGATTTATAAGCTACTAAAATAATTTATTTACTAATAAAATTAAAATTTAGAAAATAAAATTGTTGAAATTTTGCTAAGTCCCTATAAAATTATGCGAAAAATGTCAAAAATTCACGTTTTTTGTATAGAACGTGGGTCCTATTATAATTTATTCGCACAATGGGTGCCGAGACGCTTAATTTGATGTATCGCACGCGATCGTAAGTCACCAAAAAATTTTTAGTTTTTGTATGAAGTATGAAGAATTCGTCTCACTTAGGTGGATTTTGAATAATCTCAATTTTGATGGGTCGGGCGTTTTTCTTGATTTTTGTCGATAATCGTGTTTTTTCTTTTGCAGGTACGTGCGGGGACGTCGGGCAGAGGTGAACCAGCCACGGGATGTGCAGAAACACGCAAGATGGACGCGACAAAATTCAAAAACGCTCAAAAAAGACCCAAATGTACCAAAATTTACGGAAAATCGCAGTTTTTCGAATATTTTTCTACGACAAATGCCCAAATGGACTCGCTCCACGGATAGAGCGTGTCGAGCCGCTTCTAATGATGTAGCGCACGGCTATGGTCACTGAAAGTTGGAGTCGAGAAAAAATATTTTCGGTTTTCACCTTAGACAAAATTGCGTTTTTGAGCGTAAAAACGCTAAGTTAATAGCTTTTCGCTATCAAAAACGAAACTTTGCCACTGTGGGCGCAACCAGTGCGTCGAACTACGATTTATAAGCTACTAAAATAATTTATTTACTAATAAAATTAAAATTTAGAAAATAAAATTGTTGAAATTTTGCTAAGTCCCTATAAAATTATGCGAAAAATGTCAAAAATTCACGTTTTTTGTATAGAACGTGGGTCCTATTATAATTTATTCGCACAATGGGTGCCGAGACGCTTAATTTGATGTATCGCACGCGATCGTAAGTCACCAAAAAATTTTTAGTTTTTGTATGAAGTATGAAGAATTCGTCTCACTTAGGTGGATTTTGAATAATCTCAATTTTGATGGGTCGGGCGTTTTTCTTGATTTTTGTCGATAATCGTGTTTTTTCTTTTGCAGGTACGTGCGGGGACGTCGGGCAGAGGTGAACCAGCCACGGGATGTGCAGAAACACGCAAGATGGACGCGACAAAATTCAAAAACGCTCAAAAAAGACCCAAATGTACCAAAATTTACGGAAAATCGCAGTTTTTCGAATATTTTTCTACGACAAATGCCCAAATGGACTCGCTCCACGGATAGAGCGTGTCGAGCCGCTTCTAATGATGTAGCGCACGGCTATGGTCACTGAAAGTTGGAGTCGAGAAAAAATATTTTCGGTTTTCACCTTAGACAAAATTGCGTTTTTGAGCGTAAAAACGCTAAGTTAATAGCTTTTCGCTATCAAAAACGAAACTTTGCCACTGTGGGCGCAACCAGTGCGTCGAACTACGATTTATAAGCTACTAAAATAATTTATTTACTAATAAAATTAAAATTTAGAAAATAAAATTGTTGAAATTTTGCTAAGTCCCTATAAAATTATGCGAAAAATGTCAAAAATTCACGTTTTTTGTATAGAACGTGGGTCCTATTATAATTTATTCGCACAATGGGTGCCGAGACGCTTAATTTGATGTATCGCACGCGATCGTAAGTCACCAAAAAATTTTTAGTTTTTGTATGAAGTATGAAGAATTCGTCTCACTTAGGTGGATTTTGAATAATCTCAATTTTGATGGGTCGGGCGTTTTTCTTGATTTTTGTCGATAATCGTGTTTTTTCTTTTGCAGGTACGTGCGGGGACGTCGGGCAGAGGTGAACCAGCCACGGGATGTGCAGAAACACGCAAGATGGACGCGACAAAATTCAAAAACGCTCAAAAAAGACCCAAATGTACCAAAATTTACGGAAAATCGCAGTTTTTCGAATATTTTTCTACGACAAATGCCCAAATGGACTCGCTCCACGGATAGAGCGTGTCGAGCCGCTTCTAATGATGTAGCGCACGGCTATGGTCACTGAAAGTTGGAGTCGAGAAAAAATATTTTCGGTTTTCACCTTAGACAAAATTGCGTTTTTGAGCGTAAAAACGCTAAGTTAATAGCTTTTCGCTATCAAAAACGAAACTTTGCCACTGTGGGCGCAACCAGTGCGTCGAACTACGATTTATAAGCTACTAAAATAATTTATTTACTAATAAAATTAAAATTTAGAAAATAAAATTGTTGAAATTTTGCTAAGTCCCTATAAAATTATGCGAAAAATGTCAAAAATTCACGTTTTTTGTATAGAACGTGGGTCCTATTATAATTTATTCGCACAATGGGTGCCGAGACGCTTAATTTGATGTATCGCACGCGATCGTAAGTCACCAAAAAATTTTTAGTTTTTGTATGAAGTATGAAGAATTCGTCTCACTTAGGTGGATTTTGAATAATCTCAATTTTGATGGGTCGGGCGTTTTTCTTGATTTTTGTCGATAATCGTGTTTTTTCTTTTGCAGGTACGTGCGGGGACGTCGGGCAGAGGTGAACCAGCCACGGGATGTGCAGAAACACGCAAGATGGACGCGACAAAATTCAAAAACGCTCAAAAAAGACCCAAATGTACCAAAATTTACGGAAAATCGCAGTTTTTCGAATATTTTTCTACGACAAATGCCCAAATGGACTCGCTCCACGGATAGAGCGTGTCGAGCCGCTTCTAATGATGTAGCGCACGGCTATGGTCACTGAAAGTTGGAGTCGAGAAAAAATATTTTCGGTTTTCACCTTAGACAAAATTGCGTTTTTGAGCGTAAAAACGCTAAGTTAATAGCTTTTCGCTATCAAAAACGAAACTTTGCCACTGTGGGCGCAACCAGTGCGTCGAACTACGATTTATAAGCTACTAAAATAATTTATTTACTAATAAAATTAAAATTTAGAAAATAAAATTGTTGAAATTTTGCTAAGTCCCTATAAAATTATGCGAAAAATGTCAAAAATTCACGTTTTTTGTATAGAACGTGGGTCCTATTATAATTTATTCGCACAATGGGTGCCGAGACGCTTAATTTGATGTATCGCACGCGATCGTAAGTCACCAAAAAATTTTTAGTTTTTGTATGAAGTATGAAGAATTCGTCTCACTTAGGTGGATTTTGAATAATCTCAATTTTGATGGGTCGGGCGTTTTTCTTGATTTTTGTCGATAATCGTGTTTTTTCTTTTGCAGGTACGTGCGGGGACGTCGGGCAGAGGTGAACCAGCCACGGGATGTGCAGAAACACGCAAGATGGACGCGACAAAATTCAAAAACGCTCAAAAAAGACCCAAATGTACCAAAATTTACGGAAAATCGCAGTTTTTCGAATATTTTTCTACGACAAATGCCCAAATGGACTCGCTCCACGGATAGAGCGTGTCGAGCCGCTTCTAATGATGTAGCGCACGGCTATGGTCACTGAAAGTTGGAGTCGAGAAAAAATATTTTCGGTTTTCACCTTAGACAAAATTGCGTTTTTGAGCGTAAAAACGCTAAGTTAATAGCTTTTCGCTATCAAAAACGAAACTTTGCCACTGTGGGCGCAACCAGTGCGTCGAACTACGATTTATAAGCTACTAAAATAATTTATTTACTAATAAAATTAAAATTTAGAAAATAAAATTGTTGAAATTTTGCTAAGTCCCTATAAAATTATGCGAAAAATGTCAAAAATTCACGTTTTTTGTATAGAACGTGGGTCCTATTATAATTTATTCGCACAATGGGTGCCGAGACGCTTAATTTGATGTATCGCACGCGATCGTAAGTCACCAAAAAATTTTTAGTTTTTGTATGGTTAGGTTAGGTTAGGTTAGGTTAGGTTAGGTTAGGTTAGGTTAGGTTGGGGTGCTAGGTCGGGTAACCTCCAAGAGGTCTGCGCTGTTACTTGTCCCCTGGGATTCGTCCTGGGGGAACGGTAGCAGTCGCGGATTGGTGCACCCTGGTAAACACCGCTAATAACTTCTCACTCGTGGGATCTTGTTAGCGGTGGCCAATAACTCGACACGGTGGGCCTCTCCGCGTGTCCCTCTGAGTAGCAGAGGGCACAGTGTGATGAGGCAGGGTAGACTTCGGTCTACCCAGGTGGGTCCGGGCCCCCTTGTTTGGTGGCCCGGACGACCTTCTGGGACCTGGTCCCAGAAGGGGGCGGCGAAGCGCGCGCGGGGGGACGCGGAACTCTCCTGCGCCGCTTCGTGGGGGACGAGCGGTCCCATAGAAGGCGGCGAAGCGCGCGCGGGAGGACGCGGAACACTCCTGCGCCGCTTCGTGGGGGGGCCTTGGGCCCCCGAGCGGGGAAGAGGGCGCGGGACGACGCGGAACTGTCCCGCGCCGCTCTGACGCATGGTGGCGAATGGCGGGGCCGACATGGAGCCCCGGCCCCGCATTGCACACATTCGCCACCTTTGCGGGCGGACGGGAACGGCCGAGTCGCTTGCCGTTCCCAGGCCCCACCCTGCAGGGGAGGGGCGTGCGGGCCCCGCTGTAATGGCGGGCTTCGTCGGGGAGGGACTGGATGTAAAGGCTCTGCCGGTTTCCCAGTCCCCCCCACTAAGACGACGCAGGAGCGCCGCTGGGTTTTTAGTGGGTATACCGGCCTTGGGGAGGCCGGGGAGTCCCACATACCCCCCCTTGTCACTCTCCAGTGGAGGGGGGATGCGTCATTTGCATTTTCCCAGCGCAAAAAAAAAAAAAAAAAAAAAGGTTAGGTTAGGTTAGGTTAGGTTAGGTTGGGGTGCTAGGTCGGGTAACCTCCAAGAGGTCTGCGCTGTTACTTGTCCCCTGGGATTCGTCCTGGGGGAACGGTAGCAGTCGTGGATTGGTGCACCCTGGTAAACACCGCTAATAACTTCTCACTCGTGGGATCTTGTTAGCGGTGGCCAATAACTCGACACGGTGGGCCTCTCCGCGTGTCCCTCTGAGTAGCAGAGGGCACAGTGTGATGAGGCAGGGTAGACTTCGGTCTACCCAGGTGGGTCCGGGCCCCCTTGTTTGGTGGCCCGGACGACCTTCTGGGACCTGGTCCCAGAAGGGGGCGGCGAAGCGCGCGCGGGGGGACGCGGAACTCTCCTGCGCCGCTTCGTGGGGGACGAGCGGTCCCATAGAAGGCGGCGAAGCGCGCGCGGGAGGACGCGGAACACTCCTGCGCCGCTTCGTGGGGGGGCCTTGGGCCCCCGAGCGGGGAAGAGGGCGCGGGACGACGCGGAACTGTCCCGCGCCGCTCTGACGCATGGTGGCGAATGGCGGGGCCGACATGGAGCCCCGGCCCCGCATTGCACACATTCGCCACCTTTGCGGGCGGACGGGAACGGCCGAGTCGCTTGCCGTTCCCAGGCCCCACCCTGCAGGGGAGGGGCGTGCGGGCCCCGCTGTAATGGCGGGCTTCGTCGGGGAGGGACTGGATGTAAAGGCTCTGCCGGTTTCCCAGTCCCCCCCACTAAGACGACGCAGGAGCGCCGCTGGGTTTTTAGTGGGTATACCGGCCTTGGGGAGGCCGGGGAGTCCCACATACCCCCCTTGTCACTCTCCAGTGGAGGGGGGATGCGTCATTTGCATTTTCCCAGCGCTAAAAAAAAAAAAAAAAAAAAAAAAAAAAAAAAAAAAAGGTTAGGTTAGGTTAGGTTAGGTTAGGTTAGGTTAGGTTAGGTTAGGTTAGGTTAGGTTAGGTTAGGTTGGGGTGGGGTACGACGGCAGGCAACCTTCTCGAGCGCTTGTTGAACTGTTGATCTCTCGGGATACTCGGGCGGGCGCTTCGGCGTTCTAGTGCCTTAGGGGCAACCTTGGTGGCTTATCCCGAGCGAGCTTCAGTTCAACAGGACGGTGTACCCTGTTACGTCCGAGACTAATCCGCAGATTGTCTATTAACCCAGATAGTCAATTTGTGGATTACTCTCGGATAACCAATAGCCTGTCAGGGAGGAGGCTTCTCCACGCGTGCCTCTGATGAGCAGAGGGCGCAGTGAGTGGATGAAGCGGGGCGTGCTCGGCGTGCACTCACACTGCCACCGAGTAGACACTGGAGATGGGATCTCCTTTGTCAGCGCCCAGAGCTCGGAAACCCGCGTGCTCAGGCATGCGGGACTGAGGGCCTTGGCTTAGCCGCCCGGGCTGCGAGGAAGAAAACCTCTATAAAAAATTACCCGCGGTGGAGCACCGGGGGCGATGGGACGGAGGTTTTGTAGCCCTCAATGCATAACTCCGTCTCCGCAGCCCCCGTGTCACAGGAGAGCGATGGGGCAGTTGGTGCATGGGATGTACCTCCGCCTCCGCAGCTCTCCAGAGGCCGCAGGGCGCCATCGGTGGGACTGATGCGCCCGGGATGGAGGCGGCGAGGGGTTGCTGTTGACAGTGGCCCAGCGCTGCCTGCCCCGAGAGGGGGCGAGTGGTAGCCCCTGCCATACAGGGGTCTTTTCGGGTCTGCGATCGGCCGGAGTTCAGGCTCTGGTCGGTCAGTATGCAGATCTCGGGAGGGCGGCGACACTTGGTGGCAGGTGTCGCCGTGAGCACGGGGGTGTCAATGGGTGGCATTCCCGGGATGTGCTCAGGCAAACTGCGAGGGGGGCACCGGCGTTGGTCTTTAGAGGTCCCGGAGCCCCCTGACAGGCAGAGAGGCCGGCCACCGGGGTGGTTTAGTGGGTCGGTACGCCATCCCCACACTACCTTGCCACATTCCTGAAGTGTGGTGAGGTGTCTGTAAGCAGATTCCCCCCGTCAACAAAAAAAAAAAAAAAAAAGGTTAGGTTGGGGTGCTAGGTCGGGTAACCTCCAAGAGGTCTGCGCTGTTACTTGTCCCCTGGGATTCGTCCTGGGGGAACGGTAGCAGTCGCGGATTGGTGCACCCTGGTAAACACCGCTAATAACTTCTCACTCGTGGGATCTTGTTAGCGGTGGCCAATAACTCGACACGGTGGGCCTCTCCGCGTGTCCCTCTGAGTAGCAGAGGGCACAGTGTGATGAGGCAGGGTAGACTTCGGTCTACCCAGGTGGGTCCGGGCCCCCTTGTTTGGTGGCCCGGACGACCTTCTGGGACCTGGTCCCAGAAGGGGGCGGCGAAGCGCGCGCGGGGGGACGCGGAACTCTCCTGCGCCGCTTCGTGGGGGACGAGCGGTCCCATAGAAGGCGGCGAAGCGCGCGCGGGAGGACGCGGAACACTCCTGCGCCGCTTCGTGGGGGGGCCTTGGGCCCCCGAGCGGGGAAGAGGGCGCGGGACGACGCGGAACTGTCCCGCGCCGCTCTGACGCATGGTGGCGAATGGCGGGGCCGACATGGAGCCCCGGCCCCGCATTGCACACATTCGCCACCTTTGCGGGCGGACGGGAACGGCCGAGTCGCTTGCCGTTCCCAGGCCCCACCCTGCAGGGGAGGGGCGTGCGGGCCCCGCTGTAATGGCGGGCTTCGTCGGGGAGGGACTGGATGTAAAGGCTCTGCCGGTTTCCCAGTCCCCCCCACTAAGACGACGCAGGAGCGCCGCTGGGTTTTTAGTGGGTATACCGGCCTTGGGGAGGCCGGGGAGTCCCACATACCCCCCTTGTCACTCTCCAGTGGAGGGGGGATGCGTCATTTGCATTTTCCCAGCGCAAAAAAAAAAAAAAAAAAAAAAAAAAAAAAAAAAAAAAAAAAAAAAAAAAAAAAAAAAAAAAAAAGGTTAGGTTAGGTTAGGTTAGGTTAGGTTAGGTTAGGTTAGGTTAGGTTAGGTTAGGTTAGGTTAGGTTAGGTTAGGTTAGGTTAGGTTAGGTTAGGTTAGGTTAGGTTAGGTTAGGTTAGGTTAGGTTAGGTTAGGTTAGGTTAGGTTAGGTTAGGTTAGGTTAGGTTAGGTTAGGTTAGGTTAGGTTAGGTTAGGTTAGGTTAGGTTAGGTTAGGTTAGGTTAGGTTAGGTTAGGTTAGGTTTTTTTTTTTTTTTTTTTTTTTTTTTTTTTTTTTTTTTTTTTTTTTTTTTTTTATTTATTCTAGTGTCCCTCAGACATGGAGGTCCGAGACTTTTTTATTACGGTTTGATTATTTTGTTTTGCTATGTTATTTTCAAAAAAAAAGGGGGCTTTATATATTTTTACCAATTTTTTCATTGTTGCTTAATTTATACTATGTGGTTTTACGCTTTTGCTGTTTTTATTATTTTACTATTTTATTTCTACAATTATTTCCGAAAAGAATTCTTTTTTTTAATGATTTACTATGCTATTTTTATACTAAATGTTTTTACTGTGAATTTCCTGTGTTATATTAATGTTTTCCACCTGGAATCGAGATCCATTTTTTTGTATATACTTAAAAAAGATTTTCTTTACCTTACAATGATTATTTTTACGTCTAATTTTGTTTACAATTATTTGTTTTTACCTATTTTATAGTTAGTTGCTGCTGGTTGTATTTATATATACTTAATATATAAATGCCAACAAGGCTTATATAACTAAATGTTTAATTATTTACGATTGCTATAATTTTAATTTGCTGATGGCCGTTTCTGGTTTGGTACGCACGAGACTTTTTTATTGTTGTTGCCGAGAGCATTCTTAGCTACTTCAGGGGTAAGCGGTGGGCCATGTTCAACATGACCCGTGCCGTTTACTTGGACTGCTTGTTTTTGTGCTCATCGGGGTTCGTCTTTAGCAGTACGCTATTGTTGACCTTGCCAGTGCGTCCCACTTCCTCCTGATTGCACACTCAGGGCTGAAGGCGCTGTGATCTGCCTTATCAGCCTTAGCGTGCAGGCAGTTGCAGCAGGAAGGGGTTGCACCGGCGAGCCAATCAGCGCACTCTGTCCTCATGTGGGGCCCCCCACAGTGGCTGCATTTGACGGTGGTCTCCGTGCAGAACCGTCGTCCATGGCCATAGCCGAGACACAGCGAGCATTGTACAAGTGGTGACTGATCAGCCACTTTTACTCGCTGGAGGTCTATGACCACGGTTCCAGCACGGACCAGATGCTGCCATACTGCGGGGGACACCCTCATGACCACATGGTGTGTCTGATTGTTTCGAGTATTTTTCCTATATACTATTTCCGTGTTATTCACTGCTTTATCTAAGTCTTTCAAAATTGTATTTTGGTTCCAGATGGAATCCATTATGTCCTGGTTGGTATTATAAGTGAATACATTTTTAAGGACCACCAGTGGGTTTTTGTTTTTTACCTCTTCCACTGTCAAATACTCTTCCGCCCCCTTCAGTTTTTCTTTTACTTGCTGTCTCTCCTCCTCTGTTTTACATCCTACAATCACTTTCCTATCCTTGGCTTTCCTGATCTTTTCTATTGCTATTCCTCCTTCCTTTGCTTTCACCGTGTCCCGTATCCTCTTCATTACTTCCTCGCCTGTGTCTTGATCATCCTTTGAAGTAACGACTACCGAGTATAGTGCGGCACGCTCAGGGAACTGCCTCCCAGGGTGCGTCGCTACTACACTCGCGTACGTCTGTTTTTCCAATCTCTCCTGCTGTAATTCCATCTTTTCTTGTAACTTCTCCATCCTTGCACTGTTCTCGCTTATTAACCTTGCATGCTCTTCCAGTTTCTTCACAAGCTCTATTTCTTCCTTTCTCAGCTCCTTCTCTTGCTTATCCTCCTTCTCTGGCTCTTTTTCTTTCACCGATTCATTCACTTTCTGTACTCCTTTGTAATTTTCATTTTCCGATTCCTTGACTAGCTGATACAGCCTTTCAATCGCTCCTAGTACTTCGGTTTTTATTTCGGTCTTTATATTCCTAGAGTTCCCCATATTGATCTTTGCTTTAGTGAGACAGGCCTTTGCCTCCGCTAGCCGACTGGTGTATTTGGGTTGCGCCGGTGGGCTCTTCACAGCCTCCATCGGTACTTTCGCCCCCACTCTACTTCCTTGCGAGAGTACCTTTTTCGTCTTTGGGGGGTCCACCGGTGCAACCTTCTTCGGGGTGGTTGGGGTAAGTGGGTCCACTTTACCAGCTTCCCACTCCCCAATACTTCTTCGGACGCTAGAGGTTGACGGCCTGTCGCTCTCATGCACAGCTGGTGGTGTGGTTGAAGTTCTCCTGGGGAACTCGTTTGATGTCTTGCTGCTCTTGGCAGGGGTGCGGAAACCGAACATGGTTTTGAAGGACACGCGTCGATATAAAATAAAAGTAAATTTGTATAAGTTGTAAAAAGAAGATTAAAAGTAAATTTGTAAAAGTTGTAAATAAAAATATAGTAAAATGTATAAAAAATTGAGTAAAATGTATATTTCTTATTTCCTAACTTATTTCTAACAAAAACCAACCTGGTGTTCCTTGGAAGAACAGTCTTATCTACTAATTTTGCCTTTTAACAGGCAATAAAGCATAAATTTGGTAAAAACCAAAAATAAAAAGTCAAAAAGAAGTGGGGTCAATTTTAGACTTTTCGATGACTAAAATCAAAAAGCGTATCGTTATATAATGTCAATTTCGAAGACTGGGTCACAAAAAAAGCAATACTTTAGAAGTTACTAAGGTTCGAAGGTGGTCTCCCCTGTGGGAATCGACTTTTCTTACCTTAGTAACTGCAATCTGGGTGGGTGGGAGGGCGATTTTTTCTTGATTTTTGTCGATAATCGTGTTTTTTCTTTTGCAGGTACGTGCGGGGACGTCGGGCAGAGGTGAACCAGCCACGGGATGTGCAGAAACACGCAAGATGGACGCGACAAAATTCAAAAACGCTCAAAAAAGACCCAAATGTACCAAAATTTACGGAAAATCGTAGTTTTTCGAATATTTTTCTATGACAAGTGCCCAAATGGACTCGCTCCACGGATAGAGCGTGTCGAGCCGCTTCTAATGATGTAGCGCACGGCTATGGTCACTCAAAGTTGGAGTCGAGAAAAATATTTTCGGTTTTCACCTTAGACAAAATTGCGTTCTTGAGCGTAAAAACGCTAAGTTAATAGCTTTTCGCTATCAAAAACGAAACTTTGCCACTGTGGGCGCAACCAGTGCGTCGAACTACGATTTATAAGCTACTAAAATAATTTATTTACTTGTAAAATTAAAATTTAGAAAATAAAATTGTTGAAATTTTGCTAAGTCCCTATAAAATTATGCGAAAAATGTCAAAAATTCACGTTTTTTGTATAGAACGTGGGTCCTATTATAATTTATTCGCACAATGGGTGCCGAGACGCTTAATTTGATGTATCGCACGCGATCGTAAGTCACCAAAAAATTTTCAGTTAGGTTAGGTTAGGTTAGGTTAGGTTAGGTTAGGTTAGGTTAGGTTAGGTTAGGTTAGGTTAGGTTAGGTTAGGTTAGGTTAGGTTAGGTTAGGTTTTTTTTTTTTTTTTTTTTTTTTTTTTTTTTTTTTTTTTTTTTTTTTTTTTTTTCTCGTTCCTTTGACGTGTAATGAATCAAAGTCTGGGGTACTTTATTTCTATCTACGGGTGGGCTTTACATTCTTATCGTACCCTTGATGGGTCTAAAAGGTTACTATTCTATGAATTTACTTAGGATAAAATTTAAACATATCAATTCGGATTACTTAATTAAACACAAGTTCTTAATAAAAATTCTTACTCACTATCATCTATTCCTTATATTTAATTACATGCTATTTGTTACTAAGCTTACTCATTTATTGTACAGTTTTTATCTTAATTTTACAGACGTTTTTTATATATGCTAATCTATATATTATTCAAAATATATATTTACCATAATTCCTTACTTATTTCTATTTATTACCTTACCTACAATTTCTGTACAATACTTTTCGAAGTGCTTTCTAAGGTCTGTGTTAGTTATAATTTCGTTTAGGTTTTCTGTGGACATTTTTACGTTGAGGAGTTGTTCGGCTTCGTATCTTTTTATGGAAAAAACTGGACATTCTAACAAAATATGCAATACGGTTTCGCTAACGTCTGACTCGCAAATGCATGAGGGGTTCTCCTTACACTTGAACCGGTGCAAGTATTCGGAGAACCCACCATGCCCTGTTAGTACTTGGGTCATTATGCTCGTGACCTCCATTTTACGGACTGTTCGGAAGGCCTGCACTGCATCTGGGAAGAAGATTTTGGTAATACCAGCTGTCGCGCTCTGTTTATACCGCCGGTTCCATTCGTCAAGCGTTTGCAGACGTATCTGTCGCTTGACGAACGAAACCGGATAGTATTCGTAGTCAGGTCTTCTCTTCTTGTTCATAGCAGCCTCCTTCGCCAGCTGATCTGCTCTTTCGTTTCTCTCCAGACCTGCGTGGGCTTTGATCCAGAATAAAGATACGTCTTTATTCTGGATTCTGCTCATGCTAAGGTTTTCTCGAGCCTCCACGGCTAGAGGATGGAGAGAACCGTTATTGACCACAGATTGTAGAGCTGATCGAGAGTCGCTGTAGATGCCGAAGGTTCCCTCAGAGCGCTTGAGAATTTCGTGCGTGGCTCTGCATATTGCCAGAAGTTCGGCCTGGTACACCGTGCAGTATGATGGCAGCTTGAATTTTAGGGCTTTGATTTCGGCTTCACCATTCCACAGAGATAGTGCAGCTCCGACCTCACCTTCCATCTTACTGCCATCAGTGTAAATTTGTACCGCTTGCGTGTTGTGTAAGTCTACTTGCTCCTGGTCCACCAAGTCGATGAAATTCAGGCCAACATGCATTGCCGGATGCTTAGTCTGAGCGTAAGGTGTTGTCCGTTCCACCTCCCTGTCCCTTAACTCCGGCCGGGGCACTCCTCTCTTTGCCTCATACAGCGCGGCTGCCTCTTGTATTCTGAGGTCAAGAGGGAGTATACCAGCCAGTACCAGTCCTGAGTTCAGGGAGACGGTTCGGTACGCTCTGGTAAGCTTCTGGGCGAAACCTCGTTGGACCGCGTTCAGCTGTTTTTGTATGCCTATCTTCTTCGTTGCCGGTGCCCAGGCGCTTGCCGCATACATAATGACCGGCTCCACTGTGGCCGTGTATATGATCCGGATGACATCTGGGCTAAGGCCCCAGCTGATCCTGGCGGCTCTAGACAGTTGCTTATAAATATTTACCGCCTTTTTGCAGACATTGGCTGCATGGCTATTAAATGTCAACTTGTTGTCAATAGTGAGCCCCAGGATCTTGAATTCTTGCGACATGCTAATGTCGACTCCGCCCATGCGCAAGAGTGGAGTATCATATTTAAGCTTGCGTGTTATAAGCATGGCATTTGTTTTGCTTGCCGCGAATCTGAGCTTATTCTTGATACCCCACTCCCTTACATAGGCGAGGGCGGCATTTGCCTGTCGCTGTACTTCCAATGCTGTGTCTCCGTCGAACACTAAGACCACATCGTCAGCAAAGGCTTGCGCATAGTCTCCGCGTTGTTCAAGACCTTTGAGGAGTGGATCCAGTAACAGGTTCCACATGATTGGACCCCCAATTGATCCCTGGACGCACCCTTTATTGGTATCCTTGGCATACTCCTCTCCAGCGTACCTTACCCTGACTCTCCTATCCTGTAGGTAGCTGTCGATAAGTCTTCGTATATTTATCGGACACCCTTCCTCAGCCAACCTAACCTTAATTTTGGGCCACCACGCGCTATCGAAAGCTCCCTCTATGTCCAAAGAAATCATGGTTATCAGTTTCTTCTCATCTAGCTTATTTTGTATGTGATGGATTAGGACATAGAGGGAGTCCTCGGTGCTCTTCTTGGGCATAAAGCCATATTGGCGAGTACTCATCTTTGGGATGAGATGCCATTTCATACGTCCTATGACCATTTTCTCCAGAATCTTTCCCAGCACTGGCAACAAACCTATTGGTCTATACGATTTCGGATTCGTATAGTCGGCCTTGCCTGGTTTTCTCAAGACCACGACCGCTGCCTCTTTCCAGATAGTCGGAAAGTGTGATAGAACCAGGCATCTGTTTACCAGTGCTAGGAAAGTATCTGGGTCGTTCCCTATCGCGTGACTGCATATATCTGCAGTGAAACCATCCAGTCCCGGGGCCTTTTTCGGGTTGAAACTTCCCACCGCAAATTTTAACTCCTCTGTTGTAAATGGCGGGTCATGCGGGCTATCATGTACCCGGTCATTTACGCGACTGGCCATTTCTCTCGTTTGCCGGTGGTCAGCATCATCTTCCTCTTCATTATCCTCCGGGAAGAATGTGAACGCCAGGGTTTTGGCCGACTCCTTAGGATCGATCTGTCGTCCGTCTTGGACCAGTGGTACATCTTCTTGTCTTGTAGCAGTTCTCCCTATCACCCTGTAGATCCCTTCCCAAACTCCTTCCTTGTCTTGTTTTTCACAGAATCCCTTCCAACTTTGGACTTGCGCTTTTTTCACCTCTTCTAAAAAATTTTCTCTCGCTTTCAGGTACTCCTCTACGACTCTGGGTCTTCGAGCTGGCGCCGCACCTTTGATTCGACGCTTCAGGGTGATGGACTTCCTCTTCAGCACGGCGAGTTCTTCAGACCACCACGGCATGGTAAGTGTTTCTTTAGCTTTCTTTTTAGGGATGGTCTCAATGCATGTTTGTGTTAATATATTTGTGTATTTGACTATTGTTTGTTCTAACTCTACTTTGCTTGCTATTTTTTCAATTTCTATTGTGTTTATGTGATTTTCAATTTTTAATTGGGCCAGTTTCTCATGAAACTGGCTCCAATTAGCTTTTCTAGTGTTGTAGAGCCTGGTTGTTCTACTTATGCTTACCCCTTTTGCTTTTGTGAGAGCAACATTGAAGGTGATGCCGTTGTGGTCCGAGCTCGTGAGGTCATCCACCACCCTCCATCCGTCCACTAGCTCCAGCATGTCGACCGAGCAAACCGTTATGTCGGGATGACCAGTGTACGCCACTCCTCCTCTAATAGTATCAAAGGTGGGCGTGTCTCCCTCATTCAACACTTGCAGCCCTAGTTCTTCTAGGGTACCTGAAACATCCTCGCCCCTATCATCTATGATGTTACTGCCCCACCACGTGCTCTTTGCATTCGCATCTCCACCCAAAACGATTCTTCCAGGTCCAATCCTATCCACTATACCTTTGATCTGCTCCAGGTATGGCTCGATGGGCTGGGTTGGCTCGAAATAGAATGATACGGCCGTAATCTGCCAGGCACTGGTCCGAATCCTCACCACTACGATGTTGTTTGTGGTGAGTTCTGGGCACTGTATCACGTCCAGCTCCTGGTCAAAAACGGCTATTGCCGCTTTTACAGTGCCCTCCCCGTGTTCAGTGTTCTGGTAGACCCTTACTCCTCTGTACCCTTTCATTCTATTTATTCCACCCACGTACGGCTCCTGGAGCAGAGCAAACGCCACCTTTCTTCTGTCAGCCTCAATAACAAGCTCGTCTGTGGCGGTTTTCGCTCTCTGCAGATTGGCCTGAAGGACGCGATAGAGCTTCTCTCTGTTTTGAGTAGCTGTAGGGTTGCCATTGATGGCGCCTTTAGCAGTATGCCACAGAGGCTCGCGCCAATGCATCCCACCGTTTTTTCTTTTGCAGGTACGTGCGGGGACGTCGGGCAGAGGTGAACCAGCCACGGGATGTGCAGAAACACGCAAGATGGACGCGACAAAATTCAAAAACGCTCAAAAAAGACCCAAATGTACCAAAATTTACGGAAAATCGCAGTTTTTCGAATATTTTTCTACGACAAATGCCCAAATGGACTCGCTCCACGGATAGAGCGTGTCGAGCCGCTTCTAATGATGTAGCGCACGGCTATGGTCACTGAAAGTTGGAGTCGAGAAAAAATATTTTCGGTTTTCACCTTAGACAAAATTGCGTTTTTGAGCGTAAAAACGCTAAGTTAATAGCTTTTCGCTATCAAAAACGAAACTTTGCCACTGTGGGCGCAACCAGTGCGTCGAACTACGATTTATAAGCTACTAAAATAATTTATTTACTAATAAAATTAAAATTTAGAAAATAAAATTGTTGAAATTTTGCTAAGTCCCTATAAAATTATGCGAAAAATGTCAAAAATTCACGTTTTTTGTATAGAACGTGGGTCCTATTATAATTTATTCGCACAATGGGTGCCGAGACGCTTAATTTGATGTATCGCACGCGATCGTAAGTCACCAAAAAATTTTTAGTTTTTGTATGAAGTATGAAGAATTCGTCTCACTTAGGTGGATTTTGAATAATCTCAATTTTGATGGGTCGGGCGTTTTTCTTGATTTTTGTCGATAATCGTGTTTTTTCTTTTGCAGGTACGTGCGGGGACGTCGGGCAGAGGTGAACCAGCCACGGGATGTGCAGAAACACGCAAGATGGACGCGACAAAATTCAAAAACGCTCAAAAAAGACCCAAATGTACCAAAATTTACGGAAAATCGCAGTTTTTCGAATATTTTTCTACGACAAATGCCCAAATGGACTCGCTCCACGGATAGAGCGTGTCGAGCCGCTTCTAATGATGTAGCGCACGGCTATGGTCACTGAAAGTTGGAGTCGAGAAAAAATATTTTCGGTTTTCACCTTAGACAAAATTGCGTTTTTGAGCGTAAAAACGCTAAGTTAATAGCTTTTCGCTATCAAAAACGAAACTTTGCCACTGTGGGCGCAACCAGTGCGTCGAACTACGATTTATAAGCTACTAAAATAATTTATTTACTAATAAAATTAAAATTTAGAAAATAAAATTGTTGAAATTTTGCTAAGTCCCTATAAAATTATGCGAAAAATGTCAAAAATTCACGTTTTTTGTATAGAACGTGGGTCCTATTATAATTTATTCGCACAATGGGTGCCGAGACGCTTAATTTGATGTATCGCACGCGATCGTAAGTCACCAAAAAATTTTTAGTTTTTGTATGAAGTATGAAGAATTCGTCTCACTTAGGTGGATTTTGAATAATCTCAATTTTGATGGGTCGGGCGTTTTTCTTGATTTTTGTCGATAATCGTGTTTTTTCTTTTGCAGGTACGTGCGGGGACGTCGGGCAGAGGTGAACCAGCCACGGGATGTGCAGAAACACGCAAGATGGACGCGACAAAATTCAAAAACGCTCAAAAAAGACCCAAATGTACCAAAATTTACGGAAAATCGCAGTTTTTCGAATATTTTTCTACGACAAATGCCCAAATGGACTCGCTCCACGGATAGAGCGTGTCGAGCCGCTTCTAATGATGTAGCGCACGGCTATGGTCACTGAAAGTTGGAGTCGAGAAAAAATATTTTCGGTTTTCACCTTAGACAAAATTGCGTTTTTGAGCGTAAAAACGCTAAGTTAATAGCTTTTCGCTATCAAAAACGAAACTTTGCCACTGTGGGCGCAACCAGTGCGTCGAACTACGATTTATAAGCTACTAAAATAATTTATTTACTAATAAAATTAAAATTTAGAAAATAAAATTGTTGAAATTTTGCTAAGTCCCTATAAAATTATGCGAAAAATGTCAAAAATTCACGTTTTTTGTATAGAACGTGGGTCCTATTATAATTTATTCGCACAATGGGTGCCGAGACGCTTAATTTGATGTATCGCACGCGATCGTAAGTCACCAAAAAATTTTTAGTTTTTGTATGAAGTATGAAGAATTCGTCTCACTTAGGTGGATTTTGAATAATCTCAATTTTGATGGGTCGGGCGTTTTTCTTGATTTTTGTCGATAATCGTGTTTTTTCTTTTGCAGGTACGTGCGGGGACGTCGGGCAGAGGTGAACCAGCCACGGGATGTGCAGAAACACGCAAGATGGACGCGACAAAATTCAAAAACGCTCAAAAAAGACCCAAATGTACCAAAATTTACGGAAAATCGCAGTTTTTCGAATATTTTTCTACGACAAATGCCCAAATGGACTCGCTCCACGGATAGAGCGTGTCGAGCCGCTTCTAATGATGTAGCGCACGGCTATGGTCACTGAAAGTTGGAGTCGAGAAAAAATATTTTCGGTTTTCACCTTAGACAAAATTGCGTTTTTGAGCGTAAAAACGCTAAGTTAATAGCTTTTCGCTATCAAAAACGAAACTTTGCCACTGTGGGCGCAACCAGTGCGTCGAACTACGATTTATAAGCTACTAAAATAATTTATTTACTAATAAAATTAAAATTTAGAAAATAAAATTGTTGAAATTTTGCTAAGTCCCTATAAAATTATGCGAAAAATGTCAAAAATTCACGTTTTTTGTATAGAACGTGGGTCCTATTATAATTTATTCGCACAATGGGTGCCGAGACGCTTAATTTGATGTATCGCACGCGATCGTAAGTCACCAAAAAATTTTTAGTTTTTGTATGAAGTATGAAGAATTCGTCTCACTTAGGTGGATTTTGAATAATCTCAATTTTGATGGGTCGGGCGTTTTTCTTGATTTTTGTCGATAATCGTGTTTTTTCTTTTGCAGGTACGTGCGGGGACGTCGGGCAGAGGTGAACCAGCCACGGGATGTGCAGAAACACGCAAGATGGACGCGACAAAATTCAAAAACGCTCAAAAAAGACCCAAATGTACCAAAATTTACGGAAAATCGCAGTTTTTCGAATATTTTTCTACGACAAATGCCCAAATGGACTCGCTCCACGGATAGAGCGTGTCGAGCCGCTTCTAATGATGTAGCGCACGGCTATGGTCACTGAAAGTTGGAGTCGAGAAAAAATATTTTCGGTTTTCACCTTAGACAAAATTGCGTTTTTGAGCGTAAAAACGCTAAGTTAATAGCTTTTCGCTATCAAAAACGAAACTTTGCCACTGTGGGCGCAACCAGTGCGTCGAACTACGATTTATAAGCTACTAAAATAATTTATTTACTAATAAAATTAAAATTTAGAAAATAAAATTGTTGAAATTTTGCTAAGTCCCTATAAAATTATGCGAAAAATGTCAAAAATTCACGTTTTTTGTATAGAACGTGGGTCCTATTATAATTTATTCGCACAATGGGTGCCGAGACGCTTAATTTGATGTATCGCACGCGATCGTAAGTCACCAAAAAATTTTTAGTTTTTGTATGAAGTATGAAGAATTCGTCTCACTTAGGTGGATTTTGAATAATCTCAATTTTGATGGGTCGGGCGTTTTTCTTGATTTTTGTCGATAATCGTGTTTTTTCTTTTGCAGGTACGTGCGGGGACGTCGGGCAGAGGTGAACCAGCCACGGGATGTGCAGAAACACGCAAGATGGACGCGACAAAATTCAAAAACGCTCAAAAAAGACCCAAATGTACCAAAATTTACGGAAAATCGCAGTTTTTCGAATATTTTTCTACGACAAATGCCCAAATGGACTCGCTCCACGGATAGAGCGTGTCGAGCCGCTTCTAATGATGTAGCGCACGGCTATGGTCACTGAAAGTTGGAGTCGAGAAAAAATATTTTCGGTTTTCACCTTAGACAAAATTGCGTTTTTGAGCGTAAAAACGCTAAGTTAATAGCTTTTCGCTATCAAAAACGAAACTTTGCCACTGTGGGCGCAACCAGTGCGTCGAACTACGATTTATAAGCTACTAAAATAATTTATTTACTAATAAAATTAAAATTTAGAAAATAAAATTGTTGAAATTTTGCTAAGTCCCTATAAAATTATGCGAAAAATGTCAAAAATTCACGTTTTTTGTATAGAACGTGGGTCCTATTATAATTTATTCGCACAATGGGTGCCGAGACGCTTAATTTGATGTATCGCACGCGATCGTAAGTCACCAAAAAATTTTTAGTTTTTGTATGGTTAGGTTAGGTTAGGTTAGGTTAGGTTAGGTTAGGTTAGGTTAGGTTAGGTTAGGTTAGGTTAGGTTAGGTTAGGTTAGGTTAGGTTAGGTTAGGTTAGGTTAGGTTAGGTTAGGTTAGGTTAGGTTAGGTTTTTTTTTTTTTTTTTTTTTTATTCCTATCCATAGACTCGTACCTCTGACGTAATCAAAGACTTTTTTCTCTTTATTTCTAGCTACGGGGGGGATACATGTTTACTTGCCCTCTGGGGGTTTACAGGGAGCTTATTCTAATTATATCTAAATACATTTTACATCTTATATAAATCTATGATCTTATCTTTATTTTTACATACTACGTTTTATTATCTAGGTTTTATATAATGCTGGTTCTATATATATATGTCAATATATATATACAACAAAACTTATCTATCCTGTTTATTTTTTACTATTACTTTATTTGCTACTTGTACACAATATGCTATAAATAAATCTCTAGTATTTTTATTTCTTATCAGCTCATTTGCCGTACTAGCTTCAAGGGCTACATTATATTTTTGTTCGAACTCATATCTCTCGTAACCAAAAGCAGGACATTCAAACAAGACATGTTGCACCGTTTCTTTCATTCCTGGTTCACAGATACACGATGGGTCCTCTTTACATTTGAAGCGCGTCAAATATTCAGAAAACCCACCATGTCCCGTCATCACCTGCGTAAGTACTCCGGAAGGCTCTATTTTTCTTACTATTTTAAAGGCTTTAATTGCGTCCGGGAGGAACATTTTAGTGACTGACGCAGTTTCACCTAGGATGTATCTTCGATTCCATTCGTCAAGCGACTCCATCCGGATTTGTCGCTTGACGAATGATATCGGACATCGGTCGTAGTCGGGTTTTGTTTTTGTTTTTAGGGCCGCGTCTTTTGCCAGTTGATCCGCGCGTTCGTTGCCTTCCAACCCTGCATGTGCCTTAATCCAAAACAGTGATACCTTTTTTCCTTGTCTTTTGCAATCCCTTAGGTTTCTACGAATGTCCACTGCTAGGGGATGAATGGAGCCCTGGTTGGTAACAGTCTCAAGTGACGATCGAGAGTCACTGTAAATGCCAAAGGTTGTTTTAGGGCTTTCCAGTATCTCCTTTGTAGCCTGGCATATGGCCAGTAATTCCGCTTGGTAGACCGTGCAGTGGGACGACAGCTTCAATTTTCGGGTTTTGATTTCGGCGTCATTGCTCCACAGAGACAATGCCGCTCCAACCTTGCCCTCAATTTTGCTGCCGTCCGTAAATATTCGTACTGCTAAGTTGCTGTGTCTACTGACTTGATCTTGGTCTCCCAGGCAAATGAATTCCTGGTCTATATGTTCGGCTGGGTGTGGCATATTTGCAAAGGGCACCATTTGCTCTACCTCTCTGTCTCCTAGAGCCGGCTGGGGCACCCTCTTCCTTGCCATATATAGCAGGGCTGCTTCTTGAATGCGGAGGTCAAGGGGAAGTATTCCAGCCAGCACTAGTGCCGAGTTCAGAGAGACTGTCCGGTAGGCTCTGCTTAACTTTTGAGCGAAGCCTCTTTGCACCACGTTGAGTTGCCTTTGCACGCACAGTTTTTTGGTAGCTGGTGCCCAAACGCTTGCAGCATACAAAATTATAGGTTCGATTACAGACACATACATGGTTCTTATAATTTCAGGGTGGAGGCCCCAGCTTATCTTAGCGGCTCTAGATAGACGTTTATATATGTTAAGCGCCTTTACACATACATTTTTTACGTGGGTGTTAAACGTCAGCTTGTCATCGATAGTTAGCCCTAAAATCCGGATCTCTTTTGACATGCCGATGTCTATCCCTCCCATGTTCAGGTGCGGAGTGTCGTACTTTAGTTTTCGCGTGAGTATCATTGCCATCGTTTTATGTGGTGCAAACCGCAATTTGTTCCTTACACCCCACTCCTGAACATGTGACAGAGCGGCATTGGCACGTCCTTGCACTTCCAACGCTGTGTCTCCATCAAACACCAGGACTACGTCATCTGCGAAAGCCTGACAGTAGTCCCCTCGCTCTCCAAGTGTCTTCAGTAACGGGTCTAGCAACAAGTTCCACAGGATCGGTCCCCCGATGGACCCTTGGACGCAACCTTTTGTTGTTGGTTTCAGTATCTCTTCACCTGCGTATCTTACTCTCACCTTGCGGTCCTTTAGGTAGCTGTCCACGATCCTTCGTATGTTAAGTGGACATCTTTCTTCGGCCAGCCTGACCCTGATTGCGGGCCACCATGCGCTATCAAAGGCCCCCTCTATGTCCAGAGATACCACTGTTACAAGCTTCTTGTCATCCAGCTTTCCTCGTATGTGCTGTATCAGGACATAAAGGGAGTCTTCCGTACTTCTTTGGGGCATAAATCCATACTGGTTGGTGCTTAGCCTTGGGAGAAGATGCCACTTAATTCTGCCGACAACCATCTTCTCTAAGATCTTCCCCATCACTGGCAAAAGGCCAATCGGCCTATAAGATTTGGGACTGGTGTAGTTATCCTTCCCTGGTTTCCTTAGTATAACCACCGTTGCCTCCTTCCAAATGATAGGGAAGTGGCCAATTTCGAGACATTTGTTTGCCAGTGACAGGTATAGCCCAGGATCTTCGTTTATGGCGTGCTTACAGATGTCCGCTGTAAACCCGTCTGAGCCGGGGGCCTTCTTGAGGCTAAAACTGTTCACCGCGTGTTTTAGCTCTTCTAGGGTAAACGGCGGATCATGGTTTACATCATGATCCATCTCGTTTACCTTCTCAGCTTTTCTTCTAGTTTGCATGTGATCCAGATTATCCTCTTCCCTCCTGTCTTCAGGGTAAAATGTTGCAGCAAGTAGTTCAGCAGACTCCTTCGGATCCAATGCTTTACCCTCCTTTATTAAAGGCAAGTCCTCCTCCCTCTTAGTCGTTTTGCCTATGACCCGGTAAATTCCCTGCCACATTCCTTCCTTTTCCTGCTTTCCACAAAACTCCTTCCAACTCTCTATCTGTGCCAATTTTGCTCTCTGTTCATAACTTTCTTTTGCTTCCAGGTATTCGTTGACGACCTTCTCTCTGCGGATCGGCGCTGCGCATCGGATTCTACGTCTCCTGGTGGTGACTTCCTTCTTCAATGCTTCGAGTTCCTCAGACCACCACGGCAAGGTAAGTTTACTATTACTTTTCTTAATTGGAATACTGTTTCTACTTGTTTTCGCTATTATCTGAATGTATGATTCTACTATCTTTTCTAACTCTAATTTTTCTTCTACTTTACTAATGCTTTCTACTTTAAAATTCTCCTCTTCAAGCAATTGGGCCAGTTTCTCATGAAACAGGTTCCAATCTGCTTTCTTACTATTAAAAATTCTAGTTGTTCTTTTGATGTTTATTCCTTCAGCTTTTGTTAGTCTAAGTTTGAATGTTATTGTATTGTGGTCTGAACTCGTCATGTCGATGTTGACCTTCCAGTCCTCCACCAGGTTCAGCATATCCGATGAGCAGGCCGTCACGTCTACAAAGCTGGTGTACGCTTTGTTGCCTCGTATGGTGTCGAAAGTGGGAGTGTCGCCTTCGTTTAGGACCTGTAAACTCATCTCTTCTATAGC